>CM073949.1:2500-2676666 GCA_037179545.1 Sesamia inferens | reverse complement strand
GATCCTTTAACTTTTATCGCTAAACCTCCGCAACTTTGTGAAGGTGATGTGCTTGATTTATGTAGAAAGTTAAATTTTGACCAACGAGACATATTACTACACGTCCTTGAAAACATGCGTAAGGCATCTTCTCCTATTTATTTATTTATAAGTGGGGGAGCTGGAGTTGGCAAAAGTGTCTTAATAAGAGCTTTGTTCCAGTCCTTGACACTTCAGTTTAATAGGGAACCTGGCACGAACCCTGATGATTTAAAAATTCTCCTCACAGCGTTTACTGGAAAAGCCGCATTTGGTATAGGCGGACAAACCGTACACAGCGCCCTGGGCCTTCCAGTTTCGCAAGCAGGAAGTATTTTACCGGAACTTTCACCCAGTGTCGCCAACACATTAGCCACAAAATTGTCAAAAATGCGCCTTATTATTATTGATGAAATTTCCATGTTGGGTTCAAGAACTTTTCATCAAATCAATCGCCGACTACAACAAGTATTTCATTCATCTGTTTTATTTGCTGGCATATCTGTAATTGTTGTCGGTGATTTCAGGCAACTACCACCTGTCGGTGACAATTGGGTGTTTCAGCCTAGCTCACGAAATCCTCTTGCTGAATTATGTGGAACACCAATTTGGGATCTCTTTAGCTTAACGGAATTGCATCAAATAATGCGACAAAGAGATGATGTTGCCTTTGCTACAGCTTTAAATAATATGGCAAGTGGGACAATGACCGATGAAGATATAACACTATTTAAAAGTCGTTGTTTTAATAACAATACGTTGCCAGAGGAATCCCGAGGAGCCATTCATCTATATGCCAGCAATCGAGAGGTAGACAATCACAATAACGCAGTCTTATCAAGTATGACTACCGATGGAGCTATATCGAAAGCAATAGATACTGTTTGCGGTGAATTAAATTCCACAATGAAGCAAAAAGCATTAGAGACAGTTTCCAAATTAACGACTCAGCAAACATACGGTCTTCCTTCGACTTTAGTTTTAAAGATCGGTGCTAAATACATGTTGACTGTTAATATAGATACTGCAGATGGCCTTACTAACGGATCTACTGGTAAACTATCAGCTATTGATTTTGCCATCAACAGGGCAACTGGTGAAAGACGGCCGTTGCGTATGTGGTTATCCTTCGATGATAATGTCATTGGCCAACACAAACGATGCAATGCAATCTCTTCGCTGCACCGTTATAAAAATAGACTGGACCAGGGCTGGACACCATTAGAACCGGTTACGTATACAGTAAAGCGGTATAAATCATCAAATTTACAGGTTCGGAGGAGTCAGTTTCCTGTTGTGCCAGCGGAAGCCATCACTATACACAAAAGTCAAGGTACAACCTTAGAGCGAGTGGTGATACATTTAAAACCTACAATTCAAAGATCAATGATGTACGTAGCGTGTTCTCGTGCAACTACTGCACAAGGTTTATTTATAGTAACTGATTCTTTCAAACCGCCACGCCCCCCTAGTTCTCAAGATTCTATAGTAAAAGAAATGGCTAGATTGCGACAGAAACTATTAGTTCCCGTTTTCCGATTTTTGAGGGAACCTCGTAACTGCTCTCAAATTGTGTATCATAATGTACAATCTTTAAATAAACATTTACCGGACATAGCCAGTGATCCACAAATATTATCATGTGACATTTATTTTGCATCAGAAACTTGGAGTTGCTTAAACGATAACTTCTCTTTACCCGGTTTCATAGAATTAATTAGAACAAATGGGCCGGAACAAACATCATCAAATCCTGGGTTTGGGGTTCTAGCATTTATTAAACCGAATTTGCCGATTAAATCTCCTAAAAGCTACTTAGAGCAATCAAGTAGTGTTTCTGGACACATTGAAGGAGTCTCATTGGAGTATGATAATAAGAGATTATTTGCAATATACAGATCACCTAGGTGCTCCAATAATACCTTAAAAGAATTTATGAACAAATATATATTTAATGAACATTCTATGCCTACACTAATTTTTGGAGATTTTAACGAAGATTTCCTCAAACAAAACTACATACATAAATTTATGCAGAATGCGGGATATACACCTCTTCTCCAAAATTGTATAACCACTAGAGGTGAAACTCACCTGGATAATATATTTGGTAATTTTAATTGTGAAGCTGGTGTATATACTTCTTTATTCAGTTATCACAAGCCGATTTGGGCACGCCTATAGCACGGAATATTTATAAATACATATATAAAATTAATATTCATACATACAGGCGCGTGCGCTCCATACAAGCAGAAAAGCTCTGCATACCCTAATAGTTTTCTAAAAAAATATATAATAATTTATATACTACAAACTTAAAACTGAAAGACTTTGTTAATCAGTTAGTGATAACACTGCCATCTATTGGGCCTAGTGCTAACTACGAAACATCACTGGCCTTCGTCGCGACGCTCGCGCCACTTCTCGTAGCGGCGTAAGCAGTTACAAAATGTGCTTCTTCCGTATCTGTCTGTGTATAAAATTATTTGTTTGTGTGCCTAAATTGTTGTGTACATGTGCGTGAAATTTCATTGGTTTTTAAGGGCACGATAAGCACAGCTTCTAATAATGCGACGAATATAAGAAGTTCAGAAATATAGCATGATTGTTGTTCGTTCAAATACCTTTATATTTTAGCAGCTTATGTTGTTTCATTATTGGTGTATTTGGTTAAATATGTACCTGTATTGGTTGTTTTAAGCGGAATTGAATATTGATTTATTTTAGAGTTTTTGGTTTAACACAAAAGAAAGGTTGTCTTTATAAAAAGTATTATGATAATTATATGTGGTTAGCAGGCTGTGTAGTGTGTACACACAAATAAATTGTTTTGTATCTCGTGTAGGTATATTATTTTAAAACACGGCATTGACAGTTCGTCGTTATAAAAACTTAAAAGACCTTAAGTTTTTCAACCTACTTGCTTTTGAATTTCAATACTATACTTTATATTGTAATAATTTTCCTGAAGTTTACAAATTAGCAAAATTTAATAGTTATGATTCCAATGAGTAGTGCATTACGCATATTTATGAAAGATTTGTCTATATTTCCATTTTAAAAGAACTTTTAGCGATTTCACAACGATCTTATATATATTTAATTTTTACAGTTATTTAAAAATAGATAGGTGCGTTGATTTAATTTATAGATAGTAAAATATATTTTTTTAGTTTTTTGAGAAATAAATTATTACTTATTTACAGTTCAGTTAGTAATACCATTTCATTGTATTTTGACAGCCTCCATGGCGTAGCGGTAGCGAACGCGGCCGCTGCGTAAGGAGGCGCGGGTTCGATCCTCGCGCAGTGTAAATATTTGTATGCATGAATATGAATATTTGCACTGGTCTGGTCGTGCCTCGGAAAGCCCGTTAAGCCGTTGGTTTCGGTTGCCATACGAACATCTAGTGGCAGTCGTTACGGGTTGTTGGAGCCCACAAGTCAGACGGCAGTCGCTTCACGGAAAATGTCGAAATTTTGCCAAAATCAGCAATTAGACTGGAAAAGCGGACCCCAGATTCCAAAGCTTTGGATGTGACTGGTATTAACCCTGAGATGATGATGATGATTTCATTGTATTCATTTGGGCAAAAAAAAAAAAAATACCTAACACCCCACTTATATCATTTATTTGACTTGTTCTTATCATCAATCACATACTTAGATGTTCATTGTAGCCACGCACAAACATCAATTCAATGTTGACATGCGAAAAAGTACGCGACTATGTTAAATTGAAACTACGTCTACGTTACGTTTTTTAAGTTTTACCATATATAAGCACAGAGATTTGGGTAGTAGGTATATGTATGCATACCTTCAAAAAAATCTCTGTGCACGCCCCTGCATACATAAAAGTACAAGGCAAAATATCGGGAGAGTTTAGGCTCCATTCACCAGGTGTATAAATTGACATAATAAGTTTATTATATTTGCTGCTACGGAACCCTTTGTGCGCGAGCCCGACTCGCACTTGGCCGGTTTTTTTTTTGTTGGGATGAGGAATTATCAAATGACTTCTCTCGCTCTGGGCGGAGCTGACTAGCACTCACCCGTGTTTCTTCACTTACCTGTGTGCTTTTTTTTTCTGTCTCAGGAGGTATTGGTCTTCGTGGACCCCGTCAAGATTTGCTGACATTTCTTTGAGGTACGCGTGAAACACAATGCGCCGTCGACTCGGGTCTAATCCTTAACGGGCGGCTAGCTGCCCAGTGCTCACTGCCCGTAGGCCCGCGCCTAAGGTGGCTGGGAGTTGGATGTCGTCTCCCGACCAGGGCGTCTCCTGCGGCGGCTAGAGGCGTGAGGACGCATTGACCGTTTGCCCTAAGCTCACTTCACCTCAGTTTTTTCGATTAGACACGAAGTTAGACCGCCCTTTGTATACAACGTTTTTTTTCTTTATACGAGTCCTAAATATAGTTTATTCAGAATAAGCAACTGAATCGATTCCAATCATTTTTACACCTTGTAATATTTTTTTGCAAATACATTTAGAAATTGTTGCAGTGTGGTTACAGAGCTCACAACGCAGTTGACGGTAGGTTATAGTACTAGGAGCAAAGTGAGACGAGCCCCCCGCCCCTTCCACTACAGGCACGGGTGGATGAGCGACGCGTTGGCCATATTTTTGTTGGGACAACCAGATAACATAAGATAACAAGCTCATAACTTTGTGATTTTTCATGATATCTTTTTGAAATTTTGTACATAGATTCTTTACTTAAAAATAATGGACACGTTGTTCGCATATACAAAAAATAACATATATCAAATCATCGCGATTTCGTTACAATTCAAAATATAAACTTATTTATTTTTTATTACTTACCCAAAACGCCCGCCCTTCGCCACCTCCTAGTGCTTTCACTGGGAAGAAGAAGTGGTGGTCACGGGATCCACGAAGACCGATGCCTCTTGGGTCAGGGTTGCGGGTTGATAAAACAGAAACCGTGGCCCTGGCCGTCGCAGAGGCAAGTGCAGAATAACGGGGGGTTTTTAGTCAGTAAAAGTCTGACACGCCCTTCCGCTCCGCCCAGAGCGGGAAGAGTCATTTGAAAAAAGAAAAAGGTATGTCATGGTGCACGCAATCAAGGGCTTTGGAAAGATTACAAAAAATCCAATAGCATTTTGCGACCTTTTTATTTAAATTTAAATAATTATAAACTAGCGCTTGACCGCAATCCCGCCTGATGGTAAGCAGTGATGCGATCGCTGATGGTAAAGCGCGCTAGTTTATTAAGAGCCTATTTACTCAGAAAAACTGAGCGAATAGGTAGGAAGACGGCAGTTGAGCGAGGTGATGCAATGCTATGTGGCGGCTTGCGTCCTGGCCGGATCCCCGCCCTGGGACCTAGAGGCGAAAGTACTCGCGTCATTGTACCGATGGCGCGAGGAAGAGCGGACACGGGGCTCCAGTCCGGTGCAGCGGCAGATCGAGCTGCGCCGAGAGGAGCTCCGTCAGGTCCTGGTGGCGGACTGGCGGCAGAGGTTTATGCGCCCTACCGCCGGCCTCGCTACCGTCGAGGCGAACCGGCCAGTACTCGACGACTGGCTCGGGAGGAGGCACGGCTCCCTGTCGTTCAGGGTGATGCAGGTACTGTCGGGGCATGGCTGCTTCGGCAAGTACCTGCGTCGCTTAGGCAGGAAGCCGGACGCTCGGTGCCACCACTGCATCCAATGCGGGGAAGACACGGCGCAGCACATGCTCTCCGAGTGTGTAGCTTGGGAGGAGCAGCGCCGTGTCCTCACAAATGAAGTAGGAGGCGACCTGACGCTGCCGGCAATAGTGCGGAGGATGGTCGGCAGCTCAGAGTCGTGGGACGCGGTGGTGTCCTTCTGCGAGGACGTGATGTCGCAGAAGGAAGCTGCGGAACGGGAGAGGGAGATATCAACTCCCTTCCCGGGCAGCAGAAGACGCACCGGGCGCCGAGGAAGGGCGGATAACGCCCTCTTCCGCCCCCCATGAATGGGTCCAGGGGCGAGGGACATGAGGAAGTCCCCGCCCCCCATTGATGGACCCCGAGGTGGAGGCGCGCGCGAGTGTCGGCGCGCGCCTTTGAGGCGATGCACGGGGTAGTTTAACACCCCACTACCCCGTGCAGGAGACGAGGCCCGGACAGACCGAATTTAGACTCCCGCGGCCCCACGCGCGCTCGTGATAGAAGACACACCGGGGTGGTTTTAGTCAGTAAAAGTCTGACTTACGCCGTCGCCCACCCCAGGGCGGCGGGCATCCTATGAGGATTTCCACCCCGGCAAAAACCCAACAACACGACCAACGATGCTGCGCCAAAGGGAGATTGATCTGATGACCCTCCACGACCAAACTCCCAACACAACAACATTAGGCGCATCGTACCCGGCACATATCGCAACACAACTGCTCAGATCCGTCCTCTGTACGGCTTCACCAGACATCATGCCGGAACACGACAAATCGTTGGCGGCAAGACTTTGTCTGGTGGGTGGTAACTTCTGCCGGCGGCCGATGTTATGGCCTACCACCGAGAAAGCGTTAAATATGACCTCTCCCAAGCGTTAAATATGTATTTCAGTAGAGCAACACTCGCATTTTAACCTGTTCCAATATTTTGTGTGGTGTGAGTATAACTACATAAAAAACGGTGCTTCTAAATTGATGTTACTGTAAAAGAAAAAAACTTGATATTTCTAAAATAATGACAGGCCAGTTCCCTACTTCCGCAAAATTCATCTTTTTTCTTGCACTCTGCTAATGATCGCAGGATGTAGATAATTTTAGATGTATTATTTGTAGGTATACTAGACATTATAATAACTTGATATTATAATTTGCGACGCTTGCAAAAATTTTAATGATTGTAATGTAATGAAGCTTGGGGAAGCCTTTGTCCAGCAGTGGACTTCTATAGCCTGAAGACGAATGAAATTAATATTTTAAGTCATCATTCTCCTGTCCGTATTCCAATTTATTTATGGTAAGAAAGAAAGAAAATGTATTTATTGCAACTCGTTCAGGAAGATCATAAAACGAAACTTAATCAAATGTGTTATCCTTTGTCATATTGATGTATACATAATTGTGACAGCTGGCCGCTGCGCAAGGAGGCGCAGGTAGCTGGACTGGTCGTGCCTCAGTCCCGGTTGCCATGCGGTATGCAACATCTAACGGTAATCGTTACCTACGGGTTGTTGGAGCCTTCAAAAGTCCAACAATTGGTCTAACTGCAATGCTTCAACATCGCCTTCGGGTTGTGGAGGTCAGACGCAGTGGCAAAATCAGCAGTTAGACTGGTAAAGCGGACCCCAGACTCCAAAGCTGAAAAAGCTTCGGATGCGATTAGGATTAACGCTGAGATGTTGATAATGATGATATTGATCTATAAATAAGTAGTTTTTGCGGAAAAGTGTAACAAACACGCATCTATCCATCCGCACCAACCAGCGTTTTTGCGCCCCGCGGTTACACAAGCATAAGTTTGAATCCCATGAAAATATCTAGATAAAAACTATCCTATATGTTAATCCTATTTATAAACCGTCTGTGTGCCAAATTTCATTCCAATCCGTTCAACAGTTATTGAGTGAAGGAGTAACAGACTCTCCCATCCATATTTCGTCATCACACACGCATCGGTCGTCTTGGACCCCGTCACAATGTCCTGACATCTCTTTGAGGCGCACGTGAAACACAACGCGCCGTCGCCCCGGGTCTGGTCCTTACCGGGCGCGAGCTGGCCATTGCATGCCGCCCGCAAGCAGCGCCTACGGTGGCTCGAACTCCCGGCCACCGAAGGCGCGGGCTTGTTGGCTCCCGACCAGCGGCGAATCTCCTGCGACGGCTAGAGGTGTGAGAGCGCTGAGATTCCCGCTCCCTCACGTGCTTGCCTCTTTTACCAACATCACTGCTTCAAGGAAGGGGGGGACGGCCTGCCATGCACTCTCGCTCCGGACCATAGCCTGGACCAGACCCGCACGCGAGAGCCGCCGCCGATCGCCGCCACGAGGATACGGCGGAGCTCCGCCCAAGCCGGGCAGACCTCCACCGTATGGCCCAGCAACCTCCCGAAACTACCGTGTCCGGTGGGCACCTGCGTCAGGCGGAATGTGAAGGTGCCGTAGTGCCTCTTTAGCCACTCTTGAAAGAGGAGACTTACCGCCACTATTGTGGTATACCTAAAACTGGGCTGCGACAATAGTACTCTCCATTTCGCCATGAGATCCCGCCAGAGCCGTACGACCTCTCTTATGCCAGGACCAGCGTGTCGTCAGCGTAACAAACTGCGCTGACCCCGATAGCGAGGTCGGCGTGCAACACACAGTCGTGCCCGATGTTCCACAGATGCGGCGCCAAGACCTTGATCCTTGTGAGACACCCAGGGTTCGCCCGACGAGGCGGTCTGCGATAACTCTTTCATAGACCTTTACCACCTCGTCAAGCAGCCAGTGGCGTAGCGTGGCTTTTCGCCGCCCGGGGCCGTCCGGAAATCCGCCGCCCTTTATTTTTTTATTTATTTATTTATTTATTTTATTATTTATGTACACACAATAAAATACATATAGATACAACGAATATTTTAATTATAAATAATTTAAAGTTTTAATATTATATTGAATGGTCTTCGTGTCCATTATTTACCTTATTTGTTGCAAGTTAAAATAAACTACCATGTACTGCTTCAGAAGGAAAATAAAAGGTTTTTCAATAGGGACGCTCGAACTTTGACAGCGCATAGCGGCCATCTTGGTAATGCTATAGCTGTCAAATTTGGCATGAATACATATCAAAGAGTATAGTAAGTATATAGTTAATACATATTTAGTCGAGACATTTCACCATGGAACGCTACATGCTTCAACAACGCGTAAAAATTATTAAAATGTATTATCAAAATCAGTGCTTTATTCGCCTAAAGCTCCGTGCGTTGCGTCCAATTTATGGCGTTTATGGCCGTCCTGCAGAGTCCACAATCAGTCGTTTGATAAAAAAATTTGAGACAACCGGGTCGGTGATCAATGAAGCAGTTCGTGTACGTCAAAGAAACGCAAAATCGTTGGAGAATATTGTTGCCATTCGAGAGAGTGTGCGAGAAAACCCCAGACAATCCGTTCCGCGTCGTGCGCAAGAACTGGGTCTTTCTGCGACATCAACATGGCGAATTTTGCGCCGAGATTTGGGTTTTCATCCATATAAAGTCTAATTAACTCAAGAGCTAAAACCCAATGACCACAGGCAGCGCCGTGTATTCGCTGGTTGGGCGTTAGAGCATCTGGCAGCTGATCCCGCTTTTGCAAAAAAAAAAACATCTTCACTGATGAGGCTCATTTCTGGTTAAGCGGCTTTGTTAATAAATAAAAAGTAACTGTTTGGTGTGGATTTTGATCCGGCGGTATTATCGGCCCTTATTTCTTCGAAGATGCGCAAGGAGCCGCACTCACTGTCAATGGCGACCGATATCGGACAATGATAACAAAATTTTTGTGGCCTAGGGTAGGTGGTATGGATCTCACAAACATATGGTTCCAACAGGACGGCGCCACTTGCCATACAGCACGGGAAACATTAAATTTATTGAAAGAGAAGTTCGAGGGCTTCGTCATCTCGCGTGGTGGCGACACCAACTGGCCCCCGAGATCGTGTGACTTAACATCGCTTGATTATTTTCTGTGGGGCTACGTGAAATGTCTAGTATATGCAGATAAACCACAGTCAATTGCTGCCCTAAAGGCCAACATAACTCGCGTTCTTCGTGAAATTGAGCCCCATTTATGCGAAGACGTCATTCAAAATTAGTCCACCAGAATACACCATCTACAGCGGAGTTGCGATGGCCATTTGGCTGATATTATTTTCCACACATAATGCCATTGAATATTCTTTAAAATGTAATAAAAATTGTGGTAATATCACTTAAACAGATTTTTTTATTTCATTTCAATGTTCTAGTGCTCTTAATGAAAAACCCTGTACATCTAAGAGAAGCAATTGCGCAAGAAACCCACAGGAAGTTTGATTTTCTTAAATGGCTCAGCTTTATTATGTAACACTAGGTGTATAACAATAAATAATAATAGCAAGTATTAAAGTATTTATTTGTCAATTGAGTGTAAATAATATCTTAAATTATACATAGTGCTCATTGAACTTAGAAGGAATAAAATATGTGCTTAATATTATTAAGGGTTGTACCCTGGCTAACCAGCGCCACCATAATTTTTTCTTGATTACTCTTGTTATAGACCGAAATTAAAAAAGTGGTTTGAAAAATGTATAAGATGTATCGAAGCTATTTTTTGAATTGATTTGTTTGAATTCATTTGATATTTGCAGCTAGTTACAGATTTAATTTCTGCTAAAAGGTTCCGTTTTTAGCTAATTTTGAATTTCGAACTTGCAGAATATAATATATACACTGTTTCAAAAGTAGTTTAGATTTGGCTTTAACTATTTTCAAACCACTTTTTTTATTTCGGTCTGTAACAAGAGAAATCACGAAAGATTATCTGTGGCACTAGTTTTAGAGGGGTAAGTAAGCTCCTTAAATATTTTTGTTACTTACTTTACTTTAAAAAAAAAATAGATGAAAAATGTACTCTTCGTGCTTTTTTCAAAGCAAAATATTTTACACAATCGTCAATATCAAATTGTATCTCATTTTAAATTGCCAGTATAGCTAGATTTGTTAGCCTCAACGTAGACATAGTCGACCTAAGGTAATTTTTATCAGCTTTAGTTTAGAAAAGCTTCTCTCACAACTGGCATTGCTGACGGCAGATGTTAAAAAAATTCTCAACATAATTACAATGTTTGGCAAGCCGTCTTCAAGTTTGGAGTCAATAATATATTTTAATAGTCCCAGAGAGCCGGACTTCATAAGCTCTTTTTTAGTCTGGATTCGATGTGATTTGAAATAACTTTTTTTTTCTTGTTAATGCAATGTTTTTTTCCTTATCCGCCGCCCCCTTTCATATGCCGCCCGGGGCCATGGCCCCCCTTGCCCCCCCCCAAGCTACGCCACTGCAAGCAGCACGATGGCTCGGTAAACGCACGGAGAGGCCGCAGGGCGCCCTAGTACAGATACATCTTGACAAACTTTCGTATTTATAGGTAATATTAGTAGGATCGGAAGTAAGGTAAGAAGGAAGAAGGATATAGTAGGATAGAAGAATCCTTTAGATTACCAGGAAACTTTAACATATACGATTAGCCATTACCCAGAATACAACATCAATCAAACACGTGTACCCTAAAATAATCTCAATTTTACGCCAATCGAAATACACGTTACATACACTTCTGATTAAAAATAGAATTATCCTGGAGCTCGACGAAGTTCACAGGTTATAATTAGTTCTGTTGTGAGGTCAGGACCTTTTGTCACAGCTCTGAAAGTAACTTAAGATAAATGTAATTATGATTTCACGATAAGGTGAAAATGGAAGTCTTAGATTTCTGTCTCCTAAGATACAGGAATATTTAGTTTAGGAGTCAGGGTTACATGATGTTTATGGATTCGTGTAGATATTTCTTCATATTATATTGTACATCTGCTCTTATATACGATTCATGTCTTAATAAAGATTATTATTAGTATTAGTCTTAGATCCCATTCATCTGGGCTCATCATAATAATTTACATTATAACACATTACAGGTAAATAATAATAAAAAAGACATAAAATATAATAAAGTTAAAAGCCTCGTACTCAAACACGAAAATGTAAAAACACCACTCAATTCATAAACGTTGCTTAAAGTTAACTAATGATAGCAAATATTTAACCCCACATTTTTGATGTTTTGCACGTCACTTAACTTTAATCGTCGTTTTTAGTTTGATATTCTTTAAAAGCATATTTTTTTAGTTTTTAAACTATGTTTTTAGCTTTGGAATCTGCAGTCTAACTGCTGATTTTGGCTAAACTTCGATATTTTCCATGAAGCGACTGCCGTCTGACCTCCACAACCCGCAGGTGATATCGAAGCATTGCAGTTAGACTGATTTTGTTGGACTTTTTGAGAGATACAACGACCCGTAACGACTGCCATTAGATGTTCGTATGGCAACCGGGACCAACGGCTTAACGTGCTTTCCGAGGGACGACCAGACCAGTGCGAATATTCATATGCATGCATACAAATATTTGCACTGCGCGGGGATCGAACCCACGCCCCCTTGCGCAGTGGCCGCGTTCGCTATCACTACGCCACGGAAGCTGTCATCTATTTGTATCTGACGATAATCTAAACAGAAGCATCATCAGATATCTGTAGATACAAACCTGATAACTATATTTAAAACGCGTGTCGCTTTCTTTAATAATAACACTATACCACCCTATACACAATCATAAACGTATTTCAAACAGTACACACATCTAATATATGAAACCCACCCTCTTATTACCACCCTAAATATAGGCTTCCATCACTAAGTCAACGATCACAGCGTGATCACTTGTGTGTAATTACAGTTCTTCCGAGCGAGAAAACAACCTCCTGTGTATAGAAGCCACTGAATAACATCCCCCGCTATAATTACTTACTTTGTTAATTATATTTTATTCGGCAGTTTGAATAGAGATTAATTTACTTCGAAGTGTTATTTAAAATTACTTTTATGTCTAAATTAACGAAAACGGTGTATGTACGTAGTCGTTCTGGAAAGTTCCTGAACTGGGAAAATTAATTTAATTATCTTTATTCAAAAAGAGACTTCATTATTATTTTATTATAGAACACTATAATATGCACAGCAATAAAAACTAGAATACAAAGATATTTTTAAGAAAGAAATGGTAATACAATTTAAAAAAATAGTCAAATATTTTATATATTGTATTAAAATAATCATTAGAAATTGTAACATTAATTATTTTATTGACTAATGAATAACAAATATTCTATTTATGGAACGAGTCGAATATAATTGAACATTTTTATTATTGGAATGATTAATGGATTAGTAAATATAATTTCTTTTTTTTTTTATTGTAAGCATTGTAATTTTGCAAGCCTCGTAATTGGCCAAATATGGCTGTTTCTGTATTTATATCTACTATGATTATAATATATAAAATAATATTATTGAATTGTCTGTGTTTTCTTTCCATCTTTCAGATATCCTAGGGATCTAAATACTATAGATTAACTTGGTCACGAACTAAATTAAATCTAAGTAGGTATATTGCATCTCTTTCTGTCTATTTCATTAAGATAAGGATAGAAGGTAAAGATATTGACAGTTCAGCAACATTCATTGCGTTATTTACATTGTTGAGTAGACAAATTTTTGGAACGCATGAAGTAATGGATTACCAATATCCTTCAAAATGATTAAAATTGCGATTGACAGTGTGTTACGTATTTAGGGTGTTGGGTCTTTTCCATCCCCTAGCCAGCTTTTTTGACGGTAAATCATCAAATCACACGTATTCCTTCACTTGTCTGTGCGCCAGGTCCACGGTTTCTCTTTTGACCAACCTGCAACTCTGACCTAGGCATCGATCTTCGTGGAGCCCGTCACGATGTGATGACATCTCTTTGAGGCGTGCGTGAAACAGTACCCGGCTCCATCCCTTGTTAAGGACAAGTTACTTACACTTAAACTTATTAAGAAAAAAAAACAGATTAACTCCATCCCAAGGTTTTGCGTCATGACTTCAGTTCTTCATAATCAATATGTTTGGCCAAGTGTTATCTCATGCTGGGAGACAATTGTCAATATCCAATACAATTAATCTGCGGGGAGCAGATTATTATTGATAGTATTTTAATAGGGTTCCGTAGCAAAAGGCAGCAGAACCCTAACACTAAGGCTATTTGTCCGTCTGTTATAGGAGCTGAATCTTTTGAACCGTTTTTTCTTGAGAATTTTACAAATCCTGTACTACGAAGGCTGCTCTAACACTCAATAAGTTTTAAAAATACCTCCTACTCATAGTCGTATATAGAAAGAGACAGTCAGACGGGGAAAGAAAAAAAGGAAGAAAATAGGAAAAAAAAGAGTCAGTATGAAAAAGAAGAGAGAGGGCTATTGATATTTTTATTGAGAAAGAATATAGCAGAGCAAGGACAAACATGTTTTACTTATGTGCGGACGACAGCAGGTCAAGCCGCCCCAAACTGTCAGATATTTCCAATCAACCTTGAGCCTTAATGCTTTAGAGATAAAGTTGAAAATCTAGTAAAGAAATATGAGAAATTGAACCTAGTAGCTTGCTGCTTGACGTGTTGTCGTCTGTACGAGAATCTCCGAAAATATTGCTAAATATTAGGTATAGTGTTGTTGAGTTTAACATTGCATCACCTCGCTCAACTGCCGTCTTCCTTCCTTTTCGCTCAGTTTTTCTGAGTGAATAGGCTCTTAATAAACTAGCGCGCTTTACAATCAATGATCACATCATTGCTTACCATCAGGCGGGATTGCGGTCAAGCGCTAGTTTATAATTATTAAAAAAAAAGTGCTACGGAACCCATCGTGTGGAAATCTAACGCTATTTTTGGGTCAGTCGCCATGTTGGTTTTGGAGATAGAAGTGGTAGACGGTAAACAAGTTGTTAGGGATTAATTGCCCCCTGTGACTTGGTGGTTTTTCCCTAATTAGCTCTTTGATCAAAAACAATTACTTGATCAAACAATTGGTACGTCATGCGTCAGTACGATGGCGGAATTTCAGGAGATAGTTAATATGGCTTTTCTTCGTCAAACCATGATTATCAACAACATTATGAGTATAATAGCGGTGGCCTAGTGGTATCGCCCGTGATTTACAACTTGTAGGTGGATTATTATAATTACAAGGAGGTGATGCATGCATAGGAGGCTGCGGAGAGGGAGAGAGAACATGCTTCTCACTTCACTCGCACTAGAAGAGCAGCTGGGCGTCAAAGGGCGCTTAACGATCACCGGCCACCATAGGAAAGACCATGCGGACGATAAAATTGGGGCCGTGTCGTCGCTCGAGCGCTAATTCTCAAGAAGGGGACATGCAGTATGTGCGTCTTGGTAATGGCGCCCTCTAGGGATGGTGGGCTGATACCAGACGGGGGTGCGGCGAATGTAGTAGTATATCCCGGGCCCCCGACTCATGGTACTCGAAGGAATAGTGGGGTTTTAGTCGGTAGTAGTCCGACATAACCTTCCGTTACTCGCGGGGGGTATCCATGAGGATTTCCCCACTTACAAAAAAAAAAAGGTTGGAACCACATTAGATGGTTTAATTTGCATAAATTATTTTATCACCACTGGTCTCAAAACGGTGAAGGAAAACATCGCGAGGAAACCGGCATGTCCTAGAGCCAAAAACTTTGAAGACATGTGACATGTGACATTTGACAGTTTGTAGATATCACACATCTACCAACCCGCACCGGGACTGCATGGTAAATTGTTATTTTCATAGTCTTATGACTTATCGGATTCTTCTCTGGGGAACTTGTGCGGACATCAATACCATCTTTGTTTTACAGAAAAGGGCTGTTCGAGCCATTTACAACCTTGGTCCTAGAGATTCTCTTAGAGAAAAATTCAGAGAGGTGGACATTCTGACTGTAGCTTCACAGAAGAATATATTTGAAAATCTTATGTATGTACATAAAAATATATCTAATTTTAAGAAAATAAGCGATATTCATAATATAAATACCAGGAACAAACACAATCTTGCTGTACATCACACTCGTCTCCACGAATAGGCAACTCGTTCATGGGTCAATGTGTATACACATTATATGTATACACTTTTACAACAAGCTTCCCATGGACATACCCATTAAACGATTTCAAAACTATATAAAATAAAGGCCAAACTTTGCAAAAAGGGATATTATAAAATCACAGATTATTTAGAAGACATAAAAGCTTGGGACTGAGCTGCTCGCTCTGTTAAGCATTGTTATTAAGCAATGTGCGTAATTATAAGGTATATTATTGTAAACATTTTCATTTTTAATGTCTGGACTTGAAAAAAGACGATGATCCCTGAGTTTGTTTCCGCTATTTCTTCTCAGAGAGTCAGTTAGGAAATGCCGGCTTCATCTAGTTTAAAAAAAAACATATGACGTGTAAAAGTGATCAGTGATCCTACTTGCTTAATAAACGATTTCATTTCATTTTAATTACGGTGGTAGGCCATAACACCGGCCGCCGGCAGAAGTTACCACCCACCAGACAAAGCCTTGCCGCCAAGCGATTTGTCGTGTTCCGGCATGATGTCTGGTGAAGCCGTACGGAGGACGGGTCTGAGCAGTTGTGTTGCGATGTGTGCCGGGTACGATGCGCCAAATGTTGTTGTGTTGGGAGTTTGGACGTGGAGGGTCTTCAGATCAATCTCCCTTTGGCGCAGCATCGTTGGTCGTGTTGTTGGGTTTAACATTGCATCACCTCGCTCAACTGCCGTCTTCCTTCCTATTCGCTCAATCTGAGTGAATAGGTTCTTAATAAACTAGTGCGCTTTACCATCAACGATCGCATAACTGCTTCCCATCAGGCGGGATTGCGGTCAAGTGCTAGTTTATAATTATTAAAAAAAAAAACACTCCTTTGTGCCGAGGGGAGGCCTGTATCCCAACTGTGGGATTATATTTAAATATATTGATATGAATATAATATATGATACATTAGAAAGTAGTGCAGGGAAGGCATTTTGGAGGTCTACCTTACCAAACTTTAACGTCCTAAGTGCTGATACTCAGCCTAATTTGAATATGATGTCTTTGATTTTGATGTTATAACCTTTTTTTTCCTATTTTTAATCGTATTCTGGCAGTTTGAGTAATTTACATGACTACCTTATTTTTTTAAAATAAATTATAAACTAGTGCTTGACTGCAATCCCGCCTGATGTTACGCATTGGTGGTAAAGCGCGCTAGTTTATTAAGAGCCTATTCACTCTAGCCACATAAATTGGAGTCTGACGGAAACCCCGCCTCTGGTAAATTGTTCCAGTCCCTCGATGTACGCGGTATAAAAGACTAGGCGAAACGCTTCGTCCTGATCATAGTAGTGTCAACAACTTAAGGGTGGATACTCGCCGTACGACGTACGACAAATGTCTTTTTTGCGATATTTTTCGTCGAATCGTTGAGTTAATTAATGTTACTAACAAATCCGCTCACGTATTACGCTTGCCGCGGTTGATTTGTGGATGGGTCAAAAAATCAAAATCAAAGCATTTACTTCAAATAAACCAGTTACAGGCACTTTTGAATTGGCAGAAGGTCGATCAGTCAGTAAGGTGAAGTTAGTTGCCCATTCCAAAGAGTAGGTACCTATGGAGAAGAACGGGAAAGAAACTCCATGGACACTCTTTTAAATTATCAAGCTATTGATACAAATATTTGATTACATCATTCATTTTGAAATCTATCGTGTGAGAACGATGCAGAAATATATTGTACGCTGAGAGCGTCCATTATGAAAAAAAAAAAACAACAATTCAGAAATTAAAATACACCGTAGCAGCTAAGAAAGAAAGAAAGAAAGAAAGAAAGAAAGAAAGAAAGAAAGAAAGAAATCGTTTTTATTCCGCACAAACAAAACGCACTTGAGAGATGACCAGTCCCCTCTGACGGCGTCCGTTCACGAACATGACGTATGGATCAGCATCATTCAGCTCAACCATATTGAAGAGAACCTAATGACCCAACACACACGCCACCACCAGCGAGACATTTGAGTGAGCATGACATACTCTCAACAGCTATAGCACAATCAAGTCAATAAATCAAAATCATCAAAATCAAAGCATTTATTTCAAATAAACCAGTTACAGGCACTTTTGAATTGTCAGAAGGTCGGGTAAAGCTAGTCGCCCATTCCAAAGAGTAGGTACCTATGGAGAAGAACGGGCAAGAAACTCCATGGACACTCTTTTAAATTATCAAGCTATTGATACAAATATTTGATTACATCATTCATTTTGAAATCAATCGTGTGAGAACGACGCAGAAATATATTGTACGCTGAGAGCGTCCATTATGAAAAAAAAAAAAAAACAATAATTCAAAATTTAAAATACGCCGTAGCAGCTAAGAGATGACCAGTCCCCTCTGACGGCGTCCGTTCACGAACATGACGTATGGATCAGCATCATTCAGCTCAACCATATTGAAGGGAACCTAATGACCCAACACACACGCCACCACCAGCGAGACATTTGAGTGAGTATGACATACTCTCAACAGCCATAGCAGTATCAAGTCAATAAACGACTAACCCAACAAATAGATGCTTTACAGTAAGTAGATCACACGTGTTCCATGCAATTATACAATACTAGGAAATTGAATCTACACAATGCAAAGACAATTTTGTCCAAGGTTCAGCAGCTCCAACGGTGTTCCCGAATGCTAAGTTTAGCTCCTGTGTAGCTGCACCAGTGCCGAATACCCCTGTCAGCGATGCAATTCCGTAACGTACAATATCCCTGGCCACGTAGTGTGTACTGGCTTTGAGTAAAAAAAAAAAAAAAACAAACAATTGCAAATTTAAACTACAAGAGGAAAAATCAAAGAACAATCAGTGTAAGCATAGAAATCGGACGCAGCTCAAGCCCAAGCCTTTTTGTCGTCAATATAATCTTTAACACTATAAAATGCTTTCTGAAACAACTTACGTTTAATGAAGGATTTGAATTTATTCAGGCTCAGATCTGGAACCACCTCTGGAAGCCTATTGTAAAAATGTATACATTGGCATCTAAAAGAGCCACCTATTTTCTTGAGCCTTGTTGTAGGTACAATAAATTTGTGCTTGTTCCTAGTATTTATATTATGGACATCACTGTATTTTTTATACAATTTTATATTTTTATGAGCATACAAAAGATTTTCATAAATATATTGAGACGGCACGGTCAGTACATTAATTTCTTTAAATTTTTCTCTGAGAGAGTGTCTTGGACTTAATTTATAAATTGCACGAACAGCTCGTTTCTGCAAAACAATTATTGTCTGAATATCAGTGGCATTTCCCCACACCAGAATGCCGTACGACATTACGCTATGGAAATAGCCAAAGTACACTAAACGGGCTGTCTCAATATCAGTCAAATTACGAATTGTTCTAACTGCGTACGCAGCAGAACTTAGTTTTTTTGACAATTTTTCTATATGGGGACCCCATTGAAGTTTAGCATCCAGAGTTATACCCAAGAACACTGTGCTGTCTTCAGATTCCAATTCTTCGCCCTTTATCAACACTTTAGTTTTCACCTGCCTAACGTGAGGTAGAGTAAACTTAATGCATTTAGTTTTTTTCTCGTTTAAGAGTAAATTATTTACATTAAACCAGTTTACTACTTTGGAGATCGCGCTATTTACATCATCAGTGACCTGCTGCTGACGTTTAAGTTTAAATAAAAGTGAAGTGTCATCTGCA
This sequence comes from Sesamia inferens, assembly GCA_037179545.1. Classification (NCBI taxonomy): domain Eukaryota; kingdom Metazoa; phylum Arthropoda; class Insecta; order Lepidoptera; family Noctuidae; genus Sesamia; species Sesamia inferens. The sequence goes on along the minus strand of CM073949.1, from coordinate 2,657,282 downwards.
AACAACACTATATCGTGATTATCCTTTATTAGGTACGGCAGGTCATTAATGTAAATAAGAAACAAAAAGGGACCAAGAATTGACCCCTGTGGGACTCCCATTGTTACTAAAGATCCGGAAGATCTTTTTCCATTAACGTCAACGCTTTGAATCCTACCACTCAAGTAGGATGTAATAAGATCCAATGCAGAGTTCCTGATCCCGTAGTGGCGGAGTTTCCTGATTAACGTCTCGTGAAGAACGCAATCGAATGCCTTGGACAAATCACAAAAAATGCCCAAGGCATCGCATTTATAATAAAATTTATAATAAAAGACTAACCCAACAAATAGATGCTTTACAGCAAGTAGATCGTGCTCACACGTGTTCCATGCAATTATACAATACTAAGAAATTGAATCTACACAATGCAATGACAGTTTTGTCCAAGGTTTAGCACCTATACACACCAAGACCCCTCTGTGTCTGGGAAAGCACTTTAAGCCGTTAGTCCCAGCTGTCACACGTAGAGGCAGTCATTATGGTTCGTCAGAAGTTCGAAAGTCTGACCGTCAATGTTACCAAGGTGTGTCGTATCGCCCAGTAACTGGGTTCTGGAGGTCAGATAGGCAGACGCTTCATGTAAAATACTGGTATTCAGCTGAATTCGGTTAGACTGGAAGCTGACCCCTACGTTTTCCGGGAAGAGCTGGGAAGATGATGAAATGCGCTCACGTGCTTGACAGTTTCACTAAATCTGCGTGGATCTATAGACTATTTCAGACACCAATCTACATGGTCTTCACGTGATTTGACCAAAATTAAAAACCTGGACTTTAAGTCTGAAATCGCCAACCCGCATTGAGCAAGTGTGGTGATTACGCTCAATCCTTCTCTGTATGAAAGGAGACCTGTGCCCAGCAATGGGACGATAAAACGTTGTAAGGAGTTTTCGACCTTTACGAGGTAGTTTCTCAACGAGTTTTTATCAACGAGTATTTAGATAGGAATCGACAATTTCGTCCAGTTAAAAAAGAAACATATTAACGATTAAGACTACTACTTTTACTGTAACTACTGCTGGTTACTACTACTTTCATTCAGCTGCATCTGGTAAGACTAGAAGCTGACCTTAACATAATCAGTAAAAAAACATATAAGGAAAAAAATAAAAATTCACACCGAAAAACATCCGACACGCGTCGATACTACGCCATGGATTTAAAAGCCAAATTACTTCTGAAAATATACGAACCATCTTGATTTACTGAAACATACATTTAACATAATAATGTCCACTTTTTTATTATAATTTAAAATTAGCACATCTTTCGGTGATCCTTTAGCGAATGTTTCTTTGTAGACAAAAAATCAATTGAGACCAAATCAAATCAAATTAATTTAAAGTATTTATATTTGTATAAAATACTTTATAAAAAAAGTAAATACCTACTTAAATATTTATATAAAATATTTAGTGTTTATGTCATCATCATCATTTCAGCCGAAAGACGTCCACTGCTGGACATAGGCCTCCCCAAGGCTCTTCACGACGACCAGTCCTGCGCCTCCCGCATCCAGCAGTTTCCCGCGACGTTCACCAGGTCGTCGGTCCACCTTGTTGGGGGCCTACCCACGCTGCGTCTTTTGGTGCGTGGTTGCACCGCCCTGACCCAGGCATCGGTCTTCGTGGATCCTATCACGATGTGCTGACATCTCTTTGAGGCGCTCGTGAAACACATCGCGCCGTCGCCCCGGCCGGTCCTTACCGGGCGGCGAGCTGCCCACTCCTTCCGCTCGTAAACCCGCACCTACGGTGGCCGGGAGTTTAATGTTGTCTCCCGACCAGGGCCTCTCCTGCGGCGGCTAGAGGCATGAGGCTCTGAGATTCCCGCTCCCTCATGCGCTCCGCCTCCTCCTTTGCCAGCATCACTTCTTCGCAGAAGGAGGTGACGGCCTGCGACTTCTCCTGCATCTTCTACCGTCTTTTTGCCTTTCTAATATTCTAATCTATATTAATATATAAAGCTGAAGAGTTTGTTTGTTTGAACTCGCTAATCTCACGAACTACTGGTCCGTCCAATTTGATTCTTTTTGCGTTGGAAAGCCTATTAATCCAGAAAGGCTTTAGGCTATATAACACCACGCTGCGATCAATAGGAGAGCAGCAAAACAAAAAATTAAAATGCATGCTGTATATTTTTCTTATTACTCCACGCGAACGAAATCGTGGACGGCCGCTAGTAGATTATAAGCTGGATTAACAACTAATATACTTTTAATGCCGAAATTCTCACGGAATTCATATATATGAGGGTTAAAACCAAGAAAAATATGTTTTGTCTATATTTTAATGTAACCTATATTAACTGGGATGTATCCTAAAAAATAATTTAATGTCCAGCAGGTAGATTTATAAAAAAATATTGAACACGTATTTTTTTATTTTTTCTTCCATTCAAATACTTAGGAAGATATTATATTGATTTGAAATGTCGCTTGACATCACGCCGTGGTACAAATTATACCACGGCGTGACGTAATTAGCCCCCACTCCGCAACTTTAATACGATATATCTCAATAGTTTTTGGTAATTTCGACAAAATAAAAAATACGGGTCTTAATTGTTTTTATTATTTATAAGACGGACTAATTATTTTTTTGATTTTCATACCTTGGATACATCCCTATTGCAAATAAATTATTTCATTGGTTGAAAGAAAAAACTAAAATACGTATATTTAGCACATTATTAAAAGACATTCAATACATACATCATATAATAAATAAAATAGTGTAAAGTCAGGTTATTTACCGCCTTAGAAGGCCTAGTTCACCAAAAATGGGACTACTTATAAGACTTTTTATTAATTCTGGCGTTTAATAAATCTATTTTCGTTTCTGAATTTAATCCAGAGCTATTTCTGTCCTCATTCTGTGTTATTTTACATTTACAAGGATATATTACGATAGCGAACCAAAGCACTTTCAGAGCTTTGAACCGATGTTTTTAATAGAAGTTATTAAGGTTATGAGGTATTTGAGCTATTCGTTTAGTTTGTTGCCTTCTTAGTATATTTTATATTATTATTATTATTTTTTTATAATTATAAACTAACGCTTGACCGCAATCCCGCCTGGTGGTAAGCAGTGATGCGATCGTTGATGGTAAAGCGCGCTAGTTTATTAAGAGTCTATTCACTCAGAGAAACTGAGCGAATAGGAAGAAAGACGGCAGTTGAGCGAGGTGATGCAATGTCAAACCCAACAACACGACCAACGATGCTGCGCCAAAGGGAGATTGATCTGAAGACCTTCCACGACCAAACTCCCAACACAACAGCATTAGGCGCATCGTACCCGGCACACATCGCAACACAACTGCTCAGACCCGTCCTCCGTACGGCTTCACCAGACATCATGAATATCTGTGAACTAATATCTTTATACATTTAAGTACATATATCCTCCATAAATGTCATTGAACTCACCATTCCATCAATTTGTACCTTCTTTTTGTTACGTATATTTATTTTATTGCTTATTTTGATTATAGTTATGTTGTTTATATATCTTTTTAATTATTAGCTGCAATGGGTTTAATTTTGACAGTCTCAGTTAGGTCTTAGCAGTTTTGTTCCAAATGTTCTTGTATCTAAAACTATATATATATATAAAAAACTGTGTCAAATGAGAATATCTCTTCTCTCGTTGGTAGGCCATAATATCGGCTGCCGGCAGAAGTTACCACCCACCAGACAAAGTCTTGCCGCCAAGTGATTCGTCGTGTTCCGGCATGACATCTAGTGAAGCCATACGGAGGACGGGTCTGAGCAAATGTGCTGCGATGTGTGTCGGGTACGATTCACCAAATGTTTTTGTGTCGTGAGTTTGGTTTCAGTTTTCAGATCAATCTCCCTCTGTCGCAGCATCGTTGATTGTGTTGTTGGGTATAACATTGCATCACCTCGCTCAACTCCCGTCTTCCTTACTATTCACTCAGTTATTTTTTTTTTGTGTGAATAGGCTCTTAATAAACTAGCGCGCTTTACCATCAACGATTGCATCACTACTTACCAGGCGGGGTTGCAGTCAAGCACTAGTTTGTAATTGTTTGGTATCAGTAGCAGTACCTATTGTGCAATATATTAATACGATGCATATGTAAGACGCCATAAACTAATGTCATCATCATCATCTCAGCGTTAATCCCAGTCGCGTCCGTAGCTTATCAGCTTTGGAGTCTGGGTTCCGCTTTACCAGTCTAACTGCTGATTTTCGCTAAACTTCGATATTTTCCGTGAAGCGACTGCCGTCTGACCTCCACAACCCGAAGGCGATATCTAAGCATTGCAGTTAAACCAATTGTTAGACTTTTGAAGGCTTCAACAACTCGTAACGACTGCCACTAGATGTTCGTATGGCAACCGGGACCAACGGCTTAACGTGCTTTCCGAGGCACGACCAGACCAGTGCAAATATTCATATTTATGGATACAAATATTTGTATCGAACCCGCGCCTCCTTGCGGCCGCGTTCGCTACCGCTACGCCACGGAGGCTGTCAACGCCATAAACTAATGTATAACCATTTAAATATTAATAAAAAAATTATCAGACTAGCGACCCGCCCCGGCTTTGCACGGGTGCGATGTTGATACTAAATACACTACAGTAGGCCTAGTATGAGTTTTCATTACGAAACTCGTTCGTCAATATCGAGCGCGTTTGACTCAGCGATTGGCCCGCTTCAAGGTCGTAAGAACTCTCAACCAATGAGAGCGCCAAACGTCCTCGATATCGACGAACGAGTTTCGTATTGAAAACTCATACTAGGCCTACAGAAAAACTGGGAACGTTTTTGTATTCATAAATATAGAGGCCCGACGCCGCGCCATCGCCCCTACGCCCCGCAATTTTTTAATCTGTAATATCTTCGAAAATATCCATTTAAATCATATGCTGTAAAGGGCTATGTAGGGTGCTTCCCTAACCTAAGTAATGTCAATGCAGATGTAAAATGTCAAACTTAAATTCAAAAAATGTCAGTGAATGCTCGACGGGATGAATCTAAATAAAAAAATGCAATTTGCCCGATTCAAACCACGTCTAATTGAACACTAAAAGTAATATACATGAAATGCCTAGAATAATGCAAAACGTCTGTGTCAATGCACTGTCAAATGTAGGTCGCGCCCAAAGTGCAATACGCTAGCCTAGCGCTAACTTATTGTAATAAATATATTTTAAAACCCATGTACGTGCACCGTACAGGCCATATAGATCTATATTAAATCAACAATGTATTTAATGAACATATTTAATTGGATAAGGATTAATGGTGTGTTGGTTAAAATCACTTCGAAAATTAGCTAATATTTATCCTAAAAAATAAATTACAAAAAATGTTATTGTGGGATATCCATAGCACATAGACAATACCATCGCAGACTTTTCTGTAGACCTTTTCGATTTGTACAATTTTTAGTACATTAATTTGATAAATCTCGTAGGGTTCAGCCTGCGTTTCACTGAAACGTGGAATAAACATATTTACGACATCGCATTAGAAACCTCAAAAATAAGTAATAGATTTTGTCCACTATTTAAAGAAAGCGACTTTGTTGAAAGCGAGTGATGTGTACCTATGAGTCATGTATTTCACGAATTTGTTATTTTTGCATTTAGTTATTCTTATTTTGCGTTATGTTTACTGCAAATATACGTAAAATAGAATAATATAGAATTATACAGGAAGAAAAAACACAGAACAAAAATATAAAGATTTGGTAAACAGAGGGACAATCTTTGGATAGAATATAATACCATCTTTATAATTGTTTAATTGCTGTCGAGATTTGGAGGCTTGATTACGAAACCACTAATAATCATCTAAATTCTTTATCATCAGAAAACATATTGTAAAACAAAGTCACTTTCTCTTTCCCTATGTCCCTTTGTATGATTAAATCTTTAAAACTACGCAACGGATTTCGATGCGGTTTTTTTTAAATACTTACATAGAATGATTAAAGAGGAAGGTTTATATTTATAATTACATCCATTAAATTGTGTAGAAATATTATTATTTTTGAGGTTTTAATGTGATGTCGTAAATAATTAATTTTTTACCGCGTTTGTAGTGAGACGCAGGCTAAACCCTACGAGACTTATCAAAACAATGTACTAAATATTGTACACATTGAAAAGGTCTACAAAAAAGTCCCGATGGTATATGTCTATCTCTTATGGATATCCCACAATAACATTTTTTTGTCATTAACTTTTTACGACAAATATCGGCTAATTTTCGAAGCAATTTTAACCAGTTCAGCATTAATCCTTATTAATTTGATACCTTAAATAAATCGTTGATTAAATATAGATCTAAGTATATCGCCCTTCACAGGGGCGGGCGGTCTTTGTATAAAATATTTTTTTTTTTTATAAATTATAAACCAGCGCTTGACCGCAATCCCGCCTGATGGTAAGCAGTGATGCGATCGTTGATGGTAAAGCGCGCTAGTTTATTAAGAGCCTATTCACTCTAGCCTTGAAGACACTCAAATTGTAATGTGACGGAAACACCGACGCCGGCAAATTGTCCAGTCCCTCGATGTACGCGGTATAAAGGAGGAAGCAAAACGCTTCGTTTCAATTATACTACAACTATGTACAACAAATTCATCATAATCATCTCAGCGTTAATCCTAGTCGCATCCGAAGCCTTTTCCAGCTTTGGAGTCTGGGGTCCGCTTTACCAGTCTAACTTCTGATTTTGGCGAAACTTCGACATTTTCCGTGAAGCGACTACCGTCTGACCTCCACAACCCGAAGGCGATATCGATGCATTGCATCTAGACCAATTGTTGGACTTTTGAGGGCTCCAACAACCCGTAACGACCACTAGATGTTCGTATGGCATCCGGGACCAACGGCTTAACGTGCTTTCCGAGGCACTACCAGACCAGTGTAAATATTCATATTCATGCATACAAATATTTGCACTGCGCGGGGATCGAACCCGCGCCTCCTTGCGCAGCGGCCGCGTTCGCTACCGCTACGCCACGGAGGCTGTCAACTATGTACAACAAATTAATAAGTGATAATAACTATCATCATCATCATTTCAGCCGAAAGACGTCCACAGCTGGACATAGGCCTCCCCCAAGGATCTCCACGACGACCGGTTCTGCGCCTATCGCATCCAGCGGTTTCCCGCGCCCTTCACTAGGTCGTCGGTCCACCTTGTCGGGGGCCTACCCACGCTGCGTCTTCCGGTGCGTGGTCGCCACTCGAGAGCCCATCGGCCCCATCGGGCATCGGTCCTACGGGCAATAATAACTATAGGTATCTTAAATTATTTTAAACCAGACGCCACAAAACAATTCACAACCGAAAACCTACATAAGTACATACCTACGGAACCAATACAGCACTAAAATCAGATTCACCACAGATTACAGTAAGTTTTTCACAGATAACAAATGTCCCAGATATAAACAAATCCAACAGGAGACATACTATGAACATTATAGAGTTTGACACTTCCATTTGTATTCCAATTCCAAATTTTGAAATGCAAATGAAAAATACATATGAACATCTGCCTTTAAGAATTTACGTGGATAGTAAGCATAATATAAACGACTGAATTTGGTAAAAAATGAGAATTTGTGTCTCGTCGTAGCCCCTTTTATTCCGAAGGTGGAAAAATCCTTATGGACTATATCCTCCGCTCGGGGCCGCGGAGACGTGTGCGGTATGACTCTTACTAGCTAAAACACCACTAAAGCGTTCGTCATCTGCCTTACCGTGGTACCGGGTCCTCCCAATTCTACGGTACAGCTCTTCAATCCGCCCGGAGCTGGGGAGGTCATTTTATGATGACCCGTTCAAAAAGCGTGTACACAGCTGTTACAATTTTAATAAAATTGCTTTTTTGTAAGTTATAGACTAGCACTTGACCCTAATCCTGCCTGATGGTAAGCAGATAATGAAGATGCAATCGCTGATGGTAAAGCGCGCTAGTTAATTAAGAGCCGGAGAGAGAGGAAACATTTTTCCAGTCCCTCGATGTACGCGGTATAAAAGAGGAGGCGAAACGCTCCGTCCAGATCGTAGTGGTGTTGAGAACGTAAGAGTAGAAACTCGCCGTACGACGGGTCGTCCGATGTTGGAACGGAGATACGGAGATGGGGGGATTAAATCATGCAATTCTCTCGCTCACCAAAATGCATCCTATAAAACACGAAAAGGCTGGCCACACTTTGCCTGTGCTCCAGGCTTTGAAGACCGTTTTGAGTTAAATCTGGGTCGCCAATCAGCCTCTTCGCACGCCTCCCCACTGAATACAAAGTAGCCAGGTGACATTTTGCTGTAACGCCTGACCTTTGCTTTGTCCAAACTACGATATTTTCCGTGAAGCGACTGCCGTCTGACCTGCACATTCCACAACCTGAAGGCGACATCGAAGCATTTCAGTTAGACCAATTGTTGGACTTTTGAGCTTGCCATTAGCTGTTCGTATGGCAACCGGGACCAACGGCTTAACGTGTTTTCCGAGGCACGACCAGACCAGTGCAAATATCCTGTAATAATAATCCTGCGCGAGGATCGAACCCGCCCCTCCTTGCGCAGCGGCCGCGTTCGCTACCGCTACATCATGGAGGCTGTCAAGGGGTTTTATTTATAATATTGGCAATAAGCCAATGTTATTCTATCACCGTTCCATTACAAGACGACTAACCAATAATTTATCGATAATTATGACTTTAGCAGATTACAAACTTTAAGCATAATGCCAATTGAAACGTGCTGGACATGACGGACTAGGAACATTGGTTCATTGTGTAACACACTATCAGTAGTAATAAGTTTCATTTTGACAGTTCAACATTATTCATTGCGTTATTTACGTTATTGAGTAGACACATTTTTCGAATATATGGAGCAGTGTATTAGAAATATGCTTAAAAATTATTCTAATTAAGGGTAATAGTGTCAAGTGTGTTACAGAATTAGGGTGCTGACCATTATAGACAAGCGATTCTGTATCAATCATATATCATAAAGTTAGTGGAATGTCCATCATCATCATTATCAACCTTTTTATCGTCTCACTGCTGGGCACAGGCCTCCTCTCATGCTGAAAAGGATTGAGCGTAATCAGCGCGCTTGCTCAATGCGGGTTGGCGATTTCAGACTTAAAAGTCCAGGTCTCCCTAAGACGTTTTCCTAAGTTTTTAGTAGTTTCAGTTTTTTAGTGAAATGTCCAAATCTTTGTAAAGAGGACATGTCTGCAGCTCTCCATCTGTCGGAAATATTACTTCTGTAGGTAGGAGTGATGTAATCCCAACACTTCGCCACTAATATTAAGAATCCTGTTTAATATCTGGATACCGCACATGTTGGCATTTTCCGGACCAGGCTGCTTTTGTGAATTCTTAATGGAAGGAGAACACTACACGTCCCAGAGATCAAAACACGGACCAACCGCTCTTGACCTATAAATTCATAATTATCATAATATAAATAAAGTGTGTTAATACCCGTGTGGCACCCGGCTTAGAATAGTACCCCATAACCTCCCGTGGGTGTCGTAAGAGATGACTAAGGGAACTCTCACCAGGGAAGTGGGCAGCAGCGCTTCTCCTGTGGAACAAGAAACTACTGCAATCCCCAATAACTTTGATGTACGCTGATCAATTGCTCTATATGTTGGAAAAATGCGTCTGCTCAATAATGTAAATAACACAATGATTGTTGTTGACTTGTCAAACCGAAACTCCTTGCTATTGAAGATGTGTTACGTAATTACCTTGGAGTTTTTCATCATAAGTGTAGTACTCAGGGATGACAAGTCGGGTGTCGAAAGAGTCACCTGGCAACCAGCCAGGACTCATTCATAAGTTTATTTACTCGGTGGTAGGCCAAAACATTGGCTGCCGGCAGAAGTTACCACCCATCAGACAAAATCTTGCCGCTGCGCGAGTCATCGTGTTTCCGGCATGATGTCTGGTGAAGCCGCACAGAGAACGGGTCTGAGCAGTTGTGTTGCGACGTTTGCCGGGTACGATGCGCCAAATGTAGTTGGGTCGGGAGTTTGGTGGCTCTGGCGCAGCATCGTTGCTCGTGTTATTGGGTTTAATATTGCATCACCTTTTTTTTTTTTTGTTCCGGGGTGGAAAATCTGACTAAAAACCACCCCGGTGTCTCTCCGGTCACGTGCGCGCAGGGCCGCGGGAGTACTTGATTCTGCCGCGGCCCCACACTCATGTGCCGGCCCGGTCTGCCTGGGCCTCGACTCCTGCTCGGGGTAGTGAGGTGTTAAACTACCCCGTGCATCGCCTCTGAGGCGCGCGTCCAACGAATAGAGGGCGGGGACTTCCCCATGTCCCTCGCCCCTGCACCCAATAATGTAGTAAATACCAGAGGGAATGACCATAATGCCCTGGAAGTGGGGCAAACCTTTAGCATGGGGTGCAAACATGTGTCGATATCTTTGCGCCATTCGCCGCCATCTTCCTAATGCGGTGGGCTGTGCTGGGATAGCTGCTAGTACAGTTCTCTGTCATTTATTATTTATTTAATTAATCTTTCGCAAATGAATGACATTGAAATAGAATAACTTATAAATTATATTATCCCACTGCTGGGCACAGGTCTCCTCTCATACAGAGAAGGATTGAGCGTTATCACCACGCTTGCTCAATACGGTTTCCACAAGATGTTTTTCTTCACCTTTTCACTTTTCGCACACTGAGACCTGACAGAGTGGCGTTTATTTAATCTTTCGCACATGAAATGTACAGTGGCGGACTTAATGCCTTAGGCATTCTCTACCAGTCAACCACAGGTGGTGAAGAGATAAGATGATAGGTGCTTTAGTTTCTCGTGTTCCGGCATGATGTCTGGTGAAGCCGTACGGAGGACGGGTCGGAGCAGTTGTGTTGTGATGTGTGCCGGGTACGATGCGCCTAATGTTGTTGAGTGCTGAGTTTGGTCGTGGAGGGTCTTCAGATCAATCTCCCTTTGGCGCAGCATCGTTGGTCGTGTTGTTGGGTTTGACATTGCATCACCTCGCTCAACTGCCGTCTTCCTTCCTATTCGCTCAGTTTTTTTTCTGTGTGAATAGGCTCTTAATAAACTAGCGCGCTTTACCATCAACGATCGCATCACTACTTACCATCAGGCGGGATTGCGGTCTAGCGCTAGTATATAATTATATATAAAAAAATTAAAAAAAATTGATAGTAATAGTGTTTTACACAATTCATCATCATCATCATCAACCTTTTTATTATTTATTTATAGTGTTGTTTACTAAATAAAAGCGCGTAATGTATGCAGTAAAAAGTGCATTAAGTGAATAATTCATAAAGAACATTGAAATATCGCAGCTAATGGCCTCATCATGACTTTACCGGAAAACCTCCCTCGTAGACGGTTCACGCGGCCGTCTTTTTCGACTGTCATTGGCGATATCCGCCATTATTGTGAAAAAAAAAATTCAAAGAATTTCTATAATTTGTTACACGTGTTATTGACAAAATTGTGGTATCTATTCCACAGGGGCCATTGATCAAGAGTTGAAGTTGGGTTTCATTTTGACAGTTCAACGACATTCAATGCGTTATTTACGTTGAGAAGCAGACATATTTTTCGAACACATGGAGCAATATGCTTTAAAATGATTCAAATTGACAGTAATAGTACCTATACAGGGTGTATCTGACATCATAACGAAACTTCGCGAAAAGGCTATACCGCATGCCACTAATAAAATTATGATAGTCATTTATGTCGTTAATGAACGGTTATAGAAATAACAGTGTTTAAAAAAAAGTATCAGCTCGGCCTTTGAACGTTGCAAGCGTGCCGCCGTGCGGCTTTTTAGGTATGACGTTGATCCCTGATGTGAACCCTATCAAATCAGCTGATAAGATAATTTTTCGAGTTTTGTTTTCATTGCGCTTTTTTGTATAATTAGCGAATTAATTAATTTTAACTTTAAAATCTTATTGGGTTCTACATTTATATTTTTTTAAATCATGAAAAAGCCGACTAAAAATTCCACCACTGGGTGGTTCAGAATCATGTACTGGATCCATGGTACTCGTTTGTGCGTCGATGTCAGATACAGCCTTTATGTGTTACACAATTAAGATGCAGGAAATAATCCTTTTCCTGCAGTAAATCTATTAACAACCGTCATTATTTATATTTCTTTGATTTTAGCACTAGGTTTCTTTATGGTTTACAGCGGATTTTTAATGATGAATTTATCATCATCATCATCATCAACCTTTTTATCGTCCCTCTCCTGGGCCCAGGTTGTAGACACAAGTTTGTAGTTTTTTGTACATATGTGGTTGTCCTGGGGGGTAATCGCGCTAAATAAAACAGTAGAAGTTCAAATCTTGTTCGTATCTAATCCAGTTAAAGTTATGGTTTAGTTTCGATCACCTTTCGTATCGCGCTAAAGTTTTAACTTAGACTAAATGAATTATAAGTCAATCTAATCGTTTAGACGTAAGTTTGACAAATGGCACAGAAAAAGTTAGCTTTGCTTCAACTTTTTTAATTTCACAGCCGTTACGTTCCAATTGCGATCCAGTTATGGTTAAACAATCTGTCAAAAGGATAGCGCGATACGAAACATAACAAAAGTTATGGTTTGTTTGCGATCCAATTCTGTTTTGGTTGAATTATTTTAGCGCGATTGATCCCCTGTTCTCTTGCGTCATTTAACCTTTTCCATAGGCCATCAAAACTAATTCCATTACTTTTTCTGCATATCGACAAGCTTAATCAACTACATGTACCTACTTGAAAGGATTAGTAGAAAAGTGTGCACTTATTCCTCTGATAACAAAAGATACATCCAATTTTGACTAACACTAATTTTCATGGAAAAATACAAAACCTGCGTAGTTGACTTCATTGTTCTACTGTGATTTAGCTTTGTTTTATCTTTTGACGTAGTTTTGGCTAGTATAAATACTCTAAAATGTTTTCACGTTTGTGATCCTCTACATTTCGTGTAGTGTATATGCCGTCAGAAGAGAATAACCTCTTCTTAAGCGTCAAATTCATCATCATCATCAATCTTTTTATCGTCCCACTGCTGGGCACAGGTCTCATACAGAGAAGGAGGCGGGCTGGCAATTTTAAACTTAAAGACCAGGTTTCCTCAAGATGTTTTCCTTCGCCTTGTAATCAGTCATTGGAGTCCAAGATAGAGTTAGAAAGTACAAATAACTTAGAAAAGTTACACTAACACCTACCTGACCTAAAATCGATCCCGCACACTCATATTTGAGAGGCTGTTGTTTTAACCACTAGGCCACCACGACTGAATATAAAATCCTTTTAAACCTTAAATTTACATACAGCCTATAATAACTTACATAGAGAATGATCGTAAAAACATACGCTTTTATAATTACCAAAGTAAAAATAGAACAATAAAAATCCCATTTCAGATCGCCCCTGTTTTTTTTGTTAGATAATCCTTTTGAAAGGTAAGATAGGACTTGTGTTACCTGCTCTATTAGGTCAGTCCCCTACCATCTCGGAGTTATGATACGCTACTAGAGTCACGTACGCACTTACTCCTAATCTTTCTTTACTTTTTTTTTGTCAACAGCACCAAATTTCTCCAATTTTTTTTTTGTTGCCAGCTTTTTAAAAAAAAGGTAGATTCATAGAATACTCTTTATTATCTACACCATGTAAATTAAAGTCATGAATAGAGTTTTACGATAGGTGGCACAATGGGCGGTCGATATGATCTAATATCACGGGCTGTTGAAGAAGCTTGCCGAATATTGCATTAAAAAAAAGGTTATGTCATTTAGACAGATGGTTTGAAATTGGCGGGAATAAGTTTAATTTCATTTCACTGATAAAAAATAAATTCTTATACTTTGGTGGTTTTAACGCCGTGATACAGATTATGAACTGTTTTTTATTATTACTATTTGGAGTATTTATGTTATTTAAAAACAAGCCATTTTGTTTTTAAAATAGCGTGTAATCAATTTCATTGATGAATGGTTCTAATTCAAGTTCAATTCAATTAAGTTTCGGAAAAAATCAAATGACAGGGGCATGTATAATCACAGTGTAAAATTGTAGAGAGAAAAAATAGCTCTAAGAGCATTATCCACGAAGAAAACAGCGGAATACTTACATTTGTATAAAGCACCACTAGAGTTCCCTCTTTATAGGTAATAACAACTTTGGGAGTAATTAATTAATTTATAATAAAATAAAGTACCTAACTACCTCATACTAAAACGGAATCAAAAAATCAATCATAAAAAAAAAACGTGTTGTTGACGGATCTAGGACTAGCTGTGGCCCGTTCACCTGCATATTATGGTTTGATCTCGTGGAAATAGCGTGATAAGTTACTCCTTATTACATCACCTACCTGCCAATAAAAGTCCCATCAAAACCAGACCAGCCATTTGAGAGATACCTAAGCTGGAACAGACGGGCTAAAATTGAAAGAAATGTTATTTTTCTGTAGTACTAATGCGGTTATTTCAATATTACAAAACAAACGCTCTAATTTTCTTTATTATGTAGTATTAAACTAGAAACATTTACACATTACTTGTATCTTATTTTACGTACGGACAAGCAAGCTACCCCCAACTTTCAGATATTCCCAATCAACCTTGAGCCTTAATGCTTTAGAGATAAAATCGAAAATCTAATAAGGAAATCTGACAGATTATAGTAACTTAATGTGCTGTCGTCTGTACTAACAGTATTATCCGTATTCCTAAGAACGTGGAACTACAAGGAAATTTAAGACATAACCTCTAAAATACGTGAGATTGCCTTTCTCAAATAACGAATTCCAGATTGGTTTGACACGAAAGTTTCTTAGTAAAACTACGATTATTTCCTGGATATCACACAAACAGGCATTTTTATTACGCGGTGGCACAAGCATGCTGTTCTTTCGGACGACCGTAATCAAATTTATTCCCTACGTGATAACTGACACGAGTCAAAAGATCAGCATATTTAGAAAATACTATGCCATGCGATTTAGAACCTTATTCAATTGTAGAACACGGTAGCTTGACACACGGGCAAAATATGCAAGCAACTAAAATAAAACGTACAAATTTTGACAGCTGCTGTCACATGTCCTGTATAAGTGGCGCCATTGTGAGAGACCAATTTTTTTTTCTCCTTTATGGCTATGACCGATGTCTTTAGCCAATGATCAGTTAATTTTATAATTATTTTTTTTCTTCTTTGTTTGCGTATTTAGCCAATGTCACGTAATTAATTTTCATTCAGGTCAAAATAGATGCCCACGTGAACGCCATTATGCTGCGATATCTCAATGTTCTTTATGAATTATTTACCGAATGCACTTTTTACTACATAAATCACGCACTTTTATTTAGAAAACAACACTATAAGCAATTTAAAAGCCCAATGAAAAATGAGTGTGACACTCAGGTTAACTTTCCCGCCAAAACTTCTGAGACTATTTTTAAATTGACATTCGAAAAGTTTCAAGCGCTATCTTGGATTTGAATTTATGTACTCATAAAACTGTCGCGACTGGTAAAAAAATACGTTCACAGTTTTTTTTACGCCTTTTTATGAATTACTCGGAACTATGAATGAGTCATTTGAGTCGTAATAATTAAAATTAGGTGTCATGGCATTCCTAGTTGGTTAATGTATATGACGCAATAGTAGGTATGAACTAGAAATTTTTACATCGTACTCAGGACTTCCGTAGTTCCAATCCAATTACAGTGTTATCGTGGACGGAAATTTCTAAATTATTACAGATTATATGTTTCTGTTGCTGCTATTACAACAAAAACAGAAAAAAAAAATTCACTTCGTATACGGAATACTTCGTGCGAGATTCCGGCACTCACTTGGTCTTTTTTTTATTTTACATACCTGGAACTTTGTTGACAGGCTTACGGTGTCAAAAGTCAATTAATTTTATAAGATTGACAGTGTAGTTTCTGGCCATCTCTTCTCCACAGGAAACTGCCAAATAAAACCGTGTTTCTCGGTGGTAGGCCATAACAGCGGCTGCCGGCAGAAGTTACCACCCACAAGACAAAGTCTTGCCGCCAAGCGATACGTCGTATTCCGGCATGATGTCTGGTGAAGCCGTACGGAGGACGGGTCTGAGCAGTTGTGTTGCGATGTGTTGTGTCGGGAGTTTGGTTGTGGAAGGTCTGTAGATCATACTCCCCCTGGCATAGCGTCGGTAAACTAGCGCGCCTTATCATCAACGATTGCATCACTGCTTACTATTAGGCAGGATCGCGGTCAAAAAATTGCGCATCCATTGCTTCTCATGATTGATAAATGTGTTTGCTCACCTATGTAAATAACGCAATGAATTTTGTTAAGATGTCAAAACTAAAGTCATTCCTAATTTTAGTATGTTACACAATTTCCCCGCTGATGATGGGTCTGTGCCACAACAGCCTGTTCTCCATCTTCCATATCCGGTCTGTCCCAGCCACATTCTGAAGGTCGTTGGTTCGGCTAGCTGGAGGGCCAACCACACTATGCTTAGGGAAACGTGGAAATATATAGGGTCGTGGTCAAGCACTAGTTTACAATGATAAAAAAGTGATAGCGGTGACGTATATATACCATTGTATCACTATACATACACAGAATACATACCTATGTATATCCCGCTGTAGCAGTCACGGTGTCGGGGCGGTCCCGCTCACGCGAAGTCAATACTTTTCCCCCATCGAACAAAAGTAATCACTTCAAAAATCAAATATTTTCTTCTTATAACATTCAGTTTAATTTAGTATTACGGAACCCAAATATGAGGAATATTTCAAACAACCTAAAGCGACCTTTGGAATGTAAACCAAGTACTTTATCAGCCTATTATCTTGATAAACGCTGGGGGCTCGTCCCGCCGGCATGCGCTTGCGCCGCGCGTAGGTAGCCAATCAAATGACGTAGACGATTGCACAATAGTCGCCGTGGATGACTACATCGTTAGTATCTTGATTCATATGAATGTCCACGTGGCGACGTACATCCGACTTAATCAGATTTTTGATTATATGGCAGCTGCGTGGTAGGCTGTAAGGTCAGTGATAAAATATGCTCTATGTGCGATGGTTTCCGTGCCATTATCTATCAGAAAATTTAAAAAAAAATTCATATTTCTTGTTACAGTGGCAACATGGTTAAGTCTTGGTGGCCTAGAGGTTTAAACACCAGCCTTTCTAGTATGAGGCTGCGGGTTCGATTCCAGATCAGGCAAGTACCAATGTAATTTTTCTAAGTTATATTTACTTTCTAAGTATGTATATCTTGGACACCAATGACTAGACAAGGTGAAGGAAACATCTTGAGGAAACCTAGAGTCCTTAAGTCCCTAACCCTTAAGTCTGAAATCGCCTACCCGCATTGGACAAGTATAGTGATTACGCTCAATTCTTCTCTGTTTGAGAGGAGACCTATGCCCAGCAGTGGGACGATAAAAAGGTTGATGATGATGAAGATAGCGCCAACAGAAATACATCGTCCGTGATACTTTCAACTTGGTCCCGATTCCTAGTTCTCAGACTAAATTAAATTTTGGTTCAGTGAATCTCTCTTATATCATTAAAAAAAGACAGAATATATAATGTTAGTTTAGACCTGTCAAATTAGTCAGCTCCTGATGTAAATTGACGTATTTTTGGTCGCCATGTTTATAATCGCGTCTTAAATCGTCGACAGGATTAAAATGTTATCTTCTATCCGTTTCTTAATGAAATAGAAAGAAAAAGGTGTAGTTAACTTAAAATTGGTTTGTGTGCAAGAAAATCGGCGCCATTGTCTGTTGAAGGGCAGTGGAGCTCTATGCACCGCGGCGATGCGCCAAACGTTATGTCGGGAGTTTGGTCGTTCAGGGACTCCCTGATTTGAGAGAGATCGATCAGGAGACTCGTTGGTAGTGTTGTTGTGTTAGATTAGGTTCATCATAACACTCAACTGCCGTCTTCCTTCCTATTCGCTCAGTTTTTTTTTGTGAATAGGCTCTTAATAAACTAGCATACTTTACCATCAACGATTGCATCACTGCTTACCATCAGGCGGGATTGCGGTCAAGCATTAGTTTATAATTATAAAAAAGTACCTTCACAGTCAGAAGGCCAAACCCTGTAATATAAAACGTTTAAAATCTAGTAGCAGAAACATCTCGGTGACAATAAAATGTTAAAAACCTGTCAAAATGTGACCAACAATAAGAGGTAGTTTTGGCGGGAAAGCTAGGATGAGTGTCACGATCATTTTTCATTGGACTTTAAAATTATTAATAGGGTTGTTTACTAAATAAAAGCGCGTGATTTATGTTGTAAAAAGTGCACTCAGTAAATAATTCATAAAGAACATTGAAATAGTAGCATAGTGGCCAACTGGCCACATCATGACTTTGCTCAAACCTCCCTCATAGACGAGAATGTGTGAATTTTACTTCCTGTCCCCTCATACCTCTAAAAGGTGGTTACCTTATAGCAACTTCTATAAAAAAACCCAATAATTACATATAAACATATCATCATATTTGTGGTCTTTGATGGAGTCGGTACAGAAATATATCTTCTAGGAAAATCCAGACACACCCGATATTTCACAAGTCCTATACTAATAATAGAGAAAGAGCCTAGCTATTTATAGGACACAAAGGTTCTTAGATTACTATCTAATGGAAAAACCTTAGAAAAACTTTCTGATTCCGGAGAATCAAATATTCAAACTCTATATATATACAACATGTAATTTAGTTAACGCCCTTCCTGAAAATCGTTTGTTCAGAATCATTTACTGATCGATTTATATCGTTGTAATATAGCCAATTTTTTATCCCAAAAATAATTAAAACTACAGAAATTATGGTCATATTAAGCCTGTTGTTTGTGCAGACTTTTCAAATCGCAGTAGGTATTCATATAAAAACCATAATCGTCAAAGAACCTTATTCCAAGAACCTTAGGCTCTTCGTTCTCCAAGAGTTGGTATAATTAATTTAATAAATGTTAAATTAAAAACTCAGTATATGTATTATGATTACAACATAATATTCTAGTTGGGGTGTTTGAGGGCGTGCGTTAATTACATTATACATTGTATATATCATCAGAAAGCCAAAACAATGGACAGTTTTTCCAGGTGGTCTCAGAATATAGTCACGGTTGGTGTAGGGGCTGAGCGATCAACTGCCGAGCTGCTTGTCGTGGGTTCGATTCCAGACATGATTCACTGATTTATGACCTACAAGTAGTTATTCCGAGTCTGTTTGTTTGTGTATGTGAGTTTATTCCCCCTTATTCATAAACGCAGCTTAAAGTTAACTAGTGATTAACGATTTTTTAAACATACATTTTAGACGCTTGCAGGTCAGTTTACTTTAAAATTCGATTATGAATAAACCCCTTAAACACTGTGGTGTTTATTCATAAAGGATGATTTAAGTTAAGTGACGTTAAAAGGTCAAAAATGTATGGTTAAAGAATCGCTAATCACTCGTTAACTTTAAGCAGTTTTTATGAATCAGGGGGATGTTTAGAAACGCACCCACGATACAGGAGAAATTCCTAGAGTAGGGTAATGTATAAAAAATACGAATTCTAGTGTTTGCGTGGTAATAAAAGTCTTCACCCTTCTAAAGTAGTGTGGTCATAAAAATCCTTACCAACCTTTTCAATTTTGTTCTGCCCGAGTATGAAACTCAGAAGCCCACGCTCAGTAGACATTCTACCAATCTCAAGAACAACAAAGCACTCACCTTATTAAATTTAGCATCTTTTGTTATAGTGTCCATTATCTAAACACCCACGGGCATAAGACGTTATGGCTAAACCATAGAGGAAAATCACCATAGGGATAAAAGAGAAAGGCGCATATCGCTCACCTAAAAATTAATACAATATGTAAAGAAAACCTCGTCCGACCCAAAATGATAATAAATGTTAGGTATACACATGACCAAATAAAATATGAAATTTTAAGTAGTCATCATAGTGACAATAGTAATGAATTTTGAAATAATCTTTTTTTTTCCGCGAATTAATTCCAACTTCCCCAAAATTTAGTAATTTAAAAAAAATGACAACACCATTTGTGACGGAGCGAATAGAGATGCGACCACGCGCCTCCTGCCCTGCCCCCCTTCACCCGCACATGTATGAATAACGTGTTGCCTACCGCACATGCATTAAGTTACCTAGCTTTTTCGAAGTAATATTTTTTTTTTAAGGGGATTTTTTTTTTAAGTTTAACCCGGATTTATAGGCATTATTAGAATCAATTAACGATACCTTACAATACCTTCACGGAACGGACAGGATTTTCTTTACATATTATATATTACCACATTATAAAAAAATATGAAACTACAACATATCCTGATATTAATTATAAGCCTCTATACTAGTTCGAAACCTTTGAACATATCAACATAATTGTATCCTAATGGACATATCTTAGAGATGACAGTTGTGGCACTCCAAAAGAAAGAGAGGAAACGAAGCTACGGTCCATCTCTGTCTCTTTCAAAACCATCAATCATCTATGAGGAAAGATATAGTGCTAGACCGAAAGCATAGGTCATCTCTCTCACTCTTTTCAAACCAAAAAAATTACTGCAGATTATACCCGTATGGCATGTAGGCTTTGTTACTAGTATAGATATAAATCTGTAAAAAACCGTGAAATTGGGTTGTATCCTAAAAAATAATTGAATGTCCATCAGATAGATTCATAAAATATATTAAACACGTATTTTTTCTTTTTTCTTTCATTCAAATACTTAGGAAGATATATTGATTTGAAATGTCACATGACGTCACCCCGTGGTACAAAATATACCACGGCGTGACGTAATTAGCCCCCACTCCGTAATTTTAATACGCTATAAGGGGTCGGCAAGTAGTTTTAAGTAGGGTCCGGATATTGCTTGAAAATTTTTAAAAGGTCCAGAAAAAAAAAAACAACTGATAATAATTAAGTACAGCTATTTATTACCTAAAATTAGTGTGAAAAATTGCATCGGCGGTCTTGAGCCAGGTTTTTAAAGTTTGGTTCTCGTGAAGAACAGCTAATTCGAAGAGTGTCTTCTAAGTGAGCGTCTGTTAATCTCGAAGGATATTTGTTTTTCAAAAAATTCATTTTTGGAAAAGATGTTTCGCATATTTATGTCGAGCCAAACATAGTGGCCAAATTGATAGCAAGTTTTTGCAATTTTGATATTTTTCTGGGACATGATTGACCCAAAATTCTTCAGTTGACACGTTTTTATATATTTACAAAGACACATCTTCTTGCAGATCGATTACTTTCATTTGAAGTGATGGCTTCGGCTGATTAAATAACTTGCCACGGCCACATCTGTCCATTCGGCTGCTGCATCAACTTCAAAGGGTGACTTAAGAAACACCTAGCTTGCCCATCTCTGCAAAGTCTTGGAATCTTGTGGCAAAGTACGCAGAAATAAAAGATTGGTTCAAAAATATTACGTGTTTGTTTATACTTGACATACCTACAATACCTACATTACAATATTTGGCGGTCCGAGGTTCAACCTTTCGCGGTCCGCAAACGGACCGCGGTCCGCCTGTTGCTGACCGTTGCGCTATACCTCAGTAGTTTTTGGTCATTTCGACAAAATAAAAAAATACGGCTCTTATTTTTTTTTTTTTTCTTATCTAAAGACGGACTAGTTATTTTTTTGATTTTCATACCTTGGATACCTACATCCTTATTAATTCATGAATTAATTTCAAAGATTTATGAGATGTTTGATGCTAGTTTCTGTAAAATATGAAAACCGTATGTAGATATGCCAATATATTACTAGTGAGCGATGTGTGTGGAATTCCCGCCACACAGACACAGTAACACTTCTTAGTATCAATTAAATCAACTTGAAAAGATCCTTGTCTTAACATTGAATTTTGTAACTACATATGAGGAAAATTACTGAGAAAGCTTATAAAGGGTGAGAGCAGTCGGATTTATATTAAGGCAATAGGGTATGAAAATCAGCAAAATAGTTAGTCCGTTTTACAGTTAATAAAAAAAAATTAAGACCCGTATCTGAAATATAGCGTATTAAAGATACGAAGTGGGGGCTAATTGCATCACGCCGTGGTACAAAATACACCACGGCGTGACGCAATTAGCCCCCACTCATGCGACATTTCAAATCAATATATCTTCCTAAGTAATTGAATGAAAGAAAAAATAAAAAAATATGTTTTCAATATTTTTTATAAATCTATCTTATGGACATTAATTTGTTTTTAGGATACAACCCAATTACATTTTACGGAAATCCAGATACTTAGTGTGAATTTTATTGTTTAATTAACTTAAATGATGACTGATTAATGGAGAGCGGGACTTACAATTTGTAGGTCACAGGTTCCAAGCTCTCAGGAGTTTTAATTTGTGTAAATTATGGCATCAAAACTGCTCTCAAAACGGCGAAGGAAAACATCTTGAGGAAACCGGCATGTCCTACTGCGAAATACTTCGAAGACATTTGAAATCTACCCACCCGCATTGGATCCGCGTGGTAGATTACGGCCTACTCCCTCTTACTGAAAGGAGGCCTGAGTCCCAACAGTGGGAACATTATAGCCTGATTATGGGAACTTAAACTTGATGGTAAGCTGTGATGCAATCGTCGATGGTGAAGCGCGCTAGTTTATTAAGAGCCTATTCACTCTAGCCTTGAAAGCACATATATTGTAGTCAAACGGAAGTCAGTCCTTCGATATACGCTGTATGAAAGAAGAGGCGAAACGCTTCGTCCGGAACGTAGTAGTGTCAACAAAGTAAGGGTGGATACTCGCCGAACGACGGGTTGTCCGATGATGGAACGGAGATGGGGGAATTAAGTCATGCAGTTCCCGTTTAGTAAATGATAAGGATAAATCATAATAATAATGTTTATTGTTGCAAAACCTTACAGAGAAGCTTAATATCTAGCTAAAATTAAAGGCGCACAAAAGTTGAAACCCTGACTCCCAAACTAGGAATTACCTGTGACTCTTCTGCCACTAGAATGACATGCTGGTAAGCTGATATTGTTCAGGAAAATATATTACTATACATATTGCATTTGAAAACACAGTAAAAGAAAAGTGATAAACAAAAAGTAAAAACAGTACCTATAGAAAAAAATAAAAAAGATAAAAAAAAAAAGTAAGCATACTTGATTAATAGGGAATAATTGACAATTTACATGGTCTTCACTTAACCTGACCAACATTTTGTTGGGACTGTGAGCTCTGAGTTTATTTCGAGCTTTCTTCTTAGAGTACTTAGATAGAAAACGCCGACATCGTCTAGTGTTTAAAATATGATTAACAGGGCACATTGCTCTTATTTACTCGGTGATAGGCCATAACATCGGCCGCCGCGCCGGCAGATGTTACCACCCACCAGACAAAGCCTTGCCGCCAAGCGATTTGTCGTGTTCCGGCATGATGTCTGGTGAAGCCGTTCGGAGGACGGGTCTGAGCAGTTGTGTAGCGATGTGTGCCGGGTACGATGCGCCTAATGTTGTTGTGTTGGGAGTTTGGTCGTGGAGGGTCTTCAGATCAATCTCCCTTTGGCGGAGCATCGTTGGTCGTGTTGTTGAGTTTAACATTGCATCACCTCGCTCAACTGCCGTCTTCCTTCCTATTCGCTCAGTTTTTCTGAGTGAATAGGCTCTTAATAAACTAGCGCGCTTTACCATCAACGATCGCATCACTGCTTACCATCAGGCGGGAATGCGGTCAAGTGCTAGTTTATAATTATAAAAAAAAAAGAACCGATGGCCGATTGGGCAGTAAGGAGCTGGAGTGGCGGCCACGAACCGGAAGACCCCAACAAGGTGGACCGATGACCTGGTGAAGGTCGCGGGAAGCCGATGGATGCGGGCTGCACAAGACCGATCGTAGAAAGCCTTGGGGAGGCCTTTGTGGCAGTGGACCTCTATAGCCTGAAGAAAAAGAAGATTAACGTGTTTGCACAAAACTTACAAATTAAATTTATCATCTGCCAAGCCTCTTCCCAACTACCTTGGGGTCAGCTTCTAGTCTAACCGGATTCAGCTGAATACCATTGATATTTTACACGGAGCGACTTCCTTATCTGACCTCAACAACCCAGTTAATGGGTACTACTCCTTGATAACTGCTCAGGATCGAGCTTGTTGGCGTGTCATGGAAGTGGCCTATGTCCAGCAGTGGACGAAAAGAGGTTGATGATGATGATGACTTCATGGTCAAACATCTACGAATAACAGCCTAGCCAGGTATTTAAAGATGGTCACCCATCCTCAAACCAACCGCGGCGAGCGTAGCTTAACCTGTTCGATCGAACTATGCGGCTGTTATCATACGGACAACAGCAGGTCAATCTACCCGAAATTGACAAAAAATTTCCAATCAACCTTGAGCTCTAATCCTTGTAGCGGTACCTACAAACGCCACATGGAACAACGCGTCATACTGACGTCACACGAATTCTACATCTCGCAATCAAAGTTTACCGTGCAACTAGCATATATACAAGTTCCCAATTTCAACCGTTGGGCAAGTGCCCGCCAGCCATAACACCCGTCTGGTCGGAGGATCCTCCCTTTTCTAAGGAGGATGAGTGAACTTTACTCCCTGTTCCTCATGCCTCCACATGCTTTATAGAAAAAGTCAGAAAATCTAATAAAGAAATCTTACAGATTGTAGTAATTTGATATGCTGTCGTTTGTACCACGAGCCTCTCTTATAAAATAAAATAGTTTATCATTTAATTAATGACTGATAAATTGTTAAGGTAATCGATTCTCTATAAAAGATATTGACGCAACACTAGTCTACGCTAGAACTTACGTACCATTGAAAATAAATTTCCATTTCATTCTTAAGACAAGGCAACTATTGTTCTAATTAAAAAAAAACATACAACAATTTTTCTATCTTTATTTATCAAACATCACAGTACTTCCTACTCCTTCTTCAGCTTATAGAGGCCCACAGCTGGACGAAGCCTCTACAAATGTGCCATAATCCCCACGCTTGGCAGGCGGGTTAGAGATCGCAGTAGTTTGATATTCCACAGGAGAAGCGCTGCTGCCCGCTTCCCTGGTGAGAGTTCCTTAGTCTCACGACACCCACGGGAGGATATGGGTTGGTACTATTCTAAGCCTGGTACCATTCGGGCACTACCTACTTACTCTTAAACTTTTCGAAAAAAGAACAAAACAAAATAATTACCTAAAAAAGAACTTCAAACCAAATTCATTCTTTATTAATAATTACACCAATTAGAGCACCTAAGTATTCGAAAAACCACATATATAAAAAAAAAAAACTTGAATTCCTCTTTACAACACAACGGAACATAAAATTAGCTTCTATTTTTACCAATAATCATACTACAAAAAAAAAAAACATTAACCAAATCATCAACAAAAAAAAAAAAAAAAGAATCGAAATGATTTTTCCACATCACACCATACATAAGCGTAATAAGAAGAAAAATGTCCCGCGAAAGTATATACATACATTGAGGCCACAGAGTACCCAATTCAGTAAACCGATCCGAGCCATATATAAGGGGGTGTCTAAAAGGAATTGTCCATACTCCTATATCTACTTCGAAACGGATAACAGCTCAAGGAATTTTGTACTTTTATATTCTATCGTGTGTTTTGTGGGAACGAGAAGAAAAAAGGTTAGTCTTTACGATTAATTAAGTGTTATTAAAAATATTTTTTTTTGTGATTATTATTCGATTGATTTTAATCTTTTGTGGTATTTTTTTTTTGTTTAATCACTTTTTGTGGCTTCAGTGTGTGCTTAAGTAAACTTTGTGTTTAAAATCGATTTGACTAAAAATAACTGTGAATTAAAAAAATAATTTAGAAAAAAAAATTCAGTACTTACTTATAAAAAAAACTCATTCATTTTCACTAATTTTTCTTCCAATATAAAGCTAAATTTAAAAAAATAATCTACAAACTAAATCAATAAATGCTATAAATTATCTAATAAAAATGCCATATCATAAATCATGTATGCGCCGTCCATAAGGTATGTAGCGCTTAGATCTATCTGGCTCGGACTTGTGGTTACTGAATTATGAGTAACCATCTACCTACCGTGATGGACACTGAGTGTCCAGCCCACTTATTAATTTATGCTCTGTTTGAATAATAAAAGCATAAAACTCTCAAGAAGTGTCAAAAGTATTAGTCGTCAAATGACGTATAAAAACCTTGGCACTATGAATTTATTGTGAATGGGATAATGCCAAGTTTAAAATGACATACATTAATGAAAAAAAAAATTGTTTATGAATTTTGTCATGTGATTTTTGTAGAATTGGTTTATCAATAGTTAAAACTTTTATCTGAAGAATATAATACGAAATTACGACATATTTTCCTTTAGAGCTTCATAATTTACTGGCCTCTTGACAATTCAAATGATTTCAATGAAATAAATGTTTTTGTTTGAGCTTGAACTTATCATAGTGCAATATTTATTGCTGAAACAAAACTTATCTGAGTATTAAAGATTCTAAAAATCTGCTTTTATTTCTTGAAAACCTTTACAATATGTATTTTACCTCAACAGATTTTATTTATCAAAAAGTATAATTAAAATAAAATTTTAGTAATTGCTCATTTCATCATAATTTTCATACGAAAATTCCTATAACCCGTATTTTTTATTAAGCCAGACCCAACATCGATGTTAATTAAGAGTCTTCAAGGCTAGAGTGAATAGGCTCTTAATAAACTAGCGCGCTTTACCATCAACAATTGCATCATTGCTTACCATCAAGCGGGATTGCGTTCAAGCACTAGATTATATTATGGTAAAAGAAAGTAGATAGCCAAAAAAGCCTTTGAATTATATGACACCGAAATTCCAATTAATAATACGGTATACTGAAGTTATTATTAGTTTATAGAGTTACTAGAACATAATAGTATCTATTTATATTTTGTATTTCTAGTAGAATAAAATATACTAGTATGTATTAAGTACATCATATAAATGACAGGACATAGATATGAAACAGCTGTAGATACTATCCTCGCTCAGATGGATGGAGATTTGATTTAGCAAACAGTAGCCCTGGATGCGTCTCATATTTCAGGAGGTTCCTCTCTCTGTAGTCTGACCCCTGTTAGTTTGGACCTTTTTTAGCCATTATAGACCTTTTGCTGGGCAAAGCCTTCCATTACCTATACCTTGGACCCTACCTAAACTGTATAAGTATATAAAGCAATATTATAAGCAGAAAAACTTAGTTTTTTATATATTGGTTTTTACGCTTTCAAGCTAAAACGGTTCAACGGATTTGGATAAATATTGGCACATAGGTAGAACATAAGTAAGAGAAGGATATAGTATATTTTTTATTCCGATATTCTTAAGGAAACGAGACTTATGTGGATGAAACCGGGCGCAACTAACAACTTATAGAATAGAATTCGAAACAAAAAAAAAAATCAAATCACATTATATTCTGAGTGAAAAGTGTGCATAAGAAAATAAAATATTTAACGTCCAGTTATCAGTTTTCCTCTATTGAGTCACCTTTTCTCTGAAAACCATAGGTATTTTTGTAAAAAATAGATTTCGTTTCACACGCCGTTTTGTCGTGAATAATGACTAACTGTTATTTTTTTTCAAGGGCTTGTTAGTTTACTATGAGCCAATAATTTTGCGATCACTGAACCGTCTACTAAGCGTTGTGATTACGTCATTTCGTCATCACACGTCTATTAAAAAAACGGCCCAATGCGAGGTGTCTTACGCACGAATACTTTCGTACCATTCTCTATACAACAAAAAATCTGTTTATCGTGTCATAATCATCATCAACATCTTAGTATTAATCCCAGTCGGAACCGAAGCTTTTTCAGCTTTGGAGTCTTCGGTACAACTGTCGAAGGCGACTTTTGACGGCTCCAACCACCCGTAACGACTGCCACTAGATGCTCGTATGGCAACCGGGACCAACGGCTTAACGTGCTTTCCGAGGCACGACCATACCAGTGCAAATATTCACTCACTATATCATGGTTCATGAGATTGTAACAGACAGATCGCTTATTTATAGTTTTTCGGTACGGGACACTAAAACTCTTCGAAGGTACCGTAAGGACCACCGTATCCTTGAACTATGTTAAGGTCCGATTCCTGTCTAACGGGATGCAGATGATAACCTGTATTTTAAACGGTCTGACCATCTATCTGACCTCCATAAACTAGTTTGGTTATGGAGTTAGTTGGGGAGTTTGTTCTGCTACTTCTTCTTCCCAGCTAAAGCACTAGAAAGCAGCGAAGGGCGGGCGTTTTGGAGGATTGTCTTATGTAATATTGAAGTGTTGATTCTCAGCCTAATTTGGATAAATGAATTTTGATTTTAATTAACGTGGTAATAATGCACTAGTATTAATTTCATCAGAAATTTGGTAAAAAATTCATCTTGTCTTTTTTGTGGATGGGATGTCTTCCGCTCTGAGCTTGGGTCAGACTTTTACTGACTTAAACCCACCCGTGTTCCTTCACTTGCCTGTGTACCAGATAACTCTTTCCAACAATAGGCAGGTGATCATCATCATAAAAATCATTGATGCCATGCAATTCTAGCTCACTACGTGTTGGCGGTTTTAGTTGGAACTTTCTCACCCTGTAACGATTCCTACATAAACCTACACTCATGACCTCAGCGATAATCCCAGTCGCATCCGAAGCTTTTTTCAGCTTTAGAGACTAGGGTCCGCTTTACCAGTTTAATTGCTGGCCCTGTACAATTATGTATTGGAGAAGAGCCGGCAAGAACCTCCACAACAACACTTAAAACAACCTGCTTTTAAAAGGGCCTTCACATAATTACCACGTCAAGAATTACTTTGTCTGTCCCCTTAAACCTTGACTTTATCAGAAATGTGTATTTCATACGTCATGACAATTTCGTCATATAGACTGACTAGTTGTTTCCCGCGACTCCGTCCGCGTGGGCTCCAGTTTACAGCGCGCGGTGGTTCCCGTAAATTAAAAATAACTCAGTTGATATAAAATAAGCGCCTGCTACAATAATGGGAGCAATATGTACGTCCGCGTTTTCTCCCGTTTTCGCTACGTTTTTTGTTACTGCTCTGCTCCTATTTGTCATAGCAAGATGTTATATAGCCTATGTCCTTTCTCAGACTCTAGACTATCTGTGTACCAAATTTAATTCCAATCGGTTCAGTAGTTTTGCATGAAAGCCGGACAGACAGAGATACTTTCGCATTTATAATATTAGAATGGATAAAGCGGGCCGCAGACTTCAAAAGCTGAAAAAGCTTCTGATGCGACTGGGATTATCGTTGATTGATGATAATGATTACAATTTCGCCATGTTCAATATTTCGGTTACCTATAAAGAATGTTACTACCGCCACCACGCATCTGAAGACACAGCGTGAGTAGGCCCCGGACAAGGTGGACCGACGACCTGTTGAAGGTCGCGGGGAACCGCTGGATGCGGGAGCCGCAGGACCGATTGTCGTGGAGATCCTTGGGGGAGGCCTATGTCCAGCAGTGGCGTCTTTCGGCTGAAATGATGATGATGATGAATGTTGCATACCCACAGTCTTGCAGTAACGGTCTTTCAGAATAGAATAAATTTAAGCTTCATTCATTTATTCCATCCGAGATTTGAGATTTTTTGTATAATTAAAAACTAGTGCTTGACTGCAATCCTGATGGTAAGCAGTGAAGCGATCGTTGATGGTAAATCGCGCTAGTTTCTTAAGAGCCTAGTATTGAAGACACTTAAATTGTAGTCAGACGGAAACACCGCCTTTGGAAAATTGTTCCTATCCTTCGATGTACGCAGTATAAAAGAAGAGGCTAAACGCTTCGCCCGAATTGTAGTGGTGTCAACAACGTAAGGTGATTCCATTCTTCATTCATTCCGAGGGCCATACAGTGGCATGGCGGTGCTTCATTCATAGAAAAGATAGGATCTTGTTCAGCTCACTAATAGGGATGTTTTCGGGGTAAAAACAAAATTGATTCTATTTAGTCCGTCATTCAGATTGTAGAAAAATATTGGATAGGTACGTATATTTTGTTTTATCAAATCAATAAAAATTGACAAATATAAAAGGCATCAAAGATTAGGAGTGGTGGCTGGTGACGTCAATCGAGTTTTCAACGCACTGCGTCGTCTTAATTTTTTATTTATATGAAAAAAGAAAAAATACGTGTCTAGTATTTTTTGGAAATCTGACTGACAGAATAATTAATTTTTTTTACTACTACCCTATTGCGTAACACATTATTCTTTTCTTTCTTTTTTTTCTTTTTTGGCTACGCACGGTTTTTGCATTTAGCCAATGTCACGTAATGAATGATTCATGTCGAAAAAGACGGCCGCGTGAACCGTCTTACGAGAGAGGTTCGCGCAAAGTCATGATGCGGACACTATGCTGCGATATTCCTCTGTTCTTTATGAATTATTTACTGAATGCACTTTTTACTAAGTACATAAATCACGCACTTTTATTTAGTAAACAACACTATAAATAATTTTTTAAATTCAACATGCCTTTACTGCCAAAAACTCTAACACACTATTACTCTCAATTACAATCATTTTGACACATAATGATAATCCATCGCTCCATATGTTCCAAAATATGTGCTCAACAATGTAATCAATGGATGTTGTTGAACTGTCAAAATGATTCTCGTTGCAACTGATAAGGTGCAATTACCTTTATTGCACTATCTTCATTTGTTTAAGTCGGCACGTTCCTAGGCCATAATATCACGTGAGCATTTCTCAAAAGGATAGACTAGATGACTTCATAACACAAATAGGCTAGTACTACTGGGTATAAATCCAGACTCTAGAATGATACTGGAAGGGAACTTTATTGCTCCACTTATTCCGAGCTAAAACACTAAGAAATTGTGGATTGCGGGCGTTTTGTGACTGTTACGTTAGAAAAGAGCTGAACTTCAGCCTAGATTGAATGAATGAGTTTATAGTCTTTTATTTAAAAATAATATTTGGACTAACATTTTCATAATAACACTTTGGTCATCCTGAGAACCCTGGGACTAGTCACAAATTCCACCACTAAACTGACGGGTTGGTCATGCCTTAAATACATCGTATCAGGTATTCGAATTAAACATACTTTGAAACTCAAGTTATCGTCAATTTTATCATAATGCTTCACCGTCAGATTTATCGATTACAAATCTCAAGAATTTTGATAGTACAGACACACATACTTTTGTGTTATCCCCATTCGTCATCATTATTATATCATCATCATTTTCGTCATTCTTAAAATTAAACTCGAGACATTTATTTCAAATAACTATATTAATTACTGTATTTTCTAAATATATCTTGGACACCAATGACTGATTACAAGGTGAAGGAAAACATCTTGAGGAAACCTGGACTTAAAATCTGATATCGCCAACCCGCATTGAGCAAAGTTGGTGATTACGCTCAATCCTTCTCTCTATGAGAGGAGACCTGTGCCCAGCAGTAGGATGATAAAAAAAGTTGAAGATGATGATACTAACTACATACACTTTTGCATTGTCTCTTTTTCTTTCTCTAAAAATCATGCACTAAAAACGTTATTCTACGCTAGAATTTCTCCTGTGTGAGCAGTCCGTCTATTCCCTGAAAATCTCACTGAAAACATAGGTGAAGAATACTTGGAATCAGCTGTCAATAGTGTCAAGTTCTAGCACTAGGAGGAACACAAGCTGAAGCCAGTTCATTGCTCGCATACACAAATACCTAATCAGAATCCAATCGAAGAGTAGCCAGCCTGTCGGTGTTCTATAAGATGCATTATGGAGAGTGTTCGAGGGAATTCTATGACTTAATTCCCCCATCTCTGTTCCATGATCGGACTACCCGTCGTAAGGCGAGTATCCACCCTTACGTTGTTGACATCATTACGATCCGAGCGACTGCATTTGCACTGGTCTGGTCGTGCCTCGGATAGCACGTTAAGCCGTTGGTCCCGGTTGCCATACGAACATATAGTGGCAGTCGTTACAGGTTGTCGGAGCCCTCAAAAGTCCAACAATTGGTCTAACTGTAATGCTTCGATATCGCCTTCGGGTTGTGGAGGTCAGGTGGAAAAATATCGAAGTTTAGCCAAAATCAGCAGTTAGACTGGTAAAGCGGACCCCAGACTTCAAAAGCTGAAATAGTTTCTGATGCGACTGGGGTTTAACGTTGAGATGATGATGATGATGATCCTGCATCCAAGTCCGTTAATTAATTTTTGCTTGAGAGAGTAACTATCATCCATCCATCCATCTCCACAAACTTCCACCTTAATAATATTGTAAATAGGATATACAAAGATGCTTTTAATTAAAGAAAAGTATTTTTTTAACTAAAAAAGTGAAAAAAAAACACAAAAATTCAGGAATGGAAAACTTTTCATATCAGTTGATCAGTAATTTTCACATGAGCCGTGGTCCTATTTTGCACATGGATACGGTAACTCGTGAATCCATGCATAGAAAACGTAATCTTCATGAGAAATCATTGAATCACCTCACCCATGATAGTTAGCAGATGTTTCGTATAAGGAAACCAACCGCTGATTAGAAACGCATGTATAAATAACAAACTAAATGCGCTCCAGCGACTTCCTCAGCAAAAATTCCGATTCCCTGGGTATATCGGGATGAAAAGTATCCTTCACGTTAATTTAGATTATAAACCATTTGTGTACCAAATTTCATCCAAATTGGTTTAGTAGTTTTTGCGTAAAAGAGTAACAAATATCCACACATACATCCGCAAATCTTAAATCTATTTAGACTGAAACCAACCATAAAATCTAGGATTTGATTCTTACAACCTGGATATAGCAGAGCTATTAATCTATCTTGCATAACCTAAGATTGAGACACTGATAACCGCCAGATCGTACTGATCCTGCTAGGTGGAATACGGCCCATTTTCTCTTACAGAGATGGGGCCCGTGTCCCAACTGAGGAAATATTATTATGATATTAACCCTGCAGGGTAATTCCGTAACACACTATCAGTAGCGATGAGTTTCATTTTGACAGTTCAACAACATTCATTGCGTTATTTACGTTGTTTAGCAGACACATTTTTTGGACAAATGAAGCAATGGATTAACAATATCCTTCAAAATAATTCCGATTCATAGAAATTATATTGTGTTACGTAATGATGGCTCTGTTTTCATTGGCAATGCTATGTTGTTACCATTCTCGTTAACAAATTTTAATGGCTTTGGAGGTATCAGCCAATAGTCTGGTTATAATTAACCCGTGTAGTACCGGGCATAGATTACTACCAACCCATATCCTCCCGTGGGTGTCTAGAGAGGCGACTAAGGGAACTCTCACCAGGGAAGCGGGCAGCAGCGCTTCTCCTGTGGAATATCAAACTACTGCGATCCCTAACGCGCCTGCCAAGCGTAGGGATTCTGGAAATGCCCAATGGAATGAAAACCTTGGAGGAGGCAGTCCAGCAGTGGACTTTTATAGGATGGGAAGAAGGGGAAGAATTACAGTTTTATTATTTACCACAACATATTCTGTACATTGAAGTTTTTATGAACTCATCCAGAGAACAAGTAAAAAGATTTATCCTATCTGTTACGTCATGTAGTACGCTTGATAATAGTCGATATATGTAGGTACATCGCTAACCTAGTACTTAATATATTGTCACATCTGCAAAAAATGTGAAACTGAGTTTATTACATATCCTAATACTTATTTAGTACCGTATACACTAGTACCACGAACCTGTTGATCATTGCGCTTGGTTACTAGTATCTAGTATGGAATAAACACCAATTCACTTACTATTACGAGTATAGTCATGAATCCGTAAAAAAACGTAAAATTAACTCATAAATTAATTTCAAACATTTGTTTTTGTCTGTAAAATATGAAAAACCTAGATGTGCGACAACTTCGTTGGATTTAAGACGAAAGTTCTGTAATAAACGCGTAGATATCATAATGGCTTAAGTCTTTTATTTTGTGCATTGATTCTGGATGGGTATAGCACTCTGATTTTATGCGGCAACCTTTAGAAATATTTACCACCACCTGTAATACCTTCCAAGATATGATTCAATTATGAGTTTTAAATGAAAAGGGTATCATTTCGAAAGCTTTCACCAAACACAGGATAATCCATCAGGTATCATAATCGATTCCATGCTAAAGATATTATATAATATACACCTTTTTTAAAAACTTGAAAAGGTTAAACGACTTTGTTTGTTTAAATTAATTTAAAAACCATACTAATATTTCATCATTTCTTTTCAGGCTGCAACTTAATACTCAACTAGCGACATCTATTATCCAATAGCAACAATGATGAACTCACTTTCGCTATTCACCGCTCTGTTAGTGTCGCTACTGTGCACTTTTGCCGGCGCTCATGTGGCGGACAGCAGAAAAGGATTAGACAACAACATACAACCCAATGGTAAGTTAATTATTTTGTTTGTAATGCCTTTATACGCATTTTTCTTTCTTTTTTATTAATTTTGTGTAGATAATGGTAGGTAACCTGTCTTATATCAGACCGACTTGTAATTGGCCGATTTTATGTAGCGTAAGCGTCACTACTTATGAAACAAGACAAAATATTACTATAACTGAAAGTATAATACCCTGCCTTTAATGAAAAAACCACAGAACTAATAAATAAAGTGGTCAAAAAATTAAAATCTTTTCCAAATGGCGCCTACATGAAATCATAGTTATTTTCAGGATTATGGAAATTTCGCACTGATTTATTCTGAATGATTTGACTTTTATAACTTCCCTGTCGCCATGTTGTAAGTTGAGCGTTTTTTTGAATTGGAACCGTGATTGTGGTTTGATAGGGCTAGATTTGATACGTGGAGTTAAATGTTTAAACTTAATACGTAGTAATTTCCCAATGAATCAGAAATGAGGAGATCCGCAGAAGAACCAAAGTCACCGACTTAGCTCTTTGAGTCGCTAAAATTAAGTGGTAGTGGGCAGGGCACATTGCTCGTAGAATCGATGGCCGATGGGGCTAGTGCCCCATCGGCCTTAGTAGGTTCTGGAGTGGCGACGACTTACCGATGACCTAACCTAACAAAGTGGACCGATGATATGGTGAAGGTCGCGGGAAGCCAATGGATGCGGGTATCTCAAGCCTGGTCATCGTGGAAAGCCTTAGAGGCTTTTGTCCACCAGTTGACCTCTAGGCTAGGCTTCCAGGCTGAAGAAGTAGAAGTGCGATTCTCTGGTTCACAACCTACATTAAATTTAAGTTCAATCCATTTTTTCTTTCTATTTCATAAGGACTAGGACAGAAGATAAAATGTTAGTTTAGACCTGTCAAATTAGTAAAGTCGTGGTGGCCTAGTGGTTAAAACACCAGCCTCTCAAGTATGAGTGCGCGGGTTCGATTCCAGGTCAGGCAAGTACCAATGTAACTTTTCTAAAGTTATATTGTACTTTCTAAGTATATCTTGGACACCAATGACTGAAGGTGAAGGAAAATATCTTAAGGAAACCTGGCCTTTAAGTCTGAAATCGCCAACCCGCATTGAGCAAGCATGGTGATTACGCTCAATCCTTCTCTGTATGAGAGGAGACCTGTACCCAGCAGTGGAACGATAAAAGGTTGCTAATGATGATGATGAAATTAGTCCGCTCCTGACGTAAATTGACGTATTTTTGGTCACCATGTTTATGATCGCGTCTAAACTGTCTATCTTTTGTTAATGAAATAGAAAGAAAAAGGTGCAGTTAACTTAAAATTAGTTTGGTTTAGGTACAAGAAAATCGGCGCCAGTGTCACATTTTCACGATAAATTTTTACAAAATTGATCAGCTAATGTATTCTTAATTCAGTCAGTGTTACTGTAAAATTACTTTACATTATCATACATAAAAAAACGTGTTGCTAACCCATTTTACAACTTAATATATGATAATAGCTTAAATAATATGTATATCAAACAGCTTTATCCCAAAAAGGCCTCAATTTAAGTGACATTTCAGAACTAAAATCAAAATGGATATATCACGAATTTTAACAAAAAATGCTAAAATATAAAACTGTTTTATTCAGTAGTTGGCGAGAGGTATACGAAAACTTCAAATATATACTCTGAAAAGGTGGATTATACTTTGTAATCGTTTGGCTGTAGACTGGCGGTGTTTGCAATTCAATAGACTTATTGGATCCAAGCGTACTATATACTTATGTGTAGGATAATATATCGACATCTGGAAATTATTCCTCATACAATTTGAATGTCAAATAGTATGTCTGGCCCAAAATGTGACGTGAATATTTCTGTGATCAGACTTTTCAGTGTCCTTTGTGGTTTTTTCATCCAGTCACAAGCCTAATAGGTGTTTTTAAACGTCTGTGATTCACATTTAGACGTATATATAATTCTTTTCTTTTTTTTGTACTAAGATCTATATAATATTTGCTTTGATGTTATAAGGAGTATTTAGAAAAATAGAAAAAAATACACTACCTAATATTAATAACAGTATACAGTTCTGTTGATGATTGTTGGGAGGTTTGCCTGTCTATATATTGGACATTGCTGTTTGTTGTGTTTTATGTATTATTGTTTCACTTGTTATATTGAGTGTATTTATTCTAGTTACTATATATAGGTGCTTTTGGGTTATTTGAAATAAATGTTTTTTTTTTTTTTTTTTTTTTAATACTATTATTATTTCGAAAGTAACTCTGTGAGTATGTTATCTTTCTATTATACTTTGGCATGAAGGTAGATGGTTTATTGGGAAAGGTCAGCTATTTTTATCCGTTTCGATCGAATATTTTCCGACATTTAGGTTCAATCATACAAAAGCTAGTAATTAATATTTAGCTGAAGATCATAGAAATAATTCCAATAATGCAAATGAAGTCTAAAATTGCTTTTATCGTCAATAACATCTCATTCATTATGATAGCTAAAATACGTCCCCTGCAACACGCAGAGGTTTTTCATTAAGCATCGTCAAAACCAGAGGTCTAGCGTTAGCTGTATGAGGAGTGCTTCGTACGATATTCAAAATAAACCAGGCAGTTTAGAATTGTCAAACAAGGCGGTCAGACAGAAAGATGGACTTAGTAGTCCAGTTTAAAGCATTGTAGGTTCTTATGGAGAAGAACGAGCAAGAAACTCCGTGGACAGTATTGAATTCAATTCACAATCATTTATCTTCTCCATTCCAGTAGTGACCCCCCGAAGGCGTCACCTCCGGGACATGGTGCGCATCAGGGTTGCGCCCCCAGAGACTGTCCAGTTCGAGCCAGGGACTCGACTGGTGTTAGAATGTGAAGTGGTCGGCAAACCAGCACCCTCCGTGCAGTGGATGAAGAATGGCGAGCCTATTGTTGATGTGAGTAAACTAGTGTAGTGGTAAATTTTTATGAAATTCTAAATCTGAAACGAATTTTTTATTTCAATGATTTTTGACATTCATATGTTGAAATGTATCATCACAGATTACAGAATACTACGTAGTATCATGTAAAAGTTAAAGTACAGTCGCCAAATCACATAGACCAAGTCACTACTATATGTCAATTTTTTTAATGAAAATTCATCTTTGTGGTTAAAGCATTCGGTTCAAGATTCTCACAATGGCCCCGATTTTCTTGTCATAAACTAAATTAAATTTAAGCCCAATGCATCTTTTTCTTTATATTTCATTAAGAAAAGGACAGAAGATAAAATGTCAGTTTAGACCTGTCAAATTACTGCGCTCCTGACGTAAACTGGCGTATTTTTAGTCGCCGTAATTCACAGGATTAAACTAAAATCTTCTATCCTTTTCTCAATTAAATATAATGAAAAAGTTACAATTAGTTTAGTTTGTGAATAAGGAAATCGGCGCCTATACCTACACCAGAGCACGTAATCTCTTTATTGAAGACTAGCCCCGCGGTTTAACCCGCGTAAGTTTCGACCCCATGGGAATATCAGGATAAAAAAGTATTCTATGTATATAATATATAGTACTGTATTCCTGGTTATTAACTATCTGTGTGCTAAGTTTCATCCAATTCCGTTCGGTAGTTTTTGCGTGAAAGAGTAAGAAACATCCATATACACACACAAACTTTCGCAATTATCATCCCTTTTGACGCACAATCGACATTTATATCCGATTCGATTGCTTCCAGCGGGAATATCTTTATTTATACCGAATTTTATGTCTCCATTTGAAATACAGAGCAAATTTGAAATACAAGTTTGTAGGTCGTACATTCGAACTTCGTCAGGCGCTCTACTTTATGTAAATTATTTCAACACCACTGCTCTCAAAATGGTGAAGTGAGGTAAACATCGTAGGAAAACCGGCATGCGCTAGAGGTAAAACTTCTAAGACATGTGACATATGCCAACCCGCAGTGAGCCCGCGTGTTATTTTACGAACCAATCCCTCTCATCGAGAGGAGGGATTGGGAGTACCAGGAGGTCCAGGAGTGGGAACATTATAGACTGACTATGATTTGAAATACATTAAACTGAGACGAATTCAAGTCTCGGTGGTAGGCCGTAACATCGGCCGCCGGTAGAAGTTACCACCCACAAGACAAAGTCTTGCCGCCAAGCGATTCGTCATGTTCCGGCATGATGTCTGGTGAAGCCGTACAGTCCGAGCACCGGTCTGAGCAGTTGTGTTGCAATGTGTGCCGGATACGATGCGCCAAATGTTGTTGTGTTGGGAGTTTCAATCTCCCTCTGGCGCAGCACCGTTTGTCGTGTTGTTGGGTTTAACATTGCATCACCTCGCTCAACTGCCGTCTTCCTTCCTATTCGCTCAGTTTTTCTGAGTGAATAGACTCTTAAGAAACTAGCGCGCTTTACCATCAACGATTGCATCACTGCTTACCATCAAGCGGGATTGCAGTCAAGCACTAGTTTATAATTATTAAAAAAAAAAGAATTCACTTCAGCGAATATATTGTCTTAATAAATACATCAGACGAGTTCAGGTGTTTAACTAAGGAATTTATAATCAGTAATTATAATAATTGTTATTTAATGTATTTTACAGTACGAAGTGGAAAGCAATGACATCATGCCCGCTGACCCCTCAAGCTTCGCTCAACTGGTCAGCAAGCTAATCGTGATGTCATCGAACAATGGTGACGTATTTACGTGTGTGGCGACCTCTGCGCTTAATCAGAAATCTGCTTCGACGACTGTATTCACTGTTGAAGGTAACTTTTATGTATTATTATACTAATATAATCGTCATGTCGTGATTGCAATCATTTCCATCTAGTACACAATAGAAAGTACTCGTGATTCTACTACTCGATAACAGATGGCGCCACTTACACTTTTAAACACTCAACCGTTCAAACTTTTCAATTATTTATTTATCATCGTAATGTTTGTCTGAAGTTTTTAAAATGGCATTATTACGGCTTTATTTTTATGTTTGATATTTAAATTGGTAATTAATCTTTCTTTACAGGAAGCGAAGAAGAAAATCTCATAACCATGCAGAAATTGTTCCGCATGCCAACGAAACCAGTAATCACTTCTTACTACACGAACATCTTCCAAAACATCGGTTCTGATGTCATTCTGCCATGCCGAGTGGATAGCGTCAGCAAGTCCCAGGTCTTCTGGCAAGATAACAACGACGAGCTCGTATTTGGAAACCCTAGGATGCGGGTAAGGAGATAAAATCAATAATTTTATCTATTAATCAGTGGCTGGTACAAAAACTACTGACAAAAATGCATTTTTGACAAATTCTTTGATTAAAGTATGCAAAAATAGTACAGAAGTAAATGGCAAACTGCTACTTAAAAGCAGCCAAGTGCTCTGAAAGATAAAATAAATCTATAAAGTGCAACCTCCTTCCTATATCCACATTGTCATTAACTAAAAATAGATGGCGCTGTTTGAAATTAACCTTTTCTGAAGAAACTACATAATTGTTAAATTTATTTTTAAAACAAACTGATTAATCTCGATATCGTCTCGATTGCCAACTAACGCGGAAAATGACGTAAGTTGTAATAATTTAGACTGAAATCAATGTAAGGACGACAGCAGGTCAATCTACCCCAGATTGTCAGATATTCCCAATCAACCTTGAGGCTTAATGCTTTAGAGATAAAGTTGAAAATCTAATAAGTGGCAGATTGTAGCAGCTTCATGTGCTGTCGTTTGTGCCTACTTAATGTTTTAATACAGAACACCTACCAACTGCACAACTTTCAGTCTTCAGTAGAAATTTTCAAAGTATTTTTTTTTTTACTTTTTTAAAACTGCGGCGCCAATTCTCAAACTAAACATAAGTGCATCGTTTTCTTCGATTTCAGAAAAGGGCAGAACACAAAAATTACTTTAGGCATGTCAATTAGTCAGTGTAATGACGTAAATTGACGTAATTTTAGAACTTAGTCTGAGCAGTTGTGTTGCGATGTGTGCCGGGTACGATGCGCCAAACATTGTTGTGTCGGGAGTCTGGTCTTCGAGATTCTCCACATCAATCTCCATCCGACGCAGCATCGTTGGTCGTGTTGGTCTTGGGTTTAACATTACACCACCTCGCTCAACTGCCGTCATCCTTCCTATTCCTAAGTTTTTTAAGTGAATAGGCTTAATAAACTAGTGCGCTTTACCATCAACGATTGCATCACTGCTTACCATCAGGCGGGATTGCAGTCAATCACTAGTTTATATTTATTAAAAAAAAATGTTTTTAGTCACGTTTAAAGTGTCTATGGAATATCATAATATAACAGGACTAACATGATATGTATCTTCTTAATGAAATAGAAAGAAAAATTTGCATCCTTAAATTATCAGCCTATGAAGGTCCACAGCTGGACAAAGTCCTCCCCCAAGGCTTTTATTGCTTTGGGGGATCTACCATAATCCCCACGCTTGGCAGACGGATTGGGGATCGTAGGATCGCTCTACTGTGAATTTATCTTAATGATTTTCCTTCTTCGACAGGTTCTCCCCTCCGGCGACCTGCTCATCAACCCCCTGCTATGGACGGACATGGGAAACTTCACCTGCATAGCCAAGAACATGTACGGCAAGGACGTAAAGACCACCTTCGTCTACCCTCTTAGTCCATCCAAAGTATAATGGTAAGTTTCAACTTTTATAGTCATAATCCTATTATAAATCGGAAAGTGAGTTTGTTTGTTTGTTCCGCTTTCACGCCGTAACTACTGAACCGATTGCTTTGAAATTTTTTGAAGGGTAAAGTTAGAAGTCCGGATTAAATAATAGGGTACTTTTTGAAAAATTTGATATTCCCGAGGGAAATCTAAAAAGCGCGATTTAACCGAATTTCACGCGGGCGAAGCCGTGTGCAGTAAGCTAGTAATATTATAAAGGCGAAAATTTATGACTGAGTGTGTATGTGTATCTTTGTTA
Organism: Sesamia inferens; assembly: GCA_037179545.1. Taxonomy (NCBI): domain Eukaryota; kingdom Metazoa; phylum Arthropoda; class Insecta; order Lepidoptera; family Noctuidae; genus Sesamia; species Sesamia inferens. The sequence goes on along the minus strand of CM073949.1, from coordinate 2,615,794 downwards.
CTTCTTCACGCTCAAACGGCTGGACCAATATTGATGAAATGCGGTATAGATGTAGCTTACATCCTGTATTTACAGGATATTTATTATCCTGATATTAAGACGGGTTTGAAACTTATTGAGGTAAATCGTAGGGTTTTATAATAGTAGAAAACCTTAATTACGTAACAAGTTATTAAAATCAATTGGAATCATTTCAAAGCTAATAAGCTAATCCATTGCACCATATAGTTGAAAACGTGTCTGTTCAACAACGTAAGTGACGCAATGTATGTTGTTGAACTGTCAAAATAAAACTCATTGCTACTGACAGTGCAATGAGTGCCAGCTGGGGTCGTGTTTAAGCACCTAATAACGATAGCGAGGGTCGTCATCATCAAGCTTTTTATCGTCCCACTGCTGGGCACAGGTCTCTTCTCATATAGAGACGGATTTATTAAATAATACACAGTATTTAAGTATTAGATACACTAACTAAGTACTCTTACTAAAGTTTTCTTTTTTTTTTTACAGTGCAAAACCAAACACTTTGACAAGAAACGTTACCCGCCGATTTAATCTCGATGTTCCTATTATTAAGTGACGTTTAACTTAACTTATTGTTAGCCCCTAAGCTATATTGTATACAAAAAAGTAATTTAAGTACTTAATATGTTAATAAAGAATAATATGCTTTATTTGTATAAATGACATTCAGCCGCGTCTTGAAGACGAATTAAGGAATGAAATTTGAATAAAGAATCTGAATTTAAATACTATTGTACCGAATTTAAATGACAGTTTTTGAAGTAATGTGTAATTATCTCAATCAAAGCCATTTATTTAAATTAGGCTGAGAGTCAGCACTTTTTGGACATTAAAATTACATAATACAGTCCCACAAAACGCCCACATTTCATCACTTCCCAATGCTTTCGCTGGGAAGAAGTGGCGGAACAAACTCCAACAACTTTTCATTTACTTCCATGAGATTGATTCTACTTTCAAAAAATATATGTGTTTTTTTCAACGGTTAATTGATTTATTCATTTGGAATTAAAATGGTTCAGGGACTTACAAAACTTGACAGGATTGAAACGTAATTTCTATTTTTGATTTGTATCTATTTTGTCTGATTTTGCAACTGGTTATTTGATGTTAAGTTTTTTTGTTATTGTGATTTTATTTTCTAAGGTTATTTTGTACATACAATGATATTACTTATATAATAATTATATATAATATATTGTACAGTTGGCAGCATTGCTGTATCGATTACGCTGACCATAATAACATGTTATTATTATATCTTCAAGAGTTTTTAATAAAACTGTATTTACGAAACAGACATTTCTTCTTCAATTGACAATTCTGCTTTGTTACCTTATGTAATAATTACTTAAAAACAAATACAATTCCATTTCTGCTCTGCCTACTGTACTTAGCATAAAAACTTGATGTGAAAACATACGATCTCTGTGATTTTTGAAATAAATGTTTTAATATTACACAAATTTGCGGTATTTTTATTAAGTTTTCACCGTTGATATAAGCCGGAATCCTAATTTTCATTTCTGCCGACATACTTCTGTTTCATACCTGGAAAGAACTTAAACGATAGTCCCGTCAATCATTCGAGGCTTTAAGAAAATCCATTAAGTCTGATAAGGGTTGACCACCTTAAGGGTTGAAAATCTTACATTTTATTTTTCTATAATTGTAAACTAGTGCTTGACTACGATCCCGCTTGATGGAGCGGTGATGCAATCATTGATGGTAAAGCGCGCTAGTTTTTTAAGAGCCTATTCACTCAAAAAAAACTGAGTGAATAGAAAGAAAGACCGTAGCTGAGCGAGGTGATAATCTGAAGAGTCTCCACGACTTAACTCCCGAAATAACAACATTTGGTGCATCATACCTGGCACACATCGCAACACAACAGCTCAGACCCGTCCTCCGCACGGCTTCACCAGACATCATGCCGTTGTCTGTCAGTTGTGATGCGATTTGTGCCGGGTACACGGAATAGAGAAGTACGACTAGAAAGGTATTATGGGCGGGGCAGGCGTGCCATGAACGTGATACGGAAATCGTATGTCGACTAAAACGTGCATTGACCGCGTTTAGTATTCTTCAAACTATTTCAGAGACGGAGCTCTGCTTTAAAATGCCTTATTGTACAATAATAACATGCAACAGAAAAAGTCAGACTTCAGATATTAAGCTAGGAAGTATATCTTTCCATCAGTAAGCCGAAAATAACATTTTATTACAATGTAATTAGTAAAAACACAAAAATGTACTGATATGATAACTATGATATTCCAAACTTTCACGATATTTTACCCTGATTGGCCGAAATGCGGGGCGCCATATTTATCTATAGAGACGTGCCCATGTAGTTAAATAAGATTATCGATAGTATTCAGGACTATACGTATGACCTGTGGTATGACAAAAATAATGTTTGAATTATTTTATATTCATTACTCATTGAATAAATTTAATATAATACTTAATATAAAGGGCCATGCCAACTATGTCTATTTATTATAATCTAAGTATTTAGTATCAAAATCTTAGATAATTGAAATATCACTCGTGTAATATTAAGTAGGTAATTATAAACTTTAGATTTCGTAAAGAAACTAACCTTTTTTTTTAAATGGCACCATAACCTAAACCATTACTTATAGATATAAAAAGATTATAGGAAAAAAACATTTAAAATAAGCAAAGTTAGGCACGAGTTTTTATTACACATTTTTGGTCATATCTCGAAAACTAAAAGTTCTGTCAACTCAAAACTTTTTGTAGTACTGTTTTACACGTAAACCTTTCATTTAACCCCAGTTTTATGTGTATGGCATAAACAAAAAAACACATTTTCAAGTTGCGTAATTTTTTACTCAAAAACTCCGTTTTTTAACTCCTTAGTCCTTACAAATTACGAAATAGTCGTATAAGTCGAATCCTTTCGAAACTACATAATTAGAATACGATCATTCATATTTTGTCAATTTTATCGATATAAATATCGACCTTTTGGTCGCCATAGCGTCTATGAGAAATTTATGAATGTATGGGTATACGTCAATTCACTGCTTGCGTTAGTGTAATCACCAATTACAAACTTACAAACTAAGTGCGAGTATTTATTTGTGTGCGTAATGCGCTTCCATATTGGTCTCTTGCTTACAGTGGAGTTAAAGAAGGGAGACAAGCAGCGACACGCGTTCTCATACAAATCCCGACCAATTTCCGTTCTAATACTTTTCATCTGTTCTGTGGCCGGGTACGATGCGCCAAATGTTGTCTCGGGAGTTCTTGGAGGGTCTCCAGATCAATCGTCCTCTGGCGCAATGTCATTGGTCGTGTTGTTGGGTTTAACATTGCATCACCGCTCCCAACTGCCGTCTTCCTTACTATTCACTCAGTTTCTTTGAGTGTATAGTCTCTTAATAAATTAGCTTTACCATCGACGATTGCATCACTGCTTACCATCAGGCGGGATTGCGGTCAAGCACTAATTCATAATTATTAAAAAAATATATTTAAGAATGGATCTATCTATAACAATCTTAATTATTATAATAATGTTATGTCGCAAGACTGCATTCGTCTACCCGAAGGTTAGAAGGTGACTGCACCAATTCTCGTTCAACCTTTCTAATAAGTGATGGTCCTTTGGGTTCGGTGAGCGGCTCTGATTGTGCGGTTACTTAATCGGTGCCTTTGCCTTAGATCATTACGTTATGTGGAGTATTGCATACAATATTGTTTATGAGATGGGGCTTGTTTTTTATGTAAATTGTAGCAATGAGAAACCGACAAATTTTTTTTTTGTCTGTAATAGCTTGCCGCTGCTGGACTGTGGATGGGTGACCGTCTTAACATTCCGAGACCCCTCCGTGCCTTCGAAAGTACGTTAAGCCGTTGGTCTTGGCTGTCATTTGTATATCCTTGGCAGTCGTTACAGGTCGGTCAGAAGTCCGAATGTCTGACCACCTTACCAAGCGGTATCGTATTACCCAGTAACCGACTTGTGGAGGTCAGATGGGCAGTCGCTATGTATAAAATACTGGTATCCAGCTGAAACCGGTTAGACTGTAAGCCAACATAGTTGGAACAATAGAACAGTTTTTAATTTCTTACCATTTTTGTAGCGTAGAATAGAAGTAATTTATGTGTAACAAGAAAACAGAACAAATCAAAAAAAACGGGACAAAAATATTGTTACAGATGCGAGGCTTATTTCTCAATAAATCTCTTCCAGCATACCTGCGACAGGACAATAGATACAGAGATTTAGATAGAGTGTGAAAAGTAATTTCATATCCAATTCATATCCAAACTAGCTTCGCCGAAAATTAACTTATCATCATTCGCATGTGTTTTCCTAACTATTATATATTGGGGTTTTAATCGAAAGTATCTGAACCTGCTCCCTAATCGGCGAACACATTTTTGTCAAATGTTTGCTATTAGTTGCGATTGTTTGAACCGAACATTACAATGGGCAGTCCAACTGTGTTGCTCGAAGAGTCCAAACGATCCCAACTGATCCCAACTAGTCGCAATGAATTTTACATAGTTGTGGTGGTTGATTAGCGGTTAACTAACCTAAAATTTTCCTCACCTATAGAATAATAAAATAAAAATCTTTTATTTCAGAGAGGAGTCCATAACGTTAGTAACAATTTTACTTAACCTCTAGTGTTGTAGATACAAATATAAACACAGATGTAGATATATAAAATTATACTTAGCGTGTAGCTCATCCAACTTCGGATAATCCCACCGATCCGCGAACACATTGAAAATACTGTTGTTACTGCGGCGAACACGCGTCATCAGGGATGCGCATCTATTCCTAATAATGGCAGTAAACCCATTAATATTATTAGGGTTGTAACGGAGGCCATGTTAGCGGAGGCGGAGGCGGATGCGGAGGCGACGAGTCTCGCGGATGCGGAGGTTAACGGAGGCGGAGGCGGAGGTGAAAGCAGATATAGAAAAATTGAAATTTATGGTTAATTAAAACAATTTTTGAAGTGAAACTTCTTTACGCACGCTTGACTTGGGGAGTAAGCTGGCGAAAGCGTTACGAAAAATGATCGGCCAAGGCGAACGGAAGTTAAGTGGGGGATATAAGCACAGAGGCGCCCGTGGCGCGAGCTTGGTACTACAAGGTCTACAACGAGTTTTTTTTTTTTCAATAAAAATAGAAGATCTATGCAAAAATATTTTTTTTTTTAATTTTGAGACACGGATACACTTATTTATTTATTTATTTACACTTAACATTTTTTTTTGGTTCAGTTCTTTCCGTTCAGAGGAACGGAAAAGGCAAAGGCATAGTACGCCATACAGCCTAATCATAAGTAATTTTTTCTTCAGTAAGTTTATAACCTAACTTATCCTAATTTATCCTAAACTTATCCTAACATAACTTAATCTAAACTAACGTGATTAGGAAGGATTTAGCGTAAAAACATGATGTGGTCACTATGCTACACTATTTCACTGTTCTTTATGAATTATTCACTGAATGCACTTCTTACTACATAAATCACGCGTTTTTATTTAGTAAACGACACTATAAATAATTTAAAAGTTCAATGAAAAATGAGCGTGGCACTCATCTTCGCTTTCCCGCCAAAACTCTTACACTTAACACTATACATTAAATTTTATGTTGACTGACAACCATTAAGGGGGTCAGTTAACATAAAATTTGGTACCGCCTACTTCACAGTCCCTCCTGTATCCTCCCTCCCTTACTCCCCCCCCCTCACCCCTTAATATTCCCACGAAACTACCCCCCCCCCCTCATTGTTTACCTCACCCCCCCGTGGATTATCTCGGGAACCAGAGGTCGTGGACTACCCGAGTTTGGCGTCCCCTGATTCAGGAGGAAGAGCCCGACCTTTTGGCCACGAGGGAATCCACTTTTTTTTATTTTTCAATAAAAAATAGAAGATCTATGCAAAAATATTAATTTACCAATGAAACCATGAAATAAATTTAAATATTTATAGAAAATTAATATGTGTATACATGTATATATTGTACACACATATACAGTATGTTAAGAAAACACTGTCCGACCTATAAGGATAATAAAGGTTAGGTAAACACATGACCAAATATAATATAAAATTTTACGTAATCATCATAGTACCAATACAAATGAATTTTGAAATAATCTTTTTTTCCCGCGAATTAATTCCAACTTCCCCGAAATTTGGTAATTTTTAAAAAAGTTACAACACCGGTATTATTATGAGCGAATAGCGATGCGACCACGTGCCGCGGCCCGTCGCCCGCGGAAGGGTGCATACGCACATTTATTAAGTTACCTCTTTTTGCGAAATAATATTTATTTTTTTAGGGGATTTTTTTTTAAGTTTACTTCGGTTTTGTATCCATTTGTAGAATCAGTTATCGATACCTAACAACACCTTCACGGGTCGGACAGGGTTTTCTTAACATACTGTATACAGTATGTTACGAAAACCCTGTCCGACAGGGTTTTCTTAACATACTGTATACAGTATGTTACGAAAACCCTGTCCGACCCACAAGGATAATAAGGGTTAGGTAAACAAATGACCAAATAAAATATAAAATTTTGCATAATCATCATAGTAACAATACTAATGAATTTTGAAATAATCTTTTTTACCAGCGAATTTACTGTAACTTCCCCAAAATTCGGGAAATTTAAAAAAGTGTAAACACCATTTTAGACCTTATAACTGTCGGCGGCGTCAGTGTGTCTAGCCGCCGACGCGCAAAGGAATAATTAGAGCTGTACTAGTTTTTGCGTAATAACGTTTTGTTTTTGTCGCTACTATTCGAAACTTATACCTGCTCGAATGATTTGTTGTAAAAACGCAGATTACCTAATGGTAAAAGTACTTTTTTTGATTATCGATTAATTATTCATAACAATATTGTAACACAAGTACCTATTATTAGTAAATAGGAACTAGAAAGGTCTTATGAAATACGATTTTAGGAGAATATTATAAACAATGTAAAGCATTTAAGTTCACCTGATTTAAGTTATGTGAAAGTTCTAAAATCTAAAGAATGCCATGCGATGTTGAATCGATGCGTGAAATTCTGAAATACAAAATTGATACCAAAAATCGATACGAGAAATATTTTGAATACTTTCACACCTCTAGTCAAAGGGCACCGCCGTGCAGTTAGAGTACCTATTTTTATGAAATAAAAATCATTTTTATTTTAAATTTATTAGTTTCGCGTAGACATCGCGTCCGTGTAGACGTATCGTTTATTGTGTGATCATATAGTTTTCTAACGTAATGTAACCTGCTGATGGAAGGTACCTAGTAAAACTACAATTGTGTTGTGTTGTGATCAGGTGTTGAACGATTCGGATGTGACTACTTCTTGGTCAATGTGGTTCCAGCATGACGGTGCCCCACCATATTTTTGCCGACCTGTACGTGAGTACCTCCACTATCAGTTCGGCGAGCAGTGGATTGGTAGGAGTGGACTAACGTTGTGAAACACCGTGCTAATCTCGTGGGACGGTGCCAGGCCGGTATCGTTCTTAGTGAACGAAATATGGAACAACATCTCCGCCACAGCCATTGTGCTCATCGAATGAAATTCGAAGATACATTCGGAGGGTCAGACGACCTTCCTACTTAAAAAATAGTTCTTTTCACGAGCTGCCTAAGTAGGTATCATTGTTTCTTTCTAGAGTCGATAAACGTGGTTAGACTACCAATACCTACATGCATGAGGTCAACTGAGGTCATGACCTGTGCCTGTGTTGCCATGAAATTACCTATTTATTTTATTTAAGTTATTTATTTTTAAGGGGGTATTTTTTTTTTTAGTTTAGCCAGGTTATGTACGCATTAGTAGAATCAGCTAACGATACCTAACAACACCTTCACGGGTCGGACAGGGTTTTTGTAACATACTGTATATATATATACATACAGATGGAGCGAAAGAAGTTTCACTTCAGTCGTGTGGTCATAAGCACACTCGTTTTTCTTTTTTTTTTTAAAACACGTACATTAATTGTAGTACACTTAGTAAAAAAGTATTACCTTCAAGTAATGAAAATTAAGGAAAAACAAATTGTATTTGCCGCATTCCCGTCTCGCACTAGTTGATTCTTGACCATTTTGCGCTCAAACGCGACCGGACGGTTGTCGAGCGTCGCAACTTGCGCGTTATTTATTTTATAAATACGTAAATAAACCTCCGTTATAACTCCGCAAAAATTGTGCGGAGTCGAAGGCGAAAGCGAAGATACGATTTCTTGCGGAACTTCCGCAGTAACGAAAGCGGAGGCGAAGCTCCGTTACAACCCTAAATATGTATTATTATCCGCAAACATTCTTGACGCACCACAACCCACGGCAGCACTAACAACATTCTTAGTGCATTATTATATTTAACACGTAGGTCGCTGGTAAGGTTCTGGAGTGGCGATCACGCACCGGAAGACGCAGCGTGGGTAGGGCCCCGACACGGTGGACCGACAACCTAGTGAAGGTCGCGCGAAACTGCTGGATGCGGAAAGCGCTGGACCGGTCGTCGTGTAGATCCTTGGGGGAGGCCTTTGTCCAGCAGTGGACGTCTTTCGGCTGAAATGATGATGAATAGTGAGGTATTCACAATTCAGCATGAGTAGCTAGCGTTCGTGCGGAAGAAAGCCGCGCCTGCGCCGATAGCGAGCCAAGGTAACGCCCAGATGAACTTACCAGAAGAGAATATTGGGTGGCGTGGAGTATTGGATTGGATTGATTTCTGGAAAATTATTCAGGAAATTATTCCAGGGTGTTTGCTCTGGAATAATTTCCTCGTCTGCAAAACCATTTTTGAAGTAATTTAGTAACGTCGAGCACCTTTGTTAGACGAGGAAAAAGCATTGAATTGGCGTGAGCGTGACCAACCCCATTGATTGTTGTCTTTTTTTTTTACTTTTTATGTATTCTGTGTTTTTTAATGATTTCAGTGTTCACTTCTGTAGGTCAATCCAACAAGTGCAATTTTTTTTTATATAGATATTTGCGGGTTCGACCCCCGCTATGTGCAATTATTTGTATATGAATATTTGCACTGGTCTGGTCGTGCCTCGGAAAGCACGTTAAGCCGTTGGTCTCGTTTGCCATATGAACATCTAGTGACAGTTGTTACAGGTTGTTGGAGCCCTCAAAAAGTCCAACAATTAGTCTAATCTCGCCTGCAATGCTTCGATATTGCCTTGTGGAGGTCACACATCATCACGGAAAATATCGAAGTTTAGCCATAATCAGCAGTTAGACTGGTAAAGCGGACCCCAGGCTCTTAAATGATTATGCACGCTGAGATTATGATGATAGATATTTGATATGAAACCCTTCGTGCAAGAGTAGGTACTCTTGCTGATTTTTTTAATGTATGTGACTTTTGTTTGCGTGTTTCATATACAGTATGTTAAGAAAACCCTGTCCGACCCATAAGGATAATAAAGGTTAGGTAAACACATGACCAAATATAATATAAACTTTTACGTAATCATCATAGTACCAATACAAAGGAATTTTGAAATAATCTCTTTTTCCCGCGAATTAATTCCAACTTCCCCGAAATTTGGTAATTTTTAAAAAAGTGACAACACCGGTATTATTATGAGCGAATAGCGATGCGATCACGTGCCGCGTGCTCTGCCGCCCGCCGCCCGCGGAAGGGTGGATAACGCACATTTATTAAGTTACCTCTTTTTGCGAAATAATATTTATTTTTTTAGGGGGATTTTTTTTTTAAGTTTAGCCCGGTTTTGTATCCATTAGTAGAATCAGTTATCGATACCTAACAACACCTTCACGGGTCGGACAGGGTTTTCTTAACATACTGTATACGGACGGCAGTAAATTAAGCTACTACAATCTGTCAGATTTCTTTATTAGATTTTCAACTTCATATCTAAATCATTAAGGCTCAAGATTGATAGGGAATAATTGACAGTTTCGGATAGCTTGACTTGCTATCGTCCGTACAAGAAAGTTTAGATATTTTTGTTTCTATAACCTTGAAGACACTTAAATTGTTATCAGACGGAAAGACCGTCACAGGCAAATTGTTTCAATCCTTGTTGATGTACTTGGTATAAGAGATGAGGCGAAACGATCTAATTTAATTATCTCTTTAGTCGCATGTACATTATAACAAGATAAATCATTATAACATCATGATGACTTGTCGAGAAGGTCAAATTAACTCATGAGAAAATAATATTGGCGTGGTTTCATCATTATCATCATTTCAGCCGAAAGACGTCCACTGCTGGACATAGGCCTCCCCCAAGGTTCTCCACGACGACCGGTCCTGCGCCTCTCGCATCCAGCGGTTTCCCGCGACCTTCACCAGGCCGAACCCGTCGGCCCTATCGGGTATCGATCCTACGGGCAATGTGCCCGGCCCACTGCCACTTTAGTGTTGCAATTTTTCGGGCTATGAAGTCTTCGACCAGTGTGTGTTGCCAGTGATGACGTATGGAATTGAAACGTGGTCGCTGACAATGGGCCTTATAAGGAGGCTCAAGGTCACTCAAAGGGCAATGGAGAGGGCTATACTTGGGGTTTCATTGCGCGATTGAATCAGGAATGACGAGATCCGCAGAAGAACGGGATAGTTTATTTACTTGTAAATGAGAAAGTTTATATGGATTGTAGCTGTATCTGTAGATACAGATACAACTTTGAACTAACGCGTTATTCGCATGTGGCGATTGTATCGATCGATCGCCACATGCGAACAACACGTCATACTGACGTCACACGAATTCTACATCTCGCAAGCAGAGTTTAACGAGCAATTAAATAAATAAATACATACGGGCAAATCACACAGATTGAGCTAGCCCCAAAGTAAGTTCGAGACTTGTGTTATGCGATACTAACTCAACGATACTATATTTTATAATAGATACATATATATGTCGGAGACAGCGACGGCAGAGCGGTAGGGTCGACAGCATCTTGGTGTGGTGGTACAGGTTCCATTTCGTAGGTGAGTTTTGAATTAACGCACGACGTGTAGATATACCCTCCAATCTTCATAATAACAATTTGAATAGGCAAACCGACAGTTTCGGTTCGGAGATGTGCCTTGGTCCGCGTTCCGATTCAAAAGTCACCGTTCGACGAACCCCACTTTCCAAAGCGACTCTGTCCATGTGACGCCATCGCAAAATAACGTCACAAGCGTTCGCCCCTCTACTACGTAAATCAAATCAGCAACTTCTATTAAAATTATATCGACGATCTCCGACACGGCCAGCCTGACGATTTGCACGTCCTCGTGCATCATCATCATCATCCCAGCGCCAATCCCAGTCGCATTCGAAGCTCCCTCAGCCCCGGAGTCAGGGATCCGCTTCACCAGGCCAACCGCCGATCCCAGGCAAACTTCGATATTTCTCTTTGCACATCCTCGTGCATGTCTGTAACAAATTAAAAAAAAAAAAACACAGAACACCGACTTTGAAACATTTTTGAGAGCTCGGCCAACCTGACCGTCACACGTCACGTTTAATTACAATGACTATTAGAAAACCAACCAAACTTAATTATTTTAACAACTTGAACACAAGAGCTTCCTTCAAGCCTCATTTATCAAATTTCAAAAAGAAAACAAAAGGTTCCTCCAAGCCTCATAATTATCAAATCAAAATCATAATCATAATTGTCAAAAAGAAAACAAATCATGGCCCGCTACCACAGTAGCTAGTGACAACTCATAGTTGACACCCACATCGTCATCACCTCTTGTGATACGACCAACTCTTAGAGTCCACGACTCTCAGGTCACCACATGACCGTACAACTAATAGTCTCCTCCGAGACCCTGGTCCCCACCACACCACCTTCTGCCCATCGTGCCCTGACCAACTCCTCACTGAGTTTCAGTCACGACAGCAGACTAGTGCATGCAGTGCGACCATATCTAACTAGGTCCCCGCCACACCACTAGCTGCCCATCGCCCCTGAACAACCCCTCACTGGATTGCAGTTACGACTACAGACTAGTGCGTGCAGCGCGACCACATAGCCATGATACGTGTTCTATTTGCTGGCGGAGGCACCCTCCTCACCATCTTCTACATTTTGAAAATCTAACTCAGCAGACATTACTTGGAAAAATCTTTCGTACCTATGCGATCGTGGGGTACTTATAAGTTCTGTTTCCAATCAACGATTTCAATAGGTAACGATCGCCTTTATCGCCATCAAACAACTCACCAATATTAAATTTCATTACTTTAGCTCACTTCTATCAAATTTAGACTTTTCGTAAATAGCACTCATTTCTATGTTCGTTACCGCTTGTTCTCTTGAGAAGATTTAATAGTCTAGCCACACAACTATCATAAGCTCAAATGAGATCGTAACTATAGGCCACAGTGAACTTTAGTTTCGAAGTAAAGACAAACCAGACATAATTTTAAAACCCTGATTTAAAATTTCTCAGTTCATTATAACAAACAATAATCGGGTAGTACAAAAAATAAAATTTGCAAAAATAACTCTTATTATCATGTCGCAAAGAAATGGTTCAGTACACAACACACTGGCACAACCTTCAACTTTGTACACTGTATATATACTGGCGCGTGTGTACATACACCAATGAAATTACAGATTGCTTGACAAGAGAACATTCGGCCACGGAATCGAAATAAAAATAGTACGACTCACCGGATTATGGCAACTTCCCACAAACACCTGCCACTTGGCAGTTGTCAACCGTTGCACACCAGACATCTCGGAGCTCTCATAAAACCCCATTACGTTAGTGGTAACGTAATGGGGTTTTATGAGAGCTCCGAGATGTCTGGTGTTCACAAACGTTTTGGGTATTTTGAAACCTTCTCATCGCTTGCAGAGTAGATGCTGTCCTGAATTCTTCTCATCGCCTGCAGAGTAGAGGCTCAAGTCTTGAAACCTTGGGCGTTCCGCAAAACGCACGCAGCTCTGGCTGCGCCGCACGCAGCTACAGCAGCGCCACACGCCATTGCTTGCGTGCTCCGCAAGCGCTGCGTGCTGCGCAAGCGCACCTTGCACACTTCGTAAGCGCACCTTCCGCGCTCCGCAAGCGCACCTCGCATGTTCCGCAAGTGCACCTCGCTCGCCAAGCAACAGCCAGCACTGTCGCGCGCCAAGCAACAGCCAGCACTGTCGCGCGCCAAGCAACAGCCAGCACTGTCGCGCGCCAAGCAACAGCCAGCACTGTCGCGCGCCCAGCAACAGCCAGCACTGTCGCGCGCCAAGCAACAGCCAGCATTGTCGCGCGCCAAGCAACAGCCAGCACTGTTGCGCGCCAAGCAACAGCCAGCACTGTCGCGCCTGTAACGGACTCCTGCAGCGCACTCCTGCAGCGCACTCCTGCAGCGCACTCTCACGCGGAGCGATCTCTTCTGCGTCAGCAATTGAGTGCACCTCGTAACGTGACTTTCACTTCCAGCCTCACTGCCATTTACAGAAGGTCACACAAAGGCAATGAACAACTACCACACAAGTAATCACATGGCAGAAAGTGACTGTTATTCTGTTCCTTGATTTATAAAGAGATTGTGAGCAGTGTAGTTCTTTATCCAACTTCTGATGTCGGAGACAGCGACGGCAGAGCGGTAGGGTCGACAGCATCTTGTTGTGGTGGTACAGGTTCCATTTCGTAGGTGAGTTTTGAATTAACGCACGACGTGTAGATATACCCTCCAATCTTCATAATAACAATTTGAATAGGCAAACCGACAGTTTCGGTTCGGAGATGTGCCTTGGTCCGCGTCTCGATTCAAAAGTCACCGTTCGACGAACCCCACTTTCCAAAGCGACTCTGTCCATGTGACGCCATCACAAAATAACGTCACAAGCGTTCGCCCCTCTACTACGTAAATCAAATCAGCAACTTCTATTAAAATTATATCGACGATCTCCGACATATAGATAAACATCAGACCCAGAACAAGACCCAGGCCAATCAGGAAAATATCGTTTTTCCATCATGACTTGGCTGGGGATCGAACCCGGGGCCTCCACGTCGCAGACCAGCGTGTTGACCGCTACGCCCCGGAGGACGTCAAATTAGCATACATACAACCATGAAGCAATTATAGAGCATATAACTTCCCAACATTAACCGTCGGGCAAGTGTCCGTTAGACTCAATACCTGTCTAATCGGAGGATCCTCCCTTTTCTATGGAGGATGAGTGAACTTTACACCCTGTTCCTCATGCCTCCACATGGATGAATGGATAGATGGATATATGGATAGAGGGATGGATAAATGGGTAAATTTATTTATTTATACAGTAGGTATGTTAAGAAAACCCTGTCCGATCAGCCAAGGTATTGTTAGGTATCGATAACTGATTCTACTAATGGATACAAAGCCGGGCTAAACTTAAAAAAAAAACCCCTAAAAAATAAATATTATTTCGCAAAAAGAGATAACTTAATACATTTGCGGTAAACAACCCTTCTGCGGGCGGCGAGGGACAGGGCACGCGGCACGTGGTCGCATCGTTATTCGCTCATAATAATACCGGTGTTGTCACTTTTTTAAAAAAATACCAAACTTCGGGGAAGTTGGAATTAAATCGCGGGAACAAAGATTATGTCAAAATTCATTTGTATTGTTTCTATGATGATTACGTAAAATTTTATATTATATTTGGTCAAGTGTTTATCTAACTTTTATTATCCTTATGGGTCGTACATGGTTTTCTTTACATATTGTATATTGTACATATTTTATTATACACCAAAAAACACACATCCATCAAAATATATTCAACACAACGAAACTACAAGCCTTATCGCTAATGCAATCTCTTCCAGGCAAGCATTGAATGGACAGAGATTCTCCCGAACCACAAATCAGACTGTCGTTGGTATATATATTATAAATTTAGTTCACTAAAATAGATACACATTACATATCCAAAGAATGGATGCAATGATAGATAGATAGATAATAATATAAAAATAATTTTAATCTGAGTTGAATCTGTCCTCTCTATTCCTCTCCTGTGCCACAAACGCGCAGCCTGACCGGGTAACATTTGACAAAGGCTAAGTTTAACCGAGCGATCACATAACTGCAGTTAGCTTAACTGCATGTTTAACTTGCTGACGAATTGCGTGCTTTGAGGTCAATTGAAGTAATTTGGCATAATTATTTTTTTATTTCATTAATATTTTTTACATTTTGTCGAAATGATTTACCGTGCAAATGCAATGTACTGTGCAAATTTGAGCGTAATTGTGGAGTACCTATAATTTTATTAAATATTTTTTATATATTATTATTATTTATATCCTATTATTATTATTTATATATGGCTGTAAATTTATATATGATGACTAAGATATACTTGAACTCTGTGGAGAGGCGTGCGAAGAGGCTGGTTAGTGATCCAGATTGGTTACGACCAATTTCCAGAGCCTGGAACACAGACGCAGGGTAGCCAACCTTTCGGTATTCTATAGGATGCATTTTGGAAAATGTGCCTGGAAATTACTTGACACAATTATGCCATCTTCATTCCCTCATCGGACGACTCGTACGGCGACTATCCACCCTTACGTTATTGACACCCCTACGATCCGGGTGAAGCGTTTCTCCTCTCTGTTCTTAGAAAGTCTGGAACAATTTGCCTACCGTCTGATTGCAATTTTAGTGTCTTCAAGGCTAAAGTGAATAGGCTCTTAATAAACTAGCACGCTTTACCATCAACGAATGCATCACTGTTTACCATCGTATAGTTTATAACGTTAAAAAAACACCTGAGTACGAGAGCTGCCGTGATCGCAAGTTTCCACCACCCTCGGATTAGGTGTGAGATGAAATACTGGGCTGGTTTTTAGTCACGAAGAATTTGACAGACCCCGTCGCCCTCCCCTGGACATCCATAAAGATTTTAAAAGCGGGGAAGTCGTGGGAGCTGATGACGTGAACAACTCAAGTATAATTTCATTTTACAACACAATGTGGCAACGCTAAGCCACATGGTATAGTTTTGATCCCGATATTTCCAAGGTTTCGCCCGTGTAAGTTTAAAGTAAAATAAAACAAACACCATTGCAAAAGATAAACTACTCCCAAGACATACTACAGCTTCCACAATCTCCCAATAAAGATATAATTATTTCCCACGTTCCACCAAATAGAATCAGCGATGAATATTTTAAGTGTGACATTTAGTGGTTCTGTAGACCCAAATGCATTAAATCTTAAGGTTATTGACCAGTAATATATAAACTACGTAGTTAACCTATATTGTCGATATGGCAGGTGATTTTACAATCTTTTTGTGGTACCTAAGTTTTAATCTGCCATAACAGTATTTAGAAGAAAAATAAGAATTACATTTAAAAAAAAAATCTTATTCCAAAAAACACTACAAAGTGAAAAAATGCAACAGGCTTCCAAAAAACACTACAAAGTGAAAAAAAGCAACCGGCTTCCAAAAACACTTCAAAGTGAAAAAAGCAACAGGCTTCCAAAAAACACTACAAAGTGAAAAAAGCAACCGGCTTCCAAAACACTTCAAAGTGAAAAAAGCAACCAGCTTCCAAAAACACTTCAAAGTGAAAAAAGCAACAGGTTTCCAAAAAACACTACAAAGTGAAAAAGCAACAGGTTTCCAAAAACACTTCAAAGTGAAAAAAGCAACAGGTTTCCAAAAACACTTCAAAGTGAAAAAAGCAACAGGCTTCCAAAAAACACTACAAAGTGAAAAAAAAGCAACCGGCTTCCAAAAACACTTCAAAGTGAAAAAAGCAACAGGTTTCCAAAAAACACTACAAAGTGAAAAAAGCAACAGGTTTCCAAAAACACTTCAAAGTGAAAAAGCAACAGGTTTCCAAAAACACTTCAAAGTGAAAATAGCAACAGGCTTCCAAAAAACACTACAAAGTGAAAAAAAAGCAACCGGCTTCCAAAAACACTTCAAAGTGAAAAAAGCAACAGGTTTCCAAAAACACTTCAAAGTGAAAAAAGCAACAGGTTTCCAAAAACACTTCAAAGTGGAAAAAAGCAACAGGTTTCCAAAAAACACTACAAAGTGAAAAAATGATGATGATGAATGTAGGGAGGCCCCCAACAAGGTGGATCGATGACCTGGTGAGGGTCGCGGGAAGCCGATGGATGCTGGCAGCACAAGACCGGTCATCGCGGAAAGCTTTGGGGAAGGCCTTTGTCCAGCAGTGGACATCTATAGGTTGAGAAAAAGACAGACAAAGACAGACATTGGTGTCTCACTAAAGTTTTTACTTTTTGTGTACGAAACCCCAAATAATAAAAACAAAATAGACCTAAAATCTCGAGCAACAAGACAACAATAATTGACATCTTTACGTCATAACTGTAGCAAGAAGTCTTCCACACAGCGTGATGCTGACAGCTGAGATCATGTTTTCGGTCTCGAAGCCGTGACCTCGACCTGTATTCTTAACCTTTAACTATTGAACCTATCGTTAAAGGTACTGCCAGGTACTTCCCAACTTGTTGTTAGCCAAGTGCGTGTCAAACTCTTGCATGAAGGGTTCCCTAGCGTTATCTAAAAAACTATATCTATAAAAATATTACCGACTTCAAAAAAAGGACGTTATCAATTCGACCCGTATGTATATATTTCCAGAACTGTCGATTTCTCGTATATGTTAGTCTATATCAGCGTCTAAATAAATGTGCCAAATTTCAAAAGTGTAATCCCCTTATTCATAAAAACTGCTTAAAGTTAACGAGTGATTCGCGATTCTTTAACCCTACATTTATAACCTTTTAACGTCACTTAACTTAAACCATCCTTTATGAATAAACACCACAGTGTTTAAGGAGTTTATTCATAATCGATTTTTAAAGTTATAAGTGTCCTGCAAGCGTCTAAAATGCGCTATTCACTAGTTAACTTTAAGCAGCGTTTATGAATAAGGGGGTATGTGTGTATGTATGTGTGTTTGTATGTACCTATGTATGTTTTTATGTTTATGTGTGCATATTTCCGGAACGACAACTCCGATTTAAGTAATTCTTTTTTTTATTGTACTAGTTATTGTTCAACTTAGGGAATATTGCAAGTTTCATCAAAATCGGTTAAGTAATTTTTGAGGTTGGGATTTATTTCGTATTTATGAGAACTTATTCTAACATGGCTTATGGCTGCCACAGTTGTTATGAGGTGAAAAAAAAAGTAATTTTAGAATTTTGACTAAGACACTGAAAAGCATAAAATAAAAACTTTTTACAAAAAACTAGAAACCGACTTTAAAAACAACACTTAAAAGGAAAAAATAATTTTACTTTTGTCATTTTACTTGAAATCGGTGGCGAGCTAAACAACAGAAACCTCGAGACACCGACTTCTAGAGCCACGACAAAAGTAAAATTATTTTTTTCCTTTAAAGTGTTCTCTCACACAGATACACGATCATACACAACATTGACAATGTATACCTACACTTATATAAATACTACTACTTAGCAATACCATAGTCATCATCAACCTTTTTATCGTCCCACTGCTGGGCACAGGTCTCCTCTCATACGGAGAAGGATTGAGCGTAATCACCACGCTTGCTCAATGCGGGTTGGCAATTTCAGACCCAAAGTCCAGAAAACTTAGAAAGTACATAAGTATAACCTTAGAAAAGTTGCATTGATACTTGCCTGACCTGGAATCGAACCCGTGCACTCATACTTGAGAGGCTGGGGTTTTAACCCCTAGGCCACCACGACTTAACAACAACACAACACCATAGTACTACAACATAATAAATTAATAAATTAATACGGCGATCATAAAAATAATAACTACTTCGATTTATATAAACTATTGGTTACTATGAAATATAATTATACATGTTAATATATATTAAAATATTATTAACCTCACTAACCTAAAATTTTGCAATGCCTGAAAAAGGCCGCTAAGTTATAAGGACAAATTTATTGTTATATACAGTATGTTAAGAAAACCCTGTCCGACCCATAAGGATAATAAAGGTTAGGTAAACACATGGCCAAATATAATATAAAATTTTACGTAATCATCATAGTACTAATACAAATGAATTTTGAAATAATCTTTTTTTCCCGCGAATTAATTCGAACTTCCCCGAAATTTGGTAATTTTTAAAAATGTGACGACATCGGTATTATTATGAGCGAATAGCGATGCGACCACGTGCCGCGTGCCCTGCCTCCCGCCGCCCGCGGAATGGTGCTTAACGCACATTTATTAAGTTACCTCTTTTTTGCGAAATAATATTTATTTTTTTAGGGGGATTTTTTTTTAAGTTTAGCCCAGTTTTGTATCCATTAGTAGAATCAGTTATCGATATCTAACAACACCTTCACGGGTCGGACAGGGTTTTCTTAACATACTGAATATATAAAACCACTAATGTACACTTAGTAAGCAAATACCTAAATACATTGAATAGAATTGAATGTTTTTTTGAAGTCGGTTTTTTTTTTTTTTGTAAAAAGTTTTTGTATTTGTTGTTATAACGGCTATCACTGTTCTTTTTTTTTTAATAATTATAAACTAGCGCTTGACCGCAATCCCGCCTGATGTTAAGCAGGGATGCGATCGTTGATGGTAAAGCGCACTAGTTTATTAAGAGCCTATTCACTCAGATTGAGCGAATAAGAAAGAAGACGGCAGTTGAGCGAGGTGATGCAATGTTAAACCCAACAACACGACCAACGATGCTGCGCCAAAGGGAGATTGATCTGAAGACCTTCCACGACCAAACTCCCAACACAACAACATTTGGCGCATCGTACCCGGCACACATCGCAACACATCTGCTCAGACCCGTCCTCCGTACGGCTTCACCAGACATAATGCCGGAACACGACAAATCGCTTGGCGGCAAGACTTTGTCTGGTGGGTGGTAACTTCTGCCGGCAGCCGATGTTGTATGTTGATGGCCTACCACCGAGAAAATACAGTACAGTGTTCCTGAGATACAGTCTGGTGATTGACAGACGTATAGTGGAATCTTAGTAATAGAATTCTTTTTATACCCCCTTTTTTGGAAAGGAAATCTCCAAATGCCCTATTCCACTCTAAGCGGAGCGGAATTAAAATCCACTCATTTGTCTGTACACCATGGAATACGGGGCACCCAAGACTTTCAAAACGGCACAAAAATAAACTGTTCTTATAATTGAGAACAGTTTATTAACACTATAAAAATCTTTGTTATAGCTAGCTGTTAGAACGTCGCATAAAATCATATTCATATGATTTTAAAAGTGATTGACATACATGTGCATAAGAATATTGCGCTACCGACAAACAGATCTATAAAGATATAATAATTATGTATTGTTGACATTTAAATGTTAACACACACAAAGTCAAACAGTATAAAACAAAGTCGCTTTCTCTGTCACTATGTCCCTATATAATATGCTCAAACCTTTAAAACTACGCAACGGATTTTGATGCGATTTTCATAATAGATAGAGTGATTGCAGAGGAAGGTTTATATGTATAACTAGCTTTTGCCAGCGACTTCGTCCGCGTTTCTGTCGTTTTTCGTAAGAAAGTAGCATATGTCCTTCCTCACGGTTCAGTGATTAACTAACTAAGGGATTAACTTTCGTATTTTAGTAGGGAAATATAATAATGTGAATCTACAATACTGTAGAAAAATATCGCAATAAGAAACCGCAGAATATTATTATTAATAGCTATGCCCGCGCCACCGTCAGCGTGTAACTCATCATCATCTGCCTTTTACCAACTATGGTGGGGTTGGCTTCCAGTCTAACCGGATGCAGCTAAGTACCAGTGTTCTATGGGCACGCCACAATAGCGGCGGTAAGTCCCCTCTTTGAGGAGTGGCTAGAGAGGCGCCACGGCGCCCTCACCTTCCGCCCGACGCATGTCCTCAACGGACAAGGTTGTTTCGAGAGGTTCCTGTTCCGTATTAGGGGGGAGGAAACGCCAGAGTTTCACCATTGTGTGGATCGCCCTGAAGACACACGGAGGTCTGCCCGGCTTGGGTAGAGCACCGCCGTGTCTTCGTAGCGGCGATCGGCGACGATCTCTCGCGTCCGACCCTGGTCCAGGTCATAGTCCAGAGCGAGAGTGCCTGGCAGCCCGTCACCTCCTTCTGCGAAGCAGTGATGCTGGCAAAGGAAGAAGCGGAGCGCGTGAGTCAACGGGAATCCCAGCGCTCTCACGCCACTAGCCGCCGCAGGAGACGCCCTGGTCGGGAGACGACACCTAACTCCCAGCTACCGTAGGCGCGGGCCTGCGGGCGGTGAGCAGTGGACAGCTCGCCGTTCGGTAAGGACCAGGCCCGAGTCGACGGCGCGTCGTGTTTCACGCGCGCCTCAAAGAGATGTCAGCACATCGTGACGGGGTCCACGAAGACCGATGCCTCCTGGGTCAGGCTTGCGGGTTAGTTAAACAAGAAACCGTAGCCCTAGCCGTCGCACAGGCAAGAGAAGAAACACGGGTGGGTTTTAGTCAGTAAAAGTCTGACACGCCCTTCCGCTCCACCCAGAGCGGGAGAAGTCATTTGATGATTTCCCATCCACAACAAAAATAAAAAGGCTGAGAACTTTGAATTGACGTTCAAAAAGTGCTGATTCTCAGCTTAATTTGAATAAATTTTTGTTTTTAATTTGAATAAAAAAAAAAAACTTTTGTTTTTTTTTTTTATTTTGAGTAGAAGCGAAGAAGCAGTGGTATATGTGAAAAAAGAACGGGAAAATTATTCATATTGAGCAAAAGCTCCTCTGCGCAAACGGATCAAGTCACCCAAAAAGATATGATATAAAAGTTATTAATCGTGATCATAATAACAGAAACTGAGGCGGACAATGTCGTGGGCAACCGCTAGTATACTCATATGCATGTGTGGGTGAGCAACAACTATCTTAAAAACACAAGGCGTAATGTTGTTTTAATTCAACTCTGACACTATTTTATTTGACAAGCTGTAGGTTGATATATGTGAGTTCAAACACCCACAGTCCATCAGCGGTATCGCAGTAGGAGTGTAAAACATCAATCATCTTTATGCCACTTGATTTGGCATGAAGGAGTGTTTACAAGGAACCGTGTCCCTGGCCGTCGCACAGGCAAATGAAGAAACACGGGTGGATTTTAGTCAGTAAAAGTCTGACACGCCCTTCCGCTCTGCCCAGAGCGGGAGAAGTCATTTGATGATTTCCATTCCAACAAAGAAAAAAAAGGAGTGTTTACAATGTCAGAAATAATCAACAGTATTACTGCTGTAGCGGGATCAGTGAAAAAGAGGGGTTCACGTGCACTACGCACATATGTACACTATGTGCCGCCACTTCGAGCCCTGATGTAGGTATTTCAGGTCCGTCCCCGCCTGGACCCATTTAGGAGTCTGAAAGGAGCGGTAAGCCTGCTGCGGACCAGATAAGGGAACGAAATCACTCTATTCCTTTTCTCAGCCTCCTTTTGCGAAACGACTGTTACGCAGAAGGTAAACAGCGAACATACATAGACCTTTTTTTTTGTTCCGGGTTGGAAAATCCTCATGGATGTTCGCTGATGGCTGGCGGTCTACCCGACCTCGCTCGATATTCATGCACACTGTAGCTGCAAGAGCTGTAGAAAGCCCTAGGGAATTACTCCTCCGCTCCGACAGAAATTCGCCGCGGACAACAGTCCACTCGCCAGATTGTTACCCGCCTCCAGGGTGCACCGGTCCAGCGTCTGCTCGTCCTCAAGGAAGCAAGCGGACCAGCAGCCACTGAACACTCGGGGATGTTTTCTGCCATGCACCCCAACATACATAGACCTAAAACAACTCCGTCCTGATGATGCTTTTATATCCGACAATGCTAAAGCAGACATATTTCTACCATGTGAAAGTGTAACCTGTGTTTGTGAGCATTCGTCTATATCAGGGCTTGTTATCCTGTATGTTTCCTTTAATGTATCTGTTTGTATGAGTCGTTTTACTTCAAAGAAACTTTTTTTAATAATTATAAACTAGTGCTTGATCGCAATATTATGGTAAGTAGTGATGTAATCATTGAAGGTAAAGTGCGCTAGTTTATTAAGCCTATTCATTAAAAAAACTGAGTGAATAGGAAGGAAGACGGCAGTTGAGCGAGGTGATGCAATGTTAAACTCAACAACCACGACCAATTTGATCTGGAGACTATCCACTACTAAACTCCCGACACAACAACATTTGGCGCATCGTACCCGGCACACATCGCAACATAACTGCTCAGACCCGTCCCCCGTACGGCTTCACCAGACATCATGCCGGAACACGACGAATCGCTTGGCGGAAAGACTTTGTCTGGTGGGTGTTAACTTCTACCTGCAGCCGATGTTATGTCTTACCACCGAAATTTTAGAAGCATCTTACGTATTGTAGCCGGTGTTTCCACTGACATCCACCTTATAAATGACCTTTATTATCAGTTGCAACACCTGTAACTAAATCATTGTCTAATAGCTCACAATTGACGGCAACTTCAAAAGCTTTTTTATTATCAACTGACTTTTTGTTGGCGTGGGACGATAGCATTATTTATAATGTAATAATGGAGGTGACTGCATTATTAATAACATCATTCATAATGATCGTGATAGGGCACGTCTGAGCGATGATTTGCTGAATTCAGATCAGCTGAGTTGAGATGGTAAAGCACGGACGGTGCGTTAGAATTCGGGCTTTGTATGTGCCTTATTTTTGTTTTGTACCAGAGCCGAATAAATTGGTACAGAGATCGGTATTGGAGATTTCATAAGGAATCTCTTCCAGCTTACCTGCGATATAGACAATTGATATAGAGATACGTGTATTTTAGTCCTGTAAAAGATAGAAAAATAATATATAAAATCTAAAATAATTGTTTAAAAATAAATAGAATTATTTTTCGTTTGTACGTTTAGGTTTAGTTAATACTAGCGGCCGCCAGCGACTTCGTTCGCGTGGAGTTAGTTATGCTCCGCTCCTATTGGTCGCAGCGTGGTGTTAAAGCCTAGAGCCTTCCTGGATTAGTGGGCTATCCAACGCAAAAAGAATTTTTCAAATCGGAACTGTATTTCATGAGATTAGCGCGTTCAAACAAAGAAACAAACAAACTCTTCAGCTTACTTTTATACTTATCATATTTATATTTTTTCCTCTTTGTTCTTACACACTATTGTCTACATTTCTGTTTTACTTCTCCTTTCGCAGGTCTGCTGGAAGAATTTTTTTAAGAAATAAGCAGCACCTTTTTTACTTAGATCTTAACTTTGATATATCCTTATGTATTTTATTGTGTATCATCATAAACCTTTTATAGTCCCACTGCTGGGCACAGGTCTCCTCTCATACAGAGAAGGATTGAGCTCACCACACATGCTCAATGCGGGTTAGCGATTTCAGACTTATAAAGTCCAGGTTTCCTCAAGATGTTTTCCTTCACCTTCAGTCATTGGTGTCCAAGATATACTTAGAAAGTACATATAACTTTAGAAAAGTTACATTGGTACTTGCCTGACCTGGAATCAAATTCGCGCACTCATACTTGATAGCCTATCAAGTGTTTTAACCACTAGGCCACCACGACAGATTTTTGTGTATACATAAATAATAAAATAAATAAATTATTAGAATATTCTAACATTGTAGCAAATAAACATACATACTTCTTAAATAAATATCACTAGGTAATTTGAATGAAAAGCGGCACGGTACCTAATTACGTAACACAGCTGTATAACAACCCAGATGCAATGGGTTTCATTTTGACAGTTCAACAACATACATTGCTTTATTTACGTTGTTGAGCAGACATATTTAACGATCATATGGAGCAATGAAATAGCAATATTGATTCTAATTGAGGGAAGTTGAATCTGGTTTTCAGAGTCCTGAGTCAGGCAGGTATTATTTTACAGCCCTGGAAATTAACAGGGAACAAAGTTTTAAACTCTAATTAGTATATACACACATCAAAAGTGTCTAGGGTTCAAGCATTTTTATGCGGATTTCTTGAGATTGAGATGTGGCTTTGTAATAAATTTATGATATTATAAATTTATATGGATCCTTTTTGGTGCATTTCATAATTTGAATCAGGAACTGTGAATCAAATTCGAGTAAAAGATGAAAATCAGCTGTCAATATTTTCCCTATAAAAACATACAACGCATTGAAGACATTATTAGTGCTACTGTTTCCCTACTACTGATTAAAACCAACGTTATTATGGAGCGGCGACGTCATTTAAGCAGGGAAGAAATGCTCAGAGCCGTGGGAATGATAGAAGCTGGTTCCCGGCAACGTACTGTGGCTTTAGCTCTGAATACAAGACAGAGTGTTATCAGTCGACTTTGGACACGTTACCAAAGCACTGGTACCGTGGCTGAGCGCCATGGAGGACGGCATCGCTGCACCACACGGAGACAAAACCGATACATACAAATCTTAACTCGAAGAGCTCCAACAATAACCGCCATGATGTTAGCCGTGAGGCTTCATCACTCTTCAGGGAACTTAATTAGCGACCAAACAGTCAGAAACCGCTTGCATGAAGTGAACCTTCATTCCCGAAGACCGCTACGGGTACCACCTATAGCAATGCACAATCGTAGGATTCGATATCAATGGGCTCTTGAACACAGAAATTGGGCAGAAGAACAATGGCGTTTCGTGTGCTTTTCTGATGAGTCGCTGAGTTTTGGTATGAGACCGGATACAAGACGTATACGACACTGGAGAACCCCTGGACGCCAACAGCGATTAAAATCCTGCCAGGAAGTCCATCCTTATAGTGGTGGAACCATCATGGTATGGGCGGGTATTTGGATCGGCGGAAGAACTGAGTTGATTTGGATCAGAGGCAACCTCAACGCTCAAATTTATGCTGAGACGATTGTATCAGACGTCATCGTTCCTCTACAAGTGCAAATCGGTCCCTTATTTCAGTTAATGCATGATAATGCACGACCGCACACCGCAAGAGTTGTAAGACAGACTCTCGCCGCAGCTAACATCAATGTCCTGCCCTGGCCTGCTCAGTCGCCAGACTTGAACCCGATTGAGCATGCATGGGATATGCTACAGAGAAGAGCTCTGCCGAATATGGAGGGTATCCAGTCGCAAGAAGACCTTTTTTTGTTGTTGCAACGAACATGGGCGGCCATTCCACAGCGTGATTTGGATGAACTCATTTTGAGTATGCCAAACCGATGTTCTTGTGTTGTTAGTGTTCGCGGTAGAAACACGGATTATTAATTGTTTAAGTTACCCAATAAAATTTTAGAGAAAACTGTTATTTCAGTCTTTTTTTCGAACTTTTGTGTTAGTGGTTCAAATGTCAAATATCCCTTTATTAGGAAAATGGCAAATTTCTTTATTAATGCAAAGGTGACTTGGTTTATCGTTACTGTGACAAACGAAAACACTTTATTTGATGAATCCTTAAAGAAAATTTTAATTAATATCAATCAGGAGAAAAGTTATTGCAAAAATATATGTTGATCCCTAGACACTTTTGATGTGTGTATCTTAGTGTATATTTTTACAACATAAATTCATAAAAATCAACCATGTGCGAGTCGGATTTGTGCACTAAGGGTTTCGTACCATTATCTATAAAAAATATACAGTTTTACTAATTGTTTTACACTAAAACTAAAATAAAAACTAAAACTACAATCATATATAGCGTTTCATGCTGCAGTACGCAGTTCTATTAATAAAACTATAAGCCAAACATTGCACTCTCTTCTGGCGTACAAACAATTCAATTGAGTCGATATTTTTGACCTGACGTGAAATATACGCAGTTCAAGTACGTACCATAACTATGCGTGACACAGTTATTTCAGTGTGGCGCCATTATCGATCGATGTAGTCGGCTGCTGCAATAGGAGGTTAGTGCACTTTAGTCCTGTCTGCTACTTACAGCCTTCAATATTTTTTTTTTTAGTTTTGTATGGGAAATAATCAAATGACCTCTCCCGCTCTGGGCGAAGCGGAAGAGCGTGTCAGACTTTTACTGACTAAAACCCACCCGTGTTCCTTTGCCTTTTTTAACCAACCTGCAACCCTGACCCATGAATGTTCATCTTGAGAGGGCCTTTGTAACCTATGAAATACAGATTTGCCTACTTTATTTCACTTTGCAGGTCCGTGGTGGTGTTTTCCTTATTCAGGAACTAAACTAAATTTAAATTCAGTTTTAAGTTTTCTTTCATTATGAAAAGGACAGAAGATGAAATATCGTTTTATTCCCGTCAAATTAAGATTTTCCTCAGACAGCTCAGGCATGATTCGATGTCAGAGGCGGACTACTTTGACGGCGTGGAGGCATTGACAAATTAGCATTTATCTTTTGTCCCTTTCTTAATGAAATAGAAAGAAAAAGTCGGACTAAACTTAAATTTAGTTTAGTTTGCGAGTAAAGGTAAGGTAAGTAATCGGGGCCATTGTTTTTCGAGAGATTACAAAAAAAGCTTAATTAATGAGGGACCGACCCTTAAATCAAAAGTCAGGCTCTTACTGACTAAAACCCACCCGTCATCATCATCGTCATCTCAGCTTTAATCCGTGGTAGAGGAATCCGTTTGTTTCCTCTGTGGTAGGCCATAACACCGGCCGCCGGCAGAAGTTACCACCCACCAGACAAAGCCTTGCCGCCAAGCGATTTGTCGTGTTCCGGCATGATCTCTGGTGAAGCCCTACGGAGGACGGGTTGACGAATGTTGTTGTGTTGGGAGTTTGGTCGTGGAGGGTCTTCAGATTAATCTCCCTTTGGCGCAGCATCGTTGGTCGTGTTGTTGGGTTTAACATTGCATCACCTCGCTCAACTGCCGTCTTCCTTCCGGCTCTTAATAGGCTCTTAATAAACTAGCGCGCTTTACCATCAACGATTGCGTCACTGCTTACCATCAGGCGGGATTGCGGTCAAGCGCTAGTTTATAATTAGTAAAAAAAACCCAGTCGCATCCGAAACTTTTTGCATGCTTTTTATTAGCTTCACTTGTATGTTTGCTTGTTTGTTTGTCCGTCTCTAACTCAATTTTTTTTTCAACCTTACCTTACATTTATTTGTGCAGGCAAAGTTTTTTTTAGTTTAGATTTAGATTTAGTTACTTGGGTAACGCATCATTACGAATTTTAGCACTTGCTATTCTGTCTGTTGGAGATCAAGAAAAGTTTGGTAAAAACAAATGAGCACCACTTAAGCGTTCGTGTTATCCGCATATTGTTTAAAAAAAGAATATCGAACCAAAAAGTTGAAAATAAATATAGTTTAAAAAACTAAAAAATAACATGTTTTCATAGAATATCAAACTAAAAAGTTAAAAATAATTTTAAAATTGAATTTATGAAAATAGTATATAAATAATACTAGTAAAATGAGAAAAAAGCGTGAGGCGCTTAATATACAAAAATTATGGCACAAAGCGAATTTAATAATTAATTTTTAATTTAATATTCTTTAAAAGCATGTCTTTTTAGTTTTTTAAACTATATTTATTCAGCTTTGGAGTCTGGGGCCCGCTTTACCAGTCTAACTGCTGATTTTGGCTAAACTTCGATATTTTCCGTGAAGGGATTCCTGTCTGATCCCCACTGAAATCAGAGCATTGCAGTTAGACCAATTGTTGAACTTTTGAGGGCTCCAACAACCCGTAACGACTGCCATTAGAAATTCGTACGACTTAACGTGCTTTCTGAGGCACGACCAGACCAGTGCAAATATTCATATTCATGCATACAAATATTTGCAGTGCGCGGGGATCGAACCTGCGCCTTCCTGCGCAGCGGCCGCGTTCGCTACCGCTACGCCACGGAGGCTGTGTAAAACCCACCCCCGTTCCTTCATTTGTCTGTATCAGAGGCCAGGGTATCTCTTTCGGACAACCCGTGCCCTGTCATCAGTCCTAGTGGACTCCATTACAAAATGCTGACATCTCTTTGACGCACTGATAAGACACAACGCGCCATCGAACAGTACCCTATCTGCGTATCATACTATTAGTATCAATTGGAAACATTTCGAAGCATCATCATCATCATCATCAACAACCTTTTTATCGTCCCACTGCTGGGCACAGGTCTCCTCTCATACAGAGAAGGATTGAGCGTAATTACCACGCTCGCTCAATGCGGGTTGGTGATTTTTGACTTATAAAGTCCAGGTTTCCTCAAGATGTTTTCCTTCACCTTCAGTTACTGATGTCCAAGATATACTTAGAAAGTACATATCGCACTAATAATACAATAGTGTATCAACTCAAAATCGATCATTTTTCAGAATTAACAAAAAACTTATTACTCACTTCCTATAATAGTTGCAATTTGAATAACTGCCATATGAGCTATCAAACTGAATTGAAATGAATAATATGTTCACAAAAATAAAAAAAGAACACAAATAGTTTAATTATTAAGAAATTTTGAGTTAAGACTGTCTTCCTCCATAAACTTTTTTCAAAATGAAACATTATTTTTAGTTAAATCATTATTGGTGAAATATTTTGTGTTGTTACAGTCAGTCCCTCATTTTGAGAGTGACCGCATATCAAAAATTTATGCGTAATACTTTTAATATTCATTTTTTGTACTGCATACGCATAAGCTGAAAGGAGATACTTATTTTTCTGTTGCCCACAACAATTGTCAAAGTAAAATATAAAATCGAAAACCAGGATTAACCTGTATAATTTGCTCAATATATTTCAGCTCCCAATCTCATTTGCACCACGTTTGCCATTTGTGTCGTGCCAAAAAAAATATTCAACATTTTTGCGTATAAGTCACTTACAGTAAAATTATAGCAGTTAATTCTACTTTTATAATAAAATAACGAAATTTGACCCTTTGGTATTGGCATGACAGTTCGTAAATCATAATACAGCAATTATTGTGGAATCTGGGTTAGCCTTTTTGTCTTTTTCTTTCTCTTGTTTGTCATCCTCATTAGCATTTTTGAATGTTTCACAAAGATCACACTGATCTTTTTTTGGTGTGTGAAAGGAAGTATTAAAATCTTTATTAAAAATACGGTTGAAAGTAGACGCTGAAATGGTAAGTTTTGTTCTAAACATTTATCTTTGTAGTCACAGTTTAAATCAGCCAAAGACTTATCACATTCGATGTATTCCCGTGACGTCTGGGCTCTAAGATAATGGGATTCGACACGAGGTACAGTATTTATAGAACTCTTGACACCTTCATAGACCTCAAGTTCCACAGTACGTTGCTTACCATGTTTCCCCCATAATACTTCCTGTATGAAACCGCACTGTGTTTTTTTTGACAAAGCTGAAGCAATAGGTCTGTCGTTTATTGCCAGAGTATTTTTAAAAAACGTTTAACAGACTCGAATGTGTACGCCGTTGACTAGAAAATTAAACGCAATTTAATTTACGAAAATTTTGAGTACTCGAGTACCTGTATTTTAGTTTCATGACTGTAGTGTGCCTAATAATGAATTCTCTTTGTTTTTGTAAGTTTCCTAAATTCCAATATTTTTCAAAAAGTTCATGTCTTGAAAACTCGTTTATTTTTGAACTAAAAGTTAACCTGCATTTTTCACCACACGTAGAACCAATTTTTCTTTCAGGTATTTATTTTTTATTTGCAGATTCATATGCTTTGCCAGTATTACGAAGTTGTTTAGCTACACTATGTTTCCAGGCTTCGACGTTACGTACCCTCATCCTGCCCCTGGTATGATTACTTTGATCTTCGGTTGAAATATTTGATTCTGTAGTTAAGCTACTGGTTCCAGCAAGGAGCTTCTTGAAGAAGAATCACTTGGAGATTTTGTTGTTCGACCTCGAAGTAGATTGGGAGTTCTGATTTGCGTATCAGGAACAAAATGCGGATCATTATCAGAACCATCAAAGTCGCTCTGGCCTGGGTGGATGGGTAAAATGTAATATTTTTTTGGTTGCATTTTGTTATCAGGCTAACGTTATTAACCATATTTGGAGAACTGTTTACGTCAGTTTCTTGAAGTACTGGATGAATTGTTGATGTCGATGGTATAGAAAGTGTTGACTGTTCAATCGCATCATCTCTGTCTTCTCTCTGTGTATTTGTACACACTGATGATAATAATGACGGTGACGAATTCCTGACAAGTTCGTGATTTTCCTTATCGTGGTGGCTGCTTGTAATACTTCTTGCCATATCAACAAGTACATTGCCACGATGCAGACTGAACCTACAAATAAATAAAATTTTGGTGAAATAAATAATTGGTTGATGGCTGTCACAAATAGTGTATTAACTCTAAATTATTAAAATAATAATTCTAAGTAAGCATTTTTCTCATAACTCTTGTACACATTCGAATGAGTTATAGATATTACTGCAATTGACATATAGATATTATGAATTATAAATTTATAAACCATACAAAAATCAACTTAACCTCGTGACTCAACAAAACTGTATCATATCAAAAATTACTAACCAAATCAATTATAGTGTCATAAGTAGAAATAATACTTTAATTATTGTTTTTGCAAATCAGTAATAGTGTAATAACTCTAAATAACACCAAGCGCGTGTTTAGGTCAAATCAACAATACTGTGTTAATTCTAAATAAAAATATAAATTTTACATACCTGATTGAGTAATACTGTTGTAACTCAAAATATTAAGCCAAGCGGCACGTGCTCTCCCGGTCACTGATGGTCGCAACTAAAGATGACACAATATTGTGGGAGGGAAAGGGCAACCGAAATATCGTAAATAGTGACTTATAGGGCCATCTCTTATCTGTTTTTTGCACTATTCGAACGACGGTTTTGATGACGTGTGAGGAATTAAATTTTACGTGTGTTTATAGTATTATATCAAGTACGACGTATTTTGAGTTGATACACTATTGTATTATTAGTGCGATATAACTTTAGAAAAGTTACATTGGTACTTGCCGGACCTGGAATCGAACCCGCGCACTCATACTTGAGAGGCTGGAAGCATATTGCTAATCTATTGCTCCATATGTTTGAAAAATGTGTCTGCCCAACAAGGTAAATAACGCAATGAAAGTTGTTGAACTGTCAAAATAAAATCCATTGCTACCAATACTGTGTTACGTAATTATCCGGCCGTGCCTGATCCTAACCTGCGCGCGGCGGTGAGCTACCTAATGCTCGGTGTACAGTTTCGGTTGGCTAATGCAAGACTACTAGCATGGGTAGTAATCCACATTTTTTTTATATAAATTATAAACTAGCGCTAGACTGTAATCCCGCCTGATGGTAAGCAGTGATGCGATCGTTGATGTTAAAGCGCGCTAGTTTATTAAGAGCCTATTCACTCTAGCCTTGAAGACACTCAAATTGTAGTGTGACGGAAACACCGACGCTGGCAAATTGTTCCAGTCCCTCGATGTACGCGGTATAAAGTAGGAGGCGAAATGCTTCGTCCGGATCGTAGTGGTGTTAACAACGGGTTGTCCGATGGTAGAACGGAGATGGGGGAATTAAATCATGCAATTTCGTAGTAACGCTGGTCTTCCGAAATGTTCGTGACAGAACATCCTTGATATATTCTCAGAATGGTTTCACATAAAGGCACCTACCGCTACCATTACAATATTTTAGGAAAAAAAAACACGACGGACTAAAAGATCGCATTAAAAGATTACCACGAATTTCGACAAGGTTCTCACCATCACGACAGAATCAAAACGGATCCCTAAAAGGATTTTGTAATAGCAAGAAAAGATTGTTCTGATTTGTAGGGATTGATGGGTAAGGTTAAGCATTTCGAAAACAGCGGGAGAAAGCTGCTATTCTAACATTATGGGAGCAGGTTAGTTAGGTGAGAAGCTTGTCAAGTACCTACCTTTTGAATGAAAATCATCATATGAACTCTTCCGAACTGTGAATTTGAACAGTCCACACATCACATCTTGTGGGAGTGTGTTCTTTGGCAGAATGAACGCAATATTATGGTGGATAGTGTACAAGTTTCATCTGGAGTCGTTTATTATACGGGCCTTGTAGAAACTAGAACCAATTTCCGTGCGTTCA
Source organism: Sesamia inferens (assembly GCA_037179545.1). Lineage (NCBI taxonomy): Eukaryota > Metazoa > Arthropoda > Insecta > Lepidoptera > Noctuidae > Sesamia > Sesamia inferens. Next base: position 2,582,752 of record CM073949.1, on the reverse strand, counting down.
GGCGCTTTTGCCATACCTATTATTGGAATCAATTGTAACAGCAAATACCTACTTAGGACCCATTAACTTAATCAAATTTTACTCCGTGGTGTTGTTGCACTAATTGCAACTAATTGCACTGTTGCAATAATGTCCCTTTATGCCGAATGGCCTAGTTGTGTTCTGTCTCCTGCTTGTTATGGAGGGAAGTGGAAAAATATCTTTATTCTTACTCCTCCGCTATTCTTTTCTGATTAATTTCGTTGCGGGACCTAAGACAGTTGAATCGCTTCTCCGGGACTCGTCGAGCTTCATTGCTCGGCGTTTTTCTGGCGGTCTCCATTGTTGATTCTGACTTTCAGGAGTTGCAGTGGGTGGAAAAAAGTGTGGCGCTTTTTGTCCAAAAAAAAAAAAGAACTCTTCCGCTCTGGGTAGAGAAGTCTGAGACTTTTGCCAAGTACAACCCAAACGTGTTCTGACATATATTTGAGTCACGCGTGCAACACAGCGCACCGGCAATCAGGTCCTGGTCCTTAGTGTCGCCCCCAAGCCGCAAGCTTGTCAAGTACCTTACTTGGCCATCAAAACCAAAAGTCCTTAATTATTTAAATTAGGCTGAGAATCAGCACTTTTCGAACGTAAATTTTTTACAAAATCTAGTCCCTCAAAACCCCCGCTGTTCATCACTTCCAGTGCTGTCGTTGTTAAGACTGTGTGCATATTCCGCCTTCCACTTCATACTTGAATAGCCAATAATATTGTATTATCTACAACACGAGCTATGCAATATAACTACCATTATCTCTGTTGGCTGTTAATTTTTTTTTTTTTCTAATAATTATAAACTAGCGCTTGACCGCAATCCCGCCTGATGGTAAGCAGTGATGCGATCGTTGATGGTAAAGCGCGCTAGTTTATTAAATAAGAAGGAAGGCGGCAGTTGAGCGAGGTGGTGCAATGTTAAACCCAACAACACGACCAATGATGCTGCGCCAGAGGGAGATTGATGTGGAGACCCTCCACGACCAAACTCCCGACACAACAACATTTGGCGCATCATACCCGGCACAGATCGCAACACAACTGCTCAGACCCGTCCTCCGTACGGCTTCACCAGACAACATGCCGGAACACGACGAATCGCTTGGCGGCAAGACTTTGTCTGGTGGGTGGTAACTTCTGCCGGCAGCCGATGTGGCCTACCACCGAGTAAAACCGAGTAAGTTCAATAAATATTTATTTATTTATAACAGATATAAGAAGCTGTGGTTAATTTGTGGTTGGGTGTAAATTTTTTAAATGAAGAGGAGCTTTTTGTCCCTTTCACATGCATGAATTTTCAACTCTAAAACCGCGAGGCGGAACATCGGTGTGGAACCTGTTGCCAAGATTCTGAACTCCGTGCGACGTCGTCGGTAATAAAAAAGTGGCAGTTAAACTTGCGCACAAAGCAGTCTATAAAAAAACTGTTTTTTTATAGTGTCTACAGAAATATACCTATCACCTGTGTGATCATTTCAGCTGTCTAGCTATCACGATTCACAAATATAGCTTTAGTAATAGGGTACCCTTTAGGTCAATCAAATCAAAATAAAAGCCTTTAACCTATTAATATTATAAATGTGAAAGTTTTTATGTATGTCTCTTTCGTGCAAAAACTATTAAATAAATAAATATAAATAAATATATACGGACAAATCACACAGATTGAGCTAGTCCCAAAGTAAGTTCGAGACTTGTGTTATGGGATACTAACTCAACGATACTATATTTATAATAGATACATACATAGATAAACATCCAAGACCCAGGCCAATCAGGAAAAGATCGTTTTGCATCATGACTGGCCGGGGATCGAACCCAGGGCCTCCATGTCGCAGGCGGCGTGTTGCTCGCTGCGCCACGGGCGACGTCATATGAATAATATTTGGCTATAAGGCACATCTCTGAGAAGATTGTAAGGGGCCTCCCCTAGGCTTTGCTGTGTACGGCAGTAAGTGACCACTATGCCACCGTCTTCCCTGTCATGTGTGTCTTTACCGTCGTCACTTAATGGGAAACTTATGACGCCTACTTCAAAAGCCACAACTGCTACAGTGTCATTAAAGTTCAAGCAACACATACGCTTCCCCAGGCAATTCTACTATACCCTTACCTATGCCTTTTGCCTTTTCCAGTTCGTCCCAGCCACCTTGTTCAGGTCCCCCGCCCATCATAACTTTAACGACGACTAACTAACAGGTACTTTGTGTCTCCACCATAATACCTCTTCATGTAGAGGTAGGCATGGTTGAACAGCGGTGGCCTAGTGGTGTCGGCCGAGCCAATTGTAGGTCGTAAGTTCGAACCCCATCAGGTGCTTTCCTCTGTGTCAATTATTTCATCACCATTGCTCTCAAAATGGTGAAAGAAACAGGCAAAGCCTTCGAAAACATGTGACTTCTACCAACCCGCAATGGGCCCGCATGGCCCACTCCCTCTCACTGAAAGGAGGCATAAGTCCCAGGAGTAGAAACATAAAGGCTGATTATTATGAACCTCTACAAAATCCTATTTTAATTACCCACATAGCTTGAACTACAAGCTAGAGGTGACCGTTCTATCGATAATTATAAATACCAACACATCATGTTCACTAGAGGTGAGCACTTGTCGATAAACTCAATTTATCATTAGATATTTATGTTTAATGACACATATCACCATCACAGGCCTAACTAACAACTGGTAATTAATTAAAGCATTTGATGAAGATTCATTTATACTCGATTATATTAACTATTTATTGCAACAGTAACGTTTTAAAATGTACATATAATGTTATACAATATCTTCGTTTCAATCTATGGTTGATAAATAACATCGTTATTCAAACTAAATAAATACTTATAATTAAATATAATAAACAAGATGGATCCCTTCTTCTTCTCCCGGATATACAACATGTAAAGAAAACCCTGTCCCATCCGTGAAGGCATTGTTAGGTACGATAACTGATTCTACTAATGGATACAAAGCTGGGCTAAACTAAAAAAAAATCCCCCTAAAAAAATAAATTGTATTTCGCAAAAAGAGGTAACTTAATACATGTGCGGTAGGCAATCCTTCCGCGGGCGACGGGGGGCAGGGCACGCGGCACGTGGTCACATCGCTTATAATAATACAGTCCAAATGGTGTTGTCACTTTTTTAAAAATTAACAAATTTCGGGGAAGTTGGAGTTATGTCGTAGGAAAAAAAGATTATTTCAAAATTCATTAGTATTGTTACTATGATAATTACGTAAAATTTTATATTATATTTGGTCATGTGTTTACCTAACCTTTATTATCCTTATGGGTCGGACAGGGTTTTCTTTACATATTGTATAGGCCAAAACAGAAGAAGGCAGAAGTATCACCCACCAGACAAAGTTTTGCCGCCAAGCGATTCGTTGTGTTCCGTCTTGATGTCTGGTGACGGCTCAACTGCCGTCAACGTCATCCCTGCTTATCATTAGCCGGGACCTCATGGTAAGCACTGTTGATGGCACAGCGCGCTAGTTTATTAAGAGGGAACTCTAATGGTTCTTTCTCTTTACAAACAAATTCCGCTGTTTTCTTCGCGGATAATGCTTTTGCAGCAATTTTTTTTCTTCAATTTTACACCGTGGTTATAGGTGCTTCTATCATTGAATTTTTTCCGAAACTTAATTAATAAAAGAAAAACGATACTTCAAAATCGCGAAAAATAACCAATTTTTACCGTCATGTTCAGATGACTATTAGACAAACGTGATAAGTTTTTGACAAAAAAGAAAATAATAGAAGCACAGGTATACTTTTCCTCTATCTGATATAAAATAATGTTTGAAAAAGAAAACATCGGAATACGAAACGTCTTTTGGTCAACGTTTTTGTAGGTAAAATCAGCCTGAGCCGCAACTGTCGTTTTCGCACTTTACCGAGAGAGGTAGGAAGCAACGCGACGGAAATAGTTTCTTCAAATACCTATTTTCCAAATTTCTCGGCACTAGAGTCCCCTCTTAAGAGCCTATTCGCTGAAAAAACTGAGTGAACAGGCTAGGAACTAACCAGGAAGACGGCAGTTGAGCGAGGTGATGCAATGTTAAACCAAACAACACTACCAACGATGCTCCGCCAGCGGGAGATTGATCTGAAGACTCTGCACGACCAAACTCCCGACACAACAACATTTGGCGCATCGCACGCAGCACACATCACAACAGAACTGCTGAAGCCCGTCCTCCGTACAGCTTGACCAGACATCATGCCGGAACACGACGAATCGCTTGACGGTAAGACTTTGTCTGGTGGGTGGTAACTTCTGCCGGCGGCCGGCAGTCTAATGTCCCTATTTTATTATATATTTATATTCAGTCGACCAACATTAAGTCTGGATTTAGCGGACTCCGGGCTCCAACGCGAAGGACGCAACCAGGACTAAAGGCTGAGGTTTATGATGACCAAACAAGATTCAAAGAGACTGTCATTCTGTGTGTTACGACCTTTCCTCTTAGAGCCTCATCTCATCTAATACGATTTACCTTTCAAAGGTGTTTTACAAAGCTAATTACAGAAAAATAAATAACAGCAATGAAAGATGAGTGCGCACTATTTAAAAAACAATTCTCCACGTTTAAAAAAGGAAGTACAAGATCCGTGACCCGTTACTTAAAAAATTGAAAATAATTTGTTACATGACCTCATGTGAGCCAAATTACACGAGTACATCGTTAGTTAATTGCGTTGTTCAAGGTTCGATTCTCAAGTTATGTAATAACAAACACGATATTTTGTGTAACAAGTTGATTTCTTGCACAGTCAGACATTTTCATCGTTTTCCCCTCCACGGGGAAACAATACAGTAAAATGTTTAATTGCTATCTTCATCATCATCATTATCTCAGCGTTAATACCAGGCGCATACGAAGCTTTTTCAGCTTTGGAGTCTGAGGTCCGATTTACCAGTCTAACTGATGATTTTGGCTCAATTTCGATATTTTCGGTGAAGCAACTGCCGTCTGTCCTCCACAACCCGACGGCGATATCGAAGCATTGCAGTTAGACCAATTGTTTGACTTTTGATGGCTCCACCGACCCTTAACGACGGCCATTAATTAGATCTTCGTATGGCAACCGGGACCAACGGCTTAACGTGCTTTCCGAGGCACGACCAGACCAGTGCAAATATTCATACATACAAATATTTGCACTGTGCGGGGATCTAACCCGCTCCTCCGTGCGCAGCGGCCGCGTTCGCTACCACTACGCCACGGAGTCTGTCAGTGTAATAACTAAGTATGTTATGTGAACATTATTACGGTACCAAGAAGATCAGAAAGTGACAATCAGTTTAAAATACAAATAGCACAGAAAACAAAATTAACAATGCACAACTAATGGTTCATATGAAATTAAAGTGTCGAATATTTATTCCGTGCGGGAATCAAACTCACAACACAGCGCAGCGGTCGGACTTCGGACAGCTTTGCTGGTATAGTATTTAGTAAGTTGTGTGTGTTTATGATACTGTAACTTTCTGTAAGTTTTGCAGGTTTTTTCATTTAATCTAATAAAGTTAAATCTGATTCATTATAATGTTCTGTTGTCTGTTATGTTAGCTCGTTCAAAGTATAGTTCGTTCGTGTTTTCAATAACCGTTACAAGAGTATGCTTTTTTGTTATTAGAAGGTAATTGGGACGGTCCTGACATTTTTTTTAATAATTATAAACTAGTGCCTGATCGCAATCCCGCCTGATGGTAAGCAGTGATGCAATCGTTGATGGTAAAGCGCGTTAGTTTAATAAGCCCATTCACTCAAAAGACAGAATGATTAGGAAGGAAGACGGCAGTTGAGCGAGGTGATGCAATGTTTAACCCAAAGGGAGATTGATCTGGACACCCTCCACGACCAAACTCCCGACACAACAACATTTGGCGCATCGTACCCGGCACACATCACAACACAACTGCTCAGACCCGTCCTCATGCCGGTACACGACGAATCGTTTGGCGACAAGACTTTGTTTGGTGGACTTCTGCCGGCGGCCGATGTTATGGCCTACCACCGAGAAACATTTCAACAATATTCATTTCACTCTTTACATTGCTGAGCACACATATTTTTGAAGTGAAACTTCTTTACGCACGCTTGACATGGGGAGTAAGCTAGCGAACGCGTGACGTAAGCGTTACGAAAAGTGATCGGGCAAGGCGAACGGAAGTTAAGTGGGGGATATAAGCACAGAGCGCCCGTGGCGCGAGCTTGGTACTACAAGGTCTACAACGTTTTTTTTTTTTCAATAAAATTAGAAGATCTATGCAAAAATATTAATTTACCAATGAAACCATGAAATAAATTTAAATATTTATAGAAAATTAATATATGTATATGTGTATACATGTATATATTGTACACACATATATATATATATACATACAGATGGAGCGAAAGAAGTTTCACTTCAGTCGTGTGGTCATAAGCACACTCGTTTTTTTTGAAACATTTAGAGCAATGGATTAGCAATATTCATATGTACTTCAAAATGATGCAATTTTAGAGTAATATTGTGTTACGCATTAAGGATGCTGTACACTATACAGTATACACAGATTTCATCAATTTAAAGCTCCGTTTAAAGCTCTGTATCTACCTCAAATGAAGCTTGTTCACGATAAAATCTAATTAATTATTAATTACTGTTTATCTTACTAAGGACGGTGACATGCTCCGACTATGATTAACTAGTGATCAAGTTGCTTAACCTCATGATTAACGGCTAAACAATCTGCATGTATCTGTACTAATATATAAAGTTGAAGAGTTCGCTTGTTTGTTTGAACGCGCTAATCTCAGGAACTACTGGCCCGATTTGAAAAAATATTTTTGATTTGGATAGCCCATTATTAAGCCCATTATTATTAGCCATTATTTAATTTTATTTGACATTTTCTACCATAGATTTATTTGTTTTTTTTTTTATGATTTATGTATTTAGTGACAAGTCAACTATAATTTATTGTGTAATTAGAATGATTTAATGAAAGTTTCTAGTATATTTTTTGTTTTTTTTTTTCTTTTTTCTTTTGTTTGTGTTTCATCAGTGTCCGTCAGTCAGATTTCCAAAAAATACTAGACACGTATTTTTTGTTTTATGAAAACAATAAAAATTGACAAATGTAAAAGGCCGCTGGTCGCTAAAAAGTGTAGCGTGCAGTGACGTCACACGAGTTTTCAACGCACTGTGTCGTCTTCAGTTTTTGTTTATATGAAAAAAGAAAAAATACGTGTCTAGTATTTTGTTTTTTTTTTTTAATTATTATAAACTAGCGCTTGACCGCAATCCCGCCTGATGGTAAGCAGTGATGCGATCGTTGATGTTAAAGCGCGCTAGTTTATTAAGAGCCTATTCACTCAGAACAACTGAGCGAATAGGAAGGAAGACGGCAGTTGAGTGAGGTAATCCAATGTTAAACCCAAAAAAACGACCAACGATGCTGCGCCAAAGGGAAATTGATCTGAAGACCCTCCACGACCAAACTCCCAACACAACAACATTAGGCACATCGTGCCCGGCACACATCGCAACACAACTAATTCGTTTTTTAGTTAAATACCCAATTGACGATGCCATTCGATTTGATAGCTCACATCCAGCTGCTACCATCAGTCATCCTACGAATATCGTCGCTCCACCTAGGGAGTCCCACCTTACGTTTACAACCCTACGGAACAACTACTTGTAGGCAAAACAAATGCTAGTACCGCGCGGGAACCTGTGACACGCAGCCAGCAGTAGATCGCCGCACATCAAACCGAAATAAAAATAAAATTTCGATCTAGCCGTCCCTTGCTGTTCTCTTCAGCGACGCTCTAAGCCGAGGTTCGTACCCCACGGGGGGTGCCCTTAGCAAGTAATCGCTTAGTTCTTAGTTGAACTGGCTGGAGGCTTTAAATTCACTTAAGGCAGCCACAGGATAGTCCGGTTAAGTAGTCACGACCTCTTAAAGTCAACTACAAGATGACATATTAAAAAAAAACTTCATATAGATCGTTGTGGTGTCAACAACATAATGATGGATGCTCGCCGTACGACGGGTCATCCGATGATGGAACCGAGATGTGGGAATTAAATCATACAATTCCCTCGCACACTCCCCAAAATGCATCCTATAGAACACTGACAGGCTGGCTACTCTTCGCCTGTGCTCTAGCCTTTGGAGACTATTGTGAACCAAATCGCAAAAACATATATTTATTTATATTTACTGTAGAGATACAAATGTCCTGTCTCCAACATACAGGCTTGTTGTTTTTTTTTAATCTGATTTTATTTTGGGGCTTTTATGGGGATATGTCAGCCCCATTGTTACCTTTACATTGATCTTACTAAATATACTATAAAATCTAATAAGTACAAATTAAACAAATTAATAAAAAAAAAACTAGAGCTATTCATATAAAACCGTAATTAAGCGCCACAACTTTTTCGTCATCTTCGATGATGGCACTGATAGTTTATTTGAATGAAATTCGCTTGTGTATAGCTCCCGTTAATCGTTATTCCTAATAAACTCCATCAACAAATGTTGCACATCCTCAACTTGATTGCAAGCCGAGCAGTTAAGAGACTGCCTTTTTCATGAGAAATGCAAATTTTGCTGACGGGTAATGTCCCGAACGGAGTCTTAAAATTAATTTAATGTCGCTTCTCATCGGCGCTGTTGCTTAACGCGCGATTATTTATAAAAACAAATATGGCGACGCTAGTTCCAAATTTAAACACTTGCCATAAGAACCTTGTAACCTATAACAATGAAGATACGCACCTGCCAAAAGTTCATCACTTATCATGAGAAAACCTGCTTAGTACAAGTTGTACTTGACTAAGTTATGCGAGGACGATCAAAGGTGACTCCTGTCTGTCGGAATGTTCGTCAAAGTCGTTCACACTCTAGGTCATGATGTACATTCGACACTTGCTTTATAGCGTGTAAGATGTGGTCATAACATCACCCTAGTTTTTGACGGGAAAGCTAAGATGAGTGTCTCGCTCACCTTTCATTGGACTTTAAAATTATTTATAATGTCGTTTACTAAATAAAAGCGCGTGATTTATGTATTAAAAAGTGCATTCAGTAAATCTATACTCTATACTAATATATAAAGCTGCAGAGTTTGTTTGTTTGTTTGAAGGCGCTAATCTCAAGAACTACTGGTCCGATTTGAAAAAATCTTTTCGCGTTGGATAGCCCATTAATTCAGGAAGGCTTTAGGCTATATAACATTACGCTGCGACCAATAGGAGCGGGGGGGGGGGGGGGCATATAAAAAACGCGGGTGAAACCGCTTGGCGCAGCTAGTAATTCATAAAGAACATTGAAATATCGCAGCATAGTGGCCACATCAAGACTTTGCCTCAAACCTCCCTCGTAGAAGGTTCAAGCGGCCGTCTTTTTCGACTGTCATTGGCGATATCCGCCATTATTGTGAAATAAAGTTTTCAAAGAATTCCTATAATTTGTTACACGTATTATTGGCAAAATTGTGGTATCTATTCCACAGGGGCAATTGATCAAGAATTGAACATCATGCTCTAAATCGACATTAAACCCCTGTTAAAAGAGTTTCTAGTTATAGTTGTCTACGTTTTGTTGCCATCCTATGAAAACTCAAAAGTTACTGTAAAAGGTGGATTGAAATAATTGCAAAGATCAGGTGGTACTTTGCACCCGGACAGTAGCTTATGTTATACAAAGCGCAGGTCCGTTGTGTGTGGAGCACTGCAACCACATTTGGGCTGATGCTGCAAAATGCCACCTGGCTACTATGAACCCAGTGGAGAGGCGTGCGAAAGGCTAATTGGCGACCCTGATTTGGTTAAGAACAGTCTCCAAAGCCTGAAATACAGGGGTAGGGTAGTCAGCCTTTTGGTGTTCTGTAGGATGCATTTTGGAGAACGTGTATGACTTAATTCCTCCATCTCTGTTCTATCATCGGACGACCCGTCGTACGGCGAGAATCTACCCTTACGTTGTTGACATCGCTACAATTCGGACGAAGCGTTTCGCCTCGTCTTTTATACCTCGTACAACGCGGCACTGGAACAATTTGCCTTCAACGGTCTTCCTGTCTGATTACAATTTAAATGTCTTCAAGCCTAGAGTGAATAGGCTCTAAATATACTAGTGCGCCTTACCATTAAAGATTGCATCACTGCTTACCATCAGGCAGGATCGCTATTATCCATTAGTTTATAACGTTTGATAAAAAAAGCAATGTGCCCCGCCCACTGCCACTTAATTTTAGCGACTCGAACAGCTATGTTGGTGACTTTGGTTCTTCAGCGGATCTCCTCATTTCTGATTCAATCGCGCAGAGAAACTCCGAGTATAGCTCTTTCCATCGCCCTTTGTGTGACTAATGCTAAGTATAACCACAACTAAACTAATGAGCCATGAGAAAACAGCTTATTATAAATTTGGTATGAAGACACGGCTCAAATCTGATGGTATGCGCTCGTCAGATGTTCATTCACACAATAGGTCACGGATATAAGTTTAGTTAGCGACTCGACTGACATTGTTATAGCGAGCTTAATACGATTATCCTCAAGGTTAAAAGGTGTGTTCTGATTGCGATGGATTGAAGAATGTTGGTTGGTGTTTAAGTGGCAGATGAAATCAGGTAGCATACCTACATATTTTTTTTAAATTATAAACTAGTGCTTGACCGCAATCCCGCCTGGTGGTAAGAAGTGATGCAATCGATGATGGTAAAGCGCACTAGTTTATTACGAGTCTATGCACTCAAAAGAACTGAGTTAATGGGAAGGAGGACGGCAGTTGAGCGAGGTGATGCAATGTTAAACCCAACATGACGACCAACGATGCTGCGCCAGAGGGAGATTGATTTGGAGACCCTCCACGACCAAACTCCCAACACAACAACATTTGGCGCATCGTACCCGGCACACATCACAACACAAGTGCTCAGACCCGCCCTCCATACGGCTACACCAGACATCATGCCGGAACACGACGAATCGCTTGGTGTCAAGACTTTGTGTGGAGGATGGTAACTTCTGCCGGCAGCCGATGTTATGTCCTACCACCGGGAAAATTGATTTTATTTTCTTTATTGGTTCATCAAGAATAGTTAACACCGATTCTATGCTAAATGTGACATGCGAAAGTGAGAGTGTGAGTGCAGCAATCACTTGTAGACAAACTCTGCATCCATAAATAAGTTGTAGTACAAAAACATTATGAACATTGTTTACTGGATCTATTTGGCTGAACCCTATCTTTTAAGATACAGGCGAGTCTTAGTTTAAAAGATAGAGTCCACTATTGCACAGTAATTATAAACTTTCCTTTCATATATACAGTGTAAAGTGCTATGATTTTTTGTGAAATAAATACTTATTATTATATTATTAATTTTATTTAATTTTAATGGCTGTGGTGGCAGCTAGCCGCCCGGTAAGGACCAGGCCCGAGTCGACAGCGCGTTTTGTTTTACGCGCGCCTCAAAGAAATGTCAGCACATCGTGCCGGGGTCCATAAGGACCGATGCCTCTCAGGGCCGCGGATTGTTCGAAAGAAATACCTGGAGCACAGGCAAGTGAAGGAACACGGGTGGGTGTTAGACAGTAAAAATCTGACACGCTCATCCGCTTCGCCAAGAGCGGAAGAGGTTATTTGATGAGTTTCCATCCAATAAAAGAGTGCGGTGCAGCGACAACAGCTTCCGAGTTATATTAGTTAATAGCTTTTTTAAGCGCATCAATAATATAGTTTGTAAGTACATATATTTTGTTACTAACATCTTCTCCTTTATTACAAAATATGGATTTTATGTAGATCAGGTTTGAACCACCTAAATGGGTATTGAATTTTGCACCTAACCTTTATAATCAAAATCAATAGTCATTTATGTAAATTAGGCTAAGAATCAGCACTTTTTGAACGTCAATATTACATAAGAGGCTGACTGGTGACCCTGATTTAACTCGAGAGGGTCTCCAAAGCCTAGAGCACAGGCGTAGAATAGCCAGCCTCTCGGTGTTCTACAGGATACATTTTGGGGAGTGTGCGAGGGAATTGCATGATTTAATTCCCCCATCTCCGTTCCACCATCGGACGACCCGTCGTACGGCGAGTTTCCACCCTTACGTTGTTAACACCACTAAGACCCGGACGAAGCGTTTCGCCTCCTCCTTTATACCGCGTACATCGAGGGACTGGAACAATTTGCCAGCGTCGGTGTTTCCGTCGGCCTACAATTTGAGTGTCTTCAAGGGTAGAGTGAATAGGCTCTTAATAGACTAGTGCGCTTTACCATCAACGATTGCTTCACTGCTTACCATCAGGCGGGATTGCGGTCAAGTGCTAGTTTATAATTTATATAAAAAAAAATAAGACAGTCCCCAAAACGCTCACCCATCGACACTTCCTGTGTGTTTTCGCTGGGACGAAGAAGTGTCGAAACAAACTCCCCAGCAGCACAGCTGTCTGTTCATTAAAAAAAAACACATGGCTTTATATGTACAACACTAATGTTCTGTTGTAATGTTCATAACATTATGCACCGAACCATTATAGAAATGCAGTTCTTTACATAAAATATCGTTTAAAAACTAAAAAAAACATGCTTTTAAAGAATATCAAACTAAAAAGTTAAAAATAATAAGTTATAAAATTTAATTTATGACAATAGTATGCATGCATGTTTTTTTAGTTTTTTAAACTATATTTATTTTCAATTTTTCAGTTTGATATTCTTTTTTTTTAATAATATACGGATAATAGGAACGCTTAAGTGGTGCTCATTTGTTTTTACCAAACTTTTCTTGATCTCCAACAGACAGAATAGCAAGTGCTAAAATTCGTAATGATGAGTTACCCAAGTAACTAAATCTGAACTAAAAAAATACTTAGCTGGCACAAATTAATTTAAGGTAAGGATGAAAAAAAAATTGAGTTAGAGACGGACAAACAAACAAGCAAGCAAACGTACAAGTGAAGCTAATAAAAAGCATGTAAAAATGACAGCTTAGTTCAGTACTAAGTTGTTCTCTTTTTTTCTTTTAACTTTGAATCAGTATTTCGAAATACTGGCTCTAAGGTTAAGAAGTCTGGAACGCTAGTTAGATTTCCTTTCATATAAGTCTCGCTGATCGAACTAAATGAATACTTATATTCAAGTTTTCTTTTTGTTTGAACGAAAACAAAACCTGCTACACATTTTCCCACCCACTGCAACTTCTGAAAGCCAGAATCAACAATGGAGACCGCCAGAAAAAACGCCAAGCAATGAAGCTCGACGAGTCCCGGAGAAACGATTCAACTGTCTTGAAATAAACGTAGAAAGTATACCTAACGTTGTATGATTTCTATAATCGGTACTTACAATCTGCCTACCACTATTCGGGTATTACAAGCGTAATGTTTTGTTATGTCTAATTATAACAATCAATACTTCATACAGGGAGAATCATCTCGTAATTTACCACAAAATCTTCTGGTAAGTGTGCCAAGGTCGCTGGAGAAAGGATCGCATTGTTTCGCCAAGCGTTGGAACAATGGACGTGGACAAAACGGTTGAATTGTTACAGATTCAAACTGTTTACACAACTTTTTGTATTTATTGTCTGTTTCACGGTTTGCAGGATAGGTTACATTAATTGGAGGCTATTTGGATTGACCTGGATTAATAAAAAAAGGTAAATATGTCGTCAGACAGCTGTTCAGTTCACCGCGTAGCCTTTTAACTAAACGACTGCTGTTCAACTAGGCTTAATGATATTATTATGTAAAACTAAAAAGAACAGCCATGGTGGCCTTGTGGTATCGGACGCGACTTGCACACCGTAGCTCGTAGGTTCAAACCCCGTCAGACGCCTTTCTTTGTGTAATTTTTTTCCTAACCATTGCTCTCAAAACGATAAAGGACAACAACGTGAGGAAACTATAGCCTAGAGGCAAAAAACTTCGAAGGCATTACATCTACCAACCTGCACTGGAGAGCAGGCTTGTGTCCCAGGAGTGAAAAGATTTTAGGCTGAATATAAAGGGTGTATCTGACATCGACGCACATACGAGTACCATGGATCCAGTACATGATTCTGAACCCCCCAGTGGTGAAATATTTCGTCGGCTTTTTCATGATTTAAAAAAAATATATGTAGTTTTTTGTCACTTTAGACCGTTCATAATTGCTATACTTTTATAACTCAATAAGACTTTAAAGTAAAAATTAATAAGTTCGCAAATTACACAAAAAATCGCAATGAAAACAAAACTCGAAATGCTATCTTATCAGCGGATTTAATAGAGTTCACATCAGGGATCAACGTCATACCTACAAACCCGCACGGCGGCACGCTTGCAACGTTCAAACACCGAGCCGACACATTTTTTTAAACACTATGAATTCTGTAACCGTCCATTAACGACATAAACGACTATCATAATTTCAATAGTGGCATGCGGTGTAGCCTTTTCGCGAAGTTTGCGTTACGATGTCAGATACCTACACTCTGTATGTATGTAAAACTACATTCATACAATTTAATAAATTCTAATTAGAAAATGAGACACGACAAGTAATACACTCAATAACTACCTTAGCCCTAACTCAGCATCGCAAACGATGCTTCTCCCATCAATTTAGGGTTCCATTAATATTTATATCGCTACATCAGGTAGTCCACGTATTAACCTACTGAACCCCACGACATGCAATGATGGCCGAACTTGAGTTACGAGCGGCATCGAGAATTACTTTGCATGCCTATATAGAATTTGTTATTACATTGAGTATGTATGTCTGAAAATAAGAATATTTAAGACACTAAAGTATGGTTCAGATAAGACTCTGACCTCTGACTTTTTTATGTAGCCCACTCTAGGAATTACTCCTGTATCGTGGGTAAGTTTAAAAACATTTGAACTCACATACACAAAGACACAGCCAAAATTAAAATCAAAAGTCATTTATTCAAGTTCGTCTGAGAATACTGATGTGGATACAGCCAGAATTGTTTATTTTAGTTATTTTCATAGTCTTATGACTTATGGGATTCTTCTCTGGGGAACTTGTGCGGACATCAATACCATCTTTGTTTTACAGAAAAGGGCTGTTCGAGCCATTTACAACCTTGGTCCTAGAGATTCTCTTAAAGAAAAATTCAGAGAGGTGAACATTCTGACTGTAGCTTCACAGTATATATTTGAAAATCTTATGTATGTACATAAAAATATATCGGATTTTAAGAAAATAAGCGATATTCATAATATAAATACCAGGAACAAACACAATCTTGCTGTACATCACAGTCGTCTCCACAGAGTAGGCAACTCGTTCATGGGTCAATGTATACACTTGTACAACAAGCTTCCCATGGACATTCGAAACTTACCCATTAAACGATTTAAAAACTATATAAAGGCCAAACTTTGCAAAAAGGGGTATTATAAAATCACAGATTATTTAGAAGACAAAAAAGCTTGGGACTGAGCTGCTCGCTCTGTTAAGCATTGTTATTAAGCAATATGCGTAATTATAAGGTAAATTATTGTAAACATTCTCATTTTTAATGTCTGGACTTAAAAAAGACGATGATCCCTGAGTTTGTTTCGGCTATTTCTTCTCAGAGGTAGTCAGTTAGGAAATGCCGGCTTCATCTAGTTAAAAAAAAAAATACATGACGTGTAAAAGTGATCGGCGATCCTACTTGCTTAATAAACGATTTCATTTCATTTCATTTCAATCAGCACTTTTTGAACGTCAATATTAGGTACATAAGACAGTCCCCTCAAAACGCCCGCCCTTCGCCACTTCCCAGTGCTTTCGCTGGAGAGAAGAAGAGGCAGAACAAACTCCCCCGCATCACAGCTTTCTGTTCATTAAAAAAACACATGACTTTATACCTGTAGGCCATACAACTATTTGAACCGTGCGGGAATGGATCCCGCGGCACGCAACGCCGCACTCGATCGCTTACTGTACGGAACAGCAGGTGAACCTACCCGAAACTGTCAAATTCCCAATCAACCTCGAGCCTTAATGGTTTTGTAGATAAAGTTGATAATGTAATCAAGAAATCTGACAGATCGTGGTAGCTTGATATGCTGTCGTCGGCATCAAGCGTGTTGTAGTTTTTTACGACCTTTCTTCTCAAAGTAATCTCTGAAAGGAAACACTAAACTCCTCAACCGGTTTAAAAGTAAAAAAAAAAAAAATAACCTGTAAACGTAAACCTCTGAAAGATACTGTCAAACTGTCGAGTTAATGCAACTCTCAAAACTGATAAATCATCTTCAGTTCAATCTCCCTTTGGCGCAGCATCGTTGGTCGTGTTGTTGGGTTTAACATTGCATCACCTCGCTCAACTGCCTTCTTCCTTCCTACTCGCTCAGTTTTTCTGAGTGAATAAGCTCTTAATAATCTAGCGCGCTTTACCATCAACAATTGCATTACTGCTTACCATCAGGCGGGAGGCGAGACGGGTGATCTTACCATTGTGAAAACTAACAATCACTAACATAAACATTGTAAGACTTCTTTGATAGCGGGAAATTACTAAACGCAAAACAACAAAAGACTGGAACTTCCGTCAACCCCGTTACAGCACAAATTGTTAAGAAAACTTCCCACGGGTAATAGGCATCGCCGCGGGGCGAAACTGTTCGTTAGATAATACTTGTTACATTAAACTATCCTTAATTAAAAGCAGAACATGGCTATTTCTACTAGAATTGTCTCACGTTTACTTTACCAACAGCAAACAACCTTATGCGAATAGTAATAGAGTTCAATTTCGAATACAGAGTGATGGGTTGGTAGGTCTTAGTCGATTGGTTATGCGTAGACGCAGTTTCTAAGATTGAAGTGACCGATGTTTATCAGGTCAACTGAATTAAAGTTTTGTTATCACGTTGAACAAGTTATGTGCAAGATTTATTGCAAGTATTTTAATTATAAATGTCATCATCATCATCAACTCAGCGTTAATCCCAGCCGCATCCGAAGTTTTTTTCAGCTTTGGAGTCTGGGGTCCGCTTTACCAGTCTAACTGCTGATTTTGGCTAAGCTTCAGCAGTTAGACCAATTGTTGGACTTTTGAGGGCTCCAACAACCCGTAACGACTGCCATTTGATGTTCGTATGACAACCAAGACGGCTTAACGTGCTTTCCGAGGTACGACCAGACCAGTGCAAATTTTCATATTCATGCACACAAATATTTGCTCTCCGTGGGAATCGAACCCGCGCCTCCTTAGGCAGCGGCTGCTACCGCTAAGACACTAAGGCTGTCAATTGTAAATGTATTTCTGTTAATGTTATTTTTGATTAGCCTCGCCCTTCAGTTTCACCCGTATAAGTTTCGATATCGTGAAAATATCAGGATAAAAACCCTATGTGTTCCTGATTATAAACCATCTGTGTGCCAAATCTCATCCAAATCCGTTTAATAGTTTAGGCGTGACAGCGGAGCAAACAAACAAACAAACAAACAAACTCACTATCACAAGTCAATTTCGCATGACGTCACGCCGCGGTACAAAATATTCCACGGCGTGACATAATTAACCATCACTCCGTAACTTTAATATTGTTACGGGTAAATAATAGCGCATAACTTCAAGTACATTCAGTAGGTACCTACGGTAATTCCCGGAAACGGGTTTCTAGAAATTTCGATGTCGTCACTTAGTTGACAAAATTGATGAAACCTGTACCATTCTATAGGCCACCCAGTCTGCAGCATCGTTGGTCGTATTTTTGGGTGTAACATTGCATCACCTCGCTCAACTGCCGTCTTCCTTCCTATTCGCTCAGTTTTTCTGAGTGAATAGGCTCTTAATAAACTAGCGCGCTTTACCATCAACGATCGCATCACTGCTTACCATCAGGCGGGATTGCGGTCAAGCGCTAGTTTGTAATAATAAACAAGGCGGTCTCCGATTTTAAACGTGCAATTTAACTTAGGTAACTTCTTTTAGTTTTGATGTTGCCCATCATAAAGAAACGCAAAATAGATTATCTCGGCCATGTGCTCCGACATGATAGATATTCGCTACTCCAACTGATTATGATGGGCAAGTCAAAAGGGAAAAGGCGCGCTGGATGAAAGAGAAAATCGTGGCTCCGAAACATCAGGGAGTGGACCGGCATTACTTCCGTCGAAAAACTATTCCGACTCGCAGTTGACAAGAAGCTGACGGCCAACCTTCAGGATTGAAGAGGCACTGGAAGAAGAAGAAGAACTTCTTTTAGATAGTTTAACTAGATTACAAGGAGAAAGGAGATTAGCATAGTCTGCCTATTGTGTTCCCACTATTTGGACAGAAGCTTCTTTCCTTTATCAGAGATTGGACTGTAGCCACAAAAGCCTAACAAGGGTTGGTAGTTGTCACACGTTTTCGAGTTTTTGGCTCTTCTTCTTTGTTTTCAGGTTCCCGATTCCCTATTTCAAAAACTATACTTAATTTAAGTCTAGTACATCTTCTTCTTTCTATTTTATTAAGAAAAGGACAGTAGCTAGATAAATTTGGTCCTCTTCTTCTTTCTTTCATTTTTGCTTCGCACAGTTTGTGCAATTAGCCAATGTCACGTAATGAATTATTCATGTCGAAAAAGACGGCCGCGTGAACTGTCTTACGAGGGAGATTTGAGACAAAGTCATTATGTAGCCACTATGCTGCGATATTTCATTGCTCTTTATGAATTATTTACTGAATGCACTGTTTACTACATAAATCACCCACTTTTATTTAGTAAACAACACTATAAACATTAGTACTGTTAATTTTGGTAACAAATGTATAATTAAGTTTGAACGAAAGAGATTCAATTAGCGATGTAGGCCGCCCATTATATATTTTGTAGCATATTTTTTAAATTAATGTACATATGTATAACAAGATACATATAAATAAATAAATGATTAGGCGGCGCCCGATGTGAATCCGTGTATTTTTTGTAGCCATATTTTTAATATTCGTCTAAACCGATTCAAATCTGTACGACCATCCTGTAAAGGTAGCGGTAGTACATGCGCCTATATGGCAAATTAACAGAATCTAAACTAAGACCTATAAGCCCTACAGTCCCTACGACCCTAAGTCCTATAAGCCCTATAGCCCTGATCTACTATATAGTTTGTAATAAATAAATACATATAAAAATAAGTGTGGGATGTTTGGACCTAGAGCCCTAAGGTAATGAACATTCGAAACTTACCCATTAAAAACTACATAAAGGCCAAACTTTGCAAAAAGGGGTATTATAAAATCACAGATTGTTTAGGAGACATAAAAGCTTGGGACTGAGCTGCTCGCTCTGTTAAGCATTGTTATTAAGCAATATGCGTAATTATAACGTAAATTATTGTAAACTTTTTCATTTTTAATGTCTGGACTTGAAAAAAGACGATGATCCCTGAGTTTGTTTCGGCTATTTCTTCTCAGAGGTAGTCAGTTAGGAAATGCCGGCTTCATCTAGCTTAAAAAAAAATGACGTGTAAAGTGATCAGTGATCCTACTTGCTTAATAAACGATTTCATTTCAGATGGATAGTGGGTAGGATTTCCAGTTAAGGATGAAGGGTAAACTCACTGCCAGTCCAGCAGATTCACAGGACTGATCGGAGATGGCTAAAGGTGTCTTGGCCACAGTGAGGGGTAATGCGACAAAAATAAATTCTAATCTGATTTATTTACACAATATTACAGCGTACATACTACTTTTTCCCAACACACACAAATGTACAAACGTCTTGGTATTCTATATGTGAAATCTGCAATTTTAACAATATTTGAAGTAGGCCGCGCGTCTGCTGCCGGAATGCTGAATCAATGTTCAAAGGTAGCATTGAACATAATCTAAACTCGTTTAAGAATTAACTTAATAATTTGACAGGAGTAAGCCGCTTATTTTATCTTCTGTCCGTTTCATAAAATATATATATGCTCAATACGTTTTTCGCCATGGTCAGAGCCAGAGCCAACTTCGCAAGTAGGTTTACAAAAACCCATTGTATTTTATACACAAGTTCCCAACCGCAAATCTCAACATTAATACGCAGTTGGTATCATCTCAAATCTAATCCAAATAGTTTACTGAATAATTTGCATCACGGTATATGACAAAAGTCGTGACAGAAGCGACATTGGCAATATATATTTAAGGATGTTTATATTACAATGTATGTAATAAAATACCCTGAACTAGAATAAGTCAGGATTTACTGATGAGTGAAGAAGCATATCATAACCAGCCTGTAGTGTTTCCCCCACTAAGGCACACTGCCTTCACTTTGTTAGTTATTCCAATTGACTTGATTAGACTGAATTTATGTCCGACCGAATGTTCGGTTTCGGTTTCGGTTGAGTTTCGGCAAAAACACGAGTTTCGGTTTTCGGCGGTACAGTTGCCGAAACTACGACCGAAATCAAATGTGCATTCGGGAGTTTTCACACTGTGATCGGTCACGTTCGGCGCGTTGAATGAATGAATGAATGAATCCCATTAAAGCCAATGTCGTGATTTTGTCGTTTCTGTTTCTATTCAAATAAATACCTATTGCGAGTATTTTTGAGGGGCAACTAAAATTTTTATTCTTAAATAAAGGTTCCTATATTAATTAATAATAAATGAAAATGTCGATCACTGCTTACCTATGTAATTTAAAGAGAAAACAATGAAGACTGGCCGATTAAAATAACGACATCTTTATTTTTACCTTAAAATATGATCCCTGTAACATTTGGTTTCGGTTTCGGGCAAAACAGTGACTGTTGCCGAAATCAGTTTTCAGTTACCTGCCGTTTTGATCGTAAAACTAGTTTCGGTCGGACACTAGTCTGGATTTAGTCCTCAAAAGAGATGACTATCTTCAGTCACCTATGTCATCCGCACTTGGCAATGGCGCCCGATAGCCATGGCGGGCTGATACCACTCGGAGGTGCGGCGAATGTAAAGGTATCACCCGGGCCTCCGATTCATGGATTTTAAACTAACAATGTGGTTTTAGTTGGTAGGAGTCCGACATAGCCTCCATTATTCCAAGAAGGATGGTAATCATGAGGATTTCTCCAAGAAAAAAATAAAAAGGTTAATAGAGGATTTTTAAAAGCTTATGTACACATGTTTATTTTTTTTTTAATTAAAATATTTCTCACATTAGAAATTTCTCCTGTATCGTAGGTGCGTTTACAAACATAAATCACACACACAAACATCCAGACCCGGAACAACTACTTGTAGGTCATACTAATATTTGTTCGGTGCGGGAATAGAACCCACGACACAGCGCAGCAGTCAATAGCTTAACCACTGCCATAACCGCGCAGTTATTAAGTAACTTTTTTTTTTACTGAACAGTCAACTGTGTTGTGTGCTGTGGAGTTTGTTACGGCATTTCTACCCAGCGAATTCATTAGGAATTGATGTAGGGCGGGCATTTTGGGATACTGTCTTATGTAATTATGAAGTTAAAAAATACTTATTTTCAGCCTAAATTGAATTATTGACTTTTTCTTTCATGCTAGATTACATCTCAGGTTCCTTATGATTGGCCCGTTACCTATCCTATTCCACTAACCACTAGACGTGGTTGTTATTTCACGTAACTAGTTACAATAACCAGCGACGCGATGTGTAACTGAATCACTAGTTACGAGTCAAATTAAAAAGTAGTTATTTTTGTAAATGCGTTATTTCATACACACGTTAAGCTCACGTTATGCCGTAGCGGGTAGCCGTATCGTGCATCACACCAGCGGCGCGCGTCGCTGGTTATTGTAACTAGTTACGTGAAATAACGACCACGTCTAGTTTCATTTCGTGTGTAACTGTATAGTTGGTGGTTATATTTAACAATCACAGTAGCTGAATTAAAATAATTAGCTACAAAAATAGCTTGTTTTATTACAGGTGACGCCGGTCAAGTAACTGGTTACGTTACGTTTCTTGAAAAAGGCGTTACAACTCACACCTACTAACCACCATCTTTCAAATCGTTATTCAGATATTCAAGAGCTCGTCGTGTTCGCTCATTGAGCTGGCAGTCTAAGGTCATAACACGTTCGTAGATTCCGATCACACCATACAAACGTACTTATATCTCACGCACCCATACGCGGACAAAGATTAAGTATAAGTGTATAGATGGACATGTTGATGTGATCGACTTACTGATGACCTATGAGGCATTATCGGCCGCGACTAACAAGTTGTAAGTTGTAACCCGGCTTCTGGGTCCGACCTCTGACCGTGCCGCCGTGAATTTACTTAAAAATAGGTGGTAAGATAGGAGCACTAAATGAAACAATAAATAGATGCAATCACAAGTTTATTTTTCAAGTACCCTGTGTCATAAGTTACAAATTATATGACAAAAAAAACTCCCAACTTAACCAGTCAATTCCCTGACTCACTCCGTCTCTGTACCGAAGTGTGGTAGGGAATCTACACGAGACATTTAATAAGCTCAGGGTCGCTTGTAGAAGGATTCGTGAGGTAAACCGTTCACTACTGCTCTCAAAACGGTGAAGGAAAACGTCGTGAGGAAACCGGCATGTCCTAGAGGCAAAACTTCGAAGACACGTGACATCTACCTACCCGCACTGGGCCCGCGTGGTAGATTACGGCCCACTCCCTTTCGAAAGGAGACTTGTTTCCCAGTAGTGGGAACATTAGGCTGATTATGAATGTATAAGAAACGTTGGGCTTAGCTTCATCATCATTTCAGCCGAAAGACGTCCACTGCTAGGCATAGTCCTCCCCCAAGTATCTCCACGACGATCGGTCCTGCGCCTCCCGCATCCAACGGTTTCCCGCCATCTTCACCAGGTCATCGGTCCCCTTTGTCGGGGGCCTACCCACACTCCGTCTTCAGGTGCGTGGTCTCCTATGCCCATCGGGCATCGGTCCTACGGCCAATTTGCCCGGTCCACGGCAGCTTAAGCTTGGAAATATTCAACTGTATGTATATACAATTGAAGGACACATTGTAGATATCTACAATGTGACTTGAGGGTTACACATAAAGGGGGTCCCATTATCACTAAGACTCAACTGCCTATCTGTCTTTCACCAGACTATATCTCATGAACCGTGATAGTGAGACAGTTGACATTTTGATAGGTGATGTATTTTTGTTTTCGCTATAACTTGTGGTTATACTGAAACAGTTTCTTTTTTTTCATCATCCTTATATTGATTTTTTCTTAGCTTTGTGTTACTTATGATTTGCGTAGGTACTTATATTAATTTTCACTTCTATAAGAAACAACTTCTCAAACTCATTTAAACAAGGTTATAATTTTCATTTAGGCAGAAAACAATAATTCAATTTCACTAAAATACCACATGACGTATCTGTACAGTCTACATAATCATTAGCTTCTGTACGCAATGTTTTATGACATTTGACGCAGAATGCGAGATGCCGTGCGGTCGTCAGGCACGCATGTACCGTCAGCAAATTGCAGCTATATGTCATTATAATTATACATCTATCTTTTTTTCTCTTCATGTTTGAATATGAGGCTTTTGAGTATATGTATTATATTTTTTTGTATTTTTTTTTTGGATTACTATTATATGTTATTCCGTTTATTTTTCTATAAGTATATATCTACATATTGATTTATATTATGAAATATTTATATTAAAAACATTTAAAAATATAAAAAAAAAGGCGTGTGGCACTCGGAGACTGCCGCGGTAAAGCTATTGCATAGCCTTTTTTATCAACTATAACTTGCAAATATAATTATTTATTTATTTTATTTATACAGTAATTTTTCCTTTGTTTTTTTTTTCTTTGATATCAATTCAAGTTTTCTTTCTGTTTTGTAATTTATTTATTTTTTACCAGCAACGTCATCAAAAGAGTGCGAAAAATGGTGACGATTAAGCGACTAAACTATATTCAATGTTTTCTGTTCGACTTTGATAAAGAGATAGAAAGAAGCTAAGCAATAGCTTAAAAATGACGTCATGTTCGTTATCACACCCATGTCAGAATGTCATGAAATATGATGTCGGCCATCTTGGATTTCAAAAATGAAATCATTTTCGTGATCAGCACCCTGAGTTTTGGCGGGAAAGTCAAGCTGAGTGTCACGCTCGTTTTTCATTGGACTTTTAAAATTATTTATAGTGTTGTTTACTAAATAAAAGTGCGTGATTTATGTAGTAAAAAGTGCATTTAGTAAATAGTTCATAAAGAACAGTGAAATATCGCTGCATAGTGGCCACATCATGACTTTGTCCCAAACCTCACTCGTAAGACGGGTCACGCGGCCGTCTTTTTCGACATGAATAATTCATAATTACGTGGCATTGGCTAAATGCACAAATCGTGCGAAGCCAAAAAATAAAGAAATAAAGAAAAAACCCATGAAATCTATTATATTATCACTCGAGTCAGTAAGCATGTAAAATGAGAAAACTAACATAGAACGATCCGTGTGAGAACTAAACGATCACTATTACACAACAACACTGATACCTTTGAGAAAGCGGACTTCCTCTACAATAGGGCAATTCCTCCGTAAGGTCTATCTATGCTATTACTTATAATCTCTGTCATTGTGTGCTGTTTCGGTGCAATCGCAAGACCGGCCGGGCACTGAGGGGCAGGCAAGACAGCTATAGTATCCTTATGACTCCACCAACTGGTATTTCGTTGACTCGGAAACGGCGCACAGGGAGCACCACGAAATATACTCAAAGACTCCGAGGTTCTTTTTCAATATACCCCACTGTTTTGTCGTGGTGGCCTAGTGGTTAAAACACCAGCCTCTCAAGTATGAGTGCGCGGGTTCGATTCCAGGTCAGGCAAGTACCAATGTAACTTTTCTAAAGTTATATGTACTTTCTAAGTATATCTTGGACACCAATGACTGAAGGCGAAGGAAAACATCTTGAGGAAACCTGGGCTTTATAAGTCTGAAATCGCCAACCCGCATTGAGCAAGCGTGGTGATTACGCTCAATCCTTCTCTGTATGAGAGGAGATCTGTGCCCAGCAGTGGGACGATAAAAAGGTTGTTGATGATGAACGGCGTCAGTGTCGAATTATTTGTTATTAATTTAATATTTTCGAGCTGATCTTTAGTAACATAATCACTTCTGATTGCGTTAACATCTGACCGTAGAATTAATAAATCCTTCATCAACTTCTTTACGTACGTTCTACGTAGTCAAAGCAAACTGGTGGCAATTTGTGAAGGTCATATGCCACAAAAACTGGGATTGTTCGGGATCCGTGATTTTAAACACCGTAATCGTATATTTTAGGTCTTTCTGCTTTTTGTTCTTACGCCTCGATACATGTTTTTGTCTTGTCTTCGTAGAAACAAACAATAACTTTTTTGCCTCATCAATGTCTTCCTCAGAAAAAGCCGACGAGCATATTTTTATTAAACTTTCGTTGTTTCGTTTCGGAGATAACAATATTACAACTCGTACACTTAAATGTACTCGTATTAACATTGTTCACCGACATCTTTCTGTAATGTTTTATTTAATAAAAACTTCAACTTCAACTCTTGATCTGGTCCCTGTGGATAGATACCACAATTTTGCCAATAACACGTGTAACAAATTATAGAAATTCTTTAAAAAAATATTTCACAATAATGGCGGATATCGCCAATAACAGTTGAAAAAACGGCCGCGTGAGCACTTTTTACTCTATAAAATCACGCGCTTTTATTTAGTGAACAACACTATAAATAATTTAAAATTCCAATGAAAAATTAGCGTGACATTCATCTTAGCTTTTCCGTTAAAAAAAAAGCTATTTTATAAAAACACTACTAAATTAATTTGAATAAAAGTACTTAATAATTAATTATATGAAAAGTTTTTAAGGTAGCCATGACAACGTCGATGACGTCTATGACATATCTCTATAGAAGACCTATTTCAGAGAGAAAATTAATCGCAAGTTTAGCACATCGCGACTATCAGTAACATGGCAAGTGTGTAGAACTGAGTTCGCGCCCTGCAATATGCATGCTCTTTTTGAAAATCTATAAATTGTTTTCAAAAGATGTAGTCGCACGCACACAAACATACCGTGCCGAAGACTGCCGAACTGAAACGACGTTAGACGATGTACGGCCTTCAAGCCACACCTCCGTGTCCATCGGAGTGGGGAGCGTGAGGTTTTTTCGTTACGGAATTTCTGGATTCGGTCCCCGCGCTCAAGGCCCGCGATAGAAGCTATGCAATAGCTTAAAAATAGTGTTAGTGGTTAGAGCTCCAGAGACAAGAACCTCCTCACGATGCTGGCCGTATCGAGGAGTACTGCCTTTTTAATCAGGCCCTTGATCCAACTGCCTAACGAGAGCCTCAATAGATATTGGTCGAGGCTCTTGGCTATCAATCCATTGGCCGATACGACAATCGGTACAATGACAACCGAGTTCACATTCCATATGTAAACAATCTCGTGCGCCAAGTCGAGATATTTAAATTTGTTTCTCTTTCTCAGCTTTTACGAGATTCCCGTCATGTGGAATGGTAACATCGACAATCATAGCGAGGCGCGCTAATCGATCTATCACTACTATATCTGGCTTATTTGCAACAATTGTCCTGTCAGTAATGATAGACCGACCCCAGTATAACGTTATATTTATTTATATGTCAATATCATTTTAGTGTTTGTTTGTGCGGAATAAACAATTTTTCTTACTTACTTTCTTTCTTTATATCCATTTAAATTGCCCCATACACGACCGATGGTAATGTTAAACTACACGGAAAAGAAATGAAGTGAACCTATTACATTTTTTTTTGGGTTCACCCTTTATAGCAGAACTTTTTACGTCATGATTTTATTTTACATAGCAACGATTTTTTCAAATCGCACCAGTAGTTCCTGAGATTAGCGCGTTCAAACAAATAAACAAACTTTTCAGCTTTATATATTAGAATCATTATATATCCAACATAACCCTACTAATCTTTATATTATATAAAATTCTCCTGTCACAGTCATAGTGTTTGTCCTCGACCTCCTCCAAAATGGCTGAACCGATTTCAAAACAGTCAAACTTAAACATAAATAAAATCATATAAACAAACACTAGTTTATAAACATTTTTAAAAATCCGCCTAGCATTTTCCCATCTACATTGGGGTCAGCTTTGAATCTAACTGATAATCTGAAATAATTCTACTTCCTACTAATGTAAACAGTTTATTAATGTTTAGGTAGATATTTATGATTTGCTTTGAACGCTTAACCGATTGGAATGAAATATGACACACATGTAAGCTAATTTTCTAATAGGTTAAATTTTTTGATACATATAATTATACTTAGTTAATTTTTATACTAGTTCATATATATATATATAATTATACTAGTCCATACGTGAAAATATTACAATGCATGTGTTATGCAGTTGATTTTAAAGTAATTAAAATATGCAAAATTGTATTGACAAATGCCTCAACTTTATTCATTAAGTAGTTGAATTCCACAAAATGGGTTTAATACCTGGATTTCATCCATCTTTCTTTTTTTGTAGGACTATCACATAAAATGAATGTCGACTTTTTAATGGATTTTCGAAATACCAAGTTATATGCATGTTATTTTAGTGATTCTATTGAAATATGCTGCAAATCTGCAATAGGAATTGTTAATAAATATGTAGCATATATAAGTCGATAATCATGTAGATAACAGGAGATTTGTAAAACATGAGTTGTGATAAACTGTCTCTTTCGCACTTTACCGGGAGAGGTTGAAAGCAGCGCGACGGAAATAGTTTCTTCAAATACCTATCTCCCAAATTCCTAGGCACTAGAGTCCACTCTTAAGGTTTAATTACGAGAAAGTAAATAGAAAATTAAAGTTATAATGACAAATTAAAATCACGAACATTGTTTGTATTAATGATTATATTTATGACTCGCAGCGCCCCGCGGTTTCACTCGCATTAGTATCTAATATTGAGTCAAAAGTATCTATGTGTAAATCCTGGTTACAAACTGAGTCCAAACTTCATTCAATTACAATCAGTAGTTTTTGCCCATCCTCCCATTCTCATAAACTTGAGCCTATTCACTCTAGCCCTGAAGACATTCAGTCCGACGGAAACACCGCCGCTGGCAAATTCTTCCAGGTCCTCGATGTACGCGATATAAAAGACGAGGCGAAACGCTTCGTTCGGATCGTTGTGGTGTCAACAACCTAAGGGTGGAAACTCGCCGTACAATGGGTCGTCCGATGATGGAACGGAGATGGAGGAATTAAATAATAGCTACACGGTTTTATCTCCATAAGCTACAATCCCATGGGAATATCAAGATAAAAAGTATTCTATATGTTATAAACCATATGTGTGCCAAATTTCATCTCAATCCGTTTAGTAGTTTAAGCGTGAAAGCGGAACAAACATACCTACATCCCAACTTTTACGTTTACATTAAGAGTAGTTTACATAATTACCTTAAGGGCAATAGAGAGGGCTGTGCTTGGGGTTTCATTGCATGATCAAATCAGAAATGAGGAGATCCACAAAAGAACGAAAGTAACCGATTTAACCCCAAGAATTGCAACACTTAAGTGACAGTGGGCAGGGTACATTGCCCGTAGGACTGATGGCTGATGGGGCCGACGGGTTCTTGAGTAGCGACCACGCGCAGGAAACAGCTGGATCCGGGAGACGCTGGACCGGTCGTCGTAGATATCCTTGGGGGAGGCCTATGTCCAGCAGTGGACGTCTTACGACTGAAATGATGATGGTGAAGAGTAGGATAGAATAATGAATATTTATATGACGTTCATAAAGATTGACATTTTGATAATTTTCTGACCACGGATAGTGAATAAATAATCTTTTTATTTTTTAATAATTATAAACTAGTGTTTGACCGCAATCCCGCCTGATGGCAAACAGTGATGCAATCGTTGGTGGTAAAGCGCGCTAGTTTATTTAGACTATTCACAAAAAAAAAAACTTAGTGAATAGGAAGGGAGACGGCAGTTGAGCGTGGTGTTGCAATGTTAAACTCAATAACACGACCAACGATGCTGCGCCACAGGGAGATTGATCTGGAGATCCTCCACGACCAAACTCCCGACACAACAACATTTGGCGCATCATAACTGGCAGACATCGCAACACAACTGCTCAGACCCGTCCTCCGTAAGGTTTCACCAGACATCCTGCCGGTACACGACGAATCGCTTGGCGGCAAGACTTTATCTGGTGGGTGGTAACTTCTGCCGTCAGCCGATGTTATGGCCTACCATCGAGAGAAAATCTATACTCTATACTAATATATAAAGCTGAAGAGTTTGTTTGTTTGAACGCGCTAATCTCAGGAACTACTGTTCCGATTTGAAAAACTATTTTTGCATTGGATAGCCTATTAATCCAGGAAAGCTTTAGGCTATATAATATCACGCTGCGATCGATAGGAGCGGAGCATATAACAAAAAACAAAATCAAACCTACGCGGGTGAAACCGCACGGCGCAGCTAGTAATCAATAGAGAGACTCGTCTCTTAGCATAGTTTTTGCAATGAATCAATTAATAGAATAATGTTTGTGCTAAGATTTAACGTTCTATTGTTTTCTGAAATACTTGCATTGGATAAAATGTCAAAAGTATTAAAATTTGTTACTATGAATTAAATAATGGTTTGGCGCCGAAGTTAGTGACCCAAGTTAGTTACCATTTTGTTTCTTAAAGGGCATGTCTTTCTAACGCCAAAACAACCTTGTACATAAATAAATAAGCCATTTATTTCTTGCTTTTTACATGTTAAAAATTACAAGTTTAAATGCAATAACAAAGTATCTATACTACATACATAAGAAAAGAAAAATATATGTAATTGGTTAGTAACTCCAATTGTAGCAAATACTTAAAAGTTAGGTTTGTTAGTTTTAAATTTAAATTTTTACAAAAAGAAAACATGTTATTTTTATAGCAATAGAGTTAGTCAGCAAGAACCCAGTTTTGGGTAAAGGCCTCCTCCAAAGACGCCCATACGTCTCTAACTTGTTGTTTTTTGAATTTCTGATTTTCTTTGGAGGGTTATGGTCATGATCCCTCACGATGACGGTGGTTTCTCACAGGTCATGGCAACTTTAAAAGTAAACTGTATTCTTTTAAACTTGTTCCTTCGCCTTTGTGTCAATGTTCTACATCGAACTGTGAATTTGAACAGTCCGCACATCACATCTTGTGGGAGTGTGTTCTTTGGCAGAATGAACGCATTATTATGTTGGATAGTGTACAAGTTACATCCGGAGTCGTTTATTATACGGACCAAACTCCCGACACAACAACATTTGGCGCATCATAACCGGCACACATCGCAACACAACTGCTCAGACCCGTTCTCTGTACGGCTTCACCAGACATCATGCCGAAACACGACGAATCGCTTAGCGGCAAGACTTTATCTGGTGGGTGGTAACTTCTGCCGGCAGCCGATGTTATGGCCTACCACCGAGAAAATATAATCGTTGCCCTAGGAATTTCTCCTGTAGCGAAAAGTAATTTAAATATTTGTAAACGTATCTACGCTATAGATAAGTTTAGAGATATTTAAATTCACATACTTACACACAACAACAACAACAACAACAACTATCTGTAGGCCGTACAAATATTTGTTCGGTGCGAGAATCAAACATGATACATGCAACGCAGCAGTTGAATGCTCATCAATCTCCCTCTGGCGCAGCATCGTTGGTCGTGTTGTTGGGTTTAACATTGCATCACCTTTTTTTTTTTTTTTGACTGTGTGGAAATGCCTTTACGCATCATACCCCGAAGGGCGTGTGTGGGACTCGCCCAGCCGAAGCCGGGAATACCCACTAAAATCACAGCGGCACAACGACATCGCCTGAGTGGCGGGGTCTTGGGAAATAGCAGAGCCTGCGATACCAATACCCCGCCGGTGATTCCCGCCTAAAAGACGGGCCCACAGTGGTTCCCCCATACGGAGGGGCCGGGCTGGGTGCGTCTTCTTCTGCGAGAAGACGCAGCACCCAAGGGTTTTTTAGCGAGGTGTCCTTCCGCTTAGCCCCACTCGTTTGCACGGATGCAAACGGGGCTCTCAGCTCCTCTCGATGAGGAGACCGGGTTGCCCGACGGTGACCCGGAGTTCGGGTCACGTGTGACCGCCGAAGGGGTCCCCACTTCTGGTTTTGGTGCGCGCCGGCAAATCGGTAACCCCCATATCTGGGGGCCGTTCCCCTATCCGCCACCTGGGGACACGTCCGATGGCAGGCCAGAAACTGCACACGGAAACATTGCATCACCTCGCTCAACTGCCGTCTTCCTTCCTGTTCAGTCATTTTTTTTTTTGAGTGAATAGGCTCATAATAAACTAGCGCGCAACGATTGCATCGCTGCTTACCATCGGGCGGGAAACCATTGCTTGACCGCAAGCAATGGTTTATAATTAAAAAAAAATATATATAATTATGTTGATACATAGCTGTATATAATTTAGTGTGATTGGCTGAATAAATAATATTATTCATTTTAAAGAGAAGTCTTGTATATTATCCTAATCTCCATAAGTTGAATTTTAACTTTGTGGCTTTGAAAAGGAGGAAAGTAAAACCTTGAGGCAGGCTATAATAGTCTCCCGAGGAGGCCTACAGTAACGGGCCAGCACCAATCGGGGGCTGCGGAAACAGTGTTCATTCCCCCAACTCCCAGGGTAGATGTGGTTCTCAGTAAGTAAGAGTTTAAAAGACCCCGTCGCTCGCTTCAGGACGGCGAACATTCATGTGGATTTTCCACCCCGGAAACAAAAACAGGCTATAATATCAAATCAAATCAAATCAAAGCATTTATTTCAAATAAACCAGTTACAGGAACTTTTGAATTGTCAGAAGGTCGGTCAGTCAGTAAGGCGAAGCTAGTCGCCCATTCCAAAGAGTAGGTACCTATGGAGCTTATTTAAGTATTTTTTTTTATATAGTGTTAAGAGTATGTTTTCATATTAATGTTTTCCTTTAAAGCACCTGCTACTAATCTCTTCACCACCTATGGTTGACTGATAGAGAATGCCTAAGGCATTAAGTCCGCCATTGTACAATTTATGTGCGAAAGAATAAATAAATAAATAAACTCCATGGACACTCTTTTAAATTATCAAGCTATTGATACAAATATTTGATTACATCATTCATTTTGAAGTCAATCGTCTGAGAACGATGCAGAAATATATTGTACGCTAAGAGCGTCCATTATGGAAAACACAAAAAAAAAAACAACAACAACAAAAGACTAACCCAACAAATAGATGCTTTACAGCAAGTACATTGTGCTCACGCGTGTGCCATGCATGCATGTTTTTATATCTAGCCATTTTCTAACTATGTTACTTTCAGCTTCCAGTCTTTTACATGGGGCGAGTGCCTGGCTTAACGTTTTCTTGGTATGTAAAGGTACCACATAATACCTCCAGTCAATCGTAAGGCATAGTTCATATTATGTATTCTGAATTGCCCACACACCGTGACGCTATAATGATGTCTTTCAGGAATTTCTACGGCTATAAGGAAATAATGATCTCCAATGTCTGTCAAAAAAACGTTATAAATTGTCTACTGATATTAACCTACCTAGATACACAGGGTCAGAGTAAATTATCTAGCAAAACTCTGCGGACGGGATGAGTATCGCAATGTACATACATACGATAAAATAAACATAAAAGATTTGATGTGTTTTATTTTCTGGGTTAATGACCGTTGGTAAAATGTATTATGGTTTATTGTGTTCAGATATGGATATTAATATTGTCTGTGAAGTTTACTCATAAAAAAACTGTTTATTACACTAATAAATAATTCAATAACTGTGGGCGAGGATACTACTAAATTAAACATCAAATTATTTTTTTTCTGTGCGTCATAGAGTTTACAAAATGGAAAATTTAAAATTTCCCG
This sequence comes from Sesamia inferens, assembly GCA_037179545.1. NCBI lineage: Eukaryota > Metazoa > Arthropoda > Insecta > Lepidoptera > Noctuidae > Sesamia > Sesamia inferens. Next base: position 2,549,804 of record CM073949.1, on the reverse strand, counting down.
TTATTTACGAATGTGAGTTCCGCCGTGGCACCAGTGCTGCAGAAACAGCTCGAAGAATTAATGGCGTATGGCAGTGGTGTTGCTAGAGAAAACACAGTGCGTTTTCGGTTCGTTTTCGTTCTGGAAATTTCAACCTACAGAACAATCGCCGTGGACGGTCGGAGACCAAAGTCGACAATGAAGAATTGAAGGCTATTGTGGAAGCGGATCTATCGCAAACTATGTCCGAGATAGCTACAGGCTGCGGTGTTAGTAACATAACTATTTTAATCCACTTGAAACAAATTGGAAAGATAAAAAGGCTCGAAGGGTTCCTCATGAATTGAGTGAAGCAAACCGACAAACGCACGTCGACTGCTGCGTTACGTTACTGAATCGGCACAATAATGAAGGGATTTTAAATGGAATCCCACGTGAACCCAGTGCGGTTTGGTAGATGTCATGTCTTTGAAGTTTTGCCTTCAGAACGTGCATCACAATGTTTTCCTTCACCGTTTTGGGAGATGTGGTGATGAAGTAATTTACATAAAGCGCCTGACAGAGTTCAAACCTATGATCTACAATTGCTAAGTCGCGGCTGATACCACTAGGCCACTACTGCTTTTATTGTTTTAAGTTAGTTTTCTTATAAAATTGTAAAAGGTGTGAACTAAATACCACTTATTCAATTTAATAATTCTTGTTGAAGACAAGGGTATTTCATTCACTTACAAGGATCTCCTTGTAAGTATATGCTTGCACCTTGTGTATACAACATTTTTTTTTCCAATATGCGAAACCCGAAATTGCAGTATTTATAAGTAAAGAATCTATGTCCAAAATATCAAAAAAATATTATGAAAAACCACAGGTTGTCCCAACAAGAATATGGTCCAAACTCCGTACAGGTGGGTGAGCGCGATGCATTAACCTCTGGCATCAGCTGTGGCGCGGACGCATGTACCCAAGAACCCAATATAATTGGAACCGGGCTAGCCAGATGAGGAAACTGTTTTATCTGTTGGCAGGGAGAGGAGGACATGTATGTTAGTGCGCGGAAAGCTCTTCTTGTGAGATCCAGGATTTGCTTGTGGCGTTGTATTATATACAACATTGTTTTTTGTTTAGTATGCGAAACCCGAAACACGTGCCCAGTATTTTTAAGTAAACAATCTATGTACAAAATTTCAAAAAGATATCATGAAAAACCACAAAGTTATGAGCTTGCTATTCTTCTTGGATGTCCAAACAAAAATATGGTCAAAGCTCCCCACGGGTATCCGAGCGCGGTGCTTTGACCTCTGGCGTTAGCTGTGACGCGCTGCGCAAGTACTATGATCTATCGTAACCGCTCGGTAACCACTCTGCAACAATTCCTGAATGTATAACATGGTGTAAAAATGATGAACAAACAATATTCAAGTTTCGCATAAACAAAAAATGACGTTATATTTTTTTTTTATAAATTATAAACTAAGGCTTGACCGCAATCCCATCTGATGGTAAGTAGTGACGCAATCGTTGATGGTAAAGCGCACTAGTTTATAAAGAGCCTATTCACTCTAGCCTTGAAGACACTCAAATTGTAGTCCGACGGAAACACCGCCGTTGGCAAATTGTTCCAGTCCCTCGATGTACGCGGTATAAAAGTGGAGGCGAAACGCTTCGTCCGGATCGTAGTGGTGTTAACAACATGAGGGTGGAAACTCGCCGTACGAGGCGTTGTCCGATGGTGGAACGGAGATGGCGGAATTAAATCGTGCAATTCCCTCGCACACTCCCCAAAATGCATCCTATAGAAGACCGAAAGGCTGGCTACTCTACGCCTGTGCTCTAGGCTTTGGAGACCATCTCGAGTTAAATCAGGATCACCAATCAACCTCTCCTATACAGTATGTTAAGAAAACCCTGTCCGACCCGTGAAGGTGTTGTTAGGTATCGATAACTGATTCTACTAATGGATACAAAACCGGGAAAAACTTAAGAAAAAAATCCCCCTAAAAAAATAAATATTATTTCGCAAAAAGTGGTAACTTAATAAATCTGCGTTAACCAAACTTACGCGGGGCGCGGGCGGCAGGGCACGCGGCACGTGGTCGCATCGCTATTCGCTCATAATAATACCGGTGTGGTCACTTTTTTAAAAATTACCAAATTTCGGGGAAGTTGGAATTAATTCACGGGAAAAAAAGATTATTTCAAAATTCATTTGTATTGGTACTATGATGATTACGTAAAATTTTATATTATACTAGCTGACCCGGCGAACTTTGTTCCGCTTTAAAGGCAATAAATATCACATGATCACATTTTTTACTTTTTAAATTAGGAACACTGTAAATAAAAAAAAAGTAGGTATTCCATGATTTTTGAAGTGAAACTTCTTTAGGCACGCTTGACTTGGGGAGTAAACTCGCGAAAGCGTTACGAAAAATGAAGCAAAAAACATCGGGCAAGGCGAACGGAAGCAGAGTATAGTTCTATTTCGTCTGTACTACAAACAAGGAGTTGGCTCATGTAAATATTGCGTGACATGTCGTGTATGAAGTTGTGAGTTCGCATCTCGCCGAAGGCAATATATATTTTTTGGATCTTTTTAAGATTTGTTAACAATTGATTACCTAAGAGCACAAATAATTTATAAATTTCGTTCTGTTCTGGCCTTTATATTGTTTTGTATGTCGGAGATCGTCGATTAATTTTAATAGAAGTTGCTGATTTGATTTACGTAGTAGAGGGGCGAACGCTTGTGACGTTATTTTTCTGTGATGACGTCACATGGACAGAGTCGCTTTGGAAAGTGGGGTTCGTCGATCGAGGACTTTGCATCGAGACGCGGACTAAGGCACTTCTCCGAACCGAAACTGTCGGTTTGCCTATTCAAATTGTTATTATGAAGATTGGAGGGTATATCTACACGTCGTGCTTCAATTCAAAACTCACCTGCGAAATGGAACCTGTACCACCAAACCAAGATGCTGTCGACCCTACCGCTCTGCCGTCGCTGTCTGCGACATATATATTTTTGCTGAACATTTCTGATATAATTGAAAGTATAGAAGTTTGAAGATATCGTCACAATACGATAATTGGACACAAAGTACAAATTGCTTTCGAGCCTCATAAGCTCAATTATTAAGCTAAGTACCTTGATTGATTAAGAACTATGAATTTCTTAGAGAACATGACGCTGCGACCACCCCCCGACCCCCCTCATTGATTACCTCACCCCCCCGTGGATTATCTCGGGAACCAGAGGTCGTGGACCACCCGAGTTTGGGGTCCCCTGATTCACGAGGAAGAGCCCGACCTTTTGGCCCCATGGGAATCCACTACCCCCTCCCCCCCCCCCCCCGGCACCCTTTAGTTACCTCACCTCCCCGTGGATTATTTCGGGAACCAGAGGTCGTGGACTACCCGAGTTTGGGGTCCCCTGAATCAGGAGGAGGAGCCCGACCTTTTGGCCCCGAGGGAATCCACTCCCCCTCTCCCCTTCACCCCTCTCCCCCCTACCCCCCGCAACCCCACGAAATCTACCCCCGCCCCCTTTAGTTACCTCACCCCCCCGTGGATTATCTCGGGAACCAGAGGTCGTGGACCACCCGAGTTTGGGGTCCCCTGATTCAGGAGGAAGAGCCCGACCTTTTGGCCTCGAGGGAATCCACTTTTTTTTTTAAAATTGGAGGTCTATGCAAAAATATTAATTTATAAATGAAAGCATGAAATAAATTTAAATATTTATAGAAAATTAATATATGTATATGTGTATACATGTATATATTGTACACACACATATATATATATATATGTACATACAGATGGTGCAAAAGAACTTTCACTTCAGTCGTGTGGTCATAAGCACACTCGTTTTTTTTTTATTTGTCATTTATTTAGTGTAGCACCTTGTGAAAGAAATGAATTTCTACTTGTGCTTCGTAAATTATCTAGCTATTGATCTCTGAGATGTCGTGGTGGCCTAGTGGTTAAAACACCAGCCTCTCTTGTATGATTGCGCGGGTTCGATTCCAGGTCAGGCAAGTATCGATGTAACTTTTCTAAAGTGATATGTACTCTCTAAGTATAATATCTAGGACACCAATGACTGAACGTGAAGGAAAAAATCTTGAGGAAACCTGGACTTTATAAGTCTGAAATCGCCACCCCGCATTGAGCAAGCGTGGTGATTACACTCAATGCTTCTCTGCATGAGAGGAGACCTGTCTCCAGCAGTGGGACGATAAAAAGATTGATGATGATCTCTGAAGTAGAGTCATAGTAAGGCGGCGCTCGAGAAAGATTTGATGGTCTTGGTCACGGCATGATATTTTTATTGATGATAGCACAGCAATACAATATTAGAAATTTTGAAGTTGAAGTTGGCTTTGTGGTTTTTTATTAGAAACTTTAAACCAGCAGAGAGTATTTATATTCTTTGCTTTAAACGATTGCTTCAACCGGTTAGACTTTTTTTTAAATATGCTCAGCTGTCATTTGCTTTTTGTTCTACCATTTTTGGTATATGAATTGCTGACTTACATTTTGAATGAGTTGGACCATGTCTTATGTCACGTCACACGGGAACGACGGGAACGGGTTCTTAACTACCTCCCACCAATATTCAGCTAAATCGGTTCAGCCGTTCTTGAGTTATATATAAATAGTGAATAAGCAACTGAATCGATTCCAATAATTTTGAAACCATGTTATATTTTGTCCCAAATACATTTAGAAATTGTTACAGTGTAGTTACCGAGTGCGTCACGCAGCTTACGATACATCATCATAGTATTGTGCGCGCGCAACAGCTGACGCTAGAGGTCAACGCACCGCGTTCGCTCGCGCGCGGATCTTTGACCATATTTATGTTGGGACAACCAAGTAGAATACTCGTAGCAAGCTTATTATAACTTTGTGGTTTTTCATTATATCTTTTTGAAATTTTGTACATAATATTATTAACTTAAAAATACTGGACACGTGTTTCCTACTTTGTGGAGGTGCAGGGTACCAGGGTAGCACAAAAGTTTAGGAGAAGTCGAAACAATAAACCTCATTCGTTCATCATTATCAAATAATCGTAATACATGAAAGAAGGTTTATTGTGCATATTTTTTGACGTGCAAGGTACCAGGGTAGCATAAAAGTGTAGGAGAAATCGAAACAATAAAAAAGCTCATTCATCAATCAAATCACCATAATACATGAAAGAGGTTTTATTGTGCATAGTTTGTGGACGTGCAAAGTACCAGGGTATCACAAAACTGTAGGAGAAGTCGAAACAATAAACCTCATTTCGTTCATCATTATCAAATAATCGTGAAAGAAGGTTTATTGTGCATATTTTTTTGACGTGGAAGGTACCAGGGTTGCACAAAAGTGTAGGAGAAGTCGAAACAATAAACCTCGTTCGTTCATCATTATCAAATAATCGTGAAAGAAGGTTTATTGTGCATATTTTTTGACGTGCAAGGTACCAGGGTAGCATAAAAGTGTAGGAGAAATCGAAACAATAAAAAAGCTCATTCATCATTATCAAATCACCATAATACATGAAAGAGGTTTTATTGTGCATAGTTTGTGGAAATGCAAAGTACCAGGGTATCACAAAACTGTAGGAGAAGTCGAAACAATAAACGTCATTCATTCATCATTATCAAATAATCATAATTACATGAAAGAAGGTTTATTGTGCATATTTTTTTGACGTGGAAGGTACCAGGGTATCACAAAACTGTAGGAGAAGTCGAAACAATAAACGTCATTCATTCATCATTATCAAATAATCATAATACATGAAAGAAGGTTTATTGTGCATATTTTTTTGACGTTCAAGTTACCAGGGTAGCATAAAAGCGTGGGAGAAGTCGAAACAAAGAAGTTCATTTATTCCCACAGGAACGACGGGGAGCGGCATAGAAAGTATCCTATGTCCTTCTCCCAGTCCTTAGCTACCTCCTTACCAATTTTTAGCCAAATTGGTATAGCCGTTCTTCAGTTATAAATGATGTAACTAACACGACTTTCTTTTATATATATAGATTTGGTCATGTGTTTACCTAACCTTTATTATCCTTATAGGTCGGACAGGGTTTTCTTAACATACTGTATACCTATGTAAGATTAACAGTAAAAATCGTACAGATTTCTTTAAGGAATCTTTTTTTTAAATACATACCACTGCCCTTCTCTTCGTGTAGGCTCACAAACAATACACAATAATTACTCATTAGCCGATGCTTCAACTATGAATACACAAAAGGTATGTATTTACAATAATAACATCGTATATTCTGTTAAGGAGCTGCTCTGTGGGCGCAGCTTGACACTTGTTTGTACTGTAATGATGCAGTAGGTTCAGCAGAGGTGTATTATATTATTAGACACGGTTTTATAAGGTCTAAAGTACCGTATACCTTGAAAAAAAAGGTGATTATTGGGATACCATCATCTTTATTAAAATGTCATCATCATCAAATGTTTGCACCGCGCGGGAGCTAAGCCCGCGCCTCCTTGCGCCACGGAGGCTGTCTAAATGAAACACAAATTATTGCCCAGTTCAATTCTCCTCCCCCCCCACCCCCCTTGGGTTCCGTACCTGAGAAGGAAAGACATACCCCTTATAAGATCACTTCAAATAAAAAAAGTGCAGGTGTCACGAAATTATGACCAACGGGTAGCTCGCCGCCCGGTAAGGACCAAATCCGGGTCGATGGCGCGTTGTGTTCCACTCGTGCCTCAAAGAGATGTTAGTCGATTGCTGCACTGCGTGTCGCGAGTTCGATTCCCGTATGGAACAAATATTTATACATTTACGTTTTTAAGTAATCTTTTGTAAGTAAGTCGTGGTGGCCTAGTGGTTAAAATACCAGCCTCTCAAGTACGAGTGTGTGGGTTCGATTCCAAGTCAGGCAAGTAACAATGTAACTTTACTAAAGTTATATGTACTTTCTAAATATATCTTGAACACCAATGACTGATTACAAAGTGAAGGAAAATATCTTGAGGAAACCTGGACTTTAAATCTGAAATCGCCTGTGCCCAGCAGTGGGATGATAGAAAAGTTGATGATGATTAGGTTTCTCACAATAGTACACGGGCCAATTTTCCAAATTCTAATACTTAAGTCTTTCTTACCCCGATGCCGTCGAGTAGCATTCTTCTATATATTATTAATGTTGGCAACCCACTCGAACGCTAAGTCCTACGCAGAGTCGTCATCTTGTAGTGTGTGTATAATATTAAGCAGTTAAATGGCGCATTCCTTAAGATATTGTAAGTATGATTTGGAGGTTGGAAACTATTGTTTGTTGACTATATAATATTTCCTTTATTCTAGTTTAGCCACCAAACACTAACTTACTTACTTTGTTGCCAATACAATACTTATTTGAAGTTTTATTGCGATTGATTACATTATCTTAAATCCGAATCATATTCATAATGAGGCTATTGACAATCCATTGCTTCCTATGTCCCAAAACGTGTCTATTGAAGAAGGTATACAATGCAATGGATGTTGTTAAACTGTCCAAATTAAAGCTATTGCCGCTGATAGTCGTCAACCATTTTTTTCCACAGGATTGAACTATCGAGCGATATTTTAATGTACCTACATGGGTTAAAGTTACGAATACTGATTTTAATACATTTGGACCAAAATTAAAAGTTAAACGGAGTAAGATTAGGTAAGCTATAACATCGGCGGCCGGCAAAAGTTACCAATCACCAGACAAAGTCTTGCTGCCAAGCGATTCGTCATGTTCCGGCATGATGTCTGGTGAAGCCGTTGGGAGGACGGGTCTCAGCAGTTGTGTTGTGGTGCAATGCGCCAAATGTTGTTGTGTCGGGAGTTTGGTCGTGGAGGGTCTCCAGATCAATATACATACCTCTGGCACAGAATCGTTGGTCTTGTTGTTGGGTTTAACATTGCATCACCTAGCTCAACTGCCACCTTCCTTCCTATTCACTCAGTTTTTTTTAGTGAATTGGCTCTTAATAAACTAGGGCGCTTTACCATCAACGATTGCATCACTGCTTACCATCAGGCGGGGTTGCGGTCAAGCACTTGTTTATAATTATAAAAAAAAGGCATTGAACCAGCGACACACAACGCAGCAGTATTTCGCTTAACCGCTGCGCCAACAGTGTGATCTTAATTATTTATAACATACACACATTTTGAAGGAAACCATACCTAAACAAGGTAAACCTCTCCGTGCACATCCTATATACTCGAGTGGACTCCGCGATTTCGTTCACTCACATTTGGACCAAATATGGTAAGGTATGAACGATTATCGGCCGTGAGAACGTAAAGATGGCGCAATAATTATATTATTACTGTAATTATAGATCATTATTATTATTAACATTATATTATTTATAGGTTTTATAGGTCAGATTGTTTGTTAGTTTGTAATCTTTGGAGATGTGCGGTATATGAACAAATATAAGGATGTTGAAAAGTGTGCTGTGTTTTAATTACCTATGGCAATGTTGTTTTGTAAAGGACACGGGAAACTAAAAAATACATTTAAATGTAATGCATTTGGTTATAATAAGTTCACAATAATCTAGTAACGGTAGTAGTAGTTTTAGTTCTCTATAATAGCCTTATAAAAAGCATCCTGGAATACTACGGGACAATCGAAACTTTTTTTTTTTTTTTTTTTTAATCTTTATTTTAAGGGACTTTTGAACACAGTTCACGTCAGTCCCATCATAAACTAATCTTAAGTTACATAACAAAAGCTTACATCTAAACAAAAAATGAACTTAAATATTGACTAAAGAATAAATCATTCTAGCCTCACGGGACAAAGGCTGGGAAAGAAAATTATTGAATGTGCCTAAGTCTAACCTATTTATATCTAATTCTCTGATTATTCTATTTCTCTCAGACTCGTTCCTGACACACTCCATCAAAAGATGTTGCACATCTTCTCTCTTATTGCAAACCTCGCAATTAGGTGAACGAACTTTTTGCATTAGATACGCAAAAGCTCTCAGTGGCATGTGTCCGGAACGAACCCGATGAGCAGTTACTATAGTACTACGGCCAATGACATTACTAGCAAACCATGGGATACGAGGAGGCTCATTTTGTATAATTTTGTACCAAATTCCTTTTAATTTAGACTGTTCATTAAAGTAATCTTTCCATTTATTATAGCAAAAGTTCTTAAATTTTCGTAATATTTCTGAACTAATTGGAAAAATATAAATTTCAAAACCCGAAATTGCCGCCATTTTCGCTAACCTATCTGCCTCCTCGTTTCCCCTCAAACCAATATGTGACGGGATCCATTGCATCACTATGTTTATGTTACCTGTTTCAAAAAGAAGTGAGTATATTTTGCTCATCACATCATAGGCAATCGATACACCTCTGTGTCCAGAGGCGCATCGTGCCAGATGCTCAAGAGCACTTTTGCTGTCGGTAAATATAACCACATTAGTTACGTTAGACAATGTTTTAACGTAGGACAACGCTTTTGAAATTGCTAATATTTCTGCCGTCATAATAGATACCGGAGAAACAATTTTAAAACACTCACTTCTTTTAGTCACTGGATCATAGTAGGCTGCTCCTATTTCAGTGCTTTTGGATCCATCTGTGTACAATTTGTACCATTGTCCATATTTTTCATTTAACTCTGATAAAATATCATTTCTTAACAAATTAATTTCATAATGCTTTTTTGTTTTTATAACACTTTTTAAATCCGTTCTAATAACATTATTAATTGGAATGAAACTACACCAAAGATTTAACCTATACATGTCTAAAGGGCAAGTCGAATACATCTTTTCTTCTTTAATGTAATTAAAAGTAGTCATTAACAATGGTTTTTTTTTATTTTTCCAGTATCGATTGGTTGAAAGTGTTCCAAGTTTACATAGCAACCTAGCTGTTGTGTCATTGGCCCAGGAATTAACTTTAGTACCGAACTTAATTGCTAAATACAGCCGCCGAATATATAATGGAGGCAAACATAATTCACTCTCCATCACATGTATGGGAGTCGTTTTAATGAAACCACCTATAGTTCTCATAGCTCTATTTTGGACCTTATCTATTTTATAAACTCTTGATTTGATACTGCTGTCATACAGAAAACATCCATAATCAATACGACTTCTTATCAATGCTATGTATAAGCGTCTTAAATGAATGGGATGTACCCCCCACCCAGATCCAGACAGAACTCTGACGATATTTAACATTTTCTGACATCTTTCATTCAGTTCATTAATGTGTCGACCCCACCGGAGTGAGGAGTCCAACCACATACCCAAATATTTAATATTGTCAACTCTTTCCAAGGGCTTATTATTAACTAGTATATTAACTTGTTGTCTTCTATATCCTCTACTAAATAAACATAATTTTGATTTGGATATTGATAGCTCTAGACCTATATCAAGTAGTATTTGTTCAATTGTTTTTATGGAAATTTGCATGTGGTGAACACTATCATTAAGTTTTTTACAGTTTGTCAATATTGCAAAGTCATCCGCGTATTGACATATTTGGACAATATTATTATTAATTTGTTTTGCAATCTCCATCGTAACAATATTAAATAGTAATGGTGAGATTGGGTCTCCCTGTGCAAGTCCACGATTAGTCCATCTAACAATATAATTCTCTAAGCCTAATTCGTCTCTGATAATTAAATGTCGTTCGTTCAAAAGGCACCAAAGATAGTTACATATTCGACTTCCAACCTTCAATTTATCCAATGTTTGGGCAACAGTTTCAACTAACACATTATTGTAAGCATTCTCGATGTCGAGAAAACATGCTAACGTCGGTATGTTATTAGTAAATGCAATCTGTATATTGGTGACAACTTGAGTAAGAGAATCTAAACATGAACGCCCTCTTCGAAAACCTGTTGTGCTCGAAGATAACAACATATTATGTTCAACGAACCATTCCAACCTTCTATTTAACATTAAGTGAAAAGTTTTACACAAGCAAGATATCAACGATATTGGTCTTAACTTGATATCTGAATTAGAACTACTGTACTGTTTTGGTATTGCAATGATTTTAATGTTACGCCATTCATTGGGAATTTGACTCGAGTTAAATATTTCATTGTATATATCAAGTAAGAATGTTTTTGCTATGACAGGAAGATTAAAGATCATGGAATAGGTAATGTCATCGTCACCAGGAGCTGTATCTTTTTTCTTAATACATACCTCTAGCTCTTGGTAACTAAATGCAGATTCTAATAATAAATTATTTGATGTAAATACGGGTTTGCAAAACTGAACTGAATCAGGGGCTAATGTACGTAAAAGTTTGTGTTTCTTATCCATTGTTACGTAATACTTATCTCTTCTGTAACCCTTAATCCATCTCATTCTGTTCCACATTTCAGAAGATGTCACACTGCCGTCAACATCTGTACAAAATGTTTGCCAACTATTTGCCTTAGCTCGTTTTATTTCTTCTTGGGCCTTTGATGTTTTATCTTCCAGCACATCTAAGTTTCTAGGTGTAGGATTGCGTCTAAACTGAGCCAACGCAAGCCTTCTCTCCGCCACGATTTTCGATAGCATCTGATTCCAATAAGGTTTCGGTTTAAAACTTCTTTCAGGGTCATTACAAATTTTAATTGGAGGAATATTTTTATCTGCTGCTTTATTAATAATAGAAATAAAGGTCGTATACTTCTGTTGCGTACTATCTAAGCAAATAGATAATTCTGTAAATGCGCTTTCAATATCTTTAGAGTATTCTGACCAATTAGCCTTCTTAAAATTCTTCTTTTTTATATAATGTGGCACATCCTGATAATTAATTTTGATTTTTATCATCAAATGGTCACTTCCTAATTTCTCATTAATCACATGCCAATCACAGAGAATTGCAATATCGGACGAAGTGAAGGTGATATCAGGAGATGTGTGTTGTAGTACATTATTAACAAATTTAACTCTGGTTGGGTTGCCATTGTTGATGGGTATATAGCCATATTCTAATGCCACATCCATGATTTGATTTCCTCTCGAATCGTTTTTACACGACCAATTCGAATTATGTCCATTAAAGTCTCCAGCTATTATGGTTTTGTTTGTGTAAAGTGAGAATAGCTCATCCCAATCAGATTCCCCAATTAGTACAGAGGGTGGACAGTAAATAGAAATAATATTGTCTAGGTATTTACAATTAAGGATCTTAACATGTAACATTTCTATACCAGTGTTGTTAACTCTTGTAGTTTTTAGTTCTGTTTTAATTGAATTATGTGCTATTATTGCAACGCCACCATATCTATCATGTCTATCCCTTCTATAAATATTATATTGCGATATCTTCAAGGAGCTCCCTTCCTCCAGCCACGTTTCACAGACTATTGCAATATGTATTTGATCTTTAATCAAAAGTGACTCAAATTCTGTTAATTTTGGTCTTAAACTCTGCGAGTTCCATTGCAGCATATTAATACAAAAATTCCTTACGTTCTTATTATCCATTAAATCCACAGAAAAGGTTATTAAGTAAATCTCCATCTTTTATAATCTCCACTACATATGCACGTATTTCTTCAAATATCAATTTGCAAAAACATTTCAACTTATCCTCAAAATCCAAATTAGACGTAATGATTTTTTTATTCCTGCCACAACTTAAAAAATATTGTTCTAAATGTTCTTTTTCTTTTTTCCTCTTTCTTATCCTGACATTGATGTTTAAAAACATTGTTATTAATATTCTCCATATCCAATCCATCTATATTTTGATCTTTATTTATAATTATATTTTTGTTTTTCTTTCTCCTTTCTACTGTATGTCTATTATGTTCACTAGGCTCTGTAGTTAATACCACTTCACTATTTTTTTCCTGATCCCTCCATGTGACAGGTATGTTAGATTGTAATACATCTCGGTAGCTTTTTGATTGAGAAGTCAAGGACTGTTCAGATATATCTATAGTATGCATTTCATTTGTACTGGTTTTCTGTAAAAACTTTTTGGTTATTGATAACAGTTCCAGAGCTTTCCTGTAAGAACAATTTTCTTTACACATCACATTCCTAATTTCTTTTTCTCTCTGAAACATAGGGCATATTTTGTCAAAGGACATGTGAGCACCATTGCAGTTTAAGCATTTAAATGCTTTGGTTTCGCAATTTGTGTGATTTTGACCGCATTTAGGACAAAGTACTTTTTTTCCAGGGCAATACTTTCTTATATGCCCATACTTCCAACATCCGGAGCATTGTGAGACTGGGAAAGTATATGGCTCGACCTTAAACCTACAACCGTATCCATATACATACGGTGGTAAAGTCGGCCCTTTAAAACATATCCTTATGGTCTCACTGTCCACCCACTTACCCTCTTCATTTAGTCGCTTGAGTCTTATTAAAGATATAATCTCCGAGTCACATTTAAATACATTCTGTAGTTCTGCCAATTCGGTTTCCAAGTCAATTTGTTTAATCATACCATAAGACATACTCAATTCAAATGTCATTTGACACCTAAGACCTAGCTCCGCTATTTCTTTACAATTTAATAAGGAATTCGCTTTTTCTTGGGTGTCAAACAAAACTAATACTTTAAAGTTACTTTTATATTTAATTCTGTGTATGTCTTCTATATTATATTTCCTCATCATTTTAGCTAGGGCAATCTGCTTCGGTAATGGTTCCTTAGCGGTAATACATACTTCAAAAACATTAACTTTTTCGAATGTGTGGGTAGTCAACTCAATTTGTGATTCACTATTTTTAGATGAAGACCGATTTAACCGTTTTGGTCTTCTTTGCACAGTTATATAGCCTTCTTCATCTACATATTCTTCACTTTCCTTTTCATTACTTTCACTTCTCGTTCTCTTGCTCCTTTGCAGTTCATTAATATCTGAACTTTTTCTCAAATTACCTTCATCTTGTTGACTTATTGCAGTTCCAATTTCATCTTCACTACAATCACTCAACAGTCTAGGCAAACTAGATACACTTCGATTATCACTCATTATTAGGTATAAACAAAGTAGGGCACGAATAAAACACTAAAAAGCATTGCTGTTACGGAACGGTTGGGCTAACGCGTGCGCTTGACTCACCGATCCGCGCAAAGTGTGCAATCGAAACTTGTCCATTAAAAGATTTAAAAGCTGTATTAAGACCAAACTTTGCAAAAAGGTGTAGTGTATTATAAAATCTCAGATTATTTAGAAGACAATAAAGCTTGGGATTGTGCTGCTCCCTTTGCTAAGCAGTGTCATTAAGAGGACAATAAAGCTTGGGATTGAGCTGCTCGCTCTGCTAAGCGGTGTCATCAAGCATAGTGCATAATTGTGCTACAATTGTGGCGTTTTGATCACTGTTTTTTTTTTTTAAATCACGTAAATTGATTGTTATGTATAAAGCTATATACAATTAGCTTTGTACATAACAATCAATTTATGTTATTGTAAACATTTTTATTTTTAATGTCTGGACTTGAAAAAAGACGATGCTACCTGAGTTTATTTCGGCTTTTCTTCTCAGAGATGTCAGTGAAAAATGACGGCCCCATCTAGTTTAAAAAAATGTGACGTGTAAAAGTGATCAGTGATTCTACTTGCATAATAAACGATTTCATTTCATTACTGCAGTGTAATATGGATGCCTCATTACGCAACCCACTTGCTGCGGATAGAAAGAGTCCAAAAAAGGATTTTTCCGATTCGTAAGGTACTCATAAGGGAAGGTCACTGGATCTAAAGAGTTTCAAGACTTCAAATTCTTTAGTAGTAATGTGTGTTAAGTAATAATTTTGCCCCACAGTGGGATAAAACATAACTGCTAGGACATATTCCTCGTGTCTTGTACAACGTAAATTGCCTGTTCTTCCGTTAAGATGTGGAAAGAGTTGGAATAATGGAAGCATATATATGGCTTGAGCAGGCTAACGTTCCGTCTGTTGCAACTTAGGGCTTCTTTCTATTAGGGAGTGGGCTGTGCTTGGGGTTTCACTGCGTAATCAAATCAGGAATTAGGAGATCCGCAGAAGAATGAGAGTGACCGACATAGCCCGAAGAATCGGAATACTGAAATGGCAGTGTGCCACGCACATTGCCCGTAAGACCGATGCTGATGTGGCTGACGCCCGACGGGTTCTCGAGTGGCGACCACGCACCGGAAGCCGCAGCTTGAGCAGGCCCCCGACAAGGTGGACCGACGACCTTTGCTTAGTATGAGTTTTTATTACAAGACTCGACCGTCGATATCGAGCGCGTTAGGCGCTCTCATTGGTTGAGAGTTCTTACAACCTTGAAGGGGGCAATCGATGAGTCAAACGCGCTCGATATCGACGATCGAGTCTCGTAATGAAAACTCATTGTAGCCACACTGATTGGTAGAGAGTTCTCACAACCTTGAAGTGGACCAAGGGTACCTAGTGAAGGTCGCGGGAAACCGCGGGATGCGGGAGGCGCAGGACCGGTCGTCGTGGTCGTCGATCCTTGGGGAGGCCTAAGTCTTTCAGCTAAAATGATGATGAATGAAGTAACCCATCACACAGACCCAGTAAGAGTTGGTAGATGTTACATATATGTCTTCAATTTTAGGTTCTCTCAGAGTTTCCGGTACTTCGCCGTTTTATGAGCAGTGGTGGTGAAATAATTTAAACAAAGTAAAACGTCTATTTGGGTTCAAACCTACGTCCAACTAATGGTAAGTCACGCCCATTTCCACTAAGACATTACTACTCGCAAGTAAAAGATGGTCTTTAGATAATTATCTACATCTTTTTAACAGACTTCAGAAAGGAGGCTACTCCATTCGACCGTATATTAAATGAACAAAAACCAAAGAACCTGACTTCCGAAGTCACTTATTGTTTACTTTGTTTTTTTTTTTTGGAAAATACAACAACATATAAATAAAAAATGAAGACGGCACAGTGCGTTGAAAACTCGTGTGACGTCATTGCACGCTACACTTTTTAGCAACCAGTGACGTCACCAGCCACCACTCCTGATCTTTGATGCCTTTTATATTTGTCAATTTTTATTGTTTTGATAATACAAAAAATACGTCACTAGTATTTTTTGGAAATCTCACTGACAGACTAATTAGTTTTTTTTTAGTCAAATACCCTATTATGTTGTCCAATAATATTTGATTGTATTAATATTCATAAATGCATGATTAATTGTAGTGATACTCGACATAAAATGATTTTGATTTTAATTTGAATACGAAGAGCTGGCGCCACACAGAACTAAATCTTTTTAGTTTAGTTTTTACTCACTTACTTTTCTTTTTTGTTTCTTAAATGAAATTAGGCAGTCTAACTGCCGATTTTTGGCTAAACTTCGATATTCTGCGTGAAGCGACTGTCGTCTGACCTCCACAACCGCGAAGGCGATATCGAAGCATTGCAGTTAGACCAATTGTTGGACTTTTGAGGGTTCCATCAACCCGTAACTACTGCCATTAAATGTTCGTACGTCAACCTGGACCAACAGAACTAAATCTCAGTGAATGTACATATTTCAAAATATACTGTGGTTCTGGTTAGTAATCACAAATGAGAATTAAATGAGTTTACATAAATTACAGTCTCGAATGACTTTCCTTGATTACTGTTGCTACAATCTTTCTAAATAAATGGTTATCGTGACCTGCAGGATAATTACCTAACATACTATCTGTATCAATGGGTTTCATTTTGACTGTTCAACAACATACATTGCGTTATTTACGTTGTAGAGCAGAAAAGTGGTCGAACATATGGTGCAATGGATTAGCAATATGCTTCAAAATGATTCAAATTGATAGCAATAGTTTGTTACGCAATTAGAGTGCTGTGGAGAGCAATGCGCATTCAAATTTACTTTAAGAACGTTCTTCTTCTTTCTATAGAAGCCCACTGCTGGACAATGTCCTCCCCAAAGCTTTCCACAATGATCGGTCTTGTGCTGCCCGCATCCATTGCCTTCCCGCGACCTTCACCAGATCATCAGTCCACCTTATTGTGGACCTCCCTACGCTGCGTCTTCCAGTACGTGCCCGCCGTTCCAGAACCTTACTACCCCATCGGCCATGTAGGAGCAATGTGCCCCGACCACTGCCACTTTATTTTAGCGACTCGAAGAGCTAGCTATGTCAGTGATTTTGATTCTTCTGCGGATCGCCTCATTTCTGATTCGATCGCGCAGAGAAACTCCGATCATCGCTCTTTCCATCGCCCTTTGTGTGACCTTGAGCCTTCGTAAAAGAACGTTCAGTCTGTTTTCATTCTCAATCTGTCACAAAATTCTCATATTTTCCTATATTTAGTCAAGTTTTGACAATTGTTTGTCACCGCGATGGGATTGCGACTGGATTTTGAATGTTACATTACGAGAACCGACCATTTATTGAGAACAGTTGGACCTACAACCCTGGATAATGTATTTGCATTTTTTAAACTAGCTTTAGTTTAAATAATAATTTTAAAAATAATAAATCAGTGACTAATTGTCTATGATTGCTTAATCATAGACAATTAGTCACTGATCTTCAAGAAGAAAAACTATATGTTGTGAATAACGATATCATTTTAAAAATTGCTTGTTTGATTTGTGTAGTAGTGGAGCAAATGCCGTGACGAATGGTGGCACTTAGAGAGTAACCACACTGCAACAATTTCCAAATGTATTTGGGAAAAATATAAAATGGTGTAAAAATTATTGGAATCGATTCAGTTGCTTATTCGGAACAAACTACATATATTCAAGTTTCGTATCAACAAAAAATTAAGTACTTTGTATATAGCAAATGTAGGTACGCAGAGCTGCACATCCTTGCCTTATTTTAAAAACAAATAACAAGATCTCAATGTTAATAAGTTCAATTACCGGCACTAATGAAAGAGTTTTTATAATTCTTTCACTATTTTTTTATCTTTCAAGTTATGTTAGATAATAAAGAACTTTTGCTAAACTAAACTAACGCCACAATTAGTTGAAAAATCTTTATTATTGTACCGGTATCTACCAACGCTACATGAGAACAACACATCATACTGACTTCACACGAATTCTACATCTGGCAAGCAGAGTTTACAGTGTAACTAGTATACAGACAATTTCCCAACATTAACCGTCGGGTAAGTGCCCTTCATACTCAACACCCGTCTGGACCCTGTTCCTCATGCTTTTTTGTCATAAAATATGAAAGTACTTACATAGTGAAACTTAAAAATAACTAACAGTATAATAATATTATATACAACTTTTACACGCTAAGATCATCTTTATAAATATTAGGTCCTTACATATGAAATTGACGTTTTGTCGTACTGGCCACTTTGATCTCAAATATCTCCTCTTTGATTTAGAATTCCAAATTCAAAATACAACTATTTACTCATCAATTTGTGTCTCGAAAACCGTATTTTTCTTTTAGTTTTTTCTCTGCGTCATTGAGTTTACAAAATGGAAAGGAGATGTTTCATTTTGGGCCACCACTATATGTACGCTAAATAGATAAAAAGGAAAAAATGAAAGATTTTCATAAAAATACTACTAAATTAATTTGAATAAAAATACAAGTGATACAATACGTTTTTAGTGAGATAACCCTTTATTAAGGTAGCCATGACAGATCAAAAAATCAAAATCAAAGCATTTATTTCAAATAAACCAGTTACAGGCACTTTTGAATTGTCAGAAGGTCGGTCAGTCAGTAAGGTGAAGCTAGTCGGCCATTCCAAAGAGTAGGTACCTATGGAGAAGAACGGGCAAGAAACTCCATGGACACTCTTTTAAATTATCAAGCTATTGATACAAATATTTGATTACATCATCCATTTTGAAATCAATCGTGTGAGAACGATGCAGAAATATATTGTACGCTGAGAGCGTCCATTATGGAAAAAAACAACAATTCAGAAATTAAAATACGCCGTAGCAGCTAAGAGATGACCAGTCCCCTCTGACGGCGTCCGTTCACGAACATGACGTATGGATCAGCATCATTCAGCTCAACCATATTGAAGGGAACCTAATGACCCAACACACACGCCACCACCAGCGAAACATTTGAGTGAGCATGACATACTCTAAACAGCCATAGCACTATCAAGTCAATAAAATTCTGAAACTGGAAGAACCAAAGTACAAAATCGCGATTTCCATCTTAAAATTAACGATGAAGATATAAAGGCGGACTTGGAGGTAGCAACTGAGTTTGAGAATTTTTTTACTAGTATTCCAATAATAACAACAAAAACTTTGTCTTCTTCCTCCACTTCTGCCTACGCCATACTAAAAGAATGTGTTCCAGAATGTGACAAACACTTTGAAGACACACAACGAGAAGAAACAAGAACAAGAAACAACAACACACGAACAAGAAATTAAAATACGCCGTAGCAGCTAAGAGATGACCAGTCCCCTCTGACGGCGTCCGTTCACGAACATGACGTATGGATCAGCATCATTCAGCTCAACCATATTGAAGGGAACCTAATGACCCAACACACACGCCACCACCAGCGAAACATTTGAGTGAGCATGACATACTCTCAACAGCCATAGCACTATCAAGTCAATAAAATTCTGAAACTGGAAGAACCAAAGTACAAAATCGCGATTTCCATCTTAAAATTAACGATGAAGATATAAAGGCGGACTTGGAGGTAGCAACTGAGTTTGAGAATTTTTTTACTAGTATTCCAATAATAACAACAAAAACTTTGTCTTCTTCCTCCACTTCTGCCTACGCCATACTAAAAGAATGTGTTCCAGAATGTGACAAACACTTTGAATTTACGTTTGCGACTGCTAAAGACATTATAGAATCTTTTAAGGATCTTGATGTAAAAAAAACTGCCGATCATTGGGGTTTGTCAGTATATACTGTAGCTTCAATAATAGATGTTATCGCACCTTTCTTAGCAATTGTTTTTAATTCTTGTGTCACATCTGGTATATTTCCTGATTTGATGAAACTTAGCAAAGTAATTCCACTGTTCAAATCTGGTAGTACAACTGATCCCACGAATTTTCGGCCAATTTCTATATTACCAACTTTGAGCAAAATTTTTGAAAAATTAATTTTGAAACAGTTGTTGAGACATTTCAACTTATATAATTTATTGCACGTGAAACAATTTGGTTTTACAAAGGGTCGTTCAACTACCGATGCGGGCGTGGCGTTGCTAAAGAACATATTTGGGGCCTGGGAGGAATCGCAAGATGCTCTTGGTATTTTTTGTGATTTGTCCAAGGCCTTTGATTGCGTACATCATGATACTCTTATTAGGAAACTGTACCATTATGGTTTAAGGGACAGAGCTCTCGACCTTCTGACTTCTTATCTGAATAATCGAATTCAGAGGGTTGATGTTAATGGCAACAAATCTGCAGGATCTGAGGTCACCATGGGCGTTCCGCAGGGCTCAATTCTAGGTCCTTTCTTGTTTTTAATTTATATTAATGACTTACCTCATCACGTGAGGGATAATCACAACATAGTATTGTTCGCGGATGACACTTCTCTTATTTTTAAAGTCAAGCGTCAGCTAGCAAATTTTGACGAAGTTAACAATGCACTTTCGAAAGTTGTCCATTGGTTTAATGTAAATAACCTTCTTTTGAATGAAAAAAAAACTAAATTCATTAAATTTTCTACGCCAAATGTCAGGCAGTTAAGTACCAATGTTCAACTGAATGGAGTAGAGTTGATCCCTGTCGAGTCGACAGTTTTTCATGGATTGACTATTGACTCCAAGTTACAATGGGGTCCTCACATTGAGAAGCTGTCGGAGAGACTCAGTTCTGCCGCTTATGCTGTTAAGAAAATTAGACAGATAACTGATGTGAATACAGCCAGAATTGTTTATTTTAGTTATTTTCATAGTCTTATGACTTATGGGATTCTTCTCTGGGGAACTTGTGCGGACATCAATACCATCTTTGTTTTACAGGAAAGGGCTGTTCGAGCCATTTACAACCTTGGTCCTAGAGATTCTCTTAGAGAAAAATTCAGAGAGGTGAACATTCTGACTGTAGCTTCGCAATATATATTTGAAAATCTTATGTATGTACATAAAAATATATCTAATTTTAAGAAAATAAGCGAAGTTCATAATATAAATACCAGGAACAAACACAATCTTGCTGTACATCACACCCGTCTCCACAGAGTAGGCAACTCGTTCATGGGTCAATGTATACACTTTTACAACAAGCTTCCCATGGACATTCGAAACTTACCCATTAAACGATATAAAACCTATATAAAGGCCAAACTTTGCAAAAAGGGGTATTATAAAATCTCAGATTATTTAGAGGATAGAGAGGCTTGGGACTGAGCTGCTCGCTCTGTTAAGCATTGTTATTAAGCAATATGCGTAATTATAACGTAAATTATTGTAAACATTTTCATTTTTAATGTCTGGACTTTAAAAAAGACGATGATCCCTGAGTTTGTTTCGGCTATTTCTTCTCAGAGGTAGTCAGTTAGGAAATGCCGGCTTCATCTAGTTTAAAAAAAAAAAAAAAAAAAGAAAAAATAAAAAAAACATGACGTGTAAAAGTGATCGGTGATCCTACTTGCTTAATAAACGATTTCATTTCATTTCATTTCATTTCATTTCATTTCATTTCATTTCAAACGACTAACCCAACAAATAGATGCTTTACAGCAAGTAGATCGTGCTCACACGTGTTCCATGCAATTATACAATACTAAGAAATTGAATCTACACAATGCAAAGACAGTTTTGTCCAAGGTTCAGCAGCTCCAACGGTGTTCCCGAATGCTAAGTTTAGCTCCTGTGTAGCTGCACCAGTGCCGAATACCCCTGTCAGCGATGCAATTCCGTAACGTATAATATGCCTGGCTACATAGTGTGTACTGGCTTTGAGTTAAAAAAAAAAAAACAAACAATTGCAAATTTAAACTACGAGAGGAAAAATCAAAGAACAATCAGTGTAAGCACAGAAATCGGACGCAGCTCAAGCCCAAGCCTTTTTGTCGTCAATATAATCTTTAACACTATAAAATGCTTTCTGACACAACTTACGTTTAATGAAGCATTTGAATTTATTCAGGCTCAGATCTTGAACCACCTCTGGAAGTCTATTGTAAAAATGTATACATTGGCATCTAAAAGAGCCACCTATTTTCTTGAGCCTTGTTGTAGGTACAATAAATTTGTGCTTGTTCCTAGTATTTATATTATGGACATCACTGTATTTTTTATACAATTTTATATTTTTATGAGCATACAAAAGATTTTCATAAATATATTGAGACGGCACGGTCAGTACATTAATTTCTTTAAATTTTTCTCTGAGAGAGTGTCTTAGACTTAATTTATAAATTGCACGAACAGCTCGTTTCTGCAAAACAAATATTGTCTGAATATCAGTGGCATTTCCCCACAACAGAATGCCGTACGACATTACGCTATGGAAATAGCCAAAGTACACTAAACGGGCCGTCTCAATATCAGTCAAATTACGAATTGTTCTAACTGCGTATGCAGCAGAACTTAGTTTTTTTGTCAATTTTTCTATATGGGGACCCCATTGAAGCTTAGCATCCAGAGTTATACCCAAGAACACTGTGCTGTCTTCAGATTCCAATTCTTCGCCCTTTATCAACACTTTAGTTTTCACCTGCCTAACGTGAGGTAGAGTAAACTAATGCATTTGGTTACTACAGTGTACAACTTAATACAGTGGTTATGACGTTTGATTGGCGACTTTGACAGTTCTATTTCCCCGTTGTGTTCGTGGAGAATCTTGATTTGAGGTGATTGTGTTTATTTAATGGGATGTATGTTCGGAATTCATGTTTTCTTTTCTTCGCAGTCATATGGTAGATAATATAGATACGACAACCTTAGATACATGACACATCAATCAAATGTCACTGTCAAAATCTTATTTCACTTATTGTTGACTACCATATTTATTAGTAGTTGTGTTGCACTCCTTGGCCGAGTTAAATTGAATCTGTATAAAACTAAGCCAAAATATAGGAAATTATCATTAAAAACAGTTAACTATAGCGATTTGTCGTGTTCTGGCATGATGTCTGGTGAAGCCGTACGGAGGACGGGTCTGAGCAGTTGTGTTGCGATGTGTGCCGGGTACGATGCGCCTAATGTTGTTGTGTTGGGTGTTAGGTCGTGGGGGGTATTTAGATCAATCTCCCTTTGGCGCAGCATCGTTGGTCGTGTTGTTGGGTTTAACATTGCATCACCTCGCTCAACTGCCGTCTTCCTTCCTTTTCGCTCAGTTTTTCTGAGTGAATAGGCTCTTAATAAACTAGCGCGCTCTACCATCAACGATCAGATCACTGCTTACCATCAGGCGGGATTGCGGTCAAGCGCTAGTTTATAATTATTTAAAAAAATAATGGCCATACATTTCTGAAACATCTCCTTTAAAATTTCGCGTTATTTACGAATATGAGTTCCGCCATGGCACCAGTGCTGCAGAAAGCGCTCGAAGAATTAACGATGTGTTTGGTAGTGGTGTCGCTAGAGAAAGGACAGTGCGTTTTTGGTTCCAACGTTTTCGTTCTGGAAATTTCAACCTACTGAACAATCACCGTGGACGGCCGGAGACCAAAGTCCACAATGAAGAATTGAAGGCTACTGTGGAAGCGGATCCATCGCAAACTACATCCGAGATAGCTGCAGGCTGCGGTGTTAGTGATAAAACTGTTTTAATCCACTTGAAACAAATTGGGAAGATATGAAAGCTCGAAAAGTGGGTACCTCATGAATTGAGTGAAGCAAACCGACAAACGCGCGTCGACTGCTGCGTTACATTACTGAATCGGCACAATAATGAAGGGATTTTAAATCGAATCATTACCTGTGATGAAAAGTGGATACTCTACAACAATAGGAAGCGCACATCACAATGGCTGAACCCCAGTGAACCATACAAATTCTGCCCCAAGGGAAAATTGACTAGAAAAATTTATTGGTCAACGTTTGGTGGACTAATGCCGGTGTGGTGCACTGCAACTTCCTTAAATCTGACCAGACGATTACTGCAGATCTCTACTGTGAGCAGCTCCACATTATGATGGATAAACTAGCCGCTAAACAACCGAGACTGGTCAATCGCACAAGGCCACTGCTGCTTCAGGACAACGCTAGACCACACACTGCACAACAGACTGCTACCAAATCAGAGGAGCTTCAATTGAAATGTTTAAGACATCCACCGTACTCCCCGAACCTTGCTCCAACAGACTACTATTTTTTTAGAAATTTGGATAACTTTTTGCAGGGGAAACTCAACTGAACTCTGATGAGGCCGCCCAAACCGCCTTCAAAGATTTTATTGATTCCCGTCCTAATGTTTTTTTTTTTAGAAAAGGCATAAACGAACTACCTATGAGATGGCAGAAGTGCATAGATAGATTAAAATAGGCCAATTTTATATGTTAGGACCTAATATTTGTATAATAGTGATGATTACAAACTTATTACAAAATGAATATTTGATACCACCATACTCTGCAAGATTATGGAGCGTGTATTGAACTCGCGCCTCTTGGCATACCTGGAAGGTAACGATCTCCTCAGTGACCGACAGTACGGTTTTCGACGCAATCGGTCCACTGGGGACCTACTAGTGTATGCCACTCACTTGTGGGGCGAGGCCCTCGAGAAAAATGGGGAAGCGATTGCCGTCTCCCTTGATGTCTCGAAGGCCTTCGACCGGGTATGGCACGCTGGCCTTTTGAGTAAGCTTCCAGCGTACGGCATTTCCGCTGGCCTGACTGGCTGGGTAAAAGACTTCCTGACTGAACGGTCCCTCCGAGTTGTTGTAGACGGATGTTCATCTGAGCCCATGTCGACCAATGCCGGTGTTCCTCAGGGGTCTGTTCTCTCTGCAACTCTGTTCCTGCTGCATATTAATGATCTGCTGATGCCCGGTATCTATGGGTATGCAGATGACAGCACAGTTGTGGAGAGATACCTGCCGGAAGCTCGGGCTAGTAAGGAAACAATCCGGTCCGAAAGAGAGGCCATGGTAGAGCGTGTGAGTGCTGCACTGCAGGCAGTCTCCGAATGGGGCAATGCCAATCTTGTAGCATTCAATGCCGCCAAAACACAGGCGTGTCTTTTCACCGCCAAAAGGAGCCCGTTCACCCTGGCTCCTACTTTTCAGAATGTATCCTTGGAGTGTACCGACCGCCTTCAGCTTTTGGGAGTTGAGATTTCCTCGAGCCTTAACTTTGGGCGGTTCATTGAGTCCAAGGCCAGGGTGGCTGCCAGAAAACTAGGCGTCATCGCGAAGGTCCGGCGGTACTTCACACCTGGGCAGCTTCTAATTTTATACAAAGCACAGGTCCGTTCGTGTGTGGAGTACTGCAGCCACATTTGGGCTGGTGCTGCGAAATGTCACCTTGCCACTTTGGATTCGGTGGAGAGGCGTGCGAAGAGGCTGATTGGCGACCCAGACTTAACTCGAAACGGTCTCCAAAGCCTGGAGCACAGGCGTAGAGTGGCCAGCCTTTCGGTCTTCTATAGGATGCATTCTGGTGAGTGTGCAAGGGAATTGCATGATTTAATTCCCCCATCTCCGTTCCATCATCGGACGACCCGTCGTACGGCGAGTTTCCACCCTTACGTTGTTGACACCACTGCGATCCGGACGAAGCGTTTTGCTTCCTCCTTTATACCGCGTACATCGAGGGACTGGAACAATTTGCCGGCGTCGGTGTTTCCGTCACATTACGATTTGAGTGTCTTCAAGGCTAGAGTGAATAGGCTCTTAATAAACTAGCGCGCTTTACCATCAACGATCGCGTCACTGCTTACCATCAGGCGGGATTGCGGTCAAGCGCTGGTTTATAATTTATAAAAAAAAAAAGCTTACATCAACTAATGAAATTATTGTGGTAATTTCAATTATGAAACCAAAAAAGTAAAGTTAGTGTCAAAACGGGGAAAGAAAAGCGTTAGGAAAGCGGCATGTCCTTTGCCATGTGACATGTGACATCACCAGCCCATATTGGACCCGAGTAGATACAGCCCGCTTTCTCTCACAGACACACAGCACCCGCTGTTGGAGCACAGGCTTGTGCTCCAACAGCGGGCACAGTATCAGCTGCCCCTAATTACGTACTTAACATAGGTACCTAACATAGGTACGTAATTAGCGTTTACTAATTTATTATTTTTTTTATTAATAATTATAAACTAGCGCTTGACCGCAATCCCGCCTGATGGTAAGCAGTGATGCGATCATTGATGGTAAAGCACGCTACTTTATTATGAACTTATTGACTCAGATTGAGCGAATAGGAAGGAAGACGGCAGTTGAGCGAGGTCATGTTAAACCCAACAACACGACCAACGATGCTGCGCCAAAGAAAGATTGATCTGAAGACCCTCCACGACCAAACTCCCAACACAACAACATTTGGCGCATCGTACCCGGCACACATCGCAACACAACTGCTCAGATCCGTCCTCCGTACGGCTTCACCAGACATCATGCACACGATAAATCGCTTGGCAGCAAGGCTTTGTCTGGCGGGTGGTAATTTCTGCCGGTGGCCGGTGTTATGGCCTACCACCGAGAAAATTAATTAATCAACATTAATAAATTAATTTAATTAACTTTTACTAATAATTTGAATCATTTTGAAGCAAATTACTTATCCATTGCTCCATATGTTCGAAAAATATGACTGATCAACAAGGTAACTAACGCAATGAACGTTGTTGAACTGTCAAAATGATACCCATTGCTACAGATATTGTGTTACATAATTAATCTGCTGATTATGCAACGAAAAATGAAATCAACAAAGTAATCCTCTCTACGGAAGCACTTAAGTTAGCAAGAACGGAGGATTTCGCTTTGTTACTTCGAGGAATAGATCAAAAATCAACAATTTAAAACATAAATGATTAAATCGACCCTCACTGTAATAATCAGATAAACATTAAAACTCAAAAAAAACTTAGCATTCATTAACACCTAGAAGGTTAAATTGGATTAGCTAGCTAAACTCCATAGACGCGATGGGGACTGTTCATTTATTATGTAAGACTTTTTTTCTATTCTTTTTTTGTTTAGGAACATTTAAAATCGCAGTGCGTATTGGGCCATGAACCTAAACGGACTCTTCGCATCATCACCATTTGGTTGAGCCAGGATTTTATGGAATGTACCTATTTCAAGTCTGTTCAGCCTCAAGACCCTGAAAGACTTGTTGTGGGGTTCAAACAAGTCTCATTTTTTTGTTTCGAACTGTCAACAGTGTCAATCCCTTATGGTTAGTTGACATGACAGCTCACTCGATATTTCACATAAACTTTCCCAATGAGATGGTGTCACGGGGAAAGATGAGTGTCACGCGCATTTTTCATTGGACTTTTAAAATTATTTATAGTGTCGTTTACTAAATAAATGCTCAATACTTTTATTGTTTTCCACATGTATTCTTAGACGGTAATACTTAAAATTAGTTCATGTGGACCCTGTCGGGCACAACAAAATAAGTGAAGTTAGGAGAGAGGAAGCACTTTTTTACACTCTACTACATTGCTTGCTAACGGGTGCGTGTGTGGGGGTGTGTGCGTGTGTGAGGGTGCGTGTGCGTGTGTGTGTGTGCGAATGAGTGTATGTCTATTTAAGTTTGTGTCTTTATATTTCTATCATTGAGGTATTCGTTGACAGAGTAGTAGCATTTATTTATAAAAAATTGTCTAAGTCTTTTTTATAAATATATTTATTTTATCTTCTTTTTTTATTTGTGCGGGTAGTTTATTATATAGTTTAATAGACATCACGTAGGGACTTGTCGAGTGCATTTTTAAGCGTGAACGTGGCATATTTAGTTTAGAACGATGCCTGAGTTGATAGCGTGACTGGTTGTCATCTCGTTTTGAGTACAGCTCTTGGTGTTTGAGAACAAATTTGCATGATTCTAGAATTTAAATACAGTGAAGAGTTAAGATATGTTTCTGAAAGAATGGTTTGCAACTGTCTGTTTGCTCAATGTTTACGAGGATTCTTATCAGTTTTTTTGCAGGATGAAAAGTGTTTGTACATCTGTACTGTTACCCCAAAGGGTGACACCATAGCTAAGCCATGCATAAGCGTAAGCAAAGTAGATGGTGAGAGCTGTTTCGAAATTGGTAGTCTTTTTTATTTCACGGAGGGCGTAAGAGAATTTTGAAATTTTTGAGTGTGTTTTGTGCGAAATGTGCGATATTTATGTAGTAAAAAGTGCATTCAATAAATAATTCATAAAGAACATTTAAATACTGCAGCATAGTGGCCACATCATGACTTTGGCCATCTTTTTCAACTGTTATTGGCGATATCCGCCATTATTGTGAAATAAAATTTTCAATGAATTTCTATAATTTGTTACACCTGTTATTGTCAAAATTGTGTCAAGATCAAGAGTTGAGGTTGACTATCACCTTTAAAAAAGAAGAAGAAGAGATGGTAACATAATGGCAATGCTGTCCTATATTCAGATATGATAAAAACAACATAAAAAATCATTTGAGGGTGTTTAAGCAGTTGTGTTGCGATGTGTGCCGGGTACGATGCAAGAAATTTCGTTGTGTCGGGAGTTTGATCGTAGAGGGTCTCCAGATCAATCTCCCTCTGGCATAGCATCGTTGGTCGTGTTGTTGGGTTTAATATTACAACACCTCACTGAACTGCCGTCTTCCTTCCTATTCACCAAGGTTTTTAGGTGAATAGGCTGAATAAACTAGCGCGCTTACCATCGGGCAGGATTACAGTCAAGCGCAAGTTTATAATTAAAAAAAAAACAAGCGACGATGTTATGTCGGCACTTTAATAATCCTTTATTATAACAAGTAAACTTTACAAACGTCATAATATCGATAAAATAAATTATTTATTGCAAATAGGACGTCTCTACGAACGACAGCAGGTCAAGTTACCCGAAACTGTCAAATAATCCCAATCAACCTTGAGCCTTGCTGCTTTACAGATAAAGTTGAAAATCTAATAAAGTTATCTGACAGATTGTAGTAGTTGTGCAAATACTTAAACAACAAGATATTTAAATACGAAAAAACAAACATCTGTGCAATCTACACAATGGTAGAAGTGAAGCCTTCAAAAATTTTATTTTCAAGATAACTAGCGGCCCGATAAATGCTTCGCTACGTATAAAGTGAAATAATAAAAACAAATTTATTTGATCATCTAAATTATTTATTCAAACATAAAACATTTTTTTTTAGTTGCTAGCTATTTTAAAAGTTGAGATCATAGGGATACGCGGTATAAACAAACTTCTCCTTTTGATTCACCGGTTAAGATCGTAGCTTCAATTAAATTTAGCAATAAGTTTATCACTGCCAATTCGGGCCATTACACAGTTTTGGTGGATTATAAAATGACAAAGAAAGTGGCATTGATTTATATATATATATACTAGCTTTTGCCCGCGACTTCGTCTGCGTGTAATTCGAATAAAAGCAAGGTCTTTATGTATCAATAACTGGTGCCCGCGACTTCGTGTGCGCAGTATTAGTATTTCGAGTAGCTTATATTAGCGTGAAAAGAACTAACATTATGACATTAAAATTATAACATACATAATTTTTGGGTCGTATTTGAAAAATATAACAGTCTGACAATATTGAGATGTTACATTCGCACTGTAATAACGTAACAATATTGTCAACATAAGAAATACAGTAATTAAGCACTGCAAACCCCTAATCATAGGCCTATAGGTAGCTACTGCAGTATGCTTCTATAAACTATATTTAGCGATTTTTTTCCTTCAGCATAAACATGCAGATTTTTCGCTTTGGAAACACGTGAGCAAGCCACATAGAGCTGACTGTGAGAAAAACTTATATACTTTTAAGGTTTGACCCTGCGATTTGTTGATCGTCATTGAAAATGCGACTTTCAATGGGAAATGCAGGCGTTTAAAATTGAATGGCAAGTTGTTGGGTATGATTGGGATGCGCGGTATAAGAACATTGTCTCCCTTGGCTTCTCCAGTTAAAATTGTGGCCTTCACAATGTGCCTCCCTAGTTCGTTAACTTGCAACCGAGTGCCGTTGCATAATCTTGGCGCGTCCAGGTTACGCATTAACAAAACAGGTACACCTACCTTTAATTCCAACTTGTGTGATGGCACCCCGGACAACTCTAAAGAGTTTAGGAACTCTACGGGATAACTTGTAGTGTCATCGGATGACATAACTGTGTCGATGGAGTTATACACGAATATTTCGCTAGTTATTTTGTCCAAGATTTTTTTATTTACTTTCGAAACAGTCTCATTTTTTGGAGCCAGTATGGTTCTTTCACACAACCAATTTTCGTTATAAATATATTACTCTGGCTGTTAAGTCGTGTCTGTCCGTTGAATTTTGACCTGGCATGAGCTCTGTAGTGATTTCTGGCCAGGCGGGATTACATGTCATTGTAATAAATAGATCAGGCCTCCCGTAGTTACGCACGTATGTGTACGCATCCTGCGTGTATTCATGAAGATATCTCGGGCTATTTACAAATGACGACGGGAGAATTACCATTTGACCCAAGTTATTTGGATTCAAATCCGCATCATTCCTTATCGCGTCTTGTAAATGTATATAATTTTCTGCTCGCAGTTTTGTTTGGTTCAAGGCAATAAACCTTAAGCGCTCACTCTCCACTTTGACATACATGTCCACCAAAAACTGAAGAAGGAGAAGTCTACATCGAAGTAATAAATTAAAATCGTTGCGACGTACCATCATATGATACGCATAAAAGTCTTTACAGGACACTTTTTTATTTGGTATGGGTTGTTTTGTAACTGGGTTTGTCTGAGGAATATCAAAACTGTACCCCTCTTGTCCTTTCCAAAACATTATCGGGTACTCGAGAGCGTCATAAAATCTATGAGTGTCCGGAACTCTAGTGAGCCGGTCATCATGCGCCTGAATAACGATATCCCGAGAAGCAGTTTGTTCACTACTAACTACTAAGGCAGCTATTTCATTTGTGGTCGGGGCATTGAATCTTCTTTCATGTTCACCACGTGGTACACGATCTGGGTGTATTACAACCTTGTAATTATCGCTAGTCACTCTATCTTTAGCCATTTTAAATTCATGTACTAAAATGTTGTGATTATGTAGAACTTGTTGTATTTTTTGAACCGTGTTTCTATCCAAACCTTGCACGTACTCAGAACGCCTATTAACTTGTGCTTCCTCATCGCCCATGAAATAAACTTGCAAAAATTTTGGTTGCGTATTGGTAGCAGGAAGCAAAGATCCAATTGTGTGGTATACTTGCCCTTGTATTGTAAAAGTCGGACAAAATCCTGGCATAGAAACAATATTATCCGCCCCAAAAGATGTCATGTGGAAGCACGTGTTGTATTTTCTTATGTTTTTTAGGAAACGGCGAGACTCATCTGTTTCATGAGAGAAAAGTTCTTAAAGCGGCTCAACTGGCTCATCTATTGAAGCAAGAGCTACTTTTCCTCCTGAACAACACATGCCCGCAGCTTCTTCTTTCCACTTAAGAGCACCGCAAAATCTACATTCTTTGTTCATAGGTTCTATTTTTATAAGATTGTGGCTTCCGTAATTAATTACGGAAGCCACAAGCTGCATTTGAGTACGACGAGACACTTGAGTGTCTCGTCGTACTCAAATGCAGCTTTGTCGAATACTCCCCACGTGTTTCTTCTGAATATTAGACGTCGCTGTTGTGCCCTTTCAGCAACAGCGCGTCTGCGAGATTCAGCTTCTTCAACGGTTTCTGTAGCTCTTTGTGACGCTATGTAAGTTGCCTGCTGAAGAAGCCGAGCGTGGGACTGTTCAGGTGTCTCAGCAGCCCGTTGAGATGCCAGATATTCAGCGTGGTGTTGACGTCGAGCTTGGGACTGTTCAGGTGTCTCAGCAGCCCGTTGAGATGCTAGATACTCAGCATGCTGTCGAAGGCGGTTTTGAGACTGTTCTGGTGTCTCATCAGCTCGTTGAGATGCCAGATTTTCAGCGTTCTGTTGACGTCGAGCTTGGGACTGTTCATGTGTCTCAGCAGCCCGGTGAGATGCTAGATACTCAGCATGCTGCCGAAGGCGGTTTTGGGACTGTTCTGGTGTCTCGGCAGCCCGTCGAGATGCTAGATACTCAGCGTGCTGTCGACGCCGATCCTGGGACTGCTCTGGTGTCTGAGCAGCTCTGTGAGCTACCTCACGCTCCGCCTGTTCAAGCCTTCGCAGTTCGGCTTGTGGAAACGTCTCGTTAAGTCTAGCTACTTTCATAGATCGAGCTTTATTAGAGCTTTGGGAAAGATTAGATGTTGAGATTTTGCGGGTGGATAGGGTTGTTGGCCAAATAAAGCGTCCAGGTGTGAGATTTAATTAGACTTTATTGCTCACAGTTATCAAAAAGTACCTGTTGACAAATATTTACAGGTTTTATTACTACAATAATGACAGTGCAAAAAAAAAATATAAGGTGGCACATGGCGACAAGTTTTAGATAGAAAAATACAATATTCGTTGATATGGAATCATCATACCTCTTGATGCTTACAGTCGCTCTTGTTTTCATAAACAGAATCACTATGAAACAATCGCCGGATTGTATCATAAACTTTGTAAAATAGATAAAGAAAATTGGAGCACACTTTGCCAAGTCGCCATACAAAAAGATGCGTCATAGAGTATATCAAAAGCCAACTTAATCATAGAACAAAAGACAATAATTTTACATAAGTGCCAACCTTGACTCGATACAAAAAAAGCATAAAGTTTAGAATTAGTTTTTTTTTTTGTGATGTCAGCTGTCAGTTGATCAATTCTCAACACTCCTCCTTGATCAACTTACAGCGGAGTCTTTCAAATACTCTCCTGTTGAGTGGCTTGGTTAGGATGTCTGCAATCTGATTGCTGCTCTCGACGTGTTGCAGCATGACAGTCTTGCCTATGTGTTGCTGAATGTACTTTCGTGGTATCTCAATATGCTTCTTTCCTTTACTTGTTTTCCCTTCATGTGCGTTGTTCAGCATGTGTATGGCTGACATGTTGTCCACGAACAATTTGATCGGCTGATCGGTTTTCATGATACCAAGTTCTAGTGCGATTCTCTTGATCCAGCACACATCGTCAATGACAGACACTGCGGCACGGTATTCGGCTTCTGCTGTTGAAGTTACCACCAGACGCTGCTTCTGCGAGTACCAGATCACTGGCCCTCCTCTCATCACTAACACTCCACTCGTCGACTGTCCTGTCTCAGAGTCCCCTCCGTAATCCGAATCTGTGTAAGCAACAAGTGTTTTGTCTCCTTCGAAGAAAATTCCTGCTTCTGCTGTCCCTCTCAAGTACTGGAATACACGTTTCACCATTGCCTGGTGACTCTTCATTGGCTCGTTGCAGAATCGGCTGAGGAAATTTACGGCGAAGCTGATGTCTGGCCTGGTTATTGTAGCGAGGTACAATAAACTTCCTATCGCCTCACGATAGTTATTGATGATTGGAAGCCGCTCGTCGTTTTTGTAATTTGTCTTTTTGGTAATCATCCCTTGTTCAATGGGTGTGGTTGCTGAGTTGCAGTGTTCGAGTTTCATTTTCCTAAGTATCTTCTGTATGTAACGAGGCTGATTTACAAAGATACCATCTTTCCTGACTTTTATTTCCATGCCCAAATACGTCAATTTTTCTTGAACTTTCTCGTTGAATGTTATCTCGAACTCATTACTTATCTTACTTAGAAGTTTGTATATTTCTTCTGCATTTCTTCCAACTACCAATCCATCATCCACGAACAATGAGAGCATAATGCTCTTGTCTTGGTTATAGTATATACACGGGTCGTCATCTGTGCTGATCAGGCCTATCTTCTCTTCAAAATGCTTGGTGACCCTTTCATTCCACATTCTCGGAGCTTGTTTGAGCCCGTAAAGACTCTTGTTCAACTTGCAAATTTTCTTAGATCCATCTTCGAACCCCTCAGGCTGATACATATAAATTTCCTGCTCCAAGTTTCCGTACAGGAATGCTGTTTTAACATCAAATGAAACTAACTTCATTTTCTCTGATGCTGCGTGACTCAGAAGTAAGCGAATAGATGCATGGCGGGCCACTGGGCTAAAAGTTTCTGCGTAATCCACTCCTTCTTTCTGCTCAAATCCTCTTGCCACGAGTCTGGCCTTAAGTTTTCCGTCTGCCTTCTCTCGAAGTACCCAGCGACAAGTGATCGGTTTTATTCCTTCTGGACAGTTCACCAGTTTCCAAGTATTCATTTTCATCAACGAATCGTACTCCTCCTGCATTGCTCTCCTCCACTTCTCATCCTTGAGTGCCTCACTTGCTGAAATGTTCTCCGTTTCACCAGTCATGGCTACTTGGGCGCTGTTTCCTCCTCTGAAAGTATCAAACACATAATCTCTGAGTCTTGGTGGTGGTTGCAGGGTGGAACGGTTTCGCAGTCTTCTTCCTTTTGGTTCTCCTTCTGCTGGGGTCGTTTCACTTTGGCTGTCGCTTGGTTCCTCATTCTTCTCTCGGCTCTTCAATTTGTCATTCTGTTCGCTTTCTCTCTCTGTCTCAGTTGCTTGTTCTGTCTCACTGTTGCTACCTTCCTCTTCATCCTCAGGTTGATCCTTCGATGATTCTAGTTCAGTGCTTTGCTTCATACTCAGTTGCTCTTCATCGAAAAGTACATTGTCTGAGCTGATGATTTCTCTTCTGTCTAACATGTAAATCCTGTAGCATGGTGAGTCGATGTCATAGCCTATCAGAATTCCTTTTTCTGACTTTCTATCAATTTTGCCTCTCTTGTGGTCATGAGTCAAGACGTAACATTTACATCCAAAAGGTCGCAGATTCTCAATCTTCATTTTTCTTCCGAACCACAGTTCTGCTGGGCTTTTCCCTGGAACATTGCTGGTTCCTGTCTGGTTGATAGTGAAGATTGCGTAGTTCATTGCCTCTGCCCAAAGTTTCTCATCGAGTTCGTTGGCGTGTATCGCTGACCTGGCTGCCTCAACAATCGTTCTCATTTCTCGTTCAACCCTTCCGTTCTGCTCTGGCGTGTGTACATTCGTGAAGGTGTGAAAGATTCCAAGTTTATCCATTAACTCCTTCGTTTTCGCATTTTTCAATTCTTTGCCATTATCAGATCTCAGACTCTTCACTCTCCTTCCTAGTTGATTCTCCACCAGTCTCAGATAACTCGCTATCTTCTCCGGGGCTTCTCCTTTGGTTTTCATGTAAAAACAGGTTCGGTAGTGTGTGAAGTCATCCTTGAACATTAGCCAGTACTTGGCTCCTCCTAATGATGGGATGTTCATCTCACCGGTGTCGACATGTACAAGCTCTAGTGGTTCCTGGGCTGTCTTTGGGTTGTTTGGATGTGAGATTCGATGTTGCTTTCCGTATGCACAGGCTTCGCATACATAATTATTCCAGTCATCAATGTATTTGATTCCTCTTCTCTTCAATATGTCCCTGACATACTTGACGTTTTGGTGGGCAAGCCTCTCATGCCAAGTTTTGATCGATACTGCAATCAAACTTGTCTCTTCCTGTCTTCTCAGCATCATTTTAAATAAATTTCCTTTGCGTTTTGCCATTGCTATAATTTCTCTGCCATCTGAACTGAAAAATGTTGATTCTTTTCCATTTGCTTTCTGAATGTATCCTCTGTCCAATAGTTGACTCACTGAGAACAGATTAAAGTTGAGATTCGGCACGTAAATCACATCCTCTAGTACCACAGAGTACCACTTCTGACCATCAAAAGCTTCCATTTCAATGTTCCCGACTGCAACGCCATCCAACCTGGTCGAATCTCCAATCACAACTGAAATAGGTTCATCCAGCTCGACCAGCTGAGCAAACCATTCACGACGGGATGTCATGTGTTGGCTGGCTCCACAGTCTTGGTACCATGAAGCTGCCCTATCCTTGGAGATGTTGTTATCCACTGTTGAGAGTGCTGTGGTCAGTAGTGCCCTTTTCTTGGTTGTGCCATTCATTGACTTACTTTCTTCTTCCCGTGAAGGACATTCCTTTGCAAAATGTCCCTTCTTCTTGCAAATGTTACATGAGTACTTCTTCTTACAATATGCAATATATTTGTCGCAGGGCTTGCTTCTACATTCCTTGATCACGTGACCTGGCTTCTCACATTTGTAGCATGTGACAGTTGACCTGCTCTGCTTGTTTCTGGGTGACCGTCCTGGTTTCTCATGTCGAGCCATGAGAGCGTTGTTGGTGCTGCCCTCGATGTTTGTCGTCTCTTTTGTTCGCTCATCCTCAAGTCTCAAGCGTTCGATGAGAGTTTCCACGTTCTTTGCTGCTCCGGTCACGTTGTCCCAAGATGTCCTGAAATGTGCCAGTCTCGATGGTAACACACTCATGATCCTTGTCATTATCCAACTTTCCCTCATTGGATCATTCTCAGTTGACACTTCATCAGCAAGTTCCAAAATCTCCAAACAATTTTCAACAGCTGATTTATTTTCATCATAGGAAAAGGTAAAAAATTTGATTCGGGAAGTTTCTAAAGTTACATCAGTCTTAGTGCCATACAAGCTAGTTAATTTATCAATCATCATTTTAGCAGTTTTGCAATTTGCTATTTTGTTTGCAATTTTACTATTAACATTTAGACCTATTAACGTTTGAGCTTCAATATCTTTCTTTATCCAAGCTGAAGCGGTTGCATCAGCCGCAGTACCTGCTGGTCTCGGCTTTGCGCCAGTTACTACTTCATACAATTCTTTATTCTTAAGCGCTAGGTTTAATTTAAATCGCCATGATATAAAATTGACATTTCCCTGACTATCTTCGTTCAACATTTCCAATTGAGACTTTACAGTATCCATTTTGAATTTAAACTTTACAATTTAACTGACTTCTTACAATTTTTAAATAAACAAAATGAATTTACTGTCTTTCGTGAAGATTTTCTGACTTGAAGTTGACTTGCGTGTTGGTTGTTGAACGTTGACTGTGCGATGGCTGCTCCCTCGTCGTAAATTTGTAGGTTATGTTATCTTTGCCGGCATTTACTTCCTGGTCTGCTTTACTCGAATTTCCTGTCGTTTGCTTTCTTTCGCTGCCAATGAAAAAACCCTTCACAGTTGTCCTGGGCCCATAACCTGTTGAGATTTTGCGGGTGGATAGGGTTGTTGGCCAAATAAAGCGTCCAGGTGTGAGATTTAATTAGACTTTATTGCTCACAGTTATCAAAAAGTACCTGTTGACAAATATTTACAGGTTTTATTACTACAATAATGACAGTGCAAAAAAAAAATATAAGGTGGCACATGGCGACAAGTTTTAGATAGAAAAATACAATATTCGTTGATATGGAATCATCATACCTTTTGATGCTTACAGTCGCTCTTGTTTTCATAAACAGAATCACTATGAAACAATCGCCGGATTGTATCATAAACTTTGTAAAATAGATAAAGAAAATTGGAGCACACTTTGCCAAGTCGCCATACAAAAAGATGCGTCATAGAGTATATCAAAAGCCAACTTAATCATAGAACAAAAGACAATAATTTTACATAAGTGCCAACCTTGACTCGATACAAAAAAAGCATAAAGTTTAGAATTAGTTTTTTTTTTGTGATGTCAGCTGTCAGTTGATCAATTCTCAACATTAGACTTACGCTTTCGCGGCATAATTATTTCTTAGGAGGTACTTTTTCTACGATATTTTTATTTTTATACTTGAAAAATGCAAAACCTGCCTATTAAATCAAAATTATAGCTACATACTAGTAATAGTATAAAAAATAATTGTAATTTGCTGATTGAAAAACAAAATCAAGCTTTCGTTGTATTATTATTATTTATGCCTATATTATTATTACTTATACCTATATACAATATATACTATAAATATTAATGGACGCCAAGAAAAAACAATTACCAACCTATGTACCTAATTAAAATAAAAACATCTGTGAAAAATGCAATATCTGCTTATTCAATTAAAATTATAGCTACTTATTAATTAATAGACAGGCAAAAAATAATTCTAATATTATTCTATTACTATATACACATTATCCTTACTTAATTACTATAAATGCAAATCGCTAGTGCCTTCAAAATTCGCAAAACGAACACAACCGTCAACGACGTCTGCCCTCAAACGTTTGCCCGTGTTCGGGTCGTGCACTCGGCGATGAGCGACTTCTCCTCCCACCTCACCGCGACCGACCCCGCTCCATTCGCCCGCCGCGCCGCCCGTCGGACCGTAACATACCATAGTATCGCGCGTTCGGTTTGTCATCGTCGTAACTATTAAAATATTTGTCCAAATGATGTATTGTGAAGGACAAAATTTATCTCCTTTAAATACCAAAAGCGATAAAAGTATTCATTTTGATAAGGATCCATTTATTACTACCAAATGTGCATTAGAAATAAATTATCAATTTTTATTGTATTTATGGTTCACTATTTTGACAATAATGGCTTACTCATAAAAGATAGATATATATGGTGTCGCAGAATTTTTTGTAGGACTATTTAAGATAAATATTTTCACCATACATTATATACATGTAGCACTAACTGTTTTTGCAGCACACGCCTGAATAGCTCGCAGATTGCAGAATTTTTTCAGACTTAAATGACATTTATCGTTATATTTTGGACAATTCACACAATATCTTTATAAATTATAGCCTATGTGTTATTCTGATCTATAAGCTACATTACTGTAAAGTTTCATTAAAATTCGTTTAGTAGTTTTTGCGTGAAAGAGGAACAAACATCCATCCATACATCCATCCAAACAAACTTTCGCCTTTATAATATTAGTAAGGATAGATGAGATGATGGTCCACCGTTTATTAAATTCAATTGGTACAAAAAATCTGATATATGAAGAACCGCTCGACCGATTCTGTTCAAACTTCACATAAACCATCTACTAATTAGTCAAAATAAAGCCTAAATATTTGGTTTGGATAGGTGAGTCCGTTCTTGAGTTATAAAATTACAAAGTAAAGTAAAGTAAAGTAAAGTATTTATTTCTTTGCAAACATGGGTATAGCACACAGGTGTTTTTTTTTTACAAATAGTTCTCCATATTTTACCGACACATGGGCATGCAAATGTTCACAATTCAAAATTTAAAACTTTAGAATCACAAGGAATATTATATATACTTGTATTAAAAGATGTCAAAATATGGTCACATTAGGTCACATATTTAAAAAATCAAAACATCAAAACAGGGTCACAATAACTATGTCAAAAAAGTGTAAACAGTACGTCAATTAAACAAGTGAATCATCATTAAGAAAATCGTCAATTGTATAATATGTCTTCACAATTAAAATGTCATTTAGCGCTTTTTTAAATTTCACTATTGTCAATTTTTTTATACCATTTGGAACTCTATTATATATGCGTGGGGCAACACCAAAAAAACTTTTCCGCATTAGTGCGGTTTTACATTTCACTTGACATAGTTGATTAACATATTGAGTCCGTATTGGATTTCTTTTGATCTCTGATATTTTTTTAAATAAATGTGAGTTACACTTCACAAATAGAGCCGTTTTCAATATATACAAACAAGGCATAGTTAAAATTTTTAATGACCTAAAATGAGGAACACAGCTATCTGTCGTCTTAAGGCCACACATTGACCTGATGCATCGCTTTTGCAACCTAAACACCAGTCCCACATCAGTAGACTGTCCCCAGAAAATAATGCCATAACGTAAAACAGAAGCAACTAATGCATGGTATGCAGTTAAAAGTGCCTGACTGTTAACGGACTTTGAAAGTTGAAAAAGAGCATATGCGGATTTGCTGAGCTTCTTACACAGTTCTTCAACATACGGCTTCCAGGTGAGTTGGCTATCTAAAGTGATACCTAAGAACTTAGCCGTGTTAGCCTCTTCAATATCAGAGCCTTTATAAGAAATTCTAACGTTAGGGTTTCCTTGCCTTTGATAAAAATGCATCACTTTTGTTTTGCTTAGGTTTATAACCAAATTATTATTGTCTAACCAATTTATAATGTCACTTAAGCAACTATTAATGTCATTCCTGTAGTTACTTGGATTTGTACATTTTATTATTGCTGTACTGTCATCTGCAAATAGAACCGTCTTGTTAGTCGTTGCTTTCGGGAGATCATTAATGTATATTAAAAAAAGTAGAGGACCCAGTACACTACCTTGTGGGACGCCATACTTTACATTTCTTGGTTTCGATACATAAAAGGTTTCTAATTTAGTTTTAGGACATATCTTAGAAATTTCCGTATATTGTATCCTATTGCTCAGATAAGATTTTATTAACTCTAAGATGTTTCCTCTTATACCATAACTATTTAATTTGCACAACAAAATCTTATGATCTACGTAGTCAAAAGCTTTAGTCATGTCTGTATAAATTGCACAGACTGGATTTCTTCTGTCTACTGACGGCATTATGTTAGCTAGCAAGTCAAAAAGTGCCATATTAATGGTAGTGTTCTTACGAAAACCCTTTTGTTCCGTGCAAAATAAATTATACTTTTCGAAATAGGCATATAAAGAGTTATAGATAACTTTCTCGAAAATTTTTGAGATAATTGGAATTTTTGCTATAGGTCTATAGTTTTTTAGATTTGTTTTGTCATCTTTTTTATACAGAGGTTTTATTATTACTTTTTTGAGCTTGTTTGGGAAGATGCCATCAGCTATGCATAAATTAATAATATGAACTAATGGAGCTGCTACTATTTCTTTGGTAAACTTTAATACTTTTGTGGAAACTCCATCATATCCTACAGTATTAGTATTTTTAAGATTGAAAATTATTTGTATTATATCATCAATTGTCACAGGTTGCATAAATAGTGAATTCAAAACTTGATTGTCAATTGTATTATTTAATGTGATGTCAACTTTAACATTTTTCTCAATTGTGTCAATAAAATAATCGTTAAACTCGTTTGCGATGTCCAAAGCGTTTGTAAATGTCATATTTTCTCTTTTCACACACATTATAGGCTCAAGTGGCAGACAAAATTTTGATTTATTTATGATCTTCCATGTAGCTTTTGATTTATTTTGAGCAGTATGTATGAAATGATTATTTTGTGCTTTCTGTGTTAACTTGATAATTTTCCTATAACGTTTTGTGTAATTTTTAAGGGCTAGTTTATTTTTAGAATTTGAATTTAATCGATATGTCCAAAGTAACTGCCTTTGTTTCATACTACATTTCTTTATTCCCCGCGATAACCATTTTGTTTTCTTGCTCGTTTTAATTGTTATAATTTTCTCCGGAAAACATAAACTATATATAAGCATAAAGTCATCCATAAAATTGTCATAAGCTTCGTTGGCGTCTTCAGCTTCATATACTCGCATATAAGACAGAGAGCTGAGATGTTTTTTAAAAGTAATTAAATTTTCAATACATATGTCCTGTTTTTTTGTTTTCCAATATTTTAGTTTGCAAGTTTTGTGTATTGGTACTGTTAGTATTTGAGATGTGAAAGAAAGTGGCATTGATTTTTATATACAGTATGTTAAGAAAACCCTGTCCGACCCATAAGGATAATAAAGGTTAGGTAAACACATGACCAAACATAATATAAAATTTTACGTAATCATCATAGTAGGTACCAATACAAATGAATTTTGAAATAATCTTTTTTTCCCGCGAATTAATTCCAAGTTCCCCGAAATTTGATAATTTTTAAAAAGTCACAACACCGGTATTATTATGAGCAAATAGCGATGCGACCACGTGCCGCGTGCCCTGCCGCCCGCATCCCGCGGAAGGGTGGTTAACGCACATTTATTAAGTTACCTCTTTTTGCGAAATAATATTTATTATTTAGGGTTTTTTTTTTTTTTAAGTTTAGCCCGGTTTTGTATGCATTAGTAGAATCAGTTATCGATACCTAACAACACCTTCACGGGTCGGACAAGGTTTTCTTAACATACTGTATATAAAAGTGAAGATGAAACAAATAATATAAACGTATAATCGAATACAAAATACGAAGAAACTTTCACTTCAAAACAGATTTTATCACCTTCCACTTCAAATAACAACAATACCAGCCGACATTGACCCCAGAAACCTTCAATTCTTTATTTTTTCTTTTTTGGATATCAATACCTCCCACGTCTGCGGAGTGTAGCTAGCTAATTTAATCTGACCCTGTCCGCGTACCGATATGGTAAAGATATTTGAAACAAATTGGACCTATTGAAATGAAACAAAAACATAGTTCACCACAGTAGCTCACCATTGAAAGAACTACAAAAAAAAAAAACGCGTTTTGTAGTTTAAAGTAAATAAATTTCAATTCAATTCTCATAATCATTCAACGTTTATTTCTGACCCTCGCTTTGACTATAGAATCATTGTTTATTATCATTAAAGTGTTATTTTTCATCGGATTTTTGTGTTAAAGACCTTTTTATTTACATCTACTTCCGAATATCATTAAGGAAGGCTAGGTTAGTGGCGTCAATAAGTTGTTGGGTTCGGTACTAAACAAATGACGGTTGAATATTTTCTCATCTTGATTGCCAAACTGGAGTAGATACTCTAGCCGCGGGTTTTTGAAAGAGAGAGCGTGGCCACAGGCGCAAAGACAAGTGATGGAACACAGGTGGGTTTTAGTCAGTAAAAGTCTGACACGCCCTTCGACTCCAGAGCGAGAGAGATTATTTGAGGATTTAACATCAGCAAAAAAAACGAAAAAAATGTCTATATCTATGTGTTGCTGACATGCAAACCTCCACGAATAGGTTACGAGACAAATTTTCATCATCATCATCATTTCAGCCGAAATACGTCCACTGCTGGACATAGGCCTCCCCCAAAGATCTCCACGACGACTGGTTCTGCGCCTCCCGCATCCAACAGTTTCCCGCGACCTGCACCAGGTCGTCGGTCCACCTCGTCCCAGGCCTACCCACTCTCCGTCTTCCGGTGTAATAAATATCGGAGAAGAAAGATGAGATTACCAGTCTCAGTAGGGGGAAGTGATATACAGAATGGTGCTGACAATACGACAATAAATTAAACATCGTGTAATCCAACACATTGTTAATCTACCCATAAAAAAAATATATAAACATATCCATTAGTTTAGTCACATGAAATCATTTTTCACATTTTCTACATGATGTAACATGTTGATAAGGAAGCGCTTACAGGTTAATAACCACCGCATCCTGCGGTATTAAACTTTAACAGTAATGGCGCCAAAAAGCAAGTCGATACAAAACCGCAGCGTCGCCGATCGAAGGTCATTGAACCAATATTTTAAAGAAAGTTCTATTCCGTTCGCAATTTTATGCGATTTAATTTGTTTGAAATTTTCATTTTTTTTATTTTTGATGCTAGGTTTTTTCTGCGCTTTAGGATCTTTCCTATGAACCAGCATAGTCTATGTTTTCATTTATTGTCGTATTATCAGCACCACTCTATATATAACAGAAAAATCTATTATAACTAACTTAACTTATCATTAAAAAAAATACATTATTTAGTCTGAAAAAAAAAAATTTTTCATCGTTTTCACGACCATTTGGCACTAAAAAAATATAATCTAACAAAAAACGCGAAACTTGCCAAATACTTGAGACTGAGACTTAGAAGTTGTAGATTGTAAATTCAAACCTCATCAGGAGCATTACTTTATGTAAATAATTTCATCACCACTGCTCTCAAAACGGTGAAGGAATACAACGTGAGGAAGCTGTCATCCAAGAGGCACTTCGAAGACATGTGACATCTACCAACTCGCACTCCCTCTCACTGAGGGAAGGTCCTAGGAGTGGAAACATTATAGGCTGGTACCGCAATACTCTTCGTGATAAACTTTCCAACACTTCAACAAGTTTTGCGGAACCCTAAATGATACCAAATAGTATGAGTCAGATGGGTGATACATAATAGTATTCGTAATTATAATCATTGTGTGTATAATAATGATTGTAACAGATTGAATACCATATTGTATAACTAACAACATCACACGAAATAATTATAATGAAAACTACGCATATGGTGTTGGAATTTGTGAATAATACCACCTTATACGGAAGATGCAGTAACGGTTTTAACCAATTTTTTTTTTTTTTTTTTATAAATTATGCGCTTGACCGCAATCCCGTCTGATGGTAAGCAGTGATGCGATCGTTGATGGTAAAGCGCGCTAGTTTATTAAGAGCCTATTCACTCTAGCCTTGAAGACACTCAAATTGTAATGTGACGGAAACACCGACGCCGGCAAATTGTTCCAGTCCCTCGATGTACGCGTTCGTCCGGATCGCAGTGGTGTCAACGACGGGTCGTCCGATGATGGAACGGAGATGGGGGAATTAAATCATGCAATTCCCTTGCACACTCACCAGAATGCATCCTATAGAAGACCGAAAGGCTGGCTACTCTACGCCTGTGCTCCAGGCTTTGGAGACCGTTTCGAGTTAAGTCTGGGTCGCCAATCAGCCTCTTCGCACGCCTCTCCACCGAATCCAAAGTGGCAAGGTGACATTTCGCAGCACCAGCCCAAATGTGGCTGCAGTACTCCACACACGAGCGGACCTGTGCTTTGTATAAAATTAGAAGCTGCCCAGGTGTGAAGTACCACCGGACTTTCGCGATGACGCCTAGTTTTCTGGCAGCCACCCTGGCCTTGGACTCAATGAACCGCCCAAAGTTAAGGCTCGAGGAAATCTTAACTCCCAAAAGCTGAAGACGGTCGGTACACTCCAAGGATACATTCTCAAAAGTAGGAGCCAAGGTAAAGGGGCTCCTTTTGGCGGTGAAAAGACACGCCTGTGTTTTGGCGGCATTGAATGCTACAAGATTGGCATTGCCCCATTCGGAGACTGCCTGCAGTGCAGCACTCACACGCTCTACCATGGCCTCTCTTTCGGACCGGATAGTTTCCTTACTAGCCCGAGCTTCCGGCAGGTATCTCTCCACAACTGTGCTGTCATCTGCATACC
The DNA here is from genome assembly GCA_037179545.1 of Sesamia inferens. Lineage (NCBI taxonomy): Eukaryota > Metazoa > Arthropoda > Insecta > Lepidoptera > Noctuidae > Sesamia > Sesamia inferens. The sequence continues at coordinate 2,504,862 of CM073949.1, read as the reverse complement.
CATAGATACTGGGCATCAGCAGATCGTTAATATGCAGCAGGAACAGAGTTGCAGAGAGAACAGACCCCTGAGGAACACCGGCATTGGTCGACATGGGCTCAGATGAACATCCGTCGACAACAACTCGGAGGGACCGTTCAGTCAGGAAGTCTTTTACCCAGCCAGTCAGGCCAGCGGAAATGCCGTACGCTGGAAGCTTACTCAAAAGGCCAGCGTGCCATACCCGGTCGAAGGCCTTCGAGACATCAAGGGAGACGGCAATCGCTTCCCCATTTTTCTCGAGGGCCTCGCCCCACAAGTGAGTGGCATACACTAGTAGGTCCCCAGTTGACCGATTGCGTCGAAAACCGTACTGTCGGTCACTGAGGAGATCGTTACCTTCCAGGTATGCCAAGAGGCGCGAGTTCAATACACGCTCCATAATCTTGCAGAGTATGGAGGTTATTGAAATCGGCCGATAGTTGGTAGGATCGGCACGACTACCCTTTTTGGGCACGGGCTGCACGTTGGCAAGCTTCCAGGACTTGGGCACTATACCAGTCCTAAATGAGAGGCGATACAGGCGCGTCAATACAGGAGACAACTCGGGCGCACAAGCCTTAAGAACAATCGCTGGTATACCATCTGGACCACTAGCCTTATTCACGTCCAGACGACACAATACTCTCAGAATCTCCTTGTTTCTAATGCGAACCTCCGGCATTGAAGTTCCGCAATGAGGTAAATTAGGTGGAGTAGCATCGCCAGTGTCAAGACGCGAACTATGGGCAAAGAGAGATGCAAAGAGACCTGCTTTCTCTCTCGCCGTATGGGCCAGTGCTCCATCAGGCCTAACCAGCGGGGGCAGTGTGGGCCGACAGAAGTTCGTCTCGACCGATTTGGCTAGGGACCAGAAAGATCTGCTACCGGAAGGGTGCGCAGAGAGCTTGTTACCAATGTTAGTAATGCGGTCGAAGCGAGCCTTCTTAAGCGCCTTTTTGTAGGACTTGGCAGCACGGTTAAAGGCTCTCTTCTTTGAGCTTAGATCCAGAGCTCTGCGGTCACGAGCGTCAACCCAGGCGAGGAATGCCGTGTGCTTACGCTGTTCAGCTTGAACACAGTCGGCGTTAAACCATGGGCGAGCCGAGCCACCGACGGGCACGTCACTGAAGGGGATAAAATACTCCATAGCTTGACGCACCACGTCGGTTATAGCGTCCGCACAGCTCGATGGATTGCTAGAAGAGAAGCAGACCTGCTGCCAAGGATAAGATGCAAAGAAGTGGCGCATCTCATCCCAATCTGCTGACTTGTAACGCCATATTCGCCGCTCACCACGCAAGTCGCAATCAGGTGGGGAGATGGACGTCACAGACTTCACCAGACAGTGGTCTGAAGTTCCTAACGGTGAGGAAACTGTAACAACACATCTGTCCGGATCAGTGGTCAGCAGAAGGTCCAGACAATTGGCGGAATGACCAGCCACATCAGGCACCCTAGTCGCTTCTTCCACCAGCTGGGAAAGGCCCATTGACAGCGCAAAGTTTCGCGCTTCTCTCCCAGCGTGGTCGGTCCTCTGGTATGGGGAAAGCCAGTCTTGTTGGCAGGCATTAAAGTCCCCCAGAGCGACGAACTGTGCGTCAGGGTGCCGATGCAGTACATTGTCAGCAGCCACACTGAGGTGGTCAAATAGTCGAGTTGTCTCCTGGTCACCGCTGTGCAATCGGTAGACACAGGTGTAGACAATTTTGTCCACACCAGTGTCAACCAACAGCCATGAAGACGATAGATGAGAGTCTTCGAGGTGACGGAGACGCCGGCAACAGATGTCATTGCGGACATACACACAGACCCCGGCACGCTGCAGGAAATGATGCTCCAAAGAGTATCCCGGGTATTTGAGGTATGCCGCATCAGACGGACATCTGATCTGGGTCTCCGTCAAGAAAAGTAGGTGGGGCTTTTCAGTCTCAAGGTGGTGATGGACTGCATCGATATTGGAGTGCAGTTAAACTAGTAGATACGGGAAAAAAATGTCTCACTGTATTTCTTGATTTAAAAAAGGCCTTTGATACCGTTTCCATCCCCATTCTTGTGCGTAGCTTGGAAGGTATAGGCATAAGAGGAAACCCGGTAGAATTACTAACAGATTACCTGCGGGATCGTAGGCAAAAGGTAAAAGTAGGAGATTACCTAAGTAAGGAGGCTTACGTGACCTACGGCGTCCCGCGGGCAGCATATTGGGTCCGACACTATTTTTGATATACATCAACCATCTCTGCAAAATGATACCAAAAAATGGCCGCGTCTTCTTATATGCAGATGACACAGCTATTGCATTTTCTGGTAATACGTGGGAATACGTATATCAGTCTGCTGAGAACGGCCTGTTCAAAATTGCTAAATGGTTAAATTCACATCTTCTAACGCTGAATATTTCTTAATATTTTTTTTTTTTTTAATAATAAATGCTTAACGTTTTCCCTGCGACTTAGTGGCTTCAGTTAAAGAGTTTTCTTAAAAAAAAAGTTGCTCCATAGTAGTAATTTCTCCTGTATTGTGGGTGCGTTTACAAACATTTAAAATCACACACACAAACAGCCACACCCGGAACAACTACTTGTAGGTCATATAAATATTTCTTCCGTGCGGGAATCGAACCCGCGATACGCAACGCAGCAGTCTATAGCTTAACCAATGCGATAAACGTGCAGTTAAAAGAAAAGATCTAGCTCGTCCAAGCACAAATATTTCCTATATTTCTCTCAGCAGCTGAAACGCGGCCGTTACGAGAACTGGAAAAGAAAAAGATAGACGCTTTAGAAATGTGGTGTTGGTGAAGAAGTGGGTATCATGGACCGAGTTTAGAACAAAGGTTTCTAAACTCTGTAAACTCGGTGTCAAACAGCGTCTTTCAGAATAAGTACAGTCCCGTAAACTCGGATTTTGCTGTCACATGTAATAACAGTCAGGGAACAGAACTCATGGAAGTCACTGATGAGGTAGACCGACCAATTCAAGTCGGCAGTGGGGGGATCTGTTAATGAAGGCTCCAGACTGTCGTACAACAGAGATAGATGAAGAGAAATCGTGCACCGAGCTACATCAACATCTCGAATTCAGTCATAGTGTCCACGATCACTCTGTCAAGAGCAAAACGAAGAAAAAGAAGAAGAATCTTTTCCCCAATATCTTAGAATCGACTTCCAGTCAAACCAGATTCTGCTTAATACCAATATTTTCCATGGAGTGACTGCCTATCTGAGCTTCTAAAACACACACTTGCTGGATAAAACAATACCTCCTTTTTGTGGGTGGGAAATCATTGAATGACCTCTCCCGCTCGGGGCAGAGCGAAAGGGGGTTTTAGTCTTTTGACTAATGAACGTAATATTATGTTGGATAGTGTACAAGTTACATCCGGAGTCGTTTATTATACGGACCTTGTAGAAACTAGAACCAATTTCCGTGCGTTCAGGCGCTATTGCCATACCTATTATTGGAATCAATTGTAACAGCTAATACCTACTTAGGACCCATTAACTTAATCAAATTTTATTCCGTGGTGTTTGGCAATCTGGGCTTCTCCCAGTTGCAATAATGTCCCTTTGTGCCGATTGGCCTAGTTCTTTTCTGTCTCCTGCTTGTTATGGAGGGAAGTGGAAAAAAATTTTTTTTTCTTACTCCTCCGCTATTCTTTTCTGATTAATTTCGTTGCGGGATCCAAGACAGTTGAATCGTTTCTCCGGGACTCGTCGAGCTTCATTGCTCGGCGTTTTTCTGGCGGTCTCCACTGTTGATTCTGGCTTTCAGGAGTTGCAGTGGTTGGGAAAAGTGTGGCGGATTTTGTCCCATTAAGACCCCTTTGTTTAAGACTGGTTGTCAGATTTCGGATCTTAGACAATTGTAGCAACTAGACTTGCTACGTTTGAGCCGTGGATAGAAAAAATAATGAATGGATTTCGATGAGATTTGGAAGACAAATTGTTTATATTTATTTAATTATTTAAAGAAGTACTGCCACATCAATTATTGAATTTATGGCTGATGCATGTGACAATAATGGCGTACATAACATTGGCAATTGATCGGCTCGAAGATGGAATACAGTAATCAATTTAAAGCAAAAGGATACCTAATGACACCATACTTTAAAATTCAAATTTAGCAAACTATACAGTAATAATATTGTTGAAATATGAATATGAATAACTGTCAAAACCAGGAATAATGTTTGTAACCAGGAATAATGTTTGTAACCAGGAATAATGTTTGTAACCAGGAATAATGTTTATAACAAGGCACAACACATACAATTATTTTATCCCGATATTCCTACAGGATAGAAATGTGAAATTGCGTCATTCCATCTTCCTGGCTCGGAGTGCTGTACTGGCATTGCTGCTGTGGCTGCAGAAAACCTCAAGCGGCGAAAATATAACAACCTTCACTCTAATTGTGTAACTGACAGCCTCCGTGGTGTAGCGGTAGTGAACGCAGCCGCTGCGTAAGGAGGCGCAGGTTCGATCGCCTCGCAGTGCAAATATTTGTACGCATGAATATGAATAATTACACTAGTCTGGTCGTGCCTCGGAAAGCACGTTAAGCCGTTGTTTCCGGTTGCCATACGAACATCTAATGGCAGTCGTTACGGGTTGTTGGAGCAGTCAAAAGTCCAACTATTGGTCTAACTGCAATGCTTGATATCGCCTTCGGGTTGTGGAGGTCAGACGGCAGTCGCTTCACGGAAAATATCGAAGTTTAGCCAAAATCAGCAGTTAGACTGGTAAAGCGGACCCCAGACTCCAAAGCTGAAAAAGATTCGGATGCGACTGGGATTAACGCTGAGATGATGATGATGACCCTAATTGCGTAACACACTATTACCATCAGTTATGTAGAATCATTTTAAAGTATATTACTATTCCATTACTTCGTATGTTCTAAAAATGTGTCTGCTCAACAACGTAAATAACGCAATGAATGTTGCAAATAAATTATAGAAGACAAAAAAGCTTGGGACTGAGCTGCTCGCTCTGTTAAGCATTGTTATTAAGCAATATGCGTAATTATAATGTAAATTAATGTAAAAATTTTCATTTTTAATGTCTGGACTTGAAAAAAGACGATGATCCCTGAGTTTGTTTCGGCTATTCCTTCTCAGAGGTAGTCAGTTAGGAAATACCGGCTTCATCTGGTTTAAAAAAAGAAAAAAGAAAATCATATGACGTGTAAAAGCGATCATTGATCTTACTTGCTTAATAAACGATTTCATTTCATTATTTAAAGCATTTTTAAAGAAAGATATGTTATAATATATCTTATATATACATATTATATTTATATAATATCAGATATGGTATCTCAATAATTCGTTTTCATGCTTTAATCATCAAACCAAATTCATAAGATTGCAGAATAATTTCATATAATTTCAACAATATTAAAACGCACCTTGAACTTTCCCGGTGACGTCAGAAGACCAAACATGAAGTTTAATTAAACCGTAATCCAAATAAATTACACGCCCTTGACTGATTGGTCGCTAATTGAGTGTTTGTTTTAACATTAATCTAGAAACTTATTTAGTTTTTTAACCAATTTCAGAAAATGGAGGATGTTCTCAACAGAATGTATTTATTTTATGGTTTGAAATACTTTTCTTAAAAACAAAATACAATCATTCACTTACAATGAGAAACACTGGTTACAAACTTAAACGTTCCTTGATACGAAAATAGGAACGGGATATTTTTAATGTTAGGCAAGTATCTACATCAGTTGTGTTAGTTAATGACTTCTTATCATGTTAGTAAAATAAGGTAAGATAAGTTATACTAAAAGAGATTTAAAAGTTTAGAGTCGAGAGTTTAGAAAGATTTTTCATGTATGTTAGCTCAGAACTTTCGTCTGGTCGAACGGATATGATGGTTGATATTTCTTCGACAGCTGGAATGCGTTTCTTAGGCGCGTCTTCTAGGAAACTCTGTGGAATCCCCACGGATCCCAAGCACTAACAAATGAGACAAGGGTGGACTTACGGGATTCCCAGCGCTGCACTCTCCGGGTTGTGATGGAGGCCTCCACAGATGTTCAGTTGGTCACTTTCTTGGCGGTTTCAAGGGGTAATTATCGATTTATAGAATTTTTATGATAAGCCGGCCGGCGCGCGGTGAAATTTTTCCGATGTTGATGAAGAGAGAGTGAGTGAAGTTATTCGTGAGCGCTGAATGTGAATGAATGGGAATGGAACCGGGAAATTTGAATGTGCTTGATATAAGAATGGTTGCATGCTTTAACAATGATTCTTTTTTATATTTGAAAGCTGGTGATACCCGCGTTAACCATTTAACTATCTTTAAACTAGACGTAGGGAGGACGGGTCTGAGCAGTTGTGTTGCGATGTGTGCCGGGTACGATGCGCCAAATGTTGTTGTGTCGGGAGTTTGGTCGTGGAGGGTCTCCAGATCAATCTACCTCTGGCGCAGCATCGTCTATCGTGTTGTTGGGGTTAACAATGAACACCTCACTCGACTGCCGTCTTTCTTCCTATTTACTCAGATTTTTTGAGTGAATAGGCTCATAATAAACTAGCACGCTTTACCATCAACGACTGCATCACTGCTTACCACCGGGCGGTAAGAAAAAAACAAGATACGTTTACAATTACGATAAGCGCATAAAGATCAAACGCTCGCTAATTTCCGATAATTGACATCACAAAACGCTTCTCGACCGTGTCAATACTAAAATCATACATATTATAATATACTGCAGCAATTACGGACAACAAAAGACTAGCAATAAATAAAATTGAACACTCTAATTACGAAGAATCGAACCTTGATCCGCTAGGTATGTTAGTCAAATGTCAGTGGCTGAAACATTTGTGGTTTTGAACTGTTCAAATGGGCTAAAGTTCGCGTGAATTTGGCAGTGAATTATGCGCGGTAATTGACTCTACAACTTAAAGACTCGTTTACACTATGGCAATGTAAGTCATATTATTTTTTTATCCCAACTAATATTATAAATGCGAAAGTGTGTTTGTTTGTTTGTTTGTTTATTTGTTTGTTTGTTTGTTTGTTTGTTACCTCTTCACGCTTAAACTACTGCACCGATCATCACGAAAATTTGCATACACATAGTCTAGGGTACGGGGAAGGATATGACATTTTATCCCGGAAGAAAGTAGCTACTGTTCCCGTGGGATCGAAATTAACGCGGACGGAGCAACGACGGGCGGAGCCACGGGCAAGAAATAACAATATAATTATTTAATAATATTTAATATTTGCATACACATAGTCTGCGGAACGAGAAAGGACATAGGACACCTTTTATCTGTTCCCGTGGGATCTAAATTAACACGGGCGGGCTACTAACAGTGTAATTATTTATATGTTTGTTACCTCTTTAACTTAGTCTGTGGTACGGAGAAGGATATAGGATACATTTTATCCCGGAAGAAAGTATCTACTGTTCCCGCGGGATCCTCTTTAACTGTTACCTCTTTAACTGTTTTCTTCACGCTTTATCTACTCAATAAATCTTTTTTTCACATGTACAACGTGTTAATAAAAAAGTGCAAAATGAGAAAACCGTTTCTCCCTTTGGGGTCACTGACTCCGGGAAAAATACTTAAAAGTTCAAATTCTCAACTTCATTTTCAGGACGGCGGGAAGTATGGATAAAGTAACGAATCGACTTGATTTTTGGCATACAGTTAGTTGAAAAGATGGAGAGTAACATAGGCTACTTTTGGTCCCCAAAAAACATCAAGTTCCCAAGGGAGATTACTGGAATATTTGTATGTGGACACCAAATATCCATACTATTATAATAAATGTGAAAGTGTGTTTGTTTGTTTGTTTGTCCTTCCTTCACGCCGTAGCTAAGCAATCAATCGACCTGATTTTTGGCATAAAGTTAGTTGAAAAGATGGAGAGTAACATAGGCTACTTTTGGTCCCCAAAAAACATCAAGTTCCCAAGGGAGATTACTGGAATATTTGTATGTGTACACCAAATATCGTCCATATATATAACCTAATAAAGTAACGAATCGACTTGATTTTTGGCATATAGTTAGTTGAAAAGATGGAGAGTAACATAGGCTACTTTTGGTCCCCAAAAAACATCAAGTTCCCAAGGGAGATTACTGGAATATTTGTATGTGTACACCAAATATCCATACTAATATTATAAATGTGAAAGTGTGTTTGTTTGTTTGTTTGTCCTTCCTTCACGCCGTAGCTAAGCAATCAATCGACCTGATTTTTGGCATAAAGTTAGTTGAAAAGATGGAGAGTAACATAGGCTACTTTTGGTCCCCAAAAAACATCAAGTTCCCAAGGGAGATTACTGGAATATTTGTATGTGTACACCAAATATCGTCCATATATATAACCTAATAAAGTAACGAATCGACTTGATTTTTGGCATATACACACATCAAAAGTGTCTAGGGATCAACATATATTTTTGCAATAACTTTTCTCCTGATTGATATTAATTAAAATTTTCTTTAAGGATTCATCAAATAAAGTGTTTTCGTTTGTCACAGTAACGATAAACCAAGTCACCTTTGCATTAATAAAGAAATTTGCCATTTTCCTAATAAAGGGATATTTGACATTTGAACCACTAACACAAAAGTTCGAAAAAAAGACTGAAATAACAGTTTTATCTAAAATTTTATTGGGTAACTTAAACAATTAATAATCCGTGTTTCTACCGCGAACACTAACAACACAAGAACATCGGTTTGGCATACTCAAAATGAGTTCATCCAAATCACGCTGTGGAATGGCCGCCCATGTTCGTTACAACAACAAAAAAGGTCTTCTTGCGACTGGATACCCTCCATATTCGGCAGAGCTCTTCTCTGTAGCATATCCCATGCATGCTCAATCGGGTTCAAGTCTGGCGACTGAGCAGGCCAGGGCAGGACATTGATGTTAGCTGCGGCGAGAGTCTGTCTTACAACTCTTGCGGTGTGCGGTCGTGCATTATCATGCATTAACTGAAATAAGGGACCGATTTGCACTTGTAGAGGAACGATGACGTCTGATACAATCGTCTCAGCATAAATTTGAGCGTTGAGGTTGCCTCTGATCCAAATCAACTCAGTTCTTCCACCGATCCAAATACCCGCCCATACCATGATGGTTCCACCACTATAAGGATGGACTTCCTGGCAGGATTTTAATCGCTGTTGGCGTCCAGGGGTTCTCCAGTGTCGTATACGTCTTGTATCCGGTCTCATACCAAAACGAGACTCATCAGAAAAGCACACGAAACGCCATTGTTCTTCTGCTCAATTTCTGTGTTCAAGAGCCCATTGATATCGAATCCTACGATTGTGCATTGCTATAGGTGGTACCCTTAGCGGTCTTTGGGAATGAAGGTTCACTTCATGCAAGCGGTTTCTGACTGTTTGGTCGCTAATTAAGTTCCCTGAAGAGTGATGAAGCCTCACGGCTAACATCATGGCGGTTATTGTTGGAGCTCTTCGAGTGAAGATTTGAATGTATCGGTCTTGTCTCCGTGTGGTGCAGCGATACCGTCCTCCATGGCGCTCAGCCACGGTACCAGTGCTTCGGTAACGTGTCCAAAGTCGACTGATAACACTCTGACTTGTATTCAGAGCTAAAGCCACAGTACGTTGCCGGGAACCAGCTTCTATCATTCCCACGGCTCTGAGCATTTCTTCCCTGCTTAAATGACGTCGCCGCTCCATAATAACGTTGGTTTTAATCAGTAGTAGGGAAACAGTAGCACTAATAATGTCTTCAATGCGTTGTATGTTTTTATAGGGAAAATATTGACAGCTGATTTTCATCTTTTACTCGAATTTGATTCACAGTTCCTGATTCAAATTATGAAATGCACCAAAAAGGATCCATATAAATTTATAAAATCATAAATTTATTACAAAGCCACATCTCAATCTCAAGAAATCCGCATAAAAATGCTTGATCCCTAGACACTTTTGATGTGTGTAGTTAGTTGAAAAGATGGAGAGTAACATAGGCTACTTTTGGTCCCTAAAAAACATCAAGTTCCCAAGGGAGATTACTGGAATATTTGTATGTGTACACCAAATATCCATACTAATATTATAAATGTGAAAGTGTGTTTGTTTGTTTGTTTGTCCTTCCTTCACGCCGTAGCTAAGCAATCAATCGACCTGATTTTTGGCATACAGTTAGTTGAAAAGATGGAGAGTAACATAGGCTACTTTCGGTCCCCAAAAAACATCAAGTTCCCAAGGGAGATTACTGGAATATTTGTATGTGTACATCAAATATCGTCCATATATATAACCTAATAAAGTAACGAATCGACTTGATTTTTGGCATACAGTTAGTTGAAAAGATGGAGAGTAACATAGGCTACTTTTGGTCCCCAAAAAACATCAAGTTCCCAAGGGAGATTACTGGAATATTTGTATGTGTACACCAAATATCCATACTAATATTATAAATGTGAAAGTGTGTTTGTTTGTTTGTTTGTCCTTCCTTCACGCCGTAGCTAAGCAATCAATCGACCTGATTTTTGGCATACAGTTAGTTGAAAAGATGAAGAGTAACATAGGCTACTTTTGGTCCCCAAAAAACATCAAGTTCCCAAGGGAGATTACTGGAATATTTGTATGTGTACACAAAATATCGTCCATATATATAACCTAATAAAGTAACGAATCGACTTGATTTTTGGCATATAGTTAGTTGAAAAGATGGAGAGTAACATAGGCTACTTTTGGTTCTAAAAAAACACCAAGTTACCAAGGGAGATTATTGGAATATTTGTATGTGTACACCAAATATATCCTTACTAATATTATACATCGGAAAGTGAGTTTGTTTGTACCACTTTCACGCCGAAACTCCTGAACAGATTGCTTTGAAATTTTGCAGACGGAAAGTTAGAAGTCCGGATTAAATAATGGGGTTTTTATCCCGAAAAAAATTGATATTCCCGAGAGAAATCTAAAAAGCGCGATAAAACCGAAATTAACGCGGGCGAAGCCGCGGGCGGAAAGCTAGTAAATTATAAACTAGTGTTTGAAAGCAATCCCGCCTGATGGTAAGCAGTGGTGCCATCGTTGATGGTAAAGCGCGCTAGTTTATTAAGAGACTATACAATCTGGCCTTGAAGACACTCAAATTGTAGTCCAACGGAAACACCACTGCTGGAAAATTGTTCCAGTCCCTCGATGTACGTGTATAAAAGAAGAGGATTAACGCTTCGTTCGGATCGTAGTGGTGTCAACAACGTAAGGGTGGAAACTCGCCGTACGACGAGTCTTTAGATGGTAGAATGAAGATTAAGTCATGCAATTCCCTCGCACACTCTCCAAAATGCATCCTATAGAACACCGACAGGCTTCGCCTGTGCTCAAGAAATATGGAAACGTAATAATTTGCAATATTTTATTCAGAATTCAGGACGGTTGTATGCTCGGTATATGGTCTACAGCATTTTCAAGATCGAAGAGTTTTAAGAAGTGCATTATCTGTCAGAAAAGTTAGTTAGAACCGAGGAGTTTGTTCCACCACGGAAGCACTAGGAAGTGTAAAAGGGCGGGCGTTTTGGGGAATCATCTTATGTAATATTGACGTTCAAACAGTGCAGATTCTCAGCCTAATTTGAATAAATGACTTTTGTCTTGATGAAGGGTAAAAACGAGACCCAATTAGTCTTGTCTATCACAGTATCATCGGGCAGTTTCTCATGAACCATAACAGATAAATAATTGTAAGTTTCATAGATGATGTATGTACCTAATTCTGTTGAAAATGAAACCGTACATTTTTATAGATAAGGTACGGAATCCTTTGTACGTGATTTCATGGGACATGGCCCGTTTTTTATTTATTAAATTTACTCTTTACGTGCCCTATGCGTGAAGGTACCCACATGTTTGACTCGAACATTACTTTAAAGACTTAGAAGATGATATAGGAATAAGTGTCTTCAAATAACCTTTATCTATGAGACAAGGTAATTTTACTAGCAATTGGTATTTTCCAGATACGTTTGTGATATTTTCACAAGCCTTACAATGATTGTTAGCAATTTGCTGACTCTTACGTGATTTATGTGTTCATAATTCTGGTTTAAAAAGAGGTGGAAATCCCTAATTTGTTGTTATTTAATATGCGCAAAACAACAGCGTCTCTCCTGCGAAGAGTGAGAGACAGTCCCAACAGCATCCTAAGAACTGTATCGGAGAGTTTCGGCTCTCCAATTATAAAGCAATTTATACAGAGGGTGGTGGGTACTAACACTAGATAGTAAATTATTTTTCTTTTTGATGTTACTAACGTTCTATGGATTCTCTGGTCCGAAATAAAAATCTTTTTATTATAATTTTTAATAGATTGTAACCGCTTTGAAATTACTGATAAGTTTCAGGCTTCTGATTACTCGTAAATATCATGGCTTAACCTGCATCATACCGACACAAGGATGGGTCTGGATTGTGAAATTGGTAAAGATCCATCTTGGATGGATGGATGTAAAGATGGAGTGATGGGGAACGATCACAGACCATCTTAAGCTAAGGTTCGATACTATGGGCGGCGAGCAGTCGGCAACTCGCCGCCCGGTAAGGGTCGGGCCCTGGTCGACGGCGCGTTCTGTTCCCTGAGCACCTCAGAGAAGTCAGCACTAAGTGACGGAGTCCACGAAGACCGATGCCTAGCTGCTTCTATTAGTCGCAGCGTGATGTTATAAAGTCTAAAGGCTTCCTGGATTAAGGAGCTATAAAAAGCAACAAGAATTTTTCAAATCGGACCGGAAAGTAGTTCCTGAGATTAGCGCGTTCAAACAAACAATCAAACGAGCTCTTCAGCTTTATATATTAGTATAGATATACTAGTGTTTAACCGGAATCCCGCCTGATGGTAAGCAGTGATGCAATCGTTGATGGTAAAGCGCGCTAGTTTATTAAGATATTATTCACTCTAGCCTTGAAGACACTCAAATTGTAGTCTGACGAAAACACCGCCGCTGGCAAATTGTTCCAGTCCTTCGATGTACGCGGTATAAAAAAAGACAAGGCGAAACTCTTCGTTTGGATCGTTGTGGTGTCTACAATCACAGGTTGTTTGAAAGAGATACCGTGGCCCTGGGGCAAGAACACGGGTTGGTTTAAGTCAGTAAAAGTCTGACACGCCCTTTTTTTTTGACCAGAGCGGGAGAGGTCATTTGATGATTTCCTTTCGACAAAAAAAATTGGCTGTCTGTAGAACTCCGTCTACTGCCGATATTTGAACGTGATAACGTCTATTACATGGTATTTTTTTCTGGGTGCAATGAAATTATTTAAAATAAAGTAATGTATAACATTTATATTTTTATTTAATAGTTTGTTTAAATTTTCTAAAAAATAAAAAAAAAGCAAAAAGAAAAAGAAAAAAGAAGAAGAAAAATTAAAAAGGAAAAATTTAAAAATTAAAAAGGATAAAACGTCCGGTGCCGTCAGGAATCGATCCGGGGCACCTCTAGAGTGAGTCGATATTAATCCGAGCGTTTCACCACTCGGCTATCAATGCTTTAATCATGTATGCGAAAAACTGCTACTAATTGTTTACAACCGTGCTTTTAGGTAAATAATATTGCACTCTAAAGCTACAAGGTTAAGGTTAGTTTTAGTAGGCGTGGACTCCGTGTAGCGTCAGATTCGGCCGTTACGCAGTTTTCGCGAATAACTCCCAGCATACCGATTTAATAGACGTTATCACGTCAAAAAAAACGGTCAATACTATTGACAGGTAGGACCTATCCCTCTCCGGGTGGAGCGGAGGGGCGTGGATTGACAGGTCACTTTAAGTTAATTCGAAATTTAAAAAAAATTGTCAGCTAAGAGATACCCAATCCTTACTGACGGCGCCCCTTCAAGATGAAGTATGGATCAGCACCAAACATTATCATCAACCTTTTATCGTCCCACTGCTGGGCACAGGTCTCCTCTCACACAGAGAAGGATTGAGCGTAATCACCTTGCTTGCTCAATGCGGGTTGGCGATTTCAGACTTGAAAGTCCAGATTTCCTCAAGATGTTTTCCTTCATCATTAATCAGTCATTGGTTTCCAAGATATACATAGAAGGTACATATAACTTAGAAAAGTGACATTGGTACTTCTCTGACCTGGAATCAAAATCAAAAAATCAAAGCATTTATTTCAAATAAACCAGTTACAGGCACTTTTGAATTGTCAGAAGGTCGGTCAGTCAGTAAGGTGAAGCTAGTCGCCCATTCCAAAGAGTAGGTACCTATGGAGAAGAACGGGCAAGAAACTCCATGGACACTCTTTTAAATTATCAAGCTATTGATACAAATATTTGATTACATCATTCATTTTGAAATCAATCGTGTGAGAACGATGCAGAAATATATTGTACGCTGAGAGCGTCCATTATGGAAAAAAAACAACAATTCAGAATTTAAAATACGCCGTAGCAGCTAAGAGATGACCAGTCCCCTCTGACGGCGTCCGTTCACGAACATGACGTATGGATCAGCATCATTCAGCTCAACCATATTGAAGGGAACCTAATGACCCAACACACACGCCACCACCAGCGAGACATTTGAGTGAGCATGACATACTCTCAATAGCCATAGCACTATCAATGTACAATGTACATACAGGGTATATCTGACATCGTAACGCAAACTTCGCGAAAAGGTCAGACTGCATGCCACTAATAAAATTATGATAGTCATTTATGTCGTTAATGAATGGTTAAAGAATTCACAGGGTTTAAAAAAAAGTGTCGGCTCGCCTTTTAAACGTTGCAAGCGTGCCGCCGTGCGGGTTTGTAGGTATGATGTTGATCTCTGATGTGAACTCTATTAAATCAGCTGATATGATAGTTTCTCGAGGTTTGTTTTCATTGCACTTTTTTGTGTAATTAGCGAATTAATAAATTTTTAATTTTTAATCTAATTGGGTTAAAAAAGTATAGCAATTATGAAAGGTCTAAAGTGAAAAATCTAACCTGCACTCATACTTGAGAGGCTGGTGTTTTAACCACTAGGCCACCATGACTTCAACCAGCAACATTCTGCTCATCCGTTTTAATGGAAATAGTGGTCCAACACACACGCCACCTTCAAAGAGTGAACATGATATATTCTCAGCCGTCAGGGCACATTCAAGCCAACCTTTTTTTTTTTTTCTTTACAGTGAATACTATTTCAACTCTTCAATGGCCTCTGTGGTTAGATACGACAATTTTGCCAATAACACGTGTAACAAATTACAGAAATTCTTTAAAAAAATGATTTCACAATAATGGCGGATATCGCCAATGACAGTTGAAATAACGGACGCGTGAGCCGCCTACTAGGAGATTTGATGCAAAGCCATGATGTGGCCACTATTTTGCGATATTTCAATGTTCTTTATGAATTATTCACTGAATGTACTTTTTACTACATAAATCACGCGTTTTTATTTAGTAAACGACACTATAAATAATTTTAAAAGTCCAATGAAAAACGCGCGTGACACTCATCTTGGCTTTCCTGTGAAAAAAAAACCAAGCCAATCTTAATTATACATAAACCTACATGGCCACTTATGAAACGTCAAAAGCTAAGTGCAGAGTACAGACGACAGCACACCAAGCCACTACAATCTGTCAGATTCCTTTATTAGATTTTCAACTTTATCGTTAAAGCATTACAATCTAATGTACAATGTACATACAGGGCGTATCGTAACGCAAACTTCGAGAAAAGGCCAGACCGCATGCCACTAATAAAATTATGATAGTCATTTATGTCGTTAATGAATGGTTAAATAATTCACAGCGTTTAAAAAAAGTGTCTGCTCGCCTTTTGATCGTTGCAAGCGTGCCGCCGTGCGGGTTTGTAGGTATGATGTTGATAGCCGATGTGAACTCTATTAAATCATCTGATAAGATAGTTTCTCGAGTTTTGTTTTCATTGCGCTTTTTTGTGTAATTAGCGAATGAATAAGTTTTTAATTTTAAATCTAATTGGGTTAAAAAAGTACAGCAATTATGAACGGTCTAAAGTGAAAAAACTACATTTTTTTTTTAATCTTGAAAAAGCCGACGAGAAATTCCACCACTGGGGGGTTCAGAATTATGTACTGAATCCATGGTACTCGTTTGTGCGTCGATGTCAGATACACCCTTTATACTACACTTATTATTTGTAGTCATATTTATTCATTCCTACAAATCCTAATACGCATTCAGTCTTTTTTTATAAATTTTAAACTAGTGCTTGACCGCAATATCACCTGATAGTAAGTGAATAAGGGAGGAAGGAAGTAGTAAAAATTTTCGCTTTTCCCTCCGCAGTAGATGCCTGTCCCTTGACCTTGCGGGGCTGGGGCGCCTCCATCGCCCACATCTGTGCTGCCTGTCTATACTTTGTCCAGGACCTTCGCGTTGCAGCTGTACGTCCTTTGCTGGCCTCATTACATAGTGCACTTCCAGCGCCAGCGTATTCTATCACGTGGTATCTCCATTGCGACTTCCGGCGACCACGTGTTGTGTTGCCACGTGCCATTATATAACCTCTCGCCGCTCTTAGTTTTCCTGACTCTGCCTCCATCAGCGGGAGGTTAAAGAGCCATCCTGTTTTACCTGCTTCCCGTTGTAAGGGATGTAACGCAGGGGCTCGCTTCTGGACACCGGGTTCAAAGTACAATTGCAACTGCGTCGCTAATGTCCACCACTTGTTTGACCATTGTGCTGTTCAAGTCGGGGATCACCACTTTAGGGGTGTGTGACTCCCGATTTAAATCAAACTCAACTTGCACTGAAACTATATTTTACTTTAACTTTTTCCTAATACAAATATCAGAAGGATTACAAGTGTACGACCATACAGGGTCTCCGGAACCGACTGGCGTGGGTAGGCATTCTGCAAGTCCCTACACAGTGATGCAATCCTTGATGGTAAAGCGCGCTAGTTTATTAAGAGCCTATTCACTCTAGCCTTGAAGACACTCAAATCCTCTCACTCAATTCCTCCCTGTTTTCTTGTGAAATCCCCGCAGAGCTGTGGGCAGTTGAGATTTGTCTGTCAAGAAAGAAGCTTAAAATATTTAAGAGTATTCTTATAATACTGACTCCAGAATCCAACCAGGGGTACACCTTCCCGCTGCCACCTGGGCCGCTTCCGTGCCTGATAGCGGGCCAACGTAGCCGGCCAGCCGTCTTCACCCGCCTGTAGCCTTCATAAGGCCGTTGCTGCTACCCTACTCACCCGCTCGTAGCTTTTGAGAGGCCGTTGCCGCAGCCATCCTCACGCATCAGTCATCGAGAGGCCGTCGTTGCTGCTGTCTTCATCCTCCTGGGATCACAGGGTCCGTCGCTGCTTCCCCTGACGGTTTTTTTATTTCTTTCATCTCACATCATTCATACTTTATTTCTTTATCAGAACTGATTCCCTCTTTTTTAGATTTTATTAGATTTTTTTTTGTCGTTTACACGTTGAACAGTACACATTGACAGCATTAAGGCTCAATGTTGGTTGGGAATACTTGACAAGTTCGGATAGTTTGGCCTGTAGTCGTAAGTACCAATTAGTACCTAGTTTCCTATGGGGAAGGGCCGGTAAGAAACACCAGGATGAGTCTATTAAAACTAATTGGTTTTTACAATGTTTTCAATTACAGTGTTAGTAGGCTTGGGAGGACAGCGTAGGTCAGTCTAGTAACAGATAGTTAACAAAATAGAAAATGAAAGATGGTTGCCACTAATTGGTAGCTGCACAAAGGGTAAATTATACAGCTACCAATAAATTTTCATAGCATATGTGTGAGTATAAATACTGTAGGGTAATTGTGCAATAAATTTTCAGTAACAATGTATATGATTTTGAGTTCAAAGAAACAAAGAAAGAAAATACATTTATTCATCACAGACTTAAAGATACACCTAGCATAAACATATATCAGGTAACAACAAAGTAAAAAACTAAAAAAATATAATAAAAATTAAAAATCCCTATGTAAAAAATAGCAGCAGTGTACCTTGCGGCTGCACCAAAAATGTCCAGTTCAGTAATAATGCCAAACAACTAGCGCCTGATGCTGGTTAACAATATTCATTGTATTATTTGAGTCAATGAGCAAACACATTTTTCGAACAAATGGAGCAATGTATTGGCGATATGCGTTAAAGTGTGTTTCATAATACGAGTATCGATACAATCTGTCAAATTTCTTTATTACGTTATCAACATTATCCCTAAAGCATTAAGGTTCAAGCTTGATTGGGAATACTTGACAGTTTCGGAAGCATGACCTGCTGGTGTCTGTACACTAAAAACAATAACAAGCGATTGCTTCTCGCTGAACATGCATTTCCTAAAACAAAACATAGTACGATACTCCTTATAACACCAGCTATCTGCCCGTGCAAGTCCCGTCAAAATCGGTAGAGCCATTTCGGAGATTAACCGGAAAGGACAGACAGATTTTTTTACGATTAATGCTTGATTATAATGAAAATCTTTTTATTAAATTTTAAACTAGTGCTTGACCGCACCCGCCTGATGGTAAGCAGTGATGTAATCGTTGATAGTGAAGCGCGCTAGTTTATTAAGAGCCTATTCACTCTAACCTTAAAGACAAACTGTAGTCAGACAGAAACACCGCCGCTGGCAAATTTTTCCAGACCCTCGATGTACGCGGTATAAAACACGAGGCGAAACGCTTCGTCCGGATCGTAGTGGTGTTAACAACGTAAGGGTGGATACTCGTCGCCCGATGATGGGACGGAGATGGGGGAATTAAGTCATGCAATTCCCTCGCACACTCCAAAATGCATCCTATCAAACACTAATGACACTTTATTTTTATTTTATTTAAATGTAATGGATATGGTGTAGCATTACTTATACAAGTAATGGACGGTTGCAGTATTTTAAAATGCGTCTTTTATATCATGAAATTGGTTAGGTATGGCCGTTAAAGATCACTTGTTTCTGCTCTGGTTGTTCTTAATGAGAGTTGCGCCTTATTTTTAGACATTGGTTAACTATACTGGACTTTTATTACTAATTCAGACTTGTAATTGCAATTTTACTGGCTTATGGCTAATTAATAACTACTATATGCGCCGAATACGCGCCGATCGAACGAAAAACAGTGGTGGCCCTGTGGTAACTTACGAATTGTTGATCGTCGATTCGACCCCAGACGGTTACCTTCTTGTTCTTCTGAGCCTGCAAACGTCCACTACTGGACAAAGGCCTCGCCAAAGGCTTTCCGTGATGACCGGTCTTATGCAGCCCGCATCCATCGGCTTCCCGCGACCTTCACCAAGTCATCGGTCCACCTTTTTGGGGGCCTCCCTACGCTGCGTCTTCCGGTAAAAACCGGCATGTCCTAGAGGCAAAAATTCGAAGTCATTTGACATTTACCAACCCGTATTGGGTGATAAATTATGATCCACTCCCTCACTCAAAGAGGAAAAAAAAAGAATATCCTCTAGGCGGAGTGGAAGGGCGTTTCAGAATTTACATAACTAAAACCCACCCGTATAAGGAACACTTATCTATGCGCCAAGGGCCATGATATCTCTTTCGAAAAACCCGATGCGCTGGCAAGCATCGACCCTAGTGGACCCCGTCACGATATGCTGACATGTCTGAGGCGCGCGTGAAACACAACGCGCCGTCGATCCAGGCCTGGTCCATACCGCGCGACAAGCCTGCAAGAGGACGCCTGAGTTCTAGCAATGGGAAAATTTGGGCTAGATTTTGGTGGGGCTACATTAGAGGGCTATGGCGAATATTCGGGCTACGGCGATGTAGCGTCGGAGCATTGTCGGTAAAGTGGCGCGCTTCAAAGGACTTGCGCGACAATATTCGCTTGAGTGGCCACACAGTGTCGTCCAGACTTTGAAGCGGGACTGATGTTCTCTTTGCATTGCTTCCTCCATCGTCTCGGCCGCACAACTAAACAACGAATATTCGCCGAAGGACAATGTAGACAAGTAGGCCTAATATGAGTTTTCATTACGAAACTCGATTGTCGATATCGAGCGCGTTTGCCTTAGCGATTGGCACGCTTCAGGGTCGTAAGAACTCTCAACCAATGAGAGAGCCAAATGCGCTCGATATCGACAGTCGAGTTTCGTATTGTAAACTCATACAAGGCCGAACATCGTGTGAACAACGGATGTTTTGCGCACCAACGCGATACGAATCTTCGCCCGCTATACATTAGCGAATATTCGTATCGCGTTGGTACGGAATACATAAAGCTAAGACCAGTAACATTGCCAACATAACGTAAAGTAACATTATGGAACTGAAACATGGTGGCTCACAATGGGCCTCATACGAAGGCTCAGAGTCACACAAAGGGCAGTGGAAAGAGCTATGCTCGGAGTTTCTCTGCGTGATCGAATCAGAAATGAGGAGATCCGCAGAAGAACCAAAGTCATCGACATAGCTCTGCGAGTCGCTAAACTTAAGTGGCAGTGGGCAGGGCACATTGCTCGTAGAACCGATGGCCGATGGGGCAGTAAGGTTCTGGAGCGGCGGCCACGTACTGGAAGACGCAGCGTAGGGAGGCACCCAACAAGGTGGACCAATGACCGAATGAAGGTCGCGGGAAGCCGACGGATGCAGGCAACACAAGACCGGTCAGCGTGGAAAGCCTTGGGGGAGGCCTTTGTCCAGCAGTGGACATCCATTGGCTGAAGAAGAGAAGTAACATTGCCTAGTAACTGTAAGTTATTAAAATAGAAATTAGTCAAAAAACGCAGACTACATTCTGAAGCACCTCATCATTAGCACCAATATTGTATTATAGTGAATACAAAACAAGATCATCACAAGATATACCTACGTCAAAAATATTAAAGTTATGAATAGCTTTACACCGCTAATGCGTTATACAAGCACACTAATGATGGCTTGACAAATAGCCTAGCCTCATAGACAGGCCATATAGCCTCAGGTCGGTGAACAATGAACGTCAGTGCGAAATGAGTAATTGACAGGTCAATGAGTAAAAGGTCGGGTTATAGACGAAGAGATACATGATTGGTGGTTAAATATATGACAAAGAAATGTATTGAGTAGATAAATGGCACTCGTTAAAAACATAATTGGGTTGTATCCTAAAAAAATAATTTAATGTCCATCAGATAGATTTATAAAAAATATTGAACACGTATTTTTTATTTTTTCTTTCATTCAAATACGTAGGAAGATATACTGATTTGAAATGTCGCTCGATGTCACGCCGTGGTACAAAACATATCACGCCGTGACGTAATTAGCCCCCACTCCGTAACTTTAATACGCTATATCTCAATAGTTTTTGGTAATTTCGACAAAATAAAAAAAAAACACGGGTCTTAATTTTTTTTTTTTTGTTATCTATAAGACGGACTATTTTTTTTTTTTTTATTTTCATACCTTTGGATACATCCCTATTGTATTAAAAGGAAAAAGGATGTGTTTGTCTTTTATTGGGAGAATACAATCTAATTAATTAATTCTCTCGGTGGTAGGCCATAACATCGGCCGCCGCCAGAAGTTACCAGCCACCAGATAAAGCCTTGCCACCAAGCGATTTGTAGTGTTCCGGCATGATGTCCAGTGAAGCCGTACGAAGGACGGGTCTGAGCAGTTGTATTGCGATGTGTGCCGGGTACGATGCGCCTAATGTTATTGTGTTGGGAGTTTGGTCGTGGAGGGTCTTCAACTCTTCAGATCAATCTCCCTTTGGCGCAGCATCGTTGGTCGTGTTGTTGGGTTTAACATCGTATCACCTCGCTCAACTGCCGTCTTCCTTCCTATTCGCTCAGTTTTTGAGTGAATAGACTCTTAATAAACTAGCGTGCTTTACCATCAACGATCGCATCACTGCTTACCATCAGGCGGGATTGCGGTCATCATTTATGTACACACATACATACTTTTCTTCTTCTCAACCTATAGAGGTTCACTGCTAGACAAAGGCCTCCCCAAGGCTTTTATTCGATTGGGGGGCATTGCCATAATCAATACGCTTGGCTTAGGGTTAGGGATGGCGAGGACACGGCGCAGCACACGCTCTCCGAGTGTGTAGCTTGGGAGGAGCAGCGCCGTGTCCTCACAAATGAAGTAGGGGGCGACCTGACGCTGCCGGCAGTAGTGCGGAGGATGGTCGGCAGCTCAAAGTCGTGGGACGCGGTGGTGTCCTTCTGCGAGGACGTGATGTCGCAGAAGGAAGCTGCGGAACGGGAGAGGGAGATATCAACTCCCTTCCCGGGCCGCAGAAGATGCACCGGGCGCCGAGGAAGGG
Organism: Sesamia inferens; assembly: GCA_037179545.1. Lineage (NCBI taxonomy): Eukaryota > Metazoa > Arthropoda > Insecta > Lepidoptera > Noctuidae > Sesamia > Sesamia inferens. Next base: position 2,482,576 of record CM073949.1, on the reverse strand, counting down.
CGGATAACGCCCTCTTCCGCCCCCCATGAATGGGTCCAGGGGCGAGGGACATGGGGAAGTCCCCGCCCCCCATTGATGGACTCCGAGGCGGAGGCGCGCGCGAGTGTCGGCGCGCGCCTTTGAGGCGATGCACGGGGTAGTTTAACACCCCACTACCCCGTGCAGGAGACGAGGCCCGGACAGACCGGGCCAGCACGAGGGTGTAGGGCCGTGGAAGAATTTAGACTCCCGCGGCCCCACGCGCGCTCGTGATAGAAGACACACCGGGGTGGTTTTAGTCAGTAAAAGTCTGACATACCCCGTCGCCCACCCCAGGGCGGCGGGCATCCTATGAGGATTTCCACCCCGGCAAAAAAAAAAAAAAGGGTTGGAGATCACAGTAATTTGTTATTCCACAGGAGAAACACTGCTGCCCACTTCCCTGGTGAGAGTTCTCTTAGTCGCCACTTACGACACCCACGGAAAGATATGGGATGGTACTATTCTATGCCCGGTACCACAAGCTCCATTTAAAATATAATTATATTTAGCTGAATAGAGATGACGAGACCATCAGTACCTACGAGGCTGCGATGTATGTAGTCATGCTACACAACAATTGACAATTGAATCAATTTAATTTTTTTTTTTTAATAATAATAAACAAGCGCTTGACCGCAATCCCGCCTGATGGTAAGCAGTAATGTGATCGTTGATGGTAAAGCGCGCTAGTTTATTGAGAGCCTATTCACACAGAAAAACTGAGCGAATAGGAAGGAAGACGGCAGTTGAGCGAGGTGACGCAATGTTAAACCCAACAATACGACCAACGATGCTGCGCCAAAGGGAGATTGATCTGAAGACCCTCCACGACCAATCTCCCAACACAACAACATTTGGTGCATCGTACCCGGCACACATCGCAACACAACTGCTCAGACCCGTCCTCCGTACAACAATATTTACGCTTACTGGCTCTCAGACTACAAAGGTCGTCGGTTCAGTTTTAAAGTGTTACATTCTTGGGCAAGGTCAGTGATGTGATCGATAAATGCCTTTCTCACGTTGAACATCACGCCTAGCTGTGTGAAGGTATGTAGATCATTGTATTGGGTAATTATAATGAATATATTCGAGATTTATTGTTATTTTATTCAAAAAATGGTCGTTTTGAAGAGGTGTTGTAATGTTATGTACATATACCTACGAGTACACATACACAGATACACTCACACTTATTAATTGTACTCATACTTATTTTTCATTGATTCATAAATATTTTCCACTACACCAGGACTTTAATCTTTAACTCTTAGTGAGATCTAGATAGATATAGATAAGTCGTGGTGGCCTAGTGGTTAAAACACCAGCCTCTCAAGTATGAGTGCGCGGGTTCGATTCCAGGTCAGGCAAGTACCAATGTAACTTTACTAAAGTTATATGTATTTTCTAAGTATATCTTGGACACCATTGACTGAAGGTGAAGGAAAACATCTTGAGGAAACCTGGACTTTTAAGTCTGAAATCGCCAACCCGCATTGAGCAAGCGTGGTGATTACGCTCAATCCTTCTCTGCATGAGATGAGACCTGTGCCCAGCAGTGGGACGATAAAAAGGTTAATGCCCTACAATGCATTTAAAGCACAAATTAAGTCCAGGCTTTCTTTCTTTCTTTTCTTTAGAGTGAATACTACAATGGCCTCTGTGGTTAGATACCACAATTTTGCCAATAACACGTGTAACAAATTATAGAAATTCTTTAAAAAATTAATTTCACAATAATGGCGGATATCGCCAATGACAGTTGAAAAAACGGCCGCGTGAGCCGACTACTAGGAGATTTGATGCAAAGCCATGATGTGGTCACTATGCTGCGATATTTCAATGTTCTTTATGAATTATTTACTGAATGCACTTTTTACTACATAAATCACGCACTTTTATTTAGTATACGACACTATAAATAATTTTAAAAGTCCAATGAAAAATGCGCGTGACACTCATCTTAGCTTTCCTGTGAAAACTCCAACAACATTTTCAATATTAGGACAATTTTTGACAACACTGTTAATTATGTCACCATGACAACCTTTTCTTCGAAATTCTTCATGGTTTGTTATTTTTTTTATCGGATTTGTCATCCAAACTCCTTCAAATCTAAAATAATTAATTTTCCATTGACATGATTTTAAAATTTAAAATCTCGCCTTATAGAGGTTACGACGACGTTCTTAAATGTGAGTATATGTGTATAAGTGTACTACATAACATTTTAAATGCTTTTATAGTTGTGAGTGCGAGCATATGTGTGTGTATATGACATATATTATGAATATTTGTGAGATGATGAGTGTGAGAAAGATTTTTGGGGGATGTTCTTATGTAATCCTACTAATATTATAAATGTGAAAGTTTGTGAGGATATTTTGTACCTAGGTACAAAATATCCTACCTAGGTATATATTGAGGTATACGAAGATCTGTGAGCTTGTGTCAGCGTGTAATGAATTGTGTCGGTGTAATAAGGATTGTCAATGTGTGCGGTCAGTCGCAAAATTATGTCTGTGTCGCTAGCTGCTTAGAAACTGATGTGTACATTTATATTAATAAACCGGTGTTAAACTGATTAGAACTTGTGGATTTTATTACGCCCTAACAGGTTATGGGCCCAGTGATCTATATACAATTGATTTCGTGAATATTAGACAGTAAATAAAGTAAAAAGTTGCGGTGAAGTGTTAACGTGAAATAATAGACTCGCCCATTGAACGCGTTCATAGTGCGTATAAGTGGACTCGCCCAAGTTGTTTACAACTTAACATTTCGTTCGTGTTTTTATAGACTGTGTTAACGCTAGAACATTATTATGGCTGTTTCTATTAAGATTGAACCTCTAAGTGCTAATAATTATGATACGTGGAAAATTCACATGAGGGCTATTTTGAAGAAAAATGATTTGTGGGAATTCGTATCAGGTACTGTGCCGCGACCGGCGCGTACCGACCCTAAATATTCAGAATGGGTGAAAATGGACGGAAAGGCAGAATCAGATATATTGTTGGCCGTCAGTCCTAGTGAGCTTGCAGCATTAGATGGTTTGGATACCTCAAAACAGGTATGGGATAAATTGAAATCAATGTATGAATCAAGCGGACCCGCTCGTAAGGCATCATTATTGAAGAGACTTGTACTGACGCGCATGAGTGAGGAAGATGATCTCCGAAAGCATATTGCAGATTTCTTTGACGCTGTTAAAAAACTAAAAGAAATCGGTTTAGTTGTGATTGACGAATTATTGGCGATTTTATTGTTGTATAGCCTCCCAGATTCTTTCACTATGTTTCGTACTGCAATGGAATCACGGGATGAGCTACCTTCTACTGAGATACTCAAGGTGAAGATTCTCGAAGATTATGAAGGGAGAAAGGTCACTGTACATGACCAAGGTGCCATGTTTGTCAAACGCACTAGTAAAGCGCATCAAAAAAGTTTTAAACAAGATAACACCTTATTAAACAATAAGGGACAAGTAGAATGTTATCGTTGTGGTCGCCGTGGACATATTGCGAGAGAATGTAAGACTAAAATTGTAAACAAAGCTAAGCATAGCGCTAAGCAAGCAGAAGGCAGTAGTTCTGAGCGGCAGGAGTATACGACAATGTTTAGTACGACCGAAGAGGCTCGTAAAAGTGAACATAGTAGTTCAGTTTGGTGTATCGATAGTGGATGCACAGGACATATGTGCAATGATAAGCACATGATAAAAGGATTTATGCGACTGGATAATGAACTTAATTTGGCAAACCAAGAGAGTACGCAGATAACCGGGATAGGTGAAGTCAGTATTTCGGTTGATACAGGTTGTGAAAAACGACTGGTAGACATTCAGAAAGTGTTCTACGTGCCGGACTTACGAACAAGTCTTTTATCAGTGTCTAAGATGACAGATCGTGGATTTGAAGTTCATTTTACTAAGCAAGATGCTGTTGTTATTGATAAGAACAAGAAGGTTCATATAAGGGCTGACCGTGTTGGTAATTTATACCATGTGAGATTGGATCAGCATTATTCCAATAATGTACAAATGGTGAAAAAACCAATTGATATGTGGCATGAGCGCTTAGGTCACATTAATGAGCGTGATCTCAAAGCTATGGCCAAAAACAACTTAGTACATGGTTTGAAGTTCGATGACAGTGAAAAATTGTCGGATTGTGAAACATGTCTAAGTCAAAAAATGACTTGTAAACCATTTCCTAAAAATAGTGAAGAACGCACAAACTCTTTGTTAGAGATAGTACATACAGATGTATGTGGCCCGATGAGACATGAATCATATGGTAAGAAGAAATATTTTGTCACATTTATTGATGACAAATCTCGATGGTGTGAAGTTTATTTCATAGCTAACAAAAGTGATGTCCTAAAAGTGTTTAAAGAGTATAAAGCATTTGCAGAAAAGCTAACAGGTATGAAGATAAAGAATTTACAGTCAGATAACGGAACAGAATATATAAATAAAGAATTTGATGATTTCTTGAGGAAAGAAGGAATTAAAAGAAGCTTAACTGTACCGTATACACCTCAGCAAAACGGAATAGCTGAGAGAAAGAATAGGACGTTGATTGAGATGGCTCGATGTATGATGCATCATGCCGGAAGCCCTCCAGGATTTTGGGCTGAAGCTATAAATACAGCTAATTTTATAAGAAACCGTTGTCCTACAATTGCATTGAAAGGTGAAATACCTTATACTGTATGGAAAGGGAAAAAGCCTACAGTAATTTATTTGAATACATTTGGAGCAAAGCTATACTACAAAGAAAAGGGGACAAACAAAGGTAAATTTGATGCTAATTCAGAAGTTGGAATATTAATGGGGTATGACAATCAATCTAAAGCTTACAGAATTCATAACCCTAAAACTAAGAAAATTGTTATAGCAAGAGATGTTAATTTTATGAAAGAGGGTGCATTTCATAATCAATATGAAGAAATTCTTGAAAGTGAATCCGAAGAAGATGAAAGGATAGATATAAATCTGAATAAACAAATTCAAAATGAATTAAAATCAAAGAGGGACAGACTATACATAAAAGCTACAAGAGGTGGTTCTAGACCGAGTAAACCGATTGAAAATATAAATAAAAATTTGGAAATTGATACAAACTGTAGATTAACAAGAAAAAGACATTCGACTGTACTATGGGAAGAGTTAATAGAACCTATTAAAAGGGTTAGAGGGAGACCGAGACTGGTACGTACAGGTCTGGTAGGAAGACCCAGAAAGGAATATCAGTACCAGCAAAATGATAAGAAAGTGACAGAAGGTGAAACAGACGATGAAGAATCGGAAGTACAAATGTCAGCAAGCATGGTAACAGTTGATCCAATGTCATGGCAAGAAGCCGAAAGGACAAGTGAATATAGAGATTGGCAAAACGCATTAGAAGATGAATATCTAGCCCTAATAAAGAATGAAACGTGGAATATAGTGCCACGACCACATGATCGAAAAGTAATTGGCAACAGATTGGTATTTACAAGTAAAGTAACAGGAAAGAAGATTCGTCTAGTTGCTATAGGTTGTTCTCAACGGCCAGGGGAGGATTTCCATGAAACATCATCTCCCGTAGTTCGATCATCATCAATAAGATTGATAGCAGCACTATCATCAGAGTTGGGTCTAGAGATCCATCAAATGGACGTGGTCACTGCCTATTTAAATGGTACATTAGATGAAGAAGTATATATGGAGATACCTTGTGAGATAGATAATGTACTAGATAAGATAATTACTAAGCAACAGATTGGCTCAAAATGCCAAGTTGTTCAAGATGAAAAAATTATTACTACAGCTAAAATGTGGAGGACAAAGATGAATGAGTATGATGATACAGTAAGTTTGTTAAAGAAATCCCTGTATGGCTTACGCCAGTCAGGTTTACAATGGCATAAAAAGTTAGTTAGTAAACTGAAGTTGATAGGTTTTGAGTCGATGCCACAAGATCCTTGTTTATTTGTGTCACAAAACAAACATAATATAATGTTAATTGCTATCTATGTAGATGATTTAATTTTAGCTACAAATGATCTTGCGTGACTGAAAGATGTGAAAAAAGAATTAATGAATGCTTTTGATATGAAAGACTTAGGAGAGATTAATAATTGCTTAGGTATTGAGTTTGAAAGAGATGATGAAAACAGAGTATATATGAGTCAAAGAATGTATGTTGAAAGACTTTTAGAGCGATATGGTATGTGTGAGTGTAAGCCTGTTAAAACTCCTATAGATAATCTGAGAAAATTAGAAAAGCCTAAGGAGAGTAAGATAGATGTTATGAGAAAGCTACCTTATCAGAATTTGATTGATGCATTAATGTATTTATCAGTGTCGACAAGGCCTGATATTACTTACGCTGTAAACTATCTCAGCCAGTTCAATACTAATTTTGATGTTCAGCATTGGCAGGCGGCTAAGCGTGTGTTGAGGTACTTAAAAGGTACGTCTAATTATGGTTTAATGTATGAGAGGACTGGATTACCATTGTTTGGTGCGGTTGATGCTGATTGGGGCACTAATGCAATCGACCATAGGTCCTACTCAGGGTATGCATTTATTTTAGCCGGCGCTCCTGTAAGCTGGGAGGCACGTAAGCAGAGAAATGTAGCTCTCTCTAGCACCGAAGCCGAGTATATGGCAATTTCTGAAGCTGCTAAGGAAGCTATGTATTTGCAGGATGTGTTGAGAAATGTGAGAATGGAAAGCGAGGTTGTTACATTGTTCAATGATAATCAAGGTGCTTTAAAACTTGCCCTAACTAGAAATTGTCATTCGAGAACAAAACATGTAGACGTTAGACACCACTTTATTCGAGATATGTGCGAAAAAGGTGTTATCAATCTGAAATATTTGTGTACAGAGAGAATGCCAGCAGATGTTTTTACGAAAGGTTTAGGTGCAACGAAACATTATGAATGCTTAGGTAATCTGGGAATGATAAACAAATGTTAGATTAGCTCACAACTTCGAGGGGAGGTATTGAGGTATACGAAGATCTGTGAGCTTGTGTCAGCGTGTAATGAATTGTGTCGGTGTAATAAGGATTGTCAATGTGTGCGGTCAGTCGCAAAATTATGTCTGTGTCGCTAGCTGCTTAGAAACTGATGTGTACATTTATATTAATAAACCGGTGTTAAACTGATTAGAACTTGTGGATTTTATTACGCCCTAACAGTATATGTAATGCAGTATTAATGTAAATGAAAAGTTAAAAATTTATTTTTTGGCATAATAAATATTATTATCTATGTTACGCAAAAACTACTGAATGGGTTTCGATGAAATTTGGCAGACACAACATATTCCAAACACGTGGGCGCAGCTAGTATTGCTATTGATGCTTCTAATTTTACAAGATAATCATATCAAAAGTCATTTATTCAAATTAGGCTGAGAATCAGCACTTTTTGAACGTCAATATTACATAGGGCAGTCCCCCAAATCGCCCACCCATCGACACTTCCTAGTGCTTTCGCTGGGAAGAAGAAGTGGCGGAACACACTCCCCAGTAACACAGCTGTCTGTTCATTAAAAAAAAAAAACACATGTCTTTATACAATACTATGTAGGTATAGTGCAGTGGCGAAGGGTGAAATTTTGACAAAGGGAAGCCGGTCCAAAAAAATAAACACTTAAACACTTACCTACTGCAGGATATCTTGGAGGAGGTCTTTAGATAAGAATAATATCAAAAGACCTTCACTATACAAAAAAGGACTGATGATTTGATAACAGTGTCTTTCAAGTATGATAAAAGCGGTTTTGAGAAAAGCCTTTTTCGACGTGCATCTCCATACCACACATGCATGCTTGTTAGTAAGTACTAAGTTAAGTACCTATTGTTAGGGAATAAGAGTCAAGAAAAAATAAAATAAAAAATTACAAAAATAATAAAGTGTTAAAAATCGAACCACACAAACACCGATCCAAAACCAACAAAAATATTAAGCAAAAGTAGTAGCGTGGTTTCTTTGTCTCTTTCTAATAGAGGAGAGGAGAGAACTGCAAGCCGCTTGGCATTAGCCTATATTTATCAAGTTTTACCGACGGTTCTAATTGTAATAGCTATCGCGTTTCCCGCCAAAAGTGAAAGACGTTTATCTACAGAATATTGCGCTATGTCATCTCTAATGTTTTCAATCTGTCATCACCTAATGGCATCATCAATCGCAGTAATGCGATGATGATACGATATAATTAATATATTATGACTGTAGTCCGCAGCAGTAATATGACAAATTGTTATTTCATTTGGTATTATGTCATGACAAAGTGAAGTGGACGGCTGTATGTTATAGGAAGGCAGTTTGAGCGAGTGTAATACTTTTTTTTTCTTTATGTATTGGAGAGTGTACAGATTTGACATGACCGTACCCATCTTCTGGCTATGGGGCAAGACAGACGTAGGGAGGACAAGTCAAATTTTTAGAGGGAGTAATCATTGTGCACTATAGTCGCACGCGGTTATTTGGCAATTACGTTTATTTAAAAGTTAGAGAAAATTCCGAGTCATGTTCTACGAGATTTCCAGGGGGGGACCATTTTTTCATGACTGGCTTGTGAAGTCAGTCGCAGAGATGCGGACAAATATTTGATGGATTTCTTTAACTCTTTTTTTAGGATTTTGTATCCAAATGGTAAAGACGGGACCATATTGCTATGATTCCTCTGTCTGTTTGGTACTAGGACGTATTCTCATAAACCGTGATAACTAGACAGTTGAAAGTTTCACAGATGATGTATAATTGTAACTACTTAAAAAAAAAAAAAAAGTTGTCCCACACTAGGAATTACTCCTGTATCGTGGGTGCGTTTACAAACATATAAACTCACATACACAAATAGCCAGACCCAGACAACTACCTGTAGGCCAAACTAACATTTGTTCCGTACGAGAATCGAACACAGCACAGCAGTCGATTACTCAGTCACTGCACCAACCGTATCGTCAAGTAACAACAAATGCTCAAACCAAATTTTTTTTTTTTGGATTGTTTGTGGTACGAAGGTCTTTTCCTTTTTTAAAAGTGTCTCTACTCACAAGATAAATAGAATTAAAGATTCTTTTTTTCTCAACCACTTCATATAAAGTTACATCAGCTATTTATCTCAAGACGAACTCCTTCACAAGCACTAATTACTCCTAAAAACGCCTTCTAATGACGCCTTGTCTTGTGTCACTCTCTCATCAGATCGTTCTGTACCACTTGCCCATTGACCGTAAGCCCTCGACCACATCTTTGGCAGAAACCTCTCATTATTTGATACTCTATTGAGGTTACAATCTTCTACATTATATGTAACTTAGATGCCTGAGTCACTCTGACATAATGAAGACCACGCGGATTTGACGCAATATTATACTGCATTTGCTGAATTTGGCGATATTTTAAACCGAAATACAAACCCAAATGTACAGATCCCAATATTCACACTCAAACCATTTATTTCAAATAAATCAATTAGAGACACTGTTAGAATTGATTAAAAAAATGCTGCGGCCATGTGAGTTTCTAAACAGCCAGTGTGAACTTAGCGCAAACTTCTTTCAGCGGAACAAGTCGCAACAATGACGCCATGAATTCCATATTTAAAATTTTAAAATTTGACATTAATTAAGCCCAGGCGCCATAGGTAGTTGAGTATGCAAAATGTGAGGACCGGCAACTATGCTCAAATTCTTTTACCTGAGACCCTAAATAATAGAAAATCACATGTTGCCGGCAGCTGTACTGGTCCCTTTCCCTTTTCCCCACCCCTCTCTCCGCTCGGCGCGTTGCTGAGTCATAGCACTCGGAAACGTCTGTAAAAGAGAATTCGTAGCCCATAACGGTTTATTTTTACGTATCTAAGTAATATTATTTAAGTTTTTTTTGCAGTTGAGTGTCTTATTAGTGTGTTTTATTTAAATAAAAGGGCGGAAAATGTCACTACAAGTGATAAATCTAAAGAAGCGAAAAGTAAGTGAATTGTCGTGTTTGTTTTGTGATAAAACGGGTGATTTAGTGAAAAATCCAAAATTACAAACGTTTACTACTATTCAAAGAGCAGCAGATCGCAGAAAAGATGACATTAGTAAGAAATTAGAAAGTGATACAGACTTTATTGCCCACAATTGTTCTTGGCATCGAGCTTGTATTGCAACTTATATTAGTGAAGAGAAAATCAGGCGTCGAGAATTAGCATTACTAAAGCAGGAGAATGCCTCTGTTCCCACTTCCTCTACAGAAGCAAATGTTTCAGGTAGCCAAAGTGTTCGTCGGTCATCAAGAAGTGAATTAAAAATTGATACAAGTAATAAATGTTTAATTTGTGGTAAACAATCAAGAAATAAGAACAAAACTCTTCTTTTATGTTCTGAAATTTCAGCAGCGGAACAAATTTTAAATATTGCTCGAAAAAAACAATATGATGTTTTCACTAAAATTAGCATTTGCGAACATCCAGCTGATTTATTTGCAATGGAAGTGAGGTATCATAAACATTGTTATCGTGATTATCTACGGCAACCAAGAAACTCTGAAAATCCAGCAGGCAGACCTTCAAGTCAAATACCACATGGCATCCTTATGGAGGCATTTGAAAAGCTAATCGATGAAATGAAAGATAAATTAACATCTCACTCTTTTGAAGTGTCATTCTTGGGCAAGCGACTAGCTGAACTCACTGAAATAGAAGATGCAATTGTAGAAAATCGCGTTATGAAATCACTGCTCATTGATAAGTATGGTGAAAATGTTTTATTTTCATATCCGAGCGATAGATCAAAATCATCATTGGTGTTTTAAATGGGCAATATACCACTGGATGAAGTCATTGAACATATTCGTACCGTAAATTCAACAAACTACACTGTTCAAGTAGCTAAACAACTTCGAAAAGAAATACTAAATACCAAAGTAATGCCAGATGTGTATTTATGTGATGAAATTTTAATTGAACAGTTTTTACAAAAAGGTCAATTACCGAATAACTGGCTAATGTTTATGCAAGCATTGTTCAGTTCAAAGAATAACAAATTAAATGAGAATTATAATCGACGAGCGTTATCAGTGTTTTATGATATGTATTTCACGATTACTGAGAAACACACTCCAAAGCATATAGCTTTAGCTCAATCTATACATCATTTGACTCGATCGAAACAATTAATCGTTATATTGAATAAATGTGGGCATAGCATTAGTTACAAAGCATTAAAAAACCTCGATAATGAAGTAACAACGTCAATTATGTGTGAAGATATAGACAAGAAATTGCTTATTCCTAAAAATATAGTTCGAGATTCATCGTTATTTCTTCATGGAGCTATAGATAACAATGATTTCAATGAAGAAACATTAAGTGGGAAAGGCTCGACCCATGTTACAGCTATGGTGATATATCAAGAAAAAAAATCCACTGACAATGAAGTTAATCTAATTAAAATGAAACCTACAGCAGAGTTGAACGAATTGGATTTAAAATTTTTAAACTGTCAAGCAATTCTTCATTTTCAAGAAAATATGCAGCCTTCAATACCGGACTATAAGGACAGTAGCTTCTTATTAAATAATAATCAAAACAATTTACAATTTGATAATTTGCTCTGGGTCTTGTGTAGACTGCAATATAGTCTATCAATAAATAATTTCTGCCGATCATCTACAAATTCGGTACCAGGATGGACTCCATTTCAACAAATACTATCGTCTGAAACCGCACCTGTTTCTACTGTTGGATTTAGCCCGGTTATACCTATTCGGTTATACGGTATTCTTATTGAAGCCGATATTTATGGTGAGAATACTTTGGCATCAATTCTGAAAGGTACTCATTATAACAGAGGTATTAGAGCACATAAGCTCTTATACGAAGCCTTAAGAAGCATACAAATTGCCGAATTTATAGAATGCATGAATTATTCTCAAGATTTTTTACAACAGCTAAATATTTGTCTTCAGGAGATAAGAGAAAGTACAATAGATAAAGATCATTCTGGCGTAATCGAAAAACATGATCAATGCAAAAGAATAATTACAGATTTTTTAATGAATTTTACAAATTTTTTGTGCACCATGAGCACTGAAAATCAAGTATTCAAATATTTAAACAACTACTGCGAAATGGTAGAAATTTTGTTAAATTCAGTTATGGCTGATAGAAATAGTAATTATGAATTACATTTGTTAACTACTCGACAAATGTTACCGTTCTTTTTCTCCATGAATCACACGAACTACATTCGTGGAGTCACTCTTTATTTACAAGATATGATAAAACTACCTTTAGAAGTTGAACATGATATGAAGAGAGGAATGGTGTCCGTCAAACGAACGGAAGGTAAATTTAATGCAGTAAGCCCCGACTTAGCATTAGAACAGTCTCAAAACCGATCTTCAGCAGTTACTGGAGGATTGATTGGCATTACTAAAAATGAAGAAGCGATGCAGAGATGGCTGCTCCTTTATCCGTTCAAAAACAGTATTCACGAGGCTTTTTCTTCATATCTCGAAATATAAGCAGACTCTACAAGTGACATTAATTATCATAATGAATGGACACAATCCAGGATCAATAAAGACGAAAAAGATATTCAAAATATAATAAAGTATATTATTGCCTGCAACCCTTATAATGATAACACGAATTGCGCGCTTCGAAATATTTACACTGGTGAACTTGCTGAAGAATCTTCTGTGCAATGTTTGCTAAATATACAGGAAAATGGAGAGGCTCTGTTAAGAACGTACGAAGATGAGCGATTCGTACTCAAAAGCAAAAAGTTATCTGATCCTATTAAAAAAAATAAATTTAGCAATTTTGTAACTCATTCACAAAAACAAAACAAGAGTACTTCTAATAAAAAGTTACAAGATGCAACAGATGTAAGTCTCATTCAGAAAACATTTATGTTGGCTAATCAACGTGGATTTGATGCAACAATTTTAGCATCTTTCGAAATTTTGAATTACTGCAAGTACCTTTTTGACGCTGAAGGGTTTTACAGGAAATCTCCAAAATCACAACTCGCCCTTGAAATTGAAAATAATCATAAGTGTGGTACTAACACGCGGCAGGATATTTTAAATCTACCTTTTTCAAAAATTTACATTGTTTATGGTATGGCACTTGTTCATCGAATCCAATTAAAAATTTCAGCACATTTGGCGATTCTGCTCAAGCTTTTTTCAATAGAATTCAGAATCTTTTTTCGCAACCAAATGTAAAACGAGTTGATATTGTATTTGACAGATATGATGATATTTCAATAAAATACTTGGAATCAACGTTACGGAGTAAAGGTCAAATGATGAAAAATTTCATAATTTCAAATGAGCACACCAAAATTCCAGCTAATTGTAATAATTTCTTTTCAAGCACTGAAAATAAGTTACAGCTTGTTCTATTTCTATGTACTGCTGCCCCTAGATATGCACAAGTAAATGAAGATTGCGAGTTATATATTTGTGGAGGATTTGAAGATCCAACAAAATGTTTCAAACTGCAAGGTTCTTCATTTTTTGAAGTACCTGACTTGAATTCTAACCATTTAGAAGCGGATTCACGGATGTTTGGTCATATATTTCACGCAGTGAAAATCAAACTTGGCCATATCATAATCATTTGCGCTGATACAGATGTTTTCATTCTCGGAATTTACTTCTGGAACAAGCTTGCACGTCTAGGCTGTTTAGGTCTATGGTTCGACGGTTCCTATAAGAAAAAAATCATTTCAGGATGTCATCTGGCTGCTCAATCCCTTGGAGAAAATATTTGTGGTATTTTGCCAGCATTACACGCTCTGAGTGGTTGCGATTCGACTAGCAGATTCGGCTCGAAAAAAAATGCTTTAAACGCTGCATCGTTGGATTTTGTACAAGAAGCTTTAAAGCATTTGGGAAATCCGTACCTAAGTGTCGAACAGCTAAAAGAATTGGAAAACATTTGCACCTATCTTTTTTCAAAAAAAAATTCAACGGCTGATGAACTTCGGTATAAATTAATTTCCCAAAATATCGGTTTCGGCTTAAATTTATTAAAAGTTATTTGCACATCAGATGCTCTACATTTACATCTATTGAGAGCTTCAGCACAAACATATGTATGGGTGAATGCTGACCAAACTTTACTATAGCCTATTGATTACACCTTCTTAGGCTATGAAAGGAAAGATGATAAATTATACCCACGACAAATGACTAAGCAACCACTGCCGGAATTGTTGCCCTGTAAATGTACATCCAATAGGGTATTTGACTAAAAAAAACTAATTAGTCCGTCAGTCAGATTTCCAAAAAATACATTACACACGACACGTATTTTTTGTTTTATCAAAACAATAAACATTTACAAATATAAAAGGCATCAAAGATCAGGAGTGGTGGCTGGTGACGTCACTGGCCAGTAAAAAGTGTACAGTGTTGTGACGTCACTCGAGTTTTCAACGCACTGTGTCGTCTGCATTTTTTGTTTATATGAAAAAAGAAAAAATACGTGCCTAGTATTTTTTGGAAATCTGACTGACGGACTAATTAGTTTTTTTCAGTCAAATACCCTATTGTAAAACAATGGCTTGCTCTTGTAAAAAATTACAGATTGATTGTATTACGTTATGCAAATGCATAAATAACGATTGTCAAAATAAAAAAGATTGATGATTATACTTATTTTTATGATATGTTTGAATTTGCTTTTTTGTATTAAATAATTTTTTTTAACAATAATTTTTGTTTTTATTATTAATTTTTCTGTTCTTTTTCCACTTGACTAGCTATAAGTATCTTTAATTATAAAAAAAAATATATTGCCGTTAAAACAATTATTTTAATGATACCAAAGCATATGTTCAGTCCATTTACTTGATGTCTAAGGGGGTGGGGTGTAAAAAACGAGTGTGCTTATGACCACACGACTGAAGTGAAACTTCTTTCGCTCCATCTGTATGTATATATATGTGTGTACAATATATACATGTATACACATATACATATATTTATTTTCTATTAATATTTAAATTTATTTCATGGTTTCATTGGTAAATTAATATTTTTGCATAGATCTTCTGTGCTTATATCCCCCACTTAACTTCCGTTCGCCTTGCCCGATCACTTTTCGTAACGCTTACGTCACGCGTTCGCCAGCTTACTCCCCAATAGGGGGACGGTCAATACAGTAAAATACAATTGCTTAAATTAAAGAGTAAAAGGAATAAATAATTACTAATAATTAAAATCTACGCCACCAATAGGGGTGGCGGTCAAAAGACTTACAACTAGAATTAAAATTATGCGTCCCAATAGGGGGACGATAACAGCACAACACACACAATTCCTAACCTAACTAACCTATAAGACACGGCCTGCTCGCCAACGATTGAGTGCGCAGCACCAGGTGAGTCAGTGGGATAGGGCAAGACGGGGGGGGGGGGGGGGGAAGTGGATTCCCTCGGGGCCAAAAGGTCGGGCTCTTCCTCCTGATTCAGGGGACCCCAAACTCGGGTAGTCCACGACCTCTGGTTCCCGAGATAATCCACGGGGGGGTGAGGTAACTAAAGGGGGTCGGGAGGGGGGGATAGGCTTCGTGCGGATGCGGGGGGAGGGGGAGGGGGGGGGAGTGGATTCCCTCGGGGCCAAAAGGTCGGGCTCTTTCTCCTGAATCAGGGGCCCCCAAACTCGGGTAGTCCACGACCTCTGGTTCCCGAGATAATCCACGGGGGGGTGAGGTGATCAATGAGGGGGGTCGGGGAGGGGTAGTTTCGTGGGGATATTAAGGGGTAAGGGAGGGGGGGATACAGGAGGGACTGTGAAGTAGGCGGTACCAAATTTTATGTTAACTGACCCCCTTAATGGTTGTCAGTCAACATAAAATTTTATGTATAGTGTTAAGTGTAAATAAATAAATAAATAAGTGTATCCGTGTCTCAAAATTAAAAAAAAAAAAATTGCATAGATTTTCTATTTTTATTGGAAAAAAAAAATAACTCGTTATAGACCTTGTAGTACCAAGCTCGCGCCGCGGGCGCCTCTGTGCTTATATCTCCCACTTAACTTCCGTTCGCCTTGCCCGATCAATTTCCGTAACGCTTTCGCCAGCTTACTCCCCAAGTCAAGCGTGCGTAAAGAAGTTTCACGTCAAAAAAATTGGACCAATACAACTCCTGGCAACATTCGAAATCATAATTTGCATGCTTTTCTGAGTTCAAAACCATAAACCGAATGCGGTCCTCACATTTTGCATACTCAATTCCATCCAGCGCCCGGTCATTAAAACTTTATGCACAAAGAAAATCATTACACAATGGTGGACTTAATGCCTTAGGCATTTTCTACCAGTCTAACTTAAAGTGACAGCGTGTGTGCAGCGACAAAACATGGAAGGTGCAAAGATATAAAAGACATTAAAGTTAAAAGAGAAACAAAAAATATATTATAATAAATACATGCATACAAAATATAAACAGTGGCGAGAGATAAAAAAATCTAGATAGAGAAAAAGAATAAATTACATGTTTGATGAATCTGCCAGTTTCTTGCGTAAGTATTCCCGAGCTTTAAATGTGTACCGACTGGTCGACGTCCTGACGTATAGCCTCTAAATATCTCGGGATTTGATTCTTTCGACCCTTGGTTAGCAATCTACTATTCTTTCTTTACGCACAAACCCCAGGGGCTTTCTACCAGGTCTGTAAAATACTGATGTCGTAAACATAGCTATAGCAACCACATCCGAACGGTTGTGTAACCCGCGCCTCTAAACATTGTACTATTGTCTTTATTTTCCCGTGCAAATCCGTTTTATGTGGAGATAAACTTCGGACTTGGAACTTTTATCTGAATTTTAATTTAAATCTTTTTTTATAATTATAAAGTAGTGCTTGACCAAAAACCCGGTGGATGGTAAGCAGTGATGCACTTAAATTGTTGTCAGACAGACACACCGCCGCTGGCAAATTGTTCCAGTCCCTCGATGTGCGCGGTATAAAAGACGAAGCGAAACGTTGACCGTAGTAAGAGCTAGTACTAGGACATCAAACCGAATTAAAATAAAACTTCGATCCAGCCGTCCCAGCTATTCTCTCCAGCGACGCCCTAAGCCGAGGTTCGTACCCCACAGGGGGTGCCTTTAGCGTGTAGTCGCTTAGTTTTTAGTTGCCCTGGCTGGAGGCTTTAAATTCATTTAAGGCAGCCACAGGATAGTCCGGGTAAGTAGTCACGACCTCTTAAGGTCAACCACGAGAGGCCATTCAAAAAAAAAAAAAATGACCGTAGTAGTGTCAAGTGAAGTGAAGTCGCGGTGGCCTAGTGGTTAAAAGACCAGCCTCTCAAGTATGAGTGCGCGAGTTCGATTCCAGGTCAGGCAAGTACCAATGTAACTTTTCTGAAGTTATATGTACTTTCTAAGTATATCTTGGACACCAATGACTGAAGGTGAAGGAAAACATCTTGAGGAAACCTGGACTTTAAGTCTGTAATCGCCAACCCGCATTGAGCAAGCGTGGTGATTACGCTCAATCCTCCTCTGTATGAGAGGAGACCTGAGCCCAGCAGTGGGACGATTAAAAGGTCGATGATGAGTAGTATCAACAACGTAAGGGTGGATACTGGCCGTACTACAGGTCGTCCGATGATTTAACAAAGATGGGGGAATTAAGTCATGAAGTCAGTCCCTCGCACACTCTCTTAAATACATCCTATAGAATACCGACAGGCTGGCTACTCTTCGTCTGTGCTCACTTTACCAATCTTTTCTCGATGAGACTTCAGAATCGATCGAAAGGTTTCGTCACAAATAGAAAATATTATTCAACTACAATGATTACTTCTCAAAAACATTACTTCCGTGGTATTTCTACATATTTCCTATTGCCATTAACGAAGCAATTATTGCTTACGACAATAAGTCACCAAAAATATGACACCATGTCAATTGATCGCCGCGGCTTTTAAAAATTATTCACGGTTCGATCATTCAACTTTTTACACACATTTCTGTGACATGTGTTATGGAGATTGGGTACTTATCTACTTATTACATCATCTGCTGCCCCACCAACTGCGACAAATCCCAGGGTGGCCCCATCGTGCCGGTTGGCGACCGGACGAGAGGACCCGATGGCGATCCCTGGGGAGTTCGGGCGTCCCCGCAGTCTCCAGATCAATCTCCCTCTGGCCCGGCATCGTTGGTCGCATTGTTGGGATTAACATTGCATCACCTCACTCAACTGCCGTCTTCCTTCCTATTCACTCAATTTTTTTTTAAAGTGAATAGGCTCTTAATAAACTAGTGCGCTTTACCATCAACGATTGCGTCACTGCTTACCATCAGGCGGGATTGCGGTCAAGCGCTGGTTTATATTTCAATAAAAAAAAAATCTTTTAACATCAAACCAACATAAATATATTTTCTTTCTTTATTTCATGATATACGAGTATTTCTTTCACTCTTTATTTCATTCTTTCTTTTTTGCTATCTTTCTTTTATTATTTGTTTCTTTCTTTTTAATTTCCTTACTTCTTTCTGTCTTTTTTTCTATCACGCCTATAATCCCTAAAGAGACAGCCAACCTTTATAACACCGCTAAGCTTTATACAAGTATTTAACATAGAACGACTACCTATCTGATGTAATTTGCAATCGTGACTTATCTTCCAAAAATGTAACCAAATATAAGTTTATGCAAAAGTAACTTTAACACCTACATAATAAAGTTCATTTTACCTTACAACTTTAAACATTTTTATAACTTCAACAGTCACCCTGAAATTCAACTTAATGTTCATTTAAATAAAGTTGATATTTGTTTAACGTGGAATAGGGTATTTGACTAAAAAAAACTAATAAGTCCGTCAGTCAGATTTCCAAAAAATACTAGACACGTATTTTTTTCTTTTGTCATATAAACAAAAGCAAAGACGACACAGTGCGTTGAAAACTCGTGTGACGTCACTGCACGCTACACTTTTTAGCGAGCAGTCACCAGCCACCATTCACGTATCCAATATTTTTGTATAATCTGAATGACGGACTAAATAGAATCAATTTTTTATCCAGGAAACATTCCTATTGGGTGGCGATGTGCAGCACTGCGCTCTTTTACTATAGTTCCTGGGTAATACGACACACATTATTGATATTGACGCCGGGAGATTTTAGATAGACATGAAACTCTTACAAATATCACCATAACATCACATTCGAAGAAGTATCAATATTTACAAAGTAACCGACCGACGACCCGGTGAAGGTCGCGGGAAATCGCTGGATGCGGGAGGCACAGGACCGGTCGTCGTGGAGATCCTTGGGGGATGCCTATGGCCAGCAGTCTACGTCTTTCGGCTGAAATGATGATGATGATGTACCAGCCAATCGATTGAAAAGTTGAGTGATGTGAGCTTAGAGTGTCAATCCCGAATAGTGCCATCATCATCAAACTTTTTGTCGTCCTACCTGTCGTCGATTGAGCGTAATCACCACGCTTGCTCAATGCGGTTTGGCAATTTCAGACTTAAAGTCCAGGTTTCCTCAAGATTGAGATTGAGAAGCCCCATCTACTTTTCTTGACAGAGACCCAGATCATATGTCCGGCTGATGCGGCATACCTCAGCTACCCGGGATACGCATTGGAGCATCATTTCCTGCAGCGTGCCGGGGTCTGTGTGTATATCCGCAATGACATCTGTTGCCGGCGTCTCCGTCACCTCTAAGACCCTCACTTCTCGTCTCTATGGCTGTTGGTTGACACTGGTGTGGACAAAATTGTGTACACTTGTGTCTAACAATTGGACAGCGGTGATCAGGAGACAACTCGATTATAATTGACCACCTCAGTGAGGCTGCTGACAATGCGCTGCACCGGCACCCTGACGCACAGTTCGTCACTCTGGACTGGTTTTCCCGTACCAGAGCACCGACTACGCTGGGAGAGAGGCGCGAAGCTTCACGTTTTCAATGGGCCTTTCCCAGCTGGTAAAGCAAGCGACTAGGGTGCCTGATGTAGTTGGTCATACTGCCAATTGTATGGACCTTCTGCTGATCAATGATCCGGACAGATGTGATGTAACAGTTTCCTCACCGTTGGGAACTTCAGACCACTGTCTGGTGAAGTCTGTGTCGACCTTCTCCCCACCAGATCACGACTCTAGTGGTGAACGGCGAATGTGGCGATACAGGTCAGTAGATTGGGATGAGATGCGCCACTGCTTTGCGTCTTATCTTTGGCAACAGGTCTGCTTCTTTCTGACAATCCTTCGAGCTGTGCGGACGCTATAACCGATGTGGTGCGTCAAGCCATGGCGTATTTTATCCCCTTCAATGACGTGCCCGTCGGTGGCTCAGCTCGCCCATGGTTCAATGCCGATTGAGTCCAAGCTGAAGAAGCAAGCAAGCTCAAAAAACTAGAGATAATTATGAATATTTGCACTAGTCTGGTTGTGCTTCGGAAAGCACGTTAAGCCGTTGGTCCCGGTTGCCATACGAACATCTAATGGCAGTCGTTACGGTTTGTTGGAGCCCTCAAAAGTCCAACAATTGGTCTAACTGCAATGCTTCGATATCGCCTTCAGGTTATGGAGGTCAGACGACAGTCGTTTCACGGAAAATATCCAAGTTTAGCCAAATGGGCAGTTAGACTGGTAAAGCGGACCCCAGACTCCAAAGCCGAAAAAGCTTCGAATGCGACTGTGATTAGCTCTGAGATGATGATGGTTACATAGTCGTACTGAAGTTAAAATTCTAACAAAGTTAAAGTTCTAATACACCGTGGTGTTGCATGCAAAGGTGAAACACATTCCATTCATTCATCAGGCAGGTAACACATTATTTCATTTAACTGATAATTTTTTGTACACACTTGTTTTGCCACTCAACACCATACTGGTGGAGAAACAAAAAGATGTCAAGTGTATGTCGTGGTTGTTATTTAATAGTTCCGTAAATAGTTAAGATTTTTTTAATTAGTAGGTCGATCGATAGGATGTTTAATGAAACGTGACTTTGAAAGAAAGAAATAAAATACATTTATTTAGCCCAGATTTAGGACCATATTACAGAATCTTACCCAAGATTTAAGCATTACTTAAAACTAGTTTCGACCAATCAAATAGCTTCAAATGAGGTTTAAGTTAATAGTTTTGTAATACGGACCTAATAGATACTTTCTTCAACACACCAGATTACTATTATGACTAAGAAAATCTTTCATATTTTGTTGATTTTTGTTTTCACAATATGACGTCTCATGGTCGCCATTTTGATTTTTTATTAATTCCATGTTTTTAGTGACACTCGTAGGACTAAGAGGAATCGATGTACGTATAAATTATGAAAATCGGCCAAGGCGTTTAGTCTGTATAGTGTTTCAAAGGAACAAACACATAGACTGATGAACACATTACCCTCCTTTAAGGGCGCAGTCAGGTAAGTAGCGGAGAGTGAGCCTAGCGGCTGCACCAAAAAAGCTCAGTTCAGCATAAATACCAGATCATGATTTTTATTATTTCATTGTTCGTTTCAGAATGTACATAATATAAGTGTGTGATGTGTGTGTGTAATAATTGGTCCTTACATAGATAATTGGTGCTTTGTCGTACTTTTGATCTCAAAATATACCTCTTCTTTGTAAAGAAATTCCAATTTCAAAATTCAACAGTTTAATCATGATTTTTGGGTTTTGTAAACCGTATTTCTTTTGTTTTTTCCTCTATTGGTTTTTTCTTTGCATTACTCAGTGTATATAGTCCAAACCTTTAAAAATATAGCTTTATTAACGAGTACTTGTTCCATCGTGGCACCAGGGCTGCAGAGACGCCTCGAAGGATTAATGATGAGTATGGCGGCGGTGTTTCTAAAGAAAACACAGTGCGTTTTTGGTTCCAACGTTTTCTTTCTGGAAATTTCGGCTGGAGACCAAAGTTGATAATGAAGCATTGTAGGCTATTCTGAAAGCGGATCTATCGCAAACCAAATCCAAGTTAGTTTCAGGTTACCGGATGAAAAGTGGATCTTCTACATAAACAAAACACTC
Organism: Sesamia inferens; assembly: GCA_037179545.1. Lineage (NCBI taxonomy): Eukaryota > Metazoa > Arthropoda > Insecta > Lepidoptera > Noctuidae > Sesamia > Sesamia inferens. The sequence goes on along the minus strand of CM073949.1, from coordinate 2,460,530 downwards.
ATCTCAATAGCTAAACCCTGGCTAATCAGCCAAATTCAGCACCAAGCAAAAATTTACTAAAAAAAAACAAAAGGACATGTGGCACTCGCGTACTGCCCCCGTAAAGCTATTGCATAGAATTTTTGACGTGACAACGTCTTAAATTAGGTTGCGGCTGGGAGTCACTTATGAAAAAGTGTAACGCTCGGTAACGTTACGATGCCTTGCGTCTCTCTCCCACTCAGCCTTGCGTCTCTCTCCCACTCAACTATGATCGGTCTGCCGCGCGCGCATCACTAGAGAATTAGGCGCATTGAATCGGCGCATGCTTGTGTCTCTGTCTTTGTCTTTCTCGAACGTTCTTGGCGTTGGAAAAACAAGAAAGCGTCATAATACAAGTTCACACTTGTGGTTAAAGTATCGTCAGCTGTGTCTGTAGTGAAAATGTGGAGTGCTTAGATTCGTCATTTACAACAACTACAACAATAAAGGTAAATAATTGTACACTGATATTTCATTATCGTAAACTATGATTGATTGATTAATTGTTAGATTGACACAAAAGTTGAGAAACTGAGTTTATAGGTTATGTCATACTATTGATAAATGTTGATAGTGTTAAGTAAATTATTAGTTTAAAAAGTTGAGAAACTGAGTTTATAGGTTTGTATTATGCAATTTTTACCTATTGTGCAATTTAATTATATTCATATCAATAAATATTCTACCGAGAAAAAGACGTTGTCACGTAAAATCTTCGCCCGTAAAACCGACTTTACAGGCAACCATTTTTTTTTTTTCAACTTATGCAATTATATTTATTTATTTATTTTATTTATGCAGTATACGTCGTTCACATCAGGTCAGACCGTTACGGCAAACGCCTTCAAAGGTTTTATTGATTCCTACCCGAAAGTTTTTTTTTTTTTTATAGGGATCATTGAGATCATTTTACCTATGAGATGGCAAACTGCATAGGTACCAATTGTACATACTTTGATCAAATAAATACACACATCAATAATGTCTAGGTATATTAATGAAAGACTTAACAACTATTTAGAGTACAAAAAAAGTTTGTATATAAAAAACTAGCGGCCGCCAGCGACTTCGTTCGCGTGGTTTAGTTATGCTCCGCTCCTATTGGTCGCAGCGTGATGTTATATTTGTTGTGGAGATCTGGCCAACTTGGGCGGAGCACTGCCGTGACCTAGAGGAGGCGATCGGTGGCGATCTCTCGCGTCCTGCCCAGGGGGCCGAGTCTGCTATTTTATATCATTTTGTCATTCCAGCACGTTACCATTGTCATTTTGGTTTTATCCCGTAATCTGCTAAGAACATAAAGATCGGTCATTGATCTCGTAACGGAATGATCATTGCTGTATTGCCATTATTATGAAACTCGTTAGTAGAAATGAGTTTCCAAAAACTACTACTCAATTTGAACATTTCGTAATGCAAGATTTTATTAATATGTATTTTTATATATTAATTAATTTGTTATAAGCAGTCTGGAATAGTAAATAGTTCTTAAATAGCAAAAAACATTATTGTAAAACTATAAAACTAGATATTTTGTTATCTGTTAAAGTCAATGTGACATTAATACAGACTGACTGACGTTTATGTTTCTTTTAACAGCTGGTGTTTTGTTATGTATTTTTATATTATTAAAATTATAATTACTACGTAAAGAAAAACAATCAGCAAATTTCGGCCAAGATATGGCGACGATCAACAAGTTGACTGCGGTCATTAATCGACAGAGCTCCATCACAGATCACAGCAAAAATGGTTCAAGGTCATCGAGATATCCGTGTCAAAAAAGGTAATTACGCACTGTTTATATACAGAATTATACGGAATTCATCTTTATGAAAGTTTAGTAGAATAAACCTAATTATCCTAAATCAGAACTTCCACTCATTGGGTGTTCTACAAACATACCCACAATAACAATTAAGTAGCTTTGAAAACAATAACATAAAATTAAATATAACCCCCCAGCTAAGCTTGTGTTAGATGTAAATTTACATCAGTAGTAGTACATTGGCCAGAATTTAAATTATTTATTGCAACTACATACTAAGCGCTAGGTACCAATCCATATTAGATAGGTATAAGAACTATTTATTAAAGTCAATTTTGTTTTACAGGAACTCTGCAGAATTACCTATAATGTCATCAGATTCTGAGTCAGATTTCTGGCGAATGCAAGAGGTAAATTTGACAATTTACTAAAAGCTAGTTTAATGAAATATATTTTAGGAGAGATCTCCTAAAATATTAAACAAACTATAACCTACTAAGTATGTCCATATACTTAGTAGGTTATAGTTTGTTCATATAATAATAGTCCATAGAAGATAAACCCCCTTATTCATAAAAACTGCTTAAAGTTAACTAGTGATTAGCGATTCTTTAACCATACATTTTTGACCTTTTAACGTCACTTAACTTAAATTGTCCTTTATGAATAAACACCACAGTGTTTAAGGGGTTTATTCATAATCGATTATTAAAGTTAAGTGACGTGCAAGCTTCTAAAATGTATATTTAAAAAATCGCTAATCAACTAGTTAACTTTTAATCGCTAGTTAACTTTAAGCAGCGTTTATGAATAAGGGGGAATATGTCTAGCGGTATGGGTTACAAATGGATGTAATAAGTAAATGAAACAGTGTTTATAAAAAGATTAATAATTTATTTTAAATCTTTGTTTTGTGCATGACTGCGGTGGATCTGTAACAAAGAGTTAAATCATTTTAATAAAAATTAGAGCGTTTTCATAATTTCCTAGAATATTGAGAAGGGTTTACACTACATACCTGCTAATTTATTGTATGCATTTTTCCACAGATAGTCAACAAAAGCCTGGTGCAGTGCTCAACCTTCAAGAAGATCCAGGTTCATACTGCACTGGAAATTAAAAGACTGATTATTGATGTGTTAATATTATTACATTAGGTGTTGTACCTAGGATTTGTTTTATTATTTAAATGACAAAATGTCTTTTTGTTTTGTATAATATTTTTTTTTTGACTTAATGTAAAGTACATATTTAGTTTATGAGAAAATAGATATATAGTTATAAATAATAAAATAATAAATGTGTTTTATTGAAAAAAAATTTACAAATTTTAACCTACGAATATATTTGAGTTATAAATAAACGTTGATTTTTAATAGGTATAGTATTTTCATTTATGTTGCTAACAGAAATCAGATCTCCGGTCTGTCATACTATAAAGGTGCTGAATAAGCTTATGGGTGTATGTTTGATCTTCTGTGAAAGAAAGTATGCAAGAGAGTCCGCTGTTCCATGTTAGTTTTAGTAGTTGTTTTTAAGTTAATTAATGTAATTAGTGTACTGTTTTAGTTAACAATAAATAAATAACTGATAGAAGTCCAACTATTATGTACCTTTACCAACATAGTTAAAAGAAATTCATACCTGTCGCAGTACTTCTGCATAATCCTCATCAGGTGGCAATAATGCTATTGGCATGTTTGCAATATTTGTGGTTTATTTTTTAGTTTCAAAGTCTTTGTTCCTTCATTGATTGCACTAGACACAGTAATTTGCGAAACTTTAAGGAGGGCAATGTCCTTGTCCAATAAAATTCTCTTAGGACTCTGATGCATAAAATGCAAGTGCTATTAGAATCTGCAATAAAAATATAACATTAATCAACCTATTTCGTGTTTGTAGCTATAGATTACAATAGATTAATACATCAATTGTCAAATTACGTTTCCTCACCTTAATTTCTGCCCATACGCTATCAATTCGACGCAGTCTGGTCATAAGGAGAATGAGTTCTTCAATTAACCCTCTTACTGAGACATATTCAAGGCAAAACGTTTTCAGAAATTCCGCTTTGGGAACATTAATAAAGGGATCTATATTCAAACTCGTCAAGCGATGTGTTCGACGTCTCCTGCATATTATCTTCCTTCTCTAGCATCCACTGAGTTGGCTAGTAATGAAAACATTCTCAAATATTCCACAAACACAATAGATATCACACTTTTATGTACAAAACCACCACCACCATCGAGCTGCCTTGCTTCGAAAAGCAATGTTTGTACAAAGACGGCATCATAACAGTTCAATGATCAAATGAACTGTCAAAATTTTAGCAGATTACCGCATGTGTCAGTCATTGATTTGTCATTTTGGACAAGATTACCGTTTTATGCCATTTTGTTCAGTGATTGACCACTTGGCAAGCCATTGTGTTAGTAGATTACGGATTTTGTCAAAATCGGTCATTATGACATTAAAAGTCGACAATTTTGACACTATTGCAATAGCAGACTCGGGGCCCTGGGGGCCGAGTCTGCTATTTTATATCATTTTGTCATTCCAGCACGTTACCATTGTCATTTGGCTTTTATCCCGTAATCTGCTAAGAACATAAAGATCGGTCATTGATCTCGTAACGGAATGATAATTGCTGTATTGCCATTATTATGAAACTCGTTAGTAGAAATGAGTTTCCAAAAACTACTACTCAATTTGAACATTTCGTAATGCAAGATTTTATTAATATATATTTTTATATATTAATTAATTTTTTATAAGCAATCTGGAATAGAAAATAGTTCTTAAATAGCAAAAAACATTATTGTAAAACTATAAAACTAGATATTTTGTTATCTGTTAAAGTCAATGTGACATTAATACAGACTGACTGACGTTTATGTTTTTTTTAACAGCTGGTGTTTTATGTATTTATTTTTGTTTATATTATTAAAATTTAGGCCATTAATCAAGAATTGAATTATTAAAATTATAATTACTACGTAAAGAAAAACAATCAGCAAATTTCGGCTAAGATATGGCGCTAGGGCACTACAGCCGCGTCAATAACACACATCACAGCAAAAATGGTTCAAAGTCATCGAGATATCCGTGTCAAAAAAGGTAATTACGCACTGTTTATATACATAATTATACGTAATTCATCTTTATGAAAGTTTAGTAGAATAAACCTAATTATCCTAAATCAGAACTTCCACTCATTGGGTGTTCTACAAACATACCCACAATAAGAATTAAGTAGCTTTGAAAACAATAACATAAAATTAAATATAACCCCCCAGCTAAGCTTGTGTTAGATGTAGGTTTACATCTGTAGTAGTACATTGGCCAGAATTTAAATTATTTATTGCAACTACATACTAAGCACTAGGTACCAAACCATATTAGATAGGTATAAGAACTATTTATTAAAGTAAATTTGGTTTTACAGGAACTCTGCAGAATTACCTATAATGTCATCAGATTCTGAGTCAGATTTCTGGAGAATGCAAGAGGTAAATTTGACAATTTATTAAAAGCTAGTTTAATGAAATATATTTTAGGAGAGATCTCCTAAAATATTAAACAAACTATAACCTACTAAGTATGTCCATATACTTAGTAGGTTATAGTTTGTTCATATAATAATAGTCCATAGAAGATAAACCCCCTTATTCATAAAAACTGCTTAAAGTTAACTAGCGATTAGCGATTCTTTAACCATACATTTTTGACCTTTTAAGTCACTTAACTTAAATCATCCTTTATGAATAAACACCACAGTGTTTAAGGGGTTTATTCATAATCGATTATTAAAGTTAAGTGACGTGCAAGCTTCTAAAATGTATATTTAAAAAATCGCTAATCACTAGTTTAACTTTAAGCAGCGTTTATGAATAAGGGGGAATATGTCTAGCAGTATGGGTTACAAATGGATGTAATAAGTAAATGAAACAGTGTTTATAAAAAGATTAATAATTTATTTTAAATCTTTGTTTTGTGCATGACTGCGGTGGATCTGTAACAAAGAGTTAAATCATTTTAATAACAATTAGAGCGTTTTCATAATTTCCTTGAATATTGAGAAGGGTTTACACTACATACCTGCTAATTTATTGTATACATTTTTCCACAGATAGTCAACAAAAGCCTGGTGCAGTGCTCAACCTTCAAGAAGATCCCGGTTCATACTGCACTGGAAATTAAAAGACTGATTATTGATGTGCTAATATTATTACATTAGGTGTTGTACCTAGGATTTGTTTTATTATTTAAATGACAATATGTCCTTTTGTTTTGTATAATATTTTTTTGACTTAATGTAAAGTAGATATTTAGTTTATGAGAAAATAGACATCTAGTTATAAATAAATGTTGATTTTTAATAGGTATAGTAGTTTCATTTATGCTGCTCCCAGCAAAAACAGAAATCAGATCCGGAGATCTGATTTCTGTTTTGGTCTTATTCAGCACCTTTATAGTATGACAGACCGGAGTCTATCATACTATAAAGGTGCTGAATAAGCTTATGGGTGTATGTTTGGTCTTCTGTGAAAGAAAGTATGCAAGCGAGTCCACTGTTCCATGTTAGTTTTAGTAGTTGTCTTTAAGTTAATTATTGTACCTAATTAGTGTTGTACCGTTTTAGTTAACAATAAATAAATAACTGATAGAAGTCCAACTATGTACCTTTACCAACATAATTAAAAGAAATTCATACCTGTTGCAGTACTTCTGCATAATCCTCATCAGGTGGCAATAATGCTATTGGCATGTTTGCAATATTTGTGGTTTATTTTTTAGTTTCAAAGTCTTTGTTCCTTCATTGATTGCACTAGACACAGTCATTTGTGAAACTTTAAGGAGGGCAATGTCCTTGTCCAATAAAATTCTCTTAGGACTCTGATGCATAAAATGCAAGTGCTATTAGAATCTGCAATAAAAATATAACATTAATCAACCTATTTCGTGTTTGTAGCTATAGATTACAATAGATTAATACATCAATTGTCAAATTACGTTTCCTCACCTTAATTTCTGCCCATACGCTATCAATTCGACGCAGTCTGGTCATAACCCCCTCTTACTGAGACATATTCAAGGCAAAACGTTTTCAGAAATTCCGCTTTCGGAACATTAATAAAGGGATCTATATTCAAACTCGTCAAGCGATGTGTTCGACTTCTCCTGCATATTATCTTCCTTCTCTAGCATCCACTGAGTTTGCTAGTAATGAAAACATTCTCAAATATTCCACAAACACAATATATATCACACTTTTTGTACAAAACCACCACCACCATCGAGCTGCCTTGCTTCGAAAAGCAATGTTTGTACAAAGACGGCATCATAACAGTTCAATGATCAAATGAACTGTCAAAATTTTAGCAGATTACCGCATATGTCAGTCATTGATTTGTCATTTTGGACAAGATTACCGTTTTATGCCATTTTGTTCAGTGATTGACCACTTGGCACGCCATTGTGTTAGTAGATTACGGATTTTGTCAAAATCGGTCATTATGACATTAAAAGTCGACAATTTTGACACTATTGCAATAGCAGACTCGGGGCCCTGGTCCAGTGGTCAGGCATTGGTGGCAAAACACCGATTTTATGTATAACGACCAAATATGTGTGTACGCATTATTTATTTATTTTATTTTATTAAGATATCCAACAGCGATTTACATAGATGCTTACACTAAAACAAATATAATTCATAAAAGCCCGTAACAGGATATCATAGCTAAGTATAACATAAAAATGACCTTAACTTTTAAAACAATAATGTATCATTTTATTTTTTTAATATATACATGCAAACATACACACACACACCCACAAAAACTCCCGCTGGATAATTCATTTTGACAGCCTCTCAAGCACTTGCAACTTAAATTTTGATTTCGAAACTCGAAAAGAAGAAGAAAAATCAGCCTTAGATTTCTCAATCGACAAATAATTTTTATTCCTAGAATAAAATCGAAACCTGACAGATTTTGTAAATAAGAAGTGTCAAAAATTCAAAACTTTTTTGGTTCTCTTCTTTCCGTTCTTCCGGACGGAAAAGGCAAAGGCATGATACGCCATACAGCCTGGACAATTCAAAACTACTCCTCAGCTATTATTATCTGGCGTCGCAAAAACCAAACCATAGATAATTAATTTCTAGCACAGAAAGTTTTGACATTATAAACAAAGACATTTACAATATAAAATGCACCAACACAGAGATAAGCATGATTCATGTCTTTCACTACAGAAATTCTTGCATAATAATATTCACTCTTGCCCAGCCGATAGATTCTGTAAAAATAACACCATAAAAGTTTGGTAGAGTGAGCATTACTTGAAAGATAGGCCATGAGAGTTTACAACCATTGCTCAATCGGGAACTGAAACCAGGACCTTCTTCTTTTTTCCTTTATTTTTTGGCTTCACACGGTCTGTGCATTTAGCCAATGTCAAGTAATTATGAATTATTCATGTAGAAAAAGACTGCAGCGTGACCAGTCTTACGTGTGAGGTTTGGGGCTAAGTCATGATGTGGCCACTATGCTGCGATATATCACTGTTCTTTATAAACTATTTACTAAATGCACTTCTTACTACATAAATCACGCACTTTTATTTAGTAAACAACACTATAAATAATTGTAAAAGTTCAATGAAAAACGAGCGTGGCACTCAGCTTGACTTTCCCGCCAAAACCCCTTGAATGTTCTTTTTTAAAAAAAACGATAGTTATTTAATGTACGTTCAACGTTCTTTATTTAAATAAAGGTCTGTCTCTTTTGGTGGAAAACGCGGTAGCTACCATACGTTTATTTACTTACTTTTTAACCAGTTAGAAACCAGGACCTTATGATCCGCATACAAGTTACATTCATTTCAAAATAATTTCTCCGATTCCCTTGCACACAAAGTAAACTAAATTTAAGTTAAGTGCATCTTAAGTAAGAAAAGGACAGAAGAAAAATCTTAGTCATCATCATCAACCTTTTTTTATCGTCCCACTGCTGGGCACAGGTCTCCTCTCATACGAGGATCGAACGTAATCACCACTCTTGCTCAATGCGGGTTGGCGATTTCAGACTTGAAGTCCAGGTTTCCTCAATATGTTTTCTCTCACCTTTTAATCAGTCATTGGTATCCAAGATATACTTAGAAAGTACATATAGGAAACTTAGGAATGTTACATTGGTACTTCCCTGGTCTGGAATCGAACCCGCACAATTATACTTGGGAGGTTGGTGTTTTAACCACTCGGCCACCACGACTTAAACTAAAAAAAAACGACGCTTGACGTAAATTTTTAATCGTCATATTTTTAATTACCTACGTCTTAAATGTTACAGAACTTAACTAATATTTATTTTTATTAATTTATTAATTTACTTTATTAATTCTGTTCACACAATAAAATACATAGGCATATATAAAATAAAAACCTGAGTATTTATGTCCTTTTCGAAAAGGCTGCACTGAACTGAAAATGTAGTTTGGTTTGTTAACAACAGAATAGCCACCATTGTTTCAAAGTCAAAGTCAAAGTATTTTATTTGTTAAACATAGGTAATATGGTACATGGTGTAAAATTGGTGTTGTATCACTATGTTTTGCCTTGCAAGGCATACAAATTAATTAAAAACAATTTTGGACATTAAAGTTAACATTTTCTTATTTTATACTTTTATCATCTAAAAACTCATTCAAAATCAAAATCAAAAGTCATTTATTCAAATTAGGCTGAGAATCAGCACTTTTTGAACGTTAATATTATATAAGACAGTCCCCCAAAACGCCCACCCATCGACACTTCCTAGTGCTTTCGCTGGGAAGAAGAAGTGGCGGAACAAACTCCCCAGCAGCACAGCTGTCTGTTCATTTTTAAAAAAACACATGTCTTTATACAAAACTATGTATAGTAATGAACACGATAAAATACAACAACAATGAAATTATTTACCATATGCCAGCTACCACGCCAAAATACCAGCAAAGCAAAACAATATATTTATATTTAAATGAAAATGTAATTAACTAAAACTTGTTACTTAACTAAGAAGCCCCAGGCATAAAGGGCGTGACAACTTACATTTTGAAGTCGGTGAAAAGGGGCTCGCAGTTTGTCCTTATTTCTGGTGTTAATATTATGAATATCACAGTTTTTGGGGTTACACGTGAATATTTTGCCTAACATATAAGATGTTGGATAAGATGAACTGTGAAGCAACCGTGAGAATACCAATGTCTTTAAACAAATTTCTCAGAGAAAATCTGACACCGAGCTGGTAAATTGCTCGGACAGCTCGTTTTTGAAGTACAAATATATTTTGTATGTCAGCGGCTTTGCCCCACAGTAGAATACCGTAGGACATAATGCTGTGGAAATAACTAAAGTAAACTAAACGAGCTGTATCAACGTCAGTATATTGTCTTACTTTCCTGACGGCGTAGGCGGCCGAACTGAGCCTTCCTGCTAGGGTTGATATGTGTGGTCCCCACTGAAGTTTGGCATCTACTGTTATTCCCAGAAAAACTGCCAAGCCCACAGTTTCAAGCACCTCTTTATCTAAAACGATGTTAGGTCCTAGATTTATAACGTTAGGCAAGGCGAACTTTACACATTTTGTTTTCTTGGGGTTAAGAGCTAGGTTATTTGACGTAAACCAATCTGTAACTGTTGAGAGTGCACTGTTTACTTCGTCAAAATTATGTCTATTCCTGTCTACTTTAAAAATTAGAGAGGTATGATTTATTATGGTATTATTAGGTATTTATGTTGTTTGCAAACAACACAACGTCACAGATGCCCTTTATTGATAGAATAATAAGCTTTGTCAATCAACAATTTCTTAAGTTAAAATGTATACATAATGTGTATGCAGGTCCTGGTTTCTGTCCCCGGTAAGCAATGCTTGTAAAGGGTGTCTCTGACATCGACGCACAAACGAGTACCATGGATCCAGTACATGATTCTGAACCCCCCAGCGGTGGAATTTTTCGTCGGCTATTTCCTGATTAAAAAAAAATAATATGCAATTTTTTTCACTTTAAAACGTTCATAATTGCTATACTTTTACAACCCAATAAGATTTTAAAGTAAAAAATAATTAATTCGCTAATTACACAGAAAAGCGCAATGTGAACAAAATTCGAAAAACTATCCTATCAGCTGATTTAATAGAGTTCACATCAGGGGTCAACGTCATACCCACAAACACGCGCGGCGGCACGCTTGCAACGTTCAAAGTCCAAGTCGACACATTTTTTTAAGCACTGTTATTTCTGTAACCGCTCATTAACAATATAAATGACTATCATAATTTTATTAGTGGCATGCGGTGTAGTATATAGTACTAGTATACTACTTTAAAAGTCGTGGTGGCCTAGTGGTTAAAACACCAGCCTCTCAAGTATGAGTGCGCGGGTTCGATTCCAGGTCAGGCAAGTACCAATGTAACTTTTCTAAAGTTATATGTACTTTCTAAGTATATCATGGACATCAATGACTGAAGGTGAAGGAAAACATCTTGAGGAAACCTGGACTTTATAAGTCTCAAATCGCCAACCCGCAATGAGCAAGCGTGGTGATTACGCTCAATCCTTCTCTATATGAGAGGAGACCTGTGCCCAGCAGTGGGACGATAAAAGGTTGATAATGATGATGATGATGAAATGCGGTGTAGCCTTCTCGCGAAGTTTGCGATACGATGTCAGATACAACCTGTATATTTTTCTTGTAAATTCTCACAGCCTTCGATTGTAAGCATATGACAATAATGATGGTTTTGTCAATACATGAGAGTTAATAACATCATTAGTGAATTGTATTTCACTTTGTTCGCATACGATTTATTATAGGGAAATATGTACATAGGTATACACAGGATAATTGCGTAATAAACTACCACAACAGCCTTCGTGGCGTTGCGGTAGCGACCGCGGCCGCTGTCAAATATTTGTATGCATGAATATGAATATTTGCACTGGTCTGATCGTGCCTTGGAAAGCACGTTAAGCAGTTGGTTCCGGTTGCCGTACGAACATCTAATGGCAGTCGTTACGGGTTGTTGGAGCCCTCAAAACTCCAACAATTGGTCTAACTGCAATGCTTCGATGTCGCCTTCCGGTTGTGGAGGTCAGACGGCAGTAGCTTCACGGAAAATATCGAAGTTTAGCCAAAATCAGTAGTTAGACTGATAAAGCGGACCCTAGACTCCAAAGCTGAGACAGCTTCGGATACGACTGGGATTAACGCTGAGATGATGATGATGACACTATCAGTAGTAATGGGTTTCATTTTGACAATTCAACAACATTTACTGCATTATTTACGTTGTTGAGCAGATATACAATATGTAAAGAAAACCCTGTCCGATCCGTGAAGGTATTGTTAGGTATCGTTAACTGATTCTACTAATGTCCACAAAGCCGGGCTAAACTTAAAAAAAAAATTCCTCCTAAAAAATAAATATTATTTCGAAAAATCGAGGTAACTTAATGCATGTGCGGTAGGCTACACGTTAGGCGTACATGCGCAGGTATAGGTGGGCAGGGGACGCGGTACGTGGTCGCGTCGCTATTCGCTCCGTCACAAATGGTGTTGTCACTTTTTAAAAAAATCACCAAATTTTGGGGAAGTTGGAATTAATTCGCGGAAAAAAAAGATTATTTCAAAATTCATTACTATTGTCACTGTGATGATTACGTAAAATATCATATTTTATTTGGTCATGTGTATACCTAACATTTATTATCCTTTTGGGTCGGACGGGGTTTTCTTTACATATTGTATATTTTAAAAATATTTAATAAGCGTATCTATTCACCACCAAAAGGAGCAAAAGGAGCCCGTTTTTATTTTCGGCTGCTACTTTTCGGAATGTATGCATGGAGTGCACCGACCGCCTTCAGCTTTTGGGAGTTGATATTTCCACAAACCTCAACTTTGGGCTCAACTTCCACTCAATGAACCCATTGAGTCGAAGCCAAGGTGACTGTTTTTTTTATAAATTATAAACTAGCGCTTGACCGCAATCCCGCCTGATGGTAAGCAGTGACGCAATCGTTGATGGTAAAGCGCACTAGTTTATTAAGAGCCTATTCACTCAAATTGTACTCAATTGACTGTCAGGAAACTTGGCGTTGTTGCAAAAGTCCGGCGGTACTTCGCACCGGGATAGCTTCTAATGTTATACAAAGCGTAGATCCATTCGTGTGTGGAGTACTGCAACAACATTTGGGCTGGTGGTGCAAAATGCCGCCTGGCAACTTAGGCGCACAGACGTAGAGTATGCATTTTGTAGAGTGTGCGCGAGAATTGCATGACTTAATACCTCTATCTCCGTTCCACCATCACACGACCCGTGGTACGACGAAACTTTTTAAAAGTTATTGCCAGTCATTTTATACATGCAGTCTTTGGGTCAAACACACGAAAAAGTCTTGGGACACCCTGCGAATCCTGGACTCGTTCGACTCGTTCAGGGTGCTGATGGGGCTGCCGCGCTACGGTAGCGCGTCGGGAATGTTTGCTGACGCACGTGTGGACGGGTTTGCGGCGATAATGCGCTAAAGAGCTGCGTGCCTGATGCGTCGGGTACGCGATATCTCCAACAGTTACCTGCAGCTCATTGCTGAGAGGTTGGACTCAGACTGTATTTTTATGGAACACTGGACATGGGCGTATATTCTGTTCTTTTGACTGGTGGGCTCCGTCTAGCTTTTGTAATTAATTTATCTACCTAGTTTGAATTTGACATTTTATTTTGATTTATTTTTAAATTTGACATTTTTTATATTTTATTTTTAAATTTGACATTTTATTTGTTAATGATTCTGACATAACATAATTCTCAAATGTATTAATGAGTTTTTCAGTCTAACTTTATTTTATTTTGGAATGTTATATGTATGTTATTTTTAATAGTTCATAAATAATTTAAATGTATTTTGTGTATGTGTTTTTTAAGGAAAAACGGATAATTATCTGATATAAATAAAATTATTATTATTAGGTACGTTCTTAACACCACTACCATCCCGACAAAGCTTTTCGCTTCGTCTTTTATACCGCGTATATCGCAGGACTCAAACAATTTGACAGTGGCGGTCTTTCCGTCTGACTACAATTTAAGTGTCTTTACCATCAACGATTGCCTCACTGCTTACCATCAGGCGGGATTGTGGTCAAGCACTAGTTTATAATACTTAAAAAAAAATGCAATGGATTTTTTTTTAATAAACCTGTAGCATATAATATGCTATAGGTTTCGTTTTCGGTTTAATTTCGGCAAAAACACGAGTTTTAGTTTAGTTTCGTTTTCGGTGGCAAACTTGCCGAAACTACAATCGAAATCAAATGTGCATTCGGGGGTTTTCGCGCTGTCATCGGTCATGTTCGGAGCGTCGAATAAATGAATAAATCCCATCGGAGCCAATGTCGTGATTCGATTATATGTTTGCTGTTCGTTTTGTTTTGTTGTGTTGGCGAGTTTTCGAGTAATTGAGAGCCTATCCACTTAAATAAATACCTATTGTGAATCGTTTTGAGGCGCAACTAATTTTTTTTCTTAAATAGGTAAAGGTTCGCATATTGATTCTGATATACTATGATCACTGCTTACCTTTGTAATTTAAAGAGTAAGCAATAACGACTGATTGATTAAAACAACGTTTTCTTTACTTTTCCCTCAAAATATGTTCTCAAAATTGTTCCTTGTAAGAAGGTTTCGGCTGAAACGTTGCCGAAATTCATTTTCGGTTTTTATTTGGGTAGATTTAACTAGTTTCAGTCGGGCACTACCTAACATACATAGTATAGAATACAATATTCATTTACCTGCTCAGAATTTTACGATTGTATTAGAGAATCTTTGAACATTGTACCACTTTGGCATACAAACTTTTTTAAGCCGGTTAGATTGGGTGCTGACCCCAAAACAGTTGAGAAAAGCTAGCCTTTTCTCAACTGTATTGGGGAATGATGATGTAATTGTGTCTTTTTCACTAAAACAGCATTTTATTATGTTATGTTATTACTTTAATTAACTTAAATATTCTCGCCAACTCTGGTTAATGAGAAGGCTATTCTAAATAATAAGGCAGAGATAACAAATCAAATTAATAGATCGTAAATTACGTCTCCTTAGTTAGAAGATGTGCTTTTGCTAGTTGCATGTAGTTATCATAAAAATGTCATGGCTGTGTATTTGTAAGTAAGTGGGTTAATTAAAGTTTGTTAATAACACTGGGCTTTACTTTGTGGGAAAAGTGCGTCGGTTTGCAAGAAAAGTAATTGTGTGTGATTTTTTTTTTGTATATAGGTTTTTGGATCGCTTCTTGGTATACTTATTTATTTCTCGGTGGTAGGCCATAACACCGGCCGCCGGCAGAAGTTATCACCCACAAGACAAAGTCTTGCCGCCAAGCGATTTGTCGTGTTCCGGCATGATGTCTGGTGAAGCCGTACGGATTCAGGACGGGTCTGAGCAGTTGTGTTGCGATGTGTGCCGGGTACGATGCGTCAAATGTTGTAGTGTTGGGAGTTTAGTCGTGGAGGGTCTTCAGGTCAATCTCCCTTTGGCGCACCATCGTTGGACGTGTTGTTGGGTTTAACATTGTATCACCTCGCTCAACTGCCGTCTTCCTTCCTATTTGCTCAATCTGAGTGAATAGGTTCTTACTAAACTAGCGCGCTTTACCATCAACGATCGCATCACTGCTTATCATCAGGCGGGATTGCGGTCAAGCGCTGGTTTATAATTATTAAAAATAAAATAAATATATTCTTTATTTTACACAATATACACCAATCAAACATCGAGTGAATATAAATGCTACCATTAATAATAATTATGAGTTATCACAGTTAAATGTCAGTAAGTAGTTTTCATAATTAAAATTATTAATTATTTTTAACTGTGTGAATCAATTAAAAACAATCCAAATTCGGGTCGAATTCACGTGAAGATTTCCGTACCAAATAAAAAATAGAGTTCATGGGATAGAGCCTGGTTAAAGACAGACAGATAGACTGACAGTGGTTTCTTATTAATTGGGTCTCGTTTTTACATTTTGACTTCAGAAGCCTAAATGGGATCGCAATCAGGCACTACTTTATAAGATTAAAAAACAAACAATTTCCTGAGTAACTAATCAATTAACCAATCAATCAATAAATCGTCTGAATCGTCAAAGAGTCAATCATTCAGTAAGATCAAGCTAACTTTAAGATGAAGCTAACCAAAATACTAGTAAGTAGTTAGTTTCTATTGCAATTTACCGGCTATCATCGGGTGATGTCATCATCATCATCCACATTTTTTTACCGTCCTGCTGGGCACAGGAGGGCAATCGCGCTAAAATAATTCAACTAAAACATAATTGGATCGCAACCAAACCATTACTTTTGTTATGTTTCGTATCGCGCTAAACGGTTTAACCATAACTGGATCGCAATTGTAACGTAACCGTTGTCAAATGACAAAGTTGAAACAAAGCTAACTTTTTCTATGCCATGTCAAACTTACGTCTAAACGATTAGATTTACTTATAATTGATTTAGTTTTAATTATTATATCTGATGAAATGTATCACTCATACCTACATTGATTTTACTCAAACGTAGAACTTTAGCGCGATACGAAATGTGATCGAAACTAAACCACAAATTTAACAGGATTAGATACGAACAAGAGTTGAACTTCTACTGTTTTATTTAGCGAGGTTACCTCCCAGGTCTCCTTTCATACAGAGAAGTATTGATCGTAATCACCACGCTTGCTCAATGCGGGTTGGCGATTTCAGACTTAAAGTCCAGGTCTCCCCAAGATGTTTTCCTTCACCTTGTAATCGAACAATCGAAAATAATTGGTGTGCAAGATATACTTAGAAAGTGCATTTAACTTAGAAAAGTTACATTGGTACTTGCCTGACCTGGAATCGAACCCGCATACTCACACTTGAGAGACTGGTGTTTTAACGTCTAGGCCGTCATGACTAATATGATAGGTGATAGGTATAATGAACAATATACTTACACTAGTGGCCGCGCGCGACTTCATTCGCGTGGAGTTAGTTATGCTCCGCTTCTATTAGTTACAGCGTGATGTTATATAGACTAAAACCTTCCTAGATTAATGGGCTATCCAACGCAAAAACAATTTTTCAAATCGGACCAGTAGTTCCTGAGATTAACGCGCTCAAACAAACAAACTCTTCAGCTTTATATATTAGTTTAGAGATAGATGATTCAGGATCGAGCGTCACAAATATGTGTGTAGAGACATCATTCAAGTAATTTAAAACGGTCAAAATCTAGTCGCTCTCAAACGTCAAAATGTTGCCAAATTGGAAGGTATCTCGTGGAGTTTTTGACAGATTGAGATTGATACTAATATCATCATTCATCACCGTTAATACCCTAACACAATCCCCCTTATTCATAAAAGATGTTTAAAGTTAACAAGTGATTAGCGATTCTTTAACCATACATTTTAGACGTGTGTACGTCACTTAACTTTAATCTTCGTTTATGAATAAACCCCTTAAATACTGTGGTGTATATTCATAAAGAATGATTTAAGTTAAGTGACTTTAAAAGGTCATAATTGAATGGTTAAAGAATCGCTAATCACTAGTTAACTTTAAACAGCGTTTATGAATAAGGGGAAACATTACTATCAACTGTAATCATTTTGAAGCATATTGCCAATCCACTGCTCTTTATGTTCGAAAAAATGTCTTCGTCAACAATGTAAATAACGCAATGAATGTCGTTGAACTGTCAAAACGAAACCTATTGCTAGAGATATTGTGTTACGTAATTACTTTGCAGATTGTGAACTTTTTCTTAAAATTCCAAGAATTGTCTTTGAATTAGGATCTGTATGTTTTTTTTTTTTTTAATAGTTATAAACTAGCACTTGACCGCATTTCCGCCTGATGGTAATTATTGATGCGATCGTTGATGGTAAAACGCGCTAGTTTATTAAGAGCCTATTCACTCAGAAAAACTGAGCGAATAGCAAGGAAGACGGCAGTTGAGCGAGGTGGTGCAATGTTAAACCCAACAACACGACCAACGATGCTGCGCCAAAGGAAGATTGATGTGAAGACCCTCCACGACCAAACTCCCAACACAACAACGCACAGGCGCAGGCGCATTCAACCCGGCACACATCGCAACACAACTGCTCTGACCCGTCCTCCGAACGGTTTCACCAGACATCATGCCGGAACACGACAAATCGCTTGGCGGCAGGGCTTTGTCTGGTTGGTGGTAACTTCTCCCGGCGGCCGATGTTATGGCCTACCACCGAGAAAACGTCAACACAAATAGTTATGTTTTGAATTCCATGCTTTATGCGTATACTCGTAGAGTAATATTGTAATTAATTGTATTATACATAAGCGATGTCCGTGAGAGGCATCTTGTTTCCGTTCCATTCACTTATCTAAACCAATTACGGTATTACTTAATGTATAGGGTCAAAGTGGATTGTACAATGATGTTCATAGACACGCGTTTATTTTAGGGTTCCGTAGTATAGATTCGTCATGTCTGACCGTCCGTATGTCACAGCCATTTTTTTTCCGAAACTATAAGAGCTATACAAAAATACGTTTTTGGAAATCTGACTGACGGATTAATTAGTTTTTTTTGTCAAATACCCTATTCCAATAATTTTTACACCAAGTTATATTTTTTCACAAATACATTTAGAAATTGCGGTTACCGAGCGGTTACGATAGATCATAGAACTTGGGCGCGCACCACAGCTGCCGCCAAAAGTCAACGCACCTCGCTCGCCCACCCGACCGGAGCTCAGACCATATTTTTTTTGGGACAAACAAGTAGAATAGCAAGCTCATAACTTTGTGGTTTTTCATTATATCTTTTTGAAATTTTGTACATAGATTCTTTACTTAAAACTACTGGACACGTGTTTCTAGTTTCGCTTTAACATAAATAATGCTGTATACAGTATGTTAAGAAAACCCTGTCCGACCCGTGAAGGTGTTGTTAGGTATCGATAACTGATTCTACTAATGAATACAAAACCGGGCTAAATTTAAAAAAAAAATCCCCCTAAAAAAATAAATACTATTTCGCAAAAAGAGGTAACTTAATAAATGTGCGTTGACCACCCTTCCGCGGGGGCGGGCAGCAGGGCACGCGGCACGTGGTCGCATCGCTATTCGCTCATAATAATACCGGTATTGTCACTTTTTTAAAAATTACCAAATTTCGGGGAAGTTGGAATTAATTCGCGGGAAAAAAGGATTATTTCAAAATTCATTTGTATTGGTACTATGATGATTACGTAAAATTTTATATTATACTTGGTCATGTGTTTACCTAACCTTTATTATCCTTATGGGTCGGACAGGGTTTTCTTAACATACTGTATAAGTAGTATGTACCACGCTTCGTAATAAAGAAAAAAATAGGTACTTCTTTTGATACGTAACTTTACCTGCAGGGCCACGGCCAGTTAGTTCACCATCAATTTGTCATTACATCACAACAGTTTGAGATAGCACTCCGCAGTACGTGAGTAAGGTAATTAGTAGATTATTGCTACAATTCTTAACACTTACATTTAATTATGAAACATTTAATCAATCAATCAATTAATATTTGTTTATGTAATTAAACTAGGCCCAATTTGTTAGTAACACTGTTCTTAAAAACTATTGTTAAAATACTGACACAGACAAAAAAAAGTAAACAAGTGCATGTCGGTCTCACGCACAAAGGGTTCCGTATCATTGATTTATGAAATTAAAGGATTTAAGTTATTTGTATGAAAGAGGTAGGTAAGGTATTCAAAAAAATTACGTACTAGATCTCGTTCAAAACAATATATAAAATATATATTTTTTTTTTAGTTATTAAAAATCAATCCATTTAGTTGGTAGTTTTTATAGTGATGTACCTACATAATATGTTTTTTTTTTAATTTTTAAATTTCTTATTTTAGAAGTAACAGGGGGGGGGGGCAACTTTTTTCAAAATATTTTAGAAACCTTTTGAAGACCTATCCATAGATACCCCACACGTATGTGTTTGATGAAAAAATAAAAAATTTAGTTCTAATTTTAGTTCTAAGTATGGGGATATTTTTTTATTGTTTCGGAGAAGATGGCTGTGACATACGGACGGACAGACGGACAGACAGACATTACGAATCTATAAGGGTTCCGTTTTTTGCCATTTGGCTACGGAACGCTTACACACAAGCAAGGATAGGCTGGTCAAACATAACCAACATATTACAGTCAAAAGTCATTTAATCAAATTAGGCTGAGAATCAACATTTTATGAACGTCAATATTACATAAGACAGTCCTCCAAAACACCCACCCATCGACACTTCCTAGTGCTTTCGTTGAGAAGAAGAAATGGCGGAACAAACTCCCCAAAAGCACCCTGTTCAGTTAAAAAAAAAAACCATATCTTTATGCAATACTATGCATATAAATTAACTAACATTACAAGACACAGAACATTAATTTATCCGGCATATGTCAGATAACAATGCCAACATACCAGCACAGACTAAAATTAAACAAAAAAAAAAATCAGAAAAAATTAATATGTGAGTAAAAACTTAGCCTACTGATATTATAAATGTAGTTTTCACGAAAACTATTAAACGGATTTGTATGAAATTTGGCACATTGAAATGAAATGAAATCGTTTATTAAGCAAGTAGGATCACCGATCACCTTTACACGTCATGTTTTTTTTTTTTTTTTTTTAAACTAGATGAAGCCGGCATTTCCTAACTGACTACCTCTGAGAAGAAATAGCCGAAACAAACTCAGGGATCATCGTCTTTTTTAAAGTCCAGACATTAAAAATGAAAATGTTTACAATAATTTACGTTATAATTACGCATATTGCTTAATAACAATGCTTAACAGAGCGAGCAGCTCAGTCCCAAGTCTCTCTATACTCTAAATAATCTGAGATTTTATAATACCCCTTTTTGCAAAGTTTGGCCTTTATATAGGTTTTATATCGTTTAATGGGTAAGTTTCGAATGTCCATGGGAAGCTTGTTGTAAAAGTGTATACATTGACCCATGAACGAGTTGCCTACTCTGTGGAGACGAGTGTGATGTACAGCAAGATTGTGTTTGTTTGTTCGTTTGTTCATTGATAGTTCATAACCAGGAATTGTACATAGGATATCCCTTTTTATCCAGATGTTCCTACGGGATTAAAATTAAGTTATGCGAGTGAAAGCACAGGGTGCAGTTAGTTATCTACATAAATGAAAGCCTCCAGGCATGAAAGGCGTGACAACTTACATATTTATACATTGTAAAAAATAGACAATTACCTGTAAATAAATATGTACGGACAAATCACACAGATTGAGCTAGCCCCAAAGTAAGTTCGAGACTTGTGTTATGGGATACTAACTCAACGATACTATATTTATAATAGATCATAAATATAAATAAACATCCAAGATCCAGGTCAATCAGGAAAAGATCGTTTTCCATCATGACCGGGGATCGAACCCGGGGCCTCCACGTCGCAGGCAGGCGTGTTAACCGCTGCGCCACGGAGGAAGTCATATAACGTGTGAACCTCCTTGGCGTAGCTGTAGCGAACGAGGCCGCTACGCAAGGAGGCGTGGGTTCGATCCCCGTTCTTTGCAAATATTTGTACGCATAATATTAAGAATATTTGCACTGGTCTGGTCGTGCCTCGGAAAGCACGTTAAGCCGTTGGTCCCGGTTGCCATACGAACATCTAATGGCATTGTTTACTGGTTGTTGTAGCCCTCAAAAGTCCAACAATTGGTCTAACTGCAATGCTTCGATATCGCCTTCGGGTTGTGGAGGTCAGACGGCAGTCGCTTCACAGAAAATATCGAAGTTTAGCCAAAATCAGCAGTAAGACTGGTAAAGCGGACCCCAGACTCCAAAGCTGAAAAGCTTCGAATGCGACTGGAATTAACGCTGAGATCATGATGATGGTCTATAACGTGTCAGTAAGCTAATTCTGGAGAAAGAATACAAAATTGTCTTGAGTTAATCAGAACAACCAGCTGCTCTTATCGTTTAAATAGTCGTTGATAGAATATTGCCTTTGAACAGATTATTAACATAATGCCATCCCTAATTACATAAAATGTAAATTAAAAAATACCTGTAATTGAGTTTATTTGAAAGAAGTGCTTTGAGTTTCATTGGTTCAAAGTTTCCCATTGTCATTGACAAAATCTTGCCGCCAAGCGATTCGTCGTATTCCGGCATTGTGTCTGGTGAAGCCGTACGGACAACGGGTCTGAGCAGTTTTGTTGCGATGTGTGCCGGGTACGATGCGCCTAATGTTGTTGTGTTGGGGGTTTGGTCGTGGAGGGTCTTGAGGTCAATCTCCCTTTGGCGCAGCAGCGTTGGTCGTGTTGTTGGGTTTAACATTGCATCACCCCTCAACTGCCGTCTTCCTTTCCATTCACTCAGTTTTTTTTGCGAGACTAGTTTCTTAATAAACTAGCGAGATTTACCATCAACGATTGCATCACTGCTTACCATCAGGTGGAATTGCGGTCAAGCACTAGTTTGTAATTATAAAAAAAAAACCGGCCAACTGCGTGTCGGACTCACGCACAAAGGGTTCCTTACCATTGATTTATGTGTATGAAATTGTTATTTGTATGAAAGTTTACGCGGTAATAAGCGGTTTACGATTTATGAGGTATTAAAAAAAACTACTTACTAGATCTCGTTCAAAACAATTTTCGTTGATAGTTTTTATAGTAATGTACATTATATATGTATATTTTTTAGATTACTTATTTTCATATTTTGGGGGGGGGGAGACTAACTTTTCCACTTTACAAGCGTCTGTCACGCAAACTATTCGGTTTAGAAAAAAAAATATTTTAGAAATCTCGATATCATTTTTGAAGACCTATCCATAGATCCCACAAGTATGTACTTGAAGAAAAAAAAATTTTTGATTTTCAGTTCTAAGTATGGGGAGCCCCCAATATTTATCATTAGTTTTTATTTTTGCATCAAAATGTTAATATGGTTCATAGAATACATCTACCTACCAAGTTTCAACAGTATAGCTCTTATAGTTTCGGAATTAAAATGGCAGTGACATACGGACGGACAGACATGACGAATCTATAAGTTTTCCGTTTTTTGCCATTTGGCTACGGAACCTTAAAAAGGGTATTTAGCGAGAATTAATGGCAAAAATATTTCTTTGTGTTTAAATTAAAACTAAAACAATAAAAAAATTCTTCGTAGACGCAGACTGATAGCGGTTGTTTAAACATACATTTTAACCATTTGCACGTCACTAAACTTTACTCATCGTTTATGAATAAACTCCTTAAACACTGTGGTGTTATTCATAAAGGATGATTTAGGTGACGTTCAAAGGTCAAAAATGTATGGTTAAAGAATCGCTAATCACCAGTTAACTCAGCGTTTGAATAAGGGAAAATGTGATCAAAAGCCACCCATCAAATTCTATAACTACCAAACCGCAGCTTTACTTTATTCAATTGCCCAACGTACATACATCAAAGAACCTTCCTTTAACTTACCTCACTCGCTAAGAATTTACTCAATTTTCTTTCCATAACCAAAGAAAAAACACCTTAAATTTTCTTTATAAGAAATTCAGACTATACATATTACTCCAGGACAGAAAAAGTGAGAGAATCACAAAATAATTAGTTTACAACTTTTAATCTTTCTGCCTTCTAACTTGGCCATACAATACTGTTAAAAAGAATCACGTATGACGGACAGATGGACGGGCAATCAACGTGGCGGTATCACAACTGTACTAAAACCACCCATCCAATTCTAAGCCTTTCCTACAACCGCGCTTTCTGAAAAGCTCGAGATCCATTACCTAAAGATTCTTCCTTTTACTCATCTCACTCGCGCTAAGAATTTACTCCATTTTCCTTCAGTAACCGAAAAAAACCCGGAAGCTACCCCACCAACGCATCCTTGGTTGCTCAACGAACATAGAATTCAGAGCATGTATATAAACGTAAGTGTTCCTCTGCTAGTGTCAGTCGTCCATGTACTGTAGACGCGTACACACGTTTCTAGTAATTTTGTGTCTGTGATTGTGCAGTGAAGTGTAAGGAACGAAGGCGTTTGAAAAAGTTAGTTCTGTTTTTGAATTTCTTTTGTTTTTTTTTTTATCTAAGGAGTTCTGTTTTTAAGTTCTTTATTTTTTTTTTCTTAATGGATAGGATTTACTGCTGTAAGGAGGTTGTGTACGAATTCATGCATCATTTTGCAAATAATAGTTACATTCTGAAGAGTCCAATAATTCTCTATTGGATTTGAATCGCACTAGAATACTATTTTTGAAAATTAAGAAAGAACTCGTTCTTCAAAAGTACTTATCAGTACAAAGTTATCAAACCAACTTAAGATTGGTTTTGTAATTACCATTAAACAAAATACTAAATACCAAAAACAATGATTTCTAAAACACTTTAAAAACAACTGTTCCTCTTGCTATATCAATTCAAAATTAATGACATAATAAAATCAATCCAGTAATAATCATAAAAACAGAATAAATACTTCCTAACTTTTCAACTGCATTCACAAACTCATCAATACGTTGAAATTAACTTCCGAGCTTATATAGTTATGTCGGAACCTATTAACATAAATATGGAAGCCAAACGATTTGAATATATTACTAATTGATGGTTAAATGCATGGTTCAAAGTTATTCACCTAAAACCATGGTTAGATTGGACGTATTAACCATTCAATGTTAATACATTAATTGGCATAACATCACGACGTTATTTCCAATAAGAGTCAAGCAGAGGTGTACCTACCTACGTATTTCGCCAGTTAGGTTTTAAAACCTATGTAAGAAAAATATTTAATTTAGGAATCAAGCAAACACACAAAGTAGAAAAAGAAAATTTAAAACTAATAACACTTACCTACATTAAAAATACATACGTTTGAAAAAAGAACAATCAATAAAGAAAAACAAGCGCGACGTCAAAAAGGTATAAAAAAATAACACAAAACAAAAATTTTTTTGTGTTGTATTTTTATATTTATTTACATTTTTTTTATATTTATTTACATTTCATTACCTGCGCGATGCCAAAAAGGCTACTGTCTCAGCAAAACGCTTGCGATATTTGAAAAAAAAGAATACCGATTGAGAAACACGTCAAGATAATTCCCGTAATTAACAATGTTCAAAATCTAGTTTCAAACTGTTCTCATGGGACAATCCATGTCAAAAATGTAATACTCGACTTGAACCGAACTTTCATCAAATTTCGCACATCATCTGCCGATCCTTCTTCTTCTATGAATTGCAACGAGTCCATTCCGAGACACGGACGGATCTCGGTACATAAAGATGCTCAACCATCTACAGACAAACCGCGACAAATGTTGCCGATCGAATCGTGCGTCTATAAAGTCATAAATCCTCTTCTAAGTAACAACTCCAAGATAACTATAGAACTTGCTAATTACAATTCATTAATCTTTTTACGACTGCACTAAAGTTTGAAAATGGAATTAGCCTGTATAATGGACATTCCGAAATTAAACAAATGAGATATAAAACAAGAAATAATGTTCACATACGCCATTTTGTAGCTACGTTTTGAATATGATTAGTTGATTTGCTTTTTTTAAATGTGTCTTTACGTACAGTTAAGTACTTCATTTGGCGATAAAAATGGCGCGTAAAGTGTAGGAAGAAGTACATACTTTGTAAATTCATATAATTATTAGATATAAAGATAGGAGATCTTACATTATCGACTTTAAGTGCATGAAATATTAGGCAAAAACTAAAATATATTCTGGTACAAATATTCTAATACAGATCCAGTTTCTAACTGAACAGCGAGCTGTGCTGCTGGAGAGTTTGTTCCGCCACTTCTTCTTCCCAGCGAAAGCACTTGGTTGGTGAAGGCGGGCGTTTTGGAGGACTGTCTTATGTAATTTATTGACATCTGTCAAAAGAACTGAAGAACTGAATTTTAGAGACCCAAACTTAGATGTATCATCATCATCATCAATATTTTTATCGTCCCACTGCTGGGCGCAGGTCTCCTCTCATACAAAGAAGGATTGAGCGTCACCACGCTTATTCAATGCGGGTTGGCGATTTCAGACTTAAAGTCCAGGTTTCTTCAAGTTGTTTTCCTTCACCTTGTTATCAGTCATTAATGTCCAAGATATAGTTAGAAAGTACATTTAACTTAGAAAAGTTACATTGGTACTTGCCTGACCTGTAATCGAACCCGTACACTCATACTTGAGAGGTTGGTGTTTTAACCACTAGGCCACCACGACTGTCAGATGTATATAATCAGCTTAAATTGATCCAGGAGCTGGAATACCTCTCTGCAATAGGAAATGTGCTGTAATACACCATGCAAGTTCACCGCGGGTACCTGAATGTCCAATGCCTTCGAATATATTGGTGCTAAGACACACCAGGTTCCTCATGACTTTTGCATTTGCTTGAGGGTAATGGTTATGAAGAAAAATACAAAAAGTGGTATGTCCAACTGGGCGAGAACCCACGACCTGCCACAACTCACAAGTCGGTACCTGTGTCGTCCACACTTTAATTTTGTAATGTTTTCTTTTTTATGTTATATAAACTAGTGTTTGACTACGATCCTGGCTGATGCTAAACAGTGATGCAATCGTTGATGGTAATGCACACTGGTTTATTAGGAGCCTATTCACTCTGACTTTGATGGCAGTTAAATTGTTGGACAACGCGGTGGTGCAGTGGTTGAGTCATCGACTACTGCGCTGCGTGTCACGAGTTCGATTCCCGCCCGGATCAAATATTTGAATGGCCTATAAGTATTTGTTCCGGGTCTGGATGTTTGTGTATGTGAGTTTATATTATGTTTGTAAATGCACCCACCATACAGGAGAAGTTCCTAGTGTTGGGGTACGTTATTTAAAAAAAAATAGTATTAGAAGGAGTGGGCAGTAATTTACCACGCGGGCGCAGTACGGAAGACGTCACATGTCTTAGAAGTTTTTGGCTCTAGGACATGTCGGTTTTTTTTTTTAATTAATTTATAAACCAGCGCTTGACAGCGCAGTCCCGCCTGATGGTAAGCAGTGACGCAATCGTTGATGGTAAAGCGCACTAGTTTATTAAGAGCCTATTCACACTAGCCTTGAAGACACTCAAATTGTAGTCCGACGGAAATACCGCCGCTGGCAAATTGTTCCAGTCCCTCGATGTACGCGGTATAAAGGAGGAGGCGAAACGCTTCGTCCGGATCGTGGTGGTGTTAACAACATAAGGGTGGAAACTCGCCGTACGACGGGTCGTCCGATGATGGAACGGAGATGAGGGAATTAAATCATGCAATTCCCTCGCACACTCCCCAAAATGTATCCTATAGAACACCGAAAGGCTGGTTACTCTACGCCTGTGCTCTAGGCTTTGGATTCCTCATGATGTTAACCTTCACCCTTTTTGAGAAAGGTGATGATGAAGTAATTTACACAAAGTAAAGCAGATGATGGGGTTCGAATCTACAACCTTTAAGTCGCGACCGATACCACTATGCCACCGCTGCTCTTCTGCATTGACATATCAAAGTACAAAATAAGCGCAACATATTACTTGCTACCGGCCGCCAGCGACTTCGTTCGCGTGGAGTTAGTTATGCTCTGCTCCTATTGGTCGCAGCGTGATGTTATATAGCCTAAAGCCTTCCTGGATTAATGGGCTACCCAACGCTAAAATAATTTTTCTAATCGGACCAGTAGTTCCTGAGATTAGCGCGTTCAAACAAACAAACTCTGCAGCTTTATATATTACTAGCGGCTGCCAGGTACTTCGTTCGCGTGGAGTTAGTTATGCTCCGCTCCTATTGGTCGCAGCGTGATGTCATATAGCCTAAAGCCTTCCTGGATCAATGGGCTATCCAACGCTACAATATTTTTTCTAATCGGACCAGTAGTTCCTGAGATTAGCGCGTTCAAACAAACAAACTTCAGCTTTATATATTACTAGCGGCTGCCAGGGACTTCGTTCGCGTGGAGTTAGTTATGCTCCGCTCCTATTGGTCGCAGCGTGATGTTATATAGCCTTAAGCCTTCCATCTTTAATGGGCTATCCAACGCAAAAATAATTTTTCAAATCGGACTAGTAATTACCTACTGAGATTAGCGCGTTCAAACAAATAAACAAACTCTTCAGCTTTATATATCAGTAAAGAAGTATAGATATGTAGTTCATACTAATGGTTCCTCTCGCAATAACATCACATAGATTCACAACATAGGTCGCGGTGATTTACATCCTATTGCTGCAATTCTACTTAAATATGGAGTAAATCGATTAGAAAATACTAGTAAATACCTGTGGAACAGTTTGATTGAAGTACCGACATGAATAGTGAATGTGTCTGTTTGTTTGAACGCGCTAATCTCAAGAACTAATAGTCAGATTAGAAAAATTCTTTTTGCGTTAGATAGCCCGTTAATCCAGGAAGGCTTTAAGCTATATAATATCACGCTGCAACCAATAGGAACGGAGCATATCAAAAATTTAAAATGTATGCTATATATTTTGAAGTTCAAATAACTAACTCCACGCTAACGAAGCCACGGGCGGCAGCTGGTGGCCAATAAATAAAATATTCTCAAAACTTATAAGTGAACTTTGCCAAGAATAAATCTTACAGATTCTTAGAGAAAAAAATTGGCCGTGCGCATCTCTGGATACCTCGAATATAAATATAAAATAAATACATACTGACAAATCACACAGATTGAGCTAGCCCCAAAGTAAGTTCGAGACTTGTGTTATGGGATACCAACTCAACTCAAAAAATATAGTATATATTTATAATAGATACATATATAGATAAACATCCAACATCCATATAGGTATGCTTTTTTATGGCAAAAAAAAATCTAAATAGCAATTTAAAATGTTCAGGTAGTTTATGAAATTGGTGACTTTAGCTTTGATGGAACTGCGCTTTTTAATTAATTTATCAGTCATAGTGGGTAAGACAACAAAGAATAAATTTAATATCGTTCTATGA
Organism: Sesamia inferens; assembly: GCA_037179545.1. NCBI lineage: Eukaryota > Metazoa > Arthropoda > Insecta > Lepidoptera > Noctuidae > Sesamia > Sesamia inferens. The sequence continues at coordinate 2,431,644 of CM073949.1, read as the reverse complement.
CATAAAGAAGAATAAGTCAGAAAGATCGCTTAGTCAAAAAGAATAAATACAATGGAGACAGACGATGCGATGCGATGCAACAGTATAGTTCAAGGGAACAGGAAAGGAACACGCGGTAAATTTGGTGATTTGGATAATTATCAATTTCCTTAACAATAAATTTATTCCTACCTTATATAGCGTATAGACGCCATTCTGTTAATCGTTCTCAAATGTATAACCTTTTGAAGTCAATTTAAATAATTAGCAATCCACTATTAACTATTTGAAATTAAACAAAGGAACAATTTCAATAGTGAAGGCCGAAAGTATTCACAAAAATAACAAAGATGTAAAACCGCTTAACTACAAGAAGGGACTTCTAACACAAGGTTTAACTTTAGCTCAAGGTCCGGATGTGTCAAGTGCTTTCCATATTTGCTTAGAGCCGTGTCAGTCTATAGATACATATGTACGGAGGACGGGTCTGAGCAGTTGTGTTGCGATGTGTGCCGGGTAAGATGTGCCAAATATTGTTGTGTCGGGAGTTTGGTCGTGGAGGGTCTCCAAATCAATCTCCCTCTGGGGCAACATCGATGGTCGTGTTGTTGTGTTAAACATTGCATCACCTCGCTCAACTGCCGTCTTCCATCCTATTCACCTTTTTTTTTCAGTGAATAGGCTCTTAATAAACTAACGCCCTTTACCATCAGCGATTATATTACTGCTTACCATCAGGCGGGATTGTGGTCAAGCACAAGTTTGGGGACTTTTGAATGTGTTTGGCTTTCAACTTACGTATCGGAATGAGATCCCTATTTATGTCAGAAGTTATATATTGGGGGTATATTAGGGCGTCCCAGCCTGTGTGGGTGTAATTTTTTTGACTCACACCTTTGAATTTTTTCTCATTGCGTTTTATTAGTATCTGACTGTGCGCTTACGGTGGAAGCAAATTGTCTCGGTAATCCATTACTTCAGAATCATTTTCAATTCAGACGTTGAAACGGTTAGGGATGCTTCATAAATTAGCTTGACGTTTTTGATCCTTTATTTTTCTCAAACGCGCTTTTTCCTCCTTGTCGGTTAACTTTTTATCCACTCCAGCTAAGTGACAAGGTCTGCCTGGCTTTCTTTGGCGCTGTAAGATCCTATCTTCATTTATTTTTATTAATTCAAGCGCGTCGACGTGTGCAGTATCGAACAAATTTTCCAAGTTTGTAACAAACTCTTGTCTACGCTGTTCGAATATGGCTTGGGTGTTTTTTTTGGCATGTTTTTGTAGATCTCGCTAAACTTAGTATTAGGCCACGAGTTTCTTAACACAGTTAGGTAAAGCCTTAATCGGAATACGTGACTTTTCCTAATAAATAATGCACTCATAAATAGTGAGATTCGCGCTTTCATTTTCAGTTAAATTCATTTCTCGAACAATAACTCCGACGCGCCATAGTATGCAAGTACTGACATGTATCGACGATATTCGGCACGATTTATTGTGGTTCTAGGTACATGAAATTTTGTTTACAAGTGTTTTAGCACCAATCGCATATTTTTTTGGTCACCCTGGCGTATATGTTTTAAAGGCTTTTTTTATAATTTATAAACTAGCGCTTGTCCGCAATCCCGGTAAAGCGCACTAGTTTATTAAGAGCCTATTCAATCTAGCCTTGAAGACACTCAAATTGTAGTCCGACGGAAACACCGCCGCTAACAAATTGTTCCAGTCTCTATATGTACGCGGTATAAAGGAGGAGGCGAAATGCTTCGTCCCAATCGTAGTGATTTTAACAACGTAAGGGTGGAAACTCGGAAATGGTGGAACTGAGATGGGGGGAATTAAATCATGCAATTCCCTCGCACGCTCCCCAAAATGCTTCCTATAGAACACCGAAAAGCCGGCTACTCTACACCTGTGCTCTAGACTTTGGAGACCGTCTCGAGTTAAATCACACAAAAAACAGGCGGTCACGCCTGTGTTTTGGCGGCATTGAATGCTACAAGATTGGCATTGCCCCATTCAGTGACTGTCTGTAGTAGAGCACTCGTTCGCTCTCCCATGGCCTCTTTTTCGGACCGGATTGATTCCCTACTAGCCCGAGCATCCGGCAGGTATCTCTCCACAACTGTGCTATCATCTGCATACCCATAGATACCGGGCATCAGCAGATCGTTAGTATGCAGCAGGAATAGAGTTGCAGAGAGAACAGACCCCTGAAAAACACCGGCTTTAGTCGAAATGGGCTCAGAGAGCAACCGTCTCTTGAAAGCTTACCTAAAAGGCCAGCGACAGCAATCGCTTCCCCATTTCTCTCGAGGGTCTCGCCCCACAAGTGAGTGGCATACACTAATAGGTCTCTAGTTGACCGATTGCGGTGAAACCCGTACTGTCGGTCACTCAGGAGATCATTACCTTCCAAGTATGCCAAGAGGCGCGAGTTCAACACACGCTCCATAATTTTGCAAATTATGGAGGTGATCGAAATTGACCGATATTTTGTGCATGGGCTGCACGTTGGCAAGCTTCCAGGACTTGGGCTAGTTGGTATAGTTACCAGTCCTATATGAGAGGCGATACAAGCGCGTCAATACAGGAGACTGTAAAATCTAACTCATCAGTTTAATTATATATCTATAATTAGTAGATATGATTTATTTATTACCAAAACCGCATACAGAAGAGCCAATAAATATTTCAGTAGTCGATAAATATGCCTATTCATAAATAGCTATCAGTCTAATTAGAAACGAACTCAGTCAGATGCTCAATACATTACAACACTAGCAGTCAAAAGGCATGGATAGGGTTGTCAAAGCTACGAAGCCACAAATACACACACAAACACTTATAAGTGTCCTGAAACATATATTATTTTACGTCATTATGTAGCCTCTTTCAATAGAATAGAATATTCTTTTTTATCTTCACTATATAAATTACAGAACATAAATATAAAGACTATACAAAGAGTGGCACAATGGGCGGTCTTGTCGCTAAGAGCATCTTTTTTTATTAATTATAAACTAGTGCTTGATTGCAATCCCGCCTGATAGTAAGCAGTGATGCAATCGTTGATGGTAAAGCGCGCTAGTTTATTAAACGTATCCACTTAAAAAACCTAGTGAATAGGAAGGAAGACGGCAGCTGATGCCAACCAACGATGCTGCGCCAGAGGGAGAATGATCTGGAGACCCTCCACGACCAAACTCCCGATGCAACAACTTTTGGTGGATCGTACTCGGTACACGTCGCAACACAACTGCTCAGACCCGTCCTCCGTAGTGTTTCACTAGACATCTTGCCGGTACATGACGAATCGCTTGGCGGCAAGACTTTTCTGGTGGGTGGTACCTACTTAGGTCAAATAAAACAGGGAAAAACATCCATTGTTTCACTGCTAAGACATTTAAGTTCTTTTTACAACTAATCCTTGATAATACAATACATTCCCTCATTTGTTATGAGGTGCACCTCTACCACTCACACGTCTGTCTATTTAGCAACGAAATCAATACTCAAAATATTCAATACCTAGGTAACACTTTACACTTCTAGCAATGTTCGTCAAATCACACGTTTGTCTATTAAGCAATGAATTCAATTCTCAATACTTAGTCAATAATTTACACTTCTAGTAATGAATAGAAATGCGTAGGGTTAGCATATAAGAGAAAATTAAGTAATAGGACTGTTCTGGATTGGTGACGACACACCGAAAGACTTAGCGTTCGAAGGCTTACCATGAGTTGAATCAATGTGACCATCTGATGAACGCCACGGGAATTCGCTGGATACTAGAAACACAGAGCAGTAGAGTAGTTGTGTAACACTATCAGAAGCAGAAAAACGAGAGTAACCGACTTAGCCCGAAGAATTGCAACACTAAAGTCGCAGTGGGCTGGACACATTGCCTGTAGGACCGATGCCCGATGGGGCCGAGGGGTTTTCGAGTGGCGCACACGCACCGGAAGACGTAGCGTGAGTAGGCCCCCGACAAGGTGGACAGGTTTTCCCGCGACCTTCACCGCTGGATGCGGCAGCCGTAGGACCGGTCGTCGTAGAAAGCCTTGGGGGAGGCCTATGTCCAGCAGTAGACGTCTTTCGGCTGAAATGATGATGATGATAACATTATATGTAGCAATGGGTATAATTTTGACAATTCAACAACATTTAATTTGTTGAGCATTGGAAAAGCGCTAAGCCCCAAAATGATTCCAACTGATAGTAATCCCTTCTTCTTCTTATCAGCGAGTCCACTGCTGGACAAATGCCTCCCCTAAGTCTTTCATTCCATTGGGGGGCATTGCCATAATCCCCACGCTTGGCTTGGCTTATTCCACAGGAGAAACGCTGCTGCCCGCTTCCCTGGTGTGAGTTCACTTGGTCGCCTCTTACGACACCCTCGGGAAGATATGGGTAACAGATAGTAATAGTGTTACGTAATTAGAACTCGTTCTTTGGTCAATGTATACACTTTTACAACAAGCTTCCCATGGACATTCGAAACTTACCCATTAAAAGATTTAAAAACTATATAAAGGCTAAACTTTGCGAAAAGGTGTATTATAAAATCACAGATTATTTAGACGACAAAAAAGCTTGGGACTGAGCTGGTCGCTCTGTTAAGCGTTGTTATTAAGCAATATGCGTAATTATAACGTAAATTATTGTAAACATTTTCATTTTTAATGTCTGGACTTGAAAAAAGACGATGATCCCTGAGTTTGTTTCCGCTATTTCTTCTCAGAGGTAGTCAGTTAGGAAATGCCGGCTTCACCTAGTTTAAAACAATAAAAATATGACGTGTAAAAGTGATCAGTAATCCTCCTTGCTTAATAAACGATTTCATTTCATTTCATAGGGTGCGATTGAAGTTAAACTGAACACAATAAAAAATCAGAAATCAATTTGTAATTACATAAAACTAAAAAATACCTAACACTAATAAAAATTAAACCAAAAGTTTTTAGAAGGCCAAGGTGCTTCTTAAGTAAAATTTCCAATTATTTTCCAAGACTTTCTTCGTGCCAGCCCTAACTAAAAACAAATTAAATAAATGGCTAACAGAACTCGTCGGCTTCACTCAAAGTCTCTATTAACTTCGTGAGTTTTCAATTTAGGAGAAGCGTAGCTTTTAGACAAGTAATGAAAACACTATTAAATGTTTGTAATGCCACGGTGTATTGCAGAAGACAGAAATATTTCATTCCTTTAAATTACCACGGAACAGTGGAAACTGCCAAGACTTACTATTTGTTGATCATAGATTCAAACTTTAATAAGAACGATCATATAATGTGACTTAACCGCCGAAATAACTAGATCCCACGATATACGGTATCCTAGTGTGGAATCTAGCACTAGTTATTTGCACGACATATTTATTTTAATTTATGTTTTACTTTAATTTATTGTTGTGCTTGCCATCAAATGTGTCTAAATAAATTTTAATTATTGTAGCTTTACTTTGTAAATGATTTCCAATCCGTAGTTCTGGTCAAAAACTAGGGCGTATGCTATTAAGAATCATTCCTATAGTTCTAGAGTGTGTGGAAAGAAATAAAATTCTAAAGTTATTGTTCGCGGCAAATATGACACACAAAATGAGCTCAAACACAAAAAGAAAATATATCTACAATTTGGGGGAAAACATCATCTCATCCACACAAAACCTATCGACCTTACAGATACGAGAAAGAATCTCAGCGCTGATTTGCAGGGACAACCAGTCTTGACAACAACCAGTAGTGCAACATATAATTAGACATTATAAATAAAAAGACAATTTAAGATCCACATCACCAATCACATTACAAAAACATGGTATAAACATGAAAGTTGATAATGATGTTGATTTGGGCTGATGCTGCTAAGTGTCACCTGACCACCTTGGATTCAGTGGAGAGGCGGGCGAAGAGGCTGATTGGTGACCTTGATTAAAGTCGAGACGGTCTCCAAAGCCTAGAGCACAGGCGTAGAGTAGCCAGACTTTCGGTGGATGCATTTTCGGAAGTGTGCGAGGGAATTGTATGATTTAATTCTCCCATCTCCATCGGACGAGCCGTCGTACAGCGAGTTTCCACCCTTACGTTGTTAACACCAGTACGATCCGGACGAAGTGTTTCGCCTCCTCCTTTATACCGTGTACATCGAGGGACTGGAACAATTTGCCAGCGGCGGTTTTTCCGTCGGACTACAATTTGAGTTTCTTCAAGGCAAGAGTGAATAGGCTCTTAATAAACTAGTGCGATTTACCAAAAACGATTGCGTCACTGCTTACCATCAGGCGGGATTGTAGTCAAGCGCTAGTTTACAATTTTATAAAAAAAAAGTTGAGGACGAATTTGATAATGGTATATACATAAGTACATGGTCTTCCCATCAAATTACAATGAAACTATTACCATCAACGCGTTTAAAGGCGTTTTGGGAGGACTGTCTTGTGTAATATTGATGTTCAAAAAGTGCTGATTCTCAACCTAATTTGAATAAATAACATTTGATTGAAATTCAAAATGAAAGATATTATGTATGAAATGGTAACATTCCGGACAACAATGATGTAACTATAAATCCTCCCACGAGAGTAAAACCACAACCAAATTTTATTTTTGTAAACCACAAAATTGTCAAATTTGATGTCCCCATCCTTCTTTCAAGCTATGTCATCATAATTAAATATAACCACACCATTGCATGCAAAGGTCTGTTCCTCTGTCGAATGGTTAATCTGTGCGTTTCCGACTTTGTTAGTCTTTTACCTTCGTTGAGTAATAGTCCCACGCGACGCCATTGTTCTTTCGTGCCAATGATGAGGTCGCCAACGATGTGTTATAGATAATTCCGTTCTTTTTGTTATGTTCTAGAGACGATCCTGAGACGTTTCGTTGTCTTTAGCTGCTGGATATATCAATATATATGTATGGACTTACTTTTGGCGATGACAGTCTCCGTGGCGTAGCGGTAGCGAACGCGGCCGTTGCGCAAGGAGGCGCGGGTTCGATCCCCGCACAGTGCAAATATTTGTATGCATGAATATGAATATTGGCACTGGTCTGGCCGTGCATCGGAAAGCACGTTAAGCCGTTGGTCCCGGTTGCCATACGAAAATCTAGTGGCAGTCGTTACGTTACGTTACGTTAACTGCAATGCTTAGATATCGCCTTCGGGTTGTGGAGGTCAGACGGTAGTCGCTTCACGGAAAATATCGAAGTTAAGTCAAAATCAGCAGTTAGACTGGTAAATCGGACCCTAGAAAGCTGAAAAGCTACGGATGCGACTGGGATTAACGCTGAGATGATGATGATGGCGATGACTTAGTTTTGGCGACTTTCTGAGCAATGTCCGTTATCGGTACCTTTCTCCTCATTCAAACGTCAAATTGTGCATCGCTCGAACTATTGTTGATGCAGTGGCAGATTTAACAACAGGCTAAGTAGGTTTGCGACAAGCGCGGCAGATTTTTGTGGCAAATTTGGTGATCTCATCTTTTGCTATACACCTCATATACTTAGAAAAGATTCTGTAAGACGGTTTTCGGCTTTCTGATATTTTACAGATAGAAGTTTACGACAAAAAAATTTACATAAAAATAGATCATGACAATCGTAGAGGCAAAAGAGCAGTTAAACCTTACAGCCTATACCTTAAAAAAGCCACCACTGTCTTGATGTTTGTTTTCGAGTAGATTAGTGTACGTCAACGATTAGTGCTAAATCGGCACCCATGATGTGAAAATAAGGAAAATTATCTGAAATAGTAAGCTTGTACAACTTAAATGAAGTTTACATATTTTCTCGATAATATTGTGCGTTATTGTATACTTCTGCCAAGAAAAGACGCTCACTTTCACTAAAATCGACTAAACGTATATATATTTCTCTTCTGTACTTTCCTTAATAGAATAGAAAGCTAGAAATGCACTAACCTTAATTTAGTTTGGTTTTTGAATAAAGGAATGTACGCCACTATAGATTTGTAACTCCAAAATCCATTTACGCACATTTTGTAGGTCAAACTTAAGATTGCCAACCTTCGCAATCCCATCAAATCATCTTAATATTCACACATACATCAGATAAACTCTCAGTTACCTTATAGTTAACTTAACTATACTTATGCGGTTACCGTCAGCCGGTAACCTTCAGGTAACCGTTCAGTTCACGACTTTGACATATCAACAGACGCCTCTGTCAGCGAGATTGGTAATTTTCTTAGTTATTTCTATGTTAAGTTGAGGCTTGTCGTGGGACTTAACTTAAATAACTAACTTATGGTTGATGCTCTCATACAGCCTGAGAAAAATTATTTTAAAAGTGAAAACTTTTTACGCGTTTATTGTGCTCTTCTTGAACAACAAAAGTGAACCAACTCGGTCGAGTTTGACATCATCATCATCATCAACCTTTTTATCGTTCCACTGCTCGGCACAGGTCTCCTCTCATACAGAGAAGGATTGTGCTTAATCACCACGCTTGCTCAAAGCGGGCTGGCGATTTCAGACTTAAAGTCCAGGTTTCCTCAAGATGTTTTCCTTCACCTGTCATTGGTGTCGAGTTTGACAATAAAATGATGTCTTTATGTAAGTTTGAACAAACACTTAAACCTCAATATTTTTTTTTAAATGAGATGAAGTCCCTTCTTTTTTGACTAGTCTAAGAAGAAAGGCTGAAACAAACTCAATGGATGGTTAATAGTCCACACATAATTCTTGGTAAGATCATAGGAAGACCATATAGATTAATGTCTGGTTTTTGAGGAAATAACTACAAAAACTGGCTAGATCTGTCCAGTCAGTAACGCATTGTCACAGCATGCATTTGTCAGTAATCGTGCATCTCGATTGAAATGCTCAAATCCTAGTAACAACGACAAAGAAAGGAAAAGATAAAGTACATTTCAAGGTACATTTGCTTAGCTACCATGTTCGCGCGGCGTACCACAGGGTTCTGCTTTTGGCCGAGGATGATTTTTATACAATTTTCTTCATTTTTATAAATTGACTTCACACATTAAAAAAAAAAAATGTATTTAAATGGATTGAGGAGGTCAGGCATTCGTTCCTATTTTCAACAGGCCTATTTTTTGTTCAAAGATTCAATATATTAATAATGCAATACGACCTGGCAATGCTGTAAGAATTTAAACACTGATCTCAATCTTAACTTAGGTAAAGGGTGTGATTTCAAGTAAAGGCAGCAATTAAAGCTCGGTATGTCATAAGATACATCTTAAAATCTTTGAACTACAGACACGGTGACCAACTAATGTTACATTAACATTTACGAAACGCAAGCACTAAAATTCCCACTGATCTTACAGATTTACGAGATTATTTTGTAATTTAATTAGACGTCTGGATAGTCTCGTGTTTTGACTGGTTTATCGTTTTATTGGTGGCAGTTTGAATGCTGGAGTGTACATTATTCAGCAGGTAATTGCGTAAAATACTATCAGTAGCAATGGCTAAATAAAATGTGTGTCTAACAAATTTAATAACGCAATAAACGTTGTTGAATTAAAAACATTTCTCGGTGGTAGGCCATAACATCGGCTGCTGGCAGAAGTTACCACCCACCAGACAAAGCCTTGCCGCCAAGCGATTTGTCGTGTTCCGGCATGATGTCTGGTGAAGCCGTACGGAGGATGGGTCTGAGCAGTTGTGTTGCGATGTGTGCCGGGTACGATGCGCCTAATGTTGTTGTGTTGTGAGTTTGGTCGTGGAGGGTCTTCAGATCAATCTCCCTTTGGCGCAGCATCGTTGGTCGTGCTGTTGGGTTTAACATTGAATCACCTCGCTCAACTGCCGTCTTCCATCCTATTCGCTCAGTTTTTCTGAGTGAATAGGCTCTTAATAAACTAGCGCGCTTTACCATCAACGATCGCATCACTGGTTACCATCAGGCGGGAAAAAAAAAACAACATTCATTGCGTTATTTAAGTTCTGAACAGACACATTTTTCAAACACATGGAGCAATGGATATGCAATATGGTTCAAAATGATTCAAATTTATAGTAGTTAAAGTGCGATTTACGTAATTAGGGTGTTGGGGTATGGGGTAAAATTGTGGTTGAACAGAATACGACTGACTGAATTCCGTTCTAGTTATCAATACTTATCTGCGATCATCTCTTTAGCCTTTTCCAAATTATATTTAAGTTTGCTTCCAGTCTTACTGCTTTTTTTCCAGCGTGAAGCTATACTGGTACAACTTAACGCTAGAACTCTTAGAACCCGAGCAAAAAGAAAAACATTCGCTGAAAACTAGCGCCGGGCTCAATTTAGCATAGGATCCCAGCATAATGCTCAGCGACAGCCGTTTTGCTTGGATGTGACGCATGTTTCCTCAACCATTTCTTATTTTTTTTTTGCGTTTCTAATAAGAAAGAACTCAATAAACTGATTGCGCAGGCAATGCGATGCGATGAGACTGAAGAACATTTTACACAGACAAAATCGCGTGTCGTGTGTCAAATTTTAGGACATGACCTAGCAATATTCAAATACTAACTACACTCCAATTCAATCTAATTTGATTAGTCGTCGTAAAATATTTTACAATAATAATAGAACATCAATTTTATTAATTGAATTACTAATGCAGTATTTATAGTTTATCCTTAATAATTGAATTACTAATGTAACCATGTTTATAATTGATTCTTAATAGTTTAAATGGTAATTGAATTTAGTACAGACGACAGCACAGCAAGCTACTAGAATCTGTCAGATTTCCTTATTAGATTTTTAACTTTATCTCTAAAGCATTAAGGCTCAAGGTTGATTGGAAATATCTGACAGTTTGGGGTAGCTTGACCTGCTTTCGTCCGTATATACATTGTAATTTTATTATGAGCAATAAGTGGGCAAATGACAATAGCCCTTTACCATGATTTCCTTGTAATATTTTTTAAAGACCGGAATATCAACTCAACCTGTCCACTGTTGGATATAGGCCTCTCCCAGACTTGGGGAGTAAGCTGGCGAACGCGTGATGTAAGCGTTACGAAACAAGGCGAACGGAAGTTAAGTGGGGGATTTAAGCACAGAGGCGCCCGTGGCGCGAGCTTGGTACTACAAGGTCTACAACGAGTTTTTTTTTTTTTTTCAATAAAAATAGAAGATCTATGCAAAAATATTAATTTACCAATGAAACCATGAAATAAATTTAATTATTTATAGAAAATTAATATATATATATATGTATATACATGTATATATTGTACACACACACACATATATATATATATATATACATACAGATGGAGCGAAAGAAGTTTCACTTCAGTCGTGTGGTCATAAGCACACTCGATTTTTTTTTTAATTAATTGGCTTGGCTTAGAATAGTACCAACCAATCCTCCCGTGGATGTCGTAAGAGGCGATTAAGGGAACTCTCACCAGGGAAGCGGGCAGCAGAGCTTCTTCTGTGGAATATCAAACCACTGCGATCCCCAACCTGCCTGTCAAGCGTAGGGATTATGGCAGCCCCCCCCCCCCCCCCCCCCAAAGCAATGAAAGCCTTGGGATAGGCCTTTATTCAGCAGTGGACCTCTATGGGCTGAAGATGAAGATTTGTGTTTGTTATCTACTAACATAAGTTCATACTAACACGATATGGATCGATCTACTGGTCTGAATTAAAAAGGGTAAGAGGAAATGCAGTAGTGATGACTCAGTAAGCGCTGGTAGCAGCTTAGTAATAACGGTGACTTCTTACGAAGTTTAAGTCACATCACACGGTTAAAAAGACGCTTTAGTAATTTCACCACCACTGCTCTCACAGCGGTGAACCATGGTGAACGTAGAACCAAAGTGGGTTTCAGTGGAACCTAGTGGGTTCGGGTGATGGATTACCGCCCACCTTCTTTTACAGAGAAGACGTTTGTGTCCCAGCAGTGGGACTGAGTGGTATATCATACAGGGTGTATCTGACATCGTAACGCAAACTTCGCGAAAAGTCTAGACCATATGCCACTAACAAAATTTTGATAGTCATTTATGTCGTCAGTGAGCGGTTAGAGAAATAACAGTGTTTAAAAAAAGTATCGGCTCGGCCTTTGAACGTTGCAAGCGTGCCGCCGTGGGTGTTTGTAGGTATGATGTTGATCCCTGATGCGAACTCTATGAAATCAACTAATAGGATAGTTTTTCTAGTATTGTTCACATTGCGCTTTTTAGTGTAATTAACGAATGAATTAATTTTTACTTTAAAATCTTATTGGGTTATAAAAGTATAGCAATCATGAATGGTCTAAAGTAAGAAAACTGCATATTATTATTTTTTTTTAATTGGATAAAGCCGACGCCAAATTCCACCACTGGGGGGTTCAGAATCATGTACTGGATCTATGGTACTCGTTTGTGCGTCGATGTCAGATACATCCTTTATATGACATAACAGATATAATCAGACCCATCTGATTATGTCTTTTATGTCCGTTAGGAAACTAATTTCTCAAAAGCAGTGGGACATGTGGATATTAAAAACATCATGAAAAGTACACCCAGAACAGTCCCATTAATATTAATAAATATTCATTAATATTAATTATTTAATGACTCTGCTATGTCCAGCCGTAGACTGTTAAAGACTGTGTTGATGGGTTGATTGAATATTATAATAATTGTGATAGTTTGTCTGTTTGGAAGTTTAAAACTTAATCACGCAAAAACGGCACAACACATTTACATAACATTTGACATTCAACCGGTATAAAGCCTAGATTAACACACAAAATACTTTATATCCCAGTATACAGTATGTTAAGAAAACCCTGTCCGACCCATAAGGATAATAAAGGTTAGGTAAACACATGACCAAATATAATATAAAATTTTACGTAATGATCATAGTACCAATGAATTTTGAAATAATCTTTTTTTCCCGCGAATTAATTCCAACTTCCCCGAAATTTGGTCATTTTTAAAAAAGTGACAACACCGGTATTATTATGAGCGAATAGCGATGCGACCACGTGCCGCGTGCCCTGCCGCCCGCCGCCCTCGGAAGGGTGCTTACGCACATTTATTAAGTTACCTCTTTTTTGCGAAATAATATTAATTTTTTAGGGGGATTTTTTTTTAAGTTTAGCCCGGTTTTGTATCCATTAGTAGAATCAGTTATCGATACCTAACAACACCTACACGGGTCGGACAGGGTTTTCTTAACATACTGTACATGCATACGCAGACGAAGTTACGGACAAAAGCTAGTCTACAATATGCAACAGTAGTGAATTACAAACCTTGTATTGAACGGAAGATTTAGAACAAAACACAGAGGACTGAGAAGATGGCTGACCTCAGAATACAGTGATAAATTTTTACAGCCCACTGGCATTTCAGATTTGATGGATGTCCTTTGTGAAGTGATCAAATTATATTTTGCAATGATGTGCATGTTGTGAAGGTTTTCTGAGTGAAAATTAGATTCAAATGCTAAGACACACAGCACCGTACCTACTTTAATACAGGGGCGTGCACAGAAATTTTGTTGAGGGTATGCATAGATCATCATCATCATTATTATCAACCTTTTTATCGTCCCACTGCTGGGCACAGGTCTCCTCTCATACAGAGAAGGATTAAGCGTAATCACCACGCTTGCTCAATGCGGGTTGCGATTTCAGACTTAAAGTCCAGGTTTCCTCAAGATGTTTTCCTTCACCTTCAGTCATTGCTGTCCAAGATATACTTAGAAAGTACATATAACTTTAGAAAAGTTACATTGGTACTTGCCTGACCTGGAATCGAACCAGCGCACTCATACTTGAGAGGCTGGTGTTTTAACCACTAGGCCACCACGATAACTTATGTATATTAGATGTATATTGCAACAAAAAACAAATTTTACCGAAATGCTAGGGATTTATACAATCGACAGATCACAATAAGCTTACTTCACCTTTAAGCTTTTCACGATGAGATTTAAACAGAATTTATACAAAAAAAAACTTCCAAAATTTAGCTGCATCTGGTCAACATCAACTGGTGAGACTGGAATCTGACCTCAACAACGTAAGGGGGAGAAAGAATACCGCGGCAGGTTACGACGATACTAGGCGCGCAGAATTACGGAAGAGATTTATCGTGATATTGTCAAGTAACGTGACTTGTATCGTGTAGTTATTGACCTGCTCAGAATTCGATATCAATTCTTAAAGTATTTTGAGTTGAAAACCTTACAATAAATATTCTTTGATCCATACAAGCCGTGCCCACAATAGCGTCAATTCTCTTGCTTACAAACTAAACTAATTTTATGTTAAATGCATCTTTTTCTTTCCATTTCATTATGAAAAGGATAGAAGATAACATTTTAGTTTAATGTAGCTGACGTCTAATTAACTTATTGTAATCATAAACTTAGCAATATATTTTAAATTTTATTCTGATTAATATTAATATAGTACCTAGTCTATTAGTAAATTGTTTAATGCATTATTAATTTATCTGAATTTTAATTTACTTTTATTTGACATTTTCTACCATAGATTTATTTGTTTTTTTTTTATGATTTATTTATTTAATGCGATGTCAACTATAATTGATTATGTAATTAGAATGATTTTAAATATTTATTTTATTTTATTTTTCTTTTGTTTGTATTTCATGTCTGCTGTGTATTTGTATTTACTATGTCAAATTATGGGTATCTTACCTGAAATAAATTATTATTATTATTATTATTAATCCTGTCAAATTAAGATGTTTATAATAGCGTCTAAACTCTCTATAGAGTATCTTAATCTGGCAGGATTAAACTATTTTTTTTTTTTTAATAATTATAAACTAGCACTTGACCGCAATCCCGCCTGACGGTAAGCAGTGATGCGATCGTTGATGGTAAAGCGCACTAGTTTATTAAGAACCTATTCACTCAGATTGAGCGAATAGGAAGGAAGACGGCAGTTGAGCGAGGCGATGCAATGTTAAACCCAACAACATGACCAACGATGCTGCGCCAAAGGGAGATTGATCTGAAGACGTTCCACGATCAAACTCCCAACACAACAACATTAGGCGCATCGTACCCGGCACACATCGCAACACAACTGCTCAGACCCGTCCTCCGTACGGCTTCACCAGACATCATGTTATGTTATCATCATCAAAATGTTATCTTCTATCCTTTTCTTAACGAAATGGTAAGAAAAAGATACACATAACGTAAAATTAGTTTAGTTTCTGAACAACAGACTCGGCGCCAATATCAATATATGTATACTCTTCCCGTAATAAATGCTAGAAAAAACAAATAAATAACAAAAATAAAATCATGATGTCACAAAATAATAAAACTAAAATCAACCTAGAAATACATGCACTTTATAAATCATCATAAAGTCATTTACTTTTACAAAACACAAAAAATAAAAACCGAAAATCATTACCATCTGATTCTATTCAATCCGGTGAGGTGAAGGTCTCGTCGAGATGCATAAACAACTCTAAATTTAACAGTTAGTAGTAAGTTGTTGGATCAATCTTTCTATATCAATTACTAATGGTAAGTTAATAAGTACTGTAAATTTTTGGTTGAAGACAGACGGTTCTCTCGGAAGTCTGTCGTGTAACGTTTTTGACCCGTATTTAGAAAATACATAATGGGACCGTTCCTCTAGTTCACCAAATAAACTAATATTACGCTAAGGCCATATTTTGCTTTCTATATCATTAAGAAAAGGATAGCATATAATATTTTTGTTTAGTCCTGGCGCAATAAGATTCTTACTCCATAGACAGATTTTTGACGGCGCGGTTGGCGTAGTAGTTAAATGTTTGACTACTGCGCTGTATGTCGCGGATTCGATTCCCGCACGGAACAACTATTTATATGACTTGCAAGTAGTTGTTTTGGGTCTGGTTATTTGTGTATGTGAGTTTATATGCTGGAAACGTGCTCAGGATACCGGAGAAATTCTTAATGTGGCGCTAAGTTTAAAAAGAAACAGTTTAGACGTGATTAGTAAAAAATATGGCGACTAAATATACGTCAATTTAAATTAGGCGCGGACTAATTTGACAGGTCTAAATTAATATTTATCTTCTAAACAGGACTAAACTTATAAATTTGTGAACAAGGGATTCGAGGCCAATCTCTACATACGAAGTTGTCAAAAGTCTGATTCTCACTAATTATGATCTGAATTTATCTCTTAATATAACACGTTCAAAATCTAGTCCCAGTATCATTTCTTTGACAAACAATTGTCAAAATCTTGACAAAATATAGGAACACTAAAAGTATAATCTGAGAGATTGTGATTGAGTTCAGACTGTAAACGTTCTCATAATTAGGAGGCTTACCCTTCAGGTTTTATCCAGTAGCAATGGATATAATATTGACAGTTTATCACCATTCATTGCATTATTTACGTTATTAAGCAGACACATTTTTCAAAGTAATGGAGCAATGAATTAGCAATATGCTTCAAAATGATTTCATTATGCTGATTAGTAATAGAGACATTGCAATTAGTAATAGAGACATTGCAATTCTTAACACATACCTCCGTATATTGTACTCATACAATGCATTGCGATGAACTAAAAAAAATATCTCAATGTCATTTTTTCATAATATTGTACGCAAAACTAAACTTTAGTGAAGATATTAACCCCATTCTCATTCATATTAGTGCAATAAGTACTAAAAAATTAACTCTTTGTTTTATTTTTAAATAATTTTATATTAATTAGTGTTTTACTTTTTTTCACAGGTATACAAAAAATATTATCAAAGATGATTCCCTCAGTCAGAAGGGTAAGTTTCTAAAATTTTAATCATAACACATTTTAAGTATCTTTTTTTTATATCAAAAAATAATTGAAATCAAAGAATATAATAGTATACCGATCAAAATATAATATATATTTCAACTGCGTATTAGTAGACAGGGTATAGTATACACTTAGTAATGGTGCCACATTACTAAGAGTATACCCTGTCTACTAAGTACTTATTCAGTTTTTTGACATATGTCTTAGAACTTACATAATCCAGATCACGTAAAAGCTAAATTTAAATCTTATAATAAAATAAATACATACATATTAAGCTGCCTTATCTTATTGAATTATTTCTAACTAGTTGCGCCGCACGGTTTCACCCGCGTAGGTTTCGATGGGGTTTTTTTATATGTTAATTCCGCTCCTATTGGTCGCAGCGTGATGTTACATAGCCTAAAGCCTTCCAGGATTAATGGGCTATCCAACGCAAAAATAATTTTACACGGCCAATTTTTTTCTCTAAGAATCTGTAACTATTATATACTCAACGCATCAATTACTTCTAAACAATATTTCTATTAACACCTGTCAATCACTTCATTGAAACAATCACTGTTTTTTAAGTTTGTAAAAATCAAATGAATTATGTTATTATGCACATAATGAGCAGAAGGTCAAAGTTGAGTTAAAAAAATAATTTCACACGCAAATCCATTGTGTTGTCAAAGGAAAAACAGTAATTGATCATTTTACTAGACGTTGGTATATAAACAATCGAATTTATTTAACAACATAGGCACATAGTCTTCATTGTGCTTTGTTAGAAGGAAATAAACACAAAATATATTCAGGAAATCATAAAATATAGTGCCTTTGCACCCTGACAGGATAGGTACAGTTATAATATCCATCCATGAACAAACAACATCTTGCTGTACATCACACTCGTCTCCACAGAGTAGGCAACTCGTTTATGGGTCAATGTATACACTTTTACAACAAGCTTCCCATGGACATTCGAAACTTACCCATTAAACGATTTAAAAACTATATAAAGGCAACAAATACTTTGCAAAAAAGGGGTATTATAAAATCACAGATTATTTAGAAGACAAAAAAGCTTGGGACTGAGCTGCTCGCTCTATTATGCATTGTTATTAAGCAATATGCGTAATTATAAGGTAAATTATTGTAAACATTCTCATTTTTAATGTCTGGAATTGAAAAAGACGATGATCCCTGAGTTTGTTTCGGCTATTTCTTCTCAGAGGAAGTCAGCTAGGAAATGCCGGCTTCATCTAGTTAAAAAAAAAAAAAACATGACGTGTAAAAGTGTTCGGTGATCCTACTTGCTTAATAAACGATTTCATTTCATTTCATCCTTATATTATTATAAATGGAAAAGTGTGTGTGTCTGTTTGTTTGGCTGTCTTTTACTGTAAAACGGATCAACGAATTGACGTGATTTTTAAGTGGCGATAATTGAAGGGATGGAGAGTGACATAGGGACAGCCTTTGTGGCGTTGCGGCAGCGAACACGGCCGCTGCGCAAGGAGGCGCGGTTTCGATCCCCGCACAGTGCAAATATTTGTATGCGTGAATATGAATATTTGCACTGGTCTGATCGTTACTCGGAAAGCACGTTAAGCCGTTGGCCCCAGTTGCCATAGGAACATCTAATGGCAGTCGTTACGGATTGTTGGATCCCGCAAAAGTTCAACAATTAGTCTAACTGAAATGCTTCGATACCGCCTTCGGATTGTGGAGGTCAGACGGCAGTCGCTTCACGGAAAATATCGAAGTTTAGCCAAATCAGCAGTTAGACTGGTAAAGCGAACCCCAGACTCCAAAGCTGAAAAAGCTTCGGATACGACTGGGATTAAAGCTGAGATGATGATGATGATGCAGAGTGGCAAAGGCTAATTTTCATCTCTTTCTAGCCCCCCACTTACCTAAAATGAGGGGTGGAAGTTTCTATGAAGCATTCCATAATTTTAAAGGTAGAATGCGAAAAATTGATATGTGGACTATTTATTACCAACAAAAAAATCGTTTTTTTTTTTAATAATTATAAACTAGTGCTTCACTGCATACCCGCCTGATGGTAAGCAGTGATGCAATCGTTGATGGTAAAGCGAGTGAATAGGAAGGAAGACGGCAGTTGAGCGAGGTGATGCAATGTAAAACTAAACTGCGCCAGAGAGAGATTGATCTGGAGACCCTCCACGATCAAACTCCCAACACAACAACATTTGGTGCATCGTACCCGGCACACATCGCAACACAACTGTTCAGACCCGTTCTCCATACGGCTTCACCAGACATCATGACGGAACACGGCGAATCGCTTGGCGGCAAGACTTTGTCTGGTGGGTGGTAACTTCTGCCGGCAGCCGATGTTATGGCCTACCACCGAGAATCGTGCATTAAATAATATTCTGTTCCAAGTTCTCTTCTGTGTTCTAAATCAGGAAAGGGGAACTGTGTTACCCCAAACTATATGCGAGCGAAGCCGTGGGGAAAGCTAGTATGGTATACTTTTAGACTATATTTTTATTGCAAGTATAATCTAAATAGGGTACTATTTAGCATTTTTTTTTTTTGGGACAAAATCCGCCATATTTTTTCCCACCCACTGCAACTCCTGAAAGCCAGAATCAACAGTGGAGACCGCCAGAAAAACGCCGAGAAATGAAGCTCGACGAGTCCCGGAGAAACGATTCAACTGTCTTGGGCCCCGCAACGAAATTAATCAGAAATGAAGAAAAAAGATATTTTTTCCACTTCCCTCCATAACAAGCAAGAGACAGAACAGAACTAAACCAATCGGCACAAAGGGACATTATTGCAACTGGGAGAAGCCCAGATTGCTAAGCACCACGGAATAAAATTTGATTAAGTTAATGGGTCCTAAGTAGGTATGTGCTGTTACAATTGATTCCAATAATAGGTATGGCAAAAGCGCCTGAACGCACGGAAATTGGTTCTAGTTTCTACAAGGTCCGTATAATAAACGACTCCGGATGTAACTTGTACACTATCCAACATAATATTGCGTTCATTCTGCCAAAGAACACACTCCCACAAGATGTGATGAGCGGACTGTTCAAATTCACAGTTCGATGTAGAACATTGACACAAAGGCGAAGGAACAAGTTTAAAAGAATACAGAATAGTGGGGAAAGCAAGTATGGTATACTTTTAGACTATATTTAATGCAAGTATAATCTAAATAGTACCCAGTAGTCTACCTACAATATTTATTTCTCCTTTCCCTTGGTATTCCATCCAAAGGTTGTCTGTAAAAGATCGCTCTTAGCGATAAGACCGCCCATTGTGTCACCCTTTGTAAAATGTTCATATTTATGTTCTGTAATATCTTATAATAAATAATAATCTATACTAATATATAAAGCTAGAGAGTGTGTTTCTTTGAACGTGCTAATCTCAGAAACTACTGGTCTGATATGAAAAATTCATTTTGCGTTGGATAGCCCATTAATACAGGAAGGCTTAGGCTATATAACATCACGCTGCGACTAATAGGAGCGGAGCATAACTAAACCACGTGAACGAAGTCGCTGGCAGCCGCTACTAAATAATAAATACATACGGACAAATCACAAAGATTGAGCTAGCCCCAAAGTAAGTTCGAGACTTGTGTTATGGGATACTAACTCTACGATACTATATTTTATAATAGATACATATTTAAATAGATAAACATCCACGATCCAAGCCAATCAGGAAAAGATCGTTTTCCATCATGACCTGGCCGGGGATCGAACCCGGTGCCTCCACGTCGCAGGCAGGCATGTTGACCGCTGCATTTTCATGTTCTGTATATAGTGTAGGCACATAACTTATATACCTTTCGCTTGTCTTACAAAGTAGTAAAGTTAAATATATAAACTAACAAAAATATAATAACTTTTGTAACATACATAACTTTTCGCTACTCGTGTGTCTTGCAAGAGATATTAATTCAAATATCATACCTTCCTCACTTACCAAAATCAATAAAAGTCTTAATAACTTACAATTTCGTGCCAGCTTCTGCAGAAGTAATCAATTTTACACAGCTATCTCGACACCTAGTATTAATCGGCAAGAGGTCAATTGAGTGCTCAGAAAAAATGTCTACATAACAAATACATAAAAAAAAATCTATTACAATTTTTTAATAAATTTCAATTGTAAGTTGTTAGATGTCTCTAAATTGCTGACTTTATAATGATGTCTGTATACTTGATTGATTCCTCTGTCATTATATTTGTAGATAAGTAACTTATATAAATATTATGAGCAGCATCATTTATGAATTTTGGCTTTATGTAGTGAACAAAGAATATTTATTATTCATTATCATCATCATCCTTTTTATAGTCCCACTGCTGGGCACAGGTCTCCTCTCATACAGGGATTGAGCGTAATCACCACGCTTGCTCAATGCGGGTTGGCGATTTAAGACTTAAGATCTTTTTTTCGGTCTTAAGGACTCCAGGTTTCCTTAAGATGTTTTCCTTCACCTTTTAATCAGTCATTGGTGTCCAAGATATACTTAGATAGCACATATAACTTAGAAAAGTTACATTGGTACTTGCCTGACCTGGAATCGAACTCGCACACTCATACTTGAGAGGCTGGTGTTTTAACTACTAGGCCACCACGACATTACAGTTTTTATTATTATGTATTATTCGATACTGTATAAAGGCGTACGTAATGGACTAAAGGCCAGATTTGGCTAATTACTTCGTGGTTCTAATTTGGATATATTGTCATTGGCTTCGGTTATAAAATGACGAATTGTCTAAGCTTTAAGTTTATTACTGTGTTTAACAATTTACCTTAACAATTTTATTCGGTTTCGTAAGCGCTACTAGCTTGAAATGTGTTTGAAGATCTGTGCGCCAACGCCCATTTTTTTTTATTTAATTGCGGTCACGCTTGTATTTGATAGCAGACATCAATGCAAATGAAAACTATACTAGGACCAAACTATGTAAAAGCGTTGTTTATAAATATCTAAAGAAAACCCCGTCCGACCCATAAGGATATTAAAAGTGAGGTTAACACATGACCACATAAATAATATCATAATATGTTCCATAATCATCATAGTAGCAATACTAATGAATTTTGAAATGATTTTTTTTTCCGCGAATTAATACCAACTTCCCCAAAATTTGTTCAGTTTTTAATAAGTGACAACATAATTTTTGATGGTATTATTATGAGCGAATAGCGATGCGACAGCGCGCCGCGTGCCCTGCCCCCTTTTGCCCTCGCATGTAATTTCTTTTTTGGGTTTTTTTTCAGTTTCGCCCGGCTTTTTAGGCATTAGTAGAATCAGTTATCGATACCTAACAATACCTTCACGGATCGGACAGGGTTTTCTTTAGATATTGTATATTTACGTATGTAGATAAGTTTCGTCGTATGACATGTGAAGCCGCAATTTTCGAAAAACAAGCAAAGCAGTTCCAGCCAGTTCTAGCTGTCATTATCTGATGGAAATCTTCATGGACTTCCTTTACCGTAGTGGTGACAGAGGGGGAGGGAGAGTGTTTCGTTTATACACATGGCCGAGGGTGCTTGATTCACAAAGCCTTCACCGCATCCCCGACAGAATCATCATCAACCCTTTTATCGTCCCAATGCTGGGCACAAGTCTCCTCTCATAGAGTATAAATTCCTACTTGAGTTAAATACTCAAAATTTCAATTAATCAGTAAATATTTCCATCCTTATCTTACTAATAATATAAATCGGAAAGTGAGTTTGTTTGTTTGTTCTGCTTTCACGCCGTAACTACTGAACCGATTACTTTGAAATTTTGCAGACGTAAAGTTAAAAGTCCGGATTAACTAATAGAGTAGTTTTTATCGCGGAAAAATTTGATGTTCCCGAGGGAAAATAAAAATATTGTTAGCTTCATACAAGTTCGGTGGTAGATGGCGCTGTGTATCGTTTAAAACAAGGTAATATATTGCAAAAGAATATGCACATGTGAACTTAGAAGCTAAATGATACGATAATTAATCCCCAGAAAATGAGGAATCTAAAAAGCGCGATGTAACTGAATTCCACGCGGGCGAAGCCGCGGGCGGAAAGCTAGTAACTAAATATGTAAGAATCTAATGACTAACCCATCCAAAATAAAAGTACTTTCCGGAATAATTGAACTAAATAGTGCAAATTAAATACAAGTTTCGTAACTCGACCAATAGATGGCATACCAATCACTCAGCCTTTAAGGAGTTTTTTTTTTTAACTTGTCTATGGATTCTAACCTCTTCTTAAATGTCAGTTGATGTCCTCAAACATTCCAGAGTGAAATATGTTATTGGGTTACTAGTTACACGATAGTATGGAAAATGGTAGTAGAAAATGGCATTAGCGTTGTATTGTAAAGGATTGAAGGTGTTAAGAGACTTATATGGAGTTAAGTATGCATTTTCGATCAGCTTATAGATTCCTAACGCTAGTGACGCAAAGTTCGTCCTTATAGAGATGGAACGTGCATTCGTCATCAACCTTTATCGTCCCACTGCTGGGCACAGGTCTCCTCTCATACAGAGAAGGATTGAGCGAAATCACCACGCTTGCTCAATGCGGGTTGGCGATTTCAGACTTATAAAGTCCAGGTTTCCTCAAGATGTTTCCCTTCACCTTCAGTCAATGGTGTCCAAGATTTTGGATTTACTTTTTATTATTACGTGTTTTTTTTTTACTTTATTACCGGTTCGGTGCTACTTTTAATTGTTTGTTGCATCGGGTGACGTCTTTACATCGCCGCCGGCTGTCGCTGAAAACCAGCGCTGGGCTCTGTTTTTGCATAGTCGCAGCATAATGCTGAGCGACAGCCGTTTTACGTGGATGTGACGTATGTTTCCCTCAACTATTTCTTATTTTTTATATTTTTTGTAAACTCTTGCGTCATGTTTACTGCAAATAAACGTTTTACTTTCTTTCTTTCTTTCTTATAGATATTAGTGATGTATAACTCGCGCAAGTTAACGCACAGTTAACTTGCGCGAGTTATACCTCGTTGGAATTTGGCCCCTCTCCTGCATCCCCGCGCGACGCCCCGCATTCACATAGCATCTTTGTTACAATTGTCTAAATACAGCTTAAAACCCCTGTTGTTATTACTGTTTCTATGGAGTTTTTGCTTTGCTAAGTTATTTTTTTATTAACTTTGTTTTTGTTTTGTACATTTTCGACGCGTTAGTGAAACTTGTTGGTTGCACCAACATTATATTTCAGTTCATATGTATCAATTTAATTGCAAAGCTTCACGAGTGATTGAATAATACTAGATTATGACGCTTTATCATCAAAACGACCTTTTATTAACATAAAAAACATATGTAATTTATATTTGTGGTACCGGGCTTACACTTACCCCGGGCTTACCCCGTGTGGTACCGGGCTTAGAATAGTACCAACCCATATCCTCCCGTGGGTGTCGTAAGAGGCGACTAAGGGAACTCTCACCAGGGAAGCGGGCAGCAGCGCTTCTTCTGTGGAATATGAAATCCTGCGATCCCCAACCCATCTGCCAAGCGTGGGGATTATGGCAAACCCCCCCCCCAAATATTGCACACGACTAAGCCAAGGCCCCTAGTCCCCGGCAGCTCCGCTATTCCTGGTCATTGTGGTAGCGGCCAAGGTAACGGCGGGGCAAGGGGTGCGAAGAATCTCCGGAAGAGATCCGGCTACCACAAGCAACGACGGATCGACCTGGCAACACTAAACATGCGCACACTGCGGACCGACGAGAGGGTTATTGAACTGGAGGAAGAATTGAGCAAGTTGCGATGGGGTGTCCTGGGATTATCTGAAGTCCGAAGAGAGGGTGAGGACTCGATAATCCTTAAATCCGGTAACTTGCTCTATTTCCGGGAGGGCGACCATCAGTCCCAAGGTGGTGTCGGGTTCCTCGTCCACAGGTCCCTTGTCGACAATGTAGTGAAGATCGAGAGTGTGTGCGAAAGTGGACTTGGATCAGTCCCGACGGGGTCACTAAGAATGAGATAGACTTCATTTTGACGACAAAAAGGCACATATTCAATGATGTCTCAGTGATCAACTCGCTCAAATGCGGCAGCGATCACCGTATGGTCAGAGGCACATTGAATCTGAACATAGTGTCCGAAAGATCTCGCCTGATGAAGTCCACGCTCCGGCCAGCACCCATTCAGATCCACAACTCCGAGGGTTTCCAGCTCGAGCTCCAAAATCGCTTCGAATGCCTAAGTGGCGACGTGGACGAATATAATGACGGGTTTGTAGAAGCTGTCCGTACGGTCGGGACTAAGTATTTAGGACCCGCCGTACAAATAGAACTAAAAAGCTCTCGGACTACACTCTCGAGCTCATGGAGGACAGACGTGAGATGATTTTGCGTTCGTCAAGTGATGCTTGCAGATACCGGCAGCTCAATAAGCAGATCTCAAAGTCTCTGAAGCGCGACCTACGTCGGTATAATACCGAGCGTATAACGGAGGCTATAGAGCGAAACAGAGGCTCTAAAGTTTTCGCTAGGGATCTGACTATTGGGCATAGCCGGCTAAGCAAGCTGAAGACTGACGACGGCAAGATCTTAACGTCCGGGCCCGAGCTTTTGAGAGAAGTCGAGAATTTCTATGGACAGCTCTACACTTCAACGACAAGACCCGCATTAAATCTTGCTGAAGACCCTAGAGCAAGATTAACCCGACACTACACTGAAGATATCCCGGACGTCAGCCTGCAGGAGATTCGATTGGCTCTGAAACAGCTTAAAAACAACAAGGCGCCAGGCGATGACGGAATAACGGCAGAGCTACTGAAGGCGGGTGGTGAACCGATCCTTAGGGCCCTTTAGAAGTTATTTAATTCCGTCATAGATAAGGGAAAAACGCCACAGGCATGGCACAGAAGTGTGGTGGTACTCTTTTTCAAAAAGGGTGACAACACCCTTTTGAAAAACTACAGACCCATCTCACTTCTGAGTCATGTCTATAAGTTGTTTTCAAGAGTCCTCACAAATCGTCTCGCCTGCAGGTTTGACGACTTCCAGCCGCCCGAACAAGCCGGTTTCCGAAAAGGCTACAGCACAGTAGACCACATACATACGCTGCGGCAGGTTATACAGAAGGCCGAGGAGTATAACCTACCCCTTTGCTTGGCGTTTGTGGACTACGAAAAAGCCTTTGATTCGATCGAGACCTGGGCTGTACTGCAGTCTCTCCAGCGGTGCCAAGTAGACTATCGATATATTGAAGCGCTGAAGGGTTTGTACGAAAACGCCACCATGTCAGTCCGAATACAGGACCAGACCTCGAAACCAATACCTCTGCAGCGTGGTGTCAGACAGGGAGATGTTATCTCTCCGAAACTGTTCACCGCTGCATTGGAGGATGTCTTCAAGGTTCTGGACTGGAAAGGACTGGGCATCAACATCAATGGCGAGTACATGACACACCTTCGGTTTGCTGATGATATCGTAGTCATGGCTGAGACCGCGGAGGACCTGAGTACAATGCTCGAAGACCTCAGTAGGGCCTCCAAGCGAGTCGGTCTTAAAATGAACATGGGTAAGACGAAAGTCATGTCTAATGCCCATGTTGTACCGACTCCTATAATGATTGGAGACTCTGTTCTCGAAGTTGTTGACAGCTACGTGTACCTGGGACAAACTATCCAGTTAGGAAGGTCAAACTTCGAGAAAGAGGTCAATCGTCGAATCCAACTCGGCTGGGCTGCTTTCGGGAAGCTACGTAGAATCTTCTCGTCCGAAATACCGCAGTGTCTCAAGACAAAAGTCTTCGACCAGTGTGTGTTGCCAGTGATGACTTATGGAATTGAGACGTGGTCGCTAACAATGGGCCTTATAAGAAGGCTCAAAGTCGCTCAAAGGGCAATGGAGAGGGCTATGCTTGGGGTTTCACTGCGCGATCGAATCAGGAATGAGGAGATCCGCAGAAGAACGAGAGTAACCGACATAGCCCGAAGAATTGCAACACTGAAGTGGCAATGGGCTGGACACATTGCCCGTAGGACCGATGCCCGATGGGGCCGACGGGTTCTCGAGTGGCGACCACGCACCGGAAGACGTAGCGTGGGTAGGCCCCCGACTAGGTGGACCGACGACCTGGTGAAGGTCGCGGGAAACCGCTGGATGCGGGAGGCGCAGGACCGGTCGTCGTGGAGAACCTTGGGGGAGGCCTATGTCCAGCAGTGGACGTCTTTCGGCTGAAATGATGATGATGATGATGATGAATTTATATTTTATTAACATAATTCTCATTTTTTACAAACGGTACTTTCCGACTGACGTCACAGAGAGCTGTGCACAGTTAACGCGCGCGAGTTATACGCAATAATAAAACATGGCCCCACGAAAACGTAAATCTCGATAGAAATAGATATAAATCATGTCTGAATTACATAAATTTGAATTATAAAATCTAATTTATTTTTTTATGCAACATTGAAAATTAAATTAATCATTGTTGTTCCAATTTCTGAAAGACCTTTTAACAATATTAAATCAAAGCAATCCATATAAATTACTTAACAAATAACATTTAATATTATTCATATACCTATATAAATTGGATTACAACAAGCTTTTACTGACATATTTCATTTAAATTCAATTTCCATAAAGTCAATTGAATTTGAAAATAATTGGTTTCGATTAGTTTTTAATAAACGGATTACCAATGATCGATTTATTGGTACAATAAATACTGAAGCGAATTTATGAAGGCAATTTTAGTATGTTCAATAATTAATTACCTAGACGGTTTTTAATCCTCAATTTCAAACATTTGGACCTGGACTTTAAGTCTGAAATCGCCAACCCGCATTGAGCAAACGTGGTGATTACGCTCAATCCTTCTCTGTATGAGAAGAGACCTGTGCCCAGCAGTGGGACGATAAAAGGTTGATAATGATGATGAATTGCCCGCCAAGCTCAGTCATCACTCTCTCTAGTCAGAGACAATCTCGCTTCTCTATGAAGGTTGAGTGAACTTTGCACCCTGTTCCTTATTCCCTAAAAAAAGGTGACCCCGACGAAAAATTTCATTCAGAAATTAAGTAGTAATTCTGTTTTGACTAAAGCCGATATACATACTTTTGCTCATGACCGCTGCCCAATACTTCTGAAATAACAAGCGTGATGTTATGTTTTATACTTTGTGTTATTTACTATGTACATAGTGACAAACTAAGTGTTTGTGTCTAAGATAAAGAATTGCACGAACAAATTCGCGTATGATATTTTAGATACCACTAAACGGAGGTCGCCAGTATGACCCCAAGCCATCGCTATCACTGTAACGAGCATTGCACTTTCTCACAAATAGCAAGAAACAGGTAATTTTAGACTTCATACATCATCCAAGGATGTCAAGTAGTTGCGTGTCGGTGGATATCCGAATCTATGCGTTTTTATCCGAAAAATAACACGAAAAGTCATATTTGAACGAGATTTTCTTTAGTAGTGTGATTGAATTGTTAATAAATCAATATTTCTTATTTACCACTAACCTAAAAAAAATATTTAATTATGTTAAATAAATCAGTTTTTATTTATTTTGTTCAGTTCAGACTCCGTGTTATGGCGGTGATAAAGTGATGAAATTCACCAAAAACAAGGAACTAAATTGATACAGAATTAAGAAATTCCATCTTGTTATACTAAAATGCTCTTTAGTGTTCTCATATTATAGGTATTTTAAGATCATGATTACTTATCAAGATTTTTAAATACCTATAATTTGTCGTGCAACCAAAAGATGTGTCCTAAGAGCAGCCTGGTGTAAGCACAGCGTAGTATCAAATTACATTGTACATAAAGTATACAAGAGAAACGACTTGGGGACAGCTTTTATATGAGCCTTGAAAGCTATTAATGTGTTATCAATTGCTTTCTCTTAGCGCCAGCAATTACAGGTAATTCGAGAGGATTTATCGGATATATTCGACACTGTTTTCCCCACGTTTTCACCCGCACAAGTTTCAAAATAAAAAGTATTGTATGTGTTAATCCTGGTTGTTGTACCAACACGCACTGGGTGGGCCCGCGTGGTAGATTACGGCCCACTCCCTCTTATCGAGAGGAGGCCAGTGTCCCAACAGTGGGAACAATATAGGCTGATTATAATCCTAGTTGTAAGTTGTCTAGGTGTCAAATATCGTAAATTCGTTAAGTAGTTTTGCATGATACGTATCAATCCATCCAACAACAATGGGAAATATTGAGACGAAAACGAATATTTTTGGTCTTTTAATTAAATAGTTCAGTTGTGATTCGGTAGCATAAAAGTTGATCATTCAAAATATAAATCCAATTAACAGGATTCTCCATCCAATGCTGAGCAACTCCGATAATTGCCACATTGGAAATGAAATGAAATCGTTTATTAAGCAAGTAAGATCACTGATCACTTTACACGTCATGTTTTTTTTTTTTTTTTAACTAGATGAAGCCGGCATTTCGTAATTGACTACCTCTGAGAAGAGATAGCCGAAACAAACTCAGGGATCATCGTCTTTTTTCAAATCCAGACATTAAAAATGAAAATGTTTACAATAATTTACGTTATAATTACGCATATTGCTTAGTAACAATGCTTAGCAGATCGAGCAGCTCAGTCCCAAGCTTTGAAATTGCAGACATAAGAATTTCAATCCTGACAAATATTAAGGAAGAAATACTGTTTTTCTTTTACTGTAATCCCTTTTTTCTCTTTTTTTAAACTTGCCCCAGACTATATCACTATCTTAAATGCTTTTAAATACTTTTGAACTCAGATAAACAAACAGCCAGACCCGGAACAACTACTATAGGCGACACAAAGATTTGTTTCGTGCAGGAATCGAACCCTCAACATTGAGCACAGCAGTCTTCTGCTCTAATATTGTCGCTATCCAAAATTATTCATAAATAGGTCATAACATTTTAACACGTGCTGCAAAGATATTTTTCTATTATTCTACCCAAAATATCCGAAAATAAGAACACCTTGACATCCCTAACCACACACTATCATGCAATGTCTAATCGCATGGCGACATGCAATTTATTACAACTTTATACCACCAGTAAATCATTCGAAAATCGCCTCAAATCTGTAAAGAACAAGAGTTATGGGAATTGCACGTTATTTAGTATTAAGACCTAGTCGACAACATTGTATGAATATGGGAGTCATTCAGAGAATTTGTAATGAGGGGAACAGTAGCGATTGTATATACTATTTTATTTTGCTAGTATTGTTACTATTATTATAGTTTTAATGCTGTCTGCAACTACGGGTCCAAATTTCTCGTCTAGAGCGGAATCTGACCAATAAAAATCAAAAATGATGTACTCAATTTAGGCTGAGAATTAACGGCGGGCAATGGGCAGCTCGCCGCCCGGTAAGGACCAGTAGGCCTAGTATGAGTTTTCATTACGAAACTCGATCGTCGATATAGAGCGCGTTCAACTCATCGATTGGCCCGTTTCAAGGTTGTAAGAACTCTCAACCAATGAGAGCGTCAAACGCGCTCGAGTCTCGTAATGAAGACTCATAGACGACTCATCTCAAGAGATATCAGTAGTTTTGAGACTAAACATGGATCTCAAGCAGAACTTTTGTCTTTTAAAGATTTACCCTCTTATTCATAAAAGCTGCTTAAAGTTAACTAGTGATTAGCGATTCTTTAAACATACATTTATGACTTTTTAACTTTAATCATCGCTTATGGATAAACCCCTTAAACACTATGGTGTTTATTCATAAAGGATGATTTAAGTTAAGTGACGTTAAAAGGTCAAAAATGTATGGTGAAAGACTCGCTAATCACTAGTTAACTTTAAGCAGCGTTTATGAATAAGGCGGAATATCTTTATCACTTGAGTTACCCCAGAAGATCACACCATATCTAATGACAGATTCAACCAAACCATAGTAGGCCGATAATATAGCTTCTATATTCTGTTGTGTCTCTGCTATTTTTTTCTATCCTGAAACCTAGTTATATTTTACAGCATAACTTTTTAAAGTCACCATCAGTTTTGGAAGTACAAAAAAAGGCAGCCGGCGATTCCATCTACCCCCTAGATTAGCAAGCTTTAACATGAAATTTCATAACATACGATATTGTCTAAATGCGTTTTTACGAAACAAAATGTAATATAATATACTCGTAACGATGTTTAGTAAGCACTGTTATATTAGAATAACTACTCCCTTGTGTAATAGCGTAATATTTTGACCGCTAGAGGTCAAAGGCTTAGGAATTTACAATGATATTTTTAAGGAAGCTCTTATCATAATGCATCATCGTAATACAGCATTGCATAAATATGTATGTATGTATGCTGCCGCGCTACTGCGCAGGCGTCCCGTCAGTGACGATCTTTGACCAACTCTCGGGTGCATTCGCATGACGTGTCCGGTCAACAATCTGGCGATTTTCCCCCAACATCCGCTACTTGACTTATAATAATAACAAAAAAAAAAATAATTGAATCTCGTACAGGTAAACTCGTAATACTAAACTAATCCCAATCAAAATAAACAAAAAAAGTAACACAAAGAAAAATAAAATCCTATACGAGGTCAAAAGGCTCTTATCTCAGTAAGATGGTTCGATATTTAAACCACCTAGTATTATGTGACGTCACGGGCAATCGGGCGTTCGGTTTATAGAGCGCAGCACCAATTAAAATTAATGTAAAATAAATACCACATAATCAAAATGATTAAATCATAAGTTGTGATCACAGATCATTGAGGACAAGTCACTGTTTGATTCACCATAGTCTGTCTTGTTTGTATTAGTTTTAGTTTAGCGTAATATATTTTTCAACGCAGCAAGATATATAAATCAATTCTATGTACGCCGTAATTGTCCTTTAATTATTAAGATTATTCTAGCATAAGTTTAATGCATGTGATGCGGCTGTGCTTTAAATAAATACAACTCATCAAAGAACCACACGCACTTAAGTCGTCCACTTGCGCGGTCAATAACTGCGCATAATTTGACATGTGGCCAACATAACTTGAGACTTCGCGACTGGATCTAACCAAGCATTTTCTATAAACCGACGAATTTACCTTCCTTTTGAGAAAACGATTACTTATATTTCTTGTTTCGTGTATACTGATTAAGATACATGATAAAACCATCATAAAATCAGAAAAATCATAAAACCATATTTATGTCCAATTCTGACTTTTACACTCGGATAAAATCAAAATCAAATCAAATCATTTATTAAAAGGCTGAGAATCAGCACTTTTTGGACGACATTATTACATAAGACAGTTCACCAAAAAGCCCGTCCTTCGCCACTTCGAAGAAGAAGTGGCGAAACAAACTCCCCAGCAGCACAGCTGTCTGTTCATTTAAAAAAAAACACATGACTTTATACAATACTATGTTCACAAGAAAACACAACAACGATGAAATTATTTATCATATAGCCACGCCAAAGTACCAGGAAAACAAAAACAGAAAATAAAATATCATTAAAATGGAAATGTAAATAAGTAAAAGCTTACATATTTATGCATTGTAAAACAGCAAATCATATGAGCTCATATAACGTGTCGGTAAGCTAATTCTGGAGAAAGAACACAACATTGTCTTGAGTTAATCAGATCGACCAGCTATAAGAATGGGGGACCCGATGTCAAAATCTCAAAGTCCTGACATAATCTTGGTCAATTAATATGAAGACCATGTTGATCAATGTCGGAGAAGATCTATTAAGGAAAGAACCACACATATTGAGAAGACATGACCAGCCAGCGCATGCATTTGTTACACTCTAGGTGAAAAAATACCACCAAGTACCAAGATAAGGTGGTCGCATACCATACAAAGCGTTCTCCACAGAATAGCGAATTGCAGTGCACTCACACGATATTATTACATATAAATTGACACAGAATCGTGCCGAATTGCGGCTCTGTGACCTCGAGTGCGCAACTTAGCGTTAGGGTCGCCACGCTAAGTGGAAGAATTTGAATAGTGGAAAATGAGGCTTCTTTTAGCTTAAAAACTGTTTCCTACTTAGAGTTTACTTTAGATCGTTCCTTGTGGCATTGCCATTATTACCTACTCTTAAATCAGCAGTGGACTCTGGGTTCCAACGCGAAAGCCGCGGATGCAACCGGGACTAAACGCGGAGATTTATTCAAACTAGGCTGAAAATCAGCATTTTCTGAACGTCTGCGTACACGTCTGTGCTATAATAGCTATCGAAAGCAAAAAACTGTAGTTTATACTCTATTGGTGTATTCACTGAAACTTATTTTGCATAGAGTCCCAGCATAATGCTGAGCGACAGCCGTTTTACATGGATTGACGCATATTGCCGCCAAGCGATTCGTCGTGACGGGAGTTTGGTCGTGGAGAGTCTCCAGGTCAATCTCCTTCTGGCGCAGCATCGTTGGTCGTGTTGGTCTTGGGTTTAACATTGCATCACCTCGCTCAACTGCCGTCACCCTACCTATTCCTAAGTTTTTTAAGTGAATAGGATTAATAAACTAGTGCGCTTTACCATCAACGATTGTATCACTGCTTACCATCAGGCGGGATTGCACTCAAGCACTAGTTTATAATTTACAAAAAAAAAACACCAGTTTTTATTGTTTTTTTTTTGTGTTATTGTAATTATTTGCGACATGTTTACATTTGAAAAATTTACTTTAATTCTATCGGTTATGTAGTTAACTAAAGATAAACAAAAAACACGTGACTTAGCTATGGTATATTATTTAGTTGTACTCTTCAATTTAGCATCGTTTTTAGTTAGCTTATTGTGACTGAATCGATTTTGTTTGTATTTAATTGTTGTGTTTTTTATCTGCTAAATGATAATTGTTCTTATTACTGTAGCTTCATATTGACATCATTTAAATTCTTCATGTCTCATCTTGGACAGAATGTATGGCTCAAGTCTAATTTCTCACAACCTTATTTGTATACCTGTATTCATGCAAATAAATAATTTGATTTTATTAACATAACATATAACATCGCTAAATTAAAGAGTACAACTGTGACGTAGTACAATGACAACTGAAGTGACTGGTATTAAGATTGGTCGGTTAACCAACTCACGTGGTTAACTACCTTAGGCAAATGGACTAAAGTCTAGACTAAAAGCGAGTCTACGTAAATGTTGTAAGACAAACTGAGTTGCGTTATTAAAATTAATATCACAAACCATCAATTTATAGTCATTTGATAGCTTGAACTGCACATCATTGTATCCTTAACGAGTAATGAATGGGACATATATATGTCATCTGAATGTTTATTCGGATGTATGTATGTGTGGTCACGGAATTTATTAACATAGGAATGCTCATTCTTATAATTTAAAACATCCATAATCTAGTTGAAAACGTCAAAAACTTACCAAAAGATTTGAAAATTAGATACATTTTTGACAGATTAGTCGAGTTGAGATTCTGAATAGAGTTTGCGAAAAAATATATTTTTAAAATTTTACTTTTTTAGGTCATCATAAAAATAAAATACATGTAGAGAAGAATGTATTATAATACTCGCTGCTGCCTGCAGTTTCACCTGCATACGTTTCGAATTTCAAAAACTAACGGCATAAAAACTAATGTATGTGTTAATTTTGGATATAAACTACCCGTGTGCCAAATTTTATCCAAATCCGTTGAGGAGTTTTTGCGTGAAAGAGTTACAAACATCCATCCATCCATGCTTTCGCATTTATAACATTAGTAGAATTGACTTTTACAATGTATTCAAATTACAATATTACCAAGTAAATATGCGAAGACAGTGTTGGTCTGTCAACAAGTATCAGATACTTGTCGGTCTCCGTGGCGCAGCGGTCAACACGCCTGACTGCGACGTGGAGGCCCCGGGTTCGATCCCCGGCCAGGTCATGATGGGAAACGATCTTTTCCTGATTGGCCTGGGTCTTGGATGTTTATCGATATATGTATCTATTATAAAATATAGTATCGTTGAGTTAGTGTCCCATAACACAAGTCTCGAACTTACTTTGGGGCTAGCTCAATCTGTGTGATTTGTCCGTATATATTTATTTTATTATTTACTTAACAAGTTAGAAAATATTCTACACATGAACAGATTAAAAGACCTACAACGTTTTCACATTCACAAAACATGAAATAATCTATTTAAAAGAAGCCCGTGGTTAAATATTAACAGGTTAAGCTACGCTTACCGAGGTTGATCTTTGGATGGGTGACCATCGTTTCATACCGAGACCCCCTCCGTGTTACGACAGAAGTCTGAAATTCTGACAACCAATCTGAACGAGGGGTATCATGTTTTATTACTCAGTATCTGGGTTACGGAGGTCAGATAGGCAGTCGTTCCATGAAAAGTACTGGTATTCAGCTAAAGAAGAAAAGAAAGAAAGAAAGAAAAAGAAAGAAAGAAAGAAAAAGAAAGAAAGAAAGAAAAAGAAAGAAAGAAAAAGAAAGAAAGGAAGAAATAAAGGAAGGAAGAAAGGAAGAAAATACATTTATTCAGCACAGACTTTAAAACACACTACATCTAGCTTTTAAACATACGCAACAAAAAGAAATCAGATACAAAGTAAAAAACAAGATGTAAAAAATAACAGCAAAGTGTGCCACGCGGCTGCACCAAGAAGACCCAGTTTACCAAAAATTACAGACAACTATTGCCTGATGCTGGTTTTCAACTGAACCTGTTGTGAGGTGATGGATTTAAATCAATTTTACACATAACATAACTTGTGTATGCATACTTAAATAAACACGTGTTAGATAAAAAACAAATTATGTCAAATATGTACATATGTAAATAGTGTGAGATTGATTAATATTGCAAAAAACTAATAATAAATAAACTAAGAAAAGAAATACTGAAAAATACAATATGTAACAAAAACCCTGTTGTTCCTACGTTTTAAGAATCGTCATATGGACGTCATAAAGTAAGTAATTTATAAAAATTGTTCAACAAAAATAATTAAAATAAATGTTTAATTATTAATATTTATAATCTGTAACTGATTTCTTAGATTTGCAATTCTGCATGAAGAAACTAGACATAAGTAGAACGTTCTCGCCAATTTATTTAACTTATAAAATCAGATATTCTAAAAAAAATCGAATTTGTCGGTTTTAATATGTATTTGATTGTGACCCCTCGACTAGACAATGATTACTGTTTTCTAATTATGACTTCATTAATGATGTGCTTGTAGGTAAAATTATATGTCCCTGAAAGGAACAACAGAGATTTTGTTACATAGTGTATAGCTAACGATAGACTTTCGCTTGTGTAGGTACATTGTTAGACTGCAAATCAATCCTTACGTAGTTAAAAAGAGTTGGCAGGTGATAATAATGAAAATAAAAAATCAATCAAAATCTCATTTATGACCATCTAATGATATAATTATGTATACTAGCGAGTTGAGACTAATCCGCGCTACTACAGATGCATGGTCACATTAAGGCAATGTTATTGATGTTCAAAAACCTTCCCACGAGATTCTGATGCATTCTGTTTGGATTCCGGTCTTTGTCTACAATTCTAGATAATAAACAGACTTAAAATTTTACTAGAAAAAAGCTAGTGGAATTGCGTTGTAGAAGTATGCACTGGTATGAGAGAATAATTTTTAATATACTAAAAGAGGAAATCTTTACTAATGGTTACTAGTGGTTTGTTCCGCTTTTACACAGTAACT
The DNA here is from genome assembly GCA_037179545.1 of Sesamia inferens. Lineage (NCBI taxonomy): Eukaryota > Metazoa > Arthropoda > Insecta > Lepidoptera > Noctuidae > Sesamia > Sesamia inferens. The sequence continues at coordinate 2,395,188 of CM073949.1, read as the reverse complement.
ACTGTACCGATTGCTATGAAATTTTTCAGACGTAAAGTTAGAAATCCGGATTAAATAATAGGGTACTTTTTATCCCGGAAAATTTTCCCACGGGAAAACCTAAAGAGCGCGATGTAACCGAATTCCACGCAGGCGAAGCCGCGGGCGGAAAGCTAGTTAAAAATAAAAGAGTAAACTATGTTTGGGTCAGCGTCCAGTCACACTAATTTTTTTTTTTAATAATTATAAACTAGAGCAATCCTGCCTGATGGTAACCAGTGATGCGATCGTTGATGGTAAAGCGCGCTAGTTTATTAAACCCATTCACTTAAAAAACTGAATGAATAGGATAGAAGACGGCAGTTGAGCGAGGTGGTGCAATGTTAAACCCAACAGCACGACCAACGATATTGCGCCAGAGGGAGATTGAAGTGGAGACCCTCCACGACCAAACTCCCGACACAACAACATTTTTTCGCGTCGTACCCGGCACACATCGCAATACAACTGTTCAGACCCGTCCTCCGTACGGCTTCACCAGACATCATGCTGGAACACGACGAATCGCTTGGCGGCAAGACTTTGTCTGATGGGTGGCAACTTCTGCCGCCAGCCGATGCGGCCTACCACCGAGCAGCTCTTTCTTTCTTTCTTTTATGGCTTCGCACGGTTTGTGCATTTAGCCAATGTCACGTAATGAATTGTTCATGTCGAAAAAGACGGCCGCGTGACCCGTCTTACGCTGGAGGTTTGAGACAAAGTCATGATGTGGCCACTATAGATGCAGCCCAATAAAGGCATTTTACATAGAAAGACGACCCATCTGACCTCCACAATCCAGTAACTAGGTAATACAAAATTCCAGAAGACAGTCCTCCAAAACGACCACCCTTTACCACTTATTAGTGCTGTCGCTGGGAAGAAGAAGTGGCGCAACAAAGTACCCAGCATCACAGCTGTCTGTTCAGTTAGACAATCTTCTATAAAATAGCAGATTTGCAAAACAGTTTACATTACGAGACACAAAATATCAATTTTACAATTTTTTGCCATATGTTGGCTAGCAATGCCAGTATCATCATCATCAACCTTTTTATAGTCCCACTGCTGGGCTCAGGCCTCCTCTCATACAGAGAAGGATTGAGCGTAATCACCACGCTTGATCAATGCGGGTTGGCGATTATACTCAAGAAAAAATATAAGTAAATAATAATGTTTATTGAAACCAATGAAATACAGATAAATTTGAGGTATAAGTATTTATATAAATAAGAGTTATTTTTGATCTGTACAAGGTTTTTTTAAAATAAAAAAATACAAAGACTGCTCCACACTAGGAATTACTCCTGTATTGTGGATGCGTTTACAAATATATAAACTTACCTACACAAACAGCCGGACCCGAAACAAACCTGTAGGCCGTACAAATCTTTGTTCCGTACGGGAATCGAACTCACGATACGCACCGCGCCAGTCGATCGCTCTGCCGCTGTGCCAATCGACCAATTATTCTACCTGGTTCTACTTGGTAAGATACAGCTGCATATTCCACGAAGTATTTTTCGGCTAGGTTAATACAATCTACTCGTAAGTATAAAATTATTTTTATACACGTATGAATAAAATCTTCTAGCCAAAAGAACGTAACAGCTGACATATTTATGTAATATGGGTTATGATCATCATCATCATATCAGCGTTCATCCCAGTCGTATCCAAAGCTTTTTCAGCTTTGGAGTCTGGGGACCGCTTTACCAGTCTAACTGCTGATTTTGGTGAAGCGCCTGCCGCCTGACTTTCACAACCCGAAGGCGATATCGAAACGTTGCAGTTGTACTTTGAACTTTTGAGGACTCCAACAACCCGTAACGACTTCCATTAGATGTTCGTATGGCAACCGGGACCAACGCTTAATGTGCTTTCCGAGGAACGACCAGACCAGTGCAAATATTCATATTCATGCATACAAATATTTTCACTGCGCGGCGATGGAACTTGCACCTCCTTGGGCAGCGGCTGCGTTCGCTATCGCAACGCCACGGAGGCTGTTAAAAATGTGTGTGTGTGTGTGTGTGTGTGTGTGTGTGTAATATGGGTTATGATAACCCAAACAAACGATAAACAAGTACCATTGAAATCGTATTGATTAGTCGAGCCCATCTTCGAGTACCTAATTACATCCTTTTGGTGACTTTTGCATCGCTCTGTGAGGCCTAAGACAGGCATTTACATGAATTATGTAAGTATTAGAATTTACATATTACTTGCCATTCTGTTTGTTTACCGGGCGTGTTGAAATGTCTTGAAATACCGCACAATCTACATGACATTATAATGTGTGTGCTTCAAACTGCTAATTGACACTACTCACAATTATCTTTAAAACATATTATCTGAGCTTTGGGATAAGATAACGAATTATTTATTACTCGTATACCAGCTTTTTTGGCCAATGCAGAGGCTTCTTTGCGTGCCCCATCTAGATGACCTACTGCAGTAGTGGATGTTTTTATAACCACCCAGCAAACGTCTAATTTACTGGGTGTTTCCGGGTGTTAAAGGACTGTTTGCCACAAAGTGCTTTTTGCAACTCGAGTTGGTCTCCAAAGCCTAGAGCACAGGCGTAGAGTAGCCAGCCTTTCGGTGTTCTATAGGATACATTTTGGGGAGTGTGCGAGGGAATTGCACGATTTAATTCCCCCTTCTCCGTTCCACCATCGGACGACCCGTCGTACTGCGAGTTTCCACCCTTATGTTGTTAACACCTCTACGATCCGGACGAAGCGTTTCGCCTCCTCCTTTATACCGCGTACATCGAGGGACTGGAACAATCTGCCGGCGGCGGTGTTTCCGTCGGACTACAATTTGAGTGTCTTCAAGGTTAGAGTGAATAGGCTCTTAATTAACTAGTGCGCTTTACCATAAACGATTGCGCCACTGCTTACCATCAGGCGGGATTGCGGTCAAGCGCTGGTTTATAAATTAATAACAAAAAAAAAAGTACCAGGCTTAAACCCAAAGTATTATAAGGCTATCTTTAATTGTGACCCATTGACAATGGGCCTTTTTTTTGTTTGGAATGGGACATCATCAAATGACTTCTCCCGTTCTGGGCGGAAAACCACCTGTGTTTCTTCACTTGCCTGTAAACCAGAGCTACGGTTTCTTTTTTAACCAACTCGAAACCCTGACTCAGGAGGCATTGGTCTTTGTGGACTCGGTCAAGATGTATTGACAACTGCCCTGACTACAAGTCGTAGGTTCAAATACGGTCAACCGATTTATTTTCTGCAATTTATCTCAAATAAGACTGATCATCAATCAATACTTTCGAAGATTATAATTATTCTGTACATTAGTACTTGGGCATTATGAATTCCTGGACATTGTAATTTATATTTTAACATTATGACGGCATTTTAATAACATTTGGCGTTATAATTTATATTATCGATATTTTTTCTTGCGCCAATAAAGCTTTATTTTATCTAAATAATTGCCGGCCCGGGGTTTGAACCTACGAATACAACTCGTAATTTGAATTGTAGTCAGACGGAAACACCGCCGCTGGCAAATTGTTCCAGTCACTCGATGTACTCGATATAAAAGACTAGGTGAAACGTCTCGTCCGGATCGTAGTGGTGTCAACGGCATAAGGGTGGAAACTCGCCGTACGACAGGTCATCCGATGGTGGAACGGAGATGGGGAATTAAATCATGCAATTCCCTCGCACACTCTCCAAACCATGCATCCGAACACCGACAGGCTGACTACCCTTCGCCTAATTTTCTCTGATGATGACTCCAAGCAATTAGCTGAATTCTATTTCGAGTCCATTTCTAACGACATTCTAAGATGAAGAATCGTAACATATTTGTATGTGATGCGTTCACACATCACAACGGGTTAAAAGATTCTATGCATAAGTGTTATAATTTCCTTCCGAAAATAATTCCTTGTCCAAACGTCAATACTACAAAGCCTTACTATGTATTGTAGTCTTCAAACACACACCCTCATTACAATTATATCGCGCATGCAGTAAGTACCTACTTACTAATTAACATTGCGAATAGAAGCAAAGGTCCTCGGCCCAAGGGTACAGGAGTAAATAGTTTACAGAAAGCAAACTTTAAATCATTGTCAATATTTTAACTGTCACTATCACTGTCAACTATTGAGACTGTGTTTTGTGAACCCACGCCACAATCTGAGCATGGCTTAATAATAGATGTCAATATGTTCGAATTTTTAGTCATATTAAATGCCAGTTTCCCCACGATTTTTCCTACAAAGTTTTGACACATTCATATATTGCAGTGACTTGTAATTGTATTATTTTCAATATTGACGACAGGGTTGACGCAGTGGCTAATCGATTGGCTGCTGCGCTGCGTGTGGCGGGTTCGATTCCCGCTCGAAACAAATATTTGTATTGCCTACAGGTAATTGTTCCGGAAGTGTGATGGCGTATCACACTATCATTAGCAAAGGATTTTATGATAACAATTCAACATTCAACATGCATTGCGTTATTTACGTTGTTAAGCAGAAACATTTTTTGAACATATGGATCAATGGATTAGCAATATACTTCAAAACGAATCAAATTGATAATAATAGTACGTTACAGAATTAGGCTTCGGGTCTGACTTTGTGTGTCTTTTAAATGTTTGTGAATGCACGGTAAAGGAATAATAACTAGTATAGGGCTGTTTCAAAAACACAACAGTTGTCGTGACATTCTGAATCAGTATTTGAAGCTTCGCAATAGTCACAGATTTATACCATCGTCATCCATTAAATAAATTGTCTCTAGGAAATGCATGAATGGGAGTTTGTATTCCTGACAAGCTTTGGTCTCTGTTGCATGTCTACTCCTGTCTCTGGCGTAGCAAGCAGGAACATTGTTCACACTGGGTCAGTAGGCATCGCAACCGGTCCACAACCAGTTCCCAGCTGACACTGGGCACGCTTACGTATATTTGTATCTTCACGGCGTCGCGTTTATGGGTGTAATGTGCACACATTAAGCATTTAAATAATAATAATAAGAGAGTACTTGCATAGACACAACCTTGTAGCCAGGATAATTCATCAGCAACTTGCTCTTAAATACAAACTTGTGGAATCGGAGGTGCCGTACTACAGTTATATGCTCGACCCAGTTCACTAAAATGGCCATATCACATTGTACTGGGATCGATCCATCATCACTGACAGGACTATTGTTGCCAATAAGCCTGATATAGTGATGGTGGATCGATCAGAGTGGCGTGCAATGATTGTTGACATAACCATCCCGCATGATGAGAACCTCGTGAAAGCTGAGAAAGATAAACAAATCAAGTTTCTTGACTTGGCTCACGAGGTTGTCGACATGTGGGAGGTGGATTCAGCAATCATTGTACCGATAGTCGTGACAGCCAATGGCTTAATAGCCAAGAGCCTCAATTAACACCTCAGGAGGCTCTCGTTAGACAGCTGGATCAAAGGCACTGGTAATTCTGGACACGGCTCGCATTGTCAGGAAGTTCCTCTCTCTGGAGCCCTGACCGCCGGTAGCTTGGACCCTGTTCCCGATACCGGTGGACTACTATTTTTATATCTTTAAATGGTTTTTTATATATTTTTTATGTAGTAATATTTAAAAATGTAATTCATAAGTGTATATAATGAAATAAAGGATAATAATAATAATCAATTATTTCAAGTAACACTGACTCCTCAGTCACATTACACATACAACACTCAAATCAAAAATATCAATACAGACAAAATTTATAGGACATAAATTCGAAATTGTTACTATCCTTTAAGGAGTCCTTATTAGAAAGAAGAAAGGTCATCTCTGACACCAACCTCATCTAGTTTAAGATTGCACATTTTTCAAATATGAAATGTTGCAAACGGATTTTACTTTTGTCCACTGCTGGACAAAAATGGTGGTATAGGACACCAGCTACTAATTATGTATCTCTGGGTTATTTTATCATCTGCCCACCATGGTCCCAACTATGCTGGAATCAGCTTCCATTCATAATTTGTATGTATGACCTAACACATTCCCCCTTATTCATAAACGCTACTTAAAGTTAACTAGTGATTAGCGATTTTTTAAACATACATTTTAGACGCTTGCAGATCACTTAACTTTAAAAATCGATTTCATAAAGGATGATTTAAGTTACGTGACGTTAAAAGGTCAAAAATGTATAGTTAAAGAATCGCTAATCACTAGTTAACTTTAAGCAGTTTTTATGAATAAGGGGGCTTATGTCTAATCTGTATAATTACTTTTTGGTAAATAAATATTAATATTATTAGTGATTGAAAAGTGTTGTTCTATCCTATGTTCACGTGCAGTGTAGCTGTGGATACATGACTCGTAAGTACTCAAAAACAAAAGTCATTTATTCAAATTAGGCTGAGAATCAGCACTTTTTGAACATCATTATTACATAAGACAGTCCCGCAAAACGCCCACCCTTCGCCTTCGCGTCGATCTGATTCAGTACACACTCCACTAGATTTCAAAAAGCCCTTTATCAACCTAGATAATAAAAAAGCTATTTAACCTATAATAATAGTGACTTAATTTTTAACTGATGACACATTGGCTTTCTGATTTTTATATCTAAAGTTGTTCGCGTTGATGTCTTTTGTTCTGTCATTGTTGGGTTTGCGATCTTTTAAGAAAATGCCTATTTTATGGTGGAATTATGCATTCAACTTGGTTAACTACTGAGTTTCACACTAATTTTAGAGAACTTAAAAAATGAAACTAGCCGTCTGATCTGCAAAAAACTACACGAAAAATAAAAATGTATGAAAGAACTCTGATCTTTATAAAATATCCACCACATGCCATTTTATTTCTTCGCCGCCTTTGGTCGAATTGTGAAGAAAGCCTTTTTTTATAAATTATAAGCTATTGCTGGATCGCAATCCTGCCTGATAGTAAGAAGTGACGCAATCGTTCATGGTAAAACGCACTATAGTTTATTAAGAGCCAATTCACTCTAGCCTTCATCATCATCATCATCAACCTTTTTATCGTCCCACTGCTGGGCACAGGTCTTTTCTTATGCAGAGAAGGATTGAGAGTAATCACCACGCTTGCTCAATGCGGGTTGGGGATTTCAGACTTAAAGTCCAGGTTTCCTCAAGATATTTTCCTTCACCTTCAGTCATTGGTGTCCAAGATATACTTAGAAAGTACATGTAACTCACTCTAGCCTTAAAAACACTCAAATTGTAGTCCGTCGGAAACACCGCCGCTGGCAAATTGTTCCAGTCCCTTGATGTACGCGGTACAAAAGAAGAGGCGAAATACTTCGTCCGGATGGTGGAATTAAATCATGCAGTTTCCTCGCACTCTCACTAAAATGCATCCTATAGAAGACCGGACCTTTCTTGGTGGTAGGCCATAACCTCGGCTGCCGGCAGAAGTTACCACCCAAACAGACAAAGTCTTGCCGCCAAGCGATTCATTGTGTTCCGGCATGATGTCTGGTGAAGCCGTACAGAGGACGGGTCTGAGCAGTTGAGTTGCGATGTGTGCCGGGTACGTAGCGCTAAATGTTGAAGTGTCGGGAGATTGGTCGTGGAGGGTCTCCAGATCAAACTCCCTCTGGGTTAAACATTGCATCACCTCGCTCAACTGCCTTTTCCTTCCTATTCATTCGGTTTTTTGAGTGAATTGGCTTATTAAACTAGCGCGCTTTACCATCAACGATTGCATCACTGCTTACCATCAGGCGGAATTGCGATCAGGCACTAGTTTATAATTATTAAAAAAAAAAGACCGAAAGTTTGGCTGGTCTATGTCTGTGCTCCAGGCTTTGCCTATGAGGCATCAAGTTCAGTTTTTCATACCAATTGTTAATCGTTACGGTAATTCCGCTAAATTGAATGCAATTCTCGTTTAAGTTTTTGTATTCAATCATTTTGATGAAGACATAAAAATTACAGTTACGATGCATATAAAATCTATTTTATATGAGTTCATAAAACATGTCAAGGAAAAACTGCTCGTAATACGATGACTACGATTTTTGCTCGCACTGGTAGTGGGAAGGTATGACGTAGGTAATAATAGGGATGTATCAAAGGTATGAAAATAAAAAAAAATAATTAGTCAGTCTTATAGAGAATAGATGCCAAGTCGTGGTGGCCTAGTGGTTAAAACACCAGCCTCTCAAGTATGAGTGCGCGAGTTCGATTCCAGGTCAGGCAAGTACCAATGCAACTTTTCTAAAGTTATATGTACTTTCTAAGTATATCTGGGACACCAATAACTGAAGGTGAAAGAAAACATCTTGAGGAAACCTGAAATTTTAAGTCTGAAATCGCCAACCCGCATTGAGCAAGCGTGGTGATTACGCTCAATCCTTCTCTGTATGAGAGGAGACCTGTGCCCAGCAGTGGGACGATAAAAAGGTTGTTGATGATGATGATACATAATAAAAAAAATTAAAACCCGTATCTTTTATTTTGTCGTAATTACCAAAAACTACTGAGATATAGTGTATTAAAGTTACGAAGTGGGGGCTAATTACGTCATGCCATGGTGCATTTTGTACCACGGCGTGACGTCATGCGACATTTCAGATCAATATATCTTCCTAAGTAATTGCATGAAAGAAAAAATAAAAAATACGTGTTCAGTATTTTTTATAAATCTATCTGATGGCGATTAAATTATTTTTTAGGATACAACCCAATTTATATAAAATACTAGTTACGCCCCACATTTTCATCCGCGTAGGTTTCGATGTGTTTTTTTTTTATATGCTCCGCTCCTATTAGTCGCAACGTGATGTTATATAGCCTAAAAGCTTCCTGGATTAATAGGCTATCCACCGCAAAAAGAATTTTTTAAATCGGACCAGTAGTTCTTGAGATTAGCGCGTTCAAACAAACTCTTCAGCTTTATACAATATTTAAAGAAAACCCTGTTCGACCCATAAGGATAATAAAGGTTAGGTAAACACTTGACCAAATATAATATAAAATTTTACGTAATCATCATAGAAACAATACTAATGAATTTTGAAATAATCTTTTTTCTCCACGAATTAATTCCAACTTCTCCGAAATTTGATAATTTTTAAAAAAGTGACAACCCCGGTAGTATTATGAGCGAATAGCGATGCGACCACGTGCCGCGTGCCCTGCCGCCCGCCGCCCGCGGAAGGGTTGCTGACCACACATGTATTAAGTTACCCCTTTTTTTTTGTGAAATAATATTAATTTTTTTAGGGGGATTTTTTTTAAGTTTAGCCCAGTTTTGTATCCATTAGTAGAATCAGTTATTGATACCTAACAATACCTTTACGGATCGAACAGGGTTTTCTTTACATATTGTATATTAGTACAGATTACGAGTAACACCAGGAGTTTCAACATGCTCGTAGAACATAAATGTTTTATTTGTTAAAAATATCGTAAACAATAATTGGCTATGTAACCTCTTTTACAATATTGGCAACACAGTCGATGTTTTCTTTGGAGTCTATAGTATAATTAGAATTTATGGAATAATGACCAAATACTTATACATGGTCAGAAAAGAGAAATATCAGTGAAGATCAGTTACTTGTACAGTAAGTGTCAAAAGTGGAGTACCATTTTTGACACTTACTGTTGTACTTGTTAGTGCAATAAAGTTCAAAAGTGGTAATGCACTTTTGACCCTTACAGTAAAATCATAATGTGATTTGAATATTAAGATTCGCATGATTTAATATCAATGTTAAAAGTTTTAATCAATTTTATTGACTGTATATTATAATAAACCCGAATATTAAAATCTTTTCATCTTTATGATCTAAAATCGAAACTTGCCTGATCTGAAATCGTTTTCGATTTCAGATCAGGCAAGTACCAATGTAACTTTTCTAAAGTTGTATGTACTTTTTAAGTATAACTTGGACACCAATGACTGAAGGTGAAGGAAAACATCTTGAGGAAACCTGGACTTTAAATCTGAAATCGCCAACCCGCATTGAGCAAGCGTGGTGATTACGCAATCCTTCTCTGTATGAGAGGAGACCTGTGCCCAGCAGTGGGACGATAAAAAAAGGTTGATGATGAACTTTTATTATTAATTTCGGTAATTTAAATGTTTTTCCGGCATAATTTCTGTTAAACTCAAGATCATCTTACATAACTTACTATTACATGAGTCACTTGAAATTATTTACAACAGTATAGAAGAAATTTAATAGGTGCCAAATGAGGAAAGTTCTTTTTTAATTACAGTGGGTCATCGGAAAACGATGCATTTACTTGCGCGTAGGCATGCGATTTTGCAACGTTTCTGCGCGCCCCTTTTTAGTAGGAACGAGAATATTAGGTAGCCAGAATCTTTCCGCTCCATCGACCATCTGTTCTGTCAGCACTGTGCCCTATCCACTGTCACTTAATTTTGAAATTTCTATGGGCTTTGTATCACCTTAGTTCTCCTATGGATCTCTTAGTTTCTGACAATGAGATTTATTAAAAGGCTTAAAGTCGCCGAAAGGACAAAAGAAAGGATTATGCTTGGAGTTTCCCGTATGATCGAATCAGAAATGAAGATATGCGCCATCTATACGCTAAAAAGAATTCTGTTATTGTCCTTTCAATTCATAAGGAACAGGGAGTGAAGTTCGCTTAGCCTCCATAGAAAAGGGAAGAACCTCCGACCAGACAGGTGTTGAGTCTGGTAGGCACTTGCCCAACGATTGATGTTGGATACTTGTATGTATGCTAATTGTACGGTAAACTCTGATTGTGAGATGTAAAATTCGTGTGACTTTAGTAGCGGATTCGCATATACCTTTTATATATACCGCTAGAATCCCACTGCAGGGCAAAATCATGAAGGTATCTTCAGCTCCTTATTATAATGAAGAAACAATTAATAATTATCCTCCTTCAATCCAAAGCCATCTTACCACCGTCTAACAAGACGTCACCGTCACTCCAACAGCCGGACTGACAGCTGACAACCGATTGTTATGTAGTTGGGTTTATACAATACTGTTACCGGTAATTGCTGGTTACTTCACGGTAATCGGGGATAAATATATCCATATATATTAAAGAAACTGAACTACTAATAAGGCTATAGTCAACCCATGTTAACTATAGCCTTATTAGTAGTTCAGATTCTTTATTCAGTTCTGGAGCTCAGATAGGCCGTAAAAGATTGCTATTCAGTTAGATCAAACTCCATTGTTTCAATCCCTGCGCCATGCAAATATTTGTATGCATGAATATGAATATTTGCACTGGTCTGGTCGTGCCTCGGAAAGCACGTTAAAGCTATTGATCCCCAAACATCTAATGGCAGTCATTACGGGTTGTTGGAGTCCTCAAAAGTCCAACAATTGGTCTAACTGAAATGCTTCGATGTCGCCTTCAGGTTGTGGAGTTCAGACGGCAGTCGCTTCACGGAAATGTCGAAGATTCGCCAAAATCCGTACGGAGGACGGGTCTGAGCAGTTGTGTTGCGATGTGTGCCGGGTATGATGTCGTGGAGGGTCTCCAGATCAATTTCCCTCTGGCGCAGCATCGTGTTGTTGGGTTTAACATTGCATCACCTCGCTCAACTGCCGTCTTCCTTTCTATTCGGTCAGTTTTTCTGAGTGAATAGGCTCTTAATAAACTAGCGCGCTTTACCATCAACGATCGCATCACTGCTTACCATCAGGCGGGATTGCGGTCAAGCGCTAGTTTATAATTATAAAAATATATATATATGATAGACTGGTAAAGCGGACCCGAGACTCCAGAGCTGGAAAAAGGCTTCGGATGCGACTGGGATTAAGGCTGAGATGATGTTGATGATTGTACAGTATGTTAAGAAAACCCTGTCCGACCCATAAGGATAATAAAGGTTAGGTAAACACACGGCCAAATATAATATAAAATTTTACGTAATCATCATAGTACCAATACAAATGAATTTTGAAATAATCTTTTTTTCCCGCGAATTAATTCCAATTTCCCCGAAATTTGGTAATTTTTAAAAAGTGACAACACTGGTATTATTATGAGCGAATAGCGATGCGACCACGTGCCCCGTGTCTTGCCGCCCGCCCCCCGCGGGCGGCAGGCGAAGGGTGGTCAACGCACATTTATTAAGTTACCTCCTTTTGCGAAATAATATTTTTTTTAGGGGGATTTTTTTTTTAAGTTTAGCCCGGTTTTGTATGCATTAGTAGAATTAGTTATCGATACCTAACAACACCTTCACGGGTCGGACAGGGTTTTCTTAACATACTGTATATTAGTTTAGATATTATTTACGCTCGTCCCCACATGTGTTTTCTTCCATCCTTCTCTACTAATCAGCAGTCGGCAGTCAATCCCTTCCTACCCATACCATCTTTTACACTGTCCACCTATCTTTTCTTCTGCTGTCCATCATCATCTCAGCTTTAATCCCAGTCACAACCGAAGTTTTCTTTATCTTTGGAGTCTGGGATCCACTTTACCAGTCTTTTTTTTATAAATTATAAACTAGCGCTTTACCGCAATCCCGCTTGATGGTAAGCATTGATGCAATCGTTGATGGTAAAGCGCACTAGTTTATTAAAAGCCTATTCACGCTAGCCTTCAAGACACTCAAATTGTAGTCCGACGGAAACACCGCCGCAGTCTAACTGCTGATTTTGTCTAAACATTAGTATGTTCCGTGAAGCGATTGTCTCTACTCTTATGGAAATATGTGTACAAAAAATAAAATAACTTTGGATCCAGTCTTCATACCAATTTTTTTAAGAATTTTTGTCAAAGAATGTACACTTTCATTCGGCATTAGTGGAACGAGACAACATACCACCTAAACTGACACTTGACACTGCCGTCTACATTAAATAGCTTTCAATCACACTACAATAGATTTATTAACATAACAACATTCAACTATTGTCACAATGACAAGCTTAGATAATTTGATTAAAGTTAACATAAAAGGTAGAAAAATTGACATAAGATGAAGACTTTAGTTATGACTTACCCTTTTTTACGGGAAAGCTAAGATGAGTGTCACACGCATTATTCATTGGACTTTTAAAATTACTTATAGTGTCGTTTACTAAATAAAAGAGCGTGATTTATGTAGTAAAAAGTGGATTCAGTAAATAATTCGTAAAGAACATTGAAATATCGTGTGTATAGTGACGACATAACTGCCTCATACCTCCCTCGTAGACGGTTCACGCTGCCGTCTTTTAGAACTGTCATTGGCGATATCCGCCATGATTGTGAAATAAAATTTTCAAAGAATTTCTATAATTTGTTAGACATGTTATTGGCAAAATTGAGGTATCTATTCCACAGAGGCCATTCATCAAGAGATGCGGTTGAATCTCATCTTGAAAAAAAAAGAAAAGAAAAGACTATAGTTATTAATTTATTTGCATGGAAGACTTAAAGCTAAAAAAAATAACAAAAAAAAGATACAATAGTCGAAAGAAAGTTCATTACAAGTCTTCGCGTTTATCAAATGCCTGGTACTTGTGGTGATTTAAAAACATTGTAAAAGCAAAGCCATTTTTTTCCTTGTCATTGTTTTTAACTTTTTTTATATAAATTATAAACAATTGCTTGACCGCAATCCCACCTGATGGAAAACAGTGATGTCATCGTTGATGGTATAGCACGCAAGTTTATTAAGAATCTATTCACTCTAGCCTTGAAGACACTTAAATTGTAGTCCGACCGAAACACTGCCGCTGGCAAATTGTTCCAGTCCCTCGATGTATACCGTATAAAAGATGAGGCGAAACGCTTCGTTCGGATCGTTGTGGTGTCAACAACGTAAGGGTAGAAACTCGCCGTACGACGGGTTGTCCGATGATGGAATGGAGATGGGGGAATAAATATTTGTGGTATCAACAACGTAAGGGTGGAAACTCGCCGTAAAACGGGTCGTTCAAGCAATCAATTCACTCGCACACTCTCCAAAATGCATCCCTTAGAACTACTAAAGCACTCTATCTACTCTCTTCACCACCTGTGCTTGACTGGTGGAGAATGCTTAAAGCATTAAGTCCGCCTCTGTACATTTCTTTGTGCGAAAGTGTAATTTTTTTTTTAAACAGCATCTTTGGAGTATCATGCCGGCTCTTGTCCATAGAAAATGACCAATGCGAACTGAGCGCCTAGCTCCTGACGTTTCATCAGTATCCACATTGGTTTCTGGAGTGATCGACTGCGCTGCGTGTCATGGGTTCGATTTCCGCACGGAAAAAATATTTGTATGGCCTGCAATTAGTTGTTCCGGATCTGGCTGTTAGTATATGTGACTTTATACGAAATGTATCTGACATCGTAACGCAACGTTCGCGAAAAGGTTAGATCGCATACCACTAACAAAATTATGATAGTCATTTATGTCGTTAATGAACGGTTACAGAATTCACAGTGTTTAAAAAAGAGTGTCCGCTCGGCCTTAGAACGTTGCAAGCGTGCCGCCGTGCGTATTTGTAGGTATGACGTTGACCCCTGATGCGAACTTTATTAAATCAACTGATAGGATAGTTTTTATAGTACTGTTCACATTATAAAAGTATAGAAATTATGAACGGTCCAAAGTGAAAGGAACTGCATATTATTTTTTTTAAATCGGGAAACAGCCGACGCAAAATTCCACCACTGTGGAGCTCAGAATCATGTACTGGATCCATGGTACTGGTTTGTGCGTTGATGTCAGATACACCCTTTATATAATACTCGCAACAGCCTACCTACCCGAATCTACTGTAGATCTACCTACGCGAATCATTACCTATAAACCATCGTCAACAGGTGGGCACCACCACGCAAATACTTTTCTCCTGACTCAACAATCAATGCTCAATACACTAATCAACTAAACAACCCATTCATTCATTCAGGGTTGCCCCCTGACCGTGGCACCTAATATGGCAACACTGACAATACCAACTGTCAGTTATGTCATATTAAAAAAAACATTTGTTGTTGTCTATTGTGAAGTTTTGACAGTTATTGAATATGTAAGAGAAATGACAATGTAGAATTCAGTGTTCGGGATCCAATGACTGTATTTGTGTGTCATAATTTTGTTTGTATTCTTTATATTGTAATAGAGCTTACCGGCCAATTGAACCTGACTCGAGCACGTAGGGTTCCGTAGGAATCGCGGCAACAAAAATATTTCATACCTCTGCCGAACCTTTTTGAAAACGGAGGCGTGATGTTATGTTACAACAATATTTTAATTGTTACTTGATATGTGTCGTTAATTCGAAATAGTGTATAGAATTACATATCTAAAAATATTACTAAATGACTATTTTACGTCGTGGTTCACACATACAATCAAAGTATTGGAAAGCTCAAAACTGTAATGTAAAACGATAATTAGTTACTTAGATATGTGAACAGATTTACGAAAATCTTTAATTTTAGGCGTATCTCCTCATGATTCGTTATGATGATCACAAGTTACAGATTTATTACATTTATTATTACAGATTTATTATAGAATACGTTTTACTGTGTATTTGCATAAATAAAACTGCCCTGTATTGGGAAAATCACAGGCTGGTATTAAAACATTCATTCATTCATTCTCATATAACCACGGAAGCAAACACAAAAGTTTTTAATCACAAATCTAACTCGCAGCAACATTTCTTACGCAAATCCCCACAAACCGGGAAACTATTTTCCCTTCAATCAATTTTCTTCCAACGTTTTTGCCTCTTTCATATCACTGCAACAGTGTAAGTATTTAGCAATTTTGGACAAGAAGGCGACCGCTTACATCTACACCGTGGGAAATTGAGAACATTCGAGAAATGACTTTATAATTATAGGCTGAATAGCATGTGGCCGTCGTCTCGCGATGTAAAAGTTTAATCTGTCAAATTGTAATTTAGCGGCAAAATATGTTGCCAGACTTCATGTGCTATATCATTTGTTTTTAGCATTTTAATGAGCGTTATTGACCGGAGTTTTTTAGAATGGCTTACCGAATTAAATTATTAGAAGACATCTCGCAAGGAAATTATATCCCGTCTATGCGACTTTCTCTCTCCCTCTCTTTGTACTTCTTTAACATACAAGTCAATGTGTGCGTAACGAAAGTCTCTGAACTACATTTTTTTTTTATTTACATATCTACATGCTTGTGTTTCCTAAAGTGGTAGGCTATGCTAGGTCTGTAGTGTGCCCACTTTAACCAGATGTTAAGATCCTATGTTATTCAGAACTTTTCTATTACCATGTAATACACGTCATGTTGTCATCTGACAATTTGCTATGGATTAGGTGTGCATTTCTTATGTTGTAATACCTTGAAATGCATCTTCTTTCTTTAATTATTCCATAAGAACTCTAGGCTGCTGAGAAATTAATACCAGAAGAAAAAGCATTTTGCTCAACCTGGGCTTCAAGCTGAAGCCTACACCTACAGCGCGTAAAATAACCAGTTATTATTTAATTCCTGGAATGTCAAGTGACGT
Source organism: Sesamia inferens (assembly GCA_037179545.1). Taxonomy (NCBI): domain Eukaryota; kingdom Metazoa; phylum Arthropoda; class Insecta; order Lepidoptera; family Noctuidae; genus Sesamia; species Sesamia inferens. The sequence goes on along the minus strand of CM073949.1, from coordinate 2,378,721 downwards.
CCATAATTTATGAATTTTCTAATTACCAGAGTACTTAATCAAGTTGGAATTTAAAGTGCGAATAAAATTATGTTATTACGAACATAAAAGGCTTTACATTGAGTTGAGTTAGTAAGAACGAAATATACTATTATAAAACCTACAGCTTGTGTTAGAAACATAGCGTTACGTAAGCATTTGACTTTATTTGTGGACCATAATTATAAAAAAACCTCTTTTTGTTCTGCCCTGTTCTTAAAATGACTGAAAACCTAGTGAGGAAAACGGTTTGATTTAGAACTAAAAGTTTGAAAACATGTGAAGTCTAAAATATCGTTAAGTAATTTTATTTATTTCAATATGAAGCCATAGACTAGATATTCTTCTATACAGCCTGGTTATGGCTGAATATAGAAAAAAATGTAGTCTTAAAAAAATGAATGTATGATAAAAAGTGAAAGATGGCCTTGCACCACGCAAATATGCTGACTTATTATATTTAACCCATCACGTTACGTAGCATAATCAAGCTATTATGTACTTACTGCTGAGACCTAAGCAGTTAATAATCTATCACGCAAACAAAGAGAGGGTTAATATCACATGTCTTCAAAATTTTGGTTCTAATGTATACCTTTTTTTTTTCCTCACGATACTTTCTTTCAACGTTTTAAAAGGCGGTAAGTCTGAGAGTTTAATATTATCAGAATATTTTAAGCCTCTGTCTCCTACAGATAAAATATTTTTCATAACTGGCAACACTAACGCGCGATTAGTTCTATATTTAAAAAGTATTTATTCTATGATGCGCCAAGTGCGAGTCGCATCAATTTTCCTGTCATAGAGGGTATCAATTAGATTGATTTATGCCTTTAGCTTGAACTTACTTATTATTATATAGTAATAATGCAATATGTTAGGTAAGACTTATGTAATCTTTGACATATGACCTCAAAATGGGGTCGCGTATTCATTTTTTGCTGTAATTATTGTTTGTTTGAACATCATTTGGTTTAAGGTTAAAGAGTATTAAGTATAACATTAGCTGCGTCCTCGGTTTCGTCTGCATAAATGTCGGTCCCTTGGGAAAATTGAGATAAAAATATGGTATGTTGTGTAGAGAATGTTTATTATATTGTGTAGGTTAAAAGTGACTCCAGTCCGTCATGGTCCTGTTATATTATGTGTTAGTTCTGGTACTTAACCACAAAACTTGGAGTTAATAGGAATGTTCCCTGGCTAAAATAAAAAAAAATTCTATTTAATCCGTGTCGTTCAGATTAGAAAAATATTGGATACGTATATTTTATTTTATCAAATCAATAAAAATTTAGAAATATAAAAGGCATCAAAGATCAGGAGTGGTAGCTGGTGACGTCACTGCTCGCTAAAAGTTTAGCGTGCAGTGACGTCACACGAGTTTTCAACGTACTGTGTCGTCTTCATTTTTTGTTTATATGAAAAAAGAAAAAATACGTGTCTAGTATTTTTTGGAAATCTGACTGACGGACTAATTAGTTTTTTTTTAGTCAACTACACTATCACACAGAACATCAACATCACAGAGTACTGATGGCCAAGTAATAATACCTGCGACTTTCGACTTGTAGATCAACGTTTGAACCGAGACAGGACCCTTCATCATCATCATCATCATCATCAACCTTTCTATCGTCCCACTGCTGGGTACAGGTCTCCTCTCATACAGAGAAGGATTGAGCGTAATCACCATGCATATTCAATGCGGGTTAGCGATTTCACTTATAAAGTCCAGGTTTCCTCAAGATGTTTTCCTTCACCTTCAGTCATTGGTATCCAAGATATACTTGGAAAGTACATATAACTTTAGAAAAGTTACATTGGTACTTGCCTGACCTGGAATCGAACCCGCGCACTCATACTTGAGAGACTGGTGTTTTAACCACTAGGCCACCACGACAGACAGGAGCCTTAATTTGTGTAAATTATCTCATCACCACTGGTCTCAAAACGGTGAAAGAAACCATCGTAAGGAAACCGACATCTCCTAGAACCAAAAATACGATGGCCGCACGTGGTGAATTACGGCCCACTTCCTCTTGAAGAGATGTGATCTGCATCCCATAGTAGTGAGAAGGATTATCGGCTGATTATGAATGCAACTTAAGTTTACAAACTTAATTCAAGGTGCAGAGATAATGCCTAAAATACAGACACTTAACTGTGTACAGTCAGCAACACAAGTCCATTACCAGTTTTATTTTAGAAATCTTAATTACTAGGCGAAACATTTTATTAAAATTGACATCAAAGAGGCATTTAATTACAAAACGGCATTTTGATTCTCTCTCTTGTTATCTTATACTAGCTTTTGTATTGTTATCTTAGTTTTCATCTTAATCGACATTTGCCAGCGGCGGTGTTTCCGTCGGACTAGAATTTAAGTGTATTCAAGGCTAGAGTGAATAGGCTCTTAATAAACTAGCGCGCTTTACCATCAACGATTGCATCACTCCTTACCATCAGGCGGGATTGCGGTCAAGCACTAGTTTATAGCACTGGTTTTTAGGTCGTGGTGGTGTGTAAGTATGAGTACGCGGGTTCGATTCAAGGTCAGGCAAGTACCAATGTAACTTTTCTAAAGTGATATGTACTTTCTAAGTATATCTTGGACACCATTGACTGAAGGTGAAGGAAAACATCTTGAGGAAACCTGGACTTTATAAGTCTGAAATCGCCAACCCGCATTGAGCAAGCATGGTGATTACGCTCAATCCTTCTCTGTATGAGAGGAGACCTGTGCCCAGCAGTGGGACGATAAAGGTTGATGACGACGACTAGTTTATAATTTATAAAAAAGACTTTGTTTTTGCTGACCGTACAAGTTTTTCACAACACTACATCAATTTTATCATTGTATATTAAATAGCAGATTGCCTACAATGACCTTCACCAGATTCATGAACAAAACTTTTAAGAATACAAAAATAGATAAAAATCAATGTTTCCTTCGAGTCTCACAAGTCACACTGTATCGCCACGATCTCTGCCTGGTCCCCAACGATTGTACCGTAACGATAAATATGTATTAGCGGATAAATCTCACAGATTTATTTAATCTGATACGTCTCACTACGAAAAAGCCTGTGTTTTTTAACAACAAAACCTTCACCAATGCGATTGCAGAGTTAACATCAACGCCATAAAATTCAAAATCACACACACACAGTTATAAGTCAACACTTTACCTCTTAACTAGAACATTACACTCTACAATTCTAAAAATAAGTGTCGAAATCGCTTGTCACAGTATCTAATGTGACCGTTCTCACAAAAACAATGAAAACAATATTTAGGTTAAAATTGTTGAATTATTTCACACAATTTACGTCTACATACATACGTGCGTGCTTGCAATTAATACTTTAATTACTGCTTACCCTTGTACCGGTGTATAATCACCATGTTGCAGTAAAACTGCGTCAACGACTGGTGAACTTCATCTGTTCGGTGGATGGATTGTTCTTTCACGTAAAAACCACAAAACGGATTTTTTTATATAAATTATAAACTACCGTTTAATCGCAATCCCGCCTGGTGGTAAGCAGTGACGCAATCGTTGATGGTAAAGCGCACTAGTTTATTAAGAGTCTATTCACTCTAGCTTTGAAGACACTCAAATTCTAGTCCGACGGAAACACCGCCGCTGGCAAATTGTTCCAGTCCCTCGATGTACGCGGTATAAAGGAGGAGGCGAAACGCTTAGTCCGGATCGTAGAGGTGTTAACAACGTGAGGGTGGAAACTTGCCGTACGACGGATTGTCCGATGGTGGAACGGAGATGGGGGAATTATACAATTGGGTTGTATCCTAAAAAATAATTTAATGTCCATCAGATAGATTTATAAAAAATATTGAACACGTATTTTTTATTTTTTCTTTCATTCAAATACTTAGGAAGATATATTGATATGAAATGTCACATGACGTCACGCCGTGGTACAAAATATACCACAGCGTGACGTAATTAGCCCCCACTCCGTAACTTTAATACGCTATATCTCAGTAGTTTTTGGTAATTTCGACAAAATAAAAAATACGGGTCTTAATTTTTTTTTATTACCTAATAAAACTACTAATAACTACAATACTCATTACTAAACTACTAATTATTTTACTAATTATTTTTTTGATTTTCATACCTTGGATACATCCCTATTCCCTAGCACACTCCCCAAAATGCATTCTATAGTACACCGAAAGGCTGACTCCTCTACGCCTGTTCTCCAGGCTTTGGACACCTTCTCGAGTTAAAACAGGGTCACCAATCAGCCTCTTCGCACGCCTCTCCACTGAATCCAAAGAGTCTGGATAAAATTTAGCACACAAATGGTTTATAATCAAGATTTACTTATAAAACAGTTTTTATTCTCATTTTTCGACTGGTTCGAAACCGCAGGGAGCAGCTTGTTTTTTTTATATTTCTATACTAGTCCTTGACCGCAATCCCGCCTGATGGTAAGCAGTGATGCAATCGATGATGGTAAAGTGCGCTAATTTATTAAGAGCCTATTTACTCAAAAAACTGATTGAATAAAGATAAAGATAAATTACACCAACCTCTCAAGTATGAGTGTTCGATTCCAGGTCAGGCAAGTACCAATGTAACTTTTCTAAAGTTATATGTAGTTTCTAAGTATGTCTTGGACACCAATGACTGAAGGTGAGGGAAAACATCTTGAGGAAACCTGGACTTTACTAGTTTGAAATCGCCAACCCACATTGAGTAAGCGTGGTGATGCGCTCAATCTTTCTCTGTATGAGAGGAGACCTGTGCCCAGCAGTGGGACGATAAAAAGGTTGATGATGATGATGAAAGATAAATTTGTTTGCCCAAAACATGTGTGTACATACAAGAATATGCATGCAGGAAAACTTAAAAATAATAATAATAAGATCTGACTTGTTTGCCACCTAGTATGGCGTGCAAATATTCTGAACAATAATAATTTTAATTATAAATTTCATGTCAAAAAATATATAAATTTTAGAAAACAAAAATAAATTACAGCACGAGAAAAAATAAATAGCAATGCATCAAAATCTATGTCAATGTAAATGCTTCCATCAGAAATTCAATAATGTACTTATATGGTACTTAAGCTTTGTCAAATAAATATGACTTTAGTCGAGATTTCAAATATACATTATTTAGCTTCCTCCAACTTTTAGATAACTTGTTAAAAATAAATAATCGGAGACATGCAAGGAATGCATCGGAAGGAAGACGGCAGATGAGTGAGGTAATGCAATGTTAAACCCAACAACACGACCAACGATGCTGCGCCAGAGCGAGATTGATCTGGAGACCCTCCGCGACCAAACACCCCACATAACAACATTTGGCGCAACGTACCCGGCACACATCGCAACACAACTGCTCAGACCCGTCCTCCGAACAGCTTCACCAGACATCATACAGGAACACGACGAATCGCTTGGCGGCAAACCTTTGTCTGTTGGGTGGAAACTTCTGCCGGCAAACGATCCAAAAATAGTTGAGAAAATCCTAGACAGATTAAAGCATTGATGCTAACTGAGAAGACATTTCCATAAATGATGAAATAGCTCGTCCTCTCGGAAAGGAAAACATCAATTATGGTAAACATAGGAATCGAAGCAGTGTTTGTAGCATTTAGAAAGTTAATAACAGTGCCCTAGTTCGCACTCGTATCGTCTATCTCGCAACCCGTGTCACTAGTCGTGACACGACTTGAGCAACTGATGCCAGGAACTAGAGGTTACAGGGACTCCGCACGAGATTAAGTTTGTTACCTGTCATGATGACAGGGTTACGGAGGACCCATGTGTACTAGTCAATAACGACGACTTACTTAAGTTCCTTTGTCTTGTCCCCTAGATGGGTCTGAGGTCATCAAAAGTGCGTCACCGTCCCGTTCAGTCTTTAACTTCGCGTTTTATTTCGCCAACTGTATTTACCACCTCATTTATGTAAACCACTATTATCCGGACGAAGCGTTTCGCCTCCTCCTTTATACCGCGTACATTGAGGGACTGGAACAATTTGCCAGCGGCGGTGTTTCCGTCTGACTACAATTCCAGACTTCGTTCTGTCAAAAGTTATTGGATTGTGTTGAAAATGTAGAATAAGTTATATTAAAAAAAAAGTACCAACGACGTCATTTGGCGTCATTGCTTTTATTTTGAAGCATTTTAAAAAAATCTCTCCATAAGGATTTTCCTTATGCCTTAACGAAACTATGAAAACAAAAATTAGCCAAATTGGTCTAGCCATTCGTAAGTTTTGTGATTCATAATTATTTATATAAAATAGCCCACAAAAGGCACTTTTGAAAGTTATATAGAATTGATTCTAGTCGCTAGTTCCAAAAGTAAGTTTTTGTATGGAGAGAAAGGGGCAAGCAACTAAACAGTTACTTTTTAAACTCTTTTAAAGTATATTAATAAATAATATGTGAAGAAATGATCAATATTGGTATTGGTTAAACCTGTATTAATAACTGTTCATATTTTGAGGAGAAGCAGTATCCATATTTTATAATACTTAAATAAACAACCTGTGTGGTACCGGGCTTAGAATAGTACCAACCCATATCCTCCCGTGGGTGTCGTAAGAAGCGCCTAAGAGCACTCTTATCAGGGAAGCGGGCAGCAGTGCATCTCCTGTGGAATATCAAATTACTGTGATCCCTAACCCGCCTGCCAAATTTTATTCTGTGGTGCTTGGTAATCTGGGCTTCTCCCAGTTGCAATAATGTCCCTTTGTGCCGATTGACCTATTTCTGTTCTGTCTCCTGCTTGTTATGGAGGGAAGTGGAAAAATATCTTTTTTCTTACTCCTCCGCTATTCTTTTCTGATTAATTTCGTTGCGGGATCCAAGACAATTGAATCGTTTCTCCGGGACTCGTCGAGCTTCATTGCTCGGCGTTTTTCTGGCGGTCTCCGCTGTTGATTCTGGCTTTCAGGAGTTGCAGTAGGTGGGAAAATGTCTGGCGGGTTTTGTCCCATAATAACCCGCCTGCCAAGCGATTATAGCAACACTGAAACCAATGAAAGCCTTGGACCTTCCCCAAGGCTTTCATTGGGGGTGTCCAGCAGTGGCTGAAGAAGAAGAAGAAATAATTAAACATTACACTTCAAAATCCTAGGGTTGGACAGCACTGCTAGGGCCACGGGTTATTCTAAAGACATACCATGGTCCTTCGCGCACCTTCCGCTCGCCCAGGGCATGAGAGTTCATTTGATGATTTCTCACACAAAAAAAGGATTGAACAGCAGTTTTCTATAGCATACACAAGAGCCTATTGCCCTCAGTCTAACACAACACGTAAATCCGGGTGCTGCTAAGAAATTAACTCAGTTTCTTAATTAACCAGCAAATGAAATTCGCCCACACATATTTTATAATTTTAATGTTCATCATCATCATCATCATTTCAGCCAAAAGTCATCCAATGCTGGACATAGGCCTCCTCCAAGGTTCTCCACGACGACCGGTCCTGCGCCTCCCGCATCCAGCGGTTTCCCGCGACCTTCACCAGGTCGTTGGTCCACCTTGTCGGGGGCCTACCTACGCTACGTCTTCCGGTGCGTGGTCGCCACTCGAGAATCCGTTGGCCCTATCGGCTATCGGTCCTACGGGCAATGTGTCCAGCCCACTGCCACTTTAGTGTTGCACTTCTTCGGGCTATGTTGGCTACTCTCGTTCTTCTGCGGATCTCCTCATTCCTGATTCTAACGCGCAGTGAAACCCCAAGCATAGCCCTCTCCATTGCCCTTTGAGTGACTTTGAGCCTTCCTATAAGGCCCATTGTTAGCGACCACGTCTCAATTCCATAAGTTAATGTTAGAATTCCTGATTACCTAATATTAATAAACCAAAAATCAGCGACAAATGAAAATTCAACCTAAAAATGAACACGTTAGCATCAGCATTTAAACTTAACAACTTACGCAAATCCTCTCAAAGATGCACAAAATGCGATATGTCCGACTTTCAAAATTGTAACACAATAGTTAATTTTTGACTTTCTGATACACATCTTAATTAAAACTGAGCGGTCCCACGTTAGCGACGTTGAAAGGTTGCAATGTGGTACTAACGTCAGTACATGTAGGGTTGCTACCAAAACTGATATCGCTCTGTTCTGTAAGAAACTTTGGTGAGGTTTAGAGTTGATGGTACCCTACCAGGGCTGTGGATTGTGAAAGTGATACCATGGCTCTGGCAAGCAAGAGAAGGAACAGTGGTGGGTTTTAGTCAGTAAAAGTCTGACACGCCCTTCCGCTTCACTCAGAGCGCGAGAGAATATTTGAATATTTACCATCCACAACAAAAAAATGAGCTACTATTTCATCTGATCCTAGGGATTGACACTATTGATAGGTCAGTGTCACAGCATGACAAGCTACTCGAAACTGCCAAATATTCCCAATCAACATTGAACCGTAACGCTTTAGAGATAAGGTTAAAAATGTAATAAAGAAATCTGACAGGTTGTGGTAGCTTGCTGTGCCGTCGTCTGTACAAGAGTCGCTGTTGCCAGAGTCAGTCACATGAGATGGAGTAATAGATTAAAGAGCCTAACTGCTGATTTTTTGTTAAACTTCGATCGATATCCGTGAAGCGACTGCCGTCTGACCTCCACAACCCGAAGGCGATATCGAAGCATTGCAGTTAGATTAATTGTTGGACTTTTGAGGGCTCCAACAACCCGTAACGACTGCCACTAGATGATCGTATAAGAACATATTTATAATAAGATATTTAAATTTTTGGATAAACGTCAAATCAATCTGTTTCAAAAACTTTTTCGTCAGAAACACATAATAAACATGATGAAACAATAAATTATTACCTTATTCATAAACGTTGCTAAAAGTTAACTAGTGATTAGCGATTGTTTAGTTATACATTCTAAACCTTTGGACGTCACTAAACACTGTGGTGTTTATACATAAACGATGATTAAAGTTAAGTAACGTTAAAATGTCAAAATGTATGGTTAAAGGATCGCTAATCACCAGTTAACTTTAAGCAACGTTTATGAATAAGGAGGAAGATGTATATGTAGTTTTCCACCATCTTATCTGCATGGTGTATCAGCAGCCTTAGTACCATGTCGAAACACCACCATTAATGCTTCCATTGTTATCAGAGGTGCCACGTTCATGCCATTCTGCCTAATTTCCGTGCCACAGCCCTGCCGAAGTTTGCAGTGAAATGTCATCGACAAGTACGCTATAGGTTACCTGCATGCCGCATTGTAATTCCCATTGACATATCCTAATGGACATGCCTTAGAGATGAGAATTGTGGCACTCCGAAAGAAAGAGAGAAAACGAAGTTTCGTCTATTTTTATCTCTTTCAAAACCATCAATCTTCTATGAGGAAAGGGATAGTGCCAGACCGAAAGCGTAGGCCATCTCTCTCTCTTTTCAAACCAAAATTACTGCAGATTACACACGTACGGTATGTCCATTAGTATAACATGTCTATGGTAATTCCTTATACTCGAGAATTGGCGCCGTGGAGTTGGCAGCATTGGGCAATGTTGCCAACCAAAAGGTGTCTCAGTGGCAAAGGAATATGATCAAACTGAGGAATTATCGTAAGTCGTGGTGGCCTAGTGGTTGAAACACCAGCCTCCTCAAGCAAGTACTAATGTAACTTTTCCAAGTTATACAGGGTGTATCTGACATCGTAACGCAAACTTCGCGAAAAGGCTAGACCACATGCCACCAATAAAATTATGATAGACATTTATGTCGTTAATGAACGGTTACTGAAATCACAGTGTTTAAAAAAAGTGTCGGCTCGGCCTTTGAACGTTGCTAGCGTGCCGCCGTGGGTGTTTGTAGATATGACGTTGGCCCCTGATGTGAACTCTATTAAATCAGCTCATAGGATAGTTTTTTTAGTTTTGTTCACAAAACGCTTTTTTGTGTAATTAGCGAATAAATTATTTTTTAAGTACTTTAAAATCTTATTGGGTTATAAAAATATAGCAATTATGAATGGTCTAAACTGAAAAAAACTGCATATATTATTTTATAAACCAGGAAAAAGCCGACGAAAAATTCCACCACTGGGGGGTTCAGAATCATGTGCTGGATCCCTGGTATTCGTTTGTGCGTCGATGTCAGATACTCGTACACCCTTTATGTACTTTCTAAGCATACTGATCACTGATTAAAAGGTGAAGGAAAACATCTTAAGGAAACCTGGACTTTAAATCTGAAATCGGCAACCAGCATTGAGCAAGCGTGGTGATTACGATCAATCCTTCTCTGTATGAGAGGAGACCTGTGCCCAGCAGTTTTCTTCATCTCAGCGTTAATCCCAGTCGTATCCGTAGCTTTTCAGCTTTGGAGTCTAGGGTCCGTTTTACCAGTCAAGTGCTCATTTTGGCTAAACTTCGATATTTTCCATGAAGCGACTGCCGTCTGACCTTCACAACCCGAAGGCGATATCGAAGCATTGCAGTTAGACCAATTGTAGGACTTTTGAGGGCTCCAACAACCCGTAACGACTGCCACTAGATGTTCGTATGGCAACCGGGACCAACGGCTTAACGTGCTTTCCGAGGCACGACCAGACCAGTGCAAATATTCATATTCATGCATACGAACATTCGCACTGCGCGGGGATCGAACCCGCGCCTCCTTGCGCAGCGGCCGCGTTCGCTGCCGCTACGCCATGGAGGCTGTTACCTGTGCCCAGCAGTGGGACGATAAAAAGATTGATGATGATGATTATGAGGAATTGACGCAGTGGCTGATTAATCGACTGCTGTGCTGTGTATTTGTATGGCCTGCAGGTAGTTGTTCCGTGTCTGGCTGTTTATATTCATAAGTTTAAATGTTTGTGAAACGCACCTACGATATAGGAATAATTCCTAATATGGGGCAACGTTTAGAACAAATTATCAAGCACCTTAGACCAACAACAAGGGTTCTCTTCGACAGGGCATGCGCCCAAATGGATTTCTCCTCTACAAACATAGCAAACTTCTGTAGAAGTGTTCCATCATCGGACGACCGTTATTGACACGTACATCAAAGTACTGGAACAATTTGCCAGCGGCGGTATTTCTTTCGGACTACAATATAAATGTCTTCAAGGCTAGAGTAAATAGGCTCTTAATAAACTAGCGCTCTTTACCATCAACTTTCGCATCACTGCTTACCATCAAGCGGGATTGCGGTCAAGCAGTAGTTTATAAATTATTTTTTAAAAAAGGAAAAAAAAAAACTAAGTCAAAACATTTGCATATTTCGATTCGTCAGTTTGAATGTTATACAAAGACAATGAAATTGTATCTAGTTTTTATATCTTAAAACAGTTGAATCTGCGGGCTCAGCTAATTAATAATAACAAACGTATTGGCAATCCACAAACATGTGCCCTTTGCCCAGGCGTGGGCTAAAAACTGCTAAAACAATAGACGACGTAGCGTCACAATCGGAGAACTACAATGAACAGTTTATCTTAAGATTAAACATAATTTGTGACCTAATGAAAACTATTATCTATTGTAGCAGTCCAGTAGGGCATGGCCGCAGTGCTAGCGGGAAGTGAAGCGGTTTATTAAGCTTAGCGTGTGGGGCAACCAAACTGTTGTATGGTATACAACGTACCACCTTTCTACACATATATTATATTGCAATTAAACTTTTCTAAACACCCTTGGTGTAAAAAGAAATAGTACTTAGAAAAGTTAAGGCACCATGAAATGAATAATATAATTGCGGACTATGTACCTTTGCTGCTAAAATAAATGACTATCAATCTGTCAACAGTAATATGAGATTATGACAATTTGTTACTTTGATAAACACCTCTACTTTTTTTTTACCGAATTTACAATATATTAGGTACCTTTAGCTTTTACACGACTATTCAAAAATAGATTGGTGTATTCATTACATTCAATAATTTAGATTGTTTTGAACGTATTAAATTAAATTATCATAAGTTCAGGAATAAGGTCGTAAAAAGTTTGTAGAAAGAATATATTTGCACCGATTTTTTTGTTTACAAAGTAAACTAATTTTAAGTTAAGTGCTTTTTTTCTTAATATTTCATTAGGAAAAGGATAGAACATAACATTATAGTTTAATCCTGTCAATTTAAAATAATCCATGGACAGTTTAAACGCGTTTATAAACACGGCGACCAAAAATACGTCAATTTAGGTCAGGAGCGGACTAATTTAACAGGTCTAAACTAATATTTCTTCTGTCCTTTCCTAATAAAAAGAAAGAAAGAAACGCACTTAACTTAAATTTTATTTGTCGGTCTCCGTGGCGCAGCGGTCACCACGCCTGACTGCGACGTGGAGGCCCCAGGTTCGATCCCCGGCCAGGTCATGATGGGAAACGATCTTTTCCTGATTGGCCTGGGTCTTGGATGTTTATCTATATGTGTATCTATTATAAAATATAGTATCGTTGAGTTAGTATCCCATAACACAAGTCTCGAACTTACTTTGGGGCTAGCTCAATCTGTGTGATTTGTCCGTATATATTTATATTATTATATTTATATTTAGTTTTTGAACAAGGAAATTGGGAAAATAATGCCAAAAATGTTAAGAAGATTATAATGATACACAAACACTATTCATTACCAATACACACACACACAGACAAATAAATAATAGATTGCACTAATCAAACACATCGAATAACGCATCAAAAAAAAAACTTTTGTCTCATTCGCCAAATCGCTTATTAACTCGCCCAGCCACCTCTTCCACCTGTCCTAAAGTCATCTAATGAGGGATTCTCTAAGTTTCATCGACGCGGAAAGATGTTACAACAGCATCTATTGTTCTTCTACAGAATATGCAACAATTTATTACTTGACAGAATTAGATCCATTCAGGTACCCTTGGGTACTGATCAAAATCTTTAGTGATTAGCTTCGTCATTATGATGTAACTAGCTATGCCCCTTTGTTTCACCCGTGTAGATTTAAATCCAGCGGGAATATTTAGGCCCCTTTTAGGCGCACAGAGTTGGGAAATCGTCACCTATCCCCCGTCTCTGTCGCTTGATGTGCTGTCCTCTGTACAACTCCTCAGAAACTTTGCTAAAATCTCGCTAATTTCAGATGTTCAATTGTTCACGTTTCTTCGGCTAATGGCGAAGAAACGTGAACATGACTTAATACTCGAAGCGTGACAATTGGAACCATTTATCTATAGTATTACCAATGAGTTTGTGCATCACAAATCGTGTCCACACGAAGGCAATTTTCCCATAGTCCGTTAACATTTGCCTCTGACAAAAACAACCAAATAGCAGCCTTATTGCAAGGAGAATAAAGACGATTCTGATGGAAACAGACTTTTTAGAGGCATCAACAAAAAAGCTACCTTATCTTAATAGTAATTAAGCTCAGTTTGATTTTGACAGTGACTTATAATCAGAGGAATAATAGTTAACCAGGGTGTAGTCTGTTTAGGAGAATTAGTTTTCGTTGCATGCAGATATGTGTGGTAGAAATATAATTTGAGATAGCACGATGCATGCAGCTGTTGGGAATTTAATTTGACTTCAAAACGTGTTGTGAGCAATTTTGGAATTTAATTCGGCTAGTAATCGTTAACATGAAATATCCTGAAGTTGAAGGCAGTCGTATACCTATTGAAGAGACACATATTATTATTGGAAATATAATACATGGGCCAACCCACAATTTATAGATTCTTAACATTGTTTATAAATTATGATGAAGCGCATCTAGGTACTTTTAAAAATGACAATATAACCAATTCACGTAGCGCGCTGTCTGTATAATTTCCCATAAAGAGTATTGTATGCAAAACAGAGTGTTTTGTTTGGAATAAGCGCCCAGTAGCCCTACTGTCTGTCGTACAAAAACGAGAAGTTATGAGTGTATTGTGACAACAGCTAACAGAATTATGTCATTAACTCTATTTTATTGCCTCAACTACAATATCCTTGTAATTATTGTATAGCTGTCACCAGAGAAGCAGACAGCACTTTTCCTGTGGAATATCAAACTACTGCGATCCCCAACCCGCCTGCCAAGCGTGGGGACCTTTGTCCAGCAGTTTCTTTTCTTTCCGGACCTTTCTTCAGCTCTATAAGCTGAAGAAGAAGATTGTAGGCAGTCGGAAATACATCTAGCAAATAGATTCAGTGCTAGACTAGCTCATTTTTGGCCTTGATTTATGGCATCATATCGTCTGCGGAGCCAACCTTGTTTCCGCTCAGCGTTTTCTAAGATATTTTCTTTTTGTTCGTCTCCTATAAAGAGTCTTAAGCTTTAAAAAGAATTGGCTACCAAGTGCAAAAAAATATATATTCGATTGATAGTTCCAGGGGTTAGTGACTTCAAACGAAGAAGTTTTCAAATTTATTATAAGTAAACAATTAGTCGGCAGTGATTCTATGTGTGCTTTTTTAGGGTGTTATCTTAGGTTTATGAACGAGAAAACATGCTTTATGGCATTATATACGTATGAGTCTTAGCAGCCTGATTTTAAACTTCGTTTTGCCTTTCCGTTTCTTCAACCTGTGTGTGGTGGGCTAGTACTTTACACCGCGTGTGGCACAAATATACGACTCGGAAACCGTAGTCCCAATGCGATGTCGTAGGTACTAGTGGGACAAAACTTTTTCATGGTCCCACCAAATATACACTTGACCATTTTGTTACGATGTGGTATGTAATTGCCTAATAAATGAATTTTGAAAATATATCCAATTTTAAATATCGCATGGAGTCAAATGACGTACGGACGAAAGCGGTTCAAACTACCCGAAACTGTGAAATATTTCCAATCATCCTTGAGCCTTAATGATTTATAAATAAAGTTGAAAATCTAATGGAGAAATATGACAGATTGTAATAGCTTTATGTGCTGTCGTCGGTTCCAACTCGTCTTAATAATGAATAGTTCCGAATTCTTCTAGTTTATATTACTAAAAATTATATTATTTTTAACTTCAAAAATATTGTAGTCAGATATGCAGTAAAAAGTTCCTCTCAAAGAAATTCGTTGCTCGAATATCTAATATATCTTCCTCTTAGAATAAAACCCTTTTTTTCGTATTCTTATTTATTTAAGGAGGGTTTAAATCTGTAAATTATACCACCCTCATCGTTATAATTCAACATCTGCGATGGATGCTAATATTTACGAGCCTGTACATCTTGGCTGCTTCCGAAGTAGAAGCAGCAAGGACGCTGTCACATACCCCAGTTTCGCACATACTATTAAAGGCTATAAGTAAATCTCGTCTTTCTGGTTCATTCCAGACACATTCCATGATTATGATATGATAAACGTCTTCAATCAAGTTGCATTCCACACAATTTGGTGACTCAACTTTACCGAAAAAGGAAAGTGCTAATTTATTTAGGGGTATGTGTACGGAGCGAAATCACAGAGCTGTTATGATTGTCTGCCTTCCCATATTGGCACTGTCAATCCATGTACTTTTGAGGATGTTCGATTTTAAAGTGGCATACAGAACGTAACCTTACAGCGCCTAAATTCTGGATATCAAACAATTACGTTTTTAACAAAATATTTCTTTTTGCTTCAGATGTGGCTCTCCAGCATAGTGTCCTCAACACTATTCGTGATGGCGATGTCAGCAACCAACGAGTATCTCCCCCCCAACAAGGGATACAACTACGACCCACCCAGCATACCATTCCCCACCAACACCAATGGAAATAAGGTGAGTTTTAGCGCTATAGGTGATGGTGTTAGGAAATGTAGGAAATGCCATGGTGTCACTACTGTGTGGATCGCCCTGAGGATACGGTGGAGATCTGCCCGGCTTGGGCAGAGTACAGCCATGTCAGCATGGTAGCGATCATTCGTGCCCGGCCCTGTACCAGATCATGGTCCGGAGCGAGAGTACATGGCAGGCCGTCACCTCTTAAATCCAGAATTATAAATAACTAGGGGTCGCCAGCAACTTCGTTCGCGTGGAGTTAGTTATGCCCCGCTGCTATGTTGATGTCACATAGCGTAAAGCCTTCCTGGATTAATGTGCTATCCAACGCAAAAAGAATTTTTCAAATCGGACCAATAGTCCCTGAGATTAGCGCGTTCAAATAAACAAACAAACAATCAAACGAACTCTTCATATTAGTATATATGTCTCAATAAAATTTCAGCAACCACCGACCCCAACCAGGCCGAAACTCACACCTCCGAGGCCGTACCTACCACCTGGACAGCCTACCCCTGGACCTGGACCTTCCCCGACTCCTGGAGTGAGTATTATAGTTTTAATTTGGAGTAAACCTCGCTGATCTACTGCCCGCAAGCTCTACTGCTGAGCACGTGATTCTAGGTTTGATTGTAAGGCCGGGCTGAATGTTAGAAACTTTTAATCTGGATTTGGCATTTGGTGATGTCATTTCCTCTTACTTGTGAAAGCACGTGTCCTCGTTGGTCCTGCGCCTTGTCTCTCTCCGATCATGTTAGAATGACATGCCCATGAGAGAGAAGAAGTGGTAGTGTGCCCACACACAGGTACACTAAAATATCTGCCGTGTCGAAGGCTGGTTTCCGCTGAGATTGGACGAAATTCCTCGATGGTGGGGCATAACTACGGCTGTCGGCAGAAGTTACCACCCACCAGACAAAGTCTTGCCGCCAAGCGATTCGTCGTGTTCCGGCATGGTGTCTGGTGAAGCCGTACAGAGGACGGGTCTGAGCAGTTATGTTGCGATGTGTGCCGGGTACGATGCGCCAAATGTTGTTGAGTCGGTAGTTTGGTCATGGAGGGTCTCCAGATCAATCTCCATCTTGCGCAGCATCGTTGGCGTGTTTTTGGGTTTAACATTGCATCACCTCGCTCAAATGCCTCCTCCTTCCTGTTCACAGTTTTTTTTAGTGGATGGGCTCTTAATAAACTAGCGCACTTTACCATCAACGATTGCATCACTGCTTACCATCAGGCGGGATTAAAAATAAATTTTGGACAATATTATTGTTCTTTTTATCCTATACCGCCTCCCAAGGTGGCACAGAGAGAACACCAAGAGAATTTCCAAGAGCTCTGTTTCCAAGCCACCTCAAACCAGCAGCAACTCGCGGTATGCGTTATGCCCTTAGTTGAGACAGAGTGGTGGCGCTGTCGCTCTTAGGCAATTTCCAAGGTAGAACTTATATGACTTGGTGAGTGACCAGTAGGGTAATTGCGTAACAAACTATCAATGGCAATTATCATTTTGACAGTTAAACAAAATTCATTACTTTATTTACATTCTTAACCAGACACATTTTACGAATATACAGAGCAATGGATTGGCAGCAGGCTTCAAAATGATTCCAAGAGATAGTAATAGTCTATTACGCAATAGGGATGTATCCAAAATATGAAAATTAAAAATATTATTAGTCCGTCTTATAGTTAATAACAAAAACTAAGACCCGTATTTTTTATTTTGTCGAAATTACCAAAAACTACTGAGATATAGCGCATTAAAGTTACGGAGTGGAGGCAGTAAGTATTTGAATGAAAGAAAAAATAAAAATACGTGTTCAATATTTTTTATAAATCTATCTGATGGACGTTAAATTATTTTCTAGGATACAACCCAATTAGGGTACTCAAAACGGCCTCTAAAGTCTGGAGCACAAGCGTAGAGTAGCCAGCCTGTCGGTGTTCTATAGGATGCATTTTGGAGAGTGTGTGAGGGAATTGCTTGATTTAATTCCCCCATCTCCGTTCCATAATCGGACGACCCGTACTACGGCGAGTTTCCATCCTTACGTTGTTGTCACCACTACGATCGGACGAAGTGTTTCGCCTCCTCTTTTATACAGCATACATCGAGGGCTGGAACAATTTGCCAGCGGCGAGGTTTCCGTCGGACTCCAATTTAAGTGACTTCAAGGCTAGATTGAATAGGCTCTTAATAAACTAATGCGCTTTACCATCAACGATTGAATCTTTGCTTACTATCGGGCGGGATTGCGGTCGAGCATTAGCAAAAGATCTGAGCAGCGTAGGTTAAGATTATTTTGGTAATTAATGAAATTAATGAAAAGCAATTTATTTAGTATAAATAATTAATTATTACACATCATCGACATAATGGTATATAACATATTTATCTGGTTCAGGCGCCAGGTATTTTTTCGCAACTTTGGTGTTATCTGAAAAATTATACCACATAATTAATGAAATTTAGAGAGTTTAAAAAAAACATAGAAATAATATTTTTTTCTATCATCATCATCATCATCAACCTTTTTTATCATCCCACTGCTGGGCACAGGTCTCCTCTCATACAGAGAAGGATTGAGCTATAAAGTCCAGGCTTCCTCAAGATGTTTTCCTTCACCTTCAGTCAATGGTGTCCAAGTTATACTTAGAAAATACATATAACTTTAGAAAAGTTACATTGGTAGTTGCCTGACCTGGAATCGAACCCGCACACTCATACTTGAGGGGCTGGTGTTTTAACCACTAGGCCACCACGACTTTCTACTCGATTTTTTTTTCTATAATATAGACAAATACTGGCTCTACCTTATTTTTTCACATCCATTATACTACCTAATATTTAGTGCCATTGAAGTGGATTAGTTTGATTTTATGCAAAACGTCAATAATTATTTTAATTTATTTGAAAAAAACTATCTTTGCTTTGGCTTCTTTACCACCTAATGGATGTTCCTCTTTAAGTATTTCGTGCATCAATATATACACCTTTTATATTGGCTACACCCACCATGATTATTTTTTCTTTTTTAAAACGTTGACAACATTGAACTTAAATGTTACTTCTATCCTTTTCTTAATGAAATAGAAAGAAAAATATTGGGCGCCATTGGCGCCGATCTAGTTCACAAACTAAACATATTTTAATGCATCTTATTGTCTCTATTTGATTAAGAAAAGGATAGAAGATAACATTTTAGTCAAATTAAGGCATTAACATAACATAGGTACGCGATTATTAACATGGCGACCAAAAATACGCCGATTTACGTCAATGTAGCTACCATGAGTTTTCATTACGAGACCCGATCGTCGATATCGAGCGCATTTAGCGCTCTCATTGGTTGAGAGTTCTTACAACCTTGAAGCGGACCAATCGATGAGTCAAACGCCCTCGATATCGACGATCGAGTATTGTAATGTAAACTCATGGTAGCTACGCTACACAGGAGCACACTAATTTGACAGTTCTAAACTAACATTTTATCTTCTGTCCTTTTGTTAAAGGAAATAGATAGAAAAGGCTGAACAGAACTTAAATTTGGTCATTGTAGGTGTACGTGTGTGTCAATTTGCCCTGCTGAAGCCACTTCAGACGAATGTCATTTAAACATACGGTCAATTAACGTTGGTAGCCAATTTGCTTAGCAATGAATTTCCCCGACTACCTATATTTCAAAAAACGTTCAGAGTGGTACCTTTATCGTTTGTGATGCTAATCTTATCGTTGATTTCATCTAAAAACAATAATACAGCTATTAGTATAAGTTATTCTTTACTTCCTACCGACTCTTTTTAAATCAAAAATTAAGGGGAGAGGTCATTTGATTATTTCCCATCCCAAACAAAACAAGGGATGCGCGTGCAGCTCGCCGCCCGGTAAGGACCATGCCCGAGTCGACGGCGCTCTGTGTTTCACGCGCGCCTCAAAGAGATGTCAGCACATCGTGACGGGGTCAACGAAGACCGATGCCTCCTGGGTCAGAGGTGCGGGTTGTTTAAAAAAAAAACCGTGGCCCTTGCGCACAGGCAAGTGAAGAAACACGGATGGGTTTTATTCGGTAAAAGTCTGACACGCCCTTCCGCTCCGCCCAGAGCGGGAGAAGTCATTTTATGATTTCCGATCCAAAAAGGGGGTGTTCTCGTTGTGTTCCACGCGTCCCTCAAAGAGATGTTAACACACAGTCACGGGATCCGCTTGGGTCGATGTCTGCCAGGATCACAGCTTGTTCAAAAAAGACGACAGAGAGGAAATTGAACATCTCCAGCCAGAGCGGGAGAAGTAATTTGACAATTTACAGGCTTTATCGTTTAAAGTTAAAGTTTAACCCTGAATTAGATATGCAGGGTTAAACTATAATATCAATTATTCGATCGCGAGATATTACGCAAAAAACTGATTTTCGTGACCTTTTGACCTTTATAACTTTTTTAGCTGGCACGATACCTAATATTATTGTCGATTTTTCACATCTTTACTATAATGCCTTAATAATAAAGTTGAGGAGTTTTTGGCTTGGTTGCTAAGACTTTTGAGCCATTTCTTCGTTATTCTTGTTTTCTTTCGTAACTTATCCTAACTTAATTTAACCATCTCCTTTCGTTTCCCGCGTGAGCCGACTAGGAGGGGTTTGGGGTAAAGTCATGATGTGGCCACTATGCTACAATATTTCAATGTTCTTTATAAATTATTAATTGAATGCACTTTTTACTACATAAATCACGCGCTTTATTTAGTAAACAACACCATAAATAATTTTAAAAGTCCAATGAAAAATGAGCATGACACTCAGCTTGACTTTCCCGCCA
Organism: Sesamia inferens; assembly: GCA_037179545.1. Taxonomy (NCBI): domain Eukaryota; kingdom Metazoa; phylum Arthropoda; class Insecta; order Lepidoptera; family Noctuidae; genus Sesamia; species Sesamia inferens. The sequence goes on along the minus strand of CM073949.1, from coordinate 2,358,181 downwards.
AAAAAACCCCTATTGCTATCAGTTGGAATCGTTTCGAAGTATATTGCTAATCCATTGCTCCTTGTGTTCGAAAATGTGTCTGGTCTGTGTAAATTACGCAATGAATGTTGTTGAACTGTCAAAATAAAACCCATTGCTGCTGATAGTGCGTTACGTAATTACTGTGCTGTTCTTTAAATAAAATTACTTACCGCCACCTATAAACATATACAGAAAAAAATGTTAACACAGTATTTCTTTTACAATCCACTAGCTTTCCGCCCGCCGCTTCGCCCGTGTGGATTTCGATTATATCGCGCTTTTTAGATTTCCCTCAGGAATATCAATTATTTCCGGGATAAAAAGTACCCTATTATTTAATCCGGACTTCTGACTTTACGTCTGCAAAATTTCTAAACAATCGGTTCAGTACTTACGGCGTGAAAGCGGAACAAACAAACAAGCAAATAAACTCACTTTCCCATTTATAATATTAAGTAAGGATACCTGCCACTCCGCCATTTTTTTTTTTCAAAATTGCCGAAACATCTGTAGCTAATATAATAAACAAATATTGGCTCCGATTGTCTTGGTTACAAACTATATTAAATTTAATTTCAGTGCAGCTTTTTCTTTATATTTCATTAAGAAAAGGACAGAAGATAAAATGACAGTTTTTGACCCGTCAAATTAGTGCGCTCCTGACGTAAACTGGCGTATTTTTAGTCGCCATGTTTATAATCGCGTCTTAACTGTCTATGGAGTATCTTAATTTGGCAGGATTAAACTAAAATGTTATCTTCTATCCTTTTCTAAACGAAATGGAAAGAAAGAGATGCACTTAACTTAAAATTAGTTTAGTTTGTGCACAAGGAAATCGGCGCCATTATTAACGTTTAGAATTGATCACAAGACATCCGTGTTTTTTTAAACTAGCTTTTATCCTGTTGTTAGTTAGCTTTTCTGTTGGCACTGATGTCCCCGACAAGAACTTTGTGCAAATTATTTCATCACCACTCCTCTCAAAACTGTTAAGGAGAACATCATGACGAAACCGCCATTTTATAGAACCAAAAGTTTGGAATTAGGACTACCAACCCGTACTGGGCCGATGTTGTTAATTGACCACTCTCTTTCGCCGAGAAGCCTGTATCCCAACAGTGGGAATATTATGGTATGTCAAGGGCGGCCATGACGTCAGAATTAAAAGAAAACTAAATCGAGCGCCAGAAGGTATGCCAGATTCCTTGTAAAAATCTTCCACCTTCCTTAAGAACATTATAACACTTAATACTTACTTGGTGTAAAATGTGGGGCCACTGGAATAAAACAAAAATTAGCAAAGACAAGATTTTTTTTTTTTTTGTTGTTGTCATAATCATCTTAGCGTTGAGTTCCGATTGCATCCGCGGCTTTCGCGTTGCAGCCCGGCTTAGAATAGCACCAACCGATATCCTCCAGTGGGTGTCGTAAGAGGCGATTAAGGGAACTCTCGCCAGGGAAGCGGTCAGCAGCGCTTCTTCTGTGGAATATCAAATTATGGCGATCCCCGACCCGCCTGTCAAGCGTGAGGATTATGGCAAACCCCACTAAAGCAATGAAATCCTTGGGGAGGCCTTCGTCCAGCAGTGGACCTCGATAGGCTGAAGAGAGAAAGAGAGAGAGAAAGCTCAGTTACCGCTATAACTTCTCTTTTTGAACAGTTGTGTTAAGAACAGTCATGGTGCAAGTATAGCTTTTGTCCAGCAGTGAAGCTCTATAAGCTGAGAAAACGAAGATAATGAAAGTACTTACATGCTGGTAATGGTATTGCGGTGGTGCATCTAGTTCCACGAGGACTGATGAATGCAGGGGTCGGACTCTGCGTGTCTGCTTGTTCTTTTACGGGAACATGTAACCCCTCCTTTACCGTCATGGCTGATGTCGGCTGTCTGGTAGTAGCGAACACAGATCTCTTTGAAAGTCGACTGTCTTTAAACCTGTCATCTAAAGACAAGAATGTCACAAATATTATTTAATCTACTCTCATATCAAAAAATTAAAAATATAAAACTAAAAAGGTGTTTATATTGATGTACTTTACCAATAGTAAATAAAAAAATTCAATTATAACATTATTTCTCTAACAAAATAATGTTATAATATTTTTTTTTCATTACCGTATAGATTACAAACCATAAACAAGCACTATTTAATTTTTTATCTGTGGCTGCGCGCGCTTAGGCGCGTGCGCGGTGATGCAGGGTGCAAACCGATAAATAAACTGTATCAATCTCTATCTTTTATTTCATATATTCAATACAATGTATGAGATTAGATAAAGTAGTGTATGAAACGATACATAATTAGGTATTACACACTCGTGTGATACTATTAAAAAACTCGCTTCACTCGTTTTTTAAACTCACACTCGTGCATAATATCCCTCATTATGTACCTAACAGTTTCATAAACTACTATTACATGTGAAGTCGCCAAATATGTGCTTAAGGAAAAAGAACTTTAATTCCTACATAATATAGCTCAGTATGGTACTGGGTGTGGTCTTAGAACAGTACCATCCCATATCCTCCCGTGGGTCTCGTAAGAGGCGACTAAGGGAACTCTCACCAGGGAAGCGGGCAGCAGCGCTTCTCCTGTGGAATATCAAATTATGGCGATCCCCAACCCGACGACAAATGTGGGGATTATGGCAAACTCCCAAAACAATGAAAGCCTTGGGGGAGGCTTTTGTCCCGCTGTATACCTCTATAGACTGAAGAGAGAAAGCTCAGTTGTACGCTTGATCGTTTACCCGTATGCGGGCATCCGAATAACATCCAAATTCAAGCACCAATTATTATACTGGAAGACTTGACATCTAACGCGCTTTACCTTTAACGATTGCATCACTGCTTGCCATCAGACGAGATTGCGGTCAAGCAAAAAATTAACAATTACATAAAAAAAATAACGATTTACATGACGTCTTAATCGTTTACCCGCATGCTTACTTAACAACTAATAATAATAATAACTTTACTTAAAAAAAAAATGTCACTCAACACTTTAATATTACACTTTGAGACTCTACATCGTCTGTACAACATTAGTTTTTGCTAATGCGAAACCCAAAACAGGTGTCCAGTATATTTAAGTAAGTAACGGATCAATATACAAAATTTCAAAAAGATATACCCACAAAGTTATGAGCTTATATGGTTAAATAATATAAACTAAACTAATTTTAAGTTATGTGCAACTTTTTCTTTCCATTTCGTTAAGAAAAGGGCAAAAAATAAAATGTCAGTTTAGACCTGTCAAATTAGTGCGCTCCTGACGTAGCAGCCAGAATTGTTTATTTTAGTTATTTTCATAGTCTTATGACTTATGGGATTCTTCTCTGGGGAACTTGTGCGGACATCAATACCATCTTTGTTTTACAGAAAAGGGCTGTTCGAGCCATTTACAACCTTGGTCCTAGAGATTCTCTTAGAGAAAAATTCAGAGAGGTGGACATTCTGACTGTAGCTTCACAGTATATATTTGAAAATCTTATGTATGTACATAAAAATATATCGGATTTTAAGAAAATAAGCGATATTCATAATATAAATACCAGGAACAAACACAATCTTGCTGTACATCACACTCGTCTCCACAGAGTAGGCAACTCGTTCATGGGTCAATGTATACACTTTTACAACAAGCTTTCCATGGACATTCGAAACTTACCCATTAAACGATATAAAACCTATATAAAGGCCAAACTTTGCAAAAAGGGGTATTATAAAATCTCAGATTATTTAGAGGATAGAGAGGCTTGGGACTGAGCTGCTCGCTCTGTTAAGCATTGTTATTAAGCAATATGCGTAATTATAACGTAAATTATTGTAAACATTTTCATTTTTAATGTCTGGACTTTAAAAAAGACGATGATCCCTGAGTTTGTTTCGGCTATTTCTTCTCAGAGGTGGTCAGTTAGGAAATGCCGGCTTCATCTAGTTTAAAAAAAAAAAGAAAAAAAACATATGACGTGTAAAAGTGATCGGTGATCCTACTTGCTTAATAAACGATTCCATTTCATTTCATTTCGTAAACTGGCGTATTTTTAGTCGCCATGTTTATAATCGCGTCTAAACTGTCTATGGAGTATCTTAATTTGACAGGATTAAATTAAAAATTTATCTTCTATCCTTTTCTTAACGAAATGAAAAGAAAAAGATGCACTTAACTTAAAATTAGTTTAATTTGTGAAGAACAGAATGAGCGCCAATATCATGTCTTGGAATTCACAAACCGAAGTATGCTGAAAAGAATAAAAATAAAATTATTTTATAAAAACATTACTATTTTGTTATTACAGTGTTTATAAAAGTGACTTACGTTTATTCAGACGTTTCCATTGAATATCTTCGAGACCTAAAATTAAATTAAAACATGCAAAATAAAATGCTGATTACCTACATTAAATAAAATAAAAATAATTTCAAGACTCGTGGTACGGCGATTTTCCACCCTTACGTTGTTGACATCACGAACAAGCGTTTCGCCTCGTCTTTTATCCCGCTTACATCGAGGGACTGGAACGGTTTGCCAGCGGCGGTGTTTCCGTCGAACTACAATTTAAGTGTCATCAAGGCTAAAGTGCTTAATAAACGCTTACGCTTTACCATCAACGATTGCACCACTGCTTAGCATCAGGCAGGATTGTGAATTTATGAAAAAAAAAAAGACCCGCGCACAAGAATTCCCTATGTACCTACCATAACTATGAAAATCACGTCTGTTGTATTGTAGCTTCGCTTAAATCTATTTTATTATGTTTTGAATACTCGTTGTTAAAACGGTAACGAAAACGCATTATTTGTGAACATTTTAAATGTCTATTTGTAGATAGCCGTTATTAGACCGAAAAAAAAACAACTTTAGTGTCGGGACTCACCTTTAATTACTAAATATTAAAAAAAAAAAAAACTATAAAATAAATATACTCACTTGACAATATTTCGCCATATTCTAAAGATAGCAATGGATAAATGGAAGATTAAGAAATTTTAAATATCTACTTAAACTATTTTGTAAAAAAGATAGGTACATATAAGTAGATACTTACCCATGTCCAAGTGTTTTATTTTATCCGCTGATGTTTGAAAAACGTTATTTGGTTAAAACTGCGGAATAATTAAACTGTATTCTCTTATTACAAAACAAAATCTAACTTTAGTTCCAGACTTAACCTTTGAGTCAATACTGTACCTACTTCGAACTTTATTGAGGTTAAGTCAAACTTCTTAATTCAAAAGTGACATCTATGTACCGAACTAAGCTGGCGTTTTTATATAAATAACTACATTTTCATAATTGTTAGGTTTATAATTCAATAACCATTTAAGTGGTTTAAACCTGGTCCAAATAAAATTTATGTTTTGTAATAAGGGGGGTATGTGTTTTGTGTTTTTTCTCAACCACTCGCGCTCTTAATGATCGAAAAATTAATTAAAAACAGATGAACAATCATTGGTGTGTGAAATGTGTCGAATGAACATAAAAGCAAACAAAAATGCTAACACTATAGGAAATGTCGACATTCTGAAATGGGTTGTCTCGCTGATTGATTCAACGAGCAGCATTCCAGCAATCCCGAAGACGTTTTGTACCACTCCTAAAATACCATCGAGTTTTTAGGAGCGATAGAAAAAAAAATTTGACCGAATGGGGAGTTTGCTAATATTCCAATTAAGGTATCAATTTGTGGAGGTAGCTGTCAATAGTCACTTTACTAAGTATGTAGGGGCTTCGATATTTACCTGCACCTGGGTCGTAATTTGCTCGACACATCGGCATACACGCAAACACCTGGAAAATGATTTACTTCTAAAGTAAAAAGAGTATTCTTATAACATTACTTGCTGTTCCCGCGATTTCATTAACGTGGATGTTAGGAAAAAGAGTCTCTAACTAAATTATTTTACAACAGCCCGTTAAAATCGGACGGACATTTTTTTTTAATATACAGGATGAGTTTGACAATACATTCGCTGTCATTCGGCTGATCGAATAGCATTTTCAAGTTTTGTATATCTACATTACGCTTTTTGTGTATTTAGCAAATTAATTAGTTTTCAGTTTCAAATTTTATTATGTTATAAAAGAATAACAATTTTAAACGGTCAATAGTGAAATCACTGCATATTTATTTTTTAAAAATCAGAAAAATTTCTACCACTGGGGGATTCAGAATCGTGTAGGTACTGGATCCATGGTACTTGTTTGTGCGTCGATGTCTGAGATTCCCCCATTTTCCCCCATTATTATTATTTTTTTAAATTATTATAATCTAGCGCTTGACTGCAATCCCGCCTGATGGTAAGCAGTGATGCAATCGTTGATGGTAAAGCGCGCTAGTTTATTAAACCCATTCACTTAAAAAACATAGTGAATAGGAAGGAAGACGGCAGTTGAGCGAGGTGGTGTAATGTTAAACCCAACAACACGACCAACGATGGTGCGCCAGAGATTGATGTGGAGACCCTCCACGACCAAACTCCCGAAACAACAACACTTGGCGCATCGTACCCGGTACACATCGCAACACAACTGCTCAGACCCGTCCTCCGTACGGCTTCACCAGACATCATGCCGGAACACGACGAATGGCTTGGCGGCAAGACTTTTGATTCTACATAAGAATTTAAATATGTATGTAAGTTACCAAAATGTAAGAAGCTAAATGCATAAAACATATCCGTAACTCCATTATATTGGCGCACTTGTAAAAACGATTAAAATAAAATATCAAACAACATAATACAGACTTTTTTAAAGAGGTATGATTTTAGAATTTATGATTTCAGTATTTCTAGTTTCCAATAAAATATCGAAATCGATATTGCAAATAAATCAAAACTGACCCTTTTTAATGACAGTTTTTTATAGTGTTTGGAAATTTTAAACGAAATATTTTTTCAACGTCGCGTTTTAAGAAAGAGCAAATAGGTACCTAAAATGTTTCCCATTGTAGTGACCAGCTCATCTTGGGTAAAGTGAGCAGCCAATAGTGTAATCCCTTCGCATTAGTAATATTAATTGGAATGACAAGCTCATTCCAAGGGCGTGCCCAGCTAAGGGAGGCAAGTCAGATTTTTAGGGTAGAATCATCCCCGGCTATTTTGTCTTGCAAACTACACAAACAGATCTACATGACACATTAGATATTGAACTGTGTATTGTACTGTGTATTTTAAAGTTTTAATAGTATAGTATTGTATTTGTTGTGGTATTATTTATATATGAGTATACAAGTATTTTTATGTCATAGTTTGTATTGTATTTGCTATGGACTCTATTTGGCTTGAATTAAATTAATAAATAAATAAATATCTCTCTAATATATGTCTATTTGATTGATTTCTTTGATTATGTTCTACGAGATTTACAGAGAGGGCAGACTTCTTCCAATTCACTCAGCTTTTTTGAGTGAATAGGCTCTTAATAAACTAGCGCGCTTTATCATCAACGACTGCATCACTGCTTAACATCAGGCAGGATTGCGGTGAAGCAGTAGTTTATAATTATTAAAAAAAAAGTTACAACATAGCTAAGTTGAAGAGTACCTACCTACAACTGTGACGTGTCATGTCACCCAAATAAAACTGACACGTTTAGTCGGTTAACGAAGTCACGTGTTTTTTTTTGTTTACAGTTAGTCAACTACTTTCTTTCTTTCTTTCTTTTATGGCTTCGCACGGTTTGTGCATTTAGCCAATGTCACGTAATGAATTGTTCATGTCGAAAAAGACGGCCGCGTGACCCGTCTTATGATGGAGGTTTGAGACAGTCATGATGTGGCCACTATGCTGCGATATTTCACTGTTCTTTATGAATTATTTACTGATTGCGCTTTTTACTACATAAATCACGCACTTTTATTTAGTAAACAACACTATAAATAAATTTAAAAGTCCAATGAATAATGAGCGTGACACTCAGCTTGACTTTCCCGCCAAAACTTCTGTCAACTACTTAAACCGATGGAGTATAGATGATTTCAAGATATTAATATTTTGTTTCTCCTTTCCCAGCACCATGATCATCACGATCATCACGAGCATCACGATCATCATGACCATCACGATCACGGTGACCATCACCATCACGAGCCTGGCATGCCCTTCGACTTCTCCTACCAGGTCAGTTGTCACGCAGTAATTCTTCGATCCAAAAACTCTCCGTCTGAATACCTCTGTGACGCTTTTTCTTATGACTTGCAAAAGGAAAGTCGTCACAGATATTCACACACATATTGTTATAGGTACTCTTTGCAGCCCCGTGACGGTGATAGGTGCACTATCAGCGCCTATTCCTTCGTTCACAAACTAAACAAAATTTAAATTCAGAACATTTTTTTCTTCCTCTATCGTCAAGAAAAGGAGAAAAGATTAATATTAGTTTTATGTTACTTCGCAATATGAAATTTCAATATTAATTCTTTTTTATTTCTCCAGGTGGCTGAAGATGGCAACGACTACAGCCACAACGCGATATCCGACGGTGATATCACGAGGGGAGAGTACAGAGTAGCTTTGCCTGATGGTCGCACGCAGATCGTCAAGTACACCGCGGACTGGAAGAACGGATTCAACGCGGAGGTTTGTTATAATTTCGCTACTTGATAACAGATGGCGCTGTTTTAAAATAAACGAAGTTTCAATTAAGAATAGTGAAATAATATAAATCTAGATGTTTTTATCCTATGGTGATAATTTTATGTAATCAATCTTTTCTTCGGCTGATATAACTACTTGTAGCCAACGTTCTCATTACACCTACTTTATTTCAGGTGACATACGAAGGTGAAGCAAGGTACCCTGATGCGCCTGCTGGCGGTTATGGCAGTGGTCCCGCGAACGCTGGTTACGGGGCCGCCAGTTCTTCCGGTAACGGCTTTGGCAGCGGTGCAGCCACCGGGGGCGGTGGTCAAGCCTACGTGCCACCCAGCCAAGGAGGCGGCTACCAATACTAGAAACTACCCTAAACGACTACGCAGGTTTACAATGAACTGAACTTGTATTTCATGCTAGAATTATGCGATATTAGTAAATAGTCGATTACATAAAAATGAAAAGCTCCCCTCTAGATCTGCGAGATGACAGTGACAGCTCTCATTAAAGTAAAAAGGGGCGCTAAACATTCGTTCAGAATTTAATCCGAATATTTGAAAATAAATTATTAATATAATTGCAATCAATTATTAGTAGTTAGTGCAATAAAAAGGGAGCAGCAAATCATGACAAATAAAATAAATCGCGTAGTATTAGTGTGAAATATCATAACTGTAACAAAAACTTTTGTTAAGAAATTGCCCTTGTAACTGCTAATATTCTTTGTAACACGCAAGATTTAAAACAAACTTTAAAAAAAACAAATGGCATGCCTAAGGTAACATCATAAAAGTCGACTAAAGTGTCTGATTCAAATCTTGTGCGTTAGTAAGATACTTTAGCAGATTAATTGTTTTTAATATAATACCTATAGTTTAAATTAGTTTTAAATTAACATAGTTACCGAAATATAGTTACCAATTGTTATAAAAAAATATATTACTTATATAAAATGTACATCGCTAGTTAGTTAATCAATGCTGAACTGAGCTGACAGAAGACCCCTATTTCCTCCATTTCCTACTAAACTACGTCATAACTTATTATGGAAAGATCTAGAAATAGAAAAATATGAGCATTCTCTAAGATTACGTATACATGTATACACAGCCTGTATCTATATAAATATAACCTTTTTAGTGATAAATAGTGTAATACAAAAATCGTACCTTTTCAAACTGTATCGAATATAAAAGGAAGCTAGAAACCATATTGTGATGCTAAAAAAAAGACAAAATTGCTTGTAATAGTTTTTAATTAATAATACTCATTACACTGCCGTATTTTGTATATTTATTGTATAGGATAGAGGAGTAAATTGACAAATCTTTGTTGAAAATATGATGTGTCCTTTTGTACCTTATTTTTTTTTATAAAAATAAATATAAGCTACAGTTATATATTGTGATTTTTATTACCTTTCAAAGAAAAGAAACGATTTAGTTTTATCAGGCAAATATTTAAAATATCGATATTTTTTACATTTCTCACCACTATTACCAGTGTAGTAACTAGTACAGACGACATCACATCAAGCTACTACAATCTGTCAAATTTTTTTATTCGATTTTCAACTTAATCAATAAAGATATTTTAAGGGTCAAGGTTGATTGGGAATGTTTGACAGTTTGGTGTATCTTGACCTGCTATCGTACGTACAACTGCTGACATCTAGTGACAAATCGTATCAACTAATATAGTAAGATTAATTGATGCAATTTGCCACCCGATGATTGAAAAAACGCCAAAAATAAGTGAATTTTGGGAGTTTTCATGCACAAATAGTAGAAAGTGGCTAAGGAGGTCACCTAACAAATTTTATGATTTTCAAAATAATGTTTCCACTCCTGGCATACAGGATTCCTTTCTGTAAGAGGGATTGGGCTGTAATCTAACGTGCGGGGCCAGTGCGGGTTGATAAATGGTCTTTAAAGTTTTTAGCTCTAGGACACGCCGGTTTCCTCGCGATATTTTCATTCAACGTTTTGAGAGCAGTTGTGATGAAATAATTTACACAAAGCAAAGCGCCTGATGGGATTTGCTACCACTTATAGGCCACTGCTGCTCGCTGCTTATACTTATTAAACATATTCCATGTTACATAAAAGTTATATTATAAAATGCGTAATAGTATAAATATACAGTATGTTAAGAAAACCCTGTCCGACCCATAAGGTTAATAAAGGTTAGGTAAACACATGACCAAATATATTATAAAATTTTATAGAAATTAATTTTTAAATAATCTTTTTTTACCGCGAATTAATTCCAACTTCCCCGAATTTTGGTAATTTTTAAAAAAGTGACAACACTGGTATTATTATGAGCGAATAGCGATGCGACCACGTGCCGCGTGCCCTAACACCCGCCGCCCGCGGAAGGGTGAACGCACATTTATTAAGTTACCACTTTTTGCGAAATACTATTTATTTTTTTAGGGTTTTTTTTAAGTTTAGCCTGGTTTTGTATCCATTAGTAGAATCAGATATCGATACCTAACAACACCTTCACGGGTCGGACAGGGTTTTCTTAACATACTGTATAAACCACCTAATCTTATTTATGCCTTCTTGCAGACATTATAAAACCGTATGTGTATCAGTTTTGATTTGACAAAATAAATATCATTGTTCACAAGATGGATCTGTCACAAACCAGTTATGCACCTTATGTCAATGGCATAAGGTTCAACATTGCGTGGCATGTCTTACGTAACTTTCAAACCCTATATCTTAAGACCTAGGCATTGTAGAGGTGGATGCATTGCTAGGTGACCTATCTAACAGTACAGGTTTCGTCAATATTGACAACGAAGGGTCGACATCAAAAATACTAGAAACTTGTCTCCTGTGAAGTACCTGTAACTGCCTCCATCATCATCTCAGCGCTAATCCCAGTCGCATCCGAAGCCTTTTTCCAGCATTGGAGTCTGAGGTCCGCTTTACCAGTCTAACTGCTGATTTTGGCGAAACTTCGACATTTTCCGTAGAGCGACTGCCGTCTGACCTCCACAACCCGAAGGCGATATTGAAGCATTGCAGCTAGACCAATTGTTGGACTTTTGAGGGCTCCAACAACCCGTAACGACAGCCACTAGATGTTCGTATGGCAACCGGGACCAACGGCTTAACGTGCTTTCCGAGACACGACCAGACCAATGCAAATATTCATATTCATGCATACAATTATTTGCACTGCGCGGGGGTCGAACCCGCGCCTCCTTGCGCAGCGGCCGCGTTCGCTACCGCTACGCCACGGAGACTGTCTAAGTACCTGTAACTGCCTGCTGGAATATAAACAAGAACGAAATGGATATTAAGTGCTATTATTACTTCTAGTCAGATCTGGAATGTTCGATTAGCTTGCGTATACAAAGTGGCGCTGACAATACGACAATAAATTAAACATCGTGTACCTCAACACATTCTAAGTCTACCCATAAAAAATCATATAAATATGTCCATTAGTTTAGTCACAGGAAATTATTTTTCATTTTACATATTTTCTACATGATGTACATATTGATAAGGAAGCGCTTACAGGTTAATGACCGCCGCATCCTGCGTTACCAAACCATAATAATAATGGCGCGAAAAAAGCAAGTCGATACAGAATCGCGCTGTCGCCAATCGGAGGTCAGTGAACCAAAATTTTTAAAGGATGTTCTAATCGTTTGTTTGAAATTTTCATTTATTTATTTTTTATTCTAGGTTATTTTCCATGCTTTAAGATTATTCCTATGAACCAGCATTGTTCGTGTTTTCATTTATTGTCGTATTGTCAGCACCACTCTGTATAAAGCGGCATGAGTCAGTTTGCATTTGACTATCGAAGTGAAACAAGCGATAAGTGAGAAACGATAATCGAGAACATCTACCGTGACAACTACAATGAGCACTTCAGGGACTATGTGAAGTAACGTCTGTGGTGTTGTTGTTTGTGTACTACACGGACTTCGTGGACATAAAAGGAACACTTCGGTGCAACATCAGCTACGTTCTACTTGACATTGCCTACATCAACTGTACCAGCATCGATGTCAATAAACGGCGAAACCCTTAACCGGCATTTTGATACCCTTAGCCCGTAACAATATTAACCCTATATTATTAAATATTGAGATTTTGCGGGTGGATAGGGTTGTTGGCCAAATAAAGCGTCCAGGTGTGAGATTTAATTAGACTTTATTGCTCACAGTTATCAAAAGGTACCTGTTGACAATTATTTACAGGTTTTATTACTACAATAATGACAGTGCAAAAAAAATATAAGGTGGCACATGGCGACAAGTTTTAGATAGAAAAATATAATATTCGTTGATATGGAATCATTATACCTTTTGATGTTTACAGTCACTCTTGTTTTCATAAACAGAATCACTATGAAACAATCGCCGGATTGTATCATAAACTTTGTAAAATAGATAAAGAAAATTGGAGCACACTTTGCCAAGTCGCCATACAAAAAGATGCGTAATAGAGTATATCAAAAACCAACTTAATCATAGAACAAAAGACAATAATTTTACATAAGTGCCAACCTTGACTCGATACAAAAAAAACAGAGCATAAAGTTTAGGATTCGTTTTTTTTTTGTGATGTCAGCTGTCAGTTGATCAATTCTCAACATTAAACAAGAGCTATCACTCTAAAAACTAGGCAAATATAAATAACAAAATCCATCATGAATGAAATGAAATGAATAGCTGTATCGCAATTGCATTGCTATCGTAGAGATAATGCTGAAAAGTATCATTACATCATGCACGCTGCCATTTCTGCAGGCATAGATGTCACTTTTGCATTATTTATTAACTTGATCACCTGCAATTCAGTTTGGTCATTCTCGAGTTTTAAAATATAATTTTCAGCTCCATGCACTTGTTTCAAATGAGCATTCAAATCTTTCTTCAAGCTAAACTTTTTATCACAGACCACACAACATTCAACCTTCTCCATATGCTTTCTCTTCATATGTTCTAATCTACGACCCGATGTAATAAACTCAGCGTTGCATGTTTCACATTTAAAAGGCTTCTGACCAGAGTGCAGCATTAAATGTTCTGACAATGTCTTTTCATTCCCAAAAGTGTTGCCACAAATCTCACAAGTTTTGTCTTTTATTTTCTCATGGGTCACAATATGCTGTGTCAAGTTGCTCTTTTTATAAAATCCTTTTTGACATATCTCGCAGACAAATGGCCTTATATTTAGATGTACCTTGTTGATGTGAGCTTCCAGTGTGTTCTTATTTAGGCTCCTATAGTCACAGGTGCCACAAAAATGATATTTATTCCCCCTTTTTCTCTTAGTAAAAGCATTATGATTTTTCAAATGTACATTGAAGTGCGCTTGAGATTTCAGCACTTTAAAGCAGTGAGGACATTGTTTTCCTTTATGGCTGGATAAATGAACCTTTAAAGTTGAACTTTTGTTAAATATTTTTCCACAAATATCACATATATTAGCTGTATTGGTGTTCTTATGAGTAATTTTGATATGTTTCTGCAGCAATGCTTTGGAGTTGAATTTCATATTACATTTCTTGCATTTTACATTATTTTGCAAGGCCTTTGAATTGTTTATAATACTCTCAGAGGTAGGTAAGTAAACTTTTAGTTTGTATTTCTTTGGTTGTCTTGGACTTTCCATTTTATTGTCAACTTCTTCATTTAATTTGTCTACTAGATGGCAGAGTATTTCATTTTTGAAGTAGTTTCTTTGTAAGAGACTGAATATCTTGATTATTAAACTCGAACAGTCTTCACAGGCTTGAGGTAGAAGTATCTCCTAAAAATAAAAAATAATTATATATTAAACTCTGAACCATCTTCATGGTAAAATAAGTTGAATAATGATTAAAGAGGCATAGAAAATCAAATAAATGTATACTCATTCAGGTAATAGAATACTCTTTATTATGTACACCATATAGATTACAGAACATAAATAAAAATATTTTACAAGGGTGACACAATGGGCAGTCTTATCGCTAAGAGCGATCTTTTACAGACAACCTTTGGATGGAATTCTAAGGGATAGGATAAAGAAATAATGTAGGTAGTCTACAGTGTACTATTTACATAGATTATACAATAAATATATATGTTAAGTGCATCATACTAGTTTAAATAAATTTATAGATCTAATTAATAAATATACAAGAGCACATTAAATATAATAATATGTTTAAAGAGAGAGGAAGTGCTTTTTTACCATAGTTTTAAAAGTAAACAGTGTTTGAGCAAGCCTTACAGACACGGGCAAGTCATTCCATAGCCGAACTGCTTGTACAGTAAAGGATTTATCATAGAAACTAGTTGAATGCAAGTCTAATATCAGGTTTTCCAATGACCTCAGATATCTATTATGTGTGTCATGAAGGAACTTGAAACGTTCTTTAAGATAAGTAATCTTCATAGGACCACACCATCATCATTATCACTCTCCTATCCTCATCATAATTAATCCAGGATGTGCACAACATGATTTTTTCTACCATACTTACATACTACATACCATATTAGTCGTCATCTCAGTAATTATAAACTTTCTAGCCATATCATCATTTTCATAGTACATTGAGCTAGCTCTGGTCTAAAAGTCATCAATGTTTGTACATAGGACCACTGGACCAGAACAAAAGCCTTTTATGAAATGTTGATGATTGGTATTCATCACCATTAAGTAAACTTTTGGTAAAAATAATTTATTTAACCTTCCTAGCATGCTGTGCTGGATGGGGCTTATTAAGTATATGTTTGAGCCATATGGGGTTGAAGAACTAGGGTGATTATTCTACATGTGACCAGAGGGTTGGCTTATTTTTAGCCCAAAGAATCAGCATTGCCATTTAAAGTGGTAATGGGAGAAAGTATCCTGTTGACAGCAATGCGAAGAATTTTTTGATATACAGTGAGCTCTTTTCGCTTCCGTTCACTTTCCGGCTTCTGTTTTTTTAGTGTATACTTGTATAAAATATTGTTTATATTTTAATGTTGCCTTATTAATTTCTTATTAATCACTTACGTGGGACGGAAATAACTTTTTCATAATATTCCACAAAGTTATATTCAAACTAAAGTACTCGTCATGAATTTCTATGTTCTCGTGTAAAGTTGTAGTTTTATCACTTTGTTTATAACATAAAAAGCAAACACTTTTTATGTATTTTGGATTTACCAGTATGTTTAACATGTCCATGTTAATAATTTACCTAATTGTTATTATTGAAAACTAAATAAAAATAAATACGACACATATCTATAACATATTGAGATTCTCATTCAAAATGTTTTTTTTAGTTTAGGGTGGCTGGCGACATTAGAAAATGTCAACAAAAAGTCGATTTCCGCTAAAGATAATCGACTAAATTAGTATTAGACAGTTGGTAGCGTTTCATACTTTATGAATATTTCTAGATTTTTAGCAGTAGGTCGCGGATCGGGGCCGCTCGTCGTATCATGTCATTGTAACTGTAAGGTTGCACGGAAGCATTCCATGTCACTGATATTCAAAAAATTAAGTAATATACAACTTAATTTTCTGTTCAAGACGAAGTCATTCACCACTTTATTTTTAGAACATAATATTTAGCTTCTAAACTCAGCTATAGTGCTATTGTACAGGTACCGTGAATATCGTCAGGCGCTGGAGATAGAACATAATTATATCAATTGAACGAAAAAGAAACTGGAACGTGAAAGGTGCAAGGTAAGTCAAAAGTCTCAAAAAATACAATTATCGGGTCCAAACTTTTAGATAAGCACCAGGTGGTTCTTTTTTTCTAATTTTCCGACCGCTTATCAATAGAGAAAATACGCCATTTTGTTCTACAAAGTGCGCACGTAACATAACCTATAAAATCACGTACGTAAAGTAATTTTGATCAAAACAAATATATTCAGAGCATATTGGTGCAATGTTAACATTTTAAGCAACCACCGTATATTATCATTCCAGAGACTCATTGTCAAAATCACCAAGATTTGAAAAGAAGAATGACATTGACAGAAAATGATATAAATTAAAAAATCTATGATTGGCATCATCATGCTAGGGATAGATTCGAAAGAGACTGTTACACTGGTACGCCTAAAACAGAACGGCTTGCGATAAAGCTTTTATTCTTTTTACGTCATACCAATTATTTGCATATAGCATGTATGACGCAGCGCGACGCGGTGGGTCGCGAAAACTTTAAGAAATCATTATTTGCCAAAGAATGTATAAAAAATAAAAATACATGTTTACAGAAAAACAACTTTAATTCCCACATAATAAAGTTCAGACTACCTACACTACAACTTAAAAAATATATTAACTTTTTCAAGAGTGATCATCACTCTAAAATTAACTTGAATACAGTTACGTTGAATTACAGTTATCTTATTATTTTGAAAACTAATAAGGCAGGGTCAATCTTTCTGGGTACCAAGCTGTCCTGACTCAAAGATTTTCTCGTGATTTGCAATAGTCTTGCACCAATTGGGGTTTGTCCTAGATACACTATCATAGTGTTTAAGTAGAGAGTAGTTTTTTTTTTATATATAAGACCTGCATGAATCAGCCCACAATACAATATTGTGGATGTGTTTACAAATATTAAAACTCCCATACCTACACAAACTGCCAGATTTGGAACAACTATTTGTAGGTCATACAAATATTTGTTTGGGAATTTAACCCGTAGCATAGCAGTCCATCACTTAACAATTTGGTGCTTCATTCAAATTTAAATTGGTTTTAAGGTGCCTCTATAAGTCGGTTTTGGTCCTTCATACTCCTTCCTAAGGTCTGCAATACTAAATCCCAGGATACAGAGATATGTCGAAGCTTAACTTCTTGTATTATTAAAATAGATTTAAACGGGTTCTAGTATGGTGCAGTTGGTGGCATTCTCTCATACTCCTTCCTAAGGTCTGAAAGATCAAATCTCAGGATATTGAGATATGTTGAAGTTTAACTTCTTGTACATATTATTAAAATAGATATGATCAGGTTCTAGTATGGTGCAGTTGGTGACATACTGGTTACCAGTACAGCATAGTAAATTATATGATATCTTGACCGTATGATGCTAGCATAATCACCTAGAGACTTGAAAACTCAAAATTTTTGAACAGTTTTAGTTAATAAGTGGGTGGGACAGGCACATGACGGATTCCTATACAAAATCTATAAAAAAACATTCCTATAATGGCAAGAAAAATGCATCAGTGTAAATTTCAACTGTCAAGCTATCACAGCTCATGAGATGGGCAGACAGCGGAGTCTTACCAACCAGAGCTGGCTCTGGTTACTAAGACTTAAATTAAGTTATCTGCTTTTATTAAATGAATTTCTATAAAATATTACAGCAAATTCAAGATGGAGCAAGGAGAGTCAAATCAAACCTCTCCAGACCACCTAGAATGGATAAAAGACAAGCTCAAGACTGTGTGGACATCTCCCAAGTTCTGTGGACTCTGTTTGGAGAGCCGGGGCAACTTCATCTGTTCTGTTGAGATGGAACTTGTCATCAGCCATCAGACATTCTCTAAATGTCTGCAGGACATACTAAACTATGTATTTAATGAAGATGTGAGTATTAGTTACATTTTTCAAGTCACCATCATCTATCTAGTACATTCCCAACTATGGTTGGTTGGCTTTCAGTCTAACAGGATTCAGCTGAATACCTCCACAGCACAGTTACTCAGTCATACAATGCCCCTTAGTAAGACTGGTGGTCACACGTCAGACTTTCGGACTTCTGACGACTCGTAGTTAATGACTGTCAAAGATCTAAGAATGACAGCCACTGCATCCGCGGCAAGCGTAGCTTAATTTGATCTGCCTGTGCGTCTGTTATTATTTAGCCACTACCTTAAAAATTACCTGAAGACCAGTTTCTAAGTTACTTGTGGTCAAAAACTCTAGGTGGACTATCTCACTATGCATGAAGATGTACTATTTTGTGAATCAAGTCCTTGAATCAGCTGCCCAACCAAGTTATAATTATTGAATTCGACACAGCTAATTAGCCAATGCTTCGTGAGAGTCTTTGTTTTAAAATAACATTAAAAATGGTTTGTTTTCTTTTCCAGATTGAATCCTATATGTCAAGTCCACACTTATGCGACATTTGCACAGAGAAAGCAATACAATCTTACATCTTTATACACAACACAAAACAACTGAACAAAATCCTTAATAACTGCATCTTAGACCTCGACTCCAAAGTAATTGACATCAATGCACAACTTGATGATTCTATTACATATGATACAGCCAACGTAATGATTGTTCTAGAAAATGACACAGAACTATACAAAACAATAATTGATGTTAAGTCGATGACTGAAATTGTGCCGACCGCTAAACCCATTGCTATGAAAGACCCAGTAATTCCAAAGCCACTGCAGCCAAAAGTAATTCAAGTTGCCAAACCTCAGAAACCCATAATAATAAAAAAAGAAATAGAAGAACCTAAAGATGTGAAGCCAGTCAAAGTACGGAAAAGTATAAAAGCTGAAGGAACACCCAATATAAGCCTGAAAGAAGGTCACATTGTTATAAAGCCTTTAAGCTCTGTACGGACCTCAGCTCCACGGTACAACACATATGAATGCACGGATTGCCCAGATATATTCACCACCTACAGGTCCTTGAAAGAACATGAAAAAGCAAAACATAAAAAGTCTGTCTACCGCTGCAAGTTATGTGACAAGACTTATAACACTCAGCAATATTTGAACATTCACTATAAGACGCACAGCCGAGCTAGATGTAAGATATGCCAACTTATACTCCCAGAAGAGGATTTAATGGAACATTTGAGAACTCTTCATCCTAACTTAGTGTACCCATGCAAGTTTTGTGACCTAGTCTACTACAGCCAAGAGTCTTTGGATACACATTTCAAAATAAGCCATTTAGTCAACGACACTAAAGCTAAATCTCAATGTGTTATGTGTCTAAAGAACTTTGTGGATGCTGAAATGAAGAATCATAAATGTAAGTTCTCGTGCTCAGAATGTTTTGTCATGCCATGCATTCACTATAATTATTTAAATTCTTATAGAGAGCAGGTTTTGAGCCACGTGAACAAAATAAAATGCTTGGATTGCGACTATGTCACTCGACGCAAAGAACATCTAATAGGACATGCAAACAGAGAGCATTTAGACCATCACCCGTTTACTTGCGCTGATTGTGGTCAACAATTTTACACTAAGTTGAGTTTAAAAACTCACATTATGCAATTCCATGAAGATCTATTTTGTCCATACTGTGACTTTGAATTCAAAGACAGCAGAACTTTGACAACTCATAGAAAAGCCTGCAAGCATGTTATACGGCCATTCCAATGCACCCATTGTGTCGCTTCTTTTGATGTCCTGGATGAGTTGACCAATCATGAGAACTTGAAACACAATGATGGAGTGTATGCTTGTAAACTTTGTAAAAGCAAATTCCTTATGGAAATCGAACTGGAGGAGCACCATGCGAGGATTCATGGAGGAATACAGTGCAAGAAAAGGAGAAAACACATTGAATGCTCTTTATGCAACATAATGTTTAAAAATATAAAAGAAATGCTTCAACATGAAAAGTTTCATGGAGAAGATGATGTTTATCCATGCAAAGTGTGCACAAAGAAATTTAAATCATTAAGTAAATTATATCTTCATAATCAGAGGCATTATACCAACCGAATAAAATGTTCTGGATGTAATAAAAAGGTAGCTGCATCATTTTACCCCCAGCATGCGGTGAGGTGTCCGTATAAAAGAGAGACAACTTTGAGCCATATCTGCGAAGTATGTGGCAAGTCCTTCCACCTGGAATCATTGCTACGCTTCCATCAAAGAATCCACTTGGACCCAAAACCATGTCCTCATTGCAACAAGGTTGTCAAACCTTCAAGTCTAAAAAGGCATATGGAGCTAGTCCATGGAGTTGGCACAGAACAAGAGGATGAAGAAGAAACTACAGAACCAAGACAACAGAAAGTGGCGTCAAAAAAGCCATCAATTAAATGTAACTTATGTGGACATCTAGTGAGAAAGAAATGTGACTTAGATGCTCATTTGAACCGATATCATCTCAAAATCAAGCCATACGTCTGTCATATATGTAGTAAAGACTTCTGCGGTAAAGTTAGATTGAAAGAACATATTTCAACACATACAAATGACAACAGTTGCTTTTGCTCAGTCTGTGGTGGGAAATTTGCAAACCGCGTGTGTCTTAAAATGCATATGCGAATGCATACTGGGGAAGCACCATACCCCTGTGATTTATGTGGGCAGCGCTTCAGGTCATCTAGTATGATGAAGAGCCATAGAATTAAGAAACATACTGAGAAGACAGTTAGCTGTCCGTTGTGTGGTAGTATGTTCTTCATAGCTAGAGATATGAGACATCACTTCAAGAAGGCCCATTGGAAGTTTAAAGATGGCAGGCCGTTTGATCCTAAGGATGTTCCTGAGTTACCAGAGAAATTTTATCATCTTTTTGAAGATGGTAGATTGCCTAAACTTCATCCAGATTTGTAATGTTATTATACCAGGAAAACTAATCGCGGTGGAAGTGGTACCTTACCCTTTATAAAGTGTTTCTTAGAAGACCCGGCTTTAACTCTTTGGGAAAGTTTGATTTCACAGAGCCTAGTTTATCCAACTTACAGAGACTTATTTCTGACTTTTATATTATGGTCAGTTGGCCCATTTGTACGGACAACAGCAGGTTAAAAAAGGCTTGGTTTGCCAAACCTTTATTATCCGTATGGGTTGGACAGGGTTTTCTTTACATATTGTATATATGTATTACTATGTTACACCAGTTTTTTGCAAACTGTACCTATCAAAATGTATTTTTTGGATTATTTATTAGGTATATAGATACTATTATATGTGTTGATTTCACATTAAATCATGGCTTTCATTTCATTGTATTTATTTTATGTGAAATTCCTTTGTATACGGTCAATCTGGGTAACATTGATTGGTTCGGGTGACAGTCGGACCATGAACTAGTTTTGTTTTTTTTTACCAACACAATTTACAAATATTTCTTGTAGCTTTGTGTTTATAAACTAGCTCCGTAAACGTTAAATATTTTTTGTTTGTTTCTATAATTTTTTTTCTATTTAGTTATGCAAAAAAATTAGTCTCAAACGTGTTTTTAAATGCTCATTTAGTACAGCAATGAAAAAAACGTCTTAAGACTGATTTTATAAAACATATAAGACAAAACTGGAAATTAATAGATTTATTTCGTCAGTTACCTACTAAAAACATTACTTAAAAACATAAACCAATGTTATTCAAAATATTCTTATTAATGCTTTTATATCAATGTGTGTCAAAGTTACACATGTAATGACGGTAACTTTGACATACATGAAAATCAGTTTTTTTTATGGACCGATGAGTTTAAAAAAAAATTCATTAATATGTAATGACGGTAACTTTGACATACATGAAAATCAGTTTTTTTTATGGACCGATGAGTTTTAAAAAAAATTCATTAATCTTTACCCGCACCTTCCGCTATAAAATCGAAGGAGCTCTATCCTCCCCCCGCCCCATCCGTGCAGGTGTTCCCCAGGGCTCCGTGCTAGCCCCCCTTATATTCACGCTGTACACAAGCGATATCCCGAAAGGTGGTAAGGCTCAAGTCGCTCTGTTCGCAGACGACACCGCCATCTACTGCTCGGGACTCAGCCCTGACCGAATTCGACACCATCTCCAAACCGCAGTCAACAAACTGGCTGACTGGTTCAAGAAATGGAGGATCGAAGTCAACCCCCAAAAGAGTCAAGCGGTACTCCACACGAAACCGCGACTAAACGTCCCCACCCCACGACCCATCTCCATGTCTGGCGAGCTGATCCCCTGGGGGAAGCAAGCCAAATACCTAGGTGTGATTCTCGATCGTAACCTCAACTTCTCAGAGCATATTAAGGCGGTCCGCTCACGTGCCGCCTACGCTCTGGGTCGACTCCACCCCGTCCTCAACCCGCGTAGCAAACTGTCGCTCAAGTGCAAAATGCGCTTGTACACAGCGTGCATACGCCCGATTATGACATACGCTTGTCCTGTCTTCGCACATGCCAAGCCGCGTCATATCCATAGGATGCAAGTAGTCCAAAACCGTTTCCTGCGTAAAGCCACAAACGCCCCTTGGTTCGTCCGTAATGAGATCCTCCACCTCGATCTCAAAATCCCCACCATCCAGCAGTTCATGAAGCGTCTTTCTAAACGCTTCTTTGACACTGCCTCCAAGCACCGCAATCCCCTGATAGTAGCGGCTGCTAATTACACCCCCTCCACCATCTCCAAGCTTCGCCGCCCAAGGCATGCCCTCACAGACCCAGATGACCCAATAACCATCCTCCAAGAGGCCAATAGGGCCACCAGCACAACACACAGAGCTAGACCGACCTACCGACCTCGCCGCCGAGGTCCATCGCGACGCGTTCAACGTAGCAGCCCCCTCCCCCGTCCCTCGTCCGATGAAGGCCAGCCCGCGCCGCAGCTGAGCCAATAAATAAAAAATTAGATCCAGCCATCCCTTGCTGTTCACTCCAGCGACGCCCTAAGCCGAGGTCCGTACCCCACAGGGGGTGCCCTTAGTGCGCAGTCGCTTAGTTTTTTAGTAGCCCTGGCTGGAGGCTTTAAATTCATTTAAGGCATCCACAGGAAAGTCCGGTTAAGTTGTCACGGCCTCCTAAGGTCAACTACGAGATGCCATATCAAAAAAAAAAAGGATGAAGACTGTTATGAGAGCACTAACAAAATAAAATACATTCGTGTGATAGGGTTAAAATATTGTGTAAAATACCGCATTTATCTGTAAAAGTTACCCAGATTGACATTTTTATTTTATAGGATAGGTAATAGGTATTTGGGTTTTTGACGGCAAAGCTAAGATGAATGTCATGCTCATTTTTCATTAAATCAGAATTATAAAGTCATTTATTCAAATTAGGCTGAGAATCAGCACTTTTTGAACGTCAACATTACATAAGACAGTTTTTTTTTTTTTATATATTATAAACCAGCGCTTGACCGCAATCCTGCCTGATGGTAAGCAGTGATGCGATCGTTGATGGTAAAGCGCGCTAGTTTATTAAGAGCCTATTCACTCTAGCCTTGAAGACACTCAAATTGTAATGAGACGGAAACACCGACGCCGGCAAATTGTTCCAGTCCCTCGATGTACGCGGTATAAAGGAGGAAGCAAAACGCTTCGTCCGGATCGCAGTGGTGTCAACAACGTAAGGGTGGAAACTCGCCGTACGACGGGTCGTCCGATGAACTGTAGCGCGTAGGTCGTGTCACGTAATTAAAACTCAGATAAATCGAACTTTATGTATTGCACGAATGTAAAAGAGTACAATGTATTTGACGTGTAAAATGACGCGATACAAGAGTGTGATCAAGGAATGGATATAATAATGATGTTGTACAATGATGCAGAATATGATAATAATGTGTCTTACAAGCTATGCACTCACTTAAATACTAACTATCTCTATACTAACTATCTCTAAATGATAGTGGGGTAACCAATAACGAATCAGCTTCCGTCCTGCGATGCCCGCGCGGTGTTGCGTGCGTTCTTGATGCTGATTCGTTGATCGAGGCAGGCCACGGCGTATGATTGGTTAACGTATAACGCGCGCCAATTCAGTCACGTGCTAGATGACTCGTTATAGTTTCCCACGGACGTTGGTCCTGCAGATGTGGTCTGGGGTGAAATTTATGAGAACCCTCGCTGCGGGGGTCTGCGTCGCTGGGACGCGCGCCATGACTTCCGCGATCCTCGTGTGATTAATAGTCGACCTTTTTGGTGTAATTTGTAAGAGGACATGTGTAGCCTTTGTACATCGCCACAATAGCGAACACGTGTGGCATTTGTACAATGCTACAGTACTCCCCCCTTTTTAGCAAAGCGTACGTAGCGTGCAGGCGTCTTGATGATCCTGCCTGATCTGGTACGTTGTTCCCTCGTATGCGGGTCTGGATGTAGGCTGGGTTGCTCATCTGTGGTAGCTGCAGGTGCTTGATTGGTCTCGCTGTTCGTATGCCTGGGATCATCTTCTGTGTTGATTGTGTACGCAGGTTTGAGGCGATCTATCGATATATTGCTAATTCGTCCTGGTAACTGGATTGTAAAGTACTTTTCTTTACGTTCGATGATCTTGAATGGACCTTGGTATGGATGCTGCAGAGGTTTGCGGACGGTGTCATCGCGTACAAACACGTGGCTACATGTTTGTAGGTCGTTGTGCACGAACATACATCGCTTGTTTGCATGCGATTTGTATGTAGGTGTGAGCTTCGTGATAACTTCTTGCAGGTGATTGACGTAGTCGTGGTCCATTTTCGGTGTAGCTGGTGTCGGTGATATGAAATCGCCTGGTAGTCGTATTGCTTGACCGTAGGTGAGTTGCGCTGCGCTTGTGTTAGAGTCGGAGCGGATAGCGGCTCTGAGACCCATTAGAACAGCAGGCAATTCGTCGATCCATTTGTTGCTGTTTTCTAGTCTAGCCATGAGTGCGGCTTTTAATGTCCTGTGCCAGCGTTCGACGATTCCGTTACTCTGCGGGTGGTATGCAGTAGTACGGGTTTTTTCTACACCGAGTAATTGAGCGAGGTCTCGGAATAGTCGACTTTCAAACTGTCGTCCTTGATCGGTAGTGATTCTTATTGGACAACCGAAACGAGATATCCATACTTCGTAAAGTTTTCTTGCGACGTTTTCAGCGGTTGTCTCTTGAAGTGGTACAGCTTCGGGCCATCGTGTGCACCGGTCGATCATCGTGAGCAAGTATTTGTGTCCGCATGCTGACGTCGGTAGCGGTCCAACGATATCAACGTGAATATGTTGAAATCGTTCGCTCGGTGGGAATGTTGCGATGTCACTATGATTGTGTCGCTGTACTTTGGAGAGCTGACACGAATTGCATGTCTTAGTCCACTGGCCGATGTCGGTATTCATTGATGGCCAAAAGAATCGCTCTTGCATCACCTTCCGTGTGGATCGTACTCCTGGGTGGCTTGGGCTGTGCACGGCATTGAAAGCTATGCGACGAAAATCAGCTGTTAAATATGGACGAACGTGTGACGTTGATGTTTCGCAGAATATTGGCTTGTTAGTACCCGGTAAAATGATTTTCTTGAGTTGTATGTTGGTCTGTTGAGACAATGTAGGGATACAACTGTCGTTTTCTTGAGCTTGAGATAACTCGTCGTAGTTGATAGGTGATGGCACGTCGATAGTTTCGATGCGTGATAATGCATCTGCTACAACGTTTTGAGCTCCGCTCACGTGTCGAATGTCAGTAGTGAACTCGCTGATAAACAGTAGCTGCCGAATTCGCCGTGGTGTGTCGTTATCGGAAGGCGGCTTACGAATTGCGTAGGTCAGCGGTTTATGGTCAGTGTAAATCACGAGTTCTTTGCCTTCAAACATCTTTCTGAAATGTTTTATTCCCATATGTATTGACTGGAGCTCCCTGTCGAAAGTGGAGTACTTTTTTTTGTCTTTCCGAAAATTTCTTTGAAAAATATCCGAGTGGCAGCCATTGTCCGTTGCTTCGCCTTTGTTGTAGAGATGCCCCGGCGCAGGTAGCTGAGGCGTCCGAAAAAATAGCGATTTGGTCCTCTGGCGCACTGGATGGGTAAGACAATAAAGCAGCGTTTATTATGCTTTGTTTGCACAACTCAAAAGCTTTTGTCGATTGATTGTCCCACTTTACTTCCGTCTTGTCTCGTTTTTTTGAATTGTGAAGGAATGCATTCAGCGGTGCCTGAATGCTTGCGGCATTTGGGACATTGTCTCGGTAAAAATTTATCATCCCCATAAATCTCCGTAAGTCTTGAATGGTTTTGGGTTTTGGGTATTCTGTGATTGCTTTGACTTTGTCTTGAAGTGGTTTGATCCCCTTGCTTGATACTTCATAACCTAGGAACTTGACGGTTTCGCTGCCGAAAACACACTTAGAGGGATTTATAGTGACACCATACGTGTCTAATCGGCTTAAAACTTCCTGCAGATCTCCGCTGTGGCTTGCTTCACTTTCAGATGCAACGATAACATCGTCGATGAATGGGAATGCGTAATCTATTCCGTTGAGTACTTTGTTTATGAATCGTTGGAATGTCTGTCCGGCGTTCTTGAGACCTGGGCACATTCGTGGAAATTCGAATAAACCGAATGGTGTAGTGATCGCTGTCTTTTCGATATCAGGTTCGAAGATAGGTACTTGAGAATAAGCTCGGTTTAAATCGAGAGTACTGAAGATTTTCTTGCCGTGAAGTAGGTAGGTAAAATCTTTGAGGCGTGGGACTGGATAGCGGTCGGGTTTGGTGACGTCATTGAGTCTTCTGTAGTCACCACAGATGCGTAAGTCGCCGTTTTTCTTAGGAACGACGTGTAGCGGACTGGACCAAGGGCTTTTGCTTGGTCGGCAAATTCCTTGCTGCATCATGAGCTCGAATTCTTTCTTCACGGGCAGGTAGCGATGTGGAGGAAGAGGTCTGCACTTGTTGAACACTGGTGGGCCAGTAGTTTCGATGTGGTGTTCTACCTTGTGTTTGGGAGTATCCTTCATGCTTGATGGTCGCAGGATATCAGGAAACTTATTGAGGAGCTGGTGATACGGCTGTTCCATGTCGATACTTCGAACTGTAGGTTCGGCGGAACGAATGACTGATGCTCTGACGGTCAGGTTGGTAACTTTGTCGACGAGACGTCGGCCGGCTATGTCGACAAGAAGTTGATGACGCTTCAGAAAGTCTGCACCGATGATGGGTTTGCTGACTGCAGCGACGATGAATTTCCAGGTGTACGGCCGTCGTAGGTTGAGATCCAGTTGTAGGGTTTTCTCTCCGTACGTTGGAATGATCGTGTTGTTTGCTGCGTACAAACAGAAATCGGTTTGCTTTGCTTTCCCGCCTTTTGTCCTCGGTATCACGGAAACGTTTGCGCCCGTATCAATTAGAAATGACAGACGCGAATTCCTATCAGTTATGAATAGGCGGTGATACGTGTTGTTCGCGTCAGTTGCCACCTCAACCGACGCAGGCGTTAGTTTTCCGACTGGGCGCTGTTGTTGTTGTTGAAATTGCACGGACGTGTACATTTCCGCGCGTTTGCGCCGTACTTGCGATGATAATAACAGATAAGTGATTGTTCTGAATACTTGCGGTTACTATTATCGTTGCTTGTTGAACGCGATCTTGAACGCCGTCTGTCGAATGATCTGTGTGATCGTGGTCTGGATTCCTGCCTGTCCTTGAGTTCTGCCAGCTCCAGAGATAACTGCCTTATTTGATCGTGTAGGGCAGCCACATCGCTCGTGCGTGAAATCTGCGCGACCTGGTTAGGTTGCGCGATACTGTCCATTACACTGTCTGCTACTTGCGATAACTTTTCCAAGTCTGTAGTGTTGCTCACGGTGAGGACAGCGCGTAATGAGGGTGGAAGTAGCCGGGTCCACATGATGCGCAGTGTACCGTCTGGTATTTTCTGTCCGGCTAGTTCCCGCATTTTTCGCAACAGCTGTGAGGGTTTCTGATCTCCGAGTTCCATCTCATCCATCAGCTTCTGCAGCTTCCGGCTTTCGGATTCCTCGTAGACACTGATGAGTCGGGACTTCAGGGCTTCGTACTTGTTTTCAATGGGCGGGTTGATTATAATATCACTTACTTGCTGAAGTGCGTCCAGTCCTAGTCGGGCGATAGCTGCTTGATAGCCCGCGTGCACCTTGCCTCTGTGGCGCCATTACTGCTTCGAAGTGTGTAAACCATAGTCTGGGAGACAGCCGTGCTTGTAGTGTGAGCGTGTCGACTTGCCCTCCTACCTGTGTTGCGTTGCTTACCTGTGTTGCGTTGTTGGTCGCCATCCTGATTACTCTTCTGGTGTATCACGCAGCAATACCGTGAATATAGCCTCTTGAAATCCTAGTGGTGAGACCCGCTTGTGGGAAGCCACTAGAATGTGCTAATCACGAGTACCGTCACGTTTGTCTTGATTCACGTCGCTTAGGTCACCACTGTAGCGCGTAGGTCGTGTCGCGTAATTAAAACTCAGATAAATCGAACTTTATGTATTGCACGAATGTAAAAGAGTACAATGTATTTGACGTGTAAAATGACGCGATACAAGAGTGTGATCAAGGAATGGATATAATAATGATGTTGTACAATGATGCAGAATATGATAATAATGTGTCTTACAAGCTATGCACTCACTTAAATACTAACTATCTCTATACTAACTATCTCTAAATGATAGTGGGGTAACCAATAACGAATCAGCTTCCGTCCTGCGATACCCGCGCGGTGTTGCGTGCGTTCTTGATGCTGATTCGTTGATCGAGGCAGGCCACGGCGTATGATTGGTTAACGTATAACGCGCGCCAATTCAGTCACGTGCTAGATGACTCGTTATAGTTTCCCACGGACGTTGGTCCTGCAGATGTGGTCTGGGGTGAAATTTATGAGAACCCTCGCTGCGGGGGTCTGCGTCGCTGGAACGCGCGCCATGACTTCCGCGATCCTCGTGTGATTAATAGTCGCCCTTTTTGGTGTAATTTGTAAGAGGACATGTGTAGCCTTTGTACATCGCCACAATAGCGAACACGTGTGGCATTTGTACAATGCTACAGCCTCTTCGCACGCCTCTCCACCGAATCCAAAGTGGCAAGGTGACATTTCGCAGCACCAGCCCAAATGTGGCTGCAGTACTCCACACACGAGCGGACCTGTGCTTTGTATAAAATTAGAAGCTGCCCAGGTGTGAAGTACATCCGGACTTTCGCGATGACGCCTAGTTTTCTGGCAGCCACCCTGGCCTTGGACTCAATGAACCGCCCAAAGTTAAGGCTCGAGGAAATCTCAACTCCCAAAAGCTGAAGGCGGTCGGTACACTCCAAGGATACATTCTGAAAAGTAGGAGCCAAGGTAAACGGGCTCCTTTTGGCGGTGAAAAGACACGCCTGTGTTTTGGCGGCAATGAATGCTACAAGATTGGCATTGCCCCATTCGGAGACTGCCTGCAGTGCAGCACTCACACGCTCTACCATGGCCTCTCTTTCGGACCGGATTGTTTCCATACTAGCCCGAGCTTCCGGCAGGTATCTCTCCACAACTGTGCTGTCATCTGCATACCCATAGATACCGGGCATCAGCAGATCGTTAATATGCAGCAGGAACAGAGTTGCAGTCCCCCAAAACGCCCACCCATCGACACTTCCTAGTGCTTTCGCTGGGAAGAAGTGGCGGAAGAAACTCCCGAGCAGCACAGCTGTCTGTTCATTAAAAAATACATGACTTTATACAATACTATGTAAGTATAGTGATGAACAAAAGAAGATATAACAACAATGAAATTATTGAAAATATGCCACCTACCACGCCAGAATACCAGCAAAGCAAAACAATATATATATATTTGAATGAAATTTAAATAACTAAAAACTTATTACTTCAATAAAAGCCCCAGGCATAAAGGGCGCGACAGCTTACATATTGTTACGAATGCACCTTATGTCGAGGGCATAAGGTTCAATATCGCGTGACATGCAGTGCGTGACTTTTAAGCATTATTACTCGAGATCTAGACATTGTCTAGGTGTAATATAAAAACGCATTCCTAGACTTAAGGTGGCCTATTGAATGGTACAGGTTTTATCAATTTTGTCAACAAAGTGACGACATCGAAATTTCTAGAAACCCGTTTCCGGGAATTTACCGTAGGTACCTACTGAATGTACTCGAAGTTATGCGCTATTATTATTACGTCTAGACGATTCTGGAATGTTCGATCAGCTGGCCTATATATAGCGCCGTGACGCCGACGCCGAGTCAGTCTACACTTGACTACCGATACGAAAACAGCGACACTTAAGAAGCGATCTTTGAGAATACCTACTGCGACAACTGTAACGAGAACTGTGAGTACTACGTGAAGTAACAACTGTAGTGTTATTGTGTGTTTACAATACGGACTTCGTGGACGTAAGTGAAGACCTCGGTGCAACGTCAGCAACATTCTACTTGTCATTGCCTACAATCGACTGTACCTTCGTTGCCAATAAACTTCGTGACCCTTAACCGGTATTTTAGTACCCCTAGCCCGTAACAATTGGTGTCAGAAGCGGAATGCCGGTCACGCCAAGGGAAGACGAAAGAGTTCGCACGCGACGACAAGCAGCGATGGATTTGGCACGTCAAGAGGAAGAATCGTTTGGTGTCCCTGTACGCGTAGAAGATGCGGCCGTCGTAACACCGACGAATGTAAGTGCGCCTAGTACCACCACTATTCCCGGAACCAGCGGATGTGATTTATCGGCGTTACTGGCCCAGTTGACGGCTCAAATAAAAGGTATAGCAGAATCCCAGGCCGAACTAAAACAATCCCAGGCAGAAACCCAGGCAAAAATAGACAAATCCCAGGCAGAAACTCAGGCACAAATAAAACAATCCCAGCAACTAGTATTAGAACTAAATGAAAAGTGGAAAGAAACCAAAGAAGAGGTTAACGAGCTTAAAATAAAAACAGCGCAACAGGATGCCCGTATCGACCAGCAAGACATGCGCATAGACAAACAAGATGCGCGTATGGAGAAACTAGACAGTACCATCATGGAGTGCGAGAAAGAAATACAGTTTCTTCATAAAACGGTGCAGAAAGGAGGTATTAAAGGTGTGATACCTGTACCCAGTGCTTCGCCGACGTTCAAAGTACCTCACTTTGACGGAACAACGTCTTGGGTGGCCTTCCGTCTTCAATTCGAAAAGGTCGCAAAAGGCAACAACTGGGACGACGATCAAGCCGTAACCGCCCTTACGCTTGCTCTGCGTGGTGATGCGGTACAAATCTTAGAAAATATTTCCAGCGATTGTAATACCCTAGCCTGTTTGTTGGAAGCGTTAGAGTCTAGATACGGGGAGAAACACCTCGAACATGTCTTCAGGGCTCAACTCCGAGACCGGACACAGAAGAGCAGTGAAGGTTTGCAACAATGGGCTACGGAAATAGAACGCATTGTTCGAAGGGCGTATGCATCGACACCAGCATTAATCGATGCTACTACGGTGCAAGCTTTTACTGATGGAATTCGAGATGCGGAAGTCAGGGCTGCAGTTCGTCTGGGTCACCACCAGACTCTGAAGGCAGCCTTGACACACGCTTTAGAGGTGGAAGCTGTACGTCAAGATGGCCGACAACATCATCGTATCCGTGAGGTAACCGCACCAATAAAAACCCGACAAGGACCAACCTGCTATGAGTGCGGCGAAAAGGGGCATATTCGGATCAGTTGTCCCAAGAAGTCTAAGGGAAGAAGTACTTCTGGGACGCAGGTGGAAGCAGAGGATTTAAACTAGGAACAGCCAGGGCTATGGGGCGAGTACTGGCTGGTCGACGTGAAGCCCCCATTATAACAGTATCACAAGTGGGTGACGGAAACAGTCTTATTATAGAAGGAGAATTGAATGGTAAGTCATGCAGTTTCACATTGGATACTGGTGCATCAAGAACTATTGCACGACCGGAGCTATTTCCTCGGACCATAGCATGGAAAAGAGGGTCTTCACAATGCCGATTACAAACCGCCACCGGCCAACCAGTGCTCGTCCTTGGTGAAACGAATGTGACCTTGAAAATGGGTGATAAGACATTTACACATCCTGTTTTAGTAGCGAATATTACAGATGATTGCATAATAGGATTGGACTTTCTGA
Source organism: Sesamia inferens (assembly GCA_037179545.1). NCBI lineage: Eukaryota > Metazoa > Arthropoda > Insecta > Lepidoptera > Noctuidae > Sesamia > Sesamia inferens. Next base: position 2,325,814 of record CM073949.1, on the reverse strand, counting down.
AGAAACAACAGTGCATCCTTAATGTAGCAAAAGGAGTATTGAGTTTTCCAGAACAAGAAGTATTTCTTCAAGGTGCAAAACAAGGGTCAGTGTACTGTTTAAGGAAAACTGTATTACCACCAAGATCAGAAACTTTAGTAAATATTAGATTTTCACCAATTGGATGCCGCAAACGTTGCATTATAATAGAGGATTCTGGAGATCACCCAGACTGGATAACGGCGAGGACACTGATGATGATTTCCGATAAACCAAAAATACGCATAATCAACGTTAGTAACAAAGAAATAATTCTCGAAAAGAATCACATGGTGGGTGTGTGCGATAATGTAGCATCTTTGAGAAAAACAGAGGTGCACGAAAAGGAACGTGATAAGAAGTGGCAGGAACATGTATCGACACTACTCGAAAATTGTAAGGGCAATTTAAACAAGTTCGAAAGTCACAAAGTTAAACAACTGTTGCATAACTTCCATGACATCTTCGCGAAGACCGACGGTGACGTGGGAAGGACCGGGCTAGTCAAACACCATATAGATACGGGTGATACACAGCCGATAAGACAGAGACCACGTCGTATCCCCTTTGCAAGAGAACAGGAAGTCACGGAAATGTTAAGAGATATGGAGAAAAATCGGATTATCGAAGCATCTACCAGCCCTTGGTCATCTCCAGTTGTCCTAGTCAAGAAAAAGGATGGCAGTACAAGGTTTTGCGTTGACTACAGGATGTTGAATGATGCCACGAAAAAGGACAGTTATCCTCTGCCACGTATAGATGACACTTTGGACTTGCTAAGTGGCATGAAATGGTTCTCCACAGTTGACCTCAAAAGTGGATACTGGCAGGTGGAAATCTGTCAGCAGGATAAAGAAAAGACCGCTTTCTCCACTGGTCCTGGGAACGGTCTCTGGCAATTCAATGTCATGCCTTTTGGACTGTGCAATGCTCCAGCTACATTCGAGCGCTTAATGGAGCGCATTTTGGTGGGGTTGCTTGGTGATGCATGCCTGGTCTATTTGGATGACATCATCATTATGGGACGAAGCTTCGAAGAGCACCTACGCAATTTGGAGAAAGTGTTCCAAAAACTGCGTGAAGCGAATTTAAAACTCAGTCCTAGTAAGTGTACACTATTCCAGAAAGAGGTTGGATACTTAGGACACATTATTTCGGCGCAAGGAATTCGAACAGACCCTGAAAAAATAAAAGCCGTGTCGAAGTGGCCTACCCCTCGTAACAAAACTGAGGTACGCTCTTTCTTGGGTCTGTGTGCATATTACCGTCGGTTTGTGAAGAATTTCTCCGAGTTAGCGAAACCATTGCATCGCTTAACAGAGGAAAAGTGTCAATTTCAATGGAACTCTGACTGCGAACAGGCATTTGCGGTACTGAAAACTCACTTGTGTGAGTCTCCTGTATTAGGCTACCCTAGTAGGGAAGGCCGATTTTTGATAGACACAGATGCCAGCAATGTTGGTATTGGAGGAGTTCTCTCTCAAACACAAGGAGATCGGCAGGTCGTTATTGCATATTTCAGCAAATGTCTTTCCAAGCCAGAAAGAAATTACTGTGTTACCCGTCGAGAACTTCTAGCCGTTGTTAAGACCTTACAACACTTCAAGAAATATTTGATTGGGAGACAGTTTACACTTCGCACCGATCACGCTGCCTTACAGTGGTTGCTTCAGTTCAAAGACCCAGAAGGACAAGTAGCAAGGTGGATAGAGCAGCTGCAAGAATTTGACTTTGTCACTGAACATCGAAAAGGCAAGTCACACAATAATGCTGATGCTTTATCTAGACGGCCTTGCGAAGAATCTTGCCGACATTGTGCCAAACAGGAAAAGAAAGAGAACGTCCGGATTATCCAGGTGAACGCTTTGGATGAAGACTGGGATAATCGATCATTGGAAGAGGCACAAAAGGAAGATAGTGACTTGAAGACAGTACTCGAATGGAAGAAACGTGGCCAGAGGCCCGCTTGGAGTGAAATATCAGCGCTTAGCCCAACAGCAAAAAGTTACTGGGCTCAATGGGACAGCCTGATAATTGATAATGGAGTTCTGAAGAGGAAATGGGAATCACCTAGTGGACAGGAGGTCACCTTACAGATAGTTGTCCCCTGTGATAAAGTCGCATCAGTGCTAAAGCAGGTGCACGACGGAGTATCCGGAGGACATCTAGGAGTGAAGAAAACCTTGGAGAAGGTGAGAAAAAGATTCTATTGGGTGCATTGCCGCGAAGACGTAGAGGACTGGTGTAGGAAATGTGTAGCCTGCTCCTCAGTAAAGGGACCGCAAACAAGAGCCAGAGGTCGGCTGAAAGTGTACAATGTTGGTGCACCATGGGAAAGAGTTGCTGTCGATATAGCTGGGCCATTCCCTATCACTGAAGAAGGGAATAGGTATATCATCGTCATGCAAGACTATTTTAGCAAATGGCCAGAAGCTTTTGCAGTACCCAACCAAGAAGCTCATACCGTCGCCAAAAAGCTAGTTCACGAGGTGTTCTGTCGATTTGGCGTTCCCTTGGAGTTACACTCTGACCAGGGTAGAAACTTCGAGTCTTCGCTATTTCAAGAGGTTTGCCAACTACTCGGGATACATAAGACTCGTAAAACACCATATCACCCTCAGTCAGATGGAATGGTCGAAAGATTCAACCAGACGCTAGAGAATCATTTGGCCAAAGTAGTGGAAGAACACCAGAGGGACTGGGACCAATACATTCCACTCTTCTTAATGTCATACCGCTCTGCAACACATGATAGCACAAATTGTACACCGGCGAAAGTCAACTTCGGCCGAGAAATTAGACTACCCATAGATGCACTAACCGGAACACCCCCCGATACCCCTATCCTAGCCGTCGACTATGTGGCCGACCTGCGGCGTAAACTCGATAGAATACATGAGCTAGTGAGAGAGAGCGGTCTGAAAACCAGCGAGAAAATGAAGATCCGATACGACCGCAAAGCTAACGTGCCTGGATTTGAAGAGGGGACTTTGGTATGGTTACATAATCCCATTAGGAGAAAAGGAAAGAGTCCGAAATTTCAAGCCAAATGGGAGGGTCCGTACACGATAGTAACGAGGATAAACGATGTCACCTACCGGATAAAGAAAGGACCTAGAGGGAAGCTGAAGATCGTACACGTAGACCGCCTAGCTCGCTATTATGGATCAAATCATGCTCGGGACGAGCATGACTAAGAAGGGGGCAATGTTACGAATGCACCTTATGTCGAGGGCATAAGGTTCAATATCGCGTGACATGCAGTGCGTGACTTTTAAGCATTATTACTCGAGATCTAGACATTGTCTAGGTGTAATATAAAAACGCATTCCTAGACTTAAGGTGGCCTATTGAATGGTACAGGTTTTATCAATTTTGTCAACAAAGTGACGACATCGAAATTTCTAGAAACCCGTTTCCGGGAATTACCGTAGGTACCTACTGAATGTACTCGAAGTTATGCGCTATTATTATTACGTCTAGACGATTCTGGAATGTTCGATCAGCTGGCCTATATATAGCGCCGTGACGCCGACGCCGAGTCAGTCTACACTTGACTACCGATACGAAAACAGCGACACTTAAGGGCCTTAGTCTCATTTAGTAGCGTAAAATGGTCACTTTAGGAAGCTAATTTCTAATTAACGGCTTGGTTTTGAGATTTGAAAAAAATATATCTTGTCTATTGATTCATGTACAACATTTACTAAAGATGATTTTTTCGTAGGATTTTGCCTTTTGCCTTAAAAAAATAGTTACCAAAACGCTATTTTTGGCTAATATTCGTTATTACTTCTAAACGGCATTGATGTGTGGAAATATTTTTACACTGAAAAATTCGCGGTTAGAAGTACTACAGATATGCAAGAGCATATTTAAATCCATCAACATTTGCCAAGAAAATATCCTTATTTTGAAACATAGGTTTAGAGGTGCTCTGCGCGGGCGCGGGCGGCAGTCGTGCGTTAGCATTCAGACGGGAGGGTCGTGTCGCTTGCTGCTCTGCTCCGGCTATCGCCGACTACGCGTGGTTGTCTGTGTGAGTGCAAATATTTACGAGCGAATCGTGTCAGTGTACGTTCATAGATTAGCTCGCAAATGAGAATTGAAGATGCGTCTGGTGGCGTAAGTATCTATCTACCTATACTCTTGTATTTATACCTACATATTACTGTATTTTTCTTTATAATTACTATTAGCTTTTGTAACCATTTTTCTTTTACAATTGAAGTTAAACAATTACGAATTGTTCCAGGAAATCTAGAAAGAAATCTTTAGACTTGAAAGGCAATAATCCGACTAACTACATCCGCTGATAATATAGAAGACTCTATTCAGGTAAGTAAACACTCGCACTTAGATTATAATTTATAGGTTTGTAAGGAGATTTAAAAATAAAAATCTTATTAGAAATTTACGTAACTTGAAAATGTGATTTTTTGTTTATGGTGATATAAACCAAAAATTAGGACTCAATTAAAGGTTTTGGTGTAAAAACAGTTTTACAAAAAGTTTTGAGTTGATAGGACTTTTAGTTTTTGCGATATTAGCAAAAATGTGTAATAAAAACTCTTACTTGGATTATTTTAAATGATTCTTCCTGTAAATATTTTATTTCTATATGTAATTGTTTAAAGTAGCCGAAGCCGATGGACGCGGGCTGGCGGGCTTGGAATGTCACAGTTATCAGTAAATTTTTTTGACGTCCTCCGTGGCGCAGCGGTCAACACGCCTGCCTGCGACGTGGAGGCCGCGGGTTCAATTCCCGGCCAGGTCATGATGGAAAACGATCTTTTCCTGATTGGCCTGGGTCTTGGATGTTTATCTATATATGTATCTATTATAAATATAGTATCGTTGAGTTAGTATCCCATAACACAAGTCTCGAACTTACTTTGGGGCTAGCTCAATCTGTGTGATTTGTCCGTATATATACAGTATGTTAAGAAAACCCTGTCCGACCCGTAAGGATAATAAAGGTTAAGTAAACACATGACCAAATATGATATAAAATTTTACGTAATCTTCATAGTACCAATACAAATGAATTTTGAAATAACTTCCCCGAAATTTGGTAATTTTAAAAAAAGTGACAACACCGGTATTATTATGAGCGAATAGCGACAGCGATGCGACCACGTGCCGCGTGCCCTGCCGCCCGCCGCCCGCGGAAGGGTGCTTAACGCATATTTATTAAGTTACCTCTTTTTGCTAAATAATATTTATTTTTTTAGGGGGATCTTTTTTTAAGTTAGCCTGGTTTTGTATGCATTAGTAGAATCAGTTATCGATACCTAACAACACCTTCACGGGTCGGACAGGGTTTTCTTAACATACTGTAGGATATATATATATATATTTTCTGTTTTTCACAAATAATATTGTAATAACATTTTTCGAATTACAGAAAAGAAGAGAAAGAAACCAATCGACAGAACTTAAAAGTTTAATTTGCTTTTTAGGTCGAACACTAACGCAGTTGATTCTAGGTCAGACATCCATACAGAATGTCGTCAAGAAAATGATAATATTATATATCTTTATGTGCACAAAAAAAAACGACGCAAGTTCCATCATCATCATTCAGGTAAAATTATGCCTGCATGTCCTACAACCTATATTTTTAGTTTACAAATATATCATATACCTGTAAAATTAATTTTTTGTTAATTCTTAATTAATTTTTCTTGATAAATTCTTCATTCCTTGACAAAAATCTCTAACAGTGTTGCCAAATGCCAGGGTTAATTAAAATGTATGTTATATCTTTTTTTAGCTAAAAATATCACCAAAACCTCAACAAATCTCAAGCTTGTTTCATCGAAGGGCGACGCATAATTAATATTGCTTACTTTTATTCAGAACTAAAGAAAATTGCCAAGCACGGAGAATTATAGACTGTGGTTTAGGATCTGTGGATATTGTTGGAGAACGTTCCCTATTTATTTTTAAATGCCGTATGTGTATGGAAACATTTTGCACATCCTACAGAAATCAATATCAGCTGTGCAGTTGTAGGAACAATAGAAATAGACTGTGGCCATTCTCAACTGCAAGAAATTTCTGCAGCTTTAGATATGCCTATAATCTCGCATGTTATTTATTGGATCGAAGAATTAAAATTTACAGATTTTAAAATAACTCGTCTTTTATTTGAAACCTCATCACGACGAAGTACATTCAATCCGACGTCACTGACACAGTATAAATAGGGTACTATCTCTTTATGGAAAACGGCCGAAACTACGCGCTTTGTAATCTCAAGACATCTATATAAAGCACGGTTAGCGCAGCGGTTAAGCTATTGACTGCTGCGCTGCGTGTCGCGGGTTCGATTCCCGCGCGGAACAAATATTCAGAACATGTCCTACAAGTAGTTGTTCCGAGTCTGGCTCTTTGTGGCTGTGAATTTATATGTTTAAAAATGCACCCACGATAAAAGTAATTTCTAGTGTGGTTCAACGTTTTTTTTTTTAATAAAAATATCACAAAGTGCCTAGTGCGCGTTTGTTTTACGTTAACGCGATGAACTCGTTTATGTTATTCGCATTAGTAATTAATTCAAGGACACTGCAAAGACATGATACTCATATACTGAAAAGTAGTGAAAAAAAAAAATTCAAATATGTTGAATCGATAGATATTACCATCTACCATTAATTTTTATGTTAATGTTATGATATATTATAATGTGTGGGTACTTGTTTTACAAATGTCTGTCAGTCTGCGATCGGCCATTAAACTGTGTAACGAGCACTCCTTGATTTTATTTAAACATTGATCAAGAATACTAAAAATATATTATAGTACGATATTACCATTTATCAATGCAAAATATACATTTATCGTCTTGCATCCATAACCCCGTCTGAAATCGTAGGCACAAATCGCGACCTACACGCGGCTTGTCTGCATCTCTGGATATTCTTTGATTGTCGTTTTAGTTTAGCGCGCCACCGCGCGCATTTTACGAATTCGGGAGTACGGCGTTTAGCTCCGCCCACATGCACAAGGTCATTGAGGCTACTATAACCGTTAAGAAGCGATCTTTGAGAATACCTACTGCGACAACTGTAACGAGAACTGTGAGTACTACGTGAAGTAACAACTGTAGTGTTATTGTGTGTTTACAATACGGACTTCGTGGACGTAAGTGAAGACCTCGGTGCAACGTCAGCAACATTCTAGGTACTTGTCATTGCCTACAATCGACTGTACCTTCGTTGCCAATAAACTTCGTAACCCTTAACCGGTATTTTAGTACCCCTAGCCCGTAACAATATTTTTGTATTGAAAAAAAAAGTGAATTATATGAACTCGTATAAGGTGTCAGTAAGCTAATTTTGGAGAAAGAACACAAACATTGTCCTGAGTTAATGAGAGCGACCAGCTATTCTTATCATTTAATTATCACTTACAGAATAATATGCCTTTGAACAAAGCTTGGATTTGATTTGTGTTTTAAATGCATTGTAAGGCAAGTCTAGCAAAGCAGAGGGTATCTTGTTATAAAAAGTTATACCAAGCCCAACAAAAGAGTTATGAACCTTTTGCAAGTCGGTGAAAAGGGGCTCTCAGTTTGTCCTTGTTTCAGTGTAGCTACCATGAGTTTACATTACGATACTCGATCTTCGATATCGAGCGCGTTTGGCGCTCTCATTGGTTGAGAGTTCTTACAACCTTGAAGCGGGCCAATCGATGAGTCAAACGCGTTCGATATCGACTATCGAGTCTCGTAATGTAAACTCATGGTAGCTACACTGGTGTTAATATTATGTATATCACAGTTTTTGGTGTACACATGAATATTTTGCCTAACATATAAGATATTGGCTAAGATAAATTGTGAAGCAACCGTTAGAATACCAATATCTTTAAAGAACTCTCTCAGAGAAAATCAGAGTGTACAAATATATTTTGTATGGCAGTGGCATTGTCCCACAGTAGAATACCGTAAATAACTAAAATAAACTAAACTAGCTGTATCAACGTCTGTATACTGTCTTACTTTCCTGACGGCGTAGGCGGCCGAACTGAGCCTTCCTGCTAGGGTTGATATGTGTGGTCCGCACTGAAGTTTGGCATCTACTTTTATTCCCAGAAAAACTGCCGAGCCCACAGTTTCAGGAACCTCTTTGTCTAAAACAATGTTGGGTCCTAGATTTCTAACGTTAGGCAAGGCGAACTTTACACATTTCGTTTTCTTGGTATTAAGAACTAGGTTATTTGACGTAAACCAATCCGTAACTGTTGAGAGTGCACTGTTTACATCGTCAAAATCATGTCTATTCCTGTCTACTTTAAAAATTAGAGAGGTATCATCTGCAAACAGCACAACGGCACAGATGTCCTTTAAATAGAATGGTAAATCATTAACATATACTAAAAACAAGAATGGACCCAGTATTGAGCCTTGCGGTACACCTAACTGAACTGGTAGCCCGGAAGATTTCACACCGTTAATATCTACACCTTGTAATCTATTATGTAGGTAAATAAGAACCTATCACGTTGAGAGCTTCATTTTGGACACCGTAATGGCGGAGTTTACGCAAAAGTATGTCATGGTGCACGCAATCAAAGGCATTGGAGAGATCACAAAAAAATCCAATAGCATTTTGCGACTTCTCCCACGCGTTAAATATGTGTTTCAGAAGAGCAGCATCCATAGTCGAACGACCCTTTGTGAAACCTTATTGTTCACTATGTAAGAGATTATTCGAATTAAAATGTTTTAATAACTGCTTAAGTATGAATTTTTCAAATTTTGGTACTCCTTTTGCACGGCATTAAAAAGGGCACCATACATTTCATTGGCATTCTTGTATTCTGCAATGGATGGTGTAATTTTATGGGCTACATTATTTTTAAACATTTTGCAGCAACTAGCTGTATAAGGCCTGCATTGAAGCTTATACGGCTTTTTATGTAATTGAATGGGAAAGCTAGCTAATAAACCACAGTGGTCGGATCATAGGTCATTTAGGTAATACAAATTTATTATCGGCATTACAATAACTAAATATATTATCAAGACAGATTGAGGAAGATGCCGTGATACGCGTAGGTTCAAAAAACAAGTTAATTGGACTTTTAAAATTATTTATAGGGTCGTTTACTAAATAAAAGCGCGTGATTTATGTAGTAAAAAGTACATTCAGTTAATAATTCATAAAGGACATTGAAACAAAATTGGCATATTTCCAAATGAACAAGAAATGAAATGAAGATAATTAAAACCCAAAGTAGCATATTATATTACATTAAATGAACAAAACCTTAAAAACAAATTATATCAAATGTGTTGACTTCAAAACTAGCCAAAAATTAAAACAAAGCTTAACAGAGAGCAGCTCAGTCCCTATATTATCTAAGTCCATTTAATTATTTATTGCATATGCAAAACAATAAAGTTAGAAGAAGAAGGAGCGAGTAGATGTGTGAAATGTATCGTAATAGAACACCTATACTTTGATGACGACACGATGATAATTCGGGGCAGCGCTTCGAGCAACTGACTGAACTGAACTTTGCGCGTGTCTAGCAGGCTACGGAAACATTTGAACACAGACAACTTTGAACGCTTTCATGTGCGTTTCGAAAACTGACAACGAATGGCAAAATAAAAATGTTTTAACAAAGCTTTGAACAAATACTCAAATACCCGTACTACACATGTGTCCCAACAAGTGTTCAAATAAGTGATCAAAATGCTGAGCTTTGTGATGGCGGCGCATGGACCGAGTCTTTTTGGGAAGTGGAGATTGTTGTGCGACCACTTCGCTTTGAGACGCGAACCAGGGCACATCTCTGGGGCTAAACTATCGGTTTGCCAATTTAAATTGTTATTGTCAAGATTAGAGGGTATATTCACACTTCGTGCTTTAATTCAAAATTCACCTACGAAATGGAACCCTTACCACCACACCAAGACGCTGTCGACCCTACCGCTCTGCCGCCGCTGACATCGACATATTTTTGTTATTTTTACAATAATTTTTGTTTTTTTTTTTTTTGTTTTATAGAAAGAACTAATTCGTGACTTTATTTTTATTTTATTTTATTTTAAGGGCAGTAATTACCTTTGGCTACGACTTCCCTCATAACACTACACTCCCACTACATACCTACTACAAAAACAAGCCAACCACTCAAACACAGTACTAACCTAATGTTATCTGCGGAAACTTTTATTTGGCCTTCTTTCACTTATTATCTTCTATCTCTAGATATGCTAGCTGTAAGTTTCTTTAAAATGTAAAAATAAAATAAATAAATAAAACTAAGTATGTTAAGAGTCAACTAACAGTCTAACCTGATATAGTCGAATATAAGTATTTTAAATGAAACGATTTATTATCTGACCTCGAAAATCCAGATAATGTGTAATATGATGCTTTTTTTTCCATATTGTAAACTAGTGCTTGCTCGCAATCCCGCCTGATGGTAAGCAGTGTTGCAATCGTTGATGGTAAAGCGCGCTAGTTTATTAAGAATCTATCCACTCTAGCCTTGAAGACTGGTGGTTAGACTTTCAGGCTTGATAGCCGGAACTAACATCTGATTGATAAGGTTACCTATATCACTGTTCAGGTTGTTCTGTGCCGGTGGCGCTGGCGCTTCCTGCTGCTCCTCTTCATCATCAGAACCGAAGGGATCTGTTAATTCTTTACGAGTCATCAGCTTTTCTGGTCGAGCGGGTGGTGGCTCAAAAGGATAAATATATATTTTTTATAATGTTATGTAAACAGAAAACTGCTAATCCGCGGTTTAATAGAGCTTCAGAGGCTAGACATCAAAATCAAAATCAAAAATCAAAGCATTTATTTCAAATAAACCAGTTAGAGGCACTTTTGAATTGTCAGAAGACAGAAGGTCGGGTAAAGCTAGTCGCCCATTCCAAAGAGTAGGTACCTATGGAGAAGAACGGGCAAGAAACTCCATGGACACTCTTTTAAATTATCAAGCTATTGATACAAATATTTGATTACATCATTCATTTTGAAATCAATCGTGTGAGAACGACGCAGAAATATATTGTACGCTGAGAGCGTCCATTATGAAAAAAAAAAAACAATAATTCAGAATTTAAAATACGCCGTAGCAGCTAAGAGATGACCAGTCCCCTCTGACGGCGTCCGTTCACGAACATGACGTATGGATCAGCATCATTCAGCTCAACCATATTGAAGGGAACCTAATGACCCAACACACACGCCACCACCAGCGAGACATTTGAGTGAGTATGACATACTCTCAACAGCCATAGCACTATCAAGTCAATAAACGACTAACCCAACAAATAGATGCTTTACAGCAAGTAGATCGTGCTCACACGTGTTCCATGCAATTATACAATACCTACTAGGAAATTGAATCTACACAATGCAAAGACAGTTTTGTCCATCTATGGGTCTTATGGGTCGGACAGGGTTTTCTTTACATATTGTATATATAGGTATGTATTTGCGGTATGCAAACTCCGTTTAACTTCATTCGACTAGTGACACAATAGTGTAACATTTTTATATTCGCATTTTTTTATTAAGCGTTTCGCCTCTTCTTGTACAAGATGTATCTGACATCGTAACGCAAACTTCGCAAAAAGGCTAGATCGCATGCCACTAATAAAATTATAATAGTTATTTACGTTAATGAACGGTTACAGAATTCACAGTGTTTAAAAAAAGTGTCGGCTCGGCCTATGATAGTTGCAAGCATGCCGCCGTGCGGGTTTGTTGGTATGACGTTGAACCCTGATGTGAACCCTATTAAATCAGCTGATTAGATAGTTTTTCGAATTTTGTTTTCATTGCGCTTTTTGTGTAAGTAGCGAATTAAATAATTTTTACTTTTAAAATCTTATTGGGTTATAAATAAAGTTTTTTTCTTAAATCATGAAAATGCCGACGAAAAATTCCACCACTGGGGGGTTCAGAATCATGTAAGTACATACTGGATCCATCAATCCATGGTACTCATTTGTGCGTCGATGTTCAGATACACCCTTTATGCATCGAGGGACAGGAACAATTTGCTTGCGGCCGCGTTTCCGTGGGACTACAATTAAAGTGGCTTCAAGGCTAGAGTGAATAGGCTGTTAATAAACTAGCGCACTTTACCATCAACGATTGCATCACTGCTTACCATCAGGCTGGATTACGGTCAAGAATAGTATAAGTGTGCCTAATAAAACGAAGGTTTTATTAGGCATACTCCCAATTCCCAAAACGACTCTGTCCACGTGCCGCATCACAAAATAACGTCACAGCGTTTGCCCCACTACTACAGAAGTCAAATGAGCAACTTTCATCTAAACTACACCGCCGTCCACCACATATATACAATATATACATATATTTTAAGTGAAGCCTGTTTTACGTTAGCCCCCAAAAAACAATCGTGGAATTCAGTTATATATCACGCTTTTTACATTCCCTCGGGAATAATAATTTTCCCGGAATAAAAAGTACACCCTATTATTTAATCCGGACTTCTTACTTTATGTCTGCAAAATTTCAAAGAAATCGGTTCAGTAGTTACGGAAGCAGAACAAAAAAACTCACTTTCCCATTTATAATAGGTATTAGTAAGTGGTACGGACCACTTCGTGCGCGAGTCAGACTCGCACTTAGCCACTTTTCCCGTTTAGTTCGTGATAAAAGAGTACAATATACGTGTGTGTATGTGTGTGTGACATGTCTAAATAGAAAGTCTCAAGTCATTACAGTTCTGAACGCAGTACATATCTGTACTGCGTTCAGAACTGAAAGTTGCCATGTAACTAAAGTTGTTCGTGTATACCCTGCCCAAGCAAGAACTTCAATAATTTCTATTCAACGATTCGTGGCTACTGCGTTAAAACTGTAGTCTTATCATGCTAAGTTCTTGAAAGTTCACCTTTTCGCTTCACTATTAATTAAGTTAACCTCGTTTTGCAAGTGTTACTTAACAGTTTCCACTAGATTACTCAAGGTGTCGGTTATTTGTGCTGTTTGTAATAAATTTATTCTTTGTTTTCATTCAAAGTTTATGTATGACGATTGTTTATTAAATAGGACGTCTAATGTCAATAAAGTAGATAAAGCAACGGTTGTGGTGTTGATACCCAGAGGTAAAGTTTTCCGAAATTGACAAATTTCCCTAATCAACAATGAACCATAACCATTCGGCGATAAAGTTGAAAATCTATTACTAATAGAAATCTAGATAGACTGTATTAGCTTGTTATTCTGGTACGTCTGTACGCATCCTATTATAAATAACATCAAGGTCGAATCGTATGCATATTTATTTTTGCTCAGTTTGACCGGCAATGTTGGTGGAAGTATTCGATATTATTGTTGCAAATTGATTTCCAAGTCCAAACGTTTTATTGATCTAAGAAATTAAACCGTAAGTATTATCTCACACTGTTGAACTATTTATTTAATTATATGTATTTATACATACTTTAGTGTACACCACAAAACTACATAACATAAAAAAAAAAAACGAGTGTGCTTATGACCACACGACTGAAGTGAAACTTCTTTTGCACCATCTGTATGTATATATATATATATATATATATATATGTGTGTACAATATATACATGTATACACATATACATATATTAATTTTCTATAAATATTTAAATTTATTTCATGCTTTCATTTATAAATTAATATTTTTGCATAGACCTCCAATTAAAAAAAAAAAAAAAAAAAGTGGATTCCCTCGGGGCCAAAAGGTCGGGCTCTTCCTCCTGAATCAGGGGACCCCAAACTCGGGTAGTCCACGACCTCTGGTTCCCGAGATAATCCACGGGGGGTGAGGTAACTAAAGGGGGTCGGGGAGGGGGATAGGTTTCGTGGGGTTGCGGGGGGGGAGGGGGAGGGGGAGAGGAGGGGAGTGGATTCCCTCAGGGCCAAAAGGTCGGGCTCCTCCTCCTGATTCAGGGGACCCCAAACTCGGGTAGTCCACGACCTCTGGTTCCCGAGATAATCCACGGGGGGGTGAGGTAACTAAAGGGGGGGGGTAGATTTCGTGGGGTTGCGGGGGGGGAGGGGGAGGGGGAGAGGAGGGGAGTGGATTCCCTCAGGGCCAAAAGGTCGGGCTCCTCCTCCTGATTCAGGGGACCCCAAACTCGGGTAGTCCACGACCTCTGGTTCCCGAGATAATCCACGGGGGGGTGAGGTAATCAATGAGGGGGGTCGGGGGGTGTTCGCAGCGTCATGTTCTCGAAGAAATTCATAGTTCTTAATCAATCAAGGTACTTAGCTTAATAATTGAGCTTATGAGGCTCGAAAGCAATTTGTACTTTGTGTCCAATTATCGTATTGTGACGATATCTTAAAGCTTCTATACTTTCAATTATATCAGAAATGTTCAGCAAAAATATATAAACCAATATAAAGGCCAGAACAGAACGAAATTTATTTGTGCTAGTAGCTATTTATTGGGGGTTCTGGACCACCGCATGTCCAGCGTAACTAGACCCGTGCGTGTATGTATTTTGGTAGGCGCGCGCGATCAGGTTATGTTGGTTTTGGTCCGTTTGCGGTTGTTTCAGCGGATGTAAAATTAGATAAGGAATGAATGTTGGTATAGTTTCACATTATAATTGTAATCGTTACTAGTAGCTCCATCTATTGAATTTATTGTGATTGTTGGTATGGAGGGGTGGCGGGGGCGAGCGGGCTCAGTAGAAATATTAAAATATTAAAACAATGATTTTTTGTTTCTGTGGTTGATAGCTGTGACGTAGTTTATCGAGGCGGGTGCGGGACGGGGTAGTGTGGGTTGATAAGGATGGTACGTGGTTAGTCATACAATGTATGTTTAATAGAGGACAGGAAATGAATAGTACAGACGGCAGCAGATTAAGCTACTACGATCTGTCAAATTTGTTTAATTAATTTTCAACTTTATCACTAAAGTATAAGGTTCAAAGTTGATTGGGAAAAAATTGATAGTTCGGGTAGCTTGATGTGTTGGTGGCTGGTTCAGGTTATGCTGGTTTTGGTGCGAAATGCCATGTTTCTGCCGGTTGTTCGCTGTGACGTATGATGTTAATACATTATAATGATTGTAATCGTTACTAGTTAATAGAGGACAGGAAATGAATGGTACGGACAGCAGCAGATTAAGCTACTACGATCTGTTAAATTTGTTTAATTAATTTTCAACTTTATCACTAAAGTATAAGGTTCAAAGTTGATTGGGAAAAAATTGATAGTTCGGGTAGCTTGATGTGTTGGTGGCTGTACAAACTGCGATCAGGTTATGCTGGTTTTGGTCATGTTTCTGCGATTGTTCGCTGTGACGTATGATGTTAATACATTATAATGATTGTAATCGTTACTAGTAGCTCCATCTATTGAACTTATTGTGTGATAGCGTTGATTGTTACTATGGAGGGGTGGTGGGGTGGTGCGGGGCGGGGGCGGCGGCCTGCGATAGCTGTGACGTAGTTTGTCGGGGGCGCTGCGGGGCGGGGGCGCTGCGGGGCGCTGCGGGGGCGCTGCGGGGCGGGGGCGCTGCGGGGCGGGGGCGCTGAGGGGCGGGGTGGTGCGGGGCGGGGGCGGCGGCCTGCGATAGCTGTGACGTAGTTTGTCGGGGGCGCTGCGGGGAAGCGTGCTGCGGGGCGGGGGCGCTGCGGGGGCGCTGCGGGGCGGGGGCGCTGCGGGGTGGCAATATTACTCAGTAGAAATATTAAATATGAAGAACAGGTTAGAAACAATGTTACGCGCTGATAATTACTCAGCTGCATCCTATTAGAAATGATAAAGAAAATTTAAATATAAAACGAATGATGAAAGGACTTTATTCTCATTAAGTTGATGTGCTTCATATTGATTAGCAGTAAATAATAATTATGGAGCGTGAGAAGACGCAGTTGTTTTGTGGTTCTGAGAGAAAGAAAAGAGCGGAGGGAAGGGATGAGTGTGGTATACGCGTACAGGATGACTCAGTGAGTAGTAAACCTACAACCTCGTCGTTGAGTAGAGAAAACATAGTGAGGAAGATGTATCAAACAGCTGAATTTCCATTTTTCAAGTTAAAATCAAGACGACTGCTCACTTTCGAAGACTGGCCTGTAGGTTTACGCCAGAAGCCTGAAGATCTTTCAGAAGCTGGTTTCTTTTATACTGGTTATGGAGACAGAACTAGGTGTTTCCATTGTGGTGGAGGCTTAAAAGACTGGGAAGAAGATGATGATCCTTGGCAGCAGCATGTTCAGTGGTTTAGTCACTGTGCTTATGTCAAGTTCAAACTTGCAAAGAGTTTCATGTAAGGTTAAAAGTAAAATAAAAGACTGTGTACTACAAACATAATGAATTTTATTTAATTATACTATAATGCCCCCAAGCCAGTGTGTTTATTCCATCCTCAGTAATACATCTTTTATCATCATCACCAGAAAGTACTTTTCTTCTCTTAATTTTTTTTTTTTTTTTTTTTTTTATTTATTGTGCCGTCTATCGCTTCTTGCGTGGCAAGAATTCTTTTTTTGCCATTCTGTTTTAGCAGTCCTTTCTTTTTTTATACCGCTATTCCTTTTTTGCGGCTTACGCCTTGTCTTTTTATTTTGGGTTGCTCTTTTCCCACGTCTATTTTTGTTTCTTTTCTTTGTCATCTTTTTTATATTTACAATATTACTTATGCTAGTCATAACTTACATCTATTATATCTATTACTATCTACATTGGCATATTCTTATTCTATTCTTGCCGACGGCACAGTGCTTGGCTGTGCTGCCCTCGTCCGGTTTCTCTCCACTGACTGTTTTGCGACCTTGAGGCAGAACCGCTCCAGGTACGGCCTGGAGTGTTTGTCCGCCATAAGGTCGGCTATAGATGATTCTGTTAAAGTTCTGCCAGTACTTACCTCCAGGTCGTACCTGTCGCGGTTATGCCTCGGACACTCGAAAAGCAAGTGCTGTACAGTTTCAGATGCCTGTGTGTCACACACACAGGCTGGACTATCCTTAAGTTTGAATTTGTGCAGGTACGCGGCGAAGCCGCCGTGACCCGTCAAAATTTGCGCCCAGATAGACGTCCTGTCGAGGCACTTCAGGACCTTGCGCGCGCGTACCACATCGGGGAAGAACATCCGCGTGACCCCAGCCGTGGCCCCGCCGGTGTACCTCCCGTTCCAGACAGCTACTGTGCCCTCCCTCAAACGTCGCTTGACGTATGAGACTGGACACCTGTCATACGCTGGGGCGACCCTGGACTGGGCCGCCGCCTGCCCAGCCAGTTCGTCGGCGCGCTCATTGCCGGGGATCCCGACATGAGCTTTCACCCAAAAGAACCGGAGGACTTTACCACTCCCCTCTTGCTCCCTGATATTCTTACGAATATGGGTAGCAAGGGTCTTCTCTTAATTTGTGTATAAACATGATGCTTATCGCTAGCAAATGTATACATGTTATCATATTTTACATAACCACAATCAAGTGCTATTTTATAATTTTCGAAATGTAACTTTCTTACAATAGGAGCGGAGGTACCTTTGTTTCTCTTTACAGTCAAATCATTTAGTAAAACATAACTATACATTTTGGAACGTAAACCAACAAACTCTTTGATGATACAACCATTGGTTTCATCTTTCATGAGGCCGACAACCTTTTTGTTAACTAGTGGTAGATTGTAAACATTGTCCTTGGGGAAATCAGAGGTGTCAAATCTAGCCTCTAAGTCCTGTCTAATTGCTTCATAAAAATCTTTAGTTGTGATTTGATAGATGAAAGAATCCGTATCTGTGTAGAGCAGATGTATATTATGGTTGTATTTAGGTAGCATATGAGTAGTGAAAATTATACATAACATGCTTGGAAAGTTCTAGTACAGTGAAACCAGCATAAATAGGTTTATTGTATAATATTTTTGTTTTGTTCATTTGTACTGCTACAAAACCTTCGGAGAAAATCTTACAGCTATGAAAATTTAGATTGAGCTATGTATCTTTCAGCACCATATTTGCATTTTGTCTTTATTTTCTCATCGCCCCACACGTTACAAAGTTTCACATCAATTCGCTTCCCTACATTCTCTATGGTTTTACCAAAAATAGAATTGTTCATGAGCTTATAGAAGTCTTTTTCAAATAAATTTTTAGCTAATGTTCTTTTCTGTGTGTTTAAATCTATGTAGGGCTTAAGCCATGGAGATTGCTGAAACGATAAGATCCTATGGATTTTTTTACAAACTAATCCATGTTCTATACATTGCTTCAAGTTCACATAGTGAATTACATAATTGTATTTGTTGTCGAGAGTAAGTAAAAGCTTTTTAGTTTTACCATTTGGTGGTGTTTTTGTTTCGGCACAGAATGGATAGTTATTGTGTAAATCATGTAAACAATACGGATACTCCAGATCCACTTCCAAAATGTAACCGATATCTGAATCAGGATGCTGTGCTAATATATCGAATGAGTTAATTTCATGATTCGTTAACCAAACAAAGTTTGCATAAGGCAGATGTTGACTCATAGCATAACCATACAAATTATTAACATCCAAATATACAATGAAACTGTCATCTCGTGTGGAATTGTATGTGGTTGGATCCATAAACTTATTGTTAGCTTGGGCGTGTCTTTTGGAAACTTGACTAATACCACCTCGAATACCGGACTGTAAGAACTGAATCATTTCATAATCAGTGAGAAGTTCGAGATTTATCCCCGTATGTCTCAACATGGCATCCCACGAAAGACTGGGTGCTGTGAGGTATCTACAAGGATCTAGTTTATATGCAGTCAAACAAATACTGCGGAAGTTTTCAAACACTTCAGCAAGTAATAGAACATCTGTTTTGAGATACAAATCACAGTATTCACCTAGCGTCTCTATATTAAATTTATTCCATACAGTTTGCGCATGCATGTAATCATCATTGGAAATGTGTGCTTGTGTTAGTTCACTGTAAAATGATTGTTTATCAGGTAGTGATTTGACTTCAAGTTTGCTCCAACAGTCAAGGTACTCGTATGGAAACACACCTTTTCGTGTTAAAAGGCTGATTTGTTCGGGATCCGAAAAATGTTTGGGTAATATATGAAATTGATCTCGTGGGCGGCATTACATATAATACATCTAGATAGATTCGGTGTGTGGGGGTGGTGAAGACGGTGGACATTAGAAATGTGTCAAATGTTTTGCGTCATCGCGTTTGATAACACTGTGTATGTGTGCGTATCCATATGTGTGTGTGTGTGTGTACCACCATATTGGTGTATATGTAATGGTAGTGGTGAGATAAAAAGAAGGTTAATAGTATCGTGTGCAAAGAGATAAAATAGTTAATAGGAAACTCGTGAGTAGGATAAGATATAATAATGGTATATAAGGTGGGAAAAATAGTTAGTTGGAATGAGATACAGTCAAGTATTGGATTTGCTTTGTTACGAAGTAATGTCTGATATATTTTCAGAAAGCAGCAACGACGAAGTAATTCAAGATGTACGTGAATTTGCTATGTGCCCGAATGCATCTACATTGGACGACGGAACGCCTCCTCGAGTTGAAGAAGGACCTGGACGAGTTGAAATGGAAGAATCCAGTATTGGGTATGCAGTGGATGGAGAGGGAGAATGTTCCTCAGCAACCGTTGCCCCTCTCTACGATGCAAGAAAAGGAACTGGAGGTATTAAATGCTTTCTTGACGGAACTTTACAGAATAAGCGGAGCGATGGAGCTACACGGAAAGACGTTAGCCGAAACCTTGGCGACGCATTCGAAAATGTACATGCCGAGCGAGTGTCCCAAGAAGGAAGTAGCAGTGTCACCGGAGCAGTATCCGCAGTTGGTGCAAAGGTATGGAGTTTATTTAAAAGAAATTTGGTCCCAGTCGAATCCCCAGACAGATCCGATATGGTCGGTAAGCTTGGGGCAAATATTCGAGAATTTGAAGAAGCCCTGGCCGATTGCGGAAGAACTTCAGCAGTTTTGGAAGGAATCAACGGAAAAATCGAACAACGATTGGAGTACTACGCTAAGCAGTGTAGACACACTAATGCAGACAATTTGTCCCAAATTAGAAGAGTGCTTCATGACACAATTTATTTCAAATCACGAACCGAAAGTTGTCTTAAAGATTTTACAGAGTTTTTGGAAAGAATCGTGCGCAGCCTACAAGGCCTTTCTTGGTACGCAATTGGGTTCCATCCTGAGACTACGCGAGACTGGACACTTACTACAGCAGAGAATTTTGCTATTCTCAACGGTATCAACAGATGGGTGTGTAACGGTACGTCTCCCTACACAGCAGGTAAAGTCTTTAGTCCCGCTCGATCAAAGGTATGCTGGACCGGAGACGAGTACTGGCGGTTCAACGGACACGAATTGGTGCGACAGTGCGGCCTCAGTTGGAAAACAATCGAGCATACTACCCTATCTGAGAACTCAACCATACTCTCGGCCGGGCACTTCCACATTGTACACGGATGCAGCTGGTACAATCACGAGTGCCGACACCTCAGCAAGTCTTTTGACGTTGCTGAAAGAAAGAGACCAGCTGTTAAGTCATCTGATATCCCAGAAGACTACTTCGAAAATATTTTCAAGTATATCGCTACCAAACCAAGATTCCTATGTCACCTTAAGATGTCCAATCCAAACGGAATCCACTTTGTTTATGGAACTGAATCTATTCAAAAAGTCGACTTATTGTCAAACTCCTCCACAGCAGAGATGGCGTCATGCGATTCGCCGCATAAAGAAGGATTTCTCGGAAGCAATGGATCGTCGAATGAACAATCTACTAAAGGAATTAATCGACCTGGTTACGGAAAGCGTCACAAATCATCCGATGATGGAGAAGATAGAACCAAGAGACTCCTCCAATTCATATTAGAAGCACCTACCTTTCCTTTGGAAAATATACTACGTACAAAACTATGGGACTATTCCGACTATAGTACTATGATTGCTAGTGATAAAATAATACAACGTTGTTTGTTTCTAGCACAAAACAAGTTTGCCAAGTGGACCTTCAAGCAATTTGAGCAGTACTATGAGAGCACAGCAAAGTATCCGCACTGGGCAGTCACCGACATTGATGACATTCACGAGTACTACTATACAGTGGACAAGAGTCTGGACATTTGTGAGTTGCTACTAGATTTTCAGTTGGAGAGTTGTGAATTACTTATAGATTTAGACAAGGAGGAGAAACGTTCACATTTCTTGAATGACTTGTACGATATTCTAGAGAAACAACGTCCAAAAGTGAATTGTTTTATGGTTAAGAGTGAACCCAGTGCAGGTAAAAACTTTTTCTTTGACGCTATATGTGCTTGGTATATTAATGTTGGACTTGTACAGAATTTCAACAACTTAAATGTTATTGTAAAATTATTTCTTAGATTCTATAATAATGGTAGAATTTATTTTTTTGTGTAATTCATGTTTCGATAAGGTACCATTATAGGTTGGCATTAGACATAATTTTAAGTTGTTGAAATTCTGTACAAGTCCAACATTAATATACCAAGCACATATAGCGTCAAAGAAAAAGTTTTTACCTGCACTGGGTTCACTCTTAACCATAAAACAATTCACTTTTGGACGTTGTTTCTCTAGAATATCGTACAAGTCATTCAAGAAATGTGAACGTTTCTCCTCCTTGTCTAAATCTATAAGTAATTCACAACTCTCCAACTGAAAATCTAGTAGCAACTCACAAATGTCCAGACTCTTGTCCACTGTATAGTAGTACTCGTGAATGTCATCAATGTCGGTGACTGCCCAGTGCGGATACTTTGCTGTGCTCTCATAGTACTGCTCAAATTGCTTGAAGGTCCACTTGGCAAACTTGTTTTGTGCTAGAAACAAACAACGTTGTATTATTTTATCACTAGCAATCATAGTACTATAGTCGGAATAGTCCCATAGTTTTGTACGTAGTATATTTTCCAAAGGAAAGGTAG
Source organism: Sesamia inferens (assembly GCA_037179545.1). Classification (NCBI taxonomy): domain Eukaryota; kingdom Metazoa; phylum Arthropoda; class Insecta; order Lepidoptera; family Noctuidae; genus Sesamia; species Sesamia inferens. The sequence continues at coordinate 2,303,872 of CM073949.1, read as the reverse complement.
GTGCTTCTAATATGAATTGGAGGAGTCTCTTGGTTCTATCTTCTCCATCATCGGATGATTTGTGACGCTTTCCGTAACCAGGTCGATTAATTCCTTTAGTAGATTGTTCATTCGACGATCCATTGCTTCCGAGAAATCCTTCTTTATGCGGCGAATCGCATGACGCCATCTCTGCTGTGGAGGAGTTTGACAATAAGTCGACTTTTTGAATAGATTCAGTTCCATAAACAAAGTGGATTCCGTTTGGATTGGACATCTTAAGGTGACATAGGAATCTTGGTTTGGTAGCGATATACTTGAAAATATTTTCGAAGTAGTCTTCTGGGATATCAGATGACTTAACAGCTGGTCTCTTTCTTTCAGCAACGTCAAAAGACTTGCTGAGGTGTCGGCACTCGTGATTGTACCAGCTGCATCCGTGTACAATGTGGAAGTGCCCGGCCGAGAGTATGGTTGAGTTCTCAGATAGGGTAGTATGCTCGATTGTTTTCCAACTGAGGCCGCACTGTCGCACCAATTCGTGTCCGTTGAACCGCCAGTACTCGTCTCCGGTCCAGCATACCTTTGATCGAGCGGGACTAAAGACTTTACCTGCTGTGTAGGGAGACGTACCGTTACACACCCATCTGTTGATACCGTTGAGAATAGCAAAATTCTCTGCTGTAGTAAGTGTCCAGTCTCGCGTAGTCTCAGGATGGAACCCAATTGCGTACCAAGAAAGGCCTTGTAGGCTGCGCACGATTCTTTCCAAAAACTCTGTAAAATCTTTAAGACAACTTTCGGTTCGTGATTTGAAATAAATTGTGTCATGAAGCACTCTTCTAATTTGGGACAAATTGTCTGCATTAGTGTGTCTACACTGCTTAGCGTAGTACTCCAATCGTTGTTCGATTTTTCCGTTGATTCCTTCCAAAACTGCTGAAGTTCTTCCGCAATCGGCCAGGGCTTCTTCAAATTCTCGAATATTTGCCCCAAGCTTACCGACCATATCGGATCTGTCTGGGGATTCGACTGGGACCAAATTTCTTTTAAATAAACTCCATACCTTTGCACCAACTGCGGATACTGCTCCGGTGACACTGCTACTTCCTTCTTGGGACACTCGCTCGGCATGTACATTTTCGAATGCGTCGCCAAGGTTTCGGCTAACGTCTTTCCGTGTAGCTCCATCGCTCCGCTTATTCTGTAAAGTTCCGTCAAGAAAGCATTTAATACCTCCAGTTCCTTTTCTTGCATCGTAGAGAGGGGCAACGGTTGCTGAGGAACATTCTCCCTCTCCATCCACTGCATACCCAATACTGGATTCTTCCATTTCAACTCGTCCAGGTCCTTCTTCAACTCGAGGAGGCGTTCCGTCGTCCAATGTAGATGCATTCGGGCACATAGCAAATTCACGTACATCTTGAATTACTTCGTCGTTGCTGCTTTCTGAAAATATATCAGACATTACTTCGTAACAAAGCAAATCCAATACTTGACTGTATCTCATTCCAACTAACTATTTTTCCCACCTTATATACCATTATTATATCTTATCCTACTCACGAGTTTCCTATTAACTATTTTATCTCTTTGCACACGATACTATTAACCTTCTTTTTATCTCACCACTACCATTACATATACACCAATATGGTGGTACACACACACACACACATATGGATACGCACACATACATAGTGTTATCAAACGCGATGACGCAAAACATTTGACACATTTCTAATGTCCACCGTCTTCACCACCCCCACACACCGAATCTATCTAGATGTATTATATGTAATGCCGCCCACGAGATCAATTTCATATATTACCCAAACATTTTTCGGATCCCGAACAAATCAGCCTTTTAACACGAAAAGGTGTGTTTCCATACGAGTACCTTGACTGTTGGAGCAAACTTGAAGTCAAATCACTACCTGATAAACAATCATTTTACAGTGAACTAACACAAGCACACATTTCCAATGATGATTACATGCATGCGCAAACTGTATGGAATAAATTTAATATAGAGACGCTAGGTGAATACTGTGATTTGTATCTCAAAACAGATGTTCTATTACTTGCTGAAGTGTTTGAAAACTTCCGCAGTATTTGTTTGACTGCATATAAACTAGATCCTTGTAGATACCTCACAGCACCCAGTCTTTCGTGGGATGCCATGTTGAGACATACGGGGATAAATCTCGAACTTCTCACTGATTATGAAATGATTCAGTTCTTACAGTCCGGTATTCGAGGTGGTATTAGTCAAGTTTCCAAAAGACACGCCCAAGCTAACAATAAGTTTATGGATCCAACCACATACAATTCCACACGAGATGACAGTTTCATTGTATATTTGGATGTTAATAATTTGTATGGTTATGCTATGAGTCAACATCTGCCTTATGCAAACTTTGTTTGGTTAACGAATCATGAAATTAACTCATTCGATATATTAGCACAGCATCCTGATTCAGATATCGGTTACATTTTGGAAGTGGATCTGGAGTATCCGTATTGTTTACATGATTTACACAATAACTATCCATTCTGTGCCGAAACAAAAACACCACCAAATGGTAAAACTAAAAAGCTTTTACTTACTCTCGACAACAAATACAATTATGTAATTCACTATGTGAACTTGAAGCAATGTATAGAACATGGATTAGTTTGTAAAAAAATCCATAGGATCTTATCGTTTCAGCAATCTCCATGGCTTAAGCCCTACATAGATTTAAACACACAGAAAAGAACATTAGCTAAAAATTTATTTGAAAAAGACTTCTATAAGCTCATGAACAATTCTATTTTTGGTAAAACCATAGAGAATGTAGGGAAGCGAATTGATGTGAAACTTTGTAACGTGTGGGGCGATGAGAAAATAAAGACAAAATGCAAATATGGTGCTGAAAGATACATAGCTCAACCTAATTTTCATAGCTGTAAGATTTTCTCCGAAGGTTTTGTAGCAGTACAAATGAACAAAACAAAAATATTATACAATAAACCTATTTATGCTGGTTTCACTGTACTAGAACTTTCCAAGCATGTTATGTATAATTTTCACTACTCATATGCTACCTAAATACAACCATAATATACATCTGCTCTACACAGATACGGATTCTTTCATCTATCAAATCACAACTAAAGATTTTTATGAAGATATTAGACAGGACTTAGAGGCTAGATTTGACACCTCTGATTTCCCCAAGGACAATGTTTACAATCTACCACTAGTTAACAAAAAGGTTGTCGGCCTCATGAAAGATGAAACCAATGGTTGTATCATCAAAGAGTTTGTTGGTTTACGTTCCAAAATGTATAGTTATGTTTTACTAAATGATTTGACTGTAAAGAGAAACAAAGGTACCTCCGCTCCTATTGTAAGAAAGTTACATTTCGAAAATTATAAAAAAGCACTTGATTGTGGTTATGTAAAATATGATAACATGTATACATTTGCTAGCGATAAGCATCATGTTTATACACAAATTAAGAGAAGACCCTTGCTACCCATATTCGTAAGAATATCAGGGAGCAAGAGGGGAGTGGTAAAGTCCTCCGGTTCTTTTGGGTGAAAGCTCATGTCGGGATCCCCGGCAATGAGCGCGCCGACGAACTGGCTGGGCAGGCGGCGGCCCAGTCCAGGGTCGCCCCAGCGTATGACAGGTGTCCAGTCTCATACGTCAAGCGACGTTTGAGGGAGGGCACAGTAGCTGTCTGGAACGGGAGGTACACCGGCGGGGCCACGGCTGGGGTCACGCGGATGTTCTTCCCCGATGTGGTACGCGCGCGCAAGGTCCTGAAGTGCCTCGACAGGACGTCTATCTGGGCGCAAATTTTGACGGGTCACGGCGGCTTCGCCGCGTACCTGCACAAATTCAAACTTAAGGATAGTCCAGCCTGTGTGTGTGACACACAGGCATCTGAAACTGTACAGCACTTGCTTTTCGAGTGTCCGAGGCATAACCGCGACAGGTACGACCTGGAGGTAAGTACTGGCAGAACTTTAACAGAATCATCTATAGCCGACCTTATGGCGGACAAACACTCCAGGCCGTACCTGGAGCGGTTCTGCCTCAAGGTCGCAAAACAGTCAGTGGAGAGAAACCGGACGAGGGCAGCACAGCCAAGCACTGTGCCGTCGGCAAGAATAGAATAAGAATATGCCAATGTAGATAGTAATAGATATAATAGATGTAAGTTATGACTAGCATAAGTAATATTGTAAATATAAAAAAGATGACAAAGAAAAGAAACAAAAATAGACGTGGGAAAAGAGCAACCCAAAATAAAAAGACAAGGCGTAAGCCGCAAAAAAGGAATAGCGGTATAAAAAAAGAAAGGACTGCTAAAACAGAATGGCAAAAAAAGAATTCTTGCCACGCAAGAAGCGATAGACGGCACAATAAATAAAAAAAAAAAAAAAAAAAAAAATTAAGAGAAGAAAAGTACTTTCTGGTGATGATGATAAAAGATGTATTACTGAGGATGGAATAAACACACTGGCTTGGGGGCATTATAGTATAATTAAATAAAATTCATTATGTTTGTAGTACACAGTCTTTTATTTTACTTTTAACCTTACATGAAACTCTTTGCAAGTTTGAACTTGACATAAGCACAGTGACTAAACCACTGAACATGCTGCTGCCAAGGATCATCATCTTCTTCCCAGTCTTTTAAGCCTCCACCACAATGGAAACACCTAGTTCTGTCTCCATAACCAGTATAAAAGAAACCAGCTTCTGAAAGATCTTCAGGCTTCTGGCGTAAACCTACAGGCCAGTCTTCGAAAGTGAGCAGTCGTCTTGATTTTAACTTGAAAAATGGAAATTCAGCTGTTTGATACATCTTCCTCACTATGTTTTCTCTACTCAACGACGAGGTTGTAGGTTTACTACTCACTGAGTCATCCTGTACGCGTATACCACACTCATCCCTTCCCTCCGCTCTTTTCTTTCTCTCAGAACCACAAAACAACTGCGTCTTCTCACGCTCCATAATTATTATTTACTGCTAATCAATATGAAGCACATCAACTTAATGAGAATAAAGTCCTTTCATCATTCGTTTTATATTTAAATTTTCTTTATCATTTCTAATAGGATGCAGCTGAGTAATTATCAGCGCGTAACATTGTTTCTAACCTGTTCTTCATATTTAATATTTCTACTGAGTAATATTGCCACCCCGCAGCGCCCCCGCCCCGCAGCGCCCCCGCAGCGCCCCCGCCCCGCAGCACGCTTCCCCGCAGCGCCCCCGACAAACTACGTCACAGCTATCGCAGGCCGCCGCCCCCGCCCCTCAGCGCCCCCGCCCCGCAGCGCCCCCGCCCCGCAGCGCCCCCGCAGCGCCCCGCAGCGCCCCCGCCCCGCAGCGCCCCCGACAAACTACGTCACAGCTATCGCAGGCCGCCGCCCCCGCCCCGCACCACCCCACCACCCCTCCATAGTAACAATCAACGCTATCACACAATAAGTTCAATAGATGGAGCTACTAGTAACGATTACAATCATTATAATGTATTAACATCATACGTCACAGCGAACAATCGCAGAAACATGACCAAAACCAGCATAACCTGATCGCAGTTTGTACAGCCACCAACACATCAAGCTACCCGAACTATCAATTTTTTCCCAATCAACTTTGAACCTTATACTTTAGTGATAAAGTTGAAAATTAATTAAACAAATTTAACAGATCGTAGTAGCTTAATCTGCTGCTGTCCGTACCATTCATTTCCTGTCCTCTATTAACTAGTAACGATTACAATCATTATAATGTATTAACATCATACGTCACAGCGAACAACCGGCAGAAACATGGCATTTCGCACCAAAACCAGCATAACCTGAACCAGCCACCAACACATCAAGCTACCCGAACTATCAATTTTTTCCCAATCAACTTTGAACCTTATACTTTAGTGATAAAGTTGAAAATTAATTAAACAAATTTGACAGATCGTAGTAGCTTAATCTGCTGCCGTCTGTACTATTCATTTCCTGTCCTCTATTAAACATACATTGTATGACTAACCACGTACCATCCTTATCAACCCACACTACCCCGTCCCGCACCCGCCTCGATAAACTACGTCACAGCTATCAACCACAGAAACAAAAAATCATTGTTTTAATATTTTAATATTTCTACTGAGCCCGCTCGCCCCCGCCACCCCTCCATACCAACAATCACAATAAATTCAATAGATGGAGCTACTAGTAACGATTACAATTATAATGTGAAACTATACCAACATTCATTCCTTATCTAATTTTACATCCGCTGAAACAACCGCAAACGGACCAAAACCAACATAACCTGATCGCGCGCGCCTACCAAAATACATACACGCACGGGTCTAGTTACGCTGGACATCCGGTGGTCCAGAACCCCCAATAAATAGCTACTTGTGCTCTTAGGTAATCAATTGTTAACAAATCTTAAAAAGATCCAAAAAATATATATTGCCTTCGGCGAGATGCGAACTCACAACTTCATACTCGACTCAATTGTTAACAAATCTTAAAAAGATCCACACGTCACAGTGACACTGGAGTTAGGCCAGCACAAGAGGCATCGAACAAGCCTAACATGACCTCAGTAAAAGTTGCTCGGTTTTCAAGATATTTCCAATTTAAACTTTTTCTAAATTTTCAAGTTTCTTAACATGTTCAGTGCTAGCATTATGTTAGATAGCCCTCAGTTTCCATTTTTCTTTTGCACTCTTGTTGCGAATAGTTGCTTAAGATGATAGAAGTGTTATTTCGTTGACAACTTATGTAAAATGTGGAAAAATACTGGATTGAACTTGAAAAAAATTGAACAACGAAAAATAACTTTCAACTTTGATCACTTGCCGTGAAAAAAATTTCAAAGAAACTAAATGAGCAAATAACTTTAAAAACTTGCATGTGTTATGCCAATTCCAAAATGGTATAACACATGTATCTTATTGGTTTAATAAGTTTACAGTAAATGCTCGAACTGTCTAATTACGGCTCAATGTTCTTAAGCTGATTTCTGATATGGTGCGAGCTGCATCGAATACACGTCGCCGTAACTCTTCTTCGGATCTTATTGGTTTCGCATAAACTTTGTCTTTTAGACAACCCCAATAAAAGAAATCTAAGGGATTTAGATCCGGGGAACGCGGTGGCCATGAAATTGGCCCCTGTCGCCCAATCCATCTTTCGGGGAATGCGTTGCTTAGGTACTGACGTACTGGTAAGGCATAGTGTGCTGGGCAGCCATCTTGTTGGAACCACATCCTTCGTCTCAGCGCCAACGGAGTATCTTCCAATAATACAGGAAGGTTGTTTCGCAAATGTTCTAAATAATTTTGTCCATTCAGAACAGGCGGCAACTCGACCGGTCCCAATATTTGACCGTTGAAAATTCCCGTCCACAGATTAATTTTAAATTGGTACTGTGATAGGTCTTCTCTTTTTTCATGTGGGTTGTCTAATTGCCAGCTATGGATGTTGTGCAAATTGATATACCCATCCCTTTTGCAGGCTGATTCGTCGCTCCATAACACTTCATTGAAGAAATTTGGATTTTCTCTCCATTTCTGAATCATTGTCCGGCAAAACTGGACACGCGCAGCGTAGTCCGCCGGAAGCAGTGTTTGGACGCGTTGGATATGGTAGGGATGGTATTTGTGGCGTTTTAAAATTCGATGTGCCGAAGATTTGGGAACACCAGTGCGGCGTTCAATAATTCGCACTGAAGTTCCTGGCTCCTCTCGTACTTGCTCTAACACCACGTTGTCGTCAACAGTCCGAGGTCTTCCTTCTGAGTGACTCACTCCAGGTAATCTGCCATCACGATAAGCGTTCACAACTCTTAAGATCACTTCGTAAGTCGTCGGATTACGGTTTGGATATCTTTCGGAGTATAATCTTGCAGCCAATCTTGCGTTGTACGAAACATTGCCTCGATTGGAAACCTGCCTGGTTTCGCCGTAAATCAAGTGCATGTCCGAGTAGTCACGGTGAGTGTATTGGGTACCACGATTTGCCATCGTTAATAAGACAGTTCCGTAAAGCAATATCAGTGTCCAACAGAGCGCCGAGTTGTCGTTCAAAACAGAAATCAGAGTCCAGGGAAAAGCCAAGTCGATTTAAATTAAGGAATACACGGAAACAAGGAACGCAGAGATTAACACGGTTGTCGTACGAAACGCAAGGTAACGAACTGTCGTAACAACTTGATTTGCAGTGCAGGGCCATAAGAATTAAAACTACAACTACCCCTCTTTCTTCTCCATTTCTTTGAAAAGATGATAACGACACGTACGTCAAAAACAAAGCTATTTGCTTACAATATCTAGCCGACAAAAGGGTAATAAACTATCCTTATCTTTCATTCTCATGCATTTGACAAACAAAAAAGCTAATAGATAACAATAACAATGCCTTATCGTTGCGCGTGACATTATTTTTTTACCTGCTAGCGGTAGCTTCCGGGGTTCCTAGTATTAGTGAAGCATTAAAAAATCGTATAATATTAAAATAAGACACATGTGTTATACCATTTTGGAATAAGCATAAGACATGCAAGTTTTTAACGTTATTTGCTCATTTAGTTTCTTTGAATTTTTTTTCACGGCAAGTGATCAAAGTTGAAAGTAATTTTTCGTTGTTCAATTTTTTCAAGTTCAATCCAGTATTTTTCCACATTTTACATAAGTTGTCAACGAAATAACACTTCTATCATCTTAAGCAACTATTCGCAACAAGAGTGCAAAAGAAAAATGGAAACCTGAGGGCTATCTAACATAATGCTAGCACTGAACATGTTAAGAAACTTGAAAATTTAGAAAAAGTTTAAATTGGAAATATCTTGAAAACCGAGCAACTTTTACTGAGGTCATGTTAGGCTTATTCGATGCCTCTTGTGCTGGCCTAACCCCAGTGTCACTGTGACGTGTCGTTTTTGGGACACCCTGTATATTGCCTTCTGCGAGATGCGAACTCACAACTTCATACTCGACAGGTCATGCAATATTTACATGAGCCAACTCCTTGTTTGTATTACAGACGAAATAGGACTATACTCTGCTTCCGTTCGCCTTCATCATTTTTTTTCCTATCATTTTTCGTAACGCTTTCGCTAGTTTACTCCCCAAGTCAAGCGTGCCTAAAGAAGTTTCACTTCAAAAATAGGTTAAAACTACAAAATATACAATGGCCGGGCTTATCGCTATTGCAATCTTTTCCATGCAACCTTAGAATGGACAGTGACTTTCCTGGACATAAAATGGGGCTGTCATTGGTGCTACATAGGTACATATAAAAATCTCATATTTCATTATAACATCTAAATACCTATTAATTGGGTAAAAACCTCGGAAAATTCTCCATAATATATGGTGGCAACCAATGTCTTAACACTACACAATTATAATAAGCTGCTTGTAATTAGTAAGAATGGCATAATAGATAAAAATATTACTCCCAGTGACAATTCTAATTGTACCATACTGTACTGTGTAATTTAAACTCATATGTATAGCATACCTAACCACCAATGATTAGTTATGCGATTTCAAAACGTTTTGTTACTATAGAAATCTGTAATTATCAAATGTAAAAATTAATGCATCCTACGCAGTGCTTTTAATAGCCAGGCTGACTAGTCCGCCCGATTGGAATCTGTAATTTTAAACACTTTGTTTTGCACATATTCGCATCGGTCGTGTTTAGACTGACATACGATTAAATGATGTCATTTCTTTCTCCAGATGGTGTCTTTTACACCAATTACGTTGTCAGGGGATAACCTGGGTCAGCGACACCATCATCTCAACTCTTTAGTGCATGAGGCTAAAGTAAGCGGAGCTTCGTTCCAGGATCTCGAAGCCTTCCCCGAAGAGTCACCAGTCGATCGACTATTTAAAATAGACCTCGCCATAGAACTCAATCACCTAGACTACATAATACATAATTTAAAAGATAACGACATGTTATACGTAAGCAGAGCCCTGAAATCAACATGGCTGATAGACCGCCGTGACATTATTAACCCTAAATATTTAGAAGATGTTCTCTTCCCAGAAATGATTACAACAGCAGTTACCAAAATGAAACACTGGCTTTACATCAATCTACGAGATCCAGCAATGTGCCAGGAGTTCTATCAGCACTACAAAGAGAACTCATTTGAGTTTGCCATAAAGTTTCTAAGTCACTGCAGTAACGATTTCATTATGGTAGAGTCTCCCAAGATATTAACTAAATTATCTCCTCGTACATTAAAAGTGCTGTGCGAGAAATGTCCCAGAGTCGCCAAAATATATTTCGACTCGTTGGCGACGGACGAAGATTTGAAAGTCCGCTATCTCCAACACGAACAGTCCTACTACAACAGCGTAAAATGCGTACTGAAATCAGATGCAGATGTGTTCCTTGACATCACGGAAAATTATTTCCATATGAATAAGTTTAGCAGATTGAGTCCTTTGGCAACAGACTACATCTTGCGCTGCCATAAAACTAGATTCACAAATAAGTTGGAGCTGTACGTTGCGTATTTGCTACACATCCCGACTCTTGCTGCTCGGCTCAGTGTCGAAGAGTGCCAGGAAGTAGTACTAAAGCTAGCACGAGCAAGCTACTTGCAGCATTGGTTTGAGTACAAAGTCGTAGAGCCACTGATAAAGCGCATTAGACCCGATAAGAGAGCTGCGTTCAAAAAATTAGTGTTCGTTGAGAAGGATATCGGAGAAAGAGTACAAAAATGGCCCTATACCACGCCGGAGACACCGCCGAAATCGGACTCTGATCCGCATATATTCGACGACGAAAGTTATAGGCCCGTACGTGGTATGCCAAAGTACAGAAAGCGTATAATAAAAAAAAAGAAAGGTGCGTGTATGGAATATAACATCATCGAGTCATGCGAGAATATTAAATCGAATTTAGACCGACTGTTTGAAGAGTTTCGTTTTATCGGGTTCCACCGAGCTCTGCACGACTTAGGACAGCGGCTTGGAGCTGCAGGTTCTGCGGACGGGCGCCGTGATATCTTCCTTGTTTTGGTCAGCAAGACTGGTGGACGCACTGACGCGGTGTCCGCTCTGTTGAATCTCGCTGTACGATACAGCAACGAGCCACCGCACACACGGGCTTCCATACTGCGCAGTCTGGTCAAGCGCGCTAACGTCTGGCGCCTGCCTGCAGAGGTCTGGCAGAATTTTCTTGATTTTGGGCACGGACTCGGGCTAGATGGCGCACCATCCGAAGCAGCTTGCCGTGAGGGACTGCACTGCGTCGTGATTCGTCAGTTATTGGCTGGCGAATGTCAACAAAACGTTCGGGACGCTTTTCTCAACGACTTTACTACGTTGGCAGAGTATTCCCTGAAGGTGGATGAGCGTAAGCGCGTTGCAAATGGTCTTCAAAATATGTTAGCAGTGGCCGCCACAGACGTAGAACCAAAAGTCGCCGCAGAACGGCTTTATCAATTGCTCGATGTCATTGAAATATATCATGTTCGTGTTGAGGCAGCATCACCTGCAGTGGAAGCAGCGAAGAGCTTGGCTTTGCGTGACGCAGAAGCAGCTCGTTCCTTACTCGAACGGTTATATGATGCCAGGATCGGACGTCGTGAATTACTTCGGATTAACCTAAAGTTTCGGTGTGATCAAGGAGCTCTCATTAACGCACTACGGCACGACCCTCTTGCCCTCGAACTTAAAAATGTTGCAGACATACTAGCTAGAGATCAATCAGAATATGATGTATTCGTTTCGAAGTTAATGATATACTTCAACCAGAAGGAAGACTTACTTACAAAACAACTACGGAGTGCGTTAAAAGAAATGATCACTGAACAAAATCATGAAATTCACAAGAATGTTAAGTTTGCACGCACGCTGACAAGTCTCTTTTACAAAGATTTTGAGAAAGAATTAAGGGAGTTAGATGCAGCGGGTAAAGAATATATGATATATGCAGCGGCGCTACGAGCTTGCGCACACCGAGCGCGGCCTGTCGTCAACTTGGCGGACTGGGGCTGCCGCAAGGCTGGCGTGAAAGCAGTGGCGACGCAAGCAGTTCGCTGTCGGGAAATGGCAAGAGCTGAATTAACTCGTGCCTTAGCAGCTGAACGTCGCACAGTAAGAGTTGCCTTAGCACTTAGTATGCAATCTGCGGGTGAATTAATCCTCGACAGCTTCCAATCAGCAGCGAAGTTACGTCCCGTAGTTGCACTGCGTGTTGCGTTGCACTACTTTAGACATCACGGCACTACTGCTAACCCTGGAGTATGGGATATCGTTAAACCCTTGTTTTCAAGTGTAGACTTATCATCCCGCGAAAGGCTTCGCAAGTTACTACGAAAAACCGAATGGATTCCGTCAAACATCAAACCAGACTACTATGGAACGTTGTACTTTTTGCTTAACAAAATCCCAAATTCAGGCGCAGATTACGTGCTTTGCGATATAAGTATGTTTCTTCCTGAGGTAAAAGAAGATATGATCGAAAATATACTGCTTAGTGTGTTCGAAAGGGTTAGTGAGGATGAACCGGAGATACCACAACCTGCAATATTTATCAGATATTTCATGTTGTCTAAAAGTAACGAAGATCTAGAGAGGAAGTTCACCAAAGTTGGTAACAAATTTATGGAGATATTAGAAAAGTTGCGTTGTAAAGAAGACTTTAGTTTTAAATGGAGACTTAATCAAATGAGGAAGTGTCTTAAGTACAACACAGCGTTTGGAGACACTAAATATACATCGTGTTTGTCAGTGATCGAAAGGTTCTTAGATTGGACGCAGACGTTTATGGCAAAAGAGGAATACTTTGATAAGTATGTACATATACATTTAACGATGTTGTATTTCAAAGCTTTTAGACAGAGTATGAAACAGATGCCAGAAGTGTTCGCTGATTCAAAGAGGAAAAAGTCAGAGGGTGTGGAGGCTGTAGGCTTCGTCTTCGGACGATATATAGTGAAGGAGGTAGCTGAACTTATGAATACGTACTTCGAATCCATAATAGAACTTTATATTCACGATTTGGTTGATTACTTAGGTGTAAGCTTCCCTTGCGGAACTTCGAGAAGTAAGTTCATTGAGTTCGTTCACAAAGGTATTCTAGCAGAAGCAGTCGGTATCCAGCGTCGAATGGCAGTGTACCTTCTTAAACATCATCGATTCGAGCTTGAAGATAATAGCAGAAAAGAGCTCGAAGAACAGATGGTGCAGGATAAATGTATTGAGTTGTTTAGTCATGCTGAAATATTTAATTAATAGACTTCCAAATGGGGGTAGCTGCGTAACACATTACAGTAGTTTTTGCTTTAATTTTGAAAGTTCAACAACACACATTTCGATATATATATACGTTGGTGAATCGATAAATGTTTTGTACATATGAAGCAATGGTTTAGCAACATCCTTCAAAATCATTCAGGATTATGATTGATCGAGTGTTACGTCATTAGGGTACTGTTTTTTTTATGATATAATTGTTTTTTCTTTTCTATATTTTTTTTTTGTTTGTCATGAATAAGTCGTACCTATTAATAATATAATTTGATAGAGAGTTTGATAGTTTCTCGCGTATTGTTACAAGTTTTTTAGAATGAAATAAATGTTTGATTTTAGTTGTTACCTACTTTAATTAAATAAATCATTCCCATGGAGCATAAAATAATTTTGTGAAGTAGTGAAGGGCGATTTGGGGGACTGCCTTATGTAATTTTGATGTTCAAAAAATGCTGATTCTCAGCCTAATTGGATTCAATGACTTTTGATTCAGAATATAAAGCCATTTATTTTTTTTACTCACTATACAATTAACTTGCTTTAGCTAGCATGGAACTTATACTTTCTTTGTTATTTCAATAATCATGATGTTTCTCCTCAAAAAACTTTACAGACGTCAACCATGACGAAAATTTTGCAGCTACCATGTGTAAGGTTTTATTAAGATAAATAGGAAATTAGAAGGAAAAAGGTTGGCTACACTGACGAGACAGATGACGTAGCGTGAAGTGGGCGCGAAAAAAGAAAAAAAAAGAAAAAGCGCGGGGATAATAAGTTTGGTGTTCGGAGCAGTGGAGTTGAATAATTAATAAGTTTAGTTGCAATATGTACAAGATACCTACATATACAATAAGTTTAGTTTTAATGGCAACAATAAGTTTTGTTATTGGAAAATTATCTTCTCAATAAGTTGCTTGTTCATAATATTGATGCTCATGATAGTTAAAGTTACAATATACTGTTTTTGGATAAAATTGGTTGTGCTTATTTTCTGAAGTTGTTAAAACATTTTGGGTTATGATTTTGACGTCAATACCTAACGGTTTCAGCATTACCGAAAACCAGGAAAACTTTCTCCTTCCCTCTCTATTACTCTTCCTTCAGGAGGAAAATAATATAGAGCTAATAAGAAAATATTTGTGAACTAAGTAATACAATATAAATAAGTACACAGGACAAAAATGAAATAAAATCCTTTATTAAGCAAGTAGGATCACTGATCACTTTTACGTTTAATTTTTTTTTAAACTAGATGGAGCCGGCATTTCCTAACTGACTACCTCTGAGAAGAAAAGCCGAAACAAACTTAGGGATCATCGTCTTTTTCCAAGTCCAGATAATGAGAAAGAAAATGTTTACAATAATTTACTTGATTAAAGCCTGTATTGTAGGAGCCTAGGTTCCTGAAGGACATCTAGTAGTAGGTGATCCACAGTCGCATAAAATAACATATGTCAGAGAAAGTATGTATGTCTGTTGCTCGTTATCATCAACAGTCATCAAGGCTAGAGTGAATTGGCTTCCCTGGTGAGAGTTCCATTCCAGACTCATTGACAAAATCTATAGGCCACCAAGATTTGAAAAGAAGAATGACATTGACAGAAAATGATATAAATCAAAAATCTATGATTGGCATCATGTTAAGGATAGATTCGAAAGAGACTGTTACACTGGTAGTCCTAAAACAGAACGGCTTGCGATAAAGCTTTTATTCGTTTTGCGTCATACCAATTATTTGTATAAAGCATGGATGATGCAACGCGACGCGGTGGGTCGCGAAAACCTTAAAGAAATCATTATTTGCCAAATAATGTATAAAAATACATGTTTACAGAAAACAACTTTAATTCCCACATAATAAAGTTCTGACTACCTACACTACAACTTAAAAAAATCAAATCAAATGAAAATCAAAGCATTTATTTCAAATAAACCACTCAAATAAAACACAAGTTACAGACATTTTTGAATTGTCAGAAGGTCGGTCAGTCAGTAAGGTGAAGCTAGTCACCCATTCCAAAGAGTAGGTACCTATGGAGAAGAACGGGCAAGAAACTCCATGGACACTCTTTTAAATTATCAAACTATTGATACAAAGATTTGATTACATCATTCATTTTGAAATCAATCGTGTGAGAACGATGCAGAAACATATTGTACGCTGAGAGCGTCCATTATGGAAAAAACAACAATTCAGAAATTAAAATACGCGGTAGCAGATAAGAGATGACCAGTCCCCTCTGAGCCGTCAAATGGGACTGGTCATCTCTTAGCTGCTACGGCGTATTTTAATGTCTGAATTGATCCATACGTCATGTTCGTGAACGGACGCAGCGTATGGATCAGCATCATTCAGCTCAACCATATTGAAGGGAACCTAATGATCCAACACACACGCCACCACCAGCGAGACATTTGAGTGAGCATGACATACTCTCAACAGGCATAGCACAATCAAGTCAATAAAAGACTAACCCAACAAATAGATGCTTTACAGCAAGTACATTGTGCTCACACATGTTCCATGCAATTATACAATACTAAGAAATTGAATCTACACAATGCAAAGACAGTTTCGTCCAAGGTTCAGCAGCTCCAACGGCGTTCCCGAATGCTAAGTTTAGCTCCTGTGTAGCTGCACCAGTGCCGAATACCCCTGTCAGCGATGCAATTCCGTAACGTATAATATGCCTGGCTACATAGTGTGTTTAACTTATTATTATTACTTTAATTAAAACTACAAGAGGAAAAATCAAAGAACAATCAGTGTAAGCATAGAAATCGGACGCACCTCAAGCCCAAGCCTTTTTATCGTTAATATAATCTTTAACACTATAAAATGCTTTCTGACACAACTTACGTTTAATGAAGCATTTGAATTTATTCAGGCTCAGATCTTGAACCACCACTGGAAGTCTATTGTAAAAATGTATACATTGGCATCTAATAGAGCCTATTTTCTTGAGCCTTGTTGTAGGTACAATAAAATTGTGCTTGTTCCTAGTATTTATATTACGGACATCACTGTATTTTTAAACAATTTTATATTTTTATAAACATACAGAAAAGATTTTCTATTGAGACGGCACGGTCAGTACATTAATCTCTTTAAATTTTTCTCTGACAGTGTCTCGGACTTAATTTATAAATTGCACGAACAGCTCGTTTCTGCAAAACAAATATTGTTTGAATATCAGTGGCATTTCCCCACAACAGAATGCCGTACGACATTACTTGCTTGAATTGCACGATTTAATTCCCCCATCTCCGTTCCACCATCGGACGACCCGTACGGCGAGTTTCCACCCTTATGTTGTTAACACCTCTACGATCCGGACGAAACGTTTCGCCTCCTCCTTTATACTGCGTACATCGAGGGACTGGAACAATCTGCCGGCGGCGGTGTTTCCGTCGGACTACAATTTGAGTGTCTTCAAGGCTAGAGTGTATAGGCTCTTAATAAACTAGTGCGCTTTACCATCAACGATTGCGTCACTGCTTACCATCAGGCGGGATTGCGGTCAAGCGCTGGTTTATAAATTAATAAAAAAAAACGTCTTGAGATTGATTTTATTGACTATTTTATAAAACACTAGCTGACCCGGCGAACTTTGTTCCGCTTTAAAGGCAATAAATATCACATGATCACATTTTTTACTTTTTAAATTAGGAACACTGTAAATAAAAAAAAAGTAGGTATTCCATGATTTTTGAAGTGAAACTTCTTTAGGCACGCTTGACTTGGGGAGTAAACTCGCGAAAGCGTTACGAAAAATGAAGCAAAAAACATCGGGCAAGGCGAACGGAAGCAGAGTATAGTTCTATTTCGTCTGTACTACAAACAAGGAGTTGGCTCATGTAAATATTGCGTGACATGTCGTGTATGAAGTTGTGAGTTCGCATCTCGCCGAAGGCAATATATATTTTTTGGATCTTTTTAAGATTTGTTAACAATTGATTACCTAAGAGCACAAATAATTTATAAATTTCGTTCTGTTCTGGCCTTTATATTGTTTTGTATGTCGGAGATCGTCGATTAATTTTAATAGAAGTTGCTGATTTGATTTACGTAGTAGAGGGGCGAACGCTTGTGACGTTATTTTTCTGTGATGACGTCACATGGACAGAGTCGCTTTGGAAAGTGGGGTTCGTCGATCGAGGACTTTGCATCGAGACGCGGACTAAGGCACTTCTCCGAACCGAAACTGTCGGTTTGCCTATTCAAATTGTTATTATGAAGATTGGAGGGTATATCTACACGTCGTGCTTCAATTCAAAACTCACCTGCGAAATGGAACCTGTACCACCAAACCAAGATGCTGTCGACCCTACCGCTCTGCCGTCGCTGTCTGCGACATATATATTTTTGCTGAACATTTCTGATATAATTGAAAGTATAGAAGTTTGAAGATATCGTCACAATACGATAATTGGACACAAAGTACAAATTGCTTTCGAGCCTCATAAGCTCAATTATTAAGCTAAGTACCTTGATTGATTAAGAACTATGAATTTCTTAGAGAACATGACGCTGCGACCACCCCCCGACCCCCCTCATTGATTACCTCACCCCCCCGTGGATTATCTCGGGAACCAGAGGTCGTGGACCACCCGAGTTTGGGGTCCCCTGATTCACGAGGAAGAGCCCGACCTTTTGGCCCCATGGGAATCCACTACCCCCTCCCCCCCCCCCCCCCGGCACCCTTTAGTTACCTCACCTCCCCGTGGATTATTTCGGGAACCAGAGGTCGTGGACTACCCGAGTTTGGGGTCCCCTGAATCAGGAGGAGGAGCCCGACCTTTTGGCCCCGAGGGAATCCACTCCCCCTCTCCCCTTCACCCCTCTCCCCCCTACCCCCCGCAACCCCACGAAATCTACCCCCGCCCCCTTTAGTTACCTCACCCCCCCGTGGATTATCTCGGGAACCAGAGGTCGTGGACCACCCGAGTTTGGGGTCCCCTGATTCAGGAGGAAGAGCCCGACCTTTTGGCCTCGAGGGAATCCACTTTTTTTTTTAAAATTGGAGGTCTATGCAAAAATATTAATTTATAAATGAAAGCATGAAATAAATTTAAATATTTATAGAAAATTAATATATGTATATGTGTATACATGTATATATTGTACACACACATATATATATATATATGTACATACAGATGGTGCAAAAGAACTTTCACTTCAGTCGTGTGGTCATAAGCACACTCGTTTTTTTTTTATTTGTCATTTATTTAGTGTAGCACCTTGTGAAAGAAATGAATTTCTACTTGTGCTTCGTAAATTATCTAGCTATTGATCTCTGAGATGTCGTGGTGGCCTAGTGGTTAAAACACCAGCCTCTCTTGTATGATTGCGCGGGTTCGATTCCAGGTCAGGCAAGTATCGATGTAACTTTTCTAAAGTGATATGTACTCTCTAAGTATAATATCTAGGACACCAATGACTGAACGTGAAGGAAAAAATCTTGAGGAAACCTGGACTTTATAAGTCTGAAATCGCCACCCCGCATTGAGCAAGCGTGGTGATTACACTCAATGCTTCTCTGCATGAGAGGAGACCTGTCTCCAGCAGTGGGACGATAAAAAGATTGATGATGATGATGATGATGATCTCTGAAGTAGAGTCATAGTAAGGCGGCGCTCGAGAAAGATTTGATGGTCTTGGTCACGGCATGATATTTTTATTGATGATAGCACAGCAATACAATATTAGAAATTTTGAAGTTGAAGTTGGCTTTGTGGTTTTTTATTAGAAACTTTAAACCAGCAGAGAGTATTTATATTCTTTGCTTTAAACGATTGCTTCAACCGGTTAGACTTTTTTTTAAATATGCTCAGCTGTCATTTGCTTTTTGTTCTACCATTTTTGGTATATGAATTGCTGACTTACATTTTGAATGAGTTGGACCATGTCTTATGTCACGTCACACGGGAACGACGGGAACGGGTTCTTAACTACCTCCCACCAATATTCAGCTAAATCGGTTCAGCCGTTCTTGAGTTATATATAAATAGTGAATAAGCAACTGAATCGATTCCAATAATTTTGAAACCATGTTATATTTTGTCCCAAATACATTTAGAAATTGTTACAGTGTAGTTACCGAGTGCGTCACGCAGCTTACGATACATCATCATAGTATTGTGCGCGCGCAACAGCTGACGCTAGAGGTCAACGCACCGCGTTCGCTCGCGCGCGGATCTTTGACCATATTTATGTTGGGACAACCAAGTAGAATACTCGTAGCAAGCTTATTATAACTTTGTGGTTTTTCATTATATCTTTTTGAAATTTTGTACATAATATTATTAACTTAAAAATACTGGACACGTGTTTCCTACTTTGTGGAGGTGCAGGGTACCAGGGTAGCACAAAAGTTTAGGAGAAGTCGAAACAATAAACCTCATTCGTTCATCATTATCAAATAATCGTAATACATGAAAGAAGGTTTATTGTGCATATTTTTTGACGTGCAAGGTACCAGGGTAGCATAAAAGTGTAGGAGAAATCGAAACAATAAAAAAGCTCATTCATCAATCAAATCACCATAATACATGAAAGAGGTTTTATTGTGCATAGTTTGTGGACGTGCAAAGTACCAGGGTATCACAAAACTGTAGGAGAAGTCGAAACAATAAACCTCATTTCGTTCATCATTATCAAATAATCGTGAAAGAAGGTTTATTGTGCATATTTTTTTGACGTGGAAGGTACCAGGGTTGCACAAAAGTGTAGGAGAAGTCGAAACAATAAACCTCGTTCGTTCATCATTATCAAATAATCGTGAAAGAAGGTTTATTGTGCATATTTTTTGACGTGCAAGGTACCAGGGTAGCATAAAAGTGTAGGAGAAATCGAAACAATAAAAAAGCTCATTCATCATTATCAAATCACCATAATACATGAAAGAGGTTTTATTGTGCATAGTTTGTGGAAATGCAAAGTACCAGGGTATCACAAAACTGTAGGAGAAGTCGAAACAATAAACGTCATTCATTCATCATTATCAAATAATCATAATTACATGAAAGAAGGTTTATTGTGCATATTTTTTTGACGTGGAAGGTACCAGGGTATCACAAAACTGTAGGAGAAGTCGAAACAATAAACGTCATTCATTCATCATTATCAAATAATCATAATACATGAAAGAAGGTTTATTGTGCATATTTTTTTGACGTTCAAGTTACCAGGGTAGCATAAAAGCGTGGGAGAAGTCGAAACAAAGAAGTTCATTTATTCCCACAGGAACGACGGGGAGCGGCATAGAAAGTATCCTATGTCCTTCTCCCAGTCCTTAGCTACCTCCTTACCAATTTTTAGCCAAATTGGTATAGCCGTTCTTCAGTTATAAATGATGTAACTAACACGACTTTCTTTTATATATATAGATATAAGACAAAACTGGAAATTAATAGTTTTATTTCGTCAGTTACTAAAAACGTTACTTAAAAACATAAACCAATGTTATTCAAAATATAATTAATGCTTTTCTATCAATGTGTGCCAAAGTTACACATGTAATGACGATAACTTTGACATTGTGAAAATCCGGTTTTTTTTTATGGACCGATGAGTTTTAAAAAAATTTCATTAATCTTTACGGATGAAGACTGTTATGAGAACACTAACAAAATAAAATACATTCGTGTGATAGAAAATATTGTGTAAAATACCGCAATTATCTGTAAAAGTTACCCAGATTAACATTCTTATTTTATAGGATAGGTAATAAGTATGGGGGTTTTTGATGGGAAAGCTAAGATGAATGTCACGCTCATTCTTCATTGGACTTTTAAAATTATTTAGTGTCGTTTACTAAATAAAAGCGCGTGATTTATGTAGTAAAAAGTACATTCAGTAAATAATTCATAAAGAACATTGAAATATCGCAGCATAGTGGCCACACCATGGTTTTGCCTCAGTCCTCCAACATAGACGGTTCACGCGACCGTCTTTTTCAACTGTCATTGGTGATATCCGCCATTATTGTGAAATAAAATTTTTAAAGAATTTCTATAATTTGTTACATGTGTTTTTGGCAAAATTGTGGTATCTTTTCAACAGAGACCATTGATCAAGAGTTGAGGTTGAATCTCATCTTGAAAAAAAAAAAAGAAGAAGAAGGTATGGCATAGGTATGTCATATCTGTGATGCCGATTTCCTTGTTCACAAACTATGAAAGCCTCTGGCATATATTTAGACTAGGAATGTAACGGAGGTAGTTATATCGGAACCGGAGTCGAGAGTTTTTAAATTTGGTTTATTGGAGTCGGAGGCAGGGTCAGAAGTGAGTAGTGGTAGGAGAAAGATTTTTTATTTAAACACAAAAAACACTATTCAGTCATTTTTTTTTTTTGTAAAATTAAACACAAACAGTGGAAACAGAAATGACATATTTCCAAATGAACAAGAAATTAAATGAAGATAATTAAAACCCAAAGTAGCATATTATATTACATTAAATGAACAAAACCTTTAAAACAAATTATATCAAATGTGTTGACTTCAAAACTAGCCAAAATTTAAAACAAATGTCTATAACCTATGAACGTGTGTATGGTAACAAACTAATAACAAGTGGAAAAATAATATTGACGATAGAGTGCACGTAGCAGGAGTCAGGGAATTACCCGCGTGATATGTATACCTGCCCCCTAATTGGCGAACACATTTTTGTCAAATGATTGTGACTACGTAGTTGGGATCATTTGGACCGAACGATCCAATGGGCGGTCCAAACGATCCCAACTAGTCGTAATCATTTGACAAAAATGTGTTCACCGATTAAGGGGCTGCTCATAACAGTCGACAGGCCGCTGCCGCTATGTTATGCTTTACTAACCTCCGATTTAAAACATCGGAACCGAAGGTACCTACGATAATAATCGGAAGTTCCGACATAACGGAGTTGGAGTCGAAGCTCCGTAATATCCCTGATTTAGACTATCTTTGCTTTGCGGAAGCGAGCTGTTTTATCATTAGGTAGGTACATATTACACAACAACGTCGCTTTGTCTGTACCCATATCCCTATACTTAAATCTTTAAAACACCGCAGCGGATATTGATGAGGTTTTTTTAATAGATAAGAGTGATTGAAGAGGAATGTTTATTTTATATGTATAATAACATCCATTTAAAATAGTGGAGAAATACTTTTAATACTTAATTTTTGAGGTTTCTAATGTCAATGTACCTAAATTTTTTCCGCCTACATTGCAAACGCAGGCTGAATGGACCCTAGGAGCCGCGCCAATAAAGAAACGAATCTTAAAGCCTTCCTGGATTAATGAGACTATCCAACGCGAAAAGAATTTTTCAAAACGGACCAATAGTTCCTGAGATTAGCGCGTTCAAACAAACAAACTCTTCAGCTTTATATATTAGTATAGATATATATCAATATATGATATGACTTTTTTTTCTTATCATTTAAGCCTCGCACCCAATAAGTCTATGTCGCTCGAGTAAATCCCGATTTAGCACGGTGGGCTCCCCTACCATTAGTAAGGATTATAAACTATGATAGTGCTTGACCGCAATCCCGCCTGATATTAAGCAGTGATGCTATCATTGATGGTAAAGCGCGGTTTATTAAGAGCCTATTTACTCTAGCATTGAAGATATTTATATTGTAGTCCGATGGAAACAGCGCCGCTGGCAAATAGTTTCGGGGTGCTTGACCTGCTGTCGCCTGTATGTTTATGTGCTTGAAGTATTCAACCTCTATTTAATAATACATCTGGCTTCTTTATATACAAGCATTGCAGAAGATGACGACTTTTAATTAAAAACAAAAATCGAAAATTTAGAAGTAAGTAGGTAGGTATGTCAGGTGTCGTGGGTATAGGCCGCGATCTCTCGCGTCCGGTCCTGGTACAGGCAATGGTCGAGCGCATAAGCGAGAGTATATGGCAGGCCGTCACCTGCTTCAATCAAGCAATGATGCTGGCAGAGCACGCGGAGTGTGTGAGGGAGCGGGAATCTCAGCTCGTTCACGCCTCTAGCCACCGCAGGAGACGCCCTGGTCGGGAGACAACCACCGTAGGCGCGGGCTTGCGGGCAGCTAGCTGCCCACCACGGTAAGGCCCAGGCCTGGGTTGACGACGAGTTTTGTTCCACGCTCGCCTCATAGAGATGTTAGCACATCGTGACGGGTCCACGAAGATCGATGCCGGTCAGGCAAGCGAGTACTTGTTCTAAAGAGATACAGCGACCCTGGCGCATAGACAAGTGAAGGAACTAGGCCCACCCCTGTTTGCTTTAGTCAGCAAAAGTCTGACACGACCTTCCACTCTGCCCAGATTGGGAGAGGTCATTTGATCATTTCCTATCTGCAAAAAAAGGTGTGGCAGATAGCTCTTCTTCTTTGTTCTCCAGCCTATAGAGGTCCACTGCTGCTGCCCATAGTATTTCATTACATTGGGGGTTTGCCATAATCCCCACGCTTGTCCATTGGGTTGAGGATCGCAATAGTTTGATATTCCACAGGAGAAGCGCTGCCGCCCGCTTCCCTGGTGAGAGTTCCCTTAGTTGTCTCTCTAGACACCAACGGGAGAATACGGGATGGTACTATTCTCAAGGAACTTATACCTAAACTGGAATGTGCACTATTGATCAAAACGCGGTCCGAGGAAGATAGCTTCACAGTAGCCCTTTGTCCTTGTTGTGTAGGGTAACTATCATAATGGAATTTATAAGAAATGTAAAATATTTCTTTTTTACTTATATTTACTTACTTTTTTTACTTACAATTGGCTCCGCGCCCTACTCGAGAGCGGATGTGTGTTAAATTTCTAAAACTATACCGTCAAAAAAATTAGATAAAATATTGTACCGCGAAATATAATCCTTGCAATCAGCTAAAGCTCAGTGTTTGTGTAATTTCTCTTTGCATCGGCCTGTGCGTGAGTGACTGCGACCCCGCCTTCACCTCCGCGTAAATAGTACGGTCGACATAATTGCTGTCCCGCTTCTAACTCCATATAGTGACTTATCAGTAAACCAGTTAACAAATAACCGATAAAACTGTGAATGTGCTTGTGTGCAGGCTTTATTGCGCTTCTGCCAATAATATCATAAAATTACTACTTGTCAGCATCGTAATGCAGCGCTCACCTCCAACTAGAGCTAAGAACAACAGCATGACGAGTGACTTATCGTTGTCGGACTCTGACATCTCAAAAGCTGTGTGCAGTGCCGAGAACGTAAACACCCAGTCTCGCCATAAACGACTTCGCTGTGACTTCTCACCTAATAAGGTTTTTGTGGAACGCAATCTGGAACTAGAAACTATGCTCAAAACCTGGAAGCAGGAACAGGATGAGTACATGCAGAATCTGGTGAAACAACAAACTTCGGCGCTGGAAGCACTTGTTGCTGAGATTAAGGTCTTGAAAACTCAAAATTCCACAATTCAGACCATTAACCAGGAGATTCGGGACTCTGTGGACTTCATGAACAGCAAGTTTGAAGAAATAAGGCAGCAGATGGATAGTTTAAAGAAGGAAAACGCAGTTTACAAAAACAGTGTTAATAGCCTCGAGTGTAAAGTCGAAGATCTACAGCTTTCTTGTCGTTCCTGGAATGGCAACATGGATGAAAAACTATCTGGATTGGAACTAAAAATCGAGTCGCTGGAACAGCAAGCTCGACTTAATAATATTGAGATCTGCAACCTGCCTGAGAAACGTGATGAAGATCTCCTCGGTCTCGTCGAAAGGATCGGTGCTACCCTCAGGTGCTCAATTCCCCGCCAGGATATATTAGCCATTCACCGTGTTCCCCACGCGCGTGCACAGGAAAGTAACAGACCCAAGAACATAGTCGTGAAATTAGCCTCAAGAATGCTTCGCGGTAATGTATTAAGTTCCTATCGTTTGTCTAAAAATGTTACCTCCGACCTAATCGGAATGTCAGGTACCCCCTGTAAGGTGTATATTAACGAGCATCTCACTCTTTTTAATAAAAACTTATTTCGTGCTTGTCGTGAGATGGCTAAAAAACATAATGTTAAGTATGTCTGGATTAGAAACGCTACTGTACTTGTTAAGGCTGCCGATAGTTCCAAAACATTTGCTGTACGCTGTCAAAGCGATGTCAACAAGATTGCTCAGTGCAATCTTCATAATGTATAGTTTGGTTTTTTTTATTGTTATGCTTACATATATTATAATTTTAAACGGCCGCACGTTCAGATTTATTGTATTAAAATGTCTAAAACACATATCTCATGCCGTCAGTACCTATATCTTTGTTGTTTTGGTGACGGGAATTGTTTTCATATTTTTGTTTTGCGATTGTTTACTCTTGTGTTGTTATCACGCGTACGTAATTAATACTACCATAGATTATATTATTGTGCATGTATCAGTAACTTGTCAATTGTATTTGTTGTTTAAGACGCGCTCATTAGCTGTAACTGTTAATACTCATAACCATGTACTCGACTTAACTTTTTACTGCTACCCACTACGAACGGAATCCAAGTTTTTAAATATACCTGAATATAATAATAATTACTTTACTTTCCCCTATTGTTTACTCCATTTTTACTTAGTTAATTGGAATGCTCGGTAATAATAATATATCATTATTCTATCAAAACTGTAGAGGAATCCGTACTAAATTGCACACACTGTACACCAACATTCTTTCCTTGTCGTTTGACGTGATCATATTGTCTGAGACATGGCTTACACCTAATATATTGGACAAAGAATTCATTGATGACCGCTACTTGGTTTTTAGAGACGATCGTAACCGAATTACCACAAACAAGCGCGAGGGTGGGGGCGTTCTGATAGCCGTGCTGCGCGAGCTCCGACCTGTACGGATATTTACGTGCCCCACTACCACTGGCATCGAGCACGTTATGATCCAAATGCCCGCGTCGCGCTCCAACACTCACCACGTCATAAGCGCTGCCTATATACCGCCAAGCACTCAGGACGACGTTTACGTGTCACATCTGTCCACATTAGAAAGTATTCTTACGGCTCCCTCTACTGAGTCATTTTATGTGGCCGGTGACTACAATCTGCCTGAAATTGACTGGTCAGGCGGTGCTAGTCACATGAGTCCTCAGACACATAACAATGTGGGTCGATTGTTGTTGAATTTAATGGCTGTCACGAATGCCATTCAATATAACACATTTAAAAACACTTTGGGTCGTATTTTAGACTTATTTATCAGCAACGCTGAATGTCAGACACAGTCAGACATTGTACTGCTGCAGCCCGACAGCCACCATCCTCCAATTTCTGTTTTAACCTCTCTGGAGACTCATTTCACACCCATGAGGCGTCATTCTAAAATAAAATACAATTTCTTTAAAGCTAATTACCAAGACATTAATGTAGAACTAAATAAGTTGTGCTGGGACGAATTGTTTTTTAATCTCTCCAGTGAACAGGCCGTAGACACTTTTTATGACTATATATATGGAATCCTCAGACTATTTGTTCCATTGTCTCGTCACAAATCAACTTCCTTTCCCATTTGGTTTAGCGCTTCTCTAATAAAAACTTTTAAAAATAAAGAACGCGCCTGGATACGATGGAAAAAACTGCGTAACATATCCGATTATGAAAAGTTCTCAATTCAGCGTAAACGTTTCAAGCTACTCTGTAAACAGTGTTATAATAAGTACATGGAAACTGTTGAAGAAAGCATACCCATTAATGTTAAGCACTTCTGGACGTATATCTCCAATCGAAAGAAAGGTTCTGGGATCCCAGCTTTTATGCAGTACAAAAATGTATCATCTAACTGCCCTGCTGAAATATGTTCACTGTTTTCTAGTTTCTTCAATTCTGTATACGAGCCCACAACTTTTGACTCTACCACCTGGACACCTCCAGAGACCTTTTACGAGAATTCTGTATGCATACCGCATATTTACCTCGAGAAGAGTGTCATACTTGACGCGCTAACCTCATTGGACTTAACCAAGGGCGCCGGCCCAGATGGCCTACCACCTTCTTTCTTTAAAAACACTGCTCACACCATCTGTGTCCTGTTACACATTATATTTAACAAGTGTCTCAGGGATGGAATTTTCCCCCGTGTCTGGAAGATGGCTTTCATTACGCCCATTCACAAGAGCGGTGATAAAGGAAACGTTGAGAATTATCGACCCATTTCCATCTTGTCCACCTTGTCTAAGCTTTTTGAGAGTTTGGTACATGGCCAATTATTCCCACAATTAAATCACCTTATTTTACCAGAGCAACATGGCTTCGTTAAATCCAAATCCACTACTACAAATTTAATCATTTTTACACAATTTTTGTTTGAAAATATGGATATGCGCACGCAGGTTGATGCTGTGTACACGGATTTTCGGAAGGCTTTTGACAGGGTGGACCATAAATTGCTTCTAGATAAAATCGCGTTCAATGGCATAAGAGGCAATTTACTCAGGTGGTTTGCCTCATATATATCTCATAGGACCCAAAAGGTTGTCATCAATGGTTTTGAGTCAGATTGTGTGGTCGTCGAATCAGGTGTGCCCCAGGGTTCGGTCTTAGGCCCATTGCTTTTTGTCCTATTCATAAATGATATAAAATCCTGCATAGTCAACTCTCAATTCTTAATGTATGCCGATGACATTAAAATCTATAAGGCTTGTGCCAATACTCAGGATTGTTTGCTACTTGAAGAGGACTTATGCAGGCTTTCACAATACTGTCTAGTCAACAAACTTCATCTTAGTCTTCCAAAATGTCATTTCATTTCTTTTACTAAAAACAAAAATACTTACTATTGACTTCCCGTACACATTGAATGGTACTCAATTGAAAAAAACCGATCGCACGCGTGATCTTGGCGTGCTGCTTGATTGCAAATTACATTTGGATACCCATATAGACAACATAATTAACAAGGCCTTCCAGATGTATGGTTTTGTGATGCGGTCTTGTAATGACTTTAAAAAGCCTTCTACTTTTCTCTTCTTATATAAATCACTAGTCCGTTCACAGTTGGAATACGCGGTACCCGTCTGGTGCCCGTATTATGACAAATATAAGATAGCAATAGAAATTGTTCAGAAAAAATTTCTTCGTGCCACGCACTATAAGTGCTTCTGTACAAGGATTCCCTACGCAGATTTGCTAACACACTATAAAGTATTGAGCTTGGATTCTAGACGTCTACTGATCATGGTTGTGATGCTGCACGGTATATGCAATAACAAATTTAATTGTACTGAGCTGTCGAGTAAATTATGTTACATTGTACCTAGATCTGTTGTGCGCCGGGAGGTGCGTGCACCACAGCTATTCTATACTGCGCAATGTAGAACGAACGCTGGGGTGCGGGCCCCTCTCCGCCGGCTGTTTGAAACATATAACTCTCAATTTTCTGAAATTGATATTTTCGCACTATCGAAAGCTAAATTTAAAAAAAATGGTTTCACAATCTCTTGCAAGTCACCTATAGGTCGGCTGCTCTTGTCAATCTGTCTTTTCAATTCAGTGTTTCACTTTTATAAATTACCATATAACTTTTCTTCTATTGCATGCATTCGTTCTCTTACTCCGATGTCACTTCGTGGACAATAGTGTGGGTTATACATTTTTACATCTGTATTTGTATCTACTTTATGTAAATGCTTTACTGTGTAACTGTTTTTTGTCCCTAATAAATAAAATAAAAATAAAATAAAATATATTACCTGAGTTTTTTTTTTAAGAATATTTAGGTATGCATGCGAACTTTTTAATTTTATTATTCTAAAAATGGATGAATAAATTGATCATGTACGGACGACAGCAGGTCAATCAGGCAATCTACCCGAAACTGTCAAATATTCCTCATCAATCTTGAACCTTAACAATTTAGAAATTTAGTTCAAAATCTAATAAGGAAATCTAACAGATTGTAGTAGCTTGATATAATGCTGTACTAGTTTACATTTAAATAATTAAAATGTCCACAAGAAAACAGAATTTAATATCAATGTAAATACCTAATAAAAACCACTTACTTATTATGTACACAATGACAAAGTGCACATTTATTATTTATTCTGAAATTTATGGTCACCCTACATACAAAGAAAATAACTTGTATATGATTACCGCAAAAAAAACTTACTTAAAAAATGATATTCCGTATCCAGAGTATGACTTATTATTGTAGCTAATAATGGTACCCTTTTTCACCATCTTTTTGTAATCAAAATTGTTGATTTTAAACAAAATGACGAAAAATAAATAAGGATAACATTTAGAAAGAGACAGAGGGCTACTGGGACTCTTTCTCCCTTGGACCGTTTTCTCCTCAAATAATTTTGTTTTATTTCCGATCGACCTTATTGCTCTTTCGATAGTCTTCTTTTAAATAAGAGAAATATGCAACTTCACATTCCAGGTGTAGCTATAATTTCCTCGACTATTCCAAGCTCAGAAAGTTGTAAATAAAACACAAATCCCTTTTACAATATCACTTTATTTCATTACGGTCCATATGTATAATAGTAGCGTCATTATCGAATACAGACATTTATGGCGTGGCTTACAAATATTTGCACTGACTACCGTGCCATAGCTATTCTATGTTGATAGCCTGATCACACACATCTGACACTCTTTATTGTTAGAAAAAAAGAGATATATGGATTCAAAATCATATTTAAATTTCGAAGTATCAGTCGTTCGAACCCGCATTTGAAGCGCGTTCTAAAAAAATAAGGATTGCGAAATGAAATTCCAGCGTTCACATTGAAAGATTTTCAATAATACTTATAGTGGGCTGTGATCTGCCACGCGAGCTAAGTGGGGGTTGGTTGATGTCAAATGTCTTCGATGTTTTGCCTCTAGGACATGCCGGTTTCCTCACGATGTTTTCCTTCACCGTTTTGGAGAGCAGTGGTGATGAAATAATTTACACAAGCGTCTCCCCGAAACTGTTCACCGCTGCATTGGAGTATGTCTTCAAGGTTCTGGACTGGAATGGACTGAGCATCAACATCAATGGCGAGTACATGACACACCTTCGGTTTGCTGATGATATCGTAGTCATGGCTGAGACTGCGGAAGACCTGAGTACAATGCTCGAAGACCTTAGTAGAGCCTCCGAGCCAGTCGGTCTTAAAATGAACATGGACAAGACGAAAGTCATGTCTAATGCCCATGTTTTACCGACTCCTATAAAGATTGGAGACTCTGTTCTCGAAGTTGTTGACAGCTACGTGTACCTGGGACAAACTATCCAGTTAGGAAGGTCCAACTTCGAGAAAGAGGTCAATCGTCGAATCCAACTCGGCTAGGCTGCTTACGGGAAGCTACGTAAAATCTTCTCGTCCGAAATACCGCAGTGTCTCAAGACAAACGTCTTCGATCAGTGTGTGTTGCCAGTGATGACTTATGGAATTGAGACGTGGTCACTAACAATGGGCCTTATAAGAAGGCTCAAAGTCACTCAAAGGACAATGGAGAGAGCTATGCTTGGTGTTTCTCTGCGCGATCGAATCAGGAATGAGGAGATCCGCAGAAGAACGAGAGTAGCCGACATAGCCCGAAGGATTGCAACACTAAAGTGGCAGTGGGCTGGACACATTGCCCGTAGGACCGATGCCCGATGGGGCCGACGGGTTCTCGAGTAGCGACCACGCACCGGAAGACGTAGCGTGTGTAGGCCCCCGACAAGGTGGACCGACGACCTGGTGAAGGTCGCGGGAAACCGCTGGATGCGGGAGGCGCAGGACGGGTCGTCGTGGAGAACCTTGGGGGAGGCCTATGTTCAGCAGTGGACGTCTTTCGGCTGAAATGATAATAATGAAAGCGCCTGATGTGTATTGCGACCTACAACTCGTAATTCGTGGCCGATACTAGTGCATAAAATGCATCCATTAATAACTTATTAAAGTTTAACTTTATTCAACGACCATGGTGTACTTAATTTCTCCTTTAAGGACCGTACCTACACTAGGCGCGCAATTACAGCAGACTCATTCACAGTGAGGCCTGAGTGTTGAGCTTTAGCATGTTGTGTTGGTAACACTGTGTTTATACCAACATAACAAGCTAACGCTAAACAGAGATTTGTAACTCTCATTAACTAAGTAACACTGGGCCCACGTATCACATTTCGACTCACTCCCTCTCAAAACAGGGAAACTTAGGCTGGTCTTAAGAATGGTAGTAATATTATAAGGCTGATCGAAGTGATCTTCTACGAGGTCTGCTGCGGCGCCTTGTAGTTCTACCAGGACTGCATGTAGATAACGGTTATATTGGACGATCTGGACAAAGCAAACGACCAGAGACCCTCTGTCGAGTCTGAGTCTGCTATTTTTATAAATTTGTCATTCCAACACGATTCCATTGTCATTGTATGGGATACTAACTCAACGATACTATATTTTATAATAGATACATATATAAATAAACATCCAAGACCCAGGCCAATCAGGAAAAGACCGTTTTCCATCCTGACCTGGCCGGGGATCGAACCCGAGAACCCGGAAAGTCGCAGTTAAGCGAGTTGCCAACAGCCTTTTATCAACTGCAGTATCAAATGTGTGTAATCCGCTCTTTCTGATATATAAATAACGCACAAATAACCTACCACGGTATTAAGTTATGTTGTTTTGCTATCGTGTTGGACTGGATTCACATGTACTCTGTATTTTGGGCGACATAATACTAACAAATCATGGATACTTGTTCCATGTTTCTAGGAGCTACACAGTAACATACTCTGTGAAATATCTGTTAATGAGTGTGTGTTTGGTTTGTAGTCGTGGTGGCCTAGGGGTTTAAACACCAGCCTCTCAAGTATGAGTGTGCGCATTCGATTCCAGGTCAGGCAAGTACTAATGTAACTTTTCTAAGTTATATATACTAAGTATATCTTGGACACCAATGACTGATAACAAGGTGAAGGAAAACATCTTGAAGAAACCTGGACTTTAAGTCTGAAATCGCCAACCCGCATTGAGCAAGTGTGGCGATTCGAATTCAATCCTTCTCTGAGTGAGAGGAGAGCTATGCCCAACAGTGGGACGATAAAAAATGTTGATGATGATAAAAAATTACTAATAACCTATTTTATGAGATAGTGATTACTGGAGAAACATGGTCGCTTACAATAGGCCTTATTAGGTTTAGGGTCACCCAAAGGGCAAAGGTGACAACAATGCTTGTTTCCTTGTCCAGAATGATCGAGAACCGAGGCAACAGACAAAGCCTAAGAGTTGCCAAATTTAAGTGTCAGTGGACTTGAATTTTAAGAGCAATGTACCCTTTGCTCGCAGAACAGATGATAGATGGAGTGGCGATCGCGTACCGAAAGACGTAGAATTATAAGGCGTTAAGTCCCGACGGTCATGTAAAAGCTGCAGGAACCCATTGGATGCGAAACAGTGGAGGAAGGTGCTTGGAAAGACCTATCTCCAGCAGTGAACATCTTTCGGTTGAAATGATGATGTTGATAGTTGGAGAACAAGAGACCGAAACTGCCTAATGATTTTCTAACATAAGAGATTTTTCTTTGGATTATGACGTCGTCAAGCGAAGCTAAAGTGATTAAAACTAATGAGAAAACTATAATTAACAAGTTGGACGTCAAACTGTCGATGACTAAACGAAGACATATGATATTCGCCATTTTGGCGCTAATAGCAATGTGAGCATGATAAGTATGTTGAAAAATTTCACGATAAATACAAAATATGGACACAAATATGATTTGAACCAATAAACATCTTATTCCACGATTTAGATCTTAATCACCAGAGACTTACAACACGAAGACATTTGCAAGAAATAGTATGTCAATTCCTGTTCCTAGGACGCTCTAGTACGCTCTTTGAATCGGAACAAAAAACTAAAACAGCGTACTTGTTTCTCGAGGACAGTGACCCAAAAGGCGTAGGTCAGTTGTTACTGAGAGTATTTCGTAAGTTAATAGGTAGGGTCAAATAAAATTAGCTAGTGAAACTACCACACATATTGGATATCGATATCTGATCAATGTAATGATGTACATCATTATTTTACACCAAATTTAAGTTAAATTTTATTTATCAACACAATGACAGCGCAACTACAACCCATTTACTGCGACCCCCCCCCCTCCCCCCTACTTAATTAAAATCTTTAAGCAATTTTCTTACACATAAATCCAGTCCATCCACATAAAGATCCTGAATTTACACAAATTTTAATTTCTACGCAGGAGAGTGTATATACATCTAAGCCTTAGTTCGCAAATATCATATAACTTACGTTTAAAGAGTTGCTGTTGTTTGTTCTAGAGTTCTGTTCGATAATTTTTTGTTGGAATCTAACCCAGAAATAATGTTCTACTAGCACGGCTGCGCGGCTTCAGTCAGATAAGTTTCGTTAGCGTGGGAACATCAAGATGGAAAGTATCCTATGTGTTATTCTGATGTATGAGTTGTGCATCCCCTGCCCGCGACATCACTTGCTGGTCTTTCAGACTTTTTTCTTTCCACTCGCTCCCGAGGAGCAAAGCGTGATGTTATAATGTAAAGGCTATTCAAAATAATGTTTCAAATTAGATGTTAAACATTTTTTTTTACTTCTACTTTATTTTAAAGGTTATAAAGTCGTTTTCAGATCGACTAGCCCTACTGGCATATGTAGTTATATTTTCTAGATTTTTCTATAAACTCAAACACATATGAGTTACACAGATTAACCTAACAGCCTACCTAAAACGTATATAATTTTTCCAATCTGTTTGGTTATTCCAGATTTAACTCCCTCCATAAGAACTTACATTTCACATTTCCCTACACTGTTGACTACCTACATTATTTCTCTCTCGTTCCCCTTAGAATTCCATCCAAAGGTTGTCTTTAAAAGACCGCTCTTAGCGATAAGACCGCCCATTGTGTCACCCTTTGTAAAATATTTATGTTTCTATAATCTATATGGTGTATTTATGAGGGACTTGTGTCGATCGATCAGGTTAAGCAACGCTAATCGCGGTTCATCCGTGGATGGTTGACCATCTTTACACACCGAAACCACGGTGATTCGGGAAAACGTAAGGCCGTTGGTCCTGGATATCATTGACCAAGGGGTTTCGTATTGCCCAATGACGGGGTTGTAGCGCTCAGATAGGCAATCGGTCCATGTAAAATACCTCCGGTCAGACTGGAAGCTGACCCAACATAATAACTACCAGGCTAGGCAGATGATGTTAACGACAACGAACAGAACTTTAGAACAACCGACAAGAAATATTTACAATATTTATTTAATAATAAGACAAACAGTACGTCATTTATTAAAAATTGCACAAATTGTGAAGTCTGATCACGTGGTTTAATTTAGCACCGGCCGATTAGGCTCGACGTAAACGTGCGACAAGTCGCGAGTCCGACAATAAGCTATGAATTTTAAAAGGTAAATTCCAAACGTAATTATGTAGGTAAGTATATAAATTCTGGTCATATCGATCAATCATATCTAGATGGCAATAAATATCAAACTTTTATCGAAAATGTAAAGAAATTAAAGGTTATAGTTAGGTTATGACAGATTGAGATCAGAATGTAACGTTTTTATAGATACAGGAGTCAACCTTCTGGTGTGGGTGATAAACCAAACGTTAGTAAACATTTACAATTCACTAAGGGTTGGTTTATTAGCCATCACAGTATGATAAACATATATCACTTTTCTTTTCTTTATCCTTTTCTTTTCTTTATCCTTTTTTTATTGCATACACAAGTCACGTTGCTATGTATAAACTGTTTTACATCCGTCACTTCACACATCAGGTTCAGTTGAAAACCAGCGTCAGGCAATAGTTGTCTGACATTTTTTGCTGAACTGGGCCTTTTTGGCGCAGCCGGGAGGCACACATTCCTGCTAGTTTTCTATATTAATTTGTTTTATCACAATTTACTTTATTTTATTATATACTATTTTTTTACTTTTTAATGTTTGTCTTTATCTGATGTATTGTGTGTCTTTTAATCTGTGCTAAATAAATGTATTTTCTTTCTTTCTTCTTCTTTCTATATCATGTACTATTGTAAATTGCGACTTGTCGCAGCGTTAAGTCTTACCTTTTAACATATTTGGAGTCACGTTCCAATTAAAAAAAAATCTGAAATAACAATCTAGGCAAGACTTTAATGGATTGTACAAATAAATATATTTTAAATTTAAAAATAAAACGCTATTATATTTACATTCAATTAAAATTAACTTGATCGTTCAAAAAAAAATTCTACTTAAAAAAATAAAAATATAGTTTTAACCATAGAATTACAGAAATCCATTGACTATGGCAAATTGTACTTAAATATCACCATTCTATCTAAAAAAGGGGGCTAATTAGGTATTAAAACAAATATTCTTTGGTAAACCTATACCAGAACAAAATTAAGTCATAAAATATGTTAATGTTATCCTAAGGTTTGGTTCCAAACGTACCTATGATACCACCATAAGTCATAACATACGCTGCGATTTTTAGTCGCAGCTATTTTAGTTGTTGCTCGGATTACCCGTTCAGGTATAAATCCAAGTTACTTTTATGTAAATATAAATTGGTAGTAGCTCTACGACTTGCGACTTTTAAACGCAGAGTATGTTAATCAGACATCTTTCCTATGTAGTTCGGAACCAAAAACAAACTTCACAGTGAAAATGCTAAAATACTCGTAAATATAAAAAATATATAGGAAACGATATTTTGAGTATTATCCGTCGCACGACTGAGGCCAAAACATATCCTTATTAGTAACGTGCACAAGAAGTCGACAAATCGCAGTAACATATGAAATTCAAAACAACCAAGCATAATTTAAATAACTCGCGTGACTTTTCAACAATCTGTTTCATTGCCGTTTTATAATTAAACATTACTACACAACAGTTATTGCGATTAATCGCAGCGACAAAACGAAAGTGTGCACGGACCCACCCAATTTATAAATTTAACTAACATTATTATGCCAATGAAACCGTTTCGTAATTATATTAATTTATGCAATAATTAAATTGTTATTATTATTTCATTGGAAATGTTAAATTGTAATATTGCCATTGTACAATATGTAAAGAAAATCCTGTCCGACGAATAAGGATAATAAAGGTTAGGTAAACACATGACCAAATAAAATATCAAATTTTACGTAATTATCTTAGTAACAATACTAATGAATTTTGAAATAATCTTTTTTTTCCGCGGTATAATTTGGTATTTTTTTAAAAAGTGACAACACCGTTTTTGACTTTATTATCATGAGCGCGTGCCGCGTGCCCTGCCCCCCTTCGCCCGCACATGTATTAGGTTACCTCCTTTTGCGAAATAATATGTATGTTTTTAGGGTTTTTTTTTTAAGTTTAGCCCTTCTTTGTAGGCATTAGTAAAATCAGTTATCGATACCTAACAATACCTTCACGGATCGGACAGGGTTTTCTTTACATATTGTTTTTTTTTCATCATTCACAAAACTCCTTTTTCTTTAAAGGACTTTTACTTCTAAAGGACAGTCAAATGAAAATAAAATTATACTTTACTCGATTTTCCATCACATAAGTGACGGACGCGAACGTATGTAAGTTGCGATTAAAAGTCGCATGATGAATTAAAAAATAAAACTTTTACAATTAATAAATAAATAGTGTTATTGGATGCATGTTCTGTACTAGTGGACTGTGTTTTTAAAAGATTTTATTTTAAATAAATTTTTGTTATTTCTCTGATAAATAGGTACATAAGACAAGTCAAATTTCTTAATGAAATATATGCATAACTTAAAATTAGTTCAGTTTGTGATAAACGCAATCGAGGCCATTTACAGAAATATCTACTAACAACGTCAAGATGTCTGCAGCAGTGTAAAAAATAAAGTTATTTTAATAAGTGACGTGGTCAGTCTTACACTTTTAAAATATAACACAAAAGTGCGATATATTCATTAATACTGTTTTAATTATTAATATAAAGTAAACTGTCAAAATGACAAATGTCATTAAAGTTGATATAAAAACAACAGTCCACTGGTATAAAGCCACGTGTTAGTATATATTGAGTACATCCTGTGTACGTATACAGCGTGTTCACTGTAGGATACAATTGTTCTTTCTCTGGATCTCCACCTGAGATAGGTTTCTTTCTATTTCGTCGTCATCTGCTATCCTGTTGGAAGAATACAATATGTTACAATAACAATCATTGTCTTTATTAAAAAAAATCCCACGATTCGGGATTTACAAACATATAAACTTACATACACAAACAGCCAGACCCGGAAACTACTTGTAGGTCATACAAATCGACGGGTCCCAAGAACAAAGTCCTATCTTCAATGTTGTCTTGTTGCAGTGCGAAGCAATAAAGTTACCCGAATCTATTAAATTGCAAAAAAAAAAGAAAAGAAAATTAATAGAAAATTATGGTAATGGGTATTTGCTTTCACCATAATTTTCTATAAATTTCATTTATTTTTTGGAACTTAATAGATTCGTGTTACTTTATTGCTTCGCACTGCAACTAGACAATTTTGTAGATAGGACTTTGTTCTTGGGACCCGTCGAATATTTGTTCCTCGCGGGAATCGAACCAGCGATACGCAGCGCAGCAGGCAATAACATAACCACTGCGCTAATCGTGCAGCACTATTTAGTTTATGGGGCCGGATATTAACCCCATATCCAACAGCGGGTCAAATATTAGCCTAATATCCGGCATCGGGACGGATATTCTGTCAGTAGGAGTAGTATGATCTATTATTATACTACTTATTATTCTGTACTCGGCTGGATAGTAAAATTAAGGCTGTTACTTAAAGGACATATGTACATGTTAGCTCTGAAATTAGGTTATAGATAAAAATACAGTATTAAAAATAAACTTACGCTCTCTCCTGCTCATCCATTTCTTGTACTAGTCTGTCCCTCTCATTTACAGCTGATAACAGTTCCTGTAAGATAAAAACATATTCCTTATTGATAGTCTTTTTTAACATTAGAAACTAGTGCTTGACCGCAATCCCGCCTGATGGTAAGCAGTGATGCAATCGTTGATGGTAAAGCGCGCTAGTTTATTAACCATTATATGAGAAATATACAGAGTGGTGCTGACAATACAATAAATTAAACATCGTGTACCTCAACACATTCTCAGTCTACCTATAAAAAATCATATAAATATGTCCATTAGTTTAGTCACAGGAAATTATTTATAAACTTTAATAATAATGGCGAGAAAAAAACAAGTCGATGCAGGATCGCGCTATCGCCGATCGGAGGTCAGTGAACCAATATTTTTAAAGGAAGATTCTATACCATTTGCAAATTTTATGCGATTTAGTTTGTTTGAAATTTTTTTTTTTTTTTGTTTTATTTTTGATGATAGGTTTTTTTTCTATGGTTTAGGATTATTTCTATGAACCAGCTTTGTTCGTGTTTTCGTTTATTGTCGTATTGTCAGCAGCACTCTGTATATTATTGGTGAAATGAGGGCTGTCCGGGTGTCTTATGTAGTAGTTGAAGTACGTTTTCCATTAACTAGTATATGTTTGACATTGTATAAGGTACCTGTAACAGAAGCCTCTCCCTTCTCTTCTGTCCGGGTGTCTTGCGCCACTCGTCGACTCCTAGCGACAGTCGTAGTTCCCGCGCCAACAGTTCACATCGACGACTGAGGTCTTCTTCCTGTTCTCTGTGAAAACATATTGAGCACGTGATTATAATAAATGGAGGTCGGATGTTCCGCTGCTTAAATACCTAAACTTGATTTGATGAAAGAATAATATGGATACGCCTTTCGGTACACGGTACATAGAGATTTCTATAAATACCACCAGATGGCGTATAACAAGGTAATTCGTCATTTTTGAAGAAAAAAATTATGTGCTTGTAGCAGTATCTATATCTTGTCTATAAAGTCGTGAAAATGGATCTTTCTGAAACAAACAATTTTAAAAATAGGGTAACACTAAATCTTAGTAAATACAAGTACATCGAATGTCATCGGCAGTCATAGACTTGTTTTGTGACTTGTTATTTATTGAAATTTGTATTAATTTTAAATTCTATTTAAACAAAATATCGAAGAAACATGTTAATTATGAGAAAAACAAACCGGACTGGAGCTCGGGAAATTACTTTTAAAGTTTATCATCAATGTTGGTTAGTACACCAAGCTGAACAAATTTTATCAAACATGGATGATATTTATGCTTGAACAGTTGCTAAGACAGGTATGTAATCATGTTACTGTTTGTTTTTATCTACTAGAAGTTTCAAATTTATTAAGTAACCGATTTTAAGACTAAAATGAGGATTGTTTACATTGCGCATTTATTGGTTAGATTGCAAATATGTTGTTGATGATGTCTGCTGAAGCCGTACGGAGGACGGGTCTGAGCAGTTGTGTTGCGATGTGTGCCGGGTACGATGCGCCTAATGTTGTTGTGTTGGGAGTTTGGTCGTGGAGGGTCTTCAGATTAATCTCCCTTTGGCGCAGTATCGTTGGTCGTGTTGTTGGGTTAAACATTACATCACCTCGCTCAACTGCCGTCTTTCTTCCTATTCGCTCAGTTTTTTCTGAGTGAATAGGCTTTTAATAAACTAGCGTGCTTTACCATCAACGATCGTATCACTTACCATCAGGCGGGATTGCGGTCAAGCGCTAGTTTATAAATAAATTTAAAAAAAAAATGTTTGTGTTTGATTTGCAAATGTTGATACTTTAGGTGATTTAATTTACCACTGTTTTTAAAAATGAATTATATCATGTTCGGAAATAAAATTAGTGCTATCCATCTTCTGATAGAAATTACATATTATTATTTTGAAATTTTCAGGAAAATGTGAGAGTGTACCCTATATCAAGATATAGATGAGTCAATTATGCGCCTAAGCTAAGGTAGCAGGCTGATGACAGCAGTAGCGGAGAGGTTGTTAGTGACGCAGCTGACAATGAAAATACTTTTTAACGAAGTATATTTGGAATCAGTTGATGAAAGCAATTATGTTTTGGAATACTTTTCATTGGTAAAAACAGGTTAAAATATGTAATAATAAATATGTATGATTTTTTGTTTTTGTTTTACTCAATTTATTTAAACGCCAGAGACCATGGATTTGTGTTTTCATTAAAACCAGTTTTGCTTCTAGTACAAAATAATGTGCTAGTATCAAAATGATTTCAGACAAGTCAACAGGGTTGCTATATGCACAACCGCAGCGCCCTTGTTTATTTTCACGACTTTATAGACAGACTATATAAACGCCACAAATAATCAATGCGTCATACTGATGTTACACGAATTCTACATCTCACAAGTAGAGTTTGCCGTGCAATTAGCATACATACAACTTCCCAACAGTAAATCTTTGGGCTAGAGCCCGCCAGACAAAACACCCGTCTGGACCTCATACCTCCACATACCGAGAAACGAGTATAGAAATATACAGATAGGTGCAATAGGTTGTAGCGGTACCTACAAACGCCACAAACATACTGACGTCACACGAATTCTACATCTCGCAATCAGAGTTTACCGTGCAATTAGCATACATACAAATTGCCAATTTCAACCATCGGGCAAGTGCCCGCCAGACATAACACCCGTCTGGTTGGAGGATCCTCCCTTTTCTATGGAGGAAGAGCGAACTTTACTCCCTGTTGCCTCAGTTCCCTGTCCCCTAAACTAGGCTAGGCCTGTATCGTAATAATATAATAATAATAGTGTGTAATTTTACACAACTGTTAGTTAAAAGGCGTCTCCACATTATTCTTTCGTCGGTTTCGGTCGTTCATTTTGTGTAAGTTTATTGAATTATAACATAATCAGACTATAATGTTTCCACTGCTGGCACAGGCCTCCCCTCAATGAGAGGGAGTGGGCTGTAATCCACCTCTATAAGCTATCCGAGGCACGAAGGGGTCTTATGTAAGTGAAAACGGTCACCCATCCGAGGGACAGCCGTAGCGAGCGAAGCTTAACCTGACCAAACGACCCGTACAGCTGATATTACTTGACCACATACAGTATACTTACAATATATTCAACTGCATCTGTCTCCTAAGGAGCGCGTTCTTCTTATTGACCAGGTTGAACCACTGGGACATCAGGCGATCTTCCTCCTGTATTAACAAAATACATTATTATAAACCTCGTACAAGATAAATACACCGTGTTCAGATAAACTTTGACCAGATGTACCAGCAGGGTGATTGCACTATCAGTATCATCTTCACCATCATTTCAGCCGAAAGACGTCCACTGCTGGACATAGACCTCCCCCAAGGATCTTCACGATGACGGCTCCTGCGCCTCCCGCTTCCAACGGTTTCCCGCGACCTTCACCAGGTCGCCGTTCACTATCAATGTGGGTCGAAATGGGTTTTATTTTGACAGTTCTTCATTCATATCGTTATTTACGTTGTTGAGCAGATACATTTTTCAAACATATGGAGCAATGGTTTAGCAATGTTTTTTTTTTTAATAATTATAAACTAGTGCTTGACTGCAATCCCGGCTGATGGTAAGCAGTGATGCAATCGTTGAAGGTAAAGCGCGCTAGTTTATTAAACCCATTCACTTAAAAAACTTGGTGAATAGGAAGGAAGACGGCAGTTGAGCGAGGTGGTACAATGTTAAACCCAAAAACACGACCAACGATGCTGCGCCAAAGGGAGATTGATGTGGAGACCCTCCACGACCAAACTTCCGACACTTGGCGCATCGTACCCGGCACACATCGCAACACAACTGCTCATACCCGTCCTCCATACGGCTTCACCAGACATCATGCCGGAACACGACGAATCGCTTGGCGGCATGACTATGTCTGGTGGGTGGTAACTTCTGCCGGCAGCAATATGTTTCAAAATGAATGTAATAGTGTATCATCCAATTAGAGTACAGACCATGGAAAAATCTATTTCTCTCTCTTCTCTTCATCTCAGCGTTAATCCCAGTCGCATCCGAAGCTTTTTCAGCTTTGGAGTCTGGGGTCCGCTTTACCAGTCTAACTGCTGATTTTGGTTAAACTTCCCCTCACAACCCTAAGGCGATATTGAAGCATTGGAGTTAGAACAATTGTTGAACTTTTGAGGGCCCCAACAACCCGTAACGACTGCCATTAGATGTTCGTATGGCAACCGGGACCAGCAGATTAACGTGATTTCCGAGGCACAACCAGACCAGTGCAAATATTCATATTCATACATACAAATATTTACACTGCGCGGGGATCGAAACCGCGCATACTTGCGCAACGGCCGCGTTCGCCACCACTACGCCACGGGGGCTGTTCAAAAATGGCTGTGGAAAAATCTATTGCTCTATGGACATGTTTTTGTTAATAAAACCATAACGATATGCACGCCACTTTAACTCTTTATCCGAAGCATTTGATAGATTTATCGTTTTAAACGCACTAAGCGGCAAAGTGGAGCAAAAATAAAATTATAAGTAACGAAGCCTTTTTAGGTAATATTGCCTTTGTTAGATACATGGTTAATTAAAGCTGACTTAGCGGAAAAAACTGCAGAAGGGTCGCCTACGCTGGTACGTCTTACGAAAACCTGGGTAACAAATGTCTTGCCATGGCGCCTCCGCCGGGCCGGA
This sequence comes from Sesamia inferens, assembly GCA_037179545.1. Lineage (NCBI taxonomy): Eukaryota > Metazoa > Arthropoda > Insecta > Lepidoptera > Noctuidae > Sesamia > Sesamia inferens. Next base: position 2,260,999 of record CM073949.1, on the reverse strand, counting down.
ACAAGCGAGATAGACCAAAGAAGTGCTGGCTTGACGTTGTAAGAGATGACATACGTGTCAACAATCTCATACCATGGGAAGCCAGAGATAGTGCAAAATGGAGGCGTATATGTAAGAAAGCGGACCCCGGGCTTCAACGCGAAAGCCGCGGAGGCAACCGGGATAAACGCTGACATGATAATGATTTCCTTTGTTTTATGTGATTTTTATAATCTGTAGAAGCGTTGGCCGAAGTCAATGGGTAACGCAGAGAACATGGTGTATTATATAATCAAACCAACATTTAACAAAATAATTACACTTACGATCTTATTGTTTCTAAATACTATTTAAATACCACTGTCCTACAAATATTATGAACTTGAAAGTTATCAGTCTACACAAAAACTACTGAATGTATTTGGACGAAATTTGTCACATATAGTTGGTATATGTCATATGTGACAAATTTTAGTATACTTTGATAGTTTATAACCAGGATTTATTTAAATGACAAGAATTACATTATATGAGTTCATATAATTAGTTTTTTTTTTTAAATGCATAAGTACGTGAGGTGTCACGCCCTTTATACATGGGGCTTTTATTTAGGTAAAAAGATTTAACTTATTTACATTTCAATTTTAATGATAGGTACGTATTTTTTTGCTTTACTGGTATTTTGCCGTGGCTAGCTAGCATATGGTAAATAATTGTTGTTGTGTTTTCTTGTGTTAATTACTACACGCAGTATTGTATAAAGTCATGTGTTTATTTTTAAATGAACAGACAGCTGTGCTGCTGGGGAGTTTGTTCCGCCACTTCTTCTTCCCATCGAAAGCACTAGGAAGTGTCGATTGGTGGGCGTTTTGGGAGACTGTCTTATGTAATATTGACGTTCAAAAAGTGCTAATTCTCAGCTTAATTTGAATAAATGACTTTTGATATTGATTTATTATCCGAATATAATCACGGGATTCAAACCTTTACGACTGAAACACGAGGCTCAGCTAGTAACCTCATATTTACTGTAATTTTTGGCGAATATGTCACAATCTATACTAATAGTCTACATCCATACTGATATATAAAGCTGAAGAGTTTATTTGTTTGAACGCGCTAATCTCAGGAACTGCTGGCCCGAATTGAAAAATTATTTTTGCGTTGGGTAGCCCATTAATCCAGGAAGGCTTTAGGCTATATAACATCACGCTACGACTAATAGGAGCGGAGCATATAAAAAAAATTTCAAAACCTACGCGGACGAAACCGCAGGGCGCAGCTAGTGTTATGATAAATGGAAAGTTAGGATTATGTTACCGGATCAGTTGGAACTTGAACACAGGCCAGTACCAGTCTCTTCCATTTTTTCTGTAAGATGGGGAGAACTGTTAAAGATTTTTTTTTTCTTTTTTAATAATTATAGACTGGTGCTTGACCGCAATCCCGCCTGATGGTAAGCAGTGATGCAATCGTTGATGGCAAAGCGCGCTAGTTTATCTAGCCTATTCAGAGCGAGTTGATACAATGTTAAACTATAACACGACTAACGATGCTGCGCCAGAGGGAGATTGATCTGAGGACCCTCTACGACCAAACTCCCGACACAACAACATTTGACGCATCGTACCCGGCACACCTTGCAACACAACTGCTCAGACCCGTCCTCCGTACGGCTTCACCAGACATCATGCCGGAACACGACAAATCGCTAGGCGGCAAGACTTACTAAAAATCTTCCGGCTTTGAGATATCTCTGTTCAGACGAGCCAATTAAAGTATTTCAACCAAGGTAAAAGTTTGGCGTCTTATGTTGAATGGAGAAGATGCTATGGAAAACCTCAAGCTAAATGTATAAAAATCTTATCAGAGATTATATTTCAGAGTCGTTTGGGAAGCCCTCGGGGCTGTGTCCAAGTTCTCGCTACTTCTTCAAAGAAATCACTAACCAGCTGGTGGACACTTCACGAGACCTGGCTTTTTAGCCTCGAATTTATGTAAAATATGATATGCAAGCGCGTATACCCTCGTTCACAAACTGAACTAAAACTAAGTTGATACATCCTTCTCTATCTATTTCATTAAGAAAAGGACAAAACATATTAGTTTATTCTTGTTAAATTATGATATTCTAAATACAGTTTAGATGTAATTCAAATCATGGCGACCAACAACACATCAATTTACATCAGGCCCTGAGTAATTTAACAGCACAGGGAATCTAATATATATGTTCCGTCCTTGTCATCCTATATAATATATATGTTCCGTCCTTGTCATCCTATATAATATATATGTTCCGTCCTTGTCATTCTATATAATATATATGTTCCGTCCTTGTCATATATAATCAGTCTATAATGTACCCTGGGACACAAGCCTCTTTCCAGCAGGAGGGAGTGGGCCGTAATCTACGATGTAGGCCCAATGCGGGTTGGAGTGCGATATTACCACCGGTAAGTGGTAGGAGGTACCCTCCAACCCTGCGTGTGATTGTTCACAACCACCTTTTATGTTTTGGCATACAGCAACATGTGGCTTGTTCACATGTATGTTACCTCAGTATTGTCGGCACACTCCATGACCCTCCGCAGTTGCTTCTCCAGCGCGGCGGCTCGCTCGTCGATGGCGCATTGTTCCTTCTCCAACGCTTCGAGCTCGCTCTGAATGTACGAACCGGTCTCTCTACCCTGGGGATTCAAAATGTTCAATTATTGCAAGAAAAAGAGATAGAAAAGCTAGAAGACAAGTTCAAGACAATCTTTTAACACAGATCCAACATGGGTCGATTATCAAGTTTCATGACTTTGAACTGAGATGAAGTTGCTCATCATCATGCTTCATCAACTTAGAAACCTATTTTCTCTACCATCTGAGTCATAATTTGTACATTCAGAATGTGCTAATGCAGTTCTTTTTTTTCTGAATATTAAAAAAAAAAACAATAGTGAAACGCACTAGGAAATGTCTCTTGAATCGTAGATGCGTTTACAAACATCAGACAGACCCGGAACAACTACCTAAAGGCCATAGGTACAAATATTAGTTTCTGGAATCGAACCAGGGACACGTAGCGCAGCAGTCGATCAGCCACTACGCCAACCGCGTCGTCAATGTCGTATTATTTTAAAATTTTATCATAAAACGAAAACGTGAAACTGTATATGTGTCAAATTAATGTCGCTATTTAATTAAGCGGCGGGTTGTAAATTTTCCTAAAAACCCAAGTATGTTATTATAAGACGTACCTCGTCCGGCACCGCGTCGTTATCAGATAACTTATCAACGAGTGCTGAGAACGAGTGGAGCGGAGATCGTCGCTCCATACTTAGTGTTAGTGATTTTACACTCTTTGTGTCTTCGCTGTGACGACCTTCTGTTGACAAAATAATGATAAACGTATTTATAAAATTTTAAATATGAGACCAAGAAATGACAATACGAAACCTGAATATAGTTTGTTCAGAATAAGCAACTGCAGTGTCATGTCATGTCTTCAAAGTTTTGTGTCTAGGACATGCCGGTTACCTGACGATGTTTTCCTTCACCGTTTTGAGATCAGCAGTGATGAAATAATTTATACAAAAAGTAAAGCGCGTGATAGCGTACGAACCTAACTTGTAAATCGCGGAAACCATTAGGCTACCGCTGCTTACCGATTCTAGTCATTCACTTATTAATTTCAGCCGAAAGACGTCCACGGCTTGACATAGGCCTCCCCCAAGAATCTTCCCGACGACCGGTCCTTCCTTTCGACCTTCACCAGGTCGAGGTCCACCTTGTCTGGGGTCTAAATCGTCCCTCCACGAAGGTAGTTTTCGTATGAAGAATTATGGGCAAGAAACTTCGTAAAATGTTTTCCAATATTTTGCATACATTAATTTAGTGTGAGGATTAGGTTATTACATTAATTAAAACCGCGTGTTCTACATTAATAAGTTTTAGTAGTTCATTATTCGCCAATAGACCTAGTGCATACAAACTACTGCTTTATCTTTAATAATATTAAAGGCGTGATGTTTATATAGAAAAACTAGCGACGGCGCGGGTGAAATGCTGATACTAAATACATTACAAAAAAAACTGTTAACGTTGTATAAAAAACATAGCGGCCCGCCGCTCAACCGGCTGGTACCGCCGCAAATGCGACGCCCCACAATTTTTAAATTTGTAATATCTTCGAAACTATTTATTTAAATCATGTGCTGTAAAGGACGATATAGATCCATATTTAAAAAAAAAAAAATTAGGGGTGGATTACCCTTAACATTTAGGGGGTTAATAAATAGATATTGTCCGATTCTCAGACCTACTCAATATGCAGATGAGAATCGGGAAAGCCGTTTCGGAGGAATTTAACCACAAACACCGCGACACGAGAATTTTATTTATTATATAATGTCATTTCACTTACCAGATCTATCGGGACTAACAGAACTCTTCCTGGAGCCAGGACTGGATGGAAGCGAGTCCGTTCTGCCAAGTAGCGCGTCCAGCTGTTCTACACCACCCGCTGTAGGATAAATAAAGATCTATTTAAAATCGGTATAAATTAAGATCGGTCTCCAAAGCCTGGAGCACAGGCGAAGAGCATGGATGTGTGAGGGAATTGCATGATTTAATTCCCCCATCTCCGTTCCATCATCGGACGACCCGTCGTACGGCCAGTTTCCACTCCTACGTTGTTGTCACTACGAACGAAGCGTTTCGCCTCTCCTTTTATACCGCGTACATCGAGGGACTGGAACAATTTGCCAGCGGCGGTGTTTCCGTCGGACTACAATTAAAAACTAGTGCGCTTTACCATCAACGATTGCGTCACTGCTTACCATTAGGCGGGATTGCGGTCATGCACTAGTTTAAAATTTATGAAAAAAAAAAAGCTCTGACATTACACTGCTCGTTTCGTTGTCCTGTGGGGTGATTGCACACACTATAAAAAGCAACGAGTTTCATTTTGGCAGTTCAACAAGATTCATTGCATTATTAAACATAGGTACAAACATATTTCTCGACATACATATGAAGTAATGGATTCGCAATATCCTTCAAAATGATTCAGAATGAATTTTTATAATGTGTTTTGCAGATAAGATGCTGTTTGTTTATACAACTGACCTGCTACAATCTCGTCCATGACAGATTGCTTGCTGATTATCTCGACGGTACCGCCGCGAGAGTTGCGAGATGGAGAAAGAGGTGATGTAGGACTGTAAATAAAGAGATATAAATAACATTCCCGATATTATAATGTACCTGCCTTTGTTAGACTCGAAGCTAACCATGTTGGGGTTAGCTTCGAGTCTAACCGGTTATAAATCAATACTAGTTTAGTGAATGAGGAACAGGGTGGATAGTTCCTTCATCTATACTAATAAATATAAAGCTGAAGAGTTTGTTTGTTTGTTTGTCTATTGGAACGAGCTAATCTCAGGAACTACTGGTTCGATATGAAAAAGTCTTTTTGCATTGGATATCCCATTAATCCAGGAAGGCTTTAGACTATATAACACCAGTAGTAGTTACCGAGGGCACAACACAGCTGACGGTAGATCATAGTACTAGGCGCGTGAGACAGGAGCCCCGCGCCACACGGCGGTGCGTTGACCATATTTTTGTTGGAACAACCAGATAAGCTCATAACTTTATAATTTTTCATGATATTCTTTTGAAATTTTATACATAGATTCTTTACTTAAAAATACTAGACTCGTGTTTCGGGTTTTATATATAAAAAACTAACATTGTATATGCTCGTTGCACGGTAAACACTGTTTGCGAGATGTAGATCTGTATGAGGTGTTGTTCGTATGTGGAGTTTGTATACAGTATGTTAAGAAAACCCTGTCCAACCCATAAGGATAATAAAGGTTAGGTAAACACATGACCAAATATAATATAAAATTTTACGTAATCATCATAGTACCAATACAAATGAACTTTGAAATAATCTTTTTTTCCCGCGAATTAATTCCAACTTCGTGGATAACGCAGATTTATTAAGTTACCTCTTTTTGCGAAATAATATTTATTTTTTTAGGTGGATTTTTTTTTTATTTAGCCTGTTTTGTATGCTTTAGTAGAATCAGTTATCGATACCTAACAACACCTTCACGGGTCGGACAGGGTTTTCTTAACATACTGTATACCACTACACTAGCAATACTCAATAATTTTGTTGCGTTAACATAATGTGTCATTAGATGCATTGATCACTTATACACCAGATACACAGTCTCGAACAAAACTCTTATCAAAAACGGCGTAAAGTATTAAGCAGTCTAAAGTAGTCAAAATAAATATACATTAATTTAAAATCAGCCTTAAGTGCAGTGCAAAACGTCATTATTTTTTACGACCGAGTCTGACATCAAACCAAATTCAACCTTACACGCACGCATTAAAGTCCGAATTATAAAGTAAGTACTAAATGAAAGAAGCACCCAAGTGCTGCGTTGTGCGCTTGTTCAGTTCAACCATTTTTTTACGTTGATTGTGAATCTAGTGTATGATTAGATGGTATAATAATGCCGCGTTACAAACGGCTTAACGTGCTTTCCGAGGCACGACCAGACCAGTGCAAATATTCATATTCATGCATACAAATATTTGCACAACGCGGGGATCGAACCCGCGCCTCCTTGCGCAGCGGCCGCGTTCGCTACCGCTACGCCACTGAGGCTGTCAGAACTGGGTACAATAGGGTATTTGACTAAAAAAAACTAATTAGTCCGTCAGTCAGATTTCCAAAAAAATACTAGACACGTATTTTTTCTTTTTTCATGTAAACAAAAAATGAAGACGACACAGTGCGTTGAAAACACGTGTGACGTCACTGCACGCTACACTTTTTAGCGAGCAGTGACGTCACCAGCCACCACTCCTGATCTTTGATGCCTTTTATATTTGTCAATTTTTATTGATTTGATAAAACAAAATATACGTATCCAATATTTCTCTATAATCTGAATGGCGGACTAAATAGAATCAATTTATTTTACCCAGGAAACATCTCTATTAATTTAACAATAATTAATAACTTACCTAACAATACCGGCTCTTGCATCGGCAATTAGCTTTCTCGCTCTCTCCCGTAGCATCGCCTGTCTTTCTTCCTCTGTCATGGGCTAGAAAGAAATACAATATTATAATTAGTTACTTTTCTTCATAAAATGGAGACAAATAGGCTTTGACATCGAGTGCTTGCGCAAAACATATGTGCAATACAATATTTAGTTTTTATTTTAATTTTAGTATGTCTGTCCGTTTATAGCCAATGTTTAGAGTTATGTATTTTTAAATTTAATTCATAGATATTATAGGGTGTATCTGACATCGACGCACAAACGAGTACCATGGATCCAGTACATGATTCTGAACCTCCCAGTGGTGGAACTTTTCGGCGGCTTTTTCCTGACAAAAATAAAGCAGTTTTTTCACTTTAGACCGTTCATGATTGCTATACTTTTATAACCCAATAAGTTTTTGAAGTAAAATTTAATTAATTTGCTAATTAAACAAAAAAGCGCAATGTGAACAAAACTCGACAAACTATCCTATCAGCTGATTTATTAGAGTCCACTTCAGGGGTCAACGTCATACCACAAACACGCGCGGCGGCATGCTTGCAACGTTCAAAGGCCGAGCCGACACTTTTTTTAAACATTGTGATTTCTGTAACAGCTTATTAACGAGATAAATGACTATCCTTATTTTATTAGTGGCATGCGATCCAGCCTTGTTGCGAAGTTTGCGCTACGATGTCAGATACATCCTGTTTGAGCCAGTTTTGAGAATAATGTAGCGTTATAGCTCATCAGCAAACCTCGAACTGACCTACCAAAAATTTAATGATGATGCAATGCCGCCAGTCTATTGAAAACTTTAAGACAGCGATGCGGAGGAATATTTCGAGACAATATTTTAGTTTATTAACAGTTTTAATTAGTTTATAATGACTTTAAGATTTTAATTTCGTTTCGATAACATATCGACCATGTCAACCTCCGTGGCGCAGCGGTCAACACGCCTGCCTGCGACGTGAAGGCCCCGGGTTCGATCCCCAGCCAGGTCATGATGGAAAACGATCTTTTCCTGATTGGCCTGGGTTCTGGTTGTTTATCTATATATGTATCTATTATAAATATAGTATCGTTGAGTTAGTATCCCATAACACAAGTCTCGAACTTAGTTTGGGGCTAGCTCAATATATATTAAATTATTTATTATATGAATGTTGTGTTCTATTCTACGCACTATATCGCTAACCAAGACTCGAGAAAGGGTTTAGCAATAAAAACTCATACCTTAGGACTTACATCTCCATTCCTATGCCCATTCTCTTTCTCTTCTCTCTCCTTCTCGTTCTGTCGCATCTTTCTGTCCTTTTCCCTCGCCTCCTTTTTCGTAGCTTCGAGCAACTGTCTCGCTCGTTCTTTCAACTCATCGTGACGTGATAACAATTGCTGGCCAATGGGAATCGGGAGCGATGACGTGATCGACCAATCAGCGAAGCGGGGTTACATAGCGTCGTCCAATCAGAAGCGTCAAACACAGGCACGAAAGCGGTGTCGATGAGCAAATGGAAAGAAATGACGGGCACTCTTTATTTTGAACGGTCGGCAAAAAAAAAAAATGAAAATATTTGGAGAATGTTTTATCACGATTAAAGTTTTGTACTTAAAATTACAAAAGAATAAAATGGGATCAAACAAACTCGAATTATTTTCATTTGCTTTGCTGACCGTACAATGTTACACGATAATGACGGTAATGAAATTAACTGGTAGATTGATATTGAGCTCTGGCCATATGTCTATCTGGTCATATGCTAGCATTTATACATAGGTATAGATAAATTATTATTTTCATCTGCAGTTCTAAATATAGATCCCAAAATCGGACGTACACAATCAATAAATGGATTTTTTTGTTACAGGAACCCAACAGAACGGGATTTTTGTGCTGAGAATACTTTATATACAGACATCACGCTACCCAATACTGTCAAATTTTCCCAATCAACTTTGAACCTTAATGCTTTAGCGATAAGGTTGAAAATCTAATAAATAATTTTGATAGATCTTAGTAGTTTAATGTGTCTGTTTATTTAACGGTATTCTACAAGACATTATTACTACATTACTACAGATTTAAATAAAATTATTCATCACGTCAATTAATAAATAATAGTTACTTTTATACAACAATATTTAAAATAGCTAATAATAGGGATGCATCCAAGGTTAGAAAAAAAAAAGAATTAATCCGTCTTATAGATAACAATTTATAGAAACAAAAAAAATTAAGTCCCGTATTTTTTATTTTGTCCAAATTACCACAAACTACTGAGATATAGCGTATTAAAGTTACGAAGTGGGGGCTAATTACATCACGCCGTGGTATATTTTGTACCAAGGCGTGACGTCATGCGAGATTTCAAATCAATATATCTTTCTAAGTATTTGAATGAAAGAAAAAATAAAAAATTATGTGTTCAATATTTTCTGTAAATCTATCTGATGGACATTAAATTATTTTGTAGGATACAACCCAATTATTTAAAAAAGAATAAGGTTTTGTCTGTCCTCTCAAATGTATGAATTCGCTACTAAGCTTATTAGTAAGACAAACAACAAACACTAATTAACTATGACTGTTAAAAATCATCTAAATATTCTGTCTCCTTTCACAATTCTCGATCTTAAAGCATTTGGTCGTATGTATAGTTCCGGCAACCTACACATAGAACCACAGTCGTGGTGGCCTAGTGGTTAAAACACCAGCTTCTCAAGTATGAGCCGGTTCTATCGACAGACATTACTTCGTCTATAAGATCACTTAAAAATACAAGTACTGTAGGATTTGACGGTGTGTCAACAAAGGTTCTAAAATCGGTGAACGAAATTATAGCACCTGTATTAGCACATATTATGAACATTTGCATTATTGACGGAGTTTATCCGGAAGACTTGAAGAAAGTCATTATTAAACCACTCCATAAAAAAGATAAAAAAACCGATATGAAGAATTACAGGCCAATAGCAAAAATTTCAGTATTTTCTAAAATATTCGAAAAAATTATTTATAAGTCTCTGTACTGTTATCTTCACAAATTTAATTTATTATGTAAGGAACAAAATGGCTTTAGAAAGAATACCACAATCAACATGGCTATTTTTTATTTTTTACGTAGTATTATGTTGGCAGTAGATCAAAGAGCTCCTATCTGTGCTATTTTTACAGATATGACCAAAGCCTTTGATTATGTAAAGCACGACGTATTATTAGCGAAACTGCAGAGCTACGGCATTAGAGGTAATATTTTAAACCTACTCACATCATATCTTTCTAATAGAATGCAATGTACAGAGATTGCAAGAGTATGTAAAAAAACAAAAATTGAAAAGAGTTTCTTTTCTCATCCTAGATTGGTAAAGTTTGGTGTCCCACAGGGTAGCGTCCTTGGGCCACTGCTTTTTTTAATCTATATAAATGATCTGCCAAATGTGACACGACATCAAATGGTGATGTTTGCGGATGACTCTACTGCCATTGTCAAATGTATTAATCGCAATATTTATGAAGATGACATAAATAGTACATTATCAGACATAATTACTTGGCTTAATCAAAATAATTTAATTATAAACTTACAAAAAACGAAAATAATGCACTATCATCAAAGAACTGTAGCACCAAAAGTAAATATCAGACATAGTAACTGTGAAATTGAAGAGGTTAAAGTAGCAACATTCTTAGGTTTATTACTGGATAACCAACTAAACTGGAAGGCCCATATAGATGGCCTAAGTAAAAAAGTAAATAGATCATCGTATGCACTTTTCCAAATTGCTAGAAAAATAAATATCGATGCGCTACTAGTTGCATATCATGGCTTAGTAGCCTCAATTTTGCGATATGGCATTATTTTTTGGGGAAACTCTACTGATAAAGATGTCATATTTAAGGCACAAAAAAGGTGCATAAGATCGATGTGTGGTCTGAAAATTGACGATAGCTGTGTACCATTTTTTAAGTCGCTGAAAATTTTAACCTTACCATCATTGTACATTTATGAAATTAGTGTTTTTGTCAAGACAAACATAAGATTGTTTGAAACGGTGTCAACGTTACGAGATGTTACTATTCGTAGTCAATATGCAAATGTTTTAAAAAATCAGCGTTGTAATACTGCTTTAGTAAAAAAGAGTGTTTTAAGAATGGCACCGCGCATCTACAACAAATTACCAGTTGACATAAAAAATTTGAATATTATACAATTCAAGACAAAATTAAAACATTTATTAATTGAGAAATGTTATTATACAACTGATGAATTCCTAAATGACAAATTAATGTAGACTTATTTATTTTGACTAGCGAAATTACTCCGTATTGTGACATTGTTTTTACTCATTTATCATTTATTTTGACATTATATAATTAATCATTTGTTTTTTTTTTTTTTGCATATAGCATGATTGACAAAAAAATGTTAATGTTTTGCATGCAAGTATTTGTACGCTTCTTAGCATAACATAGCGACCTATAAACATAAATTTAAGAACTGTATTCACTACCTATGTTATACAAATAAAATTGATTTTGATTTTTTTTTTTTTGATTGAGTGTGGGGGTTTGATTCCAGGTCAGGCAAGTACCAATGTAACTTTTCTAAGTTATATGTACTTTCTAAGTATATCTTGGACACCAATGACTGATTAAAAGGTGAAGGAAAACCTCTTGAGGAAACCTGGATGTTAAGTCTGAAATCGTCAACCCGCATTGAGCAAGCGTGGTGATTACGCTCAATCCTTCTCTGTATGAGAGGAGACCTGTGCCCAGCAGTGGGACGATAAAAAGGTTGATGATGTTACATAGAACCTAATGCTTCTGAGGTCCAGAGTTACAACTTGAAGAGCTAGTTACAGCTTTATTAATAAGTCAATAAGAATAATGTTGGATACAGTCTCTATGTATATTTTGAAGTATTTATATGACATGTCAGAACCAATAAACAGGTTGTGAAGTCGTAGCCAAGGTGAAAAGGACAACGAATGGCAAAGTACAAATGTTTTAGCAAAGCTTTGAATAAATACTCAAATATTCGTGCTACACATGTGTCCAAACAAGTGATCAAATAAGTGATCAATATTTGAACTATGTCTGGCGTCGGCTTTGTGATGGCGGCGCGTGGATGGAGTCTTTTTAGGAAGTGGTGATTGTTGTACGACCACTTTGCTTTGAGACGCGGACCAGAGCACATCTCCGGGGCGAAACTGTCGGTTTGCCTATTTCAATTGTTATTGTCAAGATTGGAGGGTATATTTACACGTAGTGCTTTAATTCAAAATTAACCTACGAAATGGAACCGCTCGTCCGCTGCTGACCTCGGCATATTTTTGTTCTTTTTACAATAATTTTAGTTTTTATTTAAGTTTTATAGAAACAACTAATTCATTACTTTATTTTTATTTTATTTTAAGGGCAGTAATTACCTTTGGCTACGACTTCCCTCATAACACTACACTCCCACTACATACTACAAACACAAGCCAACCACTCAAACACAGTACTTCACTTACCGGTGTCGGTTTAGGTAGCTCGGGCGTGCTGGGTTTGGGTTGTATAGTTGTCAGCCGGACGTCCGGTTCTGGTTGGGATAGCGGGTCCAACACAGGTTCCGGATGGGGTTTTACTGTAATAAAGAATAACGGTTTCTTTTGTTATCATTAATTGCTAATAAATGTTTAATTATCTTCCTTTTCACAACTATGTTAAGAGTCGACTAACAGTCTAACCAGCTACCTAATCGGCGAACACATTTTTGTCAAATGATTACGACTAGTTGGGATCGTTTGGACCGCCCATAGGATCGTTCGGTCCAAATGATCCCAACTAGTCGCAATCATTTGACAAAATGTGTTCGCCGATTAGGGGGCTGACATAGTTGAATATAAGTATTTTAAATTAAGCTATTGATTATCGGACCTCGAAAATCCAGATAATGGGTAATACGATGCTTTTTTTTTCATATTTTAAACTAGTGCTTGATCGCAAACCCGCCTGATGGTAAGCAGTGTTGCAATCGTTGATGGTAAAGCGCGCTAGTTTATTAAGAATCTATCCACTCTAGCCTTGAAGACTGGTGGTTAAACTTTCAGGCTTGATAGCCGGAACTAACATCTGATTGAAGGTTACCTATATCACTGTTCTGGTGGTTCTGTGCCGGTGGCGCTGGCGCTTCCTGCTGCTCCTCTTCGTCATCAGAACCGAAGGGATCTGTTAATTCTTTACGAGTCATCAGCTTTTCTGGTCGAGCGGGTGGTGGCTAAAAAGGATAAATATATATTTTTTATAATGTTATGTAAACAGAAAACTGCTAATCCGCGGTTTAATAGAGCTTCAGAGGCTAGACATCTTTTCCCCAATAGATTAGACTATTGAAAAAATATTGAAATCTTTGAGGTTGTGACGTAAGCTGAACTCTATTGTGTAGGAATTCTTCTTCTTCTTCAGGGTGACCGGTCTTGCACTGCCCGCATCGGCTTTCCGCGTCCTTCACCAGGTCATCGGTCTACCTTGTTGGGGCCTTCCCTACGCTGCGTCTTCCGGTACGTGGCCGCCACTCCAGAAACTTATTGAACCATTGGCCATCAGTTCTACGATAAATGTGGGCACATTGCCATTTAATTTTAGCGACTCGAAGAGCTATGTCGGTGACTTACCTACAGGTAAGTGTAGGAATTAAAGTAATTTTTCCATATATTTACTTTTTCGGAATTCAAATCGTCAATGTAGATTACCTCATTGACCTTCAAGGGGTCTGCGAACCACTTGGCAGTGGGCTTCTCCCTGAGGTCTCTGGCAGGAGAGAGCATCTTGCCGAGGATGGTCTTAGATTGCTGTAAGAACATATCGCGAACATCTTTCATGGGAGCTGGCGATTGTGGCTTGTCTGGAGTTGTACGATCTGTGGAGTGACGAGATTCTTGCGAGTCTTGGGAACTGGAACAAGAAATTATAACACAATGTAGCATTTGCAACGACAGCAGGTCAAGCTACTTAAACCGTCAATTATTCCCAATCAACCTGGAGCCTTAATGCTTTAGCGATGAAGTTGAAAATCTACTAAAGAAATTTGACAGATTTTAGTAGCTTGATGTACTGTCGTGTGGACTTTCCTTTGTATTAGGCAGATGTATACCTATAGCACCTACGTACATTAAGACTACATAAATTAAATATACAACAGTCGTAATAAGGATGTTTTCTGGGTAAAAAAAAATGATTCTATTTAGTCAGTCATTCAGACTATAGAAAAATATTGGATACGTATTTTTGTTTTATCAAATCAATAAAAATTGACAAATATAAAAGGCATAAAGGGACTGGAATAATCTGCCGGCGGCGGTGTTTCCGTCGGACTACAATTTGAGTGTCTTCAAGGCTAGAGTGAATAGGCTCTTAATAAACTAGTGCGCTTAACCATCAACGATTGCATCACTGCTTACCATCAGGCGGGATTGCGGTCAAGCGCTGGTTTATATTTTAATTAAAAAAAAAGGCATCAAAGATCAGGAGTGATGGCTGGTGACGTCAGTGCTCGCTAAAAAGTGTAGCGTGCAGTGACGTCACACGAGTTTTCAACGCACTGTGTCGTTTTAATTTTTTGTTTATATGAAACAAGAAAAAATACGTCTCTAGTATTTTTTTGGAAATCTGACTGACGGACTAATTAGTTTTTTTAGTCAACTACCCTATTTAAATACAGTACTGGCTATATAGGTTTCGTAATAGGTTAACATCTACAACAACAATATATATACAGTATGTTAAGAAAACCCTGTCCGACCCATAAGGATAATAAAGGTTAGGTAAACACATGACCAAATATAATATAAAATTTTACGTAATCATCATAGTACCAATACAAATGAATTTTGAAGTAATCTTTTTTTCCCGCGAATTAATTCCAACTTACCCGAAATTTGGTAATTTTTAAAAAAGTGACAACACCGGTATTATTATGAGCGAATAGCGATACGACCAAGTGCCGCGTGCCCTGCCGCCCGCCGCCCGCGGAAGGGTGCTTAACGCACATTTATTAAGTTACCACTTTTGCTAAATAATATTTATTTTTAGGGGTTTTTTTTAAGTTTAGCCCGGTTTTGTATCCATTGGTAGAATCAGTTATTGATTCCTAACAATACCTTTATGGATCGGACAGGGTTTTCTTTACATATTATATAAATAGTGACATATATAGACACAATAGTGTAACATTTTTATATTTGCATTTATTTATTAAGCGTTTCGTCTCTTCTTCAAGGTGTATCTGACATCGTAACGCAAACTTCGCAAAAAAGGCTAGATCGCATGCCACTAATAAAATTATAATAGTTATTTACGTTAATGAACGGTTACAGAATTCACAGTGTTTAAAAAAAGTGTCGGCTCGGCCTATGATAGTTGCAAGCATGCCGCCGTGCGGGTTTGTTGGTATGACGTTGAACCCTGATGTGAACCCTATTAAATCAGCTGATTAGATAGTTTTTCGAGATTTGTTTTCATTGCGCTTTTTGTGTAATTAGCGAATTAAATAATTTTTACTTTAAAATCTTATTGGGTTATAAAAAAAAGTTTTTATCTTAAATCATGAAAATGCCGACGGAAAATTCCACCACTGGGGGGTTCAGAATCATGTAAGTACTGGATCCATGGTACTCGTCATCGCAGCATAGTGGCCACTTCATGACTTTGTCTCAAACCTCCATCGTAAGACGGGTCACGCGGCCGTCTTTTTCGATAAACAATTCATTACGTGACATTGGCTAAATGCACAAACCGTGCGAAGCCATAAAAGAAAGAAAGAAAGAGTACAATATACGTGTGTGTATGTGTGTGTGATATGTCTAAATAGGAAGTCTCAAGTCAATACAGTTCTGAACGCAGTACTGACACACAGAGGTAAAGTTTTCCGAAATTGACAAATTTCCCCAATCAATAATGAACCATAACCATTCGGCGATAAAGTTGAAAATCTATTACTAATAGAAATCTAGATAGATTGTATTAGCTTGTTGTTCTGGCGTCTGTACGCATTCTATTATAAATAACATCAAGGTCGAATCGTATGCATATTTATTTTGCTCAGTTTGACCGGCAATGTCGCTGGAAGTATTCGGTATTATTGTTGCAATTGATTTCCAAGTCCAAACGTTTTATTGATCTAAGAAATTAAATCGTAAGTATTATCTCACACTATTGATCTATTTATTTAATTATATGTATGTATATACACTTTACTGTACACCACAAAACTACATAACATAATTTTTTTTATTAAAACTACAATATATACAATGGCCGGGCTTATCGCTAATGCAATCCTTCCATGCAACCTTAGAATGGACAGTGACTTTCCTTGACATAATATGGGGCTGTCATTGGTGCTACATACATATAAAAATCTCATATTCCATTATAACATCTAACTGCCTATTAACTGGGTAAGAACCTCGGAAAATTCTCCATAATATATGGTGGCAACCAATGTCTTAACACTTTACACAATTATAATAAGCTGCTTGTAATTAGTAAGAAAGGCATAATAGATAAAAATATTACTCCCAGTGACAATTCTAATTGTACCATCCTGTATTATGTATGTTATTATTTGTAATTTAAACTCATATGTATAGCATACCTAACCACCAAAGATTTGTTATGCGGTTTCAAAACGTTTCGTTACTATAGAAATCTGTAATTATCAAATGTAAAAATACATTCATGCATCCTACGCAGTGCTTTTAATAGCCAGGCTGACTAGTCCGCCCGATTGGAATCTGTAATTTTAAACACTTTGTTTTGCATATATTCACATCGGTCATGTTTAGACTAACATTAGATTAAATGATGTCATTCCTTTTTCCAGATGGTGTCTTTTACACCAATTACGTTGTCAGGGGATCACCTGGGTCAGCGACACCATCATCTCAACTCTTTAGTGCATGAGGCTAAAGTAAGCGGAGCTTCGTTCCAGGATGTCGAAGCCTTCTCGGAAGAGTCACCAGTCGATCGACTATTTAAAATAAACCTCGCCATAGAACTCAATCACCTAGACTACATAATACATAATTTAAAAGATGACGACATGTTATACGTAAGCAGAGCCCTGAAATCAACATGGCTGATAGACCGCCGTGACATTATTAACCCTAAATATTTAGAAGATGTTCTCTTCCCAGAAATGAATACACCGGCAGTTACCAAAATGAAACACTGGCTTTACATCAATCTACGAGATCCAGCAATGTGCCAGGAGTTCTATCAGCACTACAAAGAGAACTCATTTGAGTTTGCCATAAAGTTTCTAAGTCACTGCAGTTCCGATTTCATTATGGCAGAGTCTCCCAAGATATTAAGTAAATTATCTCCTCATACATTAAAAGTGTTGTGCGAGAAATGTCCCAGAGTCGCCAAAATATATTTCGACTCGTTGGCGACGGATGAAGATTTGAAAATCCGCTATCTCCAACACGAACAGTCCTACTACAACAGTGTAAAATGCGTACTGAAGTCAGATGCAGATGTGTTCCTTGACATCACGGAAAATTATTTCCATATGAATAGGTTTAGCAGATTGAGTCCATTGGCAACAGATTACATCCTGCGCTGCCATAAAACTAGATTCACAAATAAGTTGGAGCTGTACGTTGCGTATTTGCTACACATCCCTACTCTTGCTGCTCGGCTCAGTGTCGAAGAGTGTCAGGAAGTAGTACTAAAGCTAGCACGAGCAGGCTACTTGCAGCATTGGTTTGAGTACAAAGTCGTAGAGCCACTAATAAAGCGTATTAGACCCGATAAGAGAGCTGCGTTCAAAAAACTAGTGTTTGTTGAGAAGGATATCGGAGAACGGGTACAAAAATGGCCCTATGCCACGCCGGAGACACCGCCGAAATCGGACTCTGATCCGCATATATTCGACGACGAAAGTTATACGCCGGTACGGGGTATGCTAAAGTCAGGTAAGTGCAGAAAGCGTATGATAAAAAAAAAGAAAGGTGCGTGTATGGAATGTACCATCATCGTGTCAAGCGAGACTATTAAATCGAATTTAGACCGACTGTTTGAAGAGTTTCGTTTTATCGGGTTCGACCGAGCTCTGCACGACTTAGGACAGCGGCTTGGAGCTGCAGGTTCTGCGGACGGGCGCCGTGATATCTTCCTTGTTTTGGTCAGCAAGACTGGTGGACGCACTGACGCGGTGTCCGCTCTGTTGAATCTCGCTGTGCGACACAGCAACGAGCCACCGCACACACGCGCTTCCATACTGCGTAGCCTGGTCAAGCGCGCTAACGTCTGGCGCCTGCCTGCAGATGTCTGGCAGAATTTTCTTGATTTTGGGCACGGACTCGGGCTAGATGGCGCACCATCCGAAGCAGCTTGCCGTGAGGGACTGCACTGCGTCGTGATTCGTCAGTTATTGGCTGGCGAATGTCAACAAAACGTTCGGGACGCTTTTCTCAAAGACTTTACTACGTTGGCAGAGTATTCCCTGAAGGTGGAGGAGCGTAAGCGCGTTGCTAATGGTCTTCAAAATATGTTAGCAGTGGCCGCCACAGACGTAGAACCAAAAGTCGCCGCAGAACGGCTTTATCAATTGCTCGATGTCATTGAAATATATCATGTTCGTGTTGAGGCAGCATCACCTGCAGTGGAAGCAGCGAAGAGCTTGGCTTTGCGTGACGCAGAAGTAGCTCGTTCCTTACTCGAACGGTTATATGATGCCAGGATTGGACGTCGTGAATTACTTCGGGTTAACCTAAAGTTTCGGTGCGATCAGGGAGCTCTCATTAACGCGCTGAGGCACGACCCTCTTGCCCTCGAACTTAAAAATGTTGCAGACATACTAGCTAGAGGTCAATCAGAATTTGATGTATTCGTTTCGAAGTTAATGATATACTTCAACCAGAACGAAGA
Organism: Sesamia inferens; assembly: GCA_037179545.1. NCBI lineage: Eukaryota > Metazoa > Arthropoda > Insecta > Lepidoptera > Noctuidae > Sesamia > Sesamia inferens. The sequence continues at coordinate 2,242,030 of CM073949.1, read as the reverse complement.
CTTACTTACAAAACAACTACGGAGTGCGTTAAAAGAAATGATCACTGAACAAAATCATGAAATTTACAAGAATGTTAAGTTTGCACGTCCGCTGGCAAGTCTCTTTTACAAAGATTTTGAGAAGGAATTAAGTGAGTTAGATGCAGCGGGTAAAGAATATATGATATATGCAGCGGCGCTACGAGCTTGCGCACACCGAGCGCGGCCTGTCGTCAACTTGGCGGACTGGGGCTGGCGCAAGGCTGGCGTGAAAGCAGTGGCGACGCGAGCAATTCGCTGTCGGGAAATGGCAAGAGCTGAATTAACTCGTGCCTTAGCAGCTGAACGTCGCACAGTAAGAGTTGCCTTAGGACTTAGTATGCGATCTGCGGGTGAATTAATCCTCGACAGCTTCCAATCAGCAGCGAAGCTACGTCCCGTAGTGGCACTGCGTGTTGCGTTGCACTACTTTCGACATCACGGCGCTACTGCTAACCCTGGAGTATGGGATATCGTTAAACCCTTGTTTTCAAGTGTAGACTTATCAAACCGCGAAAGGCTTCGCAAGTTACTCCGGAAAACCGAATGGATTCCGTCAAACATCACACCAGACTACTATGGAACGTTGTACTTTTTGCTTAACAAAATCCCAAATTCAGGTGCAGATTACGTGCTTTGCGATATAAGTATGTTTCTTCCTGAGGTAAAAGAAGATATGATCGAAAACATATTGCTTAGTGTGTTCGAAAGGGTTAGTGAGGATGAACCGGAGATACCACAACCTGCAATATTTATCAGATATTTCATGTTGTCTAAAAGTAACGAAGAATTAGAGAGGAGGTTCACCAAAGTTGGTAACAAATTTATGGAGATATTAGAAAAGTTGCGTTGTAAAGAAAACTCTAGTTTTAATTGGAGACTTGATCAAATGATGAAGTGTCTTAAGTACAACACAGCGTTTGGAGACACTAAATATACATCGTGTTTGTCAGTGATCGAAAGGTTCTTAGATTGGACGCAGACGTTTATGCCAAAAGAGGAATACTTTGATAAGTATGTGCATATACATTTAACGATGTTGTATTTCAAAGCTTTTAGACAGAGTATGAAACAGATGCCAGAAGTGTTCGCTGATCCAAAGAGGAAAAAGTCAGAGGGTGTGGAGGCTGTAGGCTTCGTCTTCGGACGATATATAGTGAAGGAGGTAGCTGAACTTATGAAGACGTACTTCGAATCCATAATAGAACTTTATATTGACGCTTTGGTTGATTACTTACATGTAAGCTTCCCTTTCGGAACTTCGAGAAGTAAGTTCATTGAGTTCGTTCACAAAGGTATTTTAGCAGAAGCAGTCGGTATCCAGCGTCGAATGGCAGTGTACCTTCTTAAACATCATCGATTCGATCTTGAAGATATTAGCAGAAAAGAGCTCGAAGAACAGATGATGCAGGATAAATGTATTGAGTTGTTTAGTCATGCTGAAATATTTAATTAATACACCTCCAAATGGGGGTAGCTGCGTAACACATTACAGTAGTTTTTGCTTTAATTTTGAAAGTTCAACAACACACATTTCGATATATACGTTGGTGAACCGATAAATGTTTTGTACATATGAAGCAATGGTTTAGCAACATCCTTCAAAATCATTCTGATTGTGATTGTGATTGATCGAGTGTTACGTCATTAGGGTACTGTTTTTTTTATAATATAATTGTTTTTTTCTTTTCTATTTTTTTTTCTTTTGGTTTATCATGAATAAGCCGTACCTATTAATAATGTAATTTGATAGATAGTTTGATAGTTTCCCGCATATTGTTACAAGTTTTTTAGAATGAAATAAATGTTTGATTTTTGTTGTTACTTTAATTAAATAAATCATTCTCATGAGGCATAAAATAATTTTATGAAGTGGTGAAGGGCGATTTAGGGAACTGTCTTATGTAATTTTGATGTTCAAAAAGTGCTGATTCTCAGCCTAATTGGAATCAATGACTTTTGATTTGGAATATAAAGCCATTTATTTTTTTTACTCACTATACATTTAACTTGTCTTAGCTAGCTTGGAACTTATTCTTTCTTTGTTATTTCAATAATCATGATATTTCTCCTCAATAAACTTTGCTGACGTCAACCATGACGAAAATTTTGCAGCGACCATCTTGGGTTATGATTTTGACCTCAATAACGGTTTCAGCATTACCAAAAACCAGGAAACCTTTCTCCTGCCCTCTCTATTACTCTTCCTTCAGGAGGAAAGAAGTGAATGAAATTCTATAACGGAGCTATATAATAAAGAAAATATTTGTGAACTAAGTAATACAACACGCATAAGTACACAGGATAAAAATGAAATAAAATTGTTTATTAAGCAAGTAGGATCACTGATCACTTTTGCACTTAATTTTTTTTAAAACTAGATGGAGCCGGCATTTCCTAACTGACTACCTCTAAGAAAAAGCCGAAAAAAAAACTCAGGGATAATCGTCTTTTTTCAAGTCCAGACATTGAAAATGAAAATGTTTACAATAATTTACTTGATTAAAGCCTGTATTGTAGGAGCCTAGGTTCCTGAAGGACATTTAGTAGTAGGTGATCCACAGTCGCATAAAATAACATATGTCAGAGAAAGTATGTATGTCTGTTGCTCGTTATCATCAGCAGTCTTCAAGGCTAGAGTGAATTGGCTTCCCTGGTGAGAGTTCCCTTAGTCACCTCTTTAGACACCCACCAGAGGTTATGTGACAGTACTATTCTAAGCCAGGTGACACAAGTATTCGATATCAACCGCATATTATGACAGCTAAGTGCAAAAATGGTAGTATGTCTTACCCCGGTCGAGGCCTGTCGATCATATTCCGCGAGCGTCTCATGCTGATCTCTCTGCTGAACAACTCCTGAGGAATGGAGCCGTCCGTGTCGTGGCGACCCACTAAGTACGAGGATTCAGTCTCGTCATTACCTTGAAAAAGAACATTTTGATAACACAAATAGTAGATTGTTAATCTAAGGTCGAAAGAATCAATTCCCGAAGTTTTTAGACGCAGCGAGGGCAGCTACAGTCCGAGTAGGAATTGATTATTTAAACCAGAGGTCGGCAACCCGCGGCCCGCGGGCCCTCTTCCTTGCGGCCCGCGACTGTTTTGTAAAATAAACTACAATTCTAAAAATGATAAAATGAAAGATATTTTAATACAACTGCAAAATCAGTTCAGTGATAGATTTGGCAACTTTGAAAAGGTTTCTAGTGGAATGAAGATTTTTGCAATCATTTTTTGTGTAACATTGAGGATGTACGGAGTCATTTACAAATGAACGTGATTGATCTTCAATCTAACGACATTCTCAAAAGTTCATTTTATGAGATCACTGATCGTGTTAAGTTCTATGGCAGATTGCCAACTGATTTTGACGATTTGAAAAGGTTTGCTACAAAAAAGGTTTATTAAAATTGTTGCCAGTACTTATGCGCAAACATTTTCTATCTTCAATTATAGAAAAAAAATAAAAAATGCTTCCCGACTTACATGAGCGCTCAAAAGCCATTCTTGGAATTTCAACGACAAATATGAAATCTAATGTACAAAAAATTTGAAAAGTATGTATGTCCGCACAGTATTATTGCGTGTGCAATAAAGAATATTAATTATTGATAGAACTGTTATCAAAATTATATAAAAGCGCGGCCCGCCTCTGAATCAATTTGTCGCTGGTTGAAAAGGTTGCCGACCGCTGATTTAAACTATTTTGAATTTCAATACAGATACACAACAGATTAATATCCCGCCAATTTATGTCGACTTTTTAAATTTTAAATATGGAATTCGCGACGTAAGTGTTGCGACTTATTCCGCTCAAAGAAGTTTGCGCTAAGTTCACACTGGCTGTTTACAAACTGACATGGCCGTAGCATTTTTTAAATTATATATTTTTTTTTTACATAGGTATATCTCTTAACAGCTGACAGAAGTTCTATTTTTAAAGTTCTTTTAGGCCCTTAGGTGGGAAGTAATTTTTATGAATGTTTCCTTCTAGAGGGGAAGCAGCATTTTCTACACAATAATCAGATCAAAACAACACTACTTTGCGAGTATGAGAAATGAAAATAAACATTACGCTTACAGTATTTAGGTCGAGGATAGTGTTATGGACTCAAGCAGCTTTAAATTGCTAGATTGTTAGAGGCTGATTCTGAGCCTAATTTGAATAAATTACTTTTGCATGTGACTGTACAAACAGCAGATCAAGCTAGACAAAACTGTCATAGATTCCCAATCAACCTTGAACCTTAAGGCTTTAGCGAAAAAGTTGAAAATTGATTAAAGAAATTTGACAGATTATAGCAGTTTGATGTGTCTGTATAGTAATCATAATCACTTATTTATTATCTCATCACTTACCTAATTGTTCTACTTGTAATTCGTTGCCAGTGAAATGTGCCCTCAATTGAAACAGATACGTCATTATCTGAAAAAATAAATGTGTTTAAAAGGGGCACTTTTTATAACCAAGGAAGATATCATCTGCCTTTTTGCCCCAATTGTCAGCCTCCAATGGAACCATGCAACTGAATACAAATATTTCATCCGGAGCCCCTATTTGGCTTCCACAACCACCTACTTGGTAATAAAATACCCCTGGATAATACTGGTTTTTTTTGTATATAATTTTAAATTAGTGCTTGCCCTCAATCCCGCCTGATGTTAAACAGTGAGGCCATCGTTGATGGTGAAGCTCTCTAATTTTCTTGGTGGTAGGCCATAACATTGGCTGCAGGTAGAAGTTGCCATCCACCAGATTTTTGTCTCTCTCCTTTAAACTTAGATCCGGCTCTGCAGTCACGAGCGTCAACCCCGGTGGCAAATGCCGTGTGCTTACGCTGTTCAGCTTGAACACAGTTGGCGTTGAACCATGGGCGAGCTGAGCCACCGACGGACACGTCACTAAAGGGGATAAAATATTCCATAGCTTGTCGACCACATCGAATATAGCATCTGCACAGTTCGGCGGATTGTCAGAAGAGAAACAGACCTGCGATTGCGATTTGAGAGTAAAATATCTAAATTATAGACTTCATTATTTGACGTAGAGTCTCATCCAGATGGATGTAACAATTTATACTTAAAGTTGGAGTGGCATAAATTCACACACTTCCGTTTATAGTTCTCAAGAAGTCATGACTATAACTGGCCGTCTGTGATAACTGACAAATCTACGAACTAATGCATTTATTTAAGCCGATTTTCCACCATCATTGCCAACGAAGAATGCTAAATAAATAAAATAAAAATTCAATATGGAATGTTACATTTGGAAGTCAAAAATCAATACCCAATTTGCCGTTGTGAAAAATCATCAATGACTTGTGATGTCGATGGCGGAGCGGTAGGTCGTGTCAAACAGTAACCGACCAAAACCCACCCGTGTTCCTCCAGTTGTGTACCTGATACCTCTTTCGAACAACTCGCGGCTTTGGCAGGCATGGGCCTCTAGTGAACCCCGTCTAGATGTACATTTCTTTAAGGCGCGCATGAAACACAACGCGCCTTCGACCCGGTCCTGGTCCTTACCGGTCGGCGAGCATCCCATTGCTCGTCGCCGCAAAGCCCGCGCCTACTGTGGCCGGGAGTCGGTTGCTAACTCCCGGAGTACCTCTTGCGAGGTTATCCATTAACGTACGGACAACCTGTATAAGGACTTAGAGAGACCTTCGTGATTCGGAATGCGCCACAAGATCTATGTTGAATACCTCCTCTGATTTTTGTGTTTATCAGCGGTGGACGCTGATGAAAACTTAGAAGTAAACGGGACGCGACCATAGTGGACCGCGTTCGGGGTCTGCGGGGCGAGCGGACTCCCTGTCCAACTGTCAAGCTAGCGAGTCACAAAAATGTTATTAGTTTTAAGTATTTAAAGTAACCCCAGGGGGATTTAGGCCTCCAAATTAATAAAGTTAGGGAGTCTGCCTGTGAATTGTGTCGACGTCCGTCTTCTCGTGATCTGGTCTGGTAGTCTACGAACTCCGCATCTGAAGGTTGGAGGTAAGTGGTTGCCGCTTTAGCACCTTAATCAGAGAGATATACTCCGAAGGCATGACTCTATCGCATATTTACTTATAGTTTCTAATATACCGCCACCTAAATACAGTCCCCTTGAATCTTGTTTAAATACAGTCCACTTCAATCTTGTTTAAATACAGTCCACTTGAATCTTGATTAAATACCGGCCATTTGAATATAGTTTAAGTACAGTCCACTTGAATCTTGTTTAAATACAGTCCACTTGAATCTTGATTAAATACAGGCCATTTGAATATAGTTTAAGTACAGTCCACTTGAATCTTGTTTAAATACAGTCCACTTGAATCTTGTTTAAATACAGTCCTCTTGAATCTTGTTTAAATACAGTCCACTTGAATGTTGTATAAATACAGTCCACTTGAATCTTGTTTAAATACAGTCCACTTGAATCTTGTTTAAATACAGTCCTCTTGAATCTTGTTTAAATACAGTCCACTTGAATGTTGTATAAATACAGTCCACTTGAATCTTGTTTAAATACAGTCCACTTGAATCTTGTTTAAATACAGTCCTCTTGAATCTTGTTTAAATACAGTCCACTTGAATGTTGTATAAATACAGTCCACTTGAATCTTGTTTAAATACAGTCCACTTGAATCTTGTTTAAAATAATTCGTGGTAGGCACGTTGCTGCCACCATCTCTAACAGTCATTACGGGGATTCCGAAGCCCAAAAGCCCAAGTCAGTCTTACCAAAGGTCTCGTATTACTCAGCTGGGTTGTGAAGGCCATAGCCAGTTGCTCCAGGTAAAATAGGTATTCAGCTGTCCTTTTATACTGAAAGCCGAGCACAGTATTGCTGTGAAGTCTATGCGGGTGATAATATAACATAATAACTTACAGCTAATCTGTCAGGAATCTGTCGCGAACACACATCGGCTGCCGTCAGAACTTGCGAAATGCCTAACTTAGAACTAGCTTCTAACGCCACGCGTAAATTCTTCTCCGCTTCGTCAGGTTGTAGACCGGAAAAGTCACTGAAAAAAATATCATTAAATAAGAAAGAAATAAACATGAGTTATGCGTATACATAATATCCAACAGATTCCAAATATGTTACTACATCAAGTTAGTTATTAATTTAAACTAAAAGAGGGAGGGGGAGAGAAAGATAGAGAGAGAGAGATAGAGATAGATACATTCACTCAGAATCCGTTAATATATCCATAATGAAAAATGCTTATTTCTATAGGCTGAATCTATCTGTTTGGATATCTAAGTAATTATTACACATTAAGTGTCTTCAAGGCTAGAGTGAATAGGTTCTTAAACTAGTGCGCTTTACCATTAACATCTCTACCAGCACTAGTTTAAAACGTTTAAAAAACAGTGTTGGGTAGCTTGACCTGCTATTAACCGTACATGTTCGGAACACTCACATGAGGTCAGGTCGGAACCGGTGTATGATGGCACAAAAGGCGAGTCCTGAACGGAAGCTGGTCGTGAGGTTAGTGATGCGACAAGATTTGTACTCGCGAGTCACACATTGACACCATTCTAGGAGATCTTGTACCTGTTAAGCAAATACACAACGTTATTTTTTTGTTTATGCGAAACGTGAATATAGTTTGTTCAGAATAAGGAACTGAATCATTTTTAGACCATGTTATATTTTTTCCCAATTACATTTAGAAATAGTTGCAGTGTGGTTACCGAGCGCACCACGCAGCTTACGATAGATCATAGTACTGCGCACGCCTGCGCAACAGCTGACGCCAGAGGTCACCGCATTGGTCGCCCATCCGAGCGGAGCGTGAACCATATTTTTGTTGAGAGATTTGGTAAAACAAAATATACGTATCCAATATTTTTCTATAATCTGAATGACGGATTAAATAGAATAATTTTTTTTACACAGGAAACATCCCTAGTATTCCTGTTTTCGTATTTTAAGGGCGCTCGTGTTTTTTGATCCCTTTTAGGGCTCAATTTACATTGCCGCGGATCGGAGTGGAAGCGAGCTTCGAAAGGAAGTTATCATAGCGATTATATACATAGCAAAACGAAATTTACGTCATTTGTCTAAGGTACAAACTAGATACAAGCTTAGCAGTGAGGGATTTTCCGAGACTGCGCCATAATTCTTCATAAGATGCCCGACCTGCGCGTAGGTAGTCTAATTCACTATTTCCATAAAGCTCAAAATAATTTGTACAATAAAAATAATAAGTAATCTATTTTTATTGTACAAAGAATTTTGAGTTCTAAGGCAACATAAATTGAGCCTTAAAATATATTATTTCTCTTTCTACATTTTTAACGAAGGCATTTTCACAAATTCTCACTTTACATTATTTCTATGGTATTAAGGATATCTTCTATCTTGATGCTTACGTTTAATTAGTTTGACATACAGTGGTCTGAAAAGTTGTTGACCTCAATGTGAAGTAGTTGTCGAACTCACGTCAATAACATTTAGAGAATGTAGTTGTAAATATTTTGACAGGAACGCAACGAAGGTTCAACAATTTTGTACGCGTAGTTTTTATTTGACAGTCTATGTGAGTATTTTTGTAAAAACGAAAAAAGAACCGAGTATCTTCTATCGAGCTATCATATAATATTTGTTTTGTATGTAGACCTAATGCATGAGTTAGCTCTGTACTGGGGCTCTTCACCTGGGGATAAAGTAGTCTAATCCGCTTTTCAAGTCAAATCTTGGCGTTCATTTTATAATTTAGTCTACCTATATTACATACTGTCGATTCTTTTAGAATATCACTCACCGGAGTTTTATCTTTATCAAACTTTCCAGGAAACAATTTCTCCATATCCGCTGCAGTAGGTGTCTTGTCGCTGTCCTCGTCCTTTTCATTCTCGTTGCGATCCAAGTTGATGTTGTTCAAATTGGTCTTCAACTCCAGCGGCTGTAACATAACAGAACATCACGCTTGCAATCCTGCAGGGTTAGATAGAGGTGGTGGTACCTAGCTGGGGTTGGTTGTATACCCCCATTTCGCCAGTTCTTCAGGATGATAGGGAAATTTATATGCAAACTAATCGAGACCAGGGTCCAAGCACAGAATGCGCTTACCTAAAAGGGATAACCGTTAAACTATCATGCCATAATTATATCGTAGTAGTTGAATTTGGGAAATACAATCAGTTTATTTCAAAGTTAAACTTGAAAAAAGATGATGATCCCTGAGTTTGTTTCGGCTTTTCTTCTCAGAGGTAGTCAGTTAGGAAATGCCGACTCCAGCTAGTTTAAAAAAAATATGGCATGTAAAAATGATCAGTTATCCTACTTGCATAATAAACGATTTCATTTCAGTTGCAAACGAGCGTGTGCGTGTGTGACTACAGAAATTACTAATTAAAGTCGTAAATACACTCCACTTCTGGCCCGTACTGTATCTGGTGAATTGTGTTGTAGCCGTACCTACAACGCCATTTGCGAACAACAAGTCATACTCATCATCACTATCAACCTTTTTATCGTCCCACTGCTGGGCACATGCCTCCTCACATACAGAGAAGGATTGAGCGTAATCACCACACTTACACAATGCGGGTTGGCGATTTCAGACTTTAAAGTCCAGGTTTCCTCAAGATGTTTTCCTTCACGTTGTAATCAATCATTGGTGTCCAAGATATACTTAGAAAGTACTTATAACTTAGAAAAGTTACGTTAGTACTTGCCTGACGTGGAACCGAACCCGCACACTCATACTTGAGAGGGTGGTATTTTAATCACAAGGCCATCACGACTTTAACGTGATTATCCCGAGTTTTTCTTAATATCATAAGTGAACCTACATCAAGCAACGCTTGGAGTTTTCTTTGCACAAGTAAAAGCGACCAAATAAACTCCCAATGCATTCAGAGGGAACTGTGGATGTTATTTAACTAGGCCAGCAACTGTGTACCGACTCGCATTGCTCGAACTTATAAATCAGAATCCTCAAAGTAGATTAATTTTAATGTAATAAACAGACATTTAAAACACGAACAGCGGAAACTATAGACGCAGACAAGTGACCAGCAGCTAATCCTCATCTTCTTTTTCTTCTATCTTCTGCTATCCATGTCCCACCTTGTTTGATTTAAGTTTATTTTAAAATTGTCATATTTATATTGTTTTCTATTATTATTTTTAATTGGAACTATAAGGCAATAGCCTTTAACTGTATTAACTCATGTTTTATAAAATATACAGGCTGTATCTGACATCGTAACGCAAACTTCGCGAAAAGGCTAGACCGCATGTCACTAATAAAATTATGATAATCATTTATGTCGTTAATGAACGGTTACAGAATTAAAAAAAGTGTCGGCTCGGCCTTTGAACGTTGCAAGCGTGCCACCGTGCAAGTTTGTAGGTATGACGTTGAACCCTGATGAGAACTCTATTAAATCAGCTGATAATATAGTTTTTCGAGTTTTGTTTCCATGGCGCTTTTTTTGTGTAATTAGCGAATTAATTAACTTTTACTTTAAAATCTTATTGAGTTATAAAAGTATAGCAATTATGAACGGTCTAAAGTGAAAAAAAAACTACATATTTATTTTTTAAATCATGAAAAAGTCGACGAGAAATTTTGCCACTGGGGGGTTCAGAATCATGTACTGGATCCATGGTACTCGTTTGTGCGTCGATGTCAGATACATCCTTTATTATGTAGATATCACTGTTGGTTACCTAAATAAATAAACACGTAGAAGAAACGTGACCGAAGGATTCATATCCGTAATCTTGAGAAACATTGGTGCCTTTGTTTACACTCTGTTTCGAGCTCAGATGAATTTGGTTGTTTTTTATAAAGGGTGCATCTGACATCGACGCACAAACCATGGATCCAGTACATGATTCTGAACACCCCAGTGGTGGAATTTTCCGTCGGCTTTATCCTGATTAAAAAAAGAAACAACAGTTTTTTATTTCACTTTAGACCGTTAATAATTGCTATACTTTTATGATCCAATAAGATTTTAAAAGAAAAATAAATTAATTCGCTAATTACACAAAAAAGCGTAATGTGAACAAAGCTCAAAAAAACTATCCTATTAACTGATTTAATAGAGTTCACATCAGGGGTCAACGTCATATCTAAAAACCCGCACGGCGGCACGCTTGCAACGTTCTAAGGCCGAGCAGACACTTTTTTTTAAACACTGTGATTTCTGTAACCGCTCATTAACGACATAAATGACTATCATAATTTTATTAGTGGCATGCGGTCTAGCCTTTTCGTGAAGTTTGCGTTACGATGTCAGATACACCCTGTATGTCAAAAGATAAGATCATCAAACTTGTTTTGTCTAGGAATAAGAAATAAATATAACATTTATATAGTTATTTGGTTTATTGTTGGATCACATTCATATTACAGTTTCATGTATGTATATATAAATAATGTTGACATAAAATTGTTGCAGCCGTAGTGCAGCTTTAGAACCTAACGGCCTGCTACGCGACGGTGGGAAGAGGCCAGACAGAATTTCTAAAATGCCCTGGAAGTTGGGTAGACCTATGTCAAGGTCGCGGGAAGCCGGTGGATGCGGGCATCCCAAGACTAGGCATTGTGGAAAGCCTCGGGGGAAACCGTTGTCCAGCAGTGAACCTCTAATAGATGAAGAAGTATGGTGTGGGGTGCAACATGTGTCATCCGCCATCCGCCGCCATCTACCTAACACGATGGGCAGTGCTGGTGCAGAAAACCTCAAACGGCGGAGTTGTTCCAAACTGAATGGAAGTTATATCATTATATGTTCAGACCGTTTGAGGATTTAAACCTGTTCCTGTTGATAGTGATGCGGACGATTTTTTGATGCCCTATGCTTGTTTTTGCTTATTTTTCCATAAATATTAAATGAAATAATAATTTTACAATTCTCATAACTAAGTTCGGGCAATGTTAATCCGACTGAAAGTTCAATCGGCTAACGCATCACTGCCTACCATCAGGCGGGATTGCGGTCAAGCGCTGGTTTATTAATTGGTCTTTTGAATGAAAAAAAAACTAAAGTCATTAAATTTTCTACGCCAAATGTCAGGCAGCTAAGTACCAATGTTCAACTGAATGGAGTAGAGTTGATCCCTGTCGAGTCGACAGTTTTTCTTGGATTAACTATTGACTCCAAGTTACAATGGGGTCCTCACATTGAGAAGCTGTCGGGTAGACTAAGTTCTGCCGCTTTTGCTGTTAAGAAAATTAGACAGATAACTGATGTGGATACAGCCAGAATTGTTTATTTTAGTTATTTTCATAGTCTTATGACTTATGGGATTCTTCTCTGGGGAACTTGTGCGGACATCAATACCATCTTTGTTTTACAGAAAAGGGCTGTTCGAGCCATTTAAAACCTTGGTCCTAGAGATTCTCTTAGAGAAAAATTCAGAGAGGTGAACATTCTGACTGTAGCTTCACAATATATATTTGAAAATCTTATGTATGTACATAAAAATATATCGAATTTTAAGAAAATAAGCGATGTTCATAATGTAAATACCAGGAACAAACACAATCTTGCTGTACATCACACTCGTCTCCACAGAGTAGGCAACTCGTTCATGGGTCAATGTATACACTTTTACAACAAGCTTCCCATGGACATTCGAAACTTACCCATTAAACGATATAAAACCTATATAAAGGCCAAACTTTGCAAAAAGGGGTATTATAAAATCTCAGATTTATTTAGAGGACAGAGAGGCTTGGAATTGAGCTGCCTGCTCTGTTAAGCATTGTTATTAAGTAATATGCGTAATTATAACGTAAATTATTGTAAACATTTTCATTTTTAATGTCTGGACTTGAAAAAAGACGATGATCCCTGAGTTTGTTTCGGCTATTTCTTCTCAGAGGTAGTCAGTTAGGAAATGCCGGCTGCATCTAGTTTTAAAAAAAAAAGAAAAAAAAATACATATGACGTGTGAAAGTGATCGGTGATCCTACTTGCTTAATAAACGATTTCATTTCATTTCATTTCATTATTATTATAAAAAAAAAATCCGGTTACAGACACTAATCATTTCATACTTTTAACTTATTTTTAAGCGTCAAACATTTGTAATGTTATTTTGTCGAAGAGTAATTATTTCTAGTGAGTTTTGTTGTGATCTCTTATCCAGAAATTCCCGCCACAATTCTCGATTATTTTTAAATATAATTAAATATAAAGACAATGCCATTGTGTTTAAGCTATTTTCTAACCACATTATAACATCAAAGTACCATACGACAGCTGTATCAAAGATTTTAACTATAGTAGGTAATATAATCACACTACTGATTACGAAAATCAACGAAGCTATGTAGAAGCGCCGCCATTTGTTTATACTCGCACCAGCTTCCCTTACACGACATAAAGAGTACAAAACAATTCCAAAAATAACAAAATTTATCACCACGGGTAATAAGACCAGGCTCCAGCTGATCTTTATCCAAATATCAAATTCAACTATTAACACTAAACTCATTTTGAACAAAGTTAATATAAAAGGCAGACCCCAGGCAAATAGGCTACTCTTAAGGTATCTTCTACTAATGTCAAGACGAAACACTTTAACAAAATCAACATAAAAAATGTAGCACAATACTAGCAACCAATAATGATGCGATAGTATGATATAAAGTAGACAAAAAGTAATACCTAAGTAATAAAAACGAGGCAATACTGTATTTTTGCCGTATTCCTCAAAATTTGGTTCTGGCATTAATAATAATATTATCAGCATTAATTTTGTTATAACTACACTGAGCAACACATAGTTTCTGAAATGGCGAAACTTCTTGAGTAGGCACCATGACGTCACTCCGTATATGGCCGTCGCGAGAATCAGCAGGAAATCAAATAAATTAATCATCACAATGACTTCTTCTAAGCTTTCTGGGGCGGTAATACTGGTATCGTCGAATGCCATGGTGAGCGGCGCGTGCGCAGTGTAATGCGCTTCTTGTTCTTCGTCTGGCACGACTGAATGTTAAGTATTATTTTAACTTTGCCATTTAAACGATGTTGTCGGACACGCGTCCACTGAGGTAACCGCCAGTGGACGCTATGGAACCGGATCAGTTGTGTAATCAATGCAATGCAATTTCTGCAAGTAGGTCACCGACCGATGACGCCGCAAATGTTAACACACGTCGTGGTGCACAAAACGCCTCCATCTGCAGTTTCAAGTCGGCCGGCTCGAATGCGTCACCAGCTGCCGAGGATGCATGCGTTGCAACGTGTGCCGCCACCGTCCCTGCCTCGACACCGGTGGAGACAACGACATGTGTCGTTTCGTCGACCCCCAAACGAGCCTAGGCTGCAATAACTGCCACTGAAAAGCCTGTTGAGCCACAAAACTCGCAGGTAATACGAGCGATAAAAACGATAGCGGGTAAACAGAGCCGGTCGAAACCAAACTTGGTTTCGAATAAACAGGGTCCAGAGAAGGACACGTGCGACAAGGATGGTTTCATCAAGGTAGAGAAGAAGTAGAAGAAGAAGGTACTGCGCTGGCAGGACCTAACATGCTGCTGCGTCCAGCAGTACCGACGACAATGCTATATGTGTCCAGACAGATATTGGAGATAGTGGAGTATCTGCGCGTCAAGTCTGTGAGGGTGTCTGAGAGGATTGGAGCCGCGCCACAGCACGTACTTCAAGTCGTTCGACGTGTTTTTTTTTTTTTTTTTTTTTTATAAATTATAAACCAGCGCTTGACCGCAATCCCGCCTGATGGTAAGCAGTGACGCGATCGTAGATGGTAAAGCGCGCTAGTTTATTAAGAGCCTATTCACTCTAGCCTTGAAGACACTCAAATCGTAATGTGACGGAAACACCGACGCCGGCAAATTGTTCCAGTCCCTCGATGTACGCGGTATAAAGGAGGAAGCAAAACGCTTCGTCCGGATCGCAGTGGTGTCAACAACGTAAGGGTGGAAACTCGCCGTACGACGGGTCGTCCGATGATGGAACGGAGATGGGGGAATTAAATCATGCAATTCCCTTGCACACTCACCAGAATGCATCCTATAGAAGACCGAAAGGCTGGCCACTCTACGCCTGTGCTCCAGGCTTTGGAGACCGTTTCGAGTTAAGTCTGGGTCGCCAATCAGCCTCTTCGCACGCCTCTCCACCGAATCCAAAGTGGCAAGGTGACATTTCGCAGCACCAGCCCAAATGTGGCTGCAGTACTCCACACACGATCGGACCTGTGCTTTGTATAAAATTAGAAGCTGCCCAGGTGTGAAGTACCGCCGGACCTTCGCGATGACGCCTAGTTTTCTGGCAGCCACCCTGGCCTTGGACTCAATGAACCGCCCAAAGTTAAGGCTCGAGGAAACCTCAACTCCCAAAAGCTGAAGGCGGTCGGTACACTCCAAGGATACATTCTGAAAAGTAGGAGCCAGGGTGAACGGGCTCCTTTTGGCGGTGAAAAGACACGCCTGTGTTTTGGCGGCATTGAATGCTACAAGATTGGCATTGCCCCATTCGGAGACTACCTGCAGTGCAGCACTCACACGCTCTACCATGGCCTCTCTTTCGGACCGGATTGTTTTCTTACTAGCCCGAGCTTCCGGCAGGTATCTCTCCACAACTGTGCTGTCATCTGCATACCCATAGATACCGGGCATCAGCAGATCATTAATATGCAGCAGGAACAGAGTTGCAGAGAGAACAGACCCCTGAGGAACACCGGCATTGGTCGACATGGGCTCAGATGAACATCCGTCGACAACAACTCGGAGGGACCGTTCAGTCAGGAAGTCTTTTACCCATCCAGTCAGGCCAGCGGAAATGCCGTACGTTGGAAGCTTACTCAAAAGGCCAGCGTGCCATACCCGGTCGAAGGCCTTCGAGACATCAAGGGAGACGGCAATCGCTTCCCCATTTTTCTCGAGGGCCTCGCCCCACAAGTGAGTGGCATACACTAGTAGGTCCCCAGTTGACCGATTGCGTCGAAAACCGTACTGTCGGTCACTGAGGAGATTGTTACCTTCCAGGTATGCCAAGAGGCGCGAGTTCAATACACGCTCCATAATCTTGCAGAGTATGGAGGTTATTGAAATCGGCCGATAGTTGGTAGGATCGGCACGACTACTCTTTTTGGGCACGGGCTGCACGTTGGCAAGCTTCCAGGACTTGGGCACTATACCAGTCCTAAATGAGAGGCGATACAGGCGCGTCAATACAGGAGACAACTCGGGCGCACAAGCCTTAAGAACAATCGCTGGTATACCATCTGGACCACTAGCCTTATTCACGTCCAGACGACACAATACTCTCAGAACCTCCTTGTTTCTAATGCGAACCTCCGGCATTGAAGTTCCGCAATGGGGTAAATTAGGTGGAGTAGCATTGCCAGTGTCAAGACGCGAACTATGGGCAAAGAGAGATGCAAAGAGACCTGCTTTCTCTCTCGCCGTATGGGCCAGTGCTCCATCAGGCCTAACCAGCGGAGGCAGTGTGGGCCGACAGAAGTTCGCCTCGACCGATTTGGCTAGGGACCAGAAAGATCTGCTACCGGAAGGGTGCGCAGAGAGCTTGTTACCAATGTTAGTAATGCGGTCGAAGCGAGCCTTCTTAAGCGCCTTTTTGTAGGACTTGGCAGCACGGTTAAAGGCTCTCTTCTTTGAGCTTAGATCCTGAGCTCTGCGGTCACGAGCGTCAACCCAGGCGAGGAATGCCGTGTGCTTACGCTGTTCAGCTTGAACACAGTCGGCGTTAAACCATGGGCGAGCCGAGCCACCGACGGGCACGTCACTGAAGGGGATAAAATACTCCATAGCTTGACGCACCACGTCGGTTATAGCGTCCGCACAGCTCGATGGATTGCTAGAAGAGAAGCAGACCTGCTGCCAAGGATAAGATGCAAAGAAGTGGCGCATCTCATCCCAATCTGCTGACTTGTAACGCCATATTCGCCGCTCACCACGCGAGTCGCAATCAGGTGGGGAGAAGGACGTCACAGACTTCACCAGACAGTGGTCTGAAGTTCCTAACGGTGAGGAAACTGTAACAACACATCTGTCCGGATCAGTGGTCAGCAGAAGGTCCAGACAATTGGCGGTATGACCAGCCACATCAGGCACCCTAGTCGCTTCTTCCACCAGCTGGGAAAGGCCCATTGATAGCGCAAAGTTTCGCGCTTCTCTCCCAGCGTGGTCGGTCCTCTGGTATGGGAAAAGCCAGTCTTGGTGGCAGGCATTAAAGTCCCCCAGAGCGACGAACTGTGCGTCAGGGTGCTGATGCAGTACATTGTCAGCAGACACACTGAGGTGGTCAAATAGTCGAGTTGTCTCCTGGTCACCGCTGTGCGATCGATAGACACAGGTGTAGACAATTTTGTCCACACCAGTGTCAACCAACAGCCATAAGGACGATAGATGAGAGTCTTCGAGGTGACGGAGACGCCGGCAACAGATGTCATTGCGGACATACACACAGACCCCGGCACGCTGCAGGAAATGATGCTCCAAAGAGTATCCCGGGTAGTTGAGGTATGCCGCATCAGACGGACATCTGATCTGGGTCTCCGTCAAGAAAAGTAGGTGGGGCTTTTCAGTCTCAAGGTGGTGATGGACTGCATCGATATTGGAGTGCAGACCTCGAATGTTTGAGAGGTGCACTTTAAATGAGAGGACGTGCGCCCGCTGTGCACACCTACTTTTCTTTTTAAAACTTTTCATTTTGATAAACTGAGTGAATAGGAAGGAAGACGGCAGTTGAGCGAGGTGATGCAATGATAAACCCAACAACACTACCAACGATGCTGCGCCAGTGGGAGATTGATCTGGAGACTGCGGGGACGCCCGAACCCCCCCAGGGATCGCCATCGGGTCCTCTCGTCCGGTCGCCAACCGGCACGATGGGGCCACCCTGGGATTTTTCGCAGTTGGCGGGGCAGCCTTTCGTGTGTGGCTGGCACACTACTTGGGCCCCCAACTACCTGCGGTCGGCCAGCGGAGCACCGTGCTTCGGATCCCGCTACCCTCCACGACCAAACTCCCGACACAACAACATTTGCCGCATCGAGCCCGGCACACATCGCAACACAACTGCTCAGACCCGTCCTCCGTACGACACAACTGCTCAGACCCGTCCTCCGTACGGCTTCACCAGACATCATGCCGGAACACGACGAATCGCTTGGCGGCATGACTGTCTGGTGGGTGGTAACTACGCCGGCGGCCGATGTTGTGGCCTACCACCGAGAGACGTGTTCCGACGCATGATCTCGACAAGATCCTGGAAGAAGAGCTATGGCCGAAGGGTGTTGTGATCCGCCGGTTTCGTGGCCGGCTGCTTGACACCAGTCAGCGAAACACGATGCCGATGACCCGTGTACGGTAATTTTAGTTGTTATGTTACTATGTATTTATAGTATTTTTAAGTTTTAATGGTATAATATTGTTCTTCCTTTTCTTTAGAGTGAATACTACTTGCAACTCTTCAATGGCCCCTGTGGTTAGATACCACAATTTTGCCAATTACAAGTGTATTACATTATAGAAATTCATTAAAAAAATTATTTCACAATAATGGCGGATATCGCCAATGACAGTTGAAAAAACGGCCGCGTGAGCCGACTACGAGGAGATTTGATGCAAAGTCATGATGTGGCCACTATGCTGCGATATTTCAATGTTGTTTATGAATTATTCACAGAATGCACTTTTTACTACATAAATCACGCGCTTGTATTTAGTAAACGACACTATAAATAATTTAAAAGTCCAATGAAAAATGAGCGTGACATTCATCTTAGCCTGTCCTGTAAAAAACTCCTTTATAATATTGTATTTGTTGTGATATTTTTTACATATTAGTTTACAAGTATTTTTATGTTATAGTTTGTATTGAATTTTCTATGGGCCCTAGTGGCTTGAATTAAGTAGGTAAATATAATAATACAAGTATGCAGATTAATCATAATTCAGTTTGTTTTCGTAACCATGCAGTCTATTTTTCACGGAGAGGGCTCATTATTAATAATAATAAATAATAATACGTTTATTTTCACAAAACTTACATAGAGAAAAGAAAAGAAAACATATACATATCTGTGGAACTAAAATCAAGATTATCAACTTTCAAGTCATTTAAGGGAACTTGTGGTAGGAGTAGACTTGGAGAAATCGTCCGTGCCACTTCACTACATACTCGTATTACAAAACAAAGTCACTGTCTCTTTCCGTATGTCCCTTTATATGATTAAATCTTTAAAACTACGCAACGATTTTACGCAACTTTTAATAGAAAAAGTAATTAAAGAGAATGTTTATTATATGTACAATAACACCCATTAAATTGTGGAGAAATACAATTATTTTTGAGGTTTCTAATGTGATGTTGTAAATAATTACATTTTTTCCGCGTTTGCAGTGAAACGCTGGCTAAACCCTACGAGATTTACGACACTTACTTTTTACGATAAATACCGGGGAATTTTCGAAGAAATTTAACCAATACAGCATTAATCGTCATCCAATTTAATACCTTAAATCAGTGGTCGGTAAAAATGATAATATTAATATGATCACATTTTAATACAACTGGAAAATCAGTTCAGTGACAGATTTGGCGACTTTGAAAAGGTTTCTAGTGGAATGAAGATTTTTGCAAATCCTTTATCGTGTGACATTAGAGATGTACATTGTGTAGTCATTTATAAATGACCGTGATTGATCTTCAATCTAGTGACATTCTCAAAACCTCGTTTTATGAGATCAATGATTGTTTCTTTCTATGGCAGATTGCCAACTGATTTTGGCGATTTTAAAAGGTTTGCTCAAAAGTTTATTAGAATTTTTGGCAGTACTTACTTATGCGAGCAAACATTTTCTATCCTCAATTATAGAAAAAACTAGCTTTACGTCCGCGGCTTAGCTCGCTTGGAGATCGGTTATATCGCGCTTTTTAGATTTCCCTCGGGAATATCTTTTTTTTTTTGGGATATAAAGTACCCTATTATTTAATCCGGACTTCTACCTTTACGTTTAAAAAATTTCAAAGCAATCGTTTCAGTAGTTACGACGTGAAAGCGGAACAAGCAAACAAACACACTTACCGATTTCTAATATTAGTAAGGATAAACATGCATTCTTAGAATTTCAACGACAAATTTGAAATCTGATGAACAAAAAGTAGTCACTCAAAGACAGCATCAGATGTCACACTGAAAGTATAATGAAATCGTTTATTAAGCACTATCACTTTTAAACGTCTTATCATTTTTTTTTAACTAGATGAAGCCCGCATTTCCTAACTGACTACCTCTGAGATCCTTTGTGAGAGCTAGAGTCTGAACTAGGTTCGGAACCTGTGATACAGATCTCCAGGCTCACACCCCTTGAAACATTTATCATTTGAAACGGCATCGAGAATAATTTTATACATATATCACTATCAGTTTGAAAAACATTTTCAACAGAGAGGTAAGTCTAGAAATGAAGGGTGCACTCGAGAAGTGTAATGTGAGTTGATAAGATTGAGAGATTGTGAGTTGATGTGAGTTGATTAAGAAAGTGTATAGTGTATGAAGGTGTAAGGGTGTTATGTGTAAATACATGTGGATTCAGTGTGAGAAATTGTGATTAATATTGAGTGGTTTGGATAATGCTTTCTGTACTTTCATAATCAATGTCCAGTAGCCAGTTCCTTACAGTAGTTTTGCATTTATGTTTAACCATAGAGTACAAATTTAAGATTTTATGAAGTTGGTTGTACACGTAAGGACCAAGAAAGTAAAAAGATCGCTGAGCTAGCTTTGAATGGACAGGGATGGATGAACATACTCTATGTTTCCGCCTCAAGGGTTGGAACTTTTCGGGATTATAGGAATTACGGGAGTGGGTAGCGAGAATTAAATCTAGAATAAACAATTTCCGGATAGAGAGGACCTTATAGATATTATAAAGTTCCGTGGTAGGGAACCGATAAGCCGAGAGGTAAGTACATCTATATGGTTATAGAATGGTAAAGAGTCATCTATTTGAACACCTAAATACCTCACACCATCTGTACGACCCAGGAGAGGACAGCCACATGGTGTTTGAGGGAGAAAAGGCAAAATACTTTGATTTATCCACATTAAGAGTAAGTAGGTTGCGAGACAACCAGTCAGTGACAATCTTAAGTCCTAGATGTGCACATGTAAATGTCGAATCTCAGGAACACCCATGGAATATTAAAGCGGTATCGTCTGCGTAGGTAAAGATGAAACCATTATAAAGTACGTGACGACAGAGGTCATTAATATAGATGAGGGACAGGGTCGGTCCAATGATACTACCCTGTGGCACACCGTAGGTTATAGGGCGTTTATCACTTAACCAGTCTCCTATCTTAACACATTGACATCTACCCGTAAGATAACTCGCGAAGAGTGAGAGCTGAACATCTCTGATACCAGTCTTCTCAAGCTTAGCAATGAGAGCGGCAATTGTGATCGCATCAAAGGCCTTTGCCAGATCTAGGAAGACACCGATAACACACTGGTTTATTATCGAGATGAGATGTAATGTTAGTTGTGAGATCTAAAACCGCATTACTGCTAGACACCCCCGAACGAAAACCATATTGGCTAGAGGACAAAAAATTACCCTGTTCAAGGTATTTGATGAGCCTATTGTTCATGAGCCATTTGGTTTATCTCTGTCACCGCTCTTATGCACAGGATGAACGAATGCTAGCTTGAATGCATTAGGAGACTCTTGTGGTGAAAGCCAAGTTGTATAAGTATGTGAGGTGGGGAATAAATAACTGTTTTACTTATTTAAGCAGCGTACCAGACACGTTATCGGAGCCTACTGCACAATCGGTTTTAAGCGCATTAATTAATTGTTCCAATTCAGTATCGTCAGTATGTAGGAGGACAAAGGTTTTATGATTCTCGATATAGTCCTGTCGCAAGGGTGTATCTGGAACGAGTATGCTTTCAGCAAGAGTGCATCCAATATTCGCGTAATATGTATTGACTTCATTAACAGAACATTTGGGATCAGATGATGACAAAAGATCGGTTGGAAGTGTTTTTGTTTAGGCGTGTTGGTAATTGTTTTTATAGCTTCCCATAATTTTTACTATTGTTTTGTGAGTTATTTAACAAAGTTTCGTTTAGCACTTTTAAGCAGCATGGAACAGTAATTCCTGTACCTTTTAAATGTAATTTTGAGAATCTCGTTTTCTTGAGATTTGTGTATTTTTTGATGCAACTTGTCACGGTTTCGAAGACATCTTAAGAGCCCTGGGGTCATCCACGGCTTTCTCAGCCGTTTCCGATATGGTACAACTTTGTGGATTGTGTTTTGTAGCATGATTACATTTAGTGTATTGATAAAGTAGTTAGTTGCTTCATTAACATTATCTATACTGTATAGCGGACTGAAATCAAATTGGTTAAGCATAAGTTCAATGTTATCGTAGTCGAGCTCTTTTGTCGTTTTAGTTTTTAAAGGGAGGACTTTGGAAAATTTAGCATTTTGAACAGACAAGAGAACAGTATCATGGTCAGTGATTGAGGTGCAAGCGACATACGAGAAAGCTGGGTCTTTTGATTTCAGCATTACATGATCAAGGCACGAGCTATAGTAACGAGTGGGAAGCGCATGGGCCGGCAACATACCGTGAACATAGTGAGATACTCAGTAGCACGAGAGTCGGTACTGCTGTCAGAAATGTCAATATTCATGTCACCCGTGACAATAATCTATACTAATATATAAAGCTGAAGAGTTTGTTTGTTTTTTTGAACGCGCTAATCTCAGGAACTACTGGTCCGATTTGAAAAATTCTTTTTGTGTTGGATAGCCCATTAATCCAGGAAGGCTTTAGGGTATATAACATCGCTGCGACCAATAGGAGTGGAGCATAACTAACTCCACGCGAACGAAGTCGCTGGCGGCAGCTAGTATTACTATCAGAGGAGATAGATGTAATTAGCTCGTCCAAAGATTGAATGAATGGTGAGACATTTCGGTAAGAAGGAGGGCGATATATAGGCTACGATTACTGTGTCTTTGTTAAATTTCGTCACGAGACAGTTTGCATCCTGAAGAATGTGTTCCGTGACAGAGACGGGGTGGTGGTTCCAAAAATAAACCACCACACCCTCATTTTGTGTGCAATGTTTGCTAGTAGCCGCGGAAGTATAGTCATCAAGTATAGGCAATGGGGGGGAATTATATAACCAGCATTCAGTGAGTATTATTATGTCCCAAGATGTTCCACTTCTTTCAAGTAAGGCTGTAAGTTCAAGAAAGTTTTTACTTACACTTCTTATGTTTTGACATAGAAGCTTTAGTGCATTTCTGTGTGACCTAAGTAGCAATTTTGATACACTCTTCTATATTACATGTTGCAGAGTCGGCCACTGATATTTTATCCAGCTCATCTTGAATATTAGTTAGATTATCGAATAGTTACGGAAGGTACAACATTGGATGGAACTAAGGTAGCGCGTACGGATTTTCGTAAATAAGGAACGCAAAACATATAAAAAGGACAAGACAATGGTGTGGTTTAAACAAGTATGAAAGCGGTTTTGTGTGCAATGTAAGGTGTAATTTATTAGTTTATTTGTGGCTGTAAGGTGTATGTATGTGTATGTTGTGTTAGGTGATTAGTGATTTTCAGTAAGTGTAAATGTGTAATCATAATCGCATACGAGATAGGTAAAACAAGTAAAAAAGTAAAAACATCAAAATGCATAAAAGTATAACTAACAAAGCAAAAAAAGAAGATGATATCAATGGTGAAATTACATATTACATAGTAAGGGTCTACACAGCGTTTTAGGGAAGACATATATAGTTTATCTAGTCATTTTTCAGTAATCTTAGGTAAATCTCCTTCCGAGCTAATGCAAAACCGTTTCGCTCCGTCTTCCCTGCGAATGTACACCTTACCATGGGCTGTCCAACAGTGTTTAAATTGGTGAAGGGTAGAAAATTCTCTAGCCAAGAAGAACAATTTCCTAGTTTTCGTAGGCAGATTATCTGAGATGTATACCGGGAGTTTTGGATCGTCAATCTGCAGGGCAGCAATTAAACACCGTCAGTGTTTAATTTATTATTCCGGTTCTCCTTATTGTAAGTCCTGGCAGCTTGCATTATAATGTCTTTATTAATAACTGTTGTGAGTTCTAACATGATGGTGTTATTCAAGGATGTGGAAGAATGGATCCTAAATACATCCTTAATTTCACTTTCTGCTATCTGAGGTCCAAGGGTTGTACTGATATTTTTAATCACATTTACAAGATCCAGTTTAGATTTGTTCAGTTTTTTTGGGATGTTTTTAATTTCAAGGCACGTTTTTTTGGTTGATTTTCCAGTTGATTCACCCGTTCTTCCAGCCTCTTAATGTACAACCTACTCTCCTTTCTTTCAGCCTTACATTGTGAAATTTTATTTATTACCTCGTCATATTTTTCTCGGTGGTAGGCCATAACAATAGACTTACCGCCAAGCGATTTGTCGTGTTCCGGCATGATGTCTGGTGAAGCCGTACGGAGGACGGGTCTGAATAGTTGTGTTGCGATGTGTGCCGGGTACGATGCGCCTAATGTTGTTGTGTTGGGAGTTTGGTCGTGGAGGGTCTTCAGAAAATTCTCCCTTTGGCGCAGCATCGTTGGTCGTGTTGTTGGGTTTAACATTGCATCACCTCGCTCAACTGCCGTCTTACTTACTATTCGCTCAGTTTTTCTGAGTGAATAGGCTTTTAATAAACTAGCGCGCTTTACCATCAACGATCGCATCACTGCTTACCATCAGGCGAGATTGCGGTCAAGCGCTGGTTTATAATTAATAAAAAAAAATTCTTAGCGGTGAAATCTACAGATTGTTGCAGTTTGCTGTACTGAGATTTAATTTCTTGAAGTGAGGTTTGCATAAAAGAAAAAAATGATGATTGCTCTTTTCTAAGATCTTTTATTGTTGAAAATCTTCTACGTGGCCCAGGTTTCCCTGATCCGGGCGTTTCTTACAAGGCGGGCAATCCTCAAAAAAATCCTTTGGGGAATTTAAATTCAGCTCAGAACGATGGCGAGTAGGTGAGGTTTCATTTAAAACAGCTGGCGACAATGGGGGTGTTCGTTTAAGTGGCATTTTATATGAAAATATAAATAGCAAAAAGAGAAACAAAATTTAAAAATGGAAAATACTGCTCGGGCCAACTTTGAACTTGCGACTCGTCGATAGATTGCCCGAGGTGACTAGTATTTGACGGAGCTAACTAAGCTTCTGTAATACCTTCCAAATTAGTGATCGCTATTCGCAGAATATATGTTGCCAAAAGCAGGGTAGTTGGGAATATTTTATTTGATGATAGTCCAGAATTTACAATACTTTGAAGTAGTATCGACGATTGGGGTATATAAATTATTGTGTTTGTTCTTAAAGATATATTTCACTAAAACTTTGCACTTTGCATCACTGTGACAAAATCGTATGTCCTTAGTTATTCGCAGAAAAGATGTTGCCGAAAGCCGGGTAGTTAGAAATATTTTGTTGAATATAAGGCCCACAATTATTTTAAGTTGTGCCGACAATTGGAGTATATAGATTATTGTTTTTGTTATTGTTATTATTAGAGAGTTATTTCACTAAAACTTTGCACCTTGCATCGCTATGACCCAATCGTATGCGTTTAGTTTGTAGAAACAGTGTACACACACGTTCTATGGATCGTCAAAGATGGAGTAAATACGGCGCATTAAAAGTTATTTCACTTAAAATTTGCACATAAAAGTCACTGTTACTGTACTTACTGTTAAAAGTCACTGTCACTGAGGATTCTGTATGTATATAGGTCGTTGAAAACAATGTACTGCTTACACGCATTATGTATTTTTAAACACGGAGTAAACACGCCGCACGTCTGTTCACACCAACGGCGCGGGGAGAAGGGAGGACCTCAATATAACTTAGCATCAATAGTTAATCCAAGAAAAACTGTCGACTCAACAGGGAATCAACTCTACTCCATTCAGTTGAAAATTGGTACTTAGCTGCCTGACATTTAGCGTAGAAAATTTAATGACTTAAGTTTTTTTTTTTTTTTCATTTAAAAGAAGGTTTATTTACATTAAACCAATGGACAACTTTAGAAAGTGCATTGTTAACTTCGTCAAAATTTGCTAGCTGACGCTTGACTTTAAAAATAAGAGAAGTGTCATCCGTGAACAATACAATGTTGTGATTATCCCTCACGTGATGAGGTAAGTCATTAATTATAAATTATAAACAAGAAAGGACCTAGAATTGAGCCCTGCGGAACGCCCATGGTGACCACAGATCCTGCAGATCTCTTGCCATTAACATGAACCCTCTGAATTCGATTATTCAGATAAGAGGTCAGAAGGTCGAGAGCTCTGTCCCTTAAACCATAATGGTACAATTTCCTAATAAGAGTATCATGATGTACGCAATCAAAGGCCTTGGACAAATCACAAAAAAATACCAAGAGCATCTTGCGATTCCTCCCAGGCCCCATATATGTTCTTTAGCAACGCCACGTCACTAGCATCAACCCTCTGTATTCGATTATTCAGATAAGAAGTCAGAAGGTCGAGAGCTCTGTCCCTTGATACAATTTTCTATAAGAGTATCATGATGTACGCAATCAAATATATAATAAGTACAAGTTCACATTTATGTTTTTTGTCTTTCCTCGTTTAATTTTATTTATTATTGACTAGCTTTCCACCCGCGGCTCAGCCCGCGTGGAGTTTGGTTATATCGCGCTTTTTAGACATCTCTCGGGGCATCAAATTTTTCCGGGATAAAAAGTAGGTACCCTATTATTTTCAAAATTTCAAAGCAATCGGTTCAGTAGTTACAGCGTGAAAGCGGAACAAATAAACAAACTCACTTTCCCATTTTTAATATTAGTAAGGATTTGTCGTTGGCATAATGCAAAAAAAAAAGTTTTTGGGATGTTAATATCACTTAGTAGTAATAAATTTTGTCCGATTTTGAGTATTTGCTATCCTTTATCCTTTTTTTTTTTCTTCAGATGTCTGCGGAACGTAGCCATCAGTATTTATTTTTTGTTGGTCTTCAATTCCTTGAAACTTTTATTCATTATAATTCTGATTCGAGTCTATGCATCATTAAACTTTTGTGATTGGTATGTTTAGAATTACAGAGACATGGCTCATTTTGATAAGCCTTCAAAAATTACAGAAGTGTAGGTAGTTGCTGACCAATCACTATTTTTTTTGCTTTGCGCGCCAACGTAAAAGTGTTTTAATAAATACGTCCGCCTTCCGAAAGCTCGCACGCATTACTGATCGCTACCAAAGGTGTGGATACCGACAAGAAAAACCGACACCGATTCCGGATACTGCCCAACACAAACAGGCAAACAAAGACAAACACCCATCCACACGTTCGTGTTTGCTGTTAGTTGTTTGGCAAGCGTGTGGATGGCCCTAAGGATAAGCAAATGAATCGATTCCAATAATTTTTACACCATGTTACATTTTTTCCCAAATACATTTAGAAATTCTTGCAGTGTGGTATCGAGCACGCAACACAGCTGAAGTTAATACAACAAGCTCATAACTTTGTGCTTTTTCATATTTTTTTTATATTATTTTTGAAATTTTGTACATAAGATTCTTTACTTAATAGAAACTTTTTTTTACAAAAAAAAAAGTTTATATTTTACACTTTTTAGTTGTGAAAAGCACTGTTCAGCTGCATCCGGTTAGACTGGATGCTGACGCTAAAATTCTTAATGGAAAAACTTACAAAGGCACTTGTTGCCCCTACGATTTTAGAAAGTTCCCCTTGATTTCTCTGGTCTTCCACCATCAAACCCTGATTGAAACACCTTGGGAATGTTTTCTTTCCAACAGAAAAAGAATTATCAAAATCGGTTCATAAACGACGAAGTTATCCGCAAACAAACATAAAAAAAAGCATATATACCGGTCAAATTGAGAACATGAACATGTGTTTCGGGTTTCGTATATACAAAAAATAACGTTGTAAATATATAACTTTAGTGGAATTTCTTTTTACTGGGAATGTTTTGTCAAATGTGGTAACACAATTGTTATTAAATTCTTGACCAGCTAAAGAATCCTGTAGCTCTGTCTACACAAATATAATCTGGTACAGTACTTATCAATGAGCATTTCAAACCGACCTTTACATTACAGAGACATTCTAGTACTCACCTTCAAATTCCTCATCGCCACCATCTTTGGTTTAAACACAACTCCTTTCAACTCTCCTTTAGTCTCCACACTAGTATTATTCTGCATCGGAGTGGAGAAAAACTTAGGCTCAGGTTTCATCGCCATTTTGGTCAAATTACTTAGCATTTCTGGCCTAGATCTCGTCATGGGCTCGAAGATATGATTGTCTAACGGCTGCGCGTCGTACGGGTCCCTCGCGACGGGCGTGGCGGGGTCGGGGGGCGCCGGGCCCGTGGGGGTCCGTGTGGAGCCCGTGGGGGTCCGCGCGGGACCCGTGGGGGTGCGCGCGGGGTCGGACACCAGGCTCTGAACGGAGTTCGGCGTGCCCGCCAGCTCACTGTCGGTGAGGCTCTGTGTCATCTCTTCCATTTGTTGGCGCAGGTCTAGCATCTATGGAGTATAAATTCGGATTTAGGCTGGTATTGATAAACGTTCCTCTACGACGTACTCAAGTGTGTTATCGTTTGATACGCCATTATTGCGACATTAAAATCAAGTCATTTATTCAAATTAGGCTGAATATCAGCACTTTTTGAACATCAATATTACATAAGACAGTCCCTCAAAACGCCCATCAATCGACACTTCCTAGTGCTTTCGCTGCCCCAGCAACACCACTGTCTGTTCATTTGAAAAAAAAAAAACAAGACTTTATAAATCTCTAGAGCATTACTGAAAAAAGTGGGCCGGATTCTCTAGTTCATAAACTAAATTTATCCTCAGTGCATATTTTTCTAATTTTAGAAGAAAAGGATATAAGATTAAATATCAGTTTAATTCTGTCAATTTACGTCAAGCGCCGTCCAATTTGTCAAATATAAACTAATATTTATATTCTGTCCTTTTCTTAATGAAATAAAAAGAACAAGAAAAACTTAAAATTAGTTTAGTTCATAAAAAAGGTAACCACAAAAAATATCCTAGTTACCAAGACCAGCTCCTCATTTCGTTGTACTTGAGGGCTTGATCTCGTGAACGATTACCTCTCAATGAGCGAAGTTTAGAATGACAATCGCACAAAGCGTTGTATCGCGTTATAAAGATCTTTTCTACCCAAGAAAGCGTTAACTGTAGAGTTTGTTTTGATCAAATAAGTTATAAACCTTATGAAAGTAGTGAAAGAAGACTTATGGATTTCTTTATAATTGACCTTTTCACTGGTGCTAAATATTGTGAATATCACTGTGGAGAATATCTCTTCAAATATATAGGATGCTCTTTGAGCTGGTAAATTGCTCGAACAGCTAATTTTTGAAGGACAAATTTATTTTCTATGTCAGCGGCTTTGCCTCACATCAAAATAAACAGACGTAATACTCAGAAAATAATTAAAATAGACAAAACGAGCTATATCAACGTCAGCCTTATTTCCTGATGGCGTAGGCAGCCGAACTGAGCCTTTCTGCTAGGCTTGATGTATGTGTTCCGTATCTATTGAGAGTACTCTGTTTATTTCGTCAAATTCTTGTTTATTCCTGTCTACTTTAAAAATAAGAGAGTTATCATCTGCAAACAGTGGGTACATAATCACAGATGTCCTTTAAATAGAATATCATTCATATATACTAAAAACAAGGATGGACCCAGTGTTGAGCCTTGCGGTACAACTAACTGAACTGGTAACCAGAAAATTTCACATCAACAACATTTAGACATTGGAATCTATTATGTGAATAAGAATTTATTATGTTGAGGGCTTTTTTTGAACACCGTAATGACGTAGTTTACGCAAAATTATATCATGTTGTACGCTATCAATGGCTTTGGAGAGATCACAGAAAACTCCAATGGCATTTTGCGAGCGCTAAATATGTTTATCAGCAGAGCAACTGTAGTGGAATATTGCGTAAGAGACTATTAGGGGGAATGGATTTAAATTTAAAGTTCAACAAAATTCACTGTGTTGAAAATACACATTTTTCAAGCAATGGAGACACCCTTAACAGCTTAGCCAGTAGGTATATAACATACATAATCAACCTATAATGTTCCCAATCCTGGGAAACAGGCCTCCTCTTGGTGAGAGGGAGAGAGCCGTAATCTACCACGCGGACCCAGTGCGGGTTGGTAGATGTCACATGTCTTTTGCCTCTAGGACATGCCGGTGTATTAATTTAATTATGATAACAATAGCAGAAACAAATTGATTAGCACTATTTGTGTATTTTCTGATAAATTTGTTCAAAGTTAGAAGTATATTAAATCAGTGTTATGAAAAAAAAAAACCACTTCGAAAATTATTAATAATGAAACGTGTAAATCTGTTAAAGAGGATAAACAAGTCGAGAGTATGGTCGACAAAAAATTAGTTCATTTAATGAGTTTTTTTGCAAACATGCTACAATTTGCTCTTTAAATTCATCCCCGTCTAAAGCTGAAAACCATTTGCATAGTAGTATATCTAAGTGTAGTCGACTATGTCACTTTTAGCATGTATCCCCCGCGTAATGTAGTTAATGTTTTTAACACACTTAAGTCTAAAAAGACTGGTGATTATTGGAACATCTCCCTTAAAGTATTAAGTAATATAATAGACATCGTAGCCCCCTATCCTAGCTGTTAATTATAATAAATGTGTTGACTTAGGGATTTTTCCTGGTCGCATGAAGAATAGTACCTACAGTCATACAATTATTTAAATCAGGTAATAACAACGACGTTGGCAACTTAACCCATTACTTCCCAAGCATTGAAAATATTGGATTTTTTTGATGAAATCTTGTATTAGGGCTCTTAATATGTTAAGAAAAAATAATATGGCAAAAAAATAAATTAAAAAAAAACGGTTTCGCTGACTCAGCATGTCTTATAAATAGGACAGTGGGAACATATGGTCAGGAAAAAGTAAAGATAAGAATTATATGGAAATCAGCTTTATTTAAAAATAGGACCAGTAACAGTATCAGAAATAATGTAATAAAAGCTTATTTTGTGTGATAAGGTATGAAACAATCACTGCAGAGTGTTTTTTCACATTTAGAACAAAATGTTAAAGGCTTTTTTTTACAGCCTTGTCCTTGGCAACGTCTTTGTTTGTCCCTCTTGGTCATATAGTGACCATAGTTGTCAAATCTTATAGGTTGTAAAAGAACTTCTGAAGTACCTGATGTAAGCTTATTTACTTTGCCTTCCGATTTTTTCATCCAAGAAAAACATACCCTTCTTCTGAAATCAAGCAGAGGTATGGTCTCATCTTTATTTACCTGGTTATAAATAATCCATGCATTGACTAGAGTCATGTCCAAAACACGGATTACTAGAGGCCAATACCATTTTTTACCTCTAAAGCGGATTGGATACTTAGAAATAAGCCAATCATGTTTATCCACTCCTCCCATGTTTTTATTATAATTATGAATAAGCTTTGGCTGATTCACAGCAACTTTGGCCTTTTCTACCTTTGAGTACCTATTAGTTTTTACAAAAGGTTCAACAGTATCAAAATTAGTTAAGAGACATACTACATTGTTATCATGCCATTTCACGCATAATATTTCATTATTTTTATCGAAACGATGATCGGAATAACCACGTTCTTGCTTCTTCATTTCTTGTTTGGTCATGATTGGACATTTCTTAGTCCTATTGTCTCTGACTGTCCCTGTAGCTCTGAACCCTTCAGATTTCAAGTCAATCAACAATTGCATACTGCTGAAGAAGTTATCGAAGTAGACTACATGTGCACTAGGATCAGTACATACTGTAAGCAACTTTTTTACCACTCTTGAACCCAAGCCATCACCAGTATTACAAGATATTTGAGGATCCTTTCCTGTATAAAGCGAAAAGTTATAACAATATCCGCTTACTCCACACAGTGCCCAAAGCTTGTATCCAAATCTTACTGGTTTACCTTTTATAAACTGTTTGATACCATGGTGACCAAAGTATTTGACGATCATTTCATCAACAGCTAAGTTGGATTCAAAAACACCAAACTTTTGGAATGATTTATTAGCTTTATCGATAAATGGGCGAATTTTGAAAGCTTTGTCACTATTATCAATTCTTGAATTGTCATTGAAATGTAAATATGATTTAATTTTATCAAAACGATTCCGAGACATCGCTCGTTCAACAAATGGAATGTGTACATCATCATCTCTGCACCAATATAGTTTGCTTTGAGGCAAGTGGAGATACGAAGAGAAAAACAAAATTCCTATGAATACTTTTAGCTCATTCACGGTAAGATTGAAGTTCAAATCATTTTTATAATTTTTGGCATAGGTTACTGTTTCATGCACTATATATTCTAGAATCTGGTCACATAACAAGTGTTCGAATATTTCTACCGCAGATTTTCCTTCCAATTCCGTAATCATATTTTCTAAACATTGTTTAGCAGTATTAGATTCCGGCTGAATTTCAGAATATACAGGTTCACACTTACGCCAAATGACTGTCTTGTTGGTCCGAGATGTGGTTTGAGTAGGAAGATCTTCCTCGACGTTATCAATTGTACATGAAAATTCCACTTGACCAGCCACATCTGACACTGGCAGAACTCCCATATCGTCGTCATTACCTTCTTCTATATCAGTCATTTCATCCACTTCATCCGGGGGCAATATCGCAACTTCCAAGTCATTGAACTCCTCGTCACTACAATCTTCAATATCTTGAAGATACTCGGTGATTTCAGACACCATCAATGCTTTTTTATATTTTCTTCTCACTGCATCCATGATCTATAAACAATAATTATACATATATAGTAAGTATAAAAATTATATTATATACAGTATGTTACGAAAACCCTGTCCGACCCGTGAAGGTGTTGTTAGGTATCGATAACTGATTCTACTAATGCATACAAAACCGGGCTTTACTTAAAAAAAAATCCCCCTAAAAAAATAAATATTATTTCGCAAAAGGAGGTAACTTATTAAATGTGCGTTGACCACCCTTCGCCTGCCGACCGCGGGGGGCGGGCGGCAGGACACGCGGCACGTGGCCGCATCGCTATTCGCTCATAATAATACCGGTGTTGTCACTTTTTAAAAATTACCAAATTTCGGGGAAATTGGAATTAATTCGTTGGAAAAAAAGATTATTTCAAAATTCATTTGTATTGGTACTATGATGAATACGTAAAATTTTATATTATATTTGGTCATGTGTTTACCTAACCTCTATTATCCTTATGGGTCGGACAGGGTTTTCGTAACATACTGTATATATAAATATATATATACATATACCATCCCAAACTAAACAAATATATCGTTAACCACTTGATAAGAAACAAAATCTAATATTTTTGCTTACCTCCTTTGCTTTCCTCAATCTTATAAAAAAATCACAATTTTTTATATTACGAGATGTGTTGTGCTTGACGAAGACTTATCGACTAAAGTAAAGTTTACGAAACACTTGCAAGAAACAAAACAATAGACACGTTTGAACTTATAGCGAGCGTAACAGGATCGAACACGCTTTCACGGCTACTTGTAAAGACATGTTCCCAGTGTCATATTTATAGTACGCCTTTTTTTGAATTAGTATCACAAGCTTCCAAATAATATTTTGTTTTAGTTTTTAATTATAATAGATTCAGTAGAGATCTAAAAATCTATTTGATGGACTTTGAAGCTGATAACTTTTTATTTTCGGTTTTTTATAATCAAATCATAATACTCTTTTTAAGCTGACGAATTTCCTCAATTTAAAAATATGTATATTATAAATACGATAACTTTTTTAAGAGCGAAAAAAATATATTTTATTGGGAAAATAGTGTGAAAATACGAATTTCATCAAAACCAATAAAAATAATAACCCTAACATAGAAAAAAAAAATGTTGAATATAGTGTCCTAAAAATAGGACAGTGGGGAGGAATGGGTTAAGGCCCATTTCTATCTTACCTGCATTCAGCAAAATATTTTAAAAAATAATACTCAAGCAGTTTGCTAAGACATTTTAATTTAAATAACCTCCTACAGTGAATCATATGGTTTCACAAAGGGTCTTTCGACTACAGATGGGTGTGTTGCTCTACTGAAACACATATTTAACGCATGGGAGAGGTCGCAAAATGCTATTGGAATTTTTTGTGACCTCTCCAAAGCCTTTGATTGCGTGCGCCATTATATACTTTTGCGTAAACTACGCCATTAAGGTGTTCAAAATCAAGCTCTCAGCGTAATTATGTTCTTATTTACATAATAGATTCCAGTGTGTAGATATTAATGGTGTGAAATCTTCCGGGCTACCACCTCAGTTAGGTGTACCGCAAGGCTCAATACTGGATCCATCCTTGATTTTAGTCTATATTAATGATTTACCATTTTATTTAAAGGGTATCTGTGACGTTGTGCTGTTTGCAGATGATACCTTTCTTATTTTTAAAGTAGACAAGATTTTGACGAAGTAAACAGTGCACTCTCAATAGTTACGGATTGATTTACGTCAAATAACCTAGCTCTAAATAGCAAGAAAACGAAATGTGTAAAGTTTGCCTTGCCGAATGTTAGAAATCTAGGACCCAAAATCATTTTAGGTGAAGATTTGCTTGAAACTGTGCGCTCAGCAGTTTTTCTTAGAATAACAGTAGATGCCAAACTCCAGTGGTAATTTGGCGTGACTAGCTGGCATATGGTTAATAATTTCATTCAATGTTCTGTGTTTTCTTGTGTTAATTATTATACATAGTATTGTATAAAGTCATGTGTTTTATAAATGAACAGACAGCTGCACCGCTAGGGAGGTTGTGTGTTTATAATATTGACGTTCAAAAAGCGCCGATTCTCAGCCTAATTTGATTAAATGGCTTTTAATTTTGATTTATAAGTTTATATAATTAACATCAGGAAAATATAAGACTGATTTTTCGCACAAATGATTCATATACAAAAACATACTGAGAAGTAATATTTACCTGTCTAGTAGAGTTATCAGACAAAGTGTAGTCATCCTCGTCCAGGTCTTCAAGCACGGCGATGTCAGAGTTATTGTTCACTGATAGAAGCGACGCTAACGACTGCATGTCGTCATCACTGTTGAACAGAAAACATCATATCAAAATAGTAGAAGATATAACAATAATAGAATTAACTTACTGACACGTTATATGAGTTCATATAATTCGCTTTTTAATAATACAATTATGGTAATACAATTACCAGCATTTAAAAAAGAAAGTTTATTTATTTATTAATCCTTTCTCTGTTAACATTACAGGTTATTAAGACCCAACGCGATAACAAGGTATTTTAATACATTACAGATCTACATACACCTAGAGAAACCATACACCATAATAAACTCGTTCCGATAAGTGTTACGCTCATTTTTCATTGGACTTTTAAATTATTTATAGTATCGTTTACTAAATAAAGGCGCGTGATTTATGTAGTAAAAAGTGCATTCAGTGAATCATTGAAATAATGCAGCATAGTGGCCACGTCATGACTTTGAGTCAAACCTCCCTCGTAGACGGTTCACGCGGCCGCCTTTTTCTACTGTCATTGGCGATATCCGCCATTGTTGTGAAATAAAGTTTTCAAAGATTTCTATAATGTTTACTT
Source organism: Sesamia inferens (assembly GCA_037179545.1). Classification (NCBI taxonomy): domain Eukaryota; kingdom Metazoa; phylum Arthropoda; class Insecta; order Lepidoptera; family Noctuidae; genus Sesamia; species Sesamia inferens. The sequence goes on along the minus strand of CM073949.1, from coordinate 2,206,293 downwards.
GAAATTGGCATAAAGTCATAACCAGTGACAAACTACAAAAAAAAAGTTTGATATTAATGCCCAAGTTTTACTTAGAAACTGTGTAGGTTGCGGCAGTCAGATAAGCAGTGGAATTAGAATCGAATTTTTGAAAGTCTAGGCTATCTTGATGGCTTACGTTGCTTGTCCTTCTCTCAGCAGGACTGTGTGTAGCGTCAGTTGGATGGAAGCGGCGACTATCTTCTGGGTGACCGGGTCCAGGGTCAAGACTAAGGTCCGTTGTGAAGGTTCGAGGCTGGCGTATTTGCGCATATTGATGGAGCAGACGGCGAGGCGGCGACGTTTGCCCGTTACAGATACCTGAAGGAAAAAAGGTAAAGTTTTAATGTACAGTAAGGGTCCAAAAGTAGAGTACCATTTTTGATAATTATTGTTAGTGCAATAAAGTTCAAAAGTGGTGATGCACTTTTGACCCTTACTGTAAAAGTTTTTTTTTTTATTTGATAATCCAGAAATAACATCTCCCGAATTTGTAAAGATGGTCACCTATCCACGTGCCTTGGCAACCGACGCTTAACATCATGGGTCGACCAGTGCGGTATTCATTATTTACCTGTCCAAATTACTTAGCGCCTGGCGTAGAGTGAATTATTTGTAGTAGCCAATTTTTGAATGGCATATCTTAATTAGGCAAGAGTAAACTAATATTTATATTCCGTAATTACTTTAAGAAACAGAAAGAAAATTTAATTTAACTTGTGAACAAGGTAATTTATTTATTTACAAATTATTTAGCAATTTATTTCAGGCATGAAGGCCCATATATACAATATTACATAACATCATCATCATCATCTCAGCGTTAATCCCAGTCGCATCCGAAGCCTTTTTCTAGCTCTGGAGTCTGGGGTCCGCTTTAACAGTCTAACTGCTGATTTTGGCGAAACTTCGACATTTTCCGTGAAGCGACTGCCGTCTGACCTCCACAACCCGAAGGCGATATCGAAGCATTGCAGCTAGACCAATTGTTGGAATTTTGGGGCTTAACGTGCTTTCCGAGGCACGACCAGACCAGTGCAAATAGTCATATTCATACATACAAATATTAGCACTGCGCGGGGATCGAACCCGCACACAATATTACATAACAAAATAACTTAAAATACTATTATTACTATAACGTGGCTACCAAGAAATATTTTAAACAAGATTCAAGTGGACTCATGGGCGTAGCCACACTGGGGCAAGCTGGGGCGCTTGCCCCACCCTAGCTCTGATCCATAATGTGCCTATAAAATAAAAAAAAAATAACCGGGTATGTTGACTGCTGCCCCACCCTGAGCCCAAGGCTGGCTACGCCCATGAGTGGACTGTATTTAGGATAGCAATATATTAGAAACTATAAGCAAATATGCGATAGAATGATGTCTTCGGAGTATATCTCTCTGATTAAGGTGCTAAAGCGGCAAACCACTTACTTCCAACCTGCAGATGCGGAGTTCGTCGACACAATTCACTGGCAGACTGCCTAACTTCATTAATTTTGAATTTTGAGGTCTAAGTTCTCCCCGGGGGTTACTTTAAATACTTAAATTTGGTGACCGTTAAAAGATCGTGGCCATGACTTGCTAGCTTGCTTTTGAAGTGCCTAGCACTAACACCACGTTAAATCAGTCAGCGGAAGGACGCACACTATGGCCGCGTTCGGTTTACTTTAAGTTTTTAGCAGCGTTCACCGCCGATAAACACAAAAAAAATAGAGAAGAAAGATTAAACAACTACCACTGTCTACTTACATCCTCCAACACAAAAGTCCAGTCCTTATCCTCTAGCTCGTTTGTACGGGAATCTTTAAACAGCGTCACAGCCACCGTTCGGTTCTCAGGCACCGTATAGATTACTGAACCTCTGAAAAAAAAAAAATAGTTTAATATTAGTCGTCTCCTCTTTTATACCACGTACGGTAAGTATCCACCCATACGTTGTTGACCCTACTACGATCCGGACGAAGCGCTTCGCCTCGCCTTTTATACCGCGTACATCGAAGGACTGGAACAATTTGCCTGCGCCGGTCTTCCCGTCCGATTACAATTTAAGTGTCTTCAAGGTTGCTAGTGAATAGGCTCTTAATATACTAGCGCGCTTTACCATCAGCGATTGCATCACTGCTTACCATGAGGCGGGATTGCGTTCAAGCAGTAGCGTTAATTGTAAAAAAAAATCTGTTGGAATAAAAAGTGGTTACAATAGCAACCATTTTTTGTTGTCCTCCATGGCCCAGCGGTCAACACGCCTGCCTGCGACGTGGAGGCCCCGGGTTCTATCCCCGGCCAAGTCATAATGGAAAACGATCTTTTCCTGATTGCCCTGGGTCTTGGATGTTTATTTATTATATGTATCTATTATAAATATAGTATCGTTGAGTTAGTATCCCATAACACAAGTCTCGAACTTACTTTGGGGCTAGCTCAATCTGTGTGATTTGTCCGTATATATTTATTTAATTTATTTATTTATTTGCTGTAGCTGCCGTTTGTCATGACACCAAAGCAAAATCGGTTGAGCCGACTGTATAAAAGTTTTGTTTAAACGTGAATTTTGTTACAAATGGAATATAATTTTGAACGAAGTTGTTTCTAATAACTTACTTGAGCGGGTCCTTCAACGAGGGCTCCCATTCCAACGGGTCTGTGATCACTCGCCGCGACCGTCTGGTCCACACTACACTTAGTTTATTAGGCTTCCTGAAAACAAAAATACAGTTTCAATTTCATATTGGTACAAAAAAAAACAAAACAAAAGGGTATATACAAGAAGAACCGACTTATTGTTACTTGATATTGTATTGACATATCTTCTTTTTTTTTATATGACATGTCATTTATACATTCTAATTATTATTTCAACAATTGTATTATTTGCAAAATTTGAATTTTAAAGTATATTATCATTGTGTGTTTTTGTTTTTTTTTTTTTTTTTTTTGTAAATTATTTATTGTATTTCCTCTTCGAACCGATGAACTGCCAATGCTATGTATGCCATTATTGTCGCATGCATCAGACCATAAAATGAATAGCTTAAATTATTTTCAATGTTTAATGTTTGTGAAATGGCAGTACTTTTTTTAAATAAATAAATAAATACTACCGAGATTATGGCTACGGCATTATTTTGAACCGACGACAAGCAGGTGAAGCTACCCGAAACTGTCAAATATTCCCAATCAACCTTGTGCCTTAATATATTAGAGATAAAGTTGAAAATCTAATAAAGAAATCTAATAGGTTGTAGTATCTTTATGTGCTGTCGTCTAATGTACAGACGATAATGTAAGATAACTTACTTTGAAATTATAAAATGTAATGATTTTTACATTATATGGATGTTGCCGACCGCTTGAAATGAAATCGTTTATTAAGCAAATAAGATCACTGATCACTTTTACACGTAATGTTTTTTTTTTTTAACTAGTTGAGGCCCGCATTTCCTAACAGACTACCTATGAGAAGAAATAACCGAAACAAACTCAGGGATCATCGTCTTTTGTCAAGTCCAGACATTAAAAATGAAAATGTTCACAATAATTTACCTTATAATTACGCATATTGCTTAATAACAATTCTTAACGGAGCGAGCACTGAGCTGCTCGCTGCGTTAAGAATTGTCCCAAGCTTTTGTCTCCTAAATAATCTGTGATTTTATAATACCCCTTTTTGCAGTTTGGCCTTTATATAGTTTTTAAATCGTTGAATGAGTAAGTTTCGAATGTCCATGGGAGCCTTGTTGTAAAAGTGTATACATATACCCATGAACGAGTTGCCTACTCTGTGGAGACGAGTGTAATGTACAGCAAGATTGTGTTTGTTCCTGGTATTTATATTATGAATAACTAGTTAGCTTTACATACATAGTATTGTATAAAGTCATGTGTTTTTCAACCAAACGAACAGCTGTGCTGCTGGGGAGTTTGTTCGCCACTTCTTCTCCCCAGCGAAAGTACTAGGAAGTAGCGAAGGGCGGACGTTTTGAGGGATTGTCTTGTGTCATCATCATCATCTCAGCGTTAATCCCAGTCGCATCCGAAGCTTTTACACCTTTGGAGTCTGGGGTCCGCTTTACCAGTCTAACTGCTGATTTTGGCTATACTTCGACATTTTCCGTGAAGCGACTGCCGTCTGACCTCCACAACCCGAAGGCGATTTCGAAGCATTTTTTTATGCAATCCCGCCTGATGTTAAGCAGTGATGTAATCGTTGATGGTAAAGTGCACTAGTTTATTAAACCCATTCACTTAAAAAACTTAGTGAATAGGAAGGAAGACGGCAGTTGAGCGAGGTGGTACAATGTTAAACCCAACAACACGACCAACGATGCTGCGCCAGAGGGAGATTGATGTGGAGACCCTGCACGACCAAACTCCCGACACAACAACACTTGGCTCATCGTACCCGGCACACATCGCAACACAACTGCTCAGACCCGTCCTCCGTACGGCTTCACCAGACATCATGGCGGAACACGACGAATCGCTTGGCGGCAAGACTTTGTCTGATGGGTGGTAACTTCTGCCGGCAGCCGATGTGGCCTACCACCGAGAATTGCAGTTAGACCAATTGTTAGACTTTTGAGGGCTCCAACAACCCGTAACGACTGCCATTTGATGTTCGTATGGCAACCGGGCGCAACGGCTTTACGTGCTTTCCGAGGCACGTCAAATATTTGCACTGCGCGGGGATCGAACCCGCGCCTCCTTGCGCAGCGGCCGCGTTCACTACCGCTACGCCACGGAGGCTGTCAATTGGGGGGATGATCTTGTATAATGTTGTTCAAAACGAGCTGATTCTTAGCTTACTTTGAATGACATTTGATTTTAATTGGAAAAGGCAAAACAAATGATGATGACGATGAAGTTGTGGGTATTTCATTATAACTAAAGCGTATCAAACTGATACCGACAGGACCTTACACGCCAATGGCGCCAGCTGGTGAGCACAAAAGCTTCAGAGGTCGTGTCTATGCGAGAGCAAGTCAGTTTACCATTTGGGCGAGGTCTCCAGATCCACTCGATGATAAGAGGCAGTGTACTGAAACTTCGCTGCCCGCTTATTCACGCGCTGCAGACGTTTCCACACGGACGCCATTATAACACCTGGAATGAAAAAATTGGCATTACAATATTGATGACAAAGGGTATTTTTAAAAAACTGCTTTTTATCGAGATGCGGGGTATACTCACGCTTTAATTGCATCTCAATCAAAATCTGCATCATAATGACGCATATTGCCGATCCATTGCATAGTGTGATCGAAAAATGTATCTGCTCAACAAGGTAAATAATTCAATGGATGTGGTTGATAATCAAAACCTATAATGTTTCCACCGTTGGTTGGTACAAAGGCTAAAGGAGAGAGAGTGGGCCGTATTGTACCACTATTCGCCTATTGGCCGTATTCTATTTATCTTTGTTCTAGAATATGCGTTTCCTCAAGATGTCTTCCTTGACAGTTTTGACAGCAGTGGTAATAAAAATTATTTACGCCAAAACAGTTGTACAAAAGTTACTAGCCAGTGACAGTAATAACTTACGGTAGTCAGAGCAATATCGGGGGCGTTGTATATTATCTGCGCCCGCGCATTATCGCCGCGCCGCTCCTGCGGAAGCAAACAGAGATTAGACTGAATATGGGGACTTTTTGATGAGGTCTGTTTATTTTGTGGATGTCGGGGACTGGATGTGTTCCCAGTATTCGTATAAGCGTATTTTTAAGTTGTATAATAATATGGTAGCATTCCTTGCAATGACAAATTTGGCTCTTGGACATGCCGATTTCCGTTTCCTTACGATGTTTTCCTTCAACGTTTTGAGAGCAGTGGTGATGAAATAATTTATACAAAGTAAAGCGCCCATTAGGGTTCGAACCTGCGACCTGCAACTTGTAAATCGCGGCCAATGCCACTACGCTACCACTGCTCGTATACCATTGTTTGTTTGTAATGTTAAAATAACAGTTTTTGCTCAAATGCCCATCATCATCATCATTTGCGCCGAAATACGTGCACTACTGGACATAGGCCTCCCCTAAGGATCTCCATGAAGACCGGTCCTGCACCTCCCGCATCCAGCGGTTTCCCGCGACCTTCACCAGGACGTCGGTCCACCTTGTCGGGGGCCTACCTATGCTGCGTCTTCCGGTGCGTGGTCGCAACTCGAGAACCCGTAGGCGCTGTAGGGCTAATGCCCGTGATTAAACTTTAATTTACGGTGTAGTCATGAACCTTGTAAAATTTCGTTAGTAATTTTTGCCTCTGCTCTTCAATAGGGTATTTGACTAAAAAAAAACTAATTAGTCCGTCAGTCATATTTCCAAAAAATACTAGACACGTATTTTTTTCTTTTTTCATATAAACAAATAATGAAGACGACACAGTGTTTTCAAAACTCGTGTGATGTCACTGGACGCTACACTTTTTAGCGAGCAGTGACGTCACCAGCCACCACTCCTGATCTTTGATGCCTTTTATATTTGTCAATCTTTATTGATTTGATAAAACAATATATACACTGCTCTAAATAGCTTTTTTAGTCAAATACCCTATTGACGCAAGGAATTATGTTGAATAAAAGAAAAAACAATAATGGCAGTTTCATTCTAAGTGTTTTTATATATGTTACGCAATTACATAATATGTATATATATTCTTTAATATTATATCATATTTAAATAGTTTTGCCCGCGACTTTGCATCACATTCCTATCCTCGTACTTCGTTTTCGCTGAGTGTTCTTTCTGATAGTGGATAGTGTTAATTTTTACCTGGATGCTAAGTATTGTTATATGTTAGACAATATATTCAAAAACATAACAAATTATATACTAAAACCTTCCCCGAGAGCCACTCTATTCACTGGTAAAAACAGCATGGAAATTAGTACAGAAGTTTCTGAGTTTATCACGAACAAGCAGATAGACAAACACGGCGGTACACTTTGTTTTATAATATTTAGTGATGATTCAGGCAAAACTAAGATTTCACACATAATACATGCTTTATACAGAGTGTATCTTGTATGATTGTCCCGTTGGTAAATATTAAAGACTTTAGATAATTAGACTGGTTTATTACACTTGTAGATTCATTACATTGGAATCGACATCTTCTAGGTCAGATCCTAAGTTACAATGACAAGACTATAGACTATATTCATAGACACTAATACATAGAGATGGTATTAGTTACTCGACTACAGAGTAGTGATGTATGATACAACATCCCCCCTGTTTAAGTTTAAATTAACCCTTGACAAACAATATTATAGAAACCTGAGTTAGTTACAATTTAGACAATGACTTAAGACTATAGTTAGGTCTTAATCTAGTATACAATGTTCTACTTAATCTATTTCATCAATTAGCCTTCTGGTTGGCTTTACAACTCTTCCAGAACGAGTTACATGTTGACTGACTGAGGATTGAGATGAGAGCTCTTGAGGTCTAGACTCCTGCCTGTTACCTTCCTCTCTCCCCTGCGACGAATTGGATAGCATAGGAGAATATTTGTGTCTTAAATGAACCCTATTCCTCCTATACCTAACTCCATTGACATCCTCAACGACATATGACCTATTATTAGCCAACCTTAGCTTGACAATGGCTTGTTCCCAATTGCTATCTGGCTTTCTTTTAAAGTATACATGATCATTGGGATACAATAATGACAATGACTTTGTATTTATATTATAATATTTAGACTTATTTTTATTATTTTGCTTGACACATTCTTTATAATTTTTGAATGTAACCACTTTAGGTTTTAATTTCTTATAAGACATAGGAATGTTATTTCTTAAATTCCTGGACATTAACAATTGAGCTGGAGATGGTAAATTATTCTTAGGTGTGTTTCTATACTGTAATAAAGCTATGTATGGATCAGATGAGTTTCTTTTACATTTTTTTAACATATTTTTGATAATTTTGACTGAACTCTCTGCTTGACCATTTGACTGTGGATGATATGGGCTAGTTACAATGTGTTCTATGTCCCATTCATGCATAAAATTCTTAAATTCTAATGACTGAAAAGGAGGACCACCATCAGACACTAAAGATAAAGGTATTCCATGACGAGCAAAAATGGACTTTAAATGTGTTATTACATTCTTTGCTGTACTGTTTTTATTTAACAAAGCTATTTCTATAAATTTAGAATAATAATCTGTGACAATTAAATAAGTAAGGTTATCAAAATACATTAAATCAACACCTACTTGTTGCCATGGATATTTATTAATTTCAAAATTTTTTAGTGGTTCCTTTGGATTATTAGGTTTAAATTGTGCACATACATAACATTGTTCTACCAAGTTTTTAATATCAGCTGACATGCTTGGCCAGTACAAAGACTCTCTAGCCAGTTTTAAGCATTTATTTATACCTTGGTGACCTTCATGAATTTTACCTAACATTTCCTTATACATTGCCTGTGGTACTATTAATTTTGACCCTTTGAACAACAAATCTTTGACTACATGAATTTCAGCTTGTATATTCCAAAATGGTTTTATTGACAGACTGACATTATTTTTATTTTTTGGCCAACCTTCATAATAATACTTTTTTAACAATTGCAAAGTATCATCTTTCATAGTGTTCTGTAACAATTTTGTACAGTACTCCTTTGTGACTGCTAGACTTGAATGCATTAAATTGACATGACAAGATATTTCTGACTCATTCTCAGGTATATAATGTTCTTTCAATGCTGCTCTAGACAGAGTGTCAGATATAAACATTTCTTTACCTGGAACATGTATAACTTCCAAATCATATTTTTGTAAAGTTAACATCATACGTTGCAATCTTGCTGGTACATCATGTAATGGCTTTTTAAAAAGATAGACTAAAGGTTTATGATCAGTATGAACAGTTACTTTATGACCGTACACATACTGGTGAAATTTTTCACAACCAAATTGAATGGCTAACAATTCTTTCTCAATTTGAGCATACCTTGACTGAGTTTGAGTTAATGTTTTTGAACTATAAGCAATAGGTTTATTATTCTGCATAATGACTGCTCCTAATGCTGACTTTGACGAATCGACTGACAAGACTAATGGTACATTGGGATTATAATGAGCTAAAACTGGTGACTTTGTAATTTCATCGATTAAACTCTTAAGACATTGACTATGATTTTCATCCCAGGTCCAGACTGAATCTTTCTTCAAAAGATTTCTTAAAATTTGAGTTTTTTGAGACAAATTGCTAATAAAGGGACCTAAATAATTGATCATACCTATTATTCTTTGCAATTCTTTGACATTTTTTGGTGTGGGCATATTGACAATTGCTTTTACTTTCTCTTCATCAACCCTAGCACCATCTTTACTAAAAACATACCCTAAAAAACAGACTTCTGATACTAAAAATTTACATTTTGACTTATTGAACTTTAAATTGACTTCACGTGCTCGTTGCATGACTTTATGTACTCTCTCATTATGTACTGACTCGTTTGGTCCATATACCAAAATATCATCGATGAATATTAGAACTCCTTCTAAATCACCAAACAAATTCATCATGACTCTTTGAAAAATTTCAGACGATGCATTAATACCAAAAGGTAACCTTAAATATTTATATCTACCGAAAGGTGTTTAAAATGTACATAAATCAGAACTATATTCATCTAGTTTAAGCATCCAAAATCCTGAAAATGCATCTAAATGAGAAAAACAAACAGCTCCTGCTAGTTGAGATCTGATCTCATCTATTGACTTAAGTGGATAAATTTCCCTTATAATATTCTTATTCAAATTTCTAGGATCTAAACAAATTCGTAACTGACCCGTGCTTTTGACTGTTATCACTATACTGTTCACCCATTCTGTAGGTTTAAAAACCTTTTCAATGACCTGCATTTTCTCCATGCGATCCAATTCATCGCGCAGTTTGTTCAGTAAAGCGAAGGGTACTCTTCTCGGAGCATCCACGCATGGCACTGCTTCCGGTTTGAGTTTCAGGCGACAGACTTGAGGTAGACATCCAAGACCCTGAAATACATCATTGTATTGTGTAAGAATTTGTTCACTAAAATTTTGTTGAGACACAGAGAAAACTCTTTGAATTATACCTAATTTTTCACAAGTTGGTAGACCTAAAACATTCGGACAAACTAAATCTGCGACTATAAACACTATATTTACACTAATAGTGCTAATATTTAAAGATAAACTACATTTTACATTAACTTTACCCATAATGGGTATTGATATACCACCAAACCCACTAACGTTTATTTGACATTTCTCAAGTGACATTTGACTTTGACATTTCAAAGATTGAAAAGTTTTCTTTGACATAATATTAATATCAGCTCCTGAATCAATAATGCAATTAATTTGTGTATGACCAACTAAAATGTTTATGTTCCATGACTGTTTAGAATAGTATTTGTTTTCTTTTGACTCGACTGTATTGACCTGTTTACTATGTGTTGACTTTGCTGTAATAATTCTACAAGTGTTTGTTGTGTGAGATTCCTCAGACTTGTGTCTGTACTCATCATTAAGATATGAATCTCGACTAAGACTTTTTGACTTGACTCTGAATCTCTCAGACTGTTCCGTGTTTTCATCACTGAGATATGACATATGACAAGAGTCTTCATTGGATCTCTCAGACTTATCAGTCACCAGTCTTTTTTCATCACTGAGGCATTTTTTATTAGACCTCTCAGATATGACATTATCACCACTTTCATCACAGAAATATGACACAGGATATTTTTTATGACAAGATGAGTCTACATGAGATCTCTTAGACATTGACTGCGACTGGCCTATGTGCGACCTGACCGTTGATTGTAACTTATATAGTATAGGATCTGACTGTGTGTATGACAACCTGCTATGTCTGTAATGATTTTGATTGTGATGACTTTGTGACTCTAAATGACAATTATATTGACTAGACTTATGACTATGACTGAAGTTATGACAATTTAAAATTCCAACAAAATTATCTTGACTACCAGTTGAACTAAAAGACTCTAAATGACTGACTTTTTTATTATTGGAGTAACAAAATTTTGCAAAATGACCATAAGAGTTACATGACCTGCATTTAGCTCCCTGCGCTGGACATTTGTAGCGGTGGTGTTGTCCACAGCGGCTACACGTCTTCGAGCGCTTCTCAGGACTGGGACTTGACTTTGACCTCCCTGCGCTGGATCCCTGCTGACTGACTGGTGAAGCTCGCCGTCGCTGACGCTCCGCTCGACCACGGCTCCTCCGACGCAGATGCATGACTTTTTCAGACTCTTCACTAGTGGACCTCTTGACAATTTGGTCTGCATCCTGCTGTGCGACGATGAGTGTCCTAGCTAGCTCTCGCATCCTCTGATATGTCAGATCAGGTTCCTGCAGCAGTCTCTGACGTACATGTGCTAAGTCCAAACTCAAGTTGGCGATAAAAATATCTCTGATAAGAGATTCTCTGAGCGTTCCAAATTCGCAATCTTGGCTCTTATTTTCGAGATCGGTTAAGAAATCCTCGATGCTTTCCGATTTCTGTTGACGTGTGGTAAAAAACATGTAACGATACATGGTAATATTTTTTCTAGGTTGAAAAAATTCGTCGAATTTGGCCTTGACGTCATGTAATGTGCTTTCTCCAATATTTATGTTGAATGTGTTGAAAATATTTAAGCATTTTTCACCAATGTGATGTAGTAAAATGGCGATCTTGCGTTTCTCACCAGACTTGTCCAAACCCGTTGCCAACAAGTATAATTCGAACTGTTGCCACCAGCGCTTCCAGGTTTCGTAATTGTTGTTTGTTGCATCTGACGATATTTTAAGCGCCTTCAAGCCATTGTTCATTGCAGTTCCGGTGTCATGGTTGCCACCGACGCCATCCGACTTTTGCATTTTTTGAATTTTCTTTCTTCGTATTGGGTTTTTTCACTCTTCTGACACCATGTATGATTGTCCCGTTGGTAAATATTAAAGACTTTAGATAATTAGACTGGTTTATTACACTTGTAGATTCATTACATTGGAATCGACATCTTCTAGGTCAGATCCTAAGTTACAATGACAAGACTATAGACTATATTCATAGACACTAATACATAGAGATGGTATTAGTTACTCGACTACAGAGTAGTGATGTATGGTACAACATATCTGACATCGTAACACAAACTTCGCGAAAAGGCTACACCGCATGCTACTAACAAAATTATGATAGTCATTTATGTCGTTAATGAGCGGCTCGGCCTTTGAACGTTGCAAGCGTGCCGCCGTGCGTTTTTGTAGGTATGACGTTGACCCCTGATGCGAACTCTATTAAATCAGCTGACAGGATAGTTTTCTAGTATTGTTCACATTGCGCATTTTGTGTAATTAACGAATTAATTAATTTTTACTATAAAATCTTATTAGGCTATAAAAGTATAGCAATTATGAACGGTATAAAGTGAAAAAAACTGCATATTATTTTATTTATTTTTTTATCAGGAAAATGCCGACGCAAAATTCCACCACTGGGGGGTTCAGAATCATGTACTGGATCCATGGTACTCGTTTGTGTGTCGATGTCAGATACACCCTTTATATAATCACTATAATCAGCCATTATACAGTATAATAGCAGTATAATTTATACTGCTCTGCTAATCTAACACGAGGAACCAGTTTACGGGTTGGTAGATGTCACATAATATGATTTCTAATGTTTGGTTCTAGAACATGACAGCTTCCTCACGCTGTTTTCTTTCACCGTTTTGATGGCAGTGGTGATGATAATTTACTGGAAGTAAGGCCCTGTCTGGGTTCCAACCTACGACCTACACCTCGAAAGTCTTGGAAGCCGGTGATTACTGCTACAAATTAAATGTCGATACAACTAATATAAAACTAATGGGTAAAAGCACAGAGATGTTATTGTTTCTGGGTTATACAGCATGTTAAGAAAACCCTGTCCGACCCGTGAAGGTGTTGTTAAGTATCGATAACTGATTCTACTAATGCATACAAAACCGGGCTAAAGTTAAAAAAAAACCCCTAAAAAAATAAATATTATTTGACAAAAAGAGGTAACTTAATAAATGTGCGTTACGCACCCTTCCGCAGGCGGCGGGCGGCAGGGCACGCGGCACGTGGTCGCATCGATATTCGCTCATAATAATACCGGTGTTGTCACTTTTTTAAAAATTACCAAATTTCGGGGAAATTGGAATTAATTCGCGGGAAAAAAAGATTATTTCAAAGTTCATTTGTATTGGTACTATGATGATTACGTAAAATTTTATATTATATTTGGTCATGTGTTTACCTAACCTTTATTATCCTTATGGGTCGGACAGGGTTTTCTTAACATACTGTGTGTATATCTATGGGTTTAAGATTCAAGTCAAGATGGCCTAGCAGTTAGTAGCGTACAGATATACGTGATCAATGAACCGTAAGTTCAAATCTTACGCAATACATGGACTTTTTATTAGTTTTGACAAAAACTTTTTTTTTTTTTTTTTTTTTTTTTTTTTATAAATTATAAACCAGCGCTTGACCGCAATCCCGCCTGATGGTAAGCAGTGACGCGATCGTTGATGGTAAAGTTATTTTGTTCGCTCTGTTCACAAGTTTTGTAAATAAACGTAAAAGTTTGTAGGATGGACCGTTAATGTTACCTTTTCACGTTACTGTGTGTGTATGATGAGTTTTCATTACGAATACTCGATCGTCGATATCGAGCGCGTTTGACTCATCGATTGGCCCGCTTCAAGGTTGTAAGAACTCACAACCAATTTGAGAGCGCCACACGCGGTCGGTGCGTATGATCGAGTCTCGTTATGAAAATTCATGGTAGCCACACTGAACGGATTTGCATGAAATATAGACACACAGATGGTTAATAACCTCGTCTAACACAAGAGATTTGTCTTTCTGTATCCCCATGGGATAGAAATTAGTCATATAAATCAAAATATGTATCTGCTCAACCAGATAAATAATGGAATGGATCTGGTTGATAATCAAAATCTATAATGTTTCCACCGTCGTTGGATGGTACAAAGGCTAAAGGAGAGAGAGTGGGCCGTATTGTACCACTATTCGCCTATTGGCCGTATTCTATTTATCTTGGTAGCCACACTGAACGGATTTGTATGAAATATAGACACACAGATGGTTAATAACCTCGTCTAACACAAGAGATTTATCTTTCTGTATCCCCATGGGATCGAAATTAGTCTTATAAAAAAACTCCCATTGTAGCTCATAATTTCTATTAAATTCAGACCTGACCGGACCGAAACTTTGAAGTCTAAACAGTGTGGCTAACCACCGCGTTTGACTCATCGATTAGCCACACAAGCCGAAACCAGCAACAATATGGCTACAAGTTCTATGTTACAGCATTGTTTATTTGTTCAGCCTAATTCCGAATATGTTTAGACTGAGTTAAAATGGGATGGAAATAGTTGTAGCCATAAGCCATAAGTCAATCTATCGACACGGTTGTTAGACGACACGGTTGGTGTAGTGGCTGAGCGATCAACTGCTGCACTGCGTGTCGCAGGTTCGATTCCCGCACGGAACAAATTTTTGAAGTTTGTAAACGGACCCACGATACAGAATTATTTCCTAGTGTGGAGCAATGATTAATAAAAAAAAGGCTTAACGAGCTTTCAGAGACACGGAGTCGTATCGGTACGTAAAGATCATCTACGGACCGACCGCGGTAAACGTATGTTTATCGGATGCGACATGTGCAGCTAATACAATAGGTAAAGAAAACCCCGTCCGACCCATAAGGATAATAAAAGTTAGGTAAACCAAGTTAGGTATTACCAAATAAAATACCAAATTTTACGTTACCATCATAGTAACAATATTAATTAATTTTGAAATAATCTTTATTTCCGCAAATTTATGCCCACTTCCCCAAAATTTGGTATTTTTTTAAAAGTGACAACACCATTTTTGACGGTAATATTATGAGCAAACAGCGATGAGCATGCCGCGTGCCTTACCCCCTTCGCCCGCGCATGTATTGCCTTCCGCACATTAAGTTACCTTTTTTGCCAAATAATATAATTTTTCTAGGGGGATTTTTTTATTAAGTTTAGCCCTTCTTTGTAGGCATTAGTAGAATCTTACTAACCGACTTCAAAAAAAAAGGAGGTTATAAATTCGACACGTGTATGTATGTAAGCCAAATTTCAAGTGTATGTATGTACTTATGAATGTTTTTATGTTTGTGCGCGCATATTTCCGGAACTACAAGTCCGATTTAAGTAATTCTTTTTTTGTTATACTATGTATTGTTCAACTTAGGAATACTATAAGTTTCATCAAAATCGGTGAGTAGTTTTTGAGATAGGTATTTTTTTCGTATTGATGAGAACTTTTTCTAACATGGGTTATGGCTGCCACTGTTGTTATTTTCGAAGTTCGACTAAGACACTGAACAGTATGAAATAAAAACTTTTACAAAAAAATAGAAACCGTGTTCAAAAAGAACGCAGTCGGTAAAATTATTTTTTACTTTTAAGTGCTTTTTTGAAGTCGGTTTCTATTGTTTTGTAAAATGTTTTTATTCACTGAGACCAAGTCAGCTTAGTCGTGGTTGGTCACAGTTCCAACCTAAACTATAACTTGTTCAATATCATCAGGCCGTTAGTTGAACAGCTTCCATTTAGTTAAAAGGCTACGCGTCTAATTAATTGGCGAAGCAAACATCATTATAATAATAACAACTTGGTTCTGAGTGAAGTAATCGTACGCAATTATCAGAGCTTCATTAAAACTATAAATAGCTACCAGAAACCGCAAAACGCAAGGTTTTTATAAGGACAATTTTATAAATGTTGTTTTAACTATAAAGTTCAAGTTAATGCATCAGTTAAAAGCAATTTATTTAGCTGATGTATTGAGCGAGTTATTGAATCTAAATATTAGGCCATAAAAGGGAGCGAATGACCAGCGCACACCGCTGGAGGCGCCGCGGATCGAAATTGAAGAAAACATTTAATATAAACCTTAATTACCTTGACATACGGTCTACAAAATGAAAATCAAGGAAATGCGCTCCGCCGCGCGCCTCCAGTGGTATGCGCTGGGCCTTTGTAGACCGTATGTCAAGGTAATTAAGGTTTATATTAAACTAGCTGCGCCACACGATTTCACTCTCGTAGGATTCGATATTTTCTTTTATATGCTCCGCTCCTATTGGTCGCAGCGTGATGTTATATTAGCCTAAAGCCTTCCTGGATTAATGGGCTATCCGACGAAAAAAAAATGTTCAAATCAGACCCGTTGTGCCCGAGATTAGCGTGCTCAAACAAACAAACAAACTCTTCAGCTTTATATAAATTAGTATAGATGATCGTTGTCTTAAATTGGGTTGTATCCTAACAAATAATTTAATGTCAATCAGATAGATTTATAAAGAAATATTGAACGCGTATTTTTTATTTTTTCTTTCATTCGAGATCTAGTAAGTAGTTTTTTTTAAATAACTCGTAAATTGTTTATTGCCGCGTAATCTTTCATACAAATAACTTAAATCCTTTAATTTCATAAATCAATGATAAGGAGAACCCTCTGTGCGTGAGTCCGACACGCACTTGGCCGGTTTTTCTATAGATACGGCACCCTTCGTGCGCGAGTCTGTTGACCGAATTTTTTATCAAGCAGTTGACCTGACAGTTATCTATAACGCGGGCCCAGAGCAGTAAATGCCACATATCTTCGATTTTCTCTAAGACATGTCGGTTTCTTCACAATGTTTTCCTTCACCGTTTTGAGAGCAGCAGTGATTAAATTCCTCACTCAGCAAAGCCAGGTTTCGGATTTACAACTGACAACTTGTAGATCGCAGCCATTACCACTGGGCTGCAGTCAAGAGGTTCGACATTGGTTTAAAAAACATTATCATCTCAGCGTTAATACCACTCGCATCCGAAGCTTTTTCAGCTTTAGAGTCTGGGGCTGTTTTACCAATCTAACTGCTAAGTTTGGTTAAACTTAACGAAACGATATTTTCCGTAAAGCGACTGCCGTCTGACCGCCACAACCAGAAGGCGATATCGAAGCATTGCAGTTAGACTAATTGTTGGACTTTTGAGGGCTGACAACTTGTAGATCGTGGCCGTTACCACTGGGCTGCAGCCCAGAGGTTCGACATTGATTTAAAAAACGTTATGTGCAAAACCAATGCTTTACAGAATTTTCCTTTTACACTCCGATAATTACAAAAACCGTTCCGTTAAATAAATTACCTCCTTGTACTGATAATTACTGTTGACCGACCGTAACCTTTGCGGCACAAACATTACGCCCCGGTGAATGAAAAGATGCATGGCTCACGTACGCACTGCTTCCTTTCAAGCCAATTTAACCAGTATAAGCAGACTTCTGATTCCACGAAAAACCTATACGATGCGAGATCAGCTAAAACTAGAAGTGTATAGCTTTATGTATAGACATGTGTACTGTACAGACGCCAGCACAATCTACTACAATAGATCACATTTCTTGATTAGATTTTCAACGTTATCGAAAAAGACTAAAGGTTCAAAGTTGATAAGGAAATTTTCGTTTCGGACAGCTTATGAGCTGGGTGATTACGATTATACTGGATGAATAACGCTATACCTTATTCACAACGAAACCATGATGGTTTTGACATGGCACACACGTCTTTGCCTTTCACGATGCCGGAATAGCATCTGGGCTTTTTGTGTAGGAATTTAAGCTTGAGATCTATTTGTATAACCAGAATCTAATGATCCTATTATCGAGATATAAGGTCTTCTATAAGGTCGATGATTTAGAAGGCCGTAGTCTACCTTGCTCGTCCAATGTGGGTTGGTGGATATCGAACGTCTACCAACGTCGTAGTAGGTCGTAGGCCTTGGCTTACTTGATCGTAGGTTCGAACTGAAGCGCTTTACTTTGTGGGAAATTTCTTAAGCACTCGCACAAAACGGTGGAGGAAGACATTGTAAGGAAGCCGGCATGTCATAGAACTAACATGACGTGACTTAAGAGCTATGTGTAATGTGTGTATTATACTGTTCAAATTAGCGGAATTATCATTAATTAATAACTTTGTTAAATTGAAGAGTACAACCCTGACGTACTATATATAACTGAGGTAACTAGCAACGACCTGTCCTCGTGGCGGCGATCGGCGGCAATCTATCACGTCTGACCCTGGTTCAGGCCATGGTCCGGAGCAAGAGTGTATGGCAGTGTGTCGCCTTCTGCGAAACAGAAGAAACAGAACGCGCGCCTCAAAGAGATGTCAGCACATCATGACGAGGTCCACGAAGACCGATGCCTTCTGGGTCAGGGTTGCGGGTTGGTTAAAAAAGAAACCGTGGCCCGGACGTACAGACAAGTGAAGAAACACGGGTGGGTTTTAATCAGTAAAAGTCTGACACGCCCTTCCACTCTAGCCAGAGCGGGGGAGGTCATTTGATGATTTCCCATCCCAAATAAAAAAAGTGACTAGTATTAAGTTTATTTGTATAAATAAGTTAAATGATTTTTTAAAACGAAAGGTAAACAAAAAATCATTTAACTTATTTATCCATAAGTTAAATGATTTTTTGTTTACCTTTCGTTAACTACCAACGGCGTAGGGCCGCCCGGGGAGCTGAAGAAAATTTTGCCGTCGTCTTATTTTGGTATTTCAATTTAAAGTATATTGCACAGCAAGAACAGTGATAATATTTTGCATTATACAGGTTAGATTTTAAATAAAAAATCTAGTTTCACATTATATTCACGTGAAATTTTGCCGCCTGCTAAAAAGTGTCGCTCGGATCGGACCGCCTCTTCCAGCCCCTACTACGCTACGCCATCAACTACCTAAACCGTTGGAATACTCCAACTTTAGTCAACAATATCAATTCATATGACATCAATCTGATATCCGTTTTTCCCGCAAAGGATATGAAAGATACATTGGGAGTAGCCAGCTTCTGGCCTAGGGGGGACAAGTCAGGCCTAGGGGACGGCAAGTTAGGCCTAGGGGTGGGGCAAGTCAAATTTTTAGAGTGGGTAATCTTTGTGCACTATAGTCCCAAGCGGTTTTTTGGCAATTACACCGTACAAGTTGTAAGTGTCTTCTGCGTGGTTGCGTGATTTTCACAGCTGACCCCCATGGGTACGCCCATGTTGCCGTACATGGCCTATACATATTTAACGTAACGTACATAACCTTTGAGTTGCAAACTATATCGATACTTTTAAATTATTTATCAATAAAAATAAACAAATTTACAAACTTAAAGCAAAAGTTGCCTATAAAGTCAATAAAGTAGAATTTATCGAAAAGGTTAACTCAAAGTTATTTCTAAACAAAGAAAAATGAACTATAATACCTAACAAATAAAATTCAATTCACTGAAACGGGACCGAACATTTTATTTATTTTTTAGCAAGGTGTTTTAGGAGACCTTATAAGCTATAAGATAAGGTCTAATTTTGGAGATGATTCATAATGTGATGATATCATGACGATCTTGAGACATTCAATGCATGTAGGTGTTGATTGGCTACGGCATTCCTTAGCATAGTTTTGTTTAACTTCGACTACACGTGCTCATGCGAGCCTGGTATCTTCTTTCATAATAATAGGACAAAATAGATAATTTTCTACATTTTCAAAGTAAGTAAATTAAATTAAATTTCATTGCCTCCTACCATTTCCTCTTTACCCTTTCATTAAGGACAGAATATTAATTTAGTCAAAGGATTTCAAAACAATCCTGAATCGCAATTTATAGTAAAAATCCAATTTCTTTAATACTAATCGAATAGAAATAAAACTACGACAATGCGCTCTTCGCTGGCGACCCCTTACGTTACTTGGTGGGGAAATGGGTCACGAAACTTTATAACCTCGACGTTTAGTAGTTGGTACTATCTACGAACGAAACTATCCATTATATTGACCTATGGCTATCTACAAACTACATGGGGTTAGTCAAGATTGAGTATTTTTAAATGACAACATCATCATCATCAACCTTTTTATCGTCCCACTGCTGGGCACAGGTCTCCTCTCATACAGAGAAGGGTTTATTTTATTTTATTTTTATTTACATATAACTTTAGAAAAGTTACATTGGTACTTGCCTGACCTGGAATCGAACCCGCGCACTCATACTTGAGAGGCTGGTGTTTTAACCACTAGGCCACCACGACCACAGGTTTGTGGAAAATCACTTTCATCAACATCATCATCGGTCCAGCGTTTTCCCAACTATGTTGCAGTCAGCTTCCAGTCTAACCGGCTAAATCAGTACTAGTCAAATTTAATTTGTCATCATCATGATCATCTCAGCGTTAATCCCAGTTGCATTACCGCTTTACCAGTCTAACTGCTGATTTTGGCTAAACTTCGATATTTTCCGTGAAGCGACTGCCGTCTGACCTCCACAACCCGAAGGCGATATCGGGGCATTGCAGTTAGACCATTTGTTGGACTTTTGAGGGCTCCAACAACCCGTATAGACTGCCATTAGATGTTTGTATGGCAACCGGGACCAACTGCTTAACGTGCTTTCCGAGGCACGACCAGACCAGTGCAAATATTCATATTCAGGCATATAAAAATCACTTTAATTTAATTTGTAGTCCGGTGTAATTTACAAAAACAGTTTCAGCCTTATTAAAAACAAGGCTTATGTTTAGTCAAGTTTAAAACATAGCCATTTTTAAACGATTTAATTTAGCTTAAATAACCTGTTTCTTGGTTTACGTCAAATCTAGTCATTAAAAAATGACCACTTTCCTGTGAATAAAATTCAAAATAATGTAACAAGTGTGATACTTTTAGCTTAACTAAAGTCATCATCGATTTAATTTAGCTTAAATAACCTGTTTCTTGGTTTAAATCAAATCTAGTAATTAAAAATTGACCACTTCCCTGTGAATAAAGTTCAAAATAATGTAACAAGTGTGATACTTTTAGCTTAACTAAAGTCATCATACTGCATGAAGCTACTAACATCAAACTTTAAAAAGTTAACGTAATAAAAATAGGTCTTTCAGGCTCCAGAGTGCATATAACGTACCATTTTCCTTGACGTTACATGTGGAAACTACATATACTGCATAGCGTCGTATTGCAATCTTTTGTACGGCATTCTTCATTTTTTCAAACGCGCGTGATCTTGCCAGCGACCTGACCTTTTCGAAAGATATTAACAATAAGGTCAGCGTACCTCCTATATAGTGTTTTAACTCGCGTTCAGGCTTTATGTATTTTTTGCCACCTTGGATCCCTTCCACACATATGAAAAACCGGCCAAATACGAGTCAACGGACTCGCACAAGAATGGTTCTGTAAAAATCTGTATAACTATAGAAATAAAAAAGTTATCTAATCCGTTATAAGTTTTAGTTCTAAGTTCATCGCATGGAGTACCAAAAACAAATTTTTTTTTTCAGAGATTCGTTATGCTTTTAGAGGGTGACTGGAGCGAGCGGAGGAGGAGCGGCAAGCAGTGGGCAGCTAGCCGCCCGGTAAGGACCAGGC
Organism: Sesamia inferens; assembly: GCA_037179545.1. Lineage (NCBI taxonomy): Eukaryota > Metazoa > Arthropoda > Insecta > Lepidoptera > Noctuidae > Sesamia > Sesamia inferens. The sequence goes on along the minus strand of CM073949.1, from coordinate 2,184,743 downwards.
CAGGATCGACGGAGCGTTGTGTTTGGAAAGGGATGCCTGCACATCGTGAAGAGGTCCACGAAGACCGATGCCCGGGCCTAGGTTGGTTAAAAGGGAAACTATTGCCCTCGCGCACAGGCAAGTGAAGGAACACAGGTGGTTATAGTTAGTAAAAATCTGACAGGCCCTTGAGCTCCACGCAGAGCGGAAGAGGTCACTTGATAACTTCCCCATCCACACCAAAAGAGATAGAAAAAAGGGACCGGACGGCATACTTTAATAAAAAAAATGTAATAAAAAGCTCTTTAGCAACAGATTACGAAACTACATATAATATTTCCGAGACGTGGACTAGCTACGGAACCAAAAATCGATAAGTTTTTACAATTGATTGTCTCTGAGTCTGACAAAAGCCTTAATCCTAGCAAATTACGTCCAGATTTTGAATGTTTACAATTACAGGAATTCGTCTTCATGTACTAATTCTTCTACTAAACGCTTGCTGTTCAAATCAATGTTCATGCTACCTCTGTATGAGAAAAGGTCTTTGCCGGTAGAACAATAAAAAATAGGCAGATATTATTATTGTCTACTGGTTATCCTTAGAAGCTAAACTGCTCTGTATGTGTGCAGTGTGTGTCTGTGTGCAGCGAAATTATTATACCAAATAAAAGGAGGTTAAAGGTTAAAGGTTCTCAGGTTCTATCAATACAAAAGGTCAGCAGATGAATTCTTGTCTTTACTATGTTAAGGGTATTCGGCACAAAGGTGGGAATATTACACCACTAACTAGTGTACCTTTATAGATATCTGAACCTTTTTGAAGGATATTGCTAATCCATTGCTTTATATGTTGACAAAATTGTCTGCTCAACATCCTAAATGTATGTTACATTGCGATATCCTGAAAAAAAAAAAAAACTATGTTACAGTCGGCTTCCAATCTTAACGGATGCAGCTTAACACCAATATTTTACAGGAATCGGAACTATCTATCTGAGCTTCACAACCTAGTGTTTGAGTAATACGATAACTTCTTGTTAGACTTAGTAAAACTGGTCAGACTTTCGGGCTTCTGATGACCCATATCGACAGTAAAAGACCCATGAATGACGGCTTAACGGAGTTTTCCGAGGCACAGGGGAGTCTCGGTATGTCAAGATGGTCACCCATCCATGGACCAGCCGCGGCAAGCGTAGCTGATCGTCGAACCATTCGTCTGTTATTTCTTAGTTAAATTCAACTTGCTTTACTAAGTTTGGGAAAACAGGAGAAAAGGTTCGATATTACACCGCTATTAAGGCGAGGTTCTGCCTTCATTAACGTCGGCGCCACGGCTAACAAAGAGCCATGTTCTACTGTTAATTAATACAGAACATAGTTGCCATATCGTCTCATTAACCTCCCGAGTAGAATAGATGTTTTCATCTATTGTGTAAATGCGTAGGCAGGGCTACACCCTCAACCCTATTTTATGTAAACAAATATCAACTTTATATCAATAATAATTAAGTTAACATCAGAGTGACTATTGAAAAAATTGTAAAAATAATTTAAGTTGTAGCGTAACTGAACTTTATTGTGAAGGAATAAAGTTCATATTCATTAATTAATATTTGTTTATTTTTTGGTATTTGCCAAAAGTCGCGATTGCAGGTTACGTCCTTTGTGGTTGTAACTGGTTAGACTGTTAGCTAACCCCAACATTATTGGAAAAGCTAGGGAGATGATGACGCTCATTATGAGGATAAAATGGTATACTCGGTGGTCGGCCACAACATCGACTGCCGGCAGAAGTTACCACCCACTAGCTTGCCGCCAAGCGATTCGTCGTGTTCCGGCATGATGTCTGGTGAAGTCGTACGGAGGATGTGTCTGAGCAGTTGTGTTGCGATGTGTGCTGGTTACGATGCGCCAAATGTTGTTGTGTTGGGAGTTTGGTCGTGGAGGGTCTCCAAATCAAACTCCCTCTGGCGCAGCATCAATGGTCGTGTTGTTGGGTTTATCATTGTATCATCTCACTCAACTGCCGTCTTCCTTCCTATTCACTTAGTTTAATTTTTTTGAGTGAATAGGAAGGAAGACGGCAGTTGAGTTGGCAACTCGTTCATGGGTCAATGTATACACTTTTACAACAAGCTTCCCATGGACATTCGAAACTTACCCATTAACCGATTTAAAAACTATATAAAGGCCAAACTTTGCAAAAAGGGGTATTATAAAATCACAGATTATTTAGAAGACAAAAAAGCTTAGGACTGAGCTGCTCGCTCTGCTAAGCATTGTTACTAAGCAATATGCGTATTTATAATGTAAATTATTGTAAACATTTCATTTTTAATGTCTGGACTTGAAAAAATACGATGATCCCCGAGTTTGTTTCGGCTAGTTCTTCTCAGAGGTAGTCAGTTAGGAAATGGGGCCGGCTTCATCAAGATTAAAAAAAAAAACATCACGTGTAAAAGTGATCAGTGATCCTACTTGCTTAATAAACGATTTCATTTCATTTCACATAAATAAAAGATAAAGCCTGTTCAAGAAATGTTGATTAAGGTCAAAGGGAACGTTAATCTGAATTTGTACAGCCTTAACTTTTAGGAGCAGCGGAACAGCCAAAATTGCACGTTTGGCCTTCGATGAAAAATGTATATTTTTGATCGAAGCCGTTGGCAAATGGAAACCGATGTGTATTGAATACATCTCATTATCATCTTAGCGTAATCCCAGTCGCATACGAAGCTTTTACACCTTTGGAGTCTGGGGTCCGCTTTACCAGTCTAACTGCTAATTTTGGCAAAACTTCGTTATTTTCCGTGAAGCGACTACCGTCTGACCTCCACAACCCGACGGCGAAATCGAAGCATTGCAGTTAGTCTAATTGTTGGACTTTTGAGGGCTCCAACAACGCGTAACAACTGCCATTACATGTGTGTATGTATCGTATGGCAACCGGGACTAACGGTTTAACGTGCTTTAGTGTGCACTGCAAATATTCATATTCATGCATACAAATATTTGCACTGCGCGGGCATCGAACCCGCGCCTCCTTGCGCAGCGGCCGCGTTCGCTACCACTACGCCACGGAGGCTGTCGATAGAATGCAGGCATTAACTGTGTATTATATTAGTGGTTTTTCATCACACCACCTTTCAAGGGACCGGAAAACGAATACAAACTACTCACAATAATTATTTAAACGAGCTGGTAGTCATAGGAGAGGTTTTGCACAGCAGTAACAGTAATGTACGAACGACAGCAGGTCAAGCTAACTGCTTCTGTCAAACATTCCCAATCAATCTTGAGCCTTAATGCTTTAGCGATGAGGTAGAAATCTAATAAATTTGACAGATTCTAGCAACTTGATGTGCTGTCTTCCGTACTTCGACAGGGGGTCCTAAAAACTATTGCTTTTACTTATCATCTGTAAAGTAAAAAACCCAATAAGTACCTACATAATGGTTATCGCTACGTAAGTTATATAAATAAATTCAAGGAGACCAAGTTATGGCAGATCATTGAACTCATCTGATACCATTGTGAAAAAACTCTAACCACATTTGAATGAACTGCGAACATCAGAAATTCGAGACAAAACTGGCTTTGGCCGGAAGCTTCCGGGAATCGGAAGCGTTGGTGCTTTCCGGATATCCTACAAAAATTCCGGTCTGGATTTATGGATGTCGGTCTAAAACTATCTTGGCAGTTGCACAAAGGGTTTATGAAGCATTTTCCTTGTGGTTACAACACGGCCATCCCTACCTAGCTATGGTCAGTTTTAGGTTTTCAGTGAACCAAAAGCTGATAGTTTTAAATCTTTGAGGCGATATCCAAGCCCAATTTATCCTTTTTTTGGATGGGAACTAATCAAATAACCTCTCTCATTATGGGCGGCCGGCGAGGCGGAAGGGCGTGTCAAACTTTTACTGGCTAAACTCCACCCGTGGCCACACGGCATCTTTTCGAAAACCCGCGGTCCTGGTAGATCCCATTATATCCTGAACAAAGATACTAAACAGCTAAGTCATCACCGGGACGCTTAAACCGTTATAGTTGGACGGAAAATTAAAACTGTGCGGGGAGACATCTGACCGTCCGTTAAACGCAGGGATTATCACAACACAATCGGAAAACATTTCACTTATCGACGCACGAATTTCAACCAGACATTGACTTCGATTAACTTATTCACATACCAAACTTAATTTAGGTTCAGAAATATAGAAAAACATGCACTTTTTCTTTCTATTCCATTAAGAAAAGAACAACAAATAAATATTAGTTGTCCTGTGAAAGTATTCCGCGCTTGACGTAAATCGATTTATTTTTAGTGGCCATGTTTTTAATCGCGTCTAAACTATCTGTTATATTTTATCTTTTTCTTAATGCAATAGGAAGAAAAAGATGCATTGAAATTAAAATTACCTTAGTTTGTCAACAAGAATATAGGTACCATGAAGAATTTTAAAAAGACCCGTCCACTGTTAGCATAGCACCCCAAAATGGTAGCGGAAACCAAAATTAACGAAACAGAAACAATTATTTATAGCTATTAAGGCCAAACAGTGACCGACGGTAGTTAATTGACTTTGCCCCAACAATTAGTTACGTGTGAAATGAATGGTCACATTTCCTCACTTCCCCCGCGTCATTTCGAAATATGTCAGATTTTATTTCCAATTGGATGAGTCAGATTTCGTCCTCAACATTTGAGATGGCAGATGCATAAGCTTTAAATTCTGGTGTAGTCACACTTCTTTGGATTGCGGTCTTGCGGTCAAGCACTAGTTTACAATTTATTAAAAAAAACTCACATGTGCCCGTGACACAAGACAATTGAAATTTTCACTTATAATGTATTTCTGTTGCCGCAACAACAAACACTAAAAATAGTTTTTTTTTTTGTTTTCATTATTTATTATATTTTTATTTTTATACTTAGTACCGGTTCGGTGTCAGCTGTGATTGTTTGCTGCACCGGGTGACGTCTTTACGTCGGCGCCGGTTGTTGCTGAAAACCAGCGCTGGACTGTTTTGCATAGGGTCGCAGCATAATGCTGAGCGACAGCCGTTTTCCGTGGATGTGACTGACGCATGTTCCCTCAACTGTTTTTGTAAACTTTTACGTCATGTTTACCGCAAATAAACGTTTTTCTTTCTTTAAAAACATGATAAAATAAATATTTAATTGGGGCTGTCATACATGTATGGTTTTTTTCTCATGTAGCGACCTACTTTGCGATTCATATTACTTACGTAAATTTTATATTGATACTTTGTTAGTTAACTAATAGCTGCCGTAGCGTTATAACCATAAAGTAGCATCCAAACTACATTCGAGTACTTCTACGGATAAACTAAGCATTTAAACTAAATAAGTTTTTGTAACTCACATTCAACTATCTCTTAAGAAATGACATGCGTGCCAACAATCTCACACCACAGGATGCTAAAGATCGCGCGAAAGGGAGGAAATTGAGCAAGAAAGCGGACCCCGGACTCCAACGCGAAAGCCGCGGATGCAACCGGGATAAACGCTATGATGATGATGATTCAACTATCCCTGAGCCATACAATACTACAAACTTGTTTTTTTGCAGCTATATGCTCGATTCTCATAAGGGCAATTAGTAGACTCTAGAAACATTCACAGAATACTTAGTTGTAAAATTAATAGGTAATGAAATTAAAATAAAATCAATATTTAAGAGGCTCCCACAGAAACAGACGTGAAATTTATAGATGATGAGTACGCTTTGTGTGCGGTGCGAGCCACTTCCGGTTTGTTTAAAGAGTATGTTCATACTATTTTTGGGATACTGATGTTACGATACCAGCAGTTCAATGTATGTAGTGTACTACGAGTTTTTTTTTTTTTTTTTGAGAACTACTAAAGAATTCTATGTTGTGATTAACAACGGAGGAAATATGTTAACAACTTTTTATAATTCTATCGATAATTCTATATTTTTATAATTCGACTGCACGCACTAAAAAACATGACTCATGCGGCGTTACCTCGCCTCGAGGCGTTCTACTGAAGTGCAAGTGAGAGCGCAGAACGAGCGACAAAGAGGCACAATCGGCCTCCGCGTTCGGCAGCGATCGACATCTGTCTCTCTTCTAATTGAGTGAGCAATACGTCCGCGTGGACAACTGCTATACAATAATACATTTACATCTTTTCGTCAAGTATGAAGTGCAGTGAAAAGTGAATGTGGTGTCAATTGTTTAGAGCAACGATAATCGTGGCGATAAAGGTAATGAATGATTCTTTCGACATTCGTTCCGATTTTCGTTCGTCTTCTTATGACGTTATCACGTTCAACTATTGTTAGTGAACCGACTTTACAGACAACCAATTTTTTTTTTTAAACTGATTGTAGTTGAGGAATATTTAATTCCATAAACAATCTGCGAACTAAAGCATTTTAATTGTGTTTAGATTTGCTATTCATTTTCATATGGGTAGCTAGTCTAAGTCAAGTTGATTTATATCGTGAAGAACGACCGTTATGGGGTATGGTCCTTAGTAATTTTGACGTTCAAATAGCGCTGATTTTTAGTCTAATTTTAATAAATGACTTTTGATTTGATTGTCTACAGTGACCTAGTAATAACGGTCGCGTTTTAAGAGTCGTAGTTCATAAGTTTGAACACAGACCGGCGCTTGGCTTGGTGTAAATTATTTGAACCACACTACTCTCAAAATGGTAAAGGAAACATCGTGAAGAAACTTCGCGAGGAAACCGGCATGTCCGAAAATCAAAAATTGGAAAACATTTGAAATCTACCAATCCGCACTATGCTCTTGTGGTAGATTACAGCCCACTCCCTGACCAAGAAAAGCCCATGTCCCAGCAGTGGAAACGCCTGCTAATGCTAAATCCATTCTTCCATGTCCACAACCAGTGTTAGGACATATTCCCATGGGCAATCTCCGTCCTACAGTGGGCGAAGCCGCGGGCAAAAGGTAGCATTGTGATATGTATATGTTACAGACTAACTACAGTTTTTTAACCCTTCCATTGCTAAATTTGTCACACTTGCATAGATTATAGATAACAATAGTTTTGTATTGTTTATGATGTGGCAATGTATGCATAAATGATAATGGGTTATGAATAAACTAATGATTTAATACACAAACATCATATTAATCACTTGCAGTTAATAAAGTCAATTTATGTTGGGTGGGATTCCAGTCTAACTGGATAGACCTGAATACCATTATTTTATATGAAGCCGTACGGAGGACGTGTCTGAGTAGTAGTTGTGTTACGATGCGCCAAATGTAGTTTTGGGAGTTTGGTCGCGGAGAGTCTCCAAATCAATCTCCCTCTAGAGCAGCATCGTTGGTCGCGTTGTTGGGTTTAACATCGCATAACCTCGGTCAACTACCGTCTTCCTTCCTATTCACTCGTTTTTTTTGTAGTGAATATGTTCTTAATATACTAGCGCGCCTTACCATCAACGATTGCATCACTGCTAACCTTAAGCCTTAATGCTTTAGCAATAAAGTTGAAAATCGAATAAAGAAATTTGACAGATTGTAGTAGCTTGAAGTGTTGTATTTGAAAATGCTGTGGGTCCTGGCCGTCATTCTTTGACAGTTGTTACAGATAGTCAGAAGTCTAAAACTGACAACTAGTCTTACGAAGAGTATAGTATTACTCAGCAACTGAGTTGTGGAGGTCAGAGCAGTTCCTCCATGCAAACAGCAGAATACTGGTTCAGCTGCATCCAGTGAAACCAGAAGCCAACTCCAACATAAGTAGTTGGAAAAAGGCTATGCAGGGGACATGAGCGTGAGGCAAGTCAGGCCAACATGTCAAATTTTTAGTGGGTAATCTTTGTGTGCTAGAGATGCATGCGGTTTTTTGGCAATAATTTAGGCATACATTTTGTTAATCTCTACTGCATAGTTCTTTTAACAGTTTGAGATAAGTTCATGTTTATACTTTTTTTAGTAATTAGGGAAGTTCATACAAGTTCTACGAGATTTCCGGGGACAGGGGGAGTTCAAAAAATCAATCATGTGTTTGCACAGTTACTTAATAATAACTTAGAGAATATGGCATGCCTTCAAGTTTATTTATACATATACAGTACTAGCTTTCCGCCCGCGGCTTCGCCCGCGTTAACTTCGGTTATATCGCGCTTTTTAGATTTCTCTCGGGAATATCAAATTTTTTCAGGATAAAAAGTACCCTATTATTTAATCCAAACTTCTAACTTTACGTCTGCAAAATTTCAAAGCAATCGGTTCAGGAGTTACGGCGTGAAAGTGGTACAAAAAAACTCACTTTCCGATGTATAATATTAGTAAGGATATATTTGGTGTACACATACAAATATTCCAGTAATCTCCTTTGGGAACTTGGTGTTTTTTTAGGACCAAAAGTAGCCTATGTTACTCTCCATCTTCTCAACTAACTGTATGCCAAAAATCAGGTCGATTGATTGCTTAGCTACGACGTGAAGGAAGGACAAACAAACAAACAAACAAACACACTTTCACATTTATAATATTAGTATGGATATACAGTATGTTAAGTAAACCCTGTCCAACCCATAAGGATAATAAAGGTTAGGTAAACACATGACTAAATATAATATCAAATTTTACGTAACCATCATAGTACCAATACAAATGAATTTTGAAATAATCTTTTTTTCCCGCGAATTAATTCCAACTTCCCCGAAATTTGGTAATTTTTAAAAAAGTGACAACACCGATATTATTATGAGCGAGTAGCGATGCGACCACGTGCCGCGTGCCCTGCCGCCCGCCGCCCGCGGAAGGGTGCTCAACGCACATTTATTAAGTTACCTCTTTTTGCGAAATAATATTTATTTTTTTTGGGGGATTTTTTTTTAAGTTTAGCCCGGATTTGTATCCATTAGTAGAATCAGTTATCGATACCTAACAACACCTTCACGGGTCGGACAGAGTTTTCTTAACATACTGTATAATCTGTATGTGTAGTAGCAGGTCAGCAGATGTTTACTCATTGTCATGTTTATTATGTATTCTTTGTTTATATAGTGCCACTATCAAATATGTACATGTAAACATTATGTGGGCTATTTTTAGATATTTTTGTTTAATAATGTGAAAGGGCCACACATTTTTAGATTATACCCTGTCCATTTGGTAAACCATTTTTTGACAGATGAGACTAGTGATTACAGCACCACACAATACTTTGATTGATACACCTATGGTATTATAATGTCTGTAAGAAGCCATAAATAATAAGTAGTTCATTTGACGTCATCAACCTTTTTATCGTCCCACTGCTGGGCACAGGTCTCCTCTGATACAGAGAAAGATTGAGCGTAATCACCACACTTGCTCAATGCGGGTTGGCAATTTCAGACTTATAAAGTCCAGGTTTCCTCAAGATGTTTTCCTTCACCTTTAGTCAATGTGTCCAAGATATACTTAGAAAGTACATATAACTTTAGAAAAGTTACATTGGTACTTGCCTGACCTGGAATCGAACCCGCGCACTCAAACTTGAGAGGCTGGTGTTTTAACCACTAGGCCACCACGACATAGTTCATTTATTAATTTAAAAATAGGTACTTTATTGTATAGCCCTAAAGTACATCATATTAATAAAAATAGATTAAAATTACAAAAATATAAAATGGGCAGGCCTATTGCTAATGCAAACTCTTCCCAGCAACCTTAGAATGGATAGTGATTTTCCTGGACGTAATACGGACCCGTTGTTCATGCAAATAATGTATATTCTATAGGAGACAGCTGTCTAAATGCAACTAACCTAATAGACAAGGTATAATTATCTGTTAAGGTATATTCCTTTTTTGAAATGAGTGTAGGAACTGTAAGCGGACCATAGAGTCCAAAGCTGGAAAGATTCAGATATGACTGGGATTTATGCTGAGATGAAGAAGAGCAATGTAGGAACTAGACTTGGGACTAAGTGCTTAAAAGTAAAAAAGCAGTTATGCTTTTTACTTATTGCTATTTTATTTATGCTTTTTTTATTAAACATGAATGTAGGTAACCGGCGCTTTATACAAAAAAAAAATTTTTACAAAAATTACATTCCGCAACTTTGTCAGAAAGTGAACTTCTTTCAAAAATGTTCCAAATCTCGTTATTATTATGATTGTGAAACATTTTCTAAAAGTTTAAAGAAATAATATTTTTATAAAGTATTTTACATTTAACCTAAAAATGCATGATTTTTTAAAATTAAACTTTACTCAATTAATACCTATAGTATTTTCACAATTTAAGAACATACTATAGTTACAAAACAATAACCAAACGCGTATCAACACTGACCATTACCATTAGGCATCCAAATTAAAAAAAAAAACATAATTCAATAAGTGGAACAGATTCGAAGAAATTCTGATTAGAAAATTTATCATATACAGTTCCTTGTAGGAACTGTATATGATAAATTTATCAGTAACAATAGTTGATTTCATTGTTAAAAAAAGCAAGCTAATAGTGTAGTTTTAAAAAAAGTTTCTTTAAACAAAAAAGAACATACCAAAGAAAGATAAAGCTTAAAAGTTGGTAATTTCAAACAAGCAACAAATGGAAATTATAAAAAAAAAATACATGATCAACTTGCTGTTGTCAGAGAAAGGAATTTATTATGGTGTTTTAATGATTTTGTAATTCTCTGGTAAGTACTCTATTTAAATATGGTATTTGAAGATTGTGTTTTCAAACAGTACCATAAAAATATAAAAGTACTTACAGATAGTTAAAAATAAATCAAGTAACCACACTAGTAAACACCATTACACTACACAAACAAACCCAGCTGTAATTGCGTACTCTAACATCTAAAAATAACTTTTAAAACTTAAAGGATTCATTATCTTCAGAAAATTCACAAATTACATCACAAAATAAAGTTCCCAGAACTAATCATGATATCACACAAACAGATAATTAATAATTAAGTTAGGAGACCTAGCCTTGACGAAGTCTCAGCTTTTTATACTCACTGTTAGGGAAGTATCGATGCCCCTAAGCCTTGCACCATAAATGAAAACAGGTCATAACTGTCCACACTGACTAACACTGAGCACGAAAACAGTTCCTCTAACACAGAATTTCAATCGCACAAGGATGACGAAACCAGATTTTTTGTGAATGATTATTTTTCAGAAAAATTAGATAGAGCAGAAAAAAATTATGTCCATTTTTGACGTTTGTGTAAATTGGTCACAGACGGAGTACTATAGGTAGGTACTGAAAAAATGGTATTAACGGAAGGTGTGTTTCTATTCCACTACGTTTAATCAAAACGTCTTTGTTCAAAACTATCTTATAAGGTTATTACACAGAATTCTCACTCTTTATTTATTCCTATCATTATCAATACGAAAGCACAGGGGTGCATTTCAGTTCTAAAAATGATTAAATTTTAATGAGATTTTTGCTGCACATGGAAGTAGAAATTAAACATAGAATTGAACAAACATTAAACGTTCCGATTCAAGTTCGAATGCAGTTGTGAATGGGTAGCTGTAAAGTTAAATCGTTGGACGGATGCTTAGAGTATTTTTTTATATATGAAACGGATAGACTGATAGGAGAAAACAGAGTACGTATTTTTTTTAAATATCAATTTTCTTAGATTAAATATCAGTATGCCTTTTTTAGGAACAATAATAAATAATACGTGAAAAGTATTATCTTCAACTGACATTTATTTGACGCTCCTCTTTCCGCCATTTCCGTGCTTGCTTGGCTTGTCATCGGAAACAAATTATTTTTTCATTGATCTTATTAGTATCAAAGTTCTTTCTATCACAGAATTGAAAAACTAATAGCTATTAAATTACCAACTGTGCGTGTAATATGTAGAAGTGCGCAACAAGCTCCTCATAAAATAGCAATCGTCGCCTAACCTCTATAATGGACGAAGAAATCTTTCCGGTGTTATGCCCCAACAAAACTTACTCAAAGTCGATTAAAAAGATAACAGAGTCGAATAATGTGCAAAAGATAGGGACATCGAAAAAGTCCTACGATCCTGGCGTTCCATTGACTACTAAAGTTGCTGTGGAGTATTTGTTGAATGGGAAGCTAAAAACGAATGTATGTCGTTACTGTCTAAAGGTAACGGTAGGATTGTCCGAACTGGACCAGATAATGCACATAGCTGGCACTGGGGTCATATATAAAGTGTCTATAAGAGCAATGATAGCCTGCTTCTACCCTGTGAAGGTATGTTGTTGACCCAGTTATTATTCCAGTCGTTAATTTTAATCTATATGGTTAGAGTGTAATAAAAGAATTTTGTTAGTTTCTGTGCTCAAAGGTAGTGCAGTGATTTACATTTTATTAGGTAAGTACAGTGAAAACTAGTTATAAACTTCGCTCAAAACAATGATATGTAGAAGTTCTGCAACAGAGGCTTATATACAATATGTTACTGTGGGCTTAATGCTAGGTATAGAAAAATGGACCCAGTCAGAGCATAGCAACAGGACAAAACAGCAATATTAGTAACAAACTTGCAATAACACTGTATCATTTTGTATTTGTTTTGGTATTGTCCAGCTCAAAAGAATGAGTTTCTGAAACTGTCAGTGCAACCATTTATGTAGCTAATATAGATCAAATTTGGAACACGTTTTTTTGTATGAATTTTGTATAGGTATATTGCAATTACCGTTTTGTAATTTTTCATTGAAGACTGGGACCCTATGTAAGATTTACTGCATGAGTTGTTAAATTTTCTACCACAATACCTTTATTGTATATTTTATGAAATTGATAGGGGGCATTATATCATTGGCCACACTGTAAATGGTTGTATGGTGATCTATAAATATTTATTAAACAATATTTCAGGCCAGACAAGAAGCTAACTTCCCAGAAAAAATATGCCAAAAGTGTTTAGACAGGGCCCTCAATGCTTACCTCTTCACTCAACAATGTGAACAAGCGGAAAGAGCTTTACAGAACTGTTTTGATGACATGAGCGAGAAAATCATAAAACTGGACCCTATTGACAGACCTAAAAAAAGAGGTAGACAAAAACTAAACCCAAACTATAATGTATTGTATGCAGAACATTTTAATGTAATGGATTACGCTGAACCTCTAAGAAACATCATCAATTCTGAAACAGAATCATTGAGTAAGGAACCTGGTTGGAACGAATTTGAATGCAAACGATGCTGGCAAGTTCTTCCAAACTTGGAATCTTTGCTGAATCATGAGCAACAACATCCAAAATACATGTGGTATCATTGCCGATTATGTGGTAAATCATTTGTCAAAATAAACCAGCTGAAGAAACATTTTACCCAAGTCCATATACGAGGAAAAGGGGATAAGGATGAAGTAGATAAGACATTCAAATGTAAAGAATGTGGCAACATAACGGAGACCTATGTAAAACATCTCCAGCATATAGAGAAACATAAGTTTAAAAGTATAATGCAATCTATAGTTGAAAAGAAAACTAACCAATTATGTCTGGTTTGTCTGAAGAAAAGTACACATTTGGTGGAGATGGATAAAATGATATCCATAAATGGATCTTGCCCAGAATTGGTTGGAGATAAATCATTGTATACAGTGCTAGCCTCAACTTTACCAAATGTGAGTATTATTTTTGTTATCTTTGTCTAACATAGTTGTAATGTACTTTGATTTAAATGTTTGTTGGTCAATACAATATTTTTATGCCACAAGGCGATATGTGCTTTACTTTTAGTTAATTTGAATGTATGTATAAGCAAGAACTCTTGGAAGCATCCAAGACACAGACATAAGTAAGCATACATTGCGTCATGAAATAAAAATACTAATACAATACCAGACAGGTGAAGAGCATCCCAATGATTAAAGTTTTAAAAATATTTTTGTTGGCCTCCAAACAATTGATGTAAGATTTAGGTGCTATGCGATACTAACACTGTCTCAAAAGAACTTAAAATTTTTATAATAAGGAAAATGTTGACACCTTCACCTCTCCTCATATTTCTCAGGCCCTAGAATACTCTGTTTTTTTTATTGAATATATCACTGTATAATGTTCCATCTGTAAGAAGTGATTCCTTTTCTAGCAAAAATCATACAAATACCAAGAGTTACACATACCTCGTAAAGCTGATATAATGACAATTAAAAACAGAATACACAAGCCAGTCCTGAATGTTCCTTTCACCACTGCAATACAGTTCAAACTGTCCTTACCAAAGATTATTATGAAAAATAAATTTAAGACTGATGATTTTTATCATTACATTTTCTGTGAACCCCAAAAATCCAATTATAATGTCATCACAACCATGAACCATGACAATAAATATCCAATATTTAATGAAATTATTGTGGATTATAAGTTAGATCATAATATGCAGACTAATCAAGGAAAGAGTGTAATTGAGCATTCTAGAAATGGAGATCAAATGCCAAATGATGATAAGAAATTATTCAAAGTAGCTGAGAATTATCATCTAGTTACTGAATTGGATTTGGAGGAGATTGAATCACTAAATTCTATTAAAAGTGTTGCAAACAATAATGTAAAACAAATGGAATTGCTAGAAAATGTTAACCCTTGTGATAAAACTGTAACCAGTCACATATTAACTGCCAAAATTCTATGTGAAGATAATCAAACTATTGATCTAATTGCTAATTCTCATGTTACAAAAGACATCTACAATGTTAAAGAAGCAATGGATGTCGTTGGATGTTCTGTTCATAGTATTCAGACAGATAATGCAGAGGATACAATAATGTTAGGTGAAAAAGATCCAGTAAAATTGATTAAACCAAGTAATGTAGAAGATGTAACAGCTCCCATTTTTAAGTTTTCTGATCCAATAGCTGTAGCATATTATGAAAATCCAACAAATTTAAAGTTAGATGTTGATATGGTGTCCATTTTTAATTTTTCAATACCTGACTATATTGGTAAACCCAGTGACCAAGAATTGTATACTATTAAATTGATAAAACAAAGTGATATTCCTGACAATGATATAAGACCCATAAAACTAACTACTGGTCTGAGTTGGATATTTACTAAAGCTTCTGACAAATATAATTCAGTGAAGGATAATGAAGTAACTGACAATGTAAATAATATTATTACTGAGACTAAAACAAAGGAAGGATGTTGCAAATTCTGCTGGTTATTTAAACATTTCAATAAATGTGAATATTGTAAGAAACCAAGTGATAAAGATGTTAAAATTACCAATGAAGACAAACAAAAAATAGAAAAGAATACTGTTCTTGATAATAAAACTAATGAAAATATAGTTGAATTGAGTGATACTGCCAATTTGTATTACAAATATGAAGAGACACCAAAGGAAATGGAAAACTTTGACAAAGAACTGAAGATCTGGCAATGCAATGTTTGTCTCACCAAAAATAACAAAGACAGATCTACTTGTCATTGTTGTGAATCAAATAAATACATTGACAATACCAACAGCAAAGTAAGATTTGGAATTAACAAAACTTTCTTTTACCAAACTCTTGGAAACGAAAACAAAGAAGAAACTAATATGGAGAAAGTAATTGATAAATTCAATAAAGAGACTATGCCATTTATAGTTATGGATGAAGCAACTATGATGGACGCAAAAAGTTGTTCAATGCAAGAGAATATTGAAATACAAATGGACAATGTCAAAGATACAAATTCAGTACATAGTATGGATTTAGAAACTGACTCATGTACCCATACTTTAAATACAAAAGCTATAACAAACGAAGAAATGGATATTGAAGAAGAACCTTTCATTCCTATTGCTAATACTGCTCAAAAGTTTGATCCAACACTATCACATACATTGGCTGCAAATATTCTGCCCTATTTTGGTACTCCCAACATTGCCACAGAACATTCGATCCAACTTGGGACAAACATTCAGTTCAACATTGGCTCTAATCTGAAGCAAAATGAAAAGCCATTAAGAAAGGTTAAAAGAGCTGTTAGGAATATGTCGAAAGCTTTTCATAAGTAATCTAAGTTTGTAAATACGCACATGTTTCATTTAACATAACATCAGCCCTGGTTTCTGCTCCCTAATGGTTGAACCCAATTACCTATCTCTTGGGAAGACTAGTTTTCAGACTTCCGTGTTTCTGATCCGTTACAATCATCAAAGATTAATGACAGACTGGACTAACGGCTAACGTCCATTTTAAGGCACAAGGTTTTCGTATGTAAAGATGGACCCATCCACGCACTGATTGATTAACCCATGCAGTTGTAATTATTTAGCCACAAGCTCTGCACTTTACAAAACAAAACGCAATGTATCTTCAACTGATGTCACGTTTCGTGCAGTGGCTGAGTGATCGACAGCTGCGGTGCGTGACACACGTGCCCAGTGTTTTTAAGCAAAATTTCAAAAAGATATCACAAAGTTATGAAATTGTTATCTTATTGGATTGTCTCAGAAAAAATATGGTGAAAGCACTGTTCGCCTACTCGCGCCTGCAGTGGCGCGGTGCCGGGAAGTTGTATGTACCTCTGCTAGTTGCACGGTAAACTCTGCTTGCGAGATGTAGCTTATGCGTGAAGTCTATATAAGGCGCTCTACACATCAAAGCCGGCGGGCTAGGTTGGCGGATTCAGTAATTGAAGTCGTAAAACTTTGTCGGCGGCATGTCGGCGCCTCGACATCAGAAACTTATTTTACAGTTAAAATCACGTCACTACAGCTGAGCGCTTGTGTACCCTACACGCCGGCATGCAGCCAACGTGTCGGCGGGCAACACCCTCGGCTGATGGTTGCCGACATGCTTCTTTAAACATAAGCGGCGGCTTTAGTGTGTAGAGCGCTTAACGCGTTCGTATGTGACGTACATAACGCTACATCGCCGAGCCTGTTCGCTATCATTCGTCCCATCGAAAGAAATATGAACTTCCGTATTTCGTTTTATCCCTTATTGAACTTTCTTAGGAGTAGAATTTTCATAAATTCTACACTTTCATTCTGTAAAGAAACTTGTAGCATGCTACTAGGCCTAGCAATTTTGGCTGTACATATATTGCCTGTCAGTGAATCCACCGCCTCCGTGGCTTAGCGGTAGCGAAGCGGCCGCTGAGCAAGGAGGCGCGGGTTCGATCCCCGCACAGTCCAAATATTTGTATGCATGAATATGGGTTACTCGTTACGGGTTGTTGGAGCCCACAAACGTCCAAAAATTGGTCTAACTGCAATGCTTTGATTTCACCGTCGGGTTGTGGAGGTCAGACGTCAGTCGCTTCATGGAAAATATCGAAGTTTAGCCAAAATCAGCAGTTAGACTGATAAAGCGGACCCCAGACTCCAAAGCTGAAAAAGCTTCGGATACTGGGATTAACTTTGAGATGATGATGACGATTGCCTGTCAGTGAATGTATGATTAGACCGAAGGTTTTTCCTGTTGTAACCTTCTAACTAGCCTGTATTATCTCACTGTAGAGTCAATCTCACCCTCTCTTTTCACATAATTCTGTCTTGCGAGTACCGGCCAGTCCTTACGGTAGGATTCGAAATTCCTTCCGATTGCCTGTCGCAATGGCGTTCTGCGTTTACTGAGACTCAGACGGCCCAGCCCAGTTCTGTCAGGTACTTTGGTTTGCTGGCCCCTCTAATGAAGTGTCAAACACCAGGTTTTTACTTTACTCTGGGTTTATTTATTTGGGCTTTGTGATTAGTAGTGTAAGCTGAAGTTCCAATGACTAGGTTTAACTATAATGTGTTTTTATTAATGCTGAGCGTTTAATGTTATAACTAGAGGTCAAGTATTACGGCGTTTAAATATATAAAATTAATTTGACGGAAGGAAAAAAAATGGATATGCCTTTCGGTACCGTAGTTAATATTTATGCCGCTATGGCTGGGTGGGGGTTTTGTGTGTAAATATTTGTAAAAACACCACCAGATGGCGTATAACATGGTATTTTCTCATTTTTGAAGGAAAAAATTATGGACTAGTATGTAACATATAAAAAACTGTGAACGTTGTATAAAAAACTTAGCGGTCCGTTGTTTCCACTCCGCCCCGGCCGGCTAGTACTGCCGTAAACGCGACGGTCCGCAATTTTTTAATCTGTAATAGCTTCGAAAATATTCATTTAAATCATATGCTGTAAAGGGCGATATAGATCTATATTAAGAGTGGACTCTAGTGCCGAGGAATTTGAGAAATATGTATTTGAAGAAACTATTGCCGTCGCGCCGCTTTCAACCTTTCCCCATAAAGTGCGAAAGGGAGAGTTGCAACTCAGGCTGATTTTACCACAAAGACGCTGACCAAAATATGTTTCGTATTCCGCTTTTTTCTTTTTCGAAACACCATAGACCTCAATTATTTTTATATTAAAATTTAGAGGATGAGTATACCTATGCCTTTATAATTTTAATTTTTGTCAAAAACTTATCACATTTGTGTAATAGTCGCCTGAACATTGCGGTAAAAATGGGTTATTTTTCGGGATTTTGAAACATCATATTTCTTTTATTAATTATGTTTTCGAAAAATCTTGTAATCAAGGTGTGAAATTGTAGAAAAAAATCATAGCTCTCAATCCACGAAGAAAACAGCGGAATACGTTTAAATCAATAACGTATTTAAGGTATTAAATTGGATAAGGATTAAAGCTGTATTCGTTAAAATCGCTTCGCTTCGCTTAAAAAGTAGGTACCTAAATGACAAAAAACAATTATTGTGGGATATCCATAAGATATAGAAATATACCATCGCGGACTTTTTTGTAGACCTTTTCAATGTGTACAATATTTAATACAGGGTTTTTTTTTTTTACTTTTAAAGGGTGTATCTGACATCGACGCACAAACTAGTCCATGGATCCAGTACATGATTCTGAACCCCCCAGTGGTGGAATTTAGTGTCGGCATTTTCCCTATAAAAAATAATAATATGCTTTTTTTTTTTACTTAAACCGTTCATGATTGCTATACTTTCATAACCCAATAAGATTTTAAAGTAAAAATTAATTCATTCGTTAATTACACAAAAAAGCGCAATGTGAACAATACTAGAAAAACTATCCTATTAGCTGATTTAATAGAGTTCGCATCGGGGATCAATATCATACCTACAAACACGCACGGTGGCACGCTTGCAACGTTCAAAGGCCGAGTAGTTTATTTCTGTAACTGCTCACTGGCGACATAAATGACTATCATAATTTTGTTAGCATGCGGTGTAGCCTTTTCGCGAAGTTGCGTTACGATGTCAGATACACCCTGTATTGATAAACCTCGTAGGGTTCAGCCTGCGTTTCAGTGCAAACCCGGGAACAATGTAATTATTAACGACATCACATTAAAACCTCAATATTAATAGTATTTCTCAACAATATAATTAATGATATTATACGTATAACCCTTCCTCTTTAATCACTATCTATTTAAAACAAACCGCATCAAAATCCGTTGCGTAGTTTTAAAGATTTAATCATACAATGGGACAAAGGGAAACGTATAAAGTGAAATTATAAAAACAAATTTATTGTATCATCTAAATGATTTATTCAAACATAAATTATTTTGTTTATAGCAATTTAAAAAATGAAAACAAACCAAAGAATTTTGATTATTAAACAAACGACTGGGGGTACCGACTCACGAACAGGCAACATAGAATTGACGAACCGCTTAACCGATTCTGTTCAAACTTCACATAAATCATCTACTAATTAATCAAATCAAAGCCTGAACATTTGGTTTGGATAGGTGAGTCCGTTCTTGAGTTATAAAATTACAAAGAAAGTGGCATTGATTTTTATATATACAATATGTGAAGGTATTGTTAGGTATCGATAACTGATTCTACTAATGGATACAAAACCGGGCTAAACTTAAAAATACCGGTGTTGTCACTTTTTTAAAAATTACCAAATTTCGGGGAAGGTGGAATTAATTCGTGGGAAAAAAAGATTATTTCAAAATTCATTAATATTGTTTCTATGATGATTACGTAAAATTTTATATTATATTTAGTCAAGTGTTTACCTAACCTTTATTATCCTTATGAGTCGAACAGGGTTTACGTTACATATTGTATAGATATATACAAAAACTAAAATATTTACACAATTATTAGTTAAAAGGCGTGTCGAAATAATATTCTTTCGTGGGTATTTTGTTTAAGTTTTGGTTTATAAGCGCCGTAATTTCCTATTTACTAGTTATAACAAATCCCGTATTATAATGTAATTATCATACGTATCGTGATTAATCTCCATGATTTTTAGCACTAAGAAGTTTTCTTACCAAAGATATTATTGCTTTTAAAAAAATGTAATCGCTAGATATAAAAATAAGTTTAGGTATAAGAAAATGATGCAGTATTGAGTAATGATCTCGTAAATTTATATAATTTTGTATCGTATGGCTTAGTCATACGGTTTATAATGGATAATACTCATAAAACTTGTAACAAAAACTGTACTCGATACACTTGGTTCCCTCCATATTATTATGTCAACTGATATTCATTCCAATATAGGGCTGTCACTTATGAAACTAAAGGATTAGATTTTCCCAAGGCTAGATAATTTTATACCAGGAATGATTGTGATTTTTTGACAGTTCTTCAATACAAAACTGACAGAAGTCAAGTCAATTCGACGAGTACAATATATCTTTTGTTTGAAAAAAGTCGATATACCATTAAGACTGATTTACACAGTGCAATTTAATTGCCTATAGCCATCGATCACTTGGACCTACATTAGATACACAGCTTCGAACAAAACTCTTATCAAAAATGGCGACAAGTATTAAGCAGTCTAAATTAGTCAAAATATATTTATTTTGACTACTTTAGACTACGTTAATTTAAAATTAGCCTTAAGTGCAGTGTATAAAGTTCTTATCACAAAGCAGTACAAAAAGCCATTATTTTTTACGACCGAGTCTGACATCAAACCAAATTCAACCTTGCACGCATGCATTAAAATCAGAATTATAAAGTAAGTACTAAATGAAAGAAGCACCCAAGTGTTGCGTTGTGCGCTTGTTCAGTTCAACCATTTTTTACGCTGATTGTGAATCTAGTGAGTATAAGTAATCGATGTCTACAGCATACAATAAAATAAATGCAACAAATGACTTGCATCGTCTAAATGGTATAAATAATGCAACTTTTATTGTTGCTTCAACTTAATTAAAGCCATAGGCAATTAAATTGCACCGTGTCAATCAGTCTTTATTTTCGCACGCTCAACACAAGTGTGAGTAATTTTTTAAGTAGGTTTGTAAGTACTACATGCAGCACCATGCTCAAGTGAAATAGCTTTTATGTGTTAACAAATGAAATGATTTGATTTTGATTTGAACATTATCTGGATTCGAGATTTATTTGCCAAAAATATAAATAAATATACAATATTATTTTTCGTTTATGCGAAACCCGAAACGTGTCCAGTATTAAGTAAAGAATCTATGTACAAAAATTCAAAAGATATTCATGAAAAACCACACAGTTATGAGCTGTGGCGTCAGCTGTTGCGCGGGCTTGCTCAGTACTATTGATCTACCGTAAGCTGCGTTGCGCGCTCGGTAACCACGCTGCAACAATTTCTAACTGAATTTGGAAAAAAATAAAACATGGTGTAAAAATTATTGGAATCGATTCAGTTGTATTGTTGTATTCTGAACAAACTATATTCAGGTTTTGTATAATGAAAAAATAACGTTGCATATGGACTTCAGTTTGCTTTAAAACCAAGTAATTTTTTTATATAATTTTTCATTAGGTAGCGCGAGTCACTCTGAAATCAACTTAGTTATCATTATAACAAAGTACATACACCTAAAAAATTTCTTAGGACAAGGGCAAGAAGTTAATGATGCAGTACACAAATACTTTCAATAATATTTTAAATATATCTTTTCTGGTCTTAGACCTAATTCGAATTAAATTGATTTGGATTTATTTTGACGAAAAATAATTGATTGCTTATTTTAATTTTACTTTAACATAATTTGTATTGTAACATTGTGCTATTGTATAAAATGGTGTTAAATTCCTTAAAAGTAAGCATGCCACACAGACGTGCGCCTCTAGCGGGGTCGAAGCGCCATCTTGAACGTTTACACCATGCGCGGTTGGCAGAGCCATTGTCCATGACTTCAATGAGTATTGTGATATTATGTTTTGATATAAATATTTCATTAACTTTGTATTCACAATTGCAAAGTTCAGTAACCAAAATGATTGTATTTTTTTTTTTTTCATTAAAATGAATGTAAGAGTGAAATACTTTGTTTTGTGCTTGCATTTACCCCGATATCACTAAAACTCGTGAGTTCTAACGACTATTTCAAGATGTATAGTGCTTCCACGACATAATGTGTCCTCCCAAATAACGTTTCTGTAAACTCTTGCGTAAGATGCAAAACCAACTGCATCTATGATTATTTTCTGCTAGAAAATGTCACTTTTTGACCTACGAAATATTCAAAATGAATACTTCGCCTATCTTTGACTGTACAATAACTTGTTTGCACTATCTAAGAAAATAATTACATATATTTTTTTAACAACTTAGATTTAGAAAACGCTTTTGCACGTCATTCATGTTTTAATAATGAATTATTTCGGAGTTTCCTATCTGACTGGTCAGAGAAGAAAAAACGAAACAAAGTTATTAAGGCGCTTTTTCTTTTAAAATGTATACATAATTTGGTCATGTCACATCATGACAAAAGACCATCGCAAAAATCGATCTGCATGGGCTTCATTATGAAGCCCATGCAGATCGATTTTTGCGATGGTCTTTTGAGGAAAGACCCACCAGATTGAGAGGACCCGCCGAACCAGTACAGAAAGGACATTTGGATAAGCCACACAAATTACTCAAACTGTCAGACCATGACTTAAACTACGGAGAGAAAAATATTAATACAAAAATAAATAAAATTGTCTAATAATTAGAATATTAATAGAATAATTTACAATTTTATCCCGTATGCTGGACTTAAAAGAATCTTCTATCATGGTCCTAAAAGTAGGACATGGTCCAGAAATTTGGACTGATAGTAAACATACACAGCACACTCGCGAAATCGTCTATTCTTGTCCCTAAGACAGGTTTGCTCCAAAACCCAAGCAAAATTCGCAAGCTTTTTAAAATTCCATTTTTAACGTTACTTTTTTGTTGCAGATGAACTACCGACACAGCTTCATTGGGACAAAAATATGCGAACAGTGCCTTGACCATGCCATCACTTCATATATTTTTATACACCAGTTCAATTTCACTAGGGAACGATTAGACCTATGCATTAGTCTCATGTTAGATAACTTAAGTAAAATAATACCAGACACTAATATCTTCGTGCAAGTTTCCCCACCGAGCATTGAGGCTCCTCCAGAAGATTCCGACGAGACCTTACTGCTAGATGAAAACGACATTATAGATGAAAGTAAAATTAAAATTGAAGTGCTAGAAGATGAATTTAGACAGAAATCTGAGAGCGAAAGCGATATTGAATCTGCACCTGAAGACAAATTCGAACCAGAACCCCAGCAGATATTCACACCATTGCCACCAGCTAAACAATTTAAAGCAGACCTTATATCAACTCCAGAAATAGAGAATTTAGCTAGAAGCGCCACTAAAACATATGCGAATAAAAAACTTTTGAACGGTTTGCAGCAAAGTTCAAAATATCCTGTCGATGTTTGCAGCGAATTTTTAACGTTTAACAAAAAGAAGACAGTTCGGAATGAAAAGGTTTCGGTAAAATTCACTTGTCCATTGTGCAGTAAACTTTTCATTACACAGTATTTCTTAAAACGACATATTTTGAAACATGTTAACAAAAAAGTCCAATGTAATACTTGTCATGGTGTGTTTAAGTCAAAATTCCATTTGTATGAACATACTAAAATGACACATTTGCTCAAAGAAAGCTTCTATATGTCCTGTAAAGTATGCGGCAGGAATTTCACTGATACAGACAAGTTACAAACACACGAAGAAAAACATAGGATCAAGCCATGTCAACTTTGTAATAAAGTATTTGTAACACAAACTCATTACGAGAATCACATTCAAAGACACGCGGCCAAACTCAACCTTTTAAAAAGAAAACGATCCCAAACATGCAGCTTCTGCGAGAAAGAATGTTCAAACGATAACGAACTCTCTGTACACGTTAATAAGATACATTTACAGATAAAACCTTACAGTTGTGACATGTGTGATAGACAATTTTACACGGAAAGTAATTTGAGAAACCATAAAAAGGTACATAGTATGCCTTCGAAGGAAACATGTGAATTTTGTAGCAAAACTCTTCGAAGTAGAAAACATTTAGTTATTCACGTTAGGAAACATATTGGGGCCAAACCTTTTTGCTGCCAAGTTTGTGGCCAAGCCTTCTACTCGGCTTCTAAAGTCAGAGAACATATGAGAATATACCACGGAGGGCGATTCTGCTGTAGAATTTGTAAATCTATCTTCACAACCAAATATGAACTCAAAGGACATGTGAGTAAAGATCATAATGGCATTTAGCAAAAGTTCAAGCCATCTGTTGGCTTGGATTTTTAGATTGGAATATTTGTTGAAAGGCTACATTGTTAAGTTATTTTTCCATTTAAAAGCGTTTATACAACGCGGGCTGGCACTCTTGCATTTGTTATACCTTTTTTTTTCAGAAGCCAAGTATATCATCGATTTTTATAATTTTACTGTAACTATATATTGTAATATAATTATGCCTTCTTCATACTTGCGATTAAGCATTTTATTTAACAGTAAATGTTGGATGGGTGAGATTTGTGGATGATGATATGATTAAAGTGGTTGACATCCAATATGATGAAATAATGACTAATAAAGAAATATGGAAGAAAAAGACATGTTGCGCCGACTTGAAATAAGGGAAAAAATGTATTTAAAGACACTAATAATAATTATTAGAAATACGACGTTGCCAGCCCGCGCGGCATGAACGCACTTAGTACATACATGAATGTTTTATCAGAAATAGAATATTTATTAAGATTCTCACTCAATTACCGCTTCACTGATTAACGCCAAATATATGAGTTGGTAAAAAAAGCCAGCATAATAATTAAGAAATACCCTAAAAAAAAAAATTACAGTTCAACCACATTTATTGCGCTATTTGCGCAGGCAAAACATGAAGCAATGAATTAACAATTTCATTAGAAATCCTTCGGATTGTGAAAACAAGTGTATTACACAATTGAGTGCTGGTTTATTGCTATAATATTCCAGATTTTGTTACAAAATAATGTGCAACCATATAGTTAGCATTAAAAATCTATAAACACGTAAGTTTTCCAAATAGTAATTGCTAAGCAAAATAATTTATTCAAATTGAAACCGTAGTGGAATTTAACTAGAATACGCATAAGCACTCTAATTCCCTCTGTGTTTAGGCTTCTGCCTCGACTCTTGCGGGCAGCGGGGCGGGAGACCCGTTCTCGAAACTAGCGGGCAAATCGCGCGTCACTATAGCCGCGTAGTGTTGTGTTCACGATTGTGTCGACGAGATATTTGTTTTTATTCGCAAAAGAAATGTCTGAACAATGGCGGCAACATCTTTTTGATTCAAATTTATTCGTAGCACTCGATCACTGCAACCGTTTGACTTAAAGTACACCGCTCGCTGCCCGCAAGATTCGAGTGCGAGAAGTACACCGCTCGCTACCCGCCACCGCCCCCGCTGCCGCGTTTTGTTTTCGGAAACCGGGCCGTTTGATTTAATCGAGTTATCGCTTCAATATGGCCGTAGTATAAGTGTGAATTGACTGGGTTTACTGTGCAACTGTGAGCATCCCAACACACAAATCATATTTCTAAAGCAAACTATATCGGCTCTGAATAATAGGAGAATAGTTGTGCGTGCGCATAAGTGTTTGGTGCATCTAAAAATTTAAATCTTTACCCCATTTTATGAAAGTCGACACTACGTCATGTGCGTTCGCCTCAGCATCCTGCTAACCTGGATTTTCCTGGGTATCTGCATAGCTATTCACAACCATCCGACAGGTTGTCGTATCGACACATTTTGATAACCTGATTTTCTTTACTTTTGAGGAATGACGACCTCTAAAATGACAACATTTTCAGATTTGGTTTTGCGACCAGGGTTTAGAGAACGAAAGCGTATTGAGTAGTTATATATGGATAACTGTGCTGGATTTCAAAATGAAATTCTTAATGTCAAATGAATTGATACTTATATTATTAAAATAATAAACATCTGTACAGCAGCTAATATAATTATTATTAGTTATTAAGATATTATGTTAATTAAATGATTATATTTACAGTCATAAGGTTTTCTTTTTTTCAATGTTCTGTTTGACCTCTATTGTGACGGAATAATAATTTAATCAGTTGCCTTAAAGAAATTGTATTGTACGGACGACAGCAGGTCAAGTTTCCCCAAATTGTCAGATATTCCCAATCAACCTTTAGCCTTTAATGGTTTAGAGATAAAATATAAATAAATATATATACATAGACAAATCACACGGATTGAGCTAGCCTCAAAGTAAGTTCGAGACTTGTGTTATGGGATTCTAACTCAACGATACTATATTTTATAACAGATACAAATATAGATAAACATCCAAGACCCAGGCCAATCAGGAAAAGATCGTTTTTCATCATGACCTGACCGAGATCAAACCCGGGGCTTCCACGTCGCAGGTAGTAGCTTGATGTGCAGACGCCAGCACAACAGGGCCTGTAGCCAATGTAACATCGCTTCGTAGCGAAGCGAAATCGAATACCAAACCAACCAACGGCGGAAACGATTGACCACGTGATTTATCGCGTCACGTGGGCAATACTTTTCTTTATTGGTTGGTTCCCCAACCAATAAGGCCCTGTAGGCCTAGTATAAGTTTTCATTACGAAACTAGCTCGTCGATATCGAGCGCGTTTGACTCAGCGATTGGCCCGCTTCAAGGTCGTAAAAACTCTCAACCAATGAGAGCGCCAAACGCGCTCGATATTGACGATCGAATTTCGTATTGAAAACTCATACTAGGCCTACAGCTGGTTACCCAACGAAAGTTGAAATCCTATCTAACTGAAAATCTATCAAAGTTATTTGATAGATTAGTGCAAGATTGATAAGAGTCTTTACGAACGGCGAAAGCTTCTCATCGAGGGCGTTTCACTATAGGTGCGGCTTCGGTACAGCTCGGGTGGCTTTAGGCACCTGAGAGCTCCTTCGGGTTGTCTCGGCAGTTGTAAGCACAACTAAGGACTACAGCACGCAGTCATAACCTCCGCGAGCGCCTCCTTAGCTTGGCAACACCCAGAAGAAAATAAAAGGCAACACTAGCCTCATTACACAAGGGCGTTCCCAGCTTCTGACCTAGGGGGGAGGGGGGCAAGTCCGATTTTTAGGGTCGAATCGTCCCTGGCTATTGGGGTTACAAACTACACAAGCACATATATATTTGTAGTTTAGTGTGTAGGGCAAATAGACGCAAATGATCCTGTATACGTCCCAGTTTATAGGTACTTTTTATTAGAAATTAGGGGAGTTCATACAGGTTCGTTTCGGTAAGTCGTGGTGGCCTAGTGGTTAAAACACCAGCCAGTATGAGTGAGCGGATCAGGCAAGTACCAAAAGTATATCTTGGACACCAATGACTGAAGGTGAAGGAAAACATCTTGAGGAAACCTGGACTTTAAGTCTGAAATCGCCAACCCGCATTGAGCAAGTGTGGTGATTACGCTCAATGCTTCTCTGTATGAGAGGAGACCTGTGCCCAGCAGTGGGACGTTAAAAAGGTTGATGATGATGAGAGCCTGCATAATAAAACTAACTGTTTTCAAATAACATATTCTATTAACAGGGCATATAAAAATCAACATCTTCATCAGCCACTTTGACTCTTCTGCCATCATGAAACAAATGGTAATGTTCTTTATCTAGCCCTTTCAATTCTCGAGGGTCAAATCTCTTATTTTTCTGCTTCCAATGGACTTTAATCACATGTCTTCGCAAATCCCTTACAGTATAAAATTTATTTGAACACAACGGGCAGACATAACTCTTGCCAGAATGCTTCTTCAACTTGTGTACATTCATAATGCTGGATGAACGGAATCTGTCCCCACATATTTCGCAAGTGAAAGGCTTCTCACCTGTGTGTAACCGTAAATGCATTTTCAAGCAAGTTGAATTTGCAAAACTCTTCAGGCACACCATACAAACAACACTTTTCATATCATGTGTTTCAATGTGCTTTTTCAGTAAATGTTTTCCAATAAAATCTTTGCTGCATATGTGACAGACATATGGCTTTATTTTCAAATGATGGCGGTTCATATGACATTCTAGAAGAGTGTTGTTCCATGTCTTATATTCACATTGTTCACATTTCAAGTTTGGCTGTTGTTTCCGAATTCCTTTTTTATCAGGATCCTCTTCCATGATATGCCCTCTCCAATGCCTGCGTAGTCTGGCTGGATTGATCATTTTCTTACATTTAGGGCATGCAACACTTTCTAGATGAATTTTTTGATGGTATTTTAATAGAGTGATGTTTTGAAAAGACCTGCCACATGTCTCACATGTCTCTACAGCATCTGAGTGAGTAGTCAGATGCTTTTTCAGCAGGATTTCTCTCATTTCTTTACCACAAACATGGCAAGTTGCAAACGGTCCATTGTGTTTACGATTATGTGCCCGAAACTGTCTCAAAGTCTGATACTCTGTATTGCATATCCTGCATGGATATGTAGTGTGCGGACCATGAGATTTCATATGCTGCACCAATTCTGCTTTGTTATCAAACTTTTCTTGACAAACAACACATTCTAAATTTTTATCCCTCTTCTTAATTTGGAGACTACTATGTACTTTGACCATATGCTCTTTTCTTTTAGATTCTTTTAGGAACTTTTTATTGCAGAGCCCACATGGAAATATATCTGTGCTATGTCTACGCTGTCTGTGGTTGGTCAAATTGTCAGAGGTATCAAAAGAGGCTGGACAGTTGTCACAAGCAAACTTCCTTTTGATATCCTCACAGGATTTGACATGATTTTCGTAATTGTTAATATTACTATATTCTGAATCACAATACTGGCATACAAAACAGGTTTCATGGAACCTGACAATATGAGATTTTAAAACTACTTTAGAATAAAACTGTTGTCCGCATTTATCACAGGTATATGGATGATTGTTTAAGTGGTCCTTATTCACATGTCCAAGTAAATTCTCTTTTTTGGTACACACATAGTCACAATCAACACATTTGATCTTGTCCGCATTGTTTAAAGTTTGTTCCCTATAAGACTTTAAATACTTATAATGCATGCAAGGTATTTCGGCACATTCTGGGCAGCTGTACCTGCAGGTATGTGACTTGAATTCTTTTTCAGTATAAGTTTTAAGGCACATTAAGCATTGAGGTTGTTCTTCTTTTATTTGTTGGCAGACTTCGGTGTGAGTTTGGTAAGTTTTTAAGGAGTAAAACAATTCACATTTCAAACACTTGAGTAAAGAATCTCCATGATTAGTCCTAAGATGGTCAAGCAATTCTTTTTTATTGAGTATTTTGGGACAAAATTTGCATTTTACTTTTAAATGCAGTTTGTAATGTAAGTTTAAATGTTTTTTATTTTTAAATGTCTTAAAACAAAGTCTACATCGTAATATCTGCTTTTTACATTTCATTCTATGTATATTTAATGCTCTGAGTGAGGGTAGCATAACTAGACATTTTGCACAGTTGATTTTCTTTCTTTCTGCTTTTGGAGCAAATTCTGTAGTCATTTTACAGATTTCACTATTTTCTTCTTTAATTTTGGTAAATTCATCTTTTCTTTCCTCATTTTCAGGAGAATCATGCAAATTATTTTCTAATACAATAACAACATTTGTACTTTCAATGCTGGACTTTGGCAAATGATTAAAAATATCATCTGATTTTCTGAACAAATCATTGACATAATTGTCTAAAATCTTGAATATTTTCTTTGCATTTTCTATAAAAACGTATGACTGAATGAGTTTTTCAATACAATTGTTGCATATGAGTAAACTTGCTAGGCTGTAATCAGTCTGAAATAAGAGAAAAAACTGATTAATAGATCTCGCTTAGGTACCCTTACTTACTTTGCAATTATGATGATGAGATAAATCTTATATAGATTTATTTTTCATTTTGTAGTTCTGCTTTCAAAACAGCGAAGGAAAATATTGTGGAAAAACTGGCGGTACTTGAATCAAAAATTCAAAGACAGGTGACATCTTGCAACCTACACTGGGCCTGTGTGGTGGATTATGGCATAATCCTTCACATAGAGAGGAGGCCCAGCAATGGGAACATTGTAGACCGATTATGCATCAAACTCATAATTAGGGAAAAGATTCACAAATCATGGCAACTCAATTAATACAGTACATTTACCTATCGAAATGCTGTTACAATTACAAAATTTTTTTACTGATAGAAAGTTAAGATAAGGAAACGAGTACACATTCGAAGTTTAATTTTAATAGTTTATTTTTAATGATCAAATTATACATACCTCTATAAACAATACATCAATGATAGTCTTCAAAGTTTTCGTACACACCTGGTCATACATAATGACCTCCAGGGTTTCGTTAATCTTGCTCAGATTATCGTCACTTTCCAAGCATATTCCACAATACTTTTTACTTTGGAGGACATTTTTGAGTTTCAACTTGAAAGTGTCCATTTTATTAAAACCTGAAAAATAAAATTATCATTTTGTTTATGTATATTGTAATTGCTTCCGGCACAACACGAAAATGTCATCAAAGTTTTGTTTTGGTTAGATTCTATTTTCTAAAATTAGGTTAGGTTTGTTTATGTTATGGATGTTTTCTCAAAAATTGTGATGACAATTGCTTTTTTTCGATACAACCGTTTCGTAAATCTACCTAGAACAATCAATGCTACAAAGTTTACGGTACATTAAACATAGGAATACCAATGGCTGAATTGAAGAACAACTTTATTATTGTGTGATGTGTGAAATAGTCACAGGGAATAGTGTAATTGGAATAGAATAGAAATCGAACACGCAATGATTAGGTAAAAAAAAAATGACACAAGGATGGCCTGAGTTACCAAATCTAATAATCCAATAAAATAACAACGGTGTTGTCAACTTTTTTATCCGACCGCGGAATGTGTTGGGTATTGAAAGCGAGGGTAGTCCCCGAAACTCATAGAAGACGGGTCTCAGACCATATATTTACCTAAAAAGAAAAGAAAGAAAAGTTATTTTTGCTAAACTTGACCCAAAAAATAGAAAAACAACAAGGAATGGTTGAAGAAACATGCGTCACTTCCAAGCAAACATCTATCGAATTCGTCGCAAACATGCATCGCTCAGCTCGCTGCAGCAGCTATGCTGCGACCCTATGCAAGGCAAAGCTCCAAAGCTGGTTTTCAGAGTCAGCCGGAGCTGACGTAAGATAAATATAAAAAAGATACAAGAACAGGATAGGATAGATAAATAAAAGGATAGGTACGGACAACAGCATGTCAAGCTCACCAAAACTGTTAAATATTTCCAATCACCTTGAGCCATAATCCTTTAAATAATATTGACAAATTGTAGTAAATTGTGCTGTCGTCTGTAGGTACATAAAAACTAGGAGAATATACCTCATATTTTAGTACCCTACTTCCTACTAATATTCATCATCATTAGCAGCCTATAGCGGACACATTCAACTCTATTTTCGGCAACTCTTATCCAGCTACTACCTAGCCTCCACCTAGCCTGACGGCGTCCCACCCTGCGTTTACCATTTCACGGTCGCCACTAAAGGACACGTCACGTGTACTGGTGATCGCCGGAGTACTGCGTCTTTGCGCTAGGCGTGAATTAAGTTGTAGCATCTATTGTAGCAGATGCTACACATGTTCTCTTACCCGCTGGGAAAGGTCGGCTATAAATCACACCAGAACCGCGGAAGTCATGGCGCGCGTCGCTGCAACCCTGACCCCGGGGCGAGGGTTCCCATAAATCTCACCCCGGAAGACATCTGTTGACCATCGTCAATGTGCGTGAGAACCAAACTGTCAGTTGGCGCGCTTTCTACATTAACCAATCAAACGCCGCGGCCTGCCTCGATCAACGAATCAACAGCAAGAACGCACGCAACACCGCGTGGACATCCGCAGGACAGCAAGCTGATTTGCTATTGGTTACCCCACTATGGTTTAGTTGTTTAGAGATAGTTAGTATTTAAGTGAGTGCATAGCTTGTAAGAGACATTCTATCACACCACATCATATTCCATTATTAACAACCATTCCTGTTCACACTCTTGTGTATAATTATCTTATATCACGTTATTGTACACGTCAAAACATTGTACCCTTTTACGTGCAATACACAACGTTCGATTTATCTGAATTTTAATTACGTAACACGACCTACGCGCTACAGTGGTGACCCCGACGTGATTCTAATTGACTTGATCGTAACCGACGTGATTCTAACCGACGTAATCGTACCGACGTGATTACAAGACCGACGTGACGATACTCGTGATTAGGACATTCTAGTGGCTTCCCACAAGCGGGTCTCACCACTAGGATTTCAAGAGGCTATATTCACGGTATTGCTACGTGATACACCAGAAGAGTCTAATCAGGATGGCGACCAGCAACGCACCACCGGTAGGAGGACGAGTCGACACGCTCACACTACAAGCACGGCTGTCTGACTTTTGGCCGGCGTATCCCAGACTATGGTTTACACACTTCGAAGCAATAATGGCGCCACAGAAGCAAGGTGATGACGCGCGCTATCAAGCAGCTATCGCCCGACTATGCCTGGACGCACTTCAGCAAGTAAGTGACATTATAACCAACCCGCCCATTGAAAACAAGTACGAAGCCCTGAAGTCCAGACTCATCAGCGTCTATGAGGAATCCGAGAGCTGAAAGCTGCAGAAGCTGATGGATGAGATGGAACTCGGAGATCAAAAACCCTTACAGCTGTTGCGAAAAATGCGGAAACTAGCGGGGCAGAAAATACCAGACGGTACACTGCGCATCATGTGGACCAGGCTACTTCCACCCTCAGTACGCGCTGTTCTCACCGTGAGCGACTTTACGGACTTAGAAAAGTTGTCGCAAGTGGCAGACAATGTCATGGACACTATCGCGCAACCTAACCAGGTCGCGCAGATTTCACGCACGAGCTATATGGCTGTCCTACACGACCAAATAAGGCAGTTATCTCTGGAGCTGGCAGAACTCAAAAACAGTCAGGAACACAGACCAAGATCACACAGACCACTCGACAGACCGCGTTCAAGATCGCGTTCAAAAAGCAACAATAATAGCAACCGCAAGTATTCAGAACAATCACTTATCTGTTATTATCATCGCAAGTACGGCACAGAGGCGCGATAATGTACGCGTCCGTGCAATTTCGATAACAACAGTGCCCAGTTGGAAAATTAACGCCTGCGTTGGTTGAGGCGGCAACTGACGCGAACAACACTTCTCACCGCCTATTCATAACTGATAGGAATTCGCGTCTGTCATTGCTAATTGATACGGGCGCAAACGTTTCCGTGATACCGAGGACAATGGGCGGGAAAGCAAAACAAACCGATTTCTGTTTGTACGTGGCAAACAACACGATCATTCCAACGTACGGAGAAAAAACCCTACAACTGGATCTCAACCTACACCTGGAAATTCATCGTCGCTGCAGTCAGCAAACCTATCATCGGTGCAAACTTTCTGAAACGGCATCAACTTCTTGTCGACATAGCCGGCCGACGTCTCGTCGACAAAGTTACCAATCTGACCGTCAGAGCATCAGTCATTCATTCCGCCAGGTTGGGCGGAATGAATGACTGATGCTCTGACGCCAGTGGTTCGAACAGTTCGAAATATCGACATGGAACAGCCGTATCACAAGCTCCTTAGTAAGTTTCCAGATATCCTGCGACCATCAAGCACGAAGGATACTCCCACTCACAGGGTAGAACACCACATCGAAACTACTGGCCCACCAGTGTTCAACAAGTGCAGGCCTCTTCCTCCACATCACTACCTGCCCGTGAAGAAAGAATTCGAATTAATGATGCAGCAAGGAATTTGCCGACCAAGCAAAAGCCCTTGGTCCAGTCCGCTACATGTCGTTCCTAAGAAAAACAGCGACTTACGCATCTGTGGTGACTAGAGAATCAGTCCCACGCCTCAAAGATTTTACCTACCTGCTTCACGGCAAGAAAATCTTCAGCACTCTCGATTTAAACCGAGCCTATTCGCAATTACCTATCTTCGAACACGATATCGAGAAGACAGCGATTACTACACCATTCGGTTTGTTCGAATTTCCACGAATGTGCTCTGGTCTCAAGAATACGGACAGACATTCCAACGATTCATACACGAAGTACTCAACGGAATAGACTACGCGTTCCCATTCATCGATGATGTTATCGTTGCATCGGAAAATGAAGCAAGCCACATCGGAGATCTGCAGGAAGTTTTACGCCGATTAGACATGTATGGTGTCACTATAAACCCATCTAAGTGTGTCTTCTGCAGCGAAACCGTCAAGTTCCTAGGTTACGAAGTATCAAGCAAGGGAATCAAACCACTTCAAGACAAAGTCACTGCAATCACAGAGTACCCCAAACCCGAAACCATTCAAGACTTACGAAGATTTATGGGGATGATAAATTTCTACCGAGACAGTATCCCCAACGCGGCCAGCGTTCAAGCACCCCTGAATGCGTTCCTTCATAATTCAAAAAAACGAGACAAGACAGTTCGCGCGGCGTGCTTGTAAAGGCAACATTTCGCTTGTTCGTCTCCGTAATTAATTTTTATAAAATGTGGTTCAAAGTCAGTGATTACGCTTAATATTCATCATTTCCGCCTGTGTATAAAGTAAATTAACTAAACAAAGTGTTTAACGTTAAACCGTGCAAGCAAAGTTATAAACAAAATAATTTCAAAATTACCAATAAACGGTTTGACGCCTACGCCCGTGCTGCTTGCTGCTATCGCTATCTCGCTCGCACCAGTGCTCGCTAGTTCTCGCACGCACCTTGCACATTATCGCACTCCGCTTCTACATTTTATTATTACCAAATAATTATAACGCTTGTTCCTTTCTGCTATACCGCCATATAAACATATATAAACCCGCTTAAGCAAAAATATGTCTTGCTCTGCTTGCTCTGCTGTCATAGATGAAGTTGACGGTAGTATCTGTTGCTCGCGTGGAAACTGTGGCAAACTATACCACCCCACATGCGTGGGCATAAAGTTTCTGGCTGAAGTTGATGTTGATTTGTGGATATGCCCTGAGTGTCGCTGCGCTCTTAAAAAGGGAGGAGATAATTCTTTCACCCCAGTTGGCTCAAAACCAAACCCTAACGTAACGCTGAGAAAGAAAACTTTAACTGCGACTCCGGCGATGAGTGCCAACTCTGTTGTGGGGGATATTGATCTTTCTTTTGAAATGCAGGCCCTGCGCTCCGAGATGTCTACACTTAAAAATTTACTAACCAAGGCATTAATATTAATCAGCAGTCACGAGCATAAGTTAGAAAAATACGCTTTGCAAGTAGAACAACTAAATGGACGCCTCGAGAAATATGAAAAAGAAGACTTATAGCTCAATAATATTTCCTGTGCGCAAAGTAAGCCTAAACCTCCACCTTGTTTATCGGATGAATTAGTGAAACAGATAAAAAAACAGCAGCCTAAACAGTACGCGCAAGTGGTAAGAAGTAGCCAGGAATCTTCCCAGAACCACGAACAGACTAACACTGATATTGTGACTGCTAGTAAACAAACACCGAATGATTCAGTACACTTTGTCACTCAAGAATCTAAATTGGCAGAAGTCACTAACGCTGATGGGGAATGGACTATAGTCAGGAAGCGTAGTAGCAGACCACCTATAAAACCACTGCACGGAACTGCTGATCCTGTATCCGTCAACCTAAAGGCCGTTGAAATACGTAAATATTTCCATCTATGGAACATGGCATCAGGTGTCGATGAAGTTCTTCATTATGTTACCAGCGTATGTGCAGAAGCCAGTTGTTCAGTGGAAGAGTTAACAGCCCGTGGAGACTATAAGTCGTATAAAATTGGTGTTGCAGCCGCGTTCTATGACGAATTGTATTCTACGGATGTATGACCAATAAATGCAAGGTTTAAACCATGGATAAACCATAGGAAAATAGGTCCTAACTCCAAGACTAACGATCTCGCTATTTCGTCAGCCTACATGCCCTTTCGTAAACCCGCATCTACACAACAGCAGTAAAACTATTAAATCTAATAATTTCCATGCTTTCTATCAAAACGTTCGCCGTCTGAAAACCAAGCTTTGTACGTGGCGCAATAATCTATTGTTATGGGAACACAACCTGGTCGCTGTTACTGAAACATTTCTTGACTCGTCTGTAACAGATTCAGAACTCGAAAGTGGCGACTGGAATGTTCTACGTCGAGACAGAAATACGCCGTGTGGCGGAGTCTTGTTGGCTGCTCGAACCCCTCTTTTATTGCGTAGAAGACGCGAGTATGAAACGGACAATGGTGAAGATCTATGGGCTTCCTTCACGTGGCATGATCGTGCCTTTATTGTCTATGTTGTGTATATAAAACCCAGTGCTCGTGATGAGGAGTACATGCAATGGTTCTACAAAATTGAAAGTTTTGTCCAGAATTTTAAAGGTTTTGTAATTATAATGGGTGATCTTAACTTAAATAGTGCGTCAACAAATGTCGCGAATTATTATTATTACTTTTTGTCATTTTGTTCACTCTTCAACAAAAATGTTATTGTGAATCATCGCGGAGGTATGTTGGATGTTGTACTAGTTCGGGAAGGCTTTCATGAGGTGTCTGTTTCTAGTACAGATGGCATGGTTCAACCTGACCCATATCATCCTCCGCTGGAAATAGAGGTAAGTATTGAATCAGCTCATTGCGCAAATATAATGGATCTAAGTAACATAAGCCCTACGAAAGACTGGAATTTCAACAAATGTGATTATGAGCAGTTGTATCTTTTACTAACAGAGGCCTCTTGGGACCCTGTATTACATGCTGATAATGTTTCGGATGCTGTCGATGCCTTTTATAGAATAGTTTATGTCATTTTTGATAGTTGTGTGCCAAAAAAACATCGTTCAAAAACTGTCACTAAACGGTACCCGGTATGTTTTACTCCTGATATAATTAATGACATCAAACTCAAACTAAAATTACATGCAACTTGGAAGCGCTCTGATTGCCGCGATGACTACAAGGTCTTCGCTGCTCTCAGGGGTTCCTTGAAGCATCGTGTCGCGGAAGCTTACCAAACATATATTAAGCGCGCAGAAAATAGTATTAAAACCAATCCTCGTGAATTCTGGTGTCACATCTGCAGTTTAAGATCTAAGGGAGGGTTTGAATCGTGTGTGAACTACCGTGGTGACAGTTACAAGGGGACTGCAGCGGCTGAGGCTTTTGCTGAGTTTTTCGCGAGTGTGTTTCTGACAGATCCACCACAGTTGAATGTCGCAAATTCCTACAGTAGTGACACTGGTTATAATAGCAATTACATAAACATCTTTCACTTTGCTTCCGAGGACGTTGTATATGGAATAAATAAATTAAAATCTAGTACCTCGATAGATCCGGACAGTATACCACCAGTAGTTTTAAAACATCTGAAATTATCGTTCGCTACTCCTTTATGTTATTATATATTTAATTTATCGTTAAAAACAGGTTTATATCCACATCAATGGAAAATCTCACGTGTAACGCCGATACCTAAAACTTCCAATAAAGTAGAAGTTAAAGAATACCGGCCCATTGCAATATTATCCTCACCAGCAAAAGTATTTGAAAATGTCCTCCACAAATTAATATACGCTCAAGTAGAAAAATATCTAAGTGAAGCTCAACATGGCTTTAGACGCAGGAGATCCGTAGAGACTAACTTGCTGACTTTAACTGAATATATTACTGTGCAGCTTGACGAGCGACGCCAAGTGGATGTGTTGTACTTTGATTTTCAAAAGCCTTTGATTGAGTAAATAATGACATCTTGCTTGCAAAGCTTAGCGCCATAGGATTTTGTCCTGGCCTTCTGCACCTGCTGGCTGATTATCTTCGCGACCGCCAGCAGTATGTTAGGTTAGGAATTTATGAGTCCAGTGCCTACCACACTCGTTCAGGTGTAAGTCAGGGATCAATCCTCGGGCCATTATTGTTTCTTCTGATGGTTAATGATTTGCCGACTGTTTCCAAACATGCTAAATGTCTTCTGTATGCGGATGATCTTAAATTGTACGCTTCTGTCAACACTATATCGGATTGTGAGGCTATACAGAGAGACATAGATGCAGTTTACAATTGGGGGATATCTAATAAGATGGCATACAATTCTTCTAAGTGTTATGTCGTGACTTTTGGACGAATTCGACATCCAATTGACTTTGAATATAAAATAAATGGCACTATTATAACAAGGGCAACAACTATAAAAGACCTGGGTGTCGTGTTTGACCGGGGGATGACATTTCACGATCATATTGTCACCGTTGCTAAAGAGTCCTTTAAAAGACTTGGATTTGTCCTCAGAAACTCGCGCGATTTTCGGAACAGACATGTCGTGCGACTCTTGTACAGCACTCTTGTCAGAAGCAAGTTGGAGGCGAGCTCCTGCTTCTGGAATCCACATGAGACTACTTACGCATTGTTACTCGAAAAAGTTCAAAAGGCATTTTTGAGATTCCTATATAAAATCAGTTTTGGATATTATCCATATTTATACCCAACTAAATTTATCGCAGGATGTTTAGGGTATAATGTGTTAGAAACTAGGAGAGCATATGACCAAACGAAAATCATGTTAAAAATCTGTAGAGGGACAACAGATGCCAGTGATCTCCTCAATGAGCTGATTCGTTTTCACGTTCCTGGTAACTATCTCCGTGGCCGCAGACACCGTCTGCTAGCTGTGATGTAGGCACGCGTCATCCCCTATTCCTCGCGTTCTTTCCGCGCTGAATAGCCTCATGGAAGCTAATCCGAACTGTGATATATTCGCAGATGAATTTAAAATTTTAATGAGTGCTTGCAAGCGTTCTGCGAAAACAAAATTTAATTAGTTCTTTCACTGTGTTATTTTTTTTTTTATATTTTTTTTTTAGTTTTTATTTTATTACCGTTTTTA
This sequence comes from Sesamia inferens, assembly GCA_037179545.1. Classification (NCBI taxonomy): domain Eukaryota; kingdom Metazoa; phylum Arthropoda; class Insecta; order Lepidoptera; family Noctuidae; genus Sesamia; species Sesamia inferens. The sequence continues at coordinate 2,145,537 of CM073949.1, read as the reverse complement.
TTGTTCCTCTGATTTGTTTTTTTTTTCTTTTTTTTGCTGTATATGTTATGATTTATATTATTATTTGAATTTTATTATGTATCTTTTTGTGTTATCTAATTTTGTATGTATGTTAATGTAATTGGCTTATGAAAGCCGTATAAACATAAATAAATAAATAAAATAAATAAAGACGCAAATAAAGTGGGACAATCAATCGACAAAAGCTTCTGAGTTGTGCAAACAGAGCATAATAAACGCTGCTTTATTGTCTTACCCATCCAGTTCGCCAGAGGACCAAATTGCTATTTTTTCTGACGCCTCAGCTACTTGTTCGGGGCATCTCTACAACAAAGGCGAAACAAAGAACAATGGGTGCCACTCGGATATTTTTCAAAAAAGTTTTCGGAAAGACAAAAGCGCTATTCTACTTTCGATCTTGAATTGTTGTCGATATTTATGGCAGTAAAGCATTTTCGAAAAATGTTCGAAGACAAAGAACTCGTGATTTATACTGACCACAAACCGCTGACCTACGCAATTCGCAAACCTCCTTCCGATAACGACACACCACGGCGAATCCGGCAGCTACTGTTCATCAGCGAGTTCACTACTGACATTCGACACGTGAGTGGAGCTCAGAACGTTGTCGCAGATGCATTATCACGCGTCGAAACCATCGACGTGCCATCACCCATCAACTACGACGAGTTGTCTCAAGCACAAGAAAACGACAGCTGTATCCCAACATTGTCTCAACAGAACAACATACAACTCAAGAAAATCATCTTACCGGGTACCAACAAGCCAATATTCTGCGAAACATCAAATCAATCAAGCTTTGAACGACGTGCACAGCCCAAGCCACCCAGGAGTACGAACCACACAGAAGCTAATGCAAGAGCGATTCTTTTGGCCTTCAATGAATACCGACATCTGCCAGTGGACCCAAACATGCAATTTGTGTCAGCTCTCCAAAGTACAGCGACACAATCATAGTGACATCGGAACATTCGCACCGAACGAACGATTCCAACATATTCACGTTGATATCGACGGACCGCTACCTACATCAGCATGTGGACACAAATACTTGCTCACGATGATCGACCGGTGCACACGATGGCCCGAAACTGTACCACTTCAGGAGACAACCGCTGAAATCGTCGCAAGAAAACTTTACGAAGTATGGATATCTCGTTTCGGTTGTCCAATAAGAATTACTAATGACCAAGGACGACAGTTTGAAAGCTGACTATTCCGAGACCTCGCTCAATTACTCGGTGTAGAAAAAACCCGTACTACTGCATACCACCCGCAGAGTGACGGAATCGTCGAACGCTGGCACAGGACATTAAAAGCCGCGCTCATGGCTAGGCTAGAAAACAGCAACAAATGGATCGACGAATTGCCTGCTGTTTTAATGGGCCTCAGAGCCGCTATCCGCTCCGACTCTAACACAAGCGCAGCGCAACTCACCTACGGTCAAGCAATACGCCTACCAGGCGATTTCATATCACCAACACCAGCTACACCGAAAATGGACCACGACTACGTCAATCACCTGCAAGAAGTTGTCACCAAGCTCACACCTACATACAAATCACATGCAAACAAGCGATGTATGTTCGTGCACAACGACCTACAAACATGTAGCCACGTATTTGTACGCGATGACACCGTCCGCAAACCTCTGCAGCATCCATACCAAGGTCCATACAAGATCATCGAACGTAAAGAAAAGTACTTTACAATCCAGCTACCAGGACGAATTAGCAATATATCGATTGATCGCCTCAAACCTGCGTACACAATCAACAGCGAAGATGATCCCAGGCATACGAACAGCGAGACCAATCAAGCATCTGCAGCTACCACAGATGAGCAATCCAGCCTACATCCAGACCCTCATACGAGGGAACAACGTACCAGATCAGGCAGGATCGTCAAGACGCCTGCACGCTACGTACGCTTCGCTAAAGGGGATCTATTGTAGCAGATGCTACACATGTTCTCTTACCCGCTGGGTAAGGTCGGCTATAAATCACACCAGGACCGCGGAAGTCATGGCGCGCGTCGCTACAACCCTGACCCCCGGGGCGAGGGTTCCCATAAATCTCACCCCGGAAGACATCTGTTGACCATCGTCAATGTGCGTGAGAACCAAGCTGTGAGTTGGCGCGCTTTCTACATTAACCAATCAAACGCCGCGGCCTGCCTCGATCAACGAATCAACAGCAAGAACGCAAGCAACACCGCGTGGACATCCGCAGGACAGCAAGCTGATTTGCTATTGGTTACCCCACTATGGTTTAGTTGTTTAGAGATAGTTAGTATTTAAGTGAGTGCATAGCTTGTAAGAGACATTCTATCACACCACATCACATTCCATTATTAACAACCATTCCTGTTCACACTCTTGTGTATAATTATCTTATATCACGTTATTGTTCACGTCAAAACATTGTACCTTTTTACGTGCAATACACAACGTTCGATTTATCTGAGTTTTAATTACGTAACACGATCTACGCGCTACAAAGTAAACGACTACGAAGGAGTTTAAAAATAACTTTATTTCTGCCCAGTAACAGCGTAACTTTTGGAGGAGGAATCTTCTTGGGTAAAATAAAACTTGAATGTCCGATATGATCTGTGTATTTCGACTTTAAATACCCTGTTTATATTTACATATTCTATGGTACAAGTAGTGGTATGTCTAATTATTTACAAATGATCAATACAATATTATTATCTACGATGTTTAGCACGCGCCGCGTCGCGGTGCAGGGCGCGGGGCGCCGCTGGCCCGCGGTATGAGTCTATAAATATAGGTCGTCGCACCGAGTCGGTCCTTTTCGTCGTGGGCCGCCCGCCGTGTCAAGAACTCCGCTGCGATGCACCAACTTCGTGTGTAGTCTTCGCGCCAAGATTCCGCTGCGATGCATCGTTCGTGTGCAGTCTTCGTGTACAGATCTTCGCTGCGATGTACCAACTCCGTGTGTCAAAACGTACTTACGAGTGATGTCGTTGAACCTACCCAACGCATCACGTATCTTATTCCTTTAACAGTAAACGCCTTTTTCAAGACGGCCTCTTGTTCCTTTTGACAGATGTGTCAAACGTATGGCGTCTCTCTCGAGACGGCGTTGTTCGATTGTTTCTTGATGGATGTTGTCACAACGATGTGTTGGTAATAAAGTGTTGGATAGATTGATAGCTGTCAGTCGTGCTGGAGAGTTCTATTTTTTTCCATATCGTCTGATTTTAGGAAAGTATTAGCAATTTTATAATATTTCTTTGTGGTTTTGTGCGGTTTTTTGTTCTTTTTATTTATCTATAGTTATCTATAGTTATGGACCCACCTCCTCCTCCGGATCCTCCAGATCCCCCTGATCCTGTTCAGTTGTCTGCAGCTGGTAAGCGACGCCTCATTATTGACCGGGAGACGATCGAAATCGTCCCCAAAAAGACTATTATAAATAAAGAAATGGCTGTTGCGGCCATTCAAACTCTGTTTGTTCATCCCTCTCTTAAAGAGGGTCTAACCTATTCCGAAATAGATAAAGGGCCTTTTCTGGTCCACGTTTCGCGAACTGAACCGGATCCCTCATCCGGAACTATCATCCGCCCCATTAAGTTTGGCCAATTTTTAACTATTAATAAAATTAAAAATATCTGCAGGGATGGCATTAAGAGAGTGGGCAGAAATAAAATTTCTGTCCAATTTACTACTGCTGAGGCGGCCAACAATTTTTTAACCAACCCAATTTTGGACAAAAAATATTCTGCAACCATTCCCTCCTACAATATTACGAAAATGGGGGTCGTCCGTCAGGTGCCGGTCGACATGTCCATGGACGAATTTGTTGAAACGGTGTCCCTTCCTGATGGGTGCGGGATCATTGTAAAGGCTCGTAGGTTGAACCGAAAAGATAAACAGGAGGGCATCTTCTCTTGGATCCCAACTCAAACAATCGTCATCACTTTTAAGGGTCAGACTCTTCCTAATCGTATTTTTCTATACCACACTTCCCTTCCAGTGGAGGTATATCAATACCCCACTATTCAGTGCCAAAATTGCTGCCGCTTTGGGCACGTCAAGGCACAGTGCCGGTCCAAGGCAAGGTGCTTCAAGTGCTCTCAACCCCATTCTGGGGATAGTTGTGATGTCGACGAGTCCAGAGCCTCATGCATCCATTGCCTGGGCCGGCACTTTGCCTTTTATGGTAGCTGTCCCGAGCAAGGGAGACAAAAATCTATTAAATTATTAATGTCTCAGGATAGTATATCGTACGAAGAGGCATCCCGCTCCATTCCTAGCGTCAAAAAATCCTACTCTCAAGTAGCCCAAATTGTAATTCCATCTCAGTCTTCTTATTCTTCCTCCCAACCCGCTAGTCTCTCCTCTCCCGTCTCTTACAAAAAAATTTTATCTTCTACTCCTAAACCTAGAGCTCCTCTAGGCAAGTCTTATGACAGGGCCTCGCATAATGCTATCATTGCTGAGGTTCCTTCTTCATTACCAAATGGTTTCTCCCTTAGTTCGCAAAATTCTGTTCCCTCAAAATCTCCACAAGAAGACAGCCTCTTAGAGTTACTTCTATCGCTTATTATTAATTTAGTTTCCCGTGATAATTCCTCGTTACCGCCCCACGTTGCCCATAAACTTTCCCTGCTCCTTTCTCTTAATAATAATTATGGATCTAGTCTCCACACTTCAGTGGAACTCACTAAGCATTCGGCCGAAGAAGCCTGAACTTTTATTTTTAATAAATAAATTTCACCCCTCTGTCATCGCCATTTCGGAGACTTGGTTGGTGCCTGGTTCTCGCTTTCGGGTCCCAGGTTACTCCTGTCTTCGTGATGATCGAGCTGACGGATATGCGGGTAGCGCCCTTCTTGTGAGGCGCTCCCTGCCTTTCTCTCTAATATCTCTTCCCCCTTCTTCTCCTGATATTAACATTGTTGCTGTCAGGGCTTTTAATATAACTTTTCTCTCCGCATACATTCCTCACCCTCATTCCAGATTAATTCCTGACCTACTTTGTATTTTTTCTTCACTTCCATCTCCAATCATTTTTATGGGTGATTTAAATGCTCACCATCGTTCATGGGGTTCGAGCCATGACGATAACTTTGGTCGTGCCCTCCTTGAAATTTTTGATGAAGTTAACCTATGTGTCATTAACAATGGTTCGCCCACTAGGAGGGTTCGCCCTTCACAAAATCCAATCTCGGCTGTGGATATTACTGCATGTTCTGCCTCTCTTGCCCCCATTCTTTCCTGGAATATCTTGCCTCATTCTTATGGTAGTGATCACTTTCCTATTATTGTGTCTATTACCGATAGAGTAGTACCTGCCCGTAATTTTAATCCCACTCTTAAATATAGATTAAATAATGCAAAATGGTCTTCTTACTCCGATTCCCTTGAAAACAACTTACTTTCTCTTCCCCCCCCTAACCGTAACAATCTTGTTGAATGTTATTCAAAATTTATAGACTCAATTATTTCGAGTGCTGATGACAATTTTCCTCATAAAAAACCTCACAGGTTTAAAGTCTCAACTCCTTGGTGGGACTCAGACTGTACTTCCGTTGTCAAGGAAAGAAAATTAGCAGAAGTGCAGTATTCCAATTGTATGACTCTCCAAAATTTTTTAGTGTACCAAAGAAAAGCAGCCTTTGCTAAAAGGACTCTTTCTAAAAAGAAAAAAGAAGGTTGGCTTCGCTATTGCCATAGCCTATCTCCCTGTTCCCCTTCTTCCCTAGTATGGAAGCAAATTAAAAGATACCGAGGCTCCTTCAATTCTGTTGATATATCAGCCAATGATCCTTCGTCCTGGATTGAAGCTTTCTCGGACAAACTGTCTCCTCCTTCAGTTCCTAGTTTGAACTCCTTTCCCTCTTCTCCGTGTTTCCTTGCTTCCGAAACTAATTTCGATGCTCCCTTCTCTTTTTCTGAACTCCGATTGGCACTTGATGGTCTTGTTGATTCCTCTCCTGGTGCAGATGGGATCCCTTACTCTTTACTGAAAAATGCTTCAAATAGTACAAAGCAATATTACCTCGATCTCTTTAATAACTTTTTTGAATTCGGTTTGGTTCCTCAACAGTGGAAACACCAATTAATTATCCCGATCATTAAACCAGGCAAAAACCCGTCAGACCCAAACAGCTACAGGCCTATTGCTTTATCGTCTGTTTTGTGCAAGGTTGCAGAACATATGATGAAGCATAGACTTGAGTGGTTGGTGGAGAATAGGAACTTGTTGCCAACATCCCAGTTTGGGTTCAGAAAAGGAATGAGCACAATGGATAGTCTCAGCATATTAATTTCCGATATTCGTATTTCTTCTCTACGTAAAGAGTTTTTAGTAGGAGCCTTTTTGGATATTACTTCAGCATATGACAATGTTTTGCTCCCAGTGCTCAAGGATAAACTTATCCATCAGTTAAATATTCCCATAAAATTGGTTCGCTTCATTTGCAACTTATTAATGGAGAGAACCATCTCCATTAAAACTCGAGACTCCTCTCTTCCTCCAAAGACTATCTGGAAAGGCTTACCGCAAGGTTCAGTTTTGAGCCCTCTCCTATTCAGCCTTTATACTTTCGATTTACACCTTTCTGTAGATTCATTTTGTCAAATATTGCAATATGCTGATGATTTAGCTTTATACTTTTCTGGTAAATCTCTAGATGAGGCTAGTTCCCGTCTAAACTCCGCTCTGGGTTATCTATCCGATTGGCTCTCACAGCATGGCTTATCCTTAGCAGCCTCTAAGAGCTCTGTGGTAGTGTTTACAAAAAAAAAGATTATTCCTCCTGTTGACATTAAAGTTAATGGCGAAAATATCTCTCGGGTGGATAATGTTAAATTTTTAGGAGTTTGGTTAGATACAAAATTATCCGGTATTCCCCACACTGACTTTGTTTCTCAAAAATGCGAAAGAAACGTTAATGTTCTTCGTTCACTCTCTGGGGTTTGGTGGGGTGCTCACCCATATACTCAAAAATTGATCTATAATGCTATAGTTCGTAGTCATTTTGACTATGGCATGTTTCTATTAGACCCCTGTAACAAATCTGGACTCCAAAAATTCGATAAAATTCAGGCAAAGTGTTTACGTATTATTCTAGGGGCGATGAAGTCGTCCCCAATTAATGCCATGCAAGTTGAGTGTGTTGAACCTCCGCTCTCAATTCGAAGACAATTTTTGGCAAATAGATTTATTTTTAAACTTGTGCAAAATTCTAATCATCCTCTTCTTGGTAAACTGGACCAATTATCATCCATCTTTGACTCGTGTCCTCGTCGTTCTAATATTGAACTTCCTTGTCTTGTTCGTGCCTACCTTCAAGTTACGCGTCTTCCTAGTCCACTTTTTCAAAACCCTATTTTATATCTGTACTCGGTGCCTTATAATGCCTTGGTATTCCAACCGGAGGTCGTTTTAGACTTTGGAATTAGCAAAAATACCCCCGAACCGTATAAGACATTTGTGCAAAAAGTGTCCTCTAATTATAAGAACTGGACTACTTTATTCACTGACGCCTCCAAATCCTCTGTTGATAGCCCGGTAGGAGTTGCTGTTTGGATCCCTCATACAAAAATTATTCTAAATTATAAGTGTCCTTCAGTTACATCCGTCTTTACAGGTGAATCAATTGCCATTTTTGAAGCCATTTCTTTTGTTATGTCTCATAAATTGAATAACTCCATAATTTTCTCTGACTCAAAAAGTTGCCTTCAAGCCATTCTATCTAATCCTTTTAGATCTAAGTCAAGATTCCCTATCATTCTTAAAATCAGAGATTTGCTGTTCAAATGTCATGAACTTGGCATTCACGTCGTCATAGCCTGGATTCCTGGTCATGTCGGTATTCTTGGTAATGAGTCAGCTGATTCTTGCGCCAAAAATGCTGTTCTCACTGGCGCTCTTTCCCACTCTGAAATTTATTCCCATGATATTTGTAGTACTCTTCCTCTAAGTTTGTTTAAATCTTGGTCCAAACTTTGGCAAATCTCTAAGACCGTAAAGGGTAAATTTTATGGAGATATTCAACCTGAAATACCCCACAAACCTTGGTTTTTTAAGTATCAATTAGGCAAAAAATCCACAACCTCAACTATCTGTCGTATACGGTTAAATCATTGTTGCTCTCCCCATTTCTTGGCCAAACTTAGGATAAAGGATAACTCTCTTTGTGAATGCGGTTTGGATGAAGGAAACGTGGACCATTTATTTTTCTCCTGTCCTAAATTACACTTCTCCTTTCATGAAATCATTCCCCCTCATATTCCTCGTCCTACCTCTGTCAAATGTCTACTTCCTTTTGTGTTTACACGTTTTATATTCAAACTATGCAAATTTATTGAAATTAATAAAATTAAGCTGTAACTTTTTTTTTTTTTTTTTTTTTCTCTCACTGTTCCTTCACTGTCCGTCGTGATATAGTCATTAGTCATTTTCGTATCCATAATCTGTGATGTTACTATACTGTCAATCTGCGAAGAAATATTTTTTTTATTTTTTAACATAACAAGAAATACATTATTATTATTTTAATTCGCGCTAAATACTCTCCAGCGTTTGATGGTTTATTAATCGTTCGTACGTGATATTGGCAAAATTGTGGCGTCTCTCTCACAAAGGCCATTAATCAAGAATTGAATTGAAAGTGTTGGATAAGGTATTGGTAACTGGTAACTGTTTGGAGGTACGTTATTTATATGTATGATGTAGGGTGAGGTGTCCAACAGTGAACCATGAAAAAGTTGCACATTCATAGCTCAGCTGTTTCTAAAGATAATGAAGATTTTTTTTTTACTAGAGGACTTCCCATATATCTGGCTATAATTTTGCATATTCATTTTAAAACCAAACGCAACAAGATAGCATATATTTAAGTTTTTTTTAAAGATGGCAAATGGCTCACTGAGTCCACCACGTGGGACACTCTGAACCGGGGCCAGGTCAACACTGAACCAATATGTACTCAGTGAAGCTTCCTATTTATTTTACAATAAATTATGACTATTTATGCTACAAAACTAAGGTAAAGCAATAAAACGCCTTGTAAATGTTACTAAGTAATCAACTTTATTAATTAAATGTTTTTGACAATGTTTTTTATTTTTAAATATGAAACGTCCATCTTTTACTAGCAACATGGCTTGCAACATGAGTTCTTTTGTGTGGCCTCCAATTTTCCTAGGCGCTGCTTTGATTCGCCCTATGCTGAAACAACAATTTTGTTACTATGTTCGCGGTTCACTGTGTACTACACCCACCATTCAACGTTTAAGGTGATGTTAAAAACAAATGAAAAGAGTTACTGTAGTGATTTTAGTTGCATACGATAGCCAAAGAAACGCTATATTAGGTATAATAAATGTCACATAATAAAAGTACGCATAACAGAAGTATATAATACGAAAAGGTAATACTTACGTTTTATTGCGTTTTATCGCCGAAAATCGTATTGCGATCCGCCACACGGACGTCTTTGACGCTAGCTAGTTCCCGACTTACCAGCAGGCGGCGCAGTAAAAACTGAGTATATTCGTGTCCAAGCACGGTTTGGAAACGAAGCATTTACAAAGTAAGAATGATGGCTCAATGTATACCACTGGTTCACTGTTGGACATCTCACCCTATATGTCGCTACACAGTAATTGATTAATTCTACAAAATATTGATCTTATATACTAATCTTATTGTTAACTAAGCATCTAAGTTAACGATGCATGTCCTAGATAACGTCTGCTGAATTATACTTAAAATGCTAAATAATATAAGTATTAGCTGATTGTCGGCGAGTCGCCTGTGTGGTCTCGCATACACTCTATTAGCGAGGATCCGTGCCCTAAAACTACGACTCGACGAAATTCTGTAAAGGGGGTCTGATGATGGCTTGTCTTGACTTACCTATTTCAATACTGTTTCAGCCGGTGTGTAATGAATGTAATGATCTGCTTCGCTTTGTTATACGATGTATGCCATCTACGTTTCGCCCATGCGCGTTTCTCAACCTCTCCATTCCTTAATCTGTAAGGATAAAGCAATCATCATTTGCTTGTTATGAAGCTAAGGCGCAGGGTCATTTTATCAGGAACATTTTATGGTAATAATTACATTTATATTGAGTGATCGTTTTCTCTTAACCTCCAAATAAGGGATTGTTTAATACAGCGCCGCGCGGTCCGTACTTGGCACTTTGGGCCAGTAGGCTATAATATTGGATATCCCTATACACCCTTACGGCGTCGGGTTCATACGGCTCAGTTAAGAGGACCCATAATATTTAAGCCACAGCAACTCTGTGACTCCATACGCCTCAGTTAAGAGGACCCACGCCTACAGCGTCGGGTTCATACGCCTCAGTTAAGAGGACCCACGCCTACAGCGTCGGGTTCATACGCCTCAGTTAAGAGGACACACGCCTACAGCGTCGGGTTCATACGCCTCAGTTAAGAGGACCCAGGACTACAGCGTCGGGTTAAAATTACTGTTGCCTCTGATAAGAGGGGAGGGGGGGATATACGGTGCTAGTCACCCCACGCCTGACCCTTTTGGCCAAGTCTGCCCAAGCTTGGAATAATTTGCCCACACTTGGGATACTCCCGGACACGGCGCGCACGCCTAGGCCCGACCCTTACGGTCGAGCCCTCCACCATGGGATGTCTAGCTGTCGACAGCACTGCGCGCTCGCTACCTTAAGATGCAATCACCTATTTTATATCGTTTAGGCTGCATCCGTGCTGCAACCCCATAATGTTTAAGCATAGTGCTACAGGACACACAACAATTAAGATAATTCGTCTTACTTCAATTCGGTAACCTCAATTCCGATCAAACCACCATAGTACATTACATTTAGGTTGACAATAAATAATTAAATAAACTAGGCACTTAGCTTTCATCAACTGGAGGCTTCCCAACTGCTTCGGCGCTTACTCAACACTCATAACAATAGTTTAGTATACTTTAACATTCTAATAAAACTGACGGAATGGCGGCAAAGATTCTAAAGGAATGAACGCGTCGTGTCGGTTCGTTAGGTAAAAGATCCACAGACTATAAATGTCCAAGTTATGGTATTATCTCTTCTTCTTCAGCCTATGGATATCCACTGCTGGACAAAGACCTCCTCCAAGGCTTTCCACGCTGACCGGTCTTGTGCTGCCCGCATCCATCGGCTTCCCGCGACCTTCACCAGGTCATCGGTCCAGCTTGTTGGGGGCCTCCCTACGCTGCGTCTTCCAGTACGTGGCCGCAACTCCAGAATCTTACTGCCCCATCGGCCATCGGTTCTACGAGCAATGTGCCCTGCCCACTGCCACTTCAGTTTAGCGACTCGCGGAGCTATGTCGGTGACTTTGGTTCTTCTGCGGATCTCCTCATTTCTGATTCGATCACGCAGAGAAACTCCGAGCCTCTTCCATGCAGCATCCTTCGTATGAGGCCCATTGTGAGCGACCACGTTTCAGTTCCGTAAGTCATCACTGGCAACACACACTGATCAAAGACTTTAGTCTTAAGACACTGTGGTATCTTGGACGACGAGAAGATGTATCGTAGCTTCTCGAACGCTGCCCAGCCGAGCTGGATTCGACGAGACACCTGTTTCTGGAAGTTGGACCTACCTAGTTGGACTGTTTGTCCCAGGTATATGTACTAGTCAACAACTTCGAGTGCAGAGCAACCAACTAGAATTGGAGTGGGTGCGACATGAGAGTTTGATATGATCTTCGTCTTATCCATGCTCATCTTTAGACCCACTTGTTGGGAAGCTCTGCTGAGGTCATTGAGCATTTTGCCCAAGTCTTCCAGGGTCTCAGCCATGACCACGATATCATCTGCAAAACGGAGATTAGTGATGTACTCGCCCTTGATGTTGATGCCAAGTCCTTTCCAGCCCAGGAGCTTGAAGACATCTTCCAACGCAGCAGTGAACAATTTAGAAGATATGTAATCTCCTTTTCTCAGTCCACGCTGGAGTTTGATCGGTTTCGAGTCCTGATCCTGGAGACGGACTGACATGGTGGCGTTTTTGTACAAACACTTTATCACCTTAATGTTTCGATGGTCAATTTGGCACCGCTGGAGAGACTGTAGCACCGCCCAAGTCTCGATCGAATCGAAGGCCTTCTCATAGTCCACAAACGCCAAGCATAGTGGTTTGTTATACTCCTCGGACTTCTGTATAACTTGCCGCATCGTATGTATGTGGTCTATGGTGCTAAAGCCTTTTCGGAAGCCTGCTTGTTCGGGAGGCTGGAAGTCGTCGAACCTGCGAGCGAGACGATTCGTGATGACCCTAGAAAACAGCTTATAGACATGGCTCAGGAGGGATATCGGTCTGTACTTTTTCAGGAGGGTATTGTCACCTTTTTTGAAAAACAACACCACCACGCTCCTGTGCCACGCCTTAGGCGTTTCGCCATTAATAATGACGGAATTAAATAGCCTTTGAAGCGCTTTAAGAACCGGGTTACCACCTGCTTTCAGAAGCTCAGCCGTAATTTCATCATCTCCAGCCGCCTTATCGTTCTTGAGCTGTTTCAGGACCATACTAATCTCGTACAGGCTGACGTCCAGGATATCGTCGGTGTAGTGTCGGGTTAGTCTGGCTCTAGGATCATTAGCCAGGCTTACAACAGGTGCGTGTGTTGATGTGTATAACTCTCCGTAGAATTTCTCAATTTCACCCAAAATCTCGGGCTTGGAAGTGACGATCCTACCATCCCCAGTCTTCAGCTTTGCAAGTAGGCTCTGTCCAACAGACAAATCTCGTGCGAACACTTTGGAGCCTTTGTTCCGCTTGATAGCCTCTTTAATACAATTTATTATCTATTTGTAAACTTAAGGATTCTAAATCTAAAATCTTAAATATAATACCTACTCTTCTTTACTGCTACTCCCATCTTCAACGAAGCTATCCCCGGATTCCGAGGACAATTCTGAAGGTCCAGCGTGAATCCTGACATCACTAGTACCAGAAGTACCAGGAATGACCTGAGGAGAACGTTTTATATTTTTTATCGCCACTCTAGTTGGTCTTTTATTTAATTCTACAGGCACTATATTGTGTTCGGTTTCACCAGTGATTTTGGCTTTTTCATAGCGAGGTTTTTCTTTAGCTTTCCGAGTTCTGGTGTTTTTCATATAAATAGTATGTCCTGCCTTAAAGACTGGTGTTTCATCACCTCCTTTCTTATCTCTTACCTTCACTTTATCTGTTTCTAATTTAGTTAAAACGAAAGACGAAGACGAAATTTTTCCCCCTATCCACATTAAATACATTTCCGGAGTTGGTATGCCCAAATACTATTTCAAAGGGCGTAAAATCTGTCGTTGAGTGTATGGTGTTGTGTGTGTATGGTCTTCGGATCAATCTCCCTTTGGCGCAGCATCGTTGGTCGTGTTGTTGGGTTTAACATTGTATCACCTCGCTCAACTGCCGTCTTCCTTCCTATTCGCTCAGTTTTTCTGAGTGAATAGGCTCTTAATAAACTAGCGCGCTTTACCATCAACGATCGCATCACTGCTTACCATCAGGCGAGATAGCGGTCAAGTACTAGTTTATAATAATTAAAAAAAAAAGAGCCCTGGAGCCCTCTTAGGACATTATCTATAGCCCTCTGAAAAGTTGCAGGTGCTGTTTTTAAGCCGAACGGCATCCTGTTAAATTCATAATGCCTTGACGGTGTACTGAATGCTGTTTTCGCCCTATCCTCCTCCTGGATCTCAATTTGATGGTACCCACTAGCTAAATCTAAAATAGTGAAAGATGTACTATTACCCAGCATATCAAAGAAATCATTAATGTTGGGCAAAGGATATTTGTCATCGGTAGTCATTTCATTAAGACGTCTATAGTCAACTACCATCCTTCATTTTTGTTGTCCCGATGCATCTAATTTTTTTGGCATTAAATGTATGGGAGCACTCCAGGGAGAGTGTGATTCCTGTATAATATTGTCCCTTAACATTTTATCTACCTGGTTTCTAATTTCTTTCGCGTGGATTGGAGGTAACCTATGTGCTTTGATGTTTATAGGATCCTCGTTCTTTATTCTGATTATATGTTTCACTTAGTATTTAGATAAAAATCCTCAATAAGTTTAATAATTCCATCCGTGTTTGCCAGCATATTAAACACTCAAGTTTCGTTAAGTCACTTTTTGCTGATACTTGAGCTCTGCTTCCGTTTTAGTCAGTGCTAATCAAATATATTTTCTTTCTTTTCTATAATCGACAGAAGTGACTATATCAATGTATTCTTGCTGATGGAATGTTACAATACCAGATGGAATGAGGAAAACAACAAGGAAAAAACTTAGTTCATTAAAAATATAAAAGTGTATTTAAGTATGGTGTTAGATAAATTAACATATACCGTATTCAGGGAACCGTGACATAAAATGTAAACAAATCATTAATTAATATTTTTAATAAATTATAAACTAGTGCTTGACTGCAATCCCGCCTGATGGTAAGCAGTGACGCAATCGTTGATGGTAAAGCGCACTAGTTTATTAAGAGCCTATTCACTCTAGCCTTGAAGACACTCAAATTGTAGTCCGACGGAAACACCGCCGCCGGCGAAACGCTTCGTCCGGATCGTAGAGGTGTTAACAACATAAGGGTGGAAACTTGCCGTACGACGGGTCGTCCGATGGTGGAGCGGAGATGGGGGAATTAAATCATGCAATTCCCTCGCACACTCACCAAAATGGGCCACTCTACGCGTGTACTCTAGGCTTTGGAGACCATTTTGAATTAAATCTGGGTCGCTAATCAGCCTCTTCGTACGCTCTCCACCGAATCCAAAGTGGCCAGGTGACATTTTATAGCACCGACCCAAATGTGGCTGCAGTACTCCACATACGAACGGACCTATGCTTTGTACAGCATTAAAGCAGCCCTGGTGTGAAGTACCGCCGGACCTTTGCAATAGCGCCAAGTTTCCTGGCAGCCACGTTGGCCTTGGACCCAATGAACCACCCAAAGTTTAGGTTCGAGGACACCTCAACTCCCAAATGCTGAAGGCGGTAGAAGGCCTGTAGTGCAACATTCGTAGGCTCTACCATAAGCCCCTCTTTCGGACCTTCGACTTATGTATATGACACTTTTTCTGAATTATCAGAGTATCATAAATGTCTTAAATTATTTTCCTAAATTTTAATTAAGAATATTATACAAGAAAAAAAACTTAATTATATATTTATATATATATATATATATATATATATAAATATATAATTAAGTTTTTTTTCTTATATACAGTATGTTACGAAAACCCTGTCCGACCCACAAGGATAATAAGGGTTAGGTAAACAAATGACCAAATAAAATATAAAATTTTGCATAATCATCATAGTAACAATACTAATGAATTTTGAAATAATCTTTTTTACCCTGTAACTTCCCCAAAATTCGGGAAATTTAAAAAAGTGTAAACACCATTTTAGACCTTATAATTGTCGGCTTTCTTTTGTTTATTTTTTTAGGTTCTTTAGCGGCGTCAGTGTGTCTAGCCGCCGACGGCGGCAAAGGAATAATTAGAGCTGTACTAATTTTTTCGTAATAACGTTTTGTTTTTGTCGATATTATTCGAAACTGTACCTGGCCGAATGATTTGTTGTAAAAACACAGATTACCTAATGGTAAAAGTACTTTTTTTGATTATCGATTAATTACTCATAACAATATTGTAACACAAGTACCTATTATTAGTAAATAGGAACTAGAAAGGTCTTATGAAATACGATTTTAGGAGAATATTATAAACAATGTAAAGCATTTAAGTTCACCTGATTTAAGTTATGTGAAAGTTCTAAAATCTAAAGAATGCCATGCGATGTTGAATCGATGCGTGAAATTCTGAAATACAAAATTGATACCAAAAATCGACACGAGAAATATTTTGAATACTTTCACACCTCTAGTCAAAGGGCACCGCCGTGCAGTTAGAGTACCTATTTTTATGAAATAAAAATCATTTTTATTTTAAATTTATTAGTTTCGCGTAGACATGGCGTCCGTGTAGACGTATCGTTTATTGTGTGATCACATAGTTTTCTAACGTAATGTAACCTGCTGATGGAAGGTACCTAGTGAAACTGCAATTGTGTTGTGTTGTGATCAGGTGTTGAACGATTCGGATGTGACTACTTCTTGGTCAATGTGGTTCCAGCATGACGGTGCCCCACCATATTTTTGCCGACCTGTACGTGAGTACCTCCACTATCAGTTCGGCGAGCAGTGGATTGGTAGGAGTGGACTAACGTTGTGAAACACCGTGCTAATCTCGTGGGACGGTGTCAGGCCGGTATCGTTCTTAGTGAACGAAATATGGAACAACATCTCCGCCACAGCCATTGTGCTCATCGAATGAAATTCGAAGATACATTCAGAGGGTCAGACGACCTTTCTACTTAAAAAAAAGTTCTTTTCACGAGCTGCCTAAGTAGGTATCATTGTTTCTTTCTAGAGTCGATAAACGTGGTTAGACTACCAATACCTACATGCATGAGGTCAACTAAGGTCATGACCTGTGCCTGTGTTGCCATGAAATTACCTATTTATTTTATTTAAGTTATTTATTTTTAAGGGGGTATTTTTTTTTTTAGTTTAGCCAGGTTATGTACGCATTAGTAGAATCAGCTAACGATACCTAACAACACCTTCACGGGTCGGACAGGGTTTTTGTAACATACTGTATATATATGTATATATAAGCACACTACGAGCAAAATGAACTGCCTGGTTACGAAAACAGACTGAATTAAAAAATTAATCTGCATACTTGTATTATTATATTGGTGATACAACTGATCCGGTTCCATAGCGCCCACTGGCGGCTACCTCAGTGGACGCGTGTCCGACATCATGACCGTTTATGTGGCAAAGTTAAAATAACATACAGTCGTGCCAGACGAAGAAGAAGAAGCGCATTACACTGCGCACGCGCCGCTTACCATGGCCGACAACGACACCAGTACTATCGCCCCAGAAAGCTTAGATGAAATCAACATTTACTTATTGATATATCGTTTATTTTTGTCCCTTGTGAATCTCACGGCGATCATATACGGAGTGACGTCATGGTGCCTACTCAAGAAGTTTCGCAATTTAAGAAACTATGTGTTACTAAGTGCAGTTATATCAAAAGTTTTGATGATCATGACGATAGTGTTGGGGGGTCTATTAATATCAATAAAAAGTCCTGCAAAATCCTTCAACGATGTAATAGTGCGTTTTGCTATTATGTATTGTGTTTTTTATGCTATGGAATCTCATAATTATTGGTTGCTAGTATTGTGCTACATTTTTTATGTTGATTTTGTTAAAGTGTTTCGTCTTGACATTAGTAGAAGATACCTTAAGAGTAGCTTGTTTGCCTGGGGTCTACCTTTTATATTAACTTTGTTTTATGTACCTATGGTGTTTATATTTAAACTTGATATATTTATAAGGATCGGCTGGATCCTGCTCTTAATGCCCGTGGTGATAAATTGTGTTATCTTTGGAATTGTTTTATACTCTTTAAGCCGTGTAAGGGAAATAGGTACGAGTACAAAAATAAGGCGGCGCTTCTACATAGCTTCTTTGATTTTTGTACTCAGTAATGTGATAATGTTACCTTATATAGTTAAAATATTTGATTTAAGTCTTGAATGGTACATTGAGTTTATAATGCAGTTAGGAGATTGTTTGAACATAATAGCCTTGTGTTTGTATTTAGTTATATTTAAAAATAATCGGGAATTGTGGCGGGAATTTTTGGATAAGAGATCAAAACAAAAGTCACTCAAATTAAATATTCCTCGACAGAAAAACATTACAAATGTTTGACGGTTAAAATTAATGTATAAAATGGCATAACTAATCATTGTAACCGGTTTCGTTAGCCGTATTAACATTGGCCGAACTTAATTATGAGAATTGTGAAATTGTTATTTCATTTTATATATGGAAATGAAACAAAACCATCATAGGGCATCAAACAATTCGTCCGCATCATTATCAACAGGAACAGTAATCAAAATTCTCTGTAATAGTAATAGACATGTAAAGAGTAAAAACCAAGGGGTCCCTTGGACACTATGTCTCATGTGTCTAGTATTTAGTACTCGTACTTTAAAGCTGCTGAGTGCCCTTCTGATGGCCAACCCTGAATCTGACGTGTTTGCGGATGAATTGAACAAGCTTATGCGTGTATGTTTGGTTTTCTGTGAAAGCAAATATGCGAGAGAGTCCACCGTGCCATGTTAGTTTTAGTAGTAATTTTTAAGTTTCTTTTTAATTAAGTCTAAATTTAATGTAACTGTTTGTTTCTACATATGTTGTACGGTTGTATTGTACCGTTTTAATTAATCATAAATAAATGAATTTCAATACTCAAACAGTCTAAACATTTAACTGCTAATCAGGTTGGAAAAGTTTCGTCTTTCCTTTTTTTTTTAATATAAACTACATAGTGCTTGACTGCAATCCCGCCTGATGGTGGATGGAAGACGACATTTGATTAAGGTGATGCAACAATAAACCAAACAACACTACCAATGATGGTGCGCCAGAGGAAGATTGATCTGAAGACACTCCACGACCAAACTCCTTACACAACTACATTTGGCGTATCGTACCCAGCACACATCGCAACACAACTTCTCAGAGCCGTCCTCCGTACGGCTTCAGCAGACATCATGCCGGAACACAGCAAATCGCTCGGCGGCAGGACTTTTTTCTGGTGGGTGGTAACTTCTGATGGCAGCCGATGTTATGGGCTACCACCAACCACCAGGAAACTGAATGACAGAGAACTGTACTAGCAGCCACCCCAGCACAGCCCACCGCATTAGGAAAATGGCGGCGAATGGCGCAAAGATATCGACACATGTTTGCACCCCATACTAAAGGTCTCCCCCACTTCCAGGGCATTACCGTCATTCCGTCTGGTCTCTTTCCGCCGTCGCGTGGCAGGCCGTTAGGTTCAATTTGATGTCAAAATTAATACCTACATGGAACTGTAATATAAATTTGATCCAACAATAAACCAATTATGTAATAATATAAATGCTACATTCATTTCTGATTCCTTCACAAAACAAGTTTGAATGTAACCTTATGTTGTAACATATTTATAAAAAACAACCAAATTCATCTGAGCCCGAGATTGTGTAAACAAAGAAACTAATGTTTCTCAAGATTACGTATATGAAACCTTCAGTCACGTTATTTCTAAGTGTTTATTCATTTCGGCTCGGTGGTAGGCCATAACATCGGCCGCCGGCAGAAGTTACCACCCACCAGACAAAGTCTTGCTGCCAAGCGGTTTGTCGTGTTCCGGCATGATGTCTGGTGAAGCCGTACGGAGGACGGGTCTGAGCAGTTGTGTTGCGATGTGTGCCGGGTACGATGCGCCAAATGTTGTTGTGTTGGGAGTTTGATCGTGGAGGGTCTTCAGATCAGTCTCCCTTTGGCGCAGCATCGTTGGTCGTGTTGTTGGGTTTAACATTGCATCACCTCGGTCAACTGCCGTCTTCCTGTCTATTCGCTCAGTTTTTCTGAGTGAATAGACTCTTAATAAACTAGTGCGCTTTCCCATCAACGATCGCATCACTGCTTACCACCAGGCGGGATTGCGGTCAAGCGCTAGTTTATAATTATTAAAAAAAAATAGGTAACCAACAGCGATACATAATCAGGGGGGGACACGGCAGTGCCCCGCCAAGTCGGGCGCGAAGCAAACACTGCAGTACCATGCTTTACACAAATTTTTCGCTGCATTTTCAGGCTCCTATTTAAGAACCTCTGGATAAGACCAGAACTCAGAAATTTTCGTCATCCAGTAATCTATATTCACATACTTAAAATTCAAAATTTCAAGTCTGTAGGTTATTTAGTTCTGAAGTTAAACGAAAGTAAAGTTCCGTGTTTTCGACACTCACTTATGATCATCAAAATAGAACTAGTACTTCCCATAAACTCAGAGAGCTGAAATTTGGTGCAGAGTTAGGGTTTGATAGCCACATAAAGGGAAAAATATAAAAACTAGGATAATCGAAGATCTGGAGTACCTGGTGACCCTGATTAGAAAACAGAAGAGCCCAACCAAACTATTAGAGATTGACGTACCACCGTTACGAAAAATATTCAACTTGGTAGGCCACTTCATTAACCAACTTCAAAAAAAAAACGAGTGTGCTTATGACCACACGACTGAAGTGAAACTTCTTTTGCACCATCTGTATGTATATATATATATATATATGTGTACAATATATACATGTATACACATATACATATATTAATTTTCTATAAATATTTAAATTTATTTCATGCTTTCATTTATAAATTAATATTTTTGCATAGACTTCCAATTTAAAAAAAAAAAAAAAAAAAAGTGGATTCGGGGCCAAAAGGTCGGGCTCTTCCTCCTGAATCAGGGGACCCCAAACTCGGGTAGTCCACGACCTCTGGTTCCCGAGATAATCCACGGGGGGGTGAGGTAACTAAAGGGGGTCGGGGAGGGGGATAGGTTTCGTGGGGTTGCGGGGGGGAGGGGGAGGGGGAGAGGAAGGGAGTGGATTCCCTCAGGGCCAAAAGGTCGGGCTCCTCCTCCTGATTCAGGGGACTCCAAACTCGGGTAGTCCACGACCTCTGGTTCCCGAGATAATCCACGGAGAGGTGAGGTAACTAAAGGGTGTTTTAGGGGGTAGTGGATTCCCACGGGGCCAAAAGGTCGGGCTCTTCCTCGTGAATCAGGGGACCCCAAACTCGGGTAGTCCACGACCTCTGGTTCCCGAGATAATCCACGGGGGGGTGAGGTAATCAATGAGGGGGGTTGGGGGGTGTTCGCAGCGTCATGTTCTCGAAGAAATTCATAGTTCTTAATCAATCAAGGTACTTAGCTTAATAATTGAGCTTATGAGGCTCGAAAGCAATTTGTACTTTGTGTCCAATTATCGTATTGTGACGATATCTTAAAGCTTCTATACTTTCAATTATATCAGAAATGTTCAGCAAAAATATATAAAACAATATAAAGGCCAGAACAGAACGAAATTTATAAATTTATTTGTGCTCTTAGGTAATCAATTGTTAACAAATCTTAAAAAGATCCAAAAAATAAATATTGCCTTCGGCGAGATGCGAACTCACAACTTCATACTCGACTCAATTGTTAACAAATCTTAAAAAGATCCAAAAAATATATATTGCCTTCGGCGAGATGCGAACTCCTTGTTTGTATTACAGACGAAATAGGACTATACTCTGCTTCCGTTCGCCTTCATCATTTTTTTTCCTATCATTTTTCGTAACGCTTTCGCTAGTTTACCTCCCAAGTCAAGCGTGCCTAAAGAAGTTTCACTTCAAAAAGGAGCGGGTTCTCAGTTCGTAATCTTTTTTTTTATGTATGTTTACCGATTACTCGAATTCGCCTGCACCGATTTTCAAAATTATTTTTTTATTTGAATACCCATTCAAACAAAAAAAATAGTTGATTGATTGATCAATTGATGATTGATTGAGAGATACATGGTAACTATGGGACCACCTGGAAGATATACCCATACCTTCCAGGTGGTCCCATAGTTACCAGGTTAGGATCTGATGATGGAAGACTGGAGAATTCAAAGGGAACTTTCAAAAGTCGTAGGGGTGACTAGTGCATTTCTAAGTATTTTCATTAAGTATTTTAAAACACTACAATTTAATAAAGGTACGGAGTAGATCTGATGATGGAGCTAGGAGACAATCGAGAGAATTCCTCAACGATTCACAGCAGCTACCTTGCGTTTGTGCTTGATTAATGTGTATTGATAAGAACTTTACAACTAGATGGGTTGCGACTGTCATTAAGGCTCTGATGATGAAAACAAAGACCAGTTCAGGGAACTCTTCATCGGTTTACCATAGTTACCTTGTGTTCATATATTGATGAGAACTTTGCACCTATATGGGTTAAAATGATTTTCTGCAGTAAATTTGATGATGAAGACCATAGGCAGTCTAGGGAATTCTTTAAAAATTTACAGCATTGAATTTTAACCTAAGACAACCACTTCTTACTCGTCACGCTTATGCAACAATCAAATAAAATCAAGAGACTAAATTTAAGTTAATCGCGTCATGTCTAGCATTGCTTAAACCAAGACTGGTCAACCCCAGGCCCGCGGGCTACTATGGGCCGCGAAAGGATTTTGACGGGCCCGCGCGAAATTCGCGCGTGTGCTTTGAAAATACGCACCGATTTAAAAAATCCCGCTGCGCACAGTACAGCCCGATTCAAACTTTATGACCTCTCTGAAGTTAGTTGTCATTTGTCAAATTGTCTTCGAAAGCACAAACTCTTCAGAAGATTTTGCAGTTTTTGAAGTGAAACTTCTTTAGGCACGCTTGACTTGGGGAGTAAGCTGGCGAAAGCGTTACGAAAAATGATCGGGCAAGGCGAACGGAAGTTAAGTGGGGGATATAAGCACAGAGGCGCCCGTGGCGCGAGCTTGGTACTACAAGGTCTACAACGAGTTTTTTTTTTTTTTTCAATAAAAATAGATCTATGCAAAATTTTTTTTTTTTTTTTTATTTTGAGACACGGATACACTTATTTATTTACACTTAACACTATACATTAAATTTTATGTTGACTGACAACCATTAAGGGGGTCAGTTAACATAAAATTTGGTACCGCCTACTTCACAGTCCCTCCTGTATCCCCCCTCCCTTACCCCCCCCCTCCCTCACCCCTAATATTCCCACGAAACTACCCCCCCCCCCCGACCCCCCTCATTCATTACCTCACCCCCCCGTGGATTATCTCGGTAACCAGAGGTCGTGGACTACCCGAGTTTGGGGTCCCCTGATTCATTGAGGAATTGGCCCCGAGGGAATCCACTACCCCATCCCCACGAAACCCCTCCCCCCCGACCCCCTTTAGTTACCTCACCTCCCCGTGGATTATCTCGGGAACCAGAGGTCGTGGACTACCCGAGTTTGGGGTCCCCTGAATCAGGAGGAGGAGCCCGACCTTTTGGCCCCGAGGGAATCCACTCCCCCCCCCTCTCCCCCTCCCCCCCCCTCCCCCGCAACCCCACGAAACCTATCCCCCCGACCCCCTTTAGTTACCTCACCCCCCCGTGGATTATCTCGGGAACCAGAGGTCGTGGACTACCCGAGTTTGGGGTCCCCTGATTCAGGAGGAAGAGCCCGACCTTTTGGCCCCGAGGGAATCCACTTTTTTCTTTTCTTTTTTTTTTTTCAATAAAAATAGAAGATCTATGCAAAAATATTAATTTACCAATGAAACCATGAAATAAATTTAAATATTTATAGAAAATTAATATATGTATATGTGTATACATGTATATATTGTACACACATATATATACATACAGATGGAGCGAAAGAAGTTTCACTTCAGTCGTGTGGTCATAAGCACACTCGTTTTTTTTTTTTTTAAATAATTATAAACTAGCACTTGACCGCAATCCCACCTGATGGTAAGCAGTGATGCGATCGTTGATGGTAAAGCGCACTAGTTTATTAAGAACCTATTCACTCAGATTGAGCGAATAGGAAGGAAGATGGCAGTTGAGCGAGATGATGCAATGTTAAACCCAACAACACGACCAACGATGCTGCGCCAAAGGGAGATTGATCGGAAGACCCTCCACGACCAAACTCCCAACACAACAACATTTGGCGCATCGTACCCAGCACACATCGCAACACAACTGCTCAGACCCGTCCTCCGTACGGCTTCACCAGACATCATTCCGGAACACGACAAATCGCTTGGCGGTAAGGCTTTGTCTGGTGGGTGGACTTCTGCCGGCGGCCGGTGTTATGGCCTACCACCGAGAAATTGGTACCAAAAGGAGAATTTCCAGCATTAACCAACCTAGCGTTACACTTTCTACGTAGTTTTGATTCAACATATGTTTCAGAAGTTTTTTTCATATCTCAATAATGCAAAAAATAAATATCGCACATCCCTAACTCAGCAACATATTTGTGATTTGTTGTTAGTTGTTTTCTTGGTAATTGCACACTGTGAAACCTTCAAACAAGAATATTTTTTGCAACGGGAGGAAATAACTTGCTGAATTTCTTATACGTTCTTCGACTTTAAATCAAAAAGTTGATTTAGATTTGAGAAGATACATACATAGGTACTTACTTCATTAAAATTTTGTTTTTTTATTTAATAAAAAAATACGAGTGTGCTTATGACCACACGACTGAAGTGAAACTTCTTTCGCTCCATCTGTATGTAATTATGTATATATATATATATATATATATATATATATATATATATATATATATATATGTGTGTACAATATATACATGTATACACATATACATATATTAATTTTCTATAAATATTTAAATTTATTTCATGGTTTCATTGGTAAATTAATATTTTTGCATAGATCTTCTATTTTTATTGAAAAAAAAAAAATAACTCGTTGTAGACCTTGTAGTACTAAGCTCGCGCCACGGGCGCCTCTGTGCTTATATCCCCCACTTAACTTCCGTTCGCCTTGCCCGATCACTTTTCGTAACGCTTACGTCACGCGTTCGCCAGCTTACTCCGCAAGTCAAGCGTGCGCAAAGAAGTTTCACTTCAAAAAATTAATATTATTTCGCATAAAGAGTTAACGTAATACATGTGCGGTATGCAACCCTGACGCGGGCGGCGGGAGGCAGGGCACGCGGCATGTTGGCGCATCGCTTATAATAATACCGTCAAAATAGTGTTGTCACTTTTTACAAATTACCGAATTTCGGGAAAGTTGGAATTAATTCGCGGGAAAAAAAGATTATTTCAAAATACATTAATATTGTTACTATGATGATTACGTAAAATTTTATATTATATTTCATCAACAATCATGCTATATTTGTGAACTTCTTAAATTCGCCGCATTATTAGAAGCTGTGCTTGTTCGGCCTAAAAATTTGAATGAAATTACACGCCCACGTACGCAAAGATTATGCACACAAGCAAATAATTTTATTCACAGACGCGTATGGAAGAGGCACATTAGTAACTGCTTATGTCGCTACGCGAACTGGCGCGAGCGTCGTGACGAAGTTGAGTTGCGCGGACAGCATTGTAATGTGTGTTAGTAGTTTGCATTAGCCCCAATAGATGGCAGTGTTATCAACAGTCTTTCAGTTTTAAGTTTGTAGTATATAAATTATTTTAATGTAATTATTATATATTTTTTTAGAAAATTATTAGGGTATGCAATGCTTATCTGCTTCTAAGGAGCGCACGCGCCTGCTCGAAAGCAATTTGTACTTTGTGTCCAATTATCGTATTGTGACGATATCTTCAAACTTCTATACTTTCAATTATATCAGAAATGTTCAGCAAAAATATATAAAACAATATAAAGGCCAGAACAGAACGAAATTTATAAATTATTTGTGCTCTTAGGTAATCAATTGTTAACAAATCTTAAAAAGATCCAAAAAATATATATTGCCTTCGGCGAGATGCGAACTCACAACTTCATACTCGACTCAATTGTTAACAAATCTTAAAAAGATCCAAAAAATATACATTATCTTCGGCGAGATGCGAACCCACAACTTTATACACGGCATGTCATGCAATATTTACATGTGCCAACTGCTTCGTTGTATTACAGACGAAATAGGACTATACTTTGCTTTCCGTTCGCCTTGCCCGATCATTTTTGTAATATTTTTCGTAACGCTTTCGCGAGTTTACTCCCCAAGTCAAGCGTGCCTAAAGAAGTTTCACTTCAATAATAATAATATTTAGAATCTTGTTTTTATATAAACGCGGCATCACGCTGTTGCTGTTTTTCGTTGAACTTGCCAATTATGCAAAACAACATCTTTCGTACACCACTTTTGATACTTTTGTTCATTTGAAACCGTAATTAGAATCACAATTTACATAAACGCATACAATTTGCCACCTAAGATACTGAACGACAACCTTGACAAATTGACGTTGTAGTTCATAAAGAGTTGCTATATAAAAGTTCGCAAATAATTTCAGGGCCTACTTTCGTTAGTCAGACTCTAAATGCACAAACCGTGCCAAGCCAAGAAAGAAAGAAAGAAGAATTTTTGAAGATTTTTATTTTACTTAAAATTGGCACAAAGTCGGTCGGTAATTGAGTAAAAATAATTTTGAAGCATATTGCTGGTCCATATGTTAGAAAAATGTGTATTTTCAACAATGTAGATAATGCAGCGAATGTTGTTGAACTTTCAAATTGAAATCCATTCCTTCTAATAATGTCTTACGCAATTACACTACAGTTGCTCTGCTGAAAATCATATACGCACAGCAAGATTGTGTAAACAGAGTACTCGCAATAGTTAATGGACTACATACATCAAGCTTAGCAGAAAGGCTCAGTTCGGCTGCCTACGCCGCCAGGAAATAAGACTGACGTTGATATAGCTCGTTTTGTCTATTTTAGTTATTTTCTGAGTATTACGACCCACGGTATTTTCATGTGGGGCAAAACTGCTGACACACAAAATATATTTGTGTTTCAAAAATGAGCTGTTCGAGCAATTTGCCAGCTCAGTGTCAGAGTTTCTCTAAGAGATTTCTTCAAAGAACAAAATATTCTCCACAGTGATATTCACAATGTTTACCTCCAGTGATAAGGTAATAATAAAGAAATAGGCGTCCTTTTAAAACCTTCATAAGGTTTCTAACTTATTTGTTAAAAATAAACTCTACAGTTAACGGTATCATGGGTAGAAAAGATGTTTATAACACGCTTTGCATTGCAATTGACTTTAGTGCGATTGTCATTCTAAACTTCGCTCATTGAGATTTAATCAACCTTACCTTACCTCAAGTACAACGATATGAGGAGCTGGTCTTGATAACTAGGATATGTTCCCCGATTATCTTTTTTTATGAACTTATTTAGGTTCAGTTTATCTTTTTCTTTCTATTTCATTTAGAAGAGGACGGAAGGTAAATACTTGTTTATCCCTGACAAATTGGATGGCGCCTGACGTGAATTGACGTAGTTTTAGTAGTCTTAAACTGAGCATTAAACTAATATTTTATCTTATGTCCTTTTCTTCACACCAGGGCAGCTTCTAATGTTGTACAAAGCACAGGTCCGTTCGTGTGTGGAGTACTGCAGCCACATTTGGGCTGGTGCTGCTAAGTGTCACCTGGCCACTTTGGATTCAGTGGAGAGGCGTGCGAAGAGGCTGATTGGTGACCCTGATTTAACTCGAGTTGGTCTCCAAAGCCTAGAGCACAGGCGTAGAGTAGCCAGCCTTTCGTTGTTCTATAGAATACATTCTGGGGAGTGTGCGAGGGAATTGCACGATTTAATTCCCCCATCTCCGTTCCACCATCGGACGACCCGTCGTACGGTGAGTTTCCACCCTTATGTTGTTAACACCTCTACGATCCGGACGAAGCGTTTCGCCTCCTCCTTTATACCGCGTACATCGAGGGACTGGAACAATCTGCCGGCGGCGGTGTTTCCGTCGGACTACAATTTGAGTGTCTTCAAGGCTAGAGTGAATAGGCTCTTAATAAACTAGTGCGCTTTACCATCAACGATTGCGTCACTGCTTACCATCAGGCAGGATTGCGGTCAAGCGCTGGTTTATACTTTAATAAAAAAAAAAAAATGGAGCCGTCACGGGACGCCTGGTAGATGTGAAACATCGACGTTATTTCGTAAAAGTAGTATGCAGAAAAGAACAGATTGTGGTAGGAACTAAAAATGTCAATAAAATAAAATAAAAAATATAACGATTTTTTTTTCTAGATAACGATGATTTTTTATTAAATAAACATTCATTTTCATTGAATACAAAAATTTACATATTTATTTTAAATCGAAACTACTCAATTAGTTTAATCAGTGACTTCGGTAATAGTTACATTCGATGTTGCCTCTGAGAACGGTATTACTGTGACAATTGGTCGATGGTAACTGAAGTACGATACGAAAGTATTGGACATAACATTATTAAGATATCTAATAAATACAGCATCTATTGTCAAGAATCTTAGCTAGTTATTTCAATATACTACTAAAGATCGTAAATTATAAATATAAATAATGAATGTTTCACTATAAACTCCATTATGATTAGAAAAATTAATTAATTTTTTAAAGTTTAAATTAATAACAAATAAGAAAAAGATTCGTGCGCTGCACGCCATCAGCTGATTTTAAAATAAAGTTCTGTCAGTCTTAATAAATTTATTCTCTAAGCAATTGTTTTAATGCATTAATTTCAATAAGAATGAAATTAAAATTAATAATTAATTTAAAAACATGATATGCAATGAAATTTATGTGAATTTTAATCTACCTAGAGAGTAGATTTTACATTTACTGGCGCTCAATACACACCAAATATACGCGTGCTAAATGCACAGATAAATGCATACTTTAATTATAAAAATATAATTAACTTACTGATGACTTGATAATGTGTCATAGTGTGATTTTGCTTTCTTTGCAGGAGGCTGATCACTTCCACTCTCTAAATTATCACGGTCAGACATTTTATTATCAGAACAGAAAAATGATTTATTTACCAGAAAAACACAGGTTATGAGTACTGTAATAAACAGAGTATACACTATAGGTATCCGAGTCCGAGCTCAGTGGAGCGAAAGAGATGGCTTAACGCCGGATCGAGTGAGAGAGAAACGCACAGTCGATTCCGAGCTCAGTGGAGCGAAAGAGATGGCTTAACGCCGGATCGAGTGAGAGAGAAACGCACAGTCGATGCGTCGCCACGCCAGAAATCGGTCTCACGTGCGCCTATAGATGTTTCACATCAAAAAAATTAGAGAAATATTACGCATTGAGGTTAAATTTAGTCTGTGAACTAGAGAATCCGGGCCACTTTTTATGTGTTATTAATTAGCAATGATCTTGAGATGCTAATGTCGTAATAATGACGTGTCAAACGATAAAACACTTGAGGAACGTTTATCAATACGAGCCTAAATCCGAATTTCTACTCCATAGATGCGCCAACAAATGGAAGAGATGACACAGAGTCTCACCGACAGTGAGCTGGCGGCCACGCCCAGCTCCGTTCAGAGCCTGGTATACGACCCCGCACGTATTCCGCGTGGACCCCCACCGGCTCCACACGGACTCCAACGGGCCCGGCGCCCCCCGACCCCGTCACGCATGTCGCGAGGAACCCGCAGGACGCGCAGTCGTTAGACAATCATATCTTCGTGCCCATGACGAGATCTAGGCCAAAAATGCTAAGTAATTTGACCAAAATGACGATGAAACCTAAACCTAAGTTTTTCTCTACTCCGATGCAGAATAATACTAGTGTGGACACTAAAGGAGAGTTGAAAGGAGTTGTGTCCACGGAGTTCCTTGCACGTTCTTCTCCATAGAGATCTACGCTTTGGAACGTGCAATTTAGCTCCACTTTTCTTGGACTGACCGACATTGACTATTCAAAAGCACCAACGGATGGTTAATTTGAAATAAACAATTTTGATTGATTGATTAAGAAAGGAGTTGAGTCTAAAGCAAAGATGGTGGCGATGAGGAATTTGAAGGTGAGTATTAGAACGTCTCTTTGTAATGTAAAGGTCGGTTTGAAATGCTCGTTGATAAGTACTATACCAAATTATATTTGTGTAAACAGAGCTACAGGATTCTTTCGCTAGTCAAGAATTTAATAACAATTGTGTTACCACAGTTGACAATTGTGCTACCACACATGACAATTGTGTTACCACACTTGACAATGGTGTTACCACATTTGACAAAACATTCACAGTAAAAAGAAATTCCACTAAAGTATATATACAAAGTTATTTTTTGAATATGCGAAACCCGAAATACGTGCCCAATATTTTTAACTAAAGAATCTCTGTACAAAATTTCAAAAATGTATCATGAAAAAGCACAAAGTTATGAGCTTGTTATCTTAACTAGTTGTCCCAACAAATGTTCAACACACCGCTCGCCCACCGCGCCTGCTGCGGTGAGACTCGGGGGCCCTGTCTCATGCGCCTAGTACTATGATGTACCGTCAGCTGTGTTAGGCGCTCGGTAACCACAAAAATGGTTGGAATCGATTCAGTTGCTTATTCTGAACAAACTATATTCAGGTTTCGTATAAAGAAAAAATAACTGCCCCAAAATTAATAACATTTTGTCGTTTTATTTTTAAGTGACATTTTGTTTAAGATGGTAAAGCAATTACGACCCCGACTATACAGGGTGGCAGGGAAATTGGGGTGCTAACCGTGGTCGCCATTTTAGATTTGAATTACGACCTCGCTATCCACTTCAGCATCCTCGGAAAACACGAAAACGATATCCGTGATGAATTGAACATTCCTACAGCTACCACCATCTTAGTTTTGATCTACTGAAACTAACGACCCACCCCGGCTTCGCACGGGTGTAATGCTGATAGGTACTAAATACACTACAGAAGAACTGTGAACGTTGTATAAAAAACATGGCGGCCCGCTGCTCCTGCTGCCCAGGAGCCAGGTTCCACCGCAAACACGACGCCCCGCAATTTTTAAATCTGTATAATAGAGGGTAGGCGCTACTGTGCTACTGTTGACATCGGATCTGTACAATTTTAAGAATTAAAATTATTAATATCGATTAATCTTCATCCAAAGTGTTAAAATTTCGTAAAGAAAAGCGCAAAACATCGAGACTATTGTGTAACCAGTGTGAAACCTTCGAATTCCTAGCAAAAACTTGTGAATCTAAATTAGCACGTAACGGATTACTCGAAAAAATCGGGTTACATACAGATTCCAGTGAAGAACGATACAACAGTATAATTAGAAGGTCAGTCCAAATTTACCATAAGTGCAAAGAACTATTGGAAAATAATTATTTGCGAAATTGCAAAGTTTAACCTCAAAACTACAGGTCATCATAAATCATTTTACATTCCGAGGTACGATTAAGCGCCATCTATGAACGAGTAGTCGAACTCAATCAAAACAATCATTAGCAAAGGTTACGACTGCCGCTGCTTGATCGTTACTATAGCCACTAATTTATGACACCTGTCACTAGAGGTCGCTGATCGTAAATAATTATAGATAACAATGGAAGAAATAATGAAAGTTCTACAAAATATACAAAATGAATTAGCACAACAGAAGCAAGACATAATGAGTATGGAGGAGAATATAAAAGAAGCTATAAATAAAAATATCGATGAGAAATTCACCCGCTTTGAAATAAAAACAAAAAATCGAAGAGCAACAAAAAACTATAGAATTTTTAGATAGGAAATTGAGAAGGAAAAATATAATTTTCTTTGGCGTTCCAGAAACAGAAAACAGTTATGAAGATCTGATTAAGTCAATCCTAGACATTACAAATAAAACAATGAAGATAGAATGCCCTAAATGGGAAATTGAAACAGTGGCCAGACTAGGAAAGAACAAAGGTAAAGTAAGACCAGTTGTTGTTAAAACCACAACAACTAGCAGAAAACTAGAACTCTTAAAACAGAAGAAAACACTTGAAAATACAGGCATTTACATAAAGGAATACTACTCACCAGCTGTTGTACAAAAACGAAAAGAACTCCAAGAGGAACTCCAAAGAAAACGATTATCCGGAGAAAAAGTAATGCTCCGTTACGACAAAATAGTCCAAATAGAACCTTGACATAAACAGACCTATATACCCAAGGGTGGAAAATCAAACAAAAGATATTTGTCAGAGTCACCTGAAGCTGTGCATATTAATAAAATATCAAACAATGAAGAACAGTCGAAACAATTACCCAAGAAAAATAAAACTCAAACTATAACGAGTTTCATGCGACCTTCGCAGCTAAACCAAGCAGCAACCAAAGCCTATTCAAGCCGAGAATATCAAGAACCTCCAAAAAATTAAGCAACGTCCCCCCATCCTCAACTCTCCCAACACGGCCGGTCCCCGTGGGAGACGTAGACCACATACACGTGTACATATAATAATTCTGAGTGCAATAAACTCTACATAGCAACATATAATGTCAGAACACTATTATCCTACTCTCGTCTTCTGGAACTAAGTCAAGCCTTGAAAGATATCAAATACGACGTTATTGGTCTTTCTGAAACTAGACGTTTTGGTAATTCTATAGAAGAACATGAAGACTTCATTCTCTATTACATGGGACAAACACCGGGGTTGTATGGAGTTGGATTTATTGTAAACAAGCGCCATAAGAAGAACATTGCATGTCTCAAAGGAATATCCGAACGAGTAGCTCTACTTCAGCTAAATTTCAACAATATTGAAATAAGCATAATTCAATGCTATGCACCAACAGAGTCAGCAAGCGATAGAGAGATAGAGCGTTTATGCCACAGTGAACAAAGCTATAAAAATATCAACAAAAATATTATAGTAATTGGAGACTTCAATGCTAAAATCGGCCAACCAAAAATTGATGATTATTTAGTAATGGGAAAGTATGGTCATGGCAGCAGAAATGATAGAGGTTCCAGACTTATAGAATTTGCCTATGAGAATAATTTAGCAATAATAAACACTTTTTTCAAAAAGAAAACCACTAAAAGGTGGACTTGGAGATCACCAAATGGCTTAGTAAAAAATCAAGTAGACTACAAATTAACTAATCTCCAAAGATATACCGAAGATACATAAGTAATAAATGTGAATTATCCTAGCGATCATAGAATGGTGAGAGTGATATTAAAGTTGCAACCTGCTAAGAAAAGCCGAATATCTTATGAGAAAAATACAAATAGTACTTTGGAAAATGATAAGGAAATACACGTCTATAAGGAGTCCCTTCACGTCAATTTAAAACATCTCATTGCTTGTCAACAGAGCTACACAGTTCAACATATTCACGATGAAATCATATCTGCAATTAACAATAGCAAAAAAAAAAAAAGCCCAAGAATCTCGAAAACACAGAAATAAAGAGCCTGTGTTATTAACTAACACAAAAAAGTTAATTTCGAGACGAAAAGAGCTGCAAAACATCAAACCAAAAACAAGAAGTATGAAAAACGAATTAAAAGTTCTATACAAGCTTATAAGCAAACGCATTAAATTTGACTATAAGTATAATACCCATCGTCAAAGAACTCTTGAAAAACATGTTACACAGAGAGGGACTTGAAGCATTAAATAAAATAACCTACAATAGAAATGAAATACTTCAGGTAGCAACAAGTTTTTATAAAAAATTATATACTTAGGTCCAAAACACAAGAGTCTGCCCTAACCTTAACAAGAGAAATATCATCAAACATACAAGACATAGACGTAGAAGAGGTAGCCAAGGCAATCAGCAAATTGAAGTTTGATAAAAGTCCAGGACCAGATAAAATAACAAATGAAGCTCTGAAATTGGCACATCCCACCTTAACAATCCTTTTGACACAGCTCTTTAACTTCGTATTGAGAACAGCGACCACACCAAAACAATGGTCAGACTCAGATATCATTTTATTATACAAGAAAGGTGATCCAAATAATATAGGAAACTATCGACCAATAAGCCTGCTACCTTCAATATATAAATTATTTGCATCAATTTTAGAAAAACGAATCAGGAACACTATTGAACAGCACCAACCTATAGAACAGGCGGGATTCAGAAGAGGTTTCTCCACTGTGGATCATATCCACTCTATAGAAATGATAATAGAAAGGTATCAAGAGTTCCAAAGGCCGCTCTACCTCGTATTTGTCGACTACAGGAAAGCCTTCGATTCCATGTACCACCACTCAATATGGGAATCTCTACAATCGCAAAATATTGAAACTGAATATCTGAAGGTTCTACAAAATATCTATCTAAATTGTAGCAGCAGAGTAAGACTAGAGACGACAGGACCTCCAATAGCTATTAAAAGAGGAGTCAGACAGGGTGACCCTCTATCACCAACAATTTTTATAGCAGTGCTGCAATGGGTCATCGGAAATCTGGACTGGGGGAGAATCGGCTTAAATATAGATAACCAATACATTAGTCACTTGAGATTCGCCGACGATATTGTCTTAGTGTCCGAAAATACAACAGAATTGCAATCGATGTTAAATGCTCTACACGCGGCGAGTCAACAGGTTGGCTTGGAAATAAATCGAAGCAAAACCAATATAATGACGAACAACAACAAAACTCCAGTTTACCTAGGGAATGAAATGCTAGAGTATGTTGACACTTATATATATCTGGGCAAGCAAATGTCATTTAATAAGCAGAGAAACGAACAAGAAATAGAAAGGAGAGTTGCAAATGCATGGAAGAAATTTTGGAGTTTAAAATAAATTATGAAAAGTGAAATGCCAACTAAGATTAAACAGACAGTCATGGATACCTGTATTCTCCCATCGTTAACCTACGCCAGCGAAATTTACAAAAAGAGTGGAAATGAAAATCAGAACCTGTCAAAGGAGCATGGAAAGCTGTCAAAGCATTACCGCCGAACGATTTGTCGTGTTCCGGCATGATGTCTGGTGAAGCCGTTCAGAGGACGGGTCTGAGCAGTTGCGTTGCGATGTGTGCCGGGTACGATGCGCCTAATGTTGTTGTGTTGGGAGTTTGGTCGTGGAAGGTCTTCAGATCAATCTCCCTTTGGCGCAGCATCGTTGGTCGTGTTGTTGGGTTTAACATTGCATCACATCATCGTCTTCCTATTCGCCCAGTTTTTCTGAGTGAATAGGCTCTTAATAAACTAGCGCGCTTTACCATCAACGATAGCATCACTGCTTACCATGAGGCGGGAATGCGGTCAAGTGCTAGTTTATAACTATTAAAAAAAAAAACATAAAATTACTAGAAAAAAGACAAAAGTCACAGATGCACAGGCTCACAGCAAGAAACTGGAGTGGCGCTGGGCCGGCCACATAGCTCGTCTTACTGACAATCGTTGGACTAAGCGATTGACTTCTTGGCTGGGTCCTTCGGGCACAGGAAAGAGAGGAAGACCAACTACTCGATGGGCAGACGACATAGTGCATGTGGCTGGCGAGCAATGGATGGATGTGGCAGGCGACAGGGGCACTTGGCATTCTCTAGAGGAGGCCTTCACCTTCAACTAACAGGGGGTTCTTACTTCTTTTTTTTGCTCAAAATACAGCATACTTTTAACAGTTAGTATTTAGTCATGTTTTTTTTTAGTTTAATTGTTATTATTTTTGTAGACAGTAAGAAATAAAAGGCTTTTATATTTTTTATTTATTTATTTATTAATATCTTTGAAAATATTCATTTAAATCATATGCTGTAAAGGGAGATATAGATCTATATTCAATCAACAATGTATTTAAGGTATTAAATTGGATAAGGATATGATTAAAATCGCTCCGAAAAATAGTCAATATTTGGCTTAAAAAGTAAATGACAAAAAAATGTTATTGTGGGATATCCATAAGTGATAGACATGTACCATTACGGACTTTTCTGTAGACCTTTTCTATGTGTACAATATTTAGGACATTAGTTTGATAAATCTCGTAGAGTTCAGCCTGCGTTTCACTGCAAATGCGGAAAAAATATAATTAATTACGACGTTACATTAGAAACCTCAAAATAATAGTATTTCTCCATTATTTAATGGATGTTATTATACATATAATAAACCTTCCTTTAACCAATCTATCTATTAAAAAACCGCATCAAAATCCGTTGGATAATTTTAAAGATTTAATCATACATAAGGATAGAGAAAGCGACTTTTTTATACTATGTAGTGAAGTGGCATGGACGATATCTTGCAAGTTTACTTCTACCTACCACAATCGACGACCTTGTACCTTAAACGACTTTGTACTAAAAAGTTGATCATTAAAAAAAGCACACTACTAGAGTACTAGAACGTCTCTTTGTAATGTGATGGCCCGAGCGATGGCGTTGCTGGTAGGTGTGTGGGAGACACTGATTGAGACACGGTTTGATGTTATTTAAACACTTTACTAGGATTTTATGTCAAACAAACGTACTATGATGTACCGTCAGCTGTGTTAGGCGCTCGGTAACCACAAAAATGGTTGGAATCGATTCAGTTGCTTATTCTGAACAAACTATATTCAGGTTTCGTATAAAGAAAAAATAACTGCCCCAAAATTAATAACATTTTGTCGTTTTATTTTTAAGTGACATTTTGTTTAAGATGGTAAAGCAATTACGACCCCGACTATACAGGGTGGCAGGGAAATTGGGGTGCTAACCGTGGTCGCCATTTTAGATTTGAATTACGACCTCGCTATCCACTTCAGCATCCTCGGAAAACACGAAAACGATATCCGTGATGAATTGAACATTCCTACAGCTACCACCATCTTAGTTTTGATCTACTGAAACTAACGACCCACCCCGGCTTCGCACGGGTGTAATGCTGATAGGTACTAAATACACTACAGAAGAACTGTGAACGTTGTATAAAAAACATGGCGGCCCGCTGCTCCTGCTGCCCAGGAGCCAGGTTCCACCGCAAACACGACGCCCCGCAATTTTTAAATCTGTATAATAGAGGGTAGGCGCTACTGTGCTACTGTTGACATCGGATCTGTACAATTTTAAGAATTAAAATTATTAATATCGATTAATCTTCATCCAAAGTGTTAAAATTTCGTAAAGAAAAGCGCAAAACATCGAGACTATTGTGTAACCAGTGTGAAACCTTCGAATTCCTAGCAAAAACTTGTGAATCTAAATTAGCACGTAACGGATTACTCGAAAAAATCGGGTTACATACAGATTCCAGTGAAGAACGATACAACAGTATAATTAGAAGGTCAGTCCAAATTTACCATAAGTGCAAAGAACTATTGGAAAATAATTATTTGCGAAATTGCAAAGTTTAACCTCAAAACTACAGGTCATCATAAATCATTTTACATTCCGAGGTACGATTAAGCGCCATCTATGAACGAGTAGTCGAACTCAATCAAAACAATCATTAGCAAAGGTTACGACTGCCGCTGCTTGATCGTTACTATAGCCACTAATTTAAGACACCTGTCACTAGAGGTCGCTGATCGTAAATAATTATAGATAACAATGGAAGAAATAATGAAAGTTCTACAAAATATACAAAATGAATTAGCACAACAGAAGCAAGACATAATGAGTATGGAGGAGAATATAAAAGAAGCTATAAATAAAAATATCGATGAGAAATTCACCCGCTTTGAAATAAAAACAAAAAATCGAAGAGCAACAAAAAACTATAGAATTTTTAGATAGGAAATTGAGAAGGAAAAATATAATTTTCTTTGGCGTTCCAGAAACAGAAAACCGTTATGAAGATCTGATTAAGTCAATCCTAGACATTACAAATAAAACAATGAAGATAGAATGCCCTAAATGGGAAATTGAAACAGTGGCCAGACTAGGAAAGAACAAAGGTAAAGTAAGACCAGTTGTTGTTAAAACCACAACAACTAGCAGAAAACTAGAACTCTTAAAACAGAAGAAAACACTTGAAAATACAGGCATTTACATAAAGGAATACTACTCACCAGCTGTTGTACAAAAACGAAAAGAATTCCAAGAGGAATTCCAAAGAAAACGATTATCCGGAGAAAAAGTAATGCTCCGTTACGACAAAATAGTCCAAATAGAACCTTGAAATAAACAGACCTATATACCCAAGGGTGGAAAATCAAACAAAATATATTTGTCAGATTCACCTGAAGCTGTGCATATTAATAAAATATCAAACAATGAAGAACAGTCGAAACAATTACCCAAGAAAAATAAAACTCAGACTATAACGAGTTTCATGCGACCTTCGCAGCTAAACCAAGCAGCAACCAAAGCCTCTTCAAGCCGAGAATATCAAGAACCTCCAAAAAATTAAGCAACGTCCCCCCATCCTCAACTCTCCCAACACGGCCGGTCCCCGTGGGAGACGTAGACCACATACACGTGTACATATAATAATTCTGAGTGCAATAAACTCTACATAGCAACATATAATGTCAGAACACTATTATCCTACTCTCGTCTTCTGGAACTAAGTCAAGCCTTGAAAGATATCAAATACGACGTTATTGGTCTTTCTGAAACTAGACGTTTTGGTAATTCTATAGAAGAACATGAAGACTTCATTCTCTATTACATGGGACAAACACCGGGGTTGTATGGAGTTGGATTTATTGTAAACAAGCGCCATAAGAAGAACATTGCATGTCTCAAAGGAATATCCGAACGAGTAGCTCTACTTCAGCTAAATTTCAACAATATTGAAATAAGCATAATTCAATGCTATGCACCAACAGAGTCAGCAAGCGATAGAGAGATAGAGCGTTTATGCCACAGTGAACAAAGCTATAAAAATATCAACAAAAATATTATAGTAATTGGAGACTTCAATGCTAAAATCGGCCAACCAAAAATTGATGAATATTTAGTAATGGGAAAGTATGGTCATGGCAGCAGAAATGATAGAGGTTCCAGACTTATAGAATTTGCCTATGAGAATAATTTAGCAATAATAAACACTTTTTTCAAAAAGAAAACCACTAAAAGGTGGACTTGGAGATCACCAAATGGCTTAGTAAAAAATCAAGTAGACTACAAATTAACTAATCTCCAAAGATATACCGAAGATACATAAGTAATAAATGTGAATTATCCTAGCGATCATAGAATGGTGAGAGTGATATTAAAGTTGCAACCTGCTAAGAAAAGCCGAATATCTTATGAGAAAAATACAAATAGTACTTTGGAAAATGATAAGGAAATACACGTCTATAAGGAGTCCCTTCACGTCAATTTAAAACATCTCATTGCTTGTCAACAGAGCTACACAGTTCAACATATTCACGATGAAATCATATCTGCATTAACAATAGCAAAAAAAAAAGCCCAAGAATCTCGAAAACACAGAAATAAAGAGCCTGTGTTATTAACTAACACAAAAAAGTTAATTTCGAGACGAAAAGAGCTGCAAAACATCAAACCAAAAACAAGAAGTATGAAAAACGAATTAAAAGTTCTATACAAGCTTATAAGCAAACGCATTAAATTTGACTATAAGTATAATACCCATCGTCAAAGAACTTTTGAAAAACATGTTACACAGAGAGGGACTTGAAGCATTAAATAAAATAATCTACAATAGAAATGAAATACTTCAGGTAGCAACAAGTTTTTATAAAAAATTATATACTTAGGTCCAAAACACAAGAGTCTGCCCTAACCTTAATAAGAGAAATATCATCAAACATACAAGACATAGACGTAGAAGAGGTAGCCAAGGCAATCAGCAAATTGAAGTTTGATAAAAGTCCAGGACCAGATAAAATAACAAATGAAGCTCTGAAATTGGCACATCCCACCTTAACAATCCTTTTGACACAGCTCTTTAACTTCGTATTGAGAACAGCGACCACACCAAAACAATGGTCAGACTCAGATATCATTTTATTATACAAGAAAGGTGATCCAAATAATATAGGAAACTATCGACCAATAAGCCTGCTACCTTCAATATATAAATTATTTGCATCAATTTTAGAAAAACGAATCAGGAACACTATTGAACAGCACCAACCTATAGAACAGGCGGGATTCAGAAGAGGTTTCTCCACTGTGGATCATATCCACTCTATAGAAATGATAATAGAAAGGTATCAAGAGTTCCAAAGGCCGCTCTACCTCGTATTTGTCGACTACAGGAAAGCCTTCGATTCCATGTACCACCACTCAATATGGGAATCTCTACAATCGCAAAATATTGAAACTGAATATCTGAAGGTTCTACAAAATATCTATCTAAATTGTAGCAGCAGAGTAAGACTAGAGACGACAGGACCTCCAATAGCTATTAAAAGAGGAGTCAGACAGGGTGACCCTCTATCACCAACAATTTTTATAGCAGTGCTGCAATGGGTCATCGGAAATCTGGACTGGGGGAGAATCGGCTTAAATATAGATAACCAATACATTAGTCACTTGAGATTCGCCGACGATATTGTCTTAGTGTCCGAAAATACAACAGAATTGCAATCGATGTTAAATGCTCTACACGCGGCGAGTCAACAGGTTGGCTTGGAAATAAATCGAAGCAAAACCAATATAATGACGAACAACAACAAAACTCCAGTTTACCTAGGGAATGAAATGCTAGAGTATGTTGACACTTATATATATCTGGGCAAGCAAATGTCATTTAATAAGCAGAGAAACGAACAAGAAATAGAAAGGAGAGTTGCAAATGCATGGAAGAAATTTTGGAGTTTAAAATAAATTATGAAAAGTGAAATGCCAACTAAGATTAAACAGACAGTCATGGATACCTGTATTCTCCCATCGTTAACCTACGCCAGCGAAATTTACAAAAAGAGTGGAAATGAAAATCAGAACCTGTCAAAGGAGCATGGAAAGCTGTCAAAGCCTTACCGCCAAACGATTTGTCGTGTTCCGGCATGATGTCTGGTGAAGCCGTTCAGAGGACGGGTCTGAGCAGTTGCGTTGCGATGTGTGCCGGGTACGATGCGCCTAATGTTGTTGTGTTGGGAGTTTGGTCGTGGAAGGTCTTCAGATCAATCTCCCTTTGGCGCAGCATCGTTGGTCGTGTTGTTGGGTTTAACATTGCATCACATCATCGTCTTCCTATTCGCCCAGTTTTTCTGAGTGAATAGGCTCTTAATAAACTAGCGCGCTTTACCATCAACGATAGCATCACTGCTTACCATGAGGCGGGAATGCGGTCAAGTGCTAGTTTATAACTATTAAAAAAAAAAAACATAAAATTACTAGAAAAAAGACAAAAGTCACAGATGCACAGGCTCACAGCAAGAAACTGGAGTGGCGCTGGGCCGGCCACATAGCTCGTCTTACTGACAATCGTTGGACTAAGCGATTGACTTCTTGGCTGGGTCCTTCGGGCACAGGAAAGAGAGGAAGACCAACTACTCGATGGGCAGACGACATAGTGCATGTGGCTGGCGAGCAATGGATGGATGTGGCAGGCGACAGGGGCACTTGGCATTCTCTAGAGGAGGCCTTCACCTTCAACTAACAGGGGGTTCTTACTTCTTTTTTTTGCTCAAAATACAGCATACTTTTAACAGTTAGTATTTAGTCATGTTTTTTTTTAGTTTAATTGTTATTATTTTTGTAGACAGTAAGAAATAAAAGGCTTTTTTATTTTTTATTTATTTATTTATTAATATCTTTGAAAATATTCATTTAAATCATATGCTGTAAAGGGAGATATAGATCTATATTCAATCAACAATGTATTTAAGGTATTAAATTGGATAAGGATATGATTAAAATCGCTCCGAAAAATAGTCAATATTTGGCTTAAAAAGTAAATGACAAAAAAATGTTATTGTGGGATATCCATAAGTGATAGACATGTACCATCACGGACTTTTCTGTAGACCTTTTCTATGTGTACAATATTTAGGACATTAGTTTGATAAATCTCGTAGAGTTCAGCCTGCGTTTCACTGCAAATGCGGAAAAAATATAATTAATTACGACGTTACATTAGAAACCTCAAAATAATAGTATTTCTCCACTATTTAATGGATGTTATTATACATATAATAAACCTTCCTTTAACCAATCTATCTATTAAAAAACCGCATCAAAATCCGTTGGATAATTTTAAAGATTTAATCATACATAAGGATAGAGAAAGCGACTTTTTTATACTATGTAGTGAAGTGGCATGGACGATTTCTTGCAAGTTTACTTCTACCTACCACAATCGACGACCTTGTACCTTAAACGACTTTGTACTAAAAAGTTGATCATTAAAAAAAGCACACTACTAGAGTACTAGAACGTCTCTTTGTAATGTGATGGCCCGAGCGATGGCGTTGCTGGTAGGTGTGTGGGAGACACTGATTGAGACACGGTTTGATGTTATTTAAACACTTTACTAGGATTTTATGTCAAACAAACGTTATAAACTAATAAGTAATATTATTAAAATTACTGACTGTGATAACTTTAATATTGGACTTCAAATATTGAGTCTAAATACTGACTTCTTGTGCTGATTTATTCTGACTGACTACTAAGAGCTGTAGTAACTATTTATATACAGGATCATTACTGGAAGGGGTAGATAGTACTACGACCCTTGTTCCTTCACTAGTTATCTTAATCAATT
The DNA here is from genome assembly GCA_037179545.1 of Sesamia inferens. Classification (NCBI taxonomy): domain Eukaryota; kingdom Metazoa; phylum Arthropoda; class Insecta; order Lepidoptera; family Noctuidae; genus Sesamia; species Sesamia inferens. The sequence continues at coordinate 2,103,419 of CM073949.1, read as the reverse complement.
ACATTAACAGCTAATTTGTGATCCTTAATGTTATACCTAATTGTAAACAAATATCATCAACTTATGGGAACAATAAACAGTTGATTACTTAATGACTTACAAACAGATAGTAATGATTTCTTTGAGAAAGGTAAACAAATCATGATGTCCATTACATGTCCATTACACCTCCCCCCTTAAAATGGGAATAATTTGAAAAATTATTCACATAATATTCATATATCATAATATAATATTATTCATATAAATTTTTAAATGCTTATTTGCTTTTTATCTGGGCGATTCTTGAAGAATGTGTTAAGGGAGTGTGTTCTTGAGATGGACCTGGACTTTCAATTTCTTCCACTTCAATATCATTGTTACTATTGTTGGTATTTCTGTTTAAATTAAGGGTAATACAGTTTGTGATTCTACCACAACAATTTTTGTGTCCTCTATAGCTAATAATCTACTTTGTGGTGAACAGAAGAATTTCCTTTTCAAGAAATATTTGCCTATCATATAGAGTATATAAAAAGCTATAAACTTAACTATAGATAAAAACATGAATACAAAATAAGTGCTGTTCTTAACTCTATAGAATACAGTTTCGTTATTTATTTCGTCTAATAATTCATTTATCTTGTCAATTTTGTGACTTGCTATATTTAAATCATTCATATTCATACGGAATTTATTAAACGGATTAAAATCTAATTTATCTTCTATGGTATTCTTTTTCAATTTATTACAACAATTATCATTAATAATATCAAAATCTGGAAGTACAGATAGATGGTTTGACATCATTCCTTGATTTGAGGAATGTAATATAATATTAGGAGAATATAATTTACAATTCTTTTGTAATTTCAAAATACCTGTAGGTTTTAATTCATATGGTTCTTCGTTTTTACAAGAAATAGTTGAAATGATTTTATTTGGTGTTACAAATAACCAATTATTTTCATTTTCTAATTTATACCATTGTTTTGATTTTATTGAACCAATCCCTGTATCACAAGATGATGGAATTTGCTTTTTACTACCTAAGAATAATGTTAATTCACAATTATCTTTAGCGTAAACTGAATACAAAGGTTTTTCAAATTCACAAATATAATAATTATTAGACAATTTCTTACAGCTATTAATATTTTCTATAGTAGTATAATGAATTTTATTTTCAGGGATTACAAAATATTTCTCTGTAGGTAATATAAACACATAAGTGTTATTTTTATTTAAAATTGGTACAGGAACTAAATTATACACATCATAAGTTTGTAGAATAATCAATGGTGTCTTAATTATAAACACAATCTTTTCATTAATATAATATGAAATAATGTTAACTAACGATAGCAGTTCTGATGCGTTATCCATATTTAATTCCAATATATTGTGTATGAATCGGAATGTGTGATACCGTTTTCTTTAATTCATAAATATACTGTTCAGTAATTGTAATTGGATGTAGGTTATTATTTTTAGCGAATAATATGGCATCAATAACTATAGATATTTCATTATTTACCTCGCTGGCAACTAATGTTTAAAGTGATAAATGCTCATCTATGTTTTGCTTCATATCAAAATTAAAAAATTTGTTATTAGTATTTTTTTGTATAATTAGCTAAAGTTTCTAAATTTTTACTGAAAATGGTTTCACTTTTCCGGAGGTCAGGTATTGTATTATTAAAATTATGAATAGTAGTTTTTACAATTTGCGATTGAGATTTTAATAATGTAATTAATTAGTTTTCGTTTTTATCCAAATTATTGATAGCATCGTCGTAGCGTTTTGCATCTTCTACGTCTAATGTTCCAAATAAAATCTTAAATAATGGTCCTGCGCCATCGATAACAGAACGTTTTGAACGATGATTACCAAATGAATGTCCGATGATTTCTCTAAGAACGATTTCTTGATTTTTCAAATGAGGATATAATTATTCTAAGACTGACGTTTGGCATAATGAAAATTTGTTAAACGTATCATGGTTATAAAGGTTTTTAGTTTCAGCAAGAGTATCTTCAATAAGCTGTAACTTCTTATGCCAGCTAGATATATCAAGATAAGTAACTAAATTCTATTCACCATCGAATTGATTTGCTTTTCCTATATGCTCGAAGTAAATTCCACCTTTATTTAAAGTTGTTACATTATACAGTTCACCTTGGCTTGACGTGACCTGGAACAATAAAATTATATTATTATTATTATTTTTTTAATAATTATAAACTAGCGCTTGACCGCAATCCCGCCTGATGGTAAGCAGTGATGCGATCGTTGATGGTAAAGCGCGCTAGTTTATTAAGAGCCTATTCACTCAGAAAAACTGAGCGAATAGGAAGGAAGAAGGCAGTTGAGCGAGGTGATGCAATGTTAAACCCAACAACACGACCAACGATGCTGCGCCAAAAGGAGATTGATCTGAAGACCCTCCACGACCAAACTCCCAACACAACAACATTTGGCTCAACGTACCCGGCACACATCGCAACACAACTGCTCAGACCCGTCCTCCGTAAGGCTTCACTAGACATCTTGCCGGAACACGACAAATCGCTTGGCGGCAAGGCTTTGTCTGGTGGGTGGTAACTTCTGCCGGCGGCCGATGTTATGCCTAGTTTCAAGCGGTTTATATGCACTTTAAATTTCTTTCTTTTCATAAGTACAGTCACGTTTACTGGTGAATTTATTTCTACGATTTCATACGGACCGGTAAACTGTGGAGAAAGTTTTTTCGATCTTCCCGATTTACTATTTTCGTTTGTGATGTACACTTTATCGCCTAATTTATAATTTTCGGTTCTGCATTTCTTATCGCAGTATTGTTTGTTTTTATTTTTCGAATCAATTAAGTTATTTCCTTAGATTTTCTTAATTTTAATGTTAAATCATCGATATAATCGTCATAAGAATATTTAAATTCTGGTTGCGCGGTTATAGATGTAGGTAGGCTTGGTTTAATTCCAAATAATAATTCATGTGGTGAGAATTTCGTTGATGTGTGGATAGCAGTATTATATGAAAACATTGCAAAATCTATCCATTTATCCCAGTCATTCTGATCTTCTCTAATGAAATGTCTTAAGTATTCTGCTAGAGTAGCATGCCTACGTTCTAGGTTACCGTTTGTCTGCGGGTGATATGCAGTAGTAGTCAATTGTTTAATTTTAAACAATTTCGAAACTTATTTTAAAAGTTTTGACGTAAAGTCGGCACCTTGATCTGTCAGAATACTTTTGGGAATACCAAATTTACAAATGAATTCTCTAACAAAAACGTCGGCTATTCTTTCTGCGGTATGTTCAGGTAAAGCTTGTAGGTTTTTCCTTTAAGATATTCGGGATTTCATTTGATGTAGGTAAAATTAATGTATTATTGTAAATGTTTATCTTAATATCTATTTTCATGACTACGTATATCAACATCATTCTTGACTTTTTATAGTTAAATTTATCATATTTATCTCCGAGACGAGTTAAGTGTAGCTCGTTTCTTTTTTTTTTTAATAAGTATCTATTAACTATGTTCAATAAATCAAAATAAATTTCATAATTAGATTTATCCCAATAGTTTTGCTTTGTACAAGCATAATAAAATGTTGACTTAGTGTCGTGAAATACAGCAACTTCATTTACCTTACTATCATTAATTTTATTTAAATGATCATACTCATTAACAATTTTTTTTAGACTTTCATCGTTAATATGTTTATCTGCTGATATTGGTATAAAATATTTTCTTTTATTACGCTTAATTCATCATTAATTTCGTTTGAATTATTATTTACTACAATAGACTTTCGCGCTCTTTCTAAAAATGATTTATAATTTTCAAATTCAAATTAAAATTCTTTATTTCAGGCAAGGCCCATATGTTGTTAGTTAAAAAAACTTATCCTATGTTAGTAAAAAGAGAAACAGAGTTTAACATCAGTTGGCGACATGAATATGTGCGCGCACATGTCTGTCCGCCCAGAGCCTAATAAAAGTCCGTCGACCTTGTCCGTCAGTGTAGCTAGGATACTGTTTGGGCCGCCCCGAAATCGCCGCAACATCGAAGCACACCGTTTGCGTATGATGGCATAAAAGTCATCAATTCGCGCTTCCGGAACATGCCTGATGCACTGCAAAATCGAGGCAGCCCCAACAACATCCTCAGCGCATTATTGTACTGGACGCGCAGAGCGTTGTAAGCCTTCTGCGTATACCTAACCCACAAGCTGCACGAGTAAAACGACTGGCAGTAAGCTCTAAAGAGCGTCAGTTTTACCTGCTCAGTACACCGCGCAAACCTGCGAGCAAGCATGTTGCATCGGGCTGCCAACGCCCTGCGCTCTCTATCTATATCTTGGTCATCTGTGAGAGAATCCGTCACCACATGACCGAGGTATTTAAAATAAGAGACCACTTTTAATGGTGTTCCTTGTAACATCACCGGAGGTATATTGGTGGGTGTATTATTACGAACTTTAAAAACCATAATAACACTTTTAGTGGCATTGTTTTCTATATTTGGAACTATTCTGCTTAATGCATCTGCATTAGTATTTAATTTGCCTGGTTTATAAATTGGAGTAAATTCATATTCTTCGAGAGATAATCACCATCTGAAAATCCTAGCGCCAGCATTTTGGAATTGAATAAGTATGTCAATGGTTAATGATCTGTGATCATATTAAATTTACGGCCATATAAATATGGACGAAAATGTTTGACACACCATACGATTGCTAGAAGTTCTCTTTCAGTGGTTGAATAATTTTGTTCCGCCTTGTTTAACGTTTTACTAGCGTAAGCGATTGGCAAATCCTGACCAATTGGGCCTTGTGATAATACTCCTCCTATGGCATAGTTACTAGCATCTGTGGTAAGATTAAAAGGTTGACTGAAATCTGGATATATTAAAATTGGAGATTTAAAAAGTTTATTCTTAAGGGTTTCAAATGCGTGTTGCTGTAGACTTGTCCAATTGAAAGGAACATCCTCTTTTAAGAGTTTTGTTAAAGGTTGTGACAAGCTACTGAAATCAGGTATAAACCTTCTGTAATATCCTGCTAATCTTAGGAATGCTTTTATATCTTTTACATTTTTAGGTATGGGGTAATTTTCGATTGTTGCAATCATGTTTGGATCTGGTTTAACTCCATCTTCCGTGATCAAATGACCTAAATACATGACTTCGCGTTTCAGAAATTCGCTTTTGTCAGATTGCAACTTTAAATTATTAATGGAAAATCTTTCAAAAACTTCTTTTAACTTCCGATTGTGGTTTTCGAGATTATTTGCGTGAATAACGACATCATCTAAATAGACAAAACAACGATTTCCTTGCAATCCAGTTAAAACACTATTCATTAAGCGTTGGAAAGTTGCAGGAGTGTTTTTCAATCCAAATAACATTCTATTATATTCAAAATGTCCTTGAGGTATAGTGAATGCTGTTTTTGATGAGTCCTTAGCGTGCATTTTAATTTGATGGAACCCTGAGGCTAGGTCGAGTGTTGTGAAATATTTAGAATGACCTAGTTGGTCTAATATTTCTGTTATTAAAGGTAAGGGATATGAGTCCCCGATGCTGACCTCGTTTAACTTTCTATAATTGACAACGACTCGCCATTTCTTTTGACCCGAAGCGTCAATTTTCTTTGGTACCACCCAGATAGGTGAATTCCAAGGGTTATTTGATGATTTTATAATGCCGTCTTTTAACATTTTATTACTTTGATTATTAACTTCCCCTTTTAAGGCTTCTGGATACTTATAACTTTTTGTATTAATGGGAGCTTCTGTTTTCGTGTGTATTTCATGCATAACTACATCTGTGCAGCTTAATCTATCCCCATCTAAATGAAATATATGATTGTATTCTTTACACAGTTCAATCAAAGAATCTTTTTCTTCATTATTTAAATGATCTGTCCGTAGACAACTTTCTAGTTTCTCAAGTCGATAGCTTTTATAGTTTTCATTCACTCTGTCTGAGTTATTTTCATTTAATTTTAATATTTTCTTATTTAAAATAACAACATCTATTTATTCTAAACTAACACAAGGTATAGGAAAAGTCACATCCTCATCGGTTGAATTAAGTGCGGTTGTAATGCCTTTGTCATTATTTACGGTGATAATAATACTCGGGCATAAAAGTACTCCTTCAGCTAACTCTATGCGTGGAACAATTCCATGTTGAACCTCTTCATTGTTAGTTATTTTAATAGGAATGACACATTCGGTTCTTGCTTTGACCGTTATGGTTGATTCCATGATTTTCTCAATATTTTCGACTTGGTCATTTATGTTTTCATAACATAAACTGAATTTCTTTTCCGCGAGTTTTACAGTTTTGGTGCTATAATCTATTGTGCTTTTATATTTATTTAACATATCACCTTCTATTATACCGTTACCACCAATAGGGAACTCATCATCAACGATGTGGAGTATTAAATTTATATTTCCTATGAACTCCAATTCGACATAACCTTAAGTCCTGGTAGGTTTGTCTACTTTATCGATTCCCTTTAAATCAGCTAAAATATCATGATGAATTTCAGCGTCCTTTGGTACAACGTTTTTCTTAATGAGGCTAATATTTGCATCAGTGTCTATAAGAAAATCTATATATCTTTTATTATCTTTCAAAATTAATGACACAAAATAACAATTATTATTTATCGCGGTTATGAGCCTCTCTACTAATCTATTTCCTTTTGGTTGGCTCGCGCCATCAGGTTTTATTCGTTTTTTGGTTTGACGAAGAGTTTTTATTTAGATAACGATTACTACTAGATGAGTCAGTTTTATTGGGTGAATTTTTATTTTGCAAATGATAGCACTCTTCTTATGACCCTTCTTTTTACAATAATTGCAAAATTTTAGGTTTTTATTATTATTATTAGGTCCCAAAAATGATCTGATTCTACAATTTACTACAGTATGGCCTGGTTTGTTGCATTTATAGCAGTGCTTGGTGTTAGATATATTTAAGTTTTGAAATTCGGATATTTCATATTTAGGTACTTTTAAGCTGCTCCTCTTCGATTACTGCCATTGAAATAGCATCTTCTAACGTTTTAGGTTGTAGAGCTTTTAATATTAAGTTTAAGTCTTTATTAAAACCTGTAATAAATACGCTTAAGGCTTGTGATTTGAGTAACTCAACGCATGCTTGTCGGGCTTCTTGCGTTTGGTATGTTGTATCTAGTGAATTTATTAATTTGACGTAACAATTTTCGACCTTATTTGCATATGCTAAAACGTTTTCGTTATGATTTTGTTTGCAACTGCTTAGTTCTAAATGGCATTGACCAATCGTTCGTTTTTCTGTGTATGTATCTAATAAATAATTTTTTAAATCATCCCAAATTTGAAATTCGTGATTTCTTATCATTGATCTGGCGTAATCCGTGAATTTTGTTATAATTATCTGAAGTAGTATTTTTTGTAGATTTGGATTTATTAAATTATTAACCGTATCACATTTGTCTAAAAATTCATGTATACGCGCCTTACTGCCATCAAATTTAGTTAGCATTCTTTGAGCCATTTTTAGTGAAATATAACTATTTTGTACATTCATTGATTCACCAGAATTTACGCTTTGAGGTATGATTAACACTAATTTACACTTTTCACAATTGAACACTTCCGATGATTGGCAGATGATCCCGTACAGGAAAGATCCTTTATAATGGTGCTTAATAAATATTGGCGGCGTACTCACAGTAATATAATTACTTGAAGATCTCGTTGACATAGTAGTTGACGTGATGACTTGATGAGCAGGAGACTGGGCAGCGTAAGCGGTTGAACTTTGATCTTCGGATCGCTTAAGATACGTTTTGTCCAATCCCGTAGAACTTGTCGTAATGCTCAGGACCGTTGTTTGTAGAAGAACCGGAGCTTAAGGACTCCGACGAAGGTCTCGTACAATCAGAGATGTAAGGCTCTGACCAAGATCTCGAACTATCGACGTGAGGTGGTCTTCAATCAATCCTAAACTCTAACACCAATTTGTGATGGCCCGAGCGGTGGCGTTGCTGGTAGGTGTGTGGGAGACACTGATTGAGACACGGTTTGAGGTTATTTAAACACTTTACTACGATTTTATGTCAAGCAAACGTTATAAACTTATAAGTAATATTACTAAAATTACTGACTGTGATAACCTTAATATTGGACTTCAAATATTGAGTCCAAATACTGATTACTTCTTGTACTGATTTATTCTGACTGCTTATTCTGACTGACTACTAAGAGCTATGGTAACTATTTATATACAGGATCATTACTGGAAGGGGTAGATAGTACCACAACCCTTGTTCCTTCATTATATATCTTAATCAATTACATTAACAGCTAATTTGTGATCCTTAATGTTATAACTAATTGTAAACAAATATCATCAACTTAGGGGAACAACAAACAGTTGATTACTTAATGACTTACAAACAGATAGTAATGATTTCTTTGAGAAATGTAAACAAATCATGATGTCCATTACATGACCATTACAGTAATGTAAATAAGGATAGAAAAAGCGACTTTTTTTATACTATGTAGTGAAGTGGCATGGACGATTTCTTGCAAGTTTACTTCTACCTACCACAATCTTCGTTAAACGACTATGTACTAAAAAGTTGATCATTAAAAAAAGTACACTACGCGCAAAATGGATGCATGGTTACGAAAATAAATTTAATTAAAATGAATCTGCATAGTTGTATTATTATATTGGTGATTCAACTGACCCGGTTCCATATCACCCATTGACGGCTACCTCAGTGGACGCGTGTTCGACAACATAGTTTAAGTGGCAAAGTTAAAATAAAATAACACTTAACATTCATTCGTGCCAGACGAAGGACAAGAAGCGCATTACACTGCGCACGCGCCGCTCACCATGGCACACGGCGACACCAGTACTACCGTCCCAGAAAGCTTAGAAGAACTCATTGTGATGCTTAATTTATTTGTGTTCCTGCTGATTCTCGCGACGGCCATATACGGAGTGACGTCATGGTGCCTACTCAAGAAGTTTCGCCATTTCAGAAACTATGTGTTGCTCAGTGCAGTTATAACAAAATTTATGCTGACAATAGTATTTTTTATGCCAGTACCAAATTTTGAGGAATTCGTCATGAATGTATCTTTGTTTTATTATCATTTAGTTATTATTTGTTGTCTATTTTATATTATCGGATCGCATAATTATTGGTTGCCAGTATTGTGCTACATTTTTTATGTTGATTTTGTTAAAGTGTTTCGTCTTGACATTAGTAGAAGATACCTTAAGAGTAGCCTATTTGCCTGGGGTTTACCTTTTATATTATCTTTGTTCTATATTAGTATGTTCTTTAAATTTGAATTTGGTTTTTGGATAAAAATCAGCTGGAGCCTGGTCTTAATACCCGTGGTGATAAACTTTGTTATTTTTGGAATTGTTTTATACTCTTTATGTCGTGTAAGGGAAGCTGGTGCGAGTACACATATAAACAAATGGCGGCGCTTCTACATAGCTTCGTTGATTTTCGTACTCAGTAATGTGATTATATTACCTAGTATAGTTGAATCATTCGATATAGATTTCGTATGGTACATTGATCTTCTACTGTGGTCAGGAGAAAGTTTAAACACAATGGCATTGTCTTTATCTTTAATTTTATTTAAAAATAACCGGGAATTGTGGCGGGAATTTCTGGATAAGAGATCAAAACCAAACTCACTAGAAATAAATATTCCTCGACAAAATAACACAACAAATGTTTAACGCTTAAAAATAAAGTATAAGTATTAAATGATTAGTCTCTGTAACCGGTTTCGTTACACGATTGACCGTTCAGCCAGATAAACATTGGCCGAACTTAGTTATGAGAATTGTAAAATTATTATTTCATTTTATATACCTATGGAAAAATAAGCAAAACAATCATAGGGCATCAAAAATTCGTCCGCATCACTATCAACAGGAACAGTAATTAAAATTCTTTCGCCAAGAAACAGATACGTGAAAGGTAAAAACCGAGTGGCCCTCGGACTCTATGGATCTAATGTTTAAATCCTCTAACGGTCTGAACATATAACTTCCAATCAGTTTGGAATAGTTTCGTCGTTTGAGGTTTTCTTCACCAGCACAGCCCATCGTGCTAAGTAGATGGTGGCGGATGGCGCAAAAATATCGACACATGTTGCACTTCACACCATATTTCTTTAGCTAATAGAGGTTCACTACTGGACAAAGGCCTCCCCCGAGGCTTTCCACAATGCCTAGTCTTGGGCTTCCCGCGACCTTGACATAGGTTTGCCCAACTTCCAGGGCATTCCCTCTGGTCTCTTCCCACCGTCGCGTAGCAGGCCGTTAGGTTCTAAAGCAGCACCACGGCTGCAACAATTTGATGTCAACATTATTTATATATACATGAAACTGTAATATGAATGTGATCCAACAATAAACCAAATAATTATATAAATTATTTCTAGACAAAACAAGTTTGATGACCTTATCTTTTGACATATAAAAAACAACCAAATTCATCTGTAGGCCTAGTATGAGTTTTCAATACGTAACTCGTTCGATCGTATCGAGCGCGTTTGCCTCAGCGATTGGCCCGCTTCAAGGTCGTAAGAACTCTCAACCAATGAGAGCGCCAAACGCGCTCGACATCGACGATAGAGTTTCGTATTGAAAACTCATACTAGGCCTACAGAGCTCGAAACAGAGTGTAAACAAAGGCACCAATGTTTCTCAAGATTACGGATATGAATCCTTCGGTTACGTTTTTTCTACATGTCTATTTATTTAGGTAACCAACAGCTATACCTACATAATATATTTTACAAAATATGAGTTATACAGTTATAAACTATTGCCTTATAGTTTCAATTAAAAATAATATGCACCACATTTTCTGTTATTGAGTGCTCGGAGACCCACGTTAAAAAGCCTACTAGCGAGATTTTGTAGAATTTGTGTTGTCAAAAGTGTCTACGGCGTAACTTTTTCACTTTTAGTCGTATATATATTTGGTAATATAATAATTTAGTACAGCTGTCTTTTCACCTACATACTGTAAATTCATGTTACCATTCCAAACGAGGAGGATTGCTAGATTATAGTCGTTAATGTGACGAGATTTTTCTTCGCTATTGATTCGGTTACGATGTGTACGATTACGGTATGAGTTATATTTATGCGTCTAATAATTGATAACACGATCATGTAATGTTGGGAATACTTTTTTTCTGGGACAGAACATGTAACGTATTTATTAATAAAATCTGCTACCTCCTCAACAGTCGATACTTGCATTATTGGTGAATTTTATACCCACAACATTAGATGGAATGCTGTAAGCCCCTAAACTGGTATTTACGACGCCAGAAATAGTGTTCTAAGTATAGTGCTACACGTAATAGAATCAATTAAGTGTAAAATTATAATAAAATAATAAAAAAAAATACCAGTTTCTGATTTATTCCTTTGTATGTACCTAATTATCTATCTACATGTCAAATTCGAATTTTCTAGTTCATTTGGAACTGGGTTATAATTTTGATCTATGGGTTAGGCAGTGATAAAAATGACGATTTTTGGATGTTAATGTTTAAATAACTGTTTGGGATATGTTTATGAAATTTAGAATACATTTGTATCTTGCAAGTCTCAATATATGAGCTAAATTTGACATGTTTATGTGAAACAGTTTTTGAATAATAAGGGGGTCAAAAGTAGCTCTAAATGGTTCGTGTAATCATAAACATACGGTACTGCTCGCCATCTGTTACTTGTAATTGGCTAGACACGCTAGCGCGTGTCTAGGTTCATAGGGCAAGACATGAGAATTACAGAGGGGACAAACTAGCGTCAGAAAAATCTGTAGTCGTCAATTAACTACATAATAAAAAAACACACTTTCATCGTTAACTAATATGACGTCACGTATCTTAAGACCTAACCAATATGAATTTCATCTCTTGGGTATCACACTAAGTGGGCGTACCGCCCGCACCTCCCTCGGCCCCCGTTTTCGTCATACCCCCGCACAGGAACCCCGTACAGGAACGCGGGTTCCTGTACCCCGTGGGCGAAGACTCATTTAAACGGTCCGTCTATATATCTGTTCTCTCGCATTCAATTTAGCCCCCCATGGAGCAATATTAGCACGGAATAGAAAATTTCATCTATCTGTTTAGTGAATATTAGACAGTGGTGCATCTTTTTCTTTCTATTACATAAGAAAAGGACAGAAGATTTTGCGATCAAAAATACATCAATTTATATCAGGAGGGTAACAACCTAATCTAGTTATAAAAAAAAATTGACAACGTCACATTTACTTATATAATATTTGAATATTATTTTAACTAAAGTTTTTAAGACAATTTATTTACTTAAAATACAATAAATATTAAATTATGTGGATAAAAACCTAATCTAATTTAGTAAAAATATCAAACAATACGGAAAATATATAGTATTTACTTAAGGTGAGAAGTTATTTCTGCACTAAAACACAATTTCTGTAGCTAAAACTGCAAAAGTTATAGGACCAGAGTATAGTAAGTATAGGGTTAAAGAGTGACAACTCTGCGGTAAAATTTGCATGTATGGAAAGTGCTACCCTCTTACATTTGGCGGGTGAACAACTACTAGCGAATGATATACGTAGCTATGCGTATGTAACTATGTTTATCATAGCTACGTACCTGTGCAAACGTAGCTACGTGTAGGTATATTATAGCTAAGTACCTATACGTACATACATAGCTATGTATATAGGTCTGGGTTTTCAAATGATTAAAAAAAGTATTCAATAATTTATTTAGTTTATGAATGTTAACTTCACAGCTGACAGTATATAAACAAAATCGTTAGATAGAACATTATGCCAATTATGAAGTACACAGAAATAATATTACAAATTAGCCGAAAGTGTCACAAATTAACAGTTTGGGGTTGAAACTTTGCAACTGGGATTAAAGCTGAGATGATGAGTAGTTATGGTCTGTCTCCACAAAAGTACCGATTATTTGTTGAATGCCTGTAACATACAATGCAAGGTCATTACCAGTTCACATTATTACGCGGTCCATGAAGAACCCCAAAAAAAAAAATGTCCTTACAAGTTGAATAACTTTTGTCTTTAGTAAAGAATCTGCGGCTATTTTGTAACAACACATAACAATGGTAATTTGTTTTTCTGCATCCTCATCATGGGCCAGTTTGATGATGTAGCGCGTAGGTCGTGTCGCGTAATTAAAACTCAGATAAATCGAACTTTGTGTATTGCACGAATGTAAAAGAGTACAATGTATTTGACGTGTACAATGACGCGATACAAGAGTGTGATCAAGGAATGGACTGTAATGTAATAATGATGTAGAATATAATAATAATGCTTAATGGTGTCTTACAAGCTATGCCCTCACTTAAATACTAACTATCTCTAAATAATAGTGGGGTAACCAATAGCAAATCAGCTTGCTGTCCTGCGATGTCCACGCGGTGTTGCGTGCGTTCTTGCTGCTGATTCGTTGATCGAGGCAGGCCACGGCGTATGATTGGTTAATGTAGAAAGCGCGCCAGTTCAGTCTGCACGTGCTAGACGACTCACTATAGTTCCCACGGACGTTGACCGTTGGTCCTGCAGATGTGTTCCGGTGTGAGATTTATGGGAACCCTCGCTGCGGGAGTCAGGGTCGCAGGGACGCGCGCCATGACTTCCGCGTTCCTCGGTGTGATCTGGTGTGATTTATAGTCGACCTTTGTGTAGCGCCTGCTACAATAAAAAGAATATGGCTCATATAGGATAGAGAATAAATATAGCGCTTTGAAGCAAAATTAAGTTTGTGTGAAGTCAAATAACTAAGATGTTTTATTTTTACCATGTAAATTAGTTGCGTTCATGTTATGCAAATGCTGAAATAATAATCTAAAATCCCTGTTTCTTCTACAATTTTCAGACTACGCAAAACCCAATTGAGGAGAGACTTTTTGGAAGGACTGCATTTTTTGCAGAGTTCATACAGAAATAAGCCCTTTCACAAAGTCACAAGGGCCTATTTCTCTGTAGAGTTCATACAGAAATAAATCCTTTTGAAAAGTCACCCCTCAATTGATTGTAAATATGATGTAGCTAGCACTACACAAAGGTGGACTATAAATCACACCAGATCACACCGAGAAATGCGGCAGTCATGGCGCGCGTCCCTGCGACCCTGACTCCCGCAGCGAGGGTTCCCATAAATCTCACTCCGGAACACATCTGCAGGACCAACGGTCAACGTCCGTGGGAACTATAGTGAGTCGTCTAGCACGTGAAGACTGAACTGGCGCGCTTTCTACATCAACCAATCATACGCCGCGGCCTGCCTCGATTCACGAATCAGCATCAAGAACGCACGCAACACCGCGTGGACATCGCAGGACAGCAAGCTGATTTGCTATTGGTTACCCCACTATTATTTAGAGATAGTTAGTATTTAAGTGAGTGCATAGTTTGTAAGATACATTATTATATTCTACCTTATTATTATATTCTACATCATTATTACATTACAGTCCATTCCTTGATCACACTCTTGTATCGCGTCATTTTACACGTCAAATACATTGTAAGGAAAATACCAGACGGTACACTGCGCATCATGTGGATCCGGCTACTTCCACCCTCATTACGCGCTGTCCTCACCGTGAGCAACACTACAGACTTGGAAAAGTTATCGCAAGTAGCAGACAGTGTAATGGACAGTATCGCGCAACCTAACCAGGTCGCGCAGATTTCACGCACGAGCGATGTGGCTGCCCTACACGATCAAATAAGGCAGTTATCTCTGGAGCTGGCAGAACTCAAGAACAGGCAGGAATCCAGACCACGATCACACAGATCATCCGACAGACGGCGTTCAAGATCGCGCTCAACAAGCAACGATAATAGCAACCGCAAGTATTCAGAACAATCACTTATCTGTTATTATCATCGCAAGTACGGCACAAACGCACGTAAGTGTACACGTCCGTGCAATTTCAACAACAACAGTGCCCAGTCGGAAAACTAACGCCTGCGTCGGTTGAGGCGGCAACTGACGCGAACAATACTTCTCACCGCCTATTCATAACTGATAGGAATTCGCGTCTGTCATTTCTAATTCATACGGGCGCAAACGTCTCCGTGATACCGAGGACAAAAGGCGGGAAAGCAAAACAAACCGATTTCTGTTTGTACGCAGCAAACAACACGATCATTCCAACGTACGGAGAGAAAACCCTACAACTGGATCTCAACCTACGACGGCCGTACACCTGGAAATTCATCGTCGCTGCAGTCAGCAAACCCATCATCGGTGCAGACTTTCTGAAGCGTCATCAACTGCTTGTCGACATAGCCGGCCGACGTCTCGTCGACAAAGTTACCAATCTGACCGTCAGAGCATCAGTCATTCGTTCCGCCGAACCTACAGTTCGAAGTATCGACATGGAACAGCCGTATCACCAGCTCCTCAGTAAGTTTCCTGATATCCTGCGACCATCAAGCATGAAGGATACTCCCAAACACAGGGTAGAACACCACATCGAAACTACTGGCCCGCCAGTGTTCAACAAGTGCAGACCTCTTCCTCCATATCGCTACCTGCCCGTGAAGAAAGAATTAGAGCTCATGATGCAGCAAGGAATTTGCCGACCAAGCAAAAGCCCTTGGTCCAGTCCGCTACACGTCGTTCCTAAGAAAAACGGCGACTTACGCATCTGTGGTGACTACAGAAGACTCAATGACGTCACCAGACCCGATCGCTATCCAGCCCCACGCCTCAAAGATTTTACCTACCTGCTTCACGGCAAGAAAATCTTCAGCACTCTCGATTTAAACCGAGCCTACTCTCAATTACTGATCTTCGAACCTGATATCGAGAAGACAGCGATCACTACACCATTCGGTTTATTCGAATTTCCACGAATGTGCCCAGGTCTCAAGAATGCCGGACAGACATTCCAACGATTCATAAACGAAGTACTCAACGGAATAGACTACGCGTTCCCATTCATCGACGATGTTATCGTTGCATCTGAAAATGAAGCAAGCCACATCGGAGATCTGCAGGAAGTTTTACGCCGATTCGACACGTATGGTGTCACTATAAATCCCTCTAAGTGTGTTTTCGGCAGCGAAACCGTCAAGTTCCTAGGTTATGAAGTATCAAGCAAGGGAATCAAACCACTTCAAGACAAAGTCAGAGCAATCACAGAGTACCCAAAACCCGAAACCATTCAAGACTTACGAAGATTTATGGGCATGATAAATTTTTATCGAGACAGTGTTCCAAACGCAGCCAGTATTCAATCACCGCTCAATGCGTTCCTTCATAACTCAAAAAAAAACGAGACAAAACGGAAGTAAAGTGGGACAATCAATCGACAAAAGCTTTTGAGTTGTGCAAACAGAGCATAATAAACGCTGCTTTATTGTCTTACCCATCCAGTTCGCCAGAGGACCAAATCGCTATTTTTTCGGACGCCTCAGCTACCTGCGCCGGGGCATCTCTACAACAAAGGCGAAACAAAGAACAATGGATGCCACTCGGATTTTTTCTAAAAATTTTTCGGAAAGACTAAAGAAGTACTCGACTTTCGATCGGGAGCTCTCATCAATACATATGGCAGTAAAACATTTCCGAAAGATGTTTGAAGGCAAAGAACTCGTGATTTACACTGACCATAAACCGCTGACCTACGCAATTCGTAAGCCTCCTTCCGATAACGACACACCACGGCGAATCCGGCAGCTACAGTTTATCAGCGAGTTCACTACTGACATTCGACACGTGAGCGGAGCTCAGAACGTTGTAGCAGATGCATTATCACGCGTCGAAACTATCGACGTGCCATCACCTATCAACTACGACGAGTTATCTCAAGCTCAAGAAAACGACAGTTGTATCCCGACATTGTCTCAACAGACCAACATACAACTCAAGAAAATCATTTTACCGGGTACTAACAAGCCAATATTCTGCGAAACATCAACGTCACATGTTCGTCCCTACTTAACAGCTGATTTTCGTCGCATAGCTTTCAACGCCGTGCACAGCCCAAGCCACCCAGGAGTACGATCCACACGGAAGCTGATGCAAGAGCGATTCTTTTGGCCGTCAATGAATACCGACATCGGCCAGTGGACTAAGACATGCAATTCGTGTCAGCTCTCCAAAGTACAGCGACACAATCATAGTGACATCGCAACATTCCCACCGAGCGAACGATTTCAACATATTCACGTTGATATCGTTGGACCGCTACCGACGTCAGCATGTGGACACAAATACTTGCTCACGATGATCGACCGGTGCACACGATGGCCTGAAGCTGTACCACTTCAGGAGACAACCGCTGAAATCGTCGCAAGAAAACTTTACGAAGTGTGGATATCTCGTTTCGGTTGTCCAACAAGAATCACTACTGATCAAGGACGACAGTTTGAAAGTCGATTATTCCGAGACCTCGCTCAATTACTCGGCGTAGAAAAAACCCGTACTACTGCATACCACCCGCAGAGTAACGGAATCGTCGAACGCTGGCACAGGACATTAAAAGCCGCACTCATGGCTAGGCTAGAAAACAACAACAAATGGATCGACGAATTGCCTGCTGTTCTAATGGGTCTCAGAGCCGCTATCCGCTCCGACTCTAACACAAGCGCAGCGCAACTCACGTACGGTCAAGCAATACGCCTACCAGGCGATTTCATATCACCAACACCAGCTACACCGAAAATAGACCACGACTACGTCAATCACCTGCAAGAAGTTATCACCAAGCTCACACCTACATACAAATCGCATGCAAACAAGCGATGTATGTTCGTGCACAACGACCTACAAACATGTAGCCACGTGTTCGTACGCGATGGCACCGTCCGCAAACCTCTGCAGCATCCATATCAAGGTCCATACAAGATCATCGAACGTAAAGAAAAGTACTTTACAATCCAATTACCAGGGCGAATTAGCAATATATCGATAGATCGCCTCAAACCTGCGTACACAATCAACACAGAAGATGATCCCGGGCATACGAACAGCGAGATCAATCAAGCACCTGCAGCTACCACAGATGAGCAACCCACCCTGCATCCAGACCCGCATACAAGGGAACAACGTACCAGATCAGGCAGGATCGTCAAGACGCCTGCACGCTACGTACGCTTTGCTAAAAAGGGGGGAATAGTGTAGCTAGTACTACACAAAGGTCGACTATAAATCACACCAGATCACACCGAGAAATGCGGAAGTCATGGCGCGCGTCCCTGCGACCCTGACTCCCGCAGCGAGGGTTCCCATAAATCTCACTCCGGAACACATCTGCAGGACCAACGGTCAACGTCCGTGGGAACTATAGTGAGTCGTCTAGCACGTGAAGACTGAACTGGCGCGCTTTCTACATCAACCAATCATACGCCGCGGCCTGCCTCGATTAACGAATCAGCATCAAGAACGCACGCAACACCGCGTGGACATCGCAGGACAGCAAGCTGATTTGCTATTGGTTACCCCACTATTATTTAGAGATAGTTAGTATTTAAGTGAGTGCATAGCTTGTAAGACAACATTATTATTATATTCTACATCATTATTACATTACGGTCCATTCCTTGTTCACACTCTTGTATCGCGTCATTTTACACGTCAAATACATTGTACTCTTTTACATTCGTGCAATACACAAAGTTCGATTTATCTGAGTTTTAATTATGCGACACGACCTACGCGCTACAATGAATTGGAACAATTTGGGATGGTAATAAATGTTGTGTTCACACAAATATTGAGCTAACTTAATTCTACTTACGATTCAAATTAACTGTAGGTGTTGCTGAACAAATAAGACGACCTCCTCACTGTCGTGATTGATCAAAATGGTGATCACATATTCTTTTGTTCTTATAAATCTTCATATGATCACTTTCTCTTACTTGGCTGCCAACAGCGACTATCCAAGTAGTGAACAAATCAGGGTCCTTTTCAGAGTTTGGGAAGGAGAAGGAGGAGGAGGAGAAGGGGTACATCGTGTGCAACTAGAATTGGATTGAAATTTGTATCAGAATTTAGCCAAAAGTAAAAAAAGAATTGAATTATAGAACATAAAAACCTTTTTACTTATATAGATAATACTACCGTATTACCTACCCTACCGGGTACAGTAATAACCACTTACGTAAAGCATCACAGTCAAAAATACAATATTTTCTTGGGAGTTGAAACATGATAACAAATCATAAAAATTGAACTTCAACTTCAACTCTTGATCAATAGCCCTTGTGGAAGAGACTCCACAATTTTGCCAATAACACATGCATACATCATATCAATCTTTGTTATATTCATTAAACAGAAGTCTAAATAAAATAAAATTGTTTGATTTTCGAAAAATGTAAAATTGATTGTTGAAAAAATAAAAATATGACACTTGATCTTTATTTGACACTTGGGATAAGATGGCTGCCAAGTTGTTCACTCGCCAGAGTTCAGATGTCGCTGTCGACTGTAGAAATTGATGAAGTGTTAAGTGTGCCCCCCTTGTACAGGACACAAAAAACAACCCACTCCTACTAGTTTTTCTCGCATTATTGATAGAGTATGAAAGAAGTTAATATTAATAAAAATGAAAAATATGTTGCCCTAATAATGTAAAATTACTACCAAATGGTGGAAAACGAGAAAAAAATAAACAAACGCGAAATATCATGGTTGAAATAAAATAGGCAAAAGGCTTGGTTGGTAAAGTTGTAGCAGACGCGTACCGCCTTGGGTTGAAAAGAAAAAAATGTGTGCGTGTACTAGTGTTCACACGTAAGAAGTGAAACTTCTTAGAAAAAGATGGCGCGTAACGGAAAAATGTGACGCGTAACCGAAAAATGTGACGGTAAATTTTTTTCCAACGCCGATAAAGAAGTTTCACTTCAATTACGTTGCGCGAAAGCGCCACCTGTTGGGTAATTACATAACACACTATCAATAGTAATGGTTTTCACACATTTTGAGAACACCTGACAGGTTGTGAAGAATATTAGTGTTCAAAATTATGAATACTAGAAAATGTGACAAAAATAATAAATAAAAAAGATGGTTCTCGTCCAACGCTTGGTTGAGAGTGTCAGATTTTTAGGTTATTTTTTCATGGCTGCGTATTGTTTCTAATCTTTTGGTTTGTGTGTTTGTTTTGTCTTGTTGGTGGACTAATTGTACATCAAAAGGTAAGTCGGTTTTATTATGGATGACCCCCTGATGGGGGCGGAGGATTACCTCCTGATATCCCAAGAGCATCTAAGAGACCTCTAGCTGAGCCTAATAATGTAAGCTCTGAGGCTAAGAAGACTCGCTCTCCAGCGGAATCGATCCAGTCTGTATATACCAAACCTGGATACGAAACCAATGCAAAATTAAGTTTGCACAGTTCCTACATAAGCATAATGTGGAAGGCATTAAAGAGGGAGGCATCAAAAATATGGGTCGGAATAAAATTTCCATAGACTTTAAGTCAGCTGACAACGCAAACAATTTCTTATCACTCGGTGTATTGGAGAGCAACAAATACGAGGCTTATATTCCAAAATTCCACATTTTTAGGATGGGTGTTGTTAGAGACATCCCCACAGAATGGTCTCTTGAAGAGCTTGTTGAAGGAATTTCTTGCAATGGTAACTTTGCCGAGGTGATCAGAGCTAGGCGTTTAAATGTAAAATCCCGAAAGGATGGCTCCACATCCTGGATCCCTTCTAATTCGGTGGTCCTTACATTTTTAGTACAAAAGCTGCCCGAAAGAGTCTTTTGCTATAATGCATCGCTTCCAGTTTCCATATACCAATTCCCTACCATCCAATGCCGTAACTGCTGTCGCTTTGGTCACATAGCAAATCAGTGCAGATCACAGCCGCGCTGCTACAGTTGCTCCCAAAACCACAGTGGTGATTCTTGTTCAGTGAAGGACTCGGTTTTCTCACGTTTCCTTTGTCGTGGTAGTAATCACAGAGCTATTGACCCAAAATGCCCCGAGCATGCCCGTCAGATGGCTATAAAAACAGTTATGTCTCAGGAAAATATTAGCTACCTGGAAGCTTCAGTAAGGTATCCTCAGCCAAGGCGTCTCTTCTCTGAGGCTGCTGCTACTCCTCGTCTATCCCATACTTTACCTCAAAATGTGCAATCTCCTCCTTTACAACCTGCTACCTCTCCAGTAACTTCCTACAAAAAAACTGTTTTCACTCCTCGTCGTTCCCAATCTGTCTTAGGCAAGTCCTATGACACTTACACTCAAAATTCTATAGTAGCCTCTCCTTCTTCTTCACAACCTAATGGTTGTGCTCTTGTTTCTCCTTCTGAAACCTCTCCTCTTACCACTCCCAATGATAATCTGGTTGAACTTCTCCTCTGCTCTCTTATTAATATGCTCTCCAAATTCTGAGAGTCCCTACCGTACAATGTCTCTGTTCTAGTAGAACAATTACTATCTGTGTTATCTCAAAACAATCTTCCCAATGGATCTCAAAGTTCTACAATGGAATTGTAGAAGCATCCAACGTAACAAGCAGGATGTGATCTTCCTAATAAACAATTTTAAACCATCTGTCTTTGCTGTATCGGAGCTTGCATGGCTTAGGCCTGGATCCCATTTCAGGATACCAGGCTTCTCATGTCTCCGCGATGACAGAGATGATGGAAGGGCAGGTTCTGCCCTTTTAGTCAATAGATGTCTTAAGTTTACGCAAATTCCCCTACCAAATCATTGTTCAGGTCTTCATGTTGTTGCCGCTAGGGCTTCAGATATTTCTTTTATCTCTGTATATATTCCCCATCCCAATCCTAACATTATTTCTGAACTCAGATCTATCCTTTCTGCTATTCCTCCCCCCATTATTCTCTTGGGTAACTTTAATTGTAGAAATATACTTTGGGGATCCCATTGCAATGATCCTTTTTCTTCCTGTCTGTTGGATCTTCTGGATGACATTAATTTATGTATCCTGAATGATGGATCTGCCACTCGCAGAGTTTCTCCATTCCAAAACATTAGTGTCCCAGATCTGTCTTTTTGTTCTCTGTCTATAGTCTGCCATCTATCCTGGTCAGTGTTATCAAATTCCTTTGGAAGTGATCACTTACCTATTTCTATTTCTTACTTCCCTCCTTCAGCTGTTCCTCCACCCAAACCATTCCAACCTCTTCTAAAGTACTGTTTTACTCAGGCCAACTGGGATGAATTTTCCAATTGCCTTGACAGAGAAATTGATTCTTTCCCTCGATGTAACTCGTCCAACTTCCTTCTCCTCTATGAGCTTTTTGCTCTTGCTCTTGAC
This sequence comes from Sesamia inferens, assembly GCA_037179545.1. Classification (NCBI taxonomy): domain Eukaryota; kingdom Metazoa; phylum Arthropoda; class Insecta; order Lepidoptera; family Noctuidae; genus Sesamia; species Sesamia inferens. The sequence goes on along the minus strand of CM073949.1, from coordinate 2,081,079 downwards.
CATCTTCGTGATTCCGCTCCTGGTATAGATGGCATACCCTATTCTTTCATTAGGAAATCTTCAAACTCCTGCAAAACAAACACACACAACATGGTAGAGCGTGTGAGTGCTACACTGTAGGCAGTCTCCGAATGGGGCAATGCCAATCTTGTAGCATTCAATGCCGCCAAAACACAGGCGTGTCTTTTCACCGCCAAAAGGAGCCCGTTCACCTCGGCTCCTACTTTTCAGAATGTATTCTTGGAGTGTACCGACCGCCTTCAGCTTTTGGGAGTTGATATTTCCTCGAGCCTTAACTTTGGGCGGTTCATTGAGTCCAAGGCCAGGGTGGCTGCCAGAAAACTAGGCGTCATCGCGAAGGTCCAGCGGTACTTCACACCAAGGCAGCTTCTAATTTTATACAAAGCACAGGTCCGCTCGTGTGTGTATTTGGGCAGGTGCTGCGAAATGTCACCTTGCCACTTTGGATTCGGTGGAGAGGCGTGCGAAGAGGCTGATTGGCGACCCAGACTTAACTCGAAACGGTCTCCAAAGCCTGGAGCACAGGCGTAGAGTAGCCAGCCTTTCGGTCTTCTATAGGATGCATTCTGGTGAGTGTGCAAGGGAATTGCATGATTTAATTCCCCCATCTCCGTTCCATCATCGGACGACCCGTCGTATGGCGAGTTTCCACCCTTACGTTGTTGATACCACTGCGATCCGGACGAAGCGTTTTGCTTCCTCCTTTATACCGCGTACAACGAGGGACTGGAACAATTTGCCAGCGTCGGTGTTTCCGTCACATTACAATTTGTGTGTCTTCAAGGCTAGAGTGAATAGGCTCTTAATAAACTAGCGCGCTTTACCATTGCGGCGGGATTGCGGTCAAGCGACAAGCGCTGGTTTATAATTTATAAAAAAAAAAAAAATCTTTTCTGGCGAAATTCCTCCTTCTGTAGCGCGTAGGTCGTGTCGCGTAATTAAAACTCAGATAAATCGAACTTTGTGTATTGCACGAATGTAAAAGAGTACAATGTAATTGACGTGTATAATGACGCGATACAAGAGTGTGAACAAGGAATGGACCGTAATGTAATAATGATGTAGAATATAATAATAATGTTGTCTTACAAGCTATGCACTCACTTAAATACTAACTATCTCTAAATAATAGTGGGGTAACCAATAGCAAATCAGCTTGCTGTCCTGCGATGTCCACGCGGTGTTGCGTGCGTTCTTGATGCTGATTCGTTAATCGAGGCAGGCCACGACGTATGATTGGTTGATGTAGAAAGCGCGCCAGTTCAGTCACGTGCTAGACGACTTGCTATGATTCCCACGGACGTTGACCGTTGGTCCTGCAGATGTGTTCCGGGGTGAGGGTGAGATTTATAGGAACCCTCGCTGCGGGAGTCAGGGTCGCAGGGACGCGCGCCATGACTTCCGCGTTTCTGTGTGATTTACAGTCGACCTTTGTGTAGCGGGTAAGAGGACATGTGTAGCATTTGTACAATGCTACAATACTCCACTGTAGTGCGTAATGAGGGTGGAAGTAGCCGGGTCCACACGATGCGCAGTGTACAGTCTGGTATTTTCTGTCCGGCTAGTTCCCGCATTTTTCGCAACAGCTGTGAGGGTTTCTGATCTCCGAGTTCCATCTCATCCATCAGCTTCTGCAGCTTTCGGCTCTCGGATTCCTCGTAGACGCTGATGAGTCGGGACTTCAGGGCTTCGTACTTGTTTTCAATGGGCGGGTTGGTTATAATATCACTTACTTGCTGAAGTGCGTCCAGGCCTAGTCGGGCGATAGCTGCTTGATAGCGCGCGTCATCACCTTGCCTCTGTGGCGCCATTACCGCTTCGAAGTGTGTAAACCATAGTCTGGGATACGCCGGCCAAAAGTCAGACAGCCGTGCTTGTAGTGTGAGCGTGTCGACTTGCCCTCCTACCTGTGTTGCGTTGCTGGTCGCCATCCTGATTACTCTTCTGGTGTATCACGCAGCAATACCGTGAATATAGCCTCTTGAAATCCTAGTGGTGAGACCCGCTTGTGGGAAGCCACTAGAATGTGCTAATCACGAGTATCGTTACGTCTGTCTTGATTCACGTCGCTTAGGTCACCACTGTAGCGCGTAGGTCGTGTCGCGTAATTAAAACTCAGATAAATCGAACTTTGTGTATTGCACGAATGTAAAAGAGTACAATGTAATTGACGTGTATAATGACGCGATACAAGAGTGTGAACAAGGAATGGACCGTAATGTAATAATGATGTAGAATATAATAATAATGTTGTCTTACAAGCTATGCACTCACTTAAATACTAACTATCTCTAAATAATAGTGGGGTAACCAATAGCAAATCAGCTTGCTGTCCTGCGATGTCCACGCGGTGTTGCGTGCGTTCTTGATGCTGATTCGTTAATCGAGGCAGGCCGCGGCGTATGATTGGTTGATGTAGAAAGCGCGCCAGTTCAGTCACGTGCTAGACGACTTGCTATGATTCCCACGGACGTTGACCGTTGGTCCTGCAGATGTGTTCCGGGGTGAGGGTGAGATTTATGGGAACCCTCGCTGCGGGAGTCAGGGTCGCAGGGACGCGCGCCATGACTTCCGCGTTTCTGTGTGATTTACAGTCGACCTTTGTGTAGCGGGTAAGAGGACATGTGTAGCATTTGTACAATGCTACACTGGAAAACTCAAATTATAATCCCAATCCTTAAATCGGGTAAGGATCCAAAGCAGTAGTTCCCAAACTTATTTTTCTCGTGGACCACTTTCAAAATTTTACTGGTTTCGGTGGACCCCCTGCTGCTACATTTCTACCACATTCTTAAAGTCGCCAAAAAATAAAAATTGTGTCACTTCTGAGTTCTGTCCCTATATTCCGATATGTAAAATAAAAACGAAAAATGGTACATTTTATATCACTTTATTTATTAAAAGAATAGAAAGAAATATTAAGGTAATATAGGTTCAGGTCATAATTTTAATTAATGGGAAGGATGTATCTGATGGAGTGTCAGCAAACGATCAATGTTTGGCTTTATTTTTGTCAGCAATAACCGCAAATCCCCCCGCTCTGTGATGTTTAATTTGCTCCTTTTTTTTGTTAAGAGGTTTGTAACGGCACTAAAACTCCTTTCGACAAGGTATGACGAGGGAAAAGCTATTAAAAATTTCCTTGCGATTTCCCACAGTCCAGGATATTTTTCGGGTATTTCTGCTTGCAGCCAAAATGTTGGGTAGCCTTTTCTAAATTTCACCTTCAGCTCCTCATTAGTGCTTAGCTCGAGCAGCTCCTCTTGTAATACAACATTGGCCACTTCCGTTTCATCAAATGGATTTATGATCCATGGTGGTATATCCATCGTCAGTATATCTTCAAACCTGGTTTTGAAGTCATCATGCAGGGCACTTAAATGTTGACTGTAGGTATGGATATCCTCATCAATACATTCTACCTGCGACAAGTTTGGAAATTGAGAGAATTCGCGCCGACTAATGTTTTGCTTCATAAATTTCAATTTCCCAAGAAAAGCCGAAATTATCCCCTTTGTTTTTATTAAATTCAGGCTGTCCCCTTGTAACTGCAAGTTAATATCATTAAATTTTTTAAACAAATCTGTCAAATACGCAATGTCTGCTTTGAATTTAATCAAGTTTTCTTTTAAATCTGGATCTCTACTTTCTAAGAACTCTAATATGGAATCGAAAACAGAGTAAAATCTCGTTAAGCATGCACCTTTCGACAACCAGCGTACTTCAGTATGTAAGAGCAGTCGTTGGAAGTCTTCATCATTTTCGTCGCACAATTGAGCAAATAAACGCGTATTCAATGCATTGCTTCTGATTTTGTTGACAGCTTTTATTACAAAATGAAGGGATTGGTTCAACCTGTCACTTAAATGTTTTGCCACAAGATGTTGTCGGTGGATTACGTAATGAATAGCTGTAAGCCCTGGTATAATTCTTTTGAGATGACTTATAAACCCACGATATCGCCCGACCATTGCAGGAGCTCCGTCTGTTGCCACTGAAATAATGTTTGTAAATGGGATCGATTTTTCCGTAAAAAAATTACTCAGGACATTAAATATTGATTCGCCTTTAGTGTCAGTCTCCAAAGTTCTGGCAAATAGCAATTCTTCGTGAATTTCTTCCTCAACAATAAATCGGACATATGCCAATAGTAATGCTTCATTACTGGGTAACGTTGACTCGTCCAGTTGTATAGAAAAATGAGTTTTTTGCAGATGATTGCACAAAAAGCTTTCGATATCAGAGCTCATTTCATCAATGCGTCTTTGTACAGTATTGTTACTTAATGGGATTCTATTTAGTACGTCAAATGGAGATTTGTGCAAAACAGTTTTTAAAACCTCTTCAACAGCGGGTAAAATTAATTGTTCTCCGATAGTGTGCGGTTTTCCAGATTTCGCTATAAGTAATGAGATATTGTAAGATGCCCGCAAGCCATCATCGTTACTTTGAGATGTTGAAGCGAACATACTGTGCACGGTGGGTCTCTTTCCATATTTTTCTTTCAATGTTTGAAAATATTTTAAATCTTTACCTTTTTTTTTCAGTATGACACCTTTTTAGATGATCTTCGAGCTTTGATGGTTTCATAGAGTCATTGCTCAAAACTTTGTTGCATAATAGGCACATGGGCAATTGTTTGTCTGCCTCTGATGGAACAAAACCATATTTCAAATAATCGACACTATATTGTCGACATTTTTTCTTTGCTGTAGCCATGTTTCGTGTCAGTTACCTTACCTGTAAAAAAAATATTTTAGTAACCAAGTTTTTTTCTGAATATAGGTATCACACCGCAGCCTTTGTCAGCACGCGGAAATAGAATTACGGCTTGTAAAGGGACCAAGTAATAAACCGCTGAGACAAATACAGACGTTTTCACAAAACGGTATCAATTTTAAAGTACATAATTTACCACTAATTTTTAATAGTATAAATAAAAATTGGTGTACTCAGTATCGAATACTGATCATATTTGTGTAGGAAAAAATAAAAGTCGAAATCCCAAAATTGTCCATAAAAACGATAACTAAAATTTTATTAAATCAATGAGTTCACGCGCTCCGTGTATTTGCGTATTTTTTGTCTGCGGCTTCATTGTTAAAACGTGACAAACTGGCATCGAAGTTCAAGCCCCGCCCTTTTCCCGTCGTCCGCGCACCGCTCGCTCTTTCCGAAAAGGAATAGTTTTGATAAAATAGTTACATCAAAATCAATTTAAAATGATTATGAAATTACTGTTTTATAAAATTAGTAGTTATTTGCAAGAAAAATTACAAAATTAATTGCTCTGCAATATTGCTTATTCGGCCTTTTTAGAGAGGCAGTGCTTCTCTCGTGAAAAAACAATTGAATAAAACGTGCTGTGTTTGTCTTCAAATCGAAAGAGGACAATTAAAATATCTGTAAGTTACTAAGTTACCTAGCTATACAGGCCGTTGCGATCAACCGACTAGTACACGTAAACAAAATACTTAAGTACTATAACAAAAAAAAGGTAGGTTACTTACTTTTCTCCGGCACTAGCAAACACAGATATAAATTTTCTCACAACTTTTTTTCCAAATTCCGCCTTTTTTCGAAATTCCGGAAACGAATGAATGCGTTTGCCTTTGGCATCAAGTACACACATCAAAAGTGTCTAGGGATCAACATATATTTTTGCAATAACTTTTCTCCTGATTGATATTAATTAAAATTTTCTTTAAGGATTCATCAAATAAAGTGTTTTCGTTTGTCACAGTAACGATAAACCAAGTCACCTTTGCATTAATAAAGAAATTTGCCATTTTCCTAATAAAGGGATATTTGACATTTGAACCACTAACACAAAAGTTCGAAAAAAAGACTGAAATAACAGTTTTCTCTAAAATTTTATTGGGTAACTTAAACAATTAATAATCCGTGTTTCTACCGCGAACACTAACAACACAAGAACATCGGTTTGGCATACTCAAAATGAGTTCATCCAAATCACGCTGTGGAATGGCCGCCCATGTTCGTTGCAACAACAAAAAAAGGTCTTCTTGCGACTGGATACCCTCCATATTCGGCAGAGCTCTTCTCTGTAGCATATCCCATGCATGCTCAATCGGGTTCAAGTCTGGCGACTGAGCAGGCCAGGGCAGGACATTGATGTTAGCTGCGGCGAGAGTCTGTCTTACAACTCTTGCGGTGTGCGGTCGTGCATTATCATGCATTAACTGAAATAAGGGACCGATTTGCACTTGTAGAGGAACGATGACGTCTGATACAATCGTCTCAGCATAAATTTGAGCGTTGAGGTTGCCTCTGATCCAAATCAACTCAGTTCTTCCGCCGATCCAAATACCCGCCCATACCATGATGGTTCCACCACTATAAGGATGGACTTCCTGGCAGGATTTTAATCGCTGTTGGCGTCCAGGGGTTCTCCAGTGTCGTATACGTCTTGTATCCGGTCTCATACCAAAACGAGACTCATCAGAAAAGCACACGAAACGCCATTCTTCTTCTGCCCAATTTCTGTGTTCAAGAGCCCATTGATATCGAATCCTACGATTGTGCATTGCTATAGGTGGTACCCGTAGCGGTCTTCGGGAATGAAGGTTCACTTCATGCAAGCGGTTTCTGACTGTTTGGTCGCTAATTAAGTTCCCTGAAGAGTGATGAAGCCTCACGGCTAACTTCATGGCGGTTATTGTTGGAGCTCTTCGAGTTAAGATTTGAATGTATCGGTCTTGTCTCCGTGTGGTGCAGCGATACCGTCCTCCATGGCGCTCAGCCACGGTACCAGTGCTTCGGTAACGTGTCCAAAGTCGACTGATAACACTCTGACTTGTATTCAGAGCTAAAGCCACAGTACGTTGCCGGGAACCAGCTTCTATCATTCCCACGGCTCTGAGCATTTCTTCCCTGCTTAAATGACGTCGCCGCTCCATAATAACGTTGGTTTTAATCAGTAGTAGGGAAACAGTAGCACTAATAATGTCTTCAATGCGTTGTATGTTTTTATAGGGAAAATATTGACAGCTGATTTTCATCTTTTACTCGAATTTGATTCACAGTTCCTGATTCAAATTATGAAATGCACCAAAAAGGATCCATATAAATTTATAAAATCATAAATTTATTACAAAGCCACATCTCAATCTCAAGAAATCCGCATAAAAATGCTTGATCCCTAGACACTTTTGATGTGTGTATTTATAGTGGTGATCAAGTTCATGTCTGAACAAGCATTAAGCATTGTCGGGCGGATAGCGCTTTGCAAGTCTGTACACGAAATTGTACGTAATATCGAATACGCAAGTTTGGACAAGTAACAGTCGCTTGCCTTATTAAAATATTATCTGCTTAGATAGGTACTTAAAACAATGTAGGTAGGCCCTTATAAAAACTATGCTTACATTTTTGCTCTTTACTATCAAAAGCAGATAAATTTTCGTGGACCCCCATTAACATCTTATGGACCCCCATTTTTTGTTCACGCCTACGTAGACCCCCAGCAAGTCTCCCGTGGACCCCTGGGGGTCCACCGGACCACTTTGGGAATCACTGATCCAAAGGATCCATTGTCTTATCGACCAATAGCCTTATCCTCTGTGTTCGCCAAAATAATGGAGAATCTAGTCAAAAATAGACTGGAATGGATTTTTGAGAGAGTAGAGGCCTATTATCAAATAGTCAGTTTGGGTTTAGAAAAGTAAAGAGTACCTTAGATAACCTAAGCATCTTTACCTCAGACGTCCGCCTTGCTTTCTCTCAGAATAACCATGTTATTGGTGTTTTCCTTGACATCTCTGCAGCTTATGATTGTGTCCAGCTTCCAATACTCAGGCAGAAAATGCTCAAGCTGAGTATCCCTGTGAGACTGATTAACATAATTAGCAGCTTACTGTCGTGTCGATCCATTTCAGTCCGGTATCAATCTACCCTTCTTCCTCCTCGCTCTGTTTGGTTGGGCCTACCGCAGGGCCCAGTCTTAAGTCCCATTCTTTATAACCTATACACCTCTAGCTTAGATCTCACTGTCTCTCCTTTCTATAAAATTCTTCAATATGCTGATGACACTGTCCTTTATTCTGTATCCTCTTCCTTCTCTGTGGCTACTACCCAACTTAATTCTGCGCTTTTCTATTTAAATAATTGGCTCTTGGATCATAACCTCTCTTTAGCTGTCCCCAAATGTAGTGCAGTAATCTTTACTCGTAGGAGAAACATTCCAGACATCAATATTTTGATAGGTCATGAATCGATTCCGATTAAGGATCGGGTGAAGTTTTTGGGCCTTATCCTTGATTCTAAGCTCTCAGGTATAGATCACTTAAATCACTGTGTGCGAAAAGCAGAAAAGGGTGTTAACGTCATGAGAGCCCTATCGGGCGTTCGCTGGGGTGCCCACCCTTTTTGCCAAAAGCTTTTATACAACGCAAAAGTTCGCAGCCAATCAGTTGGCAATCTTCCAGATTCCTTACAGGCAAATTTTATGGGTCTATTCAACCTTCTATTCCTCCTAAATCGTGGTTTTTTAAGCACAAATATGTCAACAAGTTAGCTACTTCTATTATAATTCCTCTCCGCCTTGGTTTTGTTTGCTCTCCAGTATTCTTGGCTAAAATTAGGGTCAGGGACCATTCTCTTTATGAATGTGGTCTTGAAGAGGGATCTCTAGAACATATATTTTTTTCCTGTCCTAAACTATCCCATCCTCTATATGATTTGCTTCCTAAACAGATTCCTCGTCCTGTCAACCTGCCTTTCCTTTTAACATTGGCTCATACCCCATTCATTATAATCTTACATAAGTTTATTTCCCTTAACAAAATCAAAATTTAACCTTTTCCAACCTCTATGTTTACTAATATTTGTGTTGTCTTGTGTTTCTTTTAGCCTAAAGAAGAACCATCGCTAATACTACCGATCAACAGTCTATATCCACTACGTATAATATTATTTTACTTTTGTTCTCTCCACCTTGACGTTGGCAGAATCTTTTCTATACAAACTCAAAATACAACAATGCGTAATATAATAATATTAATAAATTATTATTATTTATTAATAATATAATACGTCCCTGCTCGAACAAAGCTAGAAATAGCATGAAAATATTTGGCTACTGGAAATTCGTTTGGTACACTGTCACAGTTATTTAGAGTACCTAAGTGTACTATGAGTACATTCTTGGTCAAAGTACTTGAAGCTATTTATTCTGTATTAGAAGATTTTATAAGGGTGAGTTCCAAAAACGAATCCATTAAATTATACCAAGAAAGTTTGGACTTGTAAATATCAGCAGTGCCGGAACCAGTGCTCATTGAACTTTTATCTTTTTTCTTTCCGCATGATACTGCGTTCTCAAGTTTTTTATTCTGTTTGTGATTTCCTTAGGTCCTAAACCTTCAACTCCAATTTCTTGTGCAAATGCTACTATTGCAGCACTGCGTGCATCACGATTCTTGTAATTCATATTTTCAGTGTCCCATAAACACTCATGACTGCGATAGATTTCAATAAACTTTTTTACCAAATTTTAACACTTTTTGACTCATATTTTTTACCAGACTCTTTACAAAACCTTCCAAAACTTGAATGAAAAATTTAACAATGCAAATACGTGCAATACTTGAAGCAACCCGCCAAATACCTACTTGAAGCAACCCGCCAATGAATGGTACACGCACATACAATTCTCTGTTTAGACAAGTCAAAACTTGAAAGCAATAATCTCCTTAACATAATTGTATGGGTGTAAACAAAAGACATTTGCAACTATTTTTTGTTAAGACTTGCATTCAGTAATTTTATTGCAGTCAATTTTTTGACTTATATCTACGTGTAGACAGTTACGTACAATTCTTGAAGGGCAATATTAATGTACTCAATTTACTCAATTTATTTGTATTGAATGAATGTACAAGAAAATTGTATCGTCTAAATGAGCCTTAACACTATTCCATACGGTGGTATCAAGAGCAAACGAAAAGTCCGATGATAGAAAGGATTTATGATAGAAGTGCAGCTTGAAACGACGGACGTTTTTGGTAACGCAATTTAGGCATTTTATTAATGGGCAGTAGACTTTGAGTAGACAATACAAATGAGAATTCCGGAGGGGACGGCGCGTACGCAGTCCCCACTACCAAAAATTACGCATCCGAGTTATCCACATTAGGGATAATCGCAGGGGTCAACCCAACCGCAGTGCAATGGGAAGGCCTCGCCCTGGGGGAACCGCCGTCGTGATCACGGTATCCCCTATGCCAGGTAAGTATGAATTGTTTACGGATATTCAGGAGAGTCATTCAACGGCGGAGAATCTTGACACCGCGATTCAAAAACGTGACGTAAATGTAAAGCGCCATCTATTGAGTAGAAATCACAGTTCCTGTCACTATATCTTTTTATTACATAATGCTTTCTGGCTTGTAATAGTAGTTTATGAAACTGTTACATAATGAGGGATATTATCCACGAGTGTGAGTTTAAAAAACGAGCGAAGCAAGTTTTTTAATAGTATCACACGAGTGTGTAATACCTCATTATGTGCAGTTTCTTACATAGATAGATAGAGATTGATACAGTTTATTTATTAGTTATTGTAAGTGTTAAATTTTTGTATATTACAATTATGAAACTGAATAAGGAATTGTGTTGCGTTGGCGGTAGACGCACTCGAACTTAGTGTAGGTGCAACTGGTACATTAATATTGATTTCATTTCTATTATTTTCTATGGCGTTTAGAATTGAGTTAGACACCAATATTTTTTTTGTCATGGTTGCCGTCGTTCAACATCGGAGAATCTTGACACCGCGATTCAAGAACGTGACATAAATGTAAAGCGCCATCTATTGAGTAAAACTCTAGAAAACCACGGTTCCAGTCAACCGTGGGTTTTTACATACTCAATAGATGGCGCTTTACATTTACGTAATTGTCATGCTAACTTTTTGTTACATAGTGCTTTATGACTTGTGGTCATTATTGTAGATCGGACATTCGGGTCCATAATGAGCTATAGTTGAAGTGTAGGCTCATAATAAACTAATGCGCTTTACCATCAACGATTGCATCACTACTTACCATTAGGCGGGGTCGCGACCAATTACTAGTTTATAATATTTGTACATACATCATAGTTAGGTAAATTTTACAGAGACTAATTTCTTAATGTCAGTTTCAAAAAGTAACCGATTCGAGTGGCGAGACGATGCAATGCATACCGCAAGGGTAGCTAATTAAAAAAAAAAACGAACTAACCATCGGCAAAAGAAAAAAAAAAATAACGTTACGAGAGCCATCTACAGGATGACGTAACACACTATCAGTAGTAACGGGTTTCATTTTGACAGTTCAACAATATTCATTGTTTTATTTAAGTTGTTGAACGGACACATTTTTGGAATAAGTGAGAAGTTGTGAAGAATATTGGCTGTTCAAATTTACGAAAAGTTAAAAATGTACTTATGAAAATAATTTATAAAAAACATGGCTGAAACAATGACGGTACTATAGTGGTACGGAGTGATTAAAATGCAAAGTTAGAATCATAAATCATTAAAACCACCCTTTTATGTCAAGCGGCTGCTGCTACCTTCTCGACTGACAGCTGTCTCTTCTTTTTTTTACCTTTTTTTTGTTACCTCAGCCATCATTCGTTTTCATTTTTTCTTTTAAATTCTGTAACTGTTTTTTTTTTTTTAATAAAATTTTAATCTACTGTTTCCCTCTTTTTTAAATCAATTTTCTTGTCGACAGTCGTGGCAGAAGGCTATATAGATGAAACCATGACAAAAAAAAATATTGGTGTCTAACTCAATTCTAAACGCCATAGAAAATAATAGAAATGAAATCAATATTAATGTACCAGTTGCACCTACACTAAGTTCGAGTGCGTCTACCGCCAACGTAACACAATTCCTTATTCAGTTTCATAATTGTAATATACAAAAATTTAACACTTACAATAACCAATAAATAAACTGTATCAATCTCTATCTATCTATGTAAGAAACTGCACATAATGAGGTATTACACACTCGTGTGATACTATTAAAAAACTTGCTTCGCTCGTTTTTTAAACTCACACTCGTGGATAATATCCCTCATTATGTAACAGTTTCATAAACTACTATTACAAGCCAGAAAGCATTATGTAATAAAAAGATATAGTGACAGGAACTGTGATTTCTACTCAATAGATGGCGCTTTACATTTACGTCACGTTTTTGAATCGCGGTGTCAAGATTCTCCGCCGTTGAATGACTCTCCTGAATATCCGTAAACAATTCATACTTACCTGGCATAGGGGATAGAAGTGGGTCGGTTCGTGTTTTTGCAATACCGAAACTATGTATTGGTTTGACACCCGATAACGGGTATTGAAACTATTTATTTTAGTAACTATTTATTGCCGATACCGAGGTCGGTGGCGGTGTACCGGTACCTTTGGCGGGTAATTGACATTACTCGTTTCGTGGATAACTAGAGTAACTAAGTTTTCAGTGGTTTTCGGTATTATGTAGTTTTGAATGGATTTTAGAAATTATAAAACAATATTTGTGAAAATATTTAGTTATTATAACATATAACTACATATTCATAAGTATAATTTACGTGTGTCTATTTTTACACACCTGAGTTATACTATAAAAGCAATAAGAAAAAGAAATAATAATAAAAGAAATAACACAAAGAACAAAAAGTATCGCACGCGCGTAGAAAGTTTTGCATTGAACGTGAACACAAAACATACACAACTAAAATAAAAATAAAAAAAAAAATTGCAATTTACTTTTCACCCAAACAAGTGCCCCTTTCTGTGAACCTGAAGGTCAACTTTCAACCGTGACCTAAATACATTTTTTCGATAATTGCATCTATTGCATACGGATTACAAGTCAAATCCCTTCTTCCTTTTTTTCCTAGGACTCGCTCATCGTAAATCGTAATCGCAATTCGTCGTGCGCCGTCGGAATATTTCGGTTCGGTATCGGGTACGCCCACAATCTACATCGAGGAGACGAGACTCGCAGTAGGTGCGACGAGTAAAGCGTATATCGTGTATTCGCAAAATAAATAGTTTTTCCCGATAAATAGTTATTAGGTGGTATTAGGTATTACAGAACCGAGTAACCGAGTAAGAATATACTTAGTACTGACGGACGCGACTCGCAGTGTTGGTGCGGCGAGTAAAACGTTTTCGCCAATAAATAGTTTTTCTAAATAAATAGTTATTGTAGAATCGAATACCGTATTTTAGGTATTGAACCAATACATAGTTATTGAAACTATTTATGGTTTGAAACGACCACCTTTAATAGGGGATACCGTGATCACGAAGGCGGTTCCCCCAGGGCGAGGCCTTCCCATTGCACTGCGGTTGGGTTGACCCCTGCGATTATCCCTAATGTGGATAACTCGGATGCGTAATTTTTGGTAGTGGGGACTGCGTACGCGCCGTCCCCTCCGGAATTCTCATTTGTATTGTCTACTCAAAGTCTACTGTCCATTAATAAAATGCCTAAATTGCGTTACCAAAAACGTCCGTCGTTTCAAGCTGCACTTCTATCATAAATCCTTTCTATCATCGGACTTTTCGTTTGCTCTTGATACCACCGTATGGAATAGTGTTAAGGCTCATTTAGACGATACAATTTTCTTGTACATTCATTCAATACAAATAAATTGAGTAAATTGAGTACATTAATATTGCCCTTCAAGAATTGTACGTAACTGTCTACACGTAGATATAAGTCAAAAAATTGACTGCAATAAAATTACTGAATGCAAGTCTTAACAAAAAATAGTTGCAAATGTCTTTTGTTTACACCCATACAATTATGTTAAGGAGATTATTGCTTTCAAGTTTTGACTTGTCTAAACAGAGAATTGTATGTGCGTGTACCATTCATTGGCGGGTTGCTTCAAGTAGGTATTTGGCGGGTTGCTTCAAGTATTGCACGTATTTGCATTGTTAAATTTTTCATTCAAGTTTTGGAAGGTTTTGTAAAGAGTCTGGTAAAAAATATGAGTCAAAAAGTGTTAAAATTTGGTAAAAAAGTTTATTGAAATCTATCGCAGTCATGAGTGTTTATGGGACACTGAAAATATGAATTACAAGAATCGTGATGCACGCAGTGCTGCAATAGTAGCATTTGCACAAGAAATTGGAGTTGAAGGTTTAGGACCTAAGGAAATCACAAACAGAATAAAAAACTTGAGAACGCAGTATCATGCGGAAAGAAAAAAGATAAAAGTTCAATGAGCACTGGTTCCGGCACTGCTGATATTTACAAGTCCAAACTTTCTTGGTATAATTTAATGGATTCGTTTTTGGAACTCACCCTTATAAAATCTTCTAATACAGAATAAATAGCTTCAAGCACTTTGACCAAGAATGTACTCATAGTACACTTAGGTACTCTAAATAACTGTGACAGTGTACCAAACGAATTTCCAGTAGCCAAATATTTTCATGCTATTTCTAGCTTTGTTCGAGCAGGAACGTATTATATTATTAATAAATAATAATAATAATTTATTATTATATTACGCATTGTTGTATTTTGAGTTTGTATAGAAAAAACAATTTTATCTAATCTTTACTAATATATAAAGCTGAAGAGTTTGTTTGTTTGAACGCGCTAATCTCAGGAACTATTGGTCCGATTTGAAAATTTCTTGCTGCATTAGGTAGCCCATTAATCCAGGAAGGTTTTAGGCTCTTCTTATAACATCACGCTGCGACCAATAGGAGTGGAGCATACAAAAAAAAACATATTGAAACCTACGTGGGTGAAACCGCGCGACGCAGCTAGTAAATAATAAAACTGGGTTCTGTTCACACGAAACATGTTCTTAAAGTCATCTTCATTTTCAATTTGTAATTCTACACAAAGATTGTTAGATGCTCCGAGAACTCCTCTTCTTGCTATCCATTTTTTGACCCAAGACCTCTTTTTACGACAATTTCTCACTAATTCGTGTCTTTCAAGAGCAGCAACAATTAAGACACCTTCACTGCACTCATGTTGGAAAATGAAGAGAAAACCAATTGAATGCAAGAATCGCCTAAGAAATTTTTGTATGTGCTGTTTACACCAAGAAACTTTTGTCAAAAAGAAATATTTCTTTATATTCTTAATAATTGAGTTTTTAAGACTAACTGAAATAAGAAGTGTAAGTGGTCCGTCGTTAACGGCTAAATCTACCTTTTGGCCCGACTCTTCAAAAGGTTGAACAGCCTTGGTTTAGAACTTTAGACCATGCAAGTAATTTATTGCTTCAATTTCATTGTATGCAACAGGTAATAAACTTGCATCATGTAAATGGTGCTTAGTCTAGACACTCGGTATGGTGCAACGTCTATTGTTATTGACATGACATAAAAGCGTGTTTTTTTTAGCAATGGCATCTCGTAGTTGACCTTCAGAGGCCGTGACTACTTAACCGGACTATCCTGCGGTTGCTTTAATAGTAGAATAGTAGCCGAGGGCTGTAATAGGGCATCAATTGCAGCCCGAGATATTTACACGATATTCACGCCCATAGTTCGACGACTCTGCTTTACATCTCGATTGTGAGGTAAGTAGAAAAAAGCGGCATTACAAGAATAAAACATTTTAGAACTATCAGGCAAAATATTGTTAATTGCTGCATCAGCTTCCATTTTCATTGAATTGGGAGTGCAGCATAAATGTTCATTACTTGCAGAACTCATGTTTTTTTCCTAATTAGCACGTAATTATAAAAAAAAAACAAAAATAAACTAAAGTAAAAGTTTTCTCTACCCGCCTTTTTTCATCTTTTTTTTTATTATTTTTTCAAGAACTAAATTGAGCTTCGACGTTCGATATTTAAAATGGATGACTATTTTACTCGTACGAAGAAAAGGCTGAATTGCGAAGCAACGTCTTTTGTCAGTGGACTGAATCCATGATGTCTGTTACCAGTATAAAAATAAATAAATAAATATATACTGACAAATCACACTGATTGAGCTAGCCCCAAAGTAAGTTTGAAACTTGTGTTATGGGATACTAACTCAACGACACTATATTTATAATAGATAAATATATAGATAAAGATCCAAGATCCAGGCCAAACAGGAAAAGATTTTTTTTCCATCATGACCTGGCCGGGGATCGAACACGGGGCCTCCACGTCGCAGGCAGGCGTGTTGACCGCTGCGCCACGGAGGTAGAGATTGGTCATTAGATGTACGAATTTTGGGAAAGTCAAGCCGAGTGTCACGCTCATTTTTCATTGGACTTTTAAAATGATCTATAGTGACTACATATGTACTTACTAAACGTGCGTGATTTATGTAGGAAAAAGTGCATTCAGTAAATAATTCATAAACAACAGTGAAATATCGTAGCATAAGAGTCTTATGTGTTTGAGACTTATGTGTTTAGTTAGACACTCGGTGTGGTGCGAGTTCACACCTTTGTTTAGTTTTTTAAACTACTTATATTTTTTAAGTGTTATTTGATTGTTAAGTTGGAAGTACCTGCTGAAGACTAGACCTTGCCCTCCGCAATTTAGAAGATATTTCCTGTTTCTATTTTGTTCACTCAGCGAAACCTCTGTATCCGGGACATCTTCAGGTAAAAGAAATTTTTCTTTGCACTCTAAACTAATTTCTTGAATACAGTTGGATATACTGGGTGTAAGGAGAACGCTTCCGAAGCCAGAACGTAGATTATATACAACCTAAATGCAAACGGATACCAATAACATTTCGCTTTAAATTGATTATTTTCAAGACTTCATATTTCGTAAACAAGCATTGGATAGCGTACGAAACGTGAGGTCACTGACACGCAAGGTGACGTCGCACTACCGCGTCCGCACTTATCCGCCGCCGAAAAGAGCCGATTTATACGCAATTTACAAACATCACTTTCAAAATCGCAATTGTAGTCCATTGTAAAAAGCTGACAGAGGCATTTTACGTACCTGTCTAAATCCTTTGCGACCTTATGAGGTTTGGCTCGAACTGAGTTCCATTCATTTCAATACAAAGCCGGGCCCGTCGCTGTGTCGATCCGTGAACACGAGGCATCAGTATTCCTCAACACATTCTTCACGTAGTTTATTAAAAACACTCACTATTCTGCCCCGCATTTCATCAGCACTGTCACATTCCCGATCAAACACTCTTTCTTTCACATACCCCCATAAAAAGAAGTCCAACGGCGTTAAGTCGAGTGAACGAGTCCTAGAATTCGTCCATTAAAAATACCAGCCCATACGTTGACGGACCATATTCACGAGCACTGTACACGTATGCCTCAGGCATTGTTTAAAACAACAAACCTGTGTAACCTGGGTGCAGCTCACCTGTGAAGTCCAGTCCGGTGAGGGGTCACTCGTCCGCTACCAGGTCGCGAGGGAAGGGTTTCGCGTCAGGGGGGCGCGCGTGCCAGGGCGCAATGTCCTTGACATGTGTCAAGTCCGATGCGTCGGCACGCGCGAACATGCCCTTCGCGAGGCGCCGCACAAACTCATCCAGGCTCTCAATCCTGAGGTCCCTCCGGATGATGTCGTTCCTCACAAAGCGAGGAGCAGCAACAATGGTCCGCAACGCAAGATTTTCTTGCGTGCGGAGCGTCTTCCGGTGTGTCTCGCTTGCGAGGGCGAACCATGCCGGAGCGGCGTACGTCAAGATTGGGCGTATGTACGACTTGTACACGCCCAACTTGACGCGCACCGGGATGCAGGACGAGAGCACTGGATAGAGCAGGTAGCGGGCAACCCTGCCCCGTGCAGCGACCGAGCGGACGTGTGGCCCCATGGTGAGCCGGCGATCAATCGTCACCCCCAGGTACTTCACCCGGGGGGACCACTCGACGTCGGCTCCCAGGAGTAGAAAAAGTCATAAGTTTTATAAATATACTTTTATATAGAGTGAATAACAATACCACACGTCGCACCACACCGAGTGTCTAGCCAAACACATAAGAGTGAACAAGACATCCGAAGTAAAGGATTTACAACTATTTTTCGTTTGTGTGCAGTATAAAACGACATGTTTTTGGAAAGGCAATGTTGCTCTATTAATAAAATAATAAGAAAAGACATGAGAATTTCGAGGGGTCAGCGCGTACGTACGCAGTCCCCGCTACAAAAATTTCCGTCCATGTTATTCTAAGTACCTACGATAGTTCCAGTAGGGGTCAACCCAACCCGCAGTGCAATGGGAAGGCCTCGCCCTGAAAGGGACTACTTTTAAAGGTGGTCGTTTCAAACCATAAATAGTTTCAATAACTATGTATTGGTTCAATACCTAAAATACGGTATTCGATTCTACAATAACTATTTATTTAGAAAAACTATTTATTGGCGAAAACGTTTTACTCGCCGCACCAACACTGCGAGTCGCGTCCGTCAGTACTAAGTATATTCTTACTCGGTTACTCGGTTCTGTAATACCTAATACCACCTAATAACTATTTATCGGGAAAAACTATTTATTTTGCGAATACACGATATACGCTTTACTCGTCGCACCTACTGCGAGTCTCGTCTCCTCGATGTAGATTGTGGGCGTACCCGATACCGAACCGAAATATTCCGACGGCGCACGACGAATTGCGATTACGATTTACGATGAGCGAGTCCTAGGAAAAAAAGGAAGAAGGGATTTGACTTGTAATCCGTATGCAATAGATGCAATTATCGAAAAAATGTATTTAGGTCACGGTTGAAAGTTGACCTTCAGGTTCACAGAAAGGGGCACTTGTTTGGGTGAAAAGTAAATTGCAATTTTTGAAGTGAAACTTCTTTAGGCACGCTTGACTTGGGGAGTAAACTCGCGAAAGCGTTACGAAAAATATTACAAAAATGATCGGGCAAGGCGAACGGAAAGCAAAGTATAGTCCTATTTCGTCTGTAATACAACGAAGCAGTTGGCACATGTAAATATTGCATGACATGCCGTGTATAAAGTTGTGGGTTCGCATCTCGCCGAAGATAATGTATATTTTTTGGATCTTTTTAAGATTTGTTAACAATTGAGTCGAGTATGAAGTTGTGAGTTCGCATCTCGCCGTAGGCAATATATATTTTTTGGATCTTTTTAAGATTTGTTAACAATTGATTACCCAAGAGCACAAATAATTTATAAATTTCGTTCTGTTCTGGCTTTTATATTGTTTTATATATTTTTGCTGAACATTTCTGATATAATTGAAAGTATAGAAGAAGATATCGTCACAATACGATAATTGGACACAAAGTACAAATTGCTTTCGAGCCTCATAAGCTCAATTATTAAGCTAAGTACCTTGATTGATTAAGAACTATGAATTTCTTCGAGAACATGACGCTGCGAACACCCCCCGACTCCCCTCATTGATTACCTCACCCCCCCGAGGATTATCTCGGGAACCAGAGGTCGTGGACTACCCGAGTTTGGGATCCCCTGAATCAGGAGGAGGAGCCCGACCTTTTGGCCCCGAGGGAATCCACTCCACCCTCTCCCCTTCCCCCCTCTCCCCCTCCCCCTACCCCCCGCAACCCCACGAAATCTAACCCCCCCCAACACCCCCCCCCCCCGCTTTAGTTACCTCACCCCCCCGTGGATTATCTCGGGAACCAGAGGTCGTGGACTACCCGAGTTTGGGGTCCCCTGAATCAGGAGGAGGAGCCCGACCTTTTGGCCCTGAGGGAATCCACTGCCCGCTCTCCCCCTCCCCCCCTCCCTCCCCCGCAACCCCACAAACCCTATCCCCCCCCGACCCCCTTTAGTTACCTCACCCCCCCCGTGGATTATCTCGGGAACCAGAGGTCGTGGACTACCCGAGTTTGGGGTCCCCTGATTCAGGAGGTAGAGCCCGACCTTTTGGCCCCGAGGGAATCCACTTTTCTTTTTTTTTTAAATTGGAGGTCTATGCAAAAATATTAATTTATAAATGAAAGCATGAAATAAATTTAAATATTTATAGAAAATTAATATATGTAAATGTGTATACATGTATATATTGTACACACATATATATATATATATATATATAGATATCCCTTTGGGCACTTTGTGGCTCAGACGTGCCGTATAGGTAGTAATTTGTTGATCCATTTTCACTTGTTGATCCGGGGGCCTTTTGTTGATCCGATGCCATTTGTCCATAAATATGTAGCTCCGTTCGGAGCCACATGTGTCACGATGAATAATAATAAGTAATAACAATAATTAAGGGCTGTTTTATACAAATCCACCTTTTTGGCGTCTGGGCAGTTGTTGATCCAATTCAAATGGGCCAATCAGGGCGCAGCATTTGCCAAGGGCGCGAAGCGATTGGTTAAGCAGCCGTTTTGTTTTTTATGTATGTTCACTTTATTAATCTTAGATATTAATCTCAGACACCTGGACCGATTTGCTAAATTCTTTTTTTGTTTGAAAAGGTAAACTTTCTAAATGGTCCCTTAGTCAAGATCTGATGATGAAAGACTAGAGAAATCAAGAGGAACTTCCAAAAATCGTAGGGGCGACTAGTGCATTTCTAAGTATCTTCATTAAGTATTTCAAAGAACTATAATTTGATAAAGGTCTGATGTAGCTGATGATGGAGCCGGGAGACAGTCGAAGGAAGTCCTCAACGATTGATAGCAGTTACCTTGAGTTTGTGCTTGATTAATTTGTATTAATTAGTACTTTACACCAAGATGAGTTGTGACTGTCATTAAGGCTCTGATGATGAAAACAAAGGCCAGTTCCAGAAACTCCTCAAGGTTTACAGTAGCTACTTTGTTTTTGGACTTAATTCCAATACCCATATAGCACATACAATCCGAGATTCCAGTGTCCTGTCCCCTCCCACTCTCCCCTCATGTCGTGACCCCAGGTGGACAGGATCCTCCCAACACACAGACAACACCCCCCCTCACCTACCCCTCCCCCCTCCCCCTAGACTCAACCTAGCCTCCCACCCCTCTCCTCTACACTCACTTACCCCCCCCCACTTGCTCCTCAGGCCACCTCACCCCCCCGCGGCCTATCTCGGGATCCGGAGGTCCTAGACTAGCCGAGTTTGGGCTCTTCGGAATCGGGAGGAAGAGCCCAACATTCTGGCCCCGGGGGATTCCGCATCCCGTACTATATTTACCCACCTCGAAGTTCTTCCCCATATCCCTACCTAAAATCCCGGATATCTCGGAAACGGCTGGGATTTCAAAATTCTGACAAAATCTCCCCCCCCCTACTAGCCCCCCCCGCAGCCGGAACCTCCCCCATTTTGACCCCATAGTACCTGACCCCCAATACCCATATAGCACATACATTCCGAGATTCCAGTGTCCTGTCCCCTCCCACTCTCCCCTCATGTTGTGACCCCAGGTGGACAGGATCCTCCCAACACTTAGACAACCCCCCCCCTCACCTACCTCTCCCCCCTCCCCCTAGACTCAACCTAGCCTCCCCACCCCTCTCCTCTACACTCCCTTACCCCCCTCCCCACTTGCTCTCCAGGCCACCTCACCCCCCCACGGCCTATCTCGGGATCCGGAGGTCCTAGACTAGTCGAGTTTGGGCTCTTCGGAATCGGGAGGAAGAGCCCAACATTCTGACCCCGGGGGATTCCGCGTCCCGCATCCCGCATTTCGCATTCCACACTGACTCACCTGGTGCTGGCGCGTGCAATTGTTGGGACATACAGGCTGCATCTTTCTTTAGGTTAGTTTAGTTTTAAATTTGGTGTTGTATTTAGTCGTGGACCGTCCCCCTATTGGGGACGCTAAGTTTTAATCTTTATTAATGTTATTATATTGAAGTAAAACTTCTTCGCCATCTTTTTCTAAGAAATTTCACTTCTTACGTGTGTACACTAGTACACGCACACATTTTTTTTTTTGTTTCTAAAAACGAATATACTAATACCAAAGACATACCCGACTTCGGAAATTAGTTATTTTTTACGTTGTAGTGTTTTCTGGAAGACGGTTGTTTTTTTTTACACAACTTAAATTCAGTTTCTTGATTATAATTGATTGTTGCTTAAGCATGACATGCAGGTACTGGTTCTTCAGTGATAAACTTCAATGCTCTAAGTTTTTTAGGAGTTTCCTCGACTCCTGTTGGTCTTCATCGTCAGTTTTAGGGACACGACCGACAGACCTTCATTTTAACCCACATAGGTGCAAAGTTCTAATCGATACAAATTAATCAAGCACAAACGCAGGGGATCGTTGAGGAGTTCCCTCGTCTGTCTATGTTCTTCATCATCAAATCTACTGCAGATTTTCATAGTAATCCATATGGGTGAAAATCGCTCATCAATATACATTAATTAAATTCAAACACAAGGGAACTACTGTAAACCGTTGAGGAGTTCCCTGAAGTGGCCTTTGTATTTATCATCAGAGCCCTAATGACAATTAAAACCGATCTAAGTGTAAAGTTCTTATTAATACAAATTAATCAAGCTCAAATACAAGGTAGCTGCTATGAATTCCCGAGGAGTTCCCTCAACAGTCTCCCGGCTTCATATCTACTCCAACATCAGATCTACTCCAGATCATTAGTAAATTGTAGTGCTTTAAAATACTTAATGAAAATATTTAAAACTGTACCTAGAAATGTACAAGTTGCCTCTAAAAATTTTGAAAGTTTCCTTGCTTTCTCTAGTCTTTCATCATCAGAGCCTGGTGACTATGGGACCACTCTTTTAAATAAAAAAGAATTTTGCAAACGGATCCAGGCTTCTTACAGTAATCGGTGAACATACATAAAAAAAAGGTTGCGACTAATTGAGAACCTCCTACTTTTTTCGAAGTCGGTTAAAAACTTAAATTGCCAAAAGAAAATAATGTTTCTGTTGACAATTTAAATTTTATAGGATTTTGACATTTATTACTTACTTTTTCCAATATAAGTTCATTCCCGGTATTAGAAAAAATGCCTGGGGTCGAATCCTCTCGTCTCAATGCCCGCGCTGCTGCCGATGATAATAGTATCATACTAAGCAATATACGGTCATATCACGCAGGCTCTTACTTACTACTTTTCTCAAACAATCCGAGGAAATAAAAAACATAATTTTATTTTTTAAGTTCAATGACGAATAATGAACAATAATTATTTTTCCCACGCTATGGCGCTATTATGATGTTCCTTTGTTTTTGTTTTTCAATAAAGCGTCCACTATTTATCATTTCAATATTGTGTCTATTTGCAAGACAGTCCGAAATTTAAATAAAACCTTTTATTAGTTACCTCCTTGGTGTTCCATGATTCGAATTTAGTTTTTTTTTTTCGAAAGAAATTCAAACTAGGACGCTGGAACGAAACGCAAACTACCTAATTCGAAATTACGGCCGCTTAAATTTACATTCCATGTGTCTAATGCGTTCCTGTACCTTTTATTTATTTATTTTATTTTTTATTAAAATTATAAACTAGCGCTTGACCGCAATCCCGCCTGATGGTAAGCAGTGACGCAGTCGTTGATGGTAAAGCGCACTAGTTTATTAAGAGCTTATTCACTCAAGCCTTGAAGACACTAAAATTGTAGTCCGACGGAAACACTGCCGCTGGCAAACTGTTCCAGTCCCTCGATGTACGCGGTATAAAGGAGGAAGCGAAACGCTTCGTCCGTATCGTAATTGTGTTCGCTAAAATATAACGCGACTAAGTGAAATAATTTTTATAATACACGTAGGAATGTAACTATGAGTAGATTGAGAAAACATCTACCAGAATGTCAAACGCACTTCGGCGGATATATGTACTCGTACTTAGATCTTTATTACCTTTATTACTAAGTAGTAAATATGATTTTATGTCCACTAACGTGCGGTTCAATTTATCTTTCTTAATTTACAAAAATATTATTAATGAGGTACACATGTTTAATTTACACACTACGCTGCGATATCTCAATTTTCTTTATGAATTATTTACTGAATGCAATTTTTACGACATAAATCAGGCACTTTTATTTAGTAAACAACACTATGCATAATTTAAAACTCCAATGAAAAATTAACGTGACACTCGGCTTAACTTTCCCGCCAAAACTCCAGACACGGGTTATGACATCAAGATAACATTGTTTTATTTTGAGTACTAGGCTTTTTAGTAAATTATATTTCTTTGCCTTTTTTTTTCTTTTTCTTCATTATGTGTTTATTATTATTTTTGTGTATTATTATTATAATGTGCGTTCTGTTTGGGCGGAATAAAGATTTTTTCTTTCTAGATCAGGAATCATTCAGGATCGGTTTTTTTATGTATTCGCATACAAATACCAAAGGAGTATACAAGCAGTGTCAATTGCATTGAATGTTACAGAGGCCGTCCACACAATATTTTCGGCACAAAACATATAGCGGCGATATCATGTTTAGACCCATTAGATTGGTTTCGATGAATAGAGTTTAAAAACTTAAAATTAATGGTAAATTAGAAATAAAGTATAAAAACCCTAGACATAAAATTCAACCTCTTTAAATATTAATAACAATTCATACTAAAAATAATTACCTATTCAGATCAAAATAAGTATTACGAAGTATGAGTAGCTAACTGGATCAACAAAGTATATGATTTTTGGAATATATTTCGAGCCAAAAAGTCTTCGAGCATTTAAAAAAAATTGACGTTATGGATCCACTAATGCATGAAATGTTAACAAATATATATAGATCTTACAATGTATGGAGCATTGCGAATATAAAATTTCTAGATTAGGTTTAATAAATTCATAATTGATCAACCGTTACCGTATAGGTATCGGATCAAAAGAAGTATTACTGGAAGTGCGAGTATATAAATGGATCAACACAAGTTATTGATTTTTGAAATATATTCAGAGCTAAAAAGTCCTGGTGGGTTTAAAAAATATAGCCGTTACGGATCCACTAATGCATGAAATTGCTGAAAAAATTTTGTCGAGTATATGTCTTAATCGACGAATATATTTGGCCACATCCCTAAATAGAATACGATGTTGCCACTCCCCCCAAGAAATATGCAACTGGAGTAAAGTTATTCCGTGCTAAAGGTGGAGTCTATAATGAACGGCATCGTGGCTGGATCAACTAAGTGCCCAAAGAGGTGTTTATATATATATATATATATATACAGATGGTGCGAAAGAAGTTTCACTTCAGTCGTGTGGTCATAAGCACACTCGTTTTTTTAATTTTTATTTTAGTTGTGTATGTTTTGTGTTCACGTTCAATGCAAAACTTTCTACGCGCGTGCGATACTTTTTGTTCTTTGTGTTATTTCTTTTATTATTATTTCTTTTTCTTATTGCTTTTATAGTATAACTCAGGTGTGTAAAAATAGACACACGTAAATTATACTTATGAATATGTAGTTATATGTTATAATAACTAAATATTTTCACAAATATTGTTTTATAATTTCTAAAATCCATTCAAAACTAATACCGAAAACCACTGAAAACTTAGTTACTCTAGTTATCCACGAAACGAGTAATGTCAATACCCGCCAAAGGTACCGGTACACCGCCACCGACCTCGGTATCGGCAATAAATAGTTACTAAAATAAATAGTTTCAATACCCGTTATCGGGTGTCAAACCAATACATAGTTTCGGTATTGCAAAAACACGAACCGACCCACTTCTAACTTCTTTACTTTGAACAAGACATCCTACCCTATATGCGATTCTAGTCGTCTAAGGAAATGCGAATTCTTTACCGATATTTGGGAGAGTCATTCAACAACGGAGAATCTTGACACCGCGATTCAAGAACGTGACGTAAATGTAAAGCGCCATCTATTGAGTAAAACTGTAGAAAACCACGGTTCCTGTCAACCGTGGTTTTCTATAGTTTTACTCAGATGGCGCTTTACATTTACGTAATTGTGATGCTAACTTTTGTTACATAGTGCTTTATGACTTGTGGTCATTATTGTAGATCGGACATTCGGGTCCATAATGAGCTATAGTTGAAGTGTAAACCTACACTTCAACTATTGCTCATTATGGACCCGAATATAATAAACTAATGCGCTTTACCATCAACGATTGCATCACTGCAAAGTAACCGATTCGAGTGGCGAGACGATGCAATGCATACAGCAAGGGTAGCTAATTAAAAAAAAAAACGAACTGCCCATCGGCAAAAGAAAAAAAAATAACGTTACGAGGGCCATCTACAGGGTGACGTAACACACTATCAGTAGTAATGGGTTTCATATTGACAGTTCAACAATATTCATTGTTTTATTTACGTTGTTGAGCAGAAACATTTTTGGAATACGTGAGAAATTGTGAAGAATATATTGGCTGTTCAAATTTACGAAAAGTAAAAAATGTACTTAGGAAAATAATTAATAAAAAAATGGCTGAAACAATGGCGGTACTATAGTGGTATGGTGTGATTAAAATGCAAAGTTAGAATCATAAATCATTTAAACCACCCTTTTATGTCAAGCGACTGCTGCTACCTGCCCGACTGACAGCTGTCTCTTCTTTTTTTTACCTTTTTTTGTCACCTCAGCCATCATCATTCGTTTTCATTTTTTCTTTTAAATTCTGTAACTGTTTTTTTTTAAATAAAATTTTAATGAAAAAATAAAAATGAAAAATGAAAAATATTTTATTTAAAAACTAAGTTGGTACAAACAAAATTGAGGTTGACCTCTCCTTTTAAGTTTGAAAACACTTGTGCCAAATTTTAATCTACTGTTTCCCTCTTTTTTAAATTAGTTTTCTTGTCGACAGTCGTGGCAGAAGGCTATATAGAAAATATTGGTGTCTAACTCAATTTTAAACGCCATAGAAAATAATAAAAATGAAATCAATATTAATGTACCAGTTGCACCTACACTAAGTTCGAGTGCGTCTAACGCCAACGCAACACAATTCCTTATTCAGTTTCATAATTGTAATATACAACACTTACAATAGCCAATAAATAAACTGTATCAATCTCTATCTCTATACATAATGAGGTATTACACACTCGTGTGATACTATTAAAAAACTCGCTTCGCTCGTTTTTTAAACTTACACTCGTGGATAATATCCCTCATTATGTAACAGTTTCATAAACTACTATTACAAGCCATAAAGCATTATGTAATAAAACGATATAGTGACAGGAACCGTGGTTTCTACTCAATAGATGGCGCTTTACATTTACGTCACGTTTTTGAATCGCGGTGTCAAGATTCTCCGCCGTTGAACGACTCTCCCGAATATCCGTAAACAATTCATACTTACCTGGCATAGGGGATACCGTGATCACGAAGGCGGTTCCCCCAGGGCGAGGCCTTCCCATTGCACTGCGGTTAGGTTGACCCCTGCGATTATCCCTAATGTGGATAACTCGGATGCGTAATTTTTGGTAGTGGGGACTGCGTACGCGCCGTCCCCTCCGGAATTCTCATTTGTATTGTCTATAAAAAGTTTACTGCCTATTAATACCATGCCTAAATTGCGTTACCAAAAACGTCCGCCGTTTCAAGCTGCACTTCTATCATAAATCCTTTCTATCATCGGACTTTTCGTTTGCTCTTGATACCACCGTATGAAACAGTGTTAAGGCTCATTTAGACGATACAATTTTCTTGTATGTACATTCAAGTGCAATTTTTGAATACAATAAATTGAGTGCATTAATATTGCCCTTCAAGAATTGTACGTAACTGTTTACAGGTAGATACAAGTCAAAAAATTAACTGCAATTACTGAATGCAAGTCTTAACAAAAAATAGTTGCAAATGTCTTTTGTTTACACCCATACAATTATGTTAAGGAGATTATTGCTTTCAAGTTTTGACTTGTCTAAACAGAGAATTGTATGTGCGTGTACCATTCATTGGCGGGTTACTTCAAGTATTGCACGTATTTGCATTGTTAAATTTTTCATTCAACTTTCTTATCTCTATCGTTTCCTTCGTAAAGTCCTCTTTTATGTATATTCCTTCCGGAAGTTTCTTTTTGTTTTTAAGGATTAGGTTTCGTTTCCAGTTGGAGGTTAAGGAAATAAGTATAGGTCGAAGTCCGCTGTTTGTTTTTTGTCCAATCCTATGAGCTTTGTCGACTTCATATTCCTGGATATCCAGTGACAGATGGGTGTTGATTTTTTCTTTCATGAATTTTACTATGTTTTTTTCTTCTTCTGCACTGCCCTCTTTTATTCCAAAAAACAATAAATTGTTCTTTTTCTTCTGGGTCTCTAATTCTTTAATTTTTTCTCTTAGTTCCGAAACTTCTGCTTGCAGGTTTTGATTTTGTTCCTCTAACATTTTGAACTTTTCGTCCAATTGCTGTGTAATATTTAGAGTTACAGTACAAACCTTTTTGCTAAGTCTTCGAAAGCACAAAATTCTTTAGAAGATTTTGCAGATTGACCTAGCGTTACACTTATTAAGTAGTTTTGGTTCAACATATGTTTCAAAAGGTTTTTTCAAATCTCAATTAAGTAAAAAATAAATAACGCATAGGTATCCCTAACTCAGCAACATATTTGTGACTCGTTACTGACGTGGGGTTTGTCGCTAAATATAAGTACATAAATTATTAAAAGACAAACTATGGCAGAAGTCACAAGTTGTGATAAAAAGTTACAGTAAATATAATTTAGTTTTTTTTCTCTATTTTGTAATGGAAAGTGTTACAGTTTGTAAAAGTCTTTGAATAATATTGACAATGGCATTTTTCTTTGTTCTCTTGGTAATTGCACGTTGTAAAGTCTTTCAAACAACAAATAATTTTTGTTAAGGGAGGAAATAACTTGCTAAGTTTCTTACACGCTCTTCGGCTTTGAATCAAAAAGTTGATTTAGATTTGAGAAGGTACATAAATAGGTACTTACTTACATAATTCAAAGTTTGTTTCGTTATTTAATATAATAATAATAATATTTAGAATAAGATACTCTTTGTTCCTAATAAACAATATTTCTTCATATTCATAATAATTGAGTTTTTAAGACTAACTGAAATAAGAAATGTAAGTGACTCTTTAAAAGGTTGAACAGCCTTCGTTTAGACCATGCAAGTAATTTATTGCTTCAATTTTATTGTATAGCGCCGTGATTAATAAGTAAATTTTGATATAAAACTGCTGCTGTGATGGAATTTTGAGTTACATAGGCTTTTTGTCAGACTTACCTTTACAGCCACACCAACTGTAACCTTGCCCTCCGCAATTGAGAAGATATTTCCTATTTTTATTTTATTCACTCAGCGAAATCTCTATATCCGGGACATCTTCAAGTGAAATAAATTTTTCTTTGCACTCTGTAAACTAATTTCTAAAATACAGTTGGTTTAGATCAGAGGCTGTTACTTCAATAACGGTATCAAAATTTACTTATTAATCACGGCGCCCAATCATCATGTAGCCATAATCATAATGCCCAGGCAATGTGATGAGTGTCTAGCCAAAAACATATCCGGACGAAGCGTATTGCTTCCTCCTTTATACCGCGTACAGCGAGGGTCTGGAACAATTTGCATTCTCATTACAATTTGAGTGTCTTCAAGGCTAGAGTGAATATAAACTAGCGCGCTTTACCATCAACGATCGCATCACTGCTTACCATCAGGCGGGATTGCGGTCAAGCGCTGGTTTATAATATATATATATATATAAAAAAAGAGATCCGAAGTAAAGGATTTACAACTATTTTTGCGTTTGTGTGCAGTATAAAACGACATGTTTTTGGAAACTTAATTAAATTAAAACAATAAGAAAAGACATGAGAATTTCGAGGGGTCAGCGCGTACGTACGCAGTCCCCGCTACAAAAATTTTCGTCCATGTTATTCTAAGTACCTACGAATAGTTCCAGTAGGGGTCAACCCAACCCGCAGTGCAATGGGAAGGCCTCGCCCTGGGGGGACCACTTTACTTTGAACACGACATTCTTTATGCGATTCCAGTCATTGGAAAAAGGTTAATTCGAATTCTTTACTAGGGTTGCAACGATATATCGAAAATTCGATAAATTCGATTAATATCGATATATCGTCGCTCAAAAATATCGATATTTATCGATATCGAACAACCACTGATATCGATGTATTAATATCGGAAAATCTGAATATATCGATGTCAAATATCGAAAGGGCCGCGTTAAATAAGACACCCACAAAATCGGGTAAAATTATGTAACTGGCACTACGTCACGGTGCAATGCAATCAAACGAACGATACGCAGCCAACTTCGGACTGAATGCGACTTGCGACTCTGTGCAGTGTGCAGTGTGTAAAGTGTGTTTTTCGTTTTGTTTGTTAATTTGTTGCTGTTTGCTGTGCAAAATTGCATTTACGATATGAAAAGGAGCAGATTGTGGTCATTTTTTAAAAAAGAAGGCGCTAGCGATGCGGTTTGCACTATCTGTAACAAAAAAATTAAAACTTGTGGAAATACAACAAATCTAGCGTCACATATGAAATACAAACACCCCGAAGAGATTGATGATTCTGACAAATCTGCTAATAAATCACAACGGTAAGTCTAAATTATACCTACCTATAATCATCATTTCGTGTTAGATCATCGCCTTGAAATTACAATGAATTTTGGTTACTTAGATTTATTTTTTGGCATTTCTAGATATGGTGGTTATATTTTAAGAGGAACATCTTGTTTCTTTGTAGATACCTACCTTGATCAAAAATAAAAGTGGATTTTATGTTAAAGCGAATGAATAATCCTTTGACTAGGGATGCAAAGTATAAAAATATCGATATCGATACATATCGCAAAAGTCGATAACATTATTATAATGGTACATACAAATTATTCGAATCGTTTTTTAGATATAGAGAGATAGATATATAGAGAATATTTTAGAGTAAACGAAATTTAGAGATTTACATAATCAATTGTATTAAATTAAATGAATCTAAGATAACTTTGCAGCATCTAACTTTGCTTTATCCTCTTTTTCTCAATATTAATCAACCAATTAATAACTGAACCTATTTTTTTTTTCAGTAAGCTGACTGAATGTGGCAATGCTCATAGTTCATCCGGAATCAACAATATCGCTGAAACTGCAAATGTAAACCCGCCTGCTGCTGAAGCCACTGCCCCTGGTACATCTGCTGATTCTACGAAAACACCAGTGGTATCACCTTGTAGGAACATACATACAGCACACATAGAATTACCGTACCTCCAAACAGTTACCTCCAAACAGTTACCAGTTACCTCCAAACAGTTACCAGTTACCAAGCAATACCAATAACACCTTATTACCAATACGTTTTGACATCATCCATTCAGAAATAATCGAACAACGCCGTCTCGAGAGAGACGCTATACGTTTGAGACATCTGTCGAAAGGAACAAGAGGCCGCCTTGAAAAAGGCGTTTACTGTCAAAGGAATAAGATACGTGATGCGTTGCGTAGGTTCAACGACATCACTCATAAGTACGTTTTTGACACACGGAGTTGGTATATCGCAGCGGAGATCTGTACACGAAGACTGCACACGAAGGTTACATCGCAGCGGAGATCTGTACGCGAAGACTGCACACGAAGGATACATCGCAGCGGAATCTTGGCGCGAAGACTACACACGAAGTTGGCGCATCGCAGCGGAGATCTTGACACGGCGGGCGGCCCTCGACGAAAAGGAACGACTCAGTGCGTCGACCTATATTTATAGATTCACAGCGCGGGCCAGCGGCGCCCCGCTCCCCTCACCGAGACGCGGCGCGTGCTAAAGATCGTAGTAATAATATTGTATTTGATAATTGTAAATAATTAGTCATACCACAACTTGTGCCATAAAACATGTAGATATAAGCAGGGGTTTTGAAGTCGAATTATACAGATCATATCGGACACGCAGTTTTATTCTACCTAAGAAGATTCCTCTCCCAAATTGGTGACCCTGAAGAAAAGAAAGAAAAGAAGAAATATCAAGACTGAATCCCTGCAGAAATTATATAAAAAAAAATGTCGAAGAGCGAAGAATTCAGCGATGCATTAGGCGTCACAACAATGAAGAACGACGTAGCTACAATATCGCTGCCTGCACGACTACCACCATTTTGGCGCCAAAATCCTCGTCTTTGGTTCGCGCAGTTTGAAGCCGCCGTCGCCGCCAGCAAGATAGGTGACGAACAAAAATTTAACCTTGTCGTCCCACTACTCGGCTGCAGCGACCTGGAACAAATCGCCGACATCATACTGGAACCGCCAGCCACCGGTAAATACAGCGCACTGAAAGAGAGACTGATTTCCACATATCAAGAATCAGACCATCGCCAGCTTCAGAAACTCCTCAGCGGTCTCGAACTCGGTGATCAGAAACCGAGCCAGCTGCTACGTAAAATGCGCGACCTAAGTGGCAAACTTCTGTCCGACGAAGCGCTCAAGGTCATGTGGCTCAATCACTTGCCCGCCCAAGTTCGCGCAGTACTATCCGTGAACACTGAATCTACACTCGAAGTTCTAGCTGCGATGGCCGACAAAATGATGGAACACTTCGAACCAACAGTCGCCGCAGTCTCCGTAGTTCCCCCGCCAGCATCGGCCAACGAAGTACAACAGAACTCCGTCACAAATCTGCAAATCAGCATGCTTTGCAAACAAATCGAAAAGCTATCTCTCGAAGTCGCCGAATTACGAAGTAATCAGCAAAATGCATCACATCGCCGTTCCCGCTCGCACTTTGCTAGCCGTCAACATAGCCGCTCACGCACACATTCAAGGTCAAGGCCGCGCGCTAGTAACGCGCGTACACCGAGGGACGCCGACTGGCTATGCCGTTATCACTATCGATACGGCGACGATGCTCGTAAATGCGAATCCCCGTGTTCCAAGAGCAAGCAGGAAAACTAAAAAGTACATCGACTGTGGCGGGTGTCGATGTAAACCACACATCTCGCCGCCTATGCGTGATCGACATCAACAACAGAGAGAGATTTCTCGTCGACATAGGAGCCGACATATCGGTATTAGCCGTCCGAAATAAGAAAAATAAACCGACCAAGAATACCTACAAATTATTCGCGGCAAACGGAACAGAGATTCGTACCTACGGAGAGCGCACGCTTGAACTCAACTTAGGTTTACGAAGAAGCTTCAAATGGACATTCGTAGTCGCCGATGTAAAAACCTCAATACTGGGTGCAGACTTCCTAGTATACCACAAACTGCTAGTCGACCTGCACCAGAGGAAACTTATCGACAGCGTTACCGATCTCAGCGTGAACGCCATCAAAATAAATAACAACGAAGAAACTATACACATGGTCAACCGAGACCACGTATATCACGACATATTGAAGAAATACCCTGATGTTCTGCGGCCGATGTCACTCAAGACTCCAGTGAAGCATGACGTCACACATCATATTGAGACTACAGGACCGCCGATATACTCACGGCCGCGCCCTCTACCGCCGGACAAATACAAAGCGGCAAAACTGGAATTCGAGCGCATGATAGAGATGGGTATAAGCAAACCGTCAAAAAGTCCGTGGGCAAGTCCTCTCCACGTCGTCAAGAAAAAGGATGGGTCACTTCGTGTATGTGGAGACTACCGGAGACTAAATGCAGTCACCGTACCTGACAGATATCCCATTCCACGTATTCAGGATTTTACGTACCAATTACACGGCAAGAAAATATTTTCAAAATTAGACCTGAAAATGGCATACTTTTGGATTCCTATAGCTGCACAAGACGCACAGAAGACCGCAATCATAACACCTTTCGGCCTATTCGAATTCAACTGCATGACGTTTGGATTACGCAACTCAGGCCAAACATTTCAACGTTTCATGCATGAAGTTTTACGAGGACTGGACAACATCGTATTCTGTTTCGTCGACGATCTACTTGTCTATTCAAATAACCAGGAAGAACATCGCCAGCACTTACAAATAGTACTTGAACGCCTAAATACCTACGGCGTCAGTCTTAATATCGACAAGTGCGAGTTTGATAAAGAAAACATAGAGTTCCTCGGTTATCAAGTATCAGCAAATGGTATCAATCCCACGCAAGAACGTATACAAGCAATAGTCAATTACCCGAAGCCACAGACAGTACAAGAACTAAGAAGATTTTTAGGCATGATTAACTTTTATCGCAGCTGTTTACCACATCAAGCCGAACATCAGCATGAATTAAACAAGTACCTACACAACAGCAAGAAAAATGATAAAACTCCGATACAATGGAACCCAGAAAGCGAGCAAGCTTTTGAGAAATGCCGACAAAGCATACTCAAGGCCACAACACTTACGCACCCGATTCCGAACGCAACGTTACGTTTATATACAGACGCATCGAACACTAGCATCGGCGCTGTATTACAACAAAAGGTCGATGGCGTATGGAAACCACTGGCATTCTATTCAAAATCATTGAGTGAAACGCAACGAAGATATAGCGTATATGATCGCGAATTATTGGCAATGTTCACCTCAATTAAGCACCTACGTCGGCTGATAGAAGGCAACGACGTAACAATATTCACCGACCATAAGCCATTAACGTATGCATTAACAAGAACGCCAAGTACCAGCGATACACCGAGAAGAGAGCGTCAACTACATTACATAAGTCAGTTTTGCTCGAAAATTCAATACGTTCACGGTAATAATAACGAAGCGGCCGACGCCTTATCACGTATACAAGAAATCGACTTGTCGCAATCTACGATCGACTGCAATCAACTCGCTAAAGACCAAGAGAACGACGACGAACTCAAGATCAGCATGACCAACCCAAATCTGAAGTTTGCACAAATAACATTGCCCGGAGGTCAACGACCTATCATATGCGAAACATCAACAGGCAACTTACGCCCGTACCTACCAGCGTCTTATCGTTTTGTAGCGTTCAAAGCACAACACGAACTTAGCCACCCAGGTGTCCGTACGACAAGAAAGATAATGGCCACTAAATTCTTTTGGCCGAATATGAATAAAGAAGTCGGTATGTGGACAAGGTCATGCATCGGATGCCAGCGCGGGAAAATCCAGCGACATGTTATCAGCCCGCTCGGCGAGTTTCAAAAATCAGCGCGTTTCGAACATATTCACGTAGACATTGTCGGACCACTTCCGCCGTCTAATGACTATAGATACCTAGTAACTATGGTCGACCGTTGCACTAAATGGCCCGAAGCAATACCTACTCGTGACATCACCGCCGACACTGTTGCTAAGGCAATTTACGAGGGATGGATAGCGCGATTTGGCTGCCCCTTACGTGTGACAACGGATCAAGGCAGACAGTTCGAGTCGTCTTTATTCAACGCACTGATGAAGAAATTTGGCATAACACGGATTCGAACCACCGCATTTCACCCTCAAGCAAACGGTCAAGTCGAACGATGGCATCGAACCTTGAAATCCGCACTTATGGCGCGAAACGCCGGCGTACACTGGAGCGAGGAACTAGCGACCGTACTCCTCGGTTTAAGAACAGCTTTACGTGAAGATACGCAAGTCAGCCCAGCTCTCATGACATACGGGTCAACATTAAGAATACCGTCAGATTTTTTCACGCCTACACAGCCAAAAAACGATGACGCAGAATTCGCCCGTCAGCTGACCGAAACAATGTCGACACTATCTCCAAACAGCAAGTCACATAGCAACAACAGAAAGATTTTCGTGTACAAAGACTTGGCTACGTGTACTCATGTCTTCGTGCGTAATGATACCGTACGAAGCCCACTGACTCCACCTTACGAAGGCCCATTCAAAGTTCTACATCGCGGCAACAAACAGTTTACCATTCAGATGCCCCTACGAACATCTGTCATCACAATCGACAGACTCAAACCAGCACACTTACTCAAGCAAGAAGAATCTACTACTAGAAGAACAAGAGACGCACGTGACACTCATCGCATACATACATCGAGCGCTAATAATGAGCCGCGGCCGCTGACCCCGCCGACCTCGAGTACAACCCGCGAATCCTACGTCACTCGCACCGGACGCACCGTTAAAAAAAATATACGATTCGCTTAAGAGGGGGGTGATGTAGGAACATACATACAGCACACATAGAATTACCGTACCTCCAAACAGTTACCAGTTACCAAGCAATACCAACAACACCTTATTACCAATACGTTTTGACATCATCCATTCAGGAATAATCGAACAACGCCGTCTCGAGAGAGACGCTATACGTTTGAGACATCTGTCGAAAGGAACAAGAGGCCGCCTTGAAAAAGGCGTTTACTGTCAAAGGAATAAGATACGTGATGCGTTGCGTAGGTTCAACGACATCACTCGTAAGTACGTTTTTGACACACGGAGTTGGTATATCGCAGCGGAGATCTGTACACGAAGACTGCACACGAAGGTTACATCGCAGCGGAGATCTGTACGCGAAGACTGCACACGAAGGATACATCGCAGCGGAATCTTGGCGCGAAGACTACACACGAAGTTGGCGCATCGCAGCGGAGATCTTGACACGGCGGGCGGCCCTCGACGAAAAGGAACGACTCATTTTTTTTTTTTTTTTTTTGATATGGCATCTCGTAGTTGACCTTGAGAGGACGTGACTACTTAACCGGACTTTCCTGTGGATGCCTTAAATGAATTTAAAGCCTCCAGCCAGGGCTACTAAAAGCTAAGCGACTACACGCTAAGGGCACCCCCTGTGGGGTACGAACCTCGGCTTAGGGTGTCGCTGGAGAAAACAGCAAGGGACGGCTGGATCGAATTATTTTATTTTTATTTCGGTTTGATGACCACGGCGTTTCCTAGTACTAGCTCTGAGAAGAAACGGCCGAAACAAACTCAGAGGTCATAGTCGGGAGTTTATATTTACTGGCTCAGCTGCGGCGCGGGCTGACCTTCATCGGACAAGGGACGGGGAGGGCGATTACTACGTTGAACGCGTCGCGATGGACCTCGGCGGCGAGGTCGGTAGGTCGGTTTTTTGTATCTTGTACTAGTGGCCCTATTGGCCTCTTGGAGGAGGGTTATGGGGTCATCAGGGTCTGTGAGAACGTGCCTAGGTCGGCGAAGCTTACTTATTTTGGAGGGGGTGTACTTTGCTGCCGCGACAACCAGAGGGTTGTGATGTTCAGCGGCTGTGTCAAAGAAACGCTTGGATAGGCGTTTCATGTACTGCTGGATAGTGGGGATTTTGAGATCTAGATGGAGGATCTCATTTCGGACGAACCAAGGGGCGTTTGTTGCTTTGCGAAGAAAGCGGTTTTGGAGTGTCTGCATCCTATGGATATGACTGGGCTCGGTGTGTGCGAAGACTACACAGGCGTATGTCATGATGGGGCGTATGCAGGCTGTGTACAGGCGCATTTTGCACCTGAGGGACAGCTTGCTGCGCGGGTTGAGGAGAGAGTGGAGTTGATAGAGTGCGTAGGCGGCGCGCGAGCGTACCGTCCTTATGTGCTCTCCGAAGGTGAGGTGTTCGTCTAGGATGACTCCTAGGTATTTGGCTCGCTTTCCCCAAGGGATCGGCTTGCCAGACATGGTGATTGGTCGGGGGAGGGTGGGTTTGCTGCGCGGTTTGGAGTGGAGGACCGCTAGGCTTTTGTCGGGATTAACTTCTATTCTCCATTTTTTAAACCAGTCAGCAAGTGCGTTGACAGCGGTTTGGAGATTTAGTTTAATTTGATTGGGGCTGGTTCCTGAACAGTAAATGGCTGTGTCGTCTGCGAAGAGAGCGAGGTGGGCCTTTTTACTTTTGGGGATGTCGCTGGTGAACAGCGTGAAGATCAAAGGGGCCAGTACGGAGCCCTGGGGGACTCCAGCCCGGATGAGGTGGGGGGGGGGGGGGGGGGGAGATAGCTCCTTCGGTTTTGTAGCGGAAGGTGCGGTTTGACAGAAAGTCTCGCAGGATGAGCACGAGACGGTCAGGCACGCCGAGTTGGTACAGCTTGTATATTAAGCCGTTGTGCCAGACTTTGTCAAAGGCTTTCGCTATGTCGAAGTAAATAACACCTGTCAGCCTACCACGTAGGAATCCTGCGTGGATGTGCTCGGTGATACGGAGGATTTGTTGGACACTGGAGTGTCGAGAACGGAACCAGAATTGTTCGTCGGGAGTGAGACCCTTGTTCTCGGCACAGGCCCTGAGACGCTTGTAAATAAGCCTTTCATAGACTTTGCCGAGAACTTTTAGCAAGCTGATAGGATGGTAGCTCGAAGGCTCTGATTTTGGCTTGCCGGGCTTAGGAATGCCTATTACGGTCGCTTCCTTCCACGTTTGTGGGAAGATATTGTTGCCCATGGCTCCATTGAAGATGGTGGCCAGTAGGATAATCAGGTGGGCAGGGAGGAATCGGATCACTTTATTGGTGATGCCGTCAGAACCGGGAGCTTTTTTAGGTTTGAGACCTCTGATAATATCCTGCACTTCGTCTGGTGTGACGGGAGGCAGAGGATCTTCAGGGTCTTTGACGGGTGGGAGGGAAGCTCTGCGTTCGACCTCTGCGTCAACCTTCAGAAGGTGAGCTGGGTCTACTGGTTGAGCGCTGGGGGAGCATTGGGCTTCAAGGCTGATGGCTAGACATTCAGCCTTGTCATCATCGTCAAAGGCGATGGTTTTATCCGGTCGGGTTAGGGGTGGAATGGTGACTTCTTCTCTGGATTTGAGGGTCCTTTGAAGATTCCAGAAGGCTTGGTGGTTTGGCTCTAGTTCGCTCAGCAACTTGTCCCAGCTGGCTTCACGCCACTCCGATATGCGTTTCTTTGCAGTTCGCTGCAAATGGCGCATATGGGCTTTGTTTGCTTCGCAGGGGAAGTTGCTGTAGGCCCGGACTGCTGCATTCTTCTCGTTCAGTAGTTCACGTATGTCGTCAGGGAGCTTCCCGCGGCGGTCATCCGTCGCTGAGATCTCCCTAGAACAGTCGTTCAAGACTGACTGTACGTGTTCCGTGAATGAGTCGATTGCGGCAGTCGTGCTCGCGACTGAGTCCAAAACAGCGGGAATGGAGTCTAAGTGGGGGGATCTGGTGGATTTCAGACTTTCGCCTACTTTCCTCCAGTCCGTTACCACTTTAGTCGTGGGAAGTTGGTCGGGGTCATTTAGGCCAACGCGGGGAGCCAGTCGGTGGTCTGAGTTAAGCTCGTGGGACACTTCTATAGAGTCTAACCGTAGGTTGACATTCTTCAGAAGTGCCACGTCGAGGACGTCGGGGGTTTGTCCGGGGAAGTGAGTTGGGGTCAGAGGGCCCACAACGTCGAAGTTGAAGTGGGAGGAGAGGTCAAATAGGTGTCTGCCCCTGGTGTTGGTCCTGGTGCTGTTCCAGGCAGTGTGCTTGGCATTAAGGTCGCCCGCTATGATAACAGAGTCGCTCATGCCAAGGAGAAGGGAGATGTCGTCTGCGAGAAGCGCATAGTTTTCTGCAGAGCTGGTGGGGGGGAGGTAAACCGACACTATGGTGATCGGCTGGTGACCTGACATGCCGATTCGGCAAGCAGACACTTCAAGTCGTGAAAGGGGGGGGTGGGTCCATAGGGATGCAGTATAGGGCCTTGTTGTAGTAAATTAGGGTGCCGCCCTTGTGACATCTTGACCTGTCATTACGTACTAGACGGTAGTTCGCAATGCGGGGGTCTCGATGATTGGGCTTAAGGAAGGTCTCTTGAACGAGAAGAATGTCAATTTGGTGGTCCCGGAGGAAGACAGAGATATCAGGCTTCTGGTCTCTGATGCCGTTGGCATTGAAGTATACCAACTTGAGGGATCGGGGCTTGGTTCGTTCGATTTTCCTGCTATCCATTATTGGGGGCTAGGGGTGACGAAGGAGTGGAGGGCTGTTAGCACCTCTGGGTATGCGTTGTATATCGCCTGAATGCGATACAAGTCGCACGCTCTTCTGGCGGCAACTAGCTCCTCGGCCATTTTCTTGGCCCGGGGGGTGAGGAAGATGAGGAAAGTGCTGGAGATAACATTGAAGGGATCAATGTTGCCAGCTGTCCTGGGGGGCGGGGGAGGCCT
Source organism: Sesamia inferens (assembly GCA_037179545.1). Taxonomy (NCBI): domain Eukaryota; kingdom Metazoa; phylum Arthropoda; class Insecta; order Lepidoptera; family Noctuidae; genus Sesamia; species Sesamia inferens. The sequence goes on along the minus strand of CM073949.1, from coordinate 2,041,177 downwards.
TTGGACCACTGGGGTGGCCTTGGGGGTGGGGGGGGGGTGGCACCACTTTTTTTGCCGTGCCGGGGCGAATGCGAGGATCCTTCCAGGCGGCAGTGGGTGGAGGGGGTGGGGGTTGGGGAGCTGATGCCACGAGGGCTGGGAAAGCCTGCTGGTGGTTCAGCTGAGACCATGGGCTGGGTCTTTGGGGGCTCAGTTTCACTGGGCCCTGGGTCTGAGAGGACTGGGGGGACTCGCGCTGCTGGCGTGCATTTGCACGCTTTGTCAGCTTCGCGGAGGTTGACTTGAGGGCCTTGGGGCACCCCCGATAGTTGGCCGTGTGGCCGGTCGTGCCGCAGAGGACGCAGCTTGGCGGCTCGGTGCAGAGCGCGCGGTCCTTGGGCCGAGGGCACTCTGCTGTGCCGTGGTCGCCCAGGCACTTGACGCACCTGGGTTTTGCGTGGCAATGGGCCTGGGAGTGCCCATAGAGCTGGCATCTGTGGCATTGGCCGACGACGCCGCTCTTGTGCGGTTTTTCTAATTGGATCCCGGTGAGGGAGCATATGCTCTTCAGGAACGACTCAGTGCGTCGACCTATATTTATAGATTCACAGCGCGGGCCAGCGGCGCCCCGCTCCCCTCACCGAGACGCGGCGCATGCTAAAGATCGTAGTAATAATATTGTATTTGATAATTGTAAATAATTAGTCATACCACAACTTGTGCCATAAAACATGTAGATATAAGCAGGGGTTTTGAAGTCGAATTATACAGATCATATCGGACACGCAGTTTTATTCTACCTAAGAATATTCCTCTCCCAAAACCTATTCCTAGTACCAGTAGTACTGTAAACACACCGAAAATCAAAAGTGCATTTGAAAATGTTCATCAGTTTTCTAAGGGTGGTGCGAAATATGACCGGATAACCGACGCTATAGCGTATTTTATAGTTGCTGATAACAGACCATTCTATTCAGTCGAAGGAAAAGGTTTCAGGCATTTGATGAAGCAAGTGGCACCATTGTACAAAGTTCCTTGTCGGGAAACAATTAAAACTAAAATTGATAAAAAGTATGACAGTTTGTCAAAAGATGTGGCGGAGGCGATGAAAAATGTCGATAGTTTTTGTTTAACCACAGACATATGGACTGAAACAATGACGAACTGGGGATATCTGGGACTTACTGTCCATTTTTTGCAACAGACTGATTTGCAATCAATCACGATTGGTGTGTTTGAATTAGACGAAAGTCATACTGGACAGTATATTGGAGAACAATTAACAGGAATTTTAAGGACATGGAATATTAATGTTGAAAAAATTGCTGCTTTTGTCACAGATTCCGGCGCAAATATGATCAAAGCTGTTCGAGAGACGTTTGGGCCAAACAAACATATACCATGTTTTGCTCATATGATAAACAGAGTTGCTGAAGAATCTATAAGGAAAACTACCGGGTTGAATGAAAAAATTGATCATGTCAGGAGTATTGTAAAATATATCAAAAAAAGGCAAGACATGACAATAGAGTTGAAAAGAAAGCAAATTGAAAACAAAATTCCCGAAGCAAAAGTTCTAAAAGTAATTCTGGATGTAAAAACGCGTTCGAATTCCTTGTATTACATGCTCCAGAGATTTATTGACCTTGCGCCTTATATAAGCGAAATAATTTTTTCAAAAATTGGCTGTCTGTAGAACTCCGTCTACTGCCGATATTTGAACGTGATAACGTCTATTACATGGTAATTTTTTCTGGGTGCAATGAAATTATTTAATATAAAGTAATGTATAACATTTATATTTTTATTTAATAGTTTGTTTAAATTTTCTAAAAAATAAAAAAAAAAGCAAAAAGAAAAAGAAAAAAGAAAAAGAAAAATTAAAAAGGAAAAATTTAAAAATTAAAAAGGATAAAAAACGTCCGTTGCCGTCAGGAATCGACCCGCGGCACCTCTTGAGTGAGTCGATATTAATCCGAGCGTTTCACCACTCGGCTATCAATGCTTTAATCTTGGATGCGAAAAACTGCTACTAATTGTTTACAACCGTGCTTTTAGGTAAATAATATTGCACTCTAAAGCTACAAGGCTAAGGTTAGTTTTAGTAGGCGTGGACTCCGTGTAGCGTCAGATTCGGCCGTTACGCAGTTTTCGCGAATGACTCCCAGCATACCGATTTAATAGACGTTATCACGTCAAAATTGATGCTCCCACCATGCTTACTGCAGTTGACCTCATCATCATAAAAGAAGTGGCTCATGTCATGCGACCACTCGAAGCCATGACTAGAGAAGCTTCTGCTGAAAAATATGTCACTATTTCGAAAGTTGTGTCTATGATTAGTTGTGCTATTGACCAATACCATGCCTTAAGGACAACTTCCAGCTTAGCTGACGAATTGAGGATGAATATTAATAAGGAAATAGAAAAGCGTTTTGGTCAGCTTGAATTTAATATGTTGCTAGCAGTTTCAACCATGTTAGATCCTCGTTTCAAAAATTTACATTTTAAGAAACCGGAAGCTTGCGCGAAAGCTATGTCAACAATTAGAAAGTTGCTTTCAGAATATAAACTTGCAGCTGGTGCCTCAAGCTCATCCACGTCGTCAGAGGATGAAGATAAAAACGAATTTGATTTCTGGAAGCACCACAAATCCTTGGCCCACACTCAAATAAAAAGAAAAAAATCTGACGGGGATGATGAGCTTGCTCTGTATCTTTCTGCTCCGGTAAGCACCTTAAAAATAAACATTCTTGAAACTTGGCAAGAAATGCAGGGCGTTTATCCCAATCTCTTTAAGGTAGCAATGAGGCACCTTCCAATTGTGGCTACGAGCGTGCCTTCTGAACGCCTTTTTTCAAAAGCCGGAGCTACTTTGACTCAAAGCAGGAACAGGCTGCATGGGAGTAGATTGTCCAAGTTATTGTTTTTAAATTCGTTGGCTGGGACGAAGTACTGGATTTAGACAGGTTTTTTTCAATAAATTTATAATACACATTAATACCAGACATTTTATTTATTGATCGTATAATTTACCGAAAGATTTAAAGTTGTGAAATACTTTAGCTTCCTAAGAAAAAAAAAAAACGATAAAATATCGATATATCGACTGTTCGCGCTCGTTTTATCGGTCGAGTCCGATTATTAGTTAGTCGAGTTGATAGATGCACGACCGGTACGGGCTAGCGTAATTTAGTATTGTCTATGGTGACGCGCCGCCATATTAACAATCAACGTCTTGCGACCCCGTCGCGTACGGGGTCCGTTGCTTGAACTTTAAATATAAAACAACGTCTTGGAACCGCGCCGGCAGCGGTCGTTGCTTGAAAATGACAACGTGTTTAGACCCCGCCGCGTACGGGGCCGTTGCTTGAAATCTTGACGAATAATCTCTCGCACGCGTGGCGTGTTTCGGACGAGTGAATTTCGGGAAAATACCACCGGCGCGTTTTGTATAGTTTGTCGCGATTGTTGCCCGTGTTTTGAAGTATTTACTTGAACTATAAAATGTACCAGTGCCGTCTGTAAATTGAGTTGAATTTGAATCGGAAACGTGGTTTCATTGGCGATCTTTGTCGGGCGTGATTGACACTGCTAAATAACTTCTTACGTTGGTGAGCTTTGGTGCCCTAATAAGGGAACTTTGGTGTGTCGACTGGTCTGGGACAGACAGTGAACTGAAGACATCGGACGTCATCGTAATCGACGCGCGCGCGTCGATTCTCCGGACTTCACTTCTCGACGAAGCACATTGAGTCCCAGGTAAGTCCCGTAGATTTACTAGAGTGTGATCGGAGATTGATTTTACTTGTGGTGTAAGCCGACCTTGTTTGTTGAATAAGTCGCGCTAAACGCGCTGCTAGATGGGCGCGCTGTACTGGGGCGCGCCTACATCCCTTTTTGGTAACAGAGAGCGTGGTTTCTAATTACTAATTTGATTAATTAGAGTATCATTCCAGTATTTTGGTAGCCTTCAGAGGCTAATTTGCAAAAATTTGATTTTTTATTTGTTGTTGTCGGTACTCGTAAAATTATATCTCTGACCACCTCTATCATTGTGTGGATCCGATAATTTTGCAAAGTAAGAAATGTGAAAACAATTGTAGGTAGATTGTTTTTATTTTTGGTTCATTTCTTTCCGTTCAGAGGAACGGAGTTGGCAAAGGCATGATACGCCATACAGCCAGTTATGTTTACGAGTAATGTTTTGTTATTGTTGGCTCGATTATCTTGAGCTACGGATAAATAATTACGAGTTATTTTTATGACTAATGTTTTGTTATTGTTTTGGTCAACTCGTGTATTGTACGAACCAGATAGTTCGTGTTTGAATGTTTTGATTTAGCTCGTAATTCATAGTCGTAATTTTGTTGATTTAGCTCGTAATTCATAGTCGTAATTTTGTTGAATTATTACATAATTCACAGTAATAATTTCATTCGGTTTGTTTGTTGATTTATTGTGTAATTGGTAGTAATAATTTTGTTTTGCTAATAAGCTTTGATCTGTGTCGCACTTAAGTTAGGCCGTTTGCACACTGATATTTTGTATGTATACTTTGTAATATTTTTTATTTGTACATGTTAGTGTTTTGTTTGTAACGGTTGCCCTTAGCTTTGGTCCCCACACGGTCTCGCGGAATTTATTGAGTTATTTACGCTTGTTTTTGTTGCTTTCCGCGCGTTCTTTAATTGAATTTAATTGTTAATTTGAATTAAAGGCTTTTATTTGAAATGGCTCCCAGTCCGCATGCTACGGCGAAGGCCGAGGTCCAGGCCGCATTGCGTTGGCTCGCGGGTGCGGCCGCCCTCATTGTTCGGCCGGATCGGGTGCAGGCTTTGTTGACCCGTTATGAAGGGTTGCCTGCGCGCATGGAAGGCTTGGAGCGACACGTTGTCGACTTCCATGCGTACGTTTTGGAACACCCTCCAGCGGATGAAGCCATAGTGGAGACCTTTAAGAGGGATGTCGACCAGGCGTACGAATTGGCTGACCAAATTACGAAGTCAGCAGAAGGGCTCCTGGCTGCCCGTAGGGGAAAGCCGACTTGGAGCCGACTCGCCGGCTTTGTTAGGGAGACTGCCCACATTGGAGATTCCCCACTTTGACGGGGACCTCACGGCTTGGATGGGCTTCATCAACTTGTTTGACAGCTTGGTGGACTCCAGGGAAGATTTGTCCCCCAGCCAGAAACTGGCTTATTTGCGCTCCGCCCTCCGCAGAGAAGCCAGTGCAGTGGTCCAGCACCTGATAGTCAGCGATGCTAACTACCAGGTTGCGCGGCAGTTGTTGCTGGACCGCTACCAAAACGTCCGCTTGCTAGCGGACACCCATGTGGCCGCCATTTTGGCCTTACCGAAGGCAACGCGGGTTTCCTCACTAAGGAAGGATTTGGTCAACCCGCTCTTGACCGCCGTCCACTCGTTGCACCGGCTGGATTTGCCGGTCGACCAGTGGTCTTTTTTGCTTCTGCACATCGTCCTGGCGAAATTGCCCGCAGACGTAAAGGGGCGATTTGAGCAAAGGTACGGGGGCAATAGCGCCTCGTACCTCCCCCCCTTCTCGGACTTGCTTCGTTTTTTGGAGGACGAGTGCAGAGTGTTGGACCAGCTGACCGACCCCACACCGGGAACGAGCACAGGTCGTCCGGTGGCGGCGAGGGGACAACCCCGCCGTCCGACCAAACAATACTCGGCTGTCCGAAGGGACTCCCCCCCCGCACCAGGTAAACGGTGCCGGTATTGCCGGGGGGACGGACATGACGTGCATGCTTGCGCGAAGTTCGAGGGCCTCCGCACTGCGGGACGAAGAGCCCTCGCCAAGCAACGCGCCTGGTGTTACATGTGCCTGGGGGACCACCTCCAGTCAGTGTGCCGCCAGGCTAAGGCTTGTCCACATTGCGGCGGGAGACATCACGCTCTCCTGTGCTTGAACCGCAATGGTGGTGGGTCCGAAAGGGGCCCAAGTCCCCCGCACACGGGCGGGGGCCCCAAGGGCGGGGGCCCCACGGGCGGGGGCCCCCCGCAGATTGTAGCGGTGGCCGTCGGGGGCTCGGGGAGGCGGGCGGTACGCTGCTCCCCCCCCTTGATTGAGTACCCTCGACTGGGGCGTTATGTTCCCCCGTACGCGGGCCACGGTTATTGGCCCACACCCCGGAGTAGTGTTAGAAGGAGTCCCGATGTTGCGGAGTGGGACCCTCTCGCCTGCTGTCGGCGATCCTCTCCGATCTTGTCGACTCAGTTCACCCGGGGTCCAGGGGGGCAATCACCCCCCCCGGGTTTTCATTAATGCCACTGTCGGCGCAACCCCCCCACCGGAGTTTGTGCTGTTGCCAACAGCCTCCGTGCGTGTTTGGGGCCCCAAAGGTGATTTTGTCACAGTGCGTGCCCTTTCGGATTCAGGGGCCCAGGGTTGCGTAATCTTTACTTGGCTCGTCCGACAGTTGGACTTAAATATTGTACCGCATAGGGAATCGGTACGGGGCGTTGGAGACCTGCGGATTTCGGATTCGATCGGTCGGGTTTTGTTCTCCTTCTCCCCCCACTCCTCCTCAACGCCGAAAATCGGTACTTCGGCGATTGTTGTTGTAACGGTGGTCGGGCCGCTTCCGCAAGTGCGAGCCCCACACGCCGCCGTTGAATTGTCGGCTGGATTGGCTCCGGCTGATCCTCACTTCCACCGACCTGGCCCGATCCATTTGTTGATCGGTGTGAATGTGCTGGGTCGTTTGCTGCGTGGGAGCGAGCGAGTTTTGCAGGCAGCCGGTTTTGTAGCCATATCCACCTCTTTGTTGTTGGGTCATGTAGTAATGGGATCGTTTAGGGACGTCCCAGACCCCCCTTCGGCAGACAGCGACCCCGCTGTTGGTTCTGCCTTGTCGGACATCCTCCAACGCTTTGGGAGGATCCAGCAGTGTCGACTTTAGGTCGATCTTTGCATGGTCTGACAGCCAAGTCGTCCTTTGTTGGCTGAGAAGGTCAGTCCATACCCTCGAGGTATTCGTGGCCAACCGGGTGTCTCAAATTCAGACATCGAAAGCCCCGTTGATTTGGCGCCACGTGCCTGGCGAATTGAACCCCGCAGACTGCGCTTCCCGCGGCTGCGAGGCGCCCGAACTTGTGAATCTCCAGCTGTGAGTTTTTGCTTGAGCGCTACAGCTCTTTGGATAAATTGCTTGGCGTCACCACCTGGATACGGCGTTTCATCCACAACTGTCGTAGCCCTCGTGGCTAAAAAAAAAAAAAAAAAAAAAAAAAAAAAAAAAAAAAAAAAAAAAAAAAAAAAAAATCCTATCCATCAAACACCTTCCCTTCCTTACTTCCCTCCCTCCTATTCCCATATCCCGTCGGTCCCAGAGGAAGGGCAACCTCGATTCCAAAAAAGCCCACCACCTCTTAACATGAACATGCAGGATAAAGAAAAGTCTACCCAGGTGGGTCCCGGCCAAGCCGGGGAATCCCACACCGCCACGGCGGTCAGCCCCCAACGTACTCTGGGGGGGGCTACATTTTGCATCAGTTCGCCGTGCACTTCAGCACGGCCGGCTGCTTTAGCGCCCATAACACAGGCAGCGACCAACGCGCCCACAAGCACCATCCCGGCAGCGACACACGCGCCAACACATGACACTGGATGTGCGCCCTCCACGAACCTCTGGCAACAGAGTATCGTGAAGAACAGTGCCACCAACCCGAAACTGACAGATACGCAGACGGCGTCTGGAAAGGTGAGCGAACCTGGCGGCTCAACCACTCGCCCGGCGGAAGGCCTACGCCTGCTACCCAAGCGCGGAAAGCCTGCCAGCCGGGGGAGGAAAGTAGGCGACCGAAAGCGCAAAATCCGCGAAGGCATGAGCCAGCGCGGAGCACAATCGGACGCCGAAAAAGTGGGAAGGCCGCAAGTACGCGAAGAGACAACTCAGCGCGAAAAGCGGCCTGACGTGGGACCAAGCGACCGGCCGCAAGTACGCGAAGGGGTAACCCAGCGCGAAAAGAGGCCGGACGCGGAACCACTAGCCCAGGGGCAAGTACGCGAGGGGGCAACCCCGCGCGAAAAGCCCTCATATGAGGCGGAGCCAGCCGGGGTCGCAAGCCGATCCTTGCCAACGGACAAACCCAAAAACAAAAAGACCAGAGGGAAACGGGGCGGATCCTCGCACAAAAAGCCAACCACCCTAACGGGCGCCTCTGCGACGCAGCCTGGACCAAGCGGTACGGGCTCGTCGAAGAGGGAGCGCCCAAACGACTCGGCCTCACCGGGTACGCTTCAGGGGGATGCAAAACGTGCGAGGATCCACTCCGACCAGGGAGAAGCAAAGAGCTACGCGCGGGCCACTAAGGACATTCCTGCGCGTCTCGCCGTGGCAATTTGTTGCTCCCCCCCCTCGAGAGACCTAACTCCAGAGGAAGCCGAACAGGTCAAGGCAGGACTGGAAAACCTGCTCCTATTCGACGACGACGACCCCACCACGGAACTCCCTGCCTTCCGCGGATACCCACGGGTAGTGGACGGCACAGTACAGGTGTGGTGCGAGGACGACGACGCCTTGACCTGGCTGACTAAAAACGTGCCCCGATTGAATCTCCCAGACTCAGACACTAGACTGACGGTACTGAAGCAGTCGGATGTGCCCACCCGTGTTAAGGCCTCCCTCTTTGTCCCCCGTTACACGGGAGACATGCGGAGGCTCCACAGAACTCTGATCCGTCAGAACAAGTGGTACAACATGGCGCAGTGGTCACTATACAGGGCAACCACCGTCGGTGGAGACAACTATGGGTCTTACTTGACCCTGGGTGTGCCACCGGAGGACGTGGAAAAGGTCCTGGCTCGGGAGCGGCGGGTATCGTACCTCCTGTGGTCGATATACGTGCGCTTCTGGCCCCGCACCCAGCCCTCCGACGGCAATTCAGACCCTACAAGTGAGACACAGACAGTACCGACGGACTCACAGGACCACAACATCGACATTGCCCAACTGGAGGAGGAGATGGCCCGAGCAGCGATGGCTGACGAACAGGAAGCCGGGCCATCTACGCTCACATCTCCTGACCGGGCCATACAGCTCCTGGCATCACCAGAAGATCTACTTAGTGCGTACAGGGATGAGGTGGGGGAAGGATGTTCCGATGGATCGGACACCGACTAACACCCCACCCCACTCATCATCGCCAACGCCACTCAATATTATACAAGCTAACCTCCAGCACAGCCAGACTGCCACGGCTAGCTTACGCAGAGCGCTGGAGGTTAAGCCCAACACCATCGCACTGATCCAAGAGCCGTGGATCAGGAACAACAGAATATGTGGCCTCAGCAACATCGGAGGTAAGTTAATGCTTAACACACATAACACGGATAAACCCAGAACCTGCGTCTACGCACCCAAAGACACCCCCACCACACTACTCACCCAATTCTGTTCCAGAGACCTGACGGCTGTCAGGCTTGGGACCATAGGTGACACCGGAGACATCATACTAGCCTCGGTGTACATGCCGGGTGAAGACACAAACTGCCCGCCGAAGGAGATGGCCGACCTAGTGCAGCACTGCGAGGACGCTGGGCTAGACCTGGTCATCTGCACTGACTCAATGCCCATCACCCACTTTGGGGCAGCGAGACAACAAACCCCAGAGGAGAGGTATTATCCACTTATTTGTTCTCAACTAACCTCAATATTATAAACCGAGGCTCTGAACCCACTTGGGTTACAGTCCGAGGACAAACCATCATAGATTTAACACTCGCTTCGGAAAATGCTGCGAGCCTTATCACAAATTGGCATGTGTCGGGCGAACCTTCTTGCTCAGACCATAGAAGAATCCGCTTTACACTGACCACCAACGTGAGAAAGCCCGCACCGAAGCGTAACCCGAGGCGTACCGATGTGCCCGGCTACAAGCGCCTTCTAGCTGCCCTACTAGCTAGGCACTTGTCACAAACAAATATAATAACAATTGCACAGCTGGAAAACACCATAACAAAGCTCTCAGAATACATAATAGAAGCTTACCACGCCTGCTGTAAATTAAGGACACCGCGAGCCAACAGCAAGCGAAATCCGTGGTGGAATCCCGAGCTCGGTAAGCTACGTCAAACACTACGGAAGCACTTCAACAGAGCAAAAAATAGTAGGCTCACAGAAGACTGGGAAACTTACAAAAAAACCCAGTACACCTACAAGAAACAAATCAGAACCGCCAGAAGAACAGCGTGGCGGAAATTTTGTGAGTCTATAGAGGAAAACAACGAAGCCGCAAGGGTAAGGAAAATCCTATCAACCGATCAGGACCGAACCCTTGGAGCGCTGAAAAAACCCGATGGCACATACACAACAACGGATCAGGAAACCAGCAGAGTCCTTCTGGAAACACACTTCCCGGACTGCAAACTCCTGGAGGACAGGACCTGGGAGGCTGCACCAGAATGGACTCCGACAGAGCAAGACTGGTCCAATGCCTACAAATTAATAACAGAAGACCGGTTAAAGTGGGCTATCAACACCTTCAAGCCATACAAGTCCGCGGGGTTGGATGGCATCTTCCCAGCCCTACTACAATGGGGTTTGGTGCACATCGCTCCATGCCTAGTAAATATCTTTCAGGCATGCATAGCGTACAGATACATACCCCTTGCATGGCGGGAAGTGAAGGTTATCTTCATACCTAAGCCTGGCAAATCGGACTACACACTACCCAAATCATACCGACCCATAAGTCTCACATCCTTCCTATTAAAAACCCTAGAGAGAATCTGCGACCGGTACATCCGCGACGGACCTCTCCAAGCAGAGCCACTCCACAGACAACAGCATGCGTACTCCACAGGCAAATCAACAGAATCTGCGCTGCACAGCGTAATATCCAAGATTGAATGCGCCGTGGATCACAAATGCTCAGCACTAGCCGTCTTCATTGACATCGAAGGCGCCTTTGACAAGACCACTTTCACAAGCATTAGCACTGCCTTGAACAGGCATACCATAGACCCGTCACTGAGAGGCTGGATCGCTAACATGCTCGGCCAAAGAGCCGTGCAAGTTACCGTGAACGACACTACAAGGGCCATCGTGGCGAAGGGATGTCCGCAAGGAGGCGTTCTCTCGCCGTTACTATGGAATCTGGTAGTAGACAGCCTAATAAAAACACTAAATGACAAAGGTTACTATACCGTGGGTTATGCCGACGACATAACAATAATAATAAACGGTATGCATGAAAACACCCTGTGCAATCTAATGCACCAGGCCCTGAAAATCGTAGAAAATTGGTGCGATACACACCAACTATCTGTGAACCCCACTAAAACCGAGCTGATCCTCTTCACAAAAAAGAGAAAGCTCACACCGCTAAATCTGCCAAGATTATTTGGCACCACCCTAAGCCTATCTGCTGAAACAAAATACCTAGGCATGTACCTGGACAAACAGCTGAATTGGGCGAAACATACCAACTACATCACAACGAAAGCCAGCATAGCAATGTGGCAATGCAAGCGGATGCTTGGTAAAAACTGGGGGATTAGCCCCAAGGTCACTCACTGGCTTTATACCACAATCATCCGGCCAATTATTACATACGGCTCACTAGTCTGGTGGCCAAGAACTAGTCTGAGCACAGCCCAAAAGGACCTTGAGAAATTACAACGGTTGGCGTGTGTGGCAATCACCAGTTGCATGAGTACCACGCCTACAGCCGCCCTGCAGGCGATGTTAGGACTGCCCCCCCTTCACCTTGTTGTGAGGGAGGAAGCGACACTGGCTGCCTTCAGACTCCACCTATCAGGAACCCTGAGCAAAGACTCCAGGGTCAAACATACGCGCCTAATGCTAGATGCAATCAAAAGGCAACCAATGATACAAGCACCCAATGACAGAGTACCAAAGCAATACTGCTTTCAAAAGCACTATCAGATAGTACTTGAGGAAGAGCAGTGCGATTACTCAGGTCCGGAGGAGTTGAGAGTATACACCGACGGATCAAAAACCGACCAGGGAACGGGCGTCGGGGTGTTCTCACAGGACCTCAACATAAATATATCCAGATCGCTAGGGATGCTCAACACGGTCTACCAAGCAGAGTGTGTGGGCATAACCCTTGCAGCCCTAGCCATAAAAGCCAGGAGAGTTGCGGACACGCGCATCCGCATACTCACTGACAGTGCTTCCGTCCTCCAATCCCTAAAGCAGGGATGCATCACATCGAGTTTAATACTTGAGTGCCACGATGCACTGGAACGGATAGCCGCACCAGACCGCAATACCGTGGCACTGCAATGGATAAAGGGCCACAGCGGTTCACTAGGTAATGATGCAGCTGACGAGCTGGCCAGAAGGGCATCCAGCGCGTTGGTCAGCGGACCGGAGCCCATTGTGCCTATCCCCTTCATTCAAATACGAAGATGGCTACAAAGGTATACCTACGAACAAGCGGAGATTTGGTGGTCCTCGTCACCGGGCTGCAGGCAGTCCAAGGAGGCTCTGCCATCCCTAGATGGCAAGCTAACCAAAAGGCTGTTGCGCCTGGATAGGAAAACCCTACGATTGATGACGGGGATCATCACGGGCCACTGCCTGCTGAATAAGCATCTCCACACAATAGGTATAACGGACAGCCCTCTGTGCAGAGCCTGCATAGAGGCTGACGAAACAGTTGCGCATGTACTCTTCGAGTGTACAGGCGTTACCCAAATTAGAAACAAATTCATAGGAGCACCAAGATGTTACACAGATGTTCTCAACAGGCTAGGAGACCTGATGAGCTTTTGGAGGGAGGTGGGCTGGCTGGAATAATCCGCCAAAGGCCGCCATGGTCCACGCACAATGGTCCGCTGAAGGGACTGAGTGCGGAAACCGAACCAATAACATAGAACATAGAACATAGCCCTCGTGGCAAATTTGAGTCTCCGGTCCTCTCACCGCAAGAGCGCAATGACGCTCTGCTATATTGGGTGCGGATTGTTCAAGAGAGTGAATTTGCATCGGAGTTGAAAACCCTCCCTCAACGCACATCCAATCTGAAGGGACCCTTAGGGCGCTTGAATCCCTTCTTGGATGATCAGGGTTTGATGCGTGTCGGAGGTCGGCTTAGAAATGCTAAGCTCCCCTATGGGGCTCGCCATCCATTGTTGCTCCCCAAGAACGGCCCCTTGGTGAAGTTGTTGATCGCAGACCGCCATGTGAAAAATGCACATGCCGGATGCAACGCTCTTACTGCGATCCTCCAACGGGAATTTTGGATTTTGTCTGCGCGGAGAGTGATCCGATATGTTATCTTTCGTTGTCTCCCGTGCTACCGCTTGAAGGCGGACATCGTGCAACCCCAAATGGGGGATTTGCCTGCCGATCGAGTCACCGAATCGATGCCCTTTGCCGGAGTTGGTACGGATTTTGCGGGACCATTTATTGTAAAAGCTTCGCGTCTCCGTAACGCTAAGACCGAGAAGGCTTACTTGTGCGTTTTTGTGTGTTTAGCTACTAAAGCGGTCCACCTCGAGGTGGTTAGTGCTCTCACAACAGAGGCGTTCGTCGCTGCTCTTGGCAGATTTGTTTCGCGTCGCGGACTGCCGTCCTTAATTCGATCCGACTGTGGGACCAACTTTAAGGGTACCGATTGTTATTTGAAAGATGTTTGTGAATTCTTAGATAAGCATAATGTTGAGATCGGATCCACACTCTCCCGCAGAGGGGTACGATGGCAGTACTCACCGCCGTCCTGCCCCTACTGGGGAGGTATATTTGAAACAATTGTAAAGGCCGCAAAAACTCACCTTCGTCGCGTTATTGGAGATAGTATCCTAACTTTTGAGGAGCTCGCGACCGTATTTGGTAAGGTTGAGGCGGTCCTCAACTCGCGTCCGTTATGCCCTTTGTCATCCGACGCGAATGATTTGGAGGCCCTCACGCCGGGCCATTTCTTGATAGGTAGACCACTTGACGCCCTGCCTGGAGTATTTGCACATTTTACAACAGCGCGTTAAGTGGTCAGACAAGACGAACCCACCAAGAGTCGGAGACCTCGTTTTGTTGAGGGACCCAAACCTGCCACCCCTCCGATGGCGTCGTGGACGCATTGTTAAATTGTATCCGGGGTCGGATGGTATTCCCAGGTTTGCCGAGGTCCTGGTGGGGGACTCAGTCTTGAAGCGCGCGATCGCCACACTCTCTCGCCTGCCCTTAGATTGAATTGTCGGACCGTTTGTTACTGTCCGGGGCGGGGGGATGTTCGCGCTCGTTTTATCGGTCGAGTCCGATTATTAGTTAGTCGAGTTGATAGATGCACGACCGGTACGGGCTAGCGTAATTTAGTATTGTCTATGGTGACGCGCCGCCATATTAACACTCAACGTCTTGCGACCCCGTCGCGTACGGGGTCCGTTGCTTGAACTTTAAATATGAAACAACGTCTTGGAACCGCGCCGGCAGCGGTCGTTGCTTGAAAATGACAACGTGTTTAGACCCCGCCGCGTACGGGGCGTTGCTTGAAATCTTGACGAATAATCTTTCGCACGCGTGGCGTGTTTCGGACGAGTGAATTTCGGGAAAATACCACCGGCGCGTTTTGTATAGTTTGTCGCGATTGTTGCCCGTGTTTTGAAGTATTTACTTGAACTATAAAATGTACCAGTGCCGTCTGTAAATTGAGTTGAATTTGAATCGGAAATGTGGTTTCATTGGCGATCTTTGTCGGGCGTGATTGACACTGCTAAATAACTTCTTACGTTGGTGAGCTTTGGTGCCCTAATAAGGGAACTTTGGTGTGTCGACTGGTCTGGGACAGACAGTGAACTGAAGACATCGGACGTCATCGTAATCGACGCGCGTGCGTCGATTCTCCGGACTTCACTTCTCGACGAAGCACATTGAGTCCCAGGTAAGTCCCGTAGATTTACTAGAGTGTGATCGGAGATTGATTTTACTTGTGGTGTAAGCCGACCTTGTTTGTTGAATAAGCCGTGACAAATGCGCGGTAGATCAGTAGATGTACGTGCTTTACTGGGGCGCCTACATCGACGTTCTAGACCGATTTATCGATATGGCAATATCGGTGTTAAGTGATATTTATCGATATCGATATATCGATATTTTTAAACACTTTGCATCCCTATTCTTTACCAATATTCGGGAGAGTCATTCAATAACGGAGAATCTTGACACCGCGATTCAAGAACGTGACGTAAATGTAAAGCGCCATCTATTGAGTAAAACTGTAGAAAACCACGGTTTCTGTCAATTGTCATGCTATCTTTTTGTTACATAGTGCTTTAAGTCATAAAGCACTATGTAACAAGGAGAGTCTGTGAGGGCATTATTGTAGATCGGACTTTCGAGTCCATAATGACCTATAGTTGAAGTCTAGGCTCATAATAAACTAAAGGGCTTTACCATCACCGATTGCATCACTGCTTACCATTAGGCGGGGTCGCGGCCAATTACTAGTTTATAATATTTGTACATACATCATAGTTGCGTAAATTTTACAGAGACTATAATTTCTTAATGTCAGTTTCACAAAGTAACCGATTCGAGTGGCGAGACGATGCAATGCATACCGCACGGGTAGCTAATTAAAAAAAACGAAATAACCATCGGCAAGAAAAAAATGTAACGTTACGCGGGCCATCTACAGGATAACATAACACACTATCAGTACTTAATGGGTTTCATCTTGACAAGTCAACAACATTCATTGTTATATTTACGTTGTTGGACGACACATTTTTGGAATATGTGAGAAATTGTGAAGAATAAGTATTGGCTGTTCAAATTTACGAAAAGTAAAAAATGTACTTGGGAAAATAATTAATAAAAAACACGGCTGAAACAATGACGGTACTATACTGGAGTGATTAAAATGGAAAGTTAGAATCATAAATCATCATAACCACGCTTTTATGTCAAGCGTCTGCTACTACCTGCGCCCGGCTGACCGCGGTCTCTTCTTTTTTTTTACCTTTTTTTGTCACCTCACCCATCATCATTCGTTTTCATCTTTTTCTTTTAAATTCTGTAACTGTGTTGTCTGTTTTTTTAAAATAAATTTTTAATCTACTGATTTCCCTCTTTTTTAAATTAGTTTCATGTTGTTACACGACATACTAGAGCGGTTAAAATGCAAAGTTAGAGTCATAAACCATTATAAACACACTTTTATGTAATGTCAATAACAATACCATACCGAGTGTCTAGCCTAACACTGCTCCATACGTGGGCATAAAGAGAGAATGAAAGGTCCGATGATAAAAAGGATTTATGACTAATTTTTCGAGAAGTGCAGTTTAAAACGACGGCTTTTTGTAGACATATTATTCATAGGACAAGACATAAGAATTCCGGAGGAAATGGCGCGTTCGCAGTCCCCACTACCAAGAATGACGCATCCGAGTTATCCACATTAGGGATAACCGCAGTATTTTTTATTACGTTTTTATAAAATAACATTCTACCGAAATAAAGTAATGGAACGTATTTTAAAGATAGATACCTATTTAATTTTGCATTTATAAATCCTAACCTCGTACAGTCTGGTGATTAAACTTTTTAAGTTAAATTTATTTTCAGATTTTACAAAATGGAAACAACGAAGAAGCGCATTAGTTGAAAGACAAGGAATCAAAAATATCAAAACTGAACCAAAGAAACATAGAAAACCAAAGGAATAAGAATAGACATGATAAAGGGAAGAGAATATCGGTGAACAGAAAACTAAACTAAAAAGGCGTAACTTCAAAAACCAAAGTAAGAAATACAAATGAAAATCAGATTGAAACCTGGAATTTATCAACAACTTTTTTTTTATCGTCTCACTACTGGGCACAGCTCTCCTCTCATAGCCAGGTCTCAACTTTCTAAACATAGTTCTCAAGCACAGGCAGCAAGAATAGGTCGTATGGGAGAATCTTCTATGCCTAAAACAACGGGACTCCGGAACAGGCAGAAGTGAAAACTAATTATTAATTACATTTAAATATTTTCATCATTAACAACTTTAATATTTTCATAAAGACAATCTATGCAGCCTGCGGATAATGACTGCGTCGTCGATGTTAGTGTCGGTGTCTGTGAATTGACTTGGGAATAATTTTGCTGAACGTGTCTTTCCAGGGTAGGCGTTTTGCAGCGGTAACCGACATCCACGCAAGCGGAGCTGCGGGCGACCGCTATCTAGTATAAAACGAAGTTTCTTTCTCTGTTCCTATATCCCTATGTATGCTTAAATCTTTAAAACTACGCAACGGATTTTGATGCAATTTATTTTAAATAGATAGATTGATTTAAGTAAAATAAATAAATATATACGGACAAATCACACAGATTGAGCTAGCCCTAAAGTAAGTTCGAGACTTGTGTTATAATAATAATAATAATAATTTATTTCGGACAGTAGGTATCCATATTCGGTTAGTACAACAAAAATCTTAAGCCTATGTTAGTAGTAATAAAAACTAAGACAATATTAACTCAACGATACTATTACTATATTTAAGTACAATATATATGTATCATATATAGATAAACATCCAAGACCCAGGCCAATCAGTAAAAGATCGTTTTCCATCTTGACCTGGCCGGGGATCGAACCCGGCGCCTCAAAGTCGCAGGCAGGCGTGTTGACCGCTGCGCCACGAAGGTCGTCAAAGCCGGGCCGGGTTGCTAGTTAATAATATGTGTGTTGCCATCTGCTGTCGAAATTTTATAATTACAACTTTCTTTATTATTCAGAAAGTCCTCAGAGTTAATTGTATGACTACTTGCTCCAGGGTTCAATATGAATTTTATTGTTTTGTTTTCTTTATTACAATTACTTACCGAAAACTGTGGTTTTTCTAAACGAAATTTAGAATAATGTTTATTAATTTTGCAGAACATATATTTATATAAGTATTTTTCTATGCATTCTGTGCTTTTGTGTCCATTTTTTAAGCATTTTAAGCAAGTTACTGTGTTATTTCCTCCTTTTCCTTGTAATGATCTGCAGAATTTAGCAATATGTCCCTTTCTACCGCAACTAAAGCACGTTTTAATTGCTAGAAATGTTTCACAATATTTTTTACATAACTGCTATTTCACTTAATTCCAAACCTGTACTTTTAATAGGTGAAACAATATTCATTAAATTGCCAACATCTTCAAGTATGTCATTATTTTTAAATTTATAGTAATAGAAGTTTTGTAATAAGTGACATTTTTGCGTCTCTATATAATGTCCTAGAAATATTTGATCGAAAATTCTTATAACATCTTTTGTTGTTTCGCTGTCGATTATTCTTTCTATGTATTTCGCATTATCAAAATCAAAATCAAAGCATTTATTTCAAATAAACCAGTTACAGGCACTTTTGAATTGTCAGAAGGTCGGTCAGTCAGTAAGGTGAAGCTAGTCGCCCATTCCAAAGAGTAGGTACCTATGGAGAAGAACGGGCAAGAAACTCCATGGACACTCTTTTAAATAATCAAGCTATTGATAGAAATATTTGATTACATCATTCATGCATTGACTGAATTGATAATAATATATTTGGCTTTTGCATCTTTGCAGTTAAGATGCCTTTTATCTGTTTCCTTCTCATCCAAAATCAAAAATCAAAATCAAAGCATTTATTTCAAATAAACCAGTTACAGGCACTTTTGAATTGTCAGAAGGTCGGTCAGTCAGTAAGGTGAAGCTAGTCGCCCATTCCAAAGAAAAGGTACCTATGGAGAAGAACGGGCAAGAAACTCCATGGACACTCTTTTAAAATATCAAGCTATTGATACAAATATTTGATTACATCATTCATTTTGAAATCCAAATTGTCTAGTACCTATACAATTTAGGCCTTTTGAATATAAGAATAATTTTAGTTTCTTTTTCTAAATTATATGTATAGTCCGTATTTATATCCAATTTTGATAACTCGTCTGACATTTTTATTAATATTTAAATATGATTTTCAGAATATAAATCTTCAGGGCTTTAAATCATTTTCCTAGCTAGGTAGCTTTCTCCTGCACCCATTCTGGGCCTATAACCTGTTCTTATGATAATTTATTATAGATGGATGCAAAGGTACATAGGAATTCTGTGATGAATTCTGTAGGCGCCCCAGTAAAGCACGTACATCTACCGCGCATTTGTCACGGCTTATTCAACAAACAAGGTCGGCATACAAATTCTTCAAAACAAATAAAATAAAATATAAACAGTTTTTCCTTTATTCTCACATGTTCACTATGCCAATTTCCTTCAGACGACTAAATTACATTTTCAATAAAAGCTCTATAAAAATTGTTGCACGAGATCACATCATATTATTATTAATGCACACACGACAATTTCTTTTTGACTACTACAAAACAACAAAACACTAATCTCCTGTCTGCCAAATCTGTCTTCCAAACTTAAATATATTAAATTTCTTTATAAACTTTTGTAATCAGCCAGAGACAATATCAAAATACAACCTCAATATGGTTAGTAAAGTTGCATCAGTTTACGGTAACAAATTCGAGTGGCGGGACGACCCAGACGCGTACCGCCTTGGGTTGAAAAAAATTTAGGTTGCGCGAGTGTGAACGTGAGCGCCACCTGTTGGGTAATTAATTAACACACTATCAATAGTAATGGGTTTCATTTTGATGGTTCAATAGCATTCATTGCTTTAATTACGTTGTTGGATAGACTCGTTTTGAGAACACATGAGAGGTTCTGAAGAATATTAGTGGTCAAAATTATGAATAAGTACTAGAAAATTTGACAATAATAATAATAAAAATGCTGCAATATTGTCTGCAGGTATTTTACGTGGTGCCATTGAAAATGCAAAGTTAGAGTCATAAGTTTTATTTATAACCACAGTTTTATATTGAGTTAATAACAATTCCACACGTCGCACCACAAGAGTGTCTAACCTAACACTGCTCCATAAGAGTGAACAAGAGGTCCGAAATAAAGGATGTAAGACTAATTTTGCATTTGTGTGCAGTTTAAAACGACGTTTTTGAAAAGACAATGTTGCTCTATTATTCAAATCATAAGAGAAGACAAGACATGAGAATTTCGAGGGGACGGCGCGTACGTACGTAGTCCTCGCTACAAAAATTTGCATTAGGTTAGAATAGTGCCACTAGGGAAAATCCCAATTCCCATGGTCAACCCAACCGCAGTGCAATGGTAAGGCTTCACCCTAGAGGGACCACTACTTTGAACACTATAACCTTTATGCCATTCTAGTCAATCTAGTCACGAAAGCGTATATCAGTACGAATTCTTTACGAATGTTGAGGAAAGTCATTCAACGGAGGAGAATCTTGACACCGCGATTCAAAAACGTGACGTAAATGTAAAGCGCCATCTATTGAGCAAAAATGTAGAAAACCACGGTACCTGTCATAATATCTTTTTATTACATAATGCTTTTTGACTTGTTGTAGTCATTATTGTAGATCGGTCATTCGGGTACCTACATAATGACCTATAGTTGAGGCTCATAATAAACTAGTGAGTGCGCTTTACCATCAAGGATTCCATCACTAAATAAATAAATAAGTTATTTATTTCTCAGCTATAATTTTTATAATGATTTTCTTAATTCTAAATAGCACTGATGTATAATTTGCCTGAACTAGGTAGAACCTGTGTTTATCACTGCTTACCATAAGGCGAGGTCGGGGCCAAGTTCTTGTTTATAATATTTGTACATAAATCATGGTTAGGTAAATTTTACAGAGACTAATTCTTAATGTCATTTTCACAAATTAACCGATTCGAGTGGCGAGACGACGCAGATGCATACCGTAAGCGTGGCTAATTAAAAAAAAAAACTGAACTAACCATCGGCAAAAGAAAAAAAATATGTAACGTTACGCGGGACATCTACAGGATAACGTAACGCACTATTAGTAATAATGGGTTGCATTATGACAGTTCAACAATATTCAATGTCTTATTTACGTTGTGGAGCAGAAACATTTTTGGAATACATAAGAAGTTGTGAAGAACATTGGCTGTTCAAATTTACGAAAAGTAGTAGAAAATAATTATTAAAAAATAACCGGACAAGTGCGAGTCCGACTCACGCACAAAGGGTTCCGTACCATTGATTTATGAAATTAAAGGATTTAAGTTATTTGTATGAAAGATTACGCGGTAATAAGCGGTTTACAATTTACGAGGTATTAAAAAAAACTACTGACTAGATCTCGTTCAAAACAATTTTCGTTGGTAGTTTTGACGGGAGAGACGGTACAGGCATTTCTTCAGTATCTTCGGCATTTAGGAAAATATCGTCATTTTCTGGTATTGGAGCCAAGGACCTGTTTGAGACGGTGGTTTCTCGACCATCTGGCAATCTCACAAATGAATAATCAGGATTGCTTTGTAACAAATCTACTTCCTCGATGGCTGGATCATATTTAGAATTTCTAACGTTTCTTTTCATGAAGACAGGACCTGGCGATAACAACCAAGTTGGCAGAGATGAACCATTGGTAGAGCGACGAGGGTGACTAAACATCCTTTCATGTGGAGTGGTGTTAATGCCTGTGGAAAGTAGAGATCTGATAGAGTATAGGGCGATAGGTAAGGCTTTCTCCCACTCAGAAATTCCTAAATTATTGCAGCGAAGATAAAGCTTCCACAATGTACCATTTAGACGTCCACAACCAATCCGTTACCCTGCGGGTTGTACGGTGAAGTCCGACTACAAGCGATGCCAAGGCTTGTTAAAAATGTTCTTCTTTCGTCTGAGAGAAAAGAAGTTCCTCTATCCGTATGTACGTATGCAGGAGTACCAAATAAACAAAAAAGTTCTAATAAGCACTTAACAGCAGTTGCTGAAGACATGTCATTACAAGGGAAAGCAAATGGGAAGCTGCTGTATTCGTCAATTATAGTTAGGATGTATTTGTTAGTATAATTTGATGGTAAAGGACCTTTGATATCAAGGTTAAGTCTGTCTGTCGCTTTGACTAGGTGCCCTTCATTCTTGACATATCTGGGTTTTACTTCAGCGCATACACGACAGCTAGCGGTCATCCTTTTTACCTCCTCTACTGAATATGGCAGATTTTTGGAGCGGATCCAATGTACCATTCTTGTTACGCCGGGGTGGCATAAGGATCTATGAAGATCAGCAAGTTTATCAAAAGAGCCACATGCGACTGCACAAACTCTGGACAGTGCATCTGCGGCTACATTTTGTTTGCCAGGTCGGTAAATTATATCATATTTATAGCAGGATAGTTCAAGGCGCCATCTCTCTATTTTTTCATTCTTAATTTTACTCGTGTGGGTTTGATTGAACATGAAGGAGACTGACTATTGGTCTGTAATAAGTATGAAGTATCGACCGATCAAATAATGGCGCCATTTGCGGAGGGCTTCTACTATCGCACATGCCTCTTTTTCTATCGACGATTGGCGCCGTTCAGAATTATTTAATGAGCGTGTGAAAAACGCTACAGGGCGGCCTTTCTGGGTAAGCGTAGCAGCGATGGCAAATTCTGATGCACCAGTCTCGACGGTGTGTTCACCGAAAGAGATGTTTCTCTTTGGTGTCAATTGAAGCAAGAGATGACTTCGCGATGTCAGATTTTAGTTTATTGAAGCATTCAGTTGCTTCTTTAGATAGGGGAAACTTAGTGTCGACTAACGGTTTAATTTTAGTGGAATAATTGTTGATCCATTTAGAATAATGGGCAAATAGACCAAGAGTTCTTTTTAGAGAGGCTGCATCTAACGGAACGGGGAGATTTAGCAGTGGTTCTAAGCGTGACTTGTCGGGCTTGATAGTATTGTTATTAATGGTGTAGCCGAGAAGGTTATAGTTCTTGCAATTCACGAACGCGCGTGGCTCTTAGTTGTGTTCAAGTCATATCTGTATACGTGTAAATGTGTGCGTGAGCGTAGACGCGCTACGGTTAGCATACAAATAATCAATGTTAAAATTATTTTTTCTTTGAAACCAACAATGATAATAAAACAAATATTTTAATAGTAAGTTTTATTAAAATTAATTATTATTCATCGTCAGAAGTGTCACTATCTTCAAACTCTTCAGTGTCGCTATTAGTTGATTCTACATTAATCGTTAACTCGAAGTCTAAATCGAAATATTTTCTATATTCTTCTTCAAGTTTTTCGACATGCTTGCAAGTTTTACGTCAGGTATCATTGTCGATATCGTTCATACACTCATTTATTAAATTTTGTAAAATAGTCATATTTTGCCCGATATTTTTAGTTGCAATTTTATTTTTTAAAATTCCCCAGATATTTTCGATACAGTTCAACTCAGGGTGATAGGGCGGCAAACGTAATATTTCAAAATTCTTGCTTTTAACTATTTCGTCGATTTTGAATGTTCTGAAACGATGTTTATTATTTTTTATTAAATCATAGAGTTCGATTTTTTTTAATCGTTCGTCACATAAAATTCCGTTATCAGTTAGCCATTTCATCATATCGCTCTTCCTTGAACTGGACGCAGGAATTTTACTGCTGCGGGCGTTATGATAGGACGCGTTATCCATCACAATAACTGCCCTTTCTGGCAAATTTGGCATAAGCTTCTCTTCTAGCGACTTCTTATAATTTTCAAAACTCATATTTGAGTGATAATCTCCAGTTGTGGAGGATGCTTTATATACCAATGAGGCATTTGGAATGAATCCATCTTTAGTACCTGCGTGCACTATAATAAACCGGCTCCCAGTACCTAATTTCTTCAAAAATGGAGTATCTTTATCCTTTATGCCCCATGTATTTTGTCGAACGTGTGACGTTAAAACATATGTTTCGTCAGTGTAAACAATAGGACGTCCTTCTGCACGGCACTGAGAAATCTTTTCCAAATATTTTAAACGCCATAGTTGTAAATCATGCCTTTCTTGTAATACTCGTCGGTTACTGCTAATCTTTCGCCATTTATAACAAATTTTTATGAGCAATGAGAGCGTAAAGTGCTTAGACCCCTTCAAAGTCTATCTTTTCTCTGTGAACTGACCGAATTTTGTTTAAAGTTGGAATTTCCTTGTGTTCGATGTGATAATTTTGAATTGTCGAATCAAATTAGTGTCACTCGTCACGCTCACTGACCCCTGTTGGTTCGGCGTAAGAAAACGAACCGCCGCGGCGGTTCGTTTTCTTACGTTAGCCAAAGGACTGAAATCACAATTATCATTATTATTCGCCTTCATGAAATTATATTCTTCTTGAAGAAAATGAAAAACTCGGGCGATAATTGCACGACCCTACAAATAATAAAGATAATAAATACAATGTTCATGATCGTTGATCCATAAAAAAGTTTAATATTAAATTAATGCTATAAATATATTAAAATAACTATTTAAATAACTCACCTCACTACGAACAATTTTTCGCTTTTTATTGGTATTTGACATGCTGACGGTACTTCGTGGCGGATAGCGACATGAAAACAATAAGCACAAGTGACCTGAGCGGGCGACCGCTCGCTACTGAACGCTCCGTCAGGCACACACACTAACGCATTGTGCATGTACACAACATACCACAAGCAAGAGTCACGCGCGCTCGTAAATTGCAAGAACTATAATTGAGTCGGTTTCGAATACGCATTTGTTTTTGTTTAATGTGAGATTGTATTTTTCAGCCGCTTCCATTAATCGACGCAGATTAAAGCCATGTTCTTGTTTGTCCTTTCCACAGATGGTAACATCGTCTAATTAGGCGTAGGTTCCTTTTAACTTCTCTGTACGAATAATATAGTGAAGGGTTCTTTGGAAAGCAGCAACGCCGTTCGTAACGCCAAATGGTATGCGAGTAAATTGATACAAATTGCCGCAAGCCTCAAAAGCTGTGTATATCTTTTCTTTGGGAAGGATTGGTACTTGATGATACGCACTTTTTAAATCAATTTGACTGAACAAATTGTATTTAGAGACTGCGGTGACGATAGAATCTATATTTGGGAGGGGATGTGCATCTAGGTCTGTGAATCTATTTATCGTTTGAGAGTAAACAATTACCAGATTCGGTGATGTCCACCTCCAGCGACTATAACTTGTGCTCTCCACGGAGATATGCTGGGCTCAATAACTTTGTCTTTGAGCAGGTTTGAAATTTCAGTTAATATAAATGCTTGATCTTCTTCTGAGGGACGTCTGGAACGAATGGCGATTGGTTTGATAGACGGCGAAAGGTTAGTAAAGACAGATGCTGGTGGTACGGAGGCTTCGAGAACGTTGCATATTTTTAGGGTTCCTTTTTCACCACCAAACTGTAATTCGAGAGAAGAGTGTTCTTTGAGGATGTCGTGACCGATAATGATGTTAGCACATAAGTTATCGACAATAAGCAGCGCCTGTTGCTTATAAATGTGGTTATGAATCTGAATAGTAGCTTGGCATACACCTTTGACATATGAAACGTTGTTTAATGAAGCGAGAGTCACAGCTTGATTGCAGTGCTTCCTTTTAAGATTAAGTGTTAGTGCCAAAGCATTATCTATAAAACTGATAGAGCTTCCAGTATCAACTAGGCCATCAACATTGTGATTATTTACAGTGATAGTGATTGTGGCTTTACGTAAGCTGGAAGGAGTAGCGGCACAGATAGATGCAAGGGAAGCGGTAGGAGATTCTTGAGATTCTTCTTCAACATTCACAGTATTGAGGGTTTGCTGTTTTCGTCCAGCACTACGGCAAACGTTGGCAAAATGTCCCTTCTTCTAACATAGTTGGCATTCAGCGTTATTTGCTGGACATTTGATCCTTGGATGGACATTGCCGCCACAAAAATAGCACCTGCGTCGTTTAGAATTGCTATAATGTGAGGTCATGGCTGCAATATTCGGATGATGAAGGTTTTCTTGTGATTCGATGGATGCCGCTGCATTCAACATGTTAGTAGAGGCAGGTACTGCATTTGATTGCAATGCTTGAGAAGTACTTTCTGCGGTCTCGAGGGAAATTGCTAAATCTAATGCCTCTTCCAGCGTCATTTCTGATTTCTCGAGTAAGCGTTCCCGAATTCGTTGGGTTGACAGACCAGCGATAAAGGCTCCACGGATTGATTCATTCTGGTGCTCTTCCGCGGTGACGGTTTTGTAGTGGCAGTCGTACGCTAGAGAGGTAAGCGCCCTGCAGTACTCTACTGCCGTTTCCCCGGGCTGTTGTTTCCTGCAAGTCAGTTGGTGTCGAGCCAGTGTAATATTCTTCCTCTTTTCAAACGTGTCGTTGAGGAGTTTGATAGCGTCGCAGTACTTTGAACATTCCTTAATTATATTAAATATGGTAGGTGACACATGATTAGCTAGGAGATTGAGTTTGATGTCTTCAGTAGCGGAAGAAGCTTCTTAGGAAATAAAATTTTCAAACGTGTACCGCCAGTGTGTCCATCGCAGATCTAACCAGCGGTGGATGGTTCAATCTCAAATCTTTGTGGTCGTAGATAGCACGACAAACTCGCAGTCAGCGGGGTTTCTTTCTTCGACATGATATATTTATAGATATAATTAAAGTTCAATAAATTGATACTAAAGAAAGACAAAACCAAAAGGAAACTTGGTTTTATTGAACTTTAAAACATAAGCATTAAAACAAGACATTACGTATTATATTATACGACGTCTTGTCAAAACATAAATAACTAAATAACATAGACATTAGACAGACAAGGAGTTCATATATCACCAAATCTTTAGCATTTCTGAAATCTTCCATTGTATACACAGCTTCAACAGGTAAGAAGTCCAGTGGATTGTCTAGACCATCATCTTCGTGATCATCTTCCTGTCGATATCATTCAATTTCCGCTACTTTTTCTTCAATTATTTCAAACGGTCTCTCTATGTCAGTTAGGAATTCTGTCTGTACATATCTCCGTAATCAAATCCTTTAGGAAATTGAAGGCTTCAGTGTAAGTATTTTGTCTAGACTTCAGTACTGCTCAATCTCTCCATAGATAAAAAATTAATAAAAGCGATAAATTGTATTTTTCTGGATGTTTATTTACGTCGTAAGTATAGTGATTTATTAAATATGGTCTCTGTCGTTTCCATAAATATTTATTTGGTGAAAATTTATATACTTTGACTGAAGAGGGCAGGGCTGTAACAATGTCAAACCATCGAGCGACACTATATATATTTATAGGTACTCTCTAAGTCTTAAGGACTTTGAGGATAAATATTATGAACCCAAGATTCAATAGATGTCAGTAGATTTTGATTCAAGTTCGATTACTTATCTCTTTTTTAGTTTTTACTCTTCTGTTGTGATAGGTATATATTTACATCGAGCCATCGGATTGTGGTCTGTACATCGGTACCATAAAGAGAGAAATCTCTAAGAGTGTATCGCTTGCTTGTAGTACACAACATTCTCCGTTATTGAGTGCTCGGAGGCCCACGTTAAAAAGCCTACTAGCGAGAGATTTTGTAGAATTTATATTGTTAAAAGTGTCTACGGCGTAACTTTTTCACTTTTAGCCGGATACATATTTGGTAATATAATAATTTAGTACAGCTGTCTTTTCACCCACATACTGTAAATCCATGTTACTATTCCAAGCGAGGAAGATTGCTGGGTTATAGTCGTTAATGTAACGAGATTTTTCTTCGCGAGGGAAATTATAAAGTCTATTACTTTTGAAAGCTTTCCCTATCGCTATTGATTCGGTTACGTTATGTACTACGGTATGAGTTATATTTATGCGTCTGATAATTGATAACACGATCATAATTATAATGTTGGGGATACATTTTTTCTGGGACAGAACATATAACGTATTCATTAATAAACTCTGCCACCTCCTCAACAGTCGAGACTTGCATTACTGGTGAATTTTTTACCCACAACATTAGATGGAAATGCTGTAAGCATCTAAACTGGTATTTACGACGCCAGAATATAGAAATCAGTGATAAAAATGACGATTTTTGGACGTTAATATTTAAATAACTGTTTGAGATATTATGTTTATGAAATTTAGAATACATATATATCTCACAAGTCTCAATCAAAGTAAAAGTAGGGTCAAAAGTAGCTCTAAATGGTTTGTGTCACACACGGTGCTGCTCGCCATCTGTTACTTGTACTTAGCTCGACACGTTACCGCGTGTCTAGATTCATAGGACAAAACCTGAGAATTACAGAGGGGACGGCGCGTACGCAGTCCCCACTACCAAAAAATACGCATCCGAGTTATCCACATTAGGGATAATCGCAGGGGTCAACCCAACCGCAGTGCAATGGGAAGGCCTCGCCCTGGGGGAACCGCCTTAGTGATCACGGTATCCCCTATGCCAGGTAAGTATGAATTGTTTACGGATATTCGGGAGAGTCATTCAACGGCGGAGAATCTTGACACCGCGATTCACAAACGTGACGTAAATGTACAGCGCCATCTATTGAAACCACGGTTCCTGTCATGCTTTTTGTTACATAGTGCTTTATGGCTTGTAGTCATTATTGTAGATCAGATATATAATGACCTATAGTTGAGGTGTAGGTTCATAATAAACTAGTGCGCTTTACCATCAACGATTGCATCACTGCTTACCATCAGGCGGGGTCGCAGCCAAGTACCTACCTAGTTTATAACATTACTATAATCATGGGGTTGAAATATTCAACCTTTATTTAGTCATACCTCAGTTTTGTTTACAAAGCATTATTACACTTATGCTGATGTTATTAAAACTATTGTAAAATACGAGACGACACTACACGTTTCGATACAAATATATAGATGACAACGGTGTTGACAAATTAGTCATAAATCCTTTATATCCGACCTCTCATTGCAATTTAGCCTGCCACGGAGCAATATTAGCACGGAATAGAAAATTTGCTAATATTAGACAGTTGTGCATCTTTTTCTTTCTATTACATTAAGAAAAGGACAGAAGATAATATTTTAGTTTAATCGTGCCAAATTACGAGTAAGATAAGATTATAAACATGGCGATCAAAAATACATCAATTTATATCAGGAGGGTAACAACTAGGGATGTAACGGAGGTATCGGTACCGGAACCGGAGTTTTTAAATTTGATTTATCGGAGTCGGAACCGGAGGCGGAGGTAGGTTCAGAAGTGGTGTTAGGAGAGAGATTTTTTTATTCAAACACAAAAAATATTATTCAGTCAATTTTTCATTTAAATTTTTAATTGTAAAATTGAACACAAACAGTGAAAAGAAAATTGGCATATTTCTAAATGAAGTTAATTAAAACCCAAAGTAGCATATTATATGACATTAAATGAACAAAAACGTTGAAAAAAAATCAAATGAAATATGTTGACTCCAAAACTAGCGAAAAATGCTCGATAGAGTACGTAGCAGGAGTCGGGGAAATCCCCGCGTGATATGTATGAACCTGCACCACAATCGCGTAATTCACTATTACTATCAATTGGAATCATTTTGAATTTTGCAAGTCCATTGCTCCATATGTTCGATAAACGTGTCTGCTCAACAACGTAAATAACGCAATGAATGTTGTTGAACTGTCAAAATGAAACCCATTGCTACTGATAGCGTGTTACGTTACGTTACGTAATTACCCTGCTTTTCGTAACAGTCGGCAGGCCGCCGACGCTATGGCATGCTTTAATAACCTCCTTATAGTACTCTACCTTCGTGCAAGCGTGCAAATGTTTGATGGTATACAATCATTGATCCTTAAACATTTCAATTTTTATGATCCAAACATTCCTTTATACTATAAAAACAATATTCTTGAAGCCACTCTATCAATTTCGTTTTAAAAACACCACCCTCCAACTGTTTCAAGTTGCTTCGAATGTTATTATAAATTAAAATACACATACTGAACACATTTTTCTTATAAATATCTTTTCTACAAGGCGGTTGATATAATAAGTTTCGGAACTTAATCCTCTTTTGTCTTGTCCAGACCTCACTGCGTAATTTAAAATAATGCATGTATTTTTTGGAAAAATGCAAATGTCTCTTATATACATACAAGTTAGAGGAAGGATTTTACATTTTTTAAATAGAGGTTTACAGCCGTCTAAGAACCAGGCTTTATTAATAACCCGGATACACCGTTTCTGTATTTTAAAAACTCTGTCGGTGTCGACTGAGTTTCCCCACATTATAAGACCGTAACTTAGTACAGATGACACGTAGCCATGGTAAGCTGATAGAGCCGCTTCTACAGAAACATTTTGTGACATATGGATTCAATGTGTACTTTCCAGTTTAGATGTTTATCAACATAAAGTCCAAGAAAATTTAAATGATCTATTGATTGTTTCTTTTCGTCTTCATATGCAATGTCTAAATCTAATTTTTTGGCGTTGTAAGATTGAAATTCAATTAATTTAGTTTTACTTGTGTTTATGTTTAAATTATTATCCTTCATCCAGTTATTTACACTTAAAGAGCTTTTTCTGTAGGTAGGGGATTTGTATGCATTTTTTATCTTGGGTTTTTATAACAATAGTAGTGTCATCCGCGAAAAGGATGCAATTCTGTAAGGTGCTTTCTGAAAGATCATTGATATATATCAAAAAAAGCAGAGGGCCGAGAATACTACCTTGCAGAACGCGATTTTTATTGAATATCTCAACTGCTTTAAAATTATCACTGCTTACCATCAGGCGGGAGTGCGGTCAAGCGCTAGTTTATAATAAAAAAAAATAAAAATTGTACCATTTTCCATTCTAACTTTTGATATCTCAGTATACTGTTTCCTGTTGCGTAAATAGCTGGATATCCATTCGTGCGCTTTTCCCCTTATACCATAAAAATCTAACTTGTGTAAAAGTTTTGCATGATTTACAATATCAAAAGCCTTGCTCATGTCAAGAAAAAGGGATACCGCTGGATTACCATCGTTTATGCTCTGTGATACAAGTTTTATCAAGTTAAAGATTACTAAGGCAGTTGAACTTCCCTTGCAAAATCCAAATTGCTCTTCACGTAGTACATTATGTTTTGAGAGAAAATTATTTAACCTACAGAGTATTGACTTTTCCAGAATTTTCGATATAATAGGAACTATAGATATAGGTTCATAGTTGCTCGGGTCTGATTTAAAAAATTGGTTTTACAATGGACTTTTTTAACTGTTCAGGAAATCAACCTTCCAGAAATGATAAGGTGATAACGTGCGCTAATGGATTACATATCCAAATTGCACATTCTTTTAAAACCCGTGTAGTAATATCATCATATCCGCATGTTTTGCTGTTGTTTAGAGACAATATGATTTTGTAAACCTCCATTGCATCTGTAAGATTAAGGAAAATAGTATTACAGTTTCTGTTTTTTAGATCAAGTGTAATATTGCTACTGAAATTAAAGGGCTGTTTAGACGTTGAATTAATGAAGTAGTTATGGAAAGTGTTGCAAATATCTATTGGATTATTATATACCACATTATTAAGATTTATTTTTAGTTTTGTTGGATTTATGCCTTTAGTTACCCAGTTTAATGTTGCTCGAAGGTCTAACGACTCTAACCTAACACTGTACCTTAAGAGTGAACAAAAGGTCCACAGTAAAAGATTTACTAAGCGTTTGTGTGCAGTTTGCGAAGACATGAGAATTTCGAGGGGACGGCGCGTACGAACGCTATCCCCGCTACAAAAATTATACCGTCCAATTAACGTTAGGCTAAATACGAATAATGCCAATAAGGTAATCTCAGGGGTCAACCTAACCGCAGTGCAATGGGAAGGCCTTGCCCTGGAGAGACCACCTTAGAGATCACGGTATCTCTTATGCCAAATGGGTAACAACGAATTCTTTAACGATTCCCGGGAGAGTCATTCAACGGCGGAGAATCTTGACACCGTGATTCAAAAACGTGACGTAAATGTAAAGCGCCATCTATTGAGTGGAAACATGCATGCATGCATGTTTCTGTCATGCTATGTTTTTATTACACAGTGCTTTATAGTAATTATATAGAGCGGTTAATCGGATACATATAACCTATAGTTGAGATATAGGCTCGTAGTATTATAAACTAGTACGTTTTACCATCAACGAATGCGCCACTGCTTACCATTAGACGGGGTCGCGGCTAAATACAAGTTTTTAGTATTTGTACATCAACGTTACTAAATACCCACCCACCTTTAAAACAACTAAGTTATAGTTGCCACGAGGAAAGAGCACGATATTCTCAAACGGTTTTAACCAATGCAATTCACTGTATACATTGACAATTCATATCCACATGTTTTGCTGTTATTTAGAGACAATATGATTTTGTAAACCTCCATTGCATCTGTAAGATTAAGGAAAATAATATTACAGTTTCTGTTTTTTAGATCAAGTGTAATATTGCTATTGAAATTTAAGAGCTGTTTAGACGTTGAATTAATGAAATAGTTATTCAAAGTGTTGCAAATATCTATTGGATTATTATGTATCACGTTATTAAGATTTATTTTTTCTATATTATCTCTGTTAAGACTTGTTGGATATGGTTGATGAGATTACATTCCAAGTGGCTTTACATTTATTCTTGTGGTTTTGTATACGTCTCGCGTTCGTAAGTTTCTGAGCTTTGTGTGCACAATGCTTAAATATGTGATTATATAATTTATATTTTTTCTTGTTTTGCTTTTTGTTTACGTTATTACTTTTAAATTTTAAATAAAGGTGACGTTTAGTTTTGTTGAATTTTCGTATGCCTTTAGTTACCCAGTTTAATGACGTTGGTCTATTAGTTACTTTAACCCTAATTACAGGAAAACACAGATCATAGAACAGTTTGAAAGCATCATAAAAAATAGTAAAACTTCTGTTAATGTGTGTGATTCATAAATTTTTGAGAACGAGAGAGAGATGCCATACAACTGCAAAAAGTCTGAAGATTATTTCGACAGTAGTCACGTTTTAATTCAGACCAGCTAGATATTGTTTTTGTTGGAAAGATTACTACTGGATTGTAAACAAAACCTAAACCTTGAAGGAATAATATATCACTGTTCAAAAATAGAAACACGAACGCCTCTTTTTCGGTTGTGGATGTCTCGCTTGTTTTTAGTATGTGATCGCGGTTGGTCTATAATAAATCTGCTGAAATATCCGTCGTATTTTTCATTTACCACGATAATTTTCAACAGTTTTTTGATTATTAGCTGTTATGGTCACTATCTGTGCTGTTTCATGATCTGAGAGACCTAGGTGACATATTTCGGGCTGAACATTTTTTATGTTACTAGCTATCTGATCAATACAAGAGTTATCCCGAGTGGGCAGTTTTATATGAGCTTCAAAATTATAGTTATGAAGTAAACTTATGAGGTCTTTTGTTGTTGTAGTGCTCTTTATTAAGTCAATGTGCCAGTCACCGAATACAATAACTTTCTTTCTCATAAATTGGTCCGTTATGTAATTTAATAAGTTATCAAGTTTATGAAGAAATATACCTGTTTGAGATTTTCTCTGATCGGGTACTCTGTACCTATATATTGATAACTATTACGCCTAGACCAACAATCTCTATGCCACAGTATTCAAAATAAAATTTAGTTGGTAAATTTGACGGAATATTTAAGGCTTTTTTTTTTTAACTAATTTGTAAACCAGCGCTTGACCGCAATCCCGTCTGATGGTAAGCAGTGACGCAATCGTTGATGGTAAAGCCACTAGTTTATTAAGAGCCTATTCACTCTAGCCTTGAAGACACTCAAATTGTAGTCCGACGGAAACACCGCCGCCGGCAGATTGTTCCAGTCCCTCTATGTACGCGGTATAAAGGAGGAGGCGAAACGCTTCGTCCGGATCGTAGAGGTGTTAACAACATAAGGGTGGAAACTCGCCGTACGACGGGTCGTCCGATGGTGGAACGTAGATGGGGGAATTAAATCGTGCAATTCCCTCGCACACTCCCCAAAATGTATCCTATAGAACACAGAAAGGCTGGCTACTCTACGCCTGTGCTCTAGACTTTGGAGACCAACTTGAGTTAAATCAAGGTCACCAATCAGCCTCTTCGCACGCCTCTCCACTGAATCCAAAGTGGCCAGGTGACACTTAGCAGCACCAGCCCAAATGTGGCTGCAGTACTCCACACACGAACGGACCTGTGCTTTGTACAACATTAGAAGCTGCCCTGGTGTGAAGTACTGCCGGACCTTTGCGATAACGCCAAGTTTTCTGGCAGCCACCTTGGCCTTGGACTCAATGAACTGCCCAAAGTTTAGGTTCGAGGAAATCTCAACAAACAAAAGCTGAAGGCGGTCGGTACACTCCAAGGATACATTCCGAAAAATAGGAGCCAAGGTGAACGGGCTCCTTTTGGCGGTGAAAAGACACGCCTGCGTTTTGGCGGCATTGAATGCTACAAGATTGGCATTGCCCCATTCGGAGACTGCCTGAAGTGCAACACTCGTTCGCTCTACCATGGCCTCTCTTTCGGACCGGATTGATTCCCTACTAGCCCGAGCATCCGGCAGGTATCTCTCCACAACTGTGCTGTCATCTGCATACCCATAGATACCGGGCATTAGCAGATCGTTAATATGCAGCAGAAACAGAGTTGCAGAGAGAACAGACCCCTGAGGAACACCGGCATTAGTCGACATGGGCTCAGATGAGCATCCGTCGACAACAACTCGGAGGGACCGTTCAGTCAGGAAGTCTTTTACCCAGCCAGTCAGGCTAGGTGAAATGCTGTACGCTGGAAGCTTACTCAAAAGGCCAGCGTGCCATACCCGGTCGAAGGCCTTCGAGACATCAAGGCTGACAGCAATCGCATACACTAGTAGGTCCCCAGTTGACCGATTGTGGCGAAACCCGTACTGTCGGTCACTGTGGAGGTCGTTACCTTCCAGGTATGCCAAGAGGCGCGAGTTCAATACACGCTCCATAATCTTGCAAAGTATGGAGGTGATCGAAATCGGCCGATAGTTGGTAGGATCGGCACGACTACCCTTTTTTGGCACGGGCTGCACGTTGGCAAGCTTCCAGGACTTGGGCACTATACCAGTCCCAAATGAGAGGCGATACAAGCGTGTCAATACAGGAGACAACTCGGGCGCACATGCTTTTAGAACAATCGCTGGTATACCATCCGGACCACTAGCCTTATTCACGTCCAGACGACACAATGCTCTCAGAACCTCCTTGTTCCGAATGCGAACCTCAGGCATTGAAGTACCGCAGTGGGGTAAAATAAGTGGAGTAGCACTGCCAGTATCAAGACGCGAATTATGGGCAAAGAGAGATGCAAAGAGACCTGCTTTCTCTCTCGCCGTATGAGCCAGTGTTCAATCAGGCCTAACCAGCGGAGGCAGTGAGGGCCGACAGAAGTTCGCCTCGACCGATTTGGCAAGGGACCAAAAAGATCTGCTACTGGAAGGCTGCGCAGATAACTTGTTGGCAATTTGGGTAATACGGTCGAAGCGAGCCTTCTTTAGCGCCTTTTTGTAGGACTTGGCAGCACCGTTAAAGGCTCTCTTCTTTGAGCTTAGATCCGGATCTTTAGTCTTATATGATGCTTATCTTATGCTGACGTATTATATGATGCTTACTGGTCTGATCATTGTCCCTTGTTGGTTGAGTGTGATTTAAAATTAATTAGGCCGAAATTGGTTGCGACTGATAACGTTTTTAATAAAGTGATCTGGGGAGAAAGAAACAGTGAACAGACCGGAAAGTATTATGAAAGTTGTCACTCGCAACTGAGAAAGATTCATTTTCCTGTCGAGTTTATGTACTGCGCCGATCACTGTTGTTATAGTAAGGATCACAAGCGTATTTTGAAGGAAATGTATAACGATATTGTACAAATAATTAGTAAGGCGGCGGTAGACAGTTATGCTGATCCTGTGTCCAAGAAACACAAATATATACCGGGGTGGAACAGGCACGTTAGCGCTGCTCACAGAGAGGCTCGATTATGTTATCAACACTGGTTATTGAATGGGAAACAAAGAAGTGAACCTATCTATGATAGCATGTGCCAAACGAGGAGAATTTTTAAATCGCGGGTAAAATTTTGTCAAGATAATGAGAAACAAATCAAGTTAGATATAATTGCACAGCATCATTCTGATAAACAATTTGGTAAATTCTGGAAAAAGACAAATAAATTGAACCCAAAATCGAGTCTACCTGTGAGCGTTGCGGGCGTGCATGAGCCTCGTGATATAGCTAATCTGTTTCGGAGTCATTTCAAGGTGGAACCTCCTACTGTGGGGTCTTTTGACCTGATGCGAGGTGCTGAAATCGTGGCAGGGGACGTTAATGTTCGATTTAGTGCCAAGGAAGTTGCCTCCGTAATTTGTAAAATGGTGCGAGGTAGGTCCCCTGGTCACGATGGTCTTAGCATTGAGCATCTGAAGCATGCTGGTTTCCATTTGTCTCGAGTGCTTGCTATGTTTTTCAACTTATGTGTGAGTCATTGTTACCTACCGGACGAACTTATGCGGACCGTGGTTGTTCCGGTTATAAAAAACAAAACGGGGGATGTCTCAGACCTGGCTAACTATAGACCAATCTCGCTGGCTACTGTAATAGCAAAAGTGCTGGACAGTCTGCTTGACAAACACATGGATAGGCACATAAAGCTTCATGATGCTCAATTTGGTTTCAGACCTGGTCTCTCGACTGAAAGTGCCATTCTGTGCCTCAAGCAGACTGTACAGTATTATACAGACAGGAGTACGCCGGTCTATGCCTGTTACCTGGACTTATCCAGGGCATTTGATTTGGTGTCATATGTCGTGTTGTGGCACAAATTGAAAAATGAAACGGACATGTCAGGTAATGTTATCGCTATTTTGAGATATTGGTACTCGAGCCAAAGGAATACTGTGCGATGGGCAGGCACACACTCGGACATGTATGGGTTGAAGTGCGGGGTGAGGCAAGGGGGGTTAACCTCTCCTCGTCTCTTTAACTTGTACATGAATGAGCTGATCGGCGAGCTCAGCAGAGCAGGCATAGGGTGCCATATAGATGGACAGTGCGTCAATAATATAAGCTACGCGGATGACATGGTGCTGCTGAGCCCGTCGATTAGTGCCATGCGTAAACTGCTAGAAGTTTGTGAAAGATATGCACGAGCCCATGGACTCAGATATAATGTAAAGAAGAGTGAAGTAATGGTGTTTAAGGCTGGTAACAAATCATTCGCTAGTGTGCCTCCTCTGTATCTTTGCGGTGCCACCTTAAACAGAGTGTCTAGGTTCAAATATCTAGGTCACTGGGTCTCTGAGGATCTGAGTGATGATTGTGATTTGGAGAGGGAACGCAGGGCGCTGTCTGTGCGCTGTAACTGAATACTGTTCGGACTACGGCGCTGCTGCAGCGCTTCAGCAATGTTTGCTGAAAAAAGAGTGGATGGTTTCCATGCCATCATGCGAAAGCGCTGTGCATCTCTCTTGAAGCGAATGCGGGCCAGCCCGAATAGTCTTCTGAATGTTTTCGTGGACCGCTGGGACTTGCCGGTGTGGCGGCACTGGATGCGACTACACACTACGGGTAGTCGCGTCCTGGGCTTGGCATAACTTGGAGCTTCTGTGCGGTTCCATTTGATTGTGTTGTATTTCTGTTTTGTGTACTAACAATAGAATTATAAGGTTTTATTTGTATTTCAATTTTTGTATGACTAACATTATATGGACTACGTCTGAAATAAATTATTATTATTATTATTATTAAGTACTTTACTATTTAAAATACACGTGCCACTTCTACACTTCTCTCGACTAAATATTGCAGCCAGATTAAAATTGTTTAATTCAATGTTCGATTCCATACCTTGTTTAACAAATGTCTCACTAAAACATAGTATATCAACCTCCTTGTTATTCTCCTTTAATTTTAATAACGTTAATTGTAACAAATCCAATTTGTTACAAATACCCGCTATGTTCTGGTGTAGAATTCTCAGTTAATGTAGTTTTATTTGTGGTGGAGTTAGGAGCGAAAAAATGTATTATTATTTTTATTGTGGTCATGCAGTGGATTTTGTGGCCTAATTATTGGATTGAAAAAACTATTTTCGCATTCAATAAAATAAATTTCTATGTTAAGTTTATAAGCGATTAGATCTAAAACTGATAATTTCTTAGTATAGCTGACATTTAGCTCGTTTACTTCAATGTACTTATAATTTTTAAAATTTTTATTAAACATTTTTAATTCATAATTTAGTTTGTTAACATTCAGGAATCCATTTTCAGAAACATCCAACATCAATATCTTACATTTTCTTATTCTACCCAAAGTGCTATATATATTAGTAAACAACAAGTATGGATTAGTGTCATACTTGCCAACTGATAGTATTACGATGTCGTCGTCGGCTATGTCGCGTAATAAACTATCTGGATTGCGCAGAATCTCATTTGATGAAGCATAAGGTTGAACTCTCCCTTTTATTTTATAATTGTCATTCCATTTACCAGTCTTAATGCGAATTACTCGTACAGCTAAACCTCTTACTTTTTCATCTCCAATTATGTAGATATTTCTTGTTTTCTTATATTTCAATCGAGTTGAGGGTTCGGCTTGTCTAGATAGTTGTTTAATAGGTGCATCTAACTGCTTAATGTTTTCCTCGACATTTTCTCCCTTTTTCAATTGAATATTTAGATCTCGTTGGTTATTTTGCGGCTGTGAGATTTGCTTTGGACTGTTTGGTTCCGTTGAAAAATCTAATTTAGTTTTGATATTACTGTTATTCTTTCTTTTCTGAGGTATTTTTTTTTTTGGAAGTCGATTTGCAAATATTGAGCTGATCTATTTGGGTACCGTACATAGATAATTGCTTTTTAAGATCGCAATTTTCAGATAGTAGATTGTTTATAGAAGAATATTAGTGTTCAAAATTATGTATACTAGAAAATGTGACAAACATAATAAATAAAAAAAGATGGATGCAATAATGTCTTCAGGTACTTTACGTGGTGCCATTAAATATGTAAAGTTAGAGTCATAAGTTTTATAACAACATTATTATGTCGAGTAAATAACAATACCACACGTCGCACTACACCGAGTGTCTAACGATTCTAACCTAACACTGTTCCTTAAGAGTGAACAAAAGGTCCGCAGTAAAAGATTTACTAAGCGTTTGTGTGCAGTTTCATTTTTTTTTTATTTTTGAAATGGCAATGTTGCTCCCTTATTCAAATCATAAGCGAAGATATGAGAATTTCGAGGGGACGGCGCGTACGAACGCTATCCCCGCTACAAAATTATACCGTCCCAATAATGTAGGTAGACTAGGTATTAGGCAATAGTGACAATAAGGTAATCTCAGGCGTCAACCCAACCGCGGTGCAATGGGAAGGCCTTGCCCTGGAGAGACCATCTTAGAGACCACTGTAGGTATATAGTTTCTAGAGTTAATTCTTTAGCGATACCCGGGAGAGTCATTCAACGGCGGAGAATCTTAACACCGCGATTCAAAAAAGTGACCTAAATGTAAAGCGCCATCTATTGAGTGGAAACATGCTTGCATGCA
The DNA here is from genome assembly GCA_037179545.1 of Sesamia inferens. Lineage (NCBI taxonomy): Eukaryota > Metazoa > Arthropoda > Insecta > Lepidoptera > Noctuidae > Sesamia > Sesamia inferens. The sequence continues at coordinate 2,001,767 of CM073949.1, read as the reverse complement.
TGTTTCTGTCATGCTATGTTTTTATTCACAGTGCTTTATAGTAATTATATAGATTGGTTAATCGAATACATATTACCTATAGTTGAGATATAGGCTCATAATATTATAAACTAGTACGTTTTACCATCAACGAATGCACCATTGCTTACCATTAGGCGGGGTCGCGGCCAAGTACAAGTTTTTTAGTATTTGTACATCAGCGTTACTAAATACCCCCTTTTTTACTACCCACCCACCTTTAAAACAACTAAGTTATAGTTGCCACGTGGAAAGAGCACGATATTCTCAATCGGTTTTAACCAATGCAATTCACTGTATACATTGACAGATCCGCCGTGGGCATGTTGAACGTTACATTTTCATAGTTGGATAAATTTTAAAAAGCCTAATTTCTTTAAAAAGTTTCACAAAGTAACCAATTCGCGTGACGAGACGACGCTGACGCATACCGCAAGAATGGCTAATTAAAAAAACCGAACCGACCATTGACAAAAGAAAAAATATTATAACGTTACGCGATAGGGACATCTACAGGGTAACGTAACGCACTATCAGTAGTAATGGCTTTCATTTTGACAGTTCAACAATATTCATTCTTTTATTACGTTGTTGGGCGACACATTTTTGGAATACACGAGAAGTTGTGAAGAATATTGGCTGTTCAAATTTATGAAATTAGAAAATGTGAGAAAAGTAATAAATAAAAAAATACGTGGCAGAAATAATGTCGGTACTATAGGTATGTGGGGAAATTAAAAATGCATAGTTAAAGTCATAAGTTTTATAACCACAGTATTATGTCGAGTTATTGATAATCCCTAGTCAGTTCAGTTACAGTCTCTATACACTTGTGGTCGGACTGTTGTTAGGGTTGATAATTCTATTTCGGACCCATTTGCCTTCGGAAGGGGTGTTAGACTGGGGTGTATTCTGTCTCCGTTGCTGTTTAATATCTATGGAGTACACAATATGTTAAGAAAACCCTGTCCGACCCATAAGGATAATAAAGGTTAGGTAAACACATGATGACATGACCAAATATAATATAAAATTTTAAGTAATCATCATAGTAACAATGAATTTTAAAATAATCTTTTTTTCCCGCGAATTAATTCCAACTTCCCCGATATTTGGTAATTTAATAAAAAGTGACAACACCATTTTGACGGTATTATTATATAAGCGAGGCGACCACGTTCCGCGTGCCCTGCCCCCCGTCGCCCGCGGAAGGGTTAGAATAGAATAGTCAAGAATAGTCATTTATTCATTAACAACAATCAATGTATCTGAAATCACATAGTAAAAGAGAAAATCAATACATTAAATTACATTAGATTAAAAACACGTTAAACATTACAAAAATTGCATATCCAGACACAGGAATTCTGTTACAGATCGTCAACAGCATAAAGACACTTATTCAATAGGAAACGTTTACGCCGACCCTTGAATGAATTTGAGTAAATAGCACTTTTCATGTCTAGAGGCAACTTATTAAACAATATAATTGATTGATATTCAAAGAAGGATGTACCTTGTAATGCATAATGTCTTGTCTACCTGTGTATTGTCTACTTTGTCGTTCTTCTGCTGTCTCATATTCATGTATGTATTTGGCCATGTTACATAGAAGCACAAATACATAAATGCTTGGCACTGTAAGTATATTAAGTCTTATAAAATGTTCGCGGCAACTCTCTGTTTGCTGGATATGGACTAATGTGCGAATGGCACGTTTTTGCAACACAAAAGCTCTTTTCATGTTATAGTCATAACTTTTTCCCCAAAACATTATGCTATACCTGATTTTTGATTCTACCAACGCAAAATAGATCATTTTTAATTGCTTAATGTCAATTTCTGTTCTAAGTGCTCTTAAAGCATAACATGCGGAACATACCGATGCATTTATTGCATTTAATTCCGATTTCCAATTTAGCTGTTCGTCTATATGTATACTTAAGAATTTATCTTCCTTGACGAGGACAATTTTATCGTTATTCAGAGCAACCTCTAAATGGTCCTTATTACGGGCTGACGTTTTAAATAAAAGTATATTGGTCTTTGCAGTATTGATTAACAATCTGTTCATAGTGAAAAATTTGTGAAAAGCGCGTAATACTGAATTTACAGTCTCTGTTAATTTATTTATGTCATTTGCGTAAATAAATTACACAAATGCCATAGTGGCAACTATGGCATTTGTGTGATCCGCAAAAATTACTACATATATTAATGTCAGGTAAAATTGTATTCATATAATTAATTAAGTCATTAATAAACATTATAAATAAAACAGGTTCTAATATAGATCTTTGAGGACCGTAGTCATCATTACTGTTACTGATTTATAGATTTTTTTATAACCGTTTTGTATTCTGTCAATTTCTACGAACATTTTTCTATTTTTGAGATACGAAGAGAAAAGTTTCAATACCTTACCTCTTGTACCATAATGCGTCAGTTTCTCAAGAAGTAATTCATGGTCAATAGTGTCAAATGCAGAACTTAAGTCAAGAAAGATTCCGGTAACATTCATTTTATTATTGATTTTTTCTATAACTTCACAAAGTAAGGTATATATGGCATCGGAAGTACCAACACCTTTTTGATAACCGAACTGTCTTTTGTTTAATATTCTATTTACACGCAGATGCGTTAAAAGTCGATTTTTTATTATTTTAGACAGGACCGGCAGTAAGGAGATGGGCCTGTAGTTTTTAGGATCCAATCTACTGCCTTTTTTATATACAGGTATTACTTTTGCTACTTTAAGCTGGTCCGGGAAGATAGATTCCTCAATACATTTATTATAGGCTATTTCAATCACTTATAGGCTCTGCTAGTATGGATATATGTTCCTTAATAACAGATATAGGAATATCATCATAGCCACAAGACTACTTGTTCTCCATATTTCTGACCAAGGTTGAGACCTCACTGGGAGTGACTGAACCAATCGTCATTTCATCATTTGATCTCTTTTTATACTCCTGTATAAATGCTGTAGTCTGGTTTCCGTCATCTGCCCTAGAGATAAATTTATAATTAAATTGTTTAACTAGAATGTCAGATATAATTTCTGGATTCACTATAATTTGGTCACTGATTTTCAGACGAATTTCCGACTGACTCATTTTATATTTTTTTTTTTGTACATTTCCTTACTATTTTCCATACTTCCTTATTCAGATTTTTGGAACTATTTATTTGCTCCATTACTGCACGTTTTTTAGCATTTACTAACACCTGTCTATAGAGTCTAATATACTTAAGTTTATACATTAAGATACTTGAATCAATATTGTTACCATTACGTGTACATAGGAATCGCTTCATTTTACTTGCTTGTCAGACGCATATCTGCAAAAGTACCTCCATGGCCATCGGCCAAACCATTGTGATCTACTGTACATTCCAGAATACATGAATCGGGCAAGTTTGTAATTATATTATCAATACATGAGCAAGAATTATTACGAACAAAAGTAGCCGAATCGTTTGGGAGCCTGAAATTACTACACTTTAGCATATTAAGAAATTCCATGCGCTTTTTACTATCCACCAAAAGGTAAACATTAAAATCCCTACATATTACAGATTTCCTATTGAATAAGTAAGTAATCAAGTAAGTTCTCCAATTTTTCTAAAAACATATCAAAATTTTTATCTACAGGATTTCGATAGCAACAACAAATGTACAATCCCGTGTTAAGATCTTTTACACCACAAATTTCAAAACATTCCGCTTTATAAAACTTATTTATTGCATCAAAATTTTCGGTTTGTCTATCCTCATGTCCTAAAATCCGCCGGATGCCTACCGCACATGTATTAAGTTACCTCTTTTTGCGAAACAATATTTATTTTTTTAGGTTTTTTTTTTTTTAGTTTAGCCCGGCTTTGTATCCATTAGTAGAATCCGTTATCGATACCTAACAATACCTTCACGGATCGGTCAGGGCTTTGTTTACATATTGTATATTATGAGACGGGCATGTGAGAACTGGCACGGAGGTGTCTCTATTGGTGGCGTTCAGCTGACAAATTTACGTTATGCTCATGATACCACACTGCTGGCAGCTGATGAGTCAGAAATGACAGATCTTCAGAACAGGGTCATAAGCATCAAGCCTGGAACTAGGCCTCAGAATAAACCATGCAAAAATGAAGGTAATGATTGTCGATCGCGCCAACGAGCTAGAGATCAGTGGGGCGTTGAATTTAGGAATAGTCGACAATTTCATCTATCTGGTTTCTAGTATAAGCAACAATGGTTCATGGGAATTGGATATAAGGAGACGAATAGAAATAGCCAAAAATGCTATGTCTCAGCTACACAAATGATGGTGTGATCTCTCATCTTCTCAATATTCAGCTATGGTTCGGAGACGTGTGTCAAGAAAGCTGATCGAGATCGCATTGACGCTTTCGAGATGTGGTGCTAGAGAAAGATGCTTCAAATTCCTTGGACAGCATTCCACACAAATCAGTTAATCCTTCGAGAGCTTGGTTTCACAATAAGACTCTCCTCTGTCTCCCTTCGAAGAATTTTGGAATATTTTGGCGATATTGCCGGAAAGGATGGAGATAACCTCAAAACATCTAATGGTTACTGGGAAGGTGGAAAAAAAAAACAAATTGTGTTAGTTTCACTTTATGAAAAAAAAATATTAGCGTCGCTATTTTTTTTTTCTACCCTACGTTTTAGTTCAATTGTAATTTATTTAGCATATTATTTATTCATAATTCACTACTTCCAACAATAAATCACAACACAATATTTTTTCTCAATTTATTCTCACCTTCACTTTCTGTTTCAGTTTCAGTGCCTACATTGGTCTTGTCAGAGTCGGAATTTTCAAAGATTGAAACACTGACATATTTTCTATGCTTGGTGCTTCTTTATCTTCTTCTTTTGTTCGTTCAGATTTCAATCTCAAATTGTGAGCAATATACACTGTTTTGCTAGCTCTGTCATTTGTTAGTCTATTACGTTTTTTGGAACGTCAGAGTAAGTACTATTTACTAAATGTTCTCTTGCATGCTGCCGATGTTGTTGGAAGTGAGAGAAATTTGAGGGCTAGTTTAGTTTAGTTTTGGAATAAAGTTGTGAAAGAGGTTCAAGCTCGGGCGCGGTTTGCTTTTCGGAGATGGGTCTTGCACGGAAAACCTGCTTCGGGCACTATGTATCAGGAAATGAAAACTTTAAGACAAACATTTAAATCGAAGTTGAAGTGGTGTCAGGACAATGAAACCCAGATTAAAATGGACATCATTGCAACCCTTCACGAAGAAAAGAAATTCAGTTCTTTTTGGAAGCAAACCAATTCTCTGAATCCCAGACCGAGTCTACCATCAAACGTTGATGGCTTGTCACAGAACAGTGATATAGCCGGCATGTTCATGAACTATTTCAGGGTTGTTCCGTTTTTTACAATTAAATCTATGCGAGGCACTCGGGTCCCGTGTGAGGGCGATTCTCATTTTAGGTTCAGCGTGAAAGATGTAAAGGACGCGTTGAAAAGCATGAAGCGAGGTAGGTCGCCTGGGCACGATGGTTTGAGTGTTGAGCATTTAAGGTCCGCTGGTGTGCATTTGCCTAGGCTACTCGCTATGTTCCTCAATTTTTGTATGGGTCACTCTTACCTGCCTGACGATCTCGTACGAACTGTCGTGATTCCTATTGTTAAAAAGAAGACCGGTAATTCATCCGACAAAAACAACTATAGGCCTATTTCACTGGGTACGGTTATTGGCAAGGTGCTGGATGGTCTGCTTGAGAGACAGTTGAAGATGCATATTAAACTAAACGACGCGCAGTTTGGTTTTAGAACCGGTTTGTCGACGGAAAGTGCAATCCTGTGTCTCAAGCAGACTGTGCTGTACTACACAGACAGGAAGACACCTGTTTATGGATGTTTTCTGGATCTGACAAGGGCCTTTGACCTGGTGAATTATGACATTCTGTGGCAAAAAATGTCGGATGAAACAGAACTTCCACCTGAGGTTATACATATGTTTAAATATTGGTATGAAAATCAGAGAAACTGTGTAAAATGGGCAGATGCACAATCAGCAGAGTATGGGTTGGAGTGTGGGGTGAGGCAGGGGGGGTTGACCTCGCCCAGCCTTTTTAACTTGTACATAGACCGGCTGGTTGGTGAGCTGAGTAGCACTCTGGTTGGTTGTTCTGTTGATGGCAAAATGATTAACAACATAAGCTATGCTGATGACATGGTGCTGCTCAGCCCATCAATCTGTGGACTAAGGAAGTTGGTGGCCGTGTGTGAGAGGTATGCGGGGGCCCATGGCTTGAGGTATAATGCCACTAAAAGTGTTATTATGGTTTTTAAAGTTAGTAATAATACACCCACCAATATACCTCCGGTGATGTTACAAGGAACACCATTAAAAGTGGTCTCTCATTTTAAATACCTCGGTCATGTGGTGACGGATTCTCTCACAGATGACCAAGATAGGGAGCGTAGGGTGTTGGCAGCCCGATGCAACATGCTTGCTCGCAGGTTTGCGCGGTGTACTGAGCAGGTAAAACTGACGCTCTTTAGAGCTTACTGCCAGTCGTTTTACTCGTGCAGCTTGTGGGTTAGGTATACGCAGAAGGCTTACAACGCTCTGCGCGTCCAGTACAATAATGCGCTGAGGATGTTGTTGGGGCTGCCTCGATTTTGCAGTGCATCAGGCATGTTCGCGGAAGCGCGAACTGATGACTTTTATGCCATCATTCGCAAACGGTGTGCTTCGATGTTGCGGCGATTTCGGGGCAGCCCGAACAGTATCCTAGCTACACTGGCGGACAAGGTCGACGGACCTTTTATTAGGCTCTGGGCGGACAGACATGTGCGCGCACATATTCATGTCGCCAATTAATGTTTAACTCTGTTTCTCTTTATACTAACATAGGATAAGTTTCTTTTCTTTTTTTTTTAACTAATAATATATGGGCCTTGCCTGAAACAAAGAATTTGAATTTGAATTTGAATTAGACAAAGTAGTCGACTTGCAAAGTCTTGCCCACCAGGATATGGGAGTTAGCCTGGTTCCTGAAGACCACAGAAATGTTTAGAAAAAAAATCCTTGTATTGCAATGTAATTTGCTAGTTCAGACAATACTGTATCCTCATCGATGTCTGTTATTTTCACAGCAGTATTATACATTTGTTCTATTGCAATAGTTTCTTCTTCTGGTTTAAAATTGCAGCCTTTAAAACGAGGATTCAATAAATTTGCAATTTTGTGCACATCGTATACAGCGAATTCCTTTCTATGTTTGAGTATATCTCTAACTTTTTTTCTTCAGATTTCGTCAGGGGGTTCTGGACCTCGTTCTGCAATATTTTTTCCATCGAATCTTCAATTTTTTATATAAACTTAAAACTTTGGATAACTGAGGAGTGTAAATTTCCACATTTTTAGTGGTGGCCGATATAGGTTTCAGTAAACCGCTGAATCCGGTCACTTTATCCCAAAAGTCGTCAATTAAGACCATACCCTGACCAAATGACCTTGAGCATTTGCTCTCTCTTCACCGCGCCCCACCTCTACAATACTTCGCAAAATATTACTAGCGCCGTCTGGCGAACGAAGTATTTACAAATACAAGTTAAATTCATAGACCACAGAAGTAACATACATGGCTCTTTTATTTTTGTTTATTGGTGCGCCCAAATACTTTTGGTTATTATAGACTCAAACAAATGTTGACGATACTTTGTAATGTTATGTACATATACATATATACTCACACTTATTATTTATACTCATAGTCATACTTATATATGTATCATTCATTTCCACAGATCATAATATGCATTCTATTACTATGAGGCTCTGTTTTGATCATATTCCACTACACCAGGGCTCATTTTTCTGTTCACAGACACAGTCCTCAACTTTAAGCCTAAGTTTCGGTGACTTAGCGATCTCTTAGCGTTAGAAACTGTACCTATGCAGGACTGTATTACTTTTTCCTATCAAACACAGCACTTTTTAATTTAATTTCACTTACGAGTATATTCGTATTTCGCTTATTTGCCCCTAGGACCGATGCCCGATGGGGCCTACGAGTTCTCGAGTGGCGACCACGCACCGGAAAACTAGCGTGGGTAGGCCCCCGACAAGATGGACCAACGCCCTGGTGAAGGTCGCGGGAAACCGCTAGATGCGGGAGGCGCAGGACCGGTCGCCGTGGAAAGCCTTGGGGGAGGTCTATGTCTAACAGTGGACGTCTTTCGGCTGAAATAATGATGATGATGATGCTATTCGCATTGTTACAGAACATTTTCATTATTATGACATTTTTTGACAACATTGTTGATGATGTCTCTATTTTTGTTGGCCTGCTATTTTTCTTTCGGAATTATTATCCGAACTCTTTGGAGTTAAAATTATTTACTCCCTTGGCTCCTCAGCTGCTGCTTCCGGCCCTTTGCCGCCGGACTCGCTCCTCAGCTGCTGCTTCCGGCCCTTTGCCGCCGGAGTCACTCCTCAGCTGCTGCTTCCGGGCCTTTACCGCCGGACCTGCTCATCGGCTGCTGCTTCCGGCCCTTTAGCTCCGGACCTGCTCCTCGGCTGCTGTTTCCGGCCTTTACCGCCGGACCTGCTCCTCGGTTGCTGCTTTCGGCCCTTTGCCGCGGGTCCTGCTCCTCCGGCGCTGCTTCCGGCCCTTTACCGCCGGGACTGCTCCTCGGCTACTGCTTTCGGCCCTTTGCCGCCGGGTCTGCTCCTCCGCTGCTGCTGCCGGCCCTTCGCCGCCGGCCTTCTTTTTTTTTCACCTCACTCTTCATTTCTTTTTTTAAGCTATTGCATAGCTTCTATCGCGGGCCTTGAGCGCGGGGACCGAATCCAGAAATTCCGTAACGAAAAAACCTCACGCTCCCCACTCCGACGGGCACGGAGGTGTGGCTTGAAGGCCGTACATCGTCTAACGTCGTTTCAGTTCGGCAGTCTTCGGCACGGTATGTTTGTGTGCGTGCGACTATATCTTTTGAAAACAATTTATAGATTTTCAAAAAGAGCATGCATATTGCAGGGCGCGAACTCAGTTCTACACACTTGCCATGTTACTGATAGTCGCGATGTGCTAAACTTGCGATTATTTTTTTCTCTGAAATAGGTCTTCTATAGAGATATGTCATAGACGTCATCGACGTTGTCATGGCTACCTTAAAAACTTTTCATATAATTAATTATTAAGTACTTTTATTCAAATTAATTTAGTAGTGTTTTTATAAAATAGCTTTTTTTTAACGGAAAAGCTAAGATGAATGTCACGCTAATTTTTCATTGGACTTTTAAATTATTTATAGTGTTGTTTACTAAATAAAAGCGCGTGATTTTATAGAGTAAAAAGTGCTCACGCGGCCGTTTTTTCAACTGTTATTGGCGATATCCGCCATTATTGTGAAATATTTTTTTAAAGAATTTCTACAATTTGTTACACGTGTTATTGGCAAAATTGTGGTATCTATCCACAGGGATCAGACCAAGAGTTGAAGTTGAAGTTTTTATTAAATACAATATTACAGAAAGATGTCGGTGAACAATGTTAATACGAGTACACTTAAGTGTACGAGTTGTAATATTGTTATCTCCGAAACGAAACAACGAAAGTTTAATAAAAATATGCTCGTCGGCTTTTTCTGAGGAAGACATTGATGAGGCAAAAAAGTTATTGTTTGTTTCTACGAAGACAAGACAAAAACATGTATCGAGGCGTAAGAACAAAAAGCAGAAAGACCTAAAATATACGATTACGGTGTTTAAAATCACGGATCCCGAACAATCCCAGTTTTTGTGGCATATGACCTTCACAAATTGCCACCAGTTTGCTTTGACTACGTAGAACGTACGTAAAGAAGTTGATGAAGGATTTATTAATTCTACGGTCAGATGTTAACGCAATCAGAAGTGATTATGTTACTAAAGATCAGCTCGAAAATATTAAATTGATAACAAATAATTCGACACCGACGCCGTTCATCATCAACAACCTTTTTATCGTCCCACTGCTGGGCACAGATCTCCTCTCATACAGAGAAGGATTGAGCGTAATCACCACGCTTGCTCAATGCGGGTTGGCGATTTCAGACTTATAAAGCCCAGGTTTCCTCAAGATGTTTTCCTTCGCCTTCAGTCATTGGTGTCCAAGATATACTTAGAAAGTACATATTACTTTAGAAAAGTTACATTACTTGCCTGACCTGGAATCGAACCCGCGCACTCATACTTGAGAGGCTGGTGTTTTAACCACTAGGCCACCACGACAAAACAGTGGGGTATATTGAAAAAGAACCTCGGAGTCTTTGAGTATATTTCGTGGTGCTCCCTGTGCGTCGTTTCCGAGTCAACGAAATACCAGTTGGTGGAGTCATAAGGATACTATAGCTGTCTTGCCTGCCCCTCAGTGCCCGGCTGGTTTTGCGATTGCACCGAAACAGCACACAATGACAGAGATTATAAGTAATAGCATAGACAGACCTTACGAAGGAATTGCCCTATTGTAGAGGAAGTCCGCTTTCTCAAAGGTATCAGTGTTGTTGTGTAATAGTGATCGTTTAGTTCTCACACGGATCGATCTATGTTAGTTTTCTCATTTTACATGCTTACTGACTCGAGTGAGTTCTTATCGGTCACCACGCTCAAAAAGTGTAACTTGAATTAATATCAAAGAAAAAGAAATACTGCATAAATAAAATAAATAAATATATATAATTGCATAAATTGATACAAAATGCTATGCAATAGCTTTACCGCGGCAGTCCCCGAGTGCCACACGTCTTTTTTAATCCCTTTACTGTTTGTAATAAATTTATAATGTACAGATTTCCTTCTTTTTTTAAATTAGTTTTCTTGTCGTTGCACGACAGCTTGGCGCCCAACTGAAACTTCCTTCACCTCTTAATTGCAAAAACATTACTTATTACGATCACAACAAGTATTTATATACTTGTTGTCTATCAGTGATACTAGATTTCCGTCCGCGGCTTCACCCGTATTTTATTCTAATGTCCCACAGGAAACAGATGTTTTCCCTCTCTAAAATTATCTTATTTCCTTACCCGGGTCTTAAACCACCTCCGTACCAAATTACATCAGAAATGGGTTATCTGTTGTTACCAGGTTTTCCCGTGAGGAAGAGGTATTTTAAGTACCCTAATATGTTTCCCGGAGTTCAAACTATGTTCATAGCAAATTTAATCAAATTCGGTTTAGTAGTTTTGGCGTGAAAGACGGACGGACAGACAGACAGAGGTACTTACGCTTTTTAGCAACATTCTCTGCTTTTTTTCCATATTTTTCTTTCATCGATTCTGGGCACTTTTTACACTTGCCTTAAAAGTCTTGTACCATTTTTTGTCACATGTTTTGACCAGAATGAGCATTCTGCTTTGGGAATTTTCGAAGATGTAACCAGATGTTTATTTTTTAAAAATCTAATTCGAATTAACAACACTTGAATATACAAATTCTAAATAATTTTAAATAAAACTTTCGCCGTCTCTCACATACGTTAGTCAGTACCTATCAAATACACACACACACCACAACTACGCTAAACTAACTTTGTTAAAAAACAAACAAATCGAAAGGGGATTTCCCCGTACACAAGACAAATATATGATTTAAGGACTTCCCTTTCGTTGATGTTAAAATCAATGAATGTTGCCAATATTTTTATAAAATTTTGGTACGATTTTATCAGAAAAGTGTCGTAGGTTCAAGAATAAACCTAAGATTATATTATGTATTCTTCAGTATTTTGAAAAAAAATCATTTTCCAGAACAAAAACAGTCTTTTTGAGGTTTTTTTTCAATTTTTTTTTTACACATTACATAAAAACGGTTTTGTTGCAACACTACGCAGTCCAATAAGGTGGACTGACCAAATTCGTTCATCTCTGGACACCTACCAGCGTGAAGCTATACTTCCAGAGGATAATTCCATAGGGACCCTCAGTAATGAGGAGTACGACTTGAGGCGGAGGAGGAATAACAATACCACACGTCGCACCACACCGAGTGTCTTTTATACAATATGTAAAGAAAACCCCGTCCGATCCAAAAGGATAATAAAGGTTAGGTAAACACATGACCAAATAAAATATGAAATTTTACATAACCATAGTAACAGTAGTAACACTACTAATGAATTTTGAAATAATCTTTTTTTTCCGCGAATTAATTCCAACTTCCCTAAAATTTGGTAATTTTTAAAGTGACTACATCATTTTAGAGAGTATTGTGTGTAGTATATGAGTAATCCGACCACGTGCCGCGTGCCCTGGCCCCCTTCGCTCGCGCCTGTATGCCTACAGTATTGCCTACCGCACATGTATTAAGTTATCTAGCTTTTTCGAAATAATATTTACCTTTTTAGGGGGATTTTTTTAAACTTTAGCCCTGCTTTGTAGGCATTATTAGAATCAGTTATCGATACCTAACAATACCTTCACGGATCGGACAGGGACACTTCTTTACATATTGTAACTATCTATAATTATAAACTAGTGCTTGACTGCGATCCCGCCTGATGGTAAGCGGTGATGCAATCGTTGATGGTAAAGTGCACTAGTTTATCAAGAGCCTATTCACTCAAAACAAAAACTGAGTGAATAGAAAGGAAGAAGTGATGCAATGTTAAACCCAACAACACGACGAACGATGCTGCGCTAGAGGGAGATTGATATGGAGACCCTCCACGACCAAACTCCGTACACAACAACATCTCGCGCATCGTACTACTCGTCACACATTGCCACACAACTGCTCAGACCCGTTCTCCGTACGGCTTCACCGGACATCATGCCGGAACACGACGAATCGCTTGGCGGCAAGACTTTGTCTGGTGGGTGGTAACTTCTGCCGGCAGCCGATGTTATGAACAACCGACTACCGAGAAACCTAACACTGCCAAAGTCTAACCTAACACTGCCCCATAAGAGTGAACACTGAACAAGGTCCGATATAAAGGATTTACGACTAATTTTGCGTTTATATAGGCTCAAGACTCAAGTAAAGTTTAAAGTGTGCGTTCGCGCACGGGAATGTTGTTGAATTTTATGTATATTTAGTGTATGACGTCGTATAATTGTGTATGGTAAAAAAAAAATTGTGCACGCAGCCATTGTGGAGAAATTCACAAAATACTGATTCCGCTGGGCGAACGTTGTCCTGGCGGAACTTTTTTTAATCCTTTGACTTTAGAAAAAAGAGATGTGTCCAAAAATTAGTGTGTATTTGTGTGTAATTGTGTATGTATGAATAAAATTTGTGCATGCATAAACTTCGGAGATATTCAAGTTTCCGCTGCGCGAACGTTTGGCCATTAGCTAGTTTTCATATAAAGCGCTTACATAGAGAGCTGTAGATTTTTACATACTTTGTTTTGAATTTGTGTATATTTGTTTAAAAAACAGATTTGAAAAAAATCGTAAGGCTTAAAAGATAAAAATATAAACGTAAAATACGCTTATTTGGTCTTAGTTCTTAAAGTATGCACTTTGGGGTCTAAATTTTCAAGTTTATACAAACCTTGTAAGTGTCTGCAATATATTGCCAAGTATCAATGATGTTCCTTTAGTAATTAAAGAGTTATAGGACAATTTACCATGACATAATCACTGTTTACAAAGCAGTCAAATATCACGACATTCTAAAGGAATTGAATGGTAAAATGTATGCCAATAATTAGTGTATTCATTCAACTATTCACATGCAAAATTTCATGTCATTAAATTCAGTAATTAATGAAATACAATTATAATACTGACGAAGCATCGAAAACCTACATAATCCGACCAAGTTCGGATAGCTATAAAAAAGCGGCCGTGCAATATATTTAGGTAACATCCCAAAATTTACAGTATAATATCGGTATTGAATTGGTATAGGTGATAACACAATTGTTTCGATATAATATAAAGGTCATTTATTTTTGTACACCTATTTTTTTAAATGTATTTGACTATGACAAAGTAGGTACCATTTACGTAGTTATTTTATTTAAGTATGCGCTTGAGACTTGAGATATAATCTAGATATATTAATCAGGTTCAAATACAGGGTGTCTCAGAACGATCCAAATATTTCGAACATCAGTTAAAAAAAAATGCTGTTACTAATTAGTTATTTATTTATACCAAAATATAGACTATATACTAACTCAATGTTCCCAGGGGTTCTTGCTGTTCTTGGACGACCATGATGAATATCGCCTAATGTGTTTCCAGTAGCGTTGAATGCCTGGATCCACGCGAGGATAGTGGCGTTACTAGGAGTTTCTCCAATATTGCGTAATCCGTAATGAATTCGAAATAGACGACGAACACGAATGAGCGATCGATTGTTCTCGAAATACGCGCGCACGCAGAACGAGCATTGCTCTCCGGTGTAAGGCATAGCGCCAACTGAAAATATAAGAACTGAGCTTGCTAGCGTTACCCCTCCCCCACCTCCGCTCCACGTATTTAGCGTCTCGTTCACTTGTAAAATAGTTGGACCGTTCTGAGACACCCTGTACAATAGCAAATGAATACGCGCGGGCCGCGGCTAATGAAAACATATTGCCCTCTCTTTTCTTTAAGGATGGAAGTACTGTTTCAAGCGGGAAGCCTCCTAACGCTCGTTGCGCGCAGCGCTTTGTCTATTGTTTCACACTAGAATATTTTTGATTAATTCATAACTACAATAGTAAGGTCCGTATTACAGAACGTCACTCAAAACTCCAGCTTTACTTAAGTTTCGTTTGAAGCCTTCTGATAGGTTAAAACTAGTTTTAAGTAATGCTCAAGTATTACTTAAAACTAGTAAATAAAGCTTGAGTTTTGAGTAACGTTCTGTAATACGGACCTTAGACTATTTAACCAAAAGACTAGCCTTAAGCGTACCGCTTCAATCAAAATAATTCTGCATATTTTGGTGGGGTGCGGGGGAACACGCTCACTTAAATAAGTCACAACCAGTACAACAGTATAGACCATCAATTAAAAAATCGATTGAAGAAGTAGTTTTTTTTTAAGTTATTAGATTGTTTGATCCACTAAATTTGCAAAGGGGAACGCTCGTCTAGTGCATTGGTTAAAAATTGTTATAAGCTACAATATGATAAATATTTACCTAAACAGTAGTACTTACTTGTGGTAATTATTTAATATCCCTGGGGGGTCTATAGTAAGAATCCTGATGCGTGAAATCTTCAATAGAAATTAACTGTATCAATTTTATTTGCCTAGATTAATATATCTAGATTATATCTCAAGTCTCAAGCGCATACTTAAATAAAATAACTACGTAAATAGTACCTACTTTGTCATAGTCAAATATATTTAAAAAATAGGTGTACAAAAATAAATGACCTTTATATTATATCGAAACACTTTTGTTATCATCTATACCAATACAATACCGGTATTATACTGTAAATTTTGGGATGTTACCTAAATATATTGCACGGCCGCTTTTTTATAGCTATCCGAACTTGGTCGGGTTATGTAGGTTTTAGATGCTTCGTCAGTATTATAATTGTATTTCATTAATTACTGAATTTAATGACATGAAATTTTGCATGTGAATAGTTGAATGAATACACTAATTATTGGCATACATTTTACCATGCAATTCCTTTAGAATGTCGTGATATTTGACTGCTTTGTAAACAGTGATTATGTCACGGTAAATTGTCCTATAACTCTTTAATTACTAAAGGGACATCATTGATACTTGGCAATATATTGTAGACACTTACAAGGTTTGGATAAACGTAAAAATCTAGACCCCAAAGTGCATACTTTAAGAACTAAGACCAAATAAGCGTATTTTACGTTTATATTTTTATCTTTTAAGCCTTACGATTTTTTCTAAATCTGTTTTTTAAACAAATATACACAAATTCAAAACAAAGTATGTAAAAATCTACAGCTCTCTATGTAAGCGCTTTATATGAAAACTAGCTAATGGCCAAACGTTCGCGCAGCAGAAACTTGAATATCTCCGAAGTTTATGCATGCACAAATTTTATTCATACATACACAATTACACACAAATACACACTAATTTTTGGACACATCTCTTTTTTCTAAAGTCAAAGGATTAAAAAAAGTTCCGTCAGGACAACGTTCGCCCAGCGGAATCAGTATTTTGCGAATTTCTCCACAATGGCTACGTGCACAAATTTTTTTTTACCATACACAATTATACGACATCATACACTAAATATCTGGATATCTAAAATCTTTAAATTCAACAACATTCCGCTGCGCGAACGCACACAAGTTTAAAACGACATGTTTTTGATAAGGCAATAATACTCTATTATTCCAATCATAAGAGAAGACTCAATCACTCAAGACATAAGGAATATAAGGATTCCGAGGGGACGGCGCGTACGTACGCAGTCCCCGCTACAAAAATTACATCCGTATCCGTCCTATTTAGATTAGGTTGTAGATGTAGAGGCAGAACACAGGGGACAACCTTACCGCAGTGCACTCGGAAAGCTTCGCCCTAACTGTATCTACGGTTATTCGGGAGACTCATTCAACGGCGGAGAATCTTGACACCGCGATTCAAAAACGTGACGTAAATGTAAAGCGCCATCTAGTGAGTAGAAA
Organism: Sesamia inferens; assembly: GCA_037179545.1. Classification (NCBI taxonomy): domain Eukaryota; kingdom Metazoa; phylum Arthropoda; class Insecta; order Lepidoptera; family Noctuidae; genus Sesamia; species Sesamia inferens. The sequence continues at coordinate 1,985,136 of CM073949.1, read as the reverse complement.
CCGTACAAAATCACGATTCCTGTCATACTTCTTAAATTTGACATTATGAAGTTAAGGGTGTCATGAAATGCACTTTACCTAATTCTTGAATCGACCGTTATTTTACTAAGTATACATAGCAGGTGTTATTATTAAGTAGATAGCTAACAACCTGACATAACAAACAATTACACTGATTCTCTTGTTTATAAACAAAATTAAATTTAAGCGTATCTTTTATTCTTTATATTTGTCTTAAGAAAAGGATAGATTATAATTAAGTCCTGTCAAATTAGTCGGCGCTTGAGGTAAATTGACACATATTTAGAGACTAGAAACCCTTATAATTTAACCAAGTTTGTCTGTCTGTTCGTCCGCGAATTATCACTATAGTATAAGCACACTATAGCGATAGCACTAGAAAGCAGAAATTTGGTACCAATATGTAAGTCAACCACGCTGATAAAGTGCCTTTGAACAAAGCTTGGATTTCATTTCTATAGAAATGCATTATAAGGTAAGTCTAGCAAAGCAGAGGGTATCTTGTTATAAAAAGTATTACCAAGCCTAAAAAAAGGGTTATAAACCTTTTGAAGTCTGTGAAAAGGGGCTCGTATTTTGTCCTTATTTCTGGTGTTAACATTATGAATCTCACTGTTTTAGTTGTACATGTTAATATTTTGCCTAACATAATATAAGATGTTGGCCAAGATAAATTGCGAAGCAACCGTGAGAATACCAATTTAAACAAATCTCTTAAAGAAACTCTGACACCAAGCTGGTAAATTGCTCGACCAACCTGTTTTTAGAGTACAAATGTATTTGGTAATTCAGCGGCTTTGCCCCACAGTAGAATACCGTAGGACATAACGCTGTGGAAATAACTAAAATAGACTAAACGAGCTGCATCAACGTCAGTATATTGTCTAACTTTCCTGACGGCGTAGGCGGCCGAACTGAGCCTTTCTGCTAGGGTTGATATGTGTGGTCCCCACTGAAGTTCGTCATCTACTGTTATTGCCCACAGTTTCAAGCACTTCTTTATCTAAAACGATGTTGCATCCTAGATTTTTAACATTTGGCAAGGGTTTTCTTGGTATTTAGAACTAGGTTATTTGACTTAAACCAATCCGTAGTTATTGAGAGTGTACTGTTTACTTCGTCAAATACTTGTCTATTCCTGTCTACTTTAAAAATAAGAATGGTATCATCTGCAAACAGCACAACGTCACACATGCTCTTTAAATAAAATGGTAAATCATTAATATATACTAAAACAAGAATGGACCCAGTGTTGAGCCTTGCGGTACACCTAACGAAACTGGTAGCCCGGAAGATCTCACTCTATCTCGATTTCCACTTATAATGTTCGGTATGGTTATTTATTATTTATTTATTATTGAAATGAAACTTTATAAATTAAATTAAAATCGTCTTTATTTATTATTCGTTGTACAAGCAACTATAATTAATAAACATTGTATAATAAACTTATAACAATTAATAATTTGTTAATTACAAATAAATTGTACTGGAAGATTGTTTCCATAAATATATCTTACATTATAATAATCACTTCGGTTTTACAAATTTTACGACATTATACAGCCTGTTAGTTTGTATCCATTGTAAAAAGAACGGAAATCTGGTGCACTACAGCTTCTTCTGGAGTTGCCAAGGTAAATTGTATTATGGGTTATACCATTAAATATAATTAAAATCAGAAAAACGACTCCCTATCAGTAAACAACTCGAAACCCAACTAAATACACATTTGTGATTACAGTCACAGTTTTAGTGTGTCATTTACCTATCGACAAGTTTAAATACTGTGAGTTTATAGAAGGCTATATCCATGACCCAAATAATTCCAAAAAAAAATGAATCATTTTTCAATATGACATCCATTTCTTCAGAAAGCAGTGAACGGTCACACAGTAATGGTTCTCCAACTACAGAGCGATTTTTGACTCCACTGTGTCAAATTAGGTCTTATCTGAGAACTCTCTATATGTCAAGGAACTGCTCTCCTAGAAAACTTACAGTCCTCTCATAGTTATTTAATCACTGTCAGTTGTTCCTGTTATTGCAAAGATAATTGAAATTATTGTGATTTTGACAGGCTTGTCAATGTGAATAAAACTCGCAACGAAAATAAATATCTTAGTGATTGTGACAATGATACAAAATCGGAAGTAACTGTGAAAGGAGTGGGGGCTATTAGCTCTAATACCAGAACAAAAGTTGAGCCGCACTGCTTTTAAATCCCTTGTGAGCTTAACGCCTTATGACGAATTATACCGCAATGCCAATTAAGATGGCGTTTCAGTAAATGTTGCCAGTCAAGAAATTAATGGCAATATAACTAGAATCTATATTTCTGGACCTAAGTATCTCGTTCTTCTTCTTCTCCGTCCTATAGATTTCCACTGTTGGACAAAGGACTCCCCCAAGTTGGGGTAGTTTCCCATAATCCCCATGCTTGGCCATCGGGTTGGGGATCGCAGTAGTTTGATATTACACAGGAGAAGTGCTGCTGCCCGCTTTCCTGGCGAGAGTTCCCTTAGTCGCCTCTCTAGACACCCACCAGATGATATGGGATGGTACTGTTCTAAGCCTGGCACCACACCTAAGTATCATCTCTTTATAATTCCAAATCGCAATGAGACATAGTTGCAAGATTAACCGATCATTCGTTATTTTTACAATGTATACAAACACAAGTAGAATATTTTAATCACTTTATCGAAAATCACAACAATAATGGCCATGTCGATTATCAATATACTTGGAAGTCAAATGATACTACAACTTTTTGCGGGTAGTTTGAACAATAAAACTGGAAACGACAGAGAAAATCAAATTAAATCGTCTTCTATTGTACCTGTGAACGAGCATGATGATGCTTTATTGCCACTCTTGGACACTAAAGTTATGATTCTGTGAACTTGAGGTAATATTGACCGAATAGTTTCTGACATCATAGGTAAGCACTTGGAAGTGGACATTTTGAACTAGGTTTTTAAACAATGTTTATATTCACCAACAGCGGATACTTTTACTCTGTCATTTCCAACTTACAGGTTCTCGGCTTCAAACTCAGAATTATTTTATATGTAGGCATTATTAAAATAACTTAAAAATTGAATAGCATTATTTGGAAAATTGTCAAAAAACTACAATTCATCGCATTAGCGGTAATTTGCTAAAAACCCTTGTTATTGTGATCGCTACGTTAGAAATATCAGTTTGGTCATATACAAAAATTTCTTAGAGCTTAATACTTTACATACAAGTATACAATGTAGAGGAAATGTAGGTACGCAGGTATAGACAAGTCGACTTTACACAACTTTACCAAAAGCTTTTGCCAAAACCTTTTAAAAAAATAGCCCATGTGGAATAATGGTAATGGAATCATTGCTTACTATTCAAATTTGTATGATATTTTGTTACCCAGCCTGTTTTATATACCAAGTATACATAAACAGATAAATAAATTAAAGTCATCACGTATAGTCTAACTCACACGATGATAAATTAACACAAAACGTTGCCGTTACAATTTCCTCTACACCATATCAATTCATTTAATTGTATAATATTAATAATACTATTCATAGAAGCACTTGGGGCCCTTAATCATATAGATTAACGTTAAACCTATGAGTCATAGTTAAAAATGACCATGCGGTCGGAAAACTTCGTATGGAAGTAGAGTTCGTTCGGAGAAAATCGTCAATTTTAACAGTTAAAATTCTGACCAGCAGATAATTTTAAAATGTATACAATATACATACATATATATTCTTTCGCATTTACATAACAATTTGGAACATTTTTCGCATTTAAACTACGTATTTTAAATTTAAAAGACAAATTCTATTCATATTTCCAAAATTACGAATCAACTACCCTCTTTTATTTACAAGTTTTAGAATTAGTGTTTGATGCGTCGTGTTGGCAGTACTGACACTCTTAATGCACAAACTATTTCAATTATGAAACTGTTGTGTCCTTTTGACAGTTATTTAATTATTGTGATTTCATTGATCTATTTACAGAACATACTGTAAAATGTCAGAAGTCAGTTTTATCTACACTGCAGTAGTTATAATAACAGAAAATATTAATTTCTGTTACTTATTTAAGATCATGCTAATATTATCGTCTTATAATTTCTGACCTAAACGTAATTTTATTATTGAAAACCTCTCTCCTCTCTTCTTTCCAGCTCATATAGAACGTACTTAGCTTTAATTTCCATTTGTTTCTTATTTTAGAAAAAATATTACTAATTTTTATAGACAAAATGCTCGTAGTTAAACGCGAGCATTATGCGTGAGTATGGTTGTTGGCCGTCACGGGGGGCGCTGCTTCTGCTTCTGCTTCCGCCGCTTCCCGTTTTAGCTTGCGGTATTTACCTGAAATGAGAATATGATTGCTTTTGAAAACATAAAAACCGTATTAGTCCTATTTGGGCGCCAGACTCATAGGTCTCTGTTGGGCGCCAGTTTATTCATGTCTTTAATTTAAATTTCATAATATTTATAAATATGGCCGTCTTATCTTCAAACTTAATTTGTCGCTAACCCTCTCTGATACAAGTCAATATGAATGAGAAAGTCAACTTATTGTGCAAAAATGCAAAATATTTTGCATTTGTCCCATGTTGGGCACCAATATATGATATAATATAGGATCCGATTATATACTAATATAGGTCCATAAAACACCACTCTTCCCCTGATTTAACAAGGAGATACTTATAGAATAGGGATAGAATGTGCATTAGTTAATTTGATTAAACCTATATTGTAAAGTGGTGCGGAGTGAAACATTTATTGAATTTATCTGGAATAAGACGACTTTTTTTTACCAACCCATTTGACAATCTTAGCGCCTATAAGAAGCTTAAATAAGTGAAAGGTGAACTTACGTGAAGTCTTGACCATGATTACACCCCACCAGATAGACCATCCCCAGCCGACCAGGCAGAACAGCACCGTGAACAGCTGCCCAGCGCCGACTAGCAAGTTTATCATGAACGAGCCTGTTTTAAAATATAAATTTCATAGAAATAAATTAGAGATAACTTCTCGGAGTGCCGATAAGTGTTTCGAGATGACTGAAAATGGTAGGGTAATACGAATTGAAATTGGCTTAACATTAACAGACAACAGACAGATGATATTGACGGTGTGGTTATTCAATACCTTCTTTTTTTCTACACATTATGTTTATTGTGTTATATTCAATTTTATTTTATTTATGGACATTTATACAGTATGTTAAGAAAACCCTGTCCGACCCATAAGGATAATAAAGGTTAGGTAAACACATGACCAAATATAATATAAAATTTTACGTAATCATCATAGTACCAATACAAATGAATTTTGAAATAATCTTTTTTTCTCGCGAATTAATTCCAACTTCCCCGAAATTTGGTAATTTTTAAAAAGTGACAACACCGGTATTATTATGAGCGAATAGCGATGCGACCACGTGCCGCGTGCCCTGCCGCCCGCCGCCTCCGCCGCGGCGCGCGGTAGGGTGGATAACGCAGATTTATTAAGTTACCTCTTTTTGCGAAATAATATTTATTTTTTTAGGTGGATTTTTTTTTTTTATTTAGCCCGGTTTTGTATGCATTAGTAGAATCAGTTATCAATACCTAACAACACCTTCACGGGTCGGACAGGGTTTTCTTAACATACTGTATAGTGTTTTGAACCATTCTTCATTAAAAAACACACGAAAAAGATAATACATGTAACATATTGATCTTTTAATAATCGATGTAATTCGAATCAACAGATGCATAAAACAATGGAATTTTTTGATATCGACCACTAAAATGAATACTGTATATCATTTAAATATCATTGATTGTAGATTCAAGTGTAGGTGGTAGGTACTCAAATGCAATTACTGACTGTATGTTAAAATCTGTATTAAAAAAACTCACCTATCCTATGTTTAGCTCCGTCGTGGACTCCAAATCTGGGAATACCGAAGCATAGGCAGAACACGCCGCTCAATATGGTACCTGTAGATGCATAAGATGAAAATAAAACATTGTCCCATTTTGGCGCCACTTGTAAGGATTCCATTGAAGTGGCAGTTTATGCAAACAGTAAAATTAAAAGGAATCAAAAGGTTTTAAAATACCAACATAATGCGTTCGTATATTTAACACTATTTTAGTTTGCTGGACTAGATACTTTTCAATCAAGTTCAAAGAAAATGTGCTATTATTTGTTATTTCATTCAATCAAAAACGTAGTAGCTACCGAGACATTCGTTCTTTAATCTGAAACGTTACGCCTTTATGAATATTTAAATGTCAACTCACCAAGTCCGGGAACAACAATATTGCAAAGTAGACAGAAGTAAGCGAGCACTATCGGCAGTATGGGGATAGCGCCGCGCATAACACTCGTATGTTCGACCAGGGATGTGTCAAGTTTCTTGCGGGTGTCCTGTGGATATCAAAAATGGCCATTTATAATAGGTTACTACTAGAACGTGTCTACGAAATCTAACTACCAATTTCCGTTTCATAAAGCTATATCCACTATTGGATTGCTTAGTGGAATTTGCAAGGATTTTTTAAATATTCGTACCAAATACTTGACTCGGGTTGCAGAGATCGAGGGATAAGAGTCCAGATTTCGCTTTAGTTGATTTAAAAACAACATTAGGCTTAACTATACTTTTACTAATATTGGCACCGATTCTTCTGTACACAAACTAAACTAATTTTAAGTTAATTTCACCTTTTTCTTTCTATTTCATAAAGAAAAGGATAGAACACCATTTTAGTTTAACACTGTCAAATTAAGATACTCCATAGACAGTTTAGACGCGATTTTAAACATGGCGACTAAAAATACGATAATTTACGTCAGGAGCGGACTAATTTGACAGGTATAAGCTGACATTTTATCTTCTGTCCTTTTCATAATGAAAAAGAAAGAAAAAGATGCACTTAAATTTAATTTAGTTTGTAAACAAGGGAATTGAGAACACTACATGAATAATTAAGTTATACGAATTAAAACTTTACGAATTTCAATATTTTGGCAAAGGCTAGACTGGAAATTTGAAGATACTTTCCTAGGTTTACTATTTACCTACTACTATATATTCTTCTAAGCAACGTAACAATATACTGAACAATATATAGTCTTAGGTGAATAGTTATAATGTCGTGTGACCTTGCTTGGCTTTCACAGGTTTGATTATGAGCGTGTGTTAACAGACTGGTCATGTTGGTGACATGGAAAATGACGAAACAACAGCGATGCTAGCTCACTGACTTTAGTATTTCAATGCCGCTTTTTTGATGTATTACTCATTTTATAATATCACTTTCTTTAGTGTATTTTTACAACAAAAATACCATGAATCTTTTGCGATGGGGATAACGCAGATCTAAGTAATAGAGATAGAACAATTTATTATACGTGCTGTAAAGCATCTTTTGTTGGGTTAGTCTTTTTTGTTGTTGTTTTTTTTGTGTGTTTTTCCATAATGGACGCTCTTAGCGTACAATATATTTCTGCATCGTTCTCACACGATTGATTTCAAAATGAATGATGTAATCAAATATTTGTATCAATAGCTTGATAATTTAAAAGAGTGCCCATGGAGTTTCTTGCCCGTTCTTCTCCATAGGTACCTACTCTTTGGAATGGGCGACTAGCTTCACCTTACTGACTGACCGACCTTCTGACAAATTCAAAAGTGCCTGTAACTGGTTTATTTGAAATAAATGCTTTGATTTGATTTGATTTATTATATTTATTGAGAGTGAGCTCTATAGCTTCAATATTAAAATCTAAAATAGCTATTCAAGGCTTTGGCAATGGCAAATGTCATTTAATAAATATTTTAGACCGTAACGCTAGTCTTTAAAAATAGTGCCTAGATACAAGCTTTTCAATAATGTTAAAAGTAGCGTAACACTTGGGCAAAAATATGTTTTCAGATGAAGACTATAAATGACCCTTAATTTAAACGGAAAGAAATCCGAGTTTATTTAGCAATTAAATAATTGTCTTCAACTGATCAAAATATAAATACCTCGGCATCTTCTTCGATATCCACATCCTTCTTCATAAAATCCTTTGTAATCATAATTCTGGAGGCTTTTCGCGAAGGCATTGGCGACGGGTTAGGGGTTCCTCGAGGGGATATTTGTACAGAAGGACGGGGTGATGGAACCGGAGTCACAGCTAATTTATTACCGGTAGCCATTGTCGTCAGAGGATAGTTCGGATTCTTCGAATATATATCACGCGGGAGACTGTACAAGTAGTTCTGGAGATGTGGTGTTAAGTAAAGATTCGGCATTTGTCTTAAGCTGCTTATTTTTGCGTTTACTCCGTAACGGGTTTTAAAATTATACATTGATACTTAATTGTTTTGCACTCATTGTCACCGTAATCATTTGAGTTAATCGACATGGAAACAATAATAAATATGTTTGTTTTAACAAGCATTAATTTTCACATGTGTTTTTTTGTAGTTCCCAAATCCAAAAATTCCGAAACTAGAATCATTGGAGCAACCAAAAATAAAAATCGAAGTAATGCCAATGCGTTTCGGTTAACAGTCGAATAGACACTGCCATTAAAATACGCTAATCATACTTTTAATATTGCCATCGATTATTCGTCCCTATTGTTAGACAACCGACCTTGTTTACACTAACCCATTTCATATAAATAACATGTACTAACAAAGTTACTTTTAATTATAGTGGCGAACAGATTAAAATCATTGCTAAGAAAAGTGTACACGCGAAGGAATTAAATGTATTTTTTAAACATATTGTTCTACTGCTTGGCAATGCTTTTAATAATAAAAAGCACATATGTATATTAATAAAGGACATTAGGTTTCTATTTTTAATCTATGTTCGTGGTAACATGCTGGGCGTCAATAAACAAATTGTTGGCGCCCAACATGGGGTCTTCATCTTGGCTATTTACTTTAATGTATTATTCTTATCTAATGTTATTTTATATTCTGTGGCGCAAATACTCCTTTCATATAAGTTTAAGCTTAAGTAAAGGTATCTTATATTAATATTACCGAAATATCCTCCAGTCAGTCTCATTTTTACAATGCAGGTAGTTAACACAGGAGAGTCTTGTAAGTTTACTAACATTGAAAGTGAATTATTGCAGATCACTAGATAGATAGAATTCAGCGAAGTTACCGTGATTAATTTGTTGTGAAATCAACGCTCTGAAATAAAGGTCTGAATCAACTGACCGTGAGTAACATCAGCCCCATTTACATACAAAACATCATGCAAAATCCTTTCCCATTCAAATTACTTTATAATTTCCATGAAACACCTACAATTAAAGGAATAAACAAAGTTTTAATAAGCAACCAGGTGCAGACCTTGAGTCACATTTCTGAGACACGCGTGGACGTTGCGTGCCGACGACACGATTATACCGGTCAGAGTAAAATATGTTTCGGCGACTTTTTGGTCAGTGTGAGTCATAGAAAGGCTTCGGTTTGAGTGATTTGCATATATAGGGTTGAAGAACCGCAACAAAGTGACCTTATTTTCTTGGTTTAAAAGAAATAATCAAAGATTTAAAGGGCTACTATAAACAGAACTATATATTTTGGATAGTAAGCGTGACCTGGATGAGGAACCTAAGTGATAAAATAGTCCTCCAAATCCAATTCCTGCCATGGCAGCCAATTTCAATGGAGACTATCTTTCGAGATATTATATTACACAAATGTGTTCGGAGCTACAGATGCAGTAGATAAGATAAGATCAATTATTTGTATAAACACGCGTATGTTAAGATGGAAATAATGTCAATACAGTTCAACATGTTTTGCCGTGGATGGCGTACAAAATTATCTAAGAACATTTAATTTGAAAAATATATAAAAGAAAAAAAACATTAAAACATTCAATTCAATAATAGTTAATACACAATAGTCAAAATTTTGTCACAGTTAATAGCAAAAATTAGTCAAAATTTAACTACAACCAATACAGGATATAGTCAAAATTAAATTACAGTCAATATAGAAAAAAGGAATCACAGAATTCAATTACAGTCAGTACAGAAAAATAATACATGTAATTGAAATAGTCAAGATTCAAAATTTATCGTTTTAAAAACTCCGCAACATTGGAATAATTCTTTGACAGTAGTAATTTTTTTAGTTCATTTATGGATTATCTCACTGTACGCATTATCTCTTCCCTCTTTCTCATAGTCTAGTGCTAGGCTAATTCATCACGACTGGTGGTCAGCCGCAGGACCAATGGCTTAACAAATGTATTGAGGCACGGGGTCATCACATCGCCAGCTTTCAAGCTTCGGGCGGCTAAAAAATCCCAAATGGAAAACCCATACTCAGGCCTGTTAGGTTGACTCGGCGGCACCGATCATTTTCAGGCATGAGGAGTAGGCGAGAGATCCCCCAACTCTCCATTAGGGAGGAACTTTCCTATTAAATATAAATAATAATATAGAACTTACCTCAGGAGGAAGAGTAGGTGACATGCTCTTGTTCTTAGAGAACATGCTCGTGCGTCTGCTGGAGGACTGCTCCGAGTTGCGTCGGCACATGCCGCGGAACCACGTACACACACGGTTGTTGCAGCAACTGTTACAAAACATTTTGTTTTCAAATGTAAACCATAAGTTTCTTTTTCAGTAAGTAAAGAATGATCAGCGTCACTAACCATGATTAATAACAAAACGTTAGTGACTCTTCAATTTAATCCTAATTGCGCCAGATGTATGATGATTTATACGCAAACCACAATATGACATATGCAATGAAAACCCTGTCCGATCCGTGAAGGTATTGTTAGGTATCGATAACTGATTCTACTGATGCTTACAAAGCCGGGCTAAACTTAAAAAATACCCCATAGTAAAATAAATGATATTTCGTAAAAGGAGGTAACTTACATGGCAATACATGCGCAGGCGACATAATAATACCGTCGAAAACGGTGTTGTCACTTTTTAAAAGTCTACCAAATTTTGGGGAAGTTGAAATTGATTTGCGGAAAAAAAGGATTATTTCAAAATTCATTAGCATTGTTACTATGATGATTTTGTAAAATTTCATATTTTATTTGGTCATGTGAGGGGTATAGTTTCAAAACCCCCAAAGTCCATTTTCTACACGTAGCAATATTTTTGTCTCTAGCTAAATACCTTTAACTACACTATACAGTAAGAAGAGATTGAAACAGAAAAATCATTGATCAGGATCACAATTCAGCAAGTTGTAGGTCGTAACTCGTAGGTTCGAACCCCATCAGGCGTCTTACTTTTTTACACGTAGTAATATTTTTATGTCTCTAGCAACTCCTTTTTTTTCATGTTAATTTAATGAACAATTTACAAAACGTTTGTGAAGCGATTAATTTGTCGAAAGGCATAGAAACATAATTATTTAAATAATACTACAACAGTTTATCACAAATTTTCTATTCCTGGATTTTTAACGTCACTGGACGTGGTTTTTGAAACCATACCCCTCGTTTACCTAATCTTTATTATCCTTAGGTATGGGTTGGGCGGGGTTTTCTTTACATAATTATTGTATAATCAAATTGCTATGTATTAAGCTTTGATAACGCTTAGCATCTAAAATTTGTAGAGTTAAAACAAGATAATAACTACATTACTTTAAATATAATTAGAGAGAGCTATTGAACTGCGATTTAAAAGATTCCTCAGAGGTTCTTTACCGTTTTTTCTCCATAGGAACCTAATTCGCTTTGGAATGGGGAACTAGCTTCAGTCCTTTGACTACTTGAGACCTTACTTGTCAATTCAAAGTACGTGTATTTTATTTAATTAAAATAAATACTTTGAGTCCTAGTTTCATAAACATTGTTTCCTGCAGACTAAGCATCATATCAATACATTTAGCAGGAGATGGAAAGCGATATGTATCTTGAAAAAAAGCAATTTTGTTTTATTGCATAATAGAATTGAGAAAAAAAATACTGCGTTAGACGGTCTGATCAACGTGTTCCTACGATGTTTCTTTTTTATGATAAGGCGTTGACTTTTCTAAACTTTTTTTTTCGAGATACGACAAAATCGCTTTCCAGCGTCTATATGTACAGTGTGGAGACAATAATTTCACAATAAATATAAACACACTGGCAATACCAATGTGTAAGAGTACTTTGAGACAGAAATAAATTCTAGCAACAAAATAGTTTTTTCTAATATTCTAAATAGCAGAGATTTTGCCAAATCTTTGACAAGCTATAGTGACTAAAGTACGAGTATTGGATATATTTGATTGAATTTTCGTATGTAGACTGGCAACAGTATTAGAAATAGGCAGTTTAATTTACTGTTGTTTATTTTGATTTTGATTTTGATTTTGTTGTTTTATCTTCTCCAACATCATCATCATTATCTCAGTGTCCCCAGTCGCGTCCGAAGCTTTTTCAGCTTTAGGAGCCTGGGATCCACTTCACCAGTCTAACTGCTGATTTTGGCTAAACTTCGATATTTTCCGTGAAGCGACTGCCGTCTGACCTCCATAACCCGAAGGCGATATCGAAGCATGGCAGTTAGACCAAATTTTGGAGTTTTGAGAGTTCCAACAACCCGTAACGTTACTGCTATTAGATGCTCGTATGGCAACCGGGACCAACGGCTTAACTTGCTTTCCGAGGTACGACCAGACCAGTTGTTCTAGCGTCTCCGCCTTGTATAACCTTACCTTGTGGGAGGTCTGTCGCTCAAAATGCTGTCCCTCCTCTCAATCGTCCTCTTCTTCCGTCCACAGCAGCCGACCTCCTCCTCCGGCGCAGGAGACATAGACTCCGCAACGTTGCGCGGCATGGAGGCTGTGTCCGCAACGCGTCGCCGTCGCCCGCAACACCCGCAGAAGACATCGCGTAGCGTACGTTTAGGTTTCGTTTCGTTTTCGTATTCTATTGAGGCCTGGGACAAAGATATTGGTTATAGTAATTATTTTTAAAATATATCTTCTTACTGTCAATCTGTCTGTCATAAAGGGTGTGTCTGACATCGACGCACAAACGAGTACCACGGATCCAGTACATGATTCTGAACCCCCCAGTGGTGGAATTTTTCGTCGGTTTTTTCCTGATTTAAAAAAAATAATACGCCCTTTTTTTCACTTTAAACCGTTCATAATTGCTATGCTTTTATAACCCAATAAGATTTTAAAATAAAAATTAGTTAATTCTAAGAATTTGTTGTTCTAGTGAACAAAACTCGAAAAACTATCCAATCAGCTGATTTAATAGAGTTCACATCAGGGGCAACGTCATACCCACAAACTCGCGCGGCGGCACGCTTGCAACGTTCAAAGGCCGAGCCGACACTTTTTTTAAACACTGTTATTTCTGTAACCGCTCATTAACGATATAAATGACTACCATAATTTTTTTTAGTGGCATGCGGTGTAGCCTTTTCGCGAAGTTTGCGTTACGATGTCAGATACATCCTGTATATGTATATGGAGTATTCATTCCATACTGGGAATAGAATTTATGATACTTTTTATCCCAGAAGTAAGTTCTTTGAGGATACTTTTTGGCACGATGAAGCTTGTTTAGTCATAATTAACAGTATTAGGCACACAGCTTCAACTACCGAAAAATGTTTATGTCGTAACTTAGCACAGTTCTCATATTTTATCCAGAACTAACTGTTTCCCTCGACTTCGTCTGTGTCAAATTATTTTAAATATATATTTCAATAGATAATTTAAAGTGCACTCGGTAATTATTTGTTGTTTGTGTTTTTATTTTTTCATTACAATTTTCCCCGTTTTTACAATATTTTCCCCTAACCCTTTGCTTCTATTACTCTCAGTATGCTTTTATATACTAAAGTCTTCGTGGATAAATGGACTACCCAACACAAAAATAATATATCAATTTCAACCAGAAGTTCCTGAGATTAGCGCATTCAAGCAAACAAACTCTTCAGATTTACAATATTAGTAGGTGTATGTAGATTAGATTGGCAGTTATGTACATGAAAATTGCCATTTCTAAATTAATTTTGGCTGGAAATATTACTTCCATATTGCCATGCTTAACTGAAGTTAATAAGCTATTCTCTGATAAAAATAGCGATAACATAATGTTAGAGCTAATATTATATTAAATGGTTAATACTAAATTAACACTTTTCGGACGAAGTGTTTCCGTCTCGACTTTTATACAGGAACAGTTTGCCAGCGTTGTTTTCGTCAGACTACAATTTAAGTGTTTTCGTGGCTAGAGTGAATAGGCTCTTAATAAACTAGCGGGCTTTACCACCACGATTGCATCACTACTTACCATCAGGCGGCATTGCGGCCAAGCAGTAGTTTATGATTATAAAAAAAAAGTACTAAAATTTGTTTTGATTTTAGTAAAGCGATTGGTAGTGATATATCTAACTAGTAATAACTACGATAGATAAATTCATGAACATACAATCACGTAAATGTGTTGCATGTAACGCAAAATCAATGTCCCCACTATGTCAATATACTACATAGGTTTAATAAACCCACACTAAGCCCTTGTGGTAGAATGACGTCACACGATGTCACACGTCTTCAAAGTTTTACCCGAAAGTGCGCCGCAAAGGAGGGTAATTTCTTTCTTTCTTTCTTTTATGGCTTCGCACGGTTTGTGCATTTAGCCAATGTCACGTAATGAATTGTTCATGTCGAAAAAGACGGCGTGATCCGTCTTACGATGGAGGTTTGAGACAAAGCCATGATGTGGCCACTATGCTGCGATATTTCACTGTTCTTTATGAATTATTTACTGAATGCACTTTTCACTACATAAATCACGCACTTTAATTTAGTATACAACACTATAAATAATTTTAAAAGTCCGATGAAAAATGAGCGTCACACTCAGCTTGACTTTCCCGCCAAAAACCCCAAGGAGGGTAATTAAATCTATAGTAACTTATACAGTGAGGCTACCATGAGTTTAAATTACGAGACTCGATCATACGCATCGAGCGCAGACCAATCGATGAGTCAAACGCGATCGATATCGATGTTCGAGTCTTCGTAATGAAAACTCATGGTAGCCACACAGGTCAGCCAAGTACCAATGTTACTTTTCTAAGTTATATTTACTTTCTAAGTATTTCTTGGACACCAATGACTGATTACAAGGTGAAGGAAAACAACTCGAGGAAACCTGGACTTTCAAGTCTAAAATCGCCAACCCGCATTGAGCAAGCGCGGTTATTACGCTCAATCCTTCTCTGTATGAGAGGAGGCCTGTGCCTAGCAGTGGGACGGTAAAAAGGTTGATGAATTAACTTAACCAGTCGGTACCTATTAAACTCTAGAACGGCTCACACTCTAGAAATGGGTCTCGACTAACTAAATTACTGGCGCCGATTCCTCTGTTCACAAACTAAACAAATTTTAAGTTAAATGAATCTTTTTCCTTCTATTTCATTAAGAAAAGGATAGAAGATAACATTTCAGTTCAATCCTGTCAATTAAGTTACTCCATAGACAGTTTAAACGCGATCATAAAAATGGCGACCAAAAAAAAAGAAACGTCAATTTACGTCAGGAGTGCACCAATTTGACAGATCTTTAGAAACATGTTAACTTCTAGTCCTTTTTTAAATGAAATAGAAAGAAAAACATGCACTGAACATAATTTATTTTATTTTGTGAACAACTTGTTAGTTATTATTCATAGTTCCAGATTACATTTCTTGTTTTTGTATCTAGTTTAGTTAACTTTTTACGCAGTCACAGGTTTTTTAATTTTTTATATAATTTTTGTCCCAGGACATGCCCGTTTCCTCGCGATCTATGGATTCCTTCATCGTTTGGGAGTAGTGATGATGAAATAAATTTAAATTAAGTAAAACAACTGTCTAGCAAAATCTATTTACATATATAATTCGATAGTTTACTTTTGGTATTTTATAAGAGAAGCCAATAGTTAAAGAGAGAAAGAAAGACAGTGCTGTTCTTTATTTAAATGTCAATCCGGTTTCGGTTTTAGTTAAATTGCTGTAATTAAATTACATAATTATATTTGATTACAATACAATTTGCTCAGTAATTACGATTTCGAAAACAAAAGTGTTATTTGACTTTTGTGCTGACTGTACCAATAAAAAAGCCAGAGGTTTGTGTACTTACTTTACCAGCAGCCCTTTCCATATCCCTAATCTCTTGTTCAGCCTTTTCTTCATCTATCTTCTTTTTACAACAATTCAATTTACTCATCACCCCTTCCTTTCCTTTCTTCATTTCATCCTCCTTACTAGTTCCCTCTTTTTCTTTCTCCCCATCTTCTTCCGATTCTTCTTCTTTAGTGCAGCATGCACAGCATTTGGTCTTGCATTTCTTCATCAGCCTTTGGCAGAAGTTCGGTTCTTTTGGCTTGTCTTCTGTAGATTCTGTTGGTTCTGAAGTTTCTCTCACTTCTTCTGGAGGGGTCTCTTTTGCTTCTTTCTTGGTCCTCGCTGGAGGCTTAGGGGTTGTACTTGTGCTTTGTGGGAACCTGGAAATTAAATATTAATTAGATTTTGTTATATTTCTTTATTGATCAATAACCGAGCCGGCAGTCGTTGTGGTCTAGTGGTCAAAACACCAGCCTCTCAAATATGAGTATGCAGGTGCGATTCCAGTTCAGGCAAGTACCAATGTAACTTTTCTAAGTTGTATGTACTTTCTAAGTATATCTTGGACACCAATGATTGATTACAAGGTCAAGAATAACATCTTGAAGAAACCTGGACTTTAAGTCTGAAATCGCCAACCCGCTTTGAGCAAGCGTGGTGATTACGCTCAATCCTTCTCTGTATGAGAAGAGGCCAGTGCCCAGCAGTGAGACGATAAAAAGGTTGATGATGATACTTATAATACTGGGCAATATTAAAAATAAGTTTTCTGAAGACAATGTATTTTAAAACCTACTAAGTATAATTTCAAAACACTGTAAATACTAATTATTTTTAACCGTGATGTTTTTTGCCGGCTCTTCTCTAAGGGAAACGACCAATTATATTGGAACTGCAACTGCAGCTACTAACGTTTCGTAAGTACCCGCGTTTATGTGAAATAAAATATTTGAATTAAGAAGTAATAGAACTAAATAATTATTATGCAAAATAATTGCTCAACACTTAATTTCGTTAAGCAATACAAAATCTGTTACATGCTTATCTATTTTGTCACGATTTTCACCCCAGAGTTCAAGACCATGACCTTTAATAGTTTCTTTAAAAGATTGTGTTTATAAAGTTCTTGTTTCTGTACTTGTTATATTTCTATAAATTATAAACTTGTATAACTTCAACTATTTCTTTGCAAGTTCAGTACGCTGACGGGTTCTTTCTTTGTCTAAAGAACATTTTTTAATGTGCAGAAGTTATAAAGTTTCTTTCATAGTCGGTTATATTTCATTTTTGACGTCTCATTGTCTCAGTTTTATTAAAAAGGCCTAATACGCATAAACCTTATTATTTATTTCCTTATGGGTTGAGGAAATGTGTAATTTTTAATAATCAACATTAGCGCTTATTTTAAAGTAAGTCCTCGTACCTACATATAAATTAATTGAAACTCAATAATATTCTTCCCAAAGAACTTAGCTACTAACAGGTTCATCTTTATAACTACCTAATTCTTTCATCCACAAAGTCGTTTCTATGAAGAAGCGGCTGGTGTATCTGGATTGTGGCTTAACTTGAAGGTTTATCAATGACTTGTAGTTAGCTATAATGAGAGCACTGCAGAGCCACGGCAATGCAGGCTGCTGGACCATGGCTACAGTGACTATTCTCCCAAACATGTGGCTTTCTCAAACAAAGCGACGGTACTTAAAATAGTGGTTATTTAATATTAAACTTTCAAGGTAGGTATTTCAAGCTTCTTACGGACGCTTTGTTTTTGTTAGTGAAAATTACTTTTGCAACATTTAGACCTGGTTTAAGAGGTAAAACTCTATAATTTAGGAAAATAATATGTTAATCATGTCCCCTCTTATTCATAAACGCTGCTTAAGATTAACTAGTGATTAGCAATTCTTTAACTATACATTTTTGACCTTTTAACGTCTCTTAACTTGAATCATCGTTATGGAATAAACTCCACATTGTTTAAGGGGTTTATTCATAAATAATGATTAAAGTTAAGTGACGTGCAAACGTCTAAAATGTATGGTTAAACAATCGCTAAACACTAGTTAACTTTAAGCAACGTTAATGAATAAGGGGATTTATGTCTAAGAAAGAAAATAAAATGAAAGGGCTGAAAGTTCTGCAAGATGATTCCTTTACAAATGTTTATTGATTCAGTAAAAAAGTATTACAATTAATTACATTAATAATAATAAATGCATCAGCAAGAGTTAGGGAACATTCCATATAAAAATGACCCTTTCTGCCCCCATCAGATAGAGATTATAATTTTTCTCAAGTCTTTTATTACAGTTTTGTCCACCGGAAGTGGAGGCCTCGTTTCAAGTTCTTATTTCCGGCGACCTATGACGGGAAAATATGACCACGTGCCAACTTGAGCAATGTGTACCGAATGAACATATTTTAACATGCAATTAATACAATTAAAAGAAGCTTTACATTCTAATAATAAGTATTGAATTCATCGATGTGATAACAGTTCTAAAGGAAAACAGTCCAAAAAATGAAAATATAAGCAGGTAACATCTTGTTTTAACTTGTTTAACCAGAAATCAGTATTATGAATCAGCATTGCCATACAACGTGGCAATGCTGTTAGCCTTTTGGGCACGTTTTCTATTGACAGCGATGCGGATGAACTTTTTATTACCTCATCATTTCTCGTCCTTTTTATTTACTTGTACATATTATTATATTAACAATTATGTCAATAATAATCAGTATATTTACCTATTTTCATCGCCATACCGTTTCGGCAGAAGTTCATTTGGCAAAATATATACAGTCCTGTTATGTATCATTGTTAAAACAAGATCAAAGTACTACCATTATACGAAACCCTTCATATGTATATAAAACACAACACAATTTTGTTATATGGAAGCACTGTTACAAACAATCACTCTCTTAAACCATAAACTTAACGCCACACATCTATTCATAATTCAAAATTTACGCGCCAAAATGAAGAACAGGCACTGTTATTGTTTTGAGGCAAAGGCAACAAGATTTACTGCCACATCTGTATATTGTTTATGATAATTTTCGCGCCATTTCTCGTGTTTCGAGGGCGGGTGTGGCGTTCAACGCTCGAGGGCGAACTAGGAGGTTGAACCATTTCTTAAGGGCTGCTCCAGTATCGAATGCCAAGAATTACGTGTCGGTGGTAGCGTGTACAGACGTAATGAGCCTTGGCCAGAAAGAATGTTAGAAAGTGGACCTTTGTAGAAACGTATAGGTTCTGTAGTTGACATTTTATTTATGTTTTAGATATACATTTTTACAAATACACATTATGCAAATAAAAGCTCATTTGCAAAATGTTTATTTGTAATTTATAAATAAATATGAATTCTTCTAAGGCAGGAGATAAGAATTTTCCACTACCATAGCCTTGTTTTTTTTTTTTAAATGACAAGGTATTTTTGTGAAACAAATTTTAAAAACTAGGTCGTGAACAAACAGGTCTAACCTAAAAAAAGCATGAAGAAAACAGTTTCAATGAGTTGTAAGCAACAATGTTTCAACCATAAACCCTCAGTAACTCACATACATAAAATCATCGGTTACTACATTCAACAAATTACTACAATCTGTAAAATTTAACTAAAACCGTTAATCAAACTATGCAAAAAGACTCCATTACAAAAACAAAAGTCCAAATCACTGCAGTAAACGTCATCGCATGCAAGATCCAAGATGGCGGCCATAAAATACACATTGAATGAATAGGAAAGAGATTATATCTCTAATTTACAATTTTACGAGTTCTTTAATACTGGAAAAATTATGACTCAATTTATTTTAATGGCCGACAAAGTATTAAGTGCACTCGTGTTGTAGGACAATGACCCTTTACTATGGCTGCGGATAGATAGAGCCTGGACAGCAACTTGTACTCTGTAGGTAAGTGCAATAAATTTAGTTGAAATCTGACCTCTATGGAACTAATGACACAATACATTGAGTTAAAAAATTCGGTATTTGAAATGCTATATATTTATTTTAATTATTATGAATTTTAAAGTTAACTTTTACGTAATCTGGAATACTTTTAAATTGCAATACAGTTGTCAAAATATGGTTAACATAGACACGCTTCAGTTATTCCAATTACGGTAGATTCAGGTCGATTAAGCCAAATTGGTTTCTTCTATGTAAAAGTTGGGTTACATATGAACAAACTAAATATAATCCAGACATAAGAGAGAACAACTACTTGGTTCTGTATCACTACGTAAACCCTGGAACACCGCAGCGTTTTCGCTCCCCAATGATAAGCGTAAGACATTGATTTATTTTTAAAGCAACGTCCTGCAATAATGTCAGTGCTTACTATTCCGCACAGTGCATTATCTTACTTGGTTTACTCCCTCCCAAAAAAAAAAATTATATTTGAGGCAAAATTTATGGACTTCAGCAGTAACGTTTTAAACGTTACCTTCTTAAGGAGGGAAACGTGTTTCGACGTGGTAAAGGAGACACAATAGTAGTTTTATTAATATTTATTTATACCCACAATGGAACGCCATATAGTACAGCAATTGTCGTTCAGCATTGTTGAAAGTTTAAAGTAACACACACTGAAACATCACCAATTTCTTGCCCAGACCCTAATTTATCTGGCGTCAGTGTGACATTCCTTCTTACATCCTCTATTAGTCCGCAAGTCTTCACCTCACTTTAATCGATGATGCTTCTACTGGTCATCGTTAGCTGCTGCCAGGTTTTTTAATGACGTGAGTCAGCATTTGCAATGTCATTAGTCGCCTTCGTCACGGTCAAAAAGTGACGTCACCGCTAGCGGTCAGTTGGAGGGTTCTTTCTAGAATTTACTTTAAGAAAACCTAAATCAGGTTTATCTTTAAAACTTGATGACTGGATGAGATTACTCTTTATGTGGTTCTTTTTGTAAAGGCTATTTCTCTTATATAGGACACAGCCCCCGTCTCTTTGTGGAGGGGGGCTGTACTCCACCACGCGGGCCTACAGCGGGTTGGTTGATGTCACGTGTTTTAGATTTTTTACTTCTAGGACATATTGCTTGCCACAATTTGTTACACAGAGATATCGTGGCTCTTGAAATACTGGCAAGGTAAGGAACACTATTGTATTTGTTATCGTGGTGGCCTAGTGGTTAAAACACCAGCCTCTCAAGTATGAGTGTGGTCAGGTCAGGCAATTACAAATGTAACTTTTAAGTATACAATGTAAGTTATATGTACTTTCTAAGCATATCTTGTACACCAATGGCTTATTACAAGGTGAAGGAAAACATCTTGAGGAAACCTGGACTTTAAGTCTGAAATCGCCAACACGCGTTAAGCAAGCGTGGTGATTACGCTCAATCCGTCTCTGTATGAGAGGAGACCTGTACCCAGCAGTGGGACGATAAAAAAGGTTGATGATGATGAAGGAATACGGGTGGGATTTAGTCCCTTCCGTAGTAGTGAGTTCCGTTCCACCCAGAGTGGGAGAAGTCATTTGACGATATCCCATCCAAAAAAAGGACATACCGGTTTCCCCCACGATTGTTCTTCCACTGTTTTGAGAGCAGTGGTGTTGTAATAACCCTGCTTTTATTCCCAGTAGTAATATTTATCTTAGTCATCTTATGGGTTCAAGCTACTAAGGTTCATTGGATCATAATAGGGATATTTATCTACAACAAAAGCGAGACTTTTCCCATAGTATAAATTTTCTTGTATTGTAAATTATCTCAGGTGGCGATCGTGGGTGATTCACAGTAGACCTAACTTACGCTATCGTTTGCTATGAGACTTTCATTGTGATCGCCTCGTAGGGCTGTTCGTCGAAAGCGCTACTATTGAGCAGAAGGTACTGGTGGTTTGGTTTCCAAGTCGGGACGACAACCTATCTAACCTCCACAGTCCCACTATTGCCGACCTAATGGCGGATAAACACTTCAGGCCGTATCTGGAGCGGTTTTGCCTCAAAGTCGCAAATATTGCAATCGAAAGAAATAGAATAAGGGCAGTGCAACCTAGCACATCGTCAGCAGAGAATATGTAAATGAATAATAAGCAGCGTAATGTAAATCCGAAGGAAAATGTAGAAATAGATAAGTATAGAAATATACATAAAGATAATGACAAGTGTAATATAAATAGCCATAAAATTACAAAATTATGTATATTTAAATAAGACAAAAACAAGGGTCAAAAAAAAGTGACAAAAAAAATGCAAACTGGAAAACAGTGACCCATTAAAAACAAAGCCAAGCCGCAAAACCGAAAAAAGGAAAACAAAAAGCTGGTAAAATTAAAAAATAATTAAAAACAGTTTTTTGCCACCCAAGAAGATAAGACGATAACGCCCTGTGATGACAAGTGTCTTAAAAAAAAAAAAAAAACTTCACAGTCCAGTAACTGAGTAACGATACTCCTTGATAGGACCAGTGGTAAGAGTTTCTGACTCCTTACGACCCTCAACAACTGATAAAGATCTACAAATGACATTCGGGACTAATGGTTTAATGTACTTTTCCGGGTATAGAGGGGTCTTGTTATGTGAGGATGGTCACCCATCCAAGAAGCAACTGCGGTGAGAGTAGCTTAACCTGATCGATCGACCCGTACAGCTGTTATTATTGTTCGTTGTTTTTTTTTTAATAATCAATTCGAAGTTTGTTTGTTTGATTAATGTCGCCAATCTCTGGAAATAACGGTCGGTTTGGAAAAAATCTTTTTGCATTTGATAGCCCAGTTTTTAAAAAGACTGTGATTTAACATAATGAGCTCTCAGGGGTCGGGTATAAAGAACACTGTCAGGAGGAACACTAAGCGAAAATATATAAATTATCATTAAAAAAGGATATAAGATAAAATGATAGTTTAATCCTGTCAAATTAAGATGCTCCGTAGATAGATTAGACAAGATTATAAACATGGCGACCAAAAATACGCCAATTTACGTCAGAAGCGAATTTGACAGATCTAAAGTCTAAACTGATATTTTATCTTCTGTCCTTTTCTTAATGAAATAGAAAGTAAAAGATGCATTGAACTTAAATTTAATTTAGTTTATGATCAAAGGAATCGGCGCTATTATCAGATATTTAAACCAGATAAAATCAAATAAAATGTGTAAAGTAGGATGAAACTAGCAGGAAAGTGTGCCTCATTACTGCACCAGAAAGTCCAGTAAATACGCTAGACGCTGATATTCATCTGGCCCTGGTGATTAAATACCGCGGATAAGCGATGCGATGCGACGCAGTGGGTTGAGGGAACAAGAACTTTCATGTCTACTACATGCTACTACAAACGCATTTTATATAAGTACCTCTGTTATTAATATAACAAGATAAGAATTACAATGTCTCACGCCTCGTTAAACGACTAAATTCCATACAATCGCCATTTCCTTCTTTAAATAAACATTATGTTGTTAGCTATAAAACATTTTGTTGCGCGCACTAATTTAACAAGATGTAGACTAATTTGTAGAAAATAGTTCAAATTAAAATTTATTTGGGAAGACATTTTTTTTAAACTAGTGCTTGACTGTAATCCCGCTTTACGGTAAGCAGTGATGCAATCGTTGATGATATAGCTCGCTAGTTTATTAAGAGCCTATTCAATAAAAAAAAAACTGAGTGAATAGGAAGGACAATGGCAGTTGAGCGAGCTGATTTAATTTTAAACCCAATAACACGACCAACGATGCTGCGCCAGAGGGAGATTGATCTGGAGACCCTCACGACCAAACTCCCGATACAACAACACCTGGCGCATCATACCCGGCACACATCGCAACACAACCGCTCAGACCCGTCCTCCCTACGGTTTCATCAGACATCATGCTGGAACACGATGAATCGTTTGGCGGCAAAACTTTGTCAGGTGAGTGTTAACTTCTGCCGGCAGCCGATGTTATGGCCTACCACAAAGAAGATGCCTTTAAATTTCCCTAAAATACAAGCAACCCCGCAGTATAAAGCATCTACTGATATAATTATTCAAGAGGTTATAATAAAGCCATTTCACAAATAGAAAACATTAAATTAAAGTTTTGTATTCATTGAGGAGTTTCAAAGAAAGAGGTAATTATATTAATGAATAAAGGCGCCATTGTATACCGTACAATGCGGAAAGCTTGACTTTATTATCAAAACAATGCTTTGGTTTGGTCGTAAGTTGTATGACTCGGTTCACAAATAGGGAAGTGTAATTGTAAAATTTTCCGTTTGTGTGTCTGAGATTCAGATCGGCAATCGGTTATGTTGGAAGGTAACCCCAATATATATTATGGATGTGGAGAGTGTGCGAGGGAATTCCATGACTTAATTCCCCATCTCCGTTCCATCAGCGGACAGCCAGCGGCGGTGCTTCCGTCTGACTACAATTTAAGTGTATTCAAGGCTAGAGTAATACAAGGCTTTTAATAAACTAGAGTACATTAACGATTGCATCAATGCTTCCATCAGGCGGGATTGCATCAGGATTCAAGCACTAGTAGCTAAACAGGTGACTATAATTTTGTTGTTATCCCTGTGTTTCTCAATTAAAAATGATTATTTACTTTCATATACTGAAAGACTGAAGTAAATGACTATTTCAATCTTATGTTATGTTTATTTTGTATGGTGTAAACTCTCTTCGTGAAATACTTAGGTGAAGCTTAATATGTGCTGTAATTCCACCTGCTAATAGATTGACACTAGTGACAAATAACTTCACCTAAGATTTCGCTGTGCGATTTTCAAAGAATTGATCGGTCAATCTTCTTTTTCCGTATAATCCATAGTTTAAAGTGCTTTTTTTTTTGTTTGTAAGTGGTAATCTAAAAAACTACTGTTTGGATTACAAAAAATAATTTTGGATTTGATAGCCCAATTCTTGAAGAATACTATGGACTACTTAAGGTCACGCTTAGACCCTTTCTTATGGGTCTAATCTTGATCTTAAGTATCGACTTCTTTTGTTTCCTAGGTTCCTAGAATAAGAAAAGAAAAGAAACCTATAAAAGAAAAGAAGTCTGAAAACGCCGAGCTAAACGGAAACCATAGCTTCGGCAAGCGATGCGATACGACAGCGTCGCTCGGAAAACCAAAAGAAGCTCATGCGGACAAAGTCGCAGGATTAGGCTAGTAAATTCGGATGATCGATTTTAATTTCCAATCGAAATATGTTTTTAGCACTAACTATGATAAGCACAAATTTTTGTGCCGCGTCACTAAATCAATAGGGCTGCCGAAACTCAATATGGCGGATTTTTACGCAACGGAAATTAAGTTAATATGGTTAAAGTAATTCTAGGTAATCGAGAGCGCGGCAACCTTGGTGACTGACCTGGTGCTCGTGTGAGTACATGTAGGTCAACACGGGAGAGGTTGGAGGGTGTTCAATAATAAATATAACAAGTTTATTACCTAAATCAATTAATCCACCTGGACTTTTACCAAGAAAGAAGAAAAAAATCAAAAGTCATTTATTCAAATTAGGCTGAGAATCAGCACTTTTTGAACGTCAATATTACACAAGACAGTCCTCCAAAACGCCCACCCATCGACACTTTCTAGTGTTTTCGCTGGGAAGAAGAAGTAGCGGGACAAATTCCCCAGTAGCACAGCTGTCTCATTTCATCATGTTCATTAAAAAAAAAACACATGACTTTATACAACACTATGTATAGTAATGAATTCAAAAAAAATACAACAACAATGAAATTATTTACCACTAGCGGCCGCCAGCGACTTCGTTCGTGTGAAGTTAGTTATGCTCCGGTCCTATTGGTCGCAGCGTGATGTTATATAGCCTAAAGCCTTCCTGTATTAATGGACTATCTAACGCAAAAAGAATTTTTCAAATCGGACCAGTAGTTCCTGAAATTAGTGCGTTCAAACAAACAAATAAACATACAAACTCTTCAGCTTTATATATTAGTATAGATATGCCAGCAACCACGCCAAAATACTAGCAAAACAAAAAAATATATATATCAACTTTTTCTTCAGCCTGTAGATGTCCACTGCTGGACAAAGGCCTCCCCCAAGGCTTTCCACGATCACCGGTCTTGTACTGCCCGCATCCATCAGTTTCCCGCGACCTTCACCAGGTTATCGATCTAGCTTGTTGGGGCCTCCCTAGGCTGCATCTTCCGGTACGTGGCCGCAGGGGCGTGCACAGAGATTTTGTTGATGGTATGCATAGATCATCATCATCCTCATTATCAACATTTTTATCGTCCCACTGCTGGACACAGGTCTCCTCACATACAGAGAAGGATTGAGCGTTATCACCAGTGTAGTGTTTTAACAGAGTGTATTGTAGTACAAAAATTATATTATAATACGATTCGGGTGTTCCGAATTAGAAAATTATTAGGGTATGCACTGCTTATATGCTTCTATGGAGCGCACGCGCCTGCGTGGCCGCGACTCCAGAACCTTACTGCCCCATCGGCCATTTGTTCTAAGAGCAATGTGCCTCGGCCTCTGCCACTTAATTTTAGCGACTCGAAGAGCTATTCTTGGGGGAGGCCTTTGTCCAACAGTGTACATCCATAGGCTAAAGAAGAAGAAGAAGAATAGCTATTGCCAGTGACTTTGGTTCTTCTGCGGATTTCCTCATTTCTGATTCGATCACGCAGAGAAACTTCCAGCATAGCTCTTTCCATCGCCCTTTCTGTGTCCCTGAGCCTTCGTATGAGGCTCATTGTGAGAAAGAAAGAAATTTAATATTGAAAAACTGATAATTACTAGCATCTACCAACCCGGCCCGCGCGTTGTATTACTGCCCACACATTCTCAAGAGAGGAGGCCAGCAGCGGGAACATTATAGGTTAATTGTGATGTATTGTGATCAAAAATAACTGAATTTTGTTCTCGGGTTTATTGTCAATGTACAGTAAACTATTATAAAATAGTTCTTTGATATACTTAGTAATTCCCCTTATTCATAAATACTGCTTAAAATTTTACTAATGATTAGCAGTTTTTTAACCACACATTTTTGACCTTTTAACGTCACTTAACTTTAATCATCCTTTATGGATAAACACCGCAGAGTTTAAAGCGTTTATTCATAAACGATTATTAAAGTTAAGTGACATGCAAACGTCTGTGGGGTACTTCCCACGATTTGTTCGGAACTTGTAGGTAAGATGAAAACACGCGATGGAGATTCTAATGGAACTGTGTTTATTGTCTAAGTCTTAGCTATTGTTATTTACAAAATACATAGTCTACGTAGTGGCGATTGAGGACAATCTCAAGATGGATCAGCCAATCGGTTGTGAGGTTTTGGTCTCCTGGTGTTCACTGTGCGCCGACTATAAATTCGTGAGGCGCCCCCGTGCGGTCAACAGTCTCCACATCACTCCCCCCTAAGCGAAGCGAACAACGGGCTTTACAGTTCTTCCAGACCTTGTGATGTATGGTTGGCTTGCTCGATCAGGGGTGCGTTGATCCTCATCTTCAGACTCATTGAATATGTAGGCTGGCTTCAGCCTATCCATTGACACTACCGACGTGCGTAGCGGCAACTTAATTTTGTAACACTTATCGTAGCGCTCGATGACTTCATAAGGACCTTCATACGGCGGTGTTAACGGGAAACGAAAAGTATCGTTGCGCACGAAAACATGCGTGCACGTGGTGAGATCGTGATGTATGAATGGCTCTGTTTGACTGTTGTTGGATCGAGGCGCACTTTTTAACGATGCCATGGTTTCTGTAAGGCGGCGTATGTAGTCGTTTTCATCAATGTTTGACTTTGTTGGCACGATGAAATCCGATGGTAAACGAAGTGTAGTGCCATACGTCATCATTGCTGGGCTTAAGCTGTTGTTGATTCGCAATGCCGTGCGCAATCCTAGCAGTACAGTAGGAAGCTCCTCTGTCCACTGTATAGTACCTCGCGCCATGAGTGCTGCTTTCAGCGTTCTGTGCCACCGCTCGATCATACCATTTGATTGGGGATGATACGCCGTGGTCCGTATTCGTGATATCCCAAACTTTTTCATTAGTGACCGGAACAATGATGATTCAAATTGCCGTCCTTGATCTGTTGAAATTCTGAGTGGGCAACCGAATCTGGCAATCCAGCTTTCATAGAGGGCTTTTGCAACTTCCTCAGCAGTGATATCCGATACCGGGACGGCTTCTGGCCAACGTGTGCAACGATCGATAATAGTCACGCAGTATCGTCGGTCATTGGATAATCGCAGTGGTCCCACTATGTCCACGTGAATGTGTTCAAAACGCGCTGAAGGTGGGAATTCGCTCAGTGGGGTTACGACATGACGGTGAATCTTCGCTCGTTGACAGCTGATACATGCTCTGGTCCAGGTGCTGATTTCTTTAGTCATGCTGGGCCAGAAAAACTTTGAGCACATCTGTTTCCTGGTGGATTTCACGCCGGGATGGCATAAATCGTGTTGAGCTTTGAATGCCTCAAAACGATACGCAGTCGGTAAGTACGGTCGGGGCGTGCCGGTAGATGTCTCACACGTGATTGGCTGGTTCATCCCAGGCATTGTGACGTCGGTGAACTTGAGATTTGGTTGATTTTTGAGCTGTTTCAATATAGGATCTTTATCTTGATCGCTGGCTAACGTTGCGTAGTCGATGATGGAAGGACATTGTATGTCTTCTATGCGTGATAATGCGTCTGCCACTGAATTATTTTCGCCTTGCACGTACTTGATGCTGGTACAAAACTGGCTGATAAATTGTAATTGACGCTCTCGTCGCGGAGTATCGCTACTGCTCGATGGACGTGTCAGTGCATTCACTAAAGGCTTGTGGTCTGTATACACTGTAACGTCACCTCCTTCGATGAGATTTCTGAAGTACTTGACAGCTGTATAGATCGCTAGCAATTCGCGGTCGTATACGCTGTAGCGTTGCTGAGTCGTACTCATCGATTTTGAGTAATAAGCGAGAGGTCTCCATTGGCCTTCTATTCTCTGCTGCAAAACAGCGCCAACGCTGTAATCTGAAGCGTCTGTCATCAAGGCTAGGGGGCTTCCTGGTAACGGGTGAATCAGCTGTGTGGCTTTCAAAATGCTTTGGCGGCACTTTTCAAAAGCCAACTCTGCCTGAGGTGTCCACTCGATGGGCGTTTTATCGTTCCGTTTCTGGTTGTGTAGATATTTATTTAGCTCGTTCTGTTGTTCGGCTTGACGGGGTAGACAGCTACGATAAAAATTTATCATTCCCAGAAAACGTCGTAATTCAGCTATTGTCTTGGGTTTGGGGTAACTTGAAATGGCTTTTGTTCTCTCCTCAGTGGGTCTGATCCCGTTGCCTGACACTTCATAGCCCAGGAAGTCAATCTTGTCCTTGCCGAATTCACATTTTTCAATGTTTAACGTTACGCCGTACTTCTTTAGGCGTTCTAGTACTCGTTGTAGGAGCTGTCTGTGGTCCTCTTCATTGTTTGAATACAGCAGTATGTCGTCGACGTAACAGAAGCAGCTGTCAATGCCACGCAGTACTTCATGCATAAATCTTTGAAACGTTTGACTAGCGTTGCGCAAACCGAATGTCATGCAATTGAATTGGAATAGCCCGAACGGTGTGATGATTGCCGTTTTCTGGGCGTCCTCCTCTGCGATCGGTATCCAGTAGTAGGCCATTTTGAGGTCAAGCTTCGAGAATATCTTCTTATTATGTAGCTGGTACGTGAAGTCTTGTATTCGTGGTATAGGATAGCGGTCTGGCCGTGTAACTGAATTTAATCGTCGGTAGTCACCGCATACTCTTAGGCCTCCATCTTTTTTCTTTACAACATGCAGGGGGCTTGCCCACGGGCTCTTTGATGGTTTGCAGATTCCCATTTCTATCATTCGGTCAAACTCCTTTTTGGCTGCCTTATAGTTGTCCGGAGGCAGCGGGCGGGAGCGAGCGTAGAGTGGGGGGCCAGAGGTGTCGATGTGGTGGACGACATTATGTTTCGGTGGCTGTTTTAGTGACATTGGACGTAGCACATCTGTAAACTGCTTCAATACATGGTAATATGGTTGATTGTTGCTTATGATGTGAACTGATTCTGTGTTTATAGAAACTTCTAATGCGTCGATAGATAGTTCAGTCACTTTGTCCACTAACTTTTTCTTGTCCAGGTCTACCAGCAGCTTAAAATGACGAAGAAAATCAGCTCCCAGTATTGAAGTTTTTACGTCTGCAACGATGAATGACCACACAAAGTCTCTTCGTAAACCAAGATTTAGTCTTAAAGTTTTCTGTCCGTAAGTCTTGATTGGTGTATTGTTTGCCGCGTATAAACTGTAGGCGCTTGGAGTTTTCTTATTTTTGTTATTAGCGCTCAAAACCGAAATGTCGGCGCCTGTGTCCACGAGGAAACGTTCGTGAGTGTTACGATCGTGTACACAAAGGCGATTACTGGTGTACGGGACACCGACGTCCGCCACGGTCGGTGTCGTCTTTAGTTTTCCGATGGCCTTTTCCTTTTGCAGCATGGCGATTCACAACGTTTTGCTTCGTCTCCGAAGCGGTAGTGGTACCAACATTTCCAGTTGGCGTCTCCGGGTTTCGGTGCCGATCCACGCTGCGTTGACTGCGAACGTGAACGGGAACGAGAACGTGGATTAAACTTGCGACGACGGTATCTGTCTGGTGGCCGTCCTCGACGGAGCTCAGCGATCTCCAGCGTAAGCTTCTCAACCTGCTTTGCCAGTGTTTCCAACTGTGGAAATTCGGACTGGATCTTCCCTTGTTGTTCCTCCGACATGGTCAATTGCACGATCACCTTCTTTAAAATTCGGGGTCACCAATTGTGGGGTACTTCCCACGATTTGTTCGGAACTTGTAGGTAAGATGAAAACACGCGATGGAGATTCTAATGGAACTGTGTTTATTGTCTAAGTCTTAGCTATTGTTATTTACAAAATACATAGTCTACGTAGTGGCGATTGAGGACAATCTCAAGATGGATCAGCCAATCGGTTGTGAGGTTTTGGTCTCCTGGTGTTCACTGTGCGCCGACTATAAATTCGTGAGGCGCCCCCGTGCGGTCAACAGTCTCCGGTCAGTTTCGCTGCGAGTGAGTCGTGTAGTGCGCGCCGCATTCTTTAGTTTAAGGTGCCGCGCTATACCATGCTCAGTGAGGGCCGACCGGTTGTATGACGCTTGCCGGGTGACGGTGAAGCGAGTTTACACAGGTCCCACACGTCTAAGATTTATGTTTAAACAATCGCTACTCACTAGTTCAATTTAAGCGGCGTTTATGAATAAAGGGGAATATCTTTTTAGAGCTATTAAGAATTATGTATATGAATTTATTAAACTTACATCAAATACAAGCTCATTTGTAACCTGAATTAATACCAAAAAAAACCCTAGTACTACAATAATTTCCCGTTTAGCTTGAAAACCTGACCCCATTGTGTCGTGAGTTTGTGACCTCCAAAAAATTATCTCCCCAAAATAAATAAAAGTAAGTGCAAGCAATACATTTGTCTATCCGCTGCAGCCCTACCTACTCCGTATGCTAATCAGCTGGTGGTCACGCCACCCGGTCGATACTACCCTCGTTACCGCATACTGACCACTTGCTGATCAGACCACTACTGGACTAACTTAGACATACGTGCGTTGACGGCAATTTTCAAATATGAATTTCGTGATATAGAAAGAACAAAAGGATTTTTGACTAGTGCAAGAAATATCATAAATATCATTAGTTAATAAACACATTTAAAAATAAAAATAACCAAAAGGCCTGATGTCTGGTGAAGCCGTATGGAGGACGGGTCTGAGCAGTTGTGTTGCAATGTGTGCCGTATACGTTGCGCCAAATGTTGTTGTGTCGGGAGTTTGGTCGTGGAGGGTCTCCTGATCAATCTCCCTCGGGCGCAGCATCGTTGGTCGTATTGTTGGGTTTAACATTGCATCACCTCGCTCAACTACAGTCTTCCTTCGTCTTCACTCAGTTTTTTTGAGTGATTAGGCTCTTAATAAATTAGCGCGCTTCACCATCAACGATTACCTCACTGCTTACCATCAGGCGGGATTGCGGTCAAGCAAGAAGGCTCTTATCGCATGACGCTTCCACATTTATTTTATAGGGCCGCTGTGTTTTAACCAAGTGTTTGATCCACAATCTCATAACTTACTTACTAACTTGATCCTTCCCTATCCTGAGCACATGTCTTATCTACGTCGCGACTCAGTCGATGTCTTGATAGGAATGGTCTCTATAGTACTCTGAATCTATAGCTATGATACACAGCCCGACATCGTTTTTAGAATTCCGTATCTAAATGGCAAAAATGGAATCAAGACCAAAAAAGTCTGGGCACGCTATAGTTCCATCATCGACCTCATGCATCGCTTTCCATCAGGTGCATCATCGGAAAAAGCTAGTTGGGTGATAAGTTACAAGGAAATAAAAAAAAAACTGCGTCAAGTGGGTATATTTATAACTGGTTGTCATTTGTACTTTATTTTGGACCCAAGAGGATCCGATATAACAGCTCATCGAAAACTTTCACTACACTCAACCAGGAGAATGAAAACACTGTCATGTGTTCGTAATATCCGCAAGCCTAAATGAAAATAATGTTGATTGATATGCGTACCGTAATACACTGGGGTTTATATCAGTCATTGGGAATAGTCGTGAAAGTACAGTTTGTAGATTCTCTGAGGGATTAGCTACTACTTACATTTATTTACGAGCGAATGTTTAAAACAGTAATAAGGAAACGATTTATTAAATACAGTACTGTCTTTGTCTTTTTTTTTGCCTATAAGTAAATGCCATTTTTAAGGAATAACTACGTTTTTCTTTTGCCTTTGCAACTTGAGCTATGTCTGGATGTCAAGCTGTTCCTATCAGCCAACCTCTTACAAATAAGTATTTAAATCTTCCCAAAATGATATTCTGATACATTCAGTTTGATCTAATTCCATTTTGTTTATTTTTAAGAAGTTATAAGTAATCTGCTGCCTTTATAAGAAGAACAAAGAAATCAAATAAATTAATTTGCTATAAATATGAAAAACAGAAGCGAATTGCTGGAAACGACGTTGTACGGCTCAGCAACAATAAATCTGACAAAATAAGAAAAAAAAACAAGAATAGAATAAAAAGTAAATATATAAGCTCAAGCAATCTCATGCTAAAATATACATTTTACGCTGTATAATTATAATTGAAACATTTCGAAATGTCCTATTTGGCGCATGCGCATTCGAATGATGATGTGTATGATGTTTAACCACTCAGTTTACATATGCATGCATTAAGAACCAAACCATACGAAACTTTACTAGGGTTATGTTGACAATTTTTCCTGATAAATACAATTTTGAGTTATAAGATACACATACATACTAGCGAATTCACACGACTAATGTTAACCTAGAAAAAGGAATAAAATAACTCACCCGCCATTACTTTGAGCAGATCTATCAGACCCGTTCCCGTCCGCCATCTTGTTCTGCACAGTTATCTTATCAACACCAGGAGTGGACAAATTAGAACTTTGCACTTCCACATCACCTTCACCTTTCACGAGAGTTTCATTCACTTTCTCAGCAATACTTGTTCCACCATTTTTCTTTTTCTCGTTCACTACTGTTACTATTGGTTCTATATCTTTTTTCAATTCTTCTATCTTTTTCGGGATATCTTTGAGCTTCTCTTTCTTCTCTGTGGTTTCATTTGGCTGTTCAACTGGAGTAATTATACTATCGACGATTTTCGTAACTTCGGATCGTATCTCCTCGGTCATCTTCTCGTTTTGTTTGACAACTAGGTCTTTGATGTCAGTTAATTTGTTTGCTGCTTCGTCTTTTATTTCTTTTGCATCGGCTTGTGCTTTATCAGCTGCTTCTTTTATGGTATTTTTGAGTTCTCTAGATTTCGCTGACGCTGTTAATATATTTTCAGAAGATATTTCAGGCTCTTTTAAAATGGCCTCTATCTTTTGTTTTGCTCGTTCTACTTGAGGGTTGTTGTAGGGTGGGTGTAGAAGTCTTAGTTTCATTTGATCATCTGTAAATATAGGTTTCATCTCATGATTATTCTTGTGTCTCGGCGGAGGTTTTCTCTCTTCTACTTTTTCTTCTACAACTTCTTTATGTTCTGTACGTTTGGGTGGTTTTGGTGGAGCTAGATCTTTTTCATGGTTTGCTTTTTCAGGTTTTTCTTTTTCAGACTTTTCGACAGTATCTTCTTTATCTATTAGAGATTCTTTTGAACTCAGTCTTTCAAAAATACCCTTCTCTCTAGCTTTTTCAAAAGCAGCTGGTAGTTGGTTGGTGACTGTAGATACAAGTTCCAATGGTTGAGAAGTTATTGCAGCGGTAGTCATCGAAATAATATTTTTCTTTGTCATTATAACGAGGGAATCACCTTTTTCGTTCGTGCCCTTATCGTATTGCGTCTCGTTGTCTTGTTTCAATATATTGTCTAAATCAGTCATGGAATCTGTGCTCTTTGTACTTTTCACTTTGCTTTTAGGTTCATCTTTTCCTTTTGGAGTTTTCTTAAGATCTTTCGCTAAATCTTTCCTAGTCCCGATTTCATTTATCTTACTCGTGGACTGTGCCTTTTCATTCATGTCTTTCCTGCTGTTAATTTTCTTTAGCGGAGGCTTCTCTGCCAAATTTTTTGTGCTCGGTGTCCTGACAAGGCTTTTCATACTGTTTGTACGACTCACTGGCTTTTTTGGTTCTGGTTTGGTGGTCACTGATGGTTTCTGAGTAGTTCTTGTACTTGCTGCTCTACTCACCGGCTTTGTTGTGCCATTAGTCATAGGTTTTGTAACCGGTTTGGTTTTACGTTTATCGGGACTGGGGTCTCTGCTAACAGTCCTGCTAGGCTGTCTAGAATTCAATCTAGATGTAGCAGGCGTGTTACCAGCAGTTTTTACTGGTTTTCTTGGCATTGGTGTTGGTTTTAAGCTCGTTCTTGCCGAGCTTGGTTTCAAGTCATCTGTAGGACTTTTGTTTGGAGTGCCAACTATAGGAGACAGCCTTTTAGCATTTATAGTTTTGTTTGAAGGGGGTGGACCTCCTCTTCCAGGAGATATTGGTGGTTTGCCTCTAATATGTGCTGGAGAAATATCCAAGTGTTGATTACTTTTGCTTGCTCTTTTATCGTGAACCTGACTTCCAATCCTGATGGTCTCATGAATACTGCTTGTACTACTAGAAATAAATCTTTGATTTTTGTTCAAGTTATTCTCAAAGGGTCTTCGAGACATCGATGATTCTCGTTTTGTAGTAGTTCTCGTAGGAGAAACAGAGCTTTGTCTTTTAGGAATCTTCGAATGTTTTGGCGATCCATTGTTGGATTGAGGCTGGGATTTCGAGACAGAGCGGACTCGGGATCTATGTGTAACAGGTTTACTGACACTATCATCAGGGTTTACAATTTTCTTGCCACTGGCTGGAATATTTTCGACCAGTAAGATCGCTGACGGAGAATTATCTCTCGATTTCAAATTGATTTTATTTGGAGAGTTGCTTCTAGAATTAGTTCTTGATGTAACAAGACTTTTAGATCCAGATTTGGACTTATCTAAAACCCCCATTTCTTTGAGAATAGCTTCCTCTTCTTCTATTCTTCTTCTCTCAGCTTCAGCCTCATGCTTTTCTCTATTAAGCTCACTAGCCTCTCTTACTTCTTCAATGTTTTCTTTGAGAAAATTTCTAGGAGAGTGTGGTCTGGGTAGATTGTGTATGGGCAGTGGTAACGTAGCTGTCTGAGCCATATTGTCTATCCTCGATAAGGAGTTTGTTCTTCTTCTGGGAGGAGAGTTTGATCGGGAATTGGCGGCTGAAGTCTTTGGAGTATTGTGACGAGAAGTCTCTTCCCGGAAACCACGACCTGAAGAAGAGAATAAATTTATATTACAATGATTTTCTATACTAAGTTAGGCCGTGTTACAAGAGCTGGTGGTACGCATTCGAGCCACTAATGATATTTATGTCTATAAAAGAACTTCCCGTATGGTACCGGCTTTAGAATAGTACCAATCCATATCCTCCCGTAGGTTTTGTAAGAGGCGACTAAGGGAACTCTCACCAGGGAAGAAGCTAACTTCTGTGTGTAAGCGTTTCTACTGTGGAATAACAAATTACTACGATCCCCAATCCGCCTGCCATACATGGATTATATCAATGCCTCCCAATGGAATTAATAGGGGAGGCATTTGTCCAGTGGTGGACCTCTATATGTTGAGAAGACGAAGAAGAAGATAAAAGAACTTCAAGAAAACGACTACTATAGTTACCTCTAAAAGGCGACACCCTGCGTGTCTTGATGTCCACGGGCAGGGACCTGGGGCTGGTGGGCCGCGATACCGGTGTCTCCGCGAGGATCGCGAATGAAGACTCTTTCTTCCTCTTCGACGTGGATACCGCGCTGTGGAACAGATGCATATTATTAGTTACAATTTGTCTATGTTTCATTCAATGAGCATAGAATTTCTTAGGGGTTATTTTAATCTATACTGTATCAAAATAGGGAAAGCACCTGAAACAAATGGTTCCCTGTAAAATGGTTGAGCTGATTCACGCGTCATATTTGTGAACAGGCGCCGTCACGTTTATGTTTTCAATTGGTTTCTTTTTTTTTTTTTTTTTGGACGCGCATATATCGAAGCAACGAGAACAAAATATCCAGGATTTTATAATATAATTTCTTTCAAGGCGTCCTTTAAGTTGCTTGGCCGTTTTTCACCATAGAGATATACGTTTTGGACAACT
Source organism: Sesamia inferens (assembly GCA_037179545.1). Classification (NCBI taxonomy): domain Eukaryota; kingdom Metazoa; phylum Arthropoda; class Insecta; order Lepidoptera; family Noctuidae; genus Sesamia; species Sesamia inferens. Next base: position 1,948,248 of record CM073949.1, on the reverse strand, counting down.
AGCTTCAACTTTCTAACTGACTAACGTACATCGAGGAACTGGGAGCTCAGGTCTCCTCTTATACAGAGAAGGATTGAGCGTAATCACCACACTTTCTCAATGCGGGTTGGCGATTTCAGACTGACGATTAAACGATAGACGATTTTACGAAAAAACATAGGTACAAAAAAAACTGAAAATCAAGAAAGCAGCTATTATTATTGTGTAACGCCGACCTTGTGTTTACGTCGACACAACTGGACCGATAATAATGTGGTTTTTGCAATTTTACTTATTTAGGGTTCCGTAGTAAAATCGAGCGTAATTGAAACCAAAAACCTCCTTACCACAGCTGTCAAGGACCGCTCTTTATTAAAGGAGTCCAGGGGGGCAATCGCGCTAAAATAATTCAACCAAAACGGAATTGGATCGCAACCAAACCATAACTTTTGTTATGTTTCTTTTCGCACTAACCTTTGACAGATGGTTAACCCATAATTGGATCACAATTGGAACGTAACTGCTGCCAAATGAAAAAGTTGAAACAAAGCTAACTTTTTCTGTGCCATTTATTAAACTTACATCTAAACGATTAGATTTACTTATAATGTATTTAGTTTTAATTATTAAATCTGCAGAAATGTATCACTCCTACATTCATTTTACTTCAATCGAAGTTAAAACTTTAGCGCGATACGAAATGTCATCGAAACTAAACCATAACTTTAACAGGACTAGATAAGAACAAGAGTAGAACTTCTGCTGTTTTATTTAGCGCGGTTACCATTAATAGGACCCATATATATATTGGATCGTTTGGCCCATCTCAATTTCATTCGAACAATTCCATTATCATTGCAGTCGTAGTGGCCTAGTATTTAGTTAAAACACCAGCCTCTCAAGTATGAGTGTGCGGGTTCGATTCCAGGTCAGGCAAGTACCAATGCAACTTTTCTAAGTATATCTTGGACACCAATGACTGATTTAAAGGTGAAGGAAAAATATCTTGAGGAAACCCGTACTTTAAGTTTAAAATCGTCAACTCGCATTGAGCAAGCGTGGTGATTACGCTGAATCCTTCTCTGTATGAGTGGAGACTTGTGCCCAGCAGTGGGATAATTAAAAGGTTGATGATGATGATATCTACATTATCTACTTGGCGATAAAATAAGGTATCTACGGAACCCTTGCCAAACGTATCAAGCTGCACCATTATCGTTGTACATCAGTTTTCGATGATTTAATCGCCGATATAAACAAGCACAGTTTGGTTAATAACCAACTGAACCAGTTAATGTGTTGGGTTAATGACTGCATTATACAGTTTGCGCACTCTATCGACGTTACAAAATTGTAATGGGCGAATACATTACACTTGCTGAAGAGGTGTGGAAGTGTATTATGAAAGGAATTAATTACATTTTTCGGACATTAGCTATATAAATAGTGTTTTTTTTTTAATAATTATAAACTAGTACTTGACCGCAATCCCGCCAGGTAAGGTGTGATGCAAGCGTTGGTGGTAAAGCGCGCTAGTTTATTATTAAGCCTATTCCCTTCAAAAACTTAGTAAATAGGAAGAAAGACGGCGGTTGAGCGAGCTGATGGAATTTTAAACCCAATAACACGACCAACGATGCTGCGCCAGAGGGAGATTGATCTGGAAACCCTCCAAGACCAAACTCCCGACACAACAACATTTGGTGCATCGTACCCGGCACACATCGCAACTTCAACAGACATCATGCCGAAAAACGACGAATCGCTTGGCGGCAAAACTTTGTCTGGTGGGTGCTAACTTCTGCCGGTAGCCGATGTTATGGCCTACCACCGAGAAAAACATCTTGAGGAAAGCGGCCGGTATAGAACCAACAATTCAAAGTCATATTCTACCAACCCACATGTGTGGATTACAGGCCAAACCAACAGTGGGAATATTATAAGCTGATAAACCCCTGCGTTTGTTTATAATATGTAATATTTCGTAGTGTACCTATATTCTCGCCCAGCTCCATAAAGAATACAGATAAACAAACCAATTTAGGGTTATCACAACTCATATTTTACAAATCTCCTGTTATTTACATGATTATCGACTTTTACGTGCATAATAACTTGGTATTTCGAAAAACTATTAAAAAATCGACTTTAATTTTACGTGATAGCCCTACAAAAAAATAAAAATGGATGGAATCCAAGTATTAAACACACTTTGTGGAATTCAACCAATTAATAATTTGAGGCATTTGTCGATACCATTTTGCGTATTTTAATTACCTTCAAATCAACTGCATAACACGTGCATTGTAATATTTTCACGTATGGACTAAGTATAATATATATGTATCAAAAAAATAACCTATTAGGAAATTAGCTTACATGTGTGTCATATTTTATTCAAATCGGTTAAGCTATCTATGCAAATCATAAATATCTAAACAGATAAACTGTTTACATTAGTAGGAAGTAGAATTATTACTTTTATGAAAATCGTCTATCTAGAAAAGGTTGTTAACATCTGTCTTTTAGGCGTAAACTACTCGTTGCCTAGCAACGGTTTGTTTACCTGTATTCTTTATTGAATTTGCCCGACATTTAGAACGTGGATTTTTTGATATCAATGACTTTAGCTATAGAGTTTGGACTATATTCTAAAAGTAAAAATAATACATTAAATTCTAGAATATGTTATGTATGTCTGGTAGTGTCAAAGATTTTGATTTTGTAGCCGTACGGAGGACGGGTCTAAGCAGTTGTGTTGCGATGTGTGCCGGGTACAGTGCGCCTAATGTTGTTGTGTTGGGAGTTTGGTCGTGGAAGGTCTTCAGATCAATCTCCTTTTGGCGCAGCATCGTTGGTCGTGTTGTTGGGTATAACATTGCATCACCTCGCTCAACTGCCGTCTTCCTTCCTATTCGCTCAGTTTTTCTGAGTGAATAGGCTCTTAATAAACTAGCGCGCTTTACCATCAACGATCGCATCACTGCTTACCATCAGGCGGGATTGCGGTCAAGCGCTAGTTTATAATTAAAAAAAAAAAAAAACAACTATCATACCACAGTCATATAGTATAAATAAAGCTAATAAAATGCTATCTTGTCATATTTCATGGGCATGTTTTTTAAGTACATTAAAAAGTTATAACAGTTTATTGAATTATTTAGTACTAGCGGCCGCCAACGACTTCGTTCGCGTGGAGTTAGTTATGCTCCGCTCCTATTGGTCGCAGCGTGATGTTATATAGCCTAAAACCTTGCTGGATTAATGGGCTATCCAACGCAAGAAGAATTTTTCAAATCGGACCAGTAGTTCCTGAGATTAGCGCGTTCAAACAAACAAACTCTTCAGCTTTATATATTAGTATAGATGTACAAAAATAAAAAAAAACAAATATTTGTTAAACAATCCACATGCCAGTTGATTCTTTGATATGGTCTCATGCATATCTACCTTAAAGTTATGTTATATCACAAGAAAAGCCTTGCATTCGGCGCAGGCAACTGGTTAATTTGCCTTTTAGTAAAGCGCCTGAGTTAACATTATTTTCATGGACCCAGTATGTAGCTCCCAGACAGTAACTGTCCTTAATTTTTCGACAGCTATGAAAACTAGGCTAAGATCCTGGACAAATCCGTTAGCTCGTAACATCGGCCGCCGGCAGAAGTTACCACCCACCAGACAAAGTCTTGCCGCCAAGCGATTTGTCGTGTTCCGGCATGATGTCTGGTGACGCCGTACGGAGGACGGGTCTGAGCAGTTGTGTTACAATGAGTGCCTGGTACGATGCGCCAAATGTTGTTGTGTTGGGAGTTTGGTAGTGGAGGGTCTTCAGTCAATCTCCCTCTGGCGCAGCATCGTTGGTCGTGTTGTTGGGTTTAACATTGCATCACCTCGCTCAACTGCCATCTTCCTTCCTATTCGCTCAGTTTTTCTGAGTGAATAGGCTCTTAATAAACTAGCGCGCTTTACCATCAACGATCGCATCACTGCTTATCATCAGGCGGGATTGCGGTCAAGCCCTAGTTTATAACTATTAAAAAAAAGAGACTATCCACCCTTACAATGTTGACACCACTACGATCAGCAGGTAATTACGTAACACACTATCAATAGTAATGAGTTTCATTTTGACAGTTCAACAATATTCATTGCTTTATTTATGATGTTGAGCAGAAACATTTTTCGAATATATAGAGCAATGGATTAGCAATAAACTTTGAACAACGCACATACGCGTTACGCAGTTAGGGTCCAGACGAAGCATTTCGTGTCATCTTTTATACCGCTTATACAATATGTAAAAAAAACCCTGTCCGATCCGTGAAGGTATTGTTAGGTATCGATAACTGATTCTACTAATGCCTACAAAGCCGGGCTAAACTTTAAAAATACCTCCTAAAAAAATAAATGTTACATATTTCGAAAAAGCGAGGTAACTTAATACATGTGCGGTAGGTAACACGGTAGGCATACATGCGCGGGTGATAATAATGTCTAAAATGATGTTGTAACTTAAAAAAAAAAAAACCAAGTTTTGGGGAAGTTTTAATTAATTCGCGGAAAGAAAAAGATTATTTTAGAATTCATTATTATTGTTACTATGATGATTATGTAAAATTTTATATTTTATTTGGTCATGTGTTTACCTAACCTCTATTATCGTTTTGGGTCGGACGGGGTTTTTTTACATAGGTATTGTATCGAAGGACTGGAACAATTCGCTGGCGGCGGTGTTTCCGTCGGACTACAATTTAAATGTTTTCAAGGCTAGAGTGAATAAGCTTTTGCATCACTGCACGGGATTGCGGTCAAGTTTATAATAGTAAAAAAACTGTTATCGTCCTATCCCCTAGGCCCTGGCTAGGTAACCCCGTCATGGCCGAGGTACGTCACAAAGAGGTGCCTCACGAGCATATTGTTCTAGTACGCAACTATACTTTCCCCGGATACGCATCGGTTGTTAGGGACAAGTTAAGGCATGGGAGGAAGCGGAAGTGGTACTAACTGATATATTATAAATGACCGACTGTATTAGAATGACGTGAAAACCTACCGAGACGTATATTCATAAAAAAAAAACTGAATTCCTTTCGTTTACAATTCGGTGTTTTCGTAATTTCAAATATTCAAAATCTAGTTACTCTCATCTCTATGACAAAAAAAATGTCATGAACTTGTCAAAATGTGAAGAAATCAGAGGTTTTTTTTCACAAATTCTGACTGAGATCAGGTGATACTCGAGGATAGTCTATCAGGTTTATTAAAATAGTATTTGCAATAGTACGTACAATCAATTTCATCATTCATTCCATCATCATTTCAGCCGAAAGACGTCCACTGCTGGACATAGGCCTCCCCCAAGGTTCTCCACGACGACCGGTCCTGCGCCTCCCGCATTCAGCGGTTTCCTGCGAATTTCACCAGGTCGTCGGTCCACCTTGTCGGGGGGCTACGTCTTCCGAAGCGTGGTCGCCACTCTAGAACCCGTCGGCCCCATTGGGCATCGGTTCTAAGGGCAATGTGCCAGCCCACTGCCGCAATGTGTTGCAGTTCTTCGGGCTATGTCGGTTACTCTCGTTCTTCTGCGGATCTCCTCATTCCTGATTCGATCGCGCAGTGAAACCCCAAGCATAGCCCTCTACATTGCCTTTTGAGGGACTTTGAGCCTTCTTATAAGGCCCATTATTAGCGACCACGTCTCACTTTCACTATAACGAATTCGAATACAAGTAAGCTTCCCTATATACATTTAACTACACTATACAGTAACAAAAGATTGAAACAGAAAAATCATCGATCAGGATCACAATTCAGCAAGTTGTAAGTCGTAAGTTCGAACCCCATCAGGGGCTTTACTTTTTGTAAATTGAGGGTTATAGTTTCAAAACCCGCAAAGTCCATTTTTTACACGTAGTAATATTTTTATGTCTCTAGCAACTCCAATCGTTTCATCTTAATTTAATGAATAAGTAACAAAAGGTTTGTGTAGCGATCAATTTGTCGAAAGGCATAGAAACATAATTATTTAAATAATACTACAACAATTTATCACAAATTTCTATTCCTGGATTTTTATCGTCACGACCACTGGTCACGTGGTCGCTAACAATGGGCCTTATAAGAAGGCTCCAGGTCACTCAAAGGGCAATGGAGAGGGCTATGCTTGGGGTTTCACTGCGCGATCGAATCAGGAATGAGGAGATCCGCAGAAGAACGAGAGTAACCGACATAGCCCGAAGAATTGCAACACTAAAGTGGCAGTGGGCTCGACACATTGCCCGTAGGACCGATGGACGATGTGACCGATAAAAGAGGCGATTTCTATAGATACCTACATTATTACATTTCTAGATCGTAATATACAGCAATTTTAAGTTTTTGATATGCTCCGGTCCTACCACGGGACCAACCCAGCGTGATGTTATATAGCCTAAATCTTTCCTGGATAAATGGGCTATCCAACGCAAAAATATTTTTTAAACCTGACCAGTAGTTCCCGAGATTAGCGCATTCAAACAAACAAACTCTTCAGCTTTATATTTTAGTATAGAAGCATAGATAATAAAGAGTTTTTTTATGCCAGAACATGATCTTACTGCCATCCTATATCCGCTAACTCATGTAAGTCCTTTCACTTGATGTACAATATAACGACAGGCCCTCTTATTTCTCTCACCCATCATAAACCGCTAGGCGCTCATCTCTCGTCCCCCACTCTACACACAATTTGTAAACACAGTGATAGCCAGGGCAATTACACGATGCGTATGCGCCGATGTGTTTCACGCACTGTGTACCCTTGAGTAGCACCCAGTGTGCGGTTCGGATCGGAGTGACAATAAAAATACACGCTCATGTCCGCTGATTTGGTAAATAATGCCCATATGACTTGACAAGACGAAGTGTATGTCATAGTGATTGGGTTATTACTATTGAGCTTATGTAATCACCATGGAACAAGCATGAGTAATATAATTTCTGCCAGGGCTGCGATTTGTTCAAAAGAGATGCTGTGGGGTCTGGCGCACAGGCATGCGAAGGAACACGTGTGGGATTTTGTTAGTAATAATCTAACACATAATTCCGCTCCGCCAAGAGCGGGAGAGGTTATTTGATGATTTTTGATCCAAAAAAGTACTACTGTTTAATAATGGTGTTTTTTTTGTAATATCCTATAAGTCTAGGTAATGAATAAGATAATATCAAACCATCAACTGGCATATGACTTTCTTTTATCAATTGTACACTAGTCATCATCATGGTAAAGTGCGCTAGTTTATTAAGAGCCTATACACTCTACACTCACTATACACTCTAGCCTTTAAGACACTCAAATTGTAGTCCGACGGAAACACCGCCGCTGGCAAATTGCTCCAGTCCCCCGATGTACACGGTGTAAAAGAAGAGGCGAAACGCTTCGTTTGGATCGTTGTGATGTCAACAACGTAAGGGTGGAAACACGCCGTACGACGGCTCGTCCGATGATGGAACGGAGATGGGGGAATTAAATCATGCAATTCCTTCGCCAACTCTCCAACATGCATCCTATAGAACACCGACAGGCTGGCTACTCTTCTATTTATTAAGAACGAGATCGATGTTTTAATCTCAAATTTCATTTCAAAACGTTCCCTCGTTTTCTTGCTTAAACTTCAACTATACCCAACGACACTGATTATATATCTCCATTGGTATTTGACTTTCAGTAACTCCTAGACATACATCAGGTACATCTCACAACTTTCCTCCACCGCAAATTGTCTGCGAACCACCAACACCGCCAGCGTGATAGTACATCGCGGTTAGCTGTACAATTGATAGTGAAACTTAATGTACGGGAAAACAATGCTTTTCGAGAACGTTTCTTTATCGCGCTAACCTAGTTTAGAGGTGGTATGAGGGACATGGTGTGAAACTCACTCATCCTTCATAGTAATGGGAGGATTTTCCAACCAGATGGGTGTTGTCTGGCGGGCACACACATATTTCTAAAGTAACTGAATTATATCTTATGGGAAATACAAAAAATCTCAGATCGAATCCTTATCTGCTTTACGCCCAGTCTACAACTAACGTTACATTAACAAGCAGCCATTAAAAACCCATCTACCATGCATAAAGAAATTGGTAAAATTACCCCTTGATCATTAATCGTAGCGATCATTTAGAAGCCAATATCCAGATATTTTAATTTACCCTAGAAAATGGGCACTCAAATCTGCTATTATGTGATTCCTGATTGCAAATAATTGGCCTTGTATATATAAAAAAGTCGGCAAGAAACTCTATGTTTTTGATAAACTGTTAGTGCGGTCATTCACCCGACCATAATACCCCATATTTGGTGAAGCCATGGGCAGCGGTTGGTTGAGTAAGTGTTAGTCATTTTTCTTACCATAACAAATATGGAGACTGCGTAGGTCATATAAACAACAACTTAAAACGTTCCAGAATTCAATATAAAAATTACGTTTTTCTTCCTCAGGTACTTCTAAATAAATAAATATATACTGACAAATCACACAGATTGAGCTAGCCCCAAAGTAAGTTCGAGACTTGTGTTATGGGATACTAACTCAACCATACTATATTTATAATAGATACATATATCGTCGGTCTCCTTGGCGCAGCGGTCAACACGCCTGCCTGTGACGTAGAGGCCCCGGGTTCGATCCCCGGCCAGGTCATGATGGAAAACGATCTTTTCTTGATTGGCCTGGGTCTTGGATGTTTATCTATATATGTATGTATTATAAATATAGTATCGTTGAGTTAGTATCCCATAACACAAGTCTCGAACTTACTTTGGGGCAAGCTCAATCTGTGTTATTTGTCCGTATATATTTATTTATTTATTTATATATAGATAAACATCCAATACCCAGCCCAATCAGGAAAATATCGTTTTCCATCATGACCTGGCCAGTGATCGAACCCGGGGCTTCCACGTCGCAGGCAGGCGTGTTGACTGCTGCGCCACGGAGGACGACGAAATAGAGTGGAGTGTCTTACGTCATTTTGAGGATCGAAAAGTACTCATTTTCAGCCTATTTTGATTAAATCCTTTTGCTCCCTAAAACTCAGTTATTGAGAAACACGATACCATATTGTAAGTTCCAACTATGCTTTTTTATAATTACAAACTAGTGCTTGACTGCAATCCCGCCTGATGGTAAGCAGTGGTGCAATCGTTGATGGTAAAACACGCTAGTTTATTAAGACCCTATTCACTCAAAAAAGCGAGTGAAAAGGAAGGGAAGTGTTTCCTCGGTGGTAGGCCTCACCATCGGCCGCCGGCGTAGTTACCACCCACCAGACAAAGTCATGCCGCCAAGCGATTCGTCGTGTTCCGGCATGATGTCTGGTGAAGCCGTTTGGAGGGCGGGTCTGAGCAGTTGTGTTGCGATGTATGCCGGGTACGATGCGCCAATTGTTGTCGTGTCGGGAGTTTGGTCGTGGAGGGTAGCGGGATCCGAAGCACGGTTTTCCGCTGGCCGACCGCAGGTAGTTGGGGGCCCAAGTAGTGTGCCAGCCACATATGAAAGGCTGCCCCGCCAACTGCGAAAAATCCCAGGGTGGCCCCATCGTGCCGGTTGGCGACCGGACGAGAGGACCCGATGGCGATCCCTGGGGGGGTTCGGGCGTCCCCGCAGTCTCCAGATCAATCTCCCTCTGGCCCGGCATCGTTGGTCGCATTGTTGGGATTAACATTGCATCACCTCACTCAACTGCCGTCTTCCTTCCTATTCACTCTTTTTTTTTTTCAAATGAAAAAGTCAAATAAGAAAAGTAGGTGTGTACAGCGGGCGCACGTCCTCTCCTTCAAAGTGCACCTCTCTAATATTCGAGGTCTGCACTCCAATCTCATTGCAGTACATCACCACCTTGAGACTGAGAAGCCCCATCTACTTTTCTTGACGGAGACCCAGATCAGATGTCCGTCTGATGCGGCATACCTCAACTACCCGGGATACGCATTGGAGCACCATTTCCTGCAGCGTGCCGGGGTCTGTGTGTATGTCCGCAATGACATTTGTTGCCGGCGCCTCCGTCACCTCGAAGACCCTCATTTCTCGTCCCTATGGCTGTTGGTTGACACTGGTGTGGACAAAATTGTTTACACTTGTGTCTACCGATCGCACAGCGGTGATCAGGAGACAACTCGTTTATTTGACCACCTCAGTGAGGCTGCTGACAATGCACTGCAGCGGCACCCTGACGCACACTTCGTCGCTCTGGGGGACTTTAATGCCTGCCATCAGGACTGGCTTTTCCCGTACCAGAGGACCGACCATGCTGGGAGAGAAGCGCGAAACTTCGCGCTTTCAATGGGCCTTTCCCAGCTGGTAAAGCAAGCGACTAGGGTGCCTGATGTAGTTGGTCATACTGCCAATTGTCTGGACCTTCTGCTGACCACTGATCCGGACAGGTGTGTTGTAACAGTTTCCTCACCGTTGGGAACTTCAGACCACTGTCTGGTGAAGTCTGTGTCGACCTTCTCCCCACCAGATCACGACTCTCGTGGTGAACGGCGAATGTGGCGATACAGGTCAGCAGACTGAGATGAGATGCGCCATTTCTTTGCGTCTTATCCTTGGCAGCAGGTCTGCTTCTCTTCTAGCAATCCGTCGAGCTGTGCGGATGCTATAACCGATGTGGTGCGTCAAGCTATGGAATATTTTATTCCCTATAATGACGTGCCCGTCGGTGGCTCGGCTCGCCCATGGTTCAATGCCGATTGTGCCCAAGCCGAACAGCGTAAGCACACGGCATTTCTCACCTGGGTTGACGCTCGAGACCGCGGAGCTCCGGATCTAAGCTCGAAGAAGAGAGCCTTTAACCGTGCTGCCAAGTCCTACAAAAAGGCACTAAAGAAGGCTCGCTTCGACCGTATTACCCATATTGGCAACAAGTTATCTGCGCAGCCTTCCGGTAGCAGATCTTTTTGGTCCCTTGCCAAATCGGTCGAGGCGAACTTCTGTCGGCCCTCACTGCCTCCGCTGGTTAGGCCTGATGGAACACTGGCTCATACGGCGAGAGAGAAAGCAGGTCTCTTTGCATCTCTCTTTGCCCATAATTCACGTCTTGATACTGGCAGTGCTACTCCACCTATTTTACCCCATTGCGGTACTTCAATGCCTGAGGTTCGCATTCGGAACAAGGAGGTTCTGAGAGCACTGTGTCGTCTGGACGTGAATAAGGCTAGTGGTCCGGATGGTATACCAGCGATTGTTCTAAAAGCATGTGCGCCCGAGTTGTCTCCTGTATTGACACGCTTGTACCGCCTCTCATTTGGGACTGGTATAGTGCCCAAGTCCTGGAAGCTTGCCAACGTGCAGCCCGTGCCCAAAAAGGGTAGTCGTGCCGATCCTACCAACTATCGGCCGATTTCGATCACCTCCATACTTTGCAAAATTATGGAGCGTGTATTGAACTCGCGCCTCTTGGCATACCTGGAAGGTAACGATCTCCTCAGTGACCGACAGTACGGGTTTCGCCGCAATCGGTCAACTGGGGACCTACTAGTGTATGCCACTCACTTGTGGGGCGAGGTCCTCGAGAGAAATGGGGAGGCGATTGCTGTCTCCCTTGATGTCTCGAAGGCCTTCGACCGGGTATGGCACGCTGGCCTTTTGAGTAAGCTTCCAGCGTACGGCATTTCCCCTAGCCTGACTGGCTGGGTAAAAGACTTCCTGACGGAACGGTCCCTCCGAGTTGTTGTCGACGGATGCTCATCTGAGCCCATGTCGACTAATGCCGGTGTTCCTCAGGGGTCTGTTCTCTCTGCAACTCTGTTTTTGCTGCACATTAACGATCTGCTGATGCCCGGTATCTATGGGTATGCAGATGACAGCACAGTTGTGGAGAGATACCTGCCGGATGCTCGGGCTAGTAGGGAATCAATCCGGTCCGATAGAGAGGCCATGGTAGAGCGAACGAGTGTTGCACTTCAGGCAGTCTCCGAATGGGGCAATGCCAATCTTGTAGCATTCAATGCCGCCAAAACGCAGGCGTGTCTCTTCACCGCTAAAAGGAGCCCGTTCACCTTGGCTCCTACTTTTCGGAATGTATCCTTGGAGTGTACCGACCGCCTTCAGCTTTTGGGTGTTGAGATTTCCTCGAACCTAAACTTTGGGCGGTTCATTGAGTCCAAGGCCAAGGTGGCTGCCAGAAAACTTGGTGTAATCGCGAAGGTCCGGCAGTACTTCACACCAGGGCAGCTTCTAATGTTGTACAAAGCACAGGTCCGTTCGTGTGTGGAGTACTGCAGCCACATTTGGGCCGGTGCTGCTAAGTGTCACCTGGCCACTTTGGATTCAGTGGAGAGGCGTGCGAAGAGGCTGATTGGTGACCCTGATTTAACTCGAGTTGGTCTCCAAAGCCTAGAGCACAGGCGTAGAGTAGCCAGCCTTTCGGTGTTCTATAGGATACATTCTGGGGAGTGTGCGAGGGAATTGCACGATTTAATTCCCCCATCTCCGTTCCACCATCGGACGACCCGTCGTACGGCGAGTTTCCACCCTTATGTTGTTAACACCTCAACGATCCGGACGAAGCGTTTCGCCTCGTCCTTTATACCGCGTACATCGAGGGACTGGAACAATCTGCCGGCGGCGGTGTTTCCGTCGGACTACAATTTGAGTGTCTTCAAGGCTAGAGTGAATAGGCTCTTAATAAACTAGTGCGCTTTACCATCAACGATTGCGTCACTGCTTACCATCAGGCGGGATTGCGGTCAAGCGCTGGTTTATATTTTAATAAAAAAAAAAAAAAGGGAGACGGCAGTTGAGCGAAGTTAAACCCAACAACACGACCAACGATGCTGCGCCAGAGGGAGATTGATCTGGAGACCCTCCACGACCAAACTCCCGGCACAACATTTGACGCATCATACCCAACACACATCGTAACACAACTGCTCAGACCTGTCCTCCGTACGGCTTTCACCAGACATCATGCCGGAACACGACAAATCGCTTGGTGGCAAGACTTTGTCTGGTGGATAACTTCTGCCGGCAGCCGATATTATGGCCTACCATCGAGATAGGGTTGGCTTCCAGCCTAACCCGGTCCAGCTGAGAGCTGCAACTGCTTATCTGATCTCGCCAAAACAGATACTCGGTAATACAAGCATACGAGTGTACTAACAATTGAAATTAACTAAAAAAATGAACATTGAAGGCCGACCATAACCTAATCACAACTACCCACATTGGGACATCCCATAGTAATTACACATGCGTTACCTAACTGTAATTTACTTGAACAGAACAATAGAATCAGAGTTCCGTAGGTGAATAGTGGGATGGAGCGAGGTTCCGTACAGTTTTGCAACCTGCGCATGAGTCACTGAGGTAGATGACATTGCATAATAGGCTATAGGTTGTGGGTGGAGACGAAAATGGAAGTGACTTTTTATTTTGACTGTGGTTTTTAAAATTGTTTATTGGGTTTGAACGTGTTTGTAAAGTCGGATTATTTCGTTTTCTTTTTGTCATTAGTTGTGGTTGCTGATTTTTAATGTGATATCTCCAAATCTGCTACTATGATTTTGAAAAATCGAATTAAGTTATAATTAAACCTAATGCTACTAACAAGTATCTGAAGGCAAATATCTACCAAAAGTTCATCGTCATCATCTCAGCGCTTATCCCAGTCGCATCCGAAGCTTTTTTAGTCCAGGGTCCGCTTTACCAGTCTAACTGCTAATTTTGGCTAAACTTCGATATTTTCCGTGAAACGACTGCCGTCTGACCTCCACAACCCGAAGGCGATATCGAAGCATTGCAGTTAGACCAAATATTGCACTTTTGAGGGCTCGAACAACCCGTAACGACTGTCATTAGATGTTTGTATGGCAACTGGGACCAGTTAACGTGCTTTTCAAAGCATGACCAGACCAGTACAAATATTGATATTCATACATACAAATATTTGCACTGCGCGGAGATCGATACCGCGCCTCCTTGCGCAGCGGCCGCTTTCGCTACCGCTAAGCCACGGAGGCTTTTAAATATTTATCAGAAGTTCTATCCTTTAAAGTGTTAGTTTTATTTGGCGTAGACATTAAAGTCTCAGTTCTTCCATTGAGATTTATAACTCCCCTTTATTCGACCTTTTCCTAACCATCATTGACACATTCCATCCATTATTTCTTCTTTCCCTACTCCTATGTCATCGAGATTCATACTCAAAACTCTCCTGACAACATTTTCCTCATTCCTCAATAACACATGCCCCTCATCATCATCAACAAACTTTTTTATCGTCCCACTGTTGAGCGCAGGTCTCCTCTCATACAGAGAAGGATTGAGCATAATCACCACGCTTGCTCAATGCGGGTTGGCGACTTCAGACTTAAAGTCCAGGTTTCCTCAAGATGTTTTCCTTCACCTTCAGTCACACATATGCCCATATCATGACAACCGACTTCCACACAACTTTTCAGTTACCGGTGTCAGTTTCAGACTTCCTCTTATGTACTCATTTCTTATTCTATCCATTCGTGTAGCACCATACACCCGTATAAGCATTCTCATCTCAGCAGCATGGAGGCCTTTCGTTCTTCCTTTTTGTGAAGCAAAATTTTTCTTTTAAACAACTATAAACTAGTTCTTGACTGCAATCCCGCCTGATGGTAAACAGTGATGTAATCGTTGATGGTAAAGCGCGCTAGTTTATTAAGCTTATTCACTTAAAAAAACTTAGTGAATTGGAAGGACGATGGCAGTTGAGCGAGGTGATGTAATGTTCTGGTGGCGGACTGGCGGCAGAGGCTTATGTGCTTATGTGCTTATGTACCGTCGAGGCGATCCGGCCAGTATTCGACGACTGGCTCGGGAGGAGGCACGGCTCCCTGTCGTTCAGGGTGACGCAGGTACTGTCGGGGCACGGCTGCTTCGGCAAGTACCTGCGTCGCTTAGGCAGGGAGCCGGACGCTCGGTGCCATCACTGCGTCCAATGCGAGGAGGACACGGCGCAGCACACTCTTTCCGAGTGTGTAGCTTGGGAGAAGCAGCGCCGTGAAGTACACAAATGAAGTAGGAGGCGACCTGACGCTGCCGGCAGTAGTGCGGAGAATGGTCGGTAGCGCAGAGGCGTGGGACGCGGTGGTGTCCTTCTGCGAGGACGTGATGTCGCAGAAGGAAGCTGCGGAACGGGAGAGGGAGATTTCAACTCCCTTCCCTTGCCGCAGAAAACGCACCGGGCGCCGAGGAAGGGCGGATAACGCCCTCTTCCGCCCCCAACTGGTGGCAACTTCTGCCGGTAGCCGATATTATGGCCTACCACTGTAACACATGCACGTACCATGACAACCGATTTCGACACACCTTTTCAGTTACCGGTGCCACTTTCAGGCTTCCTCTTAAGTACTTATTTCTTATTATATCCATTCGTGTAACACCTATCATCATCACCTCAGCGGCATGGAGGCTATTCATTCATTCCTTTTGTGAACCAACATTCTGCGTACTTTGCTAATCTATGTTGATGTAGGTCACCGTGGCTTATCATCATCACCATCAACTTTTTTATCGTCCCACTGTTGGGCACAGGTCTCCTCTCATACAGATAAGGATTGAGCGTAATCACACCACGCTTGCTCAATTCTAGGTGGCGATTTCAGACTTAAGGTCCAGGTTTCCTCAAGATGTTTTCCTTCACCTTTTAATCTGCCATTGGTGTCCAAGATGTACTTAGAAAGTAGGTATATATAACTTGCCTGACCTGGAATCGAACCCGCATACTCATACTTGAGAGGCTGATGTTTTAACCACCAAGAAGTGACTAAAAAATAAGGCCACCACGACGTGACTAAAAAATAAATGTTATTGTTATTTGTTTAACTATCATCGTTAGTTAATATTAAAACGCACTCATGTACATGCACAGGACATAGCCAATATATTGGCATTACGACACTGACTTTAATTTCATGTGGGTGTCGTTTATTGACGAGATGAATCTCTGTGAAGGTCACGCTATCTATCAGAATGTTAGTACATCTATTGTTAGGTTACTACAGTGTAGGAGGCACCTGTCAATCTGTTATCTGGTGCATCATAGCAATGTTATTAACATCTCACATCCACACAAAGATTTTGACATCACTTGGAAAGAAATCGGCTGTCATTTGTGTGTGGACGTGGCAAGATGGATGTTATTTAACATTTATTATGAAATATTAGCCGATCTATTCTTTAAAATCAGTAGTAACTCAGTGGTAAAAGCTCTGACTTACGGGTGGAGGGTTCAAGCCCGAGAAGGGGCTTTGTATCGATAATTTAATAACGACTACCTCAAAACTGTGACTTAAACATCGTGAGGTAAACAAAATGTTATAAAAGCAAATGTTGAGGTGAAGACAGCTCAATAGTGATGCAAATCCTGCATTTCCCGAAATCAACCATTGGGGGAGTGCTTGCCAGGTGCATCTGGTCGGAAAATCCTCCCTTTTCTATGGAGGATTAGTGAACTTTATACGCTTTTTCTCATACCTCCAAATGGTCAACCCCTAACATCAGTTGGTATGACATTCCACTGTAAACCCACTCTACCTAAGATTACACGATGACATTTTATATAATAAGCCTGCTGTAGTTTATGTCATACCTAAAATAATATTATTTATTTTTTTATTTATTTTTCGCACATAAATTGTACAGAGCCGGACTTATTGCCTTAGGCATTCTCTACCATAATAATAATATACTCCAGCTCTCATGAAAGATATCCGCGATATGTTCTTACAGCAATCTAAGACCGTCCTCAGCAAGATGCTCTCCCCTGCCAGAGACCTCAGGAGAAGCCCACTGCCAAGTGGTTCGCAGATCCTTCGAAGGTTAATGAGGTAATCTACATTCCAGATTCGCCATAAACGTAAACAAATATGAGTTTAAAGAATAGTAACTTTATTTCCTACACAATAAAGTTCAGTATACGCTACAATTTTATAGACATTACAATAAAGTTGATATTTCTTTAGCTCGAAATATAACAAAAAAAAATATCGAAAACGAACATAACAAAACATTAATCTATGAGACACAAAATAGAACATAAATAAAATTTGAATATAAAAACTTAGCCTTTATTACAAAACGAAATCTAACTTTAGTTCCAGACTTTCAGTCAGTATTTGTATTTCGAACTTTATTTAGATTATGTCAAAGTTCTAAATACAAAAGTGACATCTTAGTTCCGTAGTAAACTGTAATTTTTATATAAATAACTGCATTTCTATAATAGTTAGTTGCATAATTCAATAATCATTTAGGTGGTTTAATTAAACATGATCTAAATAAAATCCATGTTGTGTAATAAAGGGGTTATTAACATTTTTTCTTTTTGATATGGCATCTCGTAGTTGACCTTTAGACTACTTAACCGGACTATCATGTGGATGCCTTAATTAAAATTAAAGCCTCCAGCCAGGGCACTTAAAAACTAAGCTAAAACTAAGGAGCGACTGCGCACTAAGGACACTCCCTGTAGGGTACGAACCTATATTATTATGATGACTGTGACTGACTGAATGACTCCAAGTGATAGTAATAATTTGTTACGCAATTAGGGTGCAGTTGTCTAACGTTTCCCTAGACGTAACTGAACCAGTCCGAGTCATTCATTTAACATATAATCAAAGCATCTAACCTGTCGGAGGATGTCATGGCTGATCAGTCACAAATCGCGCCAATCATTCAATTACACAGACGTTCTACTAATTCCTGTTGTGTTTTTTTTTTCATTCAATTAACCAGAAGTTCTAACATTTTGTGATGTTTTTATGTTATTCATTAATGTACACATGTTCTACTAATTTGTGTTGTTTTGTTTTACACGACTTAAGAAACCAGTTATCTACATAAATAGGTACCTACCATCGTAAACTAATAACCACAATTAAATATTATTATTCTCACAAAATTGTAGGCTCATAACCTTAAAATTGGAGAATTTATTAGTAGACAAGCACCTTAATTCCATTACACACTATTTAGGGGCCGTCCATTAATCATGTGATGTTTTATTTTTTAACCCCCCTTCCCCCTTGGTGATACATGGTGAGGTTCAAGACTACTGTCTCTCTTTTTCATCTCAGCGTCAATCCCTGTCGTATCCGAAGCTTTTCAGCTTTGGAGTCTAGGATCCGCTTTACCAGTCTAACTGCTCATTTTGCCTAAACTTCGCTATTTTCCATGAAGCGACTGCCGTCTGACCTCCACAACCCAAAGGCGATATCGAAGCATTGCAGTTAGACCAATAGTAGGACTTTTGAGGGCTCCCACAACCCGTAACGACTGCCATTAGATGTTCGTATGGCAACCGGGACCAAAGACTTAACGTGCTTTCCGAGGCACGACCAGACCAGTGCAAATATTCATATTCATGCATACAAATATTTGCACTTGCGCAGCGGCCGCGTACGCTACCGCTACGCCACAGAGGCTGTTTAGACTACTGTTTAGACTACTGTTTAGACTATTGTCTATGTTGTTGAATTGTCAAAATGAAACCCGTTAATACTGATAGTGTGTTACAGAATTACCTACCCTGCTGGGGTTGACCCCCACGAGCTTATTTAATGCTATCAACCCGCACGGCGCGGTCTGCAGTCCGAGACGAAGGCAGCAGCAGTCTTCTGCCACAGAGATAATAATTATTCGGTGTGTAGATTTGCTGATCAAAAATCTTTGGTCAGTCGAGCTTTAAGTAGTCGTTCGTTGATGGTAAAGTATGCTAGTTTTTTAAGATCCTATTCACTCAATAAACTTAGCGAGTAGAAAGGAAGACGGCAGTTGAGCGAGGTGATGCAATGTTAAACCCAACAATACGAGCAACGATGCTGCGCCAGAGGGAGATTTATCTGGAGACCCTCCATGACCAAACTTCCGACGCAAAAATATTTGGCGCATCGTACCCGGCACACATCGCATCACAACTGCTCAGACCCGTCCTCCGTACGACTTCACCATACATCATGTCGGAACACGACGAATAGCTTAGCGGCAAGATGTTGTCTGGTGGGTGGTAACTTCTGCCGGCAGCTACCACCGTGAGCCACGAGCTCCTGTTTTTCATTCGTGTTTTTCTTGTTTTATGAACGCTGAAAACTGTAACAACTCGAGATTACAGTCGTGATACACGCATACTTGAGAACATACTGATCGTGTTACGTACACTCAGAACTGTGGCTATATTACGCTTTCTAACCAACGCGTAATTTACTTAATTAACTAAACATATGAACGAAATGTTTGAAAACAGTCAAGTGGGAGACGGGCTTAAGATTGTCTGTAAAAGATCGCTCTTATCGATAAAACTGCCCATTGTGTTATCCTTTGTAAAAAAATTATATTTATGTTATACGGGGTATACAGTATGTTAAGAAAACCCTGTCCGACCCATAAGGATAATAAAGGTTAGGTAAACACATGGCCAAATATAATATAAAATTTTAGGTAAGTATTCATCATAGTACCAATACAAATGAATTTTGAAATATTCTTTTTTTCCCGCAAATTAATTCCAACTTCCCCGAAATTTGGTAATTTTTAAAAAAGTGACAACACCGGTATTATTATGAGCGAATAGCGATGCGACCACGTGCCGCGTGCCCTGCCGCCCGCCGCCCGCGGAAGGGTGAACGCACATTTATTAAGTTACCACTTTTTGCGAAATAATATTTATTTTTTAGGGGGATTTTTTTTTAAGTTTAGCCCGGTTTTGTATCCATTAGTAGAATCAGTTATCGATACCTAACAACACCTTCACGGCTCGGACAGAGTTTTCTTAACATACTGTATAATAAAGAGTGTAGTGTTTGTATCTCCTAAAAGGTATATAGTAATATTGTCTCATCATGTACACTAGTAGTCGAAGTTTAGCTGTCAATCTATCAGTCTGTCACTGACACTGGTCAAGGTTAGACGTGTGCTGCTTGCGATACCAGTGTAGTGGTGAGCCAGTGAATTACAGGTGTTACTGTAAGGACATGGGTCCTTACAAAGAGTATTATATTCTATTCTATTCCTAAAATGTGGGGAAGATTAAAAATCTAAATAAATAAAACAAAGTCGTTTTAGTAACACCATTTATTTAACAACGGGTGGATGGATTTGTACCTAAACATGGTACACGTTGTTGAGTTTTGGAGTTATCTAAAAAAGTATAATGAAGAAACGCACAAAGATATTTTTTTTTTTTATAGTTGTGCCTATCGGGAATACAGAAAACTATGAAAAATTTCATGAACGCTTATACAGACAGATAGATACAAATAAAATAGAATACTCTTTATTATGTACACAATATAGATTACAGAACATAAATATAAAGATTTTGCAAATCGTTGACACTTAATGGACGGTCTTATTGCTAAGAGCGATCTTTTACAGACAACCTTTGGATGGAATACTAAGGCGAAGGAGAGAGAAGTAATGTAGGTACATAGTCTATGGTGTACTATTTACATAGATTATACAATTAATATGTACTTTACAATTAACTACTTTTATACAGCTATATTTTCAGTATTCTCTAGGGATCCCTAAAATTTGGTTAAGAGATGCCACGACTGACTTTACGTTGTTTCTTTAATAAAGAATGATACCCACATGTGTCGTAACTTTATTACCGTCTAGTTTAACAGCTTGCTAATTGCTTGCTTACAACTATTCGGTATGCGGCGAGTTATCAGATCAATAATAATCGATCTATACCAATAATGATCTCGATTTCCTTGTTAAAAAACTAAACGGATTGCATGATTTAATTCCCCCACCTCCGCACCCGGCTTGCGTAAAGTACCATTACTATAATTTGGATTCACTTTAAAGCTTATTGCTATTCCATTGCTCCCTATGTTCGAAAATGTAGCTCTTCAACAATGTGAATAACGCAATGAATGTTACTGAACTGTCAAAATGAAATCCATTACTATATAATATAATAGCTACTGGTAGTGTGTTACATAATTCCCCTGCCGTTCCATCATCGGACGCCCCGTCGTACGGCGAGTTTCCACCCTTACGTTGTTGACACCACAAAGACTATTACACCGCGTACGTCGAGGAACTGGAACAATATGCCAGCGGCGGTGTTTCCGTCGGACTTCAATTTAAGTGTCTTCAAGGCTAGAGTGAATAGGCTCATAATAAACTAGCGCGCTTTACCATCAACGATTGCATTACTGCTTAAGATCAGGCGGTATTGCAGTCAAGCACTAGTTTATAATTTAAGTAAAAAAAAAAAACAAAACTGAATTTAGATTTAGCGCATCTGTTTTATTACGAAAATGGCAGATGATAAATATTAACTTAATTCTGTCAAATCAATCAACTCGCTTACGTAAACTCGTCAGTTTACGTAAGGATCTGCAAAAGAATACTAGTGAAGCAAGACATGACACAGGTTACACGAAGGAAGTGACTCTCTGACTTCCAAAACGCAGTTACTGGGTAAGAACCCTTGGTAAGACTTGTTGACAAATAAACAAAACTGGTTAATGTTTTCTCGGTGGTAGGCCATAACATCGGCTGCCGGCAGAAGTTAAGTCAGACAAAGTCTTGCCGCCAAGTGATTCGTCGTGTTCCGGCATGATGTCTGGTGAAGCCGTTCGGAGGACGAGTCTGAGCAGTTGTGTTGCGATGTGTGCCGGGTACGATGCGCCAAATGATGTTGTGTCGGGAGTTTGGTCGTGGAGGGTCTCCAGATCCATCTCCCTCTGCCGCAGCATCGTTGGTCGTATTGTTGTGTTTAACATTGCATCACCTCGCTCAACTGCCATGAATAGGCTCTTAATGAACTAGCGCGCTTTACCATCAACGATTGCATTACTGCTTACCATGAGGCGGGATTGCGGTCAAGATCTAGTTTATACATATAAGAAAACAAACAAGTTGATAAACTTTTAGATTTTTGACGACCAGTAATGATTGAAATTTCAGAAGTTAGTATAGACTTTAAGCAGTGCATTAAGAGATCATAATTCCAAGAGCCGAGATGACGGTAGGAGCCATGAAAATTTTCTTTATTAACAAGACACAAACACGCTCATAATAGTATAATCGTATCATATATAATAACAGCATGTGACAGTTGGTTTCCCGAGCAAATTGACAGTTGTTGAACCGTAATGGCGGTTGGCAGCCATAATGAGGATTTAATCATTAATCTGCGAGATTTTAACTAGTTATTAGAGGACGAGTCATTGGCCTAGCAGTGGAATATAGTTCTGGCGGGTTAACAACCCCGTATAACACCTATGTAAAATATTTCCTATAAATAACGGTGGAAATCCGAAAATGAACTGGAGTTACCGATATAGCTTACAGAGTAAGCAAACAGAAGCGGCTTGTTTGTTGAACCACCGATGTCCAGTGGAACAAACGTATCTTAAGGGAAGGCCCGGTATTGGCAAGCGTAGTGTAAGATGACCCCCTAATAAACTGGATACGGAACTACTTTTGACTTTCCAGCAAACTTGACCAGATAAAGAATTATTTCTTGGATAGATGTAAGGGATGGAAGGGATTCAAGTAAGTCCAAAGGGATTCTAAGTAAAGAGGCCCAGGTTTTCCTTTTGTCTCCTCATTCTCTTTTAAATAAAAACGTTGTCCCACACTAGGAATATCTCCTGTATCTAGAGTGCGTTCATAAACATTTAAACTCATATACACATACAACCAGGCCCGGAAGAAGCCTGTGCCTGTAGTTCATACAAATATTTTTTCCATGCGCGAATCGAACCCGCGACACTCAGCCTTACTCAATGTTAGTAATGTGTCCAATGTATTTATGTACTTGCAAACTATGTTGAGCGTAATCACCACGCTTGCTCAATGCGGGCAATTTCATCATCATCATCATCAACCTTTTTATCATCCCACTGCTGGTGACAGGTCTCCTCTCATACAGAGAAGGACACAGGAAAGAAGAAATTCATACAGGAAGTCTAGTGCCTTTGGTGGCCTAGTGGTTAAAACAACAGCCTCTCAAGTATCAGTGTGCGAGTTCGATTCCAGGTCAAGCAAGTAGGTACCAATGTAACTTTTCTAAGTTATATGTACTTTCTAAATGTATATCTTGGACACCAATGACTGATTAAAAGGTGAAGGAAAACATCTTGACGAAACCTGGACTTTAAGTCTGAAATCCGCATTGAGCAAGCGTGGTGATTACGCTCAATCCTTCTCTGTATGAGAGGAGACCTGCGCCCAGCAGTGGGACGATAAAAAGGTTGATGATAATGATGAAACGCGTCCATAGCAACGTAGCATCGATGGAAAACTAGTCTTGTTCTTCTCTGTTGTGAAGAAATATGCACAAACGGGTGATGCAAGAAAATCAATAGTTAAAGGCACGTTTTTAGTTTTATTTTTAAAAGTAATCAATAAACTGTACCACAAATATTGTAATGCTTTTGTAAAAAGTTAAACGTTATGACATATAACTTTGTTCATAACAGTTCATACTACAGTAACAGGTTTGTTTTTTTTATGAATAACAAATCTCTACATTGTTATATTGCTACAGAAAAAAAAAGTAATACGGAGTCAGACTCGCGCAATGAGGATTCCGTACAAATTTGTAGGCATATAACTGCAAATTTACGGTTTCGTTTATTTTCCTCAATTTTTTCTATATGAAATTGCCTATCCTAATAGAATCCTATAATTTTAATGAATTTTACCGTATGAGATTTTATACTCTTGCGAGTGTTAAAATAAACAGCAAAAACGAAACTTAAACGCAAGTATCTTTTGATACGTTGCCTTAGATGTATTTTTTTCAGTACTTCAAGAAATTGAAGATAAAAGAAAAAAATGGAGCCGTCACGGGACGCCTGGTAGATGTGAAACATCGACGTTATTTCGTAAAAGTAGTATGCAGAAAAGAACAGATTGTGGTAGGAACTAAAAATGTCAATAAAATAAAATAAAAAATATAACGATTTTTTTTTCTAGATAACGATGATTTTTTATTAAATAAACATTCATTTTCATTAAATACAAAAATTTACATATTTATTTTAAATCGAAACTACTCAATTAGTTTAATCAGTGACTTCGGTAATAGTTACATTCGATGTTGCCTCTGAGAACGGTATTACTGTGACAATTGGTCGATGGTAACTGAAGTACGATACGAAAGTATTGGACATAACATTATTAAGATATCTAATAAATACAGCATCTATTGTTGTTCCGTATCTGGTGGTAGGTTCTCTTGGATTGTTATTAATTTCCAATTGAAATTCTTCTTGAAGAAACGTAATTAATGGCGTTGATTCATCTTTTGCAAAATTTACATTGAAATCTCCCCAATAATTAATTTAAAAACATGATATGCAATGAAATTTATGTGAATTTTAATCTACCTAGAGAGTAGATTTTACATTTACTGGCGCTCAATACACACCAAATATACGCGTGCTAAATGCACAGATAAATGCATACTTTAATTATAAAAATATAATTAACTTACTGATGACTTGATAATGTGTCATAGTGTGATTTTGCTTTCTTTGCAGGAGGCTGATCACTTCCACTCTCTAAATTATCACGGTCAGACATTTTATTATCAGAACAGAAAAATGATTTATTTACCAGAAAAACACAGGTTATGAGTACTGTAATAAACAGAGTATACACTATAGGTATCCGAGCTCAGTGGAGCGAAAGAGATGGCTTAACGCCGGATCGAGTGAGAGAGAAACGCACAGTCGATTGCGCGTGGCGACGCGTCGCCACGCCAGAAACCGGTCTCACGTGCGCCTATAGATGTTTCACATCAAAACTCAGAACTGAGTAAATATTTCATATTAATTTTAACCTGATAACTCCAAGCTTACCTAAAAAAAGACGGACAACGGAGTCATTTAAAAAGAGTTCCGGTTTTTCATTTTGAATTACGGAACCCTAAATGCTAAAGCGGACGGTTTGAATTACATCAGTATTGGTGTCGTTATATTTACAGAGGCAAATAATAGATATATTTTGTAAGTGTACAAGTGGCACACAATATGCACGAAGTCATTTAAGAGACAGTGTAGCGTGTATATGACAAAGTGGACTCAGATGTATCCAGGTATCCCACAAAACATAATCTGCCTATATTAAATAACTATTTATACATTGTGCTCACTCAAATGTAACCCATACTATGATTTTAAGAGTGTCCACGGAGTTTCTTGCACGTTCTTCTCCATAGATATCTACGCTTTGGAACCTGCAATTTAGCTTCACTTTTCTTGGACTGACCGACATTAACTATTCAAAAGCACCCACGGATGGTTAATTTGAAATAAACAATTTTGATTTTGATTTATTGCTACGCCGCGCGGTTTCACCCGCGTAGGTTTCGATATGCTCTGTTCCTATTGGTCGCAGCCTAAAGCCTTCCTGGATTATTGGGCTATCCAACACAAAAATATTTTATATGCTCTGCTCCTATATGTCGCAGCGTGATTTTATATAGCCTAAAGCCTTTCTGGATTAATGGGCTATCCAACGCAAAAATAATTTTTCAAATCGGACCAGTAGTTCCTGAGATTAGCGCGTTCAAACAAACTCTTCGGCTTCAAATATTAATATAGGTAACCCAATAGCCCCGATTTTCTTGTTCACGACTTAAACAAAATTTACGTTCAATGCATCTCTTTCTTTATATGTCATTAAGAAAAGGACAGAAGATAATATGTTAGTTTACCAGTCAAATTAGTCCGCGCTTAGCGTAAATTGATGTATTTTTGGTCGCCAAGTTTATAATCGCGTCTAATCTGGAGTAACTAAATTTGTCAGTAGGTATTAAACTAAAATGTGATCTTCTATACTTTTCTTAATGAAATAGACAGAAAAACATGACTTAACTTAAAATTATATAACAAAAGAATCGGTGCCAATATCCATGTTTTCAAATATTGCAATAGTCCTACTTCAACCAGGGTTTGTCCTTGACTGCACTTGCTTAGTGCAATTATTTATTTATTTGTGTTAATACGACTTCCAAAACCCAATTACACTAACATACATACAAAATTAAATAACACAAATAGGTAGGTACATAATAAAATTCAAATAATAATAGGTATTATATATCAAAACATAAACAGAAAAAAAGACAAATCAGAGGAACAATAAAAACGGGAATAAAATAAAACTAAAAATATAAAACAATAAACGAACCAATAAAATTTTGTTTTCGCAGAACGCTAAGCAAGCGCGCATTAAATTTTTAAACTCATCTTTTCAAACAATTCATAATTTATCAAAGAACGCGAGAAATAGGGGATGACGCACGGGCTACCGTGCGACATGTAGGCACAGCTAGCAGACGGTGTCTGCGCCCACGGAGATAGTTACCAGGAACATGAAGACAAGAATATAACAACTAATGAACAACTAATGGCAGTCGATAATTGTTGTTGGAGCCCTAAAAAGTCCAACAATTGGTCTAACTGCAATTCTTCGACATCGCCTTCGGGTTGTGGTTGGCAGTTGCTTCACGAAAAATATCGAAGTTTAGCCAAAATTAGCATTTAGAGTAGTTTAGCGGAACTCAGACTCCAAAGCTGAAAAGCTTCGGATGCTACTGGGATTAACGCTGAGATGATGATAAAGACTATTTTCACCTTTAATTTTATTTAATGTTATCCAATTTTTGTTAAAATTTTCACAGTTAATTGAAAAAGTATCACGTAAACAACAACAACAGCACACGATATTCGATACATAGACACTTCCATTGTAAAACCTAATCGATTTAACTTCCGTATCAATTACTGAAACGATGTCTGAATTAAGTGAACGAAGCACAATTGGCGTACAACCCCGTATCGGTGTCAAAGTCAATGAAACTAGATCAATTACTCACAAGTTCACAATTAAATAGTACTGGAATTTTAATTAAATTGAATTGCAAGGACTTTTTGATTTTCAACCGATCGATTCTGTCAAAATCTTCTCTTTGTGGTAGGCCATATAATCGGCTGCCGGCAGAAGTTACCACCGACCAGACAAAGTCTTGCCGTCAAGCATTCGGTGTTCCGAAATGATGTCTGGTGAAACCGTACAGAGGACGGATCTGAGCTGTTGTGTTGCGATGTGTGTCGGGTACGATAAATAAAAAATATCTGTGTCTGTTTTTTGTTAAACTTTATAAACTTACAATAATTTTAGAAAAGCTTGACTGCGATCCCGCCTGATGGTAAGCAGTGATGCAATCGTTACAATTTCACGCGCCACCCAGATGACAAAACTCTGCATTCTGCAATAATGAATGCACCTACATATGTCATAAAAACTTCCGCTAAATCTTTCACAAGATTACAATACGAGTACATGAAAAACAAATTTATAGTTAAGCAATACTATCACAATAACTCTTTATTGTATCAAGAATAATCTACATACATTACTTTTAGACTACAATACCGGCGCACGCGTTTCGCAAAGAGTACGGAAACAACGGATTAGTATCGGTGACGCAAGCGCATCCTGCCAACGACTAAGCGGGGGCGACGTTAAGAAAAAATTAGATCACCATTCTGTAAATGTTAAGCCCCTTTTATGATCAAAAGGCTAGAGCATGTTGGGTTTAACGTTTTCGTACCCACTAACTTCTTCAGGCGACTTGGATTTGGATTTTTTTTAATATTATAAACGAGTGCTTGACCGCGATACCGCCTAATGGTAGGTGATGTGATCGTTGATGATAAAGCGCAGTAGTTTTTAAAAGCCTTTCACATTGTAGCCTTGAAGACACTTAAATTGTAATGAAACGGGAAGACCATCTCAGGTAAATTGTTCCAGTAAACCAGTCCGACGACGTAGGCAGTATAAAAAATGATGTGAAACGCTTTCGGATCGCAGCGCTGTCAACAACGTAAAGAGTGGATTATTTGCCATACGACGAATCGTCCTATTATGGAACGATGATGGCGGAATTATGTTATACATGGGATTGAAGCTTTTGAAACCTTATTGCTTTTCTCAAATAAAAGTAGCCTAAATGAAAAAAATTCAGTAGCAAAGTGGAGAAATATCTACTTATAAACTAACAGGTTTAGGTACTATATTTTTACTTTACTGTAACCTCTTTATTTAGTGTGTTTTAAAAGAGCGTATGAATTGGCTGGCTTTTTACAGTCTGGATAAAACAGGGTTGAAGAAAAAGTGAAAGAAGTAGATCGTTAAACTGTTTTTTTAAAACTGTCGTAGAAAGTACATATTATACAGTATGTTAAGAAAACCCTGTCCGACCCGTGAAGGTGTTGTTAGGTATCGATAACTGTTTATACTAATGGATACAAAACCGGGCTAAACTTAAAAAAAACCCCTAAAAAGATAAATATTATTTCGCAAAAAGTGGTAACTTAATAAATGTGCGTTCACCCTTCCGCGGGCGGCGGGCGGCAGGACACGCGGCACGTGGTCGCATCGCTATTCGCTCATAATAATACCGGTGTTGTCACTTTTTTTAAAATTACCAAATTTCGGGGAAGTTGGAATTAATTCGCGGGAAAAAAGATTATTTCAAAATTCAATTGTATTGGTACTATGATGATTACGTAAAATTTTATATTATATTTGGTCATGTGTTTACCTAACCTTTTTTATCCTTATGGGTCGGACAGGGTTTTTTTAACATACTGTAGATTACTTAACTATAAAACGTAAAGAGGGAAAGTTTGTGAGTTTGTGAGGTTATAAGTCATCCCAGGATCTCCTGATCCAATTTTGGAACTTCTTTTACCCGTAGATAGGCCATGTTATTTGAAATTAGGACTTCTTCGTGGTAGTCGGATTTCATCACAAGTACCTAACCCCGAAGTGGTTACGGGTGTCTAACTAGTGCAAAACAAAATTAATTTATATAAACTGCCTTATCTTTTAGAATTATCTCATTCATGGCTTCTCACAAACTGTATAGTACCGCACGTGTCATCGATGTATTATTTATTTATATATTCTTTATTGTATACCAAAAACAAACATCGGTCAAAATACATTGAACACAAAACATACAATGGGCTTATCGCTAATGCAATCTCTTCCAGGCAACCAAAGAGTAGACAGATTCTCCCGAACCACAAATGGGATGTATTGTGTGTTCTTGCAGTCACTAGTTTTATCTGTCAAAAAACGGTTTGTTTAATGGACAGGGTATAAAAATCATCATCATCATCATCATCAACCTTTTTATCGTCCCACTGCTGGGCACAGGTCTTCTCTTATACAAAGAAGGATTGAGCGTAATCACCACGCTTGCACAATGGGGGTTGACGATTTCAGACTTAAAGTCCAGGTTTCCTCAAGATGTTTTCAGGGTATAATGCGTCATGCTAAATATATTTATGACAGAAAAATAATGAAGATTAAATTAGCATGTCGTGGATAACGATATCATTTTAATTTAAGTTGCTCATTTGATTTATCTAGTAGTTGGGCAAACGCTGTGACGCTATTTTGTAATGGCGGCACGTAACAGAGTCGTTTTGGAAAGTGGGAATTGTGGAACGGTGACTTCGCTTTGAGGCGCGGACCGGGGCACTTCTCCGGGGCAAAACCGTCGGTTTGCCTATTTAAATTGTTATTGCCAAGACTGGAGGGTATATTTATTTGTTATTTAATTCAAAACTCACCTACGAAATGAAGCCCTTACCACCACACCAAGATGCTGATGACCCTATCGCTCCGCCGTCGCTGACGTCGTCGTCGTGTTTGGGATGCTAGTGGGCGTTGGAGCGTCTTTAGGTTTAAAGTTTATGTTCAATGATCACGAACCTTGTCCATTAAAGATGACCAATTAAACGCTGTCAATACACCGTTAAATTGAAGTCACCACAACAAAATAATTCATACAATAGACTATTTTGTACTAAACATTTAAAGCAAGGCATCTCAAGGTGATTGTAAAAAGTGAGCCCAGTAGACCGTGCACTGCGCGAGCGCCGTTTGAGTAACTATTAATGTAAGTGTGGACAATACATGGGACTTGTTGAGACATGGATAATGAATTAGTTTTGTGAGGGGGCAAGCATTGAAATTGCCTCTATGAGAAGCGATGCTTCGTTGTATAGTCGTGTGTAGTAACTGTTGTAAAAACAAAATAAAAAATGCACCTTAGTTTTAATCGTCAATCATTTTTTGTTTTATAGCTGACTTATTGTTACTTGATATTGTATTGACATTTCTTTTTTTTATAAGACTTGAAATTTATTAGACATTCTAATTAAAATCAACAATTGTTACAGTATTATTTTGCTAAATTTTAATGTTATAGTATAATTTCATTAGGTATTATTTTATATTTGTTTTCTTTTTTTAAAATTTATGTTGTATAATATTTTCGAACCGATGAACTGCCAATGCTGTGTGCCATTTTTTTTTTTTTATAAAATTATAAACTAGCGCTTGACCGCAATCCCGCCTGATGGTAAGCAGTGACGCAGTCGTTGATGGTAAAGCGCACTAGTTTATTAAGAGCCTATTCACTCTAGCCTTGAAGACACTCAAATTGTAGTCCGACGGAAACACCGCCGCTGGCAAACTGTTAAAAACTAGTTAAACTGTTCCAGTCCCTCGAAGTACGCGGTATAAAGGAGGAGGCGAAACGCTTCGTCCGGATCGCAATGGTGTTAACAACGTAAGGGTGGAAACTCGCCGTACGACGGGTCGTCCGATGGTGGAACGGAGATGGGGGAATTAAATCATGCAAATCATTCGCACACTCCCCAAAATGCATCCTATAGAAGACCGAAAGGCTGGCTACTCTACGCCTGTGCTCTAGGCTTTGGAGACCGTCTCGAGTTAAGTCAGGGTCACCAATCAGCCTCTTCGCCCGCCTCTCCACCGAATCCAAAGTGGCCAGGTGACACTTACCAGCACCAGCCCAAATGTGGCTGCAGTACTCCACACACGAACGGACCTGTGCTTTGTACAGCATTAGAAGCTGCCCTGGTGTGAAGTACCGCCGGACTTTTGCGATAACGCCAAGTTTCTTGGCAGCCACTTTGGCCTTGGACTCAATGAACCGCCC
This sequence comes from Sesamia inferens, assembly GCA_037179545.1. Classification (NCBI taxonomy): domain Eukaryota; kingdom Metazoa; phylum Arthropoda; class Insecta; order Lepidoptera; family Noctuidae; genus Sesamia; species Sesamia inferens. The sequence goes on along the minus strand of CM073949.1, from coordinate 1,917,225 downwards.
AAAGTTTAGGTTCGAGGAAATCTCAACTCCCAAAAGCTGAAGACGGTCGGTACACTCCAAGGATACATTTCGAAAAGTAGGAGCCAAGGTGAACGGGCTCCTTTTGGCGGTGAAAAGACACGCCTGCGTTTTGGCGGCATTGAATGCTACAAGATTGGCATTGCCCCTATCGGAGACTGCCTGTAGTGCAACATTCGTTCGCTCTACCATAGCCTCTCTTTCGGACCGGATTGATTCCCTGCTAGCCCGAGCGTCCGGCAGGTATCTCTCCACAACTGTGCTGTCATCTGCATACCCATAGATACCGGGCATCAGCAGATCGTTAATATGCAGCAGGAATAGAGTTGCAGAGAGAACAGACCCCTGAGGAACACCGGCATTAGTCAACATGGGCTCAGATGAGCATCCGTCGACAACGACTCGGAGGGACCGTTCAGTCAGGAAGTCTTTTACCTAGCCAGTCAGGCTAGGGGAAATGCCATACGCTGGAAGCTTACTCAAAAGTCCAGCGTGCCATACCCTGTCGAAGGCCTTCGAGACATCAAGGGAGATTGCAATCGCTTCCCCATTTCTCTCGAGGGCCTCGCCCCACAAGTGAGTGGTATCCACTAGTAGGTCCCCAGTTGACCGATTGCGGCGAAACCCGTACTGTCGGTCACTGAGGAGATCGTTACCTTCCAGGTATGCCAAGAGGCGCGAGTTCAATACACGCTCCATAATTTTGCAAAGTATGGAGGTGATTGAAATCGGCCGATAGTTGGTAGGATCGGCACGACTACCCTTTTTGGGGCACGGGCTGCACGTTGTCAAGCTTCCAGGACTTGGGCACTATACCAGTCCTAAATGAGAGGCGATACAAGCGTGTCAATACAGGAGACAACTCGGGCGCACATGCTTTAAGAACAATCGCTGGTATGCCATCCGGACCACTAGCCTTATTCACGTCCAGACGACACAGTACTCTCAGCACCTCCTTGTTCCGAATGCGAACCTCAGGCATTGAAGTACCGCAATGGGGTAAAATAGGTGGAGTAGCACTGCCAGTATCAAGACGCGAATTATGGGCAAAGAGAGATGCAAAGAGACCTGCTTTCTCTCTAGCCGTATGAGTCAGTGTTCCATCAGGCCTAACCAGCGGAGGCAGTGTGGGCCGACAGAAGTTCGCTTCGACCGATTTGGCAAGGGGCCAAAAAGATCTGTTACCGGAAGGCTGCGCAGATAACTTGTTTAATGTTTGTGATGTGGCAGTACTTTTCTAAATAAATAAATGTACTTCCCGTGTGATACCGGGCATAGAATGGTACCAACCCATATCCTCCTCTGGGTGTCGTAAGAGGCGACTAAGGGAACTCTCAACAGGGAAGCGGGCAGCAGCGCTTCTCCTGTGGAATAAAAAAATACTGCGATGTCCAACCCGCCTGCCAAGCGTGGGGATTATAGCAAACCCCAATGGGTTGAAAGCCTTGGGGGAGGCCTTTGTCCAGCAATGGACTCCTATAGACTGAGAAGAAGAGAAGAAGAAGTGTACTCTGGGCCTTACCACCTTGCTGACCAAGGGTTTCACGTGGATGGCATATACGAGTATATTCATATATCATATGATTACTCGTAAAAAAAACATAGAATTTGACTTGGATATTACACTTGGGACAAAGCCATAATAGAACCTTTATAGAAGCTCTTTATTTCCACAACATTTGAATTTTTACTATATCAATAATTGCGCCACGTATCATGCCCTACCATTTTAATTTTTACTATATCAACAATTTCGCCACGTATCATGCCCTACCATTTTAATTTTTACTATATCAACAATTTCGCCACGTATCATGCCCTACCATTTTAATTTTTACTATATCAACAATTTCGCCACGTATCATGCCCTACCATTTTAATTTTTACTATATCAACAATTTCGCCACGTATCATGCCCTACCATTTTAATTTTTACTATATCAACAATTTCGCCACGTATCATGCCCTACCATTTTAATTTTTACTATATCAACAATTTCGCCACGTATCATGCCCTACCATTTTAATTTTTACTATATCAACAATTTCGCCACGTATCATGCCCTACCATTTTAATTTTTACTATATCAACAATTTCGCCAAGTATCATTTTACTTATACTGGCCACGATTCCCTTGTTCACAAACTAAACTAAATTTGAGTTCAATGTATCTTTTTCTTTATATTTCAAGAGAGGGACAGAAGTAAAAATGTTAGTTTAGACCTGTGTCAAACTACCCCAGAACCAAACTTAACCAGGCCCCAGTCGACGGCGCGTTATATTTCACGTACGCCACAAAGAGATGTCAGCACATTATAACAGGTTCCACAAAGACCGATGCCTCCTGGTCCAGTGTTGTGTGTTGGTTACCGTGGCCCTGGCGCACAGGCAAGTAAAGGAACACGGGTGGGTTTTAGTCAGTAAAAGTCTGACACGCCCTTCCGCTCCGCCCAGAGTGGGAGAGGTCATTTGATGATTTACCATACAAAACAAAAAAAAGGCTGTACCTACTTATAATATCCACAATCGTAGATTTTAAGTTAAGCACCTGATTTCGTTACATTTGATTGTACATTGAGCAGTTACTTAACGTGGTTTCCGAGGCACGCAGGGTTTCTTTATGTTATGAATGGCACCCATCTACGAAACAACCTTGTCAAGCGTTGCTTAACCTTAAAGTTCGAAACTAGCTAACGCTATTATGTAGCCAAGAGACCTCTGCCCTCTTTTTTATAATATAAACTAACGCTTATCTGCGATTCCGCAGTGATGGTTGGTGATAAATCAATGCACTTTACCACCAACTCTTCGAGACCCACTTGTATTGTCTAATACAAAATAATGATTATTTTTCTAAAATTCTCAAATCCCGCAATCCCGCCTGTATGTTAGGATCCAAAGGAACCCATCACTGATACTGCATTGTCTGTCTCATGAACCAGTTATATATAATAAGTTGCCGAAAGAGCTAAAAAAATTGCCTGTTAATTCATTTAAACTAAAACTCAGAAGTATGCTGTGTCAAAAATGTTATTATAGTGTATCGGACTTTTTATTGGATAAATCTTGTCATTGTATAATTGTAATTTTTTTCTTTGACTCTGAATTATTTAAGTCCAAATTCTTTTGACATTTATTTAACTAATTGCTTTGACTTCATTTTTGATAACGTTATGTGATTTGCTTATTTGACAATATTGTATTTAAATAAGGATAATTATGACGTTAACTTAAGAAATTATTATGACTTTTTGACTTTAATTATTCCTATTATAATGTAATTATTTATTTAGTTATTTTCTTATTATTTAATTTTTTGAATTTGTATGCCTATAATAGGCTGATCATAGCGCACTTTATCCTCAAATATGAACAACCACTGTACCTATGTTTCACAAATAAAATATTTCTGATTTCTGTGATAACTAGACCGTTGAAATATTCACAGATGATATATTTCTGTTGCCGCTATAACAACAGATACTGATTTTTTTTTATTTTTTGTATATGTACGGAACTCCTTGTGCGTGAGTCCGACTCACGCTGGACATTTTTTAAATGTACTTTTGTTTCTTCCCAAAAATGTTATCTCATTCTTGCGGATGCTTAGGGGATCGAGTTCGTAATACAAACGGCAGCACTCAAGCTACCCGAATACCCCTTAATACTATAGCCATAAAGTTGAAGATCTAATAAAGAAATCTGACAGATTGTAGTAACTTGAAGTGCTGTCGTCTGTACATGAGCATTTTTTTTTTATAAATTATAAAATAGGACTTGACCGCAATCCCTCCTGATGGTAAGCAGTGATGCAAGCGTAATAAACAAGCACGGTTGTGAGTGTCTTCTAGGCTAGAGTGACTATTCACTCTAGCCTAGAAGACACTCGCAAAATTGGAGTGCGACAGAAACACCAGCGCTGGCAAATTGTTCCAGTCCCTCGATGTACGCGGTATAAAAGAGGAGGTGAAACGCTTAAATAACTTCCCCACTTCTCTCTCCAATTCCGTCACATTTGCACAACACCTTTCCAGTCCTATCAGCAAGGCCATCTTATATTTAAATAAGCCACTCTATGTGATAGCTACGTGTTATGTGAGGCAAAGAAATACCCTCCATGCTTCTAGCCTTGGTTCTGTCACAAATTCGGTGAACTAGATATTTAGTGAGTCTTTTTTACCGAGTATAATTAATAGGCAATGAATCATAATTCTTTTCCATTAATTAAGTTTGTAAACTACATCGTCGGTTTAGTATTCGCAAGAGTGACTCAGGTATATAACCAGCACGCTTATTCCGATATTTAATATCAATTGAAATGTCTGAGCAGATATGTTGGGATGTGTGTCGGGTACGATGAACCAACTGTTGTTGTGTCGGGAGTTTGATCGTGGAGGGTCTCCAGATCCATCTCCCTCTGGCGCAGCATCGTTGATCGTGTTGTTAGGTTTAACATTGCATCACCTCGCTCAACTGCCGTCTTACTTCCTATTCACTAAGTTTTTAAGTGAATAGGCTTAATAAACTAGCGCACTTTATCATCAAGGATTTTATCACTGTTTATCATCAGGTGGGATTGCGGTCAAGCACTAGTTTATAATTCTATTAAAAAAAAAAGAATCAGAATTATTTTGAAGCATATTGCTCTTTACTTTCGAAAAATGTATCTGCAGAACAACGTAAATTAATGCAATGAATATTGTTGAACTATCAAAATGAAACCATTACCACTGATAGTGTGTTAAGCAATTACCTTGGAGCATCACATTCTTGTGTTATGGAATTACTCCGGGGTGGGTTTAGTGCCAAAAACGGGCAAGAGTGTCATTCGTGGCCGGTTTATGAGATCCATTAAGTGAAACTTCCATATAACATTAATTTTAATTTACAATCGTTAATCATTTGTTCTTTTATATAGTTCTTGCAATTTACGAGCGCGCGTGACTCTTGCTTGTGGTATGTTGTGTACATGCACAATGCGTTAGTGTGTGTGCCTGACGGAGCGTTCAGTAGCGAGCGGTCGCCCGCTCAGGTCACTTGTGCTTATTGTTTTCACGTCGCTATCCGCCACGAAGTACCGTCAGCATGTCAAATACCAATAAAAAGCGAAAAATTATTCGTAGTGAGGTGAGTTATTTAAATATGCATTTATAGCGTTAATTTAATATTAAATTTTTTGTATGGATCAACGATCATGAACATTGTATTATCTTTATTATTTGTAGGGTCGTGCAATTATCGCCAGAGTTTTTCATTTTCTTCAAGAAGAATATAATTTCATGAAGGCGAATAATAATGATAAATGTGATTTGAGTCCTTTGGCTAACGTAAAAAAACGAACCGCCGAAGCAACAGGGGTCAGTGAACGTACTGTAACTTCTATTTTGAAAGAAGAAAAAGAGATGCCCTCTACATCTGCCAAGTTTCTATCACCAATGAAAAAACGTCGTAAAAAAGTAGCAAATTTGATTTTGATAATTTCGACACTAATTTGATTCGAAGTACAATTCAAAATTATCACATCGAACACAAGGAAATTCCAACTTTAAACAAAATTCGGTCAGTTCTCAGAGAAAAGATAGACTTTGACGGATGTCTGAGCACTTTACGTTCATTGCTCATAAAAATTGGTTATAAATGGCGAAAGATTAGCAGTAACCGACGAGTATTACAAGAAAGGCATGATTTACAACTATGGCGTTTAAAATATTTGAAAAAGATTTCTCAGTGCCATGCAGAAGGACGTCCTATTGTTTACACTGACGAAACATATGTTTTAACGTCACACGTTCGACAAAATACATGGGGCATAAAGGATAAAGATACTCCATTTATCAAGAAATTAGGTACTAGGAGCCGGTTTATTATAGTGCACGCAGGTACTAAAGATGGATTCATTCCAAATGCCTCATTGGTATATAAAGCATCCTCCACAACTGGAGATTATCACTCAAATATGAGTTTTGAAAATTATAAGAAGTGGCTAGAAGAGATGCTTATGCCAAATTTGCCAGAAAGGGCAGTTATTGTAATGGATAACGCGTCCTATCATAACGCCCGCAGTAGTAAAATTCCTACGTCCAGTTCAAGGAAGAGCGATATGATAAAATGGCTAACTGATAACGGAATTTTATGTGACGAACGATTAAAAAAAATCGAACTCTATGATTTAATAAAAAATAATAAACATCGTTTCATAACATTCAAAATCGACGAAATAGTTAAAAGCAAGAATTTTGAAATATTACGTTTGCCGCCCTATCACCCTGAGTTGAACTGTATCGAAAATAGCCGGGGAATTTAAAAAAATAAAATTGCAACTAAAAATATCGGGCAAAATATGACTATTTTACAAAATTTAATAAATGAGTGTATGAACGATATCGACAATGATACCTGGCGTAAAACTTGCAAGCATGTCGAAAAACTTGAAGAAGAATATAGAAAATATTTCGATTTGGACTTCGAGTTAACGATTAATGTAGAATCAACTGATAGCGACACTGAAGAGTTTGAAGATAGTGACACTTCTGACGATGAGTAATAATTAATTTTAATAAAACTTACTATTAAAATATTTGTTTTATTATCATTGTTGGTTTCAAAGAAAAAATAATTTTAACATTGATTATTTGTATGCTAACCGTAGCGCGTCTACGCTCACGCACACATTTACACGTATACAGATACGACTTCAACACAACTAAGAGCCACGCGCGTTCGTGAATTGCAAGAACTATACTCATCATCATCAACCTTTTTATCGTCCCACTGCTGGGCATAGGTCTCCTCTCATACAGAGAAGGATTGAGCGTAATCACTACGCTTTCTCAATGCGGGTTGGCGATTTCAGACTTAAAGTCCAGGTTTCCTTAAGATGTTTTCCTTCACCTTCTAATCAGTCATTAGTGTCCAAGATATACTTAGAAAGTACATATAACTTAGAAAGTTTACATTGGTACTTGCCTCACCTGGAATCGAACCCGCACACTAATACTTGAGAGGCTGGTATTTTAACCACTAGGCCACCACGACATCACTACCTGTGATTACTACGCTTAAAAATGGTATAAAAATCTGTTCTATCTCAAACGTGCTACAAGACTGGATATATGTCGCAAATAAATCACCACTAATGAATTTGAAAGTCTCTCGTGTGGTGCTACAATAAGTGGTCTAGTTTTATCGACTTACCGAATAATTGTTTTGTTTTCAGTGCTGAATTTTAAAACTGAATTGTTTATCCACGTCTTTGCATTGTTTTTCTGTTATAGTAGGTGTATAATCTTCAAATTAAGCGAATTACGTTGCTTAACATTTTTTTTTTTAATAATTATAAACTAGCGCTTGACCGCAATCCCGCCTGATGGTAAGCAGTGATGCGATCGTTGATGGTAAAGCGCGCTAGTTTATTAAGAACCTATTCACTCAGAAAAACTGAGCGAATAGGAAGGAAGACGGCAGGTGAGCGAGGTGAGGCAATGTTAAACCCAACAACACGACCAACGATGCTGCGCCAAAGGGAGATTGATCTGAAGACCCTCCACGACTAAACTCCCAACACAACAACATTAGGCGCATCGTACCCGGCACACATCGCAACACAACTGCTCAGACCCGTCCTCCGTAGGGCTACTACGACTGACAAAAATATTACGCTAAACATGAAGAAGTCAAAACTAGTAAAAAAATGAAAGAATGTAAATATATTAGCAGAGACTAAAAGGCACACAATACACCTAATACATACATCTAATAACTAACAAAAGAAGTATTTAAAAAAATCAAATTTGTGAAGTCCGGTGCACAAAATAATTCAACCAAAAGGGAACTGCATCGCAACCAAACCATAACTTTATTTATGTTTCGTATCGCGCTAAACTTCTGACAGTGGTTGGAGAGCTTAACCATAACTGGATCACAATTGGAACGTAACCGCTGTCAAGTGAAAAAGTTGAAACAAATCTAACTTTTTCTGTGCCATTTATCAAACTTACGTCGAAACTATTGGATTTACTTATAATTTATTTACTTAGTTTTAATTATTATATCTGGCGAAATGTATCACTCACATTATATTGATTTTACTTCATTCAACCGAAGTTAAAACTTATTGCGATACGAAATGGGATCGAGTAAAAAAAACAACTTAAACTGAATTAGATACTAACAAAAGTTTAACTTCTTCTGTTTTATTTAGCGCTATTGACCCCCAAGAAAGCCGTGAGACAGGCTGCGCTAAAAAGGCGGTAAGTAATTATGAGTTAGTGAAGAACGCCCTATGTTAAGTGGCATCAGGATGCTACGATACCATGGTATAACCAAAGCGCTCCTGAAGTAACGTTACAATTCTAACTACCTACTACTTTTTTATATAAAATATAAACTAATAATTGACCGCAATCCCGCCTGATGGTAAGCAAAGTGCATTATTGTCGTTGATGGTAAAGCGCGCTAATTTATTAAAAGCCTATTCACTCTAGTCTTGAAGACGCTTGGAAACACAGCTGCTGGCAAATGGTTCCAATGCCTCGATGTACGCAGTATAAAGACGAGGGAAAACATTTCGTTTGGATCGTTGTGGTGTCAACAACGTAGGGGTGAAAACCCGCCGTACGACGGGTCGTCCGATGATGGAACGGAGATGGGGAAATCATGCAATTCCCTCGGACACACCCCAAAATGCATCCTATAGACCGTTGCTAAATTGAAGACTACAACTGTGTCATATAATGCCAACTGAAGTGACTAGACATTTGGTCTGTTAACTAAGTCACGTAGTTTTTTATTTAACTACTTATAGTATAGTATAGAGTATAGTACTGTATAAGTCAAGAACTTGAAAATAAACGGAGCCACCGAAAACAATAAAATATCTATAAAACAAAGAAGTTAATTTCTTGTGCTTCAACCTTGGTTATGTCACACTGTGCGGCGTTATGTCAATGGTTTTTGCTCCAAGAACCTTGGTTTTTACGCCATCATATGATTAAAGGTTATTAAAACTCATTTATATAACAATTGTTGGTGTTTCTGTTACCTAATTCAAGTGATATTATGTTTATTGTGTTTTATATAGCATTGTTTTTGTTATGAAGGATGAGTAGGGTGTTTTTTTTTTACAAAGATGATACTTCTTATTTCGAAGTAAACAATGCAATAATAGACCAACTTAATACATGTGCGTTAGGCAATACATGCGCCGGTGAAGGGGGACAAGGCAGGCGGCACGCGGTCGCATCACTCATAATAAATTTCAGAATTCATTAGGTAGTATTGTTTCTATGATGATTATGTAAAAGTTCATATTTTATTTGTCGGTCTCCGTGGCGCAGCGGTCAACACGCCTGACTGCGACGTGGAGGCCCCGGGTTCGATCCCCGGCCAGGTCATGATGGGAAACGATCTTTTCCTGATTGGCCTGGGTCTTGGATGTTTATCTATATATGTATCTATTATAAAATATAGTATCGTTGAGTTAGTATCCCATAACACAAGTCTCGAACTTACTTTGGGGCTAGCTCAATCTGTGTGATTTGTCCGTATATATTTATATTTATTTGGTCATGTGTTTACCTAACCTTTAGTATCTTTATCCTTTATTGTATTTGCATATTGTATACATAATATAGTGCCATAATGTCCCCACTATTGGGACACGGGCTTCCTCTCGGTGAGAGAGAGTGGGCCGTAATCTACCACGCTGGCCCAGTGCGGGTTGGTACATGTCACATGTTTACGAAGTTTTTGACTTTAGGACATGCCGGTTTCCTCACGATGTTTTCCTTGACTGTTTTAGAGCACTGGTAATGAAACTCGCTCAACTGCCATCTTCCTTCCTATTCACACAGTTTTTTTTTAATAGTCTTAATAAACTAGCGCCATTGCGCATCACTGCTTACCATCAGGCAGGATTCCAGTCAAGCACTAGTTTATAATCATCATCATCATCATCATTTCAGCCGAAAGACGTCCACTGCTGGACATAGGCCTCCCCCAAGGTTCTCCACGACGACCGGTCCTGCGCCTCCCGCATCCAGCGGCTTCATAAACGTAGCGTGGTCGCCAATCAAGAACCCGTCGGCCCTATCGGGCATCGGTCCTACGGGCAATGTGTCCAGCCCACTGCCACTTTAGTGTTGTTCTTTTCTTCGGGCTTTGTAGGTTACTCTCGTTCTTCTGCGGATCTCCTCATTCCTGATTCGATCGCGCAGTGAAACCCCAAGCATAGCCCTCTCCGTTGTCCTTTGAGTGACTTTGAGCCTTCTTATAAGGTCCATTGTTAGCGACCACGTCTCAATTTCATCACCCACCAACCCCAACTTCCAACTTCGAGAAAGAGGTCAATCGTCGAATCCAAGTCGGCTGGGCTGCTTTCGGGAAACTACGTAGAATCTTCTTGTCCGAAATACCGCAGTGTCTCAAGACAAAAGTCTTCGACCAGTGTGTGTTGCCAGTTTATAATTATTAAAAGTTATTTAGTACTACATCTACCTACAACGTAAAAATATTTACTCTAGTTCTATTTCAACATGATGCGAATGTATTTAATTAGATAATTACATGACATATTGATTAATTATGTCTGAAACTGGGGACTTTAAACTCGCTCCTCTTGTTGACAAACTAAAAAGTTCATTGTATATTTTTCTTTCTATTTCATTAAGAAAAAGGTTTGCCTATGCTCTGGTTATAGTAATAGAAAAACGGAAAAATTCTGTCATAGCAACGGATATAAACTTATCAATAGATTCCATGTTCACGACAAAAAACCACAATGATATAACATCTACTTATCAAAGATAAAAAGAAATAACATTGAAGAAAAACGTTTTTGCGAAATATTTTTCAGGAAATACGCAAACAATGGAAAAGGCCATCTAAACGTTTTGCGCTCCAGTTATTTATGATAATGCAATGTTTTTACTTCTTCTATCTAATAATATTTCAAACCAATAAATTAAAAGTTTTTGTTAAGACACTCGGTAATCCGGAAGATAGTAAATTAGCATAGACTAAAGAATTGAATCACGCTAAATCATGGCTAATATAATTCTGGTATACAGCTGCAATCATTTCAGCTAGAACCTGACTCCAAGAAATCAATCAAAATAGTTTACTTAATATAACAGCATAGGCCACATGAAACATCAGAGCCTCGGTGCATGATTCCACTCGTCTCGGATGAAGAAGAGCCGACAAGGAGCCCCACGATTACTCTTAAATAATTGGCTTTTACAATGTTTTCTACTCACGGGGGGCATGGGGGAACAGCATAGGCTGGACCATTTCTTATTTTATTAAGTAGGTACAGATAGTTGTTTTTCCGGGTTTGGTCGTTTTTGTAGGTGATATGAGTTTCAATGATTGTAAACGCACCCACGTTATTCTTCTTGTCTTAAAGAAATCGAAAGAAAGAGATGCACTGCATTAGAATTGAGTTTAGTCTGTAAGTAAGAAAATAGGTGCCATAACTTGGGTATCGTTTATTTAACGAAGGAGAGTAAATTTAATTCAGATCGATAATAATGTACAACGAAGGATTTTTTATGTAGTACGATTTCTAATAATCTAGGCCACAGTCTATTTCAGCGGAGAACGAGACTTGTACGACTTGACTACATTTTAGAGCTCCACCAAAAAGTTCACTGGCTGTCAATAGTTTTGTTGTAATTTCCAAGTTTTTGTCGTCAAACCACGATGACATCAGACCGGCATTTAGTGAAGCTGTATACACTTATACAGACGTACAGAAAAGGCGTTACTCCACATCGACCCACAACTAAGATGCACAATATATATGTATAACCTTCGCTTTTTAAGAAACTAAGTGGTGTAAAAAGAGACTTCTGGATGCCGAGAATCTCTTATACCCGCCATTTACACAGACATTGATGGTTGAAGTTATTTTTGCGAACTAACTACTCCTGTATCTACCCTTGCATGAACCTGTTTTGCGTGCACTACATTGCAACAGAGGTTTTTTTCACCAAAATTAATGTTAGTGAAAGAAAGTTCCATAATCAGCATAAACTGTTCCCAATATGAGGACAGTAGCCTCCTATCTTCGAGTAGGAGTGGATTGTGACCCATGCGAGGTCAATGCGGATTGATACAGGTCCATGTCTGCGATTTTCTAGTTCTAACACGTTTTCTCACGATGTTCCTCCACAGTTTGGAGAGCAGTGGTGGTGAAATAATTTACACTAAGTAAATAACTTCTCATCGAGAAGCCTGTGACCCAGAAGTGGGGACATTACTTGCTAATAGGGTATTTGACTAAAAAAAAACTAATTAGTCCGTCAGTCAGATTTCCAAAAAATACTAGTCACGTATTTTTTCTCTTTTCATATAAACAAAAAATGAAGACGACACAGTGCGTTGAAAACTCGTGTGACGTCACTAGACGCTACACTTTTTAGCGAGTAGTGACGTCACCAGCCACAACTACTGATCTTTGATGCCTTTTATATTTGTAATTTTTTATTGTCTTGATAAAACAAAAAATACGTGTCTAGTATTTGAATCTGACTGACGGACTAATTCGTTTTTAGTCAAATACCCTATAATCATGTATGGTCATACAACTTCTAAATCATGCCCTTAACCACGGAGCAGACACGGCTCAAAAATGGGTATAAACTAATTCATCACCACTTCTCTCAAAACGTGGCAAATCCCACATGGTAGTAGGCCGTCGACTTTATACTGTTTTTGGTGTCTGGCATATTAATACCAAGACTATATGGGCATCGCCACTGACATTATCTTCATTTGGAAAGACTAGTTTTGTTTATACGTTGAGAGCATATAATATTAAGAGCGTAGATATATTATTTGTTTGGACTTTGAGTGCTGTGTCTTTAAAACTTGTTCTCCGTTCCATCATCAGACGACCTATCGTACGGCGAGTTTCCACACTTACGTTATTGACACCACAACGATCTTGTATACCGCATACATCGAAGGACTGGAACAATTTGCCAGCGGCGGTGTTTCCGTCGGACTACAATTTAAGTGTCTTCAAGCCTAGAGTGAATAGGCTCTTAATAAACTACTTTACCTACTTACCATCAGACGGAATTGCGTTCAAACGCTAGTTTATAATTCATATAAAAAATATGTATCTATTCTAAATCAGCTGCGTCCCGCGGTTTCACCCGCGTCGATTTCGATTTGTTTTTTTTTTTATATGCTCCGCTCGTAATTAGAGTCCTCAAGTGGAGACCGCGTCTCGGCAAACGTAGCGTAGGACGCCCTTGGGCGAGATGGAGCGACGACATCAAAAAGGTGGCTGGTAGTGGCTGGCGAAGAACTGCTCAGGATCGAGCTTGTTGGCGTGCCATGAAGGAGACCTATGTCCAGTAGTGACGAGTAGAAGCTAATGGTGATGATGATGACTAGATTAATTTATATAAAAAAAAAATGTTTATTGAAATTCTTCCCACTTATGTCTGTCCACAAGGTAAGCTATTCGAAAACTTGTTTCTGCTTACTTGAAAAAATATAATAGTGTTACGTCATTGTCAGATGGACAATGTAAACGTTGATCTGTAACAATTTGAAGGAAATAGAAATATTTACTAAGACAAAGGGAAGTGGTTTTCCCTAATACGAGTACGTAGGCAGTACCATTACGAATCGCGAATAGCCCGTAATTGTCGCCCAACAGTTACCATCCGTTTGTGTTGCTAAGGCTTTGTTTGGTCACTTCCGTCGGTTAGTTACTCTCATACAGCTACAATGTTATGTAACAACTTAACTTTGTTCTCATTTTCTAGGTTAAGTTTCCTCTTAAGAAAGTTATTTTACTTTTCTCGGTTTTGCGTATTTGTGCTTCGTTATATTATGTAAGTATTTGGGATTAAATTCACGAGTAATTATGGAATTAGAAAAAAAACAGCTAATTGCGTATCAGACTAAAGCACGTGATTCCATACTTATCTGTAAATAATATAGAAAGGGTGTATCTGACATCGACGCACAAACGAGTACCATGGATCCAGTACGTTATTCTGAACCCACCAGTGGGGGAACTTATCGTCGCCTTTTTCATGATTTAAAAAAATATATGTAGTTTTTTTCACTCCAGACCGTTCATAATTGCTATACTTTTATAACCCAATAAGATTTTAAAGTTAAAATTAATTAATTCGCTAATTACACAAAAAAGTGCAATGAAAACTAAAGTCGAAAAACTATCTTATCAACTGATTTAATAGAGTTCACATCAGGGATTAACGTCATACCTACAAACCCGCACGGCGGCACGCTTGCAACGTTCAAAGGCCGAGCCGACTCTTTTTTTTAAACATTGTTATTTCTGTAACTGTTAATTAACGACTTAAATGACTATCTTAAATTTATTAGTGGCATGCGGTCTAGCCTTTTCGCGAAGTTTGCGTTACGATGTCAGATACATCCTGTATAGGTACAACATTATTTTTTGTTTATGCGATACCTGAATATAGTTTGTTCAGAGTAAGCAACTGAATCGATTACAATAATTTTTACACCATGTTATATTTTTTCCCAAATACATTTAGAAATTGTTGCAGAGTGGTTACCGAGCGGTTACAATAGATCATAGTAATTGCGCGCGCGCTACACCTGACGCCAGAGGTCTGCGCACCGCGCTCGCCCGCCCGAGCAGAAATTTTTGTTGGGATAACCAAGAAGAATAGCAACTCATAACTTTGTGGTTTTTCATTATATCTTTTTGAAATTGTGTACAGACGGCAGCACATCATCTGTCAGATTTCATTATTAAATTTTCAACTTTATCTCTAAAGCGTTAATGCTTAAGGTTGATTGGGGATATCTGACAGTTCGGGACAGCTTGACCTGCTGTCGTCCGTAAATAGATTCTTTAATAAAAATACTGGACTTTCGGGTTTCAGATAAACAAAAAATAAAACAGTTTTATGTGTTATAGCGGCAACAGAAACACATCGATACCCAGTCTGCTATTGCAATAGTGTCAGAATGGTCTACCAGTGATCTCATAAAGAACAATTTTGCAATTTTGAAAAAACGTTGCCCCACACTAGGAATTTCTCCTGTGTCGTGGGTGCGTTTACAAACATATAAAGTCACATAACACAAACAGTCAGACCCGGAACAATTAATTGTAGGCCATACAAATATTTGTTCCATGAGGGAATCGAACCCGCGACATGCAGCTCAGCAGTCAATAGCTTAACCAGTGCGCTAGTAATATAGGTACTAACAAAATGGCGTCATTTTTATTTTGCAGTGGTGAATCACTGTCACTGATACTTCACTCCATATCAATATGTATTAAAATTGAGTTACAGTTTATAGAAAATAATTTCTATTAACGGGTTTTATGATAATGGCAATACGGCATTGTCATTCTATCAACATTCCATTACGAGACGATTGACCGATAATATAATTGATCGATCATTATGGATTTAGCAGATTAGGAACTTTTAGCACAATGACAATGGAATCGTGTTGGAATGACATGTTTATAAAAATAGCAGAATAAGGTCACTGTGGAGGACAAAGGCCTCCCGTAAGGCTTCCCACAATGACCGGTCTAGTCTTGCCCGCATCCATCGGCTTACCGCGACCTTCACCAGGCCATCGGTCCACCCTTAGCAATAATAAAAAAAAACAAGTATTACGTACTCTAATAGTAACATGTAGATGCTCGTACGTAGTAAAAGTATCTAACTACGGCGTATATATTCATATTAACTTGGTTACATGATGTTAATAAAGATATTACATTGACTGTACGCTCACATGCACATCCTCTAGCATTCTTTACGCGTTCTAGCGTTATATCATTAATCTCATGTTTTAGTTAATTATTAATTAAGGAACATATTTTGTTCGAAGTTGGCTTTCATCAATCCTGCTATCATCACCATCAAAATTTGCTTGTCCAGCATGTCTTTTTTATATCTAAGAGTATGTGTATAAAAGGTGTCTTTTTACCCGATTTCAAAAAAAGGAGGTTATCAATTCGACCCGTATGTATGTAATATTTCCAGAACTGCCCAGTTTTCATATATGCTAGTCTATATCAGCGTCTTAACAAATGTGCCAAATTTCAAAGTGTATGTATGTTTGTGCGCGCATATTTCCGGAACGACAAGTCCGATTTAAGTAATTCTTTTTTTGTTGTGCTGGGTATTGTTTGACTTAGGGAATATTGCAAGTTTCAAAAAAATTGGTTGAGTAGTTTTTGAGAAAGGAATTTTTTTCGTATTGATGAGGACTTATTCTAACATGGGTTATCGCTGCCACTGTTGTTATGAGGTGAAAAAAAAATAATTTTCGAATTTCGACTAAGACACTGTCTACAACACAAGCTAAACAACAGAAATAGAAACCCCTAGATACCGACTTCTAGAGCCATGACAAAAGAAAAATTATTTTTACCTTTTAAATGTTTTTTTGAAGTCGGTTTCTATTTTTTGTAAAAAGTTTTTGTTTTTATATTACACAACTTTAGGGCATGTGGGAGACCATATCGAAGAATCAACTTTTAAAGGTATGAATTATTTTTCAATTCTTTTTATTTTTTTATATTTCCTCCTAGGTTGACAAAATCACGATTAGATAAGATATGATTAATCTTTATGTGCCTTAAACATGTTATAACGATATTACAGGCTTATTTAAATACAATTTCCACATGGAGAGAAACGGGCAAGAAAAACTTTAAAATCAAGTTACTATTACTTTCGGTGGTAGGCCATAACATCGGCTGCCGGCAGAAGTTACCACCCACCAGACAAAGTCTTGCCGCCAAGCGATTCATCGTGTTCCGGCATGATGTCTGGTGATGCCGTACGGAGGGCGGGTCTGAGCAGTTGTGTTGCGATGTGTGCCGGGTACGATGCGCCAAATGTTGTTGTGTCGGTAGTTTGGTCGGACGGTCTCCAGAGCAATCTCCCTCTGCCGCAGCATCGTTGGTCGTGTTGTTGAGTTTAACATTGCATCACCTCGCTTAACTGCCGTCTTTCTTTCTATTCAATCAGTTTTTTTGAGTGAATAGGCTCTTAATAAAGTTAACGCGCTTTACCATCAACGCATCACTGGTTACCATCAGGCGGGATTGCAGTCAAGCACTAGTTTATAATCATTTTTAAAAAAGTACTGAGTACATTCTTGTTGCGTCTAATGTGAGACCAACGTAAAAAAAAAAAAAACAAATAAAGAAACAATTAAAAATACAAAAATAACAAGAAGATAAGAACACAACACGGAAGGCTCTTCTGGCTTCATATAGAGAAATAAAAGAGCAATGCTGACCACACATGCTCATTGTGTGTTTGTTTGATTCACAAACATGTATTATGACTTATACAGAGTTAGTAACAATAGCAAATTAGTCCATTATGAGGCAGACAAGTTCGCACGCACTGTTGTATTTAAATGCCATGTTTGATAACAATTACGACTACCAAACTAAAATTAAACAATTAGCTAATTAAATATCATATTTTACTTTAAGTTGTTCATCGTCAACCTTATTTATCGTCCCATTGCTGGGCACATGTCTCCTCTCATACAGAGAAGGATTCAGCGTAATCGCCACGCATGCTCAATGCGAGTTGGCGATTTCAGACTATAAAGTCCAGAGGTTTCCTCAAGATGTTTTCCTTCACCTGCAGTCATTGATGTCCAAGATATACTTAGAAGGTACATATAACTATAGAAAAGTTACATTGGTACTTGCCTGAACTGGAATCGAACACGCGCATTCATACTTGAGAGGCTGGTGTTTTAACCACTAGGCCACCACGATTGTAATCTAATGTAATGTATAAACAAATGCTTGACCGCAATCCCGCCTGATGGCAAGCAGTGATGCAATCGTTGATGGTAAAGCGCGCTAATTTATTAAGCCTATTCACTTAGTGAATAGGAAGGAAGACGGCATGACGTTCACGAGAAGGGGTTAGTAGATGATTATGAGGTAAAACACCATTTATATCATTATCTCCGAGTAAAATAAGTCATAAATCAAAAGATAATATATCTTTGGCTTTCACACGAGTGTTCCAATGTAACGCAGTGAGAATATCTGTCTTTATGAATATTTATATTTAAAAAAAAAACGTTTCGTTATTAAAAATATTCGTAGTGAGAGACTGGGGTAATCAAGATGTGAATTGGTAAATAGTTGAAGTTATCTTGTAAAGCTGTTCCACACTGCATGAGACAGTCGTCTACCAGCGCTGTGCTCTGGCCCCCATGCAGCACAGTATCATGCTGATTGGAAGCCTTCATCTCAGAGTCCGGACCTGCTACTATCCCTGGTCGGGAGACAAGATTGAACTCGCGGCCACCGTAGGCGCGGGCTTGCGGCTGGTGAGCACTGAGCAGTGGGCAGCTCGCCACTCGGTAAGGACCAGGCCCGAGACGATGGCGCGTCGTTTTACGCGCACCTCAAAGAGATGTCAGCACTAAGTGACGGGGTCCACGAAGACCGATGCCTCCTGGGTCAGGGTTGCGGGTTGTTTAAAAAAGAAACCGTGGCCCTGGCGCACAAGTAAGTGAAAAACACGTTTAGGTTTTAATCAGTAAAAGTCTGACAGGCCCTTGCACCCCGTCCAGAGCGGGAGAGATCATTTGACGACATCCAGAGAGAAAAAACTTGCACCTGCATTGGAACGGAGATGGGGGAATTAAATCATGCAATTCCCTCACACACTCCCCAAAATACATCCTATAGAACACCGAAAGGCTGGCTACTCTACGCTAGTAATATAAAAACGAAATTTTGTGAGTGGTTGTGTGCGTATGGTTGTTTCTTCTTTACGCAAAAACTACTAAACGGATTCGGATGAAATTTGGCATACAAATAGTTTATAAGCATGATTAATACAGGTCTTTTTTTCTGGATAGTCTCACAAGATCGAAGCTTATGTAGAAACCGCAAGACGCTGCTAGACGTTCATAATTTAGTCGTAATCTCACTTAAGCGACAACCAATGTCAAAAGTAAATTAAAAATATAACAGTAGTATGTTATTAAAATATATCGGGATAGAGATAACACGGAAGGATCTCAAAATTTTATAAGAATTTTCACTTTGATTTTAGCTGAGAAGTTCTTAACTAAACTAAGTACATACCTACTTGATAGTGGTACATCAAAATGCACAGAATTCGATATTATTTTTCAAGCAGCAGGGAAATTGCGTAACATACTATCATGGGCAAGGGCAGTCTCGTGGCGTAGCGGTAGCGAACGCGGCCCTTGCGCAAGTAGGCGCGGGTTCGATCCCCGCACACTGTAAATATTTGTATGCATGAATATGAATATTTGCACTGGTCTGGTCGTGCCTCGGAAAGCACATTAAGCCGTTGGTCCCGGTTGTCATACGAACATCTAATGGCAGTCGTTACGGGTTGTTGGAGCCCTCAAAAGTCTAACAATTGGTTTAACTGCAATGCTTAGATATCGCCTTCGGGTTGTGGGGGTCAGTCGCTTCACGGAAATAATCTAAGTTTAGCCAAAATCAGCAGTTAGACTGGTAAAGCGGACCCTAGACTCCAAAGATTAAAAGCTACGGATGCAACTGGGATTAACGCTGAGATGATGATGACTATCAGTAGCAAGGGGTTTCATTTTGACAGTTCAACGACATTTATTGTTAAGCAAACAAACATTTATCGGACGTACAGGGCAATGGATGAGCAATATGCTTCAAAAAAATTAACACTGAGAAAGTGCGTTACACAATTAGAGTGCTGGGAAATTGAAGCCGTACGGAGGACGGGTCTGAGCAGTTGTGGTGCCATGTGTGCCGGGTACGATGCGCCTAATGTTGTTGTGTTGGGAGTTTGGTCGTGGAGGGTCTTCAGATTAATCTCTCTTTGGCGCAGCATCGTTGATCGTATTGTTGGGTTTAACATTGCATCACCTCGCTCAACTGCCGTCTTTCTTCTTATTCGCTCAGTTTTCTGAGTGAATAGGCTCTTAATAAACTAGCGCGCTTTACCATCAACGATTGCATCACTGCTTACCATCAGGCGGGATTGCGGTCAAGCGCTAGTTTATAATTATAAATAAAAAAAATACTTTAAAACATAAATATAATATATGATCTTACATGATTTCCAAGGACTGGCATATAAATATTTGAGCACGTTACAAGTAAAAATGTAAATATACATACATTCATTTGTACAAATATTATTCTAACATGTGTAATCTGTTAGTCAACCCCACATAAATATCTGATCCGATTTGCATGAAATTTGACCCCAAGATAAACCATGTTCCGGATAAATACCAAAAATTCATTCTATCCTAATACGGTAAGAAATCCTTGTAAAATACGAAGAAAAACCAAGAGCTACCAAAAACTAAACGCACAAATACATTTAATGTCAGCTTAAATGCAGTGGTCGTGTATTTGTGGTTATTTCGGGTGATACAATATAAATTAAGTTTTTGTGTGCTCGTTTGTTTTGGTCTATTCTCGGGAACGTCTGATCTCCAATGATTCTACGGTTATTTGTGGAGGTAATTAAATAGGATATATGGAAATACATTTTGATAGGAGAGTCGTGTCTACTTGTAAGATTTGTTAGTTTCCTGTCAATTATTCATTATTCTATATATGGAAATGAATTGCAATTTGACATTTCTTATTCGGTAAAAGATTGTCACTAGGGTAGCCCGCGAAACTTACTTTTTATTATTTTTTTTAATTAAAATAACTAACTAACAATTGCTAAAAATAAATTTAATACCAAAATTTCGATTCATTTTTTAATCAACTTCAACCTTATCCAATGTCTCTGGTTATTTTTGGTTACTACACTATGTAGAATGTACATCGAAAAAATATATAAGTAGAAGACAATATGGCAAGTGAAACAATGGGCAGTCTAATCTCTAAGATATTCCTATTTATTAAATGATTATTTCATAAAATCAATACAACCTACCGCTAATCTAAATTACCAAAAACGTAAGAAAATTCTGAACGAGTGCACCGTTAGCGCAACGGTTAAGCTATTGACTGCTGCGCTGCGTGTCGCGAGTTCGATTCCCGCACTTAACAAATATTAATATGATCTACAAGTAGTTGTTCCTAGTTTTGATGTTTGTCTGTGTGATTTATATGTTGGTAAAGGCACCCGCGATACAAGAGGAATTCCTTGCGTGGGGTAAAGTTTAAAAAAAATCGTTGACTTTCCATCGCAACCCCTCTAAATTGTTTAACTTCACGCTGTATTACAAATTTAACGGTAAGTAGAATTTAACATTAGTCGCCTCATATTTTTTGTTTAGATTTTCTGTCAATTCATGTAAAAATACAAATATAACTAGGTACTTATCAAGGTCGTTGTGATTACAAACAAAAACACAGAATCATTGTTGTTTTCAAGTAAAACAATTATAGAACCTACCTGGAACTTTTACCAAATTAATTATTTCCCCGTTTCTGTAATTACCGGTGTTTTAATGGAGGAACAAAACACAAAGTTTTGTTAAGAACTTATTAAAGACTTTGAAAATAAAGACATAATTAAATGTAGCAAAATCTATTCACAAACATAATAACCAAGGCTGTTTATTTTGTTGTTTTTAGAAGAACTATGTTTTAAAATAATATCTCGTACCTACTTATGAAAAGAATAAATAGCCCAATCCAATGATTGGGCTATTTATTATTTTCATCAGTATTTAAATCAATCAATATTCTCAATATCAAGAATGTAGTATTGTAGGAATATAGTAGCTATTTTATTTAGTATTATAGGTACGAGATATGACTTTACAACAATTTAGGTCTTTAAAAAAAAGTTAACGTCTTTATTCGACTTAGTATCAGAAAACCAAATCCCGTAACTAAAATCGCAAATATGGCAAAAAAAAAAAAAGAACAACTTGAATTAATTGTATTTTTGACGACTGATGAATGTTTTCACATAATTATAAGAATTACCCCTAGTTCACAAAACGCAACCATTCCTGTCAAGAAAAAAAAACTTAACTAATTGTTAGGCTAAAAATAATCAGAGCTACTCACGGTTTCGCCGCAACCACCTTCTCCTGCTTCACATCAGCCGACAGCACCCTGAACGCCTCATCATCCCTCACCGGACTTGGCACACGCACTACAGTACAGTCTGCACTCACTTTTCCACACGGACTCTCCGACTGCCGCCCCGACAAATCAAAATATCGATCCTGCGCGTGGATCAACTGTGTCACTGTAAACGCCGGAGTCCCACTATCGCTCACTTTAAAATCGATTTGCGGACCGAATAACGATTCATCATATTCTAGACTAAGTTTTCGTTTGAAGAACCGATCGTCTTGAATATCTTTCGAAGGAGAAGCCTCGTCGCGAGATTGAATGGTTATATCGAGTTTGTTAGCGCTGTTAAGCCTGAGAGAGCGTTCGGTTGTGAATGCGTACGGAGTGTTGGCTAACTCCTCCTCGATGCTGTTGTAGCGGCTTCGGAAGAGTGACCGCGGTGTCTCCCCACCAGAGTCAACGTCATACTTGCCGCCGAAGAGATCGTACTGCGCGAATCGATTGTTGATCGTGTCGAACTTCGGGTCTGTGATGTCTTTGTCGGGTTCCTTCGGGCTGGATGATGGGCTCATGTTGATGTGGACGATGCCGTGTTCATCTTTATATTTTAGTTTCAGCGCCATGGTTTAGGATGACATTTTTGCCTGGAAAGAAAAAGTATTTTAATTTTACGTTATTTTAATCTGTCGGTATTTTTATTGTTACATACTAGTGTTAAAAAACGTTGGTTCTACTTTAGGTCATAAGAATAATTATATTATTTATTAACATAAAATACATTTAAAAAAATGAACCAAATCGTCAGTCATAGAATTCTTTGAAAAAAAAAATATAAATGTAAAAATTTTAATATTTATCAGAACACATTTTTAGGGCTTATGTTAAGTTTACAAACCCAAAAATGTTTTTATTGTAAAATATTACAAAAACAGAACAATAGTTTTATAGACGTATTTATACAGCTTTTGTGTAGACTTGCTTAGAGTATTATATAATTTTAATTAATTGCTTTACGACATTGATGAATTTTAATATGAGGGCCATGTTTTTTTTTTTTAATTTATTTTTTCCTTTCTTAGATTTAGTCATGTTCTGCCAATTTGAGAAATTTACACCGCCCACCTAAAGTGTCCATTATTGGATATTATTCGTAGAATCGTTGAACTCGTGAGTTCGTGTGTTCTGACAAATGGGCAGACTGGACAGGTCTCATCAATCTATGTGGGTCTTTCCTCAAAAGGCCATTTCAAACATGATCTCCATATGATCTAACCAAGGTGATACTTGATACATGACACTTAAAACGAGACTGGGTTTGTTTCGGCTTTTATTTTCAGAGTCACACAGGAGTGCTTGACTGCAATCCGGCCTGATGGTAAGTAGTGATTCAATCGTTGATGGTAAAGCGCGCTAGTTTATTAAGAGCCTATTCACTCAAAAAAAAAAACTGAGTGAACAGGAAGGAAGACGGCACTTGAGCGAGATGATGGAATGTTAAAACCAAAAACACGACCAGCGATGCTGCGCCAGAGGGAGATTGATCTGGTGACCCTCCACGTCCAAATTCCCGACACAACAACATTTGGTGCATCGTACCCGGCACACATCGCAACACAACTGCTCAGACCCGTCCTCCGTACACTTTCATCATTATCAACCTTTTTATCGTCCCACTGCTAGGCACAGATCTCCTCTCATACAGAGAAGGATTGTGCGTAAACCACACTTGTTCAATGCGGGTTGGCAATTTCAGACTTAAAGTCCAGGTTTCCTCAAGATTTTTTCCTTCACCTTCAGTCATTGGTGTCCAAGATATACTTAGAAAGTACATATAACTTTATAAAAGTTACATTGGTACTTGCCTGATCCGCGCACTCATACTTGAGAGGCTGGTGTTTTAACCACTAGGCCACTTACATAATCAGCCTATATTTCTTCCACTCTTGGGAGAGTCGATGAGAGGGAGTAGACCTATCTACCACGCGGGCACAGTGAGTGTTGGTAGACGTCACATGTTTTCGAAGTTTTGCCTCTAGGACATGCCGGTTTCCCCATAAAATTTTCTTTCACCGTTTAGAGAGCAGTGGTGATGGAATAATTAACATAAAGTAAAGCACCTGATGGGGTTCGAACCTACGACCTGCAAGTTATAAGTCGCGCCCGATACCACTAGGCTACCACTGCTCTTGTATACAGTATGTTAAGAAAACCCTGTCCGACCCGTGAAGGTGTTGTTAGGTATCGATAACTGATTCTACTAATGGATACAAAACCGGGCTAGATTTAAAAAAAAATCCCCTAAAAAATAAACATAAAGTAACTTAATAAATGTGCGTTATGCACCCTTCCGCGGGCGGCGGGCGGCAGGGCACGCGGCACGTGGTCGCTTCGCTATTCGCTCATAATAATACCGGTGTTGTCACTTTTTTTAAAATTACCAAATTTCGGGGAAGTTGGAATTAATTCGCGGGAAAAAAAGATTATTTCAAAAATTTTATTGGTACTATGATGATTACTTAAAATTTTATATTATAATTGGTCATGTGTTTACCTAACCTTTATTATCCTTATGGGTCGGACAGGGTTTTCTTAACATACTGTATAAACTTACTTAGAGAAAATAATTCATTTATCATTTAAGATAATTAAGGTGAGTCATTAATTCACCGTTCTGATGCAACTTATGCCCACATAGTAAATATGAATAGACCTACAGTTTATAGCATTATTGGAGAAGATAATGTATCCCATCTCATCTCGTGGGTGACAAGGTCACTGAGAGATTGTGTGAGTTTGATGAGTAATAAATAACTTGCATAAACTTTCATAATACGATGTTTAATTGTTATTATAGTTGCAGAGGTTAGAAGGTTATCTCTGTACATTATTTTGTTAGTAATGAGAATTTTTAGGGTCCCGTAGCTTCGTGGGTCGATAGTCTTCAGGTAGCTTCTCACGGGCGGAGCGGAAGGCCTTGTCACACTATTACCTACAAGCTACCCCGGCAAACCCCCAATAGTTTGTAGCGGTACCTACAAACGTCACATGGAACAACACGTCATACTGACGTCACACAAATTCTACATCTCGCAAGCAGAGTTACCTTTCAATTAGCATGCATACAAATTTCCAACTTCAATCGTTGGGTAAGTGCCTGTCAGACATGACACCCGTCTAGTCGGAGGATCCTCCCTTTTCTATGGAGGACTAGTGAACTTTACTCGCTGTTTCTCATACCTCCACAAGTTGATCGAATAAGCTACACATGCCGAAATTGGTTTGTGTATGTGTGAGCTTACAATTACGTATAATTATGTTACATTTTTTTATATTTTTTTAAACTAGAGCTTGGACGCAATCCCGCAAGCAAAGATGCAATTGTTGATGGTTAAACGCGCTATTTTTAGCAGCCTATTTAGTCTAGCCTTGAAGACACTTTAAATTAAATTGTAGTCAGTCGGAAAGATCGCAGCAGGCGAATAGTTCCAGTTCTTCGATGGTATAAAAGACGAGGCAAAACGCTTCGTCCGGATCGTAGTAATGTCAACAACGTAAGGGTGGATACGTACTCGCGGAACGACTGGTCGTCTGATGATGGAACGGAGAGTTTTGCAATTCCTGCGCACACTCTTCAAAAACTGGTGAGATAAACCATAGCCTTTCGGATATGAAAGGAAACTGCTAGGTTTAGTGGTCAGATTGCCATGCATGGGAGTCCTCCAGCACACTGCCGTTGTTTCTTCAATCGGCAGATATTTTTTAACAATTAACTAAAAGATTTGATTAGCAAATCAATCAACAATATCGATTGTGTTACAAAACTGTTTGTATCTACTGAAACGTGTCCTCACCGCCATATTGTTGCATTTAAACAATTATCCAATTAGATGGCTTCATATTTTTGTAATTGAGATTTCGCATGATCTTTGATAGCAATAGTTTTTCGATAAAATACTTTTACGAGTGAACTAGCCCGCCATGAAGGTGGGCTCGCTTGTACTGAGTTACCTTATAACCAAAATTTTAATCACAGTCCACGAAATCACAGTTCATTCTAAGGACGCCTAGAAGCGATAACAGAGGGCTATAAGGCCGCCCATTGTATGTTTTGGGTACCTACTGTAAAGTTACGTCTATAAATAAATAAATACTTCTTTGATGACTTCATGTAAGTCTCTTATTAAAAATCCTGCAGAAGATGTGTATATGAATATTGCAAATTTCTCCTGTCCTCCTTTGTCCTGAAGACACTGTTACACGCAGCACAAAACTAGATTTCTTAATGAAATCATATATAAAAAGATATAATAATAATAATCTTTATTATGACAACATACATAAGAGCAGATGTACAATACAATATTATTTTTTGTTTATGTGAAACCCGAAACACGTGTCCGGTGTTTTAAAGTAAACAATCTATGTACAAAATTTCAAAAAGATATCATGAAAATCCACAAAGTTATGAGTTTGTTATCCTACTTGGCTGTCCCAACAAAAATATGGTCCACGCTCCGTTTCGGCGGGCGATGACGACCTAAGCTGCGCACCGCGCTCGGTGACAAATAGTTCCAAATATATTGTAAATATATTTGGAAATCAACTAGCAATGGAGTCTGCGCAAAGGTCCAAAAGAGCTCCTGACTACGATCTGTGCCCGGTTTCATTTATTAGGCGCAGCATTCGATTGCGATCGCTTGATGAGTGGAACCAAAGGTACAAGGTCGGTGACACAGCCGGAGTCACCAAAATATTTCTGCCCGATGCGGTTGCGGCATACAGGATCGTGAGAAAAATCGACTTCGACGGATTGACTACTCAGATAATGACCGGGCATGGCGGGTTCTCTGAGTACTTGCGCCGCTTCAGTGCAAGGACAATTAATCCATCGTGTATCTGCGAACCGGGAAAATCGGAGTCGGTTCTCCATATCATATTAGACTGCCCTATTTATGGCCGACAGCGGTACAGTGTGGCGGCTGAATTGGGCCTCAGGATGGATGTAGGAAATATATGGGAGATAATGCGTAGTAAGAAACGGGCACTTTTTATCGAATTTTGTAAAGAAATCTGCCAAAAGGTAATAGAAAGAAATAAGAAGTAGCCAAAGATGCTGCTAAAATATATTGAGCTATATTTAAAAACAGCATCACAAAAATTTTCATGTTAAATAAATATAGAATATAGTGCTAAAAATGTATAAAATACTAATAGTAGAAATGACGCATTATGTATCTATTGTACACTGTAGCAGTTCTCGCTTGGTGGCTATCACGGCCACGTCTAGGGGTCGTGCTATTCTTGTTTTCTCTGTTTATATGCCTACAAATTGTCCGGACAACTTACCTATTTTTACAGATGTGTTGAGTGAGATAAGTTCTACCGTAGCAAGCTATGATATAGAAAATGTTTTTATACTAGGTGATTTTAATGCTCACCCTCACGAGTTATTCTATAGAGAGCTAATTAATTTCGCTTGGTCTTCGTGGACCCACCAAACAGACCCACCAGTGGGTCCCTGAAGACTGATATGTCTCCATAGACCCACCAGTGGGTCCTCTGAAAATTTATTGTCTTCGAAGACCCACTATTGAGATATTTTCTTTTGACATGTTTAATTATTTTTATTTTGTTTCCTAATACCTAAGTTCCCTAAGTTTATATTTTACAGTCTTAATTTTTCCGTTTTCCAGCATCCGCCTTCGTATTCTAAAATCTAATAAATTCATATCCTTCGTATAAAAGTACTTTGCCACCCCTTCTGTTCAAAAATTGTATGTCTGAATTGGATAACTGATGAACAGCAGCTCTCAATTGCATTGCAACGCAGCATTTTACACTTATTGAAATACACCACTTATTTTAAAATATAATGTTTTACGGATTTCATATATCTACATGACAATGGCAAACAGGACAAAACTTGACTTAAAAGATTATTTCAATATTATTCTCGACCTGCCAATACGAATTTAAGGTTCACTAAACTATTCAGTAGTACTACTAGTCTAATAACTAATTGCACTTATTTTTTGAAAATTGATATTTTGTAGTCTTAGAATAATATTTTATTTTCACCGGTTTTTTTTCTATTCGCACCATTCAAAAATAATAATAGGTATAATTAAGGATGTTTATAGTTAATAAGTAAAGGACTGATTTATGTTATTTTGCTATTATTTTTTCTTACATTGAACTTAGGTATTAGGAGACAAAATAAAAATAATTAAACATGTCAAAAGAAAATATCTCAATAGTGGGTCTTCGAAGACAATAAATTTTCAGAGGACCCACTGGTGGGTCTATGGAGACATATCAGTCTTCAGGGACCCACTGGTGGGTCTGTTTGGTGGGTCCACGAAGACCAAGCGATTAATTTTTGTACTGATCAATCCTGGATTTGTGCTGATGTGCAAAAACGGGGTATAAATAGTGATACATACACTTTTATAAGTGAAGTTCATGGAAGTAAGAGGTGGTTGGATCACTGTTTAGTATCAGTAGCAGCTTGGGATACAATTGTGAATGTGGAGGTATCCGAGGATATTTACGTGTCGGATCATCTACCTATGTGGGTAGAGTGTAATTTAGAAGTTGTGCGTCCTAAACTGTTGAATCGGAACCGCTGCCGCAATTCTGCTATATGGGGTGAAAGAACTAAGACAGAAGCAATCAACTATCATAATATCTGTAACAGTAAGCTGCGCGACGTTGATTTCCCTCATGCGTTTGAGAGTTGCGGGGGTGGACCTTGCAGGTTAGTTGAGCATAGGGTTGTTCTGGATAATTTGTACGGACAAATTGTAGAAATTCTATGTGTGGCGGCTAGGCAGTCTAGAGATAGGCGCGAGGGGGAACCGAGACGGGGTAGGCGCGTTTGTGGGTGGAATGAGCATGTAAGGGATGCTCATCGAGAGGCCAGGTCTAGTTTTCAGGCCTGGGTGCTTAACAAGCGTCCCTCTTCGGGTCCTGTCTATGATGATATGCGGGAGAAGCGAAAAGTTTTTAAGAGCCGGCTGAAGTTCTGTCAAAACAATGCTGAGCAAATTAACATGGATAGGCTAGCCGAACAGCGGGCTACTAAAAAGTTCGGGGATTTCTGGAAATCCACCGGCAAGCTAGACAGTAGGCCGGGTCTACCTGCCAGTGTGGGAGGGATGAGTGATCCCCGAGGAATTGCGGAAATGTTCAAAGAGCACTTTCAAGTGCGTTCGCCTCTCGGTCCCTCAATCGTGAGGGAAAGTTCTGGGCCCGGCAGTCACGGAGATAAACCTCTGATGAGTTTCTCATATAAGCAAGTGAGGGCAATCATAGACGGTATGAGTCGAGGCAAATCTCCGGGACATGATGGCCTCAGTATTGAGCATTTAAAACATGCGGGTGTACATCTGCCGCGAGTCCTGTCTATGTTTTTCACAATGTGTGTCAGTCATACGCACTTACCTGCGGATCTGATGAAGACCATTGTGACTCCCATTGTGAAGAACAAGACGGGTGATATCTCAGAGAAGGGTAACTACCGTCCCATTTCACTTGCGACAATAATAGCAAAGGTGTTGGACGGTTTGCTTGATGCTTCTTTAAATAAGTATATTAATGTTCATGATGCGCAGTTCGGGTTTCGTCCTGGACTTTCAACTGAAAGCGCTATTCTGGGACTCAAGCATACCGTTCAATACTATAAAGATCGTGGGACGCCGGTGTACGCCTGTTTCCTTGATCTTTCCAGAGCCTTCGATCTTGTCTCGTATGATGTGCTCTGGGAGAAAATGGTAGGTAGGGGTATACCGGCGGAAATATGTGGACTACTTTGGCATTGGTATAGTAATCAAACCAATCATGTGAAATGGGATGGTGTACTCTCTGAACCGTATGGGTTGGAGTGCGGTGTGAGACAGGGGGGACTTACGTCTCCCAGGCATTTCAACCTCTATGTCAATGACCTTATAGAGGGACTCAGCAGTATGCGTGTCGGATGTAGTGTTGATGGCGTTAGCATTAACAACATCAGCTATGCTGACGACATGGTGCTGCTGGGTCCGTCAGCGGGGTCAATCAGAGAGTTGCTCAAGACTTGTGAAGCCTATGCTGCTACACATGGATTAATATATAATGTAAAGAAGTGTGAGTACATGGTCTTTGAGGTCGGTGGCAAATGCCGTGAAGTGGGACCCGAACTACTTCTAAACGGGTCGGTAATTGAAAGGGTATCCACCGTTAAATACCTAGGCCACTTTCTTTCTGTAGACCTTAAGGACCATGTAGACATAGAAAGGGAGCGCAGGGCACTTGCTGTCCGGTGTAATATGTTGGCCCGTAGATTTGCTCGGTGTACGGATCTAGTTAAAATAACTCTTTTCAAGGCGTACTGCCAGAGTCTGTACACGGGTAGTCTATGGGTCAATTACACTAACAAGTCGCTGGATGTCCTGCGCGTCCAGTACAACAATGGCTTCAGGATGTTGTTGGGACTTCCTCGCTACTGCAGCGCGTCGGAAATGTTTGCGCTTGCTCGTACAGACGGTTTTCACGCGATTATGCGCAAAAAAACAGCGTCACTTCTGCGGAGAGTGAGAGACAGTCCCAACAGTATACTAAGAACGGTATCGGAGAGTTTCGGTTCTCCAATTGTAAAGCATTGTATACAGAGGGTGGTGGGTACTAACACTAGATAATAAGTAGTTTTTCTTTTTGATGTTACTAACACTCTATGGATTACCTGGTCCGAAATAAAAATCATATTATATTATTATTATTATTAGAAATAAGAAAAAATAAATTAGTATATGAAGAGAGCGAATAGTAAGCCTGTAACCCTGAAATATGAAAATTAAAAATGTAATAGAATGTAAGTAAATAATAGAAAAATAAGTATAAGTATAATATATAAAAAGAAAAGAAAGAAAGCATGTAATAGATATAAGATGTACTTAGTAAATGTAAAAATAAGCATGGATAGAAATGTAAACTTAGCTGCAAAACAATAAAGGAAAACTGTACAATTATTGAACCAAACCCAAATAAGAAAATAAATAGAACACCTAGGCTAGACAGGCGTCCCACCTGTAAATGTGTGAAAGAGAATGTATGAAAGAAAGATTAAGTATGAAGAATTAAATTGCGAGAACTGGTATGAAAGTGTATAGTAGATAAGGTCTCTGGCCCAATGTCGGAGGTATAGGCGATTAATTAAACAAGCCTAGATTAAAAAAAAAAATTTGGAAACTAATATAACATGGTGTAAAAATGATTGCAATTGATTCAGTTGCTTATTCTAAACAAACTATATACAGGTTTCGCATAAACAAAAATAACATTGCATAATATGAAGAAATATCTACACGAATCACCCTGTCTCCTCAACTAGATATTCCTGTATCTGAGGAGACAGTGTTAGAGCATAGAGTACGGCTAGTTATGTAAGTATAACAACAGCCCAAATACTGAACATAAATGTAATTTAGTTTGTGACAAGGGAGTCGGAGCCATTATGAAACTGAAAATATCTTAATTATATGCCACAAGCTGCAAACAGTTAAATAAGTAAGTCAAGTTACAAACGCTAAGCATGACTCGTACAAACATAAGTTATTTTTATTGCGCTCCAATGCAAATCACGGTTTGGATAACCTCAACAGCTTTTAAATTCATTTGTGAGGAAAAATCTGCATAAATTTTCCATAAATTGCGATAAATTCATCAATTCCTTGAAGTTGAAGGAAGCAGCGCCGTAATAAATTGCATAATACACTACCAGTAGCAATGGGCTTCATTTTGACAGTCCAAACTTTAACTACGAATACAAACTGTAACTATGAACACAAACTATAACTATGAATACACACTGTAACTATAAACACAAACTGTAAACATGAATTCAAACTGTAAATATGAATTCACACTGTAACTATGAATACAAACTGTAACTATGAACACAAACTATAACTATGAATACACACTGTATCTATAAACACAAACTGTAAACATGAATTCAAACTGTAAATATGAATTCACACTGTAACTATGAATACAAACTGTAACTATGAACACAAACTATAACTATGAATACACACTGTAACTATAAACACCAACTGTAAACATGAATTCAAACTGTAAATATGAATTCACACTGTAACTATGAATACAAACTGTAACTATGAACACAAACTGTAAACATGAATTCAAACTGTAAATATGAATTCACACTGTAACTATGAATACAAACTGTAACTATGAACACAAACTATAACTATGAATACACACTGTAACTATAAACACAAACTGTAAACATGAATTCAAACTGTAAATATGAATTCACACTGTAACTATGAATACAAACTGTAACTATGAACACAAACTATAACTATGAATACACACTGTAAGTATAAACACAAACTGTAAACATGAATTCAAACTGTAAATATGAATTCACACTGTAACTATGAATACAAACTGTAACTATGAACACAAACTGTAACTATGTACACAAACTGTAACTATGAATACAAAATGTAAGCATGAATTCAAACTGTAAATATTAATTCAAACTGTAACTATGAATACTAACTGTGACTATGAATACAAACTGTAACTATGAACACAAACTGTAACTATAAATACGAACTGTAACTAGAAATACAAACTGTAAATATGAATTCAAACTGTAAATATATTTTTCCCCTTGTAGGAAAGTGACATACGTGACATACATAGTTCCTATTAACAGCTATGCGGACGAATTTTTTGATGCCATTGATTATTTCCCCTACTTTTTATATGCTTGTAAAGATTATTATTTGAAGACTGTTAGTTACTTAAAATATGTATTAATATTTTGATTGTAAACAAACTAATAACTACTAAAAAAGTTTAAGTAATAACTTGTTAAAATTTGATATTGTATTTTTCTTAAAAATGCCAAATAGTATTCCAATCTCGAACCCCGCAATGCTCCACCCGACCAATTATGCTGATATTCAGTTCAGCAGCCCCGTCAGTTGTACCTAGTGTACGTACTTATTATGTATTAAATACGTTGTTATGTGTAAATGTGGAACACTACACATAACAGTTTGCATAGTTTTGTGGTAAAGGTCGGGGATACTAAACGCTACGCGGTAAGATTTTTTACGCCCACTTGGGCTTTTTAAAACTACTTACTTTTCTAGGGTTCCGTACAGAAGAGACCCTAAATACTCTATTACATATAATACTACCTGCACCACGCAGTTTCAATCCCGTAGGTTCCGATATGTTTTTGAAGTGAAACTTCTTTAGGCACGCTTGACTTGGGGAGTAAGCTGGCGAAAGCGTTACGAAAATTGATCGGGCAAGGCGAACGGAAGTTAAGTGGGGATACACTTATTTATTTACACTTAACACTATACATTAAATTTTATGTTGACTGACAACCATTAAGGGGGTCAGTTAACCGCCTACTTCACAGTCCCTCCTGTATCCTCCCCCTCCCTTACTCCCCCCCCCACCCTTTAATATCCCCACGAAACTACTCCCCCCCCCTCACCCTTTAATATCCCCACGAAAATACCCCCCCCCCCCGACCCTCCTCATTGATAACCTCACCCCCCCGTGGATTATCTCGGAAACCAGAGGTCGTGGACTACCCGAGTTTGGGGTCCCCTGATTCAGGAGGAAGAGCCCGACCTTTTGGCCCCGAAGGAATCCACTACCCCCTCCCCCCCCCCCCCATCCCCACGAAACCTCCACCCCCGAGCCCCTTTAGTTACCTCACCTCCCCGTGGATTATCTCGGGAACCAGAGGTCGTGGACTACCCGAGTTTGGGGTCCCCTGATTCAGGAGGAAGAGCCCGACCTTTTGGCCCCGAGGGAACCCCCCCCTCCCCCCGCATCCCCACGAAACCTATCCCCCCTCCCGACCCCCTTTAGTTACCTCACCCCCCCGTGGATTATCTCGGGAACCAGAGGTCGTGGACTACCCGAGTTTGGGGTCCTCTGAATCAGGAGGAAGAACCCGACCTTTTGGCCCCGAGGAAATCCACTTGCCCTATCCCACTGACTCACCTGGTGCTGCGCACTCAATCGTTGGCGAGCAGGCCGTGTCTTATAGGTTAGTTAGGTTAGGAATTGTGTGTGTTGTGCTGTTATCGTCCCCCTATTGGGACGCATAATTTTAATTCTAGTTTAAGTAAGTCTTTAATTTGAAAAGCAACCTCCCGTAGTGCCAATGTATTTATCACAGAGATAAAAGACTATCAATTCAATTTTTCAAAAAGAGGGCGTTGTATGAATTAAATATTGTTATAAATTCATATTCTATTCTGTAATAATTGAAAATTTTTACTACAAGGTCTACAACGAGTTCTATGATTGTCAGTATAATGTTATTTACTAAGAAAACGTACTAGATGGCACTTATAAATGACACTATTTTCAGAAAACGAACTTATCAAAACCTATATTATACATAAACTAGGCCATCTATCGTGGATTGACGATATTTAATTTGAAAAGCAACCTCCCGTAGTGCCGATGTACTTTATCACAGAGATAAAAGACTATCAATTCAATTTTTCAAAACGAGGGCGTTGTATGAATTAAATATTGTTATAAATTCATATTCTATTCAGTAATAATTGAAAATTTTGAAGAATAAAACTAAATAAATCACTGGCATAAAACAAAACAAGTTACATGGCGGTTTTATTTTGCTTTTAATATGATTTACATTTCCACGGTTCACAATTGCTTACTCGTAGCGACATCTTTACGTACTGAGCATGTACTTCATTTTTTGAAGTGAAACTTCTTTACGCACGCTTGACTTGGGGAGTAAGCTGGCGAATGCGTGACGTAAGCGTTACGAAAAGTGATCGGGCAAGGCGAACGGAAGTTAAGTGGGGGATATAAGCACAGAGGCGCCCGTGGCGCGAGCTTGGTACTACAAGGTTTACGTTTTTTTTTTTTTCAATAAAAATAGCAGATCTATGCAAAAATATTAATTTACCAATGAAACCATGAAATAAATTTAAATATTTATAGAAAATTAATATATGTATATGTGTATACATGTATATATTGTACACACATATATACAGTATGTTAAGAAAACCCTGTCCGACCCGTGAAGGTGTTGTTAGGTATCGATAACTGATTCTACTAATGCATACAAAACCGGACTAAACTTAAAAAAAAAATCCCCCTAAAAAAATAAATATTATTTCGCAAAAAGAGGTAACTTAATAAACGCGCGTTAACCACCCTTCGCCTGCCGCCCGCGGGGGCCGGGCGGCAGGGCACGCGGCACGCGGTCGCATCGCTATTCGCTCATAATAATACCGGTGTTGTCACTTTTTAAAAATTACCAAATTTCGGGGAAATTGGAATTAATTCGCGGGAAAAAAAGATTATTTCAAAATTCATTTGTATTGGTACTATGATGAATACGTAAAATTTTATATTATACTTGGTCATGTGTTTACCTAACCTTTATTATCCTTATGGGTCGGACAGGGTTTTCTTAACATACTGTATAATACATACAGATGGAGCGAAAGAAGTTTCACTTCAGTCGTGTGGTCATAAGCACACTCGTTTTTTTTATATCCTCCGCTCCTACGAGTATTGGTCGCAGCGTGGATTAATGGGCTATCCAACGCAAAAATATTTTTTCAAATCGGACCAGTAGTTCCTGAGATTAGCATGTTCAAACAAACAAACTTTTCTGCTTTATTATATGTTACTATAGATATATTACATTAAAAGCCAGTGATTACCTACTGTAAGGCAAAAGCCTCCATACTCTTTTTCTAATTCAATCTGCTAAGGACTAACCCTTGTTGAAGAAGACCAGTTCCGTTTGAGATTGCCTAGCCTACAGTTCAGAAAGATCCATTGGGTCTCAATACTCAATATCTTTATTGCTTTACCATAAGTTTATATAAGGGTGGTAACAATTTATGTGAGATCGGAAGAGGTGAAGAATAAAGATCCTCTTGTCATCATCAAGGATGTCCTCTCCTGCCATACGGATACGGAGCTGCTGCAGTCTCTGCAGCGGCAAAACACCCATCTGATAGGAGACATACCTGCAGGGGAGCTGAGGTTGGAGGTGAAGTACCG
Source organism: Sesamia inferens (assembly GCA_037179545.1). Taxonomy (NCBI): domain Eukaryota; kingdom Metazoa; phylum Arthropoda; class Insecta; order Lepidoptera; family Noctuidae; genus Sesamia; species Sesamia inferens. The sequence continues at coordinate 1,881,061 of CM073949.1, read as the reverse complement.
TCGCAAGACGAGGAACCCCCATATGTGCCACGTGATCCTGCAGGTGTCCCCTCCTGTGTGGCAGACGCTGACGTTGGCGGGTCGTGTGCATATTGACCTGCATCGGGTGCGAGTGCTGGACCAGTCACCGCTGGTACAGTGCACTCGCTGTCTGTGCTTTGGACACAGCCGGAAGCTGTGCACGAGGCCCGCCGACCTCTGCGTCCACTGTGGAGACCCCCACATGCAGGCGGACTGCCCGTCACGGCTGGCATCGGAAACTCCAAGATGTCACAACTGCCTGACAGCCAAGATGAACAGAGTCGACCACAACGCCTTCGACAGCTCGTGCCCAGTTCGCATCAAGTGGGATGCATTGGCGCATCTGTCGGTGGCGTACTGCTAAGATGCTGCCAGCATCACATAGGTTTAAGAAATACAACGGTGTTCACGCCAGAGGAGAAAATTGTAATCAATTTCTTTTGAAATTGGCCCAATTGAAAACTGACTCCAAAATAACCTCTTCCCAGCGTGTTAAAACTTGCATACCGTTGTGGTCTAAAGAACTCGCCGAAGTTAAAATAAGTAAAAAATTAGCATTTGTGAGTCTGTCTCAAACTAAACAAATATATATTAAAACAATAGGAAATAGGTATGTAATAGGTAAAAATGAAAATAATTAGGATTAGAAATGATGACTATTTGATATATTATAGATATATTAAAGTAGCCATTAGGTAATGTAATAAAATAATGATAAGTTATATATTATGAAATATTAAATTTAAGGTTATATAAAAGGAACTCTAAAAAATGATAAAATTAAAAAGAAATAAAAATTAATAATAATATATGCATATAAAAAGTTTATTTTTAAGATATGTTAAGAGGAATTTTATTTGAAGACTCATTAGTTTAGTTAGTTGTTAATGTCAAATTTATAATACAGCAGTTAGTTAAATTGTGGCGACTTATAATGGAAATTCTTTACCATTGCATGACGGTTGTCAGACACAAAAAACACAAAGTGCGACCGCGGACAGAACAGACCGAGTGACAAGGGCTCTGATCACGTCAGAGGAACACTAAGCAAAGGCAGGAGTGGGTTTTAGCCGGTAGGAGTCCGGCACTGCCCAGACTGGTTCATTAGTGAGGCAGTCTGGGCGTCCATGAGGATTTCCACTCCTGCCAAAAAAAAAAAAATTATGTGAGATCAATTATGGACCCTGTAGGGCACAGCAAAATAGTGTAACAGGAGAGAGGAAACTCTGTTTGAATATCTTAAAATAATATAATTATATTGCAATTTAATTTAATAATAAATAAAATATATACGGAGATCTTTGGTATCTGACTAATTTTACTTAATTTATTTATTTCCTTATTTGTATATTTGTGTTTAAATTATGAATAATTATAACGTTTCAGACGGTATTTTTGTAGTATGTTTAAGATATATATATATAATATAATCAATTATATATTAAATTTTAATTTAAATTCTTTGTTTTTATCGCTAAGATATTCATTTATAGTGTAGTAACATTTGTTCATTACAATTTTTTAAATTTTTTTAAAATTTATTTATAAATACATATATTTAACTTTTCTTCTTCATTTATTGTGTCTGGTAGTTATGTCTACTAACATGTGGTAGATATGACTAGCCCAATTCCATTTTAGTGCGGCAGTTTACCAAGTGACACCAGTTATTTTAGTTATGAATTACCGGGTAAGTATAGCACGCGTGCCCGTGTGGTACCAGGCATAGAATAGTACCAACCCATATCCTCCCGTGGGTGTCGTAAGAGGCGACTAAATAAACTCTCACCAGGGCAGCGGGCAGCAGCGCTTCTGTGGAATAACAAGTCAATGCGATCCCCAACCCGCTTGCTAAGCGTGGGGATTATGGCAATGCCCCCCAATGGAATGAAAGTCTTGGGGGAGGCTTTTGTCCAGCAGTGGACTAAAAAGGAGAAGAAGTAAGATAAAAACTAACTTCTTGAATACAGAAAAACATTCGAGTAGCTTCGCCCTCTCTACACAACAACCTCAACTATTAGAACATAACTAAGTGATGTTATTTAATCCAGTTATGGGTCACGCGTAGTTTTTAGTTTACTTTACGACTAATGTGTTTCTGATATGCAGTCAGTATTAATTGAATGACCTATTTGTTGAGGTCGTTGCTTGCAGTAATTGAATAAAAGTTTTAATGTATTTTTTAATATTATTGCTTGTAGGAATTTGCGTGAACTTTGTGTATGGTAAGTAAGTGGGATGATTACAACAGTAATTATATCTGCTACTCGCTTCTGCCCGCGACTTCATCTGCGTGTAATTGCAGCCTCTAAACATACCGCATCGCATCGCATAGCCTAGCAGCGACTATATATATTCGTTTGTGAGGACACCACACATACAAGGCCTCCCCCAAGGCTTTCCACGATGACTGGTGTTGCGCTGCCGGCATCCATCGGCTAGTTTATAATTAAAAAAAAAAACTCCCCACAATCCTTTTCCTTAAAACTGTAGCAGTGTTATTGTGAACACATGGCTACACTACAAATCAAGATAGCTTGATGTGTAGTGTAGCCATGTGAAACAACATATAGGATAGTTATTTACATGGAAGCGCCAATCTATACTGACATTCTTTCATATAAATACCTATCCTATATGTTGTTTTTGTACTCGTGGGTTGCATCTGAAAATCAGACTCAGATGGTACACCTTGTGTTTTCATCTGACATTATGCTGAGCAGAGGCGCTTTGGCATAGTAATATAATCTTTGCTTTATATTTTAATCGTTTAACGGTGTATTCTTTAGGCGATAACGCCAATAAACACATAGGTTTTTTTGACAATGTGAAGTCAACTTAAGCTATTTATTAAAAGCTGCTCGTAGGTGTGCCTGATCAGCAGTGTTAGCAATTGTGTAAGTTTGCCAATTTTGCTCATATTTGTTTGAAAGTAAGAAAGAAAACATTTTATTTGCAGGAAACACGTGTTACAAAACACGTATTAGTACCCAAACGAACCCAGCATTGAGACTGCATTATCTGTCTCATGAACCTGTGATAACCAGACAGTTGAAATTTTCACATAAGTATGATGTGTTTCTGTTGTCGCTATGACAACAAATACTGAAACAGAATATTTTTTTATATTTTTGTGTATGCACGGAACTGTTTGCACGTGAGTCCGACTCGCACTGGGCCTTTAATTCATTTCTGTTTCAATCCAAAAATGTCATTTCATGCTTACGGATGAATCGTCGGAAGCTAGGTATTTTGAGAACAACTCTCAAGAAACTACACGGTTAGGTAGGTACCTATTAATGTAACAAGAACAAAGTTGATAAAATAATCATTTCCCATCTCTAGTTAAAATTAAAGAGCAGTGGTGAGCCAGTGGTAACGGCCGGGACCTTCAACTTGTAGGATTTTGATTGCATTTCAGCCGAAAGACGCCCACTTCTGGACATAGGCCTCCCCCAAAGATCTCCACGACGACCGGTCCTGCGCCTCCAGCATCCAGCGGTTTTCTGTGACCTTCACTAGGCAAAGGCGCTTTACTTTGTGTAAATTATTTCATCACCTCTGCTCTCAAAATACTGAAAGAAAACATCGTGAGGAAATATGTGACATTCTCTAACCTCTTTAAACCCCGAGTGGCAAAAATCTCTGAAGCCTCCTATCTGCGAGTGGGCTCAGAGAGGAGACTTCTTTCCCCACAGAAGGAACATTGCTGATTATGATGATTATTTATCAATATTTTTAACATCTTGAATATTAAAAGCAACACAATACGAAACGAAATTTTTACGAAAATATGCAAGTTCCATATACATAATTTCAGACTTTCTGTAGGTAATGGCGGAAAGCGAACTATTATAATATTATTTGTATGTAAATGAGCTAAAACTATTCCTTAAGAGCTCAACGTGGTGCCTTAGAAGCACGTAAAGAAATAGGGTCAATGGCGACTTTGTATTTGGTGATTTGCAAAGTTATATTAAGTAAGGTACATTTTAAGGAAGTTCTTTATGAGGGCAAGATTTAGTGTCAAAGTCAAACTTATTAATTTCGTGTCTTTGATTACAATCTTTAATCAAAAATAGTTGTTAAAGTTGTACCGGTACCTACAAACTCCACAAAGAAACAACGTCTCATACTGACGTCCACGAAATCTACATCTCGCAATCAGAGTTTACCGTGCAACTAGCATATATACAACTTCCCAATTTCAACCATTGGGTGAGTGCCCGCCAGACAGAACACCCGTCTGATGGGAGGATCCTCCCTTTTCTACGGAGGATGAGTGAACTTTACTCCCTGCTCCTCATGTCTCTACAAAGTTATTCTTTTTTGAAGGTGAATATTTATTTTGAAATTTTCCCGTGGGTTTCAAAATATATATTTTTAGTAAGGAGTAACTTACTCCTAAGTTTTTTTTTTTTGGCAACAGCATATAGACGACATTTGTCATAACAGGATGCGAGAACATGACATGACGCGACGATAAGACCAATAAAAATGAACCATTTTGCACAAAAATCTCTATACTATGTTCCTAGCAAGTCCACCACCATTACCTAACATTTTGAAAAAGTACACATTAACTTCTCGCCCAACGTATCGCAGTGTCACTCTCCGCGTGTATCAGCACCTGTTGCCAGTTATGATTTTGTCTCATTACGGCCTTATTAGATAGATAATTGGAGAAAATAATAAGAAGAGAACCAAGACAACCGATATAGTCCAAACGCAAAGTGGTGGCAGTGGGCAAGGCACATTATTCGCAGAAGAGATAAGCGTCAAGGCCGTAAGTTCTGGAGTGGTGACCGATACCGGGAGACGTAGCATTGTAAGTCCACTCAGGTCGTTAGATAACGTTGTGATGACCGCAGGAATCAGGTGGATGCGGGAAGCACAGAAGGGGCCCAAGTGGTGGTGCTTATAGCAGGCCTTATGCAGGAGTGACAATCTTTGGGATGCACAACTTTAGGGTAGCGCATCCATAACAATACGGCCCAGAGGGCCAACAAATTCGCTAGATGGCGATGCGTCACATTGCGACACATTGGATTGCAACGATGTACCCGGCCACATACATCGCCGTAGCCCGAATATTCGCCGTAGCCCGCTACGGATTTAGTAGAGACTAGAGGTCAATGCAACAAGATTGCATTTTTTTCGCATAACTAATAATATTGCTAGAAACCAACTTTTGAGGAAACAGCTATTGATACAATATTAAGGCAGCCTTTACTATACAAAAGTGAGCATTAAGAACCAGACAAAATCATGTAAGGAGTTGTTTGTTAGGTTTAGAATCTTGACTATATTTTGTTTTAATGGTACCGATATTATGTTTTGATTCTCCTTACTCATTTAATCAAAAATTGAAAGGAGTTTGAAACAGATAATGAAAGAAAAAATAGAGTAGACACTCGAAGATCTTCCTACTACCTATCGTGCAGGCAAAGCTTAATGTTGTCAATCACCAGTCACGCGTGCAGTCGGTCAATCTGTTTAACAAATTACCAGCGGAATTAAAGAATATTTCACAATGTGAACATGTTCAAAAATAAACTCAGGGATTTGTTAATCAATAAAGCCTTTTACAGTATTACAGTATTCACGAATTTTGTATTGACAAAAGTTTAAAATTAGTATTATATTGGCATTTAGTATTTTTGTGCGTACTCATTGTTTGACCTTATTCACATTGTTTGAATTTTTATTTGACATTGTTTAACTTATAATATAAATATTGTTTTTATTTTTTTGAAATTAATATTCACCCTTAATATTTTTGTGGTATTACTAGGTGCTTTACTATGTATAAATTAGGACATCTTTTTTGTATGTATACTATTTTTTTTTATATTTGAAATTGCTTATAATTTAATATTTGTTGCTTCTTTTTATACACCTAATGTAAATATAATCTCTCGGTGGTAGGCGGCCTCTAGAAGTTACCACCAGACAAAGTCATGTCGCCAAGCGATTCGTCGTGTTCCGACATGATGTCTGGTGAAGCCGTACGGAGGACGGGTCTGAGCAGTTGTGTTTCGATGTGTGCCGGGTACGATGTGCCAAATTTTGTTGTGTCAGGAGATTGGTCGTGGAAGGTCTCTAGATCAATCTCCCTCTGGTGCAGCATCGCTGGTCGTGTTGTTGGGCTTAACATTGCATCACCTCGCTCAACTGCCATCTTCCTTCCTATTCACTCAGCTTACCATCAGGCGGGACTGCGGTCAAGCGCTAGTTTATAATTATTAAAAAAAAAAATTTTACTTACGGATGGCTTGTGAAGATGTGCGTGTCTCTTGCGGCTTGTGAAGATTTCTGTGTTGAGTTTGAATGCTTAAGCACTGACAAACACTTGGCAAACCATAATCTCACAATCAGGGCCATGTACGTAGGTAATGCTAAGATACCAAGGAACCGGAAGTGTGCGAATGGGTTCACGACCAGCTTCTTCTAGTGAGGTCTGGCAGCAAGCCAAGCTCAGTGAAGACTACTCCAAGGTCATTTGAAGTGGTGGCTTGGTAACGCGTTTACTAGAATGTGTAAATATATTGTGGTGTCATAAAAATTGTGGCGGCGCATTGGCATCGGCTTACTGGATTGTGGGTCGTAAATTCGAACCCAGGCAGGGATTTTACTTTCCATCATATCTTTAAATAAGCAAAGCAATTTCTCATTTCAGTGTGCCCACTCAGAGGTTTTTGCGTGACTCTTTCAGGATTTAGTACCCTAACGCCAGGTTTGGGTATAGTTAGGATAACTAACATCTATCCATCAATCCACAAATGTTCAAGTTTACAACATTATGTTAGAAATAGGATATAATGAAAAGTAAAATTCTCAGATGTAAAAATGAATCCAATGGATCTATTGCAAAACCATCGGAATCCAAGCTCAAACTATAAGCTCAGCATTAGACATCGTTTAAACCACAGTGCTATATCGTTTTCGAATCCAATATAAGTACCTACTCCAAAAATGTTGACCGTACTAAATTGCTTAACTGCTTCCCAACTATATTAGGGTCGCCTTTCAGCCCAGCCGGATACAACTGAATACCAGTATAATACTTGGAGTCACTGCTTATCTGACCTCTAAAACCCAGTCACTAGGATTACCCAGTCACTGAAATATCCGTCTATAATACTAGTCTGGTTTAGCAATCCGTAACGACTAAAAGTATTTAGGTATTGTGACTTGTACAGGAAGATCAAGAAACTAAATTAAACACAATCAAAAATAAAACGAATTATACAGAGGAGTAATAAAATATCAGACAAAAATATCTCAAAGTCCTATACGAGGCCAAAAGGCTCTATCTCAATAAAATACTATATATGTTTTTTTTTTTTAATAATTATAAACTAGCGCTTGACCGCAATCCCGCCTGACGGTAAGCAGTGATGCGATCGTTGATGGGTAAAGCGCGCTAGTTTATTAATACCCTATTCACTCAGAAAAACTGAGCGAATAGGAAGGAAGACGGCAGTTGAGCGAGGTGATGCAATGTTAAACCCAACAACACGACCAACGATGTTGCGCCAAAGGGAGATTGATCTGAAGACCCTCCACGACCAAACTCCCAACACAACAACATTAGGCGCATCGTACCCGGCACACATCGCAACACAACTGCTCAGACCCGTCCTCCGTACCGCTTCACCAGACATCAGTTAGTTGTTAGTTCCGTAAGTGACCGCTAGACGCGCTGCCAAAATTGTCATGCAAAAAATTTTCGTTGTCGATATCGAGTATCGAGAAATACGATAAATAAGCTTTAAACTCATGGCAGAGGCACGCCGTGATGTCACGATTAGGTACTACTCGTTTACTAGGCACATTCCTCTCACACCCCACAGAAATCGTTGTCCCACATATTACTTATTCCACAAAAACTGGCCCAATCGCCCAAGTATTGTGCGTACGGTTATACGTAACAGTGTCCATGACACGAGGGCGAGATGGCGCGATAGCCACGGTCCGGTGTTTAAGGAAACAGACCCAAGGACTGCGGCCGTCCTTGGCAACAGCGCACGAATTCGCGGCCGAGGGAACTTATTGTTTAGTAAGATGTAAGAGTTAGGTGGTGTGGTGTTTGGATTAGTCTAAGTACATCATTGTAGAAGAAAGTTGCGTATTGTTATAGGACTGGAGAAGATCTGCTTTCATAAAAATGACTCATTTCCTTAATTAGGAAACAAGCAATAACTTAGATTGTCGTTGAAAAACGTGCAAAATTTTTAGTTTATTAATTGAAGAGAACAACTGTGACGTCGTCGCCGCCGCATCTGCTGTATCAAATATACGGGCCCCAAGTAATTCTTCAGCCTATAGATGTCCACTGCTGGACAAAGGCCTCCCCCAAGGCTTTCCACAGTGACCGGTCTTGTGCTACCCGCATCCATCAGCTGCCCACCTTTTTTCCCCCAACGTGCGTAGGTAAATATGATTAAAAAACTTCCCAATATATTTTTTATTTCAGAAATGACTTATTTGAATTATTTTTTTCCTTCGTAAAGTGTACGTTCAAAAGTTGGCAACACCCTGCATCGGCGATCGCAGACTGCGGAATGAGAAAGTGTATATTTCATTAGAATTGTTTTTTTTTTTGCAAAAAGCGACTGTTAGTTAATCAATAAATATTTCTTTTAATTTTATGCATTTTTTTTTTCTATGACAAATCTTTACCATTCCTAAGGGCTCTCAAACACATTTTTATATGGGCCCCGCCAAGGTACGCTACGCTTCTGCTACTGCATTAGAACTGGTATCGCGTTTAAGTAATCAGGTAAATATATGACGTGTTCTATTGTTAACCTTTAATTGACTGCCTAACCTATTTATTTTTATATTTTACTCCACAGACAACTACAAACTAATGCAAATGCCGTAAGCGTAGGTATAATCTGCAGTAATTTTTTGGTTTGAATATAGTGAGAGAGATGGCCAATGCTTTCGGTCTAGCACTATATTTTTGCTCATATATGATTGATGATTTTGAGAGAGATAAAGGTAGATGAAATTTCATTTCCTTTCTTTCTTTCGGAGTGCCACAATTCTCATCGCTAAAGCATGTCCATTAATATAATTGGACGTGCATCACTAAGGTTCACTGTTAAAAATACCTTTCGATCTTATTTTTTTTTTTTTTTATTATGCAGAATATTTTAAAATTTGCACATTTTTGAATAAATAAGAAATGTCCAAAATACAAGTTCATTAACCCTCAAGAACTGTTTTGCAAATCACAATAATAATAATTAGGTACAGGTATTAGTTGGTGACGTTATTAAAAGTTTTCGTGCCAACTCTCCATAAAGATATGCCGCTATAATGTAGGTACCTGTGTTATTAACATTTGGTACACGTCGACTCAATCAGGGCAAGGCAGCTTAAAAATTGTGAATAAATAGAAAGAGGCCGTCCTCTGAGTTTGTTACGGAGAGTCTTCTCACGAATCAGTGAGCTAGGAAATGTTGGAGCCATCTAATACAAAAATATTGACGAAAACGTTATGTTTTTTGGGCTTGGAGCCGTTCGTTGTTCGTAGCCCGTCCTTCTGTATATTCCTTATTCTTTTTTCTCAGGAACGTTTGGAGTTATCAAATTGAATACTAATTTATACCCTTAAATACGCGAGATATGTATATGCAAGTCCGTGTCCTAGAGTATAAGCCACTCTTTAACACACTCTTTTTATATTTGGTTTTTGTTTTGTTTTATATCTCGGAACCATGGAGTCCTTCAAAGGTGTACGAAGGACCAAAGCCAACTCGCAGAGACCACTTAGCATGCGGCTACAACTGACGATTATCACTGTATGCAGTATGCAAGTATACCCAAGTTTGATTCCCGGTACATCATCATCATTTCAGCTGAATATCGTGCACTTCAGCTGGTTCCGCGCGTCTCGCATCGAACGGGTTCCTGCGGCGTTAACAAGATCGTCGGTCCATGTTGTTTCGGACCACCTTCCAACGTCATGTCCCCGGAACACGGTCGACACTCTTTCCGGCCAGATCGGCCATCTGTTCTGAGAGTATTGTGCCTTGCCCACTGCCACTTAAGTTAACCCCAGATTGGTGTAGGTCTGTAACAGGATATGTATGAATAAAAAAGCTGTACTATGGGTGTCGGTGGTTAAAATAGGTTGGATGTCAAAAACTGTAAAATAATCATGACTCCTACCTGAACAATGTTTTATTTTATACACGGAAAATGGCAGGAAATGACTTGCACATTCACTAATTGGCCTAGAGGGGTATCTACGACGCCACATGCGAACAACGCGTATCCTGCTTAATTATTATTTATTTATTAAGAACTTTATGCACAAAGAAAAACATTGCACAATGGCGGACTTAAAGACTTAGGCATTTTCTACCAGTCGTGACGTCACTCAAATCTTGCATACTGCAAATAGAGCTTACCGCGGCATTACCAGCCAAACACAACACCTCTCTGGTCGAAGGATCCTCCCTTCTTTATGAAGGACGAGCGAACTTTACGTCCTACTCCAAACACCTCATACCTCATACATCATCTACTTATTTTATTTTACAATATTGTACGTATATGTATGTTATGTTACACTGATTGCCCGTGACATCGCACCAGGCCGTATCAGAATACCAGCGCTGCGACATTTAAGTACTTTTAATTGTCGAAGCATTATGTTGAGATAGGCCTTTTGGCCTCGTAAGGAACTTTCTGATGACTGTTTCTTCTTTTTACATGCTTTTTATTAGCTTCATTTGTATGTTTGCTTGCTTGTTTTTTTTGTCCGTCTCTAACTCTTTAGACTACGAGTGAGCGGCTCATCACTGTAAAATGTCCCACCGTTTTCAATATGGGCGTTCGTTCGTTTCATTTTAAAAAAAAGAATGTCGAACTAAAAAGTTGAAAATAAATATAGTTTAAAAAACTAAAAAAAAACATGCTTTTAAAGAATATCAAACTAAAAAGTTAAAAATAATTTTTAAAAAAAGCGTGAGGCGCTTAATATACAAAAATTATGGCACAAAGCGCCTCACGCTTTTTTCTTCTTTTTTCTACACATAACTTGTTTATACCTGATTGTGTCTACTTAGTTTTAAGCTTTTCCTGTACGAGTTACAATAAAAAAAAAACTTTTTTTCGTCCTTCTCTATGGAACACGATACCTCATACATTATAATCACCCTATAATATTCCCATTCCTGGGCCAAGGGCCTCCTTTCGGTGAAAGGGAATGAGCCGTCATCTACCACGTGAGCCCAGTGCGGGTCCACACTTCCCCACAGTATTTATTCTCACTGTTAGAAACACTACAATTTCGTACATTTTACCTCACCTGTTAAAGACAGGCGTATTAGCTAAAAACTTTCTCAAAACTGCCGTAATTTGAAGTCATTTTTAATCGTTAACGCGAGATGTCGCTACTAGTCGTGTAAAGCTAATAAATGACAGTGGGGGACCTTGTTAATTACTATAATCAATCAACGTGTCCTTGTTAACTTTGTGATACATCGCCGTTTACATTGATATCGCGTTTGGCTGAAATAGTATTTACAACAATTTGGACACCCAATTTACCTGAGATAGATGTTCATAGGCCTCCGCATAAACATGTACCTACGAAGGTTAAATAAATTTTGGGCTTGCGGGCAGTGAGCAGTGGGCAGCTCTCCGCACGGTAAGGACCAGGCCCGAGTCGACGGCGTGTTGTGTTTCACGCGCGCCTCAAAGAGATGTCAGCACATCGTGTAGAGGTCCACGAAGACCGATGCCTCCTGGGTCAGGGTTGCGGGTTGGTTAAAAACGAAACCGTGGCCCTGGCGCATAGGCAAATGAAGAAACACGGTCACTAAAAATCTGCCACGCCCTTCCGCTGCACCCAGAGCGGGAGAATTTGATGATTTCCCGTCCCAAACAAAAAAAGACCTCGAGGTTGAGCTACACTTGCTACGATCGTTCTTAGTGAATAGAAAGGAAGACGGTGGCTGAGCGAGGTGATGTAATGTTAAACCCAAAAACATGACTAACGATTCTGCGGCAGAGGGAGATTGATCTGGAGACCCTCCACGACCAAACCACATTTGGTGCATCGTACCCGGCACACATCGCAAGACAACTGCTCAGACCCGCCCTCCGGACGGCTTCAAAATTACATAATTGCTTATTGCATCACTGCTTACCAGGCGGGATTACTGTCAAGCATAAGTTTATAATTATTTAAAAAAAAAGATCGTTCTATGCCTATGTGACATACACCTACATCTCGGCTGTCATTAATGGATCTTTAACAATCGTTGTGGGTAGTCAGGAGTTCGAAATTCTGACAACTGTTCTCACCAAGAGGTATCGTATTACCCAGTAACTGAGTTGTGGAGATCAGATAGGTGGTCATGTCATCAACAACCTTTTTATCATCCCACTGCTGGGCACAGGGCTCCTCTCATACAGAGAGGGATTGAGCGTAATCACCACGCTTGCTCAATGCGGGTTGGCGATTTCAGACTTATAAAGTCCAGGTTTCCTCAAGATGTTTTTCCTTCACCTTCAGTCAATGGTGTCCAAGATATACTTAGAAAGTACATATAACTTTAGAAAAGTTACATTGGTACTTGCCTGACCTGGAATCGAACCCGCGCTCTCATAGTTGAGAGGCTGGTGTTTTAACCACTAGGCCACCATGTAAAATACTGATATTAACCTGCATGTGATGAGAATGGTACCCGAAACCATCATAGCAGGCAAAACGCTAGGCAGGTGACGAACCTGATTATAACATAACATAACCAGCCTATATTGTTCCCATTGTTGACACAAGTCTCCTCTCAATGAGAGGCAGTGGGCCGTAATCTACCACGCCGGCCCAGTGTGGGTTGGTAGATGTCACATATCTTCGAAATTTTGCCTCTAGGACATATCGGTTTCCTCACAATATTTTCCTTCACCGTTTTGAGAGCAGTGGTGATGAAATATTTTACACAAAGTATAGCTCCTGATAGGGTCCGAACTTACGACCTGCACGTTGTAAATCGCGACTGATGCCACTAGGCTACCACTGCTCTAGCCTGATCAATAAGGTGTTGTACAAGCTTGGTTATTGAGTAGTGAAACATGGACACAGGGGACTTAAGGATCAGGCTTCCCTGTACAGATATCATTCTCTTAACTGTCGGCCTCCGTGGCGCAGCGGTCAACACGCCTGCCTGCGACGTGGAGGCCCCGGGCTCGATCCCCGGCCAGGTCGTGATGGAAAACGATCTTTTTCTGATTGGCCTGGGTCTTGGATGTTTATCTATATATGTATTTATTATAAAATCAAAAAATCAAAATCAAAGCATTTATTTCAAATAAACCAGTTACAGGCACTTTTGAATTGTCAGAAGGTCGGTGAAGCTAGTCGCCCATTCCAAAGAGTAGGTACCTATGGAGAAGAACGGGCAAGAAACTCCATGGACACTCTTTTAAATTATCAAGCTGTTGATACAAATATTTGATTACATCATTCATTTTGAAATCAATCGTGTGAGAACGATGCAGAAATATATTGTACGCTGAGAGCGTCCATTATGGAAAAAAAAAAACAACAATTCAGAAATTAAAATACGCCGTAGCAGCTAAGAGATGACCAGTCCCCTCTGACGGCGTCCGTTCACGAACATGACGTATGGATCAGCATCATTCAGCTCAACCATATTGAAGGGAACCTAATGATCCAACACACACGCCACCACCAGCGAGACATTTGAGTGAGCATGACATACTCTCAACAGCCATAGCACTATCAAGTCAATAAAAGACTAACCCAACAAATAGATGCTTTACAGCAAGTAGATCGTGCTCACACGTGTTCCATGCAATTATACACTACTAAGAAATTGAATCTACACAATGCAAAGACAGTTTTGTCCAAGGTTCAGCAGCTCCAACGGTGTTCCCGAATGCTAAGTTTAGCTCCTGTGTAGCTGCACCAGTGCCGAATACCCCTGTCAGCGATGCAATTCCGTAACGTACAATATGCTTGGCTACATAGTGTATACTGACTTTAAGTTAAAAAAAAAAACAAACCATTGCAAATTTAACTACAAGAGGAAAAATCAAAGAACAATCAGTGTAAGCATAGAAATCGGACGCAGCTCAAGCCCAAGCCTTTTTGTCGTCAATATAATCTTTAACACTATAAAATGCTTTCTGACACAACTTACGTTTAATGAAAGATTTTAATTTATTCAGGCTCAGATCTTGAACCACCTCTGGAAGTCTATTGTAAAAATGAAATATAATAATATATAAATATACTATCGTTGAGTTAGTATCCCATAACACAAGTCTCGAACTTACTTTGGAGCTAGCTCAATCTGTGTGATTTGTCCATATGTATTTAATTATTTTATTTTATTTAACTCGATGACGTTGGCGCTTATTCCTTTGTAGATGGAAAGACCTGGATAGGATAGGCCATAAATATTCTGACACGATTGTATATTGAACCATAGATCATAAGTAGATACATAACTCATTCCTTGGTGAATTGGATATTATATGTTGCAATCTACATACTTCAAAAAGAGTCGTCCTAATTATAGAAACCACACACACACTGCTTGTGGAGTTTTTGCGTGACCTAAAAGTGATAAAGTTCGCATTGTTGATTTAGATGGCGCCACTTCTTTAAACATATGACTTCTAGAGCCCTAAGCTAAGCTATGAATAATCAACATCATCAACTTTTTTATCGTCTCACTGCTGGGCACAGGCCTCCTCTTATACAGAGAAGAATTGAGTGTAATTACCACACTTGCTCAATGCGGGTTGGCGATTTCAGACTTAAAGTTCAGGTTTCCTCAAGATGTTTTCCTTCGCCTTTTAATCAGTCATTGGTGTCCAAGATATACTTAGAAAGTACATAGTTATAACTTAGTAAAGTTACCTTGGTACTTGCCTGACCTGGAATCGAACCTGCACACTCATGCCTGAGAGGCTGGTGTTTTAACCACTAGACCACCACGACACACAAGCTATGAATAGGGCTAAAGTACGAATAGAAGATACATATACTCAGTACCTGCGGTGGGCACCGCACAATTAAAGTATCTATATGCCTTTCATGTTTTACATTTTCACATTATTCTGGCGTACTGCCAGAATTTGTTCAGCTTTTAAAAGAACAATCACTTCTTTGATCCAAGATAAGTATCAGAATTTTCTATTTTACACGAACAAAACGGCATTCGTTTCAGCTACTTGAGGTGTTTGTACAGCTGTCTTTTTATTTTTTTAGGGACATTTATTATCTCAACGCGTATGCTAATCTCATCGTACCCTAAATACATATTTCTCATATTGGGCCCATGAATGTAAAGACTCTTTAAATCATCACCATTTGGTTGAACCATGATTTTATGAAATATGCCTAATTCAAGTCTGTTGAACCCCAAGACCCTAAAGAAATTATTTCTATCACACTCGTACTGGATACAGTCCATCAGTAAGTAGTGTAAGTCTTCTATAACTCCACACTCCAAGCGATTTTCTGGCATTTTTTACTAAATAACAACAGTCGTGTAGCCGTGGTGGCCTAGTTGTTAAAACACCAGCCTCTCAAGTATCAGTGAGCGGCTTCGATTCCAGGTCAGGCAAGTACCAATGTAACTTTTCTAAGTTATATGTACATTCTAAGTATATCTTGGACACCAATGACTGATTACAAGGTGAAGGAAAACATCTTGAGGAAACCTGGACTTTAAGTCTGAATCCGCATTGAGCAAGCGTGGTGATTACGCTCAATCGTTCGCTGTATGAGGAGACCTGTGCCCAGCAGTGGGACGATAAAAAGGTTGATGATGAACAATAGTCTCACGGGTCGATCCATCAGGTTTAGTTTCACTTGCCGCGGTTGTTTCTTGGTTGAGTAATCATTTTCACATACCAAGACCCCTCCGTGTCTCGGAAAGTACGTTAAGCCGTTGGTCACGGTTGTCGTACTTGCCTTGGACTTTTTACGGTCGTCAGAAACCCAAAAGTCTTACTGCCAGTCATCAAGGAGTATCGTATTATCCAGTGAGTGCGTTGTGGAGGTCATATAGACAGTCATTCCAGTATATACTAGTTTTTAATTGCATCGGATAGATTCGAACCTAACATAAGAAGGACAATCTAGGCAAAAGGTAATTACATCTCAATTTAATTCAACAAATACTGGTTTACAGTGTCAAATCCGCACTATCAGAAAATGTCAACTGTTTAACCTTCACTGTTCATGAGATAAAGCCAACACCCTAATTACATAACACACTATTATGATCAGGTGGAGTCATTTCGAAGCATATTGCTAGTCCATTGGTCCATGTCTTCGAAAAATGTCTCTACTCACTGTCTACCCAACAATGTAAAAACCGCAATGAACGTTGTTCAACTGTCAAAAACAAACCCATTGCTACTGATAATGTGTTACGTAAGCCCCGTTTTTACCCTTTCGGCACAAGCCTAAAAATGTATCCTGTATACAGAGTGTTGCTGACAATACGACAATAAATTAAACATCGTGTACCTCAACACATTCTCAGTCTACCCATAAAAAATCATATAATTATGTTCATTAGTTTAGTCACAGGAAATTATTTTTCATTTTCACATTTTCTACATAATGTACAATGTTGATAAGGAAGCGCTTACAGGTTAATGATCCTGCGTACCAAACTTTAATAATAATGACGCGAAAAATGATGCGATACAGGATCGCGGTGTCACCGATCTGAGGTCAGTAAACCAATATTTTTAAAGGATGTTCTATTCCGTTTGCAATTTTATGCAATTTAGTTTGTTTGATTTTTTTTTTTATTTTTGATGCTAGGTTTTTTTCTATGGTTTACGATTATTCCTGTGAACCAGCATTGTTCGTGTTTTCATTTATTGTCGTATTGTCAGCACCACTCTGTATATTACAAAGAAAGGTGTTGCCGTTGAAAATAACCAGAACATCGCCTATCAGAATGCTTATTGCCACAGGAATATCCATTATATTCCATATCTCATGTCCATCCATACTAATATTATAAATGTGAAAGTGTGTTTGTTTGATTGTTTGTCCTTCCTTCACGCCGTAGCTAAGCAATCAATCGACCTGATTTTTGGCATACAGTTAGTTGAAAAGATGGAGAGTAACATAGGCTACTTTTGGTCCTAAAAAAACATCAAGTTCCCAAGGGAGATTACTGGAATATTTGTATGTGTAGGTACACCAAATATATCCTTACTAATATTATACATCGGAAAGTGAGTTTGTTTGTACCACTTTCACGCCGTAACTCCAGAACCGATTGCTTTGAAATTTTGTAGACGTAAAGATAGAAGTCTGGATTAAATAATAGAGTACTTTTTATCCCGAAAAAATTTGAAATTCCCGAGGGAAATCTAAAAAGCGCGATATAACCGAAGTTCACGCGGGCGAAGCCGCGGTCGGAAAGCTAGTTATAATATATTTGCGGATGCAAATAATTGGGACTACATGACATTACAGTGTTCATAATTACTTTAGGGAGAAATGTGTTTTTTTAGGGTTGTATACATATAAGTGAGCCTATGCTTGTTTTCTTAGAAATAATCATATTTGTATTCCTGGTAAAGCAATTGCATTTGTTCGGTTATTACTGTATAGTGAGTAGTTGTTTGTGTTGGATAGGGTAGTACAGCTGCACGTGGTATCGATCCTACTCGGTACTGAATGCGGTACGGATAGCAAGGGAACTTATTATATTATAGGCTGTGCTGCTGGCGAGTATATTGCGCCATAGTTTCTTCCTTAATATAAGTGAAGTGGTGGAATCTACCTCTATTTACAATGTATGTAAATAATGTCTGTTTGTGTATATGAATTTATATATTTGTAAACTCACCCACGTTACAGGGGAACTAGGTAATTCTAGTGTGGAGCTAAGTATTTAAAAAAAAACTTTAAGATAGTGATATTATGTTACGCAACGAGGGTGCAGATGCCTTTTAAATATTATACAAATATAGGTATTTATGTGATGTATTTATTTGAGCTATGGTCGGAATTTCTCTGTGTGATCGAATCAGAAATCAGGAGATCCGCAGAAGAATCAAAGTCACCGACATAGCTCTTCGAGTCGCTAAAATTAAGTGACAATGGGCAGGGCACATTGCTCGTAGAACCGATGGCCGATGGGGCAGTAAGGTTTTGGAGTGCGGCCACGTACCGGAAGACGCAACGTAGGGAGACCCCCAACAAGGTGGACCGATGACCTGGTGAAGGTCGCGGGAAGCCGATGGATGCGGGCAGCACAAGGCCGGTCATCGTGAAAAGCCTTGAGGAGGCCTTTGTCAAACAGTGGACCTTTATAAGCTGAAGAAGAAGAAGAAAATGATGAATATATTTATTTAATATGTACAGATATTAATTTTTCCATTAGGATATTGTGAATACTTGGTTTGATATATATTTATCAGAAGAGAAACATGAGGACTCCTGAAATTAGCTCAACTTTTAAACAACAATATAGTACCTAGGACTTTAGCGATCTTGATGTGTCGTGCACGAAGTAAATTAGACGAAGCAAAGGAAACCAACCTTTGTGCACAAAAAACTAAATTAGTTTTGAGGACCATTTCAGACGATGATTTCAGATGTGCAAAGGATGTCCGCTTTTACCAGTTTAACTGCTGAAACTTCGATATTTTCAGTAAAGCGACTGCCGTCTGATCTCCACAACCCGAAGGCGATATCACATACGCGATATATTTGCACATCTCAAAGTGATTTGACTTAAAGAAAAACTGAAAGAATCTCCAGAAACTTCCTGCTATGACTACTGAAATTAACTATAATCACAAAACTCTTAATTTTCATTCAGTAATCATTAAAAAAAAATGACCATTATATAACCCTGATTCACCGGCTTGTTTCTGCTAACGCTACCAATGACGCGCCACTATCAAGTTCAGTGACTCATTGAGTCAAGAGCTGACTCAGAACTACTGACGACTTACTGTTAGTACTTGAACCTATTAGGGGGTGAAAAGGTGGTTGAAATCATAAGCTGTTGTATTTTTCAAATGATACGTTTGGGAATTACATTATAATCCATAGTGAGAACGCTATAATTACTATTGTAAATGCTTAACTCTGTTTGTGTTTTATTTATTTTTATAACACTTTAAGTTATTTTCACAGGGTATACCCCAACGCGACAGACTTAAAATAACTTAAATTTTAAACTCGACTAATGTTGACACTTCCCGTGACCCAAGGGCTGGCTTTTACCTTGGCCAGAGACTAAGTATTGCCATTCAACGCGGCAATGCTGCCAGTCCCTTGGGTACATTACCAGTCGACAGCGATGACGAAGAATTTTTTGATGCTGTATTGTAATTTATTAATAGTTTTAATTAGGGTAATAGCTTTATTTTTTTTTATTTTTTTTTAACATATATAAACTAGCTCTTGACCGCAATCCCGCCTGATGGTAAGCAGTGATGCGATCGTTGATGGTAAAGCGCGCTAGTTTATTAAGAGCCTATTCACTCAAAACTGAGCGAATAGGAAAGAAGACGGCAGTTGAGCAAAGTGATGCAATGTTAAACCCAACAACACGACCAACGATGCTGCGTCAAAGGGAGATTGATCTGAAGAGCCTCCACGACCAAACTCCCAACACAACAACATTAGGCGCATCGTACCCGGCACACATCGCAACACAACTGCTCAGCCCCGTCCTCCGTACGTATATATAGTAAATAAATATGTCAACTGTACTAATGTTACCTAAACGATATATTAGTAGGTACTTAAAAATACCTAATGAAAACTAATAAGATTATTAAATTATTACACTATTAAAAAAACACAAAATATAACATGTACTTTCACGCCTTAGCGGCTAAACATATCTTGATGACATGCATACAGATAAAATATGATCGGGGATCTTAGGACTGGATACAAAAAAAAAATAATTTCCGATCTCCAAGAAAACGGTGTAAAACGGTCTCAAAAACCTAAAAAAAGCACAGACGAAGAGTAGCCAGGCTTCGGTGTTCTATTAGATGCATATTGGAGAGGGTGCGAGGGAACTGCATAATTGAATTCCCTCTTCTCCGTTCCATGATCAGACGACCCGTCATACAGCGAGTATCCACCCTTACATTGATGGAGCGAAGGATTAAATTGTAGTCTGACGGAAAGTTCGCCGCTGGCAAATTGTTCCAGCCCTTCAATGTACGCGGTATAAAAGACAAGCCGAAACGCAGTATTATTATATTCTAGAGGAAATCCTTCAAATGAAAATAGAGTCCACGTTAGCAAGACTTGCAAAAAATCATTTAAAAATGTTTTCGTTGCGCGTCAGTAGTTTTTAGAATGAAAGATAGTTTGTTTGTCACAGACTTTTTAACTATACTTAGTAAAACTGCGCAGTGCAGCACGCCCCCACCCTCTTTGAAGTTAAGCAAATATCAACTTTATTTCATAGCCAATTAAGTTTATTTCAGAGTCACTAGCACTATAGAAAAGTTATAAAAATGTTTAAACTTACAACGTAAACCAATCTTCGTTGTCTAGGAATTAAAGTTATTTTTCCGTAAACTCATCATCAACAACCTTTTTATCGCCCCACTGTTGGGCACAGATCTCCTTTCATACAGAGAAGGAATGAGCGTAATCACCACGCTTGCTCAATGCGGGTTGATGAATTCAGACTTAGTCCAGGTTTCCTCAAGATGTTTTCCTTCACCTTTTAATCAGTCATTGGTGTCCAAGTTATATAATACTTAAAAAGTTCATATAACTTTAGAAAAGTTACATTGGTACTTGCCTGATCTGGAGTCGAACCCGCACACTCATACTTGAGAGGTTGGTGTTTTAGGCCACCACGACTGTTACTAGTAACTCATATTTGTTTACAATTTTGGTAAATATGTCGCAATGTTACTATAGCGTATAATTTGCAATAATTATGGCGAAATATTTCTTCTATCCGCGACGGTTGTATGCAACATGACTGCATAAAATTAACGCTTAAATATATTGCCTAATTATTTTTATTGTACAACAAAAAGTTTTGACTCGTACGTGCAATCGTGTACTTATAAAACGTAATGTTATAAAGAGGATTTTTTTTATTTTTTGTATATTTATTCCAGGCTAAAACTGGTGATTTAAATTTTAAATAAAATTTGGCACAAAGGTAGCACATGGCCTAGATTCTTCTTCGATATTCCACAGAAGAAGCGCTGTTACCCGCTTCGCTGGTGAGAGTTCCTTTAGTCGCCTCTTAGGACACCCACGGGAGGATATGGGTTGGTACTCTTCTAAGCCCGATACCACACCGCCTAAGTGTAGGGCCTAGATTAGGACAAAAGATTTTCTTTTCTTTCCCGATACTCCCACGAGATCAAAATTAATACTGGTGAAATCGCGGTAGCAGCTTGTCATAGGTAAAAATAAGGGAGGCGTTCCTTTTTTTTTTAATACCGCACGCATACATATTTGACTGAGATTATATTTGATGTGCCCCATTAGTCTCGTAATCGCCAGCACGACTGCTGTGCATGGGGATACTGGGTTGGTTTTCCACGTCGAGCAAAGTTTTATCTATTGATATATTTTACTTTAGTAATTTCTCAGTGGAAGCCGAGAGTTTGGAATTAGGTGGTCCGCTCGTCATAAGATTGGGGTTAGCTTTACACAACAATTAATTCAAAACAATTAAAAAAATAAAGAAAAAGTATTTCGTTGTGTGTTTCATTTTATTTGACATTTTAATGAACATTAACGCCGATAAGCCACTGTAGTTACCTGGGCCCTTTTTTTAAACTTGTCCTACACTAGGAATTACTCCTGTATCGTGGGTACGTTTACAGATATTTAAGCTCACACACACAAACAGCAAGACCCGAAGCAACCACCTGTACTACTTGTACCCTCTAATCGATTTAATACTTGAGTCTCGCACATTCTTCCTTAACCTCACTATCCCAAACCTACGAGTACAACCAAACCAATTTTCCAATATTATTATAATTAAATCCCACAGTAGCGGCGTCAATGATTAATAGTCCTGAAGATAGGGGCTGTTGGCATGTAGGACGAGGCTTTCAACATGATAGGCCATTGATACGTGGGGCCGGGAGTGACTTGTAGTTTGGAAGATGGTGGGGAAACTTGGGAGTGTTACGTACGTTTTGCAACAAGCTACGCAATAAAAAGGAATGAATTCTAGTTTTTTTTTTTTTTTTTTTTTATTAAAATATAAACCAGCGCTTGACCGCAATCCCGCCTG
Organism: Sesamia inferens; assembly: GCA_037179545.1. Taxonomy (NCBI): domain Eukaryota; kingdom Metazoa; phylum Arthropoda; class Insecta; order Lepidoptera; family Noctuidae; genus Sesamia; species Sesamia inferens. The sequence continues at coordinate 1,858,754 of CM073949.1, read as the reverse complement.
ATGGCAAGCAGTGACGCAATCGTTGATGGTAAAGCGCACTAGTTTATTAAGAGCCTATTCACTCTAGGCTTGAAGACACTCAAATTGTAGTCCGACGGAAACACCGCCGCCGGCAGATTGTTCCAGTCCCTCGATGTACGCGGTATAAAGGACGAGGCGAAACGCTTCGTCCGGATCGTTGAGGTGTTAACAACATAAGGGTGGAAACTCGCCGTACGACGGGTCGTCCGATGGTGGAACGGAGATGGGGGAACCAAATCGTGCAATTCCCTCGCACACTCCCCAGAATGTATCCTATAGAACACCGAAAGGCTGGCTACTCTACGCCTGTGCTCTAAAGCGAAGCATCTATATCGAAGCATATATTATCTGTATGCAACATTATTTTTTGTTTATACTATTCCTGAATATAGTTTCTTCGGGCAGGCATCGAAAGGCGGGCGGCAGGCATTGGAAGACTGTCTTATGTAATATTGACGTTCAAAAATTGCCGATACTCAGCCTAATTTGAATAAATGAATGTTGATTTTGATTTTGTCCAGAATAAGCAACTGATTCGATTCCAATAAATTTTACAACATGTTATATTTTTCCCTAAATATATAATTTTTAAAAGGTTGCAGTGTGGTTACCGAACGCACAACACAGTTTACAGCATATCATAGTATCCTTTGATAGGATTTGGATGAAATTTGGCACACAAATGGCTTATAACCGGGAATTTAATACATACAGGATACTTTTTATTGAGATATTCTTACGAGATCGAAACTAACTCGAGTGAAACCGCGGGACGCAGCTAGTTATAATAAAATCGGCTTTTAGTCATACATATAGTCAGTTAATAATGTTCCCACTGCCGGGACACAGGCTACAGACACAGGTTCTCTTCGAGAACGAGTGAACCATAATTTACCATGCAGGCCCAGGACTTCACATGTCTTCGATTTCCTTCTAGGACATGCCCGTATAACGTGCCGCACATGTTTTTCGATTTCATACCGAAACTAAATACCTTCACCATCAACCTTTTTATCGTCCCACTGCTGGGCACAGGTCTCCTCTCATACATAGAAGGATTGAGCGTAATCACCACGCTTGCTCAATGCGGGTTGGCGATTTAAGACTTAAAATCCAGGTTTCCGCAAGGTGTTTTCCTTCACCTTCAGTCATTGGTGTCCAAGATATACTTAAAAAGTACATATAACTTTAAAAAAGTTACATTGGTACTTGCCTGACCTGGAATCGAACCCGCGCACTCATACTTGAGAGGCTGGTGTTTTAACCACTAGGCCACCACGACCTTTTTTTTAAATACCTGGTACCTGGTGGACTTTTTTATACTTAAAAGGTAAAATATTTTGTATGAATACATTTTGCCCACGTATGCCACATACTAAATGAATGATGTGATTTTTATTTCATTTTACACATATTAATTAAATATTACTTTGCATATACATAAACATTTAAAAATATAAAAAATAATAGCAATGAAAAAAGTATCAGGAACAGGGTTGAAGCTATCGGCGGTTAGGGCTCCAGGGAGAGGAACCTGACAATGCGAGATGATATAATAATTATTATTAAAAGCCTGTGATGTCACACTGCAGGGCAAAAGCCTCTCTAGTATCCTTCCTCTTTTTTCTTCGCTAGAATGCATGTACTGAAATTTTGTTTTCGATTTGCAAGGCAGTTTGAACCAACCTGTATGTTAGGTAGCTTAAAGATCTAGATACATCTACCACCATTATAATTATTACCTGTTGGTGCAGTGCGCAGGCGTGTACCTACTTACACGTGCCAACTAACGCATCGGACTCACTATGACCTCTACAAATCACAACACCATCTGCAATACTCCCCTGTTCTTAAAGACATGGTGTAAATATTGTTAAAATATTGAGTTTGTGATTTTATAGTACATACATACTCCTTACATGTAAAGAATTTGAACTTATTTTATTTCTACGTTGACTCTATAATGTCATGTCTGTCTTCTTGTAATTGTTCTGTCCGTGACGATATCTAAATAAATGTTTCCAAGTTCTTTTAGCTGTTTCCTTCAATATTTCATCATGGCAGCAGAGGTCCGTGGTTAGGAAAGAAATGTAAATACTGCTGAAGCGTGGAGAATGTAAAACTGAAGAAACAGTTATTCCACAAAAAAAAATATTTGGAGTAGGAAACAATTGACGAGCTGAACTTGGATGATGATGGAAGGTAAGGAAGAATTTAAAATACCTATTTTCGATGGCACTGATTACGAGAAGTGGAAGTTTAGATTGAAATTATTACTAGAATTGAAAAACTGTAAGAAAGTTATAGAACAGGAAGAAAGAGATAAAGAAATAGCAGAAAATGAATGGAGAAAAATGGATTTAAAAGCACAAAACTATATTGTGAATAGTATTGGAAACTCGCAGATAGATATCGTGATATCTGAAAAAAATGCCTTTCAAATGATAAAGAAATTGGATGATTTATATATAGTAAGGGGATGTGCAAACAAGTTGTTGTTAAAGAGAAAGATACTCGAGTTAAAATATAGTGACGGAGATCCTTTAGAATTTTTCCAAATTTTTGAAAAGCAGATTAATGACTTAAAGAGTGCAGGAGAGCTGGTGAGTGAAGAGGATAAATTAAATTACTTATTGCTAACACTACCACAGAAGTACGAATATCTAGTTAACATTGTTGATGCGATGCCGAAAGAGAAACAAACAGTAGAGTATGTCAAGTCAAAAATTATTTTAGACTACAAGAAGAATGAAGGTGGAAGTAAAGTAGAAACTGAACAAAGCTTTGCCAGTACTAGTGATAACAGTCGTAATGATAACTGCTATGCATGTAACCAAAGAGGTCATTTCAAGAAGGACTGCCCGAAACTAAGAAATAGAGGTGGATTTAATAGACGTGGTAATCGAGGAAGAGGACGGAAACATAGAGGTGGAAATGCATTTAATGTAGAGGTAATGACAGCTGGAACACAAGAAACAGATACCATAGAGTGGCTATTAGATAGCGGATGCACCGATAACATTGTCAATGACATCAAATATTTTTCCCAGTACGAAACGCTTGAGAACCCTATAAATATAAAGGTAGGAGATGGATTTTGTCTTAAAGCTGAAAAGATTGGAAAAGTGAGTATGATTTGTAAAGTAGGTTTCAAATCGATTAAAATTGACATAGATAATGTATACCTTGTACCAAATATGAAAAAGAATTTACTTAGTGTCTCAAGTATTGTAAATAAAGGTAATATGGTAAAGTTTGATCGCAATAATACAAAAATATATAATTGTCAAAGAAGGTTGATAGCTATAGCGAAGAAGGAAAATAAATTGTTTGAGTTATCAGGTAAGATTTTTTATAATAAGAAAAATATTGCTTATCAGGGTGGTAAAGTAATTTCAATGAAAGAGAAATGGCACCGTATGTTAGGACATCCAAATTTTTATAAATTAAAAGAGATGTGTAGGCATAACGTTTTAGATGGTCTGCCAGAAAATTTAGATGCAGGGTATATGCATTGTGAAATTTGTTTGAGAAATAAAATGACAAATTTACCTTTCTCTAATAATAGAACACGTGCTACGCAACCGTGTGAGATTATTCATACTGATGTAAACGGGCCAATGAGGACAACGGGATATAAGGGACAGAGATATTTTGTTTCTTTTGTAGATGATTATAGCCGACATGCGTATATTTGTGTAATAAAAAATAAAAGTGATGTTTTTGAATGTTTTAAGACATATGTAGAATTAGCGCAGACACAGACTGGTAATCGTATTAAGGAAGTGAGGTGTGACAACGGTGGTGAGTACATTAATAGAAGGTTTTTTGATTTTGCAAAAGAAAAAGGATTCTTTATCAAGCCCGCGCCAGCGAATACACACGAATTGAACGGCGTGGCGGAACGCTACAATAGATCAATTATGGACAGAGCGAGATGCCTGATGTCTGAATCGAAGCTAGAAAAAAGGTATTGGCCTGAGTTTGTCATGACAGCAGCATATTTAGGTAATAGACTTTTAACGAATACGTTAGAAAAGAAGACGCCATATGAATTGTTTACTGGTAGAAAACCAAATGTTAGAAATTTAAAACTGTATGGCAGTAAATGTTTTGTACGTGTTCCCGAAGAAGTAAGATCATCGAAGCTAAATCCAAAAAGTCAACAAGGATTTTTGGTAGGTTATACAGACACGGGTTACAAAATCTTGATAGATGGAAAGGTTATAATTTCAAGACATGTAAGATTTATAGAAAATGATATAGAAGAAGAAAACATTATTAGATTTAAAACTTGTGATGAAGGAATAACAAATGAAGAAGACGAAGAGTTCTTTGACGTCACAGAAGGGACAGATGAAAGTGAGGATAAACAGGATGATAAAACTGAAGATACCTGTGTAGAGAGTATTGCTGAAAATCGCCCTAGAAGAGAAGTGAAATTGCCAAAAAGGTTTAAAGATCACGTAGTATATGTTAACAATGCAGTAGTACCAGCTACATATAACGAAGCAATAAATTGTCCAGAAGCAAGGAAGTGGAAAAGTGCTATGGAGGATGAAATAAATTGTTTAGAAAAGAACAAAACTTGGGAAATAGTTAAAGAACCGAAAAATAAACAAATAATTGATGTAAAATGGATCTACAGGATTAAGTCAAACGGAAAATACAAAGCTAGAGTTGTGGCTAGAGGATTTCAGCAGTGGTATGATGAAAATGAAGATACTTATTCACCGGTGGCGAGATTAACTACTACGAAAGCACTTTTATCTATTGCTTGTGTTAGAGGATGGCAAATACATCAGATGGATGTAGAAACAGCTTTTCTAAATGGATCCATAAAATCAGAAGTATATATTTATCCGCCGGATGGCTATGAGATTGGAAAGAATAAAGTGTGCAAGCTTCAAAAAGCTTTATATGGGTTAAGAGAAAGCCCTAGAGATTGGTACGATTGTTTTAATGAGTATATGTTAAAAATTAATTTCAAAAGGTCGAATTATGATTATTGCTTATACACAGGAAGTGTCAAAGGCTTTGATATTTATGTATGTCTTTATGTTGATGATATTTTGATCATGTCAGAGGATATAAATTCGATAAATGAAGTAAAAAGATTGTTGAATATACAGTTCATAATGAAAGATATGGGAACTGTTAAAGAATATCTTGGGATTGACATAGAATATGACTGGTCGAAAAGAAAAATGTCACTAAGTCAAAAGAAGTATATTGAGCAGCTGGCAGAAAGGTATAAAATACAGGAATGTAAATATAAAACACCAATGGAGCAAAACTTGAAATTAGAGTCCAGTAAAAGTGTAAATTCAGATACAAAGTACCGAAGTTTGATAGGTGCACTACTATATGTCGCTAGTGGAACAAGACCAGATGTAGCGTATAGTGTTAATTATTTAAGCCGTTTTCAAAACAGCTATTGTGAAACTCATTATAAATATGCACTCAGAGTATTAAAATACTTGTATGGAACAAAAGAGATGAAATTACAATACAATAAATATTTTAATGAATATATGGATGCATATGTTGATGCTGATTTTGCTGCGGATATAACTGATAGAAAGAGTACAACGGGTATAATTATTAGATTGTTTGATAATCCTATTTATTGGAAATCTCAAAAACAAAAGATTGTATCAAGGGCTTCTACTCATTCTGAATACTATGCATTGGCAGATTGTGTTGAGGAAGTGTTACCAATAAGAGGTATATTATTTGAATTAGGAATTAGATTAGATAAACCTATTAAAATTTATGAAGACAATACGGGAGCCTAATCTCTCTCTAAAAATGGAAAGTTTTGTAAAAATTCAAAGCACATTGATGTTAGTTATCATTTTGTATGCGATTATGAAAAACAGGGTGTTATAAATGTCTGTAAAATAAACACTGAAGATCAGTTAGCTGACATTTTTACAAAGTCTTTAGGTAGAATTCGTTTTGAAAAGTTAAGAGCACTAATTTGTGTCAAATAGAAATATGATTGACAACTTGTGTTTGTTTAGAGAGTTAGAAGATTTTATAGGTGATTGTTATGTTATTATTATAATGATAATTGTTCATTAAGTACTATAAAATCAAGGAAGTGTGTTAAAATATTGAGTTTGTGATTTTATAGTACATACATACTCCTTACATGTAAAGAATTTGAACTTATTTTTTTTTACGTTGACTCTACAATGTCATGTCCGTCTTCTTGTAATTGTTCTGTCCGTGACGATATCTAAATAAATGTTTCCAAGTTCTTTTAGCTGTTTCCTTCAATATTTCATCAAATATTTTACAGCGCCACGCTAATAAAAAAGAAATTAAGAATTTATTGACTAACAAACAATTTTTTTTATTAAATTAATTATAAACTAGTGCTTGACCGCAATCCCGCCTGATGGTAAGCAGTGATGCAATCGCTGATAATAAAGCGCACTAGTTTATTAAGAGCCTATTCACTCTAGCCTTGAAGACACTCAAATTGTAACTCGACGGAAACACCGCCGCTGGCAAATTGCTCCAGTTCCTCGAAGACGAGGCGAAACGCTTCCAAGCGCTTCCAAGCGCAGTTCCATTTGTGCGTCTCCACGCACAAATGGAACTAGCACCAACCCAAATTTGGCTACAGTAGGAGTAATGCAACCAGATTTGGGTTGGTGCTACAAAATGCCACCTGGTAACTTTGGATTCGGTGGAGAAGCGTGAAAAAACTAATTGGCCACGCTGGTTTGCTTCAAAATGGTCTCCAAAGCCTGAAGCACAGGGGAAGAATAGCCATCCTGTCAGTGTTCTATAGCATGCATTTTGGAGAGTGTGCGAAGGAATTGCATGATTTTATTCCCCCATCTCCGTTCCACCATCGGACGACTCGTCGTACGGCGAGTTTCCACCCTTATGTTGTTAACACCTCTACGATCCGGATGAAGCGTTTCGCCTCCTCCTTATATCGCGTACATCGAGTGACTGGAACAATTTGCCAGCGGCGGTGTTTCTGTGGGACTAAAATTTAAGTGTCTTCAAGGCTAGACTGAATAGGTTCTTAATAAACTAGCGCGCTTTACCATCAACGATTGCATCACTGCTTACCATCAGGCGGGATTGCGGTCAAGCACTAGTTTATAATTTATAAAAAAAGAGTGTCAGTGATTCACAACTGGAAAGTCATAATGACGCCAGGTTTCTCGTAGATTACGAAACTTGTCAAGATCAATCATTGTGAGATCACTGACCATTCTGACACTATTTTAATAGCAGATTAGGGCCTGAGAAAAAGTATCTTGACAGACAGACGTATAACAAAGTGATCCTTTAACGGTTCTGTTTTTCTTCTGAGGTACGGAACCCAAAAACGTGGTAGGTAAGTATTTAATGATAGAAGGAACGATAATCTTTTAGATTTTCGACTTATTCGTAGAAACTTAATATTAGTAATTTATGGAGACTAAATAAAATCTTTTATTAGGACCTAGTATCTAAGAAAATCTAGCATGCTAAATCCTGATTTACTACTGGCGAAAAATCGATTAAAATGTTAGGTATTAACTTTGATTACAAGACCTTGTAGTGGCTTTCAACTTATAGTAATAACTTGTACATAAATTATGTAGCTAACATGTACCTACTTCTTCCTCTCCCGAAATGGTGAAAATAATGTGAATAGTTAATGGCAACGTTAAAATAAACATGCATATAAATGAACATCAAATAATACCCATACTGCTTTTCTAAGAAAAATATTGAACATCATCTTTAATATAATGAATGTCGCTTTTTCTGAACCAAATTAAATTAAAAACTAACATTTTGCCCCCTTATTCATAAACGCTGCTTAAAGTTAAGTAGTGATTAGCGATTCTTTAACCTTACATTTTTCACATTTTAACGTCACTTAACTTTAATCATTCTTTATGCATAAACCCCTTAAACTCTGTGGCGTTTATTCATAAAGGATAATTTAAGGTATGTGATGTTAAAAAGTCAAAAATGTATGGTTAAAGAATCGCTAATCACTAGTTAACTTTAAGCAGCGTTTATGAATATGGGGGTTGGTGTGTTACATTAACACATTACAAGAAGATACAATTAGATACAAAAAGAACATAAAACTAATATTTTCTTTATACAAAATAAATAACAAACTACTTTCAAAATACAGTGCGAAGTGGAAACGCAACTAATTTCGTCGTAAAGTCTGTGGCAAAAGATGAAAATACAGTTCCTGCTGCATATTAACGATCTGCTGATGCCCGGCATCTATTATGCACATGAAAGCACAGTTGTGGTGAGATACCTGCCGGATGCTCAGGCTAGTAAAATAGCAATCCGGTCCGAAAGAGAAGCCATGGTAGAGCGTACGAGTGCTGCACCACAGGCAGTCTCCGAATGGGAGCGAATCTTGTGGCATTCAACATCACCAAAATACAAGCGCCGCCAAAATAAGCCCGTTCACCTTGGCTCCTACTTTTTGGAATGTATCCGTGGACTGCACCGACCACCTTCAGCTTTCGGGAGTTGAGATTTCCTCGAACCTGAACTTTGGGCGGTTATTGAGTCGAAAGCCAGCGCCGCTGGCACATTCGGGGGACTGTAACGATTTACATAAATTAAGTGTCTTCAAGGCTAGACTGAATAGGCTCTTAATAAACTAGTGCGCTTTACCATCAACGACTGCATCAATGCTTACCATCAGGCGGGATTGCGGTCAAGTACTAATTTAAATTACTTTATAATTAGGTACAAAAAAGAAATTACTTATCGCTCTGCTGGCTCGACTCTACGTTAAGTCGGGGTATGCAAATGACCATATAATTAAACAAACCATTTTAATGCATCCATCAGGAAAATATATTGTGAATATGTATAGAGCTTTCAATCAATCTGTCCACACTGTTCCCAAGTAGGTATAATGGGGTCAGCTTCCAGTCTAAGTAAATGCAGCTGAATACCAATCTATACTAATATAAATAAAGCTGTAGAGTTTGATTGTTTCAACGCGCTATTCTCAGGAAATACTAGTGCGATTTGAAAAATTATATTTGTGTTGGATAGCCCATTAGTCCAGGAAGGCTTTAGGCTATCACGCTGCGACCAATAGGAGCAGAGCATATAACAAAAACATATCGAAACCTACGCGGGTAAAACCGCGGGACGGAGCTAGTCCTTTATATAAAGGATAGCATAAAGTTTATATAAAGGATAGCATCAACTTTAACTGTTACTTTTACGGTTTGAAGTTTATATACATTATTTGAAATGAAGCGAAGAACTTTCGTAGTGCCTTGAGCTTGAGCAAGTCTAGTGTTTGGCCGCTTCAAACTGCACAAGGTCATTTAACATCGTGTATAAAGAATAATTTGATAGTGGTTCTTTTAATGCTTATTATTCTGATAATTTTAGCACCATCCTTGATAAAATAAATCAAGGTCAAATGAGAATGCCGATTCTTGTAATAGAAACGTTATAAATCTAGTCGTGATCTTAGGTGATTTTCGCCTACAGCTCATCCAACATACCTACTGTAGATATACCTAAATTTCCAGCTGAATCCCACTGAAGGCAAATATATTTAGGATACTTTTGCACGCACGCTCTAAATATTAAGAGAAGATAATAGAACGAAGACAAGAGGACCTTAGCACTTTTCGTGAAGACCAGTAATGAGGAAAATCCCACAAGTTAAATAAAGCAATGATGAAATCAGTGAATGATGACACGATTAGAAAGGGATGACAATCGAGATAATGAGTAATACAGAAGAAAATAGAAGAAGAAGAAATGTGGATGAAAAAACATGTTATTTCTAATTAATACATTGAATAAGGGCAGATGGGTCATGAGATAGTGAACAGCAGACAATATTTAAAGACATAATAAGGAATAGAAGATAGACAATCATAAATGTTAACTTCTTAACATCGAATCAATACATTTATTCTTTAAAGGATTGCAAAAAGATATTCGTTTAATTAATGTACATAATTTGGTTACCATAATACTCATGGGTTTCCGTACTAAAAGTATGTTTTTAGATTCTTATGATAAAATGTGACCCTTGAAAAGTAGAGCACGGAGCTGCTAAGTTTATTATGGTATATACTTATATATTGTATTTTTAGGATTGGAATTAGGTTTATTATAATAATAATAGTTTTAACGTATTATAATATAATTTACTGTACATGAAAACCTTTTCAGAATTCATCACGGTAACGTCATATTTAGCAGTTGCTGTAATAATGCTAATACTAGAATAAATAATAATACTAAATACTTACTTAATATTTAGGTGATAAAAATCCAATTTATAACCACACAACTCGCACTATAATAGTATTTTCAATTACAAAACAGTTATAAGTCACTACTATAGTTCACATTTTTGCTAATATTTTACAAAAACACCCATTTTAGACGTCGTCATTTCAATTTTATTTTGAACACGTAATATAAAACGTAAATTGCCACCATTTTAAATTTTCTGGCGCGAAAATTAATATTAGCTGTCATTTTTGAATTTTAATTCCACTCACACACACGCATACACATCAATTTAAAATTTACAGGTTAAATATTGTTTTCTTGTGAAAAAAGTACGAATGAAGGTTAAATTCCAAATTCTCTCCCATAATGCGAAAATTTTGCATTTTTAACACTTTTAGCACCAAAAATCACACATTAAAAGTATTTTATACACACATATTTTGTTGTTGGCATGTTTTTGGTATTTTATTATTAAAAAGTATTGTTTATTATTGTTTTGTTTCCAGTTTCTAAGGCTACGCTATGTCTTACAAGGCAGTTGTGTTACAACTGACCATTGTGTGAAGAAATGGGGGGCGAGTGGGTGGCCCAAGGGGGTGTGCTGTTAATCACATGGGGTGGAATAATTTTGTTTTTTAATTACGCCAAGGTGCGTTCGGCAACGGATTTTACTGTTATTGGCGTTATTTTAGGTTACGATGTCATGTTTGAAAAATACTTGACATATGATGTGTTTATACAACCTACATTGTATTTATTAAAGGACTATTTTAGGACCAGGGATCTTTTATGAGGCTTGAACCAAAAAGGTTGCATACCTTTTTGGTTTTAAAATAGGCAGAAAAACTCTGCATTTTTTATGCTGAAAGGAATGAGTTATTAAAATACACAGTTCCTTAGTAAAGTTAACTCAATACTTTTCGAAACTTTGTAGGTATAAGTGCATACGAGTATTTAAATAATATTGTCAATTAAAAGTTTCGCATTGGGTGAATTTACTAGACATAGTTGAACGATGTAAGACCGCGGTGCGTGGCTGGTTCACGCTAGTTTTATTATAGGACGGTGAGCAGAGTTCTATGGCAGTATTGTAAGATATGTTTGTTGTTTATTTTGTGCTAACGGAGATACATCTTCTGTTGCTTTTTATATACCACATTACTCTTCCTGAAACACAAATATCAGAAACAAGTCTGTAGGTAGTGACGTCACATACGATCAACCACGCAACCACGAATGTTGTTGAACATGATAGTTTAATTACATTCATTACGTTATTTAAGTTGTGAACAAATCAAATTTTTCAAATATATGAAGTAATGGATTTTCTATATTCTTCAAACTTATTTAAAAAAAAAACGAATTATTCCGTCAATCAGATTTCCAAAAAAATACTAGAGACGTATTTTCTCTTTTTCTCATATACTGAAACAAAAAATGAAGATGACATAGTGCGTTGAAAACTCGTGTGAAGTCACTGCACGCTACACTGTTTACCGAGCAGTGACGTCACCAGCCACCACTCCGGATCTTCGATGCCTTTTATATTTGTCATTTTTTATTGATTTGATAAAACAAAATATACGTATACAATATTTTTCTACATATAATCTGAATGACGGACTAAATAGAATAATTTTTTTTTACCCAGGAAACACCCCTATTAGGGTGCAACTGAATGATGTCCAAAATCAAAATCAAAGCATTTATTTCAAATAAACCAGTTACAGGCACTTTTGAATTGTCAGAAGGTCGGTCAGTCAGTAAGGTGAAGCTAGTCGCCCATTCCAAAGAGTAGGTACCTATGGAGTAGAACGGGCAAGAAACTCCATGGACACTCTTTTAAATTATCAAGCTATTGATACAAATATTTGATTACATCATTCATTTTGAAATCAATCGTGTGAGAACGATGCAGAAATATATTGTACGCTGAGAGCGTCCATTATGGAAAAAAAAACAACAATTCAGAATTTAAAATACGCCGTAGCAGCTAAGAGATGACCAGTCCCCTCTGACGGCGTCCGTTCACGAACATGACGTATGGATCAGCATCATTCAGCTCAACCATAGTGAAGGGAACCTAATGACCCAACACACACGCCACCACCAGCGAGACATTTGAGTGAGCATGACATACTCTCAACAGCCACAGCACTATCAAGTCAATAAACGACTAACCCAACAAATAGATGCTTTACAGCAAGTAGATCGTGCTCACACGTGTTCCATGCAATTATACAATACTAGGAAATTGAATCTACACAATGCAAAGACAGTTTTGTCCAAGGTTCAGCAGCTCCAACGGTGTTCCCGAATGCTAAGTTTAGCTCCTGTGTAGCTGCACCAGTGCCGAATACCCCTGTCAGCGATGCAATTCCGTAACGTATAATGCCTGGCTACATAGTGTGTACTGGCTTTGAGTTAAAAAAAAAAAACAAACAATTGCAAATTTAAACTACAAGAGGAAAAATCAAAGAACAATCAGTGTAAGCATAGAAATCGGACGCAGCTCAAGCCCAAGCCTTTTTGTCGTCAATATAATCTTTAACACTATAAAATGCTTTCTGACACAACTTACGTTTAATGAAGGATTTGAATTTATTCAGGCTCAGATCTTGAACCACCTCTGGAAGCCTATTGTAAAAATGTATACATTGGCATCTAAAAGAGCCACCTATTTTCTTGAGCCTTGTTGTAGGTACAATAAATTTGTGCTTGTTCCTAGTATTTATATTATGGACATCACTGTATTTTTTATACAATTTTATATTTTTATGAGCATACAAAAGATTTTCATAAATATATTGAGACGGCACGGTCAGTACATTAATTTCTTTAAATTTTTCTCTGAGAGAGTGTCTTGGACTTAATTTATAAATTGCACGAACAGCTCGTTTCTGCAAAACAAATATTGTCTGAATATCAGTGGCATTTCCCCACAACAGAATGCCGTACGACATTACGCTATGGAAATAGCCAAAGTACACTAAACGGGCCGTCTCAATATCAGTCAAATTACGAATTGTTCTAACTGCGTATGCAGCAGAACTTAGTTTTTTTGACAATTTTTCTATATGGGGACCCCATTGAAGCTTAGCATCCAGAGTTATACCCAAGAACACTGTGCTGTCTTCAGATTCCAATTCTTCGCCCTTTATTAACACTTTAGTTTTCACCTGCCTAACGTGAGGAAGAGTAAACTTAATGCATTTGGTTTTTTTCTCGTTTAAGAGTAAATTATTAACATTAAACCAGTGGACTACTTTGGAGATCGCGCTATTTACATCATCAGTGACCTGCTGCTGACGTTTAAGTTTAAATAAAAGTGAAGTGTCATCTGCAAACAACACTATATCGTGATTATCCTTTATGAGGTACGGCAGGTCATTAATGTAAATAAGAAACAAAAAGGGACCAAGAATTGACCCCTGTGGGACTCCCATTGTTACTAAAGATCCGGAAGATCTTTTTCCATTAACGTCAACGCTTTGAATCCTACCACTCAAGTAGGATGTAATAAGATCCAATGCAGAGTTCCTGATCCCGTAGTGGCGGAGTTTCCCGATTAACGTCTCGTGAAGAACGCAATCGAATGCCTTGGACAAATCACAAAAAATGCCCAAGGCATCGCATTTATCCTCCCATGCATTGTAGATATGTTATAGAAGTTCAACACCGGCATCAGTAGTTGAACGACCCCTTGTAAAACCGAACTGTCTGCTATGTAATAATTTATGTTTATTAAAAAAACTTAGCATTTGGTTTAAAATTAATTTCTCAAAAATTTTACTAAAGGTAGGTAGTACAGAAATAGGTCTATAATTTGTGGGGTCTGATGTACTGCCTGATTTAAACAAAGGTATTATCTTACTATTTTTCATGAGATCAGGAAACTCTCCACAGTCAATACAAGTATTAAAGATAACCGCTAGAGTGGGTGCCACAATATCAATAATAGACTTCGCAACTTCCACCGAATGACCCCATAGGTCAGCAGTCTTTTTTATATTGAGAGTGTGAAAGATTTTAATTATATCTTTACTGGTAACATATTCAAAATTAAATTCCGAATTACAAACATTAACATTTTCTTTAAGCAAAGACTCAGCAACAGAAGGTGATGAGTTTAGGGATTTAGTAGTTAAAACTGGAATATCCGAAAAGAAATTTTCAAACACCTCAGCGACTTGCGAGTCTGATTTTATTATGTTGCCATTAACAGTCAGGCTATAGTCAGTATTTCTATCACTGGACCTTCCCGTTTCACTATTAATAATTTTCCAAGTCGTTTTAATTACATTACTACTGTTTTTTATCTTTGAACTCAAGTAACGTGACTTGGCCATATAGCAAACTTGTTTAAATAATTTTGAGTATTTTCTAACATACAAATTAAATTCAACAGTGTTAATATAAGTCCTCTCATTGTACAGTTCATAAAGCCGAGTTCTACTTTTATGAATACCTATGGTAGCCCAATCAGAGAAAGATGCATTACTATTAATAGAGATAGTCTTGGGAACAAAGGTGGAATCAAAATGCTTACAATATATATTAAAAAAATTATCATAGAGATGATTAGGATCAGCATTAACATAACTGGATAAGACTGGCACTTTATTGATGAGATTAAATCTAAAAACCTCCAAAAAGCGTTTATGGGTAATCCGAAATTATTTTCGTAAATCGGATTTATGAATTTCAAGAATAGTTCGTTCAGCCACTGCACCTAAGAAAGTTTCATTAATTCCATCCTTTCCTAGTTATGTAGAACCAGCACCCTAATTGCGTAACAAGTTATTACTATCAGTTGGAATCATTTCGAAGCATATTGCTAATCCATTGATCTATATGTTAAAAAACAACGTAAATAACGCAATCGATGTTGTACTGAACTGTCAAAATGAAACGCATTGCTAGCGATTGACTTTATGGTGTCATACACACGGTCAACATAGAGACTTCACCCCACCTCCACACTTTCCTCCATTTTCAAAATATAAACAAAAAGTTATTGGAAAACTTTAATTCCTACACAACTAACTTCAGTTTACGATACAACTTAAAACATTTTTATAACTATTTCAATAGTGCTCGTCGATCTGAAATCAATTTAACAGTCATTTAAATAAAGTTGATATTTGTTTAAATTGAAATAGTGGAGGTAAACAGCACTGCGCACTTTTACTAAACCTATCTCCATGTCATTCAAGTCCATCTTACCATATAACGAGGGTTAAGTAACAAAATCCCAACGATCGCACCTTCACCACCAGTAGGCCTAGTATGAGTTTTCAATACGAATCTCGTTCGATCGTATCGAGCGCGTTTGGCGCTCTCATTGGTTGAGAGTTCTTCCGACCTTGAAGCGGGCCAATCGCTGAGTCAAACGCGCTCGATATCGGCGAACGAGTTTCGTAATGAAAACTCATACTAGGCCTACTGACCGTCAACGGGCCAAACGATCAAGTTACGCTACACTTGCTCTGTTTGGTCGGAGGATGGGTGAACATTTTTTCAAACTGGAATATACGTTAAGCCGTGGGTTACTGCTGCCATTCGTAGATTTTTGACAGTCGTTTAGAACCACCACACACCAACCAGTAACCTGAAATTCTTACAACCTGTGTTATACCAAGCCGTTTCGTATTACCCGGTAACTGTGGTACTCAAGTAGGCAGTCGTTCCAAGTAAAG
This sequence comes from Sesamia inferens, assembly GCA_037179545.1. NCBI lineage: Eukaryota > Metazoa > Arthropoda > Insecta > Lepidoptera > Noctuidae > Sesamia > Sesamia inferens. The sequence goes on along the minus strand of CM073949.1, from coordinate 1,842,765 downwards.
AAATAAAAAATCGCACAAACAAAACGCACATTACAACTACATAAATAATAAAATCAGAAATCTCGTACTCAAAACACGAAAACTTAAAAACAATGTTGGCTTGATGTCAAAGCCAGGGTAAGGTATAAGAGGCTGGTGTTTTAACCACTAGGCCGCCACGACTATGTGTGTGTGGGTTCGATCCCAGGTCAGGCAAGTACCAATGTAAGTTTTCTCAGTTATGCTTATGTACTATCTAAGTAGGTATATCTTGGACACCAAGGACTCATTATAAGGTGAAGGAAAACATCTTGAGGAAACCTGGATTTTAAGTCTGAAATTACCAACCCGCATTGAGCATGCGTGGTGATTACGCTCAATCCTTCTCTGTATGAGAGGAGACCTGTGCGCAGCAGTGGGACGATAAAAAGCTTGATGATTCAGATGTTTTTTTTTTTTTTTGCTTTGCACCTACAATATTGTGTAAGAAGCATTCAAAATTGCAATATATAAATTAATTTTATCTTCTTCCGTTAATGTTCCTAATCCTATTCAATCGTAAATGAAGCTTCAAAAAATTCTCTTACAAGCAATTTGGAAGAAATTTTTGGATTGTAAAAATAATCTAGGACATGACACACATAGGTACATTTGTAAATCCGCCACTGCTTGAGTATCATAGTAATTTATTTTCGGTAGTAAAATTCGATCTCCAGTCAAGTTTATTAAGCATAACACAAGTAATTTATTCTAATAACGTTGTTTTCAGGGCCGCGTTTAAAATGGAACCTTGTGTTGAAGGATGTAATCAGTGTTATGACGGCTGTGTGAGCCTTCATTACAATATTTCTGTTTCGACCACTTCATTATTAAGTTATAAATGATGATCGAATCATTTTATTATAGGCAATTTGCATAACATTACTCTTGTATATCCCAGACGGATAGGTAGAGTCCCAAGTGATGGTAGTGAGAACGACTTCAAGTTTTAAACTGATGTTTCCTTTATCAGTGACAGTTTTATTGTGTCTTAAAACAACTGAACAACAAACAAAAACATAGGTACCTAGTATAAAGTTTATTTTATTGTTACTATCAGTCTATGACTCCCATGATTGCCGGTAATAAAAGATTTTTTTATTAATCTGTACATAATTCTTTTGGCAAAGAAAATGATGTTGCCTTATGTCAAATTCTACAAAATTTCTTGGCCTCCAGATTGATAAAAATCTTAACTGGAAAGAACATATTGAGATTTTATGTAAAAAACTTAGTATATCCGCATATGCCTTACACACTCTTTCATTTTCCTTATATACGGATGCTTTACTTATAGCGTACTATGGTTTAGCAGAATCCCATTTACGCTATGGGCTAATATTTTGGGGAAACTCTACGGAAAAAGAAACAGCATTCAAGTGTCAAAAGAGATGTTTACGGGCGATGTTTAAACTTGAAAAGACCGATAGCTGCATGCCCTATTTTAAAAATTACAAGATTTTGACTTTGCCGTGCTTGTACATTTTGGAGGTTGCTGTGTTTGTTAAGTCGAATGCACGTTACTATAAGCGTCTAGGCGACATATTCCCACGTAATAGACGTGATAATGGCCAACTTTGTCTCCAATCCGCTAAGACGAGCCTTATGCGCAAAAGCATATATTGTATGGGTCCAGTCATCTATAATAAAGTACCCAAAAGTTGGAGAGAACTACCTCTATCAATATACAAAAACAAACTTCGTACTTTTTTGACCGCCAGAGCATATTATAGTATTAATGAGTTCCTCAATGAAAAGATTTTTTTTGACATAAACAATTAATTGACTTCATTTTGACTGACATAAATAATAATAATATTGATTTAATTGATAATTCTATAATATATTAGTAAATAAGTATGAAAACGTTTAATATTGTGATATTTTTTCTTTAGATTGTTTAACTCTAGTATTTTGCACGTCATATTCTGACAAACGTGTTGGAGCTTAACATTATTTATCACCATGTATCGTGGCGAAGGGTGAAATTTTGACAAAGGGAAGCCGGTCCAAAAAAATAAACACTAAACACTTACCTACTGCAGGATATCTTGGAGGAGGCCTTCAGATAAGAATAATATCAAAAGCCCCACCTTCACCATACAAAAAAGGACTGATGATTTGATAACAAATTATTAATATCCGTAAAACCCGTACTGCTTCAAACAGATTTCGAATCAGAAAATAACAAACACGGAAAACAAAACATTTTGTTCAGTTTGCAACTGCCTGTCATCCATGTATATTTATCATATAACGACGCGTGAAAATGTTTAAAAAATCCATCTCGCCTTTTGCAATCAATAATCATATGTGGGAGTGCTCGACCTAACTGAATAACATGCTTCTTGTATGCATAACTTAGTTTTGAAAATAAAGTTTCTTTTGTAAGCAGGTAGTCTGTTGAGCAGCACTCCTATATGAATTAAAGCCATAAGCCATAATCCACAGTATTTAACCAAATCTGCGATTAAATTACCTTACAGAATCAGTCACAGTTTAAATAACACAAATTTAAAATATAACAAACGAAAAACTCACGCACCAGTGGTATAGGAACACATACTAACAATAATTTATTTTCAACTAAACGAAATGGAACACGAAAATATGCCAAAATAAAAAGAATATGACTTGCGAAGGATTTCATTATAACGCTAATTCTTTTTAATTTTGTCGTGTTTCCTTTCTCGTAGTGGCGTGGTTTCTTTGTCTCTTTCTAATAGAGGAGAGGAGAGAACTGCAAGCCGTTTGGTATTAGCCTATATTTATCAAGTTTTACCGACGGTTAGCGAGCATTAGAAAGAGATGGTCTGACACGCTCTGTCTCTTTTCGCCTCATAGTAAAACGTTGACCGAGGTAAGCTGTAATTCGTCGAGTTGCCTTCAATGTAATGTACGAAAAATTGAAGCGCTGATTAATTTACGACTATAAAATGAAATGTGATACTTAGGGTATTGCTAAGAATTACTATTGCTATTGTAAATCGCGCAGGCATTTGATTAATAATACTTTGTTAATGAAATAGAATGTAAATACTTTTGTATGAATATGGAACTGATTTTTGAAAGGTAACCCGGTGGGAATCGGCTTGTATGGACTCTTCGCCACTGCCATGTATGCACTTTTTATGTATGTACACACACATGTTTATGCAAATAAAATCTTATCTTAAATCTGTGACTAAAATCTTTCTAAAAATTACATTCAAATGTAAGCCTTTGAATGTGAGTAAATTAGTACGGGCCTTGTCTCTGTGACAATGAGAGGACCATAATTCACCATGACCTCGGCAGAATTACGGCAGGTTGGGAGATAGCCGTACCCGCGACCCCCGGTGCGGCGTAGGTGTGAGATGGAACACCACGACAGTTTTTAGTCAGTAAGAGTCTGACAGACACCAGCCCCAAGTAGGATCTTTCAACCTAAAAAAAGTTTGGTAGATAGTTAGTCATTATTAAGCATATTACTCTTTTTTTTAAATAATTATAAACTAGTGCTTGACCGCTATCCCGTCTGATGGTAAGCAGTAATGCAATCGTTGATGGTAAAGCGCGCCAGTTTATTGAGCCTATTCACTAAAAAATCTTAGTGAATAAAATGGAAGACGGCAGTTGAGCGAGGTGATACAATGTCCAAGGTGTGCAAAACCCAGCAACACGACCAACGCTGCGTCAGAGGGAGATTGATCTGGAGACCCTCCACGACCAAACTCCCGACACAACAACATTTGGCGCATCGTACCTGGCACACATCGCAACACAACTCAGACCTGTCCTCCGTACGGCTTCACCAGACATAATGCGGAACATGACGAATCGCTTCGCGCCAAGACTTTATCTGGTATGTAGTAACTTATGCCGTCAGCCGATGTTATGGCTTACCACCGAAAGAAACTTTACACATACCATCACCCCCTTCATACAGGTAGTACACTCTTCACGCACGTGCTGCATCCTAGATTCATTTTTACTTATACTGTCTGTCTGGGGGAGGCTGACCCTTAATAATAAGCAATTAAGGTCAGTAACCGATATTAATTAATATTATTTAGGCGCTGCAATCTTTTAGCAGGTACTTACATTATCTTGATAAGCAGTCTGTTATTAATTCCGCATGATGGGTGCGCCTCTCAAAGTAATAGAGAACACGAATTGCCTTAATGTTTAAGCTATACCCGGGGTTTTATAGCTTGCGATACGATTTGAGGATATAAAGAACAGCTGTGGTTGTCAACAACAAAATTACGCCAGCATTCTTTATTTTTAGAGGTGTTACGTTACGATTTTGATAATGCAAAAAAAGCTGGAGTTATTGCCTCGTCAGGGCGGAATCGCGCCTCCTAGCACACCGAAACTATCAACTATAGTCTATCTATAAAGTCGTCCAAATATTCTTAGTTAAAAAGTAATTATATTGTCAGCTGCTTCACTAACAACGTCTCCGCTACAGCTGTCATCAACCTGCTACCTTTGGTTAGGCGAATAATTGACTCATCTATATCTTGATATAGAGTTCACTCTCACATTTTCCTGAAGTTTTAAAAATAATAATATGTCATTTCTATCGGAAGATGAATAGCGCTAATTTTAATTCCGAACATGATATAATTCATTTTTGAAATCAGTGGTAAATTAAATCACCTAAACTATGAACACTGTGCTAGTAGTACAACAATATGGGGAGTTTTGGTGGGAAAGTCAAGCTGAGTGTCACGTTCATTTTTCATTGGACTTTTAAAATTATTTATAGTGTTGTTTACTAAATAAAGCGCGTGATTTATGTACTTAGTAAAAGTGCATTTAGCGAATCATTTATAAAGAATATTGAAATATTGTAACATAGTGGCCACGTCATGACTTTACTTTACACCAAACCCCTCCTAGTCGGCTCACGTTAAGTTAGGATAACTTTAGGATTCCGTGTGCAGTTTCTGGCCTGCCATCGGACGCGTCCCCAGGTGGCGGATAGGGGAACGGCCCCCAGATATGGGGGTTACCGGTTTACTGGCGCGGACCAAAACCAGAAGTGGGGACCGCTTCGGCAGTCACACGTACGGCGGGTCGGCCACCACTCCAGGTGGCTGATGTGACCCGAACTCCGGGTCACCGTCGGGCAACCCGGTCTCCTCACTGAGAGGAGCTGGGGGCCCCGTTTGCTTCCTGGCAAACGAGTGGGACTAAGAGGAAGGACACCTCGCTAAAAAACCCTTGGCTGCTGCGTCTTCTCGCACAAGAAGACGTACCCAGCCGGGCCCCTCCCTATGGAGGGCCCACTGTGGGCCCGCTTTCTGGCGGGAATCGCCGGCGGGGGAGTGGTCGGCAGGCTCTGCTATTTCCCATGACCCCGCCACTGAGGCGATGTCGGTATGCCGCTGTTCAGGTTTAGTAGGCAATCCCGGCTTCGGCTGGGCGAATCCCACACACGCCCTTCGGGGTATGGTGCGTAAAGGCATTTCCACAGCGTCAAGAAAGAAAAAAAAGGATAACTTTAGGATAAGTTACGAAAGAAAATAAGAATAACGAATAAATGGCTCAAAGGTGGCGAAAAGGCCAAAAACTCCTAAAAAAGAAACAATATGGTCTACTTATATTCCAATCTAAAACAAACAGTAACATGATTACATATCTACTGTTTTAGCAACTGTTCAAACATAAATATCACCCAGATTTGATAAAATTTGTCCAGCTTAGTGCAGGTACTAACAAACATTGATGATAAACTTTAAAAATAATTTCCCAACCTCCACTCCGGTTTGTTTTTCTCATATTTAACACATTTCTTCGATGTTTTGTCTAAGTAGAATTGAAGATTAATACAAATTTCAATAAATAACAAGTCGCAAAACAAATTAATGACTGCCAATGACACTTGATGTACTTGTACTTACTGAGATTTAGGTCCGTATTCCAGAAGGAAACTCAAGCATTAATCTCTGTTTAAGCATTACTTAAAACTAGTTTCAACCAATCAAAAGGCTTCAAACGAGACTTAAGTAGAGCTTCAGTTTTGAGTGACGTTCTGTAATACAGACCTTAGTGTCGCCCTACTTTTAAAATGTTTAGTTTTAGAAACATTCATTTTCACTTTATAGACAAGAGATATCTTCGCGTATTGCAGTGGTCTTTCTATATTAGATACTTATATTAAATCTAAAGTATCTCTCTTTAGAATCATATTGAGTGCTTAGCAGTGGCGAAGGGTGAAATTTTGACAAAGGGAAGCCGGTCCAAAAAAATAAACACTTAAACACTTACCTACTGCAGGATATCTTGGAGGAGGTCTTCAGATAAGAATAATATGAAAAGCCCCACCTTCACCATACAAAAAAGGACTGATGATTTGATAACAGTGTCTTTCAAGTATGATAAAAGCGGCTTTGTGAAAAGCCTTTTTCGACGTGCATCTCTATACCACACATGCATGCTTGTTAGTAAGTACTAAGTTAAGTACCTATTGTCAGGGAATAAGAGTCAAGAAAAAAAGGCGTGTGGCACTCGGAGACTGCCGCGGTAAAGCTATTGCATAGCCTTTTTTTATCAACTATAACTTGCAATTATAATTATTTATTTATTTTATTTATACAGTAATTTTTCCTTTGTTTTTTTTTCTTTGATATCAATTCAAGTTTTCTTTCTGTTTTGTAATTTATTAATTTTTTACCAGCAACGTCATCAAAAGAGTGCGAAAAATGGTGACGATTAAGCGACTAAACTATATTCAATGTTTTCTATTCGACTTTGATAAAGAGATAGAAAGAAGCTAAGCAATAGCTTAAAAGTGACGTCATGTTCGTCATCACACCCATGTCAGAATGTCATGAAATATGATGTCGGCCATCTTGGATTTCAAAAGATGAGTTTTGGCGGGAACGTCAAGCTAAGTGTCACGCTCGTTTTTCATTGGACTTTTAAAATTATTTATAGTGTTGTTAAATAAAAGTTGTTAAATAAAAGTTGTTTTATTTAAATAAAAGTGCGTGATTTATGTAGTAAAAAGTGCATTTAGTAAATAGTTCATAAAGAACAGTGAAATATCGCTGCATAGTGGCCACATCATGACTTTGTCCCAAACCTCACTCGTAAGACGGGTCACGCGGCCGTCTTTTTCGACATGAATAATTCATAATTACGTGGCATTGGCTAAATGCACAAACCGTGCGAAGCCAAAAAATAAAGAAATAAAGAAAAAACCCATGAAATCTATTATATTATCACTCGAGTCAGTAAGCATGTAAAATGAGAAAACTAACATAGAACGATCCGTGTGAGAACTAAACGATCACTATTACACAACAACACTGATACCTTTGAGAAAGCGGACTTCCTCTACAATAGGGCAATTCCTCCGTAAGGTCTGTCTATGCTATTACTTATAATCTCTGTCATTGTGTGCTGTTTCGGTGCAATCGCAAGACCGGCCGGGCACTGAGGGGCAGGCAAGACAGCTATAGTATCCTTATGACTCCACCAACTGGTATTTCGTTGACTCGGAAACGGCGCACAGGGAGCACCACGAAATATACTCAAAGACTCCGAGGTTCTTTTTCAATATACCCCACTGTTTTATCGTGGTGGCCTAGTGGTTAAAACACCAGCCTCTCAAGTATGAGTGCGCGGGTTCGATTCCAGGTCAGGCAAGTACCAATGTAACTTTTCTAAAGTTATATGTACTTTCTAAGTATATCTTGGACACCAATGACTGAAGGCGAAGGAAAACATCTTGAGGAAACCTGGGCTTTATAAGTCTGAAATCGCCAACCCGCATTGAGCAAGCGTGGTGATTACGCTCAATCCTTCTCTGTATGAGAGGAGATCTGTGCCCAGCAGTGGGACGATAAAAAGGTTGTTGATGATGAACGGCGTCGGTGTCGAATTATTTGTTATCAATTTAATATTTTCGAGCTGATCTTTAGTAACATAATCACTTCTGATTGCGTTAACATCTGACCGTAGAATTAATAAATCCTTCATCAACTTCTTTACGTACGTTCTACGTAGTCAAAGCAAACTGGTGGCAATTTGTGAAGGTCATATGCCACAAAAACTGGGATTGTTCGGGATCCGTGATTTTAAACACCGTAATCGTATATTTTAGGTCTTTCTGCTTTTTGTTCTTACGCCTCGATACATGTTTTTGTCTTGTCTTCGTAGAAACAAACAATAACTTTTTTGCCTCATCAATGTCTTATTCAGAAAAAGCCGACGAGCATATTTTTATTAAACTTTCGTTGTTTCGTTTCGGAGATAACAATATTACAACTCTTACACTTAAATGTACTCGTATTAACATTGTTCACCGACATCTTTCTGTAATATTTTATTTAATAAAAACTTCAACTTCAACTCTTGATCTGGTCCCTGTGGATAGATACCACAATTTTGCCAATAACACCTTTAACAAATTATACAAATTCTTTAAAAAAATATTTCACAATAATGGCGGATATCGCCAATAACAGTTGAAAAAACGGCCGCGTGAGCACTTTTTACTCTATAAAATCACGCGCTTTTATTTAGTAAACAACACTATAAATAATTTAAAAGTCCAATGAAAAATTAGCGTGACATTCATCTTAGCTTTTCCGTTAAAAAAGAGCTATTTTATAAAAACACTACTAAATTAATTTGAATAAAAGTACTTAATAATTAATTATATGAAAAGTTTTTAAGGTAGCCATGACAACGTCGATGACGTCTATGACATATCTCTATAGAAGACCTATTTCAGAGAGAAAATTAATCGCAAGTTTAGCACATCGCGACTGTCAGTAACATGGCAAGTGTGTAGAACTGAGTTCGCGCCCTGCAATATGCATGCTCTTTTTGAAAATCTATAAATTGTTTTCAAAAGATGTAGTCGCACGCACACAAACATACCGTGCCGAAGACTGCCGAACTGAAACGACGTTAGACGATGTACGGCCTTCAAGCCACACCTCCGTGCCCGTCGGAGTGGGGAGCGTGAGGTTTTTTCGTTACGGAATTTCTGGATTCGGTCCCCGCGCTCAAGGCCCGCGATAGAAGCTATGCAATAGCTTAAAAATAAAATAAAAAATTACAAAAATAATAAAGTGTTAAAAACCGAACCACACAAACACCGATCCAAAACCAACAAAAATATTAAGCAAAAATATAGCAAATTATACACAATCACAACGTTATTTATATTCTAATGCAATGCGTCTGTTTTTTTTTAACAAAATGAGCTAAAATGTTGTTATAAAAATTCGGATTACTTTTCATTTTATTAAGCAAATTTTTTTCAATTGACATGATAGCCAAATCGGACAATCTCTGCTCTTTTTGGCAGTTTCGCACATACGTGTGAATGCGTTTTAAAGCAGAAAATGACCGCTCAGCTGAAGCTACTGAAATGGGGAGGGTCAGAATTAAACTGCAAAGAGTCGAAACTTGAGAAAATGCGTCTTTCAAAGACGTATTCTGGAGCTGTAAAAAAAGCTCATAGGTGTCCAATTTATTTAACGACGCTGACGTAAATAAGACTTTAAGTTCATTTTTCAACGCGGTAAAATCAAAAATTCCCGGAAAGTTCGCTGTCAAAGAGGAAACTTTTTCAGTTGGAAATGATTGGTTGTATTGAAGATACTTTGATTTATTAAGTAAATCAATAAATACAAGCTGAGAAAAAGATCGGTACCTTTGAGTAATTTGAGCTTTGACTTTATCTATAATCGAGGAAAAAATACGCTTGTACGCCGTTTTGGGATCCGTGTCAGTATTTATTCGGCGCCGTCGCCGCGGCGGCTCACAGATTTGTTCAATGCTGTGGAAAATGGTATCAAACGAATTAATAAACTCTTCCGAAATCCACCGTTCAAAAGAATCGATTTCGCGCTTTGCCACTTCAATGTCTACTTGCTTACTTTGAAGCAAAGCAAAAAGAACGTCTGTCTTTTCGAAAATGTCTGAAAAAATACGCAATAAGAAGCAAAATTGCATGTCTTCCAGTTTGTGTAACAAGCACTCGGACATTGAAATTGATTCGCTGTCCCATGATTCCGGTGAATCTAAAATACAATTCAAAGTTTCGATCATGTCGGTTCTGCAGTTGAAAATTACGTTAATTATGCGCGAGTGATAATGCCATCGCGTTTCTGCTACCCCCGGCATACGACGATGAGCAACTTCTTTCAGAAGATTCGATCTTTTAGAAGATTTATTAAAAAAGCGTACGATACTGTTAATATGACCAAAAAAAGCTTTTAATTCGGGTACGAATTCAAGAGACCGACTCAAGACTAAGTTTAAAATGTGAGCATAGCATGGAATAAACATCGCCATGGGACAGATTTCACGAACTTTAGTTTGTACACCACCGTGCTCTCCAGACATAACTGCCGCACCATCGTAAGACTGTCCAATTAATTTATCTTTACAACGAAAGTCATCGAGAATACCGATTAACATGCTGGTCAAAATGTCGGCATTTCGACCACCACTTACGTCATAGAAGCCCAGAAAACACTCTTCAATTCCACTGCTGGACAAGTACCGCAATATAACAGTCAACTGTTCCCTGTGACTGACGTCCGGTGTTTCGTCGATCATAACCGATACAAATGAAGCTGAATTTATTTCCGACTTTATCTCATCACGCATAGAAGACGCGATACAATGAATTAAGTCATTTTGGATGTCACTTGAAAGTCCTGAAAATACAGAATTTTGGGTCGAGGAACATTGCTCCAAATGAGAATCAAGGACTGTATCGTACTTGCACAAATAATTTAACATTTCAATGTAATTTCCGCGATTATCCGAATCTGCTCTTTCATTGTGACCGCGAAATGGTAATTCTTGCTTCCCCAAAAGAATGACCGTGTCAATAAAACGTTTCATTAACTCGCGATTACGGTCAACTTTTCTGTTATGTACATCAAAAGCGTTGGAAAAAAATGACTCGATTCTGCCATTATTTCCAAATTCGTGAAGTAACAAGCAGCTGCGGATGTGTTTTTCAGTCTGAATGTGTTTTTTGGCTGAGTTAGACAAATTATTAATATCCGTAAAACCCGTACTGCTCCAAACAGATTTCGAATCAGAAAATAACAAACACGGAAAACAAAACATTTTGTTCCGTTTGCAACTGCCTGTCATCTATGTATATTTATCATATAACGACGCGTGAAAATGTTTAAAAAATCCATCTCGCCTTTTGCAATCAATAATCATGTGTGGGAGTGCTCGACCTAACTGAATAACATGCTTCTTGTATGCATAACTTAGTTTTGAAAATGAAGTTTCATTTGTAAGCAGGTAATCTGTAGAACAGCACTCTATATGAATTAAAGCCATAATAACAAACAAAATCCACAGTATTTAACCAAATCTGCGATTAAATTACCTTACAGAATCCGTCACAGTTTAAATAACACAAATATTAAAAACAAACGAAAAACTCACGCATCAGTAGGTTAGGTAGAATAGAGAAACACATACTGACGGTGAACTCAAACGCTCGTAGTGCCGTGGTTAATTTGTCTCTTTCTAATAGAGTAGAGGAGAGTACTATAAGCCGCCCGCGAGTAGCCTCATCTTTATCAAGTTTTACCGATGGTTAGCGAGCATTAGAAAGAGATGGTCTGACACGCTCTCTCTTTACGCCGCATAGTAAAACGTTGATATAGGTAAGCTGAAATTCGTCGGCTTCCTTCAAGAGAACTACGAAAAGAATTACGAAAAATTGAAGCGCTGATTAATTTACGACTATAAAATGAAATGTGATACTTAGGGTATTGCTAAAAATTGCGATTGCTATTGTAAATCGCGCCGGCATTTGATTAATAATACTTTGTTAATGAAATAGAATGTAAATACTTTTGTATGAATATGGAACTGATTTTTGAAAGGTAACCCGGTGGGAATCGGCTTGTATGGACTCTTCGCCACTGGTGCTTAGTATTTCAAAGCCAATGAAATACGTAATTGAACCATGTAGGAAAAAAATTCTGAAACAGTGAAACTAAAAATTACTTAATAATGTAGGTAATATTGTGGAATGTCTACACACTGGATGTTAAATCTCCAAGCACTAACCCAAAATCTCGATCTAGTGAAAAATTTTAGTGGAGAAATCCAATAACACTGTTTGGTTCGGGGATCGAAAACGAACATAGTATGCAATGTCATTTTTTGTTTATGCCAAACCCGAACACGTGTCCAGTATTTTTATGTAAAGAATTTATATAAAATTTCAAGAAGCAATCATGAAAAATCACAAAGTTATGAGCTTGTTACAAAAATATGGTCACCACATTGCAATGCAATATTTTTAAATATATTTGGGATAAAATATAGCATGGTGTAAAAATGATTGGACTCGATTCAGCTGCTTATTCTGAACAAACTATATTCAGGTTTCGAATAAACAAAAAATAACTTTGTATACGCATTGGGCTGAGAATCAGCATTTTTCGGACTTCAAAATTATATCCTTTTTATATATAGAAGTGCATTTCTGTAATAGTTAGGTTCATAATTCAATAACCATTTAAGTGGTTTAAACCTGCGCCCTAATCGGCGGACACATTTTTGTCAAATGATGGCGACTAGTTGGGATCGTTTGGACCGAACGGACCAATGGGCGGTCCGAACGATCCCAACTGATGCCAACTAGTCGCAATCATTTGACAAAAATGTGTCCGCCGATTAGGGCGCTGATCTATATAAAATCCATGTTTTGTAATAAGGGTTTATGTTAAGTAGAAGTTAATCTACATAACAAAGAACTAAGTCGTGTCGCCGCCGTATCGTATCATAAAACCACAAAGCTGCAGTGTTTGGATGTACCCACTAACTATGTAGAAGCTGGCTGTCGGCCCGACCGCACCTACGATGCAGTCTACAGTTAATGCGAGCCTCGTCAGTTATGACGTTAGAAGTAATCAATTGCATTAGGTTCCTAGCCATGGTAACCCAGCACATGGGCGTACCCAGCTTCTGGCCTAGCGTTGGCAAGTCAGGCCAAGGGTTTTAATTCAAATATTTTTGGGTTGCGTAATCTTTTTGCGCTATAGTCGTACAGGGCTTTTTGGCAATTACACCGTACTTAAAAAGTTAGAGATAAATCCTCCTGGCCACTTTGAATTCAATTGAGAGGCGAGCGAAGAGGCTGATTGGTGACCCTGACTTAACTCGAGACGGTCTCCAAAGCCTAGAGCACAGACTTAGTAGCCAGCCTTAGTGTGCGAGGGAATTGCATGATTTAATGCTCCCATCTCCGTTCCACCATCGGACGACCCGTCGTACGGCGAGTATCCACCCTTACGTTGTTGACACCACTACGATCCGGACGAAGCGTTTCGCCTCCTCCTTTATACCGCGTACATCGAGGGAGTGGAGCAGTTTGCCAGCGGCGGTGTTTCCGTCGGACTACAATTTAAGTGTCTTCGATGCTAGAGTGAATAAGCTCTTAATAAACTAGTGCGCTTCACCATCAACAACTGCGTCACTGCTTACCATCAGGCGGGATTGCGGTCAAGCACAAGTTTATAATTTAATTTAAAAAAAAAAAACTTTGTTTAGTAATTAGGGGAGTTCATACAAGCTCTGCGAGATTTACAGAGGGGGCGACCGGGGCGACCCTGGCCCCATGACCCAACACTTTCATTTCATTTTTAAAAATGTAACGCGCGCTAATGCGTAAATGCGTAATGTGCGCGCGCTGTCCAATGTCGGCGACCGCCAATGCGGTCGCCGATTTTGTCTTGCGAAAATGTCCGTTAATAAACTAAAGTGTACTAGTTGTAACCTAGTGATATCGGAAATACTTGCTTTTATACGAGATCGGCATCATGTAGTCGATACTGAAAGCCTAATTAAGATATGCGAAAGTGCATTTTCTGAGGAGGAAATAGACGAGGCGAAGAAGTTGTTGTTTGTATCTTCAAAAACAACGAAAAAACTAGTGTCGAGACGGAAGAACAAGAAACAAAAAGATCTGGAAGATATGATAACTGTGTTTAAAACAATAGATCCTGAACAATTACCAGTGTTTGTGGCATACGACTTACATAAACTACCTCCAGTTTGTTTTGATCACGTCGACGTCACAAAATTACTGAAGGATATACTGGTTTTAAGAAAAGAAATTGAAGATATAAAGAGCGATTATGTGAAAAATGATCAATTGGAAGAATTAAAAGTAAAAGTGAATTTGGAAAAATCGAATAACTTAATTAATTCCAATGTTAATATGAAAAAAAGAGGAGGAGGGTACATGATAAACTGTGACAGTGGCCCGTTTGGTCTCCTACCGCACATCGAACCGCCGCCGGTAAATGACGTCAATGTATCGCGTTCCAGTTGCAAGGATGTAACTCACGATAGTGCAAGCGAGACACCGTCGGCACCGATATATCGTTCTCTCGTACACACCCAGACCGGAGGTAAAACTCTGAGTAAACCCTTCTCTCTTACACCCGTTAACTCGACTATGCGTGAGAACGATAGCTTAGTAGCTGTGGATGACGCATGTAAACAACAGACTTTGGCAGATATCGTTAAAAAAGGCGAATGGAAGAAAAATAAGCCTGATGAAAATTGGGTGTTGGTGCAAAGATCAAAAACGAGAAACAGATTTGTTGGCATGACTAGAAAAGCGGCATCTAATTCAGTAGGCAATTTTAAAGCTGCTGAGATAAAAATACCCATTTTTATCTCTAACTAGCTGACCCGGCGAACTTTGTTCCGCCTTAAAGGCAATAAATATCACATGATCACATTTTTTACTTTTTAAATTAGGAACACTGTAAATAAAAAAAAAAAAAGTATTCCATGATTTTTTTATTTGTCATTTATTTAGTGTAGCACCTTGTGAAAGAAATGAATTTCTACTTGTGCTTCGTAAATTATCTAGCTATTGATCTCTGAGATGTCGTGGTGGCCTAGTGGTTAAAACACCAGCCTCTCTTGTATGATTGCGCGGGTTCGATTCCAGGTCAGGCAAGTATCGATGTAACTTTTCTAAAGTGATATGTACTCTCTAAGTATAATATCTAGGACACCAATGACTGAAAGTGAAGGAAAAAATCTTGAGGAAACCTGGACTTTATAAGTCTGAAATCGCCACCCCGCATTGAGCAAGCGTGGTGATTACACTCAATCCTTCTCTGCATGAGAGGAGACCTGTCTCCAGCAGTGGGACGATAAAAAGATTGATGATGATGATGATGATCTCTGAGGTTTGTTCGCCGATTTGGCATTGTCAACGGAACAGTTTCATGGACTGCCGCCTCCCTTTGCTCTTGTGAGTGAGAAGCACGAAGTCGAGTCATAGTAAGGCGGCGCTCTGCACGTGCAATTTCTTGCTCTTCTTCAGTGCTTTCATTCAGAATGTTTCGATTTACTCTTGCATTACCGCTTTGTCGAGAAAGATTTGATGGTCTTGGTCACGGCATGATATTTTTTATTGATGATAAATGGCACAGCAATACAATATTAGAAATTTTGAAGTTGAAGTTGGCTTTGTGGTTTTTTATTAGAAACTTTAAACCAGCAGAGAGTATTTATATTCTTTGCTTTAAACGATTGCTTCAACCGGTTAGACTTTTTTTTAAATATGCTCAGCTGTCATTTGCTTTTTGTTATACCATTTTTGGTATATGAATTGCTGACTTACATTTTGAATGAGTTTGACCATGTCTTATGTCACGTCACACGGTAACGACGGGGACGGGTTCTTAACTACCTCCCACCAATATTCAGCTAAATCGGTTCAGCCGTTCTTGAGTTATATATAAATAGTGAATAAGCAACTGAATCGATTCCAATAATTTTTACACCATGTTATATTTTGTCCCAAATACATTTAGAAATTGTTACAGTGTAGTTACCGAGTGCGTCACGCAGCTTACGATACATCATCATAGTATTGTGCGCGCGCAACAGCTGACGCTAGAGGTCAACGCACCGCGCTCGCTCGCACGCGGATCTTTGACCATATTTATGTTGGGACAACCAAGTAGAATACTCGTAGCAAGCTTATTATAACTTTGCGGTTTTTCATTATATCTTTTTGAAATTTTGTACATAATATATAATTAACTTAAAAATACTGGACACGTGTTTCCTACTTTGTGGAGGTGCAGGGTACCAGGGTAGCACAAAATTTAGGAGAAGTCGAAACAATAAACCTCATTCATTCATCATTATCAAATAATCGTAATACATGAAAGAAAGTTTATTGTGCATATTTTTTGACGTGCAAGGTACCAGGGTTGCACAAAAGTGTAGGAGAAGTCGAAACAATAAACCTCATTCGTTCATCATTATCAAATAATCGTGAAAGAAGGTTTATTGTGCATATTTTTTGACGTGCAAGGTACCAGGGTAGCATAAAAGTGTAGGAGAAATCGAAACAATAAAAAAGCTCATTCATCATTTATACATGAAAGAGGTTTTATTGTGCATAGTTTGTGGACGTGCAAAGTACCAGGGTATCACAAAACTGTAGGAGAAGTCGAAACAATAAACCTCATTCGTTCATCATTATCAAATAATCGTGAAAGAAGGTTTATTGTGCATATTTTTTTGACGTGGAAGGTACCAGGGTTGCACAAAAGTGTAGGAGAAATCGAAACAATAAAAAAGCTCATTCATCATTATCAAATCACCATAATACATGAAAGAGGTTTTATTGTGCATAGTTTGTGGAAGTGCAAAGTACCAGGGTATCACAAAACTGTAGGAGAAGTCGAAACAATAAACGTCATTCATTCATCATTATCAAATAATCATAATACATGAAAGAAGGTTTATTGTGCATATTTTTTTGACGTTCAAGTTACCAGGCTAGCATAAAAGCCTGGGAGAAGTCGAAACAAAGAAGTTCATTTATTCCCACAGGAACGACGGGGAGCGGCATAGAAAGTATCCTATGTCCTTCCCCCAGTTCTTAGCTACCTCCTTACCAATTTTTAGCCAAATTGGTATAGCCGTTCTTCAGTTATAAATGATGTAACTAACACGACTTTCTTTTATATATATAGATGTAAATAAGGACACATCGGAAAAAGACATATGTGAATATATACAACAAAAAACAAGCGAAGTTGTAAAATTAGAGAAGATTGCAATGAAGTCGGAGAGGCAATATAACGCATTTAAGTTGTACATACCTAAACACAAGTTAGGTACTTTTTTGGATGACAAACTCTGGCCGGAGGGAATAATGTTTAGACGGTTTATTAATTTCAAGGTTGGAAAAGTCTCGGATATTGATAGACCCGTTATAACCAATGGATAAAAACATCAAGAATAAAGTAACTTTATCAACATTCAATTGCAAGAATGTTGTTCGATCAGCTGATTGTGTTCGCAGATTGTGCCGTGTCGCTGATGTTATTGCATTGCAGGAGACTTGGCTTTTACCACACGATGTGCCTTATCTCGGTAGCATTGATGATGATTTCGCGTATACGGGAAAGTCTGCCGTTGACACGTCTTCTGGAGTCCTTCTAGGAAGACCGTATGGTGGAGTAGCGCTTTTATGGAGGAAATCAGCGTTTGCAACGGTATCGGCGGTGCAGTGTAGTAGTGATCGCCTGTTAGCTATTAGGATTGAGCACGAGGGACGTTCCCTGTTGATATTCTCAGTGTATATGCCAACTAACTCGGCTGACAATTTAATCGAATTTACGGAGTGTCTGAGTGAAATTATTGCTATAATTGAGAACAGTAATGTTGAATCGGTATTTATATTGGGTGATCTTAATGCACATCCAGGTGAGCGCTTTTCAAATGAACTGTTAACTGTATGTGGGGAACAATCATGGTCGTGTGTTGATATGGAATTACTTCCGAGGGACACGTTTACGTTCGAGAGTACCGCTAACGGCGCATTGCGCTGGCTTGATCACTGTGTGGTGAGCAGTGCGGCACGACATTTAGTTTTAGATGTGTCAGTTTTGTATGGAGTTTACTTGTCGGATCATATTCCGTTACTTATTGAATGTAATATCGATTTAATAACACCTAAATTGGTAAACCCAGATTATGTTCACAATAAGATAATATGGGGTGAAAGAGACATCTATCAAACGAATGATTATTCCAATTTTTGTAATTCTAAATTAAAATTAATAGATTTTCCAGATGAATTTCGTGTTCTAATAATAATCACGTGAAAATATTGGATACAATGTATACTAATTTAGTTGATATTTTAAAGGAAGGTGCATACCGTACTTATTTATGTAAACAAGTGCGTCACAATAATAAAAGATACATTCCTGGTTGGAACAAGTACGTGCGTGACGCTCACAGGGAGGCTCGACTGTGTTACCAAACATGGTTGTTGTATGGTAAACCTGTCAGTGGTTATGTTTACAATAAAATGTGTGAAACTAGAAAAACTTTTAAGACCAATCTGAGTAAGTGTCAAGATAACCAACAGCAGATTAAGATGGATATCTTAGCTGAACATCACACAAAAAAGAAATTTGGATCATTTTGGAAATCAACGAACAGTTTGAATCCAAGGTCGAGTCCTTCTGTGAGCGTGGCGGGTGTTCATGAGCCGGCGGACATAGCCAATGCATTCCGGCGTCATTTCCAGGTTGAGTCACCTCTTACTAGGCCTATACAGATGGTTGATGCTGGGAACTGCTCTGGGGACGTTTCTATTGTTTTTACGGCAAAGGAAATTTCAGAAATTATAAAGAAAATGGAGAGGGGCAAATCCCCGGGTCATGATGGCCTTAGCATCGAGCACCTGAGGTATGCGGGAGGACACTTGTCGCGTGTACTCGCTTTGTTTTTTAATATGTGTGTTACTCATGGATACTTACCGACTGATCTAATGTATATGTCGGCGCAATCACAATATTTAATCACTTAAATAATTAACATTCATAATTTGATGGTTCTAATATCAGTAGATTAATTACTTTACAGTTTATTACGATGTCAAATTAACGTTAAACAGCAAATCACTATCTTTGTTATTGTAATATTTGCACGAGAGTGGGGGCGACGACTATAAATACGACCGCACCACCAGCACTCGGGCAGACATGCATTACTTGACATGCAGGCACACACACAGAATTCCACGCGAGCGGAGAACACACACACACATACCGCTCGTTACTCACCACCACCCCCCGCACCCCGCAGCCAACCGTACATAGCTGGTTGAGCTGTTAGGGGCCGGGGTAAGCACCCACTGTAGCGGAGCGCCAAACAAAACCGACGCTCGGTCGCTGACCGACCCTTGCTGGGCCTTCTCTGGGCCACTAGAGATCCCACTCGGCAGGGGCCTGATCGCCCGGGCGTCGAGAAGCACTTCGGGCGCTCCTACAGTCACACACCACAAAGCACACCGACGACCGCCGGAGGGAAGGCACACCCCTGCGGCGGACAACTAGGTGTGCGAAGATAGCACCCTCTGGGTGCATTCCGACGACGGGTCTCCATTTTTGGAGACCAAGAGACCGACGCCACGGGCATGGGGCCACAAAGGAGCCCCAAACCCGTCTCCTCGCGCCCCCATCTCGGGGACGCAGAGATGTTCATCATCGCACTCGGGCATTCAGTTCTGAGCCACCGAACAGTAAGGACCTAGTGCCAGCATATCGATCAAGCGATCGAAACGTACAAACTGGACGGATTTCGATGTCCGTATGAAAGTCTGCCTACTCATCGAGATCCTGCAGCAGAGCCTATACCATTGACGTACGAGGAAACTTGCGAAAACAACCAAGCAACCACCCATCAGAAGAAGGGGTAAGTAACTAAATTCAATCATTTCAAATAGCCTAACAAATGCAATAGGAATTCTCCGAGACCCTACGAGATTCTCCGAGACCCTACGAGATTCTGCGAGACCCTACGAGATTCTGCGAGACCCTACGAGATTCTGCGAGACCCTACGAGATTCTGCGAGACCCTACGAGATTCTGCGAGACCCTACGAGACCCTACGAGATTCTACGAGATTCTACGAGATTCTGCGAGACCCTACGAGATTCTGCGAGACCCTACGAGATTCTGCGAGACCCTACGAGATTCTGCGAGACCCTACGAGATTCTACGAGATTCTGCGAGACCCTACGAGATTTTGCGAGACCCTACGAGATTCTGCGAGACCCTACGAGATTCTGCGAGACCCTACGAGATTCTACGAGACCCTACGAGATTCTGCGAGACCCTACGAGATTCTGCGAGACCCTACGAGATTCTGCGAGACCCTACGAGATTCTGCGAGACCCTACGAGATTCTGCGAGACCCTCCGAGACCCTACGATATTCTGCGAGACCCTACGAGATTCTGCGAGACCCTACGAGATTCTGCGAGACCCTACGAGATTCTGCGAGACCCTACGAGATTCTGCGAGACCCTACGAGATTCTGCGAGACCCTACGAGACCCTACGATATTCTGCGAGACCCTCCGAGACCCTACGAGATTCTGCGAGACCCTCCGAGACCCTACGATATTCTGCGAGACCCTCCGAGACCCTACGAGATTCTGCGAGACCCTCCGAGACCCTACGAGATTCTGCGAGA
This sequence comes from Sesamia inferens, assembly GCA_037179545.1. Taxonomy (NCBI): domain Eukaryota; kingdom Metazoa; phylum Arthropoda; class Insecta; order Lepidoptera; family Noctuidae; genus Sesamia; species Sesamia inferens. The sequence continues at coordinate 1,822,217 of CM073949.1, read as the reverse complement.
CCCTCCGAGACCCTACGATATTCTGCGAGACCCTCCGAGACCCTACGATATTCTGCGAGACCCTCCGAGACCTTACGATATTCTGCGAGACCCTCCGAGACCCTACGATATTCTGCGAGACCCTCCGAGACCCTACGATATTCTGCGAGACCCTCCGAGACCCTACGATATTCTGCGAGACCCTCCGAGACCCTACGATATTCTGCGAGACCCTCCGAGACCCTACGATATTCTGCGAGACCCTCCGAGACCCTACGATATTCTGCGAGACCCTCCGAGACCCTACGAGATTCTCCGAGACCCTACGAGACCCTCCGAGACCCTACGAGATTCTCCGAGACCCTCCGAGACCCTACGAGATTCTCCGAGACCCTCCGAGACCCTACGAGATTCTCCGAGACCCTCCGAGACCCTACGAGATTCTCCGAGACCCTCCGAGACCCTACGAGATCCTCCTAGAACCCTCCGAGAACCCTCCGAGAACCCTCCGAGACCCCTCCGAGAACCCTCCGAGACCCCTCCGAGAACCCACCGAGACCCTCCGAGAACCCTCCAAGAACCTGCCGAGACCCTCCGAGACCTCTTCGAGAACCTCCAAAAACTTGCATTACCTTATTGATATTCTTAGACTGCCTGTTATTACATGACTACTTAATATAAAGCAACGCAAGTTGTTCTCAGATATCCAACTCAGAGGAAGTTCTTTCTATTCTTACAGATATCACGCAGAAAATCAACGAGGCTGGTGCAGAGCGCGCACCGCCTGTCAGAATGGCCGTGTCGGCGCAATCACAATATTTAATCACTTAAATAATTAACATTCATAATTTGATGGTTCTAATATCAGTAGATTAATTACTTTACAGTTTATTACGATGTCAAATTAACGTTAAACAGCAAATCACTATCTTTGTTATTGTAATATTTGCACGAGAGTGGGGGCGACGACTATAAATACGACCGCACCACCAGCACTCGGGCAGACATGCATTACTTGACATGCAGGCACACACACAGAATTCCACGCGAGCGGAGAACACACACACACATACCGCTCGTTACTCACCACCACCCCCCGCACCCCGCAGCCAACCGTACATAGCTGGTTGAGCTGTTAGGGGCCGGGGTAAGCACCCACTGTAGCGGAGCGCCAAACAAAACCGACGCTCGGTCGCTGACCGACCCTTGCTGGGCCTTCTCTGGGCCACTAGAGATCCCACTCGGCAGGGGCCTGATCGCCCGGGTGTCGAGAAGCACTTCGGGCGCTCCTACAGTCACACACCACAAAGCACACCGACGACCGCCGGAGGGAAGGCACACCCCTGCGGCGGACAACTAGGTGTGCGAAGATAGCACCCTCTGGGTGCATTCCGACGACGGGTCTCCATTTTTGGAGACCAAGAGACCGACGCCACGGGCATGGGGCCACAAAGGAGCCCCAAACCCGTCTCCTCGCGCCCCCATCTCGGGGACGCAGAGATGTTCATCATCGCACTCGGGCATTCAGTTCTGAGCCACCGAACAGTAAGGACCTAGTTGTGACGTCACTACGTTGTTTGTTGAATAAAAGAAGTTGTTGCGGAATTTGTGAAGTTTCCTTTGGAAGATCCACAATGAGTGATCATCGTGAAGATAACCTTTGTGACGTCAGCTATGCTGACGTCACACTTTTTAAAAACACCACGGAGGTTCTTCCTCCGTCATATACAATCGTAGTGCCTATTGTGAAAAATAGAACTGGGGATATTTCAGATATTTCCAACTATAGGCCCATTTCCCTGGCCACTGTCATAGCAAAAGTTTTGGACAGTCTGCTTGACAAGCAATTGGCTAAACACCTTGAACTACATGATGCCCAGTTTGGTTTTAGACCTGGGCTGTCTACCGAGAATGCAATCATGTGCCTCAAGCAGACTGTTCAATACTACACAGACAGGAAGACTCCCATTTTTGCCGCTTTTCTGGACCTTTCCAGGGCGTTCGATCTCGTATGTTATGATGTTTTGTGGCGCAAGCTGGAATGTGAGACTACCTTACCACCTGAAATAGTGTCGTTATTTAGGTACTGGTATACCAGTCAATGCAATAGCGTGAAGTGGGTAGGCTCGTACTCGGTTATGTATCGGCTGTCGTGCGGGGTGAGGCAGGGGGGGCTCAGCTCACCCAGGCTCTTCAACCTTTATATAAACCAGCTAATCCTTGAGCTCAGCAGCACCAGAGTCGGATGTCATACCTATTGACGGGATTTGCATAAACAATATTAGTTATGCTGACGATATGGTGTTGCTGAGCCCATCTATCGATGCCCTGAGGCGACTGATCGCTATATGCGAACAATATGCGGTGACTCATGGGCTCAGATATAACGTCGTAAAGAGTGAACTATTAGTTTTTAAAGCAGGTGGCATGACATATTCGTGTATTCCTCGTGTCGCATTGTGTGGTGAACCCCTGCGAAGGGTGGACAAATTTAAGTATCTGGGCCACTGGGTCACCGAAGATCTAAAAGACAATTGTGATATTGAAAGGGAACGTAGGTCGCTGGCTGTCCGTTGTAACATGTTGGCCCGCAGGTTCGCGCGTTGTACGAAGGCAGTTAAAGTTACGCTTTTTAAAGCTTACTGCCAATCCTTCTACACGTGCAGCCTGTGGGTTAACTTCACTCAGCGGGCATACAGCGACCTACGTGTTCAATATAATAACGCACTGAAGGTGCTGTTGGGGCTGCCGTGGCGTTGTAGTGCGTCAGGGATGTTTGCGGATAACAATATTAATGGTTTTACTGCTATTATTAGGAATAGATGCGCATCCCTGATGACGCGTGTTCGCCGCAGTAACAACAGTATTCTCAGTGTGTTCGCGGATCGGTGGGATTCTCCCATGTGGCAGAGGTGGATGCAGCTCCACGCTAAGTTGTAATTTCATTTTATGTATATTTGTGTCTGTAACCTACTAACACTAGAACTTAAGTAAAATTGTTACTAACCTTATGGACTCCGGTCTGAAATAAAGTATTCTATTCTATTCTATTCTATATGTATATAAAATGAAATAAAAAAAAAGGTTTTTTATATTTTGAAATGTTTTTTATATATTTTTATGTAGAAATATTTAAAAATGTAATTGCTATATGTATACAATGAAATAAAGGATAATAATACTTTTATTCGTTAACATAGGTAATAGAGATACAGTTCTTGATTTTGATGAGCTGAGCGCTATGTTATGCCAGTAGATGTACAAATATACATGCAAATCTAGATTATTTATTATTATTATGTCATAACTAAATGAGGAATTATTAAAATGTAAAAAAATACATCTTAGTCAATAAAAAAATCTAGGTCAAAATAATTATGATGTCAAAAAAAAATTAAATAAAATATCAAAATGAATGAAAAAAAAATCAGTAAAAATAAATTGCAATTCTACATTAATTCGTCATTCAGGTATTCGTCAATTGTAGCATTTATCAATTAAAAACTATTTCATTTTTTTTCTTCATCATCATCAACCCTTTTATCGTCCCACTGCTGAGCACAGGTCTCCTACAGAGAAGGATTGAGCGTAATCACCACGCTTCCTCAATGCGGATTGGCTATTTCAGACTTACAAGTCCAGGTTTCCTCAAGATGTTTTCCTTCACCTTTCAATCAGTCATTGATGTCCAAGATATACTTAGAAAGTACATATAACTAAAGTTACATTGGTACGTGCCTGACCTGGAATGGAACCTGCACACTCATACTTGAGAGACTGGTGTTTTAGCCACTAGGTCACCACGACGATTTTTTTTTCTTAAATTGTGTAAAATTTAATTCTTTAATGGTGTCTGGAACTTTGTTATAAATATCTAGGATACTTTTTTTGACTAGTGCAGTGTTACATTTATAATTATTACACAAACAGTTTTTGTACTGACTACGAAGTGGAAAAGAGGTAGGTATGGCAGCTTTCCATACATCATTGTAGTTAATAAATAAAGTAAGCGTCTATGTATGAAATACACCTTGTTTGAAAGAGCATGTATTACTGTTTCAAAAGAAAAAAAATCGCTATTTTAGGAGGCCGAGTTTTTGAGTTATTATGCTTAGAAGTTTTGTAGGTTATGTTATTATTGGTCAATGTTTTGTCCGTTGTATCATTAAACAACCTTTTATTAGTATTCTTAAATTGAAATAGCTAGGTGGCAGAATGATAATTACGCCAAGTAGTTAAGATTATTAATGATTTAACAGGTTAAGCAACCTGGGATATGGGTCCAACGAGGATTGATGACCACCTAATCTCTTGAACTCCTTTCTTTGCGCGTAGTGAAAGAGAGATAGATAGAGAAGGCTGTTGAGTGGAGATTATGAGATATCAGTGATCAAATATCCTTTAAACTAATATATGTAGGTATATTACGGGATTCTTTGTGATGGTAGACGTTTTCGCCAAGTGGCAGTTTTTGGCAAAAACTCTTCATTCCTGCAATAAATAGTAATGTATAATTTGAAGGCAAGCCTTTACCAATCTTCTTCATTTTGGCGCATTCCTGGATGCATACTTAGCTTTTATACAGAACGACTGCCGTCTGATCTCCGTAACCTAAAGGGTAGACCAGAACCACGAGGTGATTCAGGCCTGTAGTGTCCTAGCCAAGCTGGCTAGGACACTATAGGCCTGAATCACCTGGTGTTTCTGGTTTCCAGTTTGGAAACAACAACGTATACTTCCCGCGGGGATCGAACCCACGACCTCCAGGCACAAGGCAAATGCTTAAATTACTCTACCACAGAGGCAGTTGGTCTAGCTAGACATTACAAATACATCAATTTAAAACTTAAAACAATTCATTTAAAATGGGGGCAGCACTTGGGCCTCTTGTAGCCTCTTAATGCGTATGAATAAGGTAAGGAAAATAGTTAAAAAAAAAAAAACAAGATTTGATTTTACAATATTTTAATCTTAATCTTCCTCCATAACTATAACATCATCTAAAAAAGCAGCAGGCGCAGATATATTTTGTTGATGTCTGGCCCATCCTAAATACCAAACAATGGTCATTACATGAGCGCAACATCCCAGGGTACGCCGACCTACGAGGCAACTACAGCAATATTCACTAATTCCTGCTCGTCCAGGTATGTTATTTTCGATCAAAACGTAAACATAATATTGTTTCCGACTTACGTGTCTGGATTTTATTCGGCCTCTTATTAAAATAGCGTCATCACTGCCTGATTGTGTTCAGATGATTCTATTTGTTCTCTACTGACTTCAATTCTGTACCCCCCATGAAATCGTATATGCCGTAGGTATCGTATAACACCACACCTCGGATGGGACAAGTTTTTATGAAACGCTATAATAATCATCATTTATTTCAAGTAACACTGACTCATTACTCACATTACACAACACTCAAATCAAAAACATCAATACATTCAAAAATATTACAACATTAAATCAAGAAGTCACACATACTGAAATTAAAACAATAATAATAAAAACAATAATTTAGAAAAAAAAACATAATTACAATGGCAAATGAGTCACACCAGCCAACCACATGCCGCTTACAACAGTGGGAGATGATGGAACAATCAAGCCTTACCGCAAGCGCGGTCAATAAGCTGTTTGCGCTCCCCCGCACTCGCCGCACCAGCGACGCACTTCTCTACGCACTCACGCATAATGGCATGGAAGCAATCCACGCGCGCTTCCGCAAACATAGCCGGCGCACTGCAATAGCGGGGGAGCGCCAACAACATCCTGAACGCGTTGTTGAACTGAACACGAAGGGCACTGTAAGACTGTTGCGTATAGTCATTCCACAAGCTGCACGTGTATAGTGAAGTGCAGTAGGCTCAAAAGCGTTATTATAACATCATTAGAGCATAGAGCAAACCTGCGGATTCACGTGTTCGCTCTGACCGACATCACCACCAAGCTCATCAATCTACAGCACTCCACTGCTGGACCTAGCTAGGCTTTTCTTACTTCACACCATTCAATTCGACTTTCGGTAACTATCATCCAGTTACTATCAGCTATACTGCGAAGGTCGTCGCTCCACCTAGCCTGATGGCGTTCTACCTTACGTTTGCCCATTCGCGGTCTCCACTCAAGAACACGTATAAGTACTCCAACGGTCACCAGTTCTACGGCTAATATGGCCGGCCCATTGGTCATTGCAGATTCGATTTCTCGGAAAGACTGTAAGCATAGACCGTTCCATAGCTCGTTATCATCATAGAGACGTTATGTAGAAAAGATTTTCTTTAGGCCAATCATACAAAAGAACTTCATAGGGTTAGGCGGTCTCCAAAGCCTGGAGCACAGGCGAAGACTAGTCAGAAATTGCATGACTTAATTCCCCATCTCCTCCATCATTTGTAGTCCCGTCGTACGGCGAATGGAATGTTTCTCGAGTGGTTTTTAATTTGCCAGCGGTAGTATTTCCTTCTGACTACAATTTAAGTGTCTTCAAGACTAGAATATCCACTCGTCTTGAAGACGCTTACTTATTCAGGCTCTTAAATTAAAATTAGCGCGCTTGACCATTAACGACTGCATCACTGCTTACCATCAGACGGGATTGCGGTCAAGCACAAGTTTATAATTATAAAAAAGCAGACAAATTGATGACTAATCTCTTAGTTTAAATATAACATACCTATATTGTCATGATGGAGAACGATCTTTTCCTGATTGGCCTGGGTCTTGGAAGTTTATCTATACAGTATGTTAAGAAAACCCTGTCCGACCCGTGAAGGTGTTGTTAGGTATCGATAACTGATTCTACTAATGTATACAAAACCGGGCTAAACTTAAAAAAAAAATCCCCCTAAAAAAATATTATTTCGCAAAAGGAGGTAACTTAATAAATGTGCGTTGACCACCCTTCAGACACGCGGCACGTGGTCGCATCGCTATTCGCTCATAATAATACCGGTGTTGTCACTTTTTAAAAATTACCAAATTTCGGGGAAATTGGAATTAATTCGCGGGAAAAAATGATTATTTCAAAATTCATTTGTATTGGTACTATGATGAATACGTAAAATTTTATATTTTTTTTTTTTTTTTATAATTTATAAACCAGCGCTTGACCGCAATCCCGCCTGATGGTAAGCAGTGATGCGATCGTTGATGGTAAAGCGCGCTAGTTTATTAAGAGCCTATTCACTCTAGCCTTGAAGACACTCAAATTGTAATGTGACGGAAACACCGACGCCGGCAAATTGTTCCAGTCCCTCGATGTACGCGGTATAAAGGAGGAAGCAAAACGCTTCGTCCGGATCGCAGTGGTGTCAACAACGTAAGGGTGGAAACTCGCCGAACGACGGGTCGTCCGATGATGGAACGGAGATGGGGGAATTAAATCATGCAATTCCCTTGCACACTCACCAGAATGCATCCTATAGAAGACCGAAAGGCTGGCTACTCTACGCCTGTGCTCCAGGCTTTGGAGACCGTTTCGAGTTAAGTCTGGGTCGCCAATCAGCCTCTTCGCACGCCTCTCCACCGAGTCCAAAGTGGCAAGGTGACATTTCGCAGCACCAGCCCAAATGTGGCTGCAGTACTCCACACACGAGCGGACCTGTGCTTTGTATAAAATTAGAAGCTGCCCAGGTGTGAAGTACCGCCGGACTTTCGCGATGACGCCTAGTTTTCTGGCAGCCACCCTGGCCTTGGACTCAATGAACCGCCCAAAGTTAAGGCTCGAGGAAATCTCAACTCCCAAAAGCTGAAGGCGGTCGGTACACTCCAAGGATACATTCCGAAAAGTAGGAGCCAAGGTAAACGGGCTCCTTTTGGCGGTGAAAAGACACGCCTGTGTTTTGGCCTTTTTTTTTTTTTTTTTTTGACGCTGTGGAAATGACATTTACGCACCATACCCCGAAGGGCGTGTGTGGGACTCGCCCAGCCGAAGCCGGGAATACCCACTAAAACCGAACAGCGGCACACCGACATCGCCTTAGTGGCGGGGTCATGGGAAATAGCATGCCTGCCTACCAATACCCCGCCAGCGATTCCCACCCGAAGGCAGGCCCACAGTGGGTCCTCCATAGGGAGGAGCCCGGCTGGGTACGTCTTCGTGTGCAAGAAGACGCAGCAGCCAAGGGTTTTTTAGCGAGTTGTCCTTCCTCTTAGCCCCACTCGTTTGCCCGAAGGCAAACGGGGCCCCCAGCTCCTCTCAATGAGGAGACCGGGTTGCCCGACGGTGACCCGGACTTCGGGTCACGTCAGCCACCTGGAGTGGTGGCCGACCCGCCGCGCGTGACCGCCGAAGCGGTCCCCACTTCTGGTTTTGGTCCGCGCCGGTAAACCGGTAACCCCCATATCTGGGGGCCGTTCCCCTATCCGCCACCTGGGGACGCGTCCGATGGCAGGCCAGAAACTGCGCACGGAGCCTGTGTTTTGGCCTAACCTAACCTTTATTATCCTTATGGGTCGGACAGGGTTTTCTTAACATACTGTATATGTATCTATTATAAAATATTGTATCATTGAGTTAGTATCCCATAACACAAGTCTCGAGCTTACTTTGAGGCTAGCTGATTTGTCCGTAGATATTTATATTTATTTATTTATAAGTAATACGTAGTTATTAGTTATTACTAAACGTACGTTTATTACGTTAACTGGCCGTTTGAAAAAACCGGACTAAATAAGGAAAGAATCGTCTAAATAAAACGTTTCGTTGTATATTTCAATCATTTATTACCTCGTTATGTAAGGAATACAATGTGTTGGCAGCTACCCACCGGGCAGGACGACGACTCTAACATAGCTATATTTCAACTATTCATATATTATTCACAAATTAAAATTTACAAAAATCTTTAAGACTAATTGCTTAGTTATATACAAAAGTACTGGAGTTATTATTGCATTCGAAAAATAAAAATTTCATAACATATAAAATATAATTGTATTTTATTACCTAAAATAAAAATGTCACCTGGAAATTCAGAAATACATTGATTGCACATTATTTTCACAAAATAATATTTCATTTCAATCTCAATATCTAATCAAACACCAATACTTTTGCATCCAAATAACAAAACTATAGAATACTAATGCAATACAATAATATAATTTGACAAAACAATAAGTAGATCACAATTAAAATTGAACTGGATGCAATTAATATTATAAGTATTATAATTACACAATGTACAATTCTATACAACTTAATATTTAAGCTTATTGCTGGCTCGACCAATGGAAGTCGAAAATATACTTGTTTACATAAGCTTTCCTCTATATCATTAGCCCAACGAGGTTTTCTTTTTAGCGGGAGGGGAGGGATTGGTTGGGCACAATGCATCATCATCTAAGTAGTTTTTCACTTGTGTTAAAGTCTGTTTTCAATATAACCAGATGGAGTATTACAAGTTGATGCAAGTCATGAGATGCATCCCACCATTTTATCTATTTTGGCGACAACCTGGCGGACAGATGGATGTGCCGCGGACGCTCAAAACCCTTTAACAATACGGTGAAATCATTAGAAAAGCCTATCCCCTGAACCTCGCAAATAGGCCTAAATGTCATAAGACAAAACCTGTCTCCATGCCGATAGAAGTAAATTACAATATCAGTTGAAAATATCCTACGACTAATTTTAGTACCTCCAGGATTTCTTGGGCCTTTTCAAGGTACTTTAGGTCTTTACTTTTCAAGGTCTTATTGCTATGTAGAGTTAAAACTAAATCGTACGACATATTCGACTGACAGAATCTTAGGCTCCGAATAAAGCATACTATGCTCCGGATTTCCGACGACACTGAATAAAATACTTCATTTTCAATGGTTTTAAGTGCAAAATTGAATGAACATCGACAGAGTTATTTAATCGCTCTAAGCTCGTGTGTTTATTTAACATTTTGCACTTTAAATCAGTAGCCATAAAGTTTATTAGTCAATATCACCAGAAAATCCTTTGCTTTGCAACAGAAATACTGATCTTTAATATAATGGCTAAGGTTCTATTCAGAAAAAAAAACTATAATTATGGTAATTCCTAGGTCACCAGCTAAACGATAATAAGGCACCAAAATAACTATACAGTTCATAAAAGTACTGAAATTTTATGTAAAACAAATTGAAGATGCTTGAACATTTTATACACATATAAATGCTAATTTTAATGCGATAGTGTTTTAAAAGATAATTCTTAAAGACAGTCAGAATTAGTGAGTGATTTGAAAGTATAAGTTTCTCCTGGGCTGTCATGACCTAAGTTGTTTGGGGGGCGAACACAAACTACATTTTGGTGGCAACTATTAACTAAGTTTTAGGGGCACAAAAAACGAAGTTTTAAAGGCACCATATACGAAGTTTTGGAAACAGAATTATAAATTCCTATAATATCCAACACACACAGAAATTGAATATCCGGGGAGTTGTAGGATTTGGACATGTAGGAATTAGTTAGTATGGAATTAAGATATTAGGAAAATTAGATTACTGGGAATGTGGAATTGAACATCCTAGGAACTCAAGCTCAAAATTGTTAGATATTTCGGAAATTGAAAATTCAAATCATATTAGTACGTACGACGACATGGACATGCAAAGTTATAATTACCAGCATAAGCCGACTTCTACTTTTCCGAAAAGTCTATACAATGCGAGGTCAGCTATAACTGGAAATGTATAGCTTGATATCTCGTCGTGTGTACTCAGTTATAGTAAGCATCGACTTGATGAAGCCGTTACGGATCTTCGATCAGCCCCGGATTACATTGTAAGGTGAATGCCGTTTGTGTTCGTCAACGATAAAGCTGTCAAAGTGGCCGAATTCTGGCTGAAGTATATTTAAAACAAATAAATAGAATCATGGAAATGCTGAAACAGTTACAAGTTTATTTAACCAGTGCTAATGAACCTCGAAACGTAACCTTTCAGAGTACCATATAATATTTGATTGGAAAAATATAGCTTCTATAACCAGAGAATTGTGAGCACACTAACAGTAAGAATGCCGTTCATTTTGAAAGTTCAACAATATTCATTAAGTCATTTTCGTTGTTGAACTTACAAACTTGTCGCACATTTGTAGCAATGGATATGCAATATCCTTCAAAGTGTGTTACGCAATTTGGTTGTTGATTATCTTGTAGCTCCTTATTCTGACTGCCTGAATATTATCTAGTTTTTAACTCAGGTCTCTGTAGTAACCGAATGGTAAATCATAACTGTATAAAATAAAATATTTCTTACAACTCGTATAGGGATTCAATAATTTTGGCAGTTTTCTTGTAGTCAGAATTAATTTATTAATATTAATAATCTTTCGCAAGTTTATTTAAGACATCCGTTGTAACCGTTCCGGATTTACGGAATTCTCAGATCATATTTTACGACACATCCGCTAAGGTCTATAAATGTGCATCGGAATTAAAATCCGGAGATGATTGCTAAAATCCGTGACGATTATGTTATTTTACTAAACAATTATAAAATGCTATCAATGCAGTAATTTAGACGGAATCAAAATAATCTACAAATGAATGAGTATAATGAATGGATTATCATACATTGTGAAGTAGAAACTATAATAGGAGTCCAAACTACAAAAATCAATTGCTTTGACAGATACAATTATTAATGTCATCTCTTTTCAACACATAGAGCCCATATAGCTGTCTCTCTGTCTCACATCTTACATACATTTGAGATACAAGATTCATAGATCCAACATATTGATTATTGCTTACTGTCTTAAATATAGTAGTGATATATATTCTCACAAATCTTGTAGATATTATAATGGAGCACATGACAGATGACTACCGCTCTCTTTCTTACGTCTAATAACTGTATAGCGTTATCTCACTCTAACTTTACAAATGGACTCCCACTAAAGTTTCAACTTTTCTACACAAATTCATTGTTAAAATTATACTTAAAAACATGGAAAAATCACATGTCTTTTAATACAGACTTCAATATGGCGCCTTCAGTGTTTCTCGTCTGGTTGACACCGGTGTCCAGGCTCTGTGAGAGCACTCTCGGCTCTCTGTCGGAATCTCGTGAGAGCTGAGAGGCAGTTTCAATGGCATCTAAGTTCTGGAATAGGAGGTTGTTTGAACTGTTTGATGCGGTCCGACTGTGACCTGTTCTTGGTATGCTCGGCGGTGGCCCTGAAACAGATAGTGCATGTTAGTTAACGAATCAGCCGCCATGTTTTTAAATCTGTCTAACTTAATTTGACAGAACTAAAAACTGACAGGACTAAAAACTAATATTTAATGGCGCTGATACCCTTATTCACAAACTACATTACAAAGTTTCATTCATAATTTTCTTTCTATTTCATTTAAAAAGGGACAGACAGTACTTTTTTTATAAACGTTGCCCCACACTAGGAATTTCTCCTGTGTCGTGAGTGCGTTTAAAAACATATAAGTTCACATACACAACCATCCAGACCCAGAACAACTACTTGTAGGTCATACAAATATTTGTTCCGTGTGGGAATCGAACCCGCGATACGCAGCGAAGCAATCAAAAGCTTAACCACTGTACTATCCGTGCAATCAACTGTTAACTTCATTTGACAAGGACTAAAAACTAATATTTAATGGCGCTGATTCACAAACTACACTAGATTTAAATTTAGTACATCATTATCTTTCATTGTCATTTAAAAAGGGACAGACTATAATTGTTAATTTAGTCCCGTCAAATTAGTCCGCCCTTGACGTAACTTTTTTTTTATAAAATTATATACTAGCGCTTGACCGCAATCCCGCCTGATGGTAAGCAGCGACGCAATCGTTGATGGTAAATCGCACTAGTTTATTAAGAGCCTATTTACGCTAGCCTTGAAGACACTCAAATTTTAGTCCGTCGGAAACCGTTCTTTCAGCTGTCATTCCAACTAATCTATACTAATATATAAAACTGAAGAGTTACTTTGTTTGTTTGTTTGAACGCGCTAATCTCAAGAACTACTGGTCCGATTTGAAAAAATCTTTTTGGTTGGATAGCCCAAACGTAACTGGGCGTATCTTTAGTCGTCATGTTTTTAATCACGTCTAAACTGTCTATCTTAATTTGATAGGATTAAGCTAGTATTTTATCGTCAGTCCTTTTCTTAATGAAATCGAAATAAAAAGAGGCACTGCACTTAAAATTAATATCGTTTATGAACAAGGGATTCGGGACCAAAATCACCCTGTTTTTAGTTTTATTGCGGTAGTACTAAAATATTGAACGATCGAACGGAACAGGTTAACGTCACTTTTTATTTGTATTTTTCTGAATGTCAAAGTGTAAGTTTACTTCTTTATACAACATTATGTTTTGTTTATGAGAAAACCAAAACACGTGTCCAGTATTTTTAAGTAAAGAATCTGTTTACATGAAAAACCACAAAGTTATGAGCTTGTTATTCTACTTGGTTGTCTCAACAAAAATATGGTCAAAAGTGCCATAAGGGCGGGCGAGCGCGGGCGTTGACCTCTGGCGTCAGCTGGGATCTATCATAACCGCTCGGTAACCACTCTGCGGTCTCACTCTAAATGTATTTGGGAAAATATAACTTGGTGTAAAACTGATTGGAATCGATTCAGTTGGTTATTCTGAACAAACTATATTTAGGATTCGTATAAACAAAAAAATAACATGGTATATTTTCTTTTGTATTAATGCAATTTATTATATTTAATCTATCAAGTAACATTCTCGTTTCGTTTCGTTAATCTATACTAATACTAGCGGCGACCCGCGGTTTCACCCGCGTAAGTAGTAGTAATATAAAAAATTGATAAAAACTTTTTCTTATGCCTAAAGAATGCATATACGAATTTTCATTAAAATCGGTTCAGCCTTTCGAGTTCGAGGACAAGATCAAAATCTAAATCAGAAGTCATTAAATGAAATTAGGCTGAAAATCAGCACTTTTTGAACGTCAAGTACTGTGACAGGAGAATTTTATATAATAGAAGAGATTAAAAAGAGGTAAAGTTTGTGATTTAAAAAGCCACGTTGTGAGTGGATATATTATTATAAGCCCGAAAAAATTAAATACTTTTGTAGTGGTTGTCAGATTTCATCAGAAGTACCTAGTACAGTACTTACTTAGAGTTTACCGCCTGACGAAGTGGGCACGGTTTGGATAGCCTTAGTATGTCAAATCAATCCTTACCTATAGTAGAATTCTTCCTGGAACTCGGCGTAGTGCTCCTACTTCCGTTGCCCTGCGCTAACGTCATCATGTTCGGCAGCGCAGCCCGAGGCCTGGACTCGTTCTGCAAGAACTTCACGAACTCGGCCGCCAAACTGTCGGGGGCTGTGCTGGAGCGCGACAGGCCGAGACGTTCACACTCTTGTTGATTGAAGTCTAGCACTGTTGAGAGGACTCGGAGGACCTGTGTTCTGTAAAGAAGTAATAATTAAATTAAACTCATACGGCTTCTAAATTTCCAACCTGGAAGAAAAATGGTAGGTTTATTACATCATCATTTATTTATTATATTGAGGCATGTCTGTAAAAGACCGCTCTTAGCGATAAGACCGCCCATTGTGTCACTTTGTAAAAATTTTATATTTATGTTCTGTTATATATATATATGTTTGAAGACTAAAATCTTCAACCAGTGCGTCCTACCCGTCATGACTTACGGAGCCGAGACGTAGACACTAACGGTCAGACTAGTCCATAAGTTTAAAGCCGCTCAGCGAGCTATGGAGCGGGCTATGTTGGGCGTCTCTCTAAAGGACCGCATCAGAAATGAGGGGATCCGACATAGGACCAAAGTCACCGACATAGCTGAGAGGATTAGCAAGCTAAAGTGGCAATGGGCTGGTCGCATATGCCGTAGGGCCGACAACTTTTGGGGTAAACGAGTCCTCAAGTGGAGACCGCGTCTCGGCAAACGTAGCGTAGGACGCCCTTGGGCGAGATGAAGCGATGAAAAGGTGGCTGGTAGTGGCTGGCGGAGAACTGCCCAGGATCGAGCTTGTTGGCGTGCCATGTCCAGCAGTGGACGAGTAGAGGCTGATGATGATGGAATCTATATGGTGTACATAATAAAGAGTATTCTATTCTACTCCAAGAGGAACAGGGTGTAAACTTCAGTCGTCCTCCGAGGATAAATAGACGGGTGTGTCTGTGGGGTAACTGCTCAGCGATTAATACCTGGAAGTTGTGTACGATGTAGGTGTAGTGATTACGGCCCATACCCTCTCATCGAGAGGAGGCCTGTGTCCCAACAGTGGGAACAATATAGGCTGATTATGTTAGGTTATGTTTTGATTTCTGGAAGTTGTATGTATGCTAGTTGCGCGGTACACTCTGCTAGCGCGATGAAGCATTCTGCATGACGTCACAATGACGCCTTTTTTGGATGTTCTTTCAGCTGTCATTCCAACTAATATATACTAATATATAAAGCTGAAGCGTTTGTTTGTTTTTTTGAATGCGCTAATCTCAGGAACTACTGGGCAGATTTGAAAAAATATTTTTGCGTGGGATAGCCTATTAATCCAGGAAGGCTTTAGGCTATATATCATCACGCTGCGACCAATAGGAGCGGAACATAACTAACTTCACGCGAACGAAGTCGCTAAATATTGACACCTGACTCTAAGCTCATTTCACCTAAATTTTCACGTTCAGATTTTTACAGAATCAATTGCCAAGTGCGCCGTACATTGGACATTGGAAATAAAATGAATACTAAAGAAGTAATAAAGAAAGAAAATACATTTATTTAACACAGATTAAAAGGTGCATCATAAAAGTCGACAATCATTAAAAAAAACTTACTTTTTATAATATACTAAAGAATTCCTTACTTGTTAGTACTGTTTCCGCCAGCAGTCATGACGTAGTTCATGACGAGGTTCTTCACCAGATTCTTATCGACTTTATCCTGCTGGTTTGATATCGCGTTGTAATACCGCTCCTCAGCCGCCGCCACAGATGTCTGGAGAGTCCGAACTGGGTAAGCAATGAAGGAACAGGTGTAATATATTAGTTGAGGACGTTCCCAAGCCATTATAAACAAAACATTTTTTTTTTTTGCCGAAAAAGCGGATAATATTGCAAGAAAAAATATCCGTAAAGTGTTGAAATTCTATCGTTAAAAATCTATATACAATATGTATTAAAAACCCCGTCCGACCTATAAGGTCAGGTAAACACATGACCAAATAAAATATGAAATCATAGTATCAATACTAATGAATTTTGAAATAATCTTTTTTTTCCCGCGAATTAATTCCAACTTCCCCAAAATTTTGTATTTTTAAAAAAGTGACAGCACCATTTTTGACAGTATTATTATGAGCGAATAGCTATGCGACCGCGTGCCCTGACCCCCTTCGCCCGCGCATGTATTGCCTACCGAACATGTATTAAGTTACCTCTTTTTTTGCGAAATAATATTTATTTTTAGAGGGATTTTTTTGAGTTTAGCCCGGGGTGGTAGGCATTAGTAGAATCAGTTATCGATAACTAAAAATACCTTCACGGATCGGAAAGGGTTTTCTTTACATATTGTATAAGTTCATTTATTACACAAGACAATTTCGACTACTTTCTAACCCTCCTACGTATGATATAATTACCCTACGGAGAACCATTGCTACAAAAGTAGCAATAACTTAAAAACCTATAATCTATGCTTCCTTTTGCGATCTTACGTACTTAAAAGCCTACGTAAGAAACAATAACACTTATGTATTTGGACCCCCGCCCCTCTCAAAGGAGTTTTCAAACTTGACATTTTACTAACGAAAGTATTCTAAACATGGGAATAAGGTCTAAAACACACATACACATTTCAATAAGATACACAAAAAATCCATTAAAAAGTAATAAAAAAAACAACTATTCTACTCTTACCATGCATCTAGTACATCTTCAGTCGAAGCTTCGCTGCATGTGCACACACGACCTCAAAGTATTATACAGCTACTGGGTAGGGTACCGAAAACGACTCACACACTTTTCAAGACTACTTCTTATTTCTCTAATATGAAACGTTACAACACTAAATATCAGCCGAAAACCTGACGTTATTTTTGTCCACTGCTGGACAAAAATGGTGCACACTCATACTTGAGAGGCTGGTGTTTTAACCACTAGGCCACCACGACTTTGGTATAGGACATCAGCTACTAATTAAGTATCTCTAGGGTATTTAAACAACCGCCTAGCTTTTTGCCAGCTATGTTGGTGCATGCACCATGAATATTCTTCGACCGATATTTTAAGTGATTTTTGAGCTGGTAAATAAATCATTAATGGTAAAAACTAATGTGTGAGCGAATTCCGCCTCCCTTTTACAAAATTCACCAGTACCTGAAGTAATACTCAGAGGCAATGTGGCGGTGTCAGAGATCTTCCAGGTTCTAATCTTCTACGGAACTCGGAGCATTCAAAATAATAGAAAAAACTGTACTCATTTTGGATAAAGTTGCTTTACTTAAAATCTTGAACTATGAGTCATTAATCACAATAGTTAGTGTTAGATATATTTAAAACATAATGCTGTCTTTTTCAGCAACAAAAGAATGATATTTTAACTCAATTTACCGTCAAAGATACCGCGGGTAGACGTGACCCGATAATAGTTGAAAAATCAAGTAATTGTCATTAAAATCGTTCTACTCGAGTCGGGTCGAATCTGTCTGCTAATAGCATATTAAATTTACTTTGTGCTATAAGCAGACCTTAATGTTATCTATAGATTGCTTGATGAAATTACACGAGTGAATAATTTAAAGAGTGGTCATCATTTATAACTGTATCCAAAATAAGTTAGAACATAAACAAATAAAAACACAACACGGAACATTCATACACTTGGTGCCGCCAGACGGTAACTTGCATGTGCTTCATGGAAATATAATGTGGCTGACGTTGAGACCCTCAGATAACATTCAAAGGGCGGGCGTTTTGGGGGCACTATCTTAGGTAATACTAGATTTCCGCCCGCGGAACCGCTAGTGTGGAGTTCGGTTATATAGCGCTTTTTAAATTCCTTATTTTCGGGGATTAATTATCGTATCATTTAGTTCTTCTAAGTTTACATGTGCATATTTGTTTGCAATATATTACATTGTTTTAAACGACACAGCGCTATTTATCACCGAACTGGTATGAAGCCTAACAATATTTTTGTTTTTACTTGGGAATATCAAATTTTTCTAAGATAAAAAGTAACCTATTATTTAATCTGGACTTCTAACTTTACGTCTGCAAAATTTCAAAGCAATCGGTTCAATAGTTACGGCGTGAAAGCGGAACAAACTCACTTTCTGATTTATAATATTAAGTAAGGATTGATGTTCAAAAATTGCTAATTCTCCGCCTAATTTGAATAAATGACTTTTGATTTTAATTATTCTCTGCATCCCCCAAATGGCTACCATCCTAATCAGTTACAGATTTACAAGTATGTATTTTACATTGAAACGACTCCGTATCTGTCCTTCACATCTCAGACCGCGTAATACGTATTTCTTGGTCATACTGGTGGTCAAACTTTCGGACGACCCAAACCGAATATCCACGAATAACAGGACCAACGGATTAACATACTTTCGAAAAGCCAAAACTATAATTGTTCATTATTATGAACTCTAACTGGCAACTCGTTAGTGAAGACAGATTCAAAATGAGAGAGATAGGTAAAGTATTCATACTAGTCCATATTTCTAAAAATACGGTAACTCTCGTCTTCCCCTTGGTATTCCATCCAAAGGTTGTTTGTAAAAGATCGCTCTTAGCGATAAGACCGCCCGTTGTGTCACCCTTTGTAAAATCTTTATATTTATATTCTGTAATTCATGTGGTGTATATAATAAAGAGTATTCTATTCTATCTAACACTGAGAGCCTCAAAGCCAAAAAAAAAACATACACAACAAATCTCAAAACAAGCGCAAAAAAAATGGTGAAAACACATAGACGACACGACGTGAAGCCGATACCCTCAGTCAAACCCCATATGGTAATCTGAGTATCGCGGGCCCACCATTACCGCCTGTCAAAGTGACAGCTGTCAGAGTGACGTCTGTCATGGTGACAGGTGACGGCGGCCGCTGCGTTCAAAACCTCACAGTTACCAAATGAGATTAAACCGAAGCAGGCGGAAGCTCTGGTCTTGATTCTTGGTAAGCTGCGTATTTCTGGCATACAGTGAATACCGTCACTGCATATTTGTATGATTTGCATTCGATTCTAAGATATTACTTACTATTTCGTACATTATTTACATGTGAAACTTGTTGAATGTTTAGGATTTTTATCTATTATAATAAAGTTAGTGATTTTTCAAGAAACAAAATAACTTAGTTATCAATAGTTATTGATATTTTCTCCTTCTTGAAAAATCATTAATTTAAACTTTGGAAATAGGTCGCCATGTCCTTTTTTATTTTTTAAGCGCCATGGACGAGGCGTATAGGAGAAAAAAAATTGCATTAAGCCGTGTATTTACTAGGCAATAATTGCTGATTTCACATACATCAGCAACATTTTTGTGTAGCCACGTTTTATTTTAACCAGATATCACACAACAAAACTAAGGCCTATTCAAATTCACATTAACAAATTCTTTATACGTCTCTGAACAAGCGGTTGTTGTATCTGGCTGGCAACGGCCCGATCATTAAGTCGGACCGTTATAAATATGGTAGTGAACTCTGCTTGCGAGATGAAGATTTTTCGTGACGTCATGATGACGCACAATTAGCATGTATATAGCGTTTCATTATTACTTTTTAGGCACACGCTATAAGCTCTATAAACAATAATAATCATTCTTGCCTAATAAACACAGAGCATTGAAAAAAAAAACAAAAAAATTAAATCTGGCTAAAACATAGACAATTATAGACACACGTGTAAGCTTGACACATAAAAACAAACTTATTAACTGACTTACATGTGTCTGTAGTGTGTGACCCGTGACCTAGCCGTATACCAACTGGTAGTCTGGGCGATATCACCCCAGAATTACCAGCTGATATTTGGCCAGGAGACGGAATTAGGCTGGTCTTTACTACGGCTTTATGGCTATGGGTTTGGGTGAGTACTGATTTGTGATGAAGCAAAAAGCTTTGTAAAAATCAACATTAAATAACATGACATTTCCCCGCAATGGTAAATAATTAAAATATCTATATTAAAACTAAGACACCACTATCTGTCTGTCATCAGGTTGATTCTCTTGAACCATAATATCTAGACAGTTGAAATTTTCACAGACAACAAATACTTTTTTTTATAGATTTTATAGATTCGCACTTGACCGGTTTATTTTCTTTTTAAGTTTAAATCAAGGTCGTGAATCTTCACAAATCAGTGCCCATATTTATATTTTTAGTCTATATTACAAAACACGACACTACAATTAAGGTTGCACTGAGATTGAAAGATAAATCAATTAAAATAATCATAATTACAAAATTCAAACTAATTTTCAAATCTAATCTACGGAAAATTTCTGGGATTTATTTGCGTTGTATCGGATTGTGGAAATGCATTTGGATATCCATTTAATTGAATTTATTTTATCTTGGACGATAATACTAATTATGATACTGTCAGAATCAGAGGGGAAGTACTAACATATCTCACCTTAAAAGTAAAACTGTTATTAAAAGCTCATTTATAGTTAAGTAGCAAGTGTGCAAGTGTCAAGTGATTAGTAAAATCAACGTGTAAACGGTCGTAATTTAACACTAATCACTTAACAGCGCGACCGTTTACACGTTGATATTTACTAATCACTTGACACTTACACACTTGCTACTTAACAGCGTGTTAATGAGCCTTAAACAAAATTAGGGGAGCCAATATCAGAAAATAATCACTGATTTTTCTAGATACATATCTAGAAAAAGAGGGGTAATCGCGCTAAACAAAACAGTTGAAGTTCAACTCTTGTTCGTATCTAATTCAGTAAAAGTTATGGGTTAGTTTCGATCATATTTCGTATCGCGCTAAAGTTTTAAACTTCGACTAAATGAATTATAAGTAAATCTAATCGTTTAGACGTAAGTTTGATAAATGGCACAGAAAAAGTTAGCTTTGTTTCAACTTTTTCACTTGACAGCGGTTACGTTCCAATTGTGATCCAATTATGGTTTAAACATCTGACAGAAGGTTAGCGCGATACGAAACATAAGGAAAGGTTTGGTTGCGATCCAATTCTGTTTTGGTTGAATTATTTTAGCGCGATTGCCCCCAAGGTCTGAGTTCTGAGATTTTTAAGATTTAAGATAACGTAACTCAGATTTTATTTAGAAAAATCAGTGAGTATTTTCTAATATTGGCTCCCCTATAAAATGTCATAATTTCATTTAATAACGATTTTACTTTAAAGGTGCGATACATGTAAGCATCTAAAGTAATATAAATGATATTACTTTTTTTTTAATGTGGCTGTCTGGAGCGACCGCGCTGGGCTGCAAGCCTCAGTCCAGTTATCGTTTCGGTGCTTTTGACAGAGGTTACCGATTTCAGGGTGACTAAGCAGGTATGAAAAAATTATAAGAATGATTGTTAAAAGTTTAAAAAAAGTTGTAGAGTAAACTAAACTTTATTATGTAGGAATTAAAATCAGTTTTCTATAAAATCATATTTGATTATATTTTTTTAGTACGTCGCATTTTTAATAAACCACGGCACAGCTGCTTTATTATGAAGTCATCATGATTCCCGTTCGAGAAAGAGTCTGTCTCTCTCTCACACACTAGAATCACAATCACAACAGTAAGCCTAGTACGAGTTTTCATTACGAAACTCGATCGTCAATATCGAGCGCGTTTGGCGCTCTCATTGGTTGAGAGTTCTTACTACCTTGAAGCGGGCCAATCGATGAGTCACACGCGCTCGATATCGATGATCGAGCATCGTAATGAAAACTCATACTAGGCCTACAGCACTAAAATGTCGACTAACAACTGACCAAGTCTTTGACTAGTACCTATTTCAGTAAATGCTTAGACTCTGACAATTAAAAACATAATGGACATCGATAAATGCAATCCAACAATCCTAACACATCACCCCTTCTTCTTTACTCATCAGAACATTACATACCTTGTTCCTTCAAGTCATTGATCTCGGCTCTCTTCGTTTCCACCTGGTCACCGAGCCTGGATGCCGCTTGGAGACCAGCTAAGGCCTCTTCGAGTTTGCTGTTGAGCCTTCCGATCTCCGCTTGCAGGGCTTGGTTCTCGCGTTTAAGCTCCGCAATGTTATTTCTGATTTTTTCTGTCGCGAATTGTGTGTCACGTTCTTTGTCTGGGGAAGACACAATTATTATCAGTAAGTATCTTAACATTGTTATTTAATCTACAGAATTAAAAGTATTTCTAATGACAAAATACCAGCTTTTTACTAAATGCTTAGTACTAGCTTTTATAAGCGACTAGTCCTTATAAAATTCAATTACGATTCGAAAGACATGTGGCGCCATCTATTATCATAAAACGTTATTATTATATAACTTTTCTAAGATATATATACTTTCTAAGTATATCTTGGACACCAATGACGGATTAAAAAGGTGGAGGAAAACGTCTTGAGGAAACCTGGACTTTAAGTCTGAAATCGCCAACCCGCATTGAGCAAGCGTGGTGATTACGCTCAATCCTTCCGCGTAAGAGAGGAGACCTGTGCCCAGCAGTGGGGCGATAAAGAGGTTGTTGATGATGATGATTATATTCTATGTCAGTTTCTGGTCTCCAGACGATGTATATACATGCGTATATTTCAGAATTACCAGTGTGTTGTTAAATGGTTTAGTGAAAATGCAACAAAGAAACTTACTTTTCCATTAATAATATTAGTTGGGATGAGGATATACGGTATTTATAACAAAACAGCAAACATTTTTTCGTCTGGTTGTCCAACCTAATTTTCGAAACGGTTGGACCGATTTTGACGGGACACTCACTGGCAGATAGCTTATGTTAGAAGGAGCAACTAAAGATACTTTTTATTCAAGTAAAATAAACCAAAAATTAGTCAGAAACCTGAAAATTTAACAACTAATCTTACCAATCGGCTATGAAGGTCAGATAGGCACTCACTCCATGTACGATATTGGTATTGAGCTGCATCCGTTAAGACTAGGAGCTGACCCCAACATAGTTGGGAAAGGTTAGGCACATGAGTTGTATTATGTAGGTTTAATGAAACACTGACCTAATTGGAACTGCTCCAACACCACCTGTAGATTGGTGAGCGCCGCTTCGCTCCTCTCGCGAGCGTCCTCCGCCTCGCCCAGCTTCGCTTGAACATCATCACGTTGTTTCTCGAGTAACTTGATCTGGTTGCGATAAGTTTCTACTTCTTGGTTCGCTCGGATGCTGAAAATAACAAACCAAGTGTTAGCACTGTCGCCATCCCATCTTCCTGCTCGCTGTGCTAGTGCAGAAAACCTTCATCATCATCATTTCAGCGGAAAGACATCCACTGCTACAAGGATCTCCATGACGACCGGTTCTGAGCCTCCCGCATCCAGCGGTTTCCCGCGGCCTTCACAAGACCCAAGAGCCTACCCACGCTGCGTCTTCTGGTGCGTGGTCACCACTTGAGAACCCGTCGGCCCCATCACCCACATCGTGAACCTGTTCTAAAAGAACTTTAGCACAGGGGTAATTTTCTGCGGTCACGGATAATAACATTGCATCAACGAATAAAACGAATAACGAGGAAAAGAATAGGCGAATTGTAGGAAAGAGAGAAAGAGACTTATACCCGCGGGCGGCGCAGGCGCTGGTATATAAATTACGATTTATTTTATTGATTTACTTTGTATGATTACTGGCGACCAGGCTTACTCTAAATTTATGTATACAATGTAACAAGTGTGGTATGTGGCTTAGAATAGTACCATCCCATTTTTTTTTTTTTATATAACATTAAAAACTAGCGCTTGACCGCAATCCCGCCTGATGGTGAGCAGTAACGCAATCGTTGATGGTAAAATGCACTACGTCTATTAAGTGCCTTTTCACTCTAGCCTTGAAGACACTCAAATTGTAGTCCGACGGAAACACCACCGCTAGCAAATTGTTCCTGTTTCTCTGGTGGGTGTCGTAAGAGCCGACAAGGGAACTCTCACACGAGAAAAGGGGGGCAGCAGCGCTTCTACTGTGGAATATCAAATTATTGCGATCCACAACCCCAACCGACATGCGTAGGGATTATGTCCCCAAGGCAAAAGCTTTGGGGGTGGCCATTGTCCAGCAGTGGACCTCTATCGGCTGGGAAGAAAAAGAATGTAGCGCCACATATAAATGCAACAATCCCATTTTTTTTTTTTACCTGTTACTAGTATAAACAGTGCTGGTCTGCTTCGCCCGTTCCTCCACCTGGTGCAGCCTCGCCTGGCACTCTGTGAGTTTCTGCTCCGAAGCCATCAACTCCTGCGTGTAGTTCTCTTCCGTTTCCACCAGATGGTGCCGCAGTCGTTCCAACTCTTTCGCGGAATTCTGTTCTTGTTCCGACAACTAAAACGTGAAAGCACTGATTAATCATTCCAATTTAGACCTTATTACAATGAGTTAATATCACAATTGTATTGATTGACAAGCTACTATATATTAAGGATCTGGTCTATTATTTAAAGTATATTTCTATATCCCATAACTCTAGGGAATGAATGAGACTATATCAAGAAACAACTGGTACATCACCAATCACCTTTCAAATACCATTTTTTGTTTTAATTATTCATACAAAATAATGCGAGAACATTACGATTATTAATTGTATTGTACAACATCTTTACGAGAAATATGACATATTGCATTTTATTAGCTTTAAATATGAGTTTAGTTTAATGGTTGGTTGGCATGAAAATGAATTACTGGTATTTATCAACGAAACTTAGATCCACATATATCTTATATCTTCGAAAAAATGCATTTTCGGACCACATATTCTAGGACTTATTGTATTATGTTTACTTAGAGAGTATAACTAAAACCAGTCCTATTAACTGTGTATAAACTCGAACTACGGATTGAATTACTAGTCTGTTATTTTTATAAATTTGTCATTCCAACACGATGCAATAGGGATGTTTCATAGGTAAAAAAAAAATATTCTATTTAGTCCGTCATTCAGATTATAGAAAAATGTAGGATATGTAATTGTATATTTTGTTTTATCAAATCAATAAAAAATTACAAATATAAAAGGCATCAAAGATCAGGAGTGGTGGCTGGCGACGTCACTGCTCGCTAAAAAGTGTAGCGTGCAGTGACGTCACACGAGTTTTCAACGCAGTGTCGTCATCGTTTTTTTGTTTATATGAAAAAAAAAATACGCGTCTAGTATTTTTTGGAAATCTGACTGACGGACTAATTAGTTTTTTTTAGTCAACTACCCTATTGTCATTGTGTTAAACGTTCGTATTCTGCAAAATTCATAATGATCGGTCAGCCCTCTCATAATAGAATGGTGATAGATATCGCCCAGCGATTACTTATACATTAGATTCACAATCAGCGTAAAGATGTGGTTGAACTGAACAAGCGCACAACGCAGCACTTGGGTGCTTCTTTCATTTAGTACTTATTTTATAATTCTGACTTTAATGCATGCGTGTAAGGTTGAATTTGATTTGATGTCAGACTCGGTCGTAAAAAATAATGGCTTTTTGTACTGTTTTGTGATAAGAACTTTATACACAGCATTTAAGGCTGATTTTAAATTAATGTATATTTATTTTGACTACTTTAGACTGCTTAATACTTGTGGCCATTTTTGATAAGAGTTTTGTTCGAGACTGTGTATCCAGTGTATAAGCGATCGATGATATTGCCATTATTATAAGACCCATTAGTAGAAATGATTTTCTAAAAATGACAACTTATTTTGAACATTTATTTATATGGAATGGAGTGTCAGTGATTGACCACTGGAAAGTCATAATGATGCTATTTTGATAGTAGATTACGAAACTTTTCAAAATCGATCATTATGAGATCACTGATAAACCATTCTGACACTATTGCAATAGCAGGCTAGGGCCGCAGATTTGGGACTGACCTAAGGATCTCATGCTCAGCAGTCACTCTCGGGATCAAACGCCTAACAAAACAGCTGGTCTTGTAATCTATCAGAAAATGAATTTAAAGTTTTAAATCAACGTTAGTTATTCACCTGTGCGTTTTCTGCTGTCAATTTCTTAACTGTTTCCATGTGTACGGACAAATTCTTCTCCAAATGGTCGCATCTCTCTTTTAAACTTTTAACAGATTCGTTTGCAGCTAGTAACTCGGACTTCGCCTTTTCAAATTCTACAATATTCTGGTTCAAAGTTAGTATAATGCCATCTTTTTCTTTAAGAGTAACTCTCAGGTTTTCACAATTTGTACAATTAGTTGCATAACTTTTTATCAGATTGTCTCTTTCTTCAATAACTTTTTTGTATTCATTATTATGCTCTAAGATGACTTGGTTGAGCCTCTGTATCTCGTTATGATACTGTATACTTTCATTGTGTTTCAGGTTTATTAAATTAATGAGTTCTGCTTTTTCACTCATCGCATTATCTATTATTGTTTTGTATTCTGCGGCCATCTTTTCAACACTCGCGTATGATTCTTTCAATTCCTCAATATAATTTTCCTTAGAGGTTATATAGTCTTTTAGCTCAGCTACATCGGCCTCTATGGCTTCTTTATTTTGTATTACTGAGGCTAAGTCTGTGTGTTGAGTAATATTATCCGTGGTCTTTATTTTATCGGTTAATCCGACTATTGATTGACTTAGTTCTTTTATCTCTTTCTCTTTATCAACTATTTCTCTTTTATATTCATCTCGCGATTTCTCTAATTCTTCTAAGCGACCCGAAAGTGTTGATATCTCATTGTTCTTTACATTTATTTCATCGGTTAAAAAGTAAACCTGTTTAGTTAGGTCCTCTTTTTCATTGTGAAGCTTATTTAGTTCTTCCTCACTCTGATTTGATTTTGAAGCTAAATCTTTGAGGATATTGATTTCATCATTTTTTACGACAACACTTTTTTCCAGATTAGCTACATTTTCTTTTAATTGTTGTATTGTAATATTATTATGTTCTACAGTGTTGTTAAGCCCATCAATCAAAGTGTCTTTTTCATTGAGGTCTGATACCAACTTGTCAAATTCTTCTTCAAGATGCAAGATTTTTCTATCCGTCGTAGATAGTTCAGCTTCTAACTGTAATTTTCTTTCTGTAAGTTTCTCAACTTCAGCCTTTAAACTTGTGACGTGTTCGTTACTAAGTAGTTCTTGACGGATTGCTTTTGACTTTAATTCTTCGATGACAACTTCGAGTGCTTTTATTTCTTTTTCAGTCTTCATATCTTTTTTAAGGTTACTATTATCTGTCAAAAGCTCTTGTTCTTTACGCTGCAGATCGGCTATCGCTGCTTTTAGAGTTATTATAGTATCTGAAAGACTCTCGTTTGCTACTGACATTTCATGCATTTTTTCTGCCATTAAAGTGTTTTCTGTAGTTGCATTTTCTACTTTAGAACTAGCAGTACTAACAGTGGATAATTGTTCTTGTAGTAAAGTAACTTTTTCTTGTAAACTGTCTTTTTCGCTTTCTACGTCTTGCTTGTGTTTTATGACTTCATCTAGTTTAATTTCGAAGTCCTGCAGCTTATGGTCTAAGGCTGATTTTAAGTTTTCTAATTCTTTATGCACATAACACTTCTCATCTAATGCCACTTGAAGATCATCCACTTTTTTAGTTAGTAACACCTTATCATTTTCTAATATGTGTATATCTATAGAAAGCTGCTCATTTTTAGAGTGAGTGGAGTTCAAGCGTTTCTTTAAATCGTCTATTTCATCGGTCGTTCTTTTAAGCTTTTCTTGATCTTTAGTATTGACCGTATGCTCTAAATCTGCAACTGCGGAACTTTGATTTCTTAACATTTCGAACTCGTCCAACATCGTTGAGTATTTCTGTTTTATGTCATTCAAGCTGTTACGAAGAGAAATCTTTTCAGTCCTCACTTCGTCTAACTCCTTTAGAACCCTCTTGATTTCTGATTCGAAGAGTTTATTCATTTTATTAGAGTCAGCCAGTTCTGTCTCTAACTTTGCTAAGTTATCTTCATGCGTTTCTATGATGGGCTCTAATTTAGATGTATTTTTCAAGGCTGCTATTTCAGATATGAGAAAATCATTATTTTTCTTCATCTCACTTAATTCTCTCTCTAGGTGTTGAATATCAGTAGTTAAGAAATCGTTCTCTGTAGTTAGATCATCTATTTGTGTCTGCAGATGGTTGGCGTTGAGGTTTTTCTCTGATAGCTTGTGGTCTAGCATATCGATTTCTTTTTTAAATGAATGGACCGTTTTAAATACACTCTCTAATTTGAAAAGGACTATATTGTCTCCAGCAGACGGTATCTCGCCGACGTAATCAATTGGAAGTTCGAAGTTGACATATTTATTGTACAATTGCATAACCTTTTCGGGTTTTATTACTTTATTATCTACATTTTCATGACAGGTACTTTCTTTTTGAGCTAGTTTATGCTTAAGCTCATTAATATCACGTTTGAGGGTTTCAATTACACCTTTAGCATTATCATCTATGTTGATTTCATCTAAATGGACTTGATTTGAATTTCTTCTATCCTTCAGCTCATTAACTTCCTTCAGAAGCTCTTCATATGTATCTCTGGGAACCATATCTAACATATCTGCCTGTTTGTGTGCTACTTCTATTTCATGCCCCAGCTTCGTCACCTCTTCTTGCAGTTTGAACACTTCTTCGTGTAAATCTTGATTTTCTTCTTGGAATTTCTCAGCGTTCTCTCTCAGCAAACTATGTATCCTTTCTAGATTTTGATATTTATGAAACAGAGTGTCATAATCAGCTTTAGCACCCTTCATATTTTCTAATTCTTTATCCCTCTCTCCGATTTTAGATAACAAGTTCTTGATTTCGGTTGCGTATTCCTCATTTGTAGTTTTGAGATCTTCATGCTCTTGTTTTAAGACTTCTAAATTAGATTGTAGTTCTTTCTTTAATGCTAGAAGTCTTTCCATAGCAAGCTGATGTTGGCTGTCTAAATCTTCTAAATTTGAAGAGAGATGTCTGTTTTCTTCTCTTAGTTTGACGAGTTCTTCGTCAGCTCTGTCAGTGGTGCTTCTCTCCTTCAGGGTGGCAAGCTCGTCCTGTAGATTTCGTATCTGTATTCTGTAATGGTTGTCGGCGTCATCTTCAGCCAGTTTCGGCGTCTGGGACGGCGGGTCCCAGTACCAACTAGACTCCTCGTCTTTGATGCCATTCTTTTTGCTGAGCTTCTGGAAAGAAAGAGAAATAACGTTAGAGTTAAATCACTGTTTGAAATATTCACAAATTATTCTCTAAATACTATTCAGTGAGAAGAGTTCATTGTTTGCTTTTTTCGGAAGGGTTCGTTAACCCTTCCGAAAAAAGCAAACAATGAACTCTTCTCGGAATGAACGGATTTTAACGCAAAACTTAGACGTGATATAATTGAAACACAATTTCAAAGATCTCCGAGTGATGTATGATTTTACTGGAAACGTTTAGAAGGAAAACCACTCGAACACTTCATAATATCCTACGTTTATCACACTCTAGCGAGTAAAAATATAGCCAATATATTCACTATAACCATTCAAAATCAAAATTCATTTATTTAATTATTTACTTTGAACAACAAAATTAAATAAGACAATCCCACTTCCTAATGTTTAAACTGGGAAGCAGTAGGGCAACAAACTCCGCAGTATTTTATAACCTAACAATGAATTTCTCAAATTCATTTACAGTCTTTTAACAAATATTCACAGCTACATCGACTGAATCGTCCCGAGACCAATTGTTTACACACAACTATGCGGGTACGTCTGTTCAAACACACGATATCGTTATCTGCCCGTTTTATGGCTGGTCTGAGTCAGAGGCTATATAGTTGAGGACATATCAAGCTATATATCCAGTATATATTGACCTCACTTTGCAAACACTGTGGCAAGAGGGGATAAAGTTTATGGGAGTTTACGACTTATGAAAACGAACATCTTTTGCTATTGGACCGTCTATGAAGTCAACGTCCTGCCCTTATCCCAATTTTTAGCGGTCGGTGTGTAGCGGTACCTACAAACGCGAAAAAGAAACAATGCGTCATACTGACGTCACACGAATTCTCGCAAGCAGAGTTCACCGTGCAACTAGCATACATACAACTTCCCAAAATCAAACGTTTGGGGAAGTGCCCGCCAGATATAACACCCGTCTAGTAAGAGGATCCTCCCTTTCGATGGAGGATGAGTGAACTTTACTCCCTGTTCCTGATGCCTCCACAGGTGAAATATGTCGTTTTTTCCAAACTTCTCCATTAGCCGTCATCTCCAGAGTCTTCCGCTTTTCTAACCATATTACCATCCACACTTCGTTCTTTCAGTCTTCCCCTACTCTTATGGCCATCAAGATTCATACAATCCTAACGACATTGTCCTCATTCGTCTGTAACATCTGCTCGATAGCTCATACCATGACAACCGATTTCTAAACAACTTTTTAGCTATCGGTATCACTTTCAGACTTCCTCTTATGTATATCCATTCGCATAAAACCACACATCTCTCTAATAATTCCGCTGTATGCAACAGCCTTTCATTCATCCCATTTATAGCCGAACATTCTGATCGATACCATATCCGAAATATTAAGCAAAAACTACTGTTCCATTTCAAAGCGGTATACTAACACGCTTAAAATATAGATTATACTTCACGGTTCGGTCGTTCGGTCTTCATGATACATTTTTTAGATCGGTCCCATCATAAGAAGTTGTTAACTTTTAGGATAATATTTTTTAGGCGGCGGTGTTTCCGTCTGACTGCAATTTATGTAAGCTAAAAGGCTAAAGTGAACTAATAAACTGACGCGCTTTACCATCATTTATTGCATCACTGCTTACCATCAGGCGGATTTGGGATATAGGATTGCGTTCAAACAGTAGTTTATAATATGTTATACTACACTCCCATAGGCTATGGTTTTATTAGGCGAGCGTAAGTATAATATAAGCGCGAAGTGTCCGTAAATCCGTCATGTAAATGAAGGCTTGAATTTACAATGACAAAAAAACACTCTCCAAGAAAAAACCGGACTACTTTCATAAACAACGTTTCAGTGACGTCATTCGACGGGAAAACAGCGGACGCTATGTAACGGCTACGGCAGTCTTAAGAAACCATAGCTTTAAAATACAGTATTTTCTTTCTTAGACCTGTCATACCGCATACACATAAAATCTTCAGTATGAAAGGTCAGGTTATACTGGTAATGTATAGCTAGATATAATGTCGTCATATGTACTTGAGGACATAAGTCATCGTGTGCGGCTTACTTGGTGTTGAGGGCATTAGTAATGCGCCCCAGATGTGGTAATCGTTGGAGTTGCTTCTTTTGTAGTAAGTTTTAACTTGAAGTGATTCATGAAGTAGATTTTGATGTAAAACATCTATAAGCGTGTTTTAGGAGTAAAACCGATTCGTATGAGGTGACGGCAAACGGCAAAACCCTCTCTAGAGCTCCGTCACGTAAGAAAAATATATTTATTGTTTCTCCCTATTCATTTATTGGTTCAAACGATAAATATTAAGTAGCACGTGTGGGAAACGAAATACAAAAGACAAAGTAGACAATATACTATGGAGGTACCGATTTTTGTACGGACCTCTCATCATTATCATCAAAATTTTTATCGTCCCACTGCTGGGCACAGGTCTCCTCTCATACAGAGAAGAATTGAGCGTAATCACTACGCTTGCTCAATGCGGGTTGTCGACTTCAGACTTAAAGTCCAAGTTTCCTCAAGATGTTTCCCTTCACCTTTTAATCAGTCATTGCTATTCAAGATATACTTAAAAAGTACATATAACTTCTATTAGACAAGTTACATTGGTACTTTCCGGACCTGGAATCGAACCCGCACACTCATACTTGAAAGGCGGTTTTAACTGCACTGCTAACTGCAGACAAACATGAAGGTTATTAAATGATAAATCTATCAAAGACACCACGCAAATGCTATTTAGAAGCACCTAACAGTAAAAGCACTAATGACAAAAAAGGCAATTACGGTGTCGTACTCCCACCAATATCGGCGGTAACCCCCATTTACTAAGTGGTGCATGAAACCAGATAACACCACTTTCGGTGACAGAAATACGTTAGTAACCATTTTACACCTTTGTGACGTTAAAGAAATACGTGTATGTGAAGAAACGATCGTCAACGCTGGCAGGTACACTAACGTGCAACCTTTTAGTACGGATTCAGTACATAATGCTGACCACCCCGCGTTGAAATTTATACTTGGTTTTTAAAATGTCATGGCTCCCGGCTGACATGTGGGTTATGGAAGACCTTCACAGTTGTTTGAAAACGATTTTGAAGCCTAGGAAGTGATATGAAAGAATATAAATATTATTCTTTAATTCTTTACAATATTAAAGAGAAAAGATTTGTTGTCTTTTTTTGTATATTTGTGTCAGTTTTAGCGCAAAAGTATATCAAAAGCTTTAGCTCTAAAACGGTTGAGCGGATTTGGATAATATTTGGCACATGAATAGAAAAATATGCAGTTTTGCCAACTCCGCGTCTCTCCGTACCAACACCCCCAGTGTGATGTTATGTTACATTATCTTTTGTTCCATAACAAGGTTAAAATCAGCACTTTGAACGTAAGAAGGTCACCCCAAAATGCTCGCCTTTCATCACTTCCTAGTGCATAATCAGGGAAGAAGTTTCGCAACAAACTCTCCATCAGTACTGAAATTCTTCAAATTCCATGCCCTATAAACGATTGCGACACTCATTACATCTTTATAACGCTCTCGGCATAGTCCACCTTGATAACACACTGATAATTACTTTATCTTAATCCGTAGACCATACCGACAAAGACTGCAATACTTTGGAAACTCTTGCAGTTATTATGCAACCAAATTTAGAATGAGATTCAACCTTTTGTCATATTAAGGAGCAGGTGAACGTTGTTGTCTCATAATCTTCTTTTTTTAATAAATATAAACTAGAGTTTGACCGCAATCCCGCCTCATGGTAAGCAGTGGTAATCGTTGTTGGTAAAACGCGCTAATTTATTAAGCCTATCCACTCAAATAACTTCGTGAATAGGAAGGAAAACGGCAGTTGAACGAGGTGATGCAATATTGAACCCAATATCACGACCAACGATGCTGCGACAGAGGGAGATTGATCTGGAGACCCTCCACGACCAAACTCCCGACACAACAACATTTGATGCGTCGTGCCCCGCACACATCACAATACAACTGCTCAGACCCGTCCTCCGTACGGCTTCACTAGACATCATGCCGGAACACGACGAATCGCTTGGCGGCAAGACTTTGTCCGGTGGGCGGTAACTTCTGCCGGCAGCCAATGTTATGGCCTGCCACCGAGGAAATTCCTAAAGTTTTTCCATCACGTCAATCTCGGCTTACATAAATGCATCTGAGTACCAGGATCTTACAAGAAGCGACTGATTATCAGACCTCCACAAACCAGTAACTGAGTAACACGAAACCCCTTGGTAGGACAGATTAGTCAGCCGTTTAGTCAATCAGATTAGTCAGTAAAAATAGCCCTATGGTGTAGGCCGTAACTTAAAAGTTGTAGGTCGTAAATTTCAACCCGTTAGGCGCAGTACTTTGTGTATTTAATTCATCACCACTGCTCTTAAAATGGTGAAGGAAAATATAGTGAGGAAAACGATATGTTCTAGAGCCAAAAACTTTCAAGACATGTGACATCCACCAACCCGCATTGGGCCAGCGTGGTACATTACAGCCCACTCCCTCGCTCGCAGAGGAGGCCTGTGTCCCAACAGTGGGAACAATATAGACTGATTATGTATTTATGTATAGTAAAAGTGCGCAGTGCTGCACACCCGCACCCTATTCCAAAGTAAACAAAAATCGTCTTTATTGTAATGACAATTAAGTTGATTTTAGAATGAAGCTTTTAGAAAGATACTAAATTGTTTGAACTTGAAGTGTAAACTCAACTTTATTGTGTAGAGATTAACGTTATTTCTCCAAAAAAATCCCTCCTCTTAAAGAAAACTCGAAAGTTCATGTCCTGTTTCCTATCTTGGCAAATATTTGCATTAGCGACAAGTATTTGTGCCAAGTCTGCCAAGTATGACTCTGCATACAGAAATTCCCGGGTATGACTTATTCATTTCGACATCCTCTCCTTAGGAAGTTCTTCTAAGTTACGACAGAGGGCAGGAGGCCTGCCCTGTCTTTTTTTTTTACTTTTATAAATAGTGGGGAGGGGGGGAGGAGGGGTGTACCTCACTCTATAAAAAATCTTCTAGCAAGCCGGTTATCCCTCCGAACGTTAAACCAAATTCAAACTCTCAGAACTCAACTTGCATATAAGTCCTCCGACTAACTCACAGAGAAGGGGTAAACCTAAGGTCAATGAACCTTTCCGACAGTTTTCTTTACCGTCGATTTCAAAAAAGCCATTTCTCGATAGTTTTAGTATAGCGCTTTAGCCCTTTTGTTAATACTTCCGCGTATACGATATCAGTCGGTTTTACTACGGTTATAAAGCATTTATGTGCCATTGTACCAACCGGACACTGAACCTGGGACCCGGTACGTATCAGGAAATGTTGCTCAAGTGTTTGTTCCAGGTTTCGACTGTTAGGAGGTAAGATTTTCCATGTAACGTGTAGGTCAAGCTGCTGAATTTAAGGTGATTCTCCAAATGTGTAAGAAAAATTGAAATAGTCCTTTAGAGACAAAATCTGTTGCCATCAAACAAATGATCAGCCTTTTCCCAACTATATTGGGATCGGTTTTTTTTCTTCGGTTGCGTCCTACATATTTCGGTCGAGTAGGTTTTTATAGGGTGCCTTTAGTTTGTGCAAAGTAAACAAGTATTTTTTATTCATTGTTTATAATCTCGTACTTCTCGCACCCAATAGAATCGATGCAATAATTTTCATCTTATCATCGAACAAAACACGAACAAAAAATACGAATAACAACATAATTTGACTCCCAGATTCTTCAAAGAAACCCAAGGCGCCTACAACTAGTAAAAATACT
The DNA here is from genome assembly GCA_037179545.1 of Sesamia inferens. Lineage (NCBI taxonomy): Eukaryota > Metazoa > Arthropoda > Insecta > Lepidoptera > Noctuidae > Sesamia > Sesamia inferens. Next base: position 1,787,096 of record CM073949.1, on the reverse strand, counting down.
AAATTATTTCTACAATAATGGAGATTGCGCATCACTGCTACTGCCTTGACCGAGTTCCCGCCAACATCTCCTACTTCCATAATTGTCAGACATTGACTTACGTAAGCAGTATTGTCAACTATACGACAATTTGACACGGTGCTAAACTGCAAAGCAGGTAGCGACTCAGCCAGAGAACAGTATTGAAAAAAATATACTTATGGAAATAGTAATTACACAAATGTACCAAAGACAAAAGGGATGTATGGAATATTAATTGCACTCAATTCAGATGAGAATGTTTAGATATATGGAGTTACGCGTTTGGATATAGTAAGAAATGAGTACATAAGAGGAAGTCTGAAAATGGCACTGGTTACTGAATAGTTGTAGGATCATGTGTTACGGAGGAATAAGAAAAATGTTGTAAGGGAAGTTTTTGAGTACGATGTCGATGGCTAGTGTAGAGGAAGACCAAAGAAAGGAAGTATGGATTGTGTGAATTATGATATGGTCATAAAGGGGATACCGAGATAGCGACTCTTAAAGAAATATGGAAGAAAACGTGTTGCATCGACTCTCTTTTTTAGGATCAGGGTCCGAGCAGCCAACGGTCAGGGCTCTAGACAAAGAAACTTCCTGACTATGCCTGGTGGGTCTAGAAGCATTGCTTTATAAATCAAATTTGGCTTGATTCAGTCACTCAATCAAATCAAATCAAATCAAAGCATTTATTTCAAATAAACCAGTTACAGGCACTTTTGAATTGTCAGAAGTTCGGTCAGTCAGTAAGGTGAAGCTAGTCGCCCATTCCAAAAAGTAGGTACCTATGGAGAAGAACGGGCAAGAAACTCCATGGACACTCTTTAAAAATATCAAGCTATAGATACAAATATTTGATTACATCATTCATTTTGAAATCAATCGTGTGAGAACGATGCAGAAATATATTGTACGCTGAGAGCGTCCATTATGGAAAAAAAAACAACAATTCAGAAATTAAAATACGGAGTAGCAGCTAAGAGATGACCAGTCCCCTCTGACGGCGTCCGTTCACGAACATGACGTATGGATCAGCATCATTCAGCTCAACCATATTGAAGGGAACCTAATGACCCAACACACACGCCACCACCAGCGAGACATTTGAGTGAGCATGACATACTCTCAACAGCCATAGCACTATCAAGTCAATAAACGACTAACCCAACAAATAGATGCTTTACAGCAAATAGATCGTGCTCACACGTGTTCCATGCAATTATACAATACTAAGAAATTGAATCTACACAATGCAAAGACAGTTTTGTCCAAGGTTCAGCAGCTCCAACGGTGTTCCCGAATGCTAAGTGTCTGTGCTGTGTTGAAGTGCTGCAATGAAAACATTTTGATGTGTCGATCGAGGATCTCCACTATTAGGCTATTTACTGTAATGATTAAAACTGGTATGATGATTGCGGAGTCCACGTTCCACATCTCAACGACCACGTGTACTAAGTCAAAATACTTGATTTTTGGGGGTTCCATAACTTAAGGATAACTCCACTGTCACGTCTATCTATCACCGGGTGTATCTCATGACCGGTCATTTCTATATTTCAGTTGCTGCTATTAGAATAAATACTACAACTTTTTTTTTTGTATAGGAATTGGGTATGGTCAACCCTTTGTGCACGAGTTCGACTTGACTTGACCAGTTTTCTTCCACATCTGTCATGAGTATCTCGTCATGAGGGACAGTGACATCAACAATGACATATTTAAAGTTAAAACTCAATTAAGCTTTAGTCAACATGTGATTCAGTGAACCGCTTCACTTACCAACATAACTCCATGCTCCATTGGCAATTGCATTGTACAGATTACCAAATGTTATAATAACATCTTAGGTACTCGGATTACTAATTCAATTACCATGGATAAGCATAATTGTAAACTATAACAACTACGTCGGCAAGCAATTGGTCTTTAAATGGTGGACGTATAGACTCCCGAAAGATGGAGTGCAGCCGTTGCCCAGAAGTCAAAAAACGACATATGTCAACAAAAAGATGTTTCATGAATGAATGATAAAAAACATTTAACAACCATAAGTGTAAATGAATTAATACACATTACCAATGTAGATTTAGTCTGCCGTTTTTAATATATGTATTTATATATACCAAAACTAATTGAAACTACGTAAATTCTTGGACACTTCCGTGTACAGGAAAAAAGAAACCAAAATGGACGAATTACCTACTAAGGTACACCCATACGTGTCTGCGACTTTTCGCCCACAATGAGTATAACTAATTTAATGAAAAACTAATGCATAATAGTTAAAATTCAGTGTAATTATGTATTACTAGCTGACCCGGCGAACTTTGTTCCGCCTTAAAGGCAATAAATATCACATGATCACATTTTTTACTTTTTAAATTAGGAACACTGTAAATAAAATAAAAAAGTAGGTATTCCATGATTTTTTTATTTGTCATTTATTTAGTGTAGCACCTTGTGAAAGAAATGAATTTCTACTTGTGCTTCGTAAATTATCTAGCTATTGATCTCTGAGATGTCGTGGTGGCCTAGTGGTTAAAACACCAGCCTCTCTTGTATGATTGCGCGGGTTCGATTCCAGGTCAGGCAAGTATCGATGTAACTTTTCTAAAGTGATATGTACTCTCTAAGTATAATATCTAGGACACCAATGACTGAACGTGAAGGAAAAAATCTTGAGGAAACCTGGACTTTATAAGTCTGAAATCGCCACCCCGCATTAAGCAAGCGTGGTGATTACACTCAATCCTTCTCTGCATGAGAGGAGACCTGTCTCCAGCAGTGGGACAATAAAAGGATTGATGATGATGATGATGATCTCTGAGGTTTGTTCGCCGATTTCGCATTGTCAACGGAACAGTTTCACGGACTGCCGCCTCCCTTTGCTCTTGTGAGTGAGAAGCACGAAGTCGAGTCATAGTAAGGCGGCGCTCTGCACGTGCAATTTCTTGCTCTTCTTCAGTGCTTTCATTCAGAATGTTTCGATTTACTCTTGCATTACCGCTTTGTCGAGAAAGATTTGATGGTCTTGGTCACGGCATGATATTTTTATTGATGATAAATGGCACAGCAATACAATATTAGAAATTTTGAAGTTGAAGTTGGCTTTGTGGTTTTTTATTAGAAACTTTAAACCAGCAGAGAGTATTTATATTCTTTGCTTTAAACGATTGCTTCAACCGGTTAGACTTTTTTTTAAATATGCTCAGCTGTCATTTGCTTTTTGTTATACCATTTTTGGTATATGAATTGCTGACTTACATTTTGAATGAGTTGGACCATGTCTTATGTCACGTCACACGGGAACGACGTGGACGGGTTCTTAACTACCTCCCACCAATATTCAGCTAAATCGGTTCAGCCGTTCTTGAGTTATATATAAATAGTGAATAAGCAACTGAATCGATTCCAATAATTTTTACACCATGTTATATTTTGTCCCAAATACATTTAGAAATTGTTACAGTGTAGTTACCGAGTGCGTCACGCAGCTTACGATACATCATCATAGTATTGTGCGCGCGCAACAGCTGACGCTAGAGGTCAATGCACCGCGCTTGCTCGCCCGCGGATCTTTGACCATATTTATGTTGAGACAACGAAGTAGAATACACGTAGCAAGCTTATTATAACTTTGTGATTTTTCATTATATCTTTTTGAAATTTTGTACATAATAAATATTATTAACTTAAAAATACTGGACACGTGTTTCCTACTTTGTGGAGGTGCAAGGTACCAGGGTAGCACAAAAGTGTAGGAGAAGTCGGAACAATGACGCTAATTCATTCTCATGGGATCGACGGGAACGGGATAAAAGGTATCCTATGTCCTTTTCCTAGTTTTTAGCTACCCCCCTACCAATTTTCAGCCAAATCGATGGAGCCGTTCTTGAGTTATAAGTGGAGTAACTAACACGACTTTCTTTTATATATATAGATAGTGAATAAGCAACTGAATCGATTCCAATAATTTTGACACCATGTTATATTTTGTCCCAAATACATTTAGAAATTGTTACAGTGTAGTTAGTCACGCAGCTTATGATACATCATCATAGTATTGTGCGCGCGTAACAGCTGACGCTAGAGGTCAACGCACCGCGCTCACTCGCGCGCGGATCTTTGACCATATTTATGTTGGGACAACCAAGTAGAATACTCGTAGCAAGCTTATTATAACTTTGTGGTTTTTCATTATATCTTTTTGAAAGTTTGTACATAATATTATTAACTTAAAAATACTGGACACGTGTTTCCTACTTTGTGGAGGTGCAGGATACCAGGGTAGCACAAAAGTTTAGGAGAAATCGAAACAATAAAAAAGCTCATTCATCATTATCAAATCACCATAATACATGAAAGAGGTTTTATTGTGCATAGTTTGTGGACGTGCAAAGTACCAGGGTATCACAAAACTGTAGGAGAAGTCGAAACAATAAACCTCATTCATTCATCATTATCAAATAATCATAATACGTGAAAGAAGGTTTATTGTGCATATTTTTTTGACGTGGAAGGTACCAGGGTAGCACAAAAGTGTAGGAGAAGTCGAAACAATAAACCTCATTAATCATTATCAAATAATCATAATACATGAAAGAAGGTTTATTGTGCATATTTTTTGACGTTCAAGGTACCAGGGTAGCATAAAAGTGTGGGAGAAGTCGAAACAAAGAAGCTCATTTATTCCCACAGGAACGACGGGGAGCGGCATAGAAAGTATCCTATGTCCTTCTCCCAGTTCTTAGCTACCTCCTTACCAATTTTCAACCAAATTGGTATAGCCGTTCTTCAGTTATAAATGATGTAACTAACACGACTTTCTTTTATATATATAGATTATAACATAAATACTAATTGGAGTGTTTTGTGGTGTACGTTGTTAATTCCCGTGCTATGAAATGATATGAAATCGTTTATTAAGCAAGCAGGATCACTGATCACTTTCACACATCATATGTTTTTTTTTTTAAACTAGATGAAGCCGGCATTTCCTAACTGACTACCTCTGAGAAGAAATAGCCGAAACAAACTCAAAGACAAAGACGATGATCCCTGGGGATCATCGTCTTTTTTCAAGTCCAGACATTAAAAATGAAAATGTTTACAATAATTTACGTTATAATTACGCATATTGCTTAATAACAATTCATAAGAGTCATAAGACTATGAAAATAACTAAAATAAACAATTTTGGCTGTATCATCATGCTTAGAATAGTACCGACTGATATCCTCCCGTGGGTGTCTTAAGAAGCGACTAAGGGAACTCTCACCAGGGATGCGGACAGCAGCGCTGCTCTTGTGGGATATCAAACTACTGCGATCCCCGGCCCGCCTGCCAAGCGTATGAATTATAACAACACCAATGCAATGAAAGGCTTGAGGGAGGCCTCTGTCCAGCAGTGGACTTCTATTGGCTGCAGAAGAAGAAGAAGTTATTAATTTCGGGGCATGATGTTCCAACTAAGACCAACACACTCCCGCTCCTTATCCCAATTTATCTATTTCTTCTTTACTTCTCCAAGTCACACCGATCTTAACCATGTCATCATTCACACATTCCAGCTATAGTTTCTTCAGTCTTCCCCTATTCTTATAGCCAGCGACATTAATACTATAAAACCTCCTCACAATATTTTTCTCATTTCTTCATAGCACATGCCCATACCATAAGAAAAGATTTCCAAACAACTTTCAATTAAGATATAATGTGTTAATACTCACATGGACATCATCAATGCCCACATAGGCGATGAAGGCAGAATGGGCGATGAATATTAGCTGCAAAACCACTAACAATACGTGTCGTCTCATTTTACTATCATGGTCATCATCATCATCTTTAACTAATTGGAATTGTTCTTAGACATGGTTCACCTGATACATCAAATTTTTGTATAGCTAAAATTAATAGAAAGGGCAGTAAAGGCCAAAATATATCCTATATTTCAATTAGGGCTGATTTCTAAAAAATATTTTTTACGTATGACAGTTCTAGTATTAAAAATTAATAAAAAAAACTCAAGATATACTCCACTTGAATTTCAATAGAATTTCAAATGGAATTGATTCTAGTGGTACCCAAAAAGGTAGTTTAAAGAGCATATATTGCATCGATCTCATGATGGAAGAAGGCAGAACATAGAACGGTTATTTAATGAAAATTTAAAGGTTTATTGCACCTTAAAAATAAAACCTCAAGTAACTAAACTAAAGAGAACTGAATGATCCTTACTAATATTATAAATGGGAAAGTGAGTTTGTTTGTTTGTTCCGCTTTCACGCCGTAACTACTGAACCGAGTACTTTGAAATTTTACAGGCTTAAAGTTCGAAGTCCGGATTAAATAATAGGGTACTTTTCATCATTTTATATGTCGGAAAAAATTGATATTCACGAGGGAAATCTAAAAAGCGCGATATAACCGAACTACACGCGGGCGAAACCGCGGGCGGAAAGCTAGTAGAATATAAAGAACAAAAAAATATTGTTAATGAAAAAATTTAATTAAAAGCCGGTTATACGCAAGATCATAACAACGACATAAGCAATATTGAAATGTAGTTTTTTAAGCCAACTAGAGAGGCAATTTTGATAATTTTCGGAATGTTCACAGACTGGTCTGTCTCCGTGTGTAAAAAAATACGTCTAAAACATCAATTTTTTTTGAAATTCATTCGTTTTCAATTACGAAAATTAGTCTTCTTATAACATAAAATGCCATGAACAGAGTTGTCCAAGCGTACTTAGGACCACAATGAAATAACCACAATATTAATACAACTTTCATAGCCACGTTCAATATTTGGTTATTTTCCGCTCTGCATAGCTCGTAATTATTTAGTTTTATTGCAAACACGGTAGCACGCTTTTTGATCACCAATGACGTTTTAAATGGTTCTGTATTAAGTTCGATACAGTTTACACTTGCAGCAGAACGATAGTTTTATTTTTTCGCTTTGGCTTCGATTACTGAGAATATAAAGTTGGCTTTTTCACAGACAGTATTTTAAAAAGAATTCACTGAAGAGATAGATAACCACAAAGAGGTTTGAAGAAGTATCTATCTGGTGAACCATATGAAAAAAAATATAAGACAAAAAGTTTAAGGCATTTCCGCACAGCACTAAATACACAACATCACCCTCCGAAAAGCAACACGAAAATAAAATAATATTCAAAATACAAAATAGAACATCGTTATTTTTCAAATACTTTCGACAACGAACAATGGCTGACTGTAAGCGACGACTGGCCGAGCTCAGTACGGACTGTTTTGAAAACATGGTCACCCGTAAGTGTTGTGGCTAGGCTAACATACGTCCAATTAAATCTACTAGAGACAGACAATGGAGGTTCGATTCGATACTTTGTAAACTTTGACTGTGAACATTTTAACTTGGCTTAACATTGTTAGTTATAGCTGTATAAATTCAGAAGTATCTCACAACAACGATTCAAAGCAAGAAGTGTCTAATTGCGACAGCCGGCACCCTAATTGCGTAACATACTATTACTATCAATTTAAATAATTTTGAAGCAAATTGTTAATCCATTGCTCCGTATGTTGTAAAGATGTGTCTGCTCCATAAGGTAAATCACGCAATGAATGCTGTTGAACTGTCAAATTGAAACCTATTGATACCGATAGTGTATTAAGCAATAACCCTACCGGTTATCGCTTCGCTTCCAGTCCTTACTGGATGCAGATGAAAACTAGTTTCTTACATAGAGCAGCTGCTTCCGAACGCTGACCTTCAAAACCCAGTTACTGGGTGAGACCGGTTGTCAAAATTTTGGGCTTCTGTCTACCCGTAACGACGGTCAAAAATGTACAAAAGACAGCCGAGCCGGGTGATTTCCGATGCACAAACAACTATGAGTGAGGAATGAAGACGAAAAATCGGAAAATATACAGGGTAGTAGAGTGGTTCATGAAATCATCCATGATAATAGGGAGGACCCTGCCACCATAGATGATTCTGGACTCCAATGCATTGAAATATTGCGTAGGTTGTAAGAAAAATTGCTATTCCGGATTATTATGTATCGCAGTTTTTTAGAAACCTAAAAAACAGCGTTATGGTGTGTACAATCGTATACAATAAATAAGAAAGAGAAATATAAAACGTTTCTTTGAGGTAAACATGGCGCAAAAAAGAAATGAGAACAAAAAAAAACCGGCCAAGTGCGTGTCGTACTAACACGCGAATGATACCGTACAAAAAATATCTATATATTCTGTGTTTAGTTTTTGTTATTAATTTTTGGCCATAGAAATACATAACCTGTCTCAATTCCAACTGTTTAGCTTAGCTATCATAGATCATGAGGTACAGCCTGGTGACAGAAAGATAAACAGAAAATAGTGTCTTAGTAATAGGGTCTCGTTTTTACCCATTAGTTATGAAACCTTAAAAATATAATATTCTTAGATAATATTTAGATTAAAATTTATATGGAATAACTGCCATCTCCCACAACTCAGTTGCTGGGTAATAATATACCTCTAAGAGTATCTAGCACAGGCCGGTAATAACCTAAATTAGGTGCAAATGTTAATGATATCCGTTAAAAACCCGTTTTTATATCCCTAAGTGCAAGTGCTTTGAGCCCTAAGCTACCCAAAGGACCCATTCCATGAAATAATATCAAAATATGTATTGGACTTGCGAGTGATGGTTCTATGTCATCATCATCATCATCATCATTTCAGCTGAAAGACCTCTACTGCTGGACATAGGTGTTCCCCAAGGATCTCCACGACGACCGCTCCTGCGCCTCCCGCATCCAGCGGTTTCCCGCAACCTTCACCAGATCGTCGGCCCACCTTGTCGGGGGCCTACCCATGCTGCGTCTTCCGGTGCATGGTCGCCACTCGAGAACCCGACGGCCCCATCGGGCATTGATCCTACGCGCAATGTGCCTGGCCCACTGCCATTTAAGTGTTGCAATTCTTCGGGCTATGTCGATTACTCTCATTCTTCTGCTGATCACCTCATTTCTGATGAGGTTTGAAATGGATGGAAAGATCCTCGGTCCTATGTATATGTATGTAGCTTTGACATAAAATTGTCCCATTTTGATGAACCTAGCGAAGAGATAACAATATCTTTAAATATCAGTAATCGAGTGGAATCAATTTCACATGACTGAACGTCCTTCATAAGCGCAATCACAGCCGGAACGAGTCGCGTGCGCATACGACCTCCCCACCGATACTAACATACATACAACCTTACTTCTAACATCATTAAGTTCAATTTCTATTGCAAACAGCCCTACAATCGATGATACTTCATATACACGACAAAGGACTTTAGGAATGGAGATATAAAGATCAGTTTTGTTTAATGATATAATCTAATGGGTAGTAAAAGGATTTTAGAATTTATGATGCTGGAGTAAAGGTGAAATTCAAATGAACTGGACAAGTTAGAATGTTATGTAACGAATCGTGTGCATGTAATACATTTTTTACTTAAAACATTTGTAATAGAGGTCATTATCGGTCGGGCATGCATGTCCGTCGGGGAGATGTCGGAAGCTGGCTCTGTTGAAGATCTTTAGTTTAGCAGAACTGAAAGATGGTTCATGAAAATGGAGATAAATAATACAAAGGGATTAGATAAGTGACCTTAATAAGTGCTCTTCTATAAATAAGCATAAATGTTCGTAATTATTAGGAAGGTAGAAACAATTTTTTCGATGTTCATAATTTTCAAGAATCTGTTTTTAAAGTTTTACCATACTGCAATCTATTAGTTTTCGGATCAAAATTATATTGGATCTATGTATTGCCTCATTTTGCCGAAGTTTAGTATACCTATACATAGCATAAGAAGCTATTTCACGTAATTCTATTTTCTAGACTTTGCAAAAAATGTCCAAAAACTCATCTCGCCTACAATTAAAGACAAATTTGTCATAAATGTAGTGAAAATTGGAGATCAAATATTCTATACATCGATCGATAATTCTTGAGCTTTTATCACTTATCTATGGTAAAACAGTATTTTTGTTACATTCATTTTTTTTATAAATTATAAATTTGAGCTTGACCGCAATCCCGCCTGATGGTAAGCATTGATGGGATCGTTGATGGTAAAGCGCTCTAGTTTATTAAGAGCCTATTCACTCTAGCCTCGAAGACACTCAAATCGTAGTTTGACGGAAATACCGTCGCTGGCAAATTGTTCCAGTCCCACGATGTACGCGGCACAAAAGAGGAAGCGAAACGCTTCGTCCGGACCGCAGCGGTGTCAACAACGAAAGGGTGGAAACTCGCCGTTCGACGGGTCGTCCGATGGTGGAACGGAGATGGGGAAGTAAATCATGCAATTCCCTCGCACACTCACCAGAATGCATCCTATAGAAGAAGGCTGGCTACTCTACACCTGTGCTCCGGGCTTTGGAGACCGTTTCGAGTTAAGTCTGGGTCGCCAATCAGCCTCTTCCCACGCCTCTCCACTGAATTCAAAGTAGCCGGGTGACATTTCGCAGCACCAGCCCAAATGTGGCTGCAGTACTCCACACACAAGCGGACCTGTGCTTTGTACAACATTAGAAGCTGCCTTGGTGTGAAGTAGCGCCGGACCTTTGCGATGACGCCAAGTTTTCTGGCAGCCACCTTGGCCTTGGACTCAATGAACCGCCTAAAGTTAAGGTTCGAGGAAATCTCAACTCCCAAAAGCTGAAGACAGTCGGTGCACTCCAAGGATACATTCTGAAAAGTAGGAGCCAAGGTTAACGGGCTTCTACTTTCTAATCCCCCTCATCTCTATAGGCATTCTTTCTAACCACATCGTTTGCCACAGAGACACACTTCCAACCTATTTTTGCCACAGAGACACACTTCCAACCTATTTTTGCCACAGAGACACACTTCCAACCTATTTTTGCCACAGAGACACACTTCCAACCTATTTTTGGCTTTCCTTTTCTTTTAATAGCAATCATATTATTTTATTCATTCACTCAAAACTTTTTTCTAGACATTTTCATCGTTCCATGTTCCTCAGCGTTGCAAAAAACTGCAACAATACCGAAGTTTGAAACCAAGACGTTTACAAGTCTTGATCCTGATCTCAGTTTCAATTTCTCAATTATACCTTTGGTATGCTATCGCTGAGATGATATTGCGATTATATTTTGATAGTTTTTAGTTACGTGAATGGCCTTCAGCTTCCTGCTGCCTCCATCCAGCCAGCAAATCATCATTAAAACAGAACCAACTTGACAACGCAATTCTGACTTTGAGACTAAAACAATAAAGAAGTAAATTCCATGCGATAATTTTAATTTATGTCTTTTTGTTTGTCGCCGTAAGAGGCCAATGTCGGCGCATGATTGACTACCAACGAAGGCTGTGAGAATTCTTATGAGTAGCCATTCAAAATGAGGGTCTTATGAGCTGATTGACCCTGGTAGCCTAGTGTTAAGCCCATATCATCGCTTTGTATGAAAAATGGGCTATTATACCTGATGGTAGAGGTTAGGTTAGATGTCGAATGATTTACGCAAGGCGAAACGGAAATCGGATTGAATTTTGAAGGTACTGTTTTGTACATTTAAGTTGTTATGTGACTATAATCCCAAGGTTCGGATTGGAAGTCAAAGGCCGGAAGTTGCAGCGTCACGCCGTGGTGGATAGAAAACCTGTCTAAATAGACAAATACTGACAATTAAATTAATTTTGATAAAGTTAACAGTTTTTTTTTATATTTCTTTTTCTACTTAGTTTGCACTGTCCCGCTGCGCAAAAGCTTTCCCCAAATCCTTCCAGAGATCCTCATCTAAGAGATCGTCATCTAGACACTCCTTGACTCAACCCTTTGAATACGCAGTTAATGCAATATCCTAACTAATCCTACTGTGATGTATTATGCTATGACAACTAATACTAAAAACTGTTTTATGTTGTACAGGTAACGGTACGGGACCCTTCGTACGCTAGTCTGGCACGCATATGTCCGGTTTTTAAATGTCGACGAGTGCCCTTAATGTGCAACCTCGTGTCACAATTTCCTATAACAAACAAACCCAACTGCCATTGATAGATCATACAATTAACGTAAACGATAGACCAAAGCATACCGTGCGTGAGCACTTGGCGGGAAATCGTCCGGAACTGTGTCATGGCGCCCGACTGACAGGCGGGTTACTAAGACCTTGGCTGAAAACGATTTTGAAGTCTATGAAGCGACATATTATATACCGCCACATTTATTAGATTATGATATAGATTATTTAAACCTCAGACTGAAGTCTGGGAGGACCTCTTATCCGAATGGCAAAGTAGGTGGGATAATTCCATCAAGGGCCGGCACCTCCATCTGTTCTTTCCATCCGTTGGTGATCGGCTGGCTAAGACATGGCTGGTGGTTGACCACTGCGTTGCCCAATTTCTCACAGGTCATGGCAACTTTAAAAGTAAACTGTATTCTTTTAAACTTGTTCCTTCCCCTTTGTGTCAGTGTTCTACATCGAACTGTGAATTTGAACAGTCCGCACATCACATCTTGTGGGAGTGTGTTCTTTGGCAGAATGAACGCAATATTATGTTGGATAGTGTACAAGTTACATCCGGAGTCGTTTATTATACGGACCTTGTAGAAACTAGAACCAATTTCCGTGCGTTCAGGCGCTTTTGCCATACCTATTATTGGAATCAATTGTAACAGCTAATACCTACTTAGGACCCATTAACTTAATCAAATTTTATTCCGTGGTGTTTGGCAATCTGGGCTTCTCCCAGTTGCAATAATGTCCCTTTGTGCCGTTTGGCCTAGTTCTGTTCTGTCTCCTGCTTGTTATGGAGGGAAGTGGAAAATATCTTTTTTCTTACTCCTCCGCTATTCTTTTCTGATTAATTTCGTTGCGGGACCCAAGACAGTTGAATCGTTTCTCCGGGACTCGTCGAGCTTCATTGCTCGGCGTTTTTCTGGCGGTCGCCACTGTTGATTCTGGCTTTCAGGAGTTGCAGTGGTTGGGAAGTGTGGCGGGTTTGTCCCAATAAAAAAAAAAAATACCGCCACATATGAACATCGACAAATAATAAAAAACTGAGAGTATACAGTAAAAGTGACCTCTGTATCGGTACTGTCAACTCTATGGAAGCGGTGTAAGTTTTTGGACCAACAATATTCGTGTCATCGAGACACGAAGAAAATGAATAGGTGACGAGGAACTTCACACCCTGTTTCGTATACCTCTAAAACAGTTTATGAAGGTTATGAAAGAAGAAAAGATTCAGAGGGTACGTCACAGACCAGGATTCCTTCCTTCGTAATTTTCAAATAACAAAGAGGAAAGGGCTAATCTATTTATCATGAAGAACATATCTAAAGAACGAAGTATGTACTGACTGTAATCCAATTTTATATCAAGGAATGTATCATCCACAGAAAACAATTCGTATTTTATGTCGCCGAGTTTCGCTCTAGGGAGCCATATTGAGGCCTTAGTTGTTTCAAAGACAATTTTACTTTCTGATTTTGATTTTTACATACTTTTCCCGTATATCATTCTTAGATCTTACAAAAACAAACCGAACAATGACAAGGTAAGATTATTACGACTTAACCGCAATGTCAACGCGTTAAGCTGCGCGTGCGCCTAACCTCATCACAGGCATCGCATCAATCGATACTAAAACTAAATATTAAGATGATGACAGTGGCTTCCATGACAAATATTATGGTGAAGCCTTTGTTAACAGCTTGAGTCGATGTGTTTGGACCTTGTGGTTGTATTTCAAGGTTGTAGGTATTTGAAAAGTCTGTGTGCTTGTTAATATACTGACAACTTCTAGATCTGAATTACAATTTAATTATTTTTCAGAATTTAGTTTTACATAGTCTCTATTATCTATCCGAAACATGCACTTTTCTTCCACACTTCACGATTCTATTGTATGATATCAATATTTCCATCTTGTTTGTTGCTGTTATTTATTGAATATTTCCTTTATCTTTTACCGTTTTGTGATCTGTTTTCGATCTACAACTTTAATAAAACTCTGTTGCTTTAAAGTTATCATAATCTCATTAATATGGGATTAGTAGTTCAAAGACTACAAAGTTGATCGGTGTATTAAAACAGCTTTGACCAGAACGATAAATTTTCCTTTACATGTGCACAAATTCCTATATTTTTTTAACATAACATCTTTACTGTGAATTTGTAAAATCATCTCAGCACCACATACCAAAAATGGATTGTCAATTTCGTCAAGAAATCCATCAGTACATATATACATATAGATTTAGCAACTAATAATCAATAAAGAGTCGCTGACTAGCAACGGGCACAAGGCCTCACAGACACAGTCAAACGCCTATCTTCGCTAACATTGGCACTACGAAAACCGTTCTTACTGCTACGATATAAAGGCGTTGTCCATGTCCAATTGTTAGGACTGATGTGGCTGACTGTACAGCTACACGACACATCTGCTGAGTGTATAAGTCTGTTTAGTGTTTAGACACGTTATAAGACATATGAATTGCATTGTGGAAGGTCGACACTTCCAAAGCGAACAGAGTTTGAGGAGAGATTATTGTCAACGAAGAAAAAGAAATAAAGATCTAAGCAAGTAATGCTTGCTTACCCCTATAGGAACAAGATGTGTTTATGTATATTATTTGGAAAAGTAAAGGCAAAAAAATAAAAATATGTAGGAAAAATATTGTGTTATAGTTCAATTTGTTCATCCGCATATGCGGAAACGGCTTTAAAACTACGAGATAGATTTTGATGCAATCCTTACTATTTATATAAACATTTCGCACGCAGATAAGTTACGAAAGCGTTCTTAATTCCTTAGGCATTAACACTCATGATTTAGATGAATACTTAGAGAAGGTTAAAGTTGAAAGTAATTAACTGATACTTAATCAATTGGCCCTCTTAACAAATGACTGCGTCCCCAAACCGACGGACAAGCGTGGGGATTATGGCAATGCCCCAATGGAATGAAAGCTTTGGGTGAGGCCTTTGTCCAGCTGTGGACCTCTAAGGCTGATAAGAATAATAAATAGGTCGATAAAAAAAATGAAAAGTTTAAAAGTAAGCCATAAGTTGTAATGGAAAACAATGGAAAAACGGAAAAAATTTAAAAAAAGGTATGCCTCATTTTCCTGCCCAACTACCAATGACTCCAACGGATATAGAAAGAGACCCAATTAGATAACTTCTTATCTCGTATATTACTAAACAAAGGGTCACCGTTAGCTTTCCAAAAAAAGCCGAACCAACGCGAAGACCCCCGAAGACTTTGTTTGACACAGAAAAAGTCACGTTCGTAATGTTTAACGTCATTTTGCAACGAAGGGACTCTGTGGCAATTCCAACCGATTGTTCACGACAAACGTAAGGTTGTTACAAGTGTTACGGCCCATTCTTGCATATTGCCGCATTGACACGGCTAAACGGTTAACTGTCATAGTCAGGTTGAATTCTGTTGGGAAAGAAACGCTGGGGTTATGGCAAAACCGTAATTATGAGCATAAAGGTTTCTTGTGAAGGTTTTAAGATCGGAAGGTTTAAAGATGGGACTTTGTGACTTCTTAAGCCGCACTAACGAATCATTGTTTTAAGCTAAGGCTTCTTCGGCTTTGTTTCTAAAGCGATAATCGTTTTAACTGGATGCGACACACGAATAATGTTTTATTTTTGGCTGTGTTCTCTATTTGCATCATATTACCACATATAAACTTATTGTCGTTCTTCAATTTAAAATATCTTTCCTACTACAAAAAATGTCATGTCAGTACAATATCTTTTTAGGGTCGGCATAATTATAGATATATCATATAGTACGGAGGGACTATTGAAAATAAATTTTGAAAAGCTACTCACAAAAAAGTGTTCTCATTACCTCACGATACTAGTAAAACACACGAATAGAGCAGAGTTTACTCGATTTTAGACCGAATATCCTTACTAATATTAATAAATCGGAAAGAAAGTTTGTCTGTTTGTTTCTCTTTCACGCCGTAACGACTGAACCGATAGCTTTGAAAATTTGCAGACGTAAAGTTAGAAGTCTGGATTAAATAATAGAGTACTTTTTATCCCGGAAAAATTTGACATTCCCGAGAGAAATCTTTAAATCTAAAAAACCGAATACCACGCGGGCGAAGTCGCGGGCGAAAAGCTAGTATTTGGTATTGGGCAGAGTATATGCGATTCAGCGTGGTGAATACGCGTGTCAGTGCAGTGTGCGTTATTCAGCGTCTCAGACCAGAGAAAAGTCAAAGACAGAGGCTCCTTTCAGAACACCGGTCTCTAAAATCTGTGTGTATATGAGCAGGTTCCTTGTCCCAGAAGTTTGTCAACTTAATCGATATGACAGCATCGACCTCAGCCTCTTGGGTTACTGAATGCCACTGACCTGGCTGTAAATAAACCGCATGTTTAAGTACTTTGTGTCGAGAGGTGCTGTCGAACTTAATATTAGCGAGGAAAAAAATATATTTCAAATACGGTTTTAGATACTTGAGGGGTAACTAAAGCTTTACTTGAGAAGTTTGAGTATGATTCTGTACCAAAACTATGTGAATATACTACTTTGCAGTATCTCTTTCAGCTGGAAAAAAAGCAATCGAGAAGGTTCAGAATACGAAAGAAACCCAACACCAGCGTTAGGACCTACAGATTTCAATGCCAAACGCAAGTTGGCCGAAGCAAGGAAAACCTGTTCAGTAGGCCTAGTATGAGTTTTCATTACGAAACTCGATCGTCGTTATCGAGCGCGTATGACTCAGCGATTGGCCCGCTTCAAGGTCGTAAGAACCCTCAACCAATGAGAGCGCCAAACGCGCTCGATATCGACGAACGAGTTTCGTATTGAAAAACTCATACTAGGCCTACAGGTGTAGATTCGTAGACGTATCTCAGAGTGGTCCTCTACAAACGATGGGACATTTAACGTGTCCTGTTAGCTGCACGTCGCAGGAATTAATGGAGGCTGGTGATGGTATGAAACAAGTAGCCGAATCCTGGGTTAAATCTGTTTAGATTGCTAACGACACGTTTAGAAGAAAACTGAAAAGAGCTCAACTCTTAGATACAACAAATTTTGGGCTATCTATTAACATTTAAAAGAACTAGGTAGACTGCTCGTAATACACAACATATACCCTGGATAGCAGCCTATACAAATATTGACAACATATGATGTATTTCCAACTGCACTTGCATATTAATCATACTATTGTTTTGCTGGTAATGTTTTTACAATTAGATTTAAAAATATATGCTATATAGTATGTTAAGAAAACCCTGTCCGACCCATAAGGATAATTAAGGTTAGGTAACCACATGTACCAAATATCATATAAAATTTTACGTAATCATCATATTACCAATACAAATGAATTTTGAAATAATCTTTTTTTCCCGCGAATTAATCCCAACTTCCCCGAAAATTGGTAAATTTTAAAAAAAGTGACAACACCGGTATTATTATGAACGAATAGCGATGCGACCACGTGCCGCGTGCCCTGCTGCCCGCCGCCCGCGGAAGGGTACTCAACGCACATTTATTATGTTACCTCTTTTTGCGACATAATATTTATTTTTTTAGGGGGATTTTTTTTAAGTTTAGCCCGGTTTTGTATACATTAGTAGAATCAGTTATCGATACCTAACAACACCTTCACGGGTTGGACAGGGTGTTCTTAACATACTGTATAAGAATATCAATGTCTTTAGATTTTCTTAACATTAACGCAACACAGTCTATGCGGAAAATAGCTAAGAAGCAAAAATTAGTTATAATATGTTCCAAGATTTTTGCGCATCCAAAAATTGCGCAACAACAACAGAATTGGTAATCTATTTCTGATAGATTCAAATTACGAGTAGTGTTTCAACATTAATATATTAGTATTTAATGTAAAAGGACAATTCGCCTGTCGACTTTTTGTAAGGCGTAGAAACTACATCTCCAATAAAAGATATATAGTGTAACGTCCCTCTAAAAATGATCTTAGTTTACGCTTACTTGAAGTCCAAGACTAGTTAAATCCAGATGCACTCGTCCGTTGATAATCATCTTTCTAAACACACGGCTAGATTATTGATTCGCATCGTACCGTGGTATGGACAGCTAGACGAGAACGTCATTCAAGGTCATCGCAAGGTGTTATTTGAGCATACAATATACGAGACTGTGACACGATCCATTTTGAATGAATCTTAACATATGTTTGTCATGTGAACGATAGGTCTTAAGTTTACACATATATCTTTTGATATATTAAGATTTTCACGTCATTGGATTGATTTTTATTATCAGTGGAATGTGTGATGGAAAATGATTCACGTCAGATTGCTTTTAAACAGTTTGTTCTGGCTGGTACGAACTGTCGTCAGAAGCCCGAAAGCTTGAAAACCAGTCTCACCAACACAGACAGTATCTACATATAGAATACATGAATTCCTCTGGAGCCTTTGAGACTGAAAGTCGACCTCAACATGGTTTGGAAAAGACTCGACAGATGACCTCGTTTAGGACTATTGAGATAGTCAGATTTTTCGTTGTCAGTCGTTACGTTCCACAAGCTTAAAATGTGACTGTAATTGATTTTCTACTTACAATTCCAAACTAAACGAATTAAAAGCCGTCTTACAGGATCTACGCCAATAAATATTCTCCAATATTCAGTTTAAAATTCAACATGATCGCTTTAAAACATTACAAACAAAAGATCAAATAACATGAATATTACAATTTGAACATTAAACCGATTCAGGCGTCATACAGATTCGATCGTTCGACCTGCGCTCGCGCCATGTGTAAACAATAAGTGTTGCTTAGCAACCGCTGCCGCCATATTAGTTAGATTCAAGAGCAAGAGAGACAGATATACTTAGAGGTCTGTAAGTGCGAGTGGGATGGAAACACAAAGGGTTTGTTGAACGATAAAGCCTGCAAACACATAGTTCATGGTAGATTTGACGAGTAGTTTTATTAGGGAAATTATTAGTTCCCTGTGTTACACGGAATTGTTATATGAACTGGCTTGGTTCGCTTCCTGGGTTGTAGTCGTAAAAATATAATAAACGTTACGATTTTACTTAAACTTGTCCTTTATTTCAGTTTTTCATACTTTTTCATTTGCTAACACAGTCATTGCCTATGTTATTTTCATGAATGACCAAATCTGCCATAGAGAAACGCCTAAATACAACAGTGAACACCTTAAGAACATTGACTCTACACTGTAACAAATACACACAAAATATACATTTACTTGCGACCAAATATTTTAATGTTGTTACTTTATATATTTTTATAGAAAAAAACATAACCAAAGTCATCGACCGAAAGTTTAAAAATAAGACCAACTACAATAAAGAACAAAAGTTTAAAGGTACTGACATTGGACCACCCGCAGTCCTTCATCCTCACTTTGAAAGATTTCGAGGTATGTCCTGTGCAAATAGAACCTTTGCGAAATGCCTACCTTTGTTGTGGCAAGGCACTGAATTTATAATTTAAAGCAGTCTGTTAGTTGTCCACTTTCTACTAAACTTAGTATCTCCTTTAGAAGATCTAGTAAAGTAACAAATAATTTGGTAATAAATTGATCTGCCCAAGTGGATCCTAGCAAAGGGTACTGCAAGGTTGTTTAATTGGACCAGATATTTTTAACAAAAAAGGAACACAAAAAATTTTAAATGTCGTCGTGGATTGAATCCTGATTCCGGACTTTGGTATACTGTAAATGGTAAATGATTATTTTCTGTAAGTAGGTTGGCACATACTATTGTATCAATACTTCTAAAGTATGACTCAAAAGAGCTTAGAACTTGTTATTCTTACATGATTAATTAGAAGCCGGAACGGAACAATACTTTATCAAGATATTCGTTTGTGATAGAGTGACTAATGTGTTTTACTAATTGCGGAAAGTAAAGTACGATAAGTAACGGACTTACTTACAGTGTACCAAACTTGTGGGTATTATAAATATTTTATGAGGCACCCGAATTAAGACCTTATAATAAATCATTAGAGGTTCCATTTGCATAGTAATTGTCTGCATTGTCTATGTAAAGGTCGTGAATTCATGATAGTAGAGCGTGATTGAGTAGAAATTACACGTATTAACATTAGAAAAACATGAATAACGTACTATGACAAAGTTCGATTCTATTTTACATGAGGAGACAGGTAACATAAGACTGTTGACTTTGTAAACCAATATTTGTTTGAATTGGCAGATCCTAATACAAATGAGAAATTGACAGTAGTACGCGAACGCAATAAACGACCTACCACAATTCAAAAATAAACCGAACCACAGATCACCGAAAAGATAGCAAAGACAAAAAAGACCAAAGATTGCATCATTCGTCTTTACAATATAGGTTCACTTGCGACACCCGACGACGACGGTATAGGTAATTTGAATTTATTTAAATTACAATGACTTCAGTATGTATTTACTTGGTAATGTTTCTTTATTGTTAGCTGAGGTTAACAGGGGTTAGGTTACGAAATGTCGCCGGTAGCGCTAGTGAGGTTGACTTTGTAGATTTATTATCTGTGGCAGTGAAAGCGGAGACGTTCTTTTTTCGGTTACAGAATAACGCTGCTTTAGAATTGTGGTTTTTGAATTTGAAATGGATTAGAATTGAAACTGAGAATGGTTTTATGAACGTGAATGAATGTAAAATGTTTCAATACTGATCAACAGGTAATTACGTAACGCACTATCAGTAGGAATGGGTTTCATTTTGACAGTTCAACAACATTTATTGTTGTTGTATTTACGTGGTTGAGCAGACATTTTTTTTTTTTTTTTAATATGGCTTAATAGTATGTGACGCAATTATGGCATCTGTAATTTTCTCATTGATTGTTTCAAGAGCGGCATGCTTTCTTACAGTCAGTGTGGCTTGCTTAGGATTTGGGGAAGAGAATGATGACTTTTACAGTTTGTCTTATTTTCACACTACTCTTTGATGCCTCATCAAAAAGTGTTTCATTGTTCTAAGCCGATGCCCATTCAATTGAGGTAAAATGTCCTTAATTGAATGGGCATCGGCATATAACTGTATAAGTAGTATTTCAATGTTTTTTTTTTTTAATTTTTAATGTTATTTGTGCATACTAAATGTTAGATAAATGTAGGTGTATCATTGTGGTAGTATTATCGCATTGGCGTTTAGTTGTTAAAGTGTTATGTACGAAATACATAAATAACTTTCACACTAAAAAAATAAAAACAGTTTCATTTCAAACAACGTAGGCTTAACTCAGGCTTAGGGAGGCCCCCAACGAGGTGGACCGATGGCCTGGTGAAGGTCGCGGGAAGCCGATGGATGCGGGCAGCACAAGACCGGTCGTCGGGGAAAGCCTTGGGGAAGGTCTTTGTCCAGCAGTGGACATCTATAGGCTGAAGAAGAAGGCTTAACCGTATCTTGTCTATTCTTGACAATGTGAACATATATATGTAAGTATATAAATTTTAAACGCATGTTTGTAGAGGTCGACGAAGTTAAATGTACTGACGCGTTAGTACAATAGGGTCAACCAAGAGACAAATATGAAGAAACACCTCTTTGAGTGACCGAAAAGACTTATGAAAGGGAATTGTCTTTTGAAGAATGTTTTTGACAACCCTCGTGAGTGTGTAATGTAAAATATGGGCCGTTTTACTTCTGTCGGACTTAATAGAACATAATGTATCTATCTGTAATCACAAATAGACACGACATATCCCCTGAAGTCCCTTTAGTCTCTCTACTATCGTAGTGGATAATAGAAAAAATCTGATCTAAATTACCTAGAGAGAGAAAATAATCGGAACCATACTGAAAAAATTAAATTACTGGTTCATAAAAAGTAAAAGAACAGTTCGTCTTCTGTTCTGAATTTATCAAGCACTAACATTTGAGAACAAACTCCTTAAACTTAAAACTCTAAATCAGAACATAAACCAGACATTTCATTTTATCACGAATAAATTCAACCAAGAGTGTTACAATAAAACCTACTTAGTAACTGTGCAAATACTGGCCGTACGGCAATTAAAAGACAAACGCTTCAAACACTTGACAGGTGTTTGGGCGCAAACCCGCATTCTCTTTTTAAAAATGTATCGCTGGCTCTTCATTCTTGTCACGTTCAGCTAGCAACACGGAACCAATGTAACTTGAGCCGTGTAGGTTACAAAACATGGGCATCTGAACTGAGATGAGGGACTAAGATATAATAGTGGTTGTAGCACGAGTTTAAATTATACGTACGCGGTCGGAATGAAGGCATTTCGTTTAAATAGACGATTAGGGTCATGACATAGTCCATACTGGCTTATTGACTCATACCTTTAGAAATAAGTGATAAAAAAACCAAAAACTTGCTTTTAAAAATTTCCTCTAATGGAGGATACACATACCGCCCTTATCAGTAACACCCAAGCCTGATTAAAGATTGTTGCTTCCTGGAGTTGGACATCGACAAAAACGAATATAAACTTCTTAACAACGACGACGGCCTAAAGCCAGACAAATATAAAAATAATAATATACGTATTATTACAATGAAATAAGAAACAACTCTGTACGGTAATGTGACGTCGGAAAACCAATTTGTAAAGTGTCGCGGTAAGCCTTTGGACATCGCTACCGCAATTGTCTACTTTTCGAATGTTTTATCATTTAAGAAATGTGTTTAAAACCAACATTTACGAGAGATTTTCAGAACTTTCTAACTCGATTATTAAAAAAAACTGCCATTTAAGACTAAGAAGGGTTACGTACCCATTATCTATAAAAATAAGATTGATTCCATTGTCATTGTGCAAAAAAAATAGTAATCTACTAAATTCATATAAGTAGATCGACAACAGTGATAGAATGACATTATATTATAAAACCCGTTAGTAGAAATGATTTTCTAAAAACTACTACTCAATTTGAACATTTGTTAATATGAAGTGTAGTGTCAGTGATTGACCACCGGAAAGTCATAAAGACGCCATTTTGTTAGTAGACTACAAAACTTGTAAAAGTCGATCATTATGAGATCACTGATAGGTAAGTATTAGGAAAAATAAAATACTATCATGGTTCATAAGATACATTCTGATGACAGAGAGACAGGCGGACAGTGAAGTCTTAGTAATAGGGTCCTGTTTTTACACTTTGGATATAGAACCCTAAAAATAAAACGACTCAAAGCATTTCTTACAGATAAACCAAATACAAGCATTTTCGAATTGTCAAAGGGTTGGTCAGTCACACAAGTGTTAGCCATTTCAGAGCGCCAAGATGGATGAAACTTCACGGACACTCTAAGCCATAAAAAATATGTTACAAAATATTGATTACATCATACATATTATGCATGTTAGGACGACATAATATGTAGGAAGCTGTGCACATTAAAAGCGTCCGGACAAAAAATTAGAAAAAATTCAGAAATTAAAATAAGCCGTGGCGGACTGCCGCCTAAGACATGCCAGTCCTTAGGTACTTACTGCTTCTGTTCAAGAACATGTAACAAGTGTGGTATGGGAAAAAATATAGTTATTTGAAACTATCCTCATTTTCCTCTATGGAAGTCTTGAAACCTAGCAAGATGAAGTAAGTCTAAGGGAAGAAATCAAAAAGATCTATTAATGACCAACCATATACAACGGACCCGTGTGGTGCCAGGCTTAGAATGGTAACAACCCATATCCTCCTGTGGGTGTTGTAAGAGACGACTAAGGGAACTCTCACCAGGGAAGCGGGCAGCAGCGCTTCTCCTGTGGAATATCAAATCACTGCGATCCCCAACCCGTCTGCCAAGGCGGCCACACAGCCCAGGCCCCTAGTCCCCGGCAGCTCCGCTATTCCAGTCTACGGTAGCGGACTCGGTTACGGCGGAGCAAGGGGTGCGAAGAATCTCCGGAAGTAAGGTGCTGGAGTAGCGGCCACGTACTGGAAGACGCAGCATAGGGAGGCCCCCAACAAGGTGGACCGATGACCTGGTGAAGGTCGCGGGAAGCCGATGGATGCGGGCAGCACAGGACCGATCATCGTGGAAAGCCTTGGGGGAGGCCTTTGTCCAGCAGTGGAGCTCTATAGGCTGAAGAAGAAGAAGAAGAAGAAGAAGATATACAACGTTATTTCTTGTATAGTGGACGACATGGTCGGTGCATTGGCTGAGCGATCGAGTGTAGTTGTTCCGAGTCTGGTTGTGTGTATGTGAGTTTAAATGTTTACGTAAGCACCCACGATACAGAAGTAACTCCTAGTGTGGCGCCAAGTATTTTTTTTTTTATTAAAAATAATTATTATAATGGGCTCACTCGTAATCTCGATCACGCGTGGTGGAAAGCGGTGGATCAGGCTACGATGCAACGAGCGTGCCCCAAAGATTCAAAGGTTTACCCTTTCATTGAAGGCAAAGGGTTTAATGGTGGAATCACAGCTGCTGTTAGAGTTCCACAGTTTTGTAACAATCTCAGGGCAGCCCGTATTCAATACCGACCATTTCATACTTTCTAAAATGTTCAATTACTCAGTCTAACTCTTCAGAGAAAAAGCCTAAAAAGGCATGATGCTACATTAAGATATTAAAATCAATATTAAGACGAGTAGTTTAGCACGTTTTTTTAACATTATAATCTAGTGCATGACTGCGATCCTACCTAGCAGTTCACATCGTGACGGGGTCCACGAAGACCGATGGTTCTTGAGTCAGGGTTGCAGGTTGTTTAAAAAAGAAACTGTGGCTCTGGCGCACAAGCAAGTGAAGAAACACGGGTGGATTTTTAGTCAGTAAAAGTCTGACACGCCCTCGCTCCGCTCATAGCGGGGAGAGGTCATTTGATGATGTACCATCCCAAAAAAGAAAGGTAAGCAGTGATGCAATCGTTGATGGTAAAGTGTGCTAGTTTATCAATAGCCTATTCAATCTAGCCTTGAAGACACTTAATTGTGTAATTTAGTGTAAATGCAATCCTTTTTCGCCTACCCACCCTAAAACGTATTACATATGTATTAGCCACTATCTAACACAACCACGTGGTATCCCCCACGACAGTTAGAAGATGCGGGCACATATGCAGATGACGTACGGGTACCATTAAGATCTCACGATTAGATTTAAATTGCTCACACAATACGCGGAAAATAAACTTCGTATAAAACTAGCTACTGGTTTAGTTTTAACTGGACTCTTTGAAAATATAAGGCGCGTTAAAACTATGTACTTATTCGCGCCCAACCGACAGCCTCCGTGGTGTAGCGGTAACGAACGCGGCCGTTGCGCAATGAGGCGCGGGATCGATACCAGCGCAGTGCAAATATTTGTATGCATCAATATTTGCACTGGTTTGGTCGTGCCTCGGAAAGTACGTTAATCCGTTGGTCCCGGTTGCCATACGAACATCAAATGGCAGTTGTTACGGGTTGTTGGAGTCCTCAAAAGTCAACAATTGGTCTAAACACAATGCTCCGATATCCCTTTCGAGTTGTGGAGGTCAGACGGCGTCGTTTCACGGAAAATTTGGAAGTTTAGCCGCAGTTAAACTGGTAAAGCTGACCCCAGACTCCAAAGCTGAAAAAGCTTCGGATGCGATTGGGATTAACGCAGAGATGATGATGATGATTTCAATCGCGTCCAATACAATATTCAGGATGCTGACAGGGATGCTCCGATACTGCAGCGCATCAGGGATTATTGTTGAAGCTCACTTGGACCGTTTCAATACAGTGAAAACGATGAGTCTATCTTTGGTCCGTAGCTAGTCATCATCATCAACCTTTTTATCGCCCCACTGATGAGCACAGGTCGCCTCTCATACAGAGAAGGATTGAGCGTAATCACCACGCTTTCTCAATGCGGGTTGGCGATTTCAGACTTAAAGTCCAGGTTTTCTCAAGATGTTTTCCTTCACCTTTTAATCAGTCATTGGTGTCCAAGATATACTTAGAAAGTACATATAACTTAGAAAAATTACATTGGAATTTCCCTGACCTGGAATCGAACCTGCACACATACTTGAGAGGCTGGTGTTTTAACCACTAGACCACCACGACTTTTTCGTAGCTAATAATTTACTTTATTCCTCTTTATTACTTTATGCTGTTAAGGCCATAATGGCAGAAAAACCTACAAAATACGGTCCTGTCCATAACCCTTTCCTTAATAACGATTCAGTGACGTCATTTCACGATAAATTCTTACGTCTATAGAGGTCCACTGCTGAACAAAAGCCTCCCCCAAGGCTTTCCACGATGACCGGTCCTGTGCTGTCCGCATCCATCGGCTTCCGACCTTCATCAGGTCAACGGTACACCTTGTTGGGGGCTTCCCTACGCTGCGTCTTCCGATACGTCACGATAAAGTGCAGCCACCATAGACTCAAGAAACCCTAAGAAACAGTGACGCTGGCGCACAGACAATTTAAGAAACACGGGTGGGTTTTAGTCAGTAAAAGTCTGACACGCCCTTCCGCTCCGCTCAGAGCGGAAGAGATCATTTGATGATTTCCTATCCCAAACAAAAAGACTCAAGAAACCCTACCTAAACCAACGACACATACAAACCCCAACAATTCGTGTCCAGCTAAGCAAAACACGACATGGCCTGGGTAAGTCGGCCACAGGCTACAAAATATACTAATATGCTGGTAATTATATCCAGACACGATCTGTGACAACAGGCACGTTTCTGACATAAACATACACGGCAACCTTCCAAAATATGCTTTTCAATTGTATATACAACTCTCTTACAACAAACGACACTCTACATACAGACGACAGCACATCAAGCTAATCTGTCAGATCTCTTTAAAACATTTCCTACTTTATCTCTAAAGCATTAAGGCTCAAGGTTGATTGGGAATATTTGGCAGTTTTGGGTAGCTTGTCCATCTGTGTGCCAAATTTTATCCAAATCCGTACAGCAGATTCTAGTAACATAATTTTAAGTAGTTTTTTTTTTTCTTGGTAGCATTCCACGTCCATACCCTTGTGTTCTATTTATGACTATTATTTAATCATTTATATAATTTGATTTAGGCGTTTTACGTTCCAACTATTTTTTCATTGTTTTGAGATGAGATTAGAATGTTAAGTTTATTAAAAATACGGACCTTGGACTCGACACCCTCATTCACGAACCAAACTAAATTTAAGGTCAATGTATCCTTTTCCTTTTATTTCATTAAGAAAAGGACAGTGGATTCCTTTTTAGTCCTGCCAAATTAAGATACTCCATTTAGAGTCCTGACCTGATTATAAACATGGCAGACTAATTTGACAGAACAACGAAGTAGTGCCATTACCCCTCTAAACCTGTAGCTGAAAACCGATATGGCAAGATGAACATATATATTATATTATTCCGTAAAAGATTATTTAAATGATAAGAATAGCTGGTCACTCTGATTAACTCAAGACAATGTTTGTGTTCTTTCTCCGGAATTAGCTTACTGACACGTTATATGAGTTCATACAATTTGATTTTTTACAATGCATAAATATCTGAGCTCTCACGCCCTTTATACCTGGGGCTTTTATTTAGGTAATAAGATTTTACTTTCATTTTGTCGTGGCTAGCTGGCATATGGCAAGTAATTTCCATAAATTTAATAAAAATAGCCTTTTTTCCTCAAAAATTCTGAGGACGATGACTCTTACTACTACGTCCTAGAATATTCACAAATATTTACATTTACCATGTTTAAATTATAATTACAATAAAAACCCGAACAAAAACAACGTGGGAGGGAATAAATGAGTCTTTATTAGGTTTAAACCTAATAAAACCCATTTATTGCCAATGTCATTATCATTCATTGTGGGATTGCCCATCTATAGCCTTAAGTAATATTGACGTTCAAAAAGTGCTGATTCTCAACCTAATTTGGATAAATGACTGATGATTGAATGATTTGATTTAAGCATATTCTGGGAAGCCGCTAACTCCCAAAAACTTGACACCAAGTGACACAAAACGCAGACTAGTTCCCTGCGCAGACACCGCGAGTCAACACAACTGTGTCAACAAATCCAGAATACAGTTCCGCTCAATTGTTACCCAGACATATAATTGTAATTGCTACCTCCGTGGCGCAGCGGTCAACACGCCTGCTTGCGACGCGGAGGAGCCGGGTGTGAACCCCGGCCAGGTCATGATAGAAAACGATCTTTTCCTGATTGGCCTGGGTCTTAGATGTTTATCTATATATGTACCTATTATAAAATATAGTATGGTTGAGTTAGTATCCCATAACACAAGTCTCGAACTTACTTTGAGGCTAGCTCAATCTGTGTGATTTATCTTTTCTACGTATACTTGTATAAAGTAACATTTTAAAGTAAGTTATTAGCGTTTTTGATTTGCCGATACGGTTGGCACAGTGGTGCTGCGTGTCGCGGGTTCAATTCCCGCACGGAATAAAAATTTATATTGCCTACAGGTAGTTGTTCCGGGTTAGATTGTTTGTGTATGTGAGCTTGAATGTTTGTGCATGCACCCATGATACAGGATACACATAAAAGACACCAGGGGCGTACCCAGGAGGGAGGAAGGCAGGAAATCCCGCTGAACATGTTTTATGAACTCTTCTAATTACTAAGTATAAACGGAGACTTATACAGGACCATTTACGTCATTTGCCTACACACTACACTCCATATACCTAATGTTTCATACAGGGTGTATCTGACATCGTAACGCAAACTTCACGAGAAGGCTACACCGCATGCCACTAATAAAGTTATGATAGCCATTTATATCGTTAATACGGTTACAGAAATAATAGTGTTTAAAAAAATGTGTCGGCTCGGCCTTTGAACGTTGCAAGCGTGCCGCCGCGCGTGTTTGTGGGCATGACGTTGACCCCTGATGTGAACTCTATTAAATCAGCTGATAGGATAGTTTTTCGAGTTTTGTTCACATTGCGCTTTTTTGTGTAATTAGCGAATTAATTATTTTTTACTTAAAAATCTTATTGGGTTATAAAAGTATAGCAATTATGAACTGTTTAAAGTGAAAAAACTGCATATATATTTTTTAATCAGGAAAAAACCGACGAAAAATTCCATCTGTGGGGGATTCAGAATCATGTACTGGATCCATGGTACTCGTTTGTGCGTCGATGTCAGATACACCCTTTATAGGTGTGCTTGTGTAGTTTATAAGACAAAATATGTCGGGGTTGATTCGACCCTAAACATATAAATTGCCCCCCTAGCTCTGAGTTTTGTTTCAGGACAGGCTTTCTTCACATTTTTTTTTTTTTTACCTTTACTGTTTTGAGCACTGCTCTCAAAACGGTGATAACACAATTTACGCAAAATAAACTGGCCGTCTGGGTTCGAACCTACAATCTACCACTAATGAGCCGCGGCGGTTAGTCCATACCACTGGGTCACCATAGCTCTTCATCACTTATATTGAAATATGCGTAAATTATACAGCATACGTGTCGAAATACCACCATTCAAAAATTCAGCTTTTATAAACCAAAATGCTTGACAGAAATTCATTGAATAAACAGCATTACAATACCAGAATACTCTTACAACATCCCAAAGAAAAAAATATCTTGGTCAACGAATATACAAACCAATTTTAATGTCGATTTGAAATTCGTAGTGACACCTCTTTGTTGTTGTAATCGATATTTTTCGACTGATATCGATGTATCGATTTGCATATAATACGGGTCGAATGGACGCTGGTCTTTGACCCTGGTTAAGTAAGGTTTATTTAAAGTCGTTTAGGTACTGCCATTAACTGTCACCTGAAGGTTTGACGGGATTGGAGACATTGGGGTTAAAAACAATCGGCCAAGTGTGATCAGAGTTCCATACCATCCTACAATATTATAAACGTAATGGTTTTGTATTGATGTATTATTTGTTACTCCTTCACGCGTAAACTACTGAACGGATTTGGATAAAATTTGGCACACATTTGGTTTATAAGCGGGATTAATATATAGGTTAGTTTTTAACCGGATATTCCTACTGGATCGTAACTTCAAACTACATATTATGGAAGATAAATAGATAAGATTATGTCCTTGATAGAAAACAAATAATTCCAACAAGTTGCAATAAATCACATTCTGGGAACAACGCGGCAACGTTTGTGCATACTGCTGACTATAGGGTGTTACATATCGCGGTCCGTTCTCACAGCTTTTGCTGTCTGACACATTTGCAGCCCTTTACCTTGCTTAGCTGTTTGTGTTAATTTATTCCACGGTTAATAGTGACGTCTCCTGGCTCCGAAAAGAAAAAGCCCAGAAAATCTTATATTGTGTTAAAACCTAATGTAGTCATACCTCTTTAAGGGTCCCGTACCCAAATAAAATGTTTTTCATACCATTTTTGAGTGTTTTCACGAAATGAAAATGACCATTATACTGATAAAGTTAATTTAGTAATAGAAAATCATCGTTACCGTCTCTCTTGCCCATATCCTACCTCTGCTAAGCGAGGCAGAAAAAAAATTTAGGCTAAAAAAATGCAAATAAGGTGTGTCAATTTGAAGCCTAGTATATACAGCGCTGTCATTGCATCTTCGAAAACCGTATCCGCAGCATTACACTACGCTTCAAAACACAGACTACTGACATTGCACAAAAAACCTCTAACTTGAAGTGGGACTGGGGTGGCCACGTGTTCCGAATGCCCAAAATAGTGGAGCCCTGACGCAGCAAGAAGGTGACACGGCAGATCCTGTAGAAGATGGCGGACGAGGTGGGCCAAACAAACGACCAGTGATCTACTTTAATCATAGCTCAAAATGGCTGGAAGTCATGAGGCGGGGTGATGCAAGCGAAAAGTTAAAACAATATAGGTACGTCGATAAGAGCATACAGTGAAAATTTCACAAATGTAATGTCAACTTCGCATGTAAAAAGATAAACCCCACATTAGACAGATTAGTCAGAAATCAGCTTTATCAACGGTATCTATAATTGAATTTTCGAGTAGTACGTCTATGTACCTACAGCTCTTAAAGTTATCAGATAATACGACCCAGATTTGCAGCGAGGAAAACGTACTTGGAAATGTTTCACTCAATGATAATAATACAGTTACGCCTATTTCCTTCGTAACTTAAGTTTAAAGGTTCCTGTGGGTGTTTTTTCTAGCACAAAATCATAATGGAAAGATATCAAAATGTTTCTATAGATATTTTATTGCGATAGTCTAAAGACGAGGGGCCAGAATTAAGGACACTTGCATTGAATATTTGGCGTAGAGCTAATTCTTTTTCGCCAGTCCTAAGCTGAAATGTGGATAGACAGACATATTGGAATCTCAGTAACAGGGTGCAATTTTTACCCTTTGGTATAATTCTAAAACAAAGTAAATTATACGCCATACGGATATAATACTATCAATATGTATCAAATAACTAGCGGTTTTGAAAAAGTTCAAGCC
Source organism: Sesamia inferens (assembly GCA_037179545.1). NCBI lineage: Eukaryota > Metazoa > Arthropoda > Insecta > Lepidoptera > Noctuidae > Sesamia > Sesamia inferens. Next base: position 1,755,648 of record CM073949.1, on the reverse strand, counting down.
CTGACGTTCTAGAATAAAGAAAAAGTGTGTCTTGCTATGCGTACAGGAAAATCATAAAAGTAGCCCATAACATCGGCCGCCGGCAGAAGTTACCACCCACCAGACAAAGCCTTGCCGCCAAGCGATTTCTTGTGTTCCGGCATGATGTCTGGTGAAGCCGTAAGGAGGACGGGTCTGGGCAGTTGTGTTGCGATGTGTGCCGGGTACGATGCGCCTAATGTTGTTGTGTTGGGAGTTTGGTCGTGGAGGGTCTTCAGTTCAATCTCCCTTTGGCGCAGCATCGTTGGTCGTGTTGTTGGTTTTAACATTGCATCACCTCGCTCAACTGCCGTCTTCCTTCCTATTCGCTCAGTTTTTCTGAGTGAATAGGCTCTTGATAAACTAGCGCGCTTTACCATCAACGATCGCATCACTGCTTACCATCAGGCGGGATTGTGGTCAAGCGCTAGTTTATAATTATTAAAAAAAAACAACCAAATTGTATTTTTTTTTTTAAGTAAGAAAAGAAAAATAAATCAGTAAGTCCTATAATAAAAAGGGTCCTATGCAAAAAGGATGCAGCGAGATCTAAAGAATCTCTACACCACAACAAAATAAAATTACGTTCAAAGCAGTATTCGTCCATCTTTCACACGAACGTGGAAACCAGAAGCTATTGTACACGTCATAAACTCATAAGTGAAGCACATTGTTATTTTCCAAAATTTTGAGTTAAACTGGTTTTTCGTTCTCAGAACCGGCCTTCGCGTACAAAAGGTACCATTACAATGGTGACAGAAGTGAGTAAAGATTGCATCTGTCAACTTCTTGAAGGACCAGCTTGTAAATTAAGTGTTTCTTGTTTGGAAAGAGCAAATTATTATTTGCTTTAACATACGAACCAACTGGTATAGCAAATATGAATAAGCAAGATTCGTTGAATAGACTTGGAGTACAATTCCCGTTACGAAAAACGTCCAATATCTAGTCGCAATCGCAATTAATGTCATTGGAGTGACGATTATCAATAATAAAAACTTGTCAAAAATTGGGGGAAGATATAAGTGCATGCGACAGATTGAAATCTTTTAATTCTCGTAATTTAAAATTTTCAAAATCTAGCCAGAGTCTCAACTTAGCGACAAATATCAAAAGCCTGTCTAAATATACGGAAACTTGAGAATTTTCTTTTTTTTTTTTGATAGAATCGAATCGGACTGTCCAGACTGTGATCGTTCTCAAAAACGTGAATTGCCCCTCCGGTATACATGCAGTCAGTGATCAAATCACTGCCGAAATCATGTTTAACTGGTGGTCCCATTAAACATGCATACTATGCATGCATATTAAAGACCATATAAACGATGGATATATAGTTGTAGTGGCCTAGTGGTTAAAACACCAGCCTTTGAAGTATGTGTGCGGGTTCGATTCCAGGTAAGCAAGTACCAATGGAACTCTTCTAAGTCATACCTATGTACTTTCTAAGGTGAAGGAAAACATCTTGAGGAAACCTGGACTTTAAGTCTGAAATTTCCAACTCGCAAGCGAGTGAGCAAGCGTGGTGATTAAGCTCAATCCTTCTCTGTATGAGAGGAGGCCTGTGCCCAGCAGTGGGACGATAGAAAGGCTAATGATGATGGTGAAACGATATGTGAATAATGATAGGTATGTTTGGAAAGAGGATGACTACCGATATGAGGCCCAATAGAGAAATATGAAAGAAAAACATGTTGCTCTGAGCCCAAATAAATTGGGATAAAGACAGGAAAATAATGATGATGATGAGTGTCTCCTCATCATCATCATTTGAGACGTCCACCGCTGGATATAGGCCTCCCCACGAAGTCCGGTCCTGCGCCTCCCGCATCCAGCGGTTTCCCGCGACCTTCATCAGAAGAGTGTCTACCAAATCATGTCACTTCCCTTCAGTGATGAAAAACAAAATTAGATTCGAATCCACGAGATTCCGTCTAAAGGGATCAAACTTTAGCCTTAATCTACGTCTATGAATAGACAAACACTTTACTCCCATTCCATGTATGCTCCCGAAACAGAGTATAATAGTACACTGTAGACTACCTACATTGTTTGTTATATGTGTCGTCCTACGTGGCGCAGCAGTCATCACGCCTGCCTGCGACGTGGAGGCCCCTGGTTCGATGGAAAAACGATCTTTTCTTGATTGGCCTGGGTCTTAGATGTTTATCTGTATATGTATCTATTATAAATATAGTATCGTTGAGATAGTATTCTATAACACAAGTCTCGAACTTACTTTGGGGCTAGCTCAATCTGTGTGATTTGTCAGTATATATTTATACATTATTTTTCTTTCCTTCCTCAGTATTCCATGCAAAGGTTGTTTGTAAAAGATCGCTCTTAGCGATAAGACCGCCCATTGTGTCACCCTTTGTAAAATCTTTATATTTATGTTTCTGTAATCTATATGATGTAGAATTGTAGATAATAGAGTGTATTCTATTCTATTCTATTTTTCGCAGACGACAAGTAAAACGCATAATATAAAACATGACACTTTAGCACTACACGATTTCACATCCGGCTTTATCAGTCCCTCAACTGAATCGTGAAGGCAGATAGGTAGGTAGGTGACATATGCAAATGACAAACAGAACTTGGTTACCGATAACAATGGAAAAGTAATTAAAAATACATAGAGTTCTGTTAACAACATTTTACTGTTATTAAGGTGGCAACTGATTCAGTAGGTGACATTTTGGTTGAGATTGTTAATACATGTTTGAGTATTTATTAGTTTAAGATGCTTGGGTTAAAGTCAATTGAACAGAGAGACAATTCCCTTTTTTTTTTTTTAAATATTCACTCACTGCTCTCAGGCAAAATATATGATATAGCATTAGGTACACTTATAAACTACGAGCTTTTGCCCGCTTCGTCTGAATCTAATTTCTTTTTGCTCCGACCAATCCCATCATTGCCTCCACACGGTGTTACTTCGTTTTCCCTCGATTTTTGCTCGGCTCCTACAGCCTTCCTCCAGAAACGAGTCATAAAATGCAAGAATATGTTTTTCAATATTCTGTTTGATAGTTCCTGAGATTATCCAATTTTACCTCTAGAGTATTAGTTACACACTTCAAACTTAAACTCGCTTGAACTCATTTCTAACAGCTATTGATTTAATGACAGTGACACCTATGTGATACTAAAGACTAAAAATTTTGGGTTAATATTTTCAAAATTGTTGTGCTGCATTAAATTTAGTATACAGTACGTTAAGAAAACTCTGTCCGACCCGTGAAGTTGTTGTTAGGTGTCGATAAGTGATTCTACTAATGGATACAAAACCGGGCTAAACTTAAAAAGAAAAATATTATTTCGCAAAATGAGGTAACTTAATAAATGTCCGTTAAGCTCCCTTCCGCGGGTGGCGGGCGGCAGAGCACGCGGCACGTGGTCGCATCGCTATTCGCTCATAATAATACCGGTGTTGACACTTTTTTAAAAATTACCAAATTTCGGGGAAGTTGGAATTAATTCGCGGGAAAAAAAAATTATTTCAAAATTCATTGGTACCATGATGATTACGTAAAATTTTATATTATATTTGGTCATGTGTTTACCTAACCTTTATTATCCTTATGGGTCGGACAGGGTTTTCTTAACATACTGTATAATAAATACTATATCTGAAGCCTCCGCCAGCTTTATAGCATCTTCGTTTTAAAAACATGTAAAATTTATAGGTTTTCAACTAGTCATTCAATTTTATGTCTTACAATTATTTTAAATTAACTACCGTATACAATATGACCTATTTATAATTTTTGCCTGCATATTATATTACAGCGAGTACGTACACACAACTAGAAACTACACTATAAATTTCCAGTTTCAGTTGATCTCGCAATGTATTCATTCATTTAGGTTTTTCATGCAATCAGAGGTCAACTTACACTGGTTTAGTTAGTAGAGCTTGAATATGTAGTAGTGCGTACATCCATAAAATAAATAGTCTGTACTCACGTGATTTTCTACGTAACAAAGCGAGACAAATTTTGTATTATTTGTTATTTGTACTTGCATATGTTTGGTTAGCATACATTCTTGCGACACAGTCACAGTTTAGCTCTAATTTGATTATATTTCTCGCTTAGAACTGCAGTACAAATACTACAGAAAGATCTAACTGAATAATCATCGAAACGTTTTATGAACATAGCAACGTGTATACGCAAAAGAAATTATCGTACACTAGTAATGCTTTGTCGATGTTCTACAGATAACGAAGCATGCCCGATAACAAATAACGGTTCGAAAGTAGTTTCCCGCCATTTTTACTGTCACGTTCATAACTTCGTTTATCTGTAGTAAGCCTCTATGGTCTATTTACTTTTTCAAATTACGAAATTCGTGACGAATGGTGTACTAATGAAGTTTAATTGCGCGATATAAAACCCGACGAGGACGAATTAATGTCTTTTAGCGATAAATAAGTAATTTTGAATCGCTAATTGTTGGTGATGAATAATGTATGAGTATTTATACGTTGGAAAAATGCTCGCGCAGTATTCAGTACACAATTTGCCGCTGCCTTATTTTACATAAATAAAATATTTGAAGGTGATAGAGATAAGTCATTTTTGTAACTGAATTAACAAAGACTTGTCCTTTAATGTTTGAAGTTCGTACGACAACTTCGACTTTGAGACGAGGCGGCCAAAGAATGCAATTTATATAGATTTTAAAATAGTTGAGGCTACTTTTTTATCTAAGAACCGTTTTAAAGCTAGCCGTTATTGTAGGATAAAAAGTGCGTAAAGTAGCAGGTAGGTTTTTGAACGATCATTTTTATGACCAACAATCGCGTGAAGTCACGAATCTCAGTTTATGGAGTAATTCTACAAGTCTCTGGTAGAATACTTGATATACCTAGCCAAAGAATATAAAATAAAATACAGCAAACTATTGATCAGGTTAATGATAAATAAGTATAATATGCACGACGAAAAATCAAGTCATTCATTTATAGTTTGTTGTTTCGTTTTTACCCGCCTAAACTCTAATACTAAGCAAGTTCAGGTACCTTACGGAACATTTAGTTTCAAACCAGAACTCCTGAACAGAAAACACAATATCTGAAATCTTCGTCAATATAATTCCTAAGCCGTAGCAAACTCGAACCGTAAGAAAACTGTGAAATTAAGCTATAAAAGGCCATCTGAGAGTACCAAATGACATTGGATGAGGTAAACGTCAACGTAATACAATTGTAATCTGTCATTGGTCGAGTACTTGTAATAAAATTACACATTGCAACGACACGCGAGGAGAACCATTGTTCGTAAAACGAATATGAAAAAAACTATACATCTTTAATTGTGTATAATGAAACCATTCTCTGAACCATTGATGGAGAGTCCTGGAATAAATAGGTTTAGGCTTGTATGTGAATCGACTGCGCGATCAATATAAAAATATGACAAAATAATAACTCCTCGAGGAACCCTGCTTCAAGGATCAACTATCCAAAAAAACGTATTGATTTTTGTTCACCATCCATACTTTCCAGAAGTCAGTGCCCAGAACAATTTGCCAGCGACGGTGTTTCCGTCACACTACAATTTGAGTGTCTTCAAGGCTAGAGTGAATAGGCTCTTAATAAACTAGCGCGCTTTACCATCAACGATCGCATCACTGCTTACCATCAGGCGGGATTGCGGTCAAGCGCTGGTTTATAATTTATAAAAAAAAAAAAATATGACGCCGAATATGGAAAAAACTTAAAAATACAAAATGGTAGGGAATCCGGAATCCGTGTCTGGAGTAGACTTTCCATGGAAAATTAAGTTTTTTTACTAACGAAAGACGAATCAAAAGCGCTTCAAAGCTCTTCACAAAATCTAACTTTGTTCAATGATAGTAAAACAAATTCCAGTGAGGTTTTTCAAGAAAAGCCACATATTCTCTAGAATATTGCACGAAGATAATAAATCCACAGAATTCTTCCATACATCAAGACCAATCAGGGTAAGAATTATTACAAAAAAAACTAGTATTAGCAGTCACGAAGAGGTGCATACCCACAAAGTGTGCCAAGGCTGGACTTGAACATAATTAGTCATTTTAAGCCCACTCGTGTATTTGTCGGAATTTCAATTTAATTATCCCTAATACCCGCGATTATTATCTGACAATATTACTTTAGTTAAATTACTATGGCTTTTTTGAATTGAAGATGATCTAAGTAACTATTCTTTGTCAGTAAGGGGAAAATTTATGCCGAACTCGTGAAACATAGGTACAGTAACTAAACTGAGATTGACTTTATTTTAGGCTGGACTTGGTCCCTGAAATTTATTTAGTTAGCAAACTGAAAAAAGAAATCATTCAGGAGTCGACTCGAAATGTCTCTTTGAAATCGGTATGTTAGAGGACTTAAACAAATAAAGTAAAAAGGAAAAAAGCTAAATATATTTAAAAAATTAAAAAATATATATGTATATTATACAACAATCTACTAATACCCACAATTAGAAATGGAAGAAAAGCAGTGAAAATTCAAATCCTCGAACATGTTTAATTTTATTTTCATACTGAAATTCAGACAGCTTGCAATGGTATTTGACTAGTGACATTTTTCGCTTATCTAGCCAAATCAAACGAGGTGTATAGGTGTGTCCTGAAACATAGGTACCTAGACCTACGTCATATCGTATGGACAAATACCTAATGCTTTCAAGATACAAGTTCGATACGTAAGTAACGACAAGCATCGCCGTAGAACCATCAACTCACCTCTGTCAATAAAAGCTTTATCACCTTATCAATAAGATATATTTTATCCCGTCTACAAACGCCATGTGTAAACATTAATATGAATCATTACTTATCATATTATATACCATCACCGCGAGATAAAAAAAATCCATTGACTGTGTTAATGAGCTGTACATTTGACACATTACAAAGGAAGTGCCAAATATGATGTCACTTATTCAAATATGAGTCAGGAAAAAAATATTTCAAAAATTACATACGCTTGTGACCTATGCAACAACCGTACGGTACGGCAGAGCGTTAATCAAAGACAAACAAAAAAATACTGGATATACAATAGACTAAAAAGGCAAACATTACAAAACTTACCTAGAGCAGGCACGGATATCCTACCCGCAAACATAAACCGATAAACTTATTTGAACTCCGCCGTCACTTTTGAATTTTTTTTAATTCGAACGTGCGCTATCAAAATGTTTTCGGATCGGGACGTCCACTCGCGACGGCGACCATAGAGTAACTGTGTGGCGAGGCGGCGCCTGCGACGCTTGAGATACGCCTTCACCCACACAAGGAGGGGCGGGTCACACACATGCGCAGGATCGAAGCCTGCATGAAAAATGCAGCGTATTCTACGAAATAGGGTGCGACAATTCAAATGAATTCATTTCTAATAAATTAGGCCCTTGGATGTTTTATATTCAGGATTGCATTGAATTAGACCTTTGAACTGTTCAAGATTCCTTTGGAATTCTATACACCGGACTAGTTGATAAATGGGAAATAGTAATAAAACATTTTCGGACAGATATGGATTCCCGATAAAGTAAATTAAGTGAGTAAATTCAGCATTATTCCAGACCGGAATTCGTATCGTAATGAAATCAAACGAGCAAATGAAACGCCTGCTGAAGTTCGTAGACGTCGACCGAAATCATTTACAGATTATATTCATGCTTACGTTTTCAATCCTTAAACGTTGGAAGGAAGGCAAAAACCGGCCAAGTGCAAGTCAGACTCGTGCACAAAGGGTTCCGTACAATTATCTATAAAAAAAAAATACAAATATTCTGTTAATACATAATAATTACACCAAGCTGTAGCCTAGTGACAAACGGTCAGACTAGTAGTGGCGTCTTAGTAATGGGGACCCTATTTAGTGAAAACAGGCAAAGACTCGTCTGGAAATGACCACCACTGACTGTAATTGTCTACGCAAGAACATAAGCATGCGTCACAATGTACTGGACGTCTATTACAAACAATGTTCACAGTAAATATTGTAGAAGCAGCGATGGACGATACTGTAGCTATATTCATAGTTCAAAGAGCCAGACGTGTGTCAAGGAAATAGTAACACTAGCTTATTATTAAGTAATGAGTGGCTATGTGAACATACGCTGGAAAAGGCACAAGTATTTTCTGGACTTTTCTGTGTATTTTGTGTAAGAATAAAAAAAATATAAGGGTTACTTTAAACTTTCGTGAATGGTAATTATCATAAATAAGAGAGAATTTAAATAAAATAAAACGTTCATAAGATTATGAATAAAAAATAACAACGAAAACAATGATTTATTTAAATAAATTAAAACAACGATTTATTTAAATGTGTTTTAATTGTTATTTTTTATTCATAATCTCTAGGCTTCTTCGGTAATTTTACGAAGAAGCCTAGAAAGCGAATGAAGCAGGAAGAGTATGGCACGTCCAGAATAATAGACTTGGTCCTTTATACTTCAGCAACTGTTCCTAATGTTTGAAATTGCCCTTAATGGCAATCAAGTGTTCTAGTTCAGTAATCGATTCTCTAACAATTTCACCCTGAAAACTTAGGTTGCAGTCACCTAAGTTTTCAGGGGTGGGTGAGTTATCACTCAGGGTGTGATTGCTAAGGGATTAAAGTATTGACAGCACACTCTAAACTCACTTCACTCAACTTTCCAGAAACGGGAGATTATCCGTTAACTTATAAATTAATGTCGTCAGAAAAACTTTTATGTTACTTTTTTTTTTGGTTCACTACTTTCCGTAGTTCTGAACGGAAAAGGCAAAGGCATAGTATCTACGCCATACAGCCTGGACTTGAGTATGTTTTTCTTGAGTAAGTTTATATCCTAAGTTATCCTAACTTATTCTAGCTTAACTTTTTTTTTTTTTGCCGGGTGGAAATCCTCATAGGATGCCCGCCGCCCTGGGGTGGGCGACGGGGTATGTCAGACTTTTACTGACTAAAACCACCCCGGTGTGTCTTCTATCACGAGCGCGCGTGGGGCCGCGGGAGTCTAAATTCTTCCACGGCCCCACACCCTCGTGCTGGCCCGGTCTGTCCGGGCCTCGTCTCCTGCACGGGGTAGTGGGGTGTTAAACTACCCCGTGCATCGCCTCAAAGGCGCGCGCCGACACTCGCGCGCGCCTCCGCCTCGGGGTCCATCAATGGGGGGCGGGGACTTCCCCATGTCCCTCGCCCCTGGACCCATTCATGGGGGGCGGAAGAGGGCGTTATCCGCCCTTCCTCGGCGCCCGGTGCGTCTTCTGCGGCCCGGGAAGGGAGTTGATATCTCCCTTTCCCGTCCCGCAGCTTCCTTCTGCGACATCACGTCCTCGCAGAAGGACACCACCGCGTCAGCTTAACTTAAACTAACCTATCTCCTTTCGTTTCCCGCGTGAGGGAAACGAAAGGAGCTCTTAGCTTTCCCGTCAAAACTCCACTTTTATGTTACTAACTACATATACAAACAATACGAGTTATGACATATAACAAAAAAAAGTAAACAGTACACTGCTGGCCATACCTCTCTAAAAGAGGTGCTGAAACAATCAACCTCCACTGAATTTCCCAATAGAGATACCATATTAAAACAATTTGAATATTACTGAAATATTACAACTAAAGTAAACAAAGCGCGGCACACAAAGTGGAACTACAAACAATTAATTATTTGGACTATTTGTGCAGGTGCACCGTGACAAACAGACAAACAAGTTTACTGTAGCACAACTATTTTAAATTTGTTACATTTAAATAATATGCAATACTATCGGTCTGTAGACATGACGTTTGCGCAGAGTCAAAATTTATTGTATACTTTATAATTTTCAGACCTTTTTATCTTTATTTAGAGAGCTTTGTCAGACATCACAATTTCGCGCTGTAAGACCATAACAACATAAAAAATACAAAAACATCATCAACTATTTTATACAGGGTGTATCGTAACGCAAACTTCGCGAAAAGGCTACACCGCATGCCACTAACAAAATTATGATAGTCATTTATGTCGTTAATGAGCGGTTACAGAAATAACAGTGTTTAAAAAAGTGTCGGCTCGGCCTTTGAACGTTGAAAGCGTGCCGCCGTGCGTGATTGTAGGTATGACGTTGATCTCTGATGCGAACTCTATCAAATCAGCTGATAGGATAGTTTTTTTAGTACTGATCACATTGCGTTTTTTGTGTAATTAACGCATTAATTAATTTTTACTTTAAAATCTTATTGGGTTATAAAAGTATAGCAATTATGAACGGTCTAAAGTGAAAAAAAACTGCATATTATTTTTTTTTTTTTTATCGAGAAAAAGCCGTCGCGAAATTCCACCGCTTGGGGATTCAAAATAACGTACTGGATCTATGGTACTAGTTTGTGCGTCGATGTCAGATACACCCTTTATAGAATCTTTTGCTTTTCTAGACAAGGGAAATACCAAAACAATGTTGCAGGCTCCAGCCTCATTTGAACCTATTCTTTCAATTCGAGTCTGATGTCTTCGTTCCGGTCACATTAATTCATGATATGAAAGGCGTCTACCACTATTCCACACTTCGAGCAAATTGGGGATGAGACCTTTTCTTTAAAAAACGCGATTTTATTACGTAGAATTTGACCAAATCGAAGTCTAAACGCAGTGATTAACATATTTCTGTTTATTATTTCATTGTTTTCAGACCTGATAGAGCTATAATTAACTGTAATTAAAATTTTTATAGGTGGCTAAAATACCCCCTGAAATATCCCTACTAATATTATTATAAATGCGAAAGTAACTCTGGCTGTCTGTCTGTTACGCTTTCACGTCTAAACCACTAAACTGATTTTATTAAAATTTGGTACAAAGATAGAGTTGACCTTGAGAAAAAAATTAGGATAGTTTTGATTCCGGACTTTTGAAGAGTTCTCTTGGAAACGCGATATAACCGAACTCCACTAACACGAAAGCTAGTTTAGTTACAAATAAGTGGGTTATGAGTTCGGATTGGCCACTTCTGCTATGAATTTCTACTTAGAAATTATTTTTTTCTAACAGTGTCCTGGCAAAAAATCTTATTTTGAAATAGTACTGATCGAGACCAACTAATTTCCCAACTCACTTGAATAAACATTTTCTTTTTATTCGGGACATCTAACAGGGGAAAGGTCATTTCCTTTTCCCACCTGGGCAGCCATTTTAATTAAACTAAACACGTATGCATTAGAAGGACGGTAAATACAGGACGGATGAGTGAAGCAATCGTTTGCATAGCTCACTATCGATTGCGACCTGCACCTTTCATTGTTTTTTTTTTTTTTAATAATTATTAACTAGTGCTTAACCGCAACTCCGCCTGATGGTAAGCAATGATGTAATCGTTGATGATAAAGCGCACTAGTTTGTTAAACCTATTCACTTAAAAAACTTAATGAATAGGAAGGAAGACGGCAGTTGAGCGAGGTGATGCAATGTCTGCCAACGTACATACCATGTTGAATACACCGGTTCTCGTAGGATCACCGAAGTTAAGTAACATTGGGTGCGGTCAGTAGTTGGATGGGTGACCACCAGGAAACGCCGCGTGACGTTGGTTTTTTTTCCAGGGGCGAGGGACATGGGGAAGTCCCCGCCCCCCATTGATGGACCCCGAGGCGGAGGCGCGCGCGAGTGTCGGCGCGCGCCTTTCGAGGCGATGCACGGGGTAGTTTAACACCCCACTACCCCGTGCAGGAGACGAGGCCCGGACAGACCGGGACAGCACGAGGGTGTGGGGGCCGTGGAAGAATTTAGACTCCCGCGGCCCCACGCGCGCTCGTGATAGAAGACACACCGGGGTGGTTTTAGTCAGTAAAAGTCTGACATACCCCGTCGCCCACCCCAGGGCGGCGGGCATCCTATGAGGATTTACACCCCGAAAAAAAAAAAAAAAAAGGTGATGCAATGTCTAACCCAACAACACAAGCAAAAGAGCTGCGCCAGAGGGAGATTGATATCGAGACCAAACTCTCGACACAACAACTTTTGACGCATCGCAACACAACTGCTCAGACCCGTCCTCCGTGCGGCTTCACCAGACATTATGCCGGAACACGACGAATCGTTTGGCGGCAAGACTTAGTCTGGTGGGTCATTAGGTAGCTTACCTTCCTGCCAGGGCCGTGGGTTGTACGATATAGATACAGTGGCTGTTTAGTCAGTAAAAATCTGACACGCGGGCTACCGCTCCGCCTACATAGGGAGAAGTCACTTGACGACTTCCCACATAAAAAAAAAGCTTACCTTAGTACGAGGGTTAAACTGAAAGTTCTTAGAAAATCAAAAACTGATAACATTAGCCAGTTATTAGTTTTATTATGTCTTTTCAAAATATTGTCCATTCACGTCAATACACCGTTGCATGCGATGGAACCACTGGGAAAAGCACTTTGCCCACTCGTCCTTAGGGGTCTCTTCAATGGCATCGCGATATGCAGCCACCGCTTCTTCAGCATTCATAAACCGCTTTCCTTTAAGTTTTTCTTTAATATTTGGAAATAAATAAAAATCACAAGGCGCGAGGTCGGGACTATACGGCGGGTGACCCAGTAATTCAACGTTTGATGTCGCCAAATAGTCGATCGTTCGCTTGGCGGTGTACGACGAGGCGTTGTCGTGGTGAAGCAGGATCCTACTGCGAGGTCGTTTCTCTCGAACTTTTTCCAAGACAAGTGGCAAACAATTGGTAGTGTACCATTCTCCAGAAACTTTTTTTTGATCCTCTAACACAATTGTTGCGAAATGACCTATCCTTCCAAAGAACGAGGCCACCATTTTTTTCCCGCACTTCGATCTCTCTTCACTTTAGTTGGCAACTCCTCGAAAGGAAACACCCACTGAGCAGATTGTCTTTTGGTTTCAGGATAAAGAAAGCTGGATTTACTGTTACAGCTTTCGTCACCTGTTAGTATGTCGAACACAGCATTTGAGTCACCTCCGTTAAATCTTTCAATCATTTTAAGGTACCAATCCACACGATGGAATTTTTGAGCCTCAGTCAAATTATGAGGTATCCACCGGGCGCAAATAATAATACAAACCCATCCCATCTTCTAATAATAATATAAACGTGAAATTTTGTATGATAGAGAGATGGATATTTCTTAGGTACTCTTTCACGCAAAGCCTACTAAACGGAATTAGATGTTATTTTTTCTTTAATTTTTTTTTTAAAAAAACGGACCCCACACTAGGAATTTTTCCTGTATTGTGGGTGCGTTTACAAACATATACAGCCACAAACAGACCCGGGACAACTAATTGTAGGCCATACAAATATTTGTTCCGTACGGGAATCGAACCCGCGACACGCAGCGCTGCAGTCAATTGCTCGGCCATTACGTCAATCGTATCGGCCGCAGAATGTACGCAGGCCTACATGAATATTACAAACTACATAAGGTAGCATATTGAGAATCGATTTCTTGCATTTTTAATGTCGGTAATTTTTTAACCGACTTCAAAAAGGAGGAGGTTACTCAATTCGACCGGTAATGCTTTTTTATGTTTGTTCGCGGATACCTTCGTCGTTTATGAACCGATTTTGATAAATTTTTTTCTGTTGGAAAGAAGACATTCCCAAGGTGTTTTCATAACTTTTCGTACAATGAAGTTATGGCGATGCTGGAGTAACATTTTTTGTAGGATATTACCTCCTTTATCTCCCCGTTTCGTTTGATACACGAGTTATTGACCACCAATGGAAAGAAAAAGATGCACTTAACTTAAAATTCGTTTAGTTTGTGAATAACAGGGTAGGGATGTTTCCTGGGTAAATAAATTGATTCTATTTAGTCCGTCATTCAGATTATAGAAAAATATTGGATACGTATATTTTGTTTTATCAAATCAATAAAAGTTGACAAATATAAAAAGCATCAAAGATCAGGTGCGGTGGCTGGTGACGTCACTCCTCGCTAAAAAGTGTAGCGTGCAGTGACGTCACACGAGTTTTCAACGCACTGTATCGTCTTCATTTGTTTATATGAAAATAGAAAAAATGTCTAGTATTTTTTGGAAATCTGACTGACGGACTAATTCGTTTTTTTTAGTCAAATACCCTATACTAGAACATTTTACTCATGACGTTTTGCAATGAAATTGATACGAGTAATTTGACTGAGGCTCAAAAACTCCATCGTGTGGATTGGTGCCGTAAAATGATTGAAAGATTTAACGGAGGTAACTCAAATGCTGTGTTCGACATACTAACAGGTGACCAAAACTGGATTTACTGTTATGATCCTGAAACCTAAAGACAATCTGCTCAGTGGGTGTTTCCTTTCGAGGAGTTGCCAACTAAAGTGAAGAGAGACCGAAGTGCGAGAAAAAAAAAACGAGTGTGCTTATGACCACACGACTGAAGTGAAACTTCTTTCGCTCCATCTGTATGTAATTATATATATATATATATATTGTGTGTACAATATACAGTATGTTACGAAAACCCTGTCCGACCCACAAGGATAATAAGGGTTAGGTAAACAAATGACCAAATAAAATATAAAATTTTGCATAATCATCATAGTAACAATACTAATGAATTTTGAAATAATCTTTTTTACCAGCGAATTTACTGTAACTTCCCCAAAATTCGGGAAATTTAAAAAAGTGTAAACACCATTTTAGACCTTATAACAGTCGGCGGCGTCAGTGTGTCTAGCCGCCGAGGCGCAAAGGAATAATTAGAGCTGTACTAGTTTTTACGTAATAACGTTTTGTTTTTGTCGCTACTATTCGATTTTTATCTGCTCGAATGATTTGTTGTAAAAACGCAGATTACCTAATGGTAAAAGTACTTTTTTTGATTATCGATTAATTATTCATAACAATATTGTAACACAAGTACCTATTATTAGTAAATAGGAACTAGAAAGGTCTTATGAAATACGATTTTAGGAGAATATTATAAACAATGTAATGCATTTAAGTTCACCTGATTTAAGTTATGTGAAAGTTCTAAAATCTAAAGAATGCCATGCGATGTTGAATCGATGCGTGAAATTCTGAAATACAAAATTGATACCAAAAATCGATACGAGAAATATTTTGAATACTTTCACACCTCTAGTCAAAGGGCACCGCCGTGCAGTTAGAGTACCTATTTTTATGAAATAAAAATCATTTTTATTTTAAATTTATTAATTTCGTGGGGATATTAAGGGGTGAGGGGGAGTAAGGGAGGGGGGGGGGGGGGCAATAAGGGAGGGGGGGATACAGGAGGGACTGTGAAGTAGGCGGTACCAAATTTTATGTTAACTTACCCCCTTAATGGTTGTCAGTCAACATAAAATTTAATGTATAGTGTTAAGTGTAAATAAATAAATAAATAAGTGTATCCATGTCTCAAAATTTAAAAAAAAAATTGCATAGATCTTCTATTTTTATTGAAAAAAAAAAAAATAATAATTGAGCTTATGAGGCTCGAAAGCAATTTGTACTTTGTGTCCAATTAATAGTGTATTGTGACGATATCTTCAAGCTTCTATACTTTCAATTATATCAGAAATGTTCAGCAAAAATATATAAAACAATATAAAGGCCAGAACAGAACGAAATTTATAAATTATTTGTGCTCTTAGGTAATCAATTGTTAACAAATCTTAAAAAGATCCAAAAAAATATATATTGCCTTCGGCGAGATGCGAACTCACAACTTCATATTCGACATGTCATGCAATATTTACATGAGCCAACGTCATGTTCTCGAAGAAATTCATAGTTCTTAATCAATCAAGGTACTTAGCTTAATAATTGAGCTTATGAGGCTCGAAAGCAATTTGTACTTTGTGTCCAATTATCGTATTGTGACGATATCTTCAAGCTTCTATACTTTCAATTATATCAGAAATGTTCAGCAAAAATATATAAAACAATATAAAGGCCAGAACAGAACGAAATTTATAAATTATTTGTGCTCTTAGGTAATCAATTGTTAACAAATCTTAAAAAGATCCAAAAAATATATATTGCCTTCGGCGAGATGCGAACTCACAACTTCATACTCGACATGTCATGCAATATTTACATGAGCCAACTCCTTGTTTGTAGTACAGACGAAATAGGACCCCACTTAACTTCCGTTCGCCTTGCCCGATGATTTTTCGTAACGCTTTCGCTAGCTTACTCCCCAAGTCAAGCGTGCCTAAAGAAGTTTCACTTCAAAAATTGGTGGCCTCGTTCTTTGGAAGGATAGGTCATTTCGCAACAATTGTGTTAGGGGATCAAAAAACAGTTTCTGCAGAATGGTACACTACCAAATGTTTGCCACTTGTCTTGGAAAAAGTTCGAGAGAAACGACCTCGCAGTAGGATCCTCCTTCACCACGACAACGCCTCGTCGCACACCGCCAAGCGAACGATCGACTATTTGGCGACATCAAACGTTGAATTACTGGGTCACCCGCCGTATAGTCCCGACCTCGCGCCTTGTGATTTTTATTTATTTCCAAAAATTAAAGAAAAACTTAAAGGAAAGCGGTTTATGAATGCTGAAGAAGCGGTGGCTGCGTATCGCGATGCCATTGAAGAGACCACTAAGGACGAGTGGGCAAAGTGCTTTTCACAGTGGTTCCATCGCATGCAACGGTGTATTGACGTGAATGGACAATATTTTGAAAAGATATAATAAAACTAATAACTGGCTAATGTTATCAGTTTTTTATTTTCTAAGAACTTTCAGTTTAACCCTCGTACATGTGGACTCAAATATATGATGTTGGTGCAACCAAGAGGCTTCACTAATGATTCGAAAATGTAAAAAACAAAAACAAACTTAACAAAAAAAATCACAAACTCCACAGAAACAGTAATAAGTAATAACAACATGTTATTAAACTGTATTTAGACATTTGTAACAAAGATGCTATCGCTACCAAGCGCTTACGGCGAATGCGGGGAAGCGGGAGAGGGGTCGCATTCCAGCAAGGTGCACAGTTAACTCTTGCGATTTATACTAGCTTCTACCTGCGGCTTCATATACGTGGAAGGTTTTGTCCCTCTGACCCACACCGTAACGCCGCATCTCATACGCAAGTTATTGCCTTATATTACTTAATTCTTAAACTACATAACTTACTTAAACTAAGTAAAGTTCTGCACCCTACCTACGTAACACACTATTACTAACAGTTGGAATCATTTCCAAGCATATTGCTAATCCATTCTTCTTATTCTTCTCCAGCCTATGGACTGCCACTTTGCCCACTGCTGGACAAAGACCTCCCCCAAGGCTTTCCACGATGACCGGTCTTGTGCTGTGGCCTCCCCACGCTGCCTCTTACAATACGTGGCCGCCACTCAAGAACCTTACTGCCCCATCGGCCATCGGTTCTACGAGCAATGTGCCCTGCCCACTGCCACTTAAATTTAGCGACTCGCAGAGCTATGTCGGTGACTTTGGTTCTTCTGCGGATCTCCTCATTTCTGATTCAATCACGCAGAGAAACTCCGAGCATAGCTCTTTCCATTGCCCTTTGTGTGACTCTGAGCCTTCGTATGAGGCCCATTGTGAGTGACCACGTTTCAGTTCCGTAAGTCATCACTGGCAACACACATTGGTCAGAGACTTTAGTCTTAAGACACTGTGGTATCTTGGACGACGAGAAGACGTATCGTAGCTTCCCGAACGCTGCCCAGCCGAGCTAATCCATTGCTCTACATATATGTTCGAAAACATGCTCAACAACGTAAACACCGCAATGAAAGTTGTTAAACTGTCAAAATAAAACCCATCGCCACCGGTACAGTCTTACACAATTACCAAACTCCAGCGCGATATCAAGTCACCTACAGCCTTCTTTAACAATCAGATTTTTGAAAGTTTTTGGCGTGAAAGTCTAGCTGGGTGTCACGCTCATTTTTCATTGGACTTCAAAAATTATTTATAGTGTTGTTTACTAAATAAAAGTGCGTGATTTATGTAGTAAAAAGTGCATTCAGTAAATAATTCATAAAGAACAATGAAATATCGCAGCATAGTGGCCACATCATGACTTTGTCTCAAACTTCCATCGTAAGACGGGTCACGCGGCCGTCTTTTTCGACATGAACAATTCATTACATGACATTGGCTAAATGCACAAACCTAGCGAAGCCATAAAAAAAAGAAAAAAAAAAGAATCAGATTTTTGAAGAAAAAGTAGTTCAAGATATTAGCGAATTCACTAACTTTTAGCATTATTATTAGCTTAGTAAAATATCGGAAAAACAGAAAAGAACAAGCAAAAATATTTAAAAAAATTTAAACATACCTCTGTCACCCGTCTGTGCCCGTTATTACGACAAAACAAAGGTATGAAAAGCTTATCTCGTCTTTTATATACACGCTTATCAACCCTTTTCAGTTCACCGATCAATACTTTTATCTCGAAGCTCCATAGTTGTGCTCACTTACATACTACGTATGTATTGAGTTTTATGTACAAAGGGGATTATAAACGAAAATGAATGCATTATCTTTGGGGGTAGTAACCGATTTTTGGAACGGGTTTTGATTAAATAATGTTAGCAAGGGAAAGTAAAGGTGTATGTGTTGTGGTTGGTAATAAAGGGGGCTCATGGTTAAGTATAATAGCCCCACGGTTCGATCGACGAGGTTAAGTTGTTCACCGCTATTAGTCCGTAGATCATCTTTACATAGCAAGACCTCTCCTTGGTTCCGGTTACTATTCGTGGATTTTGACAGTTTTTACAGGTCGTGGTAAGACCGAAATATTGACAGATGAAGAATACCTAAGTTAGTCTATAAAATATAATTTTGATTCAGTTGATTTAAATCTATTTTCTAGTAAATTTTTATTTAATTATTTAAAAAAAAAACGTAGTTTCACACTGGGATATTCTACTGTATCGTGGGTGCGTTTAGAAACATAAACTTGAAAAATTGTAGGTCATACAAACATTTCTTCCGTGCGGGAACCAAACCCGCGACACGCAGCGCAACAGTCAAACATTTAACCACTACACTAACCGTGCCGTCAAAAAAAAATCAAAATAAATGTATTTTCTTAATTTTTCCTTACGTTTTAATATTTTTTGTTAAAGCTGTAACAGAAATACATCAATCACATGGGGGGCCATCGCGCTAAAATAATTCAACCAAAAAAGAATTGCTTCGTAACCAAACCAAAACTTTAGTTATGTTTCGTATCGCGCTAACCTTTTGACAGATTGTTTAACCATAACTGGATCACAGTTGGAACGTAACCGCTGTCAAATGTAAAAGTTGAAACAAAGCTAACTTTTTCTGTGCTATTTGTCAAACTTACGTCTAAACGATTGGATTTACTTATAATGTATTTAGGTTAAAAAAAAAAGTATCACTCACACATTGATTTTACATCAATCGAAGTTTAAACTTTAGCGCGATACGAAATGTGATCGAAACTAAACCACAACTTTAACTGGATTAGATACGAACAAGAGTTTAACTTCTACTGTTTTATTTAGCGCGATTGCCTCCCTGGGAAAATTTCAACTGTGTAGCTGTTACGTTTCGCGAGATACGGCCTGATGACAGTGGTAACAGACAGACGGCGGAATCATCAAGTAATAAAGGGTCCCGCCGTTTTTACCTTTTGGTAAGGAATCCTAAAAAACTAAAGCATTAAACATTCGATCTATTTAAAGACTACTTAACATTCCCCGTACCCAACCCCGTGACCCGATACATATCGACGAAAGCTTCCTCTAACTTAGGTACCTATGCCTATTTAAGAAAATTAACATTCGTTAGTTCATAAATATTTAGTGTTTCCTGTGACCCGCTGTGATTTCTAACAATTAAATCATGGTGTTTTATTTTTTTTGACTGGCTCCTTGACTGTAATGTGTCTTTCGTTCGACAATGGCGCCGATTCTGTTGTTCACAAACTAAACTAATTTTAAGTTATGTGCATCCTTTTCTTTCCATTTCGTTAAGAAAAGGATAGATGATAACATTTTAATTTAATCCTGTCAAAATACGATATTCCATAGACAGTTTAGACGCGATTATAAACATGACGACTAAAAATACGCCAGTTTACGTCAAGAGCGCACTAATTTGACAGGTCTAAACTGACATTTTATCTTCTGTCCTTTTCTTATAGAAATGGAAAGAAAAAGATGCACATAACTTAAAATTAGTTTAGTTTGTGAACAACAGAATCGGCGCCAATGTCTGAACGTTAATAAAAATAATAATATTTCTAAAATATTTTAAAGGGAAAATTTAGCTTTTTTATAATTATAAGCCTATTCTATTCACTCGGGCAGAGTGAGTGAATTCCGTGTTGCTTAAGTATCCGGCACACATCGCAACATAACTGCTCAGACCCGTCCTCCGACGAATCGCTTGGCGGCAAGACTTTGTCTGGTGGGTGGTAACTTATGCATACAGCCGAATACCACAATTAGCCAAGATATTTAGTTATTATGATATATTAATTATGAACCCTGAAAAATGCTGGTTTTCAGCTAAATCTGCTTAAACTGTTAGCCGATCAAAACATAACTGAGAAAAGGCTATGTATGCCAATACCATTACTTAGAATTAGATTCTCAATAGATCATTGATAGACTTTGAAATATCTGAATTTCATAACCCACTCCTATCCGTAATTTTTTTACTTTCAATCTCACGTTAAATTGGTATCAGATAACGAGATTGTAAAAATAAAGTACCAAAAAAATTATACTTATAATTATTGCTTACTTTTGTGATCATAAATAATGTGCGTTGTCTATGACGCTGGCTTTGACATTAAGTCAACTTTGTTTATAAGTTTCTATGTTCGAGTACGAGACTTTTGGCTATATTTTTTATTTACTTTTTTTTTATTTTTATTATCTTATGATATTTTCTTGTAATGGGCGTTTTATTGTGTACAAGCCGGCGGGTATGTATTGTCCAGTCGACAAATATCAGGCACTACATATACCAGCTTATTAAAATATTTTAAATTATTCAATTAAACTTACCTCAGACTGCAAAGAAGCCTGCAGTTCATCGACTAACTTCTTTAAAGATGCAATCTGTAACAAACAAGCAACATTTTATATATGACTTAGTCAGGTCATAAGTATTGTCAGGCAGTAAAAACTTTTTTTTTTTAATGCTGGCCACAAAAAAGTTTATGGAATTCGAATTTCGAGTTGTTCATGAAATTAAAAATGTGTAGTTTTTAATTTCTCTCAACTTTTTAATATGGAGTTGACGCCTAAAGAATACCGTGTTACGGCTGTAGTTGTGTACTAAAACACAGTCCTGACCTTGTGGAACCTGTTTCTCATACCATATTCAATAACAGGCACTGGGTATTCCAGCAAGATTAAAAGACAGAAGAGCACACAAGACTATCATCTGGGGGCGCATTATATCGACATCATCTGGCTCGAAGAGTGGCCCTCGTCCAGTCCAGATTTGAGTCCGTTAAATTACAACATATGGCAACATTTGGAGGAACAGGGCTGCTCAAAGCCACATCCTGATTTGGAGTCACTCGAGGCATCCTTCATTAAGGCAGCCGACGATATTGACATGGACCTCGTTCGTGCTGCGATAGACGACTGTCGTCTAAAAAATAAAATGATATCCGCGATTTTGGCGCTCCGCGCTGCTTGTACCGCAATCCCGCCCGATGGTAAGTAGCGATGCAATCATTGATGGTAAAGCGCGCTAGTTTATTAAGAGTCTATTCACTCTAGACTTGAAGACACTTAAATTTTAGTGTGACGGAAACACCGCAGCTGACAAACTTTAATATCAAAAAAAGTATGTTACGTTCATTTTGGTAGTGTGGGGCAACGTTTTTTTTTTATAAATCGAAAAGTTTGTTTGTTTGTTTGTTCCGCTTTCACGCCGTAACTACTGAACCGATTGCTTTGAAATTTTTCAAACGTAATGTTAAAAGTCCGGATTAAATAATAGGGTACTTTTTACCCCGGAAAAAATGAATGATTTGATTTGATTTGATTTATAACCAATGTCCACGCGAGCGAAGCCGCGGGCGGAAAGCTAGTATTAAATATGTGACCGCCACTCCAGAACCTTATTGCCCCATCGGCCATCGGTTCTACGAGCAATGTGCCCCACCCACTGCCACATAATTTCAGCGAGTCCAAGAGCTATGTCGGTGACTTTGGTTCTTCTGGGGATCTCATCATTTCTGATTCGATCGAAGAGAAATATGTGACAGAATTTATGACCTAACAAGATATAATGTTTGGCTAGTCATCAACGAGTTCTCGCAAATTCCACAGAGCCTAAAGACTTAGGCCTTCAATCAGTGCGTGTTACCATTTATGACTTACAAAGTAGAAACTTGGAACCGGGTCAACATAAGGCGGGCGGGCTGTATTAGCCGTAGAACCGATGACTGTTGAGGTAGACGTGTTTAGGAGAGGAGACGGCGTAACATTTTATTTTGTTGCAATGTAATTTTAAAAGCTGAATTGACACTATTTATCTTGTTTTAGTTATTTTCTACCAAAACAACAATAGCTGTCTACCTCACTAGACACACTATTGTTTTGCTGCACTACAAGTTGTGAACGCAACTTCGTTCGCATGGATGTCGCATTTTTGTTTTTTTGTTTTTATTTAACAGTCGTGTCTAAGTAACTGGGGGGCAATCGCGCTAAAATAATTCAACCAAAACAGAATTGGATCGCAACCAAACCATAACTTTTGTTATGTTTCGTATCGCGCTAACGGTTTAACTATAACTGGATCGCAATTGGAACGTAACCGTAGTCAAATGACAAAGTTAAAACAAAGCTAACTTTTTCTATGCCATGTCAAACTTACGTCTAAACAATTAGATTTACTTATAATTGATTTAGTTTTAATTATTATATCTGATGAAATGTATCAGTCATACCTACATTGATTTTACTTCAACCGAAGTTGAAACTTTAGCGTGATACGAAATGTGATCGAAAGTAAACCATAACTTTAACTGGATTAGATACGAACAAGAGTTGAACTTCTACTGTTTTATTTAGCGCGATTACCCCACAGTTATTTAACAGAACTGCACAGTTCCTCCCTATAACATTAGTTGTCTAAGTAATGGTCTCTTTGTAATGGACCATTTTCGGATTTTTTCTATTTCTATTGTATATGCATTTGTTTTTTTTTACTGTTCTAAGTGATACCATATTATTAGTTATACTTTCATATGCAGTTAGTAAAAAGATGTTATTTTGACATTAAAAACAGACTCTAGTTTTATAAGTTTTTTTTTTTTTTAGCTCGTGTGACAATATTAAAACCTTCAGGATAAGTAAATCAACACGCGAAAAAAAAATTGCAGAATAGAGCAAACTATGCAAAAATAAAACGAGCTAGATAAGAAGCCAGAATCGAGTTTTTTGGCGGGAAAGCTAAGCTGAATGTTACGCTCAGTTTTCATTGGACTTTTAAATTATTTATAGTTTTGTTTACTAAGTAAAAGTGCGTGATTTGTGTAGTAAAAAGTGCATTCAGATCGCAGCATCGTAGCCTCATCATGACTCTGCCTCAAACCTCCCTCGTATACGGTTCACGCAGCCGTCTTTTTTGACATAAACGAAAGTTCATTATGTGACATTGGCTAAATGCATAAACCGTGCGAATTCAAAGAAAAAAATAAAATAAAATAAGAGCCAAAATCTCGCACGAAGGGTTCCGTACAACGTAATACATAAACTTCTGATATCGTGTTTGTTAACAAACTCCACTCCTCCGAAATTTTGTGTGCATATCGGGCAAAACATAGGTTTTCCGGGTCAGCTATTAAAATGTTATCTATAATAATTTCATCTGCTGTATGGGAGCCGTCCTTAAATATTTATTTTACCATGTAATACATAATCTGTGAAAATTTATTTTGTTACGACAGTTGAAAGTTTCTATTACGGTTCATGAGATACAACCAGACGGAGAGCAGAGTCTTGGTAATAAGGTCTCGTTTTTAGCACTTGAATACGGAACCCAAAAATGTTTTTTTTTTTTTTTAGTGTTACTTTCCCGTGTCTGTGACAGGAAAAGCGTCATAAAGACAGTTACATACGTTCGTTTTACATAAAGACAGCGGGACGTAAACACCCACTTGCGATGCCAATACATTCCACTCTGACCTATTGGTGGCGCGCATTTAAATCGCTTCCAAATTTGAATTTCAAAACGCAGCTGCGCCATTGGTCCGCGTCTCTTTTCTCGAACAACATCGATGACAAGGATTTTTTATTCTAATACTCGATGTAATGTTGTATACTAAATGATATTTTTGTACATAATATATATTTGTAGGTAACGATTTATATTTGTTTAACCTGAAGAGGACAAATTGCAATATTGTTCGTCTTTTTATTAATATGTTTTTAACACTAAAAAACCATCTGCAGTGTCTCAAGACAATAGTCTTCGACCAGTGTGTGTTGCCAGTGATGACTTATGGAATTGAGACGTGGTCGCTAACAATGGGCCTTATAAGAAGGCTCAAAGTCACTCAAAGGGCAATGGAGAGGGCTAGGCTTGAGGTTTCATTGCGCGATCGAATCAAGAATGAGGAGATCCGCAGAAGAACGAGAGTAACCGACCTAGCCCGAAGAATTGCAACATTGAAGTGGCAATGGGTTGGACACATTGCCCGCAGGACCGATGCCCGATGGGGCCGACGGGTTCTCGAGTGGCGACCACGCACCGGAAGACGTAGCGTGGGTAGGCCGCCGACAAGGTGGACTGACGACCTGGTGAAGGTCGCGGGAGGCGCAGGACCGGTCGTCGTGGAGAACCTTGGGGGAGGCCTATGTCCAGCAGTGGACGTCTTTCGGCTGAAATGATGATGATGACTAAAAAACACAAAATACTTTAAACAGTATTTGCCATATATTTTTTACAGGCTTCATTTATTTTTAAATAGTTTAATGTTATTATTATGTGTGATTGCCTATTTCTAAGGTTGCTGGTAAACCAATATAATTTGCGACTGTATAAGTCTGAGGTTTTGTGATCTATAAGCACTTAAGATAAATTGTACATAGAAGTTGTTGGTGGACCTTCATAAATTAATTAATAGTTCTTTCATATTATGTGTAAGGAGTGACATGAATGAGAAGAGAACAGCACCCTAATTACGTAACAGACTATTTATTAATCGGTACCGCCATCATTTTGAAGCAAATTTCTGAACCATTGCTTCATAAGTTCGAATTTATCTACAACCACAACACTTAAATAACGCAATGAACATTGTTAACCATTCAAATTGAAACCGATTCCGATTGTTATGTCACGTAATTGCCCCGCTGGATTCTTATTTACATCATATGTAAGTACAGATTCTGCACCTTTACTTAGCGGTTCTTGCCTTTCCTATATCTGGGTCACGGTTCCAGTAGGACACCTTTATTCCATTAATCAGTCGACTCAGCCTATTGTAGTCCACTGTTGGACATAGGCCTCTCCCAGACTGCGCCACAACAGCCTGTCCACCCGCCTTCCGCATTTAGTCTGTCTTTCTAATCCAATTCGCACGTTGCCAGTTTTTACTTAAGTCATATGAAAGTAAGTATTATACGGCACTTTCTGTTTTCTCTTTTTTTAGAAGAACTCCTGCAGTTATTTAAAGGATAAAATCAGGATTGAAATAATCCCGAAAAGAACCAGTTAGTTGACAAAGTAATCTGAAGTAGCTATGGGCTGGCCAAGCTTGTCGCAAAACCAATAGCCGGTGGAGCAGACAAGTACTGGAATGATGACGGCGTATCTGCAAGCGTAGTTTAGGCCGCACTTTTTTAAACTTTATAAACTAGAGCTTGACCGCGATCCAGCTAGATGGACGGATGGCCTAAAGAAGGTGACTGGGACAACAATTGACTGTAAAGGGGCCTCCCCTAGGCCTCGCTATGCACGGTAGTACGTGACCACTGTACTAACGACTTCTCTGGAGTCACTTGGTGGGCGGACAGAGTCCCCACTGTATGCGCCCGAGTCCCCAGTGAAGACTATCTACCCACATCCTCGATGGTCAGGTAATACAACAGAATATACATCACACATGTTATCTCCAAAGGGAAAGTAGAGATTTACCTCTAAAACATCCGCAATTAGCCAATTTTAATTCAGTTATTAGACTTAAATACATGTTCTAAAACGGACATATTGAGCAACTGAGATCCTGATGAAAACACCCAATAACACCTTGCGGAACCTGAAAATCAAACCCAGATAGACCCAAGCAGGCCCAGATACTACACTCAAAGGATCGATACAAATACTAAATAAGGATTAGTTTAACAAACAAAAAATAAACGACAAGTTTACAAAACAAAATTATAACACGAAGACAAAAGAATTAATTAACAACTCTACTCTTGCATATTAAGTAATAAAATCGAACTTTTTCACACAAATAAATGAGGGTATTTGAAAAAAAAAAAAAATCAGGTAGTCCAGGTAGGTGTGAGGCAAAAAACAAGAGTCGTCAGTAAATGTTTAGCAATGGTAATGGCATGGTAAACTGTGGATTAACATAGGAACTGGAACACAGATTATAATCGCAGATTCGGTCATTGACAAATTGAATACTTTTTAGGGTACCGTCTACGAAGGTGGCGATTCAAAAATGAATCCTGTAAAGAAAGAAGAAAAATGAAAATACGATCTATATCACAATAATTTTGTACACTAATATCTTATACAAATATCCTAATACATAGTTTTATATTAGGATAGCAGGATTCAAGATAGCTGAACGAATTGACCTGAAAAGCGGTTATTTCTCCTAGACAGTTGTAAGCCAGAATTGCAGTTATGAATTTCAGTTATGGCATGCAGAGATACAGTTGTGAAGGACAGTTGTCAGACTAATAAATAATATTGTGTTCTGCGCGGAGCGGTCAGAAATCATACGTCTGTCGATTTTGACATTCAGCAGGTTGAACAAGGCTTGATCAGATTCAATTTTAGGTTATTTGTATTGCCTTTCTAAACACAAAGGACTAAAGAAGAAATTAATGATAATTTGAATTATATAGGTACGGACAACAGCACGCCAAGCTACCCCAAACTGTTAGATATTCCCAATCAACCTTGAGCCTTAATGCTTTAGAGATAAACTTGAAAATCTAACAGATTGTAGTAACTTGATGTGCTGTCATCTGTATATATTAAAGTTGGAAGGGAAGAAATGGAGATCTGTGCCTCTTAAAATGCAGTTTAACAGAATTTAACGATAGAGAACCATCTCGAATATCTGGATGGCATCCCTGTATTTTCTCTCGTTCCAGTTCAGCGAGGTCTTTGGCCCCCTATTGTGTAATATTTGAGGAAATTCAAATGAACTCAAGACTGGTAAAAATCATAGTTTGACTTCGAAATAGGTGATAGACCCTGAATATTTCAACGATTTTTTGTGGCATCAAATTTTCATATTCATTGAATGGGAATTGTGAATAAGATTTCTATTTCTGACCTGAACATCCCTGCATATTTATAGTGGCTGTATCTACAACATCACATGCAAACTACGCGTTACATTACGATCTGACGTCATGCAAAATCCTGCATCGCGTAAGCTCCGTGCAATTAGGATATAGACATGTCATCCATGTGGTGAGAGGATCCACTTATTTCCATGGTTAACTACTATCATCATCATCATCATCTCAGTGTTAATCCCAGTCGCATCCGAAGCTTACTCAGCTTTGGAGACTGGGGTCCGCTTTACCAGTCTAACTGCTGATTTTGTTAAACTTCGATATTTTCCGTGAAGCGACTGAAGTCTGAACTCCACAACCCGAAGGACTTATCGTGCTTTCTGAGGCACGACCAGACCAATGCAAATATTCATATTCCTGCATACAAATATTTGCATTGCGCGGGGATCGAAACCGCGCCTCCTTGCGCAGCGGCCGCGGCCACGGAGGCTGTCATGGTTAACTACTCAATGGAGATGTTAGTAATAAGTTTTGAATTGTACTGCACGATTGCTGACAAGTGCGTGCACTAACTGGACAGGTCCACTCATTATGTGATTCCTGAGATGAGCATCTCAGACTTTGGTCTATATCTATATGGTTTTCACGAGATTTGGCCAAGATTATGTATCTGTGGACTTTAAAAAACGACTGTGTTTGAACTCTTTTATTATTATTTATTATTATATTTATTATTATTATTATTTATTTTTGCTTATTCCTCCAGTTTTAGAATTTATGATTGACTTTTTTTTATAAATTATAGACTAGTGCTTGACCGCAATCCCGCCAGATGGTAAGCATCGATGCAATCGTTGATGGTAATGCGCGCTAGTTTTAAGAGCCTATTCACTCTTAGCCTTGAAGACACTTAAAGTGTAGTCTGACGGAAACACCGTCGCTGGCAAATTGTTCCAGTCCCTCGATGTACGCGGTATATAAGACGAGGCGCTTCGTCTGGATCGTAGTGGTGTTAACAACATAAGGGTGGAAACTTGTACGACGGGCCGTCCGATGATGGAGCGGAGAAAGGGGAATTAAATCATGCAATTCCCTCTCACTCTCCAAAATGCATCCTACAGAACACCGACAGGCTGGCTACTCTTCGCCTGTGGTCCAGGATAGGACCATTTTGAGATAAAAGTGTTTGTGCAAACCTAGTTACAGAAACAAAATCATTTGTCAATAATTTTACAGTGATTCATACTCTTTACAGATACTAGGCTACTCGTACGATCTTCAACTGAGGCTATAAGGTGTACTTTTATATCCCTCTATCTAACCCAGCAAACGTTGTTTTGCTTAAAACATTATTTCCAGGAAGCATGGTTTTAGAATCGTGATTTAAAATAGGGGTGGGTGATAGAAGATTGAAAATTTAGGGTTGGTAATAATGTAATTTTTAATCGCAAATTATAAAGACTGTTCAGGAAATATTTAAAAAATAAGTTGGGGTTGGCCAACCCTTATCACTTAATTATGATAGTCATTTATATCGTTAATGAGCGGTTATAGAAATAACAGTGTTTAAAAAAATGTGTCGGCTCGGCATTTGAACGTTGCAAGCGTGCCGCCGCGCGTGTTTGTGGATATGACGTTGACCCTTGATGTGAACTCTATTAAATCAGCTAATAGGATAGTTTTTAGAGTTTGTTCACATTGCGTTTTTTTGTGTAATTAGCGAATTAATCATTTTTTACTTTAAAATCTTATTGGGTTATAAAAGTATAGCAATTATGAACGGTTTAAAAGGAAAAAAACTGCATATTATTTTTATTAAATCAGGAAAAAAACCGACGAAAAATTCCACCTAGGGGGGGGGGGGGGGTCAGAATCATGTACTGGATCCATGGTACTCGTTTGTGCGTCGATGTCAGAGACACCCTTTAAATACATACATATAAAAAAAATCAACTGGCATATAAATTATTTGACAAAGTCACGGTTATTAATTAAAAACACCCTCATGTGAAATATGGCAACGTCGCATTTTATTAGTAGAAATTTGATTTTGGTTTGATGATGAATTTGCATTAAAATAAATTACTTACTCGTAATTATCAGTAAAACTTAGATGCCCCTACACATATCTTATTTCTATGAAACTATGTATTTTGGATCACGTTATCTAGGACTTATTGTATTATTTTAATATTTTTATTTATAAAATGTAACCCCTAGACAGAAAGAAAATTCGTTTGAGGAAATATGACGCAAAAAAAATAAAGACAAAAGAGAGAGAGCCAGAGGTAGAGCTTAGGAATATTTAAAAAACGCGCTGTAAACTCGTCAACCTACGAGTATTATCTTCAATTTGATTGATACAGGTACTAGTAGCGATTTAAACCAATGAAATTAGGCACTCAAACGGATATGTTGCAAAGATGAATGAATTCTGCCTGTTGCTTTCAGCTATCTCATTTGAATTGTGAATTTATTATAGATCTCTAGTCTAGAATGTATGTTTTTGAATAATGTTTCACAAGTGTGTATGTGTGACTTTATTTACCGTCTGGAAAACTATTTGTTATACTATAAATGTAGAGTAAAACCGAAGCCATACGCGAATTGCTTAGTGCCATTGAGATAGCAGGAATTTTGAATTTAGTAGGGTGACTCTAATCTCATATTTTAATCGATTTAAGTACTATTTTTCCTGTGTTTCCGGGCTTAGAATAGTACCATCCCATATCCTCCCGTGGGTGTCGTAAGACGACCAAGGGAAATCTCACCAGGGAAGCGGGCAGCAGCGCTTCTTCTGTGGAATATCAAAACTCTGCGATCCCAACCTGCCTGCCAAGCGTGGGGATTATGGAATAGTGCCTTCATTTGCGCCTTGATTTCCGCTTTTGTCCAGCAGTGGACCTATATAGGCTGAAGTAGAAGACTATTTTTGCATACCTATGTTCTTATTATTCTAGTATGAAAATTTTACTTCGTTTGTGTAGTATTTATTGCCTGATCTCTCTCTGGTCGTGTTGGATTGCCGTCCCATCAAATTATGAAAGTGAAGGAAGAAAGATTTCTGCACTATAATATCCTGCGCCGAAGGCTGGTCTCCCCTGAGATTACTAGCCAAAGTCGAAAACAGTTTTCAGGACTACATATGTATAGATCATTTATGTTATCTATTATCAAAAAATGTAAAATATATATTGCCAAAGGATTTTTTTACTCCAACGGCCATCGGTTCTACGGCTAATATGGCCGGCTGATTACCACTTCAGCTTGCTTATTCTGTGGGCTAGAGGACAACTTTTCTTCTCTGCGGGATTGCGTTGTTCTGGATGCGATTCCTCAGAGAGGCTCCAAGTATAGCCCGATCCATACCTCGCTGAGCGATTTTGAAATTATGTGTGTTCTTTTTTGATTGATGATATTGACGGAGAAGAGGAATTAAATCATACAATTCCCTCGCACACTCACCAAAATGCATCCTATAGAACACCGACAGGCTGGCTTTGGACATCGTTTTGAGCCAACCGTTTTGAATGGAGACCGCGAAACCGTAAATGTAAGGTGGGACGCTTGGTGGCCTAGTGGTTAAAACACCATGCCAGCCTCTCAAGTATGAGTGTGCGGGTTCGATTCCAGGTCAGGCAATTACCGATCTAACTTTTTCTAAGTTATATGTACTTGCTAAGTATATCTTGGACACCAATGACTGATTATAAGGTGAAGAAAAACATCTTGTGGAAACCTGGGCTTTAAGTCTGAAATCGCCAACCCACATTGAGCAAGCGTGGTGATTACACTCAATCCTTGGGTACAGCAGTGGGACGATAAAAAGGTTGTTGATGATGATGGTGATGAAGGTGGGACACCTTCAAGCTAGGTAGAGCTACGTTCTTCACAAGATGGCTGGTAGTAGCTGGATGAGAGTTGGCGAAAATGGAGTTGAAGGGCAGGAAATAGGAGAGGCCTATGCCCAGCAGTGGGCTGCTATAGGATGATGAGGGAACCTTCACTACTACTAGGCAGTCGGAATATATTATGGAGTACGTGACACTTTACATACTCCATAAGCCAACTGAATTGCTAACAAAATAACTTGTTAAAGCCAACATCGTAATCCAAGTTCGCTGGGGCACAGGTTTGGGCCGAAAGCTGTGCCTTATCAAGAGTTATCGCGGAGCAAACATACGATACCGTATCTACCCTTCCAACGGCCATCCGGGCCGAGTGTGGAGCGTGTGGCGGCTCGGGCCACACCAACAGCGATTTGAGAGCCCATATATTATTTCTGTTATTTGCACATATTATATTTTTGGAATGCAAAAGGGGCTTGTGGCTAAGTATCTTGTATCGTAACTACGTAACACATTATCAGTAGCAATGGGTTGCACTTTGACAGTTCAACAGCATTCATTGCGTTATTTATGTAGGTGACCAGATACATTTTCGAACATAGGGAGCAATGGAATAGCAATAAGATTCAAAATGGTTCCAACTGATGGGTCGATCGATTAAGTGAACCTTCATTTGCCGCAGTTGGTTCGTGCATGGTTGACCTTCTTTAAATACCAAGACACCTTTGTCTCTCGAAAGCACGTTAAGTCGATAGTCCCTGTTGTCACTTGTGGATCTTAGACCTTTGTCGACACTGGTCGTCAGTTGCCCGATTAACAATCAGTATTTTGCCGAGGAGTATCCGTGTTATCCAGTTAATGGGTTATGGTGGAAGTCAGACAAACAGTCGCTTCATGTAAAATTACTATAAATTTCAATCATTTTGAAGCAAATTATTAATCCATTGCTCCGTGTGTTCTAAAGATGCGTCTGCTCAACAGGGTAAATCACGCAATGAATGCTGTTGAGCTGTCAAA
The DNA here is from genome assembly GCA_037179545.1 of Sesamia inferens. NCBI lineage: Eukaryota > Metazoa > Arthropoda > Insecta > Lepidoptera > Noctuidae > Sesamia > Sesamia inferens. Next base: position 1,723,350 of record CM073949.1, on the reverse strand, counting down.
TTGAAACCCATTGCTACTGATAGTGTGTTTTGTAATTACTCTACAGGTGCATCTGGTCATACTGGAAGTACCGTCTCCAAAAGGATAGAGAATGGGCTAGACAGATACTTAGAATATAAAAGCGTTCAATATGTATAAATAATAAAAACTAGTAATCCACCAGTACCGGAACAAAGTTCAAACTACCAGCGGGTCATGGCCCCGGAGAGAGGAGCCTTCTAAGAATACGGGCTGTACCCAAGAAGTAGTGCTACTGAATCAAGCCCTTGATCCAGCTGTCCAACGAGATCCTCCTCGTGTGTTGGTCGAGGCTCTTGGCTATTAATATATTGGCTATCACGACTGTCGGCACAATGATCGCTGAATCCACATCCTACATGTCTACAACCTCGCGAACAAGTCAAGAGACTTAATTTGTTTCTTTCTTAGAGGTTTGAGAACTCATTATTGTTAGGCTGTTAAAAATACGTGTCACAGCCAAATAGTTTATTTAAAACTTAGCCTTTTAGCAAAACGGCGACCGTTCAATTAACTACCTGAAATATATTTACGGTGGAATCGTAACCAATAACGTGCGAGTCGAATTGGTCGGTAGTTGGACTTAGGCAAGACACTCCGACCAAAGCGTTAGTTTAGAACTGTGAACAACCGCTTGCGAGCCGAGAGAGCGAAGCAAGGCTAGCATTGGTTCCAAAGGCCAGACGGTTGGTTGAGGTCCAAGCCTTGGTCCGCAGCGAGAGGGCATGGCAAGCCGTCACCTCCTTCTACGAAGCAGTGATGCTGGCAAAGGAGGAGGCGGAACGCATGAGGGAGCGGGAATCCCAGCGCCCTCACTACTCTAGCCGCCACAGAAGACGCCCTGGTCGGGAGACAACATCGAACTCCCGGCCAGCGTTGGCGCGGGCTTGCGGATGCCGAGCAGAGGGCAACTTGCCACCCGGTACGGACCAGGTCCGGCTCGACAGCGCGTTGTGTTTCACGTGCGCCTCAAAGAGATGTCAGCACATCTTGACGGGGTCCACGTAGACCTATACCTCCTGGGTCAGGGTTGCGGGTTGGTTAAAAAGAAACCGTGGCCCTGGTGCACAAGCAAGTAAAGAAACACGGGTGGGTTTTAGTCAGTAAAAGTCTGACACGCCTTTCCGCTCCGCCCCGAGCGGGAGAGGTTATTTGATGATTTCCCATCCAAAATTAGAAAGGCCGTTTGTTGAACTGCTAATTTAACCAGTTGGCTGCGCCAAATACACAACACAGCTAAAACACTAGCAAGTGGTGTTTTATTTTATTTTTTAGTTACTTAAATAAGCGTATTACAATAGATTCAGAAGAGCTGATAAGCAACGCAATTGAAAAATCAAAAGAAATAATTTCTCAAACTTTTATACAGGTACCACGCTAGTCGCTAATTCTGTGGCCACACCATGCTTAGTTTATAGGCCAGTAGTAACTAAAAACTTTATCTCTGTCCAATCACATAAGCTAGAAAGAGAAGAACTATATATGTACATACTACATACGCACGATATTATTTTTATAACTATAATATACACAGGACTGGATTACCCCTAACATATGTAGGTTGGCAGATACACTGTGGTTTTAATAAAAGCCCCCGGACATAACTTTAAACAAAAAGGACATTTATTGTGACTGTAGTTAAGCCTCATAAATCTATAAAGGTACTGGATAGTTTTAAAAGTTTTTTTTTTACCAGATGACTAATTCTATTAATTTTAAGAACGTTCACGGTTTGATCTGTCTCAATCTGTCAAAAAATCATAATATACAATGTATATTGTTTCTTAAGGCCTATTTTTTGCCGGTACGCCATAACCTTTTACATACTATATCAATATACATAAATGAGGCATCATTTTAAAGCTTTTCTGGACCGCTATACCGGAAAAATATACAAATTAATCACATTTCAGTGTTTTTTAGAAAATGTACAATTTAAAGTGCGAATACTCTACACGGGTCACCATCTATTACGTCTAATTGCCCAACATTTTGACGTGACCTGGTAAGTCTAATTGCCCAACATTTTGACTTCACCTAGTAAGTCTAATTGTCCAACATTTCGACGTCACCTAGTAAGTCTAATTGCCCAACATTTTGACGTCACCTAGTACGTCTAATTTCCCAACATTTTGACGTCACCTAGTACGTCTAATTGCCCAACATTATGATGTCACCTAGTAAGTCTAATTACCCAACATTGGGACGTCACCTAGTACGTCAGTAGGATCAATAGGTCTCCAAAACGGGTAAGCCGAAGGGTGCTGATCCATAAGTCATGTTCCTGAACGGGCGCCGTCAGTGGGTCACTGACGGCACTGGTCATCTCTTACTGCCACGGCTTAAGTTTTGAATTGCTTTTATGATTTTTGTAACGGATACTTTTAACGTGCAGGTCTTTCTGTATTGTGTGGTTAAATTCGACATGAATGATGTTATCAAATATTTTGTAATAATTTTATAACTTTAAAAGAGGGTCAATAATTTTATGATTTAGAAGACGCAGTGTGGGTAGGCCCCAACAAGGTGGACCGACGACCTAATGAAGGTCGCGGGAAACCGCTGGATGCGGGAGGCGCAGGACCGGTCGTCGTGGAGAACCTTGGGGAAGCCTATGTTCAGCAGTGGATGTCTTTCGACTGAAATGATGATGATAAGAGGGTCTGTGGAGTTCTTGTCTGTACTTCTCCATAGAGACATACGCTTTATATTGGGCGACTACCTTCATCCTAGACTGACCGACCCTTTGACAATTCATAAGTGTCAGTAATAAATGCTTTAACTTTTCCGTTTTGTGCACTTTTCTTCTGAAATATTAATTGTTCGACAATTAGCGCGGAACAGAAAGGACTGCCGATAATCGCATTAATTTGAGAAAACTACAAAGTTCCAAGTGATGGAAGTTTGAACGAATAAATATAGCGATTGAAAGATTGACATATCATGACTTTTAGTAAAAAAAACCCGAACCAAAAACATTTTTTTTTTACTTATTTATTGGACTTCAGTCATACGTGGAAGGGAGACTACGAGAGAGGGCTCTGTGTGAATTTCACACTTGCCTAAAAAACAAAAAAAGAATATAAAGAACTTGCTTTGGTTAACCCTCCGGCCCTAAATCGTTGGCCAAATTCCACCAGGAGAGCTCAGTGAGTGTTGGAGACGACGATTACTTACTCCTAACAAGAACATTGCCCTACCGCCCTCATCTCAATAAGATGATGACTTGGCCATGTCCGTTAGGCGTGCTCAAACTCTGTCCACTTTTAAAACTATGATGAAAAAAAAACACTTCCTTTGTCTTTAAACATATTATTATGTTTTATTTGCTCTTGCATGGTGTTTATTAATTATATGTCTATATTTATTTAAACTAGTATGATACACTTTAGGGTACATATTTATATATATGTAAATAGTACACTGTAGACTACCTACATTATTTCTTTCTCGTCCCCTTAGTATCCCATCCAAAGGCTGTCTGTAAAATAGCTCTTAGTTATAAGACCGCCCATTGTTTCATTCTTTGTAAAGTCTTAATATTTAAATGTTCTGTAATCTATATGCTATACATAATAAATAGTATTCTATTCTATTTCTTTGAGAAAAAAAAAATATACGAATGGGTGCCGATTCTTTTACGGTTTTTGCTATCAAAAACGGAGAGAGGATAGGGACATCAATCATCATTTTTGATAGCCCTTTACACCCGATAGATTTTTAGTTCGAAATCGTCAATGTCATTGTTTTTATAGCTTTCTATACAGCCTTACAAGCTTAGAAAAAATACTGAAAAAAATCTCAGGTTTGTAGTTAACCCAGGAGTTAACCCACACGATCGTGAGTTTTAGGTACAACTTGACCACTCACGATCGTGAGGGTAATTTAAATAGAACGATTATCTTGATAGTTGGATGGAACATGAAACTAATATAGGAGCTAATTATTTTAATCAGTCATTTTAGAATCGGTCCACATTATTAAACTTACTATGTAACCCTTATATCTTAAAAAAAATCAGCACTGGTAACAGAAGTCATAATAATTCTTCAATTTTTGTAACAAAACAAGAAAACTTCTAAAATTCACTAATTTATATTATTTAACAAATTAAAATATTATTTAAAAACAATAAGGAACTATCAAAATTTATGGTTTTTGGTGATAAGACTTAAAACAGTCTTTTCCACGCGAAATGCACAAGTATGTATCGCATTTTTCGCATTGTATTTTCGTGCGGCTGCCACAAGTTTCATGTCGACACATTCTTGGGGCTTTTATTTCGTCAAACACCGGAAAATTATCTTAAGCATCATCACTGGCGGATTATTTTCAATATCACTGGACATTCGGCGTTCTTTAGATGGAATACTTGATAATCCGTTGGCAATAATTAGACGAAAATCTAACAAGGGCCAAATGTCTTTCCTGCTTAAATTATTTGCTAGGCAATCATTGCGATACAGCCGCCACGAGTTTACAATGGCCAAATCAAGAAAGTGAATGAGTACCTTCAGCATCCATTTTTTAGTTTTAATAAGAGTTCTGTAGTACTCCATCTGCTGGTCGAGTACATCCACTCCGCCCATGTGTTGGTTGTAATTGTAACGCTCAATAACTTTAGGAGCAGAAACATCCACGTAAGTTTTTGTGCGTTTATTCCAACGTTTTCCTACAGATGAAGTGGGCGACCCAGTGCAGTTTGATGCCATTAAAACAGATTGATTGTCCTTCCATTTTACAATAACTGTTGATTTGCACACATACTCTTGACTTTCACCTCTTACCATCCTAGCATCAGTTTTAAATTTAATTTCAGCACGATTGGGGATTCTGTTCATCATCATTGTTCCAGTACTATGAATATTTCTCTTGTGCATCTCTTCGATCAATGCAACAGTAGTAAAATATCTGTCATGGTAGATACAGCTTCCAGGTGAGACACTCTTACTCAAGTGGAGAACCACAGAAGGCCCAAGCCCAAGTGAAAGTCCTTCACTAGTGGTCAATACAAAGTTTTTAAGTCCAACAGGGCGTGGTTTGCTTCTACTACTACTAGGCGAAGACTTCATCTACCAGTTAATGGCACCATTTGTTCATCTATCGAGTAAAACCCGGGGACTCTTTCTAGTTTGTTTCAAGTAGATTTTACTTTATTTATCATCGGCTGTACCTTCCACAATGGATTGGATCTTTCACTTGGCGAAGCTTCGTCTGAATCTACAACATGCAGGGCATTACGGATGGTTAAAATGGGTCACGAGCCATTTGCTTGGTAATAAACTGTAATCTTAATCATGTTCTCCAATAAATTGGGATTCGAGGGTAATGAATAAGATCCAATGATAATGTGATTTGATAATACTTTGGCTATATGAATGGCATTAGTTTTAAGTTCGTAACCTGTTTCTCTGAGATGATACAAGTTGGTACACCTAGATATTTCTTTTTGAAAATAGTCAGAAAAATATTTTGACATTAGGTTGAAAATAGTCATCATCTTCATCTAAATCCTCAGTTTCGGAAAGGTTTCCATCGCCCAAAATTTGTAAAATCTGATCGTTATTTAATTCTCGTCCTAAAACCAAGAATATACATATATTTTAAAATTAAATTCAAGCACAATGAGTAAATAACGGTTTCCATGTTTTGAAATTATTTCTTGCACGTACAACCGAAGCTACACGATCGTAGCCGTCAAACTTTACGACGAAATGGTATCCATATTACAATGAAATTTACCAAACTAAAATAACTTAATTAATAAGTGTTTATTTAACTTTGAATTTACCTAAAAACATAATGCATTACTAAAAAAAAATATATGCGCGACAAGTACTTACCCGTGATGCTGCGGGGGTCAAAAAACGGCGCCATCTATTACCAAGGCTCACAGGACACTGGCCGCCAGCACGGGCCTCGCGATTTTTTTAGCGCTAGCGAGACATCCTCACGATAGATCGATGCCGGTTGCGTTCGCAAAAAGTAAACAGATTGGCCTCAGATTTTTTTAAAAGTTAAACGCACGCTCGTTTCATCCCGGGTGTAAAGGGATAGATTAGGGAGATCTACCAAAAATGAGCAAAAATTCCAGGCTGAGACCTTTCAAGCATACAGTTTTGCTGATGTTACTATGCTATCGAGTCAAAAGAAAGTTTCATTATAGCTCAGGCTACAAACAAAATTTATCAATTTAAAAAATGCGGCCAAATTTTACTTACAAAGCCAGAAACACCACTAACTTCAACCATGCCTCTTATCAGCCATACAGCAACCAACAAAACGAATTAAATTAATTTATTAGCACAGTACCCTAACAGCGTTACACTATTACTCTCATAATAAATAATTTTGCCAATCCATTGCTCCATATATTCGAAAACTTTGTTTGCTCAACAATGTAAACAATGCAATGAATTTAGTTGATCTATCAAAATGAAACCTATTGCTGCTGTTAAACCATGCTATCAGTACGCAATTACCTTAATTAATTGATGGTTGCACATAAAAATTTGTTTTGTCCTTATTATATTAAACCACATTATACTTGGGCAGTTTTTCCAAGTTAAAGAAGCTGAGTGCCGAAATCTAACAATGTTGACCAGATCACTAATGAATTAAATTTTCACTTTTAATTATGTTTTATAAGACAGTTGGAATGCAAGATATATCACAGAGATAATCTAACACCGTCCAAGTGCAAGTCTGATTGTAGTAGCTAAATCTGCTGGCGTCTATACACATGCCTATGCAGTGTAGACGCTTTTTACTTGTTAAAGTTAGGTGGCATAAGAACATTGAGAATCCAACAGAGCACATGCCAGCACATCTAGAAAACACGCGATTGAGTTGAGATTTCCTCGAACCTAAACTTTGGGCGGTTCATTGAGTCCCAGGCCAAGGTGGCTGAAAACTTGGCGTTATTGCAAAGGTCCGGCAGTACTTCACACCAGGGCAGCTTCTAGCGTTGTACAAAGCACAGGTCCGATCGTGTGGAGTACTGCAGCCACATTTGGGCTGGTGCTGCTAAGTTTCACCTGGCCACTTTGGAATCAAGGGAGAGGCATGCGGAGAGGCTGATTGGTGAAACTGATTTAACTAGAGACAGTCTTCAAAACCTAGAGCAAAGGCATAGAGTAGCCGGCCTTTCAGTGTCCTTTAGGATACATTTTGGGGAGTGTGCGAGGGAATTGCATGATTTAATTCCCCCATCTCTGTTCCACCATCGGACGACCGTCGTACGGCGAGTTTTAACCTTACGTTGTTAATAGGCTCTTAATAAACTAGTGCGCTTTACCATCAACAATTGCATCACTGCTGACCATCAGGTGGGATTGCAGTCAAGCGCTACTTTATAATTTATTTTGAAATTTTTTAAAAAATGGATTTTCAACTCTTGGTGCTAAACAGGGTTACACCAGAATTATAAAATCCAAGAGTGTAGAGTGTGAGTTGTAGTTTTGTGGATCTCACAATACTAATTGTTTATTGGGTGACATGGTAAATATTTGCTGAAAAAATACAAGGGGATGGGAAGAGGGATCTAGATTGGGAGTAGAAACAAAATTCGTATTTCTAAACTCACAGAGAATTTACTCAATTTCTAACAAGATTCTTGTAAGAAAAACAAACTTATATTCTTCAAATCCATCACACTACAGCTGAGGAATCATAAATATTGGTTAAATAAGTATACAGGATTAATTTTACTTATATCTTATATTTTTGATTTCTCAAGGACAATGATAAATTACAGAATTGTAATTAAATGCACCCTGTGACAACTATAATTCATAAGTTATCATACTAATAACAGTATTTATGAAATGATGTTTTACCTAAGCAGAACATGTAATAAGCTAATGACGTCCTAATGAATCTATTACATTTAGATAAAAAACCACTATCATATATGAGTAGGCATAATTATTATGTAATTTCCTGAATATTGAAAACATGTGAGGTTTTCTATAGTCTACAACAAAATCTATTTATAGCATTATTTTTTATAATATTCAAGTTAAATTGAAGTACAAGCATTGCAATACCTTACAAGTAACCACTGTTTGGTTAAATAATCTACATAATATGAATATCACATCTAGAATCTTCTAGAACATGACCAATAGGTGTAGGTGGCACCAGAATGCTCCATTAATAGATAGAAAAAAAAAAAATGCTAAACATCAAACAGCAATCATTTGCTGTTTACTAAACAGGAAAGAGACAGCAATAACAAAATAACAATTACAATAACTTTGTTTATGTAAGCCTAGCAGCAATTACGAGATTACTGACAATTTTTTGCACAATGATGCAACCTCGGAAGAATTACGAGAGGATTATTACAGGTCGTATTGCTACTCGTCTCTGCATAACAATAAAAAAATATAAAAACATAACCTAAAAGCCAGCTGTCAAGCATAGCAATAAATTGACTATAGAATTGCGCAAACTTACCTCAAGCTCCTGATTTCGACATTTCTCCTCTAGTTCTCTCCCAGATGATTCTCCTTGTAAATTTTCATTCGCAAAATTCTGTGCAGGACTCTCAGATAACACTTCAGACGCAAAATTAGTGAACTGGCCTTTTAGACTATTTAAACTGTTGTTTAAGTTTAGCCACGACATTTTCAACGTGAACAAATAACGTCACATATCACGCTAAAGTATTGAAACGGAAATAATTGAGAATAATTGATGTAAACAATAAGAAAATTGCATTATTTTTACAAGTGACAGGATTTTGACCAGTTGGCAAAACAAGTCGCCATTTGACATAAAATGACGTAATTGACGTTTAAAGGAGAGTATTCAGGAAAGTTTAACAACTAGTTAAGTTGTACTAATCGCTGTTTTTGCAGTATCTTAAATTCATGAATTATTAAATTTAATTTTATATGAAATAAAAAGATAATGGTACATGAATAAAATAAATAATATCATTGATTTTCTCTCTTTCTACCATATCTAATGGATTGGAAAAAAATACGGGTGCGCTGCGTTACCATTACCTTAATCGCAAAAACAAAACGTACATCTTCGATCAAAAATAGGGATGGGCAAATGGAAAAAATATATCGATATTTATCGTATCGATATTTTTCAAATATATCTATATAATCACCGAAAAAATATCGATATTTCGATATTTTTTGCTCAATTTGCAATTGATTATAAAAATTGCCAAAATATTCGAAATTTTAAAGCAAATACATCTATGGCTGTATGACATAAGATTTATTATTAAAAAAAAACAGGTTCATGTACCAGAAAAAATTAACATCTTCAACACAACATTTTGCTAGTGTAATAACTGGGTATATGAGACCTAATGACTGTCGCGCAGGGCAGTTAGTTAGTATGCTAGTTAGTTTTTGTATGCTCAGAAAAATATAAAATTGTTTAAAAAATACAGTGATGTCCATAATATAAATACTAGGAACAAACACAAATTTATTGTACCTACAACAAGGCTCAAGAAAATAGATGGCTCTTTTAGATGCCAATGTATACATTTTTACAATAGACTTCCAGAGGTCGTTCAAGATCTGAGCCTAAATAAATTCAAATCCTTCATTAAACGTAAGTTGTGTCAGAAAGCATTTTATAGTGTTAGAGATTATATTGACGACAAAAAGGCTTCGGCTTGAGCTGCGTCCGATTTCTATGCTTACTCTGATTGTTCTTTGATTTTTCCTCTTGTAGTTTAAATTTGTAATTGTTTGTTTTTTTTTTTTTTAACTCAATTCCAGTACACACTATGTAGCCAGGCATCAAAAATCAATCAAAATCAAAGCATTTATTTCAAATAAACCAGTTACAGGTACTTTTGAATTGTCAGAAGGTCGGTCAGTCAGTAAGGTGAAGCTAGTCGCCCATTCCAAAGAGTAGGTACCTATGGAGAAGAACAGGCAAGAAACTCCATGGACACTCTTTTAAATTATCATAATATACGTTACGGAATTGCATCGCTGACAGGGGTATTCGGCACAAGTGCAGCTACACAGGAGCTAAACTTAGCATTCGGGAACACCTTTGGAGCTGCTAAACCTTGGACAAAACTGTCTTTGCATTGTGTAGATTCAATTTCTTAGTATTGTATAATTGCATGGAACACGTGTGAGCACGATCTACTTGCTGTAAAGCATCTATTTGTTGGGTTAGTCTTTTATTGACTTGATTGTGCTATGGCTGTTGAGAGTATGTCATGCTCACTCAAATGTCTCGCTGGTGGCGGCGTGTGTGTTGGGTCATTAGGTTCCCTTCAATATGGTTGAGCTGAATGATGCTGATCCATACGTCATGTTCGTGAACGGACGCCGTCAGAGGGGACTGGTCATCTCTTAGCTGCTATTGCGTATTTTAATTTCTGAATTGTTCTTTTTTCCATAATGGACGCTCTCAGCGTACAATATCTTTCTGCATCATTCTCAGATGATTGATTTCAAAATGAATGATGTAATCAAATATTTGTATCAATAGCTTGATAATTTAAAGAAGTGTCCATGGAGTTTCTTGCCCGTTCTTCTCCATAGGTACGGAGAAACTCTTTGGAATGGGCGACTAGCTTCACCTTACTGACTGACCGACCTTCTGACAATTCAAAAGTGCCTGTAACTGGTTTATTTGAAATAAATGCTTTGATTTTGATTGATTTTAGTAACTGAGTAATTCTTGGTTACTATTTGACACTGCATTTGTCCATGGGCAGAGATGTCCCTTGCCATCAGGTGTACGAGTTGCTTGACATAAAAATTAAAAACAACAATAAAATAATATTATTCAAACCAGTATTTGTCTGTTATTGACATTAGTAGCACTCTTTGTTTGGTGTATTCCCCTGTTAATCTGCTCCAACCATTACGCACAGCCAAATTTGCCACTGAAGCTACCCTTTCAGATGACACTGAAGAAGCTTGACAAATCAAATATTTTAATGCGATATCCGAGAGGATCGGCGTGAAATGTTGACAATTTACCCGGAACTTTATTGGCTCAGATTTTCGTTTTAAAAGTGGTTGGTCCAAATACTACTTCAGTTCATTGGGGACACAGCTACTGCTACCTCTGACGAAGTTCATATTTAATAATTTTTCATGCACCAGATAGAGGACCCAAATGCTGCTTGATCAGGATTTCTATCCGGAGAACGTTGTCCTCTACGCCGATGTTCTGCATGAATCTCAGCACTAATTTTGGATATAGGATTTGACACGACAATTGGCGAGGTAAAGTGGGTACGCTTGAACCGAGGGTCCCAAATATTAGCTACTGAGAAAAAAGGATTTCTTTCTAAAGAAGCCAGTTTGTCTTCAACTTTTTTACATTCAACCCTAAAGAGGTTGCTTGATCTGTAACTTCGGTTACTAAATTTGTAAGAGGAATGGCTAAGCTTGACGTTACATAATTGACACCACTTATTTCCTCAGTAGCTTCTTTGAAAAGGCCAAGAAGAGGACTAAAATCCCGTATCGGCATAGACTGTAATTTTTGTTTGTGTTTGAGTAAAGAAACTAAACCCATACAGCCTACTGCATACCTATTCTTTTTCTTAATTTATGAAATCGGATTGGTGAAATAGGTACATGATGTGACGCATGAGCATACAGCAGAGCTTTGAAATTATATCGATTTTGATATCTGAAAATAAATATCGAAAATAGATATATCGAAGGAAAAAATATCGCCGATAAATATCGATATATTTCCGAAAAAATATGGATATTATGATACATCGATATTTATTACCATCCCTAATCAAAAATGAAGTCAAAAATGTCCTTTCAAATGAGTAATTTGTCAAGTCAATATTCAAAATATGAAGTAATTTCTATCTATTTACAATTTGATTGATTCATATATACTATAAAACCTGCCATATATACCAACATAACTCTATTTTGTTATTACGTGATATATTTTTCATTGTACCGGTAGAGGTTATGAAATAAGAACATCTTTTTAATTTATTATATTTTCGAACCCCTACTGAAAGGTTATGAAATACTAAACAAACTGAAGGTATTACGTAAACATGTCGAGAATACTGCACAATCGAATGAGGTGAGTGTTGTCTAACCTTCGTTTCTGACCTATGACTTTTAGTATATTTTGTCGCCCTGGTAATTTTTCTTAGGAAATCGTCGATATATAAGGCTCATATAATAAACCTTCATTCGCTTATAAAAGCTTTGCTATGCATATTGTAATATGTTATGAGACTTGACCTTGATTGTTTGCTGACCTAAAACCTGACTGCCAAATAGTAGGTACCTACCTAATGGATTGTTTATTGATTTACGCATGTTACGCTTACACAATGGAATTATATGATTCAAATGAACACTACCTTGTTATTGATATTCTCCCATGCTATTGATCATGCTAGTTGAAAGTGAATCTGACGAGAAGACTACACTTAACTACTGAACTAGTACACTTATATTATATCCTAAGTGTACTACTTAGTTTATCATAACATTAATGATTGTATAAACTAGTTTACTATGAACAATTGCATTGCAGTTTATAGTGGGTGCTGTGGGGTCCCACCACCATCTTTGGGACTCAAGTCAACCCCACCTGCCAGACGGTGCACCTGCTGACATACGGACGGGGCCCTGACGCCGGCTTCCCTTTCGGGGTTGAGTGGTCAGACGGCAGTCGCACTCGTAATAAGCCAATCAACCGCCAAACATGAACAGGAATAGAAGAAAAGCACGAGTTACAGTTAGGGCGCCGCCGCAAAACGGCGCGCAGGAGCCCCGCCCGACTCCTGTGACCTGTGGGCTAGGGCTACCGTGTCAGGGGCGGACACGGCTGAAGAAGCGAGCCCAAACCAGTAAACTCCGTTTCGCTTCGTGGAACGTTGGCACGCTAACTGGACGCGCGAGAGAATTGGCCGAAACTCTCCACAGGCGGAGGGTGGCCGTGGCGTTCCTGCAGGAGACTCGGTGGAAAGGCAGCAGATCCCGACTTATTGGGAATGGCTACAAGCTGATCTACACGGGTGTACCTAGTGGGAGAAATGGGGTCGCGGTGGTGTTGTCTGACGAGCTCCAGGATGACGTCTTGGAGGTGAATCGCATCAGTGATCGGCTAATGTCGGTGCGGGTGCTTGTCAATGGGGTAATAACCCACTTGATAAGTGCTTACGCTCCGCAGGCCGGGTGCGGTGACGCCGAAAGGACGTTGTTCTGGAGCCAGCTCGAAGGATTGCTTCACGGGATCCCGTTATCCCAGGGAATCGTTCTGGGTGGTGATTTGAACGGTCACGTGGGTGAGAAGTGTGACGGGTTTGAGCGTGTTCACGGTGGCTTTGGGTACGGTAGCCGCAACGCGGAAGGGGACAACATTCTCCGAACGTGTGCGGCCGCTGACCTGGCAATTGTGAACACCTACTTCAAAAAGAAACCGGAGCACCTTGTTACCTACCGGAGCGGACGAAGCGCTACCCAGATCGACTTCCTACTAACTAGGAGACACCACATCGGCAAAGTAGCCAACTGCAAAGTCATACCCGGTGAGAGTCTTACTGCACAACACCGTCTCCTTGTCATGGATCTCTGCGTTAAGGCCCAACGTAGACGTGTAGAGCGCTGCCGACGCCAGATCCGGTGGTGGCTGCTTGTTGAAAATAAGTACCAGGAGTTCGCTTCGGTTATTGGCGACAAGTGCGCTGGTACCGAGGGAGAATCTGTCCAAGATCACTGGGACAGAATCCAGGCAGCTATTACCGGGGCGGCGCGAGTGGTGCTCGGCGTGTCTAAGGGCGGTCGCAAAAGTGACAAGGAGACCTGGTGGTGGAACGACACAGTCCAGAGGGAGACAAGGGTGAAGAAAGCCCTCTTCAAAACGTGGCAGGCGACCGGATCTCCTGAAGATCGCGACGCATACAAGGTTGCCAAACGTGCCACTAAAAGAGCTGTAGCCAGAGCCAGACGAGACCACTTAGAACCGCTCTACCAGAAGTTGGAATCGTCCGAGGGGCAGAAGCTCATTTACAAGTTGGCACGTTCTAGGGTGAAAGCGGCACAGGATATATCCAAGTGCCGTTGTGTAAAAGACCCTACTGGCAACCTGCTTTGCGAGGATCGCGCGGTGAAGGAGAGATGGCGTACGTACTTCCACGAGCTGCTGAATAAGCAGCACCAAGAGGTGCAGACACCGGAACTCCCTCCGAACCTTGGATTAGTGCCCCCGATAACGCCTGAGGAAGTCCACACGGCTCTTCGTCGCATGGCGAATCGGAAAGCTGTCGGCGCTGACGGAGTCCCCATTGAGGCCTGGAAGGCGATGGGTCCTTGCGGTGTGGGCATGTTAACTAACTTTCTGAACCGCGTGCTCCTGTCCGGGAAAATCCCGAGCCAATGGAGGCTGAGTATTATCACTCCAGTCTTTAAAGGCAAGGGCTCCGTACAGGAGTGTGGTAACTACCGCGGTATAAAGGTCATGTCCCACACCATGAAGATCTTTGAGAGGATTTTAGACTCCCGGATCCGGCAGGAGTGTGCTGTCTCGACGTGTCAATATGGGTTCCGTCCAGGGTACGGAACCATGGACCCTATCTTCGCCCTAAGGATCACCATGGAGAGATATAGATCGAAGAACACGCCTCTGCATATGCTCTTTTTAGACATGCAGAAGGCCTTCGACTGTGTCCCTCGGGGGGTGATCTGGTGGGCACTGAGGTCCAAAGGGGTACCAGAAGCCTATGTTGACATAATTCGAGACATGTACCTCAATTCCGATTCCGTTGTTAAGACCGCTGTTGGCGACACTAAACCCTTCCCGATCACCGTCGGTGTACACCAGGGATCCGTCCTTAGTCCGTTCCTGTTCAGCGTGATATTAGACGTCTTGTCAGACAGCATCAAGAATTCACATGAGCAACCACCCTGGTTGCTCATGTATGCTGATGATATCGCGCTGGCAGACGCGGACAGGGAACGATTGGTGCGGCGGGTAAATGCGTGGAAGAACTCGCTTGAGAGCGGTGGTCTTGAACTCAATGTGGCGAAGACTGTGTACATGGCCAGCAACACCACGGACCCTATGCCTGTGTGCATAGGCGGAGACAAGGTCGAGTGCACAGACCAATTTAAATACTTGGGGTCTGTGCTCCGCGCGTCCGGCGACATTGATTGCGACGTTAAAGCACGCATTTCCGCAGCTTGGGCAAAATGGCGTGAGATGACAGGTGTCATTTGTGACCCCAAAATGCCGGTTAAGCTTAAGGGACAGGTCTATAAGACCATCATTAGACCTGTCCTTCTGTATGGCAGTGAGGCGTGGCCTGTGCTTGAGCGACACAAGCAGGAGCTGCGTGTCACGGAGATGAGTATGCTGCGGTGGATGTGTGGAGTTACGCGGAAAGACCGCATCAGGAACTCCCGCATTCGTGGCAGTCTCCATGTCCGTGACATAGCAGACAAACTGCAAGAGAGTCGCCTACGATGGTACGGCCACGTCTTACGTAAACCGGCATGTTACGTGGGTAACAAATGTCTTGCCATGGCGCCTCCGCCGGGCCGGAACAAGCGAGGCAGGCCAAAGAAGTGCTGGCTTGACGTTGTAAGAGATGACATGCGTGCCAACAATCTCACACCACAGGATGCCAGAGATCGTGCGAAATGGAGGCGTAATAGTAGGAAAGCGGACCCCGGGCTCCAACGCGAAGGCCGCGGATGCGACCGGGATTATACGCTGAGATGATGATGATGAATTGCATTGCAGTTTATCATTAAGTGGTATTGCAGCCAAGCACTAGTTAACATTTAATGGAAAGTTTGCTTTAAGCTGTGTTATTTATTATTACTGATTATACATTATCTTTGACTTTTCACTGTGTAGGGACAACACAAATATTTTAGTACTTACCTACTTTCCTACATTACATTCAGAAGTTATAATATTAGAACTTTCTTTGGAAAATTATTATGTGTGGGAATCAACTATTAATAGGAAATTGTACTTTTTGTCATGTATGACTTATTACTTTTGTATGTTATATCTACTCATCTTACTATAGAGATATTCCCCATTTGCTGTAGTTTCCCTAAGTGTCCTGAAGCCACACTAACATTGTTAGCTAATGGGCTCGACATATACAATATGTAAAGAAAACCCTGTCCAACCCATAAGGATAATAAAGGTTAGGTAAACACATGACCAAATATATTATAAAATTTTACGTAATCTTCATAGTAACAATACTAATATTTGAAATAATCTTTTTTCCCCCTGAATTAATTCCAAGTTCCCTGAAATTTGGTAATTTTTAATAAAGTGACAACACCATTTTGACGGTATTATTATAAGCGATGCGACCACGTGTCGCGCGCCCTGCCCCCCGTCGCCCGCGGAAGGTTTGCTTACACATTTATTAAGTTACCTCTTTTTATTTTTTTAGGGTATTTTTTTTTAAGTTTAGCCCGGCTTTATATCCCATTAGTAGATCTATACCTAACAATACCTTCACGGATCGGACAGGGTTTTCTTTGCATATTGTATAAAAAAAAACAATGGATCTGTGCGAGTTGGTAGAAATTAGTGTCCGACCGAAACTGGTTTTTCTGCCGAAACCGAAACTGAAACCGAATCTTCGGCCAGGGCTTCAGTTTCGGCCGAAACCGAAACCGAAACCGAAACTCACGTGTCTAAGTATAAAATTTCTTAAAATACTGAAATTTGGAGAATTTTAGGTACCTATTATTTTGCATTAATGGCAACACAGTATATTAAGTTTGTTGTAATCATTTATTTAACATATTATAAAAAAATATATCTATTAATAACATTTTTATTATTTTGACAAATTAAGTTTTCGTAGCAAAATTTTAATCATCATCATCTCAGCGTTAATCCCAGTCGCATCCAAAGCCTTTTTCCAGCTCTGGAGTCTGAGGTCCGCTTTACCAGCTTAACTGCTAATTTTGGTGAAACTTCGACATTTTCCGTGAAGCGACTGCCGTCTGACCTCCACAACCCGAAGGCGATATCGAAGCATTGCAGCTAGATTATATTTTTTAGTTACCACATTATTAATTAGTTACTGTTTCATTAAATACTATGTATTGGTATTTTTTTTTAATATAAATTGAGACAACATCACATACATTGTCCTGGAACCCAAATTAAGGTTTTCCCTTGTGTTATGGATGACCTGAAACAATTTTGAGATCTTGCCGCGGGAAACGAAGTTAGGCGAACGCGATCGTGCGGAAACGTTCGAAATAAGTTTCGGTTTCGGCAAAAGTTTCACTAGTAGAAATCATTTCTAAGAATTTTTGGTTCTCGTATATCACAAAGTTTTCCTTCACCGTTTTGAGAGCAGAGGTGATGAAATTGTTTATTTAAATTACAGCCCAACCATGAAGACCAAAAACCGGTACTGCTTTTTGATATTCAGGGTTGCGCTTTAATCAGACCTATCAAAATATATTTTCTTTCACTCTTTGAAATCAAAAAATAGAGAATGATTATAAATTTTACTTGTTATATTCCAGATCATCATTAAAAAAATCACAATGGACAATTGTAGACAAACGAGCAGTCGCATTCTCTGTATGGACAGGCCGCAGTGTACTTCTCCACAAGCCCATAGACACCAGTCATATCCAACGAAGGAAATATGGCATGTTGGTGGCACGAGCTGTGCGGGGGTTGCTGAAGGTCCGGTATCTAGTGCTGGGCGGAGCTGTTGGTGGTGGCATGACTTTGAATAAGGTGTGTTATGTTATAAATATGTATTTAAAAAGCGGACAAGTTTGTTTGTCCAGTCAGTTATTAAAAATCTTATATTTGCACCTTGAGGGGTTGCAGAAGCATCATTCGTTCTCGTAAACCCCGGTATAGGTGTGAGATAAAACACCACATGTCTTCAATATAACCTTCTTTCTAATGATTTTTTAACACGAAACAGATCAATCGGTTAAATATATGTATCTGCTTTGTAATTGATTTTCAACTTTGATGTCTGCCATAGTTTTCGAGTTATTCTTAGCAAGCCCTTTTATTCAAAACACATATTATAAGAGGGCATTAAAAATTATTGGTCTGGTATCTTGTGTATGCTGCCATATTGGATTTTGAATGACGTCACACATTTATCTATCTCAAGATATCATTTCATCAGCCACATTTGGGCTGGTGCTGCTAAGTTTCACCTGGCCACTTTGGATTCGGTGGTGAGGCGTGTGAAGAGGCTGATTGGTGACCAGATTTAATTCAAAACGCTCTCCAAAGCCTATCGATTACGTCACTGCTTACCATCAGGCGGGATTGCGATCAAGCGTCAGTTTATAAATTTATATAAAAACAAACACGTGACAAACAAAAAAAAAACGAGTGTGCTTATGACCACACGACTGAAGTGAAACTTCTTTCGCACCATCTGTATGTATATATATATATGTGTGTGTACAATATATACATGTATACACATATACATATATTAATTTTCTATAAATATTTAAATTTATTTCATGCTTTCATTTATAAATTAATATTTTTGCATAGACCTCCAATTAAAAAAAAAAAAAAAAGTGGATTCCCTCGGGGCCAAAAGGTCGGGCTCTTCCTCCTGAATCAGGGGACCCCAAACTCGGGTAGTCCACGACCTCTGGTTCCCGAGATAATCCACGGGGGGGTGAGGTAACTAAAGGGGGTCGGGGGGGGATAGGTTTCGTGGGGTTGCGGGGGAGGGAGGGGGAGAGGGCGCAGTGGATTTCCTCAGGGCCAAAAGGTCGGGCTCCTCCTCCTGATTCAGGGGACCCCAAACTCGGGTAGTCCACGACCTCTGGTTCCCGAGATAATCCTCGGGGGGGTGAGGTAATCAATGAGGGGGGTCGGGGGGTGTTCGCAGCGTCATGTTCTCGAAGAAATTCATAGTTCTTAATCAATCAAGGTACTTAGCTTAATAATTGAGCTTATGAGGCTCGAAAGCAATTTGTACTTTGTGTCCAATTATCGTATTGTGACGATATCTTCTTCTATACTTTCAATTATATCAGAAATGTTCAGCAAAAATATATAAAACAATATAAAAGCCAGAACAGAACGAAATTTATAAATTATTTGTGCTCTTAGGTAATCAATTGTTAACAAATCTTAAAAAGATCCAAAAAATATATATTGCCTTCGGCGAGATGCGAACTCACAACTTCATACTCGACTCAATTGTTAACAAATCTTAAAAAGATCCATAAATTATATATTGCCTTCGGCGAGATGCGAACTCACAACTTCATACTCGACATGTCATGCAATATTTACATGAGCCAACTCCTTGGTTGTAGTACAGACGAAATAGGACTATACTTTGCTTCCGTTCGCCTTGCCCGATCATTTTTCGTAACATTTTTCGTAACGCTTTCGCCAGTTTACTCCCCAAGTCAAGCGTGCCTAAAGAAGTTTCACTTCAAAAAAATACTAAATGAATTTCTCTTCTTACAGAAATACACAGAATGGAAGGACGGCCTACCCGACATGGGCTGGCTGAACGACTTGCTTCCAGACAACGAACAATGGGATCAGTTCACCACAACCCTCATCAGTGCTAAGGAGAAAATTGGAGACAACTTCCAGATAGGTCAGTTATGTGAATGTTGTAAATGATTCCATGGCAATTGAAAACATATATATACATACAGATTGGTGCTGATAAAACGACAATAAATGAAATCACGAACATCACAAACAGTATTGTTTTTATTATTGAAGTGAAACTTCTTTAGGCACGCTTGACTTGGGGAGTAAGCTGGCGAAAGCGTTACGAAAAATGATCGGGCAAGGCGAACGGAAGTTAAGTGGGGGATATAAGCACAGAGGCGCCCGTGGCGCGAGCTTGTAATAATTGCTAATATTAATTTACCAATGAAACCGTGAAATAAATTTAAATATTTATAGAAAATTAATATATGTATATGTGTATATAGGTATATATTGTATACATATATATATATATATATATATATATATATATATATAGATATCCCTTTGGGCACTTTGTGGCTCAGACGTGCCGTATAGGTAGTAATTTGTTGATCCATTTTCACTTGTTGATCCGGGGGCCTTTTGTTGATCCGATGCCATCTGACCATAAATATGTGGCTCCGTTCGGAGCCACATGTGTCACGTTCAATAATAATAAGTAATAACAATAAGTAAGGGCTGTTTTATACAAATCCACCTTTTTGGCGTCTGGGCAGTTGTTGATCCAATTCAAATGGGCCAATCAGGGCGCAGCATTTGCCAAGGGCGCGAAGCGATTGGTTAAGCTGCCGTTTTGTTTTTTATGTATGTTCACTTTATTAATCTTAGATATTAATCTCAGACACCTGGACTGATTTGCTAAATTCTTTTTTTGTTTGAAAAGTTAAACTTTCTAAATGGTCCCTTAGTCAAGATCTGATGATGAAAGACTAGAGAAATCAAGAGGAACTTCCAAAAATCGTAGGGACGACTAGTGCATTTCTAAGTATCTTCATTAAGTATTTCAAAGAACTATAATTTGATAAAGGTCTGATGTAGCTGATGATGGAGCCGGGAGACAGTCGAAGGAATTCCTCAACGATTGATAGGAGTTACCTTGAGTTTGTGCTTGATTAATTTGTATTAATTAGTACTTTACACCAAGATGAGTTGTGACTGTCATTAAGGCTCTGATGATGAAAACAAAGGCCAGTTCCAGAAACTCCTCAAGGTTTACAGTAGCTACTTTGTTTTTGGACTAAATTCCAATACCCATATAGCACATACAATCCGAGATTCCAGTGTCCTGTCCCCTCCCACTCTCCCCTCATGTTGTGACCCCAGGTGGACAGGATCCTCCCAACACTTAGACAACACCCCCCCTCACCTACCCCTCCCCCCTCCCCCTAGACTCAACCTAGCCTCCCACCCCTCTCCTCTACACTCCTTTACCTACCCCCCCCACTTGCTCCTCAGGTCACCTCACCCCCCCGCGGCCTATCTCGGGATCCGGAGGTCCTAGACTAGCCGAGTTTGGGCTCTTCGGAATCGGGAGGAAGAGCCCAACATTCTGGCCCCGGGGGATTCCGCATCCCGTACTATATTTACCCACCTCGAAGTCCTTCCCCATATCCCTACCTAAAATCCCGGATATCTCGGAAACGGCTGGGAATTTCAACATTCTGACAAAATTCCCCCCACCCCCCTTACTAGCCCCCCCCGCAGCCGGAACCTCCCCCATTTTGACCCCATAGTACCTGACCCCCCAATACCCATATAGCACATACATTCCGAGATTCCAGTGTCCTGTCCCCTCCCACTCTCCCCTCATGTTGTGACCCCAGGTGGACAGGATCCTCCCAACACTTAGACAACCCCCCCCCTCACCTACCTCTCCCCCCTCCCCCTAGACTCAACCTAGCCTCCCCACCCCTCTCCTCTACACTCCCTTACTCCCCCTCCCCACTTGCTCTCCAGGCCACCTCACCCCCCCGCGGCCTATCTCGGGATCCGGAGGTCCTAGACAAGCCGAGTTTGGGCTCTTCGGAATCGGGAGGAAGAGCCCAACATTCTGACCCCGGGGGATTCCGCATCCCGCATTTCGCATTCCACACTGACTCACCTGGTGCTGGCGCTTGCAATTGTTGGGACATACAGGCTGTATCTTTAGGTTAGTTTAGTTTTAAATTTGGTGTTGTATTTAGTCGTGGACCGTCCCCCTATTGGGGACGCTAAGTTTTAATCTTTATTAATGTTATTATATTGAAGTAAAACTTCTTCGCCATCTTTTTCTAAGAAATTTCACTTCTTACGTGTGTACACTAGTACACGCACACTTTTTTTTTGTTTCTATGAACGAATATACTAATACCAAAGACATACCCGACTTCGGAAATTAATTATTTTTTACGTTGTAGTGTTTTCTGGAAGACGGTTGTTTTTTTTTACACTTTTGTGCTATGTTTGTGCAGCTGCATCCGGTCAGAATGAACGCTGATACTAATATAGTTGGGAAAAGGCCTGTAATGTCGTGTAACAAATGACGTAATTTTGAATAATGTTATTTTTACCCCTAATTTTGGTTTAAAAACGAAACCACTGAACCGATTTCTATAAAATGCCTACGAGGTCAAAATGAATCTATGAACAATGCTAGACATGACGCGATTACGCAATTTAAATTCAGTTTCTTGATTATAATTGATTGTTGCTTAAGAATGACATGCAGGTACTGGTTCTTCAGTGATAAACTTCAATGCTGTAAGTTTTTTAGGAGTTTCTTCGACTCCTGTTGGTCTTCATCATCAGATTTACGGACACGACCGACAGACCTTCATTTTAACCCACATAGGTGCAAAGTTCTAATCAATACAAATTAATCAAGCACAAACGCAAGGTGGCTGCAGGGGATCGTTGAGGAGTTCCCTCGTCTGTCTATGTTCTTCATCATCAAATCTACTGCTGATTTTCATAGTAATCCATATGGGTGAAAATCGCTCATCAATATACATTAATTAAATTCAAACACAAGGGAACTACTGTAAACCGTTGAGGAGTTCCCTGCCTTTGTATTTATCATCAGAGCCCTAATGACAATTAAAACCGATCTAAGTGTAAAGTTCTTATTAATACAAATTAATCAAGCTCAAATACAAGGTAGCTGCTATGAATTCCCGAGGAGTTCCCTCAACTGTCTCCCGGCTTCATATCTACTCCAACATCAGATCTACTCCAGATCATTAGTAAATTGTAGTGCTTTAAAATACTTAATGAAAATATTTAAAAATGTACCTAGAAATGTACAAGTTGCCTCTAAAAATTTTGAAAGTTTCCTTGCTTTCTCTAGTCTTTCATCATCAGAGCATGGTGACTATGGGACCACCCTTTTAAATAAAAAAGAATTTTGCAAACGGATCCAGGCTTCTTAAAGTAATCGGTGAACACACATAAAGAAAAGGTTGCGACTAATTGATAACCTCCTACTTTTTTGAAGTCGGTTAAATACTTAAATTGCCAAAAGAAAATAATTTTTCTGTTGACAATTTAAATTTTATAGGATTTTGACATTGATTACTAACTTTTTCCAATATAAGTTCATTCCCGGTATTAGAAAAAATGCCTGGGGTCGAATCCTCTCGTCTCAATGCCCGCGCTGCTGCCGATGATAATAGTATCATACTAAGCAATATACGGTCAAATCACGCAGGCTCTTACTTACTACTTTTCTCAAACAATCCGAGGAAATAAAAAACATAATTTTATTTTTTAAGTTCAATGACGAATAATGAACAATAATTATTTTTCCCACGCTATGGCGCTATTATAATGTTCCTTTGTTTTTTTTTTTTTCAATAAAGCGTCCACTATTTATCATTTCAATATTGTGTCTATTTGCAAGACAGTCCGAAATTTAAATAAAACCTTTTATTAGTTACCTCCTTGGTGTTCCATGATTCGAATTTAGTTTTTTTTTCGAAAGAAATTCAAACTAGGACGCTGGAACGAAACGTAAACTACCTAATTCGAAATAACGGCCCCTTAAATTTACATTCCATGTATCTAATGCGTTCCTGTACCTTTTATTTATTTATTTTATTTTTTATTAAAATTATAAACTAGCGCTTGACCGCAATCCCGCCTGATGGTAAGCAGTGACGCAGTCGTTGATGGTAAAGCGCACTAGTTTATTAAGAGCTTATTCACTCAAGCCTTGAAGACACTAAAATTGTAGTCCGACGGAAACACCGCCGCTGGCAAACTGTTCCAGTCCCTCGATGTACGCGGTATAAAGGAGGAAGCGAAACGCTTCGTCCGTATCGTAATGGTGTTCGCTAAAATATAACGCGACTAAGTGAAATAATTTTTATAATACACGTAGGAATGTAACTATGAGTAGATTGAGAAAACATCTACCAGAATGTCAAACGCACTTCGGCGGATATATGTACTCGTACTTAGATCTTTATTACCTTTATTACTAAGTAGTAAGTATGATTTTATGTCCACTAACGTGCGGTTGAGTTTCTCTTTCTTAATTTACAAAAATATTATTAATGAGGTACACATGTTTAATTTACACACTACGCTGCGATATCTCAATGTTCTTTATGAATTATTTACTGAATGCACTTTTTACGACATAAATCAGGCACTTTTATTTAGTAAACAACACTATGCATAATTTAAAACTCCAATGAAAAATTAACGTGACACTCGGCTTAACTTTCCCGCCAAAACTCCAGACACGGGTTATGACATCAAGATAACATTGTTTTATTTTGAGTACTAGGCTTTTTAGTAAATTATATTTCTTTGCCTTTTTTTTTTTCTTTTTCTTCATTATGTGTTTATTATTGTTTTAGTGTATTATTATTATAATGTGCGTTCTGTTTGGGCGGAATAAAGAATTTTTCTTTCTAGATCAGGAATCATTCAGGATCGGTTTTTTTAGGAATTAATCAGATGATTAATTCCTAAAAAAACAGCTACGGAAACTTCAACCCTTAAAAATTAACATTAAAATTTAATAATAATTTGTATTCGCATACAAATACCAAAGGAGTCTATACAAGCAGTGTCAATTGCATTGAATGTTACAGAGGCCGTCCACACAATATTTTCGGCACAAAACATACAGCGGCGATATCATGTTTAGACCCATTAGATTGGTTTCGATGAATAGAGTTTAAAAACTTAAAATTAATGGTAAATTAGAAATAAAGTACAAAAACCCTAGACATAAAATTCAACCTCTTTAAATATTAATAACCATTCATACTAAAAATAATTACCTATTCAGATCAAAATAAGTATTACGAAGTATGAGTAGCTAAATGGATCAACAAAGTATATGATTTTTGGAATATATTTCGAGCCAAAAAGTCTTCGAGCATTTAAAAAAAATTGACGTTATGGATCCACTAATGCATGAAATGTTAACAAATATATATAGATCTTACAATGTATGGAGCATTGCGAATATAAAATTTCTAGATTAGGTTTAATAAATTCATAATTGATCAACCGTTACGGTATAGGTATCGGATCAAAAGAAGTATTACTGGAAGTGCGAGTATATAAATGGATCAACACAAGTTATTGATTTTTGAAATATATTCAGAGCTTAAAAGTCCTGGTGGGTTCAAAAAATTTAGCCGTTACGGATCCACTAATGCATGAAATTGCTGAAAATTTTTTGTCGAGTATATGTCCTAATTGACGAATATATTTGGCCACATCCCTAAATAGAATACGACGTTGCCACTCCCCCCAAGAAATATGCAACTGGAGTCAAGTTATTCCATGCTAAAGGTGGAGTCTATAATGAACGGCATCGTGGCTGGATCAACTAAGTGCCCAAAGAGGTGTTTATATAAATATATATATATATATATATATAGATATCCCTTTGGGCACTTTGTGGCTCAGACGTGCCGTATAGGTAGTAATTTGTTGATCCATTTTCACTTGTTGATCCGGGGGCCTTTTGTTGATCCGATGCCATTTGTCCATAAATATGTGGCTCCGTTCGGAGCCACATGTGTCACGTTCAATAATAATAACCAATAACAATAATTAAGGGCTGTTTTATACAAATCCACCTTTTTGGCGTCTGGGCAGTTGTTGATCCAATTCAAATGGGCCAATCAGGGCGCAGCATTTGCCAAGGGCGCGAAGCGATTGGTTAAGCAGCCGTTTTGTTTTTTATGTATGTTCACTTTATTAATCTTAGATATTAATCTCAGACACCTGGACCGATTTGCTAAATTCTTTTTTTGTTTGAAAAGGTAAACTTTCTAAATGGTCCCTTAGTCAAGATCTGATGATGAAAGACTAGAGAAATCAAGAGGAACTTCCAAAAATCGTAGGGGCGACTAGTGCATTTCTAAGTATCTTCATTAAGTATTTCAAAGAACTATAATTTGATAAAGGTCTGATGTAGCTGATGATGGAGCCGGGAGACAGTCGAAGGAAGTCCTCAACGATTGATAGCAGTTACCTTGAGTTTGTGCTTGATTAATTTGTATTAATTAGTACTTTACACCAAGATGAGTTGTGACTGTCATTAAGGCTCTGATGATGAAAACAAAGGCCAGTTCCAGAAACTCCTCAAGGTTTACAGTAGCTACTTTGTTTTTGGACTTAATTCCAATACCCATATAGCACATACAATCCGAGATTCCAGTGTCCTGTCCCCTCCCACTCTCCCCTCATGTTGTGACCCCAGGTGGAGAGGATCCTCCCAACACTTAGACAACACCCCCCCTCACTTACCCCTCCCCCCTCCCCTAGACTCAAACTAGCCTCCCACCCCTCTCCTCTACACTCACTTACCCCCCCCCCCCCACTTGCTCCTCAGGCCACCTCACCCCCCCGCGGCCTATCTCGGGATCCGGAGGTCCTAGACTAGCCGAGTTTGGGCTCTTCGGAATCGGGAGGAAGAGCCCAACATTCTGGCCCCGGGGGATTCCGCATCCCGTACTATATTTACCCACCTCGAAGTCCTTCCCCATATCCCTACCTAAAATCCCGGATATCTCGGAAACGGCTGGGAATTTCAAAATTCTGACAAAATTCCCCCCACCCCCCTTACTAGCCCCCCCGCAGCCGGAACCTCCCCCATTTTGACCCCATAGTACCTGACCCCCCAATACCCATATAGCACATACATTCCGAGATTCCACTGTCCTGTCCCCTCCCACTCTCCCCTCATGTTGTGACCCCAGGTGGACAGGATCCTCCCAACACTAAGACAACCCCCCCCTCACCTACCTCTCCCCCCTCCCTCTAAATTCAACCTAGCCTCCCCACCCCTCTCCTCTACACTCCCTTACTCCCCCTCCCCACTTGCTCTCCAGGCCACCTCACCCCTCGCGGCCTATCTCGGGATCCGGAGGTCCTAGACTAGCCGAGTTTGGGCGTATTATATTGAAGTAAAACTTCTTCGCCATCTTTTTCTAAGAAATTTCACTTCTTACGTGTGTACACTAGTACACGCACACATTTTTTTTTTTGTTTCTAAAAACGAATATACTAATACCAAAGACATACCCGACTTCGGAAATTAGTTATTTTTTACGTTGTAGTGTTTTCTGGAAGACGGTTGTTTTTTTTTAAACTTTTGTGTTATGAAAAGTACTGTGCAGCTGCATCCGGTCAGAATGAACGCTGATACTAATATAGTTGGGAAAAGGCCTGTAAACAAACGACGTAATTTTGAATAATGTTATTTTTACCCGTAATTTTGGTTTAAAAACGAAACCACTGAACCGATTTCTATAAAATTCCTACGAGGTCAAAATGAATGTATGAACAATGCTAGACATGACGCGATTACGCAATTTAAATTCAGTTTCTTGATTATAATTGATTGTTGCTTAAGCATGACATGCAGGGACTGGTTCTTCAGTGATAAACTTCAATGCTGTAAGTTTTTTAGGAGTTTCCTCGACTCCTGTTGGTCTTCATCATCAGATTTACGGACACGACCGACAGACCTTCATTTTAACCCACATAGGTGCAAAGTTCTAATCAATACAAATTAATCAAGCACAAACGCAAGGTGGCTGCAGGGGATCGTTGAGAAGTTCCCTCGTCTGTCTATGTTCTTCATCATCAAATCTACTGCAGATTTTCATAGTAATCCATATGGGTGAAAATCGCTCATCAATATACATTAATAAATTCAAACACAAGGGAACTACTGTAAACCGTTGAGGAGTTCCCTGAAGTGGCCTTTGTATTTATCATCAGAGCCCTAATGACAATTAAAACCGATCTAAGTGTAAAGTTCTTATTTAATACAAATTAATCAAGCTC
Organism: Sesamia inferens; assembly: GCA_037179545.1. Taxonomy (NCBI): domain Eukaryota; kingdom Metazoa; phylum Arthropoda; class Insecta; order Lepidoptera; family Noctuidae; genus Sesamia; species Sesamia inferens. The sequence goes on along the minus strand of CM073949.1, from coordinate 1,695,537 downwards.
AAATACAAGGTAGCTGCTATGAATTCCCGAGGAGTTCCCTCAACTGTCTTCCAGCTTCATATCTACTCCAACATCAGATCTACTCCAGATCATTAGTAAATTGTAGTGCTTTAAAATACTTAATGAAAATATTTAAAAATGTACCTAGAAATGTACAAGTTGCCTCTAAAAATTTTGAAAGTTTCCTTGCTTTCTCTAGTCTTTCATCATCAGAGCATGGTGACTATGGGACCACCCTTTTAAATAAAAAAGAATTTTGCAAACGGATCCAGGCTTCTTACAGTAATCGGTGAACATACATAAAAAAAAAGGTTGCGACTAATTGAGAACTTCCTACTTTTTTGAAGTCGGTTAAAAACTTAAATTGTCAAAAGAAAATAATTTTTCTGTTGACAATTTAAATTTTATAGGATTTTGACATTGATTACTAACTTTTTCCAATATAAGTTCATTCCCGGTATTAGAAAAAATGCCTGGGGTCGAATCCTCTCGTCTCAATGCCCGCGCTGCTGCCGATGATAATAGTATCATACTAAGCAATATACGTTCAAATCACGCAGGCTCTTACTTACTACTTTTCTCAAACAATCCGAGGAAATAAAAAACATAATTTTATTTTTTAAGTTCAATGACGAATAATGAACAATAATTATTTTTCCCACGCTATGGCGCTATTATAATGTTCCTTTGTTTTTTTTTTCAATAAAGCGTCCACTATTTATCATTTCAATATTGTGTCTATTTGCAAGACAGTCCGAAATTTAAATAAAACCTTTTATTAGTTACCTCCTTGGTGTACCTAGAAATGTACAAGTTGCCTCCATGATTCGAATTTAATTTTTTTTTCGAAAGAAATTCAAACTAGGACTCTGGAACGAAACGCAAACTACCTAATTCGAAATTACGGCCGCTTAAATTTACATTCCATGTGTCTAATGCGTTCCTGTACCTTTTATTTATTTATTTTATTTTTTATTAAAATTATAAACTAGCGCTTGACCGCAATCCCGCCTGATGGTAAGCAGTGACGCAGTCGTTGATGGTAAAGCGCACTAGTTTATTAAGAGCTTATTCACTCAAGCCTTGAAGACACTAAAATTGTAGTCCGACGGAAACACCGCCGCTGGCAAACTGTTCCAGTCCCTCGATGTACGCGGTATAAAGGAGGAAGCGAAACGCTTCGTCCGTATCGTAATGGTGTTCGCTAAAATATAACGCGACTAAGTGAAATAATTTTTATAATACACGTAGGAATGTAACTATGAGTAGATTGAGAAAACATCTACCAGAATGTCAAACGCACTTCGGCGGATATATGTACTCGTACTTAGATCTTTATTACCTTTATTACTAAGTAGTAAATATGATTTTATGTCCACTAACGTGCGGTTGAGTTTATCTTTCTTAATTTACAAAAATATTATTAATGAGGTACACATGTTTAATTTACACACTACGCTGCGATATCTCAATGTTCTTTATGAATTATTTACTGAATGCACTTTTTACGACATAAATCAGGCACTTTTATTTAGTAAACAACACTATGCATAATTTAAAACTCCAATGAAAAATTAACGTGACACTCGGCTTAACTTTCCCGCCAAAACTCCAGACACGGGTTATGACATCAAGATAACATTGTTTTATTTTGAGTACTAGGCTTTTTAGTAAATTATATTTTTTTGCCTTTTTTTTTTTCTTTTTCTTCATTATGTGTTTATTATTGTTTTAGTGTATTATTATTATAATGTGCGTTCTGTTTGAGCGGAATAAAGAATTTTTCTTTCTAGATCAGGAATCATTCAGGATCGGTTTTTTAGGAATTAATCAGATGATTAATTCCTAAGAAAACAGCTACGGAAACTTCAACCCTTAAAAATTAACATTAAAATTTAATAATAATTTGTATTCGCATACAAATACCAAAGGAGTCTATACAAGCAGTGTCAATTGCATTGAATGTTACAGAGGCCGTCCACACAATATTTTCGGCACAAAACATACAGCGGCGATATCATGTTTAGACCCATTAGATTGGTTTCGATGAATAGAGTTTAAAAACTTAAAATTAATGGTTAATTAGAAATAAAGTATAAAAACCCTAGACATAAAATTCAATCTCTTTAAATATTAATAACCATTCATACTAAAAATAATTACCTATTCAGATCAAAATAAGTATTACGAAGTATGCGTAGCTAAATGGATCAACAAAGTATATGATTTTTGGAATATATTTCGAGCCAAAAAGTCTTCGAGCATTTAAAAAAAATTGACGTTATGGATCCACTAATGCATGAAATGTTAACAAATATATATAGATCTTACAATGTATGGAGCATTGCGAATATAAAATTTCTAGATTAGGTTTAATAAACTCATAATTGATCAACCGTTACGGTATAGGTATCGGATCAAAAGAAGTATTACTGGAAGTGCGAGTATATAAATGGATCAAGACAAGTTATTGATTTTTGAAATATATTCAGAGCTAAAATGTCCTGGTGGGTTCAAAAAATTTAGCCGTTACGGATCCACTAATGCATGAAATTGCTGAAAAATTTTTGTCGAGTATATGTCCTAATCGACGAATATATTTGGCCACATCCCTAAATAGAATACGACGTTGCCACTCCCCCCAAGAAATATGCAACTGGAGTAAAGTTATTCCGTGCTAAAGGTGGAGTCTATAATGAACGGCATCGTGGCTGGATCAACTAAGTGCCCAAAGAGGTGTTTATATATATATATATATATATATATAAGTGTACTGTGTATATATATATATAAACACCTCTTTGGGCACTTAGTTGATCCAGCCACGATGCCGTTCATTATAGACTCCACCTTTAGCACGGAATAACTTTACTCCAGTTGCATATTTCTTGGGGGGAGTGGCAACGTCGTATTCTATTTAGGGATGTGGCCAAATATATTCATCGATTAGGACATATACTCGACAAAAATTTTTCATCAATTTCATGCATTAGTGGATCCGTAACGGCTAAATTTTTTGAACCCACCAGGTCTTTTTAGCTCTGAATATATTTCAAAATCAATAACTTGTGTTGATCCATTTATATACTCGCACTTCCAGTAATACTTCTTTTGATCCGATACCTATACCGTAACGGTTGATCAATAATGAATTTATTAAACCTAATCTAGAAATTTTATATTCGCAATGCTCCATACATTGTAAGATCTATATATATTTGTTAACATTTCATGCATTAGTGGATCCATAACGTCAATTTTTTTTAAATGCTCGAAGACTTTTTTCACGAAATATATTCCAAAAATCATATACTTTGTTGATCCATTTAGCTAGTCATACTTCGTAATTATTACCTATTCAGATCAAAATAATGATCTGAATAGGTAATTATTTTTAGTATGAATTGTTATTAATATTTAAAGAGGTTGAATTTTATGTCTAGGGTTTTTATAATTTATTTCTAATTTACTTCAATAGTAAAGTTTTTAAACTCTATTCATCGAAACCAATCTAATGGGTCTAAACATGATATCACCGCTGTGTTTTGTGCCGAAAATATTGTGTGGACGGCCTCTGTAACATTCAATGCAATTGACACTGCTTGTATAGACTCCTTTGGTATTTGTATGCGAATACATATTATTATTAAATTTTAATATTAATTTTTAAGGGTTGAAGTTTCCGTAGCTGTTTTTTTAGGAATTAATCATCTTATTAATTCCTAAAAAAAACCGATCCTGAATGATTCCTGATCTAGAAAGAAAAATTCTTTATTCCGCCCAAACAGAACGCACATTATAATAATAATACACTAAAACAATAATAAACACATAATGAAGAAAAAGAAAAAAAAAGACAAAGAAATATAATTTACTAAAAAGCCTAGTACTCAAAATAAAACAATGTTATCTTGATGTCATAACCCGTGTCTGGAGTTTTGGCGGGAAAGTTAAGCCGAGTGTCACGTTAATTTTTCATTGGAGTTTTAAATTATGCATAGTGTTGTTTACTAAATAAAAGTGCCTGATTTATGTCGTAAAAAGTGCATTCAGTAAATAATTCATAAAGAACATTGAGATATCGCAGCGTAGTGTGTAAATTAAACATGTGTACCTCATTAATAATATTTTTGTAAATTAAGAAAGATAAACTCAACCGCACGTTAGTGGACATAAAATCATATTTACTACTTAGTAATAAAGGTAATAAAGATCTAAGTACATATATCCGCCGAAGTGCGTTTGACATTCTGGTAGATGTTTTCTCAATCTACTCATAGTTACAATCCTACGTGTATTATAAAAATAATTTCACTTAGTCGCGTTATATTTTAGCGAACACCATTACGATACGGACGAAGCGTTTCGCCTCCTCCTTTATACCGCGTACATCGAGGGACTGGAACAGTTTGCCAGCGGCGGTGTTTCCGTCGGACTACAACTTTAGTGTCTTCAAGGCTTGAGTGAATAAGCTCTTAATAAACTAGTGCGCTTTACCATCAACGACTGCGTCACTGCTTACCATCAGGCGGGATTGCGGTCAAGCGCTAGTCTATAATTTTAATAAAAAATAAAATAAATAAATTAAAGTTACAGGAACGCATTAGACACATGGAATGTAAATTTAAGCGGCCCTAATTTCGAATTAGGTAGTATGCGTTTCGTTTCAGCGTCCTAGTTTGAATTTCTTTCGAAAAAAAAAAATGAAATTCGAAACATGGAACACCAAGGAGGTAACTAATAAAAGGTTTTATTTAAATTTCGGACTGTCTTGCAAATAGACACAATATTGAAATGATAAATAGTGGACGCTTTATTGAAAAAAAAAAACAAAGGAACATCATAATAGCGCGGGAAAAATAATTATTGTTCATTATTCGTCACTGAACTTAAAAAATAAAATTATGTTTTTATTTCCTCGGATTGTATGAGAAAAGTAGTAAGCAAGGGCCTGCGTGATTTGACCGTATATTGCTTAGTATGATACTATTATCATCGGCAGCAGCGCGGGCATTGAGACGAGAGGATTCGACGCCAGACATTTTTTCTAATATCGGGAATGAACTTATATTGGAAAAAGTTAGTAATCAATGTCAAAATCCTATAAAATTTAAATTGTCAACAGAAAAATTATTTTCTTTTGGCAATTTAAGTTTTTAACCGACTTCAAAAAAAGTAGGAGGTTCTCAATTAGCCGCAACCTTTTTTTATGTATGTTCACCGATTACTGTAAGAAGCCTGGATCCGTTTGCAAAATTCTTTTTTATTTAAAAGGGTGGTCCCATAGTCACCAGGCTCTGATGATGAAAGACTAGAGAAAGCAAGGAAACTTTCAAAATTTTTAGGGGCAGCTTGTACATTTCTAGGTACATTTTTAAATATTTTCATTAAGTATTTTAAAGCACTACAATTTACTAATGATCTGGAGTAGATCTGATGTTGGAGTAGATACGAAGCCGGGAGACAGTTGAGGGAACTCCTCGGGAATTCATAGCAGCTACCTTGTATTTGAGCTTGATTAATTTGTATTAATAAGAACTTTACACTTAGATCGGTTTTAATTGTCATTAGGGCTCTGATGATAAATACAAAGGCCACTTCAGGGAACTCCTCAACGGTTTACAGTAGTTCCCTTATGTTTGAATTTAATTAATGTATATTGATGAGCGATTTTCACCCATATGGATTACTATGAAAATCTGCAGTAGATTTTATGATGAAGAACATAGACAGACGAGGGAACTCCTCAACGATCCCCTGCAGCCACCTTGCGTTTGTGCTTGATTAATTTGTATTGATTAGAACTTTCCACCTATGTGGGTTAAAATGAAGGTCAGTCGGTCGTGTCCGTAAATCTGATGATGAAGACCAACGGAGTCGAGGAAACTCCTAAAAAAACTTACAGCATTGAAGTTTATCACTGAAGAACCAGTACCTGCATGTCATGCTTAAGCAACAATCAATTATAATCAAGAAACTGAATTTAAGTTGCATTGTTCATACATTTATTTTGACCTCGTAGGAATTTTATAGAAATCGGTTCAGTGGTTTCGTTTTTAAACCAAAATTACGGGTAAAAATAACATTATTCAAAATTACGTCGTTTGTTTACAGGCCTTTTCCCAACTACGTTTTTAGAAACAAAAAAAAAATGTGTGCATGTACTAGTGTACACACGTAAGAAGTGAAACTTCTTAGAAAAAGATGGCGAAGAAGTTTTACTTCAATATAATAACATTAATAAAGATTAAAACTTAGCGTCCCCAATAGGGGGACGGTCCACGACTAAATACAACACCAAATTTAAAACAAAACCAACCTAAAGATACAGCCTGTATGTCCCAATAATTGCACGCGCCAGCACCAGGTGTGTCAGTGTGGAATGCGAAATGCGGGATGCGGGATGCGGAATCCCCCGGGGCCAGAATGTTGGGCTCTTCCTCCCGATTCCGAAGAGCCCAAACTCGGCTAGTCTAGGACCTCCGGATCCCGAGATAGGCCGCGGGGGGGTGAGGTGGCCTGGAGAGTAAGTGGGGAGGGGGGTAAGGGAGTGTAGAGGAGAGGGGTGGGGAGGCTAGGTTGAGTCTAGGGGGAGGGGGGAGAAGTAGGTGAGGGGGGGGGTTGTCTAAGTGTTGGGAGGATCTTGTCCACCTGGGGTCACAACATGAGGGTAGAGTGGGAGGGGACAGGACACTGGAATCTTGGAATGTATGTGCTATATGGGTATTGGGGGGTCAGGTACTATGGGGTCAAAATGGGGGAGGTTCCGGCTGCGGGGGGGCTGGTAAAGGGGGGGGGGGGGAATTATGTCAGAATTTTGAAATTCCCAGCCGTTTCCGAGATATCCGGGATTTTAGGTAGGGATATGGGGAAGGACTTCGAGGTGGGTAAATATAGTACGGAATGCGGAATCCGCCGGGGCTAGAATGTTGGGCTCTTCCTCCCGATTCCGAAGAGCCCAAACTCGGCTAGTCTAGGACCTCCGGATCCCGAGATAGGCCGCGGGGGGGTGAGGTGGCCTGAGGAGCAAGTGGGGGTGTAAGTGAGTGTAGAGGAGAGGGGTGGGAGGCTAGGTTGAGTCTAGGGGGAGGGGGGAGGGGTAGGTGAGGGGGGGTGTTGTCTAAGTGTTGGGAGGATCCTGTCCACCTGAGGTCACAACATGAGGGGAGAGTGGGAGGGGACAGGACACTGGAATCTCGGATTGTATGTGCTATATGGGTATTGGAATTAAGTCCAAAAACAAAGTAGCTACTGTAAACCTTGAGGAGTTTCTGGAACTGGCCTTTGTTTTCATCATCAGAGCCTTAATGACAGTCACAACTCATCTTGGTGTAAAGTACTAATTAATACAAATTAATCAAGCACAAACTCAAGGTAACTGCTATCAATCGTTCAGGACTTCCTTCGACTGTCTCCCGGCTCCATCATCAGCTACATCAGACCTTTATCAAATTATAGTTCTTTGAAATACTTAATGAAGATACTTAGAAATGCACTAGTCGCCCCTACGATTTTTGGAAGTTCCTCTTGATTTCTCTAGTCTTTCATCATCAGATCATGACTAAGGGACCATTTAGAAAGTTTACCTTTTCAAACAAAAAAAGAATTTAGCAAATCAGTCCAGGTGTCTCAGATTAATATCTAAGATTAATAAAGTGAACATACATAAAAAACAAAACGGCTGCTTAACCAATCGCTTCGCGCCCTTGGCAAATGCTGCGCCCTGATTGGCCCATTTGAATTGGATCAACAACTGCCCAGACGCCAAAAAGGTGGATTTGTATAAAACAGCCCTTAATTATTGTTATTGCTTATTATTATTGAAGGTGACACATGTGGCTCCAAACGGAGCTACATATTTATGGACAAAAGGCATCGGATCAACAAAAGGCCCCCGGATCAACAAGTGAAAATGGATCAACAAATTACTACCTATACGGCACGTCTGAGCCACAAAGTGCCCAAAGGGATATCTATATATATATATATATATGTATATATATACATACAGATGGTGCGAAAGAAGTTTCACTTTTGATTAGTCTTTTACTATGAAAAGACCTAGTACCAAAAAAAAAAAAATTCAAACAAACTAAATCACATAAAATTGCAAACTGAATAGAACATCCTTTAAAATATTGGTTCACTGACCTCCGATCGGCGACAGCGCGATCTTGTATCGACTTGCTTTTTTCGCGCCATTATTATTAAAGTTTAGTATCGCTGGAAGCGGCGGTCATCAACCTGTAAGCGCTTCCTTATCAACATGTACATCCTTGAGAAAATAAGATAAAAACAAATTCCTGTGACTAAACTAATGGATATATTTAAATGATTTTTTATGAGTAGACTGAGATTGAGTTGTGGTACACGAAGTTTTATTTTATTGTCGTATTGTCATCACCTCTTTGTATATAATTTTTAAAAAAATCAAAAAGCACCTATTCCACTGCCGATGAGGAAGCTACTATATAGTCCATCGGTTTAGAATTTTAGATAGTTAACTAAAGGTAAACAAAAAACCATGTGATCTATTCAACTTCATTAATCGTCAAAACATAACAGATAGTCTCTCAACTCTATTCAGTTGTCATGCTATGTTATCATTTGTACTCTTCAATTTAGTAAATAAGAACAGTTGTCATAGCTTACTCCTCCCCCGCCGGTGCAGGGACCCCTACTGCTTTTGCATATGACTGATAAATATGAAAGCATTTTTTAAATATGAAGACCAAGATCATCCTATAAAAATCTAAAAATTAAAGAGCAAGCATTATATTAGTAGTAAGCAGTATTTGATCATTTGAATTTGTAAATTATTTAGTATTTGTCAGCCATCATGTAAAGTAGGGGTAACATTTTTAATTTTCACTATATTTTATTATGTGGTAGATTTTATTGTTTATGGGAGTTCTGTAATGTGGGTTTAGTGCTAAATGCTGATTCCAGTCTTGATTTTGAGTATTGCAACAAACAATGTGAGTATGTAGCACTTTAACTATACTTCATCTGCATAGGAAGTTCACCAAAGATAAATAAATAAATCACATAGCGTCGTTTACCGACTAAACGTAACATCAGAGGGGTAATTCTCGTAATTTTACATTATAACATTTACAGTCCGGCCTTAGTTTATATGTCAAATGATACTTCAAAGGACATGGCTTTACTGAAGTACGGAAGAGACCCCGCAATGAAAACGCTTGTATACATGATTCCTTACAATATATAATAATGAATAGCTGTATAATACTGTATTTTGTAATTAAAAAGGTTTAAGAACTTTTCATATCTGCACAATACCGAAAATAATATCGCGTAACTCCTATGACAAAGGTACAAAAACTTCAAACAATAACATTGCTATGAACTTTTATCAAGGCGTTTAAGGTGTCTGCGACGATTTTTATTGATAATTATATTTTTCACTGGTAATTTTGCGCTAAGGTACTTGAAGTATATATGTACAAAGAGGTAATTGCAAGAAAAGAACATGATACAACGAAGTTACGATACTCCCTGATCTTGTCATGTCAAATCAAAATAATGCATAAGAACAATTGAGAAACTTTTTTATATTTATTAGTCTATGTAAGTTTAAGAAAATTTTAAATGAATATAAATATGTGTTAGTGTGAAATTCCTATTCGTTTAATCGGGCCCCAGCTCGATTAGACGAATAGGAAATAGGCTAAAGGCCCCAGCCTTTAGCCATCTCTTTTCCCTACATTTTATCAAATTTATGACATTCTTTTGTCGCTGAGATGAAACTGTGACTAGATTTTAAAGTATAGGAATAGGTGAGGGCCTATTCGTATAATTTAAAATCAAGTCGTAAAAGTAGAATGAAGAGTTCTACGAGCATCCATGCGTCATGCTCTTCAGTTGTACTATTTGTTGCTAAATTCATTAGTACAACTGTAATGTAGCATGACAAGATGACAACTGAAGTGACTGGTATTACGTTTAGTCGGTAAACTACAACACGTGGTTTAATTGTTTACATTTTTCTTGATTCTTGATCAAATGGAGCATAAATACGTATGTTTTGAATTTTGACATTTTTCTTTCAAACAAGTAAAACGTGCTTTAATTAAGAATAATGTAGTGTTTTATCTTTTCTGAAGAGGGCAAAGTCTACAATGGTCATACAGGGCTGGTCATGAGGACCTGGGTGCAATTTCCAAGATGGGCAGAGTATTATCGAAATTTTCCATCCTACGGAAATTCTCAATAGTAGTCTAGGGTCAGCATTTGTATCTTTTGAACTGGCAAAATGTAGCTGTAGCATCACTGCCTACCCATTGAAGAAATGGAGGCGTGATGTTACGTGTTAACGGCTGTAAATGAGCTGAGAGGAGCGTGTATCGCTAGGTGTCCCACTGACGCTGTCGGTGCACATAGATCCGCGGCTCCGCGAGGCGGGGAGGGCGCGCGCCGCCGAGCTGCGCGGCTGGCTGACGCAGCGGTACGAGGACGCCGTCGCCGCCGCCGCCGCCAGTAACGCCGCCACGCTCAGTAAGTACATCATGTACCGCTAGGTGTCCCACTGACGCAGCGGTACGAGGACGCCGTCGCCGCCGCCGCCGCCAGTAACGCCGCCACGCTCAGTAAGTACATCATGTACCGCTAGGTGTCCCACTGACGCAGCGGTACGAGGACGCCGTCGCCGCCGCCGCCGCCAGTAACGCCGCCACGCTCAGTAAGTACATCATGTACCGCTAGGTGTCCCACTGACGCAGCGGTACGAGGACGCCGTCGCCGCCGCCGCCGCCAGTAACGCCGCCACGCTCAGTAAGTACATCATGTACCGCTAGGTGTCCCACTGACGCAGCGGTACGAGGACGCCGTCGCCGCCACCGCCGCCAGTAACGCCGCCACGCTCAGTAAGTACGTCATGTACCGCTAGGTGTCCCACTGACGCAGCGGTACGAGGACGCCGTCGCCGCCGCCGCCGCCAGTAACGCCGCCACGCTCAGTAAGTACATCATGTACCGCTAGGTGTCCCACTGACGCAGCGGTACGAGGACGCCGTCGCCGCCGCCGCCGCCAGTAACGCCGCCACGCTCAGTAAGTACATCATGTACCGCTAGGTGTCCCACTGACGCAGCGGTACGAGGACGCCGTCGCCGCCGCCGCCGCCAGTAACGCCGCCACGCTCAGTAAGTACATCATGTACCGCTAGGTGTCCCACTGACGCAGCGGTACGAGGACGCCGTCGCCGCCGCCGCCGCCAGTAACGCCGCCACGCTCAGTAAGTACATCATGTACCGCTAGGTGTCCCACTGACGCAGCGGTACGAGGACGCCGTCGCCGCCGTCGCCGCCAGTAACGCCGCCACGCTCAGTAAGTACATCATGTACCGCTAGGTGTCCCACTGACGCAGCGGTACGAGGACGCCGTCGCCGCCGCCGCCGCCAGTAACGCCGCCACGCTCAGTAAGTACATCATGTACCGCTAGGTGTCCCACTGACGCAGCGGTACGAGGACGCCGTCGCCGCCGCCGCCGCCAGTAACGCCGCCACGCTCAGTAAGTACATCATGTACCGCTAGGTGTCCCACTGACGCAGCGGTACGAGGACGCCGTCGCCGCCGCCGCCGCCAGTAACGCCGCCACGCTCAGTAAGTACATCATGTACCGCTAGGTGTCCCACTGACGCTGTCGGTGCACATGCCACGCTCAGTAAGTGTGCTTCCTTTATGAAAACGTTGATCATATCAACCGTAATTTACCGGTGAATGACGCTACTGAAACGTTATTTCTGACGGTAAGTTAGTGTGTTTTCACACAGTAAAGTCCTAAACATTAATTTCATGTCGACCACCGCTCTTTTAAGGGACCGTAGCTATATCACTATTATTTCATTAGATTTATCTTTTATATTATACAAGGCTAATTTTTAGTCACCGTCCAAATTTCGATGTATTAATCTTTGGCGAAAATCACTGAATACGTGTTTTTTTGTTTTAGCATCATTCAATACGAAAATATTTAGATATCACATCACAATGTTATCTATAAAAAAGTTGATTTATGTAGACATTCCCGCGTCGTGCGTACGTGCTCGTTAAGAGCGCGGGCCAGCCCGTCCCGCGCACCGCCGCAGTTCATTGAACACAAACATAAACAAAGTTGCAAATTATCCCTTCATACTTTGACGGGCTTAGGACTGTCTATTAGCAAAAAGTTTGTGCTATGTGCCCCACATGAGTAAATGCGCCTCGTGAGTCCACAAAATGTTAGCTTCGGGGTGTGCGATCAGGCACTCGCACAAGGCTCGACAGGGAACGGCGTCTGCGTCGTTCTAGGCTTGTACCTCTTGAAAATGGTATAGGTGCAACCCAGCATTATGGAGAAGTTTCCACACTGCATATTGGCTTACGCTGAAGTGCCACGCTTCACCTCGCGTCCTCTACCTAGGGCTCCGTTCAAACAAATTGAAGATATCTTCATCGACCTCTACTGCAAGTCTCGGTCGTCACATCCTTGAACGTGTGGTATAGGACCTATAAATTGGCCTTGATCTAATAGCCTCTGGTTTGCGGCCAAAATATTGATTGCGAAGGCGAGGAATACTTTCTGCTTCGCACAGTCTCTGGGCACCGTTCAAGTTTCCACTACTTAGTATGTAAGGTCGCATCATTTCATAATACTCGCGGTAGGAATACATTGTAAACAACTGACGCGCGGCGTGCCCGGATTGCGCGGGAACACGGAAGTACTGTGCTTGCGTCACACGAGACATTAATGTGTCAGCCCGCAGGTGGGTGGGGGCGGGGGGTAAGAGGGTGCGCGTTGCTTGATGCTTCATTGAGTGCACAGAGTGTAACTTATGTTTGTGTTCAATGAACTTCGGAGGTGCGCGGGGCGGGCTGGCCCGCACTCTTGCCGAGCACGTACGCACGACGCGGGAATGTCTACAAACATCAACTTTTTATAGATAACTTTGTGATATCTCAATATACGTGTATCTCACGCAATTAAGTGTTTGCGCGGCATAATTTTGTGCCCACGCAGAGCGGATAGTTCTTTCGAGAAAATGATTTAATATGAAAATGTTACGTAGGTATAGATTTTTTTTTCAAAAATGTAATTAGTGAATGATACCTAATGCCTACAAAAAATTTGGACGGTGACTAAAAAATCTTCCTGTATATCGCTCACGTATTTGATTGATGTTAAGTATGATCAAGGTTTTCATATAGGTTGACTGTACCTGGTGTCTTTTAAATATTATGGCGTTGTTTATCGTAAATTTAAAAAAAAAAAAAATATTTCCGTGATATTTAATTTTTAAAAACATGCTATACTCCATCGGTTTAGGTAGCTAACTTACAATAACTTGGTTATAATCTTTCAGACCAACCACAGAATATCGTGAACAATCTGCAGAGCAGGCCGGCGCCGTCTGCGAGCCGCGCCGGCAGTAACGAAGATACGACCGCTTACGGTGAGGCAAACATCTTCTTCTGTTATACTTGCAACCTTTTCCCTTAATTTACAGTAAGCAATAAAATCGATTGTCACTTGTTTTGGAAATTCTAATTACTGAACAAAATATTTAAAGTTGCCGACACGCTTGGTGTAGTGGCTATAATGCCAAAAAGTACATTAGTGACCGAATAATATCGATTGTGAATTGACTTCTGTCCCTGACTGTACGACGTCAGCACGTCAAAGCTACCCGAGAGTGCAATACACTAGTGTTTATGTGTGTGTGACATTTTTAAATAGAAGAAGGTCTCAAGTGCGATAAGTTACGTTGATACGTTAGTTTTGTAATGCTGGCGTTGGAGTTCTGACCGCTACCGTATCGGTACTAGCAGGTCAAACCGACAATATTTCCCAATTGACTTTAATAACTTGATATCAGGGGCGTAGCTACCGCCGTATCTGCCGTATCAATTATACGGGGCCCCCAACTCGCGTAAGCAAAAATTAATAAAAACTTCCCAACTTTTTTTTTATTTCACAAATGACAAAAGTGAAAAAGCAATTTCTCTTTTTCCCGCGAAATGGCCTGTGCACATTGCACGCGACGAGCGACGGGCGACGAGCGATATCCAATGAGAGCTTTGATTTTCCGAATGGGTCCGGGAGAAGCGAAGTTCTCAAATTTTGGAAAAAGTGACAGACAGATAATTATAATAAATAAATATTTCTATTAATTTTATGCATTTTTTTTTTCTTTTGTGAGAATTCTTTACCCTTCCTAAGGGCCCCCAAACAATTTTTTATAGGGGGCCCCACTAAGGCACGCTACGCTTCTGCTTGATATGCTGTAAATAATTCAAATTTATGAAAATTGATTCTTTGGTATGGTCTTATTCATAACTTGGAATTATGAGATATACAATATGTAAAGAAAACCCTGTCCGACCCATATGGATAATAAAGGTTAGGTAAACACTTGACCAAGTATAATATAAAACTTTACGTAATCATCATAGAAACAATACTAATGAATTTTGAAATAATCTTTTTTTCCCACGAATTAATTCCAACTTCCCCGAAATTTGGTAATTTTTAAAAAAGTGACAACACCGGTATTATATTTAGCGAATAGCGATGCGACCACGTGCCGCGTGCCCTGCCGCCCGCCGCCCGCGGAAGTGTTTCTTACCGCACATGTATTAAGTTACCTCTTTTTGCGAAATAATATTTATTTTTTTAGAGGGATTTTTTTTTTTTAGTTTAGCCCGGTTTTGTTTCCATTAGTACAATCAGTTATTGATACCTAACAATACCTTTACGGATCGGACAGGGTTTTCTTTACATATTGTATATAACGTTATTTCTAGTATTTGCCCCTATGCGCACGCACCTAGTACTATTGATCTACCGTGAACTGTGTTGTACACTGCAACAATTACAATGGAATCGATTTACTTACTTATTCTGAACTATATTCAGAAAAATAACGTTGTAGGTACCTATATAAAAAATTAAACATCTTTTTGTACTTTTATCGATTACTAATAACAACTTGTAGTACTGCACTTCTTTCATATCTGAAGCGATCTCTTATAATAAAACTACATGTCATTAAATTTACTGTTACACTTTTCTGTAAAATACCTACAACAGACGGCCAATTCTCTCTAGTAATTTAAAACGTTCATAACTTAGCCTCAGTTTCATCTCGACGACACAAAAATTTTGGCAAAACGTAATAAGTATTTTTTGACAGATTGAGACTTCAACAAGTTTTGACATTTTTTTGTTACAAGAATTGGAGTTCTGATTCTTTTTCTCTCTCACTACTTCTATTACCTTGCCTAAAAATACATTTTCGAGGTATGTGTCCCCATCGATTTTGTCAACTGCATGATGCTGCTAATTTATCGTTTAACCATTCTTCTCTCCAACAGAAAAACGCGTCCACGCATTACAAGAAGAAGTCCTGGCGCTACAAGCTCGATACCAGCGAGAGTTGCAACGACTTGAACAGGAGAACAGAGAGCTGAGGCAGCAAAACATGCTGCTGAGGCAAGGGAGACAGCCGTCTGCTAGGAAGATGAAGGTTTATACAACTTTGTACTTTTAATCTAGCTAGATCATCTTGTATTGCGACATATTCGCAAAAATGGCGCTTTAGAAGGGCTTCAGAGACGTCATACAACAACAGAACAGGTAGCCAGCCTGTAGGTGTTCTATAGGATGCATTTTGGAGAGTGTGCGCGGGAATTGCATAGCTTATTTCCCCCATCTACGATCCATCATCTGACGACCCGTTGTACGACGAGTATCTACCCTTACGTTGTTGACACCACAACGATCCGAACGAAGCGTTTCGCCTCTTCTTTTATACGGTATACATCGAGGGACTGAAACAATTAGCCTGCGGCGGTGTTTCCGTCGGACTACAATTTAAGACTAGAGTGGACAGGCTCTTAATAAACTAGCGCACTTTATCATCAACGATTGCGTCAGTGCTTACCATCAGGCAGGACTGTGGTCAGGCACTACTCACAACCTTTTTTGGCAAAAAAGCCTGTAAAGATCTTACCCGTTTCGAAGATATACATGCTCTATGCACATGGCTATACATCAAGCTATGCATATCCAGTTTTAACAGACCTCACATTGTATGTTTTTTTCTTACAATCAGAAGTCAGCTTAATATACTGGTTATTGTAGCAAGTGTTGTAATCAGTCTTACTTTAGGTACCTACCTTATTACTCAATAACTGTAAGTTCCTCCCTGTTACTGATATTCAGCTGCATTTGTTAAGACAGTAGGCCGACCTCGACATATTTAAATGACCAATATTTACAGGTATGATTTTCGACAATCAAACCAACTCTTATCTTGATTTTTTTCTGTCCGCAGCGCTCCCTAATCGACATGTACTCAGCAGTCCTGGACGAGCTGTCGGGCTGGGACGCCGGCGAGACCGACCGACTGCCGCGTGTCGTGGTGGTGGGAGATCAGTCCGCCGGGAAGACCTCCGTGCTCGAGATGATCGCACAAGCCAGGATCTTCCCCAGGGGCGCCGGCGAGATGTGTACCAGGTGCGGTATATTAGCAACAATGCTGGACGAATCGTCTTGGTATCTTCTCAATTTCATCCAAAATCTCTCTAGAATCAGAAAATGTTTTTTTTTTTTTTTAATAACTTAAATGAATTCATATTCTTTCTCGTTTAAGGAAAATACTATACAATTATCTCAATAAAACTGTAAAATCAGTTTTGTATCCAAATGATCTACACTTCTCATCAGAAAAATCGAAACAGTTCCCTTTTTATGGTTTCTATCCTAATTTTACACAAAAGAGTAGGTATATATTCCATGAAAAACAAAACACATCCCGCCTTATTCATTAACGCTGCTTAAAGTTAACTAGTGATTAGCGATTCTTTGACCATACATTTTTGACCTTTTAACGTCACTTAAGTCATACTTTATGAATTAACACCATAGTGTTTAAGGGGTTTATCCATAAGCGATGATTAAAGTTAAATAACGTAAAAAGGTCAAAAATTTATGTTTAAAGAATCGCTAATCACTAGTTAACTTTAAGCAGCTTTTATGAATAAGAGGGTTTATGTATAGCTGGCAGTTTGACCATTAAAAAGATAAGCGAAAATTTTAAATTTAAAGTTAGATTTTTTTTTATCTACAAACGAAATGTACCACTGTTTTGAAACAAATGTGTGTTTAGGGTGAGAGTACCTTTCACATTTGTAAACTAAAATTTTGCGTTTATCTTGAAAGTTTTTGTTCTTTTTTGTTTGCTGCGGCTTCGGTACGTCTGAAAAAGTTTTTATTTTTTGTAAAACGTGGGCACGACAGAGACCGCCCAAGGGGTGGCATCTAAGCCTGTCATCTGTTCATAGAGACTACAAACGCTATCGGGAGACGGGTTTGTTCACGCGCCGTTCAGAATCTGGCAGGAACCGCGTTACTTCGAAGCGAGATTATCGATTTATTGCAACAACTTCTTTACGAAATCGAAACCTTAACGCTTTTCAACTACAGCAGCAGCTTCATGTTGTACGCGGTGTGGCTGTAAGTGACTCTATAATTAGAAGAAGGCTGAAGGAACCCGAATTGGTACTGCACAAACCAGCAAACGAACCGAAATTAACTACAGACCATCGGAGAGCACGGCTTAGCTTTGCACGTGAGCACCTAAATTGGTCATACGTCCAATGGATAAAAGTCCTCTTTTCTGATGAGTGCTATTGGTAACGACGGAAGGAACAAGGTCTATAGAAGAGATGGAGAACGGTTTGGGGAGATTCGCGATGGTGGACGGTTTGGGGAGGAATCAGCGCCGAAAGTAAGACAGAGCTAGTGATCGTGTCCGGGCCACGTCTGCCTGCACTAAACTGTCATCGGTACGTTGAACAGTGGCTTGAGCCTCACGTGATGCCCTATGCACATTTTATTGGAAACGGCTTCATATTCATGTGCGATAATGCTAGGGCGCACACTGCGGGCGCCGTACGAGATTATCTTACCGAAGTCGGTATCCCCGTTATGGAATGGCCAGCAAGAAGCCCGGACATGAATCCCATAGAACATTTATGGGATGAGTTAAATAGACGTGTTGGTGCTAGAAATCCGGCCTCGGAATCACTCAGCCAGCTGCAGAATGCGATCCACGAAGAATGGAATGAAATACCTCAACATTTGATTGTTACTCTCATCCGATCCATGAAGAACCGCATGGAAGCAGTCATAAGAGCTCAGGGAGGGTATATCAGTTACTAAATAAACTTTTCCTAGGTTTTTTTTTTTCATTTACATGTATTGTTTAATTCATATACTTCATACTCCATACAGGCCAAAACTACCTACTTGTTACCAAATACGAATCTTATGCAAATTTAATTTGAATTTAGAACATTAACATTAGGATTTTAAAAGCACTTTTTATTCACTATTTAATAATAATATTTTTTTTTTTTTTTTGATGAGAAGTGTATTTTGTGAAGAAAATAATCTGTTGTTACAAAATGTAGGGATTTATTGGTAGTTTTTCATATGAATGCGTTGATTTGGATTGCATTGCTTTCTACCAGGTCCACACACAAAAAAACATCAAACTCAGTCCACATGTACTGAATAATTTTATACATAAATATTATTTATGCTTATGTACAGAGCTCCAGTGAAAGTAACACTATCAGAAGGGCCATACCACGTCGCTCAGTTCAGGGATTCAGCGAGGGAATTTGATCTCAACAAGGAATCTGATTTAGCGGATTTAAGAAAGTGAGTATAAATGAAAATGAAACATATTTATTACAAACACTTTTCAAGTTTAGTTAGACTTGAAATTTGTTTAAGTCCTTAAACCTGACTGTCCAAAAAAGCTGTAACAGCAAACTTTATTTATGTCATAACTTCTAAACGGCTTAACCAATAGTAGAAGTGGTATATACCACCAAACTACCTATATTCATATATGTAGTAATTACACATAAATTGATATTACTGCAGTCAGGCCGTCAGGGGATGGTTTCTCTGAACAGTTCTTCACAGGTCACCTGATTTTGCTGAAAAGGTTGATCCGCTTTTGAGTACAATGACTGTTTCATCCGGCCAATCGATGGATTGAATTCGCTCGATATTGACGATCGAGTTTCGTAATAAAAACTCATACTAGGCCTACTGAGCTTGATACTTCCTTTAAATTTGAAAGTGAAACGTCATTTTTTGAGTTTGAAGCCAAAATGGTAATTACGTAACACTATCAGTAGCACCGGATCTCATTTTGACAGTTCAACAACATTCATTGCATTGTTTACGTTGTTGAGCAGACACATTTTTCGTACGTATGCAGCAATGGTTCAGCAATACGCTTCGTAATGATTTTAATTGATAGTAATGGTGTTACTCAATTGACAGCCTCCGTGGCATAGCGGTAGCGAACGCGACCGTTGCGCAAGGAGGCGCGGGTTCGATCCCCGCACAGTGCAAATATTTGTATGCATGAATATGAATATTTGCACTGGTCTGGTCGTGCCTCGGAAAGCACGTTTAGCCGTTGGTCCCGGTTGCCATACGAACATCTAGTGGCAGTCGTTACGGGTTGTTGGAGCCCTCAAAAGTTCAACAATTGGTCTAACTGCAATGCTTCGATATCGCCTTCGGGTTGTGGAGGTCAGACGGCAGTCGCTTCACGAAAATTATCGAAGTTTAGCCAAAATCAGCAGTTAGACTGGTAAAGTGGACCCCAGACTCCAAAATTGAAAAGCTACGGATGCGATTGGGATTAAAGCTGAGATGATGATGATGGTGTTACTCAATCAGTGTGTTTAAAATACGCCCATTACTTTTGATCGCCACTATGGTTCTATTTTATCACAATAGTCGTACGTTCCTTTAAAAATGACTTTCCAAAAACATAATTTTAATCATAATATGTATATTTGTTTTACCAGAGAAATAGAACTGCGTATGCGGAACAGCGTGCGAGGAGGTCGCACCGTGTCCACGGACGTGATCTCCATGTCGGTGAAGGGTCCTGGACTCCACCGCATGGTGCTGGTGGACCTGCCCGGGGTTATATCTGTGAGTGATCTCCATGTCGGTGAAGGGTCCCGGCCTGCATCGCAATGGAACCCCCGATGCACGAAACCGACTCACATTTGACCGGTTTTTTGTTTTTCATCTGCCTATTATTGTTTATGTGCACTATTTAAACACACACCCCATTTAAACAAACCCCAGTGGTGTAACATGAACGGCGATTTGTATAGCCGTAAGCCCTAGGCCACCTGCGGGTGTTTCTTCAGATCTATACGAGGTTGTAAGCCTGTCCGAGGTTTTTCTGTGGAAGGTAGGATGGAAAGCTGCAGCTACATACCGACTCCGCCCTAGTGGCTGTCGCTCACTCAATCGCAGTGCACTTATGTAGGTTTTAGTTTTATGAATGCTCAGCCGGTCCCTGCAGCGGTTTAGTTTACTTTTCCAAGATTGAAGCAAGTTCGGACATGAGTTTTAATTAGTTTTCTGGTACGCGTTAAGATGGCCGGCTTGTTCCGCGGCGAGTGATTTTGTGCTGACGGTAGGAGCACACGACAGTGATTAGAATTTAGGACAGGGGTAGGACACAGGAAATTGCAAGCTCAAACACCCACTAAAATGTATATGAACTTTTCCAGACACAAACAGTGGATATGGCCTCAGACACGCGCGAGGCTATCAAACAGATGACGAAGCAGTACATGGACAACCCCAACGCTATCATCTTGTGTATACAGGTATGTAGAACCACCACATCATGTACTCGTACAGCATTTTTATCTCACTCTTGAATATCTCCTCTGATTTTTGTGTTTATTGGCGGTGAACGCTTCCGAAAACTTAAAGTAAGCGAAACACGACCATAGTAGTGTGCGTCCTTCTGCTGACCGCCGCACGGCGTGGCGAATGCACTTCCTTTCGAACTGGCAAGCTAGCGAGTCATGGCCACGATCTTTTAACGGTTACAAAATTTAAGTATTTAAACTAACCCCCGGGGGGAATTTAGGCCTCAAAATTTAAAATTAATAAAGTTAGGGAGTCAGCCAGTGAACTGTGTCGACGTGCGCCTTATCGTGATCTGGTCTGGTGGTCTACGAACTTCGCATCTGAAGGTTGGAAATAAGTGGTTACCGCTATTAGCACTGTGATATAGGTACTCCGAAGGCATCATTATATCACATATTTCCTTATAGTTTCTAATATCACTAAATACAGTCCACTTGAATCTTGTTTAAAATCTTTCGTAGTAGCTCTTTACCGCCACAAGCGACTGCGATGCGCTTTTATTTAAATATACTTTACAAATAAAAATGTATAAAGACGGTCTGATGCTTGTTTAGTTAACCAAGGGTAGTGAAGAAATTGGATAGTAAGTGCAATGATAAATAACTGTACTATAATATATTCCTCCTCAAGTCGACAAGGACATCACGACCCTCAGTAATGAGGAGAATTTCATTACTGAGGGTCGTGATGTCCCTGTGGAATTATCCTCTCCTTTATAATAGTTCGCCATCTGTTACGATCTCTGGCGCGAGTATAGCATCATGCAGGCCGGTGTCCAGAGATGAACGGATTTGGTCAGTCCACCTTATTGACTGCGACCTCTAGAACGTCGGCCATCCACCATCTCAGTAACCATCAGAAGTTCGAGGTCGTCTCCATCCTTTCTGACAATATCGCCAAAATATTCCAAAATTCTTCGAAGGCAGACAGAGGAGAGTCTTATTGTGACACCCAGATCTCAAAGGATATGACTGATTTGTGTGGAATGCTGTCCAAGGAATTTGAAGCATCTTTCTCCAGCACATCTCAAAAACGTCAATGCGGTCTCGATCGGCTTTCTTGACACACGTCTCCGAACCATAGCTTAAGATTGAGAAGATGAGAGATGTGATGAGTTTCATCTTACTCTTCCGTGAGATGTTGCGGAATTACTTGTTACTATAATATACGTAGAATACTAAATCAGGGAGAGAGTTGCTGCTTTTCTCTCACGCAACACACACTCACTCGCGTTTTACTTGTATATATTTACTACATGTGTCAATGTGTGTGTGTGTGTACACATCAACGCATGTTTATAAATTTAGTAAACACAAGGAAAGCGCGTGTTGCTTCGAGAGATTAAAATACTTAAATTATGAAGAATTTCGAATGTTTTGAGCCGCTCAGCAAAAGTAAATTATTTTATTAACCACGGTGAGGTTTCAAAATTGCCTTTGAATCATTCGCGTCACGAATCGTGAATCGACGCTAGACACAAAGACTTTTTGGTTTCTGTAAATACGGCATTCGCCTGTTGTAATTGAAATAATAACAAAACTTTGAGCTTAGACAACAAAATCAAAAGTCATTTATGTAAATTAGCTTGAGAATCAGCACCATTTTAACGTCAATATTAAATAAGACAGTCCTCCAAAACGCCCACCCATCGCCACTTCCTAGTGCTTTCGCTGGGAAGAAGGAGTGGCTGTACAAACTCCCCAGCAGCAAAGCTGTCTGTTCATTTAAAAAAACAAAAAAAAAATCATGACTTTATACAACACTATGTCTAGTAATGAACACAACATATAATGAAATTATTTACCATATGCCAGCTAGCCACGCCAAAATAACAGGAAAGGAATAAAATATCATTGAAACGTTAATTTGAATATGTAAAAACTTATTACCTAAATAAAAGCCCCAGGTATAAAGGGCGTGACAGCTCACATATTTATGCATTGTAAAAAAGTAAATTATATGAACTGATGTAACGTGTCAGTAAGCTAATTCTGGAGAATGAACACAAACATTCTTGAGTTAATCAGAGCGATCATTCTTATCATTTAAATAGTCATTTACGGAATAATATTCCTTTGAACAAAGCTTGGATTTGATTTGTCCTTTAAAAGCATTGTAAGGCAAGGCAAGGCTGCCGGAAACTGCCAGGATCGAGCTTGATGGCGTGCCATGGAGTAGGCCTATGTCCCGCAGTGGACGAGTAGAGGCTGATGATGTTGAAGGTAAGTCTAGCAAAGCAGAGGGTATCTTGTTACAGTATCAAAATATCCACTAAACTACCTAGAATTGTCCACCTTCTCCTTTGCTAATGAGTTTGTCGTCTCCTCCAGGATGGGTCAGTGGACGCCGAGCGCAGTAACGTGACGGACCTGGTGTCGTCGTGCGACCCGTCGGGCAAGCGAACCATCTTCGTGCTCACCAAGGTGGACCTGGCTGAGGAAAACCTCGCCAACCCTAATAGGGTAAGTACCAGGAAGAAAAAACTAGATAAGATAGCATAAGTATGTCATTTTCAGCTTGATATCTTAAAAATAACGAAGAAAAATTGTTCTGATTGATGATTTTATATTTAAGGAGCTTGTATTTATATATGTATGCCGTGGATAACGATATCAATGTAATAAAAGTTGCTCATTTGACTTACATAGTAGTGGGACAGCGGTAGCGAACGCGGCCGCTGCGCAAGGAGGCGCGGGATCGATCCCCGCGCAGTGCAAATATTTGTATGCATGAATATTTGCACTGGTCTGGTCGTGCCTCGGAAAGCATGTTAAGCCGTTGGTCCCGGTTGCTATATGAACATCTAATGGCAGTCGTTACGGGTTGTTGGAGCTCTCAAAAGTCCATCATTAGGTCTAACTGCAATGCTTCGATATCGCCTTCGGGTTGTGGAGGTCAGACGGCAGTCGCTTCACGGTAAATATCGAAGTTTAGCCAAAATCAGCAGTTAGACTGGTAAAGCGGACCATAGACTCCGAAGCTGAAAAAGCTTTGAATGCGACTGGGATTAACGCTGAGGTGGTGATGAGTAGTGGGGAAATCTCTGTGACGTTATTTTGTAATGGCGGCACTTGGCGTTTTGGAAAGTGGGGATTATAAAACTAACCTGGACTTCACTTTGAGGCGCGAACCAAAGAACATCTCCAGAGCGAAACTGTCGGTTTGCCTATTTAAATTGTTATTGTCAAGACGTACATACAAGAGCATACAGGAGTTTTAGAATAGAAATAAATTTCTATTCTAAAACTTCACCTATGAAATGGAGCCCGTACAAAGATGGTGAAGATCCTGTCGCTCCGCCATCATTGACGTCGTCATACAATTTGGATTTACAAGTATAAGCAGGATCACGGAACTATTACAATATCAATCGACCAATCACAGATGACTTTGGTTCTTTTGCGTATCTCCTCATTTCTGATTCGATCGCGCAGAGAAACTCCGACCAATAGCTCTTTCCATCGCCCTTTGTGTGACCATGAGCTTC
Organism: Sesamia inferens; assembly: GCA_037179545.1. NCBI lineage: Eukaryota > Metazoa > Arthropoda > Insecta > Lepidoptera > Noctuidae > Sesamia > Sesamia inferens. The sequence continues at coordinate 1,671,280 of CM073949.1, read as the reverse complement.
CGTATGAGGCCATTGTGAGCGATGTCATCGTAGAACTGATGGCCGATGGAGCAGTAAGGTTCTGGAGTGCCGGCCACGTACCGGAAGACCCGGCGTTGGGAGGCCCCCAACAAGGTGGACCGATGACCTGGTGAAGGTCGCGGGAAGCAGATGAATGCGGACCGGTCATTGTGAAAAGCCTTGGGGAAGGACTTTATCCAGCAGTGAATGTCTAAAGCACACAATATACCAGTTGACTATTTTTATATTGAGTTATTTTCTTATAGTGTTGTGGAGGTATGAGGGGCAGCGTGCAAAGCTCGCTCATCCTCCATAAAGAAGGGAGGATCCTCTGACCCGTCGGGTATTGTCTGGCGGGCAGTTGCTCGCCGGTTGCTGTTGTGAAGTTGTATACGTGCTAGTTGCACAGTAAATTCTGCTTGCGAGATGCAGGATTCGCGTGACGTCAGTACGACGCGTGGTAGTCACTACGACAGTGTATTATTCTAAAAACTGTAACATTTCATCGAAATTTAGGCATATTTTTTCATTTTTATAACACAATTAGCTGACCCGGTTAACTTCCCAACAGTTTCAAATATTTTTTCTGCTTTTCAAGGTAAAAATTCAACAAATCAACAACAATCAATCCAGTCATTTTTAAGTATGTAAATAGTGTAACTAACCTGACCCTATTTAATTTACATAGAAAATAACGTAATGTGTTTTTTTTTCGTTCGTTCTAGATCCGTCGCATCCTGGAAGGCAAGCTGTTCCCGATGAAAGCGTTGGGCTACTACGCCGTTGTGACAGGTCGTTCTCGCAAGGACGACTCCATACAGAGCATACAGGAGTATGAAGAACGGTTCTTTAGGGCTTCCAAGCTGTTCAAGTGAGTTAATCTGCCTATACTTCTTTCAGAAAAAGATTAGGCGTTTACACAAACGTTTTTTAGAGTCTCTTCAACCGATTTTGACTTCTATCCTGTGGACATCAATATTATAAAAGAAAAAAAAAACGGTTCATTTCGGAACATTGTATACAATATTATTTTTTGTTTAAGCGAAACCAGACGCACGTGTTCAGTATTTTTAAGTTAAAAATCTATGTACGGACGACAGCAGGACAAGCTACCCGAAATTGCCAAACATTCTCAATGAACCTTGATCCGTAATGTTTTCGCTATGAAGTTGCAAATCCAATAAAAAAATCTAACAGTTTGTAGTAGCTTGATGTGCTGTCGTCTGTAAAAAATTCAAAAGGATATCATGAAAAATCACAAAGTTATGAGCTTGTTATCTTACTTGGTTGTCCCAACAAAAGTATGGTCAACGCACCGCTCGTCCGCCCGCGCCTGCTGGGTAGACATGCCTAGTAATGTGACCTACCGTCAACTGTGTTACGGTCTCGGTAACCACACTGCAACAATTTCTAAATGTATTTGGGAAAAATATAACATGGTGTAAAAATGATTGGAATCGATTCAGTTGCTTATTCTGAACAAACTATATTCAGGTTTCGTATAATGAAAAAATAACGTATATATCATAGCCCAATTGTTTAATTAAAACGAATTAACAGCGTTCAAGTCAAGAGAGCCGGTTGACTACACAATGTAAACAAACAAGCTTATGGACAGCCTCCGTGGCGTAGCGGTAGTGAAAGCGGCCGCTGCAAACCGCAAGGAGGCGCGGGTTCGATCGCCGCGCAATGCAAATATTTGTATGCATGAATATGAATATTTGCACTGGTCGTTGGGACCGCCCATTGGTCCGTTCGGTCCAAACGATCCCAACTAGTCGCAATCATTTGACATGAATGTTTTCCCGATAAGGGGGCTGGTCGTGCCTCGGAAAGCATGTTAACCGTTGGTCCCAATTGCCATACGAACATCTAATGGCAGTCGTTACGGGTTGTTGAAGCCCTCAAAAGTCCAACAATTTGTCTAAAGGCAATGCTTCGATATCGCCTTCGGGTTGTGTAGGTCAGACGGCAGTCGCTTCACGAAAAATATCGAAGTTTAGCCAAAAATCAGCAGTTAAAACTGGTAAAGCGAACCCCAGACTCCAAAGCTGATAAAGCTTCGGATGCGACTGGGATTAAAGCTGAGATAATGATGACTATATTCAGGTTTTGTATAATGAAAAAATTACGTTGTATAAAGGGTGTATCTGACATCGACGCACAAACGAGTACCATGGATCCTGTACATGATTCTGAACAGGTGGAATATTTCGTCGGTTTTTTACTGATTAAAAAAAAATATGCAGTCTTTTTCACTTTAAACCGTTCATAATTACTATACTTTTATGACCCAATAAGATTTTAAAGTAACAAATAATTAATTCGCTAAATACACAAAAAATTGCGCTTTTTTGTGTATTTAGCGAATTAATTATTGAACAAAACTCGAAAAACTATCCTATCAGCTGATTTAATAGAGTTCACATCAGGGGTCAACGTCATACCCACAAAACGCGCGGCGGCACGCTTGCAACGTTCAAAGGCCGAGCTGACACATTTTTTTAGACACTGTTATTTCTGTAACCGCTCATTAACGATATAAATGACAATCATAATTTTATTAGTGGCATGCGGTGTAGCCTTCTCGCGAAGTTGGCGTTACGATGTCAGACACACCCTGTATATCACAGCCCAGTTGTTTAATTAGTTGTTTATTTAAAACTGTGATTAACCGGCTAATTTAATCAGTTTGGCCGCCATATATTATTACTAGTTATATTGTACAGTCTCCTTTCGTGATTCAAGACTGTGATTTCAGTGTGATGTGTAGTTTTTTTGACGATATAGAAGGCGCCACAAACAATTGTATCCTCTGTCCATAGTTTATTTGCCAGAAATGTCAACAAACATAAGTTTGTGGAAAAGCAACTTTAGATCTTAGAAAATAAAGTTGAAATTCCATTGCAAGTTCCAACATATAAAGTAGGTATTGATATAATCTCTTGGGGCACAGGGATGGTCTGGTGACGCCCTCCCAGGTGACGACGCGGAACCTGTCGCTGGCGGTGGCTGACTGCTTCTGGCGCATGGTGAGAGCCTCCGTGGAGCAGCAGGCCGACGCCTTCAAGGCCAAGCGGTTCAACCTCGAGACCGAGTGGAAGAATACCTTCCCCAGGTACGTACCACGACTGCCACGAAGGCATTTGCTATTGTAAGGGTTGAGACTCTGTGTAAATATGTAAAGAAAACCCTGTCCGATCCGTGAAGGTATTGTTAGGTATTGATAACTGATTCCACCAATACCGGCACCTACAAAGCCGGCTTTGTAAGCTAAACTTTAAAAAAAATATAAAAGCCGGTAACTTAACACATGTACGGTAGGCAATACATGCGCGGGCGAAGGGGGCATGGCATACGGTCGCATTGCACATAATCATACCGTCGAAAATGGAGTTGTCACTTTTTTTTAAAAATTATTAAATTTTAAGGAAGTTGGAATTAATTCGTGGAAAAAAAAAGATTATTTCAAAATTCATTAGTATGGTTATTATGATGATTATGTAAAATTTCATATTTAATATTGGTAATGTGTTTACCTAACCTTTATTATTCTTTTGGGTCGGACGGGGTTTTGTTTACATATTATATATGAATGAAACTAGTCTTGCACTGAAACTGTAGTTTACTTTCATTTTACTCTAATACAATGGTCTCGATGCCCTTGTTTATACACACTAAATTAAATTTATATACATTGCATCTTTTTCTTTGTATTTCATTAAGAAAAGGACAGAAGATAAAATGTCAGTTTAGACCTGTTAAATAACTACACTTTTGATGTAATCTAGTGTAGTTTTAGTCGTCATGTTTATAATCGCGTCTAAACTGTCTATGGAGTATCTTAATTTGACAGGATTAAATTAAAACGTTATCTTCTATCCTTTTTTTAACGAAATGAAAAGAAAAAGATGCAGTTAAATTAAAATTAGTTCGTGAAGAAGAGAATTGAATAGTTGTTCCTATGAACAGCTCCTGCAAAATAAAGTAAAGATCGGTCATTACTCTTTTCGTCATATTTGATGAAATTAGGCAATCCAACGAGCTTGTTGGCGGTTATTTAGACAAGGATAACGGGCAGAATAGAATAGAACTAAGGTGTTCTGTTCTTTTTTCATGAAGTTATTGACTAATAATAAGAATGGACTCAATATTCAAACTTGCGGTACACTTAATTGAATTGGTAACTTGGAAGATTCCATATAACAATATATTATGTTGAAAGCTTCGTGTGAACATCGTAATTATTTAGTTTACGCCCAAGTATATGATGGTGCACACAAAGGCTTTGGAGAGATCACAAAAAAACTCCAGTAGCATTTAGTGAGCTTTTTTCCATGCGTCAAATATGTGTTTCAGCGAAGTAGCACCCGCATCTGTAGTCGAACGACGTTTTATGAAGCCCTTGTTCGTGCTGGAAGAGGCTATTCATATTAAAATGTCTCAGCAACTGCTTATGTGGTTAAAATCCAGTTGGTTGAATTGAACGGAGGATCCTTTAAGGTTTTGGTTGATGTGGTTGCAGACAACGTGAACTAGACCGCGACGAGCTGTTCGAGCGAGCCCGCGCCGAGCTGCTGGACCAGTCGGCCGAGCTGTCGGCTGTGGCGGCGCCCGCCTGGGAGCAGCGCCTGCAGGCCGCGCTGTGGGCCGGCGCCGCCGACCGCGTGCTCGGGAACATCTACCTGCCGGCCGCCGCCGCCGCGCAGGCTGACGTCGGTCAGTAACACTTACAGCGCCTGCAGGCCGCGCTGTGGGCCGGCGCCGCCGACAGGGTCCTCGGGAACATCTACCTGCCGGCCGCCGCCGCCGCGCAGGCTGACGTCGGTCAGTCACATTACATACATAACAACACTTCATGCCAGTGCCGACGGGTTCTCGAGTGGCGACCACGTACCGGAAGACGCAACGTGGGTAGGCCCAAAACAAGGTGGACCGCCGACCTGGTGAAGGCCGCGGGAAACCACTGGAGGTCATCGTGAAGATCCTTAGAAGAGGCCTATTTCCAGCAGTGGACATCTTTCGGCTGAAATGATGATGAAGATGATGAAACTGTGAACCTTCTTAAAGTCATGAAAATTACCCCCTAACAGTTTTGATAACAACATTCCGTGCACATAAATCCTATTTATGTAGCTTAACTAATAACATGCGCTATAAGAAAAAATAGTCAGACGTAGATTTTGGCTGATAATACTTTAGGATGCTATAAATCAAGTTCATTTATCCTACTCCTAATCCTGTCCTCCTAGATATGATACATCCGGTTCCTCGTCAGGTGAAGTACAACGCTCCAGACGGCAAAATGCCACAAACGACCACGACCACAATTTGGCTTGATCCCTACTGTTACGATTCTAGTAAGATTACCGACATTTATTGTCTCCATGTGGATAGCTCTGTATTGGAAGTAAAACTTAGAGTTAGAGTAGAAACTAGGACAAACTAGAGGCGTTACTTTGACGGTTTCATATACTTTGTAATGTTGTTTATTTAGTACGAAGTAATAACCATTTTTCTTAAAAAAAAAAATTATTTCAAATTCTCTTATTTATTTATTCTTTATTATTATGTGCTAAACTCATGGTGACAATTTGTGCCTCGATCTTAATTCCCTTGGTAATTAAAAAAAAAACACTACTTCAAAAAGTGACAATGTTCTTAGTTTAATTCATTCATCTATATTAATTAGTGTCATTTTTGTTGTATTTAAACATGTTTTAGGTTTTAGTTTTAGACTTGAAAAAATATTTTGTTTAATCTCATATTTAGATAGGCACTAAAAGACACTTTTGAAAGTCAAAAATTACAATAAAATAGAAGTAGTCGCCCCGTCCCAAACATTCTTTGAACCAATACTTGAATGTCGTACTTTATGGCGGAGGCTTTAAAATTCTGTTTACACAAAGTGATGTTAAAACTGAATCTTAGGTATCATTATCGTAAAAAGAACTTTACCCCAATCAAAATAAGGTATAGTTCTTGCAATAGACAAACACGCGTGGCTCTTAGTTGTGTTGAAGTCGTATCTGTATACGTGTCAATGTATGCGTGCGCGGGGACTCGCTACATACAAATGATCAAATCAAATCATTTATTATTTGTAAAACATAGGTAACAAAAAAATACAGATCTTATAGACAAAATATACAGTTCGCTATGTTTTGTTTTTGGTGAGACATACAAATATGTTATAGTTTTAAAGTTCACAAAAATAAAAAAAAAAGTTTTAGGTCAAAAGATTATGATGTATGATCAATATTCAAATTATTTTTTCTTTAAAACCAACAATGATACTAAAACAAATATTTTAATATTATTCATCGTCAGAAGTGTCACTATCTTCAAACTCTTCAGTGTCGCTATCAGTTCATTTTACATTAATCGTTAACTTGAAGTCCAGATCGAAATATTTGCTATATTCTTCTTCAACTTTTTCGACATGCTTGCAAGTGTCACGCCAGGTATCATTGTCGATATCGTTTAAACACCCATTTATTAAATTTTGTAAAATAGCCATATACTGTCCGATATTTTATATACAGTTCAACTCAGGGTGATAGGGCGGCAAACGTAATATTTCAAAATTCTTGCTTTTAACTATTTCATCGATTTTGAATGTTATGAAAATAAATCATACAGTTCGGTTTTTTTAATCGTTCGTCACATGAAATTTCGTTATCAGTTAGCCATTTTATCATATCGTTCTTCCTTGAACTGGACGTAGGAAATTACTGCTGCGAGCGTTATGATAGGACACGTTATCCATCATAATAACTGCCCCTTCTGACTAATTTGCCATAAGCTTCTCTTCTAGCCATTTCTTATAATTAACAAAACTCATATTTGAGTGATAATCTCCAGTTGTGGAGGAAGCTTTATATACCAATGAGGCATTTGGAATGAATTCATCTTTAGTACCTGCGTGCATTTATAATAAACCGGCTCGGGTACCCAATTTCTTCATAAATGGAGTACCTTATCCTTTATGCCCCATGTATTTTGTCGAACGTGTGACATTAAAACATATGTTTCGTTATTGTAAACAATAGGACGTCCTTCTGCACGGTATTGAGAAATCTTTTTCGAATATTTTAAACGCCAAAGTTGTAAATCATGCCTTTCTTGTAATACTCGTCGGTTGCTGCTAATTTTTCGCCATTTATAATTCTACCATTTATGATTCGCCGGTTACAGTACATTCACTGACCCCTGTTGCTTCGGCGGTTCGTTTTCTTACGCTAGCCAAAGGACTCAAATCACAATTATCATTATTATTCGCCTCCATGAAATTATTATATTCTTCTTCATGAAAATGAAAAACTCCGGCAATACTTGCACGACCCTACAAATAATACAATGTTCATGATCGTTGATCCATATAAAAAGTTTAATATTAAATTAACGCTATAAATGTATCCACTACGAATAACTTTTCGCTTTTTATCGGTATTTGACATGCTGACGGTACTTCGTGGCCGATAGTGACGTGAAAACAATAAGCACAAGTGACCTGGCGGGCGCCCGCTCGCTACTGAACGCTCCGTCAGGCACACACACTAACGCAATGCGTTAGTGTGTGCGTTACATGTACACAACATAACACAAGTGAGAGTCACGCGCGCTCGGAAATTGCAAGAACTATACAAAGTGAAGTACAAGCCTCGCAAGTTTAGTCTTAGACAAAAGTTACAATTCCTTTTGTAGTAAGACGACGTGAGTCTGTGCTGATATAGTTTTTAGCTGTGCAAGCTACGTTATCTTATTGTGATTTGCAAACAATATTAAAATATATTCAATATAAATAATATTCCGTCCTTTTTAACAGACAAATTCAATACCTCCGTGGATATAAAACTCCGCGAATGGGCAGAAGCAGAGCTTCCGAACGCCTCAATAAGGGCTGGGCGCGAAGCTTTACGCGAGGAGTTTACTGAACTCATGAACAGGGCGCAGGACACAGACCCGGTCTACGAGCCGGTGAAGAAGGAGGCCGTCGAGGAGGCTTTGAGGAGACATCAGTGGGAGGACCGCGCGCAGGACGTGAGTACTGACCTCATGACAGGCTCAGTGTGCTATGTGCGTTTGCCTGACTTTTTTGGGCTGTATTTACTGCTCGACAGACGGTCAGTGCTGACATCGGTCGCATGAAGCTATATAAAGGAAAATTCTTGAAAAATTAAAGTGTTGCGCTGATAAATCGCTACGAGCGTATATCTATGTCAAGTTGTCGCTGGTATTAAATAGAGCATTGGTGATTTTAGGCTTAATCCATCCTGCATTTATCAAAATATTTGAAAATTTAATACTCGAGCATGCAAGCTTAACCTCTTTCATAATGAACAATATTATATGAAACACATATTTAACGTACGTCATAATTCCACAATGCTATTGAAATTTTCTGCGTTTTCTTCAAAGCATTTGATTGCCTATACCATGATACGTTTCAGTGTATAACTAAGTCATTACATTGCCCGAAACAATGTTCTCAACGTACTAAATTCTTAATTACATAACAGGTTCTAATTTGTAGATGTACATAACGCAAAATGTTTGTAACTACCCGTTCAGTAAGGTGTATCGCAAGGTTCAGTACTGTGTCCATGTTTGTTTGCAGGTGCTGCGTGTCCTGCAGCTGAACGCGCTCCAGGACCGATGCGTGGGGTCCCGCCAGGACTGGGACGCCGCCGTCGCGCTCATGGACAGCGCGCTGCGACAGCGGCTCGACCTTGTGCAGCGGGAACTTAAGGAACTCACAGGTCCAGTACATTACGTAATCACTCTATGACGTTCCCACTGCTGGGACAGAGGCTTCCTCTTTCTATAGCAACGACTCAGTCAAAATCCACCACACAAGCCCAGTGTGGATTGGTTGGTGTCACATAATTATAATATTTGGCTTTTTTTTAAACTAAAGTATTCTTTGTCGCTGATGTTGTGTATTGTATTTTTTTTTTCTTTATCCTAAACTAGCGGCCGCCAGCGACTTCGTTCACTTGGAGTTAGTTATGCTCCGCTTCTATTGATCGCAGTGTGATGTTATATAGCCTAAAGCCGTCCTGGATTAATGGACTGTCCAACGAGAAAATATTTTTTCAAATCGGACCAGTAGTTCCCAAGACTAGCGCGTTCAAACAAACAAACATACAACGAAACTCTTCAGCTTTATATATTAGTATATAGATTTTATCACAATACTTGATAAAGACTTCACCTTTTTCTTCCACTCCTCCATGTCTTTTCTTCAAGTAACTTTCCTTTTTTTTTTTTTTTTTTTTTCAAAACGAAATTTTCAATAATGTGGCCCTACACTAGACGTAATTCCTGTATCGTGGGTACATTTACAAACATTTAAACTCATAAACACAAACAGCCAGAAATGAAACAACTCTTTACTATATTGATCTAACAAACCTTGAGGTTTACAAAAATGACCACAAAAGCAATCCACAAACCAGAAATATATTTGAATCATCATCCTCACAATCTCCATTACAATTTCCAGGTCCAAGTCTAAAAGAACGCTGGTTGTACTGGCAATCAACCACAGAAGAACAGTCTCGGCGCGGTGAAGTCCGCAACGAACTGGAGAGGCTGGGCGTGGCGCGACCGGTACTGGCCTACGACGAGGTCGTGGCCGTCAGGGACAACCTGAGGAGGAAGGGCATCGAGGTCGACAACGATTACATACGGGATACCTGGAAACCTGTTTATTTGAAGTTAGTAATAAGCTATTGATAAAATATTTCGTTTTGTAGTGGTTGACTGCGATCCCGACTGATGTTAAGCCGCTGCTTACCATCTGGCGGGATACAATCGTTGATGGTAAAGCTAACTCGTTTATTATACACACATTTGTCAGAAAACGTGCAGCTCAACTCAAAACATAATGAATTCAGCAATTAGACAAACAGCACACAAAAAAGAAACATTTTGGCTAGGCCACATATATTATTCAAACTGCTATAGCACGACAAAACAGATCGGAGATAAGAAATGCAGTAAAATAACCTACATACACTACATATTTTAAAAGAAACAAAGTCGCTTTCTCTTTCCCTATGTCCCTTTGTATGATTAAAACTACGCAACGAATATTGATGCGTATTTTTGTTTAAATAGATAGAGTGATTAAATAGGAAGGTTTATATGTATAATAACATCCATTAAATAGAGGAGAAATATTATTATTTTTGAGTTTTCTAATGCAATGTCGTCATGTTCGATATTTTTTCCGCGTTTGTAGTGAAACGCAGGTTGAACCCTACGAGATTTATCAAAATAATGTACTAAATATTGTACACATTGAAAAGGTCTACAAAATAGTCCGCGGTGGTATATGTCATCTCTTATGGATATCGCACAATAACATTTTTTGTAGTGTCCGACCGAAACTGGTTTTCCTGACTAAACCGAAACTGAAACCGAATCTTCGGCCAGGGCTTCAGTTTCGGCCGAAACCGAAACTCGCGTATCTAAGTATAAAATTTCTTAAAATACTGAAATTTGGAGAATTTTAGGTACCTATTATTTTGCATTAATTAGGGCATGAAATGGCAACACAGTAGGTATATTAAGTTTGTTGTAATTATTTATTTAACATAATATAAAAAAATATATCTATTAATAACATTTTTATTATTTCGACAAATTAAGTTTTCATAGCAAAATTTTAATCATTTCACAATAATCAAATCAATAATTTGAAATTATGTTTCATTTACAATCTCTTTTTTACATGTGACTTGATTTGTTAATACAAAGTTACTGACTCAATATTTAATTAAGTTACTATATAAATCATTTAAGTATAGAAACAAAATAAAAACTTACTTGTAATCAGTTCCATCAATGTTTACGTCGCGTCGGGCGCACACGCACTAAGTTTTATTGCTACAGAGAGCCATCCGAACGGCGCACGACAATTCCCGAACAGGGCCGAACGACAGCGTCCGTCAAGGCGTTGCCGCGGAAAACGAAGTTGGGCGAACGCGATCGTGCAGAAACTTTCGAAATAAGTTTCGGTTTCGGCAAAAGTTTCGTCCTATTTTGGCCGAAACCGAAACTGCCACCGAAACTTGATTTTTGGCCGAAACTCGGGCGAAACCGAAACCGAAATTTTGGTCGGACACTAATTTTTTGTCATTTATTTTTTACGATAAATACTGGCTAATTTTCTAAGCGAATTTAACCAATACAGCATTAATCCTTGTCTAATTAAATACCTTAAATAAATTGTTGATTTAATATAGATCTATATTGCCCTTTACAGCATATGATTTAAATGGATATTTTGGAAGATATTACAGATTTAAAAATTGCGGGACGTAGCAGCCGGCCGGGGTGGCGCGGCGTCGGACCTCTATGTTGTTGTATACAACAACGTTCCCAGTTTTTCTGTAGTGTATTTAGTATCAACATTGCACCCGTGCGAAGCCGGGCCGGGTCGCTAGTTCACAACAATTAACTTACTACTAATGTATCTATAGGGCTGGTAGTCATGGGGAGAGGCTGTTTGCCCAACAGTGGAATCAGGCAATCGATAACAGTAATGAATACTGTTTGTTTGACATTTGTTTTTCTAAATTTCAGGAACTTCCTGCAGCGCGCACAGGTGAGGGCGCGCGACTGTCGGAAGAGCTTCTACTTGTACAGCCAACAGAACGAAAGTGGGGTCAGTACTCACTACTACTTTATTATGATATAGTTTAATATCCAAAGAGTAAATAGGGAACCTGTCACAAGACCTGGAGTCTTGGCTCCAATAACAATATCTGAATGATTGTCTACCGGTCTGTCACCCACTAAACAATATTTCTATTGTTGTAATTACAATAGATACTTTTTTTTTTTCTTTGTTTTGTCTGTAACCTGGCGATCTGTGTTGACAAAATAAGCCAGTCAGTTGATACAAAATTGCGATTATGTACAGCATAGCATAAAGAACTCCCTATTCATACTTTAATGAAATCTAGTTAATAGCGTAGGGACAACATGCCGTTTTAATCGGTTGTAGTTCATTGACGTGAGTTGATAATCGAGCTTGATACTATATTTACCAATCTCCTGTTTCCCTGTATTGATTTTAAGATCTTCTTGAATATATTTGTTGCTCACATAGTATGGTATTCTTAATATGGCTCTCAAGGTTTTGCTTTGGTATCTAAGATTACTGTTACTAGCCGTCCCCCACAGTTGAATACCATAAGTCCATACTGCTTTCAGTATGGTCTTATATATTCGGACCTATTAGCCAATACATCGATCTTACTTTTGTATCCAGTTTTTTACGCTTTGTCCAGATATGCTTTCTCCAAGTCAATCTTTTTTTTTTTTTTTTTTTTTTTTTTTTTATTAAAAAATAAACCAGCGCTTGACCGCAATCCCGCCTGATGGTAAGCAGTGACGCAATCGTTGATGGTAAAGCGCACTAGTTTATTAAGAGCCTATTCACTCTAGCCTTGAAGACACTCAAATTGTAGTCCGACGGAAACACCGCCGCCGGCAGATTGTTCCAGTCCCTCGATGTACGCGGTATAAAGGACGAGGCGAAACGCTTCGTCCGGATCGTTGAGGTATTAACAACATAAGGGTGGAAACTCGCCGTACGACGGGTCGTCCGATGGTGGAACGGAGATGGGGGAATTAAATCATGCAATTCCCTCGCACACTCCCCAGAATGTAACCTATAGAACACCGAAAGGCTGGCTACTCTACGCCTGTGCTCTAGGCTTTGGAGACCAACTCGAGTTAAATCAGGGTCACCAATCAGCCTCTTCGCACGCCTCTCCACTGAATCCAAAGTGGCCAGGTGACACTTAGCAGCACCAGCCCAAATGTGGCTGCAGTACTCCACACACGAACGGACCTGTGCTTTGTACAACATTAGAAGCTGCCCTGGTCTGAAGTACTGCCGGACCTTTGCGATTACACCAAGTTTTCTGGCAGCCACCTTGGCCTTGGACTCAATGAACCGCCCAAAGTTTAGGTTCGAGGAAATCTCAACACCCAAAAGCTGAAGGCGGTCGGTACACTCCAAGGATACATTCCGAAAAGTAGGAGCCAAGGTGAACGGGCTCCTTTTGGCGGTGAAGAGACACGCCTGCGTTTTGGCGGCATTGAATGCTACAAGATTGGCATTGCCCCATTCGGAGACTGCCTGAAGTGCAACACTCGTTCGCTCTACCATGGCCTCTCTTTCGGACCGGATTGATTCCCTACTAGCCCGAGCATCCGGCAGGTATCTCTCCACAACTGTGCTGTCATCTGCATACCCATAGATACCGGGCATCAGCAGATCGTTAATGTGCAGCAAAAACAGAGTTGCAGAGAGAACAGACCCCTGAGGAACACCGGCATTAGTCGACATGGGCTCAGATGAGCATCCGTCGACAACAACTCGGAGGGACCGTTCCGTCAGGAAGTCTTTTACCCAGCCAGTCAGGCTAGGGGAAATGCCGTACGCTGGAAGCTTACTCAAAAGGCCAGCGTGCCATACCCGGTCGAAGGCCTTCGAGACATCAAGGGAGACAGCAATCGCCTCCCCATTTCTCTCGAGGGCCTCGCCCCACAAGTGAGTGGCATACACTAGTAGGTCCCCAGTTGACCGATTGCGGCGAAACCCGTACTGTCGGTCACTGAGGAGATCGTTACCTTCCAGGTATGCCAAGAGGCGCGAGTTCAATACACGCTCCATAATTTTGCAAAGTATGGAGGTGATCGAAATCGGCCGATAGTTGGTAGGATCGGCACGACTACCCTTTTTGGGCACGGGCTGCACGTTGGCAAGCTTCCAGGACTTGGGCACTATACCAGTCCCAAATGAGAGGCGGTACAAGCGTGTCAATACAGGAGACAACTCGGGCGCACATGCTTTTAGAACAATCGCTGGTATACCATCCGGACCACTAGCCTTATTCACGTCCAGACGACACAGTGCTCTCAGAACCTCCTTGTTCCGAATGCGAACCTCAGGCATTGAAGTACCGCAATGGGGTAAAATAGGTGGAGTAGCACTGCCAGTATCAAGACGTGAATTATGGGCAAAGAGAGATGCAAAGAGACCTGCTTTCTCTCTCGCCGTATGAGCCAGTGTTCCATCAGGCCTAACCAGCGGAGGCAGTGAGGGCCGACAGAAGTTCGCCTCGACCGATTTGGCAAGGGACCAAAAAGATCTGCTACCGGAAGGCTGCGCAGATAACTTGTTGCCAATATGGGTAATACGGTCGAAGCGAGCCTTCTTTAGTGCCTTTTTGTAGGACTTGGCAGCACGGTTAAAGGCTCTCTTCTTCGAGCTTAGATCCGGAGCTCCGCGGTCACGAGCGTCAACCCAGGTGAGAAATGCCGTGTGCTTACGCTGTTCGGCTTGGGCACAATCGGCATTGAACCATGGGCGAGCCGAGCCACCGACGGGCACGTCATTATAGGGAATAAAATATTCCATAGCTTGACGCACCACATCGGTTATAGCATCCGCACAGCTCGACGGATTGCTAGAAGAGAAGCAGACCTGCTGCCAAGGATAAGACGCAAAGAAATGGCGCATCTCATCCCAGTCTGCTGACCTGTATCGCCACATTCGCCGTTCACCACGAGAGTCGTGATCTGGTGGGGAGAAGGTCGACACAGACTTCACCAGACAGTGGTCTGAAGTTCCCAACGGTGAGGAAACTGTTACAACACACCTGTCCGGATCAGTGGTCAGCAGAAGGTCCAGACAATTGGCAGTATGACCAACTACATCAGGCACCCTAGTCGCTTGCTTTACCAGCTGGGAAAGGCCCATTGAAAGCGCGAAGTTTCGCGCTTCTCTCCCAGCGTGGTCGGTCCTCTGGTACGGGAAAAGCCAGTCCTGATGGCAGGCATTGAAGTCCCCCAGAGCGACGAAGTGTGCGTCAGGGTGCCGCTGCAGTGCATTGTCAGCAGCCTCACTGAGGTGGTCAAATAAACGAGTTGTCTCCTGATCACCGCTGTGCGATCGGTAGACACAAGTGTAAACAATTTTGTCTACACCAGTGTCAACCAACAGCCATAGGGACGAGAAATGAGGGTCTTCGAGGTGACGGAGGCGCCGGCAACAAATGTCATTGCGGACATACACACAGACCCCGGCACGCTGCAGGAAATGGTGCTCCAATGCGTATCCCGGGTAGTTGAGGTATGCCGCATCAGACGGACATCTGATCTGGGTCTCCGTCAAGAAAAGTAGATGGGGCTTCTCAGTCTCAAGGTGGTGATGTACTGCAATGAGATTGGAGTGCAGACCTCGAATATTAGAGAGGTGCACTTTGAAAGAGAGGACGTGCGCCCGCTGTACACACCTACTTTTCTTATTTGACTTTTTCATTTGAAAAAAAAAAAAAAAATGAGTGAATAGGAAGGAAGACGGCAGTTGAGTGAGGTGATGCAATGTTAATCCCAACAATGCGACCAACGATGCCGGGCCAGAGGGAGATTGATCTGGAGACTGCGGGGACGCCCGAACCCCCCCAGGGATCGCCATCGGGTCCTCTCGTCCGGTCGCCAACCGGCACGATGGGGCCACCCTGGGATTTTTCGCAGTTGGCGGGGCAGCCTTTCATATGTGGCTGGCACACTACTTGGGCCCCCAACTACCTGCGGTCGGCCAGCGGAAAACCGTGCTTCGGATCCCGCTACCCTCCACGACCAAACTCCCGACACGACAACAATTGGCGCATCGTACCCGGCATACATCGCAACACAACTGCTCAGACCCGCCCTCCAAACGGCTTCACCAGACATCATGCCGGAACACGACGAATCGCTTGGCGGCATGACTTTGTCTGGTGGGTGGTAACTCGATCTTCGATCTAGATGCATTCCTAAATATTTAGCATCCTCAGCTTGGGGAAAATCCTCATTGTTGATTTTTATAGGAGGGAAAGTCAATAGATACTAAAAACAGAATAAAATATTGTTATAATGATACGGAACCGTTCGTGCGCGATCTCGATATGCTTTTTTTTTTAACTGGCGCTAACTAATAAATAAACTAGCGCTTGACCACAATCCCGCCTGATGGTAAGCAGTGATGCGATCGTTGATGGTAAAGCGCGCTAGTTTATTAAGAGTTATTCACTCAGAAAAACTGAGCGAATAGGAAGGAAGACGGCAGTTGAGCGAGGTGATGCAATGTTAAACCCAACAACACGACCAACGATGCTGCGCCAAAGGGAGATTGAACTGAAAACCCTCCACGACCAAACTCCCAACACGTTAGGCGCATCGTACCCGGCACACATCGCAACACAACTGCTCAGACCCGTCCTCCGTACGGCTTCATCAGACATCATGCCAGAACACGACAAATCGCTTGGCGGCAAAACTTTTTCTGGTGGGTGGTAACTTCTGCCGGCGGCCGATGTTATGGTCTACCACCGAGGAAAATGCATAAATGCATACATAATAATATTGTATAACCAGTCAACAAGAATACATTTTCAAAATTGTTTAAAAATCGTATTTCTAGTTGTCAAATCACAGTTTTAGTAATTCTTTTGGCGTAAAATATACAACGTTTTTTAGTAATTCCCTTGGTACAGACGACAGCAGATGAAGCTACTACAATCTATCAGATTTTTATTACATTTTCAGCGTTATTTCTAAAACGTTAAGGCTCAAGATAAATTGGAAATATTTGACAGTTTCATGTAGCTTGACCTGCTGTTGTCCGTACTTATAAATAATAATAATAAGCCTTTATTTTAGAATTTCTTAATCCCTAATATAATTGTAAGTATTTCCAAAAAAAGAAACGATAAAAATTTTAGTATATAAATAAATTTAGATTTGATTACGATTCTTGGCCGCTTTCGGTATAGGCCACCTCCAAGTGCCTCCAATTACTTTTATACTGTGTAATTTTCTATATTATTTTTATATTTAAATTAATTTAATTAATAAAAAACATCAGAAAATATCACTCGACTATAGTGCCTAAAGAAATCACAATGTTCTCAGTCTAAAGTCAGTCGAATCTGTCAAAAAGATGTCTCATTTCACATTATTTTAACAATTATTTGACATTTGTTTGTCGCGGTAAAGATACTGTGACTAGATTTTAAACGTTTTAGTCCCAGAATTAGTCTTCAGATCGACTTTTCCACGCCAATACTTATAAACGGATTAGTACTTTAGGTTATATTGTTCGCAGAAGGAATGTTGTGAGGTGGTAATGTTCTGGCGAGTGCAGCAAACCCTCCGCACGACAGCCAACGCGCTGCGACAACAGATCGGGAACAGAGAGGCGGCGCGACTGGACCGGGAGCTGCGGGAAGTACTTGATGAGGTCAGAACTACCTTATTGTATACAACATGTACTTGATGTAATTAACGTACATTCTCAAACACCCCAATTAGACTGTTATGTTTTATTTTTTTGTCGTCTCTTTTCTTCTTGCGTTGCAAGAATTTATTATTTTTTGCCCTTGTCATTTTCTTTTTGGGTCGCTTTTTCCCATGTCTATATATTATTTTCTTGGTCATTCTTTTGTCTTTTTATATCACTACTATATACAATTACTTATAATATATGTTAATCTTATTTATACTTATATAATTTATATTACTTCTATACAGTTCTTCCATGCTTTTAAACAATTCTTGCCGACGGCACAGCGCTTGGCTGTGCCGCCCTTGTAGAGTGTTATGGTATAAATCAAATCAATCAAATCAAAGCATTTATTTCAAATAAACCAGTTACAGGCACTTTTGAATTGTCAGAAGTTCGGTCAGTCAGTAAGGTGAAGCTAGTCGCCCATTCCAAAAAGTAGGTACCTATGGAGAAGAACGGGCAAGAAACTCCATGGACACTCTTTTAAAATATCAAGCTATTGATACAAATATTTGATTACATCATTCATTTTGAAATCAATAGTGTGAGAACGATGCAGAAATATATTGTACGCTGAGAGCGTCCATTATGGAAAAAAAAACAACAATTCAGAAATTAAAATACGCCGTAGCAGCTAAGAGATGACCAGTCCCCTCTGACGGCGTCCGTTCACGAACATGACGTATGGATCAGCATCATTCAGCTCAACCATATTGAAGGGAACCTAATGACCCAACACACACGCCACCATCAGCGAGACATTTGAGTGAGCATGACATACTCTCAACAGCCATAGCACTATCAAGTCAATAAACGACTAACCCAACAAATAGATGCTATACAGCAAATAGATCGTGCTCACACGTGTTCCATGCAATTATACAATACTAAGAAATTGAATCTACACAATGCAAAGACAGTTTTGCCAAGGTTCAGCAGCTCCAACGGTGTTCCCGAATGCTAAGTTTAGCTCCTGTGCAGCTGCACCAGTGCCGAATACCCCTGTCAGCGATGCAATTCCGTAACGTACAATATGCCTGGCTACATAGTGTATACTGGCTTTGAGTTAAGAAAAAACAAACAATTGCAAATTTAAACTACGAGAGGAAAAATCAAAGAACAATCAGTGTAAGCATAGAAATCGGACGCAGCTCAAGCCCAAGCCTTTTTGTCGTCAATATAATCTTTAACACTATAAAATGCTTTCTGACACAACTTACGTTTAATGAAGCATTTGAATTTATTCAGGCTCAGATCTTGAACCACCTCTGGAAGTCTATTGTAAAAAAAAAAAATAACCATTATACATACACTGAATTTTTAATGTAACATGTATATGCATTGTTATCTATTAAATTAATTATATCATTTCTTGGAGAACGAAGACCTTAACATTCTTGGAATAAGGTTTATTTATCTTTATTTTGTACTTTACGATTAAATTTGTATAAATAAGTAGTACAAGTAAAACTGCGATTTTAAAAGTCTGTACAAACAACAGTGTTAAGATGACAATAATTTCCCTAGTTTTAATTATTTTTGAGATAAAAAAGTACCTACCTATAATAAAAATGATTTAAAGCGATTCTGAACAAACTGTTTTCTATGATTGGCACCTCCTTTTAAGAAAGTAATGCCGAGGTAGGTGACCCTGCATATTCTTGTTATTTGTGACTACACTAAATTTCGTTTTCTGTCCTTTTCTAAATGAAATAGAAAAAAATCACCGGGGATAATTTACCTTAATTTATGGACAATAACATAATTTGTTATTCATTGTAGATGGCGGCTGACCCCGAACAGAAGAAGAAGCTGCTATCCGGTAGAAGAGTGGAGCTAGCCGAAGAACTGAGTGAGTTTATAACTTGTGTTATTTTTTTATTCTGAATTTTATCCTTCGTATACCCGGGTTTATAGCCAGGATCCTATATTTTGGATAATTTTTGTCCCCATATTCTGGTGGGGTCGAAACTTGTGCCGGTGAAAGCACTGGGCTCAATCAGTTTCCAATAATACAAGATCGGTGTTTGTTTACTAATCAAAACATGGTGAATCCGTGTAATTATAATCAGTAGTGGTCTCATCTTAGCCACCATCAATGTCATAAACTTCTTATAAATACGAGGAAATTATTTCAGATTGCAACTGAGATCAGAAGCCTAATCAGCAAACACATTTTTGTCAAATCATTCCGACTAGTTGGAATCGTTTGGACCGCAGTTGATATTATTTTACACAAAAATTATATCAACTATTTTAATTATTTTTTTTTTTAATTTATAAAAGTTATATCAATTGTTTTACACTAAAATTACTGCAATGGTTGCAGATTGAAGGTTCTTAAAATTAAGAGAATTGTTCCTCACCTTGGTAATTATTTAACACTATCAGTGGTGATGGGTTTCATTCTGACAGTTTAATAACATTAATTGTGTTATTTGCATTGTTGAGCAGACATATTTTTCAGATATATGGAGGAATGGATTACCACTATGATTCAAATTAATAGTAATTTTACCGTTCTTTTCTTCCACAGAGAAAGTAAGACAAGTCCAAGAGAGATTAGAAGAGTTCATAGAAGCGCTAAACAAAGAGAAATAGTAGATAGTTGTATATTGTAGTTATAATATATGTATGTACTAGTACACATTGGGGATACACCTCGCCAATGCGGGTCGTGCGCCATATTGTTGAATTATATTTAACTAAACTGTCAATGTTAAAACAACTTGTAACGGAAAGGGTATGTTCGTACCATGGGCGGGGCTTCTTCGGATGATATCTAAGGATATTGGAGCCGAGGGTTGAAATAATTCCAAGAAATCGTGCCCTTGAAGACGCAGCGTAGGGAGGCCCCCAACAAGGTGGACCGATGAGCTGGTGAAGGTCGCGGGAAGACGATGCGGGCAGTGCAAGACTAGTCATTGTGAAAATCCTTGCTGGAGGACTTTGTCCAGCAGTAGTCCCTTCTCGTCACAAGTTGCATAAAGCGCTCTACATACCAAAGCCGGCCCGGCGGCATATGTCGGCAACATTTTAGGGCTAGGTTGGCGGTTTCAGTCATTGCAAGACGTAAGACTTTGCCGGCGGCATGTCGGCGGCTCGACATTAGAAACTTATTTGGCAGTTGAAATACTAGCTCGTCACTACAGCTGAAATGTCGTCGGGCAACTGAGCATTGCGTACGCTAGCCGCCGACAAGCGCAACAGCCGCGGTTGAAGGTTGCTGTCATGCTTCTTTTAACATAAGCCGCTGGGTTGCGTCGGCGGGCTGCGCCGCCGGACTTTGGTGTGTAGTGCGCTTTACATATACTTCAAATTTAGCTAAAAATAATGCGCTCAAAAAATTTGCTATTTGTTTTAAAATACTATTTGGTATTATGCTATGTACTATGCTATATACTTAGCCTTTTTCAAACTATGTTAGGAACAATTTTATCTAATTGAGTTCAGCCTAAATACCAGTACTTTACACAGAGGGACTGACTATCTGACCTCCATGACCCTGGTTACTGGGACAGACTGATTTGTCAGACTTTCATGCTTCTGAGAACCCGCATCGACTGTCGAAGTTCCAAGAATGGCAGCCGGAACCAACGGCTTTAATGATGTATAGATTGTCTATAAGACACATTATACAGACTGACCGCGTCAAGCTAAGCTTGACATGTGTGACTACCATGAGTTTCATTACGAAGACTCGTTCAACGATATCGAGCGCGTTTTAAGAACTCTCAACCAATGAGAGCGCCAAACGTGTTCGATGCGTATGATCGAATATTGTCATGAAAACTCACGGTCGAACCGTGAGCCTTTTATAACATAGCCCATGTAAAACTGTTGTTATAGATATAGAAACAGGACGAGATGACGAATGTTATGAAACCTTATTAGTTTATAACTCTGTAAAGTCGATCAAAACGTGCGTTTGCGCATAGCAGTAGGGTTGCAAAACGAGTATTCATTTTAAACTAAACTGGAGGAGACTTATGGCCAACAGTGGATGTCTTTCCGCTGAAATTATAGTGTACGATAATATATCTATTCAGGCACCATTTTTAATCTTCCGATAACACTTAAATTTTGAATGAAAATTGCGGAATTAAACTTGAGTGAAAAATCAACAAATGACTTCATCCGGTTTGGGCGAAGCTAAAGGGCATGTCAGACTTTTACTGACTAAAACACACCCGTATTCCTTCAGTTGCATTATAGGTTTCTTTTTCGAACTACCCGCGTCCTGAAAAATTGGCTTTTATTCTGATTTACTCTAAAATTGGAATGTATGATCGTTGTATTTTGTTTTTTACACTTTATACAGTTGGTAGTTTATTTATATCTTGTGTTATTTCAAGTCTTAATAGTCACTTCCAATCTGACCGTTCTTCTTATTTAATTTTTTGCGCTTACGTTAAGCAGTTAGGCTACTTAAAGTGATTTGATTATGTACTTTCTATTATAATTAATTAATGTACGATTCCCGAATTGAGCCTTTAGTAATGCATTAATATCAGTTTTCTAGTTATAATGTTAATATAGTTTTAAACTGCGGTGTAATTACGTAACATACCTACTATCAGTAGTAATGCGTTTCATTTTGACAGTTCAACATTGATTGCGTTATTTACGTTGTTGGGTAGACAAATGTTTCATACATATGAGGCAATGAAATAAAAGTATCCTTCAAAATGATTCAAATTTAGATTGAGTGTGTTGTGTCAGTAGTGAGCTGGCATAGTCTATGAATGTAATGTTACCAAATATCCAGAACTGACTTTTACTTTATTACAATCATATATTCATCTGTTTTTCTATGAATTTTCATTTTTTCACAATTTTTTGTTACTATTACTCTATACTTTCACGAACTGCTTTTATTTCTCAATTCCACTTCTCATCAAAACTTTAATGTACACTAACCACAGTCCACATTACTGATCATAATTATGAAATAATGTTAATTTTACATATATAGGCTTTTGTAATCATTTTGTTCTATTAAAACCACGTAACTATGATTTTGCGTTTATTATTTTAATATTTAATACCTTGTTTTAAAATGTAAGTTATATGGGTAATCCCACAAAAGTTAAGTATATTATTTTCTCAACGGCAACTCTTGCGCATATCGGCATTGGCGATGGGACTGCTACGTTGTATTATTTCGTTATTAACTTAAAACTGCTTGATCTAAGTTGTCTTTTAATAAAAATGTTAAGAAAATAAAATGAAGTTTTATTTGTAACCATTTATTTAGGTAACCAACAGCGATACAAAATATATTGTACAAAATATGAGTGTTACATTTTTTTTTATGGCCAATTATAGGTTTCTCTGTTAAACTGGGAAATATATTATAAAGCATGCGAACAGGCTAATGCCAAATAGATTCAATTAGAAATAAAACCTAAGGTTATACAATAAAATAAACTTAAAACAAATAAGGTTGGACATTGATAGCAAAAGATTAACTGCTTATAACTTGTCTGCGTCTCTCAGATTAATACCTTAGCTACAACGTACATACTGACGCAAATCCTGCATCGCACAAGCACCGTCCGGTGCCTATACAGGCGTCGGAACCGGACGGAAACCAGAGTCGGGCGCGACCACCGCCCACCGTCACAACACCACCTCACCAGCTACCGCGTCCCCACCCATTGCTAACCCCGCGGACGTGGACCAGGCGGCGGAGGACATCACTGCTTGCATTCAAAGCGCTTTTGAAACGGCAACGATCACGCAGCCGCAGCGAAAAGTGCTATTGCCGCCCCTGCCGGCGTCCATACGCTCCATGATCGCCCTGAAGATGCGCCTACGCAAGCAGTGGCAACAACTGAGATGTCCTACACTCAAGAAGCAGCCCAACTCTCTCGGAAAGCGATAAGGCCGAGCTAGTGGCACACAACGCCGCGGGCTGGGAGCAAAAGATCGAGGCCACAGCAGACAGTTGGCCGTCAGTACACGAGCTATGCCGAGAATTATCGAGTACCCTAGCCCTAATGTGACCGCTGCAGAGCAGCGACGGGGCGCTGAAATATTTATTTATTTAATCTTTCGCATATAAAATGTACAAAGGCGGACTTAATGCCTTAGGCATTCTCCACCAGTCAACCACAGGTGGTGAAGAGACAAGATGGTAGGTGCTTTAGTTTGAAAAAATTGTAAAGAAAGAAAAAAATAAAAAAGCTCTTAACACTATTTAAAAAAATACTTAAATAAGCTAAATATACATACATACTATTACCAAAATATCTAATATATAAAATTCTCGTGTCACGGTGTTCGGCTTTAAACTCCTCCGAAACGGCTCGACCGATTTTGATGAAATTTTTTGTGCTTAACCGGTATCTATGAGAATCGGCCAACATCTATTTTTCATCCCCCTAAATGTTAGGGGTAGTCCACCCCTAATTATTTTTTTTTATTTTTTAGACAAAATTTTTAATTTCTATTTTTTTATGATACAACATACAAAAATACATACAATCCCCAATTTTCACCCTTCTACGATCAACCCTTATTTTTTAATAGCCATTTTAGTAATTTAATCTATTATTTATATGGCAAAACAACGTTTGCCGGTCAGCTAGTATACTTATAATATATACATTTATACATACAAAACTAAAATTTGGGAGAGAGGTGTAGCAATAACTACCCTAATTGTTGCGAAAATAACTCTGCAATTTCCGCTTAAATGCAAACCGAGTGGCGGCCATCCTGATATAAAAAAAAACGCATTCCACAGAAGAATGGATTGAATATCAAATGAAGAGTGAACAAAGTCAGACGGGGGTGAAGGACAGAGTAAGAGGAGTACCTGGAGCGTCAGTTCCGCCCTAAGCCGCTATGCCGATAGCTCCTGAAAGGGAACCCGGTCTTCAGACCGGTGCAGTCAGATGCGTCATCCTCAGGATGAAGCAGAGGAAGGCCCCCGGTGCTGACGGTATCACTAACGCAGTGCTACGCCGCCGGCCCTACCGTACGGTGGAGGCGCTGACACGCCAGCGCTGCCACACGGGGTTTTATCCGGTCTCATGGAAGGAAAGGCGCGTCATCATGCTGCCTAATGCGTGGAAGGGGAAAGCTCCTGAAACCGGAGAGCTATCGGCCAATCACCCGTGCTGCTTACAGACTCCAAGGTATTCGAAGCACTCCTGTTGCGACATCTCCAATAGCACATCACACCACGCCAGGAGCAATTCGGGTTTCGGGCGGAACATAACACGACGCCCCAGTAGTCGAGAAGGAGTACTCGGTGGCAGTATTCCTCCACATGGAGAAGGCCTTCGACCGAGTATGGCAAGAGGGCTTGTTGTTCAAACTAGCCACGACGGATGCGCTCTGTCGCATTGTCAAGGTGGTCTCCTCATTCTTGTCCCACAGTTTCTCCCTAACCCGGTGCAGGCGGGTGTGCTGTCACGATACACGGACGAAGTCCCCACGACACAGGAAGTAACTACTACTCGCGCTGTATGCGGTCGACGCCGCGTACATTACTTCGTCGCTGAATGCAAAATACGCGGCCATCAAGATGCAGCGCGGTGGCCTAGTGGCTAAAACACCTGCCTCTCAAGTATGAGTGCGCGGGTTCGATTCCAAGTCAGGCAAGTACCAATGTAACTTTTCTAAAGTTATATGTACTTTCTGAGTATATATTGGACACCAATGACTGAAGGTGAAGGAAAACATCTTGAGGAAACCTGGACTTTAAGTCTGAAATCGCCAACCCGCATTGAGCAAGCGTGGTGATTACGCTCAATCCTTCTCTGTATGAGAGGAGACCTGTGCCCAGCGGTGGGACGGTAAAAGGTTGATGATGAAGATGCAGCGCACGCTCGAGCTCCTTTCCGACTGGTTGTCCAAGTGGCAGCTGTCGGTGAACGTATGTAAGACGCAGGCGATGGTCAAAGGATCAGCGCCCCTCTCGCCACCCTTGAAGCTAAGGAGCCGACGTCACGTAATAGTGACCCCCCTCAAATACCTGGGGGTCACCATAGACCGTCGGCCCATGATGGGGTCACGCGTCCGCTCGGTCGCTGCAAAAGGTAGGGTAGCCCGCATTTTACCCGGGCCAGTGCTCTCATCCCACATTCCGGAGCGCTGAAGTTGGGCATGTAAAAAACGTACATACGCCCGATAATGACGTACGCCGCCCCGGCTTGGTTCACCCTCACAAAGAGAGCCGGAAGTTACTCCGCACGCAGCAGAGCGTTACTTCCAAAATGTGTTCGAACTAAATAAATATTTCAGCTTGTACAAAGATCTCAATGTCTTTGTATTTACACATTTGTTCTTCGATCTCCTCTCTCAGTTTCTTGTTTATATCATATCGACGGTCTGCAAGTACATACACTGCCATACGACGCTGTATACCAACTCCTTCTGCCAGGATTCCTCGGAGGAAGGATGCAATCAACTTCTCTTTCGTACTGCCGTATGAGAAGTTATCGCGTAAGTAATCCGATAGAGCTCCGGTATACAGTTCTATAATAGAGTCGAAGTATGTGTTCACCAGTTCAGCTACCTCCTTCACTATATATCTTCCGAAGACGAAGCCCACAATCTCAACGCCTTCCGACTTCGTTTTCGTCGGGTCAGCGAATACTTCTGGCATCTGTTTTATACTCTGTCTCACAGCTTTGAAATACAACATTGTTAAATGTACCTTCGTGTACTTTTTGAAGTTTTCTTCTTTCGGCATAAAATTCTGCATCCAAGTTAAGATCCTCTCAATCACTAACAAACACGACGAGTATTTAATGTCGAAAAATGCAGCATTGTACAGTAAACTCTCTAACACTTGATCCAGTCTTTTGTCGAAATAAGATTCCTTTTCAATTCGCAGCGTGTCCAAGCGTGCTAAAAAACGATTTCCTATCTTCATGAATCTTCTTTCTACATCCTCTTCATTTGTGGAAAGCAGTAAGTACCTGACGAAAATAGAAGGGTAAGATATTGCCGGAATATTCTTATCAGTATTGTCGAGAATCTGCTCCAATATGTTTTCAATAGACTCATTGGTTCCGGGAAGCAGTTTTGACAGCTTATACAACTGATAGGTAGCATGTGTACGAGAGATTTCATTGATAGCAAGGTACAAAGTAGCGCAGTAGTCAGGTTTGATGGTAGACGGAATCAAGTCGGTGTTACAGAGTAGGCGACGGAGCGAATCTCGGGGTTTGAGGTCTACCCTAAAGAACAGAGGCTTCATGATATCCCATACTCCGGAGTCCGCAGAAGCTCCGTGACGACGGAAGTACTGCAGCGCAACATGCAATACTACCACGGGACGCAACTTTGCTGCTGATGCGAAGGTCTCGAGTAATAATCCCTTCGGTTCCGTAGATCGCATACTCAGTGCTAAAGCTACTCTTATCGTGCGCCTTCCAGTCGCTAACGCACGGATTGAGCCAGCTCTTTCTATTTCCCGACAACGCATTGCTCGCGTAGCGATAGCTTTCACGCCAGCCTTGCGCCAGCCCCATTCCGCCAAGTTTACGGCAGGCCAGACTCGGTGTGCGCAGGCTCTTAACGCCGCCGCAAAATTTACACCTTCTTTACCCGCTGCGTCAAACTCACTCAATTCCTTCTTAAAGTCCTGATACAAGAGACATGCCAAAGGTCGTGCTAACTGTATATTCTTAACTTTTTCATTCTGTTGTTGAGCTATCTTCTCTTTTAATGCATTTCTGAGATTTACCGTGAAATCATGTTTCTGGTCAAAATATATCGCTAGCTTCGACGTGAATCTGTCAAAGCTCGTCCGACGTTCAGCCAATATTTCGACAACTCGCTTGACTTCAAGGACAGATGGGTCATGACGGAGAGCATTTAATAGCGCCGCTTCATCTTTGCGGAAATCCATGTTATATCGCAGCAGCTCGCGGCGTGCAATCCTTAAATTATAAAGCTGCTCCAGTACATACCGTGCGTCGTTAGCGTTACGCAAAGCTAAGGCCGTGATTGCTTTTACTGCGGGTGAAGTTGGCTCAATTCGAATGCGGTATAGTTTTACAACATTTAGTAGATAACCGAGGCGCTCCGCGGCAATTGATGGTTCCACGTCTATAGCAGCCGCTGCCAACATGTTTTGAAGACCTTTAGCAACCCGCATTTGCTCGACCAGATTTAGTGAATACTCTGACAGCGATGAAAATTCTTTCAAAAACGCCTCGCGAATAGCTTGTTCGCAATCACCAGCTAACAACTGGCGAATGACGACTGAGTGCAAGCCCTCGATGCATGCGGCTTCGGGAGGTGAACCGTCGAGCCCAAGTCCGTGCCCAAAATCCAGAAAATGCTGCCAGACATCTGCAGGCAAGCGCCAGACTTTAGCGCGCTTGACCAGGCTGCGCAGTATGGAAGCGCGTGTGTGCGGTGGCTCATTACTGTGTCGCACAGCGAGATTCAACAGAGCGGACACCGCGTCAGTGCGTCCACCAGTCTTGCTGACCAAAACAAGAAAGATGTCACGGCGCCTGTCCGCAGAACCTGTAGCACCCAATCGCTGACCCAATTCGTACAACGCGCGTCCAAAACCAATAAAACGAAACTCATCGAACAATTTGTCTAAATCGGTTTTCATTCGTATCATGCAATCATCCAAAATCGCACATCTCGCTGAACGTTTCATACATAATTTATGCATTTGATGCCCACCATTCCTGCACACAGACGTGAAATCCTGGTCATCGAAGACATGTGGACCGGTATCAGACTTCGTTGGTGGAGCGGGTATCTCATACGGCCATTTATCTTCGCAGTCACCAACGTCCTTATCAACAAACACTCGTTTCTTAAACGCGGCTCTTTTGTCGGGGCTGAGTCTCTTTATGAATGGCTCCACGGTTTTGTACTTAAACCAATGCTGCAAATAGCTTGCTCGTGCTAGCTTTAGTACTACTTCCTGACACTCTTCGACACTGAGCCGAGCAGCAAGAGTAGGGATGTGTAACAAATACGCAACGTACAGTTCCAACTTATTTATGAATCTAGTTTTATGGCAGCGTAGAATGTAGTCTGTTGCCAAAGGACTCAATCTACTAAATCGAATAACATCAAAATACTTTTCCGTAATGTCAAAGAATACTTCTGCATCTGATTTCAGCACACATGTCACGCTCCTGTAGTAGTCCTCATCTCGTGCGAGATAGCGCGTTTTCACATCTTCATCCGTCGCCAACGAGTCGAAATATATTTTGGCGACTCTGGGACATTTCTCGCACAACACTTTTAATGTATGAGAAGATAATTTAGTTAATATTTTAGGAGCCTCTGCCAGAATGAACTGATGACTGCAGTGATTAAGAAACTTTATGGCAAACTCAAATGAACTCTCTTTGTAATGCTGATAGAACTCCTGGCACATTGCTGGATCTCGTAGATTGATGTAAAGCCAGTGTTTCATTTTGCTTACTGCTGGCGTGATCATTTCTGGGAAGAGAACATCTTCTAAATATTTAGGGTTAATAATGTCACGGCGGTCTAACAGCCATGTTGATTTCAGGGCTCTGCTTACGTATAACATGTCGTCATCTTTTAAATTATGTATTATGTAGTCTACGTGATTGAGTTCTATAGCGAGATCTATTTTAAAGAGGCGATCGACTGGAGACTTTTCGGGCAAGACTTCAACATCCTGTATCGTAGCTCCACTTTCCTTCGCCTCACGCACCAGGGAGTTGAAATATCGATGCCGCTGGCCCAGGTTGTCTCCCAACAACGATAATGGTGGATACAGCGCCATCTATAAGGAAATTTTTCATTTTTTATTTTTATATTTGGGACAAAAAACAGTTTATAACAATGTATAATAATATCGGTTTCAAAAGAAATAAGGAATGAACGGATTAAAATGTGCAGATTCAATTTTTAGACACCAATTAGATCATACCATAACAACACCAAGAAGTATCATCATTAAGGATGTCAACAGCCATTTTTCTAAATTTCTTCTGATTACAGGCTAGTGTAGACTAGTCCTAGGAATACGTCTACACTTATGCTTACGCAATCGAACAGAATACCCAATGCAGAACCATTGCGTGCCCGCCTGTGACAGCCATATTTCATTTAATTTTTACGACGCTTATGTTGTGTACGATGTCTGACTAAAATTGAGTATATGGACCTGATATTACGGACGACAGCAGGTCAAGCTATCAGAAGCTATCAAATATTTTCAATCAATCTTGAGCCTTAATACTTTAACGATAAAATTGAAAATATGTATAATAAAGAAATTTGACAGATAGTAGGTATGTAGAAGTTTGATGTGCTGTCGTCAGTATATTGTTCCAGAATACTTCTGCGTGTCCCATAATAAACTTTTATAACATAAATTTTTATAGTAAGAACTTACAATTTGGAATATAGACAACTTTTTTTATAAGATTATTAACTAGTGCTTTTGCCAATCCTGCTATATTAAATTGGATTTTTTCATTGTTATTCTTCTCCTGACTGGACGAAAGAATTTCTGTTATATTGTACATTATGTCATTATCGATATTTTCTTCAATGATCCACAAATACCACTTCAGGTCAGATTTCTCGCATTATAATCACAAATAACAAATTCAAAGAAATCCATACTAATATTATGGATACGAAAGTAACTCCGTGTTACGCTTTCCGCTTTCCCGCTTAAACCTCTCAACAGATTTTGATGAAATTTGACAAAGACAATCTTTAGGTGATTATTTAGATGATGATGATGATGAAGTCGCTAAAGCTAGTTATACAATAAAAAGGCATGTCTAATTTTAAGAAAAAAAGAAACAATGTGCAGTTGTCAGGACTGGTTATCTCTTTGTTGCCAAGTCTTGTTTTTTATTTAATTTTATATTTAGAATTGCATCTGTTTTTATTTTAAACTGTTCTAACAAACAGAAGCAACAAGAATAATGTACCCAAATTGTTATAACAGTATCTTGATTTAAAAGATTGCCATTGGGGTTTTTTTGTTTTTCTTAGTAGAGATCTAAGTATTGGGTTGGGCGGATATCTTCAACCTTCTGGCTGACTCACCAACTATTTAAATATAAATATCATGCCTCTAAAAGACTTAATTTAAATAAGGGATTCAAGTTTGAGCTCTTTATTTTTTTTTTTTTTTAATATTCTTTAGAAGGACTTTTTCACAAAAAAAAAAAACATTTAAGCCCACAAACACTACTAGTTGAGTGGATAAATGTAGAGAGAATCGGTGGATAAATATTTACTAATAAATGTAGAGTTTGTAACCTAGGAGCTGAGTAACATTTTAACTGCTGTGATGTTTCATTTGTATAGCTGAGATTGAAGTTGATTTTCTACAATTACAAGAAAAAAGATGTTTTTATCTTGTTAGGTATATTATTATTTCCTTTATTTTATTTTATACAATACATATAAATTACATTTTTATATATTAACATATTAAAACATTTAAGAATATAAAAAAGAAACTAGCGTTCCGCCCGCTCCTTCGCCCGCCTGAAATTCGGTTATGTTATATCGCGCTTGTTAGATTTCCTTCGGGAATATCAAAATTTTCTCCCTAATATTTAATCCGGACTTCTAACTTTACGTCTACAAAGTTTTTGGTTATCCCGTGGTTTCACCCGCGCAAGTTTTGATGAAAGTTCGGGATGAAAACTATCCTATGTGTTATTCCTGCTGATTATAAACTATCTGTGTACCAAATGTCATCTAAATCCGATCAGTAGTTTAGGCGTGTAAGCGAAACAAACAAACTCACTTTCGCATTTATAATATCAGTAAGGATTAATTTAACTGCTATATCCAAGTTATATCTTAATAAAAGGCTAAAAAAATAAAAGCGATTTTTTTTGGTAAACTTTTATTAAACATTAATTAATAATACAAAGTTTGTTAGAAATAACAGAATTAAAAGAATATCAGTGAATAAAATAAATATATGTTCCACTATCCTAGTATATACTATATTTTATAGAAAATATGTGGTCTTCTAGACGTAACAATTATATTTTCTTTGTAGATCCACCGTTTAAGATTCTCTATAACTTTTAAATAAAAATATAATCCTCTTGCCTGTGAATGTAATATCATCGGCTCAGCAAAGAAGAGTATTTAAATAGTGTCAAGAGATACAGCTTTGTCCTATGACATGTGAAGAAAATATGTTCTTACATGTTAATGTGTGATATAAAAGATCATTTATGATAAGCTCTAGGTAAGTGTGTTAATTTCAATTTTATCTCAAACCGCCATCATCAAACGAAAAAAAAACTTCTGGAAATTGCAACCGACTTTAGTACTTTTTTAAATGTTAAGTGGAAACTTGAACGTATTATAAAATGTAAAATACGAAAACAAAGTAAAATACAGAAACATGCTTAAACTAAATAAATATTTCAGAATGTACAAAGTTCGCAATTTCTTTGTATTTACACATTTGTTCTTCGATCTCCTCTCTCAGTTTCTTGTTTATATCGTATCGACGGTCTGCAAGTACATACACTGCCATACGACGCTGTATACCAACTCCTTCTGCCAGGATTCCTCGGAGGAAGGATGCAATCAACTTCTCTTTCGTACTGCCGTATGACAAGTTATCGCGTAAGTAATCCGATAGAGCTCCGGTATACAGTTCTATAATAGAGTCGAAGTATGTGTTCACCAGTTCAGCTACCTCCTTCACTATATATCTTCCGAAGACGAAGCCCACAGGCTCTACACCCTCCGATTTTGTTTTCTTCGGGTCAGAGAATACTTCTGGCATCTGTTTTATACTCTGTCTAATAGCTTTGAAATACAACATTGTTAAATGTACCTTCGTGTACTTTTTGAAGTTTTCTTCTTTCGGCATAAACTTCTGCATCCAGGTTAAGATCCTCTCAATCACTAACAAACACGAAGAGTATTTAATGTCGAAAAATGCAGCATTGTACAGTAAACTCTCTAACACTTGATCCAGTCTTTTGTCGAAATAAGATTCCTTTTCAATTCGCAGCGTGTCCAAACGTGCTAAAAACCGATTGCCTATCTTCATGAATCTTCTTTCTACATCCTCTTCATTTGTGGAAAGCAGTAAGTACCTGACGAAAATAGAAGGGTAAGATATCGCCGGAATATCCTTATCGGTATTGTCGAGGATCTGCTCCAATATGTTTTCAATAGACTCATTCATTCTGGGAAGAAGTTTTGACAGTTCACACAACGCGTCGGTAGCATATGTACAGGAGAATTCGTTGATAGCAAGATACAAGGTAGCGCAGTAGTCAGGTTTGATGGTAGATGGAATCCAATCGGTGTTACAGAGTAGGCGACGGAGCGAATCGCGGGGTTTGAGGTCTACACTAAAGAACAGAGGCTTTACGATATCCCATACTCCGGGGTCCGCAGTAGCGCCGTGACGACGGAAGTACGGTAGCGCAACATGCAATGCTACCACGGGATGCAACTTCGCTGCTGATGCGAAAGTCTCGAGTAATAAAACCTTCGGTTCCGTAGATCGCATACTCAGTGCTAAGGCTACTCTTATCGTGCGCCTTTCAGCCGTTAACGCACTGATTGAGCTAGCTCTTTCCATTTCCCGACAACGCATTGCTCGCGTAGCGATAGCTTTCACGCCAGCCTTGCGCCAGCCCCATTCCGCCAAGTTTACGGCAGGCCAGACTCGGTGTGCGCAGGCTCTTAACGCCGCCGCAAAATTTACACCTTCTTTACCGGCCGCGTCCAACTCATTCAATTCTTTCTTAAAGTCTTGGTACAAGAGACATGCCAAAGGTCGTGCTAACTTTACATTCTTAACTTTTTCATTCTGTTGTTGAGCTATCTTCTCTTTTAATGCACTTCTTAGATTTACCGTGAAATCATGTTTCTGATCAAAATATACCACTAGCTTCGACGTGAATCTGTCAAAGCTTGTCCGACGTTCAGCCAAGATTTCGACAACTCGCTTGACGTTAAGGACAGATGGATCATGACGGAGAGCATTCAATAGTGCCGCTTCATCTTTGCGGAAATCCATGTTAAGTCGCAGCAGCTCGCGGCGTGCAATCCTTAAAGTATAAAGTTGTTCCAGTACAGATCGTGCCACGTCAGCGTCACGCAAAGCCAAGGCCGAGATTGCCTTCACTTCAGGTGAAGTGGGTTCGACGCGAATGCGGTATAATCTTACAACATTTAGGAGATAACCGAGGCGCTCAGCAGCGACTTCTGGCTCTACGTCTGTTGCAGCTTCTGCCAACAAGCTTTGAAGACCTTTAGCAATTCGCACTCGCTCGTCCACATTCAGTGAGTACTCTGACAGCAATGAAAATTCTTTCAAAAATGCACCGCGGACAGCTTGTTCGCAATCGCCAGCTAACAACTGGCGAATGACGACTGAGTGCAAGCCCTCGATGCATGCGGCTTCGGAAGGTGAGCCGTCGAGCCCAAGCCCGTGCCCAAAATCCAGAAACTGCTGCCAGACATCTGCAGGCAAGCGCCAGACTTTAGCGCGCTTGACCAGGCTGCGCAGTATGGAAGCGCGTGTGTGCGGTGGCTCATTACTATGTCGCACAGCGAGATTCAACAGAGCGGACACCGCGTCAGTGCGTCCACCAGTCTTGCTGACCAAAACAAGGAAGATGTCACGGCGCCTGTCCGCGGAACCTGTAGCACCCAATCGCTGACCCAATTCGTGCAACGCACGTTCAAAACCAATAAAACGAAACTCATCGAACAATTTGTCTAAATCGGTTTTCATTCGATTCATGCATTTTAGCATGCAATCATCCTGCATATCAAAAGCTGCCTCACAACGTTGCATATATGGCATACACATACCAAATCTTTCATACGAGTACATTTCATAGGTATCATTCAAGCAAGACGTAAAATCTTGGTCATCGAAGACATGTGGACCTGTATCGGACTCCGTTGGAGGAGCGGGTATCTCGTACGGCCATATATCTTGATAGTCACCAACGTCCTTATCAACAAACACTCGTTTCTTAAACGCCGCTCTTTTATCGGAACCTAGTCTCTTTATGAATGGCTCCACGGCTTTATAGTCAAACCAATGCTGCAAGTACCTTGCTCGTGCTAGCTTTAGTACTACTTCCTGACACTCTTCGACACCGAGGCGAGCAGCAAGTGTAGGGATGTGTAGCAAATACGCAACGTACAGCTCCAACTTATTTGTGAATCTAGTTTTATGGCAGCGCAGGATGTAGTCTGTTGCCAAAGGACTCAATCTGTTAAACCTATTCATATGGAAATACTTTTCCGTGATGTTAAGAAACACATCTGCATCTGATTTCAGCACACATTTCACGCTCTTGTAGTAGTCCTCATCTCGTTCGAGATAGCGCGTTTTCACATCTTCATCCGTCGTCAACGAGTCGAAATAAATTTTGGCGACTCTGGGACATTTCTCGCACAGCACTTTTAATGTATGAGAAGATAATTTAGTTAATATATTAGGGGACTCAGCCAGAATGAAATCGGAACTGCAGTGACTTAGAAACTTTATGGCAAACTCAAATGAGTGCTCTTTGTAGTGCTGATAGAACTCCTGGCACATTGCTGGATCTCGTAGATTGATGTAAAGCCAGTGTTTCATTTTGGTAACTGCTGTTGTAATCATTTCTGGGAAGAGAACACCTTCTAAATATTTAGGGTTAATAATGTCACGGCGCTCTAACAACCATGTTGATTTCAGGGCTCTGCTTACGTACAACATGTCGTCATCTTTTAAATTATGAATTACGTAGTCTACGTGATTGAGTTCTATGGCGAGGTCTATTTTAAAAAGGCGATCGACTGGAGACTCTTCGGGCAAGGCTTCGACATCCTGGATCGTAGCTCCACTTTTCTTCGCCTCACGTACTATGGAATTGAGGTATCGATGACGTTCACCTAGGTTGTCTCCCACCAATGTTAGTGGTGGTAATAGCGGCATCTGTGAGGAAACATCACTATTTTACATAAACAATTAAAAAACTAAGCCAACTACCTACAGAAAAATACACAATATAACATAAAATAAAAGTAAGTAGCTACCTACATACCTAACTTTTTTTTAAATTTAAATGTGTATGGAGCTGCCATACATACTTCAAGATTATTCTGCCCATGTTATCTAAAATGCACTACAGAAGCAGAGGGGATTTACAATAGTTGAATTTGAGGAAGAGCTGAAATTTTATCAACAGCGTAAGTGGCATCAAGAGAAATGAATCGCCTCTAAAATAAAAAGCACCTGGATTCAATCATAACATTGAAAAAATATCAAACTAATGTCATCTAGAAAAACAAAACTTAGTTATTTCGACAATGCTTATAAATCGACGGGTCCCAAGAACAAAGTCCTATCTACAAAATTGAATTTGTATTGTAGTTGAATTTGAGAATGAGCTGAAATTTTATCAACAGCTTAAGTGGCATCAAGAGAAATGAATCGCCTCTAAAGTAAAAAGCACCTGGATTAAATCATAACATTGAAAAAATATCAAACTAATGTCATCTAGAAAAACAAAACTTAGTTATTTCGACAATGTTTGTAAATCGATGGGTCCCAAGAACAGTCCTATCTACAAAATTGTCTAGTTGCAGTGCGAAGCAATAAAGTTACGCGAATCTATTAAGTTAAAAAATAAACAAAATTAATAGAAAATTATGGTGAAAGAAAATACCCTTTACCATCATTATCTTTTTTTTTTGCATTTTAATAGATTCGCGCAACTTTATTGCTTCGCATTGCAACAAGACAATATTGAAGATAGGACTTTGTTCTTGGGACCCATCGAAATGGTGTAAGTAATTAGAATTGACTGTTTTCCTAAACTGTCAAAATATCATAGATATGCCTAATGACCAAACTAGGGAAACCTCCAAACTAATCCTAGTTCTTAAACACAAATATGTAAATTAAACAGTCAATGCATCTCCAGGAAAGAAATAATTATTTTAACTGGTAGTAAGGATATTACTAAAACATCAAACTTAATAAAAATGTCTATCAAACTTATTTATTTTATTTAATAAAATTCAATTGTATGTATGGACGGATAACATCAGATCAAGCTGAAACTGTCAAATATTCTCAATCAACCTTGAGCCTTTTTTCTTGAACTTTTCTCTAAAGGATTACTTTAGAGAAAAGTTGAAAATCTAATAAAGAAATCTGGCAGATTGTAGAATCTGCCAGATTTCTTTATTTCTACTACTAGCTTGATGTGCTCTTGTATGTACAATAATGTCAAAAATTAATCAGGTTAAGCTAGTAAATTTATGCCTATAGTGCGTTTCATCTAATAGTTCCTTTGCCGTCATGTTGGCATTCATTTTTTGTCACTATCGTAAACAAGGTAGACGCACTCTGCGTCTCTCTCCCTCTTACACTAAGTTGTATTAGTGCTAACATGACGGCAAGGGAACTGTTAGATGAAACGCACTATACCAGTAGATTTGTAATCATTATATTATTTTCTTCATTCACTAATTTTACACATTAGCACAAAAAAGGCTTGCAAGCAGTAACTGGATGCCTCTATGCAAGAGCAGTAGACCAATTTTTATAAAGCTAAAGTTTTTATGCAAGAGCAGTAGACCAATTTTTATAAAGCTAAAGTTTTAAGTCCATCTTCTACTTACATCTTAAGAATAACCATATTTGTGAGAAAAAACCATCACAATCTTCTCCATTGTATCCAAAAACAATAGGGTTTCAAAAAAGGATTTGGTTGGGGCAAAATTAAATAATCTAGTTTAAAATAATACTTTCCCCTACAGAAATAGCTACCTTACATCAAAGCCTCACATAAAAGTTGGCTTTTCCAAAATATTTTTTTGATAAAGGTATTTTTTTATATACTTTAAGAATTATATCAAATTGGCTGTATGTTATTGTAGTTTTTTTTTTCATTGTATTTTAGAATACCTAACTTTCATAGTATAAAGGTTAAATTTTTTGAATTATTAGAATATACCCATGTAAATTTAAGTTACAAAAAATATTTGTAGGTATGCAGCTATTAGCTGAACTTGGCTTTGTGCGCATGAGTTGAACTTGTCCAATATAAATATCAAGCATCTTTGTGCCATATTCAATTACTATCTTTCTCTGGTGCACAAAGTGCGGGGCAGCGCCAGCACTGTACTCGCTATGATTGCCAAGAGACTGCATTTCTTTATATCCAGCAATGCTGAGGCAGACATATTGCTGCCATATGAAGTTGTTGTGTTTGTTATTTGTATTTTAGTTTAAAAGTTTTTGTTTTTATATTTTCTTGTTTGTTTTTACAATTTTGACTAGTGTAAAACCTATGGATATTTTTCCGAAATAAATGGGTTTGATTTGATTTGCCCTATGAGGTACCTAGTTATGTTAAAACGAGAGGTCATAACTGATATAATCAATATATAGTGATCATTTGATGAGAAACGTACATATTGAAAAAACAACAATAAATAAATAATTGTAGGTCTACCAGTTATGTATACAATCCATACCTTTTGGTTTGTGATCCAATTATCCAGTCAGTAGGTACCTAAATGAGTTGTAATTATTTTGAGCGTACTGTAGCTACTGTATTATCGAACAAATAAAAATAACAAATTAAATTACACCAACATATTCACTTCGTGGCTTTGTAAATATTCGCAATTTCGCATTAATATTATGGAATAGGGATGTTAAAAAGTAATCGATTTAAAATAATAATCGATTGATTATTATTTTTGTATAAATAAACGATTTTTCAGAATCATATTAATCGATTAAATAAATCACGTCTTTAAATCGATTTTTATAAATAGCACCATCTATGCGCCGAATGAAAAAACTCGAAGTAAGTTCATTATTACTTACAAGTTGTATGTATGCGTGTAAAGTATTTTCAGTGTGTGAGATCCAGAGTTGTTCAAAACGGCTATAAAACAATAGCACGCTATAGACTATATGCTATTAAATTCTAACGCGCTATTAAATGCGCTATGTTATAGCGCGCTATAAATAAGAAAGCACGTGGGCGTCCAGCAGGCGCGATTATTATTGCAACACGCTAAATTTCGTAGCGCGTTACATTACATATCGTGCTTCGTTACACAGACCGCATGCTATAATGGAATGTAAAAAAGCAATATAAAAGATATCAATGAATTCTCCTTCATACTTTTCAGGCTTAGGACTGTCTATAATTGGTACTTAAAGGTTATTCTAACATTAATTTTAATAAATCGTAAATCAATTATAGGCGTATTTAAATAATCGTCACTAGTTCGTTTTGCAACAGAATTTTATACTAGTATCTACACACTAACAATACCTTTGCACATACAAAAAAATCGTCACTAGTTCGTTTGGCCATGCAACAAAATTTTATAATAATATTTACACAATAACAA
Organism: Sesamia inferens; assembly: GCA_037179545.1. Taxonomy (NCBI): domain Eukaryota; kingdom Metazoa; phylum Arthropoda; class Insecta; order Lepidoptera; family Noctuidae; genus Sesamia; species Sesamia inferens. The sequence continues at coordinate 1,632,558 of CM073949.1, read as the reverse complement.
GAAAGATCGCGCGCGACGAAAATAGCGTGCTGGGACAACAAGCATACAATAGTCCACAGCGCTCGCGCGATGACTGACTGCCTGCTAAGCGCCGTCGCGCGCTGTGCGATTTATTCGATCAATTTCATCATAGCGTGAATAGCGTCGTAACGTCCACCTACATAGCGTGCGCTATGCGCTATGAGGAAATAGCGTGCTATTGAATGGCGCTATGCGCTATATTAACCATCTCTAGTGAGATCTCATATATTATTAAGTGAAGATAGCAGGCTGAAGACACTTGAAGACAGCAGCAGCGGGGACGTTGTTAGTGACGCAGCGGACGATTAAAATACTTTTTAACGAAGAATATTTGGAATCAGATGATGAAAGCAATTATTATGTTTTGGAATAGTTTTCATTGGTAAAAACACGTTAATTAAAAATATAGTAATAAATATGTATGATTTTTGTTTTTGTAATTAAACACCAGAGACCATAGATTTGTGTTTTCATTAAAACCAATTTTGCTTATTAAAACAAAAAAATGTACTGAAAATTATCGATGTTTCTTAAAACATCGATAATCGAAAATTATCGATGTTTTTTTTTTTATTAATTATAAACTAGCACTTGACCGCAATCCCGCCTGATGGTAAGCAGTGATGCGATCGTTGATGGTAAAGCTCGCTAGTTTATTAAGAGCCTATTCGCTCAGAAAAACTGAGCGAATAGGAAGGAAGACGGCAGTTGAGCGAGGTGATGCAATGTTAAACCCAACAAGACGACCAACGATCGTTCGTGTTTCTTAAAACATCTATAATTTCTATCAATTTATTTATATCTCACAACCCTAGAAATGTCAGTTTGACATACGTCGCAGAGATCATGCTCTAATTTACAAACAGGGGAAACTGGGAAAGACGTTGGCAGAATCATCGGTTATCGATGGAGCCATACCACAAAAAAAAAGCTGAGTGTCACGCTCGTTTTTCATTAAACTCTTAAAATTATTTATAGTGTTGTTTACTAAATAAAAGTGCGTGATTTATGTAGTAAAAAGTGCATTTAGTACTTCGCAGTATAGTGGCCATATCATGACTTTGCCCCAAACCTCACTCGTAAGACGGATCACGCGACCGTCTTTTTCGACATGAATAATTCATAATTACGTGACATTGGCTAAATGCACAAACTGTGCGAAGCCAAAAAATAAAGAAAAATAAAATAAATAAATAAAGAAAGAAATTCAGAACTTCGTTGACGTGATTTAGCTTTATTTTTAGCTTTTGTTCCTTTCAGGAGTTTTGACAGGAAAACTAAGATGAGTGTCACGCGCATTTTTCATTGGACTTTTAAAATTATTTATAGTGTTGTAGCGGTACCTACAAACAAACGCCACAAAATGAACGACACGTCATACTGACGTCACACGAATTCTACATCTCGCAATCAGAGTTTACCGTGCAATTCGCATACATACAACTTGCCAATTTCAACCATTGGGCAAGTGCCCGCCAGACATAACACCCGTCTGGTTGGAGGATCCTCCCTTTTCTATGGAGGATGAGTGAGCTTTACTCCCTGTTCCTCATGCCTCCACAGTGTCGTTTACTAAATAAAAGCGCGTGATTTATGTAGTAAAAAGTGCATTCAGTAAATAATTCATAAAGAACATTGAAATATCGTAGCATAGTGGCCACATCATGACATAGCATTAAATCTCCTAGTAGTCGGCAAACGCGGCCGTTTTTTAACTGTCATTGGCGATATCCGCCATTACTGTGAAATGTTCTATAATTTGTTACACATGTTATTGGAAAAATTGTGGTGTCTAACCACAGAGGCCATTGAAGAGTTGAAGTAGTATTCACTCTTAAGAAAAGAAAAGAAAGAAAGACGTGATTTAACTGACAGCTGTCGAAAATATAGGTATTTTTACAAACTATATACTTCAAGTCTGGCTGACACCTGCTTGCACCACCTTGCATTATTTTGGAGTGATTCATATATTGTTATAGTCTTTGAAGTGATTTGACCAAAAGATATAAGTATAATATAAAATAGGGTAAATTTGACTCTCCCGACACCTTCCCCAAATGTGACTCATTAAAAAAAATAGGTACCTACCTACTCTGTGCTTATGCTCACGAATTATATGGAAATCAACAAATGTTTGGGTGACCAGTGAATGGAAACAAAGAATTGATAATAAATATTGTATTTTTACAATCACCAAGTACCTACTATAAAAAACCTACGGTATTTCTATACTCTATAGTATCTGCCGTCTAGAAACGGAACATTCCTAAAATAATGACGTTTCTTGATAAACAAAGTTTATTACAGTTTTGGCGGGAAAATTAAGCTGAGTGGCACGCTCATATCGAAATTGACACAGAAACTGAAATTAAAACTTTGGCATGTTATTGCTTTGCAGCATGCAAGATCTTCATTTACAGTTGTGTACCTAATTTAAGTTCTGTGAAAGTTCTAAACAATTCCATGCGATCTTGAATCAATGCATGAGCTTCTGCGATACTAAATCGATAGCAAAATTATACACCAGGGGCGGTCCGCCCCAGGTGTATATATGTGCCCGAGCCCGACTGTGACTATCAGTTATAGTTCTTTTTACCTATAAAAATCGTAAATCTGTGGCAGAGAGCATAACCGCCACTAATAAAATGATCTAGGTACTTACAATATCGTACCACGAGCATAATAAATTCATATTTAAAAACAAAACAATGTGCACACTGTCAATCGATTAGGGATTTCCCCAAATTTTTTTTTTATATATATATAAATATTATTATATACACGCTAGGGTGTCACCATTGTGTGGATCACCCTGAGGACACGGTGGAGCATACGGTAGAGGTCTGCCCGGCTTGGGTAGAGCACCACCGTGTCCTCGTAGCGGCGATCGGCGGCGATCTCTCGCGTCCGACCTTGGTCCAGGCCATGGTCCGGAGCGAGAATGCATGGCAGGCCGTCACCTCCTTCTGCGAAGCAGTGATGCTGGCAAAGGAGGAGGCGGAGCGCGTGAGGCAACGGGAACCCCAGCGACCTCACGCCACTAGCCGCCGCAGTAGACGCCCTGGTCGGGAGACGACACCTAACTCCCAGCCACCGTAGGCGCGGGCCTGCGGGCGGTGAGCAGGGGGCAGCTCGCCGCCCGGTAAGGACCAGGCCCAAGTCGACGGCGCGTCGTGTTTCACGCGCGCCTCAAGAGATGTCAGCACATCGTGACGGGGTCCACGACGAAGACCGATGCCTCCTGGGTCAGGGTTGCGGGTTGGTTAAACAAGAAACCGTGGCCCTGGCCGTCGCACAGGCAAGTGAAGAAACACGGTTGGGTTTTAGTCAGTAAAAGTCGGACACGCCCTTCCGCTCCGCCCAGAGCGGGGGAAGTCATTTGATGATTTCCCATCCCAAAAAAAAGGGTCCTCCAATAAAGGTAATTTCATAGAACTAGTTAAACTGCTGTCAAAGTATGATACTGTACTCAAAGAACATATATTGTATTTGGATCAGGAAAAATCACCTTTTTTTTCCAGGGTGGAAATCCTCATAGGATGTCCCTGTCGCCCTGGGGTGGGCGACGGGGGATCTTCCTTCTGCGACAACACGTCCTCGCAGAAGGACACCACTGCGTCCCACGACTCTGCGCTACCGACCATCTTCCGCACTACTGCCGGCAGCGTCAGGTCGCCTCCTTCATTTGTGAGGACACGGCGCTGCTCCTCCCAAGCTACACACTCGGCGAGCGTGTGCTGCGCCGTGTCCTCCCCAGGAAAAATCACCATTTATCGCCAGAAATCATATCGCAAGAAACAAAATGAGTTCATAAATGTTTTAGCTGATCACGTAATATGTCAACGAAATTAAATCAGCCAAATATTTCGGAATCATGTTTGATAGCACACCTGACGTTAAACGCAAATGTCTGAAGTAATTCTTTATGTACAAATTATTAATAGAAAAGTAGAAGTCAAAGAAGTATTTTTAGGGTTTTTCCCCTTACATGAAAAAAAAGCAGCTGATTTAAGCCCTGAAATACTAAAGAAGTTTAAAAACGATGGCTTAGATATTATGATGTGTCGTTCTCAAGGTTATGATAATGCTGCAGTTATGCGTGGTACACACGGGGAGTGCAAGCAAAAAAAGGAAAAAAAAATACGTGTGTGCTTATGACCACACGACTGAAGTGAAACTTCTTTCGCTCCATCTGTATGTATATATACACCATGACTTTTTATTCGTCTTACAAAAGCAGTCCACATCATGTATCCAATGACTAGTTAACGTTCATAAAATAAAAATAGATATTTATGAAATTTCATTAATTTAAAAACAAAAATTATGTTCATTATTATCACGTGGTTAAAAATAATAAAAACATCCTGTCGCGAGCGCAGGTATCAATGGAGTGGCTCGCGGGCGAGGCGCAGGGCGCGGTGTCTTTGTCAGAGTTCATTCAACTAGCGCAAGATAGGTTTCTTACTGTCAGTGCGTAGGTCAGTTGTAAATTAAAATCCACTTAATTCCAATTCTCCATTCATAGGGCTTAGGACCGTCAAAAACACTTTTCGTATTAAAACCGAATCAAAGTGATTGAAACGGTACTACACAAAATCCATCGTTAATTAACAAACTTTTTCAGTTGTTTATCTACTATGACGTGCAAGTGAAATATTTGTTTGCAAACTAAGTATCAAGCGACTGATAGTTGAGAGGCGCGGGCGGGGTGAAGGGTGTACCGAGACGAGTGTTACGTCCCGTCATCAAGTAACATCGGGACCTCCCGTTATCGCGTCACCGGGCCCCATTAATGTATCCGATAAGGACTTAGTGACCGCCTTGCGTCGTCGTCGGCATTTGTTAATCTGCGTACGACTCGTATTTTGTTTACATTATGTTATTATTTCGGAGTAATGATATTTAAGCTTTTGTTATTTGGCAGATGATTAATAAACATGGGGCCCAGCTTTTAGTTCATGTTATTCAATTATTCCGTTTTGTGAGAGTGCCCAATACAGACGCTGTTTTAACACTTCGTCTCTTTATTTTGCCACCCTGACCCACCTTCTTTTACACTTCATACTTATGTTTCCAAGGTAGTGTGTATGTTTACAAGGTAGCTTTAGGTAAGAATCATACGGCCGATTTCAATAACTTCAATCAATTTGTCGTTGTAATTTAGACGAAATTCCACCAAAATTGTTCACGCACATTTTGTTCGCAATTGTGTACCTACACGTCGACGCGAGTCTACAGCTATGACTTGTGTTCACGCACAAAGGCAGTATCAATTTTCACAAACATTTTAAAAATGTTCGTAACTTCGCACTGTTTACTAGAACGAGTACATTGCCGGGCACCTGTGTTTCTGGCGTATTTAAAGAATGGGAATTAACTGAATTATTTACACTAATTACTAATTTGGTATTTACAAATGATCACTTTTTATTTACATGGATAAGCAGTCTTTACCTGTATTGCAGCAACTGTTCAAATTGCCTACCGTTTTGTTCGATGCACAAAGAGGCACGTTTTTGAATATTGTCTTTTAATTTATTTAAAGTCACTCTGTCTTGTTTCACTGTATCAAAAACAGCAATTATTTGCTGTTTTAATTGTTTTACACTGTGTGCTTCTTCGGTGTACACTAGTCTTTTTACTTCAGACCACAAAAAGAAAAGTCTAATTGTGTCAAATCCGGGCTGCGAGGTGGCCACGCCACGGGACCACCTCGCCCGATCCACCTGTCACCAAACTCGCGGTTTTAGATACTTTCGCACTGAACGATAATCTTAAACAGCTGACTGCACTAGGTAGGTACTCTACTCACGTACTAGCGATCGCGAATAACACGTGATTCCCGGTCGCCCGCGCACAATGTTTCGCTTCCGGGGTTAGAACGCAAACTGAGCTGAGCCCACCTTGGCTTACGTTATTTTGTCTCAGAAAATGATGAATGAAATGAATTGACCAATAGATTTGGGTATTTTGTCCGTTTGATACGTAAACATTATTAACAGGATGTTTCGTATTTCTGATGTATTATTTATTTTTCGCTATACCTATTATCTTAATTAAAGGTACAAAACAAATAATCGCGGCTAGGGGTATATTATGTCGGATACAGTCAGTGCACCATCTTTGTAAGACGACTAAAATGTCATGGTGTATGTACAATATATACACATATAAATATATTAATTTTCTATAAATATTTAAATTTATTTCATGGTTTCATTGGTAAATTAATATTTTTGCATAGATCTTCTAAATTTATTGAAAAAAAAACTCGTTGTAGACCTTGTAGTAGGTACCAAGCTCGCGCCACGGGCGCCTCTGTGCTTATATCCCCCACTTAACTTCCGTTCGCCTTGCCCGATCACTTTTCGTAACGCTTACGTCACGCGTTCGCCAGCTTACTCCCCAAGTCAAGCGTTCGTAAAAAAGTTTCACTTCAAAAACAATAAAGCAGTTTTTATGTTTTGTATAGATTATTCAATTAATTTATGCGACCAACATTCGTTCGCACAAAATGTGACTTGTGTTACATTTTTCGAAGCAGTGGAGATAATATTTAATATTTTTTCCACTTCCACAAGCCGTTGGGAAGTGCTCCTCAATCACAGCAAATCATCTGTTAAAAGACTTTCAAGAACGCGCTGGAGTGCTCATTATAGTGCAGTTAAAGTTTTGGCTGAAAATTTTGATGGAATAATATCTGCAATTGAAGTACTATGTGACCAAGACGTTAATTTAGAAACTAGAGGTGATGCACGAAATCTTATCCCTGCTGTTTGCAATTTCTTATTTCTTTGTTTTCTTTCTTTTGGAATGATGTGCTAAGGGAAGTGAACAACGCTCAGATTGCATTACAAAGTAAAGGTTTATGTGTTGATGAAATAATCATAAAGCTAGAAGCACTTCGTCTATTCGTTGGAGAGAAATGGTTGCATCTAGTAGAAGAGGCAATAGATTTTGCTGTACAAAAATCTGAAGAATACATTTCGATGGAACGACGAATTCGTTGCAAGAAACGCATGTCCAGTGAGTTATAATCGTCCACCGATGCTGGACTTACACTTAGAGCAGAACTTCAAAAGGACATGTTAGAATAGAATGTCTTGACAGATTCAATATTGAATTCGAAACAAGAGTAAAGTCCATTAAAGACGGAGCTTCATTGTTTGAGGTTTTGCAGTCGAAGACCTTGCTTTCGGCAAACATTGAACAGTTACAATTTCATCATCATCATCATCATTTCAGCCGAAAGACGTCGACTGCTGGACATAGGCCTTTTTTTTTTTTTTTTTTGCCGGGGTGGAAATCCTCATAGGATGCCCGCCGCCCTGGGGTGGGCGACGGGGTATGTCAGACTTTTACTGACTAAAACCACCCCGGTGTGTCTTCTATCATGAGCGCGCGTGGGGCCGCGGGAGTCTAAATTCTTCCACGGCGCTGGACATAGGCCTCCCCCAAGGTTCTCCACGACGACCGGTCCTGTGCCTCCCGCATCCAGCGGTTTCCCGCAACTTTCACCAGGTCGCCGGTCCACCTGGTCGGGGGCCTACCCACGCTACGTCTTCCGATGCGTGGTGGCCACTTGACAACCCGTCGGCCCCATCGGGCATCGGCCCTACCGGCACCGTGTCCAGCCCACTGCCACTTTAGTGTTGCAATTCTTCGAGCTATGTCGGCTACTCTCGTTCTTCTGCGGATCTCCTCATTCCTGATTCGATCGCGCAGTGAAACCCCAAGCATAGCCCTTTGAGTGACTTTGAGCCTTCTTATAAGGCCCATTGTTAGCGACCACGTCTCAATTCCATAAGTCATCACTGGCAGCACACACTGGTCGAAGACTTTTGTCTTGAGACACTGCGGTATTTCGGACGAGCAGCCCAGCCGAGTTTGATTCGACGATTGACCTCTTTCTCGAAGGTGGACCTTCCTAACTGGATCGTTTTTCCCAGGCAGTGGCAGTTACAATTTGCTATATCAAAATTTACTAACCTTTACGATGAAGTATCAGAAACAGAACTACTTTTAGAAATACAAAGATTGAGAAGACATTTAAAAGCGGCGTTTTAAATTGGGTGACGCTGGACTATTTGATATTCATTGTGGAATGGGATTTTTACAGCATCTCTTCCAAATGTAACGGTCTCACTAAAGTTATTTATAACAATATGTGCATCAGTTCCTTCATGTGAGAGAAGTTTCAGTAAATTAAAATTAATTAAAAATTATTTGCTGTCTACAATGACTGAAACCAGATTAAACAATCTTGGTATTTTAAATTTTGAAAACGTAATTTCGGAGTTCGCAAGTGTCAAAGCTAGAAGAAAGAAATTTTAATTTTCAGCATACTATATTTGTTTCACATAACATACTACTATTCGTAATACTCGTATTTTAATAAAACGTAAATGATTATTACTTTTTTTTTATTTTAGAAGCTTTGATTGAGTTTTGTGGTGACACATATAAAATCCGCCCCGGGTGTCACCTAAGCTAGCTACGGCACTGCATATTGTATATATTTTATAGAGAATATGTGGTCTTGACTACGTAACAAATTATTTTCTTCTATCGTACGAGATACTCTATAAATTTTAATAAAAATATAAAGCGCTTGCCTATGTGTGTAATATCATCATGTATGTATGATAGAAGATTGAAAATGATCATTTATGATACACACTAGGTAACTATGTCAATTTAATTTTTTATCTCAAACACTTTCCATTTTTTATTTCTGTGGCGGTCTTCGTGTCCGTGAGATAGCAGACAAACTGCAAGAGGGTCGCCTACGCTGGTACGGTCACGTCTTACGAAAACCGGCATGCTACGTGGGTAACAAATGTCTTGCCATGGCGCCTCCGCCGGGCCGAAACAAGCGAGGCAGACCAAAGAAGTGCCGGCTTGACGTCGTAAGAGTTGACATGCGTGTCAACAATCTTACGCCACGGGATGCCAGGGATCGTGCGAAATGGAGGAGTAAGTGTAGGAAAGCGGACCCTGAGCTCCATCGCGGAAGCCGCGGATGCAACCGGGATTATACGCTGAGATGATGATGATGACTTTCCATTTTTTATTTCTATATTTTCTGATCAGCCATCGAACAAAAAAAAAATAACTTCTGAAAATTGCAACCGACTTGCAATGAAACTCAATTTTAAATAAAAACATAACCTATAAAAATGTAAAATATATAAACTTGCTTAAACTAAATAAATATTTCTGAATTCACAAAGATCTCAATGTCTTTGTATTTACACATTTGTTTTTCGATCTCCTCTCTCACTTTGTTATCAATATCGTATCGATGTTCTGCAAGCACATACACTGCCATACGACGCTGTATACCAACTCCTTCTGCTAAGATTCCTCGGAGGACAGATGCTATCAACTTCTCTTTCGTGCTGCCGTATAAGAAGTTATCACTTAAGAAATCCGATAAAGCTTCGGTGTACAGTTCTATAATGGAGTCGAAGTATGTGTTCACCAGTTCAGCTACCTCCTTCACTATATATTTTCCGAAGGCGAAGCCCACAGGCACTACACCCTCAGACTTCGTTTTCTTCGGGTCAGCGAATACTTCTGGCATATGTTTTATACTTTGTCTAATAGCTTTGAAATACAACATTGTTAAATGTACCTTCGTGTACTTTTTGAAGTTTTCTTCTTTAGGCATAAACTTCTGCATCCAAGTTAAGATCCTCTCAATCACTAACAAACACGACGAGTATTTAATGTCGAAAAATGCAGCATTGTACAGTAAACTCTCTAATAGTTGATCCAGTATTTTGTCGAAATAAGATTCCTTTTCAAGTCGCAGTGTGTCCAAGCGTTCTAAAAATTTATTTCCTATCTTCATGAATCTTCTTTCTACGTCCTCTTCATTTGTGGATCATCACGCACCTGTTCGAGCAGTTAAGGTTAAGCACTTGCCGGCGCCGTGGCTCACAGATGAGATTAAAACGTTGATGGTCAGAAAAGTTGCGGCAAAGTCTAAATTTAAGCGTAGGCCTAATGATGCTAACAGAGAAAGATACATTGCAATCCGTAATCACTGCAACAAGGTGTGCAGGAATGCTCGTCGCCACTACATTCACGCTTCTGTCCAAAATGGGGACGCATCCAAAGTTTGGAAATTTCTTAGAACATTGGGGATCGGTAAAACCCGGCAAGAGACTATCCCAAAAGACATGGACATAAATGCTATGAATAATCATTTTACTGCTTCGTCCAATTTTGATAGGACAATAAAATTGAATACATTAAATTATCTTTCTTCTCTTCCGACTCCCAGTTATTCTCCATTTGTCTTTGGTCAATTTTCCGCTTGTGATGTTAAGAAGAGCATACTATCAATTACTTCCAATGCAGTTGGAAGTGACTGTGTCAGCCGTAAGATGTTGCTCCCTGTGTTGGATGTTATTCTTCCCGTAATTTGTCATATTCTCAATTTTTCATCATCTAGTGGGATTTTTCCTTGCTCGTGGAAAGATGCCCAAATAATTCCTTTACCTAAAAAGTCTAATCCCACATCCTTTTCTGAATATCGTCCAATATCTGTCTTACCATTCCTTTCCAAAGTCCTTGAACGCTTAATCCATAATCAATTGAGCGCTTATCTCTCCAAGAATAATCTCCTCAATTCCTTCCAATCTGGCTTTCGTCCTGGTCATAGCACCACCACAGCGCTTCTGAATATTACGGATGATATAAGGTCAGCCATGGAAAGTGGTAATCTGACAGTCTTAGCTTTGCTGGATTTTAGTAATGCTTTTAACACTGTTGATTTTGATGTTCTGCTTGGCATACTTTGTTCTCTTAACATATCACCATCGGTAATTGATTGGTTTCGTAGTTACCTGTTTGGTCGCCGGCAGCGTATTTGCTTCGGGGAGACCTTGTCTTCCTGGAGTAATACGTCTGCTGGTGTACCGCAGGGTGGCGTGCTATCCCCTTTACTTTTCGCAGTTTTTATTAACTCTATCTCTGACGAACTAATTTCTTCCTACCATCTTTATGCAGATGATTTACAAATTTACTCACAAGCGCCTCTTGGAAATCTATCTGAGGCCATATTAGCGATCAATCGTGATCTGACCCGCATATGTGACTGGAGCAAAAGATATGGGCTTTTGGTCAACCCCATAAAGACGCAGGTTATAGTCGTGGGCAGTTCTAGGACGGTCTCTAGAATCGATTGGACGAGCCTACCTCAAGTTTCTTTTGAAAACTCAGTGGTTCCCTTTAGTAACAAAGTTAAAAACTTGGGAATATATATTGACAAAAATTTCTCTTGGACTTCCCAGCTGCAGGAAGTTAGTCGCAAGCTATTTGCATCCGCAGCGTCTCTGAGGAGATTACGCAATTTCCTACCGACTACCACCAAAATTGCACTTCCTCAATCACTTCTTCTACCCATCCTTGACTATGCTGATGTCAGCTATCTTGATCTTTTTTTTTTTTTTTTTTTTTTTTTGGGACAAACCCGCCACACTTTTCCCAACCACTGCAACTCCTGAAAGCCAGAATCAACAGTGGCGACCGCCAGAAAAACGCCGAGCAATGAAGCTCGACGAGTCCCGGAGAAACGATTCAACTGTCTTGGGTCCCGCAACGAAATTAATCAGAAAAGAATAGCGGAGGAGTAAGAAAAAAGATATTTTTTCCACTTCCCTCCATAACAAGCAGGAGACAGAACAGAACTAGGCCAAACGGCACAAAGGGACATTATTGCAACTGGGAGAAGCCCAGATTGCCAAACACCACGGAATAAAATTTGATTAAGTTAATGGGTCCTAAGTAGGTATTAGCTGTTACAATTGATTCCAATAATAGGTATGGCAAAAGCGCCTGAACGCACGGAAATTGGTTCTAGTTTCTACAAGGTCCGTATAATAAACGACTCCGGATGTAACTTGTACACTATCCAACATAATATTGCGTTCATTCTGCCAAAGAACACACTCCCACAAGATGTGATGTGCGGACTGTTCAAATTCACAGTTCGATGTAGAACACTGACACAAAGGGGAAGGAACAAGTTTAAAAGAATACAGTTTACTTTTAAAGTTGCCATGACCTGTGAGAAATTGGGCAACGCAGTGGTCAACCACCAGCCATGTCTTAGCCAGCCGATCACCAACGGATGGAAAGAACAGATGGAGGTGCCGGCCCTTGATGGAATTATCCCACCTACTTTGCCATTCGGATAAGAGGTCCTCCCAGACTTCAGTCTGAGGTTTAAATAATCTAGAGATTTTATTAAAGTCGCGTTGTGTAACAAAATTAGTGTCCATGGCCTCCCCCCTCGCGGAGTAGTACATTGAAGCACGTCGCTGTACCTCAAGGTCGACTGGAAGTACACCTGCCAGTACCGGTAAGGCTTCAGTACTGACCGTTCTATACGCCTTGCATAAAAATATCAATGCCAAACGTTGGCTTTGAAGCAGTTTACGTCGTGCCGCTCCTATGCTGGCCCTATCGGCCCAAACAGGTGCACCGTAGCACATACATCCTAAGTAGGTAGCTCCATATATAGTTTTTAAAGTTAGGAATGATAGACCCCAAGTTGCTTTGGATATTCTAGTCAGGGCATAAAAGTTCTTTTTAGCTTTTTCACCAACTATTTTTATATGCTCGATAAATGAAAAATTCCTTTCTAAGATCATACCAAGGTAGCATACGGATTGCTGTTTTTTAATGGGAACGTTGTTAAATTTAATAGTAGGCAATGATTTAAGATTACCTTTTAGTAGAAGTTGATAGGTTTTATGTGGCGCAAATGCTAGGCGGTTACGATCACCCCACTGAGATATTAAATTTAGGCAAGTATTGGCCAAGTTCTCAAGTCCAGCTCGGGTACTTGACTGAATGAGCAGTAGGCCATCGTCCGCGTAACCAGTAAGTGAACAGCCGCAAGGAAGCGGGATCGCGAGGAAGTCATCAAAACCCAAATTCCATAAATAAGGACCGACAATTGAACCCTGAGGACATCCCATGGTTAGTGTTTTAGTACTAGAAAAATGACCGAGCTTAAGTACCGCGGAACCGTTTATAAAGTAAGAGTAAACGAGATTATATATGTTTCTATAGCAACCGCGGGTTTTTAATTTTAACAACAGCATAGGCCACCAGGCGTTATCAAAAGCCCCAGAAATATCCAGGAAGATCCCAATTACGTACTTGTTTTCAGATTGGTTAACGGTTCTTCTGACAGAAAGCGCCGCGTCGACTGTAGATTTACCTATGGTGAAGCCATATTGATTATTATGGAATTTTGGACCGTTCGGTAGTAAACGTGGAACGATGAGGCGCTCAAGAAGTTTACCCAAAGATGGTAGAAGAGTGATAGGACGATATGACTTCGGATCATCCGGTGGTTTGTCACCACACTTTGGTATTATTCGTAAGAAACCGCGTCGCCATTTACGAGGAAAAACGCCTTCAGCAATGCATCGGTTATATACAGTTAAGATGGCATCACCCGCTGTTTTACACGCTTCTTTAATCATCCTATTAGATATTTTATCTTCACCTGATGATTTGTTGACCGGTAGTTTTCTAACAATATTTATAAATTCGTCATTAGATGGTACGTCTGACATTGGTGATTCAGGTGGCACAGGAGCCCACGCTCTAATCTGTTGGTGGTAGTCGCTATCGTTAGCCGGTGAATCATCAGGGATAAGTGTATTTATTAGCACTTCTGTTGTTTCCTCTATGCCCGTGGTATGCCTATCATTGACTTTAATGTTTTGAACGTATGCAAGGTCGACCGATCTGTTAGCTTTAAATTCGTGATATAAGGGAGACCACGGACCCTCCCTGTCAAGCTTATCAACAATTTTTCGCAACAAATTACCCTTAGATTTTTGCACCGATGCTTTGTAGCGTGACTTGGCAACTCTAAAAGCATTCAAAGCGAACGTAAGAAGATCTCCAGTAATCTTTCGGCTCTTGAGTTTATTTAACTGTTTACGCGCTCTGCGATATCTTTTACGCTGTTCAACTAAGTAATCACTCCACCAGTCACATCTACGAATATTGGTCATAGATCCGCGACCAATGGCAATGTCAGCACAGTAGGTAAAGGTTTCTGACATAATGTCAGCACTTTCTTCGGCTGACAGCCCGTCCCGAGTGAATTCTTTGGCGTGACACGCAAAAAGCGAGCCGAAAAATTCCCAGTTCGCGCCTTTACATCTATATCTGAAATTACCGGGAATATGAGACGGACCCTGAATATAACCAGGAACAAATTCGTACACGATCAGGCGATGATCACTACAAGACGCGTCCGGTAGGACACGCCACCTATCCAAACGTACGTCGGCACTTGAAAGTGTGACGTCAATACAAGATTCGCCCATTTGGCTGCAGAAAGTAGGTGGTGCATCAGGGGTATTATGAATCGATAGGTTCATCTCAGCAATGAAATCCTCAACAGCGCAGCGTCGTTCGGTATCGGTGGCCCGAACCTTGCCATACCACAGAGACGATGACGCGTTGACATCCGCGCCAACGATAACTTTGCAGCCCGCGAGTGACCGCAAGACATGACGGAGATTATGTATATGAGGAGTAACAGGATCTGAATATTGAAAGTAACAGCTTACAACGAATACTTTAAAAGAAGCTGATGATACTTCGGCAACCGCACAGTGTGGCGTCATGAGGTCACGTAAAGACGTTACCGTAAAGTTAGAAGACCGCGCAATATAAATTCCGGCTCGTGCCCTGCAATCCAGTTGAACTACCCTGTGACGTAAACGTGAGTTTTGATATTGTTCTTGAATGAGTACAAGGTCTAAGTTGTAGTCAATAATTAATTTATCTAACTCTGATGTCGCCACCTTATCGTTGTGAAGGTTTAATTGCCCTATTTTTAACCTATCCATCTTAATTAGTAATTAGTATGTAGGATAAGTTGTTCGAGTTTTAATTTATAGGTACCGCACTGGTCCGACCCGCATCTATGATCATAGGGTTTTTTAAATCGTTTACACGCCGCGCAAACCGGGGTAAAATTCGAATCGCCCTTATGCGGGCAAACATTGGTTTCGTGAGCCTCGGAACAGACAGCGCAGGTTGGTGATTTATTAGCGCAATGCTTTTTAACATGACCGAATTGTTGACAATACGCGCAACGAACTACCTCGATATCATCAACAAAACGGCAAGTGGCCCAGTCAATAAATAATTTATCCTTGGTAGTCACAAGATGTTTACGTACCGCAGGTTCAATTTCTATGCCTATCCATTTCCGACCGGTATCGGTAGAACGCCTACGGACTATTTTTGTGGATTTAATAAAATCGTCTTCTTTTATTGGCAACTCATTTTTAATGTTTTGGCGGTATATAGCTTGCAAAAAATTTTTGTCTTCCATTGAGGCGGGAATGTCCTTAACTAATAGACGGGGGCGGCGACCCTTTGGTTTTTCTAAACGGAGACCGGCAGACTTTATAGCGTCTACCGATTCTAATCTTTTTAATTGGTTTTGATTAGCCACCCGTAGTACAACTCCCGATTTGGCGGTTTTTTTAATACCGACTATTTGAAACCCATCGTCACTCGGTCTAATCGCTTTCATAAGAGCTTGTTTAGTGGCGGACGATGACGCATAGTCAGCTGATCGCTCCTGGGTCGGATAGGCGACGACACAAGGCAGAGGCACTCTAGATTCAATAGCCGGGGCCACTTTAGGCAACCGCAGTTTCAAAGAATCTGCGTACGACACTATCTTGATCTTACCCAAGACCAATTAGATAAGCTTGAGCGACTTCAAAATGTTTGTATAAGGTTCATATTCGGTCTGCGCAAATATGACCATGTATCCGAATTTCGTGTGAAGCTCAAGTGGTTATCAATTCGCCTTCGTCGGAATGCTCATATTCTTTCCCTTCTATATAATGTGCTTTTTTCTCCTTTCACCCCTGTTTATCTCAAGAATCGTTTTCAATTTCTGTGCAACTCACATACTAAATCGTTAAGGTCATCAGATAACTTAAAGCTCAAAATGCCTATGCATTCCACAACGTTCCTAGATAAATCTTTCGCTGTTCAGGCCCCTCGTTTGTGGAATGCATTGCCAATTGAAATTAAACGCGCACAATCGTTACTGGAATTCAAGAGACTTGTGAGGGAACACTACTTGTCGTTATGAATGGCTATTTACACTATTAAAGTATCTATGTATTTGTGTATCTATTTTAGTAAATATTTGGCACCAACGACAGTCCCATATGTGGTTCAGGAGAATCTGTCCATTCTTTGGTTGCCTGGAAGAAATCGCATTAGCGATAAGGCCGCCCATTGTATGTTTCATGTTCCATGTTTTTTTGTTCGATGTTTTATTGGTGTACAATAAAGAATAAATAAATAAATAAATAAATAAATAAGTACCTGACGAAAATAGAAGGGTAAGATATCCCCGGGATATCCTTATCAGTGTTGTCGAGGATCTGCTTCAATATGTTTTCGATAGACTCATTGATTCCGGGAAGAAGTTTTGACAGTTCGCACAGCACGTCGGTAGCATATGTACGGGAGAATTCGTTAATAGCAAGATATAAAGTAGCACAGTAGTCAGGTTTGATGGTAGACGGAATCCAATCGGTGTTACAGAGTAGGCGACGGAGTGAATCGCGGGGTTTGAGGTCTACACTAAAGAACAGAGGCTTCACGATTTCCCATACTCCGGGGTCCGCAGTAGCGCCGTGACGACGGAAGTACGGTAGCGCAACATGCAATGCTACCACGGGACGTAACTTCGCTGCTGATGCGAAGGTCTCGAGTAATAAAACCTTCGGTCCCGTAAATCGCATACTTAGTGCTAAGGCTACTCTTATCGTGCGCCTTTCAGCCATTAACGCACAGATTGAGCTAGCTCTTTCTATTTCCCGACAACGCATTGCTCGCGTTGCGATAGCTTTCACGCCAGCCTTGCGCCAGCCCCATTCCGCCAAGTTTACCGCAGGCCAGACTCGGTGTGCGCAGGCTCTTAACGCCGCCGCAAAATTTACACTTTCTTTACCGACTGCGTCAAACTCACTCAATTCCTTCTTAAAGTGCTGATACAAGAGACATGCCAAAGGTCGTGCTAACTGTACATTCTTAACTTTTTCATTCTGTTGTCGAGCTATCGTCTCTTTTAATGCATTTCTGAGATTTACCGTGAAATCATGTTTCTGGTCAAAATATATCGCTAGCTTCGATGTGAATCTGTCAAAGCTCGTCCGACGTTCAGCCAATATTTCGACAACTCGTTTAACTTCAAGGACAGATGGGTCATGACGGAGAGCATTTAATAGTGCCGCTTCATCTTTGCGGAAACCCATGTTAAGTCGCAGCAGCTCGCGGCGTGCAATCCTTAAAGTATAAAGTTGTTCCAGTACAGATCCTGCCACGTCAGCGTCACGCAAAGCCAAGGCCGAGATTGCCTTCACTTCAGGTGAAGTGGGTTCGACGCGAATGCGGTATAATCTTACAACATTTAGGAGATAACCGAGGCGCTCAGCAGCGACTTCTGGCTCTACGTCTGTTGCAGCTACTGTCAACAAGCTTTGAAGACCTTTAGCAATTCGCACTCGCTCGTCCTGATTCAGTGAGTACTCTGACAGCGATGAAAATTCTTTCAAAAATGCATCGCGGACAGCTTGTTCGCAATCGCCAGCTAACAACTGGCGAATGACGACTGAGTGCAAGCCCTCGATGCACGCAGCTTCGGAAGGTGAACCGTCGAGCCCGAGTCCGTGTCCAAAATCCAGAAAAAGCTGCCAGACATCTGCAGGCAGGCGCCAGACTTTAGCGCGCTTAACAAGGCTGCGCAGTATGGAAGCGCGAGTGTGCGGTGGCTCGTTGCTGTGCCGCACAGCGAGATTTAACAGAGCAGACACCGCGTCAGTGCGTCCACCAGTCTTGCAGAACCTGTAGCACCCAATCGCTGACCCAATTCGTGCAACGCGCGTTCAAAACTAATAAAACGAAACTCATCGAACAATTTGTCTAAATCGGTTTTCATTCGATTCTTGCATTTTAGCGCGCATTCTTCTTCCATATCAAAATCTGCTGCACAGTATAACACATCTGGTATAGACAATAAATGTCTTTCATAAATTTCATACGTATCATTCAAGCGGATGGACATAAAATTTTGGTCATCGAAGACATGTGGCCCTGTGTCGAACTCCGTTGGAGGAGCGGGTATCTCGTACGGCCATAAATCTTGACAGTCACCAACGTCCTTATCAACAAATACTCTTTTCTTAAACGCTGCTCTTTTATCGGAGCCGAGTCTCTTTATGAATGGCTCCACGGCTTTATAATCAAACCAATGCTGCAAGTAGCTTGCTCGTGCTAGCTTAAGTACTATTTCCTGACACTCTTCGGCACTGAGCCGAGCAGCAAGAGTAGGAATGTGTAGCAAATACGCAACATACAGCTCTAACTTATTTGTGAATCTAGTTTTATGATAGCGTAGAATGTAGTCTGTTGCCAAAGGACTCAATCTATTAAATCGATTAACATCAAAATACTTTTCCGTAATTTCAAAGAATACTTCTGCATCAGATTTCAGCACACATTTCAAGCTCTTGTAGTAATCCTCATCTCGTTCGAGATAGCACGCTTTCAAAGCTTCATCCGTCGCCAACGAGTCGAAATATATTTTGGCGACTCTGGGACATTTCTCGCACAACACTTTTAATGTATGAGTGGATAATTTAGTTAATATCTTGGGAGCCTCTGCCAGAATGAAATCGTAACTACAGTGACGTAGAAATTTTATGGCAAACTCAAATGAGTTTTCTTTGTAGTGCTGATAGAACTCCTGACACGTTGCTGGGTCTCGTAGATTGATGTAAAGCCAATGTTTCATTTTGGTAACTGCTGGCGAAATCATTTCTGGGAAAAGAACATCATCTAAATATTTAGGGTTAATGATGTCACGGCGGTCTATCAGCCATGTTGATTTCAGGGCTCTGCATACGTATAACATGTCGTCATCTTTTAAATTATGTATTATGTAGTCTACGTGATTGAGTTCTATGGCGAGGTCTATTTTAAAAAGGCGATCGACTGGAGATTCTTCGGGCAGGGCTTCCACATCCTGGATCGTAACTCCACTTTTCTTAGCCTCACAAACTAAGGCGTTGAGGTATCGCTGCCGTTGGCCCAGAATGTCTCCCACCAATGATACTGGTGGTAACAGCGGCATCTGTGAGGAAACATTAGTATTTTACATGAGCAATTAATAACTAAGTACCTACAGAAAAATACATATAAGATAAAATAGAAGCAAGCAGCTACCTACCTATCTATTTTTTTTTTATTTATCACCTCTATATATATTTAAGGACAATTCTGTTTAATGATTAATTCATGGAAAATAGTAAGGGAATTGTGGAGGCATGAGGAACAGGCAGTAAAGTTCACTCATCCTCCATTGAAAAGGGAGGATCCTCTGACCAGACGGGTCTTATGTCTGACGGGCACTTGCCCAACGGTTAAAATTGGGAAGTTGTATATATGCTAGTTGCACGGTAAACTCTGATTGCGAGATGTAGAATTCGTGTGACGTCAGTACGACGCGTTGTTTCATGTGGCGTTTGTAGGTACCGCTACAGAATGTTTGATAATTCATTCCCTATTATCTTCAATGCATTGACAGAGACAAGGTAGATTTCCAATGGTTGAATTTGAGCCGTTCCGATTTTCATTTCAAGGAACGTTTACGGTTGTAACCAGTGTTTCTCATTGTAAGTGAATGATTGTATTCAGTTTTTGAGAAATAAATGTCTTGTTGGGGTTTTTTGAAGTGAAACTTCTTTAGGCACGCTTGACTTGGGGAGTAAGCTGGCGAAAGCGTTACGAAAAATGATCGGGCAAGGCGAACGGAAGTTAAGTGGGGGATATAAGCACAGAGGCGCCCGTGGCGCGAGCTTGGTACTACAAGTTCTACGAGTTTTTATTTTTTTTTTTCAATAAAAATAGAAGATCTATGCAAAAATATATATTTTTTTTTTTTAATTTTGAGACACGGTTACACTTATTTATTTATTTATTTACACTTAACACTATACATTAAATTTTATGCTGACTGACAACCATTAAGGGGGTCAGTTAACATAAAATTTGGTACCGCCTACTTCACAGTCTCTCCTGTATCCCCCCCTCTCTTACTCCCCCCATCACCCCTTAATATCCCCACGAAACTACCCCCCCCCCCTTAATATCCCCACGAACCCCCCCCCCCCCCCCTTAATATCCCCACGAAACTAACCCCCCCCCCCCTCATTGATTACCTTACCCCCCCGTGGATTATCTCGGGAACCAGAGGTCGAGGACTAATAAATGAATAAAATAAAATGAAATAAATTTAAATATGTATAGAAAATTAATATATGTACATGTGTATACATGTATATATTGTACACACACACACATATATATATATATATATATACATACAGATGGAGCGAAAGAAGTTTCGCTTCAGTCGTGTGGTCATAAGCACACTCGTTTTTTCGCCGTTGACGATACCCCAGAGTTGTTGTAGGTACCTAATTAATGAGTAACTCTAAAACCACCAGTTTTGAGCCGCACTTGTTTTATTTACACCTGACCGCGTGACGGAGGTATATTTACGACTGAATTACATTGTGTTCAAGTTCATTATACAATAGCATTTTGCTGTACGAGCATTATTGGCTCGTACATGCTCCCGAGGGAAAGGTATACATAGATCAGTTAACAACATATACTACAAAGTAAATAAAGTATAAAATTTAACAAAATATGTTACAAGTTAAATAAAGTATAAAATAAAGTAAACGATAAAGCATTAAAACAATAAGAGAAACACAATTATTTAAAAGAATTATTATAGTTCAAATCTACTTCCTATTGGGTTCTTAGAATGCCGATCTATTGCAGCGTAGGTAGTAATTTCCTCCAATTCTAAATCTTCTGACTTCTTTCGAGGTTTTGTAGAAAGTGCCTGCGCTATATCGCTTTTCTTACATGTGGCAAGACGTCTTCTTATTTGCCATACTCCAATAGCGACGACGATTCCTCCCACCAGCAGAGAGCTTATCGTATAGTTGCCGACGTCGTGGATACTTAACTCGTTCGGTAGGCTTTCTCGTTGTTTTTGTGTGATTATCTGGTTGTCCAGTAATCTATGTTCTTCTGATAATTCTAGTTTAGGTAGCACTATCTTTGTGTACTTTAATGTTTTCCACATGTCATTTGGTGGATCTATAGTTGGTACCTCCAAAGTCATTCCAATGTTTGTATAGCTACTAAAAACATTATGTGAGTACATTGTATCGTCTTTGTGTTGTAGTAAACAATCCTGACCTAGGGCCATGAGTCCTGACTTGGCAATTGTCAGCGTTGTAATTTGATTCTCACACACCATTCGCGGCGTACACTCATTAATGCAGTTATACAGCCATATGTTTGGTGTACGGTGCAACCGCACATCAGCAAAGCATCGTCAGCATTTACGCCTCGCATTCATTTTACTTCATAATAATGATCAGTTCGCGTCGAGCCATCAAGTCGTCGCGTTCTCATTACGGCCAGCAAAGGCCACGTGTCACTCAATTCACACACATCATCATCATCATCATCATACATCTTTTTGGTCCTTCGATTAAGCTTCGCACGCTATAAAGTCCATTCGCGCGCGTGGATATTGTAGCGGGAAGCTAACCAGTAACTCTAACGTGTGTTGTGATCAGTGACTATCAAACTTTGAGACAAACAAGTGTCTCAGGGTTAACAAGGAGCCGTAAACTATCAGTGTTCAGTGAAGGCATATTAGACTTTGGGACAAATAGGTGTCTCAAGGTTTGTTGTGTCGTCAGGAGGTGAGACTAGCAGGTGTCTCAAGCAATTATCAAGAAGCATTAAGCAGTCATCAAGGACATTCAAGTAAGATCTTTCCAATTATTTCTTACTTCAACCGGTTCTCACCATGGAGGCCATACATGCAAATCAGGATGAGCTTTACATAGCCATCCAAAAGTTGGCAACTAATATCAAAAAGGATCCAGCAGATCGGAAAACTGCTGACTATTTCAAACGAAGGTTGGATAACTTAAATCAATATTGGTCCGATAATTATCAATACAATCACGACCGCCTTCTTACGGAGGAAAGCAAGTCTCATTCGTATTTTAATGGCCGTAAATACGAACGAGCAGAAGAGCTATATATTTCGACCAAGGCATTCATTACTCAGCAATATCAAGTTTTGTTGACAAAGATGAAGAATCTCAGCAAGGAGAATCCACTCAGGAAGCACAAGGTCCTGCATGGTCGAAGAAAGATCTTAAAGGACGCCAATCGCCGCCCGTGGAAGTATGCTCCAGAGGTACATCTAGCAAAATGGATGATCTATTAAAGAAGCAAGCAAGCAACTTCAGAGCCCTGCAGCGCACTGTGGCAGGGATAAATATAGATATTATGTCCCAAAAGTGGGAGTTGAAAGAAGCCTTACGTACTCTACAAACTAGATGGTCTATTATAGATTCCATACATTGGGAATTGGACAGCGAATTGGAAGGTGCGAATCAGGAATATGAGGCGTCTTATACAAAGTATGAAACTATTTACAATAAATTGAACAATGCAATTAATAGGAAAGTAGGGTCCGTAGTTCACAAGGAAAACTGGACACCAAAAATTGACACCCGTTCTTTAGTGGCAATTATAAAAATTGGGTGTCTTTTAAGGATTTGTTTGTTGAAGCTATCCACAATAATATCTCTTTATCAAACGCCCATAAGATGCAGTTTCTTAAAAGCAAAGTACGGGGAGAAGCTGAGCGTTTGATACAGCATCTACAAATCAGTTCCGATAATTACACTGTGTGCTGGGAAATATTGAATAACAGGTACAACGACACGTGGTTAATTTTTAAATCACACTTAGACCTCATACTAAATCTTCCAGAAGTTCAACACGCAAACGTCCATCAGATCATGAATATGCATGATACAACAATAGAGTGTTTAAACTCGATAAGGAACCTAGGCATTGAGGTAGACAGCTGGGATCCATTCATCGTGCGTATTTTATTGCTTAAATTAGATGCGGATACTCATGACCATTATTTGGAAACTCGGAACATGCCGCGAGATCTACCAAAATTAATGGAGTTTTTAAGCTTCATAGAGGGCAGATTCACTGCATTGGAATCTTCACGCAAGAAAACGGAAAATTCCAAACCACCATCAAACAAGCAACAAAAATCATCAGCGTTAAATTTCACGAACAAAAATTCAGCATGTAAGACTTCGGGAAATTATGTCGAGCAAACATGTCCGTTATGTAAAGAGTCCCACGGAATATTTTATTGCAGTAAGTTTTTAAATATGACACCAAGTGCAAAGCGACAAACAGTCACACGATTGCATTTGTGCAAAAACTGTCTTTATTCGCATGGGGATAAAGAATGTATATCAGAAAAACGCTGCCGTGAATGTCGTGGAAAACATAACACACTTTTACACGAAGCGTTTCACAATAAGTCTTCATGTAATCCAATTACAGAGAACAAAACACCTGCAGTTTTTGCAACCAGGACACAAAAACAAGAATCGCAAGAAAATCACGTTTTGCAACAAGGCAACAACGTGAGGGGCCATCCATAAAGTACGTCACACGAATTTCATGATTTTTGAGCCCCCCCTCCGTCCTTGTCACAGGTTATCACATTTCTGAGACCCCCCACCCATAGTGTGACGTCACATGTTTTGCAATTTCATATCGAAAAATTATTAAATTAAAACAGCAGTTCCGAATTTAGTTTTATTTCCATTTAAATAAAGTACTTTTTTTTATAAAATCAACACTATATCAAATATTTGAAACAATAACAAAGCAATAAACTATTGAATATAAAGAAAAAGAAAAAAAAGAAACTCAAAGGGCTCTTAGGCGATCGGCGCGTGGCACTAGAGCGGGTATGAACTCTTAAAGAAAACAATTTAAACCGTATTGTCCCAAAGATAGAGTTGGAAATATTTTTTAGTTCATAATTAATATTTCAAATAACGCGATTACTACCTCTAGATATATTAGATTTTGTAATGTGATGTCACGAAACTTAGTACCCCACCCACCCCTTGTCACACCATGTCACACTTTGTAGACACCCTCCTCCCCCCTTTATGTGTGACGTACTTTATGGATGACCCCTGATGGAAACCCTATTGGCCACCGCGATGATCCAGGTTCAAGCAAGTGACGTATCATATCATAAATTGCGTGCGCTAATAGATCAAGGCTCTCAAGCCTCCCTTATCTCAGCCAGAGCGGCACAACAGCTAGCTTTATCAAGAAAGTATTGCAGAGCCGTCATCTCCGGCATTGGAGAGAAGGAGAGTAGTAGCAAGGGCGTAACAAGTATAACATTTTGTTCGTATTTTGATAACTTTACTTTTCAAACAGATGTGGTAATCATGGACACGCTGATTAATCAATTACCAAGACGCACATTTGTCAAACAAACATGGGCTCACCTGGCTCAGTTAGCCGTTAGTCCGCCTGGCCCAGTTAGGCATGGGCATACAGTTAGCCGATCCAGAATACAATGTCAGTCGTCCCATTGACATTTTATTGGGAGCCGATGTTTATGCAAATATCATTTTAGAAGGTATTATCAGGGCTCATCAATCATTACCGGTTGCGCAACAGACACGACTGGGATGGATCCTGTGCGGGAATTTACAGACTTTTCATTGTAACGTAGTCCTGAATCAGGTGGACGAAGTACAACGATTTTGGGAGATCGAAGACATTACAGAAGCACCCAATTTATCGGCAGAGGATGTACAATGCATGGAATATTACAAGAAAACAACAACAAGACGTGAAAATGGCATGTATGAAGTAAGATTACCATTTCAAGAAAACTTTCAGATACAATTGGGATTATCTAAAAACAAAGCTGTGGCGCAATTTCAACAGTTGGAAAAGAAATTTCATAATAATCAAGAATTAGCAAACCAATACAAGTTATTTATACAAGAGTATAAAACGTTAGGACATATGATACTATCGTCTGGTAACATGCAACCCGATTATTATTTACCGCACCATTGCGTATTGCGAAATGATTCGACTACGACAGCACTTCGCGTAGTTTTTAACGCATCTTCAAAAACAACATCAGGATCCAACAGGAAACAACATCCGAATCCGCAGCAAGATCTCCAATCTTTAATCTTAAGTTGGCGACAATATCGCGTAGCTTTTACGGCAGATATTGAAAAAATGTTTCGTTTTATTTGGTTAAATGAACAGGATCAAAAATTTCAAAAGATCATTTGGAGAGATACTCCAGACATGTATAGTCAGGTATATCAGCTATGCACGGTTACATACGGCACCAAGGCCGCACCGTTTTTGGCCATGATGACTTTAAAACAATTGGTTGAAGATGAGAAAAACAATTTCGGGCATATTGCGATAAAGGCATTAGAGCAGTCATTCTACATGGATGAGATCCTACACGGGAGTCCTTCTGTCGAATCAGCAATTGGATTAAAGCAAGATTTAATCAAATTATTAAAATCAGGAGGGTTCAACTTAAGGAAGTGGTCTTCCAACGCATCAGTATTACAAGACAATACAATCGGGACAAGTAATCAGCAAGATAATTTCTATTTCAAGGAAATGGAGACCTCAAAAACCTTGGGATTACGTTGGAATTCCAAAGCAGACCTATTTACATTTCAATCCAAAATCGAACAATCTACTAAAATACCGACTAAGAGATCCATGTTGTCAGACATATCCAAGTTGTTTGATCCTCTTGGTTGGCTGTCTCCGCTATCAACAAAACTCAAACTATTATTTCAGCAAGTTTGGATATCAAACATTCAGTGGGATGACAAATTACCCGATCAAACTAACAAGGAATGGCTTAACATTAAAGGAGACATGCACAAAATAAATCAATTCAAGCTGGAGCGCTGGCTGGGAACTGGAGAGACCAACACGCTGGAACTGCATGGATTATGCGACTCCTCGAATAAAGCTTACGCATGCGTCGTTTATTGCAAGACAAAAAACGACGCAAAAACAAAGATATCTTTAGTAGCAGGAAAAGCGAGACTAACTCCGGTTAACAAATCAATTTCATTGCCAAGATTAGAGTTAAGTAATGCTCTGCTACTGGCAAAATTAATGTCAAAAATTCAACAATGTCTTAGCAATCATAATATCAAGATATACAGTTGGACAGACTCAATGGTAGTCCTAGCCTGGTTACAAGGAGAGCCGGGTAAATGGAAGCAATTTGTCGCCAACAGGGTGCGACAAATATCAAGCATCATACCTACAAACAGCTGGCGTTACGTCAAGTCAGCTGAAAATCCAGCGGATTGCGCAAGCCGTGGATTGGGGGTCGATCAATTGAAAAACTTTTCGCTATGGTGGGGAGGCTCATCATGGCTGCGAAACAACGACCCTGGCCAGGAAACTGAACAAGCAGTTTTTAATACAGACGAAGAAGCAAGAAAAATCAAGCATGTCAATCACATATCGCAGCAAGAAAGTGATAACACTTTGGGTGAATTATTAACAAGATATAGTTCACTTGCTAAACTAACAAGAGTTTTAGCTTGGATATTGAGATTTATCAAGCAGGCAAGAAACAAGAATAACCGCTTACAAGGTTATCTTACATTACAAGAATTAATCTGTGCTAAGCATATGTAGCGCGTAGGTCGTGTCGCGTAATTAAAGCTCAGATCAGAACTTTGTGTTTTGCACGAATGTAAAAGAGTACAATGTATTTGACGTGTACAATGACGCGATACAAGAGTGTGATCAAGGAATGGACTGTAATGTAATAATGATGTACAATGATGTTGTATAATGATGTGTCTTACAAGCTATGCACTCGCTTAAATACTAACTATCTCTAAATAATAGTGGGGTAACCAATAGCGAATCAGCTTGCTGTCCTGCGGAAGTCCACGCGGTGTTGCGTGCATTCTTGATGCTGATTCGCTAATCGAGGCAGGCCGCGGCGTATGATTGGTTAACGTAGAACGAGCGCCAATTCAGTCACGTGCTAGATGACTCGTTATGGTTCCTGGTTCCCACGGACGTTGACCGTTGGACCTGCAGATGTGTTCCGGGGTGAAGATTTATGGGAACCCTCGCTGCGGGAATCAGGGTCGGAACCCTCGCTGCGGGAGTCAGGGTCGCCGGGACGCGCGCCATGACTTCCGCGTTCCTCGGTGTGAGTGATTTATAGTCCTTTGTGTAGCTGTGATCTGGTGTGAGTGATTTATAGTCCTTTGTGTAGCGCCCGTGCTACACATAAATTAATTTTATATGTACAAGAGAGAATTCGCACAAGAAATTCCTAATTTACAAGAAAACAAGCCACTATCAGCAAAAAGCAAGTTATTGCAATTAAATTCGTTTCTTGACAATGAGGGGCTTCTCCGAGTTGGAGGAAGATTGAGCAAGGCTAGCATTAATCAAGATATGATGCATCCGATTATCATACCCCACGAAGGACACTTAACAAATTTAATTATCGATCAAACACATGAACTTACATTCCATGGAGGAGCACGGGTGACATCAGCATTCATTCGCAAAAATTACTGGATCATAGGTGGTAATCGAGCGGTAAAAAAGCGTATACGTACATGCATTACCTGTCGTAAACACAATCCAAGCAAGATGACGCAGTTAATGGGTGATTTACCTACACAGAGATGCAACGTTGCAAAACTATTTGAACACACTGGCGTCGATTTTACCGGACACGTGCTCATAAAGGCCAACAAGGGTCGTGGTATCAAGACCACAAAGGGATACGTGGCGGTATTTGTCTGTATGGTAACCAAGCTTGTCCATATAGAGCTAGTTTCAGACCTCACGTCATCCGCATTCATAGCTGCGTTGCGAAGAATGGTTGCAAGAAAGGGCTCCCCGAAACACTTATACATATACAGTGACAACGGAACAAACTTTGTAGGGGCCAACAAAATTTTACAAGAAGAATTTGAGCAGATACAAGACACGTTCAATCAAGATTTCATCAAGGAAATCACTAGCATGGAAATAGAATGGCATTTCAATGCGCCCTCGTGGCCCACAGCAGGAGGGCTGTGGGAGGCAGCGGTTAAAAGTTTGAAATATCATTTAAGAAGAGTCGTTGGAGATCAGAAGCTCACCTTTGAAGAGTTCACCACCGTTCTGGCCCAGTTAGAAGCAATACTTAACTCGAGGCCTGTCCTCTGACTGAAGATCCCAACGACTTGGACTTCCTCTCTCCGTCAAGATGGCATTTAACTCAAAAAATAGTACAAAATATTTGGAAACGTTGGCATACAGAATATCTCGCTCAGCTATCAGCACGAAGCAAGTGGAGACATCCTCAGCAAACCATTCAACTAAATGATATTGTTACCATTAACGATGCTAACCTACCCCCTGGAAAGTGGGCAGTTGGCCGAGTCGTCCAGCTGCATCCCGGAGCTGATGGCCACACCAGGGTGGTTACATTGAAAACAAAGAATGGGTTTATCAAGAGGCCTATTGTCAAGCTGTCTATTCTTCCTGTGAATGACAGAGTCGACAAACAAGAGTCGCGTGTGAAGGAGGTGAAGGATCGCAAAACAAATAAAAGGGTTAAGTACAGCATCTCAACGCTGGTCATGTTACTTTTGTCTTTCATTAGCATTTTCACCACAGCTAACTGTTCCTACAATGTTACACAGTTAAAAGATAATCAAGGTATTTATTTTGTAAAATTGCAAACATGCAATTAATCAGAGACGATTGGAAGATAGTAACATACGACGACATGAACTCATTTTGGCAAGGTACAGCAGCATGCAGTAAATACCTAGCCTACTTGGATCAGTTATGTAACAAGTTTAAAGAAACGTCACACTGTGACATCATACAAGTACAATTACAGCATGAATTCTCGGAACTTCAGTACTATAACCACCTGTTGCTGAGTCAGCATTCCAGCACGCGCCGCGAACGACACCTGCGCCGGCGCAAGCGAGGTCTTATCAATGGTGTAGGGTATCTCGCAAACAATTTATTCAGTGTACTTGATGAGAGATTTGCCGACTAATATAAACAACATATATTATTCAATCTATTCAGGACAATGAAAATCATTTGAACACGATTGCCTCATAAAAACCGAAAGTTTTACGGTTTACTCATACAATGAAGGTCTCAGCACTTTAGATGTAAAACCTTCCTATAAGCTGCCTGAGATAGAACCCATCAATCATATCATTGACGTAGGCATCCCCACTCCACTGATACAAAACTATTCACTTCTTTCGAGCAACCACGAGCTTGACGACATCAAAAAACAACTCCATATTCTCAAAGCAAGTGAGAATTTGTCTTATCAACTTTCTTATCATGATATCCATCACTATACAGCATTATACATAGTGATCGGAGTTGTGTTGGTGGTTGCTGTAGTCATTATGGTACACAAGCAGAGGCTGGGGCCTCTTATACGTCGTCTGCGGTTCAATATAGTGTCAGTGCGCGTAATCAGTGTGAGATTCCATGTGTATCCGATTACAGTAAAATTCCTAAAGTGCATAAAGTGGACAAGTGTACAGTGCCTATGACTAGCAAAACAGAATTTAAATAGAGACTCTAAACATAGAATAAGGACCGATTGGAATCACCTTGTTAATCATCTAGCATAAGGACCAATTGGCATCATCTTGTCACTCATCTTTTCATGTTCATCTGATATTCATGTTCCCGCTCGGGAGCATGTACGGTGCAACCGCACATCAGCAAAGCATCGTCAGCATTTACGCCTCGCATTCATTTTACTTCATAATAATGATCAGTTCGCGTCGAGCCATCAAGTCGTCGCGTTCTCATTACGGCCAGCAAAGGCCACGTGTCACACAATTCACACACATCTGTCTATGAGCTCATTTTAACTATAATTTTGGAACAATATAGTAGCTTATATAAAATCAACATCTTTCATTGTATTCTGCCCACATCATCTAAAAGTGGTGTGTGATCTAGCAACAGATCATACATTTGGTCTCTGTAGTTTTATCCATTGGTCAGAGCATTGCTGTGGTACCCAATCACATGTGATGTTGTTCACATTCTGACTAAGCATTTTTGCCTCGCAAGATGCCGTAGTTCCAGGCACGTTGCTAATAGTTATGTAGGTGTGGCAGATGTAGTTGTCCGCCTCCATTCTTGTGCATCGTTGGAGATCAGCCTCTTCCATCTGTACGTAAGTATTTTTTACGAAGTTCACTCCGATGTACTTTGTTGTTATTGCTATCACCTGACAATTATTAGTTGTGTGCAGTCTAGGTATATAGCGATTATACATTAGCATTTTGCTGTACGAGCATTATTGGCTCGTACATGGAAGCCATGCTAAGACAACTTTAGAGTCGGTCCAGCATTGTATCCTTAGATCGTAATCTCCAAGGATCTTAATTATCTTTTGTATGAGTATTGCTAATAGAACTGCGGCGCATAATTCCAACTTCGGTATGGTAGTTTTCTTTTTAAGTGGTGCCACCTTAGTCTTTGCTGCAAGTAGCGTAGTTACGTAGTGGCCTGTTGGTGACGTAGTTCGGCTGTAGATAACGCAAGCGTAGGCTTTCTCGCTCGCGTCACAGAAGGCTTGCAATTCGATCGTTTTGTTTTCGTTTTTTAACCATCTTGGTAACCTGATGTTGTTTATGTTTGGTAGCTCGGAAGTAATTTTCAGCCATTCCTTTTCTATGGTATCTGGTACTTTTTCTTCCCAGCCAAAGTTTTGATAGTTGTCACTCCATAATTTTAGGAAAAGAAGTTTTCCTTGAATGGTCATTGGAGCTAACCACCCAAGCGGATCATATATCTTGCTTATCTCTGACAATAGCTTGCGTTTTGTGTATGACGTATATATGTTACCGACAGGTGCTTCGCTAATAAAGTGAAATGTGTCGCTTGCGTCATTCCATGTAAGTCCGAGTGTTTTGCTGAACTCTGGCTGCTCGAAGTTAAAGTCGTTGTTATGAATTTTCTCTTCTTTCCTTAGTTCTATAAGAATAGATGGTTCATTCGTGGACCATTTCCTCAAAACAAAGCCACCTTTCTTGAGTAGTTCGCTAAGCTCCTTTTGTAATAACTTTGTCGTTTCTATGGTATGGTGTTCCGTGATGGCGTCATCCATATAAAATTCATTTTGCAGCGTCTTTTGGGCTAAGGGGAAATTGTTGCCTTCATCTTTAGCCAGTTGTTGAAGAGTGCGCATTGCAATAAATGGTGCGGCTTTGGTGCCGTACGTAAGAATACATAGCTGCATCTCTCTAAGAGGTTCTCTTGAGTAGTCTCTCCAGATTATCCTTTGCAAATGTGATGAATAAGGATTTGACGGTACATTTTTTCAATGTCCGCCGTTAGAACATATTTATAGGTCCGCCATTTAATGATCAGGGATAAAATGTCCTTTTGAAGGTTAGGCCCTTTTTCCTTCAAATCGTCCAAACTATATCCGTAGTCCGTTTTTATGGATGCTCTTACCACGCCGTGGTGTGGGAGGTAGGCTTGTCGCGACTGTTAGTTCCTGTCACTGGTTTCATGTGATCTAATTCGATGTAGTCTCGGATGAATTGTTGATATAGTTTAGCAAAACGTTCTTGTTTCGCCATTTTCTTTTCTAAACGAAGAAATTGTGTTATGGCTTGAGGCTTCGAATTGCCAAGGTTTTGTTCATAATTGGCGTTCATCGGTATCTTCACTACATATCTCCCGTTGCTTAATCGCTCTGTAGTTTCCGTGTAATATTTTTCACACAATTCATCTTTCGGTGCTGTTTCCGGTTCCGACGGAATGTCTTCTATCTCCCAGAATTTCGTTATCTTATCTAGCTCCATTAGTGTGACTAGACAGTTAAATTGCTTTGTAGCACCGCATAGTATCCAGCCTAACTTGGTCTGTTGCGCTACTGGCGAATTATTGTCGTGTTTGAGTACTCCTTCTATGATCACACTGGAGTAAATATCGGCTCCTAGGAGTAAATCGATGGGCCCTGAAATATTGAAGTCTGGATCGGCAAACTTAATATTGTGCAGGTGTGGCCAATTCTTTGTTTTGATTGTGGAGTTCGGCAGGTTGTTTATAAGTTTACTCATCACTAATGTTTCCGTTTCCCATTATAGTGCCTACGCCAGTGATAGCAGCTTGCATTTTGTTTCGGGGTAAGTTTAATCGTTGAGCAGCGTTTTCTGTAATCAAAGTTACTTGAGAGCCTTGATCCAGTAACGCCCGAAGGATGACGTAATCTCCTTCTCTGTTCTTGACTTTGAGTTGAAGAGTCGTTAAGAGTATTTCTTGTTCACCGTTGATGTGATTAGATGTTCGCTCAGCCGCCGTTGAGGTGGTTGACGTTGATTGTTGTCCTTTCAGATTATCATCATGAAGAAGTGAATGATGTTTATTATTACACGTGCGGCATCTTTTTGTTGAGTTGCATTTATTTGCGCCATGACTAAATAAACAATTTTTGCATAAGTTCAATTTACTTGTTGTTTGGTTTCGCGTTGCGACATCCATGCCCAGGAATGTCGAGCATTGCCTAAGCGCATGATCGTTTTTGCATAGTGGACATTTCCGTAGCGATGCATGGTAGGTTTTTGACCACTTTTCTGAATCTTTATAGTTCGTCGACTTGTTATAATTTTTATGTTGGTGATTTGTGGAATGATTTTGTTTCACAGCGCACTTTTTGGTTCTTGATGTTTCCTGAGTTATAAATTGCAATTCCAGGAACTCCATAAACTCATTTAGGTCTGGAAGATCTCTTGCATGTTTCATGTTTTTATGTAGTCACCGTAAGTGACGTCATCCAATTTGGAAGACAGTAAGTACACGATAAGTGGACCCCATACCGGAACATCAATGCCCATGTTCTCGAGGCCATTTAAACACTCTTTCGTTGTATCGTACAACTTTTTCAAGTTAGTTGAGTTCGGTTTGTCGATTGTTGATTGATTGAGAAGTGTGTCTATGTATGAGATGAAAAGTAGTCTCTTATCCCATTGCGTGTCCTATGTTCCGACGGTGGAAAATAAGAGATTTGCGCCCGACGTGTCTTATGTTCCTACGTCGGCACATAAGCGACATGGCTGACTTCACATCGTTCAAACCTATTCCTACTGTGATTGGTTCACATAAAAATACTTCTATAGACAAGTGTGACACTTCAGCCAACATAATAACTAAAATTTTTATTACTTTTCAAGCGACAACATTTAAAAATTTAATTTTTTCTCGTTCTCGGAACAAATCGTCCGCCATTTTCTAAACCCGGTGTCGTGTGTGGTCTTGTAGTGCTTTTAAAAAATGAATTTTAGAAGGAAACGGTAAGTGATTATATTAAAATTATATATCAGATTACTGGAAATATTGTGTAGATTGTGATTCAAATATTGGTTTTAGTAATTTTATTGTTTATTTTGGTGAAAAAAGTGTGAAAAGTTTATGAGGCGCCATTTGTCGTTATTGATACCCGATGTTTTCTATGATAATAGATGTTTATTTTACGAAGTATTCTACGAAATTTATATAAGTAGGTAGGAATTTTATCTAGGAAACCATTTGAGCAATGTAAATTCTCGTAATTCTAGTTCATTACACGTAAATTGAAGAATTTTGTTCAAAGTCAACAAATGCTCTGTCTCTTTCTAGCGCAAACTCACACACATGTAGCGTAAAAAGTACAGTCGCGAACTTTTCTCAATGTCCAGTTACATTATTTTTGGTAGTAAAAACTATTTTATCACTTAGACCATATTTATTGAAAGTATTTGATTTCTCATGATATATATTATAGAAGATTTTAAATTTAGTAATACTTTATAGATTTAGATAAATAGTAGTACACTGTTACTTATTGAAATTAATATTTGTTATTATAGTCTAATTTATTTTATTGATACTTAGAATGATGGCATCACGCTCAAGATCGAGATCTCGGTCCGTCACTCCAGGGCCGAGATCCTCTGATCTTGAGCGCCACAGCCGGCGTCAGCTGCTGATGACGATGGCAGCGGACAAGACCAGCGAGCCGACGGTGGAGCCCGAACCGCGCTTGTGGTTTCCCCCTCCACCCCATTGTGTCACTCCGTGAGTATTTTATATAATGGTCGTAACACGATCCTATGTATTCTACTTATAGTATCTACAAATATACTATATAATAATCTTATTCATTTATCTTTTAGAAAACCACTGATGACGGGGCTAAAAGTCAATATGACCCCGGGGGGTACAATCAAAGTATCCGACATTGTCGAGCTAGAAAATACCCCCCGGGGCTCCATCAAAAGAAAAACGGAGCTGGAGGAGTCAGTACAGTAAGTGTTGCTATGACACCTCCGTAGTCAGACTCTTTTATTAGACATGGTTAAGCTCACAATGTTTTTTTTTTTTTGCAGTATTGGACACTTGGAACGGGGGGCCGCGTGCGATTTAGACTGGGAGGATGGAGATGCGGTGATAAAGGAACACTACGAGCATGTGAAGCAATGGATCAGTGAGTTGCCACCGCCAGAACCTTCCTCGGGATACTCCCGTATCTGTAGGACGCCAGTTTCAGATGTGTGCTCTGGTAGTGCTGGTGCTGTTATTGTACAGGCTGCTGAAGCTAATCCTTCAGAGCCTGGGCCTAGCGGTAGCCACGGGATACTAGTGCCGGCATCTGAAACAAAAGATGTTGTCCCGTCCGTGTCGGGTTGTACGGCAACATCTATACGGCGGGTTACATATACGGGGAACGATGGTAGCGATTTGGATTCAGATTTTGACGATGAGTTTAATCTGGATGAAATCGCTGCTACCGGTGGTATGTCGAGGACTATTCCGGATGACGAGGAATTGGATGAGCCTACAAATCATATCGTAAATTCGATTGAGAGTGCAATGGACGACGCCATCGATCAAATGGTTGGCACCTCTATTGATTTTGAGTGGCGAGAGGACTTCGATAGTTTCCGGGGTGTAGCCGAAGTATTTTCGGGTCCTACCGTCGGGCCTATTGAAGACTACGATACGCCTTATGATGCCTTTACTGCTATTTGGGGTAAGGACATCGTAGGGCATATAGTCGCCGAAACCAATAGATATGCCAAACAGGTGATCGATGCACAAACGGCAGCAGGTACATTGAAAACGTCATCTCGTCTTCATAAGTGGACTGACACTAATGAAGATGAGATGTACGTTTTTTTTTCAATATTCATGTTTATGGGCTTGGACCCACGCACGTCCCAACATGAGTATTGGAAGTCTACTGGCTATCTCGAGATGCCCAAATTCCGAAAATTGATTCGATTTAACCGCTTCATATTGCTGAACAAATTTATTCATTTTGTGAACAATTCTGCAGGGAGCCAGGATTTGTCTCAAACTGAAGGAAATTTGCTTCCATCAAAGTTGCGGAAACTTGCACCAATTATTCGGCATTTAAATAACAAGTTTTCTAGCTTGTACAATTTGCATCCCGATATAGCCATAGACGAATCATTGACACTATTTAAGGGTCGCTTGTCTTGGATACAAGCGATCCGCTCGAAGTCTGCCCGCTTCGGCATGAAATCTTTCGAGCTTTGCGAGTCGAGGACGGGCTACCTGTATAAATTTGAAATTTATACAGGTAAAGACGACAGTCAAAGTCATACTTCTGCTCCCAGTGTAGCTTTGGCTGGAAAGAGCGCTAGTGTCGTGATTGACCTACTGAAAGGCCTAGAGAATCGGGGTCACTGCGTAACGATGGACAATTTTTATAATTCTCCAGCGTTAGCGCGGTACCTAAAATTTCTAGGCTTTGATTGCTTGGGAACGTTGCGTCCAAATCGCAAGCATGTACCAATTGAGGTCAAAAACGTTCCAAGGAATGTGGCCAGGGGTAGCATCATAGCGCGCCACTGCGGTGACGTTTCGTGCATTGCATGGAAAGACACCAAAGTGGTGACTATGATCTCCACTTACCACACTCCAGAAACCTATGTAGGTCGGAAGGCTGGTAGGCCTCTTGTCAAACCTGTTGTCGTTCGTGACTACAACAACACAATGGGAGGGGTTGATCTTAAAGATCAAAAACTTTCAATGTATTTAGTTGAAAGAAAAAGGTGCGTCAAGTGGTATATGAAAATGTTTAAGCGGTTGTTGAATGCAAGTGTTTTGAACGCTTACATTATTTTGTCTGCTTCTTTGAAACGTCGAAATATGCCTCCCATGACGCATCGTCAGTTCCGAGAACAGTTGGCCAATTCTCTTGTGGAGAATCATGTCCAATTTCCACAAGAAAATTTGCCATCGTCCGAGGAATTAACGAGGCTTAGGCGAGATTTAATTCACGTTCCAAAGAATCAGCCCAGAAACAACCGCAAACGGTGTATTATTTGCTACCGGAAAGGTACAAGCAAACTGGTGACTACATATTGCGTGACCTGTGATGAGTATATCTGCTTCGAAAGTTGTTGGTTAGATTGGCACTCTCTCCAAAAACTTCCAGGGGCAGATAAACATCGTCGAAACAGGCCACGCCGTAAGTAGTATGCCATTTTGCATACGCCTTAAATATTTTCATGTGCCTCCGGACGCATCTTCCTTCCCGTGTTGTTGTATCATTCACCCTGAACCGAATTTATGTTATGATCCGACAGGTTCAGCCAAAACTTCGTGCAACTCAACAATCCAATGTCTTACAGATCGTATTGTTCCTTTTTCGTTGCATCAATGTCCATTCCCACACCTCCAATCAATCACTGGTATCGTCGGCACCGCTTGACATGGGCTGAGCTTCGCTACGCCTGGAAGATTCTCCTGTAGCGGCACTACAACTACAGTCATCTACCAAACTGAGGAAGAACTAAAATCACAATACAACATTCCGACAAGAACTGTCAGGCAATAGCCCACCGGACACAACACCCGTCCTGTCGGAGGATCCTCCTTTTTCCTTGAACGTCAGCGCAACCTTCGTTCCTGCGAGATTTGAAGACTTCTTCACTCATACGCATTCCTTGGCGACCCTGCAAGGAACATCACAGCCTTCGAGCAGCGTGACGTCATCAGCATCTTCAGCCTCACCTCTTCCTCAAGCTTTCCAGTAGCGAGTCATACAGCCAGCCGGCCAGCTTCACATGGACATACCTACCTACCACCAGCATGTATAACCTTGTGTCCGTTTGACTCTACAGCTATCTACTCCTTTTTTTTTAAAATAGGCAGCTAAATTCAGTAATCTTAATTGTTTATTGTTTGTAATGTTGATTGTTAAAAGTTCCTTTTATTAGCCTTTTCAAAGTTACATGATGCCCACTTTTAAACAAAAAAGACAAAAAATATGTATTTACATCTTTATCTCGTCTGTTTTCAATCCTAATTTATATCAATAAAAGTGTTTGTAAAAAACCTACTTATAGATTATGGATTTGTATCAATAGCTTGATAATTTAAAAATGTGTTCTTGCCCGTTCTTCTCCATAGGTACCTGCTCTTTGGAATGGACGACTAGCTTCACCTTACTGACTGACCGACCTTCTGACAATTCAAAAGTGCCTGTAACTGATTTATTTGAAATAAATGCTTTGATTTTGATTTTTTTTGATTTTATAGAATAAATATATTTATTTTTGTAAATAAATTTATTTTTTTAAAGTTACGTGTTTTTATTCCCAAAATCTTTCTTGAACAGACACATAATTACAGTTGTTTTCACAAACAACAATATCACTAGTATAAATTACATTCAATACATTCAACAAGCTTTTTCATTAAAAATAATTAAACACGACATACCCGTCAAAATAACAAGCCAGTTTTACCTGAGTAAAACTCACCCTGAGGTGATTACTCACAGTGATTCCCAATACAAAGATATACTGTCTATATGAAAATAACGTACTTACATGAATGCTAACATATATAGTTAGGAGTGAGCTGTTATCGTATCTGGGTAATTTAGAAGAGTTAGTAATACCTACTTCTTTTTGAACAAGCTGTATTATTTATTTATTTATACATGTTGCTAATATGATCGTCGCAAAAAATTACACTTGAATTGGCAGTCACGCTGACTGATACACATAACTATCCTTCTTCCAAGCTATATCACTTGAAATGACGTAAAAAATGCTAGGATATCCAAATCGAGCAAATTACCCATATACTTACACGGATGCTTGTAAAACACAAGCGGCCGCCAGCGACTTCGTTCGCGTTGAGTTAGTTATGCTCTGCTCCTATTGGTCGCAGCGTGATGTTATATAGCCTAAATCCTTTCTGGATTAATGGTCTGTCCAACGCAAAAAGAATTTTTCAAATCGGACCAGTAGTTCCTGAGACTATGCGTGTTCAAACAAAGAAACTCTTCAGCTTTATACAGCCTGGAAGGGTAAAAATCATTGACACTAAAACCATAGTTAGTTTGTTTAGGTATAAAAATGTTTATCTGTTTTTTTAAATAAATAAACGTTTTTTCTTTCAAATATTTTAAAAAGTTTCTGTTCGAGACCGGCCGTAAACTCATAGATACAATGCGCCCGAGGTACGTATCAGTGTAAAGGGCACTGACCTCTTGCACTGGCCGTCCGTTCAACCTACCTACGTAAGTTTGACTAACTAAATTCCAATAAAAACACAATACACATAACCTGTAATGTAACTTTCCCTTCAAACTCTTCCTGGCTTAGGTATTTAAAAGTTAATCACATTTTTATCAACAGTTTCATTAAAAATTATTTGTTAAATTTACATCTATTGAATAATGTAGGACACACTTACATTAACCTCAAAAGACGATGAAAAACGATGTTGGTAACTGTTTTGCCGTATTCGATGTTCGTGCCGTATGTGATAGGTTACTGTTAGAGTTACAATAATCAAATTTAACGCCCTGTAATATTTCATACTCAGCATAATAAAAAATCACAGATACATAGGTACGCGTAATGGTTTGGAGATGACTATTTGTATATTTTGCATTTCTTTGTTTGATTTGAGTTTGAACCCAAAACTTACAACAATAAATATTGACTTGTATTTTATACCAAAAATATTCCATTATCCCGAAACTAGCAAAAAGTGTAAGTATTGATCTGTCCTTTATAAAAAAAAAACCGATTGAACTCCGTGTAATAAACATTAAATAGGTACAGTACTGTTGTCGATTGTACTTCACTTCGCCCACTAGCGCCCTCTTGCGCCGAAACTCAGTAACCAGTAGTTTGCCAGCCGTCGGGAATAAGAAAATGTCCGTCGATTTTTGTTTCGTAAACAAATGATTATTATAAAGTGATTAGCCAGTGTTGTACAAAACAAATGCATGTAATCGTCGCGTAATGTATTAGTGTTATCACTTATGTAGTGAGATTGTGGTTTTTGTGAATAATTGTGAAGTTTTGTGACAAATATATTATGGATGACCCATGAAAAAACTTATAATAAGGTAATCATTTTATATTTTCATCATGAAAAAGTAATATAGGATTTACAATTATATTTCATTATCATGACCCATATTCTCAGCTTTCTTATGGTGTATAATTTATTACGTATAAATAAGGAAAATACGAGTATTTTCGTGTTTTCTAACCTAAGTCGTAATGAAAAAAACGTTCCATTAATTTCTCGAACACTACGGGATATCGAGAGCGCGAAAGGCCGAGCACGGCAAAGGTTATTGTCGTAGCGATGCTGAATTATGTTGAGGCATGAGCCATAGTTCTCAGCATTCATCGGTAGGTGTTTAATTAACTTCTCCGCTTCACCTTTCAATTTTGATTTTAGGAACTTCATTTTCTGCGTTTTATTTAGCGTTGGATTATTATGGATCATCTCAATGAATAAATCTCTGAAAGAAATCCAATTGCTGTGAGCTCCAATAAACTCCGGTAATTCCATCTGCGGTGTGGTTTTTTCGTAATGAGATGTTTCTAAGATTTTTCTATTCAAATCTGCTTTTAGGTTGTCGTAGACTTGTTCCCAATAGTCATATTTTGATTCATAATCCTTGTCGTTCCCTTGTAGCAAATAGCTTAACTTCCAGTGTATCTTGTCGATGGATTGCCACTTGGCGCTTAATATGTTTAGTTGATCTTGAAGTTGCCATTTCTCTTTCGTATCACCCAGATTAGTTTTGGAAACTGCTCGCTTCAAGGCGTTGAAGTTGCACATTTGATTACGAAATAGCATCGATAGATGCTGGTTCGCCTCATCTCCGATTTGTTGGTGTGCTCTAGCTGTATCAAATTGCCGTGTTTCTTGAGGTTGTGGCGTTTTTGTTTTGGAGATACCCGAGAATCCCGGTTCATCTCTTAGTTGTTCCAATTTGTCTCGTAGTTGACTCATTGATTGCATTGTTTCATTGAACATGCTCCTTGTTATTTCGAAAACTGTGTTTTCAAAGTAGTCATGGTCGCTGTTAACAGCCTCGTACTTCTTTAAGACCTCCTGGTTTGTCCGAAATTCATCCCAGTGACATTGTAAAGCTTCGATGCGTTTGTTAAGGTAATCTACGGTTTTTCTACTCGCAGAATCCTTTTTGTAATTTGTTTGCAGAGCCTTGATTTTCTCGTAGCTGCTTTGTTGCTTGGTTATAAGCTCCTCAAATTCGAAGTAATCTTCTTTCGACATGGTTAATAGATAGTTAGTATAAGGTGTTGTGTACTCACGCAGATTCGAAGTTGAAGTAGCAGTTCACTAATTTATGTCTGCTGCGTCTTTAGTTAAGTGTGGTCGTAATCGCAGTGAATGTTATCCCCGCTGATTATGTTTTGTAGCAGTAGACGTAATCCCCGCTGATTTGTAGCAGTAGACGTAATCCCTGCTGGTTTGAAGCAGTAGACGTAATCTTCGCTTGTTTGTGGCTCGAAGGACCAGAAGATGTTGGGGCTTTTCGCCGTTGACGATACCCCAAAGTTGTTGTAGGTAATTAATGAGTAACACTAAAACCACCAGTTTTGAGCTGCACTTGTTTTATTTACACCGGACCGCGTGACGGAGGTATATTTACGACTGAATTACATTGTGTTCAAGTTCATTATACAATAGCATTTTGCTGTACGAGCATTATTGGCTCGTACAGCAAAATGCTATTTTATAATGAACTTAAGCCACATTTTATCAACAGCGCAAGTGATAGTAAGAGAGATGAAGCATACTACCTCCCTTCTACCTATCCCCTTAAATACTAAAAAGCAACTTAAATTATTCTCACAATGCATATAAATACTGTATTTTACTAAGCTGTGGAAAATATCACAGATATGCATAATGACCAAACTAGGGAATTGATCTAGTTTTATAGGTAATCTAAAAATAAATTTGTAAGTAAATTAAACAGTGATTGCATCTCCAGGCAACACGTGATTAGTTTTTAGGATATTACAAATTTTAACATGGAGAAATATATCAATGAAATCAGTCTAGATCAGACATTTTTATTTATTATTTACTTATTTATTTTATTTTTAATCATAATTCAATTGTATGTACACGTGTGCAGACACTACAGACACTGCAGATGCTACTACAATCTCTCAAATTCCTCTATTTAATTTTCAACTTTATCGTTCAGACTCATGCTTGATTGGGACTGTACCCCAAAATTGGGGTACAGTCAATAATGGCCCCAATTCTCTTTCTTATTTATAAACTAAATTGACATGTACAGAACTAAACTAGTCTTACTAAATATCTTCTAACCTTTTCTTAATGGAATAGAAAGAGATAAGAAATAAGAATAAACAGTGAACTTAAATTTAGTTAATTTTGTTAACAAGGGAATTGGTGTCATTTTCTATCTATTACTATTTAGAACAATAGCAAATAATAAAAGCATGTGTGTAATTGACATGTGGTAGAAATGAAACCTTAAAAATGTTGGTTTCAAGATATGAACATAATACACATACAATCCAGAGGCCTATGTACATAAATTCCCACAATGCCTTGATAAACACGAGTGGAGGGGACACAAAACAGTGCACAAAGAGAACCACAAATGGAAACACTGTAAAATGCAAGATGAACTGCCGCTTTACATCTCATGAATCTTTGTGACTGTCACTGTTTCGTTTCATTGAATTTCAAACACGGCATGGTTAGCGTAGTAGTTAAGTTAATGACTGCTGCGCTGCGTGTAGCGACACGCAGCGATAGATACCACAGCTCTCATACGATTAGGCATAGAGTTTATCAACCTCTCTATGAAATTTTGAGAGATCATCTCCCATTCCTCTTCTATGGCAGTTTTCAACTCCTGTATCGTCTGGAAAACAGGCTGACGAGCCTTAACACGTCTTTTTATCTCGTCCCACATCATGCTCTCAAGGGGGTTCATGACTAGGCTTCTGGCTGGCCAGTCCATAACTGTGATCTTCACATCCCGAAGATATTCCCTGACGATGCCGGCCGTATGGGCTCTTGCATTATCATGCATAAAAAGGAAATTTGGACCCACATAGTCCGCGTATGGTATCACGTGAGGTTCTAAACACTCACGAATGTACCTTTCAGCATTTAATGTTGGCAGTCATAGTCCTGTAACAACCTCAAGTTGAGTTTTGCCGTTCGCGGATATACCGCCCCACAGTCCATAAGCCACCGCCATAAGCAACCCTCTCTTCAAAGCAGCATTGTGCGAAACGCTCTCCCTTACGTCTACCGACGTAAGGGAGAGCGTTTCCTTCTTCCTTCCATCATTGCAATGTAACACAATTTTAGACTCATCAGAAAAGAGTACACGGCTCCAATCTCGCTGTGTCCAATTTAAATGAGTGCGTGCGAAATGAAGGCGCGCTATTCGGCGGGCTCGCGTTAGTTTGGGCCCATTAGCTGGCTTGTGTGGTACCTTATTTGTTTATAAAATGAAAGTAAATTGAATACTTATTTTATTTTTTGAATAATTTACAACGTATTTAACATATATATACACAATTACACACACACATTTATGCATGTCACAACATTTTGGGTTTTTCTATAATTTGGATTACTATTATTATCTAAATATATCATTTATATTATTGCGGACTGTGTTTTTGAAATTCTAGCGTATGGCACTCGTGGGTTGCAGCTGAAAATCAGCGTCAGATGGCACATCTTGTGTTGTCATCTGACATTATGCTGAGCTGTGGCCCTTTTGGCATTATAAGCTGGGTTTTATTGTTTTATAGTTTTAAAAGTATGTATTTTGCTGTAATGTCAATAAACGCATTTTTCTTTCTTTCTTTCTTTCATAACGCGTTCTTTAACCTTCCCCGAACAGTTCGAGCGCTCACAGATACTCCGTGGAAGTCGCAAAGTTGGTTTTGTATCTAATGGAGGTAAAGTGACGATTTCTCAAGCTGGTCGTCAGGAAGAATCGATCCTGCCTTTCAGTTGTGACCCGAGATCGTGGCCTTCCTTGGCGACGAACAAAGCCGCCAGTCTCTAGGTACCTCCATAAACATTTTGGACCATTGGACAATTGTAAATTAAATTGAGCACTCACAAATCTTTGGCAGTGTCCGGCCTGAATAAGTTCCACAGCTTGGGCGGCGACTTCAGGTGAAGTATCCATAGATTATTGATAGAAACTCACCTTAATGTTTGTTGCAAAACCAAAGATATCAATCACTTTTTAAAGTAAATCAATAAAATAAAGTTTTCTTTGTATTCGATTGTTTGATATCAACAAACAGGCTCCAAATTGTCTTTTGTTTCTTTAAATTCTGTGTTCAAAATTCAAACGATTATCGAATGAAATTGTAAATGTGCCAGGTTCAAAACTGCAAATTTTAGCTAGGACCAAACGAAACTGATAATACAAGGT
Source organism: Sesamia inferens (assembly GCA_037179545.1). NCBI lineage: Eukaryota > Metazoa > Arthropoda > Insecta > Lepidoptera > Noctuidae > Sesamia > Sesamia inferens. Next base: position 1,588,667 of record CM073949.1, on the reverse strand, counting down.
GGGCCAATAGATGTATCCAGAAGTGTAGTTATTTATGCCTACAGTAGGTGTAATCACACAATAGATAAGATATACTAAATAGAGACCTAACTTATCTATTCCGTTGTAGCGCGTAGGGCGTGTTACGTAATTAAAACTCAGATGAATTGAACGTTGTGTATTGTACGTATGTAAAAGAGTACAATGTGTACGACGTGTACAAGAATGTACAAGAATATGAACAGGAATGTGAATAAGGATGTACAGGGGTGTGAATAAGAATGTCAACAAGAATGTGAATAAGAATGCTTCTTACAAGCTGGGCACTCACTTAAATAAACTTAGCGAAAATCTAAACAATAGTGGGGTAACAAATAGAAAAACAGTTTGCTGTGTTGCAGTAATCCACGCGATGGCGCGTGCGTTCTCGATGTTGATTCGTTGATCGAGGGAGGCCGCGACGTGAGATTGGTCGGTGTAGAAAGCGCGCCAATTCACAGTTCACGTGCAAGACGACGCTATGGTTTCCCACAGACATCCACGATGGTCAAGAGATGTGCTCCCGGGCCGAGATTTATAGGCAACCTCTCAATGGGTGGCAGCGACGCCCGCCAGGACATCCGCGGTCCTAATGTGATTTATAGGCAACCCTTAACAGCGGGATGTCGAGTCGTCCCATCCGAATGTGTTGCAGGTTACAGCTACTACACCGTGTTTCTACACTACTTTCTTTGTTCACTCATTTTATACATTAGCACAAAAAAAGCAAGCAATAGCGGGATGCCTCCATGCAAGAGCAGTAGACCAACTGTTCTAAAGCTAAAGTTTTAACTTATCTTCTACTTACATCTTAAGAATAGCTGTGTAGTATATTTGTGAGAAAAAACTATCACAATCATCTACATTGTATTCAAAAACAACAGGTTTGCAAAAATGGACTTAGTGGGGCAAAGTTAAATAATCAATTTTATAATAATGCTCACCACTACAGAAACAGCTAAATTATGTCAATTAAAATATATAACTATATTCCAAAAACTTTTCTAAATTATTTGTACTTTCTAAGTATATCTTGGACACCAATGACTGATTACAAGGTGACAGAAAACATCTTGAGGAAACCTGGACTTTCAAGTCTGAAATCACCAACCCACATTCAACAAGTGTGGTGATTATGCTGAATCCTTCTCTGTATGAGAGGAGACCTGTGCCCAGGAGTGGGATCATGACAAGAAAAGGTTGATGATGATATTCCAAAAGTAATGAGAGACAAACCATTAATTTTTTACAAAAACAAAAACAATATAAGTTGCTATTTCTATTTTTTTTTTTTATAAAATATTATATCAATTTGGCTATAAACTATGTTATTGTCATATTTTTTCCAATTGTATTTTAGAATACCTAATGTTCATAGTATAAGGGTAAAGTTTTTTGAATTATTCATTAAAATATAGTCATGTAAGTTTTGGTTGCCTCCGAGCTATTACCTACAATTAAAGCGTATAGTATAGATAAATGGAAGGAATATTTTGACAAGTGCTCGGAGACAAAAGGGATTTGGTATAGGACAGTCCAAGACTCACCTACGCTGGTGCCCTGGTTTGGCAGTGTCGGATTCTGTAGGGAACTTCTTGTCTGTGCATTTGGAATTAGATCTGGCCATGTTCCAGTAAATAAGTTCCTTTCACTAATGGGTGTAACTCAAACTGATTTGTGTAATTATTGTGGTGCAGAGGAAGACTTGATACATGTGTTGCTGGAATGTGGTCAATATGCGACTCTACGGGATAGGTTTTTAGCTGGGGTGCCGCTGTGGAATGGTTTGCTGAACATTGCGTTGAGCAATCCATGTTCACATGCGGCAAGGGCCATATTTCGCTTGTGGAGAGAGATAGTAAAGGAAAGATAATTTCTTCTAGTACTGGAGGTTCCCCATGAGGCTGGCATAGTCACTCCATGTGTACTGAAGCCTCGCAAAATTAGAATTTAAAAAAAAAAGTTTAGGTTGCAATATTTGTATGCCGCTATTAGCGGCGGTTGCATTAAACTTGTCCAAAATAAGTAACAACCATCTTTGTACCTACCTACCATATTCAATGAACGTCTTTGTCCTATGGGATGCTACATGATCAGTTTTCTAAAGCCTTATTAGTGGTTGTAATTATACTAAAACGAGAGGTCATAATTGATATAATCAATATACCTACAGTGATCATTGATGAGAAACGTACATATCGAATAAACAACAATAAATTTAATATAATTGTACCAGTTATGTATGCAATCCATACCTTTTGGTTTGTGATCCAATTATCCAGTCAATAGGTATATATAATTGAGTTGTACTACTACTAAAAATAACTAATAAACTAACCAAATTACACCAACATTATTCACTTTATGGTTTCATAAATATTCGAATTATTAAACAAAGATTATAATAATAATAGGGTAATTATCAAAGAGTATAGTAAGGTATTTATTAAACTTCAAGTTAGGCTGACATCAGCTTGTCCTTGACCTTGCGTTATTTTCGATTTTTTGGAGTGAGTGATTCATAAATTTAATTTGACATTTCCAATCTAGTGATTGGTAAAGGTGAGACGTATATACTGGTACAGGTTTAAGGAATATGTTTCACGTCATACTTTTAAAAACTAGGTTTCGCATCGGCGTTCAAACGCGTATCGAGTATTTTGAAGTATCGAACTCAAATAGAAATACACATGCAAACTTACAGATCCGCTAGGTATAGGATCCTGTTCGTACACAAAACAAAATAGTATCTATTTTATGGCTAGTACGACTAACGGATTAGGCCTAGTATGAGTTTTCATTACGAATATCGATCGGCGATATCGAGCGCGTTTGACTTAGCGATTGGCCCGCTTCAAGGTCGTAAGAACTCTCAACCAATGAGAGCGCCAAACGCGTTCGATATCGACGATCGAGTTTCGTATTGAAAACTCATACTAGGCCTACAGTAGGCCTACAGTAGGCCTAGTATGAGTTTTCAATACGAAACTCGTTCGATCGTATCGAGCGCGTTTGGCGCTCTCATTGGTTGAGAGCTCTTACGACCTTGAAGCGGGCCAATCGCTGAATCAAACGCGCTCGATATCGGCGAACGAGTTTCGTAATGAAAACTCATACTAGGCCTACTGCACGATGCTCTACGTGTTTCCAACGCGAGCCGCGCTCGATCAATGTGTTTCGGTTTAATTGCATCGATACAAATTTCCACGCAAAAGCATTGTTCCTTTCTCGCTTGTTTTAATTCTTATTTGAATTTTGAAGAAACGGTTTAAAAAAGAATGAATTTATTCAGTTAGTTACGTACTGCAACGACGGAGTCTTAGTTCTTACAAATAATTAATATATGTGCCTAGTTTGTGATAGTGAGAATGAACGCCGATTTTGGTGTGGTTTTTCTAATTTAATTAACTTTTTGCTTTAATTTGCTAGGTTTGATATAGGTATACTGAATTGGATTGGGATGAGAGGTGGAAGGTCTGGTGTTGCATGGGTGTTTTTCACAAAACTTATATTTTTATATCGTATTTAGAGATTGGATTGACGGAAGCACCATCCGACGCATAATATAATACAGGACGCGTACTTCAAAATACTCGAGGAATAGGTTTTTGAAATAGGTTTTTTCACGTACTCGTACTCGCAAGACTCACTACGCGTATTGCCTAGTACGTCTCACCTCTAGTGATTGGAAGTGTCAAAGACTGACCTCTACAATTACCATTAATTAATTAATTAATTATATGTATGGCTCATCTATAAAGTCGTGAAAATGCATGTTTCTTGAACAAATAATTTTAGAAGTAGGGCAATACTAAATCTTAGTAAGTACAAGTCAAGGAAATTATAGCTAAACTGGAATGTGAACTTACATAATTCTCTTATTTAAAATAAGACTCTATCGCAAGAGTAATAAGGTCGATCAGAAATAAAACCTTATTTGAAGAGAAAACGGTCCGAGGAGAAAGCGTCCCAGTAGCCCTCTGTCTCTTTCTAAGGGTTACTCGTATTTATTTTACGTAATTTTGTTTGAAATCTACAATTTCGATTAGAAAAAGATAGTGAAAAAGGGCGCCATTATTGGCTGCAATAGTGAGTCATACCCTGGAAGCGGAATATCATTATTTAAGTAAGTTTTTGCGGTAATCATATACAAGTTATTTTGTTTGTATTTAGGGTGACCGTAAATTTCGGATAAATAATAAATGTGCACTTAGTCATTATGTACAGACGACAGTACATCAAGCTGCTACAATCTGTCAGATTTCCTTATTAGATTATCAACTTTATTTCTAAAGCATTAAGGCTTAAGGTTGTTTGGGAATCTGACAGTTTGGGGTAGCTTGACCTACTGTTGTCCGTACATAATAAGTGGTTTTTATTAGGTATTTACAATGACTTTAAATTCTGTTTTCTTGAACATATTTTATTTATTTAAATGTAAAATAGTAAACCAGTATAGTTCTTGCAATTTACGAGCGCGCGTGACTCTTGCTTGTGGTATGTTGTGTACATGCACAATGCGTTAGTGTGTGTGCCTGACGGAGCATTCAGTAGCGAGCGGTCGCCCGCTCAGGTCACTTGTGCTTATTGTTTTCACGTCGCTACCAGCCACGAAGTACCGTCAGCATGTCAAATACCAATAAAAAGCGAAAAGTTATTCGTAGTGAGGTGAGTTATTTAAATATGTGTTTATAGCGTTAATTTAATATTAAACTTTTTGTATGGATCAACGATCATGACCATTGTATTATCTTTATTATTTGTAGGGTCGTGCAATTATTGCCCGAGTTTTTCATTTTCTTCAAGAAGAATATAATTTCATGAAGGCGAATAATAATGATAATTGTGATTTCAGTCCTTTGGCTAACGTAAGAAAACGAACCGCCGAAGCAACAGGGGTCAGTGAACGTACTGTAACTTCTATTTTGAAAGAAGAAAAAGAGATGCCCTCTACATCTGCCAAGTTTCTATCACCAATGAAAAAACGTCGTAAAAGAAGTAGCAAATTTGATTTTGATAATTTCGACACTAATTTGATTCGAAGTACAATTCAAAATTATCACATCGAACACAAGGAAATTCCAACTTTACACAAAATTCGGTCAGTTCTCAGAGAAAAGATAGACTTTGACTTTGGGTGTCTAAGCACTTTACGTTCATTGCTCATAAAAATTGGTTATAAATGGCGAAAGATTAGCAGTAACCGACGATTATTACAAAAAAGGCATGATTTACAACTATGGCGTTTAAAATATTTGAAAAAGATTTCTCTGTGCCGTGCAGAAGGACGTCCTATTGTTTACACTGACGAATCATATGTTTTAACGTCACACGTTCGACAAAATACATGGGGCATAAAGGATAAAGATACTTCATTTATGAAGAAATTAGGTACTGGGAGCCGGTTTATTATAGTGCACGCAGGTACTAAAGATGGATTCATTCCAAATGCCTCATTGGTATATAAAGCATCCTCCACAACTGGAGATTATCACTCAAATATGAGTTTTGAAAATTATAAGAAGTCGCTAGAAGAGAAGCTTATGCCAAATGTGATGGATAACGCGTCCTATCATAACGCCCGCAGCAGTAAAATTCCTACGTCCAGTTCAAGGAAGAGCGATATGATAAAATGGCTAACTGATAACGGAATTTTATGTGACGTACGATTAAAAAAAATCGAACTCTATGATTTAATAAAAAATAATAAACATCGTTTCATAACATTCAAAATCGACGAAATAGTTAAAAGCAAGAATTTTGAAATATAACCTACGTTTTCCGCCCTGAGTTGAACTGTATCGAAAATATCTGGGGAATTTTAAAAAATAAAATTGCAACTAAAAATATCGGGCAAAATATGACTATTTTACAAAATTTAATAAATGAGTGTATGAACGATATCGACAATGATACCTGGCGTAAAACTTGCAAGCATGTCGAAAAACTTGAAGAAGAATATAGAAAATATTTCGAATTGGACTTCGAGTTAACGATTAATGTAGAATCAACTGATAGCGACACTGAAGAGCTTGAAGATAGTGACACTTCTGACGATGAATAATAATTAATATTAATAAAACTTACTATTAAAATATTTGTTTTATTATCATTGTTGGTTTCAAAGAAAAAATAATTTTAACATTGATTATTTGTATGCTAACCGTAGCGCGTCTACGCTCACGCACACATTTACACGTATACAGATACGACTTGAACACAACTAAGAGCCACGCGCGTTCGTGAATTGCAAGAACTATATATCAAAATACTACAATCTATCAGATTTTCAACTTTATTTCTAAATTGTTATGGTTCAAGATTGATTAAGAATATTTGACAGTTTCGGGTAGATTGACCTGCTATAATCGTCAATTTATTTTTAGAAGAATATAATTAAAAAGTTCGCATCCATCCATCGTTGTCGTCCTCCGTGGCGCAGCGGTCAACACGCCTGCCTTCGACGTGGAGGCCCCGGGTTCGATTCCCGGCCAGGTCGTGATGGAAAACGATCCTTTCCTGATCGGTCTGGGTCTTGGATGTTTATCTATACAGGAAAAAAAAAATATCCAATGCGCAAAATTTGTCAACTTATAGTTAAATAAGTTTCATAGACAAAAACATTATTACTTTCATATGTTTTAGTACAAAAAAAAATAGTTATTGATAACGAAAGATGATTATTTTGAAATCGATGCTATGGTCACCGCATGCGCTGCCATTCATGTTCTGCGGAGTGGGGACGGCGGGAACATCACAGGAACACCGCGCGCCCGCGCCGCCCGCATGTTCACTACGCGGCCTAGTACCGGCACCCCACGCGGCCCCCGCATTTTCAGTATGCCTATTTATTACCTTAGGTCAACGCTTTTTATTTTTCATTTAAGAAATTGCTATTTAATCAGGTTCGAATGAGCTGTTATTTGCAGAGTAATTCCAATTTTTCCTTCATGCTTTTATGGGCTTAGGACCATCGAAATGCAGAAAATAAAGCTTCGATTAATAATAAAAAAAAACAGATAAAAACGGCTGAGCAACTCAGAGCTCAATTTACGCAATTCTAATCTAATTTTTTTCCTTATAGTGTAGCTCATAAGGCACAATTTTATGAATACAAAATTAGATACTACAGTGTATTTTAAACACTATGTCTTATGAACAACGCGTTATGGATTGGCGTTTATCGAAAAAATGAGTTAGTGCACTTTTAATAGAAACGTAATTAATTCAAATTATTGGCATCACATCAACGCACAGGTAGGTACAGCCGCCGCATCATACGACTGTCATCATCAAGCTACTGCAATCTGTTCTGACAGATTGCAGTAGCTTGATGATGACAGTTAATAGATTTTCAACTTTATCGCCAAAACATTATGGTTCAAGTTTGATTGGGAAAGTTTGACAGTTTCGGGTAGGTTGACCTGCTGGAGTCCATACTTCTGCATTAAGGCGTATTTAAAAAATTGGAATCAACTACTTATGTTTAATAATGTTCAATCAAAAACAGTAAAACAAATCCTTACCCCTAAATAATGTCAATCAATCTTAAATCAATCACTGTATTTTAATAATTGTTCAAAATGTAGTCCACCCAAAGACATTAAAATTATATTTACAATAGACAGGACATCACGAACAAAATTGTAAGCCAACACTTTTGTCGACTTGGTTAAAAGTCGCTCAGTCTAGTGTCCGCGTCAAGACGTAACATGTGTCCACCAAGAATAAACATTTTCTAAGGAAATATGCCCTGTTGCGCTTTGCGCTACTGTACATCTCGTTATGGTAAAATGACTGGACCTAACTTCGGAATGTTTTTGTATGAATTATTTATATTTAGCCTGTAATTAAAATTTAAAAAAATTCTTAAATAGATCTAGAAACTTTTTTAATATTGTAATAAGCGCCCTCTATTGTTGAATAGTTTTACTATTTTCATGTAGAGATGTAGTAATGTTGTTTATCGATTTAGTTATCGATAATACTTATTAAGTTGAAAACATATAGCTATATTTTATTGACATATAAAATATAGCTAAATAAACTTAAAATATTACTATATTTCAAGTTTATTTATTAGTAACTCTATTTGAACATAATCTTGTCATATTAATGACCAAAATTGAATAGGTTTTATGTTATTTTAGGTTTTCGAATAAAAATTATGTTGTACGGGAAAAGTGTATACGATTTGTCCAGATAGTCCGTAGAGAAGAAAATTGGCTTCCGTCTACTTCGTCGAAATTATGCTCAAAGCATTTTAAAAGTGAAGATATCTTCTTTTTAAACAAAGAAGATTTGTCGATCAAATTTAAAAAAAAAGGATCAGTACCTTGTACTAGTAATGAATTAGTAAGTTATTAATTTCAGAACTTTTCCACTTAATCGTAAAAATTGGGATAATATTTACGGTTAAGTGGATAAGTACATAAATTAGATAACTTATTTATAATGAAATATATTTATAAAATATGTAGGTACGTATATGTAGTACAATGATTGCAAGCTACTTTGTGATTTTTAAGATTCCGTACCTAAAAGGTAAAACGAACCCTATTCATGAGACTTCACTGTTCGTCTCTCCCTCTGTCACCAGGTTGTATCTCATGAACCGTAATAGCTAGACGGTTGAAATTTCTAGAAATTATGTTAGTATTTCTGTTGCCGCTATGACAAGTGCTAAAAATAAAAAAAATAAAATATTATTTATTTTAAATAAAATATTTTCCCATACAACAAACATGATTTTTTGCTCCATATTAATAAGAGAAACAGATAGACGCTTAAAAGGTTCACAGAATATTTGGTTATATATTCAAATTAAAAATAAAATAAATATTGAACGCTCCCATTTTTAAAGATAATGAATGGTACGGAACTAGTTCGCCAGATCTACCATTTTCGTCGTGATTTGGACAATTAATTCACACATTATACAGTTCTGCTTTCACACAGTTTGTGCAGTCTAGATCCTCAGAATTCTATCGCAAAGGTATAAACGACTTTCCTATTAGAAGGCAGCAATGTATACATAATAATGGTAACTATATTGATTAAATGTGTTAATTAAAAATGAAAAAATAAACAATGATTTAGATTTTCAGTATTAATCGGTAAATTTAAACTTTAACGCCCGTTATATTAAAAGATTTATATAAATAGAAACTTGTAAACATTGAAAATATCTATAATTTTTCTGCTACGTAATTTTTTGTTTCAAGCTATCATAATGCGAATAAACATCGTCGTAGTAACTTCTTTGAATATTATCGATAATTTTATATCGAAATGATACAAGCCCTACCACAGTTTTTTGCATTGCCATTTAAAAATATTTGCAAACAAACGTGTAGAAAAGAATCATTTTGGTAAAAACGAAATACAAACAAAAATTTCAAAATAAAATGCGCTTTATGGCCTAAAAAGTCTATTATAGTAAAAAATCGCAATAAACCGAGTATTAAAATAATTCGTAAGCATAACACATCTAAAATGCCAATAGACGGTGTCACGGAAAATGAATAGTAGCTAATAAAATTCTAAAACAGTTTTTGATCTCTGTACAAGACAAGTTTCACTTAATTTGTTTACTTTTCCATATTTATTTACCCGATTTGAACTACACTAGGGTATTAAATCGGATCTGGCAACATAGACCACACTGGCCACCTACCGCGCAATAGCTGAATATATTTTATGTAAACTTATTTCAGTTTTACTATTTGATGTCTCCAATTGTCGATCTAATTTTGCTATATTGTACTAGATGGCGGAACTGGGCCATGGGATCACAGTTTTTCTATGCGATTTTGACACATTGCCCTCTCTATTTATCTTAAATCTCTTTGAGTCCACCTCTTTGTAGGCATAAAGGTGTACGTTTAAATAAATTGTCATTTAGTTTATTTAAAACACTAGTGTCCTTTTTCGCGTTAAAAAAATGCAAAGTATGCGCAAAAGCATTTATAATCCTAGATTTTAGGTCACCTAGGTTTTGAGCCTCTTCCACGCGACGTTTGATTTCACTCCACAAATAAAAATCTCAAGGGGTAACAGTGGCGTAGTTAGGGGGGAGTGGCGGGGGCGATCCGCCCCAGGTGTCACCTTTTGTGGGTGACACCCACCCAGTCTCTAAAAATACCTAAATCGATGGCACACTTTCGCCGGAACTCCGGATATTAGCTCAAAGAAGAGAACCTTTAATCGTGCTGCCAAGTCCTACAAAAAGGGGCTTAACAAGGCTCGCTTCGACCGCATTACTCATATTGCCAACAAGCTCTCTGCGCAACCATCCGGTAGCAGATCTTTCTGGTCCCTTGCCAAATCGGTCGAACTTCTGTTGGCCCACACTACCTCCGCGGGTTAAGCCTAATGGAGCACTGGCTCATACGACGAGAGAGAAAGGTCTCTGCATCTCTCATTGCCCACAATTCGCGACTAATAACTAGCAGTAGGTACTAGTCGCATTAGGAACAAAGAGGTTCTGAGAGTACTATGTCGTCTGGACGTGAATAAGGCTAGTGGTCCAGATGGTATACCTGCGAATGTTCTTAAGGCATGTGCGCCCGAGTTGTCTCTTGTATGGACGCGCTTGTATCGCCTCTCATTTAGGACTGGTATAGTGCCCAAAACCTGGAAGCTTGCCAACGTGTAGCCCGCGCCCAAAAAGGGTAGTCGTGCCGATCCTACCAACTTTCGGCCGATTTCAATAATCTCCATACTCTACAACATTAATATGAAGCATATTTAGAGGTACACTCCTAAATAAAAGACATGGATACGGTAACAACAGTTTAATCAGCATCACAATTACCTATAGGCGTACGTAACGCTAGTTAACATTGGTAGGAAGAATACTGAGAATACTGAGATAAGTTATGAGAGTTAAAATCTACTCTTTTATAACCGGCCGCTTGTCGTAAGGTTTGTAGGTATACGTACTGGCGGCAATGCAAGCCGCAAGCGGAGTTATGTGTATTTTTGTCGGAAACAATAAGTGTGTAGGGTTGTAACATTAACTAGTGTTGTGACACAATACGCCACACGTGTATTGAACTCGCGCCTCTTGGCTTACCTGGAAGATAACGATCTCCCAAGTGACCGACAGTGGGGGTTTCGCAGCAATCGGTAAACTGGGGACCTACTAGTGTAGGCCACTCACTTGTGGAGTGAGGTCCTCGAGAAAAATGGGGAAGCGGTTGTCGTCTCTCTTGGTGTCTCGAAGGCCTTCGAAAGTGTATGGCACGCTGGCCTTTTGAGAAAACTTCCAGGGTACGGCATATTAACCGCTGATGCCCGGTATCTATGGATGCGTAGATGACAGCACAGTTGTGAAGAGATATCTGCCGAATGTTCGGGCTAGAAAGGAATCAGTCCGGTCAGAAAGAGAGGCTATGGCAGAGCGTACGATTGTTACACTAGAGGAAAATCTGTTTGGGCAAAGCCAATATTGTAGCATTCAATGCCGCCAAAACACAAGCGTATCTATTCACCGCCAAAAGAAGCCCGTTCACTTCGGCTTCTACTTATCGGAATATATCCTTGGATTGCACCGACCGAGGTCAACATTTGGGAGTTGAAATTTCCACGAAACTTAACTTTGGGCGGTTCATTCGGTTCAAGGCTAAGGTGGCTGCCAGGAAACTTGGCAGCCTTGGTAAAGATCCAGCGGTACTTCACACCGTGCACCGGGACAGCTTCTAATGTTATAAAAAGCACAGGTCCGTTCGTGTATACTACTAGTACTGATACTGATACTGGTAGTACAAGGGCCTTACTCTCATTTAGTAGCGTAAAATGGTCACTTTAGTAAGCTAATTTCTAATTAACGGCTTGGTTTTGAGATTTGAAAAAAATATATCTTGTCTATTGATTCATGTACAACATTTACTAAAGATGGTTTTTTCGTAGGACTTTGCCTTTTGCCTTAAAAAAATATTTACCAAAACGCTATTTTGGCTAATATTCGTTATTACTTCTAAACGACATTGATGTGTGGAAATATTTTTACACTGAAAAATTCGTCAAAAAATCTTCCTATACTCTTGTATTTAATCCTAAATATTACTGTATTTTTCTTTATGATTACTATTAGCTTTTGTAACCATTTTTCTTTTACAATTGAAGTTAAATAATTACGAATTGTTCCAGGAAATCTAGAAACAAATCTTTACACTTGAAAGGCAATAATTCGACTAAGTACATCCGCTGATAATATAGAAGACTCTATTCAGGTAAGTAAACACTCGCACTTAGATTATAATTTATAGGTTTGTAAGGAGATTTAAAAATAAAAATCTTATTAGAAATTTACGTAAACTTGAAAATGTGATTTTTTGTTTATGGTGATATAAACCAAAAATTAGGGCTCAATTAAGGGTGTTGATGGTTTTTTTTTGGCGGGAAAGTCAAGCTGAGTGTCACACTCGTTTTTCATTGGACTTTTAAAATTATTTATAGTGTTGTTTACTAAATAAAAGTGCGTGATTTATGTAGTAAAAAGTGCATTTAGTAAATAGTTTATAAAGAACAGTGAAATATCGCAGCATAGTAGCCACATCATGACTTTGCCCCAAACCTCACATGTAAGACTGGTCACGCTACAGTCTTTTTCTACATGAATAATTCATAATTACTTGACATTGGCTAAATGCACAAACCGTGCGAAGCCAAAAAATAAAGAAAGAAAATTATTATTAAAAAAACAAAATACCCGACTGCACACTAAAAAAAAATTATTATTAAAAAAACAAAATACCCGACTGCACACTAAAAAAAGAGTAAAACAAGCCCCACAATAATATTGATCAATCAAATGCTAAAAACTAATTATGTAATACCGTTTAAACAATACCTATATTAAAATACACTACAATATGTGTTCGTAATCGATAGTTAAATAAACAGAAACTTATTTTGAATACAAATTTACTGAATATAATTTATAAATGTAGATGGAAACTCTTTTTTTAGTGTGCAGTCGGGTATTTTGTTTTTTTAATAATAATTTTTTTTTAGTGTGCAGTCGGGTATTTTGTTTTTTTAATAATAATTTTTTTATTTATAACTTTTTAGCTGTTTTTATTTAACGAAAATGTTGTAGATGTAGAAGACTATGTATATGTAAGTACCATTTTAAATTATTTCGACGACATTTGGCTTTAGATTACGAGTGATGTTACTCCGCAACATAAATTTACCGCCAATCTGGACTGTTGGTAGTGAAGAAGAAAAAGAATTAGGTGAGTCATTACTGCTGAAGATCCCGCAAACGTTTAAGTTCAGTTAAAGAACATTCGTCGTGGGGCCGGTCCAACAGCTTTTTTGGGTCAAGTGTTTTTATTGCTAACCCAGCAAGTGTTTTAACACGGCTTAGGGCTACATAAGCCTGGCCCTTTGCAAACACGTTTGATAGGTCCACGACAGCCCGATCCAAGGTGGTACCTTGCAGTTTGTGTACCGTTACAGCCCAACAAAGTATCAAAGGCAGCATCCGACGTTCAATCTTCCCTTGTCCGCGAAGCGCATCAAAGTCGACAGTGGAGGGCTCTATGCGAACCCCCACACCCAATTCATTGCCCTTAACAGAACGATCGTCGAACTCTACGAATACTGCCTGCGGTAACTCACCTGGTTCTAACTGCTCTCTGCGAAGAGAAGGCCACTCAATTCTTCTTATGATACCCATAGCACCGTTCACCAGACCGTGGTTTACATTGATGTTGCGGCGTAACATCACGCGAGATCCAATTCCAATAGTTAGTGTGCCGAGAATGCCCCCTGTTTTGTTCGGGTCGTCAGAAATGTATTGTTTGCGAGGGCACTGACCGTAGGTTTTAGCTTCTAGGGAGATGTCAACAGCGTTTATTTGGTAGAGCTTTAACGATTTGCCCAACTTTTTAGTCATGGCTGAATTATAAGCATCGACTTGTTTCGTAGTAGGGAAAATTCGAACTGCCTCTCCATCGGCAAATGGACCCTCTAGTGGAATTCTGCGGCTGTCCAGGATCTCAAGTTGGTCCATCGTTAACTCACCAACACGAATATTATTGAGAATGTCCACAAAGGTATTGTCTCCTGCCTGTCTCATATTCTGTGGCAATTCACAAAAGCTGAACAATTGCCACAGATTTGTTTCACCAGTTAAGTTCGACGGCTGTCGGAAGCAGTAAGAACCACCGGTGATTCTGGAAACTGGTGGTAACTGCATGAGATCTCCAAACAAAATTACATTGATACCACCAAAGTTCCCTTGATCCTGTTTTAGTTGCTGGAGGCGAATGTGAATGTTTCGCAGTGTTAAGTAGGGCACCATTGATATTTCATCGATGATGAGCCAATTTATATGCCTCCACTTTTGTCGCTCCCTTTGCAGCCTTTCACCTGTTAGTGGGCGTAATGTTTCATTTCTTCCCTTTTCAATTGGTAGCGCAAAAGTGGAATGCAGTGTAGTTCCACCGATTAGTCTGGCTGCTACTCCAGTTGGTGCAGTAACAATCACGTTTTTACCTATTTCAGTGTTACTCAACCTACGAATTTGTTCAGTCATAACTTTTAAGGTAAATGTTTTTCCGGTACCAGCTCCTCCAGTAACAAAAACTAGTAACGGATCAGAATTTGACACGTCCAATAACTTTTGGGAAATTTTTTGAAACAGTTGTCGTTGACTCATGTTCAACGAAGCTACAAATGTTTCAAACTGATTGTCTGGCATGCCTATGTCAGTTGGTTCATCTTCGACTTCTTCGATCATAATATTATGACCGCCGTCGTCGAGTATGTGTTCAATAGGCTGAACGTCATTGTTGTCATTTGCGTCATCGTTTTGTTCCTCAACGGTTCCTGCTGCCAAGTTTTCTGCCACAATGCGGCTTATAGCTTGTTGGATCTCAGTTTCCCACCGCATCATAGTTTCGGCGTCAAAACCTTCTTGCAGCGGACGTAGTCGATGCCTTTTGGCCCAGAAAGCTTCTTTTGCAGTATTAAAACCATCCAACAACTCTTCCTCTGCTCGGAACGGAATATGAGTCAGGACCAATGAGTAGTAATATGCTTCTGGGTCTGAAGACAGCGTATAATAACGCGTTCGGAGTATAGCTGGACGTGTCCGCTTTTTCATCCTACCTACGTTGTCTAATAAGGTAATGTATCGACGACTAGACACGTCCTCATCCTCAGCATCATAGGCATCAGCATCTTGTTCATCCTCCTCTGTATCGTTTCTAGTAGAGGCAACCTCGTACCAAATCGCAAACTCACCTAAACTAAGTTGCTCCAGAGAAAGAGGTCTGTGAACGTACCTATCAAATACATTTTTGTACGGTTCGGAACTTTCTGTGTCAATCCTAAGCATTCGGTATCTTTGTTCAGGCGCGCAAGTGTTTACGAAAACACATTTACGTGAACTATCTCTTAATTTTAAATGACACAATCGAAACGCACATTCGTTGGCAGAGACTTCTCTGTGAGACAAGATTGCGTTTTGGATAGCAAAAACCAGCCGTCCCAAGTTGCTTCCACCGCGGTCTCTTACAGCACTTATAGCTTGCCTTATTGATCTAGAGACCTCTGCAGGTTCAGCTTTTGAGATATACTTTGAGATGTAGTACGCCACACCTAAAGCTGACCCGCAAGGCTGTAGATCAATATTGGGAATAAGTGTATTTTTTTTTTAGTTATAGTTCAACTGTTTTTTTTTTTATTATTATTAAGTACTTCTCCATTAGTACTGATTTTTTCGGCAATAGGTATCAGACCATTTTAAGAAATAATACTTTATAAGTTTCGCGTCAGACGACGAAGTATCGAAAAAATCGCTATTTAGAGACGACCGTCAACGACGTGTGCCCTTATGCGTGTGCCCGCATTCGGGCTGTATACTCGAGCATATCCCCCTCCGCACCGCGCCGCGCGCCGCATGCCAGGCCACGCCCTATCTTTTTGCTTGCTAACGCATGAGTTGCTTTGCGTTGACGCAGAATTAACATGTTCCCGTGGGAATTTTGAGAAAAAACGTATCCTATATTAATTACTCCCGTGATTGAAATGAATCTAATGATACCGCATACATATTTTTTTAAAGGGAAATTTAGAAAAAATATTATTATGTCTTTATCCCGTGGGACTTTTAGGATAAAATGTATCCTATGACACTCCCGTAATCAAGACAAATCTAACGATACCTCATACATCAAAATCCATCAAGCCGTTTAGGCTACAGGAGGTCACAAAGGAAAAGACATACATACATACTTACATACACTCGAAAAACATTACCCTCCTTCTTTGGCAGTCGGGTAAAAAGGGTGTTGATGTAAAAACAGTTTTACAAAAAGTTTTGACTTGATAGGACTTTTAATTTTCGAGATATTAGCAAAAATGTGTAATAAAAACTCTTACTTCGATTACTTTAAATGATTCTTCCTGTAAATATTTTATTTCTATAGTTTTTAAGTAGCCGGGTTTTTAAGGAAGGAAGGTTTTTAAGGGCTGGCGGGCTTGGAATGTCACAGTTATCAGTAATGTTTTTTGACGTCCTCCGGTCAACACGCCTTCCTGCGTCGTGGAGGCCCCGGGTTCGATTCCCGGCCAGGTCATGATGGAAAACGATCTTTTCCTGATTGGCCTGGGTCATGGAAGTTTATCTATATATGTATCTATTATAAACATAGTATCGTTGAGTTAGTATCCCATAACACAAGTCTCGAACTTACTTTGGGGCTAGCTCAATATGTGTGATTTGTCCGTATATATTTATTTATTTATTTTCTGTTTTTCACAAATAATATTGTAATAACATTTTTCGACTTACAGATGGAAAGATATATACCCCTTCGCTCTATACTTGAGGTCCGACTTTTTGCCTTTTATGTTATAATTACACAATACGGCATTTTTAACCATAGCTCCGTCTTAGTAGTTTGAAGAATAATAAACGCGGTGAATGAATGTTTCGGTCGAATTGAGCTACCCATAAATGTATCGTAACTATGGCGTGCTTGCCATGTTCCAATCTTGTTTTATCTATTCCGTGATTTACACCAATCTGCAAGTACGCTCTGGCACCCAATCGACAGAACTTAAAAGTTTAATTTGCTTTTTAGGTAGAACACTAACGCAGATGATTCCAGGTCAGACATCCATACAGAATGTCGTCAAAAAATGATAGGTAATATTAATATATCTCTATGTGCACAAAAAACGACGCAAGTTTCATCATCATCATTCAGGTAAAATTATGCCTGCATGTCCTACAACCTATATTTTTAGTTTACAAATACATCATATTCCTGTATAATTATTTTTTTGTTAATTCTTAATAAATTTTTCTTAATAAATTCTTAATTCCTTTACAAAAATCTCTAACAATGCTGCCAGGGTTAATTAAAATGTATGTTATATCTTTTTTAGCTCAAAATATCACCAAAACCTCAACAAATCTCAAGCTGTTTCATCGAAGGGCGACGCATAGTTAATATTGCTTACTTTTATTCAGAACTAAAGAAAATTGCCAAGCATGGAGAATTATAGACTGTGGTTTAGAATCTGTGGATATTGTTGGAGAACGACAAGTGGGATTACATTCCCTGTTTATTTTTAAATGCCGTATGTGTATGGAAACATTTTGCATATCCTACAGAAATCAATATCAGCTGTGCAGTTGTAGGAACAATAGAAATAGACTGTGGCCATTCTCAACTGCAAGAACTTTCTGCAGCTTTAGATTTACCTATAATCTCGCATGTTATTTATCGGATCGAAGAATTAAAGTTTACAGATTTTAAAATAACTCATGTTTTATTTGAAACTTCATTACGACGGAGTACATTCAATCCGACGTCACTGACACAGTATAAATAAGGTACTATATCTTTATGGAAAACGGCTGAAACTACGCGCTTTGTAATCTCAAGGCATCTATACAAAGCACGGTTAGCGCAGTGGTTAAGCTATTGACTGCTGCGCTGCGTGACGCGGGTTCGATTCCCGCGCGGAACAAATATTCAGAACATGTCCTACAAGTAGTTGTTTGGGGTCTGGCTGTTGGTGTCTGTGAATTTATATGTTTGTAAACGCACCCACGATAAAAGTAATTCCTAGTGTGGGGCAAAGTTTTTTAAAAAAAAAAAAATATCACAAAGTGCCTAGTGCGCGTTTGTTTTACGTTAACGCGATGAACTCGTTTATGTTATTCGCACTAGTAATTAATTCAAGGACACTGCAAAGACATGATACTCATATACCTACTGAAAAGTAGTGAAAAAAAAATTCAAATATATTGAATCGATAGATATTACCATCTACCATAATTTTTTATGTTAATGTTATGATATATTATAATGTGTGGGTACTTGTTTTACAAATGTTTGTCAGTCTGCGATCGGCCATTAAACTGTGTAACGAGCACTCCTTGATTTTATTCAAACATTGATCAAGAATACTAAAAATATATTATAGTACGATTTATCAATGCAAAATATACATTTATCGGTCTTGCATCCATACCCCCGTCTGAAATCGTAGGCACAAATCGCGACCTACACGCGGCTTGTCTGCATCTCTGGATATTCTTTGATTGTCGTTTTAGTTTAGCGCACCACGGCGCGCATTTTACGAATTCGGGAGTACGGCGTTTAGCTCCGCCCACATGCACAAGGTCATTGAGCCTACTATAAGCGTTAATTACTTTTGCTGCTGGAGTCTAGGTAGGTTCAGTAAGTAACAAAAGTGTCATTTTTCACATTCAACGCAATCGATAACTTAGATTGAATGCGCGCTCTACAACTCGCGCCAGTTAACTGTGCACCTCGCTCTGTGACGTCATTCGAACGGTACCGTTTGTAAAAAATGTACAGAGGACAGCACATCAAGCTACTGAAATTTGTACTTAGATTTCTTTATTAGATTATCAACTTTATCTCTGAAGAATTAAAGCTCAAAGTTGATAACTGTCAAATACTAGCAGCTAGCTTGACCTGCTGTCACAATCACATGTTAAAATCACAGACTATTTAGAAGACAAAAAAGCTTGGGACTGAGCTGCTCGCTCTGTTAAGCATTGTTATTAAGCAATGTGCGTAAGTATAACGTAAATTATTGTAAACATTTTCATTTTTAATGTCTGGACTTGAAAAAAGACGATGATCCCTGAGTTTATTTCGATTATTTCTTCTCAAAGGTAGTCCGTTAGGAAATGCCGGTTCATCTAGTTAAAAAAAACATAGGACGTGCATATGTGATCAGTGATCCTACTTGCTTAATAAACGATTTAATATCATTTCATTTCATGCAGCGCTATCACATACACACAGCTGACACAGCGCGACTGTCTAAATATGTGATGCCACTAGGGTTGCCAACCGTACTCAAAAATAGTATTGTTCTCTATATCATGTAGGCGTACTCTATAATCTATAACACTAATCATCATCATCATTTCAGCCGAAAGACGTCCACTGCTGGACATAGGCCTCCCCCAAGGTTCTCCACGACGAGCGGTCCTGCGCCTCCCGCATCCAGCGGTTTCCCGCGACCTTCACCAGATCATCGGTCCACCTTGTCGGGGACCTACCCAAGCCACGTCTTCTGGTGCGTGGTCGCCACTCGTGAACCCGTCGGCCCCATCGGGCATCGGTCCTACGGGCAATGAGTCCAGCCCATTGCCACTTCAGTGTTGCAATTCTTCGGGCTATGTCGGTTACTCTCGTTTTTCTGCGGATCTTCTCATTCCTGATTCGATCGCGCAGTGAAACCCCAAGCATAGCCCTCTCCATTGCCCTTTGAGCGACTTTGAGCCTTCTTACAAAGCCCATTGTTAGCGACCACGTCTCAATTCCATAAGTCATCACTGGCAACACACACTGGTCGAAGACTTTTGTCTTGAGACACTGCGGTATTTCGGACGAGAAGATTCTACGTAGCTTCCCGAAAGCAGCCCAGCCGAGTTGGATTCGACGATTGACCTCTTTCTCGAAGTTGGACCTTCCTAACTGGATAGTTTGTCCCAGGTACACGTAGCTGTCAACAACTTCGAGAACAGAGTCTCCAATCTTTATAGGAGTCGGTACAACATGGGCATTAGACATGACTTTCGTCTTGCCCATGTTCATTTTAAGACCGACTCGCTTGGAGGCCCTACTGAGGTCTTCGAGCATTGTACTCAGGTCCTCCGCGGTCTCAACCTTGACTACGATATCATCATCAAACCGAAAGTGTGTCATGTACTCGCCATTGATGTTGATGCCCAGTCCTTTCCAGTCCAGAACCTTGAAGACATCCTCCAATGCAGCGGTGAACAGTTTCGTGGAGATAACATCTCACTGTCTAACACCACGCTGCAGAGGTATTGGTTTCGAGGTCTGGTCCTGTATTCGGACTGACATGGTGGCGTTTTCGTACAAACCCTTCAGCGCTTCAATATACCGATAATCTACTTGGCACCGTTGGAGAGACTGCAGTACAGCCCAGGTCTCGATCGAATCAAAGGCTTTTTCGTAGTCCACAAACGCCAAGCAAAGGGGTAGGTTATACTCCTCGGCCTTCTGTATAACCTGCCGCAGCGTATGTATGTGGTCTACTGTGCTGAAGCCCTTTCGGAAACCGGCTTGTTCGGGCGGTTGGAAGTCGTCAAACCTGCAGGCGAGACGATTCGTGAGGACTCTTGAAAACAACTTATAGACATGACTCAGAAGTGAGATGGGTCTGTAGTTTTTCAAAAGGGAGTTGTCACCCTTTTTGAAAAAGAGTACCACCACACTTCTGTGCCATGCCTGTGGCTTTTTCCCTTAACTATGACGGAATTAAATAACTTCTGAAGGGCCCTAAGGATCGGTTCACCACCCGCCTTCAGTAGCTCTGCTGTTATTCCGTCATCGCCCGGCGCCTTGTTGTTTTTAAGCTGTTTCAGAGCCAATCGAATCTCCTGCAGGCTGACGTCCGGGATATCTTCAGTATAGTGTCGGGTTAATCTCGCTCTAGGGTCTTCAGCAAGATTTAATGCGGGTCTTGTTGTTGAAGTGTAGAGCTGTCCATAGAAATTCTCGACTTCCCTCAAAAGCTCGGGCCCGGACGTTATGATCTTGCCGTCGTCAGTTTTCAGCTTGCTTAACACTAATAAAGTACGCTAAAATACTCTTTTTTACAAAATGTTTACTAAAACTAGTGCACGTCTGTAATAATATGCAAAAATCCTTAATCAGAATAAAAAGTCCACTATTTACTGCAGGTTAGGGGTACCGAGATCACCAAAACGAATGGGTAGTGTCTTGCAGCCCAGCGCGGTAACTCCACACAGCCACATTAAAAAAAAAGTAATATAAATGGTTTAGATGCTTACATGTATCGCACCTTTAAAGTAAAACCATTACTAAACTTTTACTCGGTGGTAGGCCATAACATCGGCCGCCGGCAGAAGTTACCACCCACCAGACAAAGCCTTGCCGCCAAGCGATTTGTCGTGTTCCGGCATGATGTCTGGTGAAGCCGTACGGAGGACGGGTCTGAGCAGTTGTGTTGCGATGTGTGCCAAGTACGATGCGCCTAATGTTGTTGTGTTGGGAGTTTGGTCGTGGAAGGTCTTCAGATCAATCTCCCTTTGGCGCAGCATCGTTGGTCGTGTTGTTGGGTTTAACATTGCATCACCTCGCTCAACTGCCGTCTTCCTTCCTATTCGCTCAGTTTTTCTGAGTGAATAGGCTCTTAATAAACTAGCGCGCTTTACCATCAACGATCGCATCACTGCTTACCATCAGGCGGGATTGCGGTCAAGCGTTAGTTTATAATTATAAAAAAAAAAGTCTTGTTGAGGACTGCCCTATGATAATTCAAAATCTGTTGATGTTAGGTGTAAGCATGATTTCATTGAAATTTACTTACATTTCGTCAGCCATGTTTTAAACAAATTTCCCAAAACTATTAAATCTCTGGAAGGTAACTCTATCACAATAGGGTAATTAACTAAAAAAAACTAATTAGTCCGTCAGTTAGAGTTCCAAAAAATACTAGATACGTGTCTAGTATTTTTATTATTTTTTCATATAAAAAAAAACGAAGACGACATATTGCGTCGAAAACTCGTGTGACGTCACTGCAGGCTACACTTTTTAGCGAGGAGTGACGTCACCAGCCACCACTCCTGATTTTTGATGCCTTTTATATTTGTAAATTTTTATTGTTTTGATAAAACAAAATATACGTATCCAATATTTTTCTGTAATCAGAAAGACGGACTAAATAGAATCATTGTTTTTTAGCCAGAAAACATCCCTATTGTAGATGTTTTTGGTGTTATGGAAAATTTAAAATCAGAATTAGAGCGAAGACTGAAAGACAACTATTTTCGCTATACAAAAACAAAACAGAAATTAAAACCTCTTGAACAATCATCACCTGATTTGCATAATAAAATTAACACTATTTTTTCATTGTGTATAGACAAATGTTTGACTTGTTTACAAAAATTGTTTGAATTTAGTAGTGATAACTGGCTGTATTCACTAAATACAATATCTTTAAAGACTAATGTTGATTTTAATCATTTAGAACCAATTATAGAAGGAAAACTTAATTTACAAAGACTAAACATACACATGGAGAGTTTATATTCGGAAGTAAAAATTTTAAAAGAACTCCAATCCGAATTGTTTAATAACACAAATTTTATGCAAAAATCTACTGCACAAAAATGGCAATTTATTATTAAAAAATGTCCTGAAGAATTTGATTGTTTTAAAAAAAAAAAATTTGCTATACAGTATGTTAAGAAAACCCTGTCCGACCCATAAGGATAATAAAGGTTAGGTAAACACATGACCAAATATAATATAAAATTTTACGTATTCATCATAGTACCAATACAAATTAATTTTGAAATAATCTTTTTTTCCCGCGAATTAATTCCAATTTCCCCGAAATTTGGTAATTTTTAAAAAGTGACAACACTGGTATTATTATGAGCGAATAGCGATGCGACCACGTGCCGCGTGTCCTGCCGCCCGCCCCCCGCGGGCGGCAGGCGAAGGGTGGTCAACGCACATTTATTAAGTTACCTCCTTTTGCGAAATAATATTTTTTTTTTTTAGGGGGATTTTTAAGCTATTGCATAGCTTCTATCGCGGGCTATCGCGGGCCTTGAGCGCGGGGACCGAATCCAGAAATTCCGTAACGAAAAAACCTCACGCTCCCCACTCCGACGGGCACGGAGGTGTGGCTTGAAGGCCGTACATCGTCTAACGTCGTTTCAGGTCGGCAGTTTTCGGCACGGTATGTTTGTGTGCGTGCGACTACATCTTTTGAAAACAAATTATAGATTTTCAAAAAGAGCATGCATATTGCAGGGCGCGAACTCAGTTCTACACACTTGCCATGTTACTGATAGTCGCGATGTGCTAAACTTGCGATTAATTTTCTCTCTGAAATAGGTCTTCTATAGAGATATGTCATAGACGTCATCGACGTTGTCATGGCTACCTTAAAAACTTTTCATAAAAGCTAAGATGAATGTCACGCTAATTTTTCATTGGACTTTTAAATTATTTATAGTGTTGTTTACTAAATAAAAGCGCGTGATTTTATAGAGTAAAAAGTGCTCACGCGGCCGTTTTTTCAACTGTTATTGGCGATATCCGCCATTATTGTGAAATATTTTTTTAAAGAATTTCTATAATTTGTTACACGTGTTATTGGCAAAATTATGGTATCTATCCACAGGGACCAGATCAAGAGTTGAAGTTGAAGTTTTTATTAAATAAAATATTACAGAAAGATGTCGGTGAACAATGTTAATACGAGTACATTTAATTGTACGAGTTGTAATATTGTTACCTCCGAAACGAAACAACGAAAGTTTAATAAAAATATGCTCGTCGGCTTTTTCTGAGGAAGACATTGATGAGGCAAAAAAGTTATCGTTTGTTTCTACGAAGACAAGACAAAAACATGTATCGAGGCGTAAGAACAAAAAGCAGAAAGACCTAAAATATACGATTACGGTGTTTAAAATCACGGATCCCGAACAATCCCAGTTTTTGTGGCATATGACCTTCACAAATTGCCACCAGTTTGCTTAGACTACGTAGAACGTACGTAAAGAAGTTGATGAAGGATTTATTAATTCTACGGTCAGATGTTAACGCAATCAGAAGTGATTATGTTACTAAAGATCAGCTCGAAAATATTAAATTGATAACAAATAATTCGACACCGACGCCGTTCATCATCAACAACCTTTTTATCGTCCCACTGCTGGGCACAAATCTCCTCTCATACAGAGAAGGATTGAGCGTAATCACCACGCTTGCTCAATGCGGGTTGGCGATTTCAGACTCATAAAGCCCAGGTTTCCTCAAGATGTTTTCCTTCGCCTTCAGTCATTGGTGTCCAAGATATACTTAGAAAGTACATATAACTTTAGAAAAGTTACATTGGTACTTGTCTGACCTGGAATCGAACCCGCGCACTCATACTTGAGAGGCTGGTGTTTTAACCAATAGGCCACCACGACAAAACAGTGGGGTATATTGAAAAAGAACCTCGGAGTCTTTGAGTATATTTCGTGGTGCTCCCTGTGCGCCGTTTCCGAGTCAACGAAATACCAGTTGGTGGAGTCATAAGGATACTATAGCTGTCTTGCCTGCCCCTCAGTGCCCGGCCGGTCTCGCGATTGCACCGAAACAGCACACAATGACAGAGATTATAAGCAATGGACCAGACAGACCTTACGGAGGAATTGCCCTATTGTAGAGGAAGTCCGCTTTCTCAAAGGTATCAGTGTATATCAGTGTTGTTGTGTAATAGTGATCGTTTTGTTCTCACATGGATCGTTCTATGTTAGTTTTCTCATTTTACATGCTTACTGACTCGAGTGATAATATAATAGATTTCATGGGTTTTTTCTTTATTTCTTTATTTTTTGGCTTCGCACGGTTTGTGCATTTAGCCAATGCCACGTAATTATGAATTATTCATGTCGAAAAAGACGGCCGCGAGACCCGTCTTACAAGTGAGGTTTGGGACAAAGTCATGATGTGGCCACTATGCAGCGATATTTCACTGTTCTTTATGAACTATTTACTAAATGCACTTTTTACTACATAAATCACGCACTTTTATTTAGTAAACAACACTATAAATAATTTTAAAAGTCCAATGAAAAACGAGCGTGACACTCAGCTTGACTTTCCCGCCAAAACTCAGGGTGCTGATCACGAAAATGATTTCATTTTTGAAATCCAAGATGGCCGACATCATATTTCATGACATTCTGACATGGGTGTGATAACGAACATGACGTCATTTTTAAGCTATTGCTTAGCTTCTTTCTATCTCTTTATCAAAGTCGAACAGAAAACATTGAATATAGTTTAGTCGCTTAATCGTCACCATTTTTGGCACTCTTTTGATGACGTTGCTGGTAAAAAATAAATAAATTACAAAACAGAAAGAAAACTTGAATTGATATCAAAGAAAAAAAAAACAAAGGAAAAATTACTGTATAAATAAAATAAATAAATAATTATAATTGCAAGTTATAGTTGATAAAAAAAAGGCTATGCAATAGCTTTACCGCGGCAGTCTCCGAGTGCCACACGCTTTTTTTTTTTTTTTTTAAGTTTAGCCCGGTTTTGTATGCATTAGTAGAATCAGTTATCGATACCTAACAACACCTTCACGGGTCGGACAGGGTTTTCTTAACATACTGTATACTCTCTGTTCCCGCCACTTCAGCATTAACTGAAAGAGTCTTTTCGATCATGAATGTGAAGTGGCGAGAAGAGAGAAACAGAGCTTCATTGAATTTAATCAAAAATGAGCTCTTGATATATATAAATTTAGAGCTGGAATGTTGAGACTCATACAATTCCTTTAAAAACAATGAAAAATTTTTATGTGCCGCAAAAAGTACAAAAAAATAACTTATACTCTTTTTTGTAAGTCCGTACTCTTTATTTACCTCCTTTAAAATCAGATTTACTTTATTTCTGCTAAATAAAGTTGGCAACCCTAGATGCCACTGTAATGGGGCGACCTAAAATAAATACTTACCTAGGTACATAAATTTACCTCAGGCGCGAACTAATTTGACAGGTCTAAAGTAACATTATGTTCTGTCCTTTTCTTAATGAAATAAAAAGAAAAAGATACACTGAACTTAAATTTAGTTTAGTTTTTGGGAATCGGGGTCATTGTCCGAAATAAAAGCTAAGTTGAAAGTGTGTACTTAACTATGTATTTCAAATAAACTATATTACAGACACTTTTGAATTGATAAAGGAGGTCCGAAAGATGAAGTTAGGTGCGTATTCCAGGCATGAATGTTGGAGTGTCCTTATCGTGTAGTGGATTAATTTTATAAATTTTGAGCTTACTTAAGGTAACCGCAGTCACGACCCCTGAAGATTTATTAGATTTACTCGTTAAATCTATTCTAACCCGTTAGTATTACATAGTTATCAACACACACAATAGGGTATTTGACTAAAAAAAACTAATTAGTCCGTCAGTCAGATTTCCAAAAAATACTAGACACGTATTTTTTCTTTTTTCATTTCAACAAAAAATAAAGACGACACAGTGCGTTGAAAACTCGTGTGACGTCACTAGGCGCTACACTTTAGCGACCAGTGACGTCACCAGCCACCACTCCTGATCTTAGATGCCTTTTACATTTGTCAATTTTTATTGTTTTGATAAAACAAAAAATAGGTGTCTAGTATTTTTTGGAAATTTGACTGACGGTTTAATTAGTTTTTTTTACCCTATTATACATCCTCAGTTTTCACAAAACTCCAAACCGCTGCTGGTACATTTCCTATAGATCTTGGTTTCAAAAGAACTGTAGGTAACAAAATTTCAAAGTATGTGTGTAATTAATTAAATATTTCAGCATGAACCAGTAATTCGATACATTTATCCTGCTCCATTATTTCTTCGATTTCTTTTTTCATATTATAATCTTCTATATCGTAACGACCACCCCGAAGAAGATAAACTGCCATTCGACGCTGGATACCAACTGCTTCCACCAGCATAGCTTTGAGAATGTACACATAGAACTGAGCCCTCGAAATCCCGTACGTGAAGTATTTATCTACGTAATCAATCAAAGCATCCATATAAAGTTCTAATATGGAGTCGAAGTACGTGTTCACCAGTTCAGCTACCTCCTTCACTATATATCTTCCGAAGGCGAAGCCCACAACCGCTGCACCCTCTGACTTCCTCTTGTTCGGATCAGCGAACACTTCTGGCATCTGTTTCATACTCTGTCTAACAGCTTTGAAATACAACATCGTTAAATGTATATGCACATACTTATCAAAGTATTCCTCTTTTGGCATAAACGTCTGCAACCAATCTAAGAACTTTTCGATCACTGATAAGCACGACGTGTATTTAGTATCCAGAAATGCCGCATTGTATTTTAAAGTCTGAATTATAATATCCAGTTGCAATTGGAAATCTCGATGCCCTCCGCAACGCAAATTTTCTAATATCTTCAAAAATCTATCACCAACTTTAGTAAATTTCCTCTCTAAATCCTCGCGATCCCTAGATAACATCAAGAATCTCATAAATATTGCAGGATATGGTAACTTCGGTTCCTGCTCTAAGATCAACAATAAAATTGTTTCCATCATATCTTCTCTTATCTCAGGTAGATGCAGACATAACTGGTGAAGCATGAAATCTGAACCTGATTTGGAGATTTTTTCAAGCACAAGGTACAAGGTTCCGCAGTAGTCAGGTTTGATGGTGGGCGAAATCCAGTCGGTGTTACTGAGTAATCGACGTAGCGAGTCGCGGGGTTTGAGGTCTACACTAAATAACAGAGGCTTGACGATATCCCATACTCCGGGGTCCGCAGTAGCGCCGTGCCGACGGAAGTACGATAACGCCATATGCAGTGTTACCACGGGACGCAACTTCGCTGCTGATGCGAAGGTCTCGAGTAATAAACTCTTTGGTCCCGTAGATCGCATACTCAGAGCTAAGGCTACTCTAACCGTGCGCCTTTCAGCTATTAACACACGGGTTAACTCAGCTCTTTCTATTTTCCGACAGCGCATTGCTCGCGTCGCGATAGCTTTCACGTCAGCCTTGCGCCAGCCCCAATCCGCCAAAATGACGATAGGCCGCGCTCGGTGTGCGCAAGCTCGCAGCGCCGCCGCAAAATTAATATTTTCTTTGCCCGCTGCATCTAACTCACGTAATTCTTTCTCAAAATCTTTGTATAAGAGACTTGCCAGCGGTCGTGCCAACTTTACATTCTTTCGACTTTCATTGTTTTGTTGAGTGATCATCATCGCTTTTAACGCGCTCCGAAGTTGTATGGTAAGTAAGTCTTCTTTCTGATTGAAGTATATCATTAGCTTCGAAACGAATACATCAAACTTTGACTGACCTCTAATTAGTATATCTGTGACATTTTCAAGTTCGAGGGCAGAAGGGTCGTGCCGCAGTGCGTTAATGAGAGCTCTCTGATCGCACCGGAACTTAAGGTTTACCCGAAGTAATTCACGACGTCCAATCCTAGCATCATACAACCGTTCGAGTAGGGAGCGAGCGACTTCTGCGTCACGCAAAGCTAAACTCTTCGCTGCTTCTACTGTAGGTGTTGCTGCCTCACCACAAATGTGATAGACTAGAATGACATCGAGCAATTGACAAAGCCGTTCTGCGGCGACTGCTGGATCCACGTCTGTAGCCGCCAATGCTAACATATTTTGAAGACCATTAGCAATACGCTCACGCTCATCCACATTCAGGGAATAATCTGCCAGCGTAGAAAAGTCATTGAGAAAAGCATTGCGGACGGCTTGTTGGCATTCGCCAGCTAACAACTGGCGAATCACGACGCAGTGCAGTCCCTCACGGCAAGCTGCTTCAGATGGTGCACCGTTGAGTCCAAGTCCGTGCCCAAAATCTAGAAAATGCTGCCAGAGCTCAGTAGGCAGGCGCCAGACGTTAGCGCGCTTGACCAGGCTGCGAAGTATGGAGGCGCGTGTGTGTGGTGGCTCGTTGGTGTGCCGAGCTGCTAAACGTAACAGAGCAGACACCGCATCACTGCGTCCACCGGTCTTGCTCACAAGAACAAGAAAAATATCGCGGCGTTTGTCCGCAGAACCTGCAGCTCTTAGTCGTTGACCCATTTCGTGCAGTGTACGTTCAAATCCAACAAAACGGAACTCATCGAACAACCGATCTAAGTCTGATTTTATGTCTTTACGGAATTTGCAATATTTCCTTTTTTTCAGCATACACCTAAAGTCCATTCCCCCACAACATCCCATCTCCTTATACATTGGCCAGAAGTCGTCTCTATCGAGTATATGCCGACCTGAATCGGTGTTTGGGGGTGACGTCGGCATGGGATACGGCCACTTTTGTACTCGCTCTCCGATATCCTTCTCAACGAACACTAGTTTCTTGAACGCAGCTCTCTTATCGGGTCTAATACGCTTTATTAGTGGCTCTACGGCTTTGTACTTGAACCAATGCTGCAAGTAGCTGGCTCGTGCTAGCTTTAGTACTACTTCCTGGCACTCTTCGACACTGAGCCGAGCAGCAAGAGTAGGGATGTGTAGCAAATACGCAACGTACAGCTCCAACTTATTTGTGAATCTAGTTTTATGGCAGCGCAAGATGTAATCTGTTGCCAAAGGACTCAATCTATTAAATCGGTTAACAGCAAAATACTTTTCCGTAATATCAAGGAACACATCTGCATCTGACTTCAATACGCATTTTACACTGTTGTAGTAGGAGTGTTCGTGTTGGAGATAGCGGGCTTTCACATCTTCATCCGTCGCCAACGAGTCAAAATATATTTTGGCGACTCTGGGACATTTCTCGCACAACACTTTTAATGAATGAGGCGATAATTTAATCAATATCTTGGGAGCCTCTGTTAGAATGAAATCGTAACTGCAATGACGTAGAAACTTTATGGCAAACTCTAATGAATCCTGTCTGTAGTGCTGATAGAACTTCTGGCACATTGCTGGGTCTTGTAGATTGATGTAAAGCCAATGTTTCATTTTGGTAACTGCCGGCGTAATCATTTCTGGGAAGAGAACATCTTCTAAATATTTAGGGTTAATAATGTCACGGCGGTCTATCAGCCATGTTGATTTCAGGGCTCTGCTTACGTATAACATGTCGTCATCTTTTAAATTATGTATTATGTAGTCTAGGTGATTGAGTTCTATGGCGAGGTCTATTTTAAATAGGCGATCGACTGGAGACTCTTCGGGGAAGGTTTCGACATCCTGGATCGTAGCCCCACTTTTCGTAGCCTCACGCACTAAAGTGTTAAGATATCGATGCCGTTGGCCCAGGTTGTCTCCTGACAACATGATCGGAGGTAAAAGCGCCATCTGAAAATATGTTTAAAAAAAATACCTATACTCTAGTGAACACGACGATCAATATTTTTTAATTGTATGGTATGGCAAAAAAAAGAAAAACAAATTAGCTTAATTGGCCAACAGCCAAATTGATTAACAATTCGTTGTCCTGACACAAGTTTATTAACATTTCCGATTTGTTACAAAATGGAGATGTTATTATGATGAGTCGACCCGTTGACCCGTTTTCAGGACATTTAAGTTACATCGTGTTGTGTGTGTGATAATGAACTTTCGATGCTGGCTAGGTTTTTCGTAACGACCGAAATTTTCTAGAGCTTTTGGTCAGCCCGTCTATTAAAAGCACTGCTAGGTAAGCGGAACAAACTTTATTTTGTCCTTTACTATTTACACCTAAGATAATCAATGTAAGAAGGCAAACTACAAAATGGTCACACAAGCAAAATATAGGTAGCTTAAATGATACATAAATTTAGTAACCTGGTTTGAATTCTCCGTTTATCAAACTTGTGGAGGGAGTATTAAACGTAGTGATTACTTGCTCAGTGTGAGTACCTACTAAGATGCAACGAAAATACATACGATGTAGGCTGAATTGACCTTGGTATAATCATAGACGTAGTATAACATAGACGCACCATACCTATCAAAAAACGTGCATATTTACACTTTACTGAGAGGATAAAATGGCCGCTAATAGAGCTGTCAGTGTTTCTTTATAACAACATCGATAAAAGATTACGAGAATATTATTTTTTTGAAGATTGTTTTGAATTTCATGGTCTTGGTATTTAAGCTTTTAGCTATTACAAGAAATAAAAAATATATCGAATAATTTATGTAACCGTGTTAGAGCCCTGCTAGACGTTTGCAATGGAGGAAACATATTCAAAGAAATCTTAACATTCACGATGGACTCCCGGCGCGGAAGAATTCTGCGATACATAATCCTACTATCCCTTCCTATTATAATACAGGGTGTAAGGAGAACGCTTCCGAAGCCAGAACGTAGATTATATACAACCTAAATGCAAACGGATACCAATAACCTTTCGCTTTAAATTGATTATTTTCAAGACTTCATATTTCGTAAACAAGCATTGGATAGCGTACGAAACGTGAGGTCACTGACACGCAAGGTGACGTCGCACTACCGCGTCCGCGCTTATCCGCCGCCGAAAAGAGCCGATTTATAAGCAATTTACAAACATCACTTTCAAAATCGCAATTGTAGTCCATTGTAAAAAGCTGACAGAGGCATTTTACGTACCTGTCTAAATCCTTTGCGACCTTATGAGGTTTGGCTCGAACTGAGTTCCATTCATTTCAATACAAAGCCGGGCCCGTCGCTGTGTCGATACGTGAACACGAGGCATCAGTATTCCTCAACACATTCTTCACGTAGTTTATTAAAAACACTCACTATTCTGCCCCGCATTTCATCAGCACTGTCACATTCCCGATCAAACACTCTTTCTTTCACATACCCCCATAAAAAGAAGTCCAACGGCGTTAAGTCGAGTGAACGAGTCCTAGAATTCGTCCATTAAAAATACCAGCCCATACGTTGACGGACCATATTCACGAGCACTGTACACGTATGCCTCAGGCATTGTTTAAAACAACAAAAAGTTATAACTAAAAAGAATAAAACAGCACTAAAAACGTAACAATACCTAATAACTAAACACAAATTTAAAACTAACAAAACAATAATTAAATAATCGATTAAAAACGTAACCGCTCACGAACCGAGTCGGGAAGGAACTGATTAATTATTTACTAAAGAAGTACTATGAAGGCATCCCCGCATAGGCAAAAGCGGTGTGTTTACAGAGGCGAAAATACTAAAAGAATAATTACGAGATCAGAAATCAATTCATTTTAATTGTTAGGAAATTGTACTTATGCTTTATTACAAACTGTTTTCATTTTCTAACTTTTAAATAAGATTTAACTGGTTTCTTAGATTCAATTAATTTAATTATTCACTTTAAATTGATTAGGTTTACTTACTAAATGAAGGATCCAGTTCTTGCAATAAACGAGCACGCATCGTGTGACTTTAATTACATTATTATAAAGTTCAAATTCAATTGATTCACATGCGATGAAAAATTTTTAGTCAATTACAGCTGATGTCAGCGATATTTTGCTTTATTTCATTTACTATCGATTATCGACATAATACAAAACTGTTATTAAATTCACGATCAATCAATTAAAACTGTTGACGCCTCTGTAATGTTTATTTTTCTTTATTTTAGCGGCGCTTTACAAAGGATTTTTATGGCCTTACAGCCACACTGCCGGCTGTAGGTATCTAAGTACCTTCGATATGGGCCTCAAGGTTAAGCAAAGTAAACTGGATTTTTCTGATTTGTAAATTTGAACGTTCAGATCAAAATAAAATTGTAACCCTGTTCAAGGGGAAAATCATTACGATCCTTGCACGAATGGAACCCGTAAGCAGATATCCCACAACTAGGTAGAAGTGAACTGAAAAGACATTTGCTTCAAGCGATCGAGTGAAGGTTAGTAGTTTAGGAAGATAGTCCGATCACATGGCCCCGCCGCACTAAGTCAGCCGGCGCATCGCCCGTCGCGCGTCGCGATGTCGGTGACCGCACGCGGTCTTTGAACCCGAGTTTATGCGCGAGCGTCACCCGTCAGCTGATTATTTATTTACGAATACATTACTTGTTAGAGTTGTAAAGAAAAAACAAAATGTTTAATCGCAAATAATGGTTTCATTTAACTCATTTAACTGTTCCCACAGCATAGTGTACGAAAAATGCTTAAGTAAAATTGTTAAAAAAGATCCTCATTTTTTAATGGTATCGTATCGAGAATCACTAGCCTTATCACCTGTCTTCGTTTTCGGAAGCGTTTCCCTTACACCCTGTATTGTTAACATATTAATGTTAAAGTGAAGATGGACGCTAAAACCATTAAACGGATAAAGTTTGGCACACATTAGTAGGTATAGACAAAAGCACATACAATCTGTCAGATTTCTTTATATGATTTTCAACCTTATCTCCAAAGTATTAAGGCTCAAGGTTGATTGGGAATATTTGACAGGTTTGGGTAGCTTAACCTGGTATCGTCTGTACAAGACCTGGATTAACACAGGAAACTAGGCAGGAGGATATACGTGTGAAACTGAGGGGCCGTCGCTAATTCTATATAATAGAGTGTTGTAATTTGCAAAAAATATACAATGAATTCATTTTCAGTCTTCCTTCACGGAATTGTCTTAATTAATATTTTATATTTTAAATTTCCAATACCGAAGGTAGGAGGTTCTAACATGCAGTATGATTGTGGTTTTTATTTAAAAGTCAACAAAAATTTAATTTTAACAATGTATTTAAACAAATCAGTCTTATTCTTTACTGAACATTACAATTTTGTTCAGGTAATTTCTATACGAAAAAATCTACGAAAAAAACAAGTTAGATTTTTCCCATAATATTTGTATCTCAAATTCATGCATAGATGAGCATACATCAATTATATTGCAGTTGGACATTTTGCTATGACAATTTTCACTACAGAACACCGTTTAAACGCAACATTACTGTAAATTACTCTAAAATTCACAAATTGTATCCACAGGTCAAAAGCATTTGACAGTTGATGTACCCACTTAGCGAGATGATAAATTGGCGGACCGGCCACAAATAGGTATTTCAATGATGTTGGAAAGGAAGGGTTACCATTACAGTAACTATCAAAGATAGTGCTGTTCATTTTACTTACGCAAAATCATTAAAATTAGAAAGAGATAACAATATTTTTTTTTATTTTGGCGTTGATATGCCTCATATTTATATAACTATTTTTTCTATAGTCATACATTTCTTGTCCATGTTATAGTACGTCAATGGGCACTATTTCAGAAACCACGCACTTTTATACGGTAAACAAAATTTAAACGTATAACTTTGTTTTTATTCATTTTCTTTATTTATTTCCCTTCATTTAATTTTCATTATTTATTTTACCTACTCATAAATAAATAATTAAACTAAATACGTAGGTGTATAAAAAAATTATCATCAGGCGAGATTGCGGTCAAGAACTAGTTTATAATTATTAAAAAAAAAACCTATCTTTTGCCAAACTTCAAAAATGTCAAGTAAAAGTGTCAGGTTTGAAGTTGAACTGCCAGTGTAACTGTAGACCACTTGTGTTTTCTAAATATTATATTTGTGGTAAATCTGTGGAGTTCTTAATCAAAATGGAATTAAAAGCCGATATAAGTTTATCTGCTCTTAAATTTTTCACAAGTGAATCTGAACATATTTGTAGGTTATGTTTTTCTTCGACGGAGCAACAAGAGGTATCTTTCGAAGACACTGTACGCCTTCAGAGATCCTATTTGGATGAAACCCTTACTTTTGTGGATATGTTCCGTGAACTAGGAGTAAGTATATAACACTAAACAGTTATTTACAGTGACGGTAAAATTTGGAAAGTTATTTAATTTCATTCAGGTATCTGAATTAAAAGAACGACAACGAGCAAGTACACAGGCTTTAACACTAATCTCTCCGGGACACATACCTACTACATGTGTCTTGGAGAAATAGCTAGGGCTTTAGCCAGATGCTGGATATACAGCCTGCAGCCAACTTGTAGCTTGATGATAATCGGCTATCAATTTCCTAGTAAAAAAGTTTTATTTCATTATTATTACAGATTAAAAATGTTTTATTGCATATTTTTTTTTTGTGTCCATCGTTTCGGTTTTTATTAACTGATAAAAACTACTTATGCACTCTAAGTTGTATGATTCTAAAGATATTTTTTTTAGATAATAACATTTTAATTAAGTATATAATAATATCAACTACTTGCTCATTCTCGGTTTCCTTAGGCAAAGTACACCCATTCACAGGAGATGGGGGTTGAAACTCCTTAACAAGAGCATTATGAGCCACTCTGTCATACCCCAATGATGACTTGGGAGGAGTTCTTGGTTTAAGAAAGAGTCCATTTGTGTGATGGAGAAGTTGATGCTATAGGTTGTAAACTGTAGTAACTATTACTGTTATGAACACCTGAAGGAGCATCTGTGCTGGCAATATTTACATACAACTTTGAGATGGCTGGTTGTGCTTTGCTTGCCTCTGCATATGAAACACATGAGTGAGCCATTGTATGTTTTATGTTTCATTCAAAGCATTCTTAATTTATTGTTTTCATACGTAATAATTTGCATTCTTGAAAAGATCCAGTATGTTTTATTAAGTTATAAAAAGTTTATGTTATATAGAGAGTAAAAAGAAAATGTAATAATAATTAAGTAATATTTCAATGAAGTGAAAAAAAATTACATATGAATAAGCCAGTATTTTAACTGTATCCTTCGTTGTATTTTCATATCTTGAGATATGGGATAGTCTTCACTACATAGTATAAAATAAAGTCGCTTTCTCGTTCCGTATGTCCATAACCATATGTATGATTAAATCTTTAAAACAATGCAACGGGTTTTGATGTTTTTTTTTTAAATAGATGTACTGATTAAAGAGGTTTATATGTATAATAAAAGCCATTAAATAGTTCTGAAATACTATTATTTTTGAGGTCTCTAATGTGATGTCCTAAATAATAATTTTTTTTTCTCTGTTTGCTGTAAAACACAGACTGAACCCTACAATATTTTATCTACTCTCATATCAAAAAATTAAAAATATAAAACTAAAAAAGAGTTTATATTGACGTACTTTACCAACAGTATATCAAAAGGAAATTAAAAAATTACATTATAACATTATTTCTCTAACAAAATAATGTTATAATATTATTTTTTTCATTACCGTACAGATTACAAACCATAGACAGCACTATTTCATTTTTTATCTGTGGCTGCGCGTGCTTTGGCGCGTGCGCGGTGATGCAGGGTGCAGAATTTCGGCGCCAAATAAGTTTCTCTTTCTTTGCATTGCAAGTCGTTGTTGTGTTTCGCTGGACACATAATTGATTATTATTATTTCTTAAAATGTCAAGTGACAATGAAGAAAATTTGACGCCGCCCGATATTTTAGAGGCTGCGACAGCAGTCAGTCTTAATTTACTACCAATTAAGTCAAGGAAATTATATGATAAATGTTATCAAGACTAAAAAGTCTTGATAACATTTATCATATAATTTGTACATGTAAAATGAATAAAAGTGCTACTTCATATATTCAATACAATGTATGAGATTAGATATAGTAGTGTATGAAACTGTACATAATTAGGTATTACACACTCGTCTGATACTATTAAAAAACTCGCTTCGCTCGTTTTTTAAACTCAAACTCGTGCATAATATCCTTCATTATGTAACAGTTTCATAAACTACCATATCAAAATAATGTAATAAATATTGTACACATTGAAAAAGGTCTACAAAAAAGTCCGCAATGGTATGCATATCCCACAATATTTTTTTTTTGTCATTTACATTTTACGACAAATACTGGCTAATTTTCGAAGTGATTTTAACCAATACAGCATTAATCCTTATCTAATTTAATACGTTAAATACGTTGCTGATTTAATATATATCTATATCGCCGTTGCATATGATTTAAATGGATATTTTCAAAGATAAATTACAGATTTAAAAATTGCGGGGCGTCGCGTGTTTTCATACAGCGTTCATAGTTTTTCTGTAGTGTATTTAGTGCACCTGTGCGAAGCCGGGGCGGGTCGCTAGTTGTTAAATAAAAGAAAAATGTTTTTTGAAAATGACACCTTTTCAACAACCCACACTCTTTCTTTTACTCTCCAAGTTTACACTTTGTATTGTCTTATTGCTATGGCTTAACTTTTTGTTTTGTATTTTTAGTTAACATATCTGCACTCTAGTGAAGTCATAGGGTTGTCACTTTCAATGTTTTGAATCATCATCATCATCAGCCTCTACTCGTCCACTGCTGGACATAGGCCTCTTCCATGGCACGCCAACAAGCTCAATCCTGAGCAGTTCCGCCAGAAATGTTTTGAATATTTCTTTTAAATATTATGAAACAAAAAAAAAAATATTCTGTAGTGATAAATCAATCAAAATGAAATAAGTAGGTAACTACTTCTGGGCACATCTATTGGCCCACCTTAGAGTTTAGGTTTCGATGGCCCCTACCGAAATATGATTGCTAGATTGAACAAAAACTATTGATGCATTATTAAATCTGATACATTTTACCATCTTTTTCGATCGTATTTTTGTAAACTTGAATTCAGAATACCATACGACATGGAGCTACGCCTAACAAGTCGGATATGCGCCTTGTTAAAGGCAATTGATTTTTGAATAAAAACATGTTTTTTTTTTAATAATTATAAATTAGCGCTTGACCGCAATCCCGCCTGATGGTAAGCAGTGATGCGATCGTTGATGGTGGATAACGCGTGTTGCCTCCATGGGCATCTACCACAGCTCTCATACGATTATCAACCGCTCTATGAAATTTGGAGGTATCATCTCCCATTCCTCT
Source organism: Sesamia inferens (assembly GCA_037179545.1). NCBI lineage: Eukaryota > Metazoa > Arthropoda > Insecta > Lepidoptera > Noctuidae > Sesamia > Sesamia inferens. The sequence continues at coordinate 1,550,782 of CM073949.1, read as the reverse complement.
TCTATGGCAGTTTTCAACTCCTGCATCGTCTGGGCAACTGACTGACGAGCCCTAACGTGTCTTTTAAGCTCATCCCACATGTGCTCAACGGAGTTCATGTCTGAGCTTCTGGGTGGCCAGTCCATAACTGTAATGTTTACATCCCGAAGATATCCCCTGACGATGCCGGCCGTATGGGCTCTTGCATTATCATGCATAAAAAGGAAATTTGGGCCCACAGAGTCCGCGTATGGTATGAGGTTCTAAGCACTCACGAATGTACCTTTCAACATTTAATGTTGGCAGCCGTGGTCCTGTAACAACCTCAAGTTGAGTTTTGCCGCTCGCGGATATACCGCCCCAACAGTCCATGAGCCACGGCCATAAGCAACCCTATCTTCAAAGCAGCATTGTGCGAAACACTCTCCCTTACGTCAGTAGACCTTCTTCCTAACATCATTGCTATGTAACACAATTTTAGACTCATCAGAAAAGAGTACACGGCTCCAATCTAGCTGTGTCCAATTTAAATGAGTGCGTGCGAAATGAAGGCGCGCTGTTCGGTGGGCTCGCGTTAGTTTGGCCCCATTAGCTGGCTTGTGTGGTACCATTTCGCGTTCTTTTAACCTTCTCCAAACAGTTCGAGCGCTCACAGATACTCCGTGGAAGTCGCGAAGTAGGTTTTGTCTCTCAATGGAGGTAAGGTGACGATTTCTCAAGCTGGTCGTCACGATGAATGTGTGTGTGTTCAGTTGTGACCCGAGATCGTGGCCTTCCTTGGCGAAGAACAAAGCCGCCAGTCTCTAGGTACCTCAGATAAACATTTCGGACCGCACATCGAATTAAGTTGAGCACTCACATTTCTTTGGCTATGTCCGGCCTGAATAAGTGCGACAGCTTGGGCGGCGACTTCAGGTGAAGTATCCATAGATTATTGATAGATGTTAATGATAATGATTATTGATAGACCTTAATGTTAAGAATAAGTAATGTTTGTTGCAAAACCAAAGATATCAATCACTTTTTCAAGAATTAAATCCAAGTAAACCAATAAAATCAAGTTTTCATAGTATTTGATTGTTTGATTTCAACAAACTGGCTCCAAATTGTCTTTTGTTTTTTTTTAATTCTGTGTTCGAAATTCAAAAAAACACTATTGAATAAATTGTGAATGTGCCAGGTTCAAAACTGCATAACAACTTTGCTCGACCTAATATAAAATTTGAGCTAGGGCCAAACGAAACTGAAAATGCAAGGTGGGCCAGTAGATGTGTCCAGAAGTGTAGTTTACAAATAAATAATTGAATAAATAGGTAATCTAAGCAAAAAACGAGAACTTAAAATAAAGGGAAAACATTTTCTTCAGTTTATATACAAATTTCAAACAACTTCAGAGGTTCCATTGCCATTTCTACATCATTTTCTGTTTTAAATTCGACTTTCTGTTAGAATATCTATAGCATTAAAATGCTGTTCAGAAACATTATAGTTTCGAGGCGGTCTGTTCTCAAGATATCAAGCATAACCATGTGAATGTCTTAAAAAGATAACAATACAGAGTGGTTCTGACAATACGACAATAAATGAAAACACGAACAATGCTGGTTCATAGGAATAATCCTAAACCATAGAAAAAAACCTAGCATCAAAAATAAAAAAATGAAAATTTCAAACAAACTAAATCCATAAAATTGCCAACTGAATAGAACATCCTTTAAAACTATTGGTTCACTGACCTCCGATCGGCGATCCTGTATTATCGACTTGCTTTTTTCGCGTCATTATTATTAAAGTTTGGTACCGCAGGATGCGGCGGTCATTAACCTGTAAGCGCTTCCTTATCAACATGTACATCATGTAGAAAATGTGAAAAATAATTTCCTGAGACTAAACTAATGGACATATTTATATCATTTTTTATGGGTAGACCGAGTATGTGTTGAGGTACAAGATGTTTAATTTATTGTCGTATTGTCAGCATCACTCTATATAATATTTTCATCAGAAATCCATCCACTTTTTAAGTGTTTTTTTTCGCAATTTTGTTTGATAAATCAACGCTCCGCTCGGGCGGGCTAGCGGTGCGTTGACTCGTCGAACGTTTTTTTTTTCTTTATACGAAACCTGAATAAACTTTGTTCAGTATAAGCAACTGAATCGATTCCAATCATTTTTACACCATGTTATATTTTTTCCAAATACATTTAGAAATTGTTGCCGTGTGGTTACCGAGCGCACAATACAGCTGGCGATAGATTGTAACCCGGCTATCTAGGTCCGAAGAACCTCTGACCATGCCGCAGTAAATTTACTTGAGAAATAGGTGGTAAGATAGGAGCACTAAATGAAAAAATTAATGGATGCAATTACAAGTTTATTTTTCAAGTACCCTGCGTTGTGACACAGGGTACTTGAAACAATCGTAACAAACTATATGACATGATAAGTGTGGCAGGGAATCTACATGAGACATTTAACAAGCTCAGGGTCGTTTGTAGAAGGATTCGTGAGGTGAACTGTTGTGACCACAGCTCAATCGTTCAAAAGTTATCTTAGGTTGTGCTCAATATGTGGGGCCCGGATAGCTGTCGAGTCCACCATGAAGTATCTGGGATTGGTGCTCGACAGCCGATGGGAATTCGGGCCCCATTTCCGGCGGCTGGCACCCAAGCTGATGGGTGCAGCAGGCGCGCTGGCAACGTTGCTTCCCAACATGGGGGGCCCGAGCGCCGCCTGTAGGCGGTTGTACGTAGGAATCGTGCTGTCCATGGCTCTGTACGGGGCTCCTGTGTGGGCGGTGGACCTGACGGCCGGAAACACTCGCCATTTTGCGCAAGTCGCAGAAGGCGATGGCTGTCAGGGTCGTCCGCGGGTATCGCACGATATCCCCGCCCTGGGACCTAGAGGAGAAAGTACTCGCGTCATTGTACCGATGGCGCGAGAAAGAGCGGACACGGGGCTCCAGTCCGGGGCAGCGGCAGATCGAGCTGCGTCGAGAGGAGCTCTGTCAGGTCCTGGTGGCGGACTGGCGGCAGAGCCTTATGCGCCCTACCGCCAGCCTCGTTACCGTCGAGGCGATCCGGCCAGTACTCGACGACTGGCTCGGGGGAGGCACGGCTCCCTGTCATTCAGGGTGACGCAGGTCGTTTAGGCAGGGAGCCGGACGCTCGGTGCCACCACTGCGTCCAATGCAGGGAGGACACGGCGCAGCACATGACGTCTTGGAGGTTAATCGCATCAGTGATCGGCTGATATCTTTCCGGGTGTTTGTCAATGGGGTTTTCACCCACAAGTTCCTACGCTCCGCAGGCCGGGTGCGGTGACGACGAAAGGACGTTGTTCTGGACCCAACTCGAAGGATTGCTTCGCGGGATCCCATTATCCCAGGGAGTCGTTCTGGGTGGCGCTTTGAACGGTCATGTGGGTGAAAAGTGTGACGGGTTTGAGCGTGTTCACGGTGCCTTTGGGTATGGTAGCCGCAACGCGGAAGGGAACAACACTCTCCGAACGTGTACGGCCGCTAACCTTGCAATCGTGAACACCTATTTCAAAAAGAAGCCGGAGCACCTTGTCATCTACCGGAACGGACGAAGTGCTACCCAGACCGACTTTCTACGAACTAGGAGGCACCACATCGGCAAAGTAGCCAACTGCAAAGTCATACCTGGTGAGAGTCTCACTGCACAACACCGTCTCCTTGTCATGGATCTCTGCGTAAAGGCCCAACGCTGACGTGTAGAGCACTGCCCGCGCCAGATCCGGTTGTGGCTATTAGATGAAAACAGGTCCCAGGATTTTGTGTCGGTTATTGGCGACAAGTGCGCCGCTACCGATGGGGAACCTGTTTAAGAACACTGGAACAGGATCCAGGCAGCTATTACTGGGGCGGCACGGGTGGTGCTTGGCGTCTCCAGAGGCCGCCGCAAACGTGACAAGGAGACTTGGTGGTAGGACGACGCAATCCATAGGGAGACTAAGGTTTAACGTGGCCTGTGCATGAGCGACACATGCAGGAGCTGCGTGCCACGGAGATGAATATGCTGTAGTGATTGTGGGGAGTTACGCTGAAGAACCGCATCAGCAACTCCCGCATCCGTAGCAGTCTTCATGTTCGTGACATAACGGACAAACTGCAGGAGGGTCTGCTACGTTGGTACGGTCACGTCTTACGAAAACCGGCATGTTATGTGGGTCACAAATGTCTTGCCATGGCGCCTCCACCGGGCCAGAACAAACGGGGTAGGCCAAAGAAGTACTGGCTTGACGTTGTAAGAGATGACATGCGTGCCAACAATCTCACACCACAGGATGCTAAAGATCGCGCGAAATGGAGGAAATTGAGCAAGAACGCGGACCCCGGGCTCCAACGCGAAAGCTGCGGATGCATAGGGATAAACGCTAAGATGATGATGATGATAAAAAATAACGTTGTAAATATAGCCTAGAAAAAACTGATAGTTTTATAGCCGAGTGAGAGTTCTTAAATGTCACACTAGATTAGCCCAGAATTTTATTGTCACAGTATCTTTAATAAATGCTGTGCCCAACAGGGTCCATAATTGTTTCCAATAAAATATTTACCACCTGTAACTGTACATTATGGATTGCAATAAACAATTTTGATTTGATTTTAAATCTAAACTGTGTTGTTCCAGGTTGTGGAGGAGCCTTCTTTGCCACAAGTCCTGTGCATGAACTGTGCAACTATGACCATTAACACTTATCTATTTAAAAAATTGTGTCAGCACTCCCATGACAGCTGGAACACTATCTTGAACAGGCTCAGCGCAAGTTTAAATCAGTGTTCAACAATAGGCCCCAAGCTAGGCATTCAAACTGTGTACTTGATTATAAAGGATAACGAAAATCTAATGTTCACAAGTCGAAAACGGCATGCACTTAGAAGTAAAAAGACTGCTCTTAGCAAAATAAGAGAACTTGCCAAAGATAAACGTTATAGGGTGAAGAAGCCAAAGAAAACAAGTGTTATATGTGAAGAATGTGGGGAACGATTCAGTTCCAACTGTCACTTGGTCAAACATATGAAGGTACATAGCAACACGAAGCATCCTTGCATGCAATGTCCTAAAGTTTTCGCTTCACAACTACAACTTGATGAACATAGCGAAAGAGTGCATTACCCTAAAAGATTAAAGTGTCCAAAATGTTCTAAAAGGTTTAGCACAAACAAAATGCTGACATTGCATGACAAACTATATCATGTGGCAGCAATATGTAAATTGTGCTTTGTACAGTTCCCTTCGAAGAGGGACTTACGAGCGCATTTAAACAAACACGAAATCAACACATGTCCACATTGCAGCAAAGCTTTCATTAACAAACACACCTTTAAATTACACTTGAGAATTTGTGGCAAACTCGAGGAACGGAGACCGAGCTTCTTTTGCGATATTTGCAACAAAGGCTATGCTACAAAGAACGGATTACGGACACATTTGAAAACCGATCATGGATTTGGAACTGTCATATCTTGCAACTGGTGTGGGAAAAAGTTCGACGCTAAAAGTAGATTAAACAATCACATCGTCAAACACACAAAGGCAAGGAACTTCCAATGTGGCCACTGTGGTGGGAAATTTGTAACACAGGCAGCTTTAGTTTATCACACACGGCTGCACACGGGTGAAAGACCTTTTCCTTGCGACTTATGCAGCGAAAGTTTCCTTTCTGCCTCTCGGAGGATGGAGCACAAGCGGCGGAAGCATTTCGGTCCTACGAAAGAGTGTCACGTCTGTCACGTCAAGTTCGTCACAGGACATCAGTTGAGGAAACATGTTCAACGACACTACAATCCTCATAGTAAATTGTTTGTACCTGAAGCTGAAGCACCATCTGCAGTGTATCCAAATATTAGTATAAGCCTGTGGAGGTATGAGGAACAGGGAGTAAAGTTCACTCATCCTCCATAGGAAAGCGAAGTACCTCCGATCAGACGGGTGTTAAGTCTGGAGGGCACTTGCCCAACAGTTGAATTTGGGAAGTATGTATGCTAATTGCACGGTAAATTCTGCTTGCGAGATGTAGAATTCGTGGGACGTCAGTATGAGACGTTGTTTTATTTGTGCCGTTTGTAGGTACCGCTACAAGTGTAAATAATAATAGTAAGTCACATCAATATCCAAATATATCCAAGTTGTTATCAATGTGAATGTCGATGCCAGAGTGTGGAATTTTATATACATATAGCTTTTTTAATAATCCCAGAGACTAATCTTACATTTAAGCTTCTTGTGAGATTCAACTGTCAGATAAAAAATGAAATATAGCTTGCACCCGCATAACATGTCGATAAAACGCTTATGTCCTTCCCCAGTCTTAAAAGTGTCACCATATTAAAATTCATCAAAATCGGTGTTTGAGATTTTGTATATGTTAACGGAAATGTATGTAATGCGTCATTGTATACAATTCCTAGGAAATTTATATAATTCCTAAATTTGCTCGGAAATGTGTGAAATAAATTTTATAACACACATTTCCTAGTAAATCTATACATTTCCTAAATATCTAACGGAAATGTATTACTTTAAAGATGTCCATTAGTATGCGGGGATTATAACAAAAGTAACCTAACGTAACCTAACCTAATTGTTTCAACCGGAGTCTTAATAATAAATCTGTTTCTAAGTTTAACAACGTGTTTTATTAATTTTATTCATAGAAAGCATGGTATTATACATTTCCTAATACGATATAGGAATTTTATACAGTTTCTAGGAAATGTATACATTTCCCAGGATATGTGTGTATTAAATAATGTTTGGAACAATATTTTACACATTTCCTATATAGCTTCGGAATTGTATACATTTCCTAGTAATTGTATATAATTCCTAGGTTTCATACATTTCCGGTAACATATACATTAAAAAGCTGTTATTTTGATATTACACTTCCATTTTATTTATTTTTTAAGAAGCTCACAAAAAATTACATTTAAATGATAATCTAGACCTAGAAAGTAAACTCTATTTTATTTATATGTATAATGGAAAATTAAACCTGGTTTAAAAAAATTGTGTCACTCTAATTGTGGTACAGATGACAGCACATCAAGGTACTACAATCTGTCAGATTTCTTTATTAGATTTTCAACTTTATCTCTAAAGCTTTAATGCTCAAGGTTGATTGGGAATTTTTGATAGTTTCGTGTAGCTTGGTCTGCTGTCGTCCGTACATAAAGTTTGCACTTACTTACATTATAGTACCTAGAGGCAGAAAATAAATCTAAAAAAAAAAAAAAACAAAGCGTGTGACTTGTTTTATTAAAGGGAATGCAGTTTTTACTAATTTCTAATATGTAAATGGGCCCATATCTCTCATATCAAATGTTTATAAAGTTTTTGCCAAAGTAATTCTAAACAGAATAACAACCAGGCTTGACGAAAACCAACCAGTGGAACAGGCAGGATTTAGGAAAGATTTCAGCACAATAGATCATATACACACAATAAATCAGATCATACAAAAATACAATGAATATAACAAGCCAATCTATCTGGCTTTTATAGACTACTCCCAAGCCTTTGATAGCCTCATCCACAAGTATGTATGGCTAAGTCTAAAAGAGCAGGGGATTGAAAACACCTACATAAAAATAATAAAAAATATCTATGCAGAAAGCAAAGCTAGTATAAGGCTGGAATCCACGGGAGATGTTTTCCCCATAGAAAGAGGTGTCAGACAGGGTGACCCACTATCACCAAAGCTGTTTACAGCAGTGCTTGAACAAATGTTCAGAAAACTAGAATGGGAACATCTGGGGCTGAACATAAATGGAGTAAGACTGAGTCACCTAAGATTTGCAGATGATCTTGTTCTATTGGAGGAAGACCCAAAAAAGCTGGAGTACATGGTACAGACCTTAGTCAGTGTAAGTAGGGAAGTGGGTTTAGAAATTAACCTAACAAAGACTAAAATGATGACAAACTCCACCCAGGTAGAAATAACAAACAGTGAACAAAAATTCGAATATGTAAATGAATATGTTTATCTAGGCCAGATAATATCACCAGATGACCAAATGTCAAAAGAAATAGACAAAAGAATTGCGACTGGGTGGAAAAAGTACTGGGCTCTGAAAGAAGTGATGAAAAGCAAGGTACTGAGCATTAAGATCAAAAAGAAGACTTTCGATACATGTATCTTACCCTGCATCACATATGGATGCGAAACATGGGCCCTGACGAAACAACACAGGGACAAACTTGCAAGATGCCAGAAAGGTATGGAAAGAAGCATGCTAGGACTAAAACTAAAAGATCGGGTCAGAAGTGCAGATATAAGACAAAAAACCAATTTAACAGACATACTAGCACGTATCGATCAACTCAAATGGAGGTGGACTGGTCATATGCTTCGATGTAAAAAAGAGAAATGGAGCAAACAGGTGACAGTTTGGTACCCAAGAGACCGCATCAGGACAAGAGGACGCAAAGTCAGAAGATGGGAGGATGACCTGAAACTCACTGTAGGAGTTCACTGGATAAGAGTTTCTGCGGATAGAAAACACTGGAAAGAGTTGGAGGAGGTCTTTGCCGTAAGGCACACCGAAACCAGAGACATTCTGTAACAGCATGCATGTAAACAAGTGTTAAAAATTTATTTGTAAATCTACATTTTCGGAAATAAAAGGCTATATTATTATTATTATTCCTTTATTTCCTTACATACACTTATAAATTACATTTTTAAATATTTCTACATAAAATATATATAAATATAAAAAACATTTAAAAATATAAAAAATAGTAGCCCGAAATACATACAAACCATTATACAAATACACACATCAAAAGTGTCTAGGGATCAAGCATTTTTATGCGGATTTCTTGAGATTGAGATGTGGCTTTGTAATAAATTTATGATTTTATAAATTTATATGGATCCTTTTTGGTGCATTTCATAATTTGAATCAGGAACTGTGAATCAAATTCGAGTAATAGATGAAAATCAGCTGTCAATATTTTCCCTATAAAAACATACAACGCATTGAAGACATTATTAGTGCTACTGTTTCCCTACTACTGATTAAAACCAACGTTATTATGGAGCGGCGACGTCATTTAAGCAGGGAAGAAATGCTCAGAGCCGTGGGAATGATAGAAGCTGGTTCCCGGCAACGTACTGTGGCTTTAGCTCTGAATACAAGTCAGAGTGTTATCAGTCGACTTTGGACACGTTACCGAAGCACTGGTACCGTGGCTGAGCGCCATGGAGGACGGTATCGCTGCACCACACGGAGACAAGACCGATACATTCAAATCTTAACTCGAAGAGCTCCAACAATAACCGCCATGATGTTAGCCGTGAGGCTTCATCACTCTTCAGGGAACTTAATTAGCGACCAAACAGTCAGAAACCGCTTGCATGAAGTGAACCTTCATTCCCGAAGACCGCTACGGGTACCACCTATAGCAATGCACAATCATAGGATTCGATACCAATGGGCTCTTGAACACAGAAATTGGGCAGAAGAACAATGGCGTTTCGTGTGCTTTTCTGATGAGTCTCGTTTTGGTATGAGACCGGATACAAGACGTATACGACACTGGAGAACCCCTGGACGCCAACAGCGATGAAAATCCTGCCAGGAAGTCCATCCTTATAGTGGTTAACTGTTATTTCAGTCTTTTTTTCGAACTTTTGTGTTAGTGGTTCAAATGTCAAATATCCCTTTATTAGGAAAATGGCAAATTTCTTTATTAATGCAAAGGTGACTTGGTTTATCGTTACTGTGACAAACGAAAACACTTTATTTGATGAATCCTTAAAGAAAATTTTAATTAATATCAATCAGGAGAAAAGTTATTGCAAAAATATATGTTGATCCCTAGACACTTTTGATGTGTGTATATTCTACCAATTTAGGTAGTTCCGTAGTGCACTATGGCGTACTTAATGCCTTAGGCATTTTCCACCAGTCTACCTTAAGGTGATGCAGAGACAAAACACGGTAGGTGCTAAGATGTTAAAGTGAAAAGAGAAAAAAAATATATAATAAATACATACATACAAAATGTAAACAAGAGAGAGAGATAAAAAATTATAGATAGAGAAAAAGCTTTACTGATAAAGTTGAAAATCTAATAAGGAAATTTGACAGATTAAAGTAGCTTGGGAATTGAAAAAGTAATTGGGAATTTTCGACAGTTTCGGGCATGTTGACCTTCTGTCGTCCGTACAATTCGAGCAGCCCCCTAACCAGCGAACACATTTTTGTCAAATGATTGCGTCTAGTTGGTATCGTTCGGGCCGGCCCATTGGTCCGTTCGGTCCAAACGATCCCGACTAGTCTCAATCATTTGACAAAAATGTGTTCGCCGATTAGGAGGCAGGATCTACGTAATTCTAATAAAACGCGCATTGTTTATTCAAAAAGGCCCAAGATTAGCCTCAAATGCCGCGGGCTGTCGAATGTAATTCACTTCATTTCACGCTAGAGGTTTTAATAAATATGATAACTAGCGGCCCGATACGTGCTTCGCTAAGTATAAAGTGAAATAATTAAAACAAATTTATTGGATTATCAAAGTTATTTATTCAAACATAAAATATTTGTTTTAATTGCTAGCAATTTTAAAACTTAATCCAAAACATTTAGATTAACAAACGACTGGGGGTACCGACCACGGAATAGAGAAGTAAAACTGGAAAGGTATTGTGAGCGGGGCAGGCGTGCCATGAACGTGATACGGAAATCGTATGTCGACTGAAACATGCATTTAATAGAGATAGTCTTGGGACCAAAGGTGGAATCAAATTGCTTACAATATATATTTAAAAAAATATCATAGAGATGATTAGGATGAGCATTAACATAACTGGATAAGACTGGCACTTTATTGATGAGATTAAATCTAAAAACCTCCAAGCGGCTTTCAGTTTTGGGGTTAACAGTGATATCCTTTTTGACTACTTTTTCACACAGTTTTGGTGGATTATAAAATTACAAAGAAACTGGCATTGATTTTTATAAATATAGATGAGATGATTATCCACCATTGATTGAATTCATTTGTTAATTAGTCAAAATAAAGCCTAAACATTTCGTTTGGATTGGTGAGCCCGTTCTTGAATTATAAAATTACAAAGAAAGTGGCATTGATTTTTATATGTTATAAATGTGGTTATCAATCTGCATACACCTTTGGCATATGATACGTTGTATAATGAAGAGAGAGTCACAGCTTGATTGCAGTGCTTCCTTTTAAGATTTAAGTGTTAGTGCAAAAGCATTATCTATAAAACTGATAGAGCTTCCAATATCAACAAGGGTATCGACATTGTGACTATTTACAGTGATAGTGATTGTGGCCTTACGTAACCTGGAAGGAGCAGCGGCACAGATAGATGCAAGGGAAGCGGTAGGAGATTCTTGAGATTCGTCTTCAACATTCACAGCATTGAGGTTTTGCTGTTTTCGTCCAGCACTGCGGCAAACGTTGACAAAATGTCCCTTCTTCTGACATAGTTGGCATTCAGCGTTATTTGCTGAACATTTAATCCTTGGATGTACGTTGCCGCCACAAAAAAGCACCTGCGTCGTTTGGAATTGCTGTAACGTGAGGTAATGTCTGCAATATTCGGCTGATGAAGGTTTTCTTGAGATTCGATGGATGCCACTGCATTCAACATGCTAGTTAGAGGCAGGTAGTGCATTTGATTGCAATGCTTGAGAAGGCCTTTCTGCGGTCTCGAGGGAAATCGCTAAATCTAATGCCTCTTCCAAGCTCGTTTCTGATTTCTCGAGTAAGCGTTCCCGAATTCGTTGGGTTTACAGACCAGCGATAAAGGATTGATTCATTTTGGTGCTCTTCCGCAGTGGCGGTCTTGTAGTGGCAGTCGTACGCTAGAGAGGTAAGCGCCCTGCAGTACTCTGCCATCGTTTCCCCGGGCTGCAGTGTAATATTCTTCCTATTTTCGAACGTGTCGTTGAGGAGTTTGATAGCGTCGCAGTACTTCGAACATTTCCTAATTAAATTATATTAAATATGTTAGCTGACATATGATTAGCAAGGAGCTTGAGTTTGATGTCTTGAGTAGCGGTAGAAGCTTGTTCGGAAATAAAGTTTTCAAACGAATGCCGCCAGTGTGTCCATTGCAAATCTGAACCATCGGTGGATGGTTCAATCTCAAATCTTTTTAATCGTAGATAGCACGACCTACTTGCAGTCAGCGGAGTTTCTTTCTTCGACATGATATATTTATAGATATGATTAAAGTACAATAAATTGATACAAGAGAAAGGCAAAACCAAGAGGAAACTTGGTTTTATTAAACTTTAAAAATTAGGCATTAAAACAAGACATTATTATTTTATACGACGTCTTGCCAAAACATAAACAACTAAACGTGGGGGGGGGGGGGGGGGGGTCGAGGTCAGTGCCTATCGCAGCGAGGGACGTTGCGCGGGAATCCCCGGGCCATGACTCACTGAGTATTGAACACCTGCAAAATGCGGGTGTACATCTGCCAAGGGTGCTCGCCATGCTGCTCACCCTCTGTGTCAGCCATTCGCATTTACCGGGGGATATGTTAAAGACTGTAGTGGTACCGATAATTAAGAACAACACTGGAGACGCTTCCAGCATTCGCAACTACAGACCGATATCTCTTGCTACTGTGATAGCGAAGGTCCTGGACGGTGTGATTGAAACATGTTTATGTAAACATGTAATTCTACATGATGCCCAGTTCGGATTCAGAGCTGGCCTGTCCACTGAAACAGCAGTACTATGTCTCAAACACCGTCCAGTACTACACCAGCAGAAGCACACCCGTCTACGCCTGCTATCTCGATTTATCAAAAGCTTTCTATCTGGTTGCGTATGATAGGTTGTGGCAGAAGCTGTCAGGGGATACCGACCTTCCACATGAGCTCATAGCACTCCTCAAACACTGGTATGGCAATCAGAGAAATTGAGTAAGGTGGGCGGGATCGCTATCGGACCAGTATGGGTTGCAATGTGGGGTGAGGCAGGGGGGAGCTCGCCCCGACTTTTCCACCTGTAGGTACACGGACCGGTTGATTCGTGAGCTCAGCGGCACTCGGGTTGGCTACTCTATTGATGGTGTTGTGGTCAATAACATTACTTCTCTATGAAAGTAGACCTGTGCCCAGCAGTGGGACGATAAAAAGGTTGATAATGATGATTTTATACATGCAGTCTTTGGGTCAAACACACGAAAAAGTCTTGGGATACCCTGCGAATCCTGTACAACAACTCGTTCAGGTGCTGATGGGGCTGCCGCGCTACGGTAGCGCATCGGGAATGTTTGCTGATGCACGTGTGGACGGATTCGCGGCGATAATGCGCAAAAGAGCGAGCCCCTGATGCGTCGGGTGCGCGACAGCTCCAACAGTTACCTGCAGCTCATTGCTGAGAGGTTGGACTCCAGACTGTATTTATATGGAGCACTGGACATGGACAAGGGCGTATATTGTGTTCTCTTGACTAGTGGGCTCCGTCTAGCTTTTGTAATTAATTTATATTCTACCTAGTTATAATTTGACATTTCATTGTGATACATTGCTGAGAGGTTGGACTCCAGACTGTATTTATATGGAGCACTGGACATGGACAAGGGCGTATATTGTGTTCTCTTGACTAGTGGGCTCCGTCTAGCTTTTGTAATTAATTTATATTCTACCTAGTTATAATTTGACATTTCATTGTGATATGTTATATGTATATTTTTAATCTATACTAATATATAAACCTGAAGAGTTTGTTTGTTTGAACGCGCTAATCTCAGGAACTACCTACTGGGCCGATTTGAAAAATATTTTTACGTTGGATAGCCCATTTATCCTGGAAGGCTTTAGGCTATATAATATCACGCTGCGACCAATAGGAGCGAAGCATAACTAACTCCACGCGAACTAAGTCGCTGGCGGCCGCTAGTAGTTCATAAATAATTTAAATGTATTTTGTGTATGTATTTTTTTTATGAAAAACTATGGACAATTGTCTGATGTAAATAAAATTATTATTGTAGACAGACAAGGAGATCCTATATCTCGACCTGAGGAGAAATTGGTCTTAACCCTAAGGTAAGAATAAACAAGATTTTTCAAGAAGTCACGCGCATTCGCCAAGCGGCAGACTGAACTGGTTTGTTATCCCCGTCACCCGCGCATTGGGTCTCTCGCTGACTAGAGTTGTTCAAAACGGCTATAAAACAATAGCACGCTACAGACTATAAACTATTAATTTCTAGCGCGCTATTAAATGCGCTGTTATAGCGCGCTATAAATAAGAAAGCACGTGAGCATCCAGCAGGCGCGATAATTCTTGCAACACGCTAGATTTCGTAGCACGTTACATTACATATCATTCTTCGTTACACAGACCGCATGCTATAAAAGCATATTTACATTTTCAGATCTTAAGGGTGAAATGTTTTCGAGATTAGAACAATAAAAAAAAATATTATACGCTGTAGGTAATATGTTTTTGCTTTCATTGAGCTTTTAAATTGGTTATACTAGTTTTAAAGGACAACTGTCGGCGACAATAATTACAAATAGCAGTCTTGCTGCCGTCTGCGGACTTTTCAAAAAGTTCCAAATTGGCAACCCACCACCTCGTTCGTTTGCAACAGATAATACTAATATTTACGCACACTAACAAGCAAGATCGCGCGCGATGAAAACAGCGTGCTGCGACAACAAACATACATAGGCGTCAGTAGTCCACAGCGCTCAGACGCGATGACATTCAATCAATTTCATACATAGCGCCATAGCGTCGTAACGTCCACCTACCTAGCGTGCGCTATGCGCTACGAGAAAATAGCGTGCTATAGAATGGCGCTAGGCGTTATATTAACCACCTCTATCGCTGACTAGGCCCGTAACGTAATGCTGCCAGAGCTGTATCGCTAAGTCCCGTCGCTCTAGGCTTCCGCCTTAGTCACTACAATATGGACGCAAAGGCGCGTTTCATATGTTTGATACTTCGCGCCCATTGTCGCAACCGCGCAACAAACTCAGGGGCGACAGTCGGGAATTTAACCTACTGGCCCTGCAGTGCAGTGCTGCGGCGCGGCTGAAATAATGTGCGCTGACAAACTATGGCTTACCACAAAACTTATTTCTATAACAGTAGGAACGCAGAAGAAAATACTTACACATAGTGCTTACTGGAATCCATGCGGTGCTAGGCGGCGAGTCTATAATGCTGCACTGCAGTGTGACAATGTACCGCATTCAAATATAAATAAAATAAAATTTATTTAGACAGATTTTGTTGATAGCATAAGCACAACAGACAAAAGACAGGAAAACATAAAATTAACAAGAAGAACAGTGCAATGTAGTAGCGCGCGTGGAATCTAGTTACTTCAGTGTTGTAGACTACGTACTATTGCAGGAAGGCGTTGAAGCGGTACCTATTCCACGTGTGCGTTCGCGCAGCGGAATGTTGTTGAATTTAAAGATTTTAAATATGCAGATATTTAGTGTATGACGTCGTATAATTGTGTATGGTAAAAAAAAAATTGTGCACGCAGCCATTGTGGAGAAATTCACAAAAAACTGATTCCGCTGGGCGAACGTTATCCTAGCGGATTTTTTTTTAATCCATAGACTTTAGAAAAAAGAGATGTGTCCAAAAATTTGTGTGTATTTGTGTATAATTGTTATGTATGAATAAAATTAGTGCATGCATAAACTTCGGAGAAATTCAAGTTTCCGCTGCGCAAACGTTTGGCCATTAGCTAGTTTTCATATAAAGCGCTTACATAGAGCTGTAGATTTTTACATACGTTGTTTTGAATTTGTTTATATTTGTTTAAAAAACAGATTTAAAAAAATCGTAGGGCTTAAAAGATAAAAATATAAACGTAAAATACGCTTATTAGGTCTTAGTTCTTAAAGTATGCACTTTGGGGTCTAGATATTGCCAAGTATCAATGATGTTCCTTTAGTAATTAAAGAGTTATAGGACAATTTACCATGACAAAATCACTGTTTACAAAGCAGTCAAATATCACGACATTCTAAAGGAATTGCATGGTAAAATGTATGTAACTTAAAAAACACTACTTTTTGAATCGATTTTTTAATTGATGTACCTATCTAAGTATACCGTTGTACTGGTTGTGACTTATGTATGTGAGCGTGTTCCCCCGCACCCCACCAAAATATATTTTGTTTGAAGCGGTACGCTTAAGGCTAGTCCTTTGGACACGCTCACATACATAAGTCACAACCAGTACAACGGTATAGATACATCAATTAAAAAATCAATTCAAAAAGTAGTGTTTTTTAAGTTATTAGATTGTTTGATCCACTAAAGTTGCAAAGGGGAACGCTCGTACATGTCTAGTGCATTGGTTAAAAAGTGTAATAAGCTACAATATGATAAATATTTACCTAAACAGTAGTACTTACTTGCGGTAATTATTTAATTTCCCTGAGGGGTCTATAGTAAGAATCCTGATGCGTGAAATCTTTAATAGAAATTAGCTGTATGAATTTTATTTGCCTAAATTAATATATCTAGATTATATCTCAAGTCTCAAGCGCATACTTAAATAAAGTAACTACGTAAATAGTACCTACTTTGTCATAGTCAAATACATTTTAAAAAGTAGGTGTACAAAAATAAATGACCTTTATATTATATCGAAACAATTGTGTTATCACCTATACCAATTCAATACCGGTATTATATTGTACATTTTGGGATGTTACCTAAATATATTGCACGGCCGCTTTTTTATAGCTATCCGAACTTGGTCGGGTTATGTAGGTTTTCGATGCTTCATCAGTATTATAATTGTTTTTCTTTAATTACTGAATTTAATGACATAAAATTTTGTATATGAATAGTTGAATTAATACACTAATTATTGGCATACATTTTACCATGCAATTCCTTTAGAATGTCGTGATATTTGACTGCTTTGTAAACAGTGATTTTGTCATGGTAAATTGTCCTATAACTCTTTAATTACTAAAGGAACATCATTGATACTTGGCAATATCTAGACCCCAAAGTGCATACTTTAAGAACTAAGACCTAATAAGCGTATTTTACGTTTATATTTTTATCTTTTAAGCCCTACGATTTTTTCTAAATCTGTTTTTTAAACAAATTCAAAACAACGTATGTAAAAATCTACAGCTCTATGTAAGCGCTTTATATGAAAACTAGCTAATGGCCAAACGTTCGTGCAGCGGAAACTTGAATTTCTCCGAAGTTTATGCATGCACTAATTTTATTCATACATACACAATTACACACAAATACACACTAATTTTTGGAATCATCTCTTTTTTCTAAAGTCAATGGATTAAAAAAAGTTCCGCCAGGACAACGTTCGCCCAGCGGAATCAGTTTTTGGTGAATTTCTCTACAATGGTTGCGTGCACAATTTTTTTTTACCATACACATTTAACGACGTCATACACTAAATATCTGCATATTTAAAATCTTTAAATTCAACAACATTCCGCTGCGCGAACGCACACGTATTCCACATACAGCGGCAGCGAACGGATGTATGTACAGACGAGAGCACATCAAGGTACTACAATCTGTTAGATTTTCAACTTTATCTCTAAAGCATTAAGGCTCACCGTTGATTGGGAATATCTGACAGTTTGGGATAGCTTAATCTGCGAGTTTTGGCGGGAAAGTCAAGCGGAGTGTCACGCTCGTTTTTCATTGGACTTTTAAAATTATTTATAGTGTTGTTTACTAAATAAAAGTGCGTGATTTATGTAGTAAAAAGTGCATTTAGTAAATAATTCATAAAGAACAGTGAAATATCGCAGCATAGTGGCCACATCATGACTTTGCCCAAAAACTCACTCGTAAGACGGGTCACGCTGCCGTCTTTTTCGACATTAATAATTCATAATTACATGACATTGGCTAAATGCACAAACCGTGCGAAGCCAAAAAATAAAGAAAGAAAGAAAGCTTGATCTGCTGTTGCTGTCGCAGCTAAAAGTACCACTGACGTACCTACATATAACAAAACTACGGGAAGTGACTGGTCGTTTAGTCGGTTAAATCAGTCAGTTTTTTTTTACCATAATATATCTACCCCTACCTAAACCTGATGGAGTATAATTCAGATAATTTATGTACAGACGACAGCACATCAAGCTTTTCAGTCTGCCAAATTTCTTTATTACATTTTCAACTTTATCGAAGCTTGAATTGATTGGCAACGTTTCGGGTGGCGTCAAACTACCCGAAAACGTCAAATGTTTTGCAATCGTCCGATCCATACAAAAATAACAGTATAAATAAAACATCAATACAGATTAAGTTTGTTTTAATATAAATAAAAGCACTCCTAACTTTCCAAAATACAAAGTATAACAAATTAAAATGATTTTCTTTAAATTTAATTTTTTATTTCTATTAATGCGGAATTTGATCGATTCCATTACGATGTCACAGCCAATACCAAAGTTGCTTTTAAAAAAACTGAACCATGAATACGTTCTTCGATCGCCTACCGACATCGGTACCTAGGATCTAGACTAGTTTGCCACATAAAACGTTACGGCAGACGATTATTTTCGAAATTTTTTAACCATCTATAGTTACCGAGATAGTCGTTACACCTACTCCATTCGCGATGGCATTAGACAGAAGTTATTTTTTTTTGCTTTGTAATAAAAATATGGGCGACAGCATTTGAAGCTACCAGAAACTGTCAAATATTCCTAATTAACTTTAAGTCTTAATGCTTTAGCAATAAATTTGACAGTTGTAGCTAGATGTGCTGTCGTTTGTGCAATACTTATAGGTATGTACATATATTGTGCTTTGTTAGTTAATATCGATGCTGAATTTACTACAGTCAACTTGTATATCAACTTACAAACAACATATGTACTTTAATCAACTCATTTTAACTATCATCAGGAATTTATGAGGCTTTTAATTGAATTAGGAAGGGACAAGCGTTCTCCCTATATGATTTTTCGACATACCGGAGTAACTGCAAAAATCCCCACTTGGGCTCCCTTACTATTAACTTGAATCATCGTATTTATGAATTAACCCCAATCTTTAAAATAATTAAACACAAATATTTAGAAAGAATGGATTGTTCTGTTAAAAAGAATAATGCGAATGAATTTTTAATTAGGTTCAGTATACTTTGTTACATTCAACGATAAAAACAATTTCTCTTTATGATATTAGTGCAGATTAAATGTCACACTACTACCAGTACAATAGGTAAGATGTAATTAATGTGTGATTAATTAATGAGGGACTCACTGCTCCTCGGGCCGATATAGTAAACCAAGCATAGGATGCATTGCACTCTAGGTTGATGTCACACTCAAATGCAACACATCTGGGTAGACTGGAAACCAACCCAAACACAGTTGGGAAAAGGCTAGACAGATAACAGCCATCTGTATGGTCAGACACAATAGCAACTAATTTATTTGTTGATGCATGTATATCAAATATTTGGATATAATAACCCGTCCAATTGATTCTTGATTTTGCAGTAAAGGATTTTGAGTATATATATTATATTACATAGTAAATAGGAACAAGCTTTTATTGAATCTTCTTAGAGCTCTTTATATCAGTCAATAAACCTAACTCTCATATTCTCAACAGCTGGAACATTTGGAGGTATTAGACTCCTGCCAGCATACAGCTTGTTGGATGGATCATGATGTCTCTTTATATGCTGCTTCAAGAAGTTAGGGGTGAAGAATTTTCGAGAGCAAATTTCACACATAAGGGTTGGACCAACATGTTTGAATTTTATATGCTCAGCCCTAGCTGAAGCATTGACAAACTTCTCATCGCAGACTGTGCAGCTATATGGCTTGTCCCCTGTGTGTCTTCTAGTATGATACAACAAAGCCTCTTTAGACACAAACAGTCTACTGCACAGATCACACTTGAAATTCTTTTCTCCAGTGTGCTTCACCATGTGCACCTTTAAGTAACTTGGAGCAGTGAACTGCTTATTACAATATTTACAAATATGAGGCTTAGCATTACCATGAACAAATCTAGAGTGGACCCGTAAACCTCCAGGAGTACTGTAGCCCTTTCCACACTTGTCACAAAAAAATGTCTTCTCAATTTTGCTTCTTATTGGATGTGGATCCAACATGTCTTCCAGACATAACTTGACATGTTTCAAAAAGAAACCCTTAGTGTTGTAGCTTTTGCCACACTTGGGACATTCACTTTTTGACATGTGTTTTTGTTCATGGAGGTGTAGTTTATCTATACTTTTGAAAGCCTTGCCACAGTCCTTACATACAAACACTCCATGGGCTTTATCCTGATGCTGTATCAAACTTTCTTCTGTGCATCTAAATTCAATGCATTCGGGACATTCATACTTACGCTGACTGTCTTCATGGGCAGCCAGTTCAGTCTCACTACTTACATGATCATAGCATTTCTCACATGTGAGTACAGCATGAGTTGATATGTTATGTACTCTCAGCTCCATTATGTCTTCAAATTGTTCATTGCATTTAGTACATTGAAAAATATTAGTTGTTTCCGTTTTCTTCTTCTTTGCTTCATTGTCAACCAAAATAAGTTGAGAATCATGTTCACTGACTGATATGTACAAAGTATGATCTGGATTTGTGGTGTCAATATCAACAGACAGTGCATTTGAGAGACTATTAAAGACATTGTTTAGTACAGTGGTCGATTTTTCACACATTTGTAGGAACTTCAATGAGTCAAGTGCTTTATCTACACATGGCATACACACTGCATCTATCCCAGCTATTTCCTCAAGGATCTGAAAATGAAATAATTTGTTAAGAACACAGGATTTTTTATTGTAACACTTGTCAATGACCTATAATAATAAATACCTAACAGTGAACAGGATGTCTTAAATCATATTGTCAAAATTTATATTAACATTCAAGTAAACACTCAAAATCTTTATATATGAATAACCTTATATATTCTAACTTACTTCAGCCCCTAAAAGTTCCGTGAGTATATCAGAAAGCGCTTTGTACACCCCGCTCGAGTCCAACGACACACAATCGTGAAAACGTACGTAATGTTCCTGTATATCCTTAAGGCATAACCTGCAATGGCTGTACCGATTTTCGCTCAGAACATTTGACACAAGCACATTTAATTCTGATTCCTCAATCATTTTTACGAACAAATCTAAAATAACAGTATCAAACTGTAACTATAAAAGTTCAAAGCGGAGCGCGCGCTAATAAATATTTCGTTCAAGAATCTCTCTCCCACGTAAGATCAATCGTAGGACATAGACATGAAACAAAATGGCGGCCACAAGCTGTACTAATCACTCGATTTTCTTCATGAATTGTTGGTTTTGTTTAAGCGATAACAGTAGTTAAATTGTTTGAAAAAATCGTTGGTTTTTTGAAAAACAGAACATATTTTTCACAAGATAAATATTTTTGTATAGTAGTAAGAAAGGTCGATAAAATTCGAGGAATGCATTGGTTTTATTTTATGACTTGCAACTTTCAATACAGGAGTTCAAACATTTTGTTGGATTTGAATTTGACTTTGACAGCGGCTTTCAATTCAATTCATGATTGCCATTTTCCAATGGCCTTTGTGGGAGAGACTAGAAGTGGGTCGGTACGTGTTTTTGCAATACGGAAACTATGTATTGGTTTGACACCCGATAACGGGTATTGAAACTATTTATTTTAGTAACTATTTATTGCCGATACCGAGGTCGGTGGCGGTGTACCGGTACCTTTGGCGGGTATTGACATTACTCGTTTCGTGGATAACTAGAGTAACTAAGTTTTCAGTGGTTTTCGGTATTAGTTTTGAATGGATTTTAGAAATTATAAAACAATATTTGTGAAAATATTTAGTTATTATAACATATAACTACATATTCATAAGTATAATTTACGTGTGTCTATTTTTACACACCTAAGTTATACTATAAAAGCAATAAGAAAAAGAAATAATAATAAAAGAAATAACACAAAGAACAAAAAAGTATCGCACGCGCGTAGAAAGTTTTGCATTAGAACGTGAACACAAAACATACACAACTAAAATAAAAATATATAGGTAAAATTTGCAATTTACTTTTCACCCAAACAAGTGCCCCTTTCTGTGAACCTGAAGGTCAACTTTCAACCGTGACCTAAATACATTTTTTCGATAATTGCATCTATTGCATACGGATTACAAGTCAAATCCCTTCTTCCTTTTTTTCCTAGGACTCGCTCATCGTAAATCGTAATCGTCGTGCGCCGTCGGAATATTTCGGTTCGGTATCGGGTACGCCCACAATCTACATCGAGGAGACGAGACTCGCAGTAGGTGCGACGAGTAAAGCGTATATCGTGTATTCGCAAAATAAATAGTTTTTCCCGATAAATAGTTATTAGGTGGTATTACAGAACCGAGTAACCGAGTAAGAATATATTTAGTACTGACGGACGCGACTCGCAGTGTTGGTGCGGCGAGTAAAACTTTTTCGCCAATAAATAGTTTTTCTAAATAAATAGTTATTGTAGAATCGAATACCGTATTTTAGGTATTGAACCAATACATAGTTATTGAAACTATTTATGGTTTGAAACGACCACCTTTAGGAGAGACGCCACAGCGGCTTTATCTCGGCTATATGCACGGATTCTTTCTTTCTTTTATGGCTTCGCACGGTTTGTGCATTTAGCCAATGTCACGTAATGAATTGTTCATGTCGAAAAAGACGGCCGCGTGACCCGTCTTACGATGGGGGTTTGAGAAAAAGTCATGATATGGTCACAATGCTGCGATATTTCACTGTTCTTTATGAATCATTTACTGAATGCACTTTTTACTACATAAATCACGCACTTTTATTTAGTAAACGACACTATAAATAATTTTAAAAGTCCAATGAAAAATGAGCATAACACTCAGCTTGACTTTCCCAAACTCCTATGCACGGGTTTTTTTTTTTTTTTTCTTGTTCTGGCATTCCACGTTTTGTGTTAGCCAATGACGAGTAAAAGGTAGGGAAAAGGAATAGAGGTAAAAACGGTACGAAAATTTGGATAATTATCTGGAAGATATAAGATCAGTATAAGGAAAAAATATTTACACGTATTACAAAAGAGGATGAGGATATGAATTAGATGGATATTTACAGTTTTATTTTATTTAACGAGATGAATTTAGCTATACTTTTATATACATTGATGTCGTTAGTGTGAAGTAAGGCAATAATGGAAGTTGGAAAAGGAATATGCACGGGTTTAGTCCATTGTCGTAATTTTATACCATTGACGTAGTATAACATGGAAACTGAATGTTTCACTGTAGTAAAAATAGTTATACAAATATGAGACGCTAAAATAATAAAAAAACTGTCATCTCTTTCTAATTTTAAAGATTTTGCCTAAGTAAAATGAACAGCTCTAACTTTGATAGTTACTGTAATGCCAACCCTTCATTTCAGACATCATTGAAATACCTATTTGCGGCCGGTCCGCCATTTTATCATCTCACTAAGTGGGTACATCAACTGTCAAATGCTCTAGACCTGTGGATAAAAGGAGATGTTTCATTTTGGGCTACCACTATGTACGCTATATAGATAAAAAGGAAAAAAATAATAGATTATTATAAAAATACTACTAAATTAATTGAATAAAAATACAAGGATATATAACTAATTATTTGAAACGTTTTTTAGTGATATAACCCTTTTTAAGGTAGCAATAACAGTGGTTATGACGTTCGATTGATGACTTGCGACAGTTTTTTATTTTCCCGTTGTGTTAGTGGTGAGTGTTGATTTGAGTTGATTGTGTTTCGGAGCTTTTAGTGATTGTTTTTGTTTTGTGTGCCATATATTCGGAATTCATGTTTTGTTTTTTTTCGCAGTCATATGGTAGAAAATATAGATACGACATGACACATCAATCAAATGTCACTGTCAAAGTCTTCTTTCGCTAATTGCTGACCACCATATTTATTAATAGTTGTGTTGCACTCCTTGGCCTAGTTAAATTGAATAAATATAAAAACTAAGCCAAAATATAAGAAATTAACTTATAAAACAGTTAACTATAGTGTATACTAATATTTACATTAAGTGTACATAGTGCTGGCCCAGTCTCCATACATTTCTGAAACATCTCCTTTGTGAATTTTCGAGTAATTTACAGTATTGTTGCGTTTAAACTGTGTAATAATATATCTGCTAGTACATCCACTGCACCTGATTTATCGGTATGACTTCAATTTTTCAACATTATTTGCAAATCCAACTGATATTAATGATAACATCTCATGAATTGAATTGAGATGGTGAAAGATATCTCATGCTTGTCTTCAATACCTGTTAAAGCTTATTTTGATTTGATTTCAAGTACACCATTTTAAAACAATAAAGAAGTTAAAGGACAAAGGTCAAAGACAGTCCAAGAAGATAAAGAGATTTAATGAGAAAGTTAGAACAAAAACAACAAAAGTTGCTTATTTTAGTATTACACACAACAACAAGCTCTCTGCGCATCTTTCCGGTAGCAGATCTTTCTGGTCCCTAGCCAAATCGGTCGAGGCGAACTACTGTCGGGCCACACTGCCTCCGCTGGTTAGGCCTGATGGAGCACTGGCACATACGGCGAGAGAGAAAGCAGGTCTCTTTGCATCTCTCTTTGCCCATAGTTCGCGTCTTGACACTGGCAGTGCTACTCCACCTAATTTACCTCATTGCGTAACTTCAATGCCGGAGGTTCGCATTAGAAACAAGGAGGCTCTGAGAGTATTGTGTCGTCTGGACGCGAATAAGGCTAGTGGTCCAGATGGTATACCAGCGATTAGTCTTAAGGCTTGTGCGCCCGAGTTGTCTCCTGTATTGACGCGCCTGTATCGCCTCTCATTTAGGACTGGTACAGTGCCCAAGTCCTGGAAGCTTGCCAATGTGCAGCCCGTGCCCAAAAAGGGTAGTCGTGCCGATCCTACCAACTATCGGCCGATTTCAATAACCTCCATACTCTGCACGATTATGGAGCGTATATTGAACTCGCGCCTCTTGGCTTACCTGGAAGGTAACGATCTCCTCAGTGACCGACAGTACGGTTTTCGACGCAATCGGTCAACTGGGGACCTACTAGTGTATGCCACTCACTTGAGGGACGAGGCCCTCGAGAAAAATGGGGAAGCGATTGCCGTTTCCTTTGATGTCTCGAAGGCCTTCGACCGGGGATGGCACGCTGGCCTTTTGAGTAAGCTTCCAGCATACGGCATTTCCGCTGGCCTGACTGGCTGGGTAAAAGACTTCCTAACTGGACGGTCCCTCAGAGTTGTTGTCGACGGCTGCTCATCTGAGCCCATGTCGACCAATGCCGGTGTTCCTCAGGGGTCTGTTCTCTCTGCAACTCTGTTCCTGCTACATATTAACGATCTGCTGATGCCCGGTATCTATGGGTATGCAGATGACAGCACAGTTGTAGAGAGATACCTGCCGGAAGCTCGGGCTAGTAAGGAAACAATCCGGTCCGAAAGAGAGGCCATGGTAGAGCGTACGTGTGCTGCACTACAGGCAGTCTCCGAATGGGGCAATGCCAATCTTGTAGCATTCAATGCCGCCAAAACACAGGCGTGTCTTTTCACCGCCAAAAGGAGCCCGTTCACCTTGGCTCCTACTTTTCAGAATGTATCCTTGGAGTGTGCCATTCTGGTGAGTGTGCAAGGGAATTGCATGATTTAATTCCCCCATCTCCGTTCCATCATCGGACGACCCGTCGTACGGCGAGTTTCTACCCTTACGTTGTTGATACCACTGCGATCCGGACGAAGCGTTTTGCCTCTTCCTTTATACCGCGTACATCGAGGAACTGGAATAATTTGTCAGCGTCGGTGTTGCCGTCACACTACAATTTGAGTGTCTTCAAGGCTAGAGTGAATAGGCTCTTAATAAACTAGCGCGTTTTACCATCAACGATTGCATCACTGCTTACCATTAGGCGGGATTGCGGTCAAGCACTGGTTTATAATTTATAAAAAAAAAATCAACGTTTTAAAGGAAAAAACAAATTGAATTTTGAGTCTCAAGCTTTGCTTGTAGAATGTGCAGGACCCAAAAACTTCTTAAAATGATTTAATTAAATTAATTTTAATTTCATTTCAGTCATTTTATACATGTCGTGGTGGCCTAGTGGTTAAAAGACCAGCCTCTCAAGTATGAGTGCGCGGGTTCGATTCCAGGTCGGGCAAGTACCAATGTAACTTTTCTGAAGTTATATGTACTTTCTAAGTATAGCTTGGACACCAATGACTGAAGGTGAAGGAAAACATCTTGGACTTTAAGTCTGAAATCGCCAACCCGCATTGAGCAAGCGTGGTGATTACGCTCAATCCTTCTCTGTATGAGAGGAGACCTGTGTCCAGCAGTGGGACGATTAAAAGGTCGATGATGAATTTTCATTTAAAAAAAAATGTTTTTAGTAATTACTTTAAAATCTCGAGATGGTCTGGTTTATTCATCAAAAAAGTTGTAAACATTTTAAAAACAGTCGAAAAAATATTAAAAACTGTTTTTGTAGACTTTTATGCCGAATTATACTTATTTGATTCTGGGGACTGTGAAAATCACAGAAAACATAAATATTTATTATTCAAAAGTATAATAGAGGTGTAGGTACGAACGACAGCAGGCCAAGCTACCCGAAACTGTCAAATATTCCCAATCAACTTTAAGCCTCAGTGCTTTAGAGATAAAGTTGAAAATCTAATAAAGAAATCTGACAGATTGTAGTAGCTTGATGTGTTGTCGTCTTTGCATGAATTTGAGATACAAATATTACGTATTGTTGATTTTTAATTAAAACTCGCAATCATCCTGCATGTTAGAAGCACCTACCTTCGGTATTGCAAATATAAAATATTATTTAAGACGATTCCGTCAAGGAAGTCTGTGAAAAAGAATATACATATTGTATATTTTTTTGCAAATTACAACACTCTATTATACAGCATGTTAAGAAAACCCTGTCCGACCCGTGAAGGTGTTGTTAGGTATCGATAACTGATTCTACTAATGCATACAAAACCTGGCTAAACCTAAAAAAATACTCCCTAAAAAAATAAATATTATTTCGCAAAAACAGGTAGCTTACATGGCAACACTGGGAGGCGCGGGAGACGAGGCAGGTCACGCAGTCACGCGCTTAACCGTAGCGGTGCCAATAGGTCATGAACTCACTTGACCTCATGTCGGCGAGTCGCCTACGTGTGATTCCTCGTATACTTTCTTAGCGGGAATCTGTGCCCAAACTGCGACTCGACGAAATGTTTTATTAATTGGGGTCCGATGATGGTTGCATCGACTTACCTATGTTGATCCTGTTTCAACTGGTTTGTAATGGATGTAATGATCTGCTTCGCTTTGTGACACGATGTATGCCCTCCGTGTTACGCCCACGCTCGATGTTAACCTCTCCATTCTTTAGTCTGTAGGGATTAAGCAATCATCATTTGCTTGTTATGGAACTAAGTGCACAGGGCCAACCAGACATTATATTATATTGAGTGAATTCATATTAATAGATATCTTTCTCTAAATCTCCAAAAGGAGGGATGGTCTAATGCAGCGCCGTGCGCTACGACATAGCGAGTAGTACTAATCGGCTTTAACATTGGATGTCCCGTACAATGCGACCCGAGCTCACGGCTTCGGGTTTGAGTCAGAGGACCCACGCATACAGCGTCGGGCTGTGCTCCGCTCAGAAGACCCACGCACACAGCGACGAGCTTCGCTAGTTCGAGTCAGAGGACCCACGCACGCGGCGTCAGGCTGTACTCCACTCAGAAGGCCCACGCACACAGCGACGAGCTTCGCTAGTTCGAGTCAGAGGACGCACGCACGCGGCGTCAGGCTGTACTCCACTCAGAAGGCCCACGCACACAGCGACGAGCTTCGTTCACCTCAATTCAGAGGCCCAACACTCACGGCGTCGGAATTTTACGCACAGTTCTGTAGGACATACAATGATTACGATACTTTGTGTTACATAATTTCGGTAACTTTCGCTCCGATCAAACTATCACGGTACATTATAATTAGATCGATATTAAATAGTTAATGAATTAACCCTAGGCACTTAGCTTTCGTCAACTGGAATCTTCTCAGCTGCCCCGGCACTCGCACAACACTCATAACAATACTTTAAATATATTTCATTACTTCAATAACTGATGAAGATGGCGGTAGGACGCTAACAGGAAGGAACCTGTCGCGTTGGTTCGTTAGGTAAAATAACCATAGACTATAAATGACCAAGTTATGGTATTGTCTCTTACCTTGTGCAAATTTGTCTATGGTCTGGTGAGAATGTCTTCTCTTACAATATTAGGAGTGATTTCGCGATAAGTCGCGACACCTCATGCATGAGCTTCCACCCTTCATATGGTTAGTGCCTAGTTCTCGTGTCACAGGTCCTCGTTGAATAATTTGAGCACCTGATTTTCAATATCCGGATCGTGGATGCGTGGTTTCCCTACAC
This sequence comes from Sesamia inferens, assembly GCA_037179545.1. Taxonomy (NCBI): domain Eukaryota; kingdom Metazoa; phylum Arthropoda; class Insecta; order Lepidoptera; family Noctuidae; genus Sesamia; species Sesamia inferens. The sequence goes on along the minus strand of CM073949.1, from coordinate 1,522,293 downwards.
CAGCGACCACACCATGAGCTTCAATAACACTGCACGTTACGTAGTCGCGATTGTACAGACGTTGTAACGCACAATCACACGGGATCGGGTGATTGTGCGTTACAACGTCTCATAGTCTCATAGTCGATCGTACAAAACGGACCTTATAGTCTCTACGAGCCTCACTCACATCCAGACACATCAGCATTTTAAATTACCTACGTTAAACAACGAATTGATCACATAATACACCAAACGTCTATACGGAAGCAATGTTTACGCGAAACTGATAATAATTCCAAGTAAAATGATTTTTATTTCATAAAAATAATAGGTGGCGGTATTCTTTGAGTTGAGATGTGTAAGTGTTCAAAATATTGACGGATCGATATCGATTTAGTATTGGAAATCTCTTGCATGGTTTCAATATTTCACAAAACTCAATAACACGCCAGCCAAAGTTTTAATTACATTTTCTATCTGAATGTTGATGATATTGACCGTTAAAATGCTTTACATTGCTTATAATACTTTACTAAAACGGTATTTCATAAGACCTACTCCTTTCTGTTTACTTATGGGTACTTGTGTTATAATATTGTTATTAGTAATTTATTGATATGAAACGAAATTACTTTTACCACTAGGTAATCTGTTTTTACAATAAATCATTCAACCAGCATTGTTTTACACTAAAATTATACCAACTGCGGTCCAAACTATGCGGTCCGAACGAAGTTTCGATTAATAGCGATAAAAAAACGTTATTGCGCAAAAAATAGTACATCCCTAGTTTCTTCTTTGATGACGCCGAAAAGCTGCGGCGGCTTCACAGACGAGCGCCGCCAAAAACATCGAGCATAAATTTATGCATTAATATCCAATAAAGAATCAAACGATTCTACCACCGAAAATGGTGACGACACATTTTAAAATTTTACCTAATTTTGAGGAAGTTGGAGTTAATTCGCGAAAAAAAAAAAATTATTTCAAAATTCATTAACATTGTTACTATGATGATTATGTAAAATTTTATATTTTATTTGGTCATTTGTTTACCTAACCTTTATTATCCTTATGGGTCGGACAGGGTTTTCTTAACATACTGTATAAAACTAGCGACAGCCCCGCAGTTTCACTCGCATATCCTCCTGCCTAGTTTCCTGTGTTAATCCAGGTCTTGTACGGACGACCCCAAGTCAAGCTACCCGATACTGTCAAATATTCCCAATCAACCTTGAGCTTTAATACTTTAGAGATGAGGTTGAAAATCATATAAAGAAATCTGACAGATTGTAGTAGCTTGATGTGCTATCTTCTGTACTAATGTGTGCTAAATTTCATCCGTTTAATGGTTTTTGCTTCCATCTTCACTTTCATATTTGTGTTAATAATATTATAATAGGAAGGGATAATAGGATTATGTATCAAAGAATTCTTCCGCGCCGGGAGTCTATCGTGAATATTAAGATTTCTTTGAATATGTTCCCTCGTTGCAAACGTCTAACAAGGCTGTAACACAGTTACATAAATTTTTCGATATATTTTTATTTCTTGTAATAGCTACAAGTTTAATTTCAAAGTCACATAAAATTCAAAACAAACTTCAAAAAATAATAATGTCGTAATCTTTTATAGGGATGGGCAAATGGAAAAAATATTTCGAAATTTTTCAAATATATCGATAATTTTTGCCCAATTTGCAATTAATTCCAAAAATTGCCAAAATATTCGAATTTTCAAAGCAAGTACACATATGGCTGTTTTGACATAAGTTTTATTATTAAAATAAAACAGTTTCATGTAACAGAAAAAATCAACATCATCAACACAACACTTTGCTAGAGAAATTAATGGGTATACGAGACCTAATAACTGTCGCGCAGGGCAGTATTAGAGCAGTTATTGAGTAATAAATAGGGTATTTGAATAAAAAAACTAATTAGTCAGTCAGTCAGATTTCCAAAAAATAATAGACACGTATTTTTTATTATCAAAACAATAAAAATTGACAAATATAAAAGGCATCAAAGATCAGGAGGGGTGGCTGGTGACTTCACTGGTCGCTAAAAGTGTAGCGTGCAGTGACGTCACACGAGTTTTCAACGCACTGTGTCGTCTTTATTTTTTGTTTACATGAAAAAAAAAATACGTGTCTAGTATTTTTTCGAAATCTGACTGACGGACTAATTAGTTTTTTTTAGTCAAATACCCTATTTTTGGTTACTGTTTGGCACTGCAGCTATCCACGGACAGAAGTAACGCTTGCCATCAGGCGTGCGATTTGCTTGACGTAAAAAAACAACAGTACAAGTTAAATTATTCAAACCAGTATTTGTCTGATATTGACATCAGGAGCATTCTTTGTTTGATGTGTTCCCCTGTTAATCTGCTTCTACCATTTGGCGCAGCCAATTTACCACTGAAGCTACCCTTGTCGCGACTTATCGCGAAATACTTGATGATTACTTTCTTTTAAAGGTGTCCGGCGGGAATGTCGCGACTTATCGCGAAATACTTGATGGTTACTTTCTTTTAGATGTTTCCGGCGGGAGTGTCGCGACTTATCGCGAAATCACTCCTAATATTGTAAGAGAAGACATTCTCACCAGACCATAGACAAATTTGCACAAGGTAAGAGACAATACCATAACTTGGTCATTTATAGTCTATGGTTATTTTACCTAACGAACCAACGCGACAGGTTCCTTCCTGTTAGCATCCTACCGCCATCTTCATCAGTTATTAAAGTAATGAAATATATTTAAAGTATTGTTATGAGTGTTGTGCGAGTGCCGGGGCAGCTAGGAAGACTCCAGTTGACGAAAGCTAAGTGCCTAGGGTTAATTAATTAACTATTTAATATCAATCTAATTATAATGTACCGTGATAGTTTGATCGGAACGAAAGTTACCGAATTCATGTAACACAAAGTATCGTAATTATTGTATGTTCTATATAACTGTGATGATATAAGCCCGGCGCCGAAAGGCGGGGTCTCCTGGAAAAGGGAGCAGCACCTCTTAATTGAGGCAGATGATATAAGCCCGGCGCCGAAAGGCGGGGTCTCCTGGAAAAGGGAGCAGCACCTCTTAATTGAGGCATATATTGACGTTGTGAGCGTGGGTCACACTATACAGGACATCCAATGTTAAAACCGACTAGTACGATTCACTAGGTCGGAGCGCGAGGCGCGGTATTAGACAATCCCTCCTTTGGAGGTTAAGAGAAAGCTATCGGTTAATATGAATGTAATCAATATTGCATAATGTATGGTTAGCCCTGTGCACTTAGTTCCTAAACAAGCAAATGATGATTGCTTAATCCCTACAGACTAAGGAATGGAGAGGTTAACATCGAGCGTGGGCGTAACGCAGAGGGCATACATCGTGTAACAAAGCGACGCAGATCATTACATCCATTACACACCAATTGAAACAGGATCAACATAGGTAAGTCAACGCAACCATCCTCGGACCAATTTAAATAAACATTTCGTCGAGTCGCGGTTTTGGGCACACGTAGGCGACTCGCCGACAACCCTTTTAGGTGACACTGAAGAAGCTGAACAAATCTAATATTTTAGACCGATAACCCAGAGAATCGGCGTGAAATGTTGACAATTTATCCAGAACTTTATTGTATCTGATTTTCGTTTTAGAAGTGGTTGGTCTAAATACAGTTCATTTCGGACACAGCCACTGCAGAAGAAGAAGAAGCTGTGTTCAGATTTAATAATTTCTCATGTCTGGTATAGGATCTGATAGAGGACCCACTTGCCCTGATGCTGCTTGATCAGGATTTTTATCCGGAGAAAGTTTTTCTCCCCGCCGATGTTCTGCATGAATCTCAGCATTAATTTTGAATATAGGTAGCATTTGACACGACAATAGGGTATTTGACAAAAAAAAAAAAACCTAATTAGTCCGTCAGTCAGATTTCCATAAAATACTAGACATGTATTTTTGTCGGTCTCCGTGGCGCAGCGGTCAACACACCTGCCTGCGACGTGGAGACCCCGGTTTCGATCCCCGGCCAGGTCATGATGGAAAACGATCTTTTCCTGATTGGCCTGGGTCTTGGATGTTTATCTATATATGTATCTATTATAAAATATAGTATCGTTGAGTTAGTATCCCATAACACAAGTCTCGAACTTACTTTGGAGCTAGCTCAATCTGTGTGATTAGTCCGTATTAATTAATTAATTTATTTTTTCTTTTTTCATATAAACAGAAAATAAAGTCAACCTCAGTAGCTTCTTTGAAAGGGCCAAGAAGAGCACTAAAATGCCGTATTGCATAGACAGTAATCTTTGTTTGTGTCTGAAGCAAAGAAACTAAACTCATACAGCCTACTGCATAATTATTCTTTTTCTAAATTTAAGAAATCGGATTGGTCAATATATAATGTGAGGCACGAGCATACAACAGAGCTTTGAAAATATATCGATTATGATATCTGAAAATAAATATCGAAAATCGATATATCGCGTTAATAAATATCGCCGATATACAGTATGTTAAGAAAACCCTGTCCGACCCATAAGGATAATAAAGGTTAGGTAAACACATGACTAAATATAATATAAAATTTTACGTAATCATCATAGTACCAATACAAATGAATTTTGAAATAATCTTTTTTCCCCGCGAATTAATTCCAACTTCCTCGAAATTTGGTATTTTTTAAAAAGTGACAACACCGGTATTATTATGAGCGAATAGCGATGCGACCACGTGCCGCGTGCCCTGCCGCCCGCTGCCCGCGGAAGGGTGCTTAACGCAGATTTATTAAGTTATCTCTTTTTGCGAAATAATGTTAATTTTTTAGGGGATTTTTTTTTAAGTTTAGCCTGGTTTTGTATCCATTAGTAGAATCAGTTATCGATACCTAACAACACCTTCACGGGTCGGACAGGGTTATCTTAACATACTGTATATCGATAGTTTTCTGAAAAATATCGATATATTGATATATCGATATTTTTTGCCCATCCCTAATCTTTTATCGGAATTGTTATAAAGAAAGCTGGGCAGCTCTATTAACGGCCATTTCAACTTCTCAGTTTTTTTTTATTAATTTTTTTTATTTTATTTTTTTCTAGGTATGGCAGGTCTATGTATATTATTACGTCTATGATAATAATAGTTTTGTATTTAGATTATGCATTGACCTAAAGGTCTTGGTTATAGGTCATAAAATTAAAAAAAATATATACATATTATGCACACAGTCAACACGCTGTTTTGAGGGGTTTTGGCGGGAAAGTCAAGAGTGTCACGCTCATTTTTCATCGGACTTTTAAAATTATTTATAGTGTTGTTTACTAAATAAAAGTTCGTGATTTATGTAGTAAAAAGTGCATTCAGTAAATAATTGTGAATAAAGAACAGTGAAATATCGCAGCATAGTGGCCACATCAAGACTTTGTCTCAAACCTCCATCGTAAGACGTATCACGCAGTCTTTTTCGACATGAACAATTCATTACGTGACATTGGCTAAATGCACAAACCGGGCGAAGCCATAAAAGAAAGAAAGAAAGAAAGAAAACAGGCAGTTGTATTTAGAGTTTTTTTTTTTTTTTTTTTTGGCGGGAATGCCAAGATGAGTGCCACGCTCATTTTTCATTGGACTTTTAAATTATTTATAGTGTCGTTTACTAAATAAAAACGCGTGATTTATGTAGTAAAAAGTACATTCAGTGAATAATTCACAAAGAACAGTGAAATATTGTAGCATAGTGGTCACATCATGTCTATACCCCAAACCCCTCCTGGTCGGCCTTCACGTGGGAAACGAAAGGAGATAGGTTAAGTTAAGTTAAGCTAGGATAAGATAGGATTCCGTGTGCAGTTTCTGGACCTGCCATCGGACGCGTCCCCAGGTGACGGATAGGGGAACGGCCCCCAGATATGGGGGTTACCGGTTTACCGGCGCGGACCAAAACCAGAAGTGGGGACCGCTTCGGCGGTCACGCGCGGCGGGTCGGCCACCACTCCAGGTGGCTGACGTGACCCGAAGTCCGGGTCACCGTCGGGCAACCCGGTCTCCTCATTGAGAGGAGCTGGGGGCCCCGTTTGCCTTCGGGCAAACGAGTGGGGCTAAAAGGAAGGACACCTCGCTAAAAAACCCTTGGCTGCTGCGTCTTCTTGCACACGAAGACGTACTCAGCCGGGCTCCTCCCTATGGAGGACCCACTGTGGGCCTGCCTTCGGGCGGGAATCGCTGGCGGGGGATTGGTAGGCAGGCATGCTATTTCCCATGACCCCGCCACTAAGGCGATGTCGGTGTGCCGCTGTTCGGTTTTAGTGGGTATTCCCGGCTTCGGCTGGGCGAGTCCCACACACGCCCTTCGGGGTATGGTGCGTAAATGTCATTTCCACAGCGTCAAAAAAAAAAAAAAAAAAGGATAAGATAGGATTCTCATGGCTCATGCCGAACATGGGAGGGCCGAGCACTCGGTGCCGGCGGTTATACGCCGGCATACTGAGGAGCATGGCCCTTTACGGGGCCCCAATTTGGGCGGACTCCCTCCACAGGAGGGAGAACCTCATCGCCCTTCGGGCGCCCTGAAGGGCCATCGCCCAGCGGGCAGCGCGGGCCTACCGCACGGTAGGCTTCGCTTCGGCATGCGCTCTGGCGAGCACCCCGCCTTGGGAGCTCGAGGCCTGGTTGCTCGCCAGAGTGTACGAGTGGACGGCGGGGTGCAGGGCGCTGGGCGAGCGTCCGGCCCCGGAGTTGAGGGAGGCCGTCCGCCGGGAGGCGAGGGACGCCATCGTCCAGCACTGGACGCGGGACCTCGCCTCCGCGGTGTTCGGCCGCCGCACCCTCGACGCCATCGGGCCGGTCCTGAAGGACTGGCTCGACAGGCGTCACGGGTTCCTCTCCTTCCGTCTGGTGCAGGTACTCTCCGGTCACGCTCTGCTTCGGCAGGTACCTGCACCGGATAGGACGAGAGGAGACGCCGTCGTGCCACGGTTGCGGCACGGCGGAGGACACGGCGGACCACACCCTCGCGGTGTGCCCGTCGTGGGCCGTGCCGCGCCGCGATCTTGTCGCGGCGGTAGGAGGGGACCTCTCGCTGCCCGCCATCGTCAGAGCGATGGTGGGGAGCGAGGGGGCCTGGGCGGCGATGGCCTCCTTCTGCGAGGTCGTGATGTCGCAGAAGGAGGCCGCGGAGCGGGAGCGAGAGGAGGATCCCCTCGCTCCGGCGCTCCGTAGGCGGCGTAGGGGCAGGAGAAGGCGGGATTTCGCCCGCTTTCTCCCGCCCTGAGGTGAGCGGCGGGCGTGAGGCACGGGGGTGCCCGCGCCCGCCTTGCACCGCTCACCACGCGGGAGCCGCGGCCCCTCTTTAAGAGGGGCAAATGAGAGCCCGCCTCAATAGGCGGGGTCCGCCGGCTGGGGAGAGGTAGCTCAGGCTCTGCTAGTTTCCCACTCCCCCGCCACTATGGCGATGCCGGAGTAGCGCTGGGGTTTTTAGTGGGTATACCGGGAGGCTCTCTCCCGGGGAGTCCCACATACCCCACCCGTCCCCCGACGGGTGGGGATGCGTAATTGACATTTTCCCCAGCGACAACAAAAAAAAAAAAAAAAAAAAGGGATAAGATAGGATAAATTAGGAGGGGTGCGTGGCAGAAAACCTCCCCGAGTGCTCAGTGCCTGCTGGTCCTCTGGTTTTGAGACCCGAGGACGAGCAGACGCTGGGTCGGTGCACCCTGGGCGTGGGCAGCAATCTCTTCGTGAGTACTGTGCAGGAGGAGATTATTGTCCACGGCGAATTTCTGCCGGAGCGGAGGAGGCGCTCCCGAGGGCTCCCTATCTGCGCTCTGCATCTCTGTAGCGGAGCGCACGAATAGGGAGTGAGGTGGTGTGGACCGCGGGCCGTCTTGACAGTCCACGGTCTAGGGGTCACGTCGCGTGACCGAGTTGGAGAAGACCGTGGGTTTCTCCTCAACCTGCGGTCTACGGGCATCAGTGGCCATTGGAGGTTTACGGCCACGGTGCCGGGTGGTGGGTAGGTTAGGTTAGGTTTAGGTTAGTTTTAGGTTTAGAGTTAGGTTTAGGTTTACTTCTTTTATTTTATTAAAGGGGAAAAAAAAAAAAAAAAAAAAAAAAAAAAAAAAAATTAGTTTTAGTTACTTAGGTTTAGATACCGAATAGCGGGCGGTATATCCTGCACCGGAGGCATCCGCGGGCCTCGGGAGGATTAATACCCTCCCAAAAAGAGCGGCCGCATCGCCTTGGGGAAGCGATGTGCGTATCACCCAATTCGTAAATGGAAATGTCGAATATGAATGTTGTTTTGTCTTGCGATCCGGCTGACGCCCGGCGTTCGCAGGTGTCCGGGCCTGCGAATGTTAAATTGGTTTCCGAAGAACGCGCAGGGGTAGGCGACCAGGCCCCTGCTGTCGTTAATATTACTGGCAGCAACGATGAGAGAAGAGATGTGGACGAACGGCCGCGTGGACCGGCTTCCGTAAGGAAGCGACCACGCGGCCATGCTCAGAAGGGAAGTGGGTCGGCGGAGCTGACCTCTGGGGAGGAGGGCCTGCCGGCCCCGAAGGTGCCGACCGCGAGGAGAGGTCGGCAAAACCCCAGGGGAGTTACTGCTTCGCGGCAGCGGAGGGACGCCAAGGGGAGGTTCATGCGTGCTCCGGCGGCCAGCGAAGCGGAAAGTGACATGGGGGTCACTACCGAGGACCCTGGCGACGCTGGTAGGCTAATGATGGCGCTTGATTCCGCCGGTGCCACCGGACGACTGTCGGTGGTAGCGGTGGAATCAAGCGAGGGGGCTCGCGACACGCACTCTGCCGAAGGTGGTTCCGTGAGGGGAAGTAGGAAGGCCTCACGGGAACGCTGGACAGAGAGCGGGTCGGAAGGTGAGGAGGCTGGATCCGGAACCCCGGAGAGACCGGCCTCCAAGACCCTGAAGACGGGAGCTGGCAGGGGCGGGTCCCACCATTCGGTGGGGCTCTCCCAGGCCAGGAGGTTTTTGCGGGATGGTCCGTCGGACTCGGAGTCCACCTTGACAGACTCCGAGACGGTATCCCGCAAAAATAAAGGAAAGGGCAAAGGGACTGCCTCCTCGGTGGCTGCACCTCAAGACCTTCGGGCGAAGGCTGAGGAGGGGGCAGCGGCCATTGAGGGGGTTCTTAAAAAGTCCCGGAACCTGAAGGGGACCTGTATCCGGGAGATCAGGGAGGCATCGAGCAAAATGCTCGAAGCGGTCAACTCCCTGGCCTCCCGGAAGGAGGACGAGGTAGTAGCAAGGCTGCGGGCGGACAACAAACGCCTGCAAGGGCAGCTCGCAGCCTTGCAGAAAGAGGTGGCGGCGCTGCGCAGGGCTTTCTCCGAAGGGGGAAGCCCGCGCAGCAAAACGAAACGGCCCAAGGAGCCGGTCCCGGCGCCGGTCCCGCAGCCCCTCCCTGTAGGGGGCATAACGCGGGACGATTTTGCCCGGGGCATGGAGGTCCTCCAGCGCGAGCTGATGAACTACGCTGGTAGCGTCATCACAGCGCGGCTGGAGGGCCTCGATAAGGATGGTCGGCTCCTGCCGGCCAAGTCCCATCGCCCCGCGCTGGCGGCCGAGAGGCGAGCGAGCCAGCCCCAAGAGAGGGAGCGGCGGGAGACTGAGCCGGCGACTTTGATGCCGCCCGCCAACATGCCTAAAAAGGCTAGGCCGGCGGCAAAAAAGAAGCCGAAGGGTCCGAGCGGGCGCGGAGGGGCAGAAGCCCCTGCCCCTGAGCAGAAACGGGCCCAGGAGCAGATCGCCGGAGGCTCCGCTCAGGTGCAGCCTCTGGTGCTGGAGGGGCGGGAGACGTGGGCGACAGTGGTCCGTAAGAAGAAGAAGGCCACTACTGCCACGGCTCCCGCTCCGGCGCAGAAGCCTAAGGGGCCCAAATCGGCGGCCCCGAAAAAGGCAGCCAAGAGGGCACCTAGGGCGCCGAAGAGGCCCGCCGTACTGATGGCCCTCAAGCCCGCGGCCGTGAAGGAGGGCGCCACGTACGTGGACGTCCTCCGGAAGGCGCGGGCGGCCATCAGCCTCGCGGAGATCGGGGTTGGGCCGGGTAAGGCGAGGAGGTCCATGACGGGAGCTTGGCTTATCGAGCTCCCAAAAGAGACCTCCCCCTCCCAGGCCGACGCCTTGGCCAAGAAATTGGCTGAGGTGGTCGGGGAGGTGGCCGACATTACCCGGCCCACGAAAATTGCCGAGATCCGCGTGGCGGGCCTCGATGAGTCCCTCACTCAGGAGGAGGTGAGGGGGGCCCTGGCGGAGGCGGTCAAGTGCCCGCCCGACAAACTTCGGGTGGGCACCATAGCCCTGGGGGCGCGGGGCACGGGCTCGGTCCGGGTCTCGTGCCCCATAGAGGCCGCGAAGGGGCTGGCGGAGCGGGGCAAGGTGGTGGTGGGCTGGAGTGTGGCCACCATCCACCTTTTGGAGCAGCGCCCCATGCGCTGCCGCAGGTGCCTAGCGAGGGGGCACACTGCGGCGCTCTGCCCCCCCTCTGCCAAGGACCGGAGCCGGCTTTGCTTCCGGTGCGGCAAGGAGGGCCACATGGCTGCGGCCTGTAAGGCCCCTGTTAAATGCGCGCTATGCGCAGACAGGGGCCTGCCCAGCGGCCACAGAATGGCCGGCGCCGCATGCGGAGCCCCTCCGGTCCGAGGCCGCCCTGTAGTGGGACCGCCAGCGGGACCACCAGCGGCCGGCTCTGCGACCACCGCAACGGAAGGGACACCGATGGACACTGCTAATGCCCAGTAGGTCCAACGGTGCCATTCTACAGGTTAATGTCAACCACTCCGCCACGTCACAGGACCTCTTGTGTCAGGACATGGCGGAGTGGGGAGCAGACCTGGCGGTGGTGGCAGAGCCATACTTTGTTCCGAACTCGGTCAATTGGTTAGGGTCGTCGGACGGCCTGGCTGCGATCACGCGACCCGCCGCGAGCACCGGCCCCCCTCTCGTTCTTAGGGAGAGGGGTCCGGGGTTCGTCGCGGTTCAGTGGGGGGGAGTGGTGGTCATTTCGACCTACTTCTCCCCCAATCGCAGCCGGGCCGAATTCGAGCGCCTCCTGGCGGCCGTCGAGGGGACGGTCAGGAGGGCGGCTCCACGCCCCGTGTTGGTGGCGGGAGACTTCAACGCCAAGCATGGCGCGTGGGGGTCTCCCGTCACGAACGTCTTCGGTGAGGACCTGGTGGAGTGGGCCCACTGCTTGGGTCTCCAGGTCCTCAACCGGGGCAACACCCCGACGTGTGTGAGGTGGCAGGGTGAATCAATAGTGGATGTCACCCTGGCCACCTCGACCCTAGCCGACCGAGTTCGGAACTGGCGGGTAGAGACGGCGGTGGAGATCTCGGACCATAGGTACGTCCGCTTCGAGATCTCCACTGCGGGGGCCTGCGGCCCCGCTCCACCTGGGCCCAGCGGCAGGCGCCTCCTCGTTCCCGAGGTGGGCGCTTGCACATCTCCGGAGGGACGTTGCCGAGGAGGTGGCGACGTTCCGAGCGTGGGCCGAACCACCGGCCCACCTCATTGGAGACGCGGACGGCATGGCGGACCTACTCGCTGAGGACCTGGAAGTGGTCTGCAGCGCCGCCATGCCGAGGGCCCAGGGACCCCGCCGAAAAAAGCAGACATACTGGTGGACGCAGGAACTCGCTCACCTGCGTGCCGCCAGTATGGCTGCACGGCGCGCCTACCAGAGGTGCTGGAGGCGCGCCGTAAGGGCGCCCGGCGAAGAGGACGGTCTTCGCCGGGCATACAGGGAGGCTCATCGAGCCCTGCGTACCGCCATATGCAGGGCAAAGGTCGCTGCCGCTGAGGAGTTCCTCGCACTCCTCGACAGCGACCCCTGGGGAAGGCCCTACAGGGTGGTGAGGGGGAAGCTGCAGGGAGCGGCACCCCCCACATCCTGTATGGAGCCGGGCCTATTGAGAAGGGTCCTGGAAACTCTGTTTCCGAACCCGGGACCCTTCACGCCCCCCAGGATGCCCGCCTCCAGTTCATCCACTCTGGAGGTGTGGACCGATGGGCCTCCCGTATCCGACGGTGAGTTGGACTCCGTCAGGGAGAGGCTCCGAGCCAAAAACAAGGCTCCGGGCCCGGACGGCGTCCCTGCGAAGGTGATGGCAATTGCCATAGAGCCCCTGGGGGACCGGTTCCGCGCGGTTATGGACACATGCATCGCGACGGGCCGCTTCCCCAGGAGGTGGAGGGTGGGCAGGCTCTGCCTCCTTCGCAAGGACGGACGTCCTGCCGACTCACCGTCGGGTTATAGGCCGGTCGTGCTCCTGGATGAGAGCGGAAAATGCTTTGAGAGAATCATCGCCTCTCGCATCCAGGAGCACCTGGAAAGCCGTGGGCCGCAGTTGGCGGACTGCCAGTACGGCTTTCGGACCGGCCGGTCCACGATGGACGCGGTGGCTCGCCTCAAGAGGTGGACTGAGGCGGCCACAGCGAGGGGTGAGGGTGTAGTCGCGGTGTCGTTAGACATCGCGAACGCGTTCAACACCCTCCCCCACGAATGCATAGAGGCGGCACTGAAGTACCATGAAGTGCCCCTCTACCTCTGCGCCCTCGTGCGGGACTACCTCCGTGAGAGGAGGGTGCTGTACGAGGACGCAGAGGGTCGCGTCCAGTCGTGGGCCGTATCAGTAGGAGTACCCCAGGGATCGGTGCTTGGTCCCCTGCTCTGGAACCTGGGGTACAACTGGGTTCTGCGTGGCGCGCTCTTGCCGCGTATGGACGTCGTCTGCTTTGCGGACGACACCCTAGTCGCGGCCAGGGCGCGTGACTGGGAGGAGGCGGTTCACCTTGCGTCGGTCGGCACCTCATTGGTCGTCCGGCGCATCCGCCTCCTGGGGCTGGAAGTGGCTCTCGAGAAGACGAGGGCCATGACCTTCCACGCCCCACGACGCAGAACCCCACCGGGTCTCCGTATCCGAGTGGAGGGGGTCCGGGTTCCCGTCGAGGTGCATATAAAGTACCTCGGCCTGATCCTGGATCCCCGCTGGAGTTTCGAGGAGCACTTTAGGCTCCTCGCTCCGCGGCTGTGCTCATTCGCAGCCGCACTCGGACGGCTCCTCCCCAATCTTGGGGGGCCGAATTCGGCGTGCCGTCGGCTGTACCAGGGAGTGGTACGGTCGATGGCGCTCTACGGAGCCCCGGTGTGGGCGGAGCGCCTTTCCCGGGCAACAGTGGCCCTGCTGCGGAGGCCGCAGAGGGTCATCGCGACACGGACCGTGCGGGCATACCGCACGGTAAGTCATGGGGCGGCCTGCGTGCTCGCGGGCACGCCCCCGTGGGAGGTCGATGCCCTGGTTCTGTCCCAGGTGCATCGACACCGTGTCGCGGCCCGGGAACGGGGGGAACGACCCGCCTTCGAGGAAGTAAGGCGGGTCAGATTAGCGGCTCAGGGGGAGGCCCTGAGCCGGTGGAGGGAGGCGCTCCGCTCCCCAGCTGCCGGCCACCGGACGATTGGAGCGATTCGTCCGGTGTTGGAGGGATGGGTTGGGCGCCGGCATGGCAGCCTTACCTTCCGCCTAGTGCAGGTACTGACCGGACATGGGTGCTTCGGTCACTACCTGCACCGAGTCGCCCGTCGGGAGGAGTCACCGCGGTGTCATCACTGCGACTCCCCCGACGACACGGCCGAGCACACCCTAGTGGAGTGCCCGGCCTGGCGGAACGAGCGCCGCGATCTCGTTGCGGCGCTCGGAGGCGGACGCCTCTCACTGGCAACCATGGTACGAGCCATGGTTGAAAGTGAGACGGCATGGGAGGCTGCCGCCTCCTTCTGCGAGACCGTCCTCTTGCAGAAGGAGGCTGCGGAGAGGGAGCGGGAAGAGGACGTACTTGCCGCTCCCCTCCGGCGTAGACGGGTGGGGCGAAGAAGGCGGGGGACGAACCCCCGTCTCCTTTAGCCCCAGGGTGTGACCAGCGCGTGCGGGTAGCTCCCGCACGTGCATTGCACAACGGTCACCACGTCTGGGGATTATTCCGTTACCGGGTAATCCCCCTTTGGCGCGGAAACCGGCCCTACAGGGGAGGGCCGGCAAGCCCTGAGGGTGTCACGGAGTACTTGGCCTTCGGGTCGGCCCCGTGACACTCTCAACACAGGGCCCGACGGTAACCGGGTGGTTTTAGTGGGTATTCCCGGCTACGGCCGGGCGAGTCCCACACACGCTCGTCGCCTAGCTAGCGACGGGTATGGTGCGTAAAGGCATTTCCACTCGAGAAAAAAAAAAAAAAAAAAAAAAAAAAAAAAAAAAAAAAAGGATAAATTAGGATAAGTTAGGATTCCGTGTGCAGTTTCTGGCCTGCCATCGGACGCGTCCCCAGGTGGCGGATAGGGGAACGGCCCCCAGATATGGGGGTTACCGGTTTACCGGCGCGGACCAAAACCAGAAGTGGGGACCGCTTCGGCGGTCACGTGCGGCGGGTCGGCCACCACTCCAGGTGGCTGACGTGACCCGAACTCCGGGTCACCGTCGGGCAACCGGGTCTCCTCACTGAGAGGAGCTCGGGGCCCCGTTTGCTTCCGGGCAAACGAGTGGGGCTAAGAGGAAGGACACCTCGCTAAAAAACCCTTGGCTGCTGCGTCTTCTCGCACACGAAGACGTACCCAGCCGGGCCCCTCCCTATGGAGGGCCCACTGTGGGCCCGCCTTCTGGCCGGAATCGCCGGCGGGGGATTGGTAGGCAGGCTTGCTATTTCCCATGACCCCGCCACCAAGGCGATGTCGGTGTGCCGCTGTTCGGTTTTAGTGGGTATTCCCGGCTTCGGCTGGGCGAGTCCCACACACGCTCTTCGGGGTATGGTGCGTAAATGTCATTTCCACAACGTCAAAAAAAGAGGATAAGTTAGGATATAAACTTACTGAAGAAAAAAGTTACTTAAGACTAGGCTGTATGGCGTACTATGCCTTTGCCTTTTCCGTTCCTCCTAACGGAAAAAAGTGAACCAAAAAAAAAGCAGTTGTATTTACCAAAACATCTTAGTTATACAAAAAGTATTTAAAGTTCAAAATAGTTATTAGTTTGAACGAGAACTTTAAACCGATACATCAGACTGTTGTATCTTGTGCTTCAATACAATAAGTGACAATGAAACGGCTTCTAATATTAAAGATGAGGTTTTTCTAGGAATCGAAATCGAAACGACTGAAGTATTGTATGAAATAATATACACTGTGTTAGGAAAAAAGGTAAGTTACCCAATCTTTCTACAATAGTTCTAATACACTATAATATGAATTACCTGCCTATACTGATAGAAATAATTCAATTGCTTTAACTTTTACATTGACTAATTCTACTGCTCTTCATGTATCTCAAAAATAATTCCTCAAGAGTACTGATTTTTTTATTTTGGACTGCTTCGCCTGCGGTTTCACCGCCGAATCGTGTAAGTATCGACCCCCGTACAAATGTCGCCGTTAAAAATCCTACTTGTGTGCCAAATTTCCATCCAAATTGAAGAATTTCGCGATTTCGATTTTTCGCGAATTTTTCGATTGAGGAATTTCGTGTGAAAGAGAAACAAACGTAATTATATCCAAACACTTTCATATTTATAATATTAGTAGGATTGATTGAAAATGTGGTAACACATCAGAAGTTGAAAAATGTTAATTTACATTTGGATGCCAGTGTAACTAATTACCAACTGTACATCAGCATAGCTTTGTCTTGTACTTCCTTGTACCTCTTGCATTACATTTTAGTTCTTCTAAATATTTTAAATAATTAATGAACTTTATGTTTCAGGTCTTGGACAGCATTTCTCCCGACAATAAGATTTGTCAGAAGTGTACAGTAACAGTACTAAATTGTTATAAGTTCATTCAACTATGTAGACAAAATATAGAGCAGCTTCACTGTACAATTGATTCCCTACAGAAATGCATTCAAAATATAAGTACACCAAGCCATGGCTACAAGTCATTATTTGTTTCTTTGGACACTACCAACAGTTTTGTAGATATGCATTATGATGAACAACAGAACAACAATAATCAATCTCTATTTCGTGAGAGATTTCAGAAAATATATAAAGATTCCCAGCAATGTGTTATTGAAGTGGAATCAAACTACAGTTCTGATAATGGAAAATATGCAGGAATAAACAAAAAAGAAAAAAGTATACCGCAATCTATTAAACTAGCTGATATGGTTCACGATAAAATTGACCTAAAGACAAAAATAAATAAACTAAAATGCAAGGTATGCTTAAAATGTTTTCCAACACCCACAAAAATAAAACTGCATTATTTAAGAATGCATGCACCTAAAAATTTTAAATGCCCTCAGTGTACAAGAAGTTTTGGGTCTTTGATAATACTAAAACAGCATATGAAATTCAGTCACAGTACTGCAGTTTGCAGCCTATGTGGCAAAACATATGCCAACCTTCACTCGCTAAGACGTCATGAACAAGGACATGGGCCTAGACTCATCTGTCCGAAATGCGGTAAGGTTTACAAAGGAAAGCGATCACTCAATAACCATATTGAGAAGAATTTGTGTGAAACCATGAGAAAGTCAAATGCAGAAGCAAAACTCTCATGTGATTATTGTGGAAAAAAGTATGCACAAAAAGCGGCTTTAAGTGTCCATATTCGCTTAGAACATGAAAATGGTAAAGCTTTGATATGTGACTGGTGTGGTAAAAAACTTGGGTCTATGAGCCGATTAAAAGATCATATTTTAACACATACAAAACAAAAGAATTTTGAATGTGATCTGTGTGGAGGCAAGTTTGTAACAAAGACATCATTGTTGTATCATACAAGAACGCATACTGGTGAAAAACCATACAAATGTGAGATTTGTGAAAAGACATTTTTGTCAGCTTCCCGTCGTTCAGAACATGTAAAGAGACTCCATACAGAATCTAGTTCAGAATGTGATATCTGCCGAGGTATTTTTAAAGGTAAAACAAGTTTACTTCGACATAGGAAGAAACATTTTAATATTAGAAGTAAATTATATTGGGTTCCTTGAAATTCAGTTAATTTGTGAACAAAAAAATTTAATTGTTTTGTGCTGATTCAAAATGCTCCAAGCATCAGATGTCTCAGGAAAAAAAGAATTACACATACATTCATCTCTGGTGATTCAGGTCTAAATTAAACTTTTGTATTTACTATACTATACTCAATTCACATTAGCATTAGAAAAAAATGGAGCCGTCACGGGACGCCTGGTAGATGTGAAACATCGACGTTATTTCGTAAAAGTAGTATGCAGAAAAGAACAGATTGTGGTAGGAACTAAAAATGTCAATAAAATAAAATAAAAAAAAATATAACGATTTTTTTTCTAGATAACGATGATTTTTTATTAAATAAACATTCATTTTCATTAAATACAAAAATTTACATATTTATTTTAAATCGAAACTACTCAATTAGTTTAATCAGTGACTTCGGTAATAGTTACATTCGATGTTGCCTCTGAGAACGGTATTACTGTGACAATTGGTCGATGGTAACTGAAGTACGATACGAAAGTATTGGACATAACATTATTAAGATATCTAATAAATACAGCATCTATTGTTGTTCCGTATCTGGTGGTAGGTTCTCTTGGATTGTTATTAATTTCCAATTGAAATTCTTCTTGAAGAAACTTAATTAATGGCGTTGATGAAATGGCTTCAATATATTAGTGAACTCAAGAATCTTAGCTAGTTATTTCAATATACTACTAAAGATCGTAAATTATAAATATAAATAATGAATGTTTCACTATAAACTCCATTATGATTAGAAAAATAAATATGCAGAAAAAAAATTTAAATGGCTTCAATATATTAGTGAACTCAAGAATCTTAGCTAGTTATTTCAATATACTACTAAAGATCGTAAATTATAAATATAAATAATGAATGTTTCACTATAAACTCCATTATGATTAGAAAAATTAATTAATTTTTTTAAAGTTTAAATTAATAACAAATAAGAAAAAGATTCGTGCGCTGCACGCCATCAGCTGATTTTAAAATAAAGTTCTGTCAGTCTTAATAAATTTATTCTCTAAGCAATTGTTTTAATGCATTAATTTCAATAAGAATGAAATTAAAATTAATAATTAATTTAAAAACATGATATGCAATGAAATTTATGTGAATTTTAATCTACCTAGAGAGTAGATTTTACATTTACTGGCGCTCAATACACACCAAATATACGCGTGCTAAATGCACAGATAAATGCATACTTTAATTATAAAAATAAAATTAACTTACTGATGACTTGATAACTCTCTAAATTATCACGGTCAGACATTTTATTATCAGAACAGAAAAATGATTTATTTACCAGAAAAACACAGGTTATGAGTACTGTAATAAACAGAGTATACACTATAGGTATCCGAGCTCAGTGGAGCGAAAGAGATGGCTTAACGCCGGATCGAGTGAGAGAGAAACGCACAGTCGATTCCGAGCTCAGTGGAGCGAAAGAGATGGCTTAACGCCGGATCGAGTGAGAGAGAAACGCAGTCGATTGCGCGTGGCGACGCGTCGCCACGCCAGAAATCGGTCTCACGTGCGCCTATAGATGTTTCACATCAAAAGGAGGTTCTTGGATGCAGAGATGCATAACGTCTAAATATCAAGATGAATTTAAACAACATTAATAAATAATGGATTTAATAAAATTTTCATATTGATTCCCCTGTTCAGAAACTACACAAAATTTAAGTGCATTTAAATATTTCTATTCCATTAAGAAAAGGACAGAAATAAACCTTAGTTTAGTCCTGACAAGTTAGTTCGCATCTGACTTAAATTGACGTATTTAAGACTAGTCATTTGACAGGACTTAATTATTAATGTTTTACCTTTGCTCTTCATAATGAAATAAAAATAAAAAAATGCACAGAACTTGAAATTAGTTTTTTTTTCTTTCTTTTATGGTTTCGCACGATTTGTGCATTTAGCCAATGTCATGTTCATGTCGAAAATGACGGCCGCGTGACCCGTCTTACGATGGACGTTTGAGACAAAGTCATGATTTTTTTTTTTTATAAATTATAAAATCAAAATCAAAGCATTTATTTCAAATAAACCAGTTACAGGCACTTTTGAATTGTCAGAAGGTCGGTCAGTCAGTAAGGTGAAGCTAGTCGCCCATTCCAAAGAGTAGGTACCTATGGAGAAGAACGGGCAAGAAACTCCATGGACACTCTTTTAAATTATCAAGCTATTGACACAAATATTTGATTACATCATTCATTTTGAAATCAATCGTGTGAGAACGATGCAGAAATATATTGTACGCTGAGAGCGTCCATTATGGAAAAAAAAAAAAGCGTGTGGCACTCGGAGACTGCCGCGGTAAAGCTATTGCATAGCCTTTTTTTATCAACTATAACTTGCAATTATAATTATTTATTTATTTTATTTATACAGTAATTTTTCCTTTGTTTTTTTTTTCTTTGATATCAATTCAAGTTTTCTTTCTGTTTTGTAATTTATTTATTTATTACCAGCAACGTCATCAAAAGAGTGCCAAAAATGGTGACGATTAAGCGACTAAACTATATTCAATGTTTTCTGTTCGACTTTGATAAAGAGATAGAAAGAAGCTAAGCAATAGCTTAAAAATGACGTCATGTTCGTTATCACACCCATGTCAGAATGTCATGAAATATGATGTCGGCCATCTTGGATTTCAAAAATGAAATCATTTTCGGGATCAGCACCCTGAGTTTTGGCGGGAAAGTCAAGCTGAGTGTCACGCTCGTTTTTCATTGGACTTTTAAAATTATTTATAGTGTTGTTTACTAAATAAAAGTGCGTGATTTATGTAGTAAAAAGTGCATTTAGTAAATAGTCCATAAAGAACAGTGAAATATCGCTGCATAGTGGCCACATCATGACTTTGTCCCAAACCTCACTCGTAAGACGGGTCTCGCGGCCGTCTTTTTCGACATGAATAATTCATAATTACGTGGCATTGGCTAAATGCACAAACCGTGCGAAGCCAAAAAATAAAGAAATAAAGAAAAAACCCATGAAATCTATTATATTATCACTCGAGTCAGTAAGCATGTAAAATGAGAAAACTAACATAGAACGATCCGTGTGAGAACAAAACGATCACTATTACACAACAACACTGATATACACTGATACCTTTGAGAAAGCGGACTTCCTCTACAATAGGGCAATTCCTCCGTAAGGTCTGTCTGGTCTATTGCTTATAATCTCTGTCATTGTGTGCTGTTTCGGTGCAATCGCGAGACCGGCCGGGCACTGAGGGGCAGGCAAGACAGCTATAGTATCCTTATGACTCCACCAACTGGTATTTCGTTGACTCGGAAACGGCGCACAGGGAGCACCACGAAATATACTCAAAGACTCCGAGGTTCTTTTTCAATATACCCCACTGTTTTGTCGTGGTGGCCTATTGGTTAAAACACCAGCCTCTCAAGTATGAGTGCGCGGGTTCGATTCCAGGTCAGACAAGTACCGATGTAACTTTTCTAAAGTTATATGTACTTTCTAAGTATATCTTGGACACCAATGACTGAAGGCGAAGGAAAACATCTTGAGGAAACCTGGGCTTTATGAGTCTGAAATCGCCAACCCGCATTGAGCAAGCGTGGTGATTACGCTCAATCCTTCTCTGTATGAGAGGAGATTTGTGCCCAGCAGTGGGACGATAAAAAGGTTGTTGATGATGAACGGCGTCGGTGTCGAATTATTTGTTATCAATTTAATATTTTCGAGCTGATCTTTAGTAACATAATCACTTCTGATTGCGTTAACATCTGACCGTAGAATTAATAAATCCTTCATCAACTTCTTTACGTACGTTCTACGTAGTCTAAGCAAACTGGTGGCAATTTGTGAAGGTCATATGCCACAAAAACTGGGATTGTTCGGGATCCGTGATTTTAAACACCGTAATCGTATATTTTAGGTCTTTCTGCTTTTTGTTCTTACGCCTCGATACATGTTTTTGTCTTGTCTTCGTAGAAACAAACGATAACTTTTTTGCCTCATCAATGTCTTCCTCAGAAAAAGCCGACGAGCATATTTTTATTAAACTTTCGTTGTTTCGTTTCGGAGGTAACAATATTACAACTCGTACAATTAAATGTACTCGTATTAACATTGTTCACCGACATCTTTCTGTAATATTTTATTTAATAAAAACTTCAACTTCAACTCTTGATCTGGTCCCTGTGGATAGATACCATAATTTTGCCAATAACACGTGTAACAAATTATAGAAATTCTTTAAAAAAATATTTCACAATAATGGCGGATATCGCCAATAACAGTTGAAAAAACGGCCGCGTGAGCACTTTTTACTCTATAAAATCACGCGCTTTTATTTAGCAAACAACACTATAAATAATTTAAAAGTCCAATGAAAAATTAGCGTGACATTCATCTTAGCTTTTATGAAAAGTTTTTAAGGTAGCCATGACAACGTCGATGACGTCTATGACATATCTCTATAGAAGACCTATTTCAGAGAGAAAATTAATCGCAAGTTTAGCACATCGCGACTATCAGTAACATGGCAAGTGTGTAGAACTGAGTTCGCGCCCTGCAATATGCATGCTCTTTTTGAAAATCTATAATTTGTTTTCAAAAGATGTAGTCGCACGCACACAAACATACCGTGCGGAAGACTGCCGACCTGAAACGACGTTAGACGATGTACGGCCTTCAAGCCACACCTCCGTGCCCGTCGGAGTGGGGAGCGTGAGGTTTTTTCGTTACGGAATTTCTGGATTCGGTCCCCGCGCTCAAGGCCCGCGATAGCCCGCGATAGAAGCTATGCAATAGCTTAAAAACAACAATTCAGAATTTAAAATACGCCGTAGCAGCTAAGAGATGACCAGTCCCCTCTGACGGCGTCCGTTCACGAACATGACGTATGGATCAGCATCATTCAGCTCAACTATATTGAAGGGAACCTAATGACCCAACACACACGCCACCACCAGCGAGACATTTGAGTGAGCATGACATACTCTCAACAGCCATAGCACTATCAAGTCAATAAACGACTAACCCAACAAATAGATGCTTTACAGCAAGTAGATCGTGCTCACACGTGTTCCATGCAATTATACAATACTAGGAAATTGAATCTACACAATGCAAAGACAGTTTTGTCTAAGGTTCAGCAGCTCCAACGGTGTTCCCGAATGCTAAGTTTAGCTCCTGTGTAGCTGCACCAGTGCCGAATACCCCTGTCAGCGATGCAATTCCGTAACGTATAATATGCCTGGCTACATAGTGTGTACTGGCTTTGAGTTAAAAAAAAAACAAACAATTGCAAATAGTTTAAACTACAAGAGGAAAATCAAAGAACAATCAGTGTAAGCATAGAAATCGGACGCAGCTCAAGCCCAAGCCTTTTTGTCGTCAATATAATCTTTAACACTATAAAATGCTTTCTGACACAAAACTCGTTTAATGAAGGATTTGAATTTATTCAGGCTCAGATCTTGAACCACCTCTGGAAGTCTATTGTAAAAATGTATACATTGGCATCTAAAAGAGCCACCTATATATAAACCAGCGCTTGACCGCAATCCCGCCTGATGGTAAGCAGTGATGCGATCGTTGATGGTAAAGCGCGCTAGTTTATTAAGAGCCTATTCACTCTAGCTTTGAAGACACTCAAATTGTAATGTGACGGAAACACCGACGCCGGCAAATTGTTCCAGTCCCTCGATGTACGCGGTATAAAGGAGGAAGCAAAACGCTTCGTCCGGATCGCAGTGGTGTCAACAACGTAAGGGTGGAAACTCGCCGTACGACCGACGGGTCGTCCGATGATGGAACGGAGATGGGGGAATTAAATCATGCAATTCCCTTGCACACTCACCAGAATGCATCCTATAGAAGACGGAAAGGCTGGCTACTCTACGCCTGTGCTCCAGGCTTTGGAGATCGTTTCGAGTTAAGTCTGGGTCGCCAATCAGCCTCTTCGCACGCCTCTCCACCGAATCCAAATTGGCAAGGTGACATATCGCAGCACCAGCCCAAATGTGGCTGCAGTACTCCACACACGAGCGGACCTGTGCTTTGTATAAAATTAGAAGCTGCCCTGATGTGAAGTACCGCCGGACCTTCGCGATGACGCCTAGTTTTCTGGCAGCCACCCTGGCCTTGGACTCAATGAACCGCCCAAAGTTAAGGCTCGCGGATATCTCAACTCCCAAAAGCTGAAGGCGGTCGGTACACTCCAAGGATACATTCCGAAAAGTAGGAGCCAAGGTGAACGGGCCCCTTTTGGCGGTGGTGGCCACTATGCTGCGATATTTCACTGTTCTTTATGAATTATTTACAGAATGCACTTTTTACTACATACATAAAGTACTCGGCCTAACACAGATCCATTCAATTCTAAAAATCAAATCTACCCACATTATTTAGTTCAATTCAGACTAGTTCATTGTGTGAAGTTCGAAACGTGTGCGATAATTAGTTGTGATTTTATAAATTTATTAACAAAGTAATCGGACATAATTTCCGCGAATGGAGCAAATCGAGCAGCGTGCCGTCATTAAGTACCTCCATAAGAAGGGGCTATCATCAAAAGCCATCCATGATGACATGGTCAGTACATTAGGCGATTGTGCTCTGTCATATTCATCCGTCAAAAAATGGATAGCAGAATTTAAGCGTGGTAGAGAGAGTGTGAAAGATGAACCCCGCTCTGGAAGGCCTTCGACGTCAACTACTGACGAAAATATTAAAAAAGTACTTGATTTAATAATGGGAGACCGCAGATTAAAAATTAGAGAGATAGCCGAGATTATAGGCATCTCTTATGAACGAACTCAGAACATCATTGTCAACGAGTTGGGTTTCCACAAAGTGTCTGCGAGGTGGGTTCCGCGACTGCTTTCAGTTGAACAAAAAAAGGACACGATTGACTATTTCACGCGACTGTTTGGAGTTATTTGAAGTCGATGCAGATGATTTTTTTAATCGTTTTGTTACTATGGACGAAACATGGGTTCATTACTGTACACCGGAAACAAAACAACAATCGAAACAGTGGAGAAGATCTGGTTCACCACCCCCTAAAAAGGCTAAGTCGATTTTGTCGGCAAATAAGGTGACGGCTTCAGTATTCTGGGACTCGAAAGGTGTGATTATGATTGATTATCTTGAAAGGGGTCAGACTATAAACTCTGATTACTACTGCACCTTACTACGTCGTTTACGAGAGGAAATAAAAGAAAAACGTCGATGAACGCTCAGAACAAAAGTCCTGTTTCATCAAGATAATGCCCATGTTCACACGTCAGTACAGTCAATGGCTGAAATTCACAACTGTGGCTTTGAACTGTTACCGCATCCGCCGTACTCACCTGATCTGGCACCATCAGACTTCTTTCTGTTCCCTAACCTAAAAAAGCACTTGGGAGGTCAAAGATTTTCGACAAACGACGAGGTCAAAGGAGCTGTAGACGCATATTTTGACTCTAAGGAAGAATCATTTTTTTTCAACGGTCTATATGCTTGGAAGGGGAGGTGGCAAAAGTGTATTGAACTTGATGGTGATTATGTAGAAAAATAAAAATATAACTGATTTAGTATGTGTGTATCCACCCTCGTAAATCACGAACTTTTATTTAGTAAACAACACTAATTTAAAAATCCAATGAAAAATTAGCGTGACATTCAGCTTGACTTTCCCGCCAAAAACCTGAAATTAGGTTGTGAACAAGAGAATCGGGGTACTATTATAAACCATTTCACCTGTAGTAGACGTGGTCGTTATTTCACGTAACTAGTTACAATAAACAGCGACGCGATGTGTAACTGAAGCACTAGTTAAGAGTCAAATTAAAAAGTAGTTATTTTTGTAAATTAGTGCGTTATTTAATACACACGTTAAGCTCACGTTTTGCCGTATCATGCATTACACCGGCGGCGCGCGTCGCTGGTTATTGTCTAATTACGTAAAATAACGACCACGTCTAGTTTCGTTTCGTGTAACTGTATAGTTGGTGGTTATATTTATGTAAACAATCAGTAGCCGAATTAAAATAGCTAGCTACAAAAGTAACTTGTTTTATAACAGGTGACGCCGATCAAGTAACTGGTTACGTTACGTTTCTTGAAAAAGGCGTTACGACCCACACCTAACCTGTAATACGGACGACAGCAGGTCAAGCTACCCGAAACTGTCAAATGTTCCCAATCAACCTTGAGCCTTAAAGCTTTACAGACAAAGTTGAAAATCTAATGGAAAACAAATCTGACAGATTGTAGTAGCTAAGCTTGATGTGCTGTTTTCTGTACAACATCTCCGATTCCAGAAGGCTGCATTTTAGAAAAAAATGCTGATGGATTATCCTGGCTACAAGGTGTCTATGAAAGTATTCTCCGTTAGGACACCCGGAGATATGGCCGACAGATGCCGTGCCGTCTGTCTCAATAAATCACCGGGAGTTGTTCATCACCATATCTTTATCCAAAGAGGTCACCGAACCGCAGCCAGGCTACAGACGCAAGTAGATCTATATCGGTTCCATGTAGAGCCCGGTAAAAGCGCCCGTGAAGCTCCTTATTCTGCCTTATTTCCAAGCGATCATTACTGTCAAGCAATACTTGCGCCAATTCTCTTTCGCCAAGGAGAGCAGCCTGATGCCCTTCTCAACAGCGACTACATCTCGATGCATCCCCATGTCGGATTCTAGGAAATGTCCCCTGAGGCTGCATATCTTTTTATCGTGGAAGATATTAGAGCATTAAAAGCATCGACATCCGCATTATCGCGGGATATACAGGTGATTGAATTTGCAGTCAGCACCGTACGGACCCTGTGATCCAGGGCATCGAGTTCGGTTTATCATTAATGAGTGTCATAAAAACAAAACTTTACATTCGCTTAACCTCGAAAATAAATGACCTACAGACTTGAAATTTTCAATTTTAAGTAGAAGATTATAGCTTACTGATGACGAAAATTTCTGCCTTCTGGTCTTATCTAAAGGTTCTCGAATAGGGCCTAGGGACTTGAAAATGGGACGAAACGGTTCCAGTAAAGGATGGTACCGCAGTGTTTGCTTCGCGCTCGACTTGGCGGGGCCAACTACCACGTGCCCCCCAATTGATATCGTGACATCAAGTCGATGTTGATGACTTTATGTGCCGTTTATACGCCGTTTTTTTATTATTATTTTTTTATATTTCACTATTAAGGGACTACTTACACTTATGCAGCTAAGTTACTTCATTGGGGGGCAAGACAGATTTCTAGGGTCGAATCGTCCCCAGCAATTTTGTCTTAAAACTACACAAGCACAATATGTACATGAAACATTAGCTATTTGTAGTGTAGGGTAACAGACTCAAATGATCCTGACTTATAGGTATATATAACTATGCATGCATGCAATTAAATCGCCTCCTTTAAAAGTGGTTCTTCTTCATAATATTTTTCGTGATAAAGAATACTGAATGAATACTTTTAATCACCTGTTTGATTTAGCTTATTCAAAATAATATTTCAAATAAAATAAATGCTAATTATTGCTCGCAACTCCCTGCCGAAGATTACCGATCTTACAATTGAGCGAATGCGTTGAAACGAACGCTCGGCTATAGATTCGGTAATTTTTGTGTGCATGAAATTGCGTGCCACTATAGGCACGCGATTTTTCTCAATTGCACCGTAGGTACATAATGCCAGTGTCTACTGCGTGGAGAGAAAAGTCTCCATTTATACTTTGATTAGTTATAAGGGGAGTTTATGCATGTTCTGCGAGATTTTCAGGAGGGGGGTAGTTGAACCCACCTGCTGAACTTTAATAATGTATTAAAACCAGCAAATTTGTATTTTGGACCAAGAACTTTATTCACATAACGTATTACCAGTACCAGCCTGATTCCAAGCCTACCAGTTTCTTCTTAGCTAACATTTTGGCAATTATCTTCCTGAATACGTCACTTGCATTGTCAACCACGGCCGAAACACCGAAATCCATAGTACTCATTGTAACTGAGGACACTTAAAAAAAAAAAAACTATGTTTTAATTGACAGAAAGACATGAAAATTCTGCATAATAAATATGAATACAGCGGCATAATACCCTTCTTTTTGGGGGACTGTCTTTTGTAATTTTGATGTTCGAAAACTGCTGATTCTCAGCCTAATATGAATATATGGCAAGACAGTTGATATAAAACAGTAGCTTTTAATGGTTTGGCTGTATCAGTTCTAGGATTTATGTAGTATTATTTTCTGGGACAATTGCAGCTCAAAGGAATTCATACTCAGGGCAAAAAAACGATGGGGACTACAGACAATAGGGATGTTTCCTGGGTTAAAAAAAAATGATTCTATTTAGTCCGTCATTCAGATTATAGAAAAATATTGAATACGTAAATTTTGTTTTATCAAATCAATAAAAATTAACAAATATAAAAGCCATCAAAGATCAGGAGTGGTGGCTGGTGACGTCACTCCTCGCTAAAAAGTGTAGCTTTCAGTGACGTAACACGAGTTTGATTGATCTTTGTTTAAACATTACTTAAAACAAGTTTCAGCCAATCAAATGGCTTGAAACGAGTTTAAAAGTAATGCTTGAGTTTTGAATGAGCTTTTGGAATACGGGCCTTAATGTATAATTTGTGGAGTCGCATACACTGATAGAGATGGCAAAAAGCGCCTGCGGACTAATAAGAAAAAAAGATTGCTAACGGAGCTATGTCTGCAGCCGCCACACGTTTAGGTTCGTATAACACAATTTGGAAGAGCCATGGGTAGGTTAAGGAGGGAGTGTGTCCCAGCGTCCCCAGCAAGGTCGATATAGACCAAACTACGCGTAGCAGCGCGGCCCACCAAAAGTTCATATGCAGCCTCCACATAAACAAAATATGGACAAGTGAAACACACAAGTGTCACCAGTAATGAAAGTTATTTTGACAACGAAAATAAATCATGTTTCGAGTTCCTTACCTATTAAAAGGCATGGCTCGATGTTTTAAAACAAATCTGTTGAAGCGAAAATACAAAAATACGCCACACTTAGGACGGCCTGCATATTAAAGTATTTTGTGTATAGTGCTTTGATTATTTTGTGTTATTCTATCTTCTATAATAAAAAAAAAACTTGTGACACACAAACTTTTTTATATTGTATGATACCGCAGATATCTCGCTCAGGCAATAAAAGTGGTCACCTTACATAGGTTACTAAAGAATAATTAATTAAATTAAATTATTGCTTTTATTCTGTACCTCTACTAAACAGTGTATGGTGCGGAAATGCTATGTAATGGTAAGGAAAATCTTAGTTTAGAGTAGTTGACCTGCTGTAGTTTGTACCTATAGATAATATATAACGTGGGTACTACTAACCGTAGGTTGTGTGTTTACTTCTTTTCGTACTGCTGTTACTACATTCGAACTCCGTGATGTTGAACTAAAAAAACATATGAGCAATTTATAGATAGGTGGTACGATATGATACATGGTACAAGTGAAACTTAAAAAAAATGGTTTCTAGTACACCTTATGAATTTGTGTGTCCGTCTCTTTTTACTTTCGCTTTTTCATTTCATCGACTTTAAAATCACAGCGATTCTAAAGAATTTTTCTTTTCAAAAAGATGAAATGCTTTTTCGTTTAAACTAAGTATGTAAGTAATAAAATTTAGACATACCGTGAAAAAAAATATTAGGAATATTGTAAATTTGGAATGAAGAGTCATTTTATTTAATATTTTATACCAAAATTACATGTATATCAGAAGTGACAAAATATTGGCATTTATCACTTCAAATGATTAATTTAAAAGTGGCGCCGTGGCGGTGTCACAAAAGCAAAGAGTATAGGTAACAAATTACCTGTGTTTCGCGCAAAACGTTATGTTGATTATACAGATAAATAATTTTGATTTAGTATTTATTATAAGTTAATATAATTGTTTATCAAGAAATTAAGAAATGCCTCTGTAATATGTACTAAATTCCTCAAAAATTAGGTTTTTATTTCAGTAGTAAATAACTAATAATTTGGCATCTCGTAGTCAAAACAAAACGCAATATTGCATTACTTCCGAACCGAACCGATAGATGGAGCACGTGTGATTGACAACCGTTCCTATTGGTTGGCAGATAGACTGTGCATCTCTTTCTTTTTCGACAGCAAGCAAAATGGCCGCAACTCATTGTAATACGACAGACGTGTTGGAAATTTTGCGTGAAGTCGTGTGATATCCTTCGTAAATAAACAATATTGTCTATGTGTCGCGCCCCCGTTTAGTGCCCAGTGTTAGTGCACGCTGTTTATACCCAAGTGATCACGTTGTGATTAAACATCTTTCTAAAAAAGTGTTTTGTCTGTGTTTTGTGCCTTGTTTTCGTCAATAAACTTACCCTGACATTTGTATTGGATTTATGTTCACTTGACTACGGTAAGTCTACTACTACCTGCATACAAGTTTCTAGATAAAACTTAGTTTGGAACAGTTTGTGGTGTGTGTAAATAGTTTTAATTTCATAAAGTTTTGACAGTATTTTGTCTCGTTTGTTTTTATAGTTTCCTTAGCAAGCGCGAAAGAGACAGTGGGGTAATGGTATGCTCAAGTTAAGTCACTACCTATCCCTTCGAAAGTGTGCCGCGTATTATTGTTTTGGTGGTGACCTATTACGAAATGTGTGGTTTGTAGAGTAGTTTTGATGTCGGAGGTCGAACATGGCAATTAGACTGGCTCTCTAAGATTAAATGTGACACAAAGCGCGTAGGTAGCGCATAGCGAGAGTGGGACAGTGACATCATATTCGCGTATTTTAAGAATAATTATATGATATTTTCACTATCACACGTCTGCACTGTGTTCGAAGGCGCCGTGTTTACGTCACTGGTCACCCACAGGCCAACCTTCTGCATTTGAACGTTGTTATCAAATGATTGCACTCAGTAGGGATTATTTATGTGGACGAGACCATTGTGGCTGGCAGGACAAATGCTGGTCCTCTAATATACAGTAGTTTGGAGACATGTTTGATTTTATGTTTTTTAATATATTTTATTTACTTAATCAAAAAAAGAAAAATATATGGTGATTGAAAACTGAGAAAAAGTATTGAAAGTTTTCAATAAACTTGAAAAGTTTTTATAACTTTTTCTCAGCAAAGTATTATGGAATAAAATAGTTGAAGCCTTAGGGTTTGGAATAAATTAGACATAACTAGATAGTTTTTACTTAAACTCTCAAATTATTTATTTCAATGAAACCATTTACAAGCACTTTATGATTGAGAAAGATTCAATCAGTTAGAATAATGAAGCTTGTAGCCCATTCCTAAGCCTAGTACAGTTGAGAATCAAGCAGATTCAGAATCTCATATTGTGGGTATTATTATTGTTATTCATACCATTTTCCAGCATTCAAATATCATTTATGTTACAAACATTTTTACAGATCTATATTCTATTGGTATTGTCCTTGAATTTACAGACAGCTGTCTGGAATAGCCGTGACAGAGACACAGAGTTAATAAAATATAATTTGTGTCTGCATGTGCAATATAAATAATATAATGTGACACACTCATAATATGAATGTGGTCGGGCAAACTGCCAACAAGCCTCTTGATGTTTGCATAATAATGAAAGAATCTTATTGAAAATTCCATATTTTTTTATTATACAGTATGTTACAAAAACCCTGTCCGACCCGTGAAGGTGTTGTTAGGTATCGTTAGCTGATTCTACTAATGCGTACATAACCTGGCTAAACTAAAAAAAAAAATACCCCCTTAAAAATAAATAACTTAAATAAAATAAATAGGTAATTTCATGGCAACACAGGCACAGGTCATGACCTCAGTTGACCTCATGCATGTAGGTATTGGTAGTCTAACCACGTTTATCGACTCTAGAAAGAAACAATGATACCTACTTAGGCAGCTCGTGAAAAGAACTTTTTTTTAAGTAGAAAGGTCGTCTGACCCTCCCAATGTATCTTCGAATTTCATTCGATGAGCACAATGGCTGTGGCGGAGATGTTGTTCCATATTTCGTTCACTAAGAACGATACCGGCCTGACACCGTCCCACGAGATTAGCACGGTGTTTCACAACGTTAGTCCACTCCTACCAATCCACTGCTCGCCGAACTGATAGTGGAGGTACTCACGTACAGGTCGGCAAAAATATGGTGGGGCACCGTCATGCTGGAACCACATTGACCAAGAAGTAGTCACATCCGAATCGTTCAACACCTGATCACAACACAACACAATTGCAGTTTCACTAGGTACCTTCCATCAGCAGGTTACATTACGTTAGAAAACTATGTGATCACACAATAAACGATACGTCTACACGGACGCCATGTCTACGCGAAACTAATAAATTTAAAATAAAAATGATTTTTATTTCATAAAAATAGGTACTCTAACAGCACGGCGGTGCCCTTTGACTAGAGGTGTGAAAGTATTCAAAATATTTCTCGTATCGATTTTTGGTATCAATTTTGTATTTCAGAATTTCACGCATCGATTCAACATCGCATGGCATTCTTTAGATTTTAGAACTTTCACATAACTTAAATCAGGTGAACTTAAATGCTTTACATTGTTTATAATATTCTCCTAAAATCGTATTTCATAAGACCTTTCTAGTTCCTATTTACTAATAATAGGTATTTGTGTTACAATATTGTTATGAATAATTAATCGATAATCAAAAAAAGTACTTTTACCATTAGGTAATCTGCGTTTTTACAACAAATCATTCGAGCAGGTAAAAGTTTCGATACTATTCGAAACTTTTACCGACAAAAACAAAACGTTATTACTCAAAAACTAGTACAGCTCTAATTATTCCTTTGCGCGTCGGCGGCTAGACACACTGACGCCGCCGACAGTTATAAGGTCTAAAATGGTGTTTACACTTTTTTTAAATTTCCCGAATTTTGGGGAAGTTACAGTAAATTCGCTGGTAAAAAAGATTATTTCAAAATTCATTAGTATTGTTACTATGATGATTATGCAAAATTTTATATTTTATTTGGTCATTTGTTTACCTAACCCTTATTATCCTTGTGGGTCGGACAGGGTTTTCGTAACATACTGTATGATAATAGACAAATTCCTTTACACTTTAGTTTTGAAGATTTGTAGGTATTTTTGTATGATTATTATGATATTCATCACCCTACCGTTAGAATACATGTGCTCTAAATGTATTTTAACAGTAGACGGGTTATTGGCCTGGTATGGATGGTGTATTCTACTGAAAATAAAATATTTACTCTGCAGTGATCACAGTATCAAGTAATTGCTATTATAGAAAGAAAACAAGGTAGACTGAAGAAATACTAATCTAATGATTGTATGTTGGTATATTAACTTATAGCCAGCTGACATATGGCAAATAGTATAATTTAATGGTCTCATAATATCAATTATTTTGCATACCAACTGTTGTAAATAAGCAAATTTTTCTAACTGAATAGAGAGCTATGCTGCTGGGGAGTTTGTTATGCCACTTTTTCTCTCAAGCGAAAGTACTAGATGGTGGTGAAGAATATTGGGGGTTTCTGTCTTGTGTAATGTGTGATGTTCGAAAAGTACACTTTAACAGCTTAATTTAATAAATATCTTCTGTTATTCGCAATTTGGGGGGGAGGGGGGTTCTCGTATAACGTTACAATGAGTTACAGGGGCGGGAGGGGGTCTTTCTAACACGTATTACGTAACATTGTTTCTTACTTTGAATAAAAAATTAGGGAATTAAAACTCTTCAATTGGCAACCCTTTTCGTTTACGTTTTACGGGGAATCCCTCGATCCTATTAGTTTCCAAGAAGAATCTGAGTGGCTAGCAAACCTGTGGACAGAGGAGCAGTAATTTCAATTTTATTTAGTATTATTACCGCAAAGGTGGTTAAAACTATACCTAGGATAAAAACCATAACATAACTTTTTTTGCGACTTTAGGGTAAAAATGATCACTTGAGTATTACGTGACGTTTAGAGAGAAGGGGGGGGGGGCAGAAAACGTTACGGTGCGTTACACGAGGGGAGGGGACATACAAATTGCGTTACGTAATACTTGAATGCTCCCTTTATATTGATGCTGGAAGATGATTATGTTGTATTTGGAAAAAAGGCAACTTTGTTTTATTGCATAATTTAATTCAGAAAAAAGTTTACAAAAAGTCAAAGTTGTATCATAAAAAAGAAACATCTTAGGAATACTTTGATCAGACTCCCTGATGCAGGATTTTGTTCTGATTTCAATTATGCAATAAATAAAATTACCTTTTTTCTAGATATTACAAAATCACTTTCTAGTGTTCATATGTATATTTTATAGAACATAAAGGGTTTTATTTTAAACATTTGGTTAGAAATGTTGAAAAGGTTTGCTTAATCACAACTTAGCTTAGCAACATTTTGATTAAAGAAGAGTATATTCAATTGAACTGTGGATAGACAATGTAGGCACTTCCTTACCCCAATACCCCCTACTTTCAAATATTCTATATATCAGAGATGTGTGTACATTTGTATATAGGAAAGAAAGAATGAAGACATTATTTTGACTTTCTACGAATCCTGAATATATTTTGATTAAGCAACTGAATCAACTCCAATAATAATTTTTACACCATGTTATATTTTTCACAAATACATTCAGAATTTGTTTGCAGTGTAGTTACCACGCGCACACACCTGACGGTAGTTTATAGTACTAGGAGCACAGTGAGCGGTATGTTGACCATATTTTTGTTGGGACAACCAAGTAAGATAACAACCATCAAGCTCATAACTTAGTGGGTTTTCATGATATTTTTTTGAAATTTTGTACATAGATTCTTTACTTAAAAATACTGGACACTTGTTTCGGGTTTCACATAATCAAAAAATAATCTTGTATATTTGAAGGTGGTACAGATACTTGTCATCCGTTAAGAACCTGGCGCCGGTTATCACACCTTGCGTTTTGTTTTATGAGCTCCTCGAAAGAAATTTCAGCACCAACCGACAGGGTCCTAGTACTAGAGCCGGCCATATGCCATGGCCATGGGTTGTTTGAAACAGATACTGTGGTACCTGGCACATGCAACTGAACAAAATCAACTTATAGCCAGTAAAGTTTTACCAACCACTAGGGTGGGGCTGGAGAAGTGATTTGATGATATCATCTTTTAAAAATCATGAGATGTGGTAAAGACCAACAAACTGTACAAATATTTACAAAAACAAATATACAATGTGAGTTTTTATACAGTATATTAAGAAAACCCTGTCCGACCATTAAGGATAATAAAGGTTAGGTAAACACATGACCAAATATAATATAAAATTTTACGTAATCATCATAGTACCAATACAAATGAATTTTGAAATAATCTTTTTTTCCCGCGAATTAATTCCAACTTCCCCGAAATTTGGTCATTTTAAAAAAAGTGACAACACCGGTATTATTATGAGCGAATAGCGATGCGACCACGTGCCGCGTGCCCTGCCGCCCGCGTAAGGGTGCTTAACGCACATTTATTAAGTTACCTCTTTTTGCGAAATAATATTTATTTTTTTTGAGGGATTTTTTTTTAAGTTTAGCCCCGTTTTGTATCCATTAGTAGAATCAGTTATCGATACCTAACAACACCTTCACGGGTCGGACAGGGTTTTCTTAACATACTGTGTAATTATTTGAAGATAGATAGATTAAATGATTCAGTTTGATGACTCGGTCAACTCCCCCAAAAATTTTTTCACATTTTTGATACATGGTGTATACAATTAATGGTAAACTAACATAGTTTCATCTCAACTAAATTACCCGAGGAAGTGAAACAAGCCATTGAATGACGTCACACGTCATCCGCGATCATGATAGTTGCATTCAGGTGATGTGAAAAAATAAGCAAATATTACGATTATAATAGTGTTGAAAAATTTATGCAATTAATAATATAACTCCTTTAGGCCTAGTATGAGTTTTCAATGCGAAACTCGTTCGATCGTATCGAGCGCGTTTGGCGCTCTCATTGGTTGAGAGTTCTTACGACCTTGAAGCGGGCCAATCGCTGAGTCAAACGCGCTCGATACGATCGAACGAGTTTCGTATTGAAAACTCATACTAGGCCTACTTGTCTGATAGGTAAGTTTACTAAAGTTTGGTAACAATAGAAAAAGTAATTGTATCTCATTACTCATTAGTGATTGTTGAGCTGTTCTTTAATGTTCAATAAGGAAGAACAGAGAAGAATCTTTTTTCCCCTGGTGAATGTGAAAACCAATAAACAAACCTCAAGGGCAGTAACCATAGAAAACGTTGGCCCTAGCCGTCGCACAGGCAAGTGAAGAAACACGGGTGGGTTTTAGTCAGTAAAAGTCTGACACGCCCTTCCGCTCCGCCCAGAGTAGGAGAAGTCATTTGAGAATTTCCCAACCCAACAAAAATAGGGCAGTACTTAACGGAGGCGGAGGCGGAGGTGAAAGTAGTAATAGAAGAAAAATTGAAATTTATGGTTAATTACTTAAAACAAAATTTTTATTTTAAATCCGTACATTAATAGTAGCACTTAGCAGGGTTCAAAAATATCCGATATTTATAATAAATATCAAAATATCGGAAATTATGTATATCAGATAAATATCCAAAATCGGATATATATTCCGATATTTAAATCCATTTCTTAAGACTGTCATTTAATTATCTTATTAAGTTCCTACTGTACGACTTGTGTGTGTGTGTCACATGACAATTTATTATTACAATATAAAACAACACATTTTAAGTTTTTTTTTTAACAAAATAAATATAAAATCTTCTAATTCACATAATCCAGTCCCAAAAATACTTTCCCTTCACCACTTAAAAAACTTTCCAGTGGTTCTTCTAGGAAATGAATAAAAGAACTGAAATCATTGCCTTGGACACAACCAGTGGAACAAATTGGACACGGTAGCTACCATATTACTCAGTAATAGTAATACGTTACTGTAAAATGAATTGATAAAACTGTGGGTACTTTCAAAA
The DNA here is from genome assembly GCA_037179545.1 of Sesamia inferens. NCBI lineage: Eukaryota > Metazoa > Arthropoda > Insecta > Lepidoptera > Noctuidae > Sesamia > Sesamia inferens. The sequence goes on along the minus strand of CM073949.1, from coordinate 1,486,305 downwards.
AGTACCTCAATCAATTACTTATTTTGAAAACCATATTTTATATAAAAAAGTGTATGATACATCCTCAGTGCTTATCCACACAAGTACATAACCCCTTGTAAGGCGAGTAATACATAAAAACGTAAGATTTGCATGTAGAATTCCTATCCTCAATTCGCTAGTATAACACATAATTACCCAGTGACTGCATGACATTGCAATAATTATATGCCGCAGACAAAAGACAATTAAGTAGATGGGTTATTACCTTAGTAGTTGTGTATCTTCCTAATCTAAGCCTTTGAAACCGAATACGACTGAAAAACTCTGTTTCAATATGACGTTTGGAAACACACTATTTTATATTTCAGGGTTCCGTATCTCAAAAGGAAAAACTAGCACTGTAATAGTCTCACTTCATTGTGAGTCTATCTTCTAAGTCGATTTTTCTGAGGAATGCATTAAGATTTAAAGTTGAAATTGACATTAAATATTTAAATATATATAATCCCTTGAAGCTTTAAAAATATCAAACTAATAAGTCAACGTAATCAAAATCTACGACCTTTTGTGCCGCGGCTTTGAGACTCAATTTTGAACACTTATGGCGGGACCTACTCGTACTTATAAGTTTACATGTGTCAGATCCTGCGAGCATGCAACACTTTTAGGAAGCGGTGAGATGACATGGACGCCTACAGACCAGAAAGAAACAGCAATCCAGAGATAGGTGTGAAATGAAAGCATAGGAGACCTTAATTGACCACTGCAATGGAACAGTGTAGGTGCACTTAGAATACTGAAGGTAGATAAAACTTAGGTATTTTTCATCTCTCACTTTGACAAAAGTCTTTGCTTTTTCGAGCATGCAATAATGTACGTTCTTTAGTTTTTTTCTGACGATTTTGTAGCCTAAAAAGCCGTTCTGAGCGGTTTTCCTCATAAAAAACTGATTTCCTAACTGCACTTTAGTACTTTTGCTACTACTTAAACTTTTGCACTGAAACAAAATTTCGTAACGTCCAGTGACAAATTCAGAACCCATAGCACTAAAAACTACACAATATAAATAAACCCCTTAAACACTATGGAGTTCATTCAAAAACGATGATTAAAGTTAAGTGACGTGCAAACGTCAAAAATCTATGGTTAAACAATCGCTAATCACTAGTTAACTTTAAGCAAGGTTTATGGAATACAGGACCAGACCTCGAAACCAATACCTCTGCAGCGTGGTGTCAGACAGGGAGATGTTATCTCTCCGAAACTGTTCACCGCTGCATTGGAGGATGTCTTCAAGGTTCTGGACTGGAAAGGACTGGGCATCAACATCAATGGCGAGTACATGACACACCTTCGGTTTGCTGATGATATCGTAGTCATGGTTGAGACCGCGGAGGACCTGAGTACAATGCTCGAAGACCTCAGTAGGGCCTCCAAGCGAGTCGGTCTTAAAATGAACATGGGCAAGACGAAAGTCATGTCTAATGCCCATGTTGTACCGACTCCTATAAAGATTGGAGACTCTGTTCTCGAAGTTGTTGACAGCTACGTGTACCTGGGACAAACTATCCAGTTAGGAAGGTCCAACTTCAAGAAAGAATCCAACTCGGCTGGGCTGCTTTCGGAAAGCTACGTAGAATCTTCTCGTCCGAAATACCGCAGTGTCTCAAGACAAAAGTCTTCGACCAGTGTGTGTTGCCAGTGATGACTTATGAAATTGAGACGTGGTCGCTAACAATGGGCCTTATAAGAAGGCTCAAAGTCGCTCAAAGGGCAATGGAGAGGGCTATGCTTGGGGTTTCACTGCGCGATCGAATCAGGAATGAGGAGATCCGCAGAAGAACGAGAGTAACCGACATAGCCCGAAGAATTGCAACACTGAAGTGGCAATGGGCTGGACACATTGCCCGTAGGACCGATGCCCGATGGGGCCGACGGGTTCTCGAGTGGCGACCACGCACCGGAAGACGTAGCGTGGGTAGGCCCCCGACAAGGTGGACCGACGACCTGGTGAAGGTCGCGGGAAACCGCTGGATGCGGGAGGCGCAGGACCGGTCGTCGTGGAGAACCTTGGGGGAGGCCTATGTCCAGCAGTGGACGTCTTTCGGCTGAAATGATGATGATGATGAAGGTTTATGAATAAGGGGGTATATATGTCGATCACAAATGTGGCTATCATCTTTTAAAACAAGATTGCCTTTTCTTGGTATAATAATGTCTTTCTTTAAATATACTTATTTATAACATTAGCAGCAAACAATAGCAACAAATTAAATGTGTTATAAAACAGTTAGATGCCTCCACTCGTATAGAAACCAGTTTCCGTAGTATATGCCCTTCACGGCTGATAAACACGCTTGCTTCTGTGCGCGAGAGTCCTTAGACTGCGCATTGTGTGAATTATGGGCTCAATTAGGATGTACATACATACGTAGTCTACGAGGCGCTTTAGTGCCTCAAATGAGTGAATACATGTTACATTACCACATAAAGTCTAGGACTCTGCTTCCTGTTTCCACAACTGAATTTTCTCAAAAAACGAATATATTTCATACTTCACCTCTGCTTTTTAAGTTATAACTAGACGCCATTGTGCTATAGTTGGCAGTGGTGCTCGATTACCAAATTCTTGCCAGAAAACAGTCCTGGAAACTGGCTGACTTTAATTGCATGTCCGTGCCAGAATAACTGCAACATCCCGCAGTTATTTGAAGCAGAAACGCCCGCAACAGCAGGATAAATTATTCTTGGTAAATGCTCCTGGGAATAATAGAGGCTTATTCTTGAATCCAAATCCACGCTATAGTAAACACTGGATAAGTCATTTTTGAACTAAGTAATTAAACAAGATTCCATGGAATACTAATAAACGCAATCGTATCATATGTAAACACTTTTTAGTCAATGAATCAGCACCAGCTGACGTATTTTGTAATTTTTATAAAAGGAGCCCTTTTACGTCTTTCTTGGCTCCGTATCTACCAGAAGAAATAAAGGGGTACTCAATTCTCGTATGGCACACGTGCACCATAAAACGATGGTGTAAAGATTACACTAAAGTGCGCTCTAGAACTATAGTTTTATTTTAAGCGCTGGAAATAAAACTGTGTGACGTAACTTCATTGAAGTATGGTGCACCATTCACATGGATTGGGGCATCATTCTCACCTAAACGAACATAATTGTTTTAATTGTCGTTACTTAAGTTACTGAATCTCATGAAATTGTTTCGGCAATTCTATCAGATACCTCTTTCTTTTGTACTTAATTCCGGCAGCAAAGGTCCGTTTTCCGGCTCAATTAAGTCTACTTAACTCTTTTCGACATCCTCAATCAAGAGTTCATTGGCTCTTTTACAGCCAGTCAGTTCTTCCACGGTGATTTTTATATTTTTAAATACCTTCGTAAACTTTTTAGGAAGACTACATTGGCAAGAAAACACTGGAGCTGTTTGAAATCTACTCCGGACTAGAACTATTAAAGGCAAATATCCTGTACATAGTTGCCGTCATCAAGTTAATGACTGGTAATTGAAAAGGCGAAGTACAGCGTCTAATAATGCAGTATCATGGAAACTAGGTTTTCGAAAAAGTATACTATATAATGTATGTACCAGTACGTTATCTAAAACCATACGTTCGTACGTAAGTTTTAATAGATATAGTAGCCAACATGTGCCTTGAATGAGAACGATTTTAACTCACCACATTGTCAAAAGGAGAATTTAGAGGAGTTTCTTGGAGATACAATAGCGTTTAGGGACATACTATGTTGCGCCAATCTCAAATAAATTAGGACGATGACATGAAATCAGCAATTACTCCAAATAATCAGTTACAGTTGGTATTCGGATCCGAGGATTCTCAAATATCATCCCATCACAGCCAAGTATAATATAAGTGAAGGAAGAGTACAGTATGCCCGCAGCCAGTTAACAAGTTCACAGTCACCCTCGCTTCTATACGTAGCGCGTTCATTGTTGTTTGTTTGTGCCCAAGCGCCGATGAATGAAATCGGACACTCGCGCCGGCGCACGCACTCGGACATAATTGTCGGATTGTGAGGGCTGCCACCTCGTACAACGTTTATTTCGGTGCTTTGTTATCAAGTGTTTCACAGTCCTAAACAATTCTATGTAATTCTTGCGTATATAAATAAAATTGTCTAACCCTAATGCATTCCCATTGAAACATTTCGTCACGGTTGTCAACAGAACATTTTTTATGTTTCCAACATTATAAATGATGTTGGCATCTAAATATGTTTTGAAGGGAAGTAAAAATTCTATCATTTTTAATGAGAAAATATTTCATTGAACGTTAAGTTAAAAAGGTCAGTGCGACCTCCTTTGAAATTCGTTACAAAACTACAACATATGTAATGTACGTAATTTTGTGTCATTGCTAGAGTTTTATGCAAACGCAAGAAGAATGAAGCGTATATTCGCTAAATAAATTTCCAGTAACCGGTTTTAAATGTTTGAAAGCGTTGAATAGACGTCGATTCGTCGTTAAATTTGTGTGAATAGTCTTTGTAGTCGTGCGGTTGTAAAATGTTGCACAAACATACTAATTATCTCTCGAGACCAATCGGGTTTATGGCCCGAGGTAGCCGACGTACCCGAGTTCTGATACCTTGACGAGGTATTGAAAACTGTTTGAACATAGAATTGTATGATTGCTAGGTGCTTACGTACACGACACGCCTGAATTGCCCAAGGGTGTTTTGTCTTACGTCGTTCACGGTTTCGAATATCAGTACTTGTCTTCAAAATTCTTGTTTGCTGGGCATAACTTGATCTGTTCCACACCGAATTGTTCTTCATCTGAAATGGCAGTTGAAAGTTGGTTGTTATAAAGGTAGAGGAAGACCAAAGGAAAAGATTTAACTATGAATGGGTAGTGTGATGATGGTCTAGTCATGGTTTTTGGTAGCGGTACAAAAATGTAAGTCCTGTGTCGGTACTTAGCTGTTCTTGGCATTTCGGTAACTACATAGGTACCGGTTCCTTACGGGTACCGGTAGCAAATTCAAGTACCAGACGCATAACGTAACTCATATTTGGCTACCGTGAAGTTATTTTTCAAAATTCCTATTAAGTAACTATCTGTTTTACTTACTATGTATATTATCTTTTGCAGTTGGTAGTGATGGAAATAGTTTTTGGTATCTGTTCGGTACATCACGCACGAACTTAATCGGTTCAGATCCTAGTCATTTGCGGTTCAAACTGGATGTTCAAGGGTCTAACCTCCCGCAACAGGTTTTGCGCCTATCAGGAATTTGTTTTTAGTTATTTTGATAGAAGAATTCGTAGCAGAGGAGCATCAGAAAGGGCTCAATGATGTGAAGCCGTTAACCTTTTTATATTGCACGGCTGACGTAATTTTTTGTCGTCCATACAGGTCGTTAGCCCCACTGAATTATTGCAAAAAGTAAGGCGATGCATTACTTATTATTAAATCCCAGAGTTCCGTTATAGAGAGTTCTGGATCAACATGCAGCATAATGGCTTCCGCGGAATCCATAGTTTCGATATAAACAGTATTTTCATGGAACTTCTTCCTGACAGCAAATTTACATCCATCATATGTTGTGTAAACGTTTTGATTTTAGAAATGCTATGCAAGAAGACGGACGTAACTTAAGTATTTCTTTCTGACAACACACTATATTATAGTATATGTAGATTTTGTATGACTATAAAATCATAAAATGTGTTGTTTGAAAGAAATACCCGAGTTTTTTTTTTTTGTTGGGATGGGAAATTCTCCCACTCTGGCTGAACATGAAGTCCTGGCAATGTTGTATTATTAGGTTTTGCTTCTTGGTAATTTCAGAGGAATCAGGATTTATGTCCGCAGGGTAATTACGTAACACACATTTATAAAGAAAGCATAGTCCAAATAAACGCACGCTTTAGCACAGACTAACAATGTACTTACTTTCTTTTTATAAAATGGCACTCGATTGAAATGTAGTTCATTTTGACTTGGTCAGGATCATTACGTTTTTTTATTTTGTTGCATACGGAAACTTTCTTTCTTTCTAATTGGTGTAAAATAAAAGTCATTGCGATAGATAGTCTCCCATAAATGACGATTCCATCGTTAAATTAACCATTTTTTCGTTCTTGATTCGAAACAAAAACTATTCTGAACACGCGACAAATGTTTACAATTTGTTTCGTTTTCAGAGTCAACAATCGAGTTCTTACTACTTGTTTTCATGGTGTAACAATAACAAGGACCCGAAACAAAATACAGCAATTAAACAGAACTAAAATAACGGTATAGTATTTCCCAGTACGTAAGGATGCTTGCATTAAATATACCGGGTTCCAAAAGCCAGGCGGTTGACTAAACGGCCAATTTAACCAGTTGGCTGCGACGATGATGGCATACAAGCAAACGTAGCCGCGGGAACAGCTAGCAAACAGCTAGCAGCTAGCAAGCTGCAGTTATACAATAATGATATTTAGCCAACAAACCGGTCGCTATGAACTAAGCGCCGAGATTCATTTCCGACGCAAGGAGGCGTATGGATGCTCTGATGTGTTTACAAATTCGACCTCGTCGCATCTATCATGTTTTTTAAATGTTTATTCAGGAAATATTATAGTTTTTAGGGTCCCACCCAAAGGCTAACAACGGGACCCTATTACTAAAACTTCATCCCTCTGTCTGTCTATCACCATGCTGTGTTTCATGAACCTTGATAGCTAGACAGTTGAAATTTTCACAGAGTGCATTTGTGTAACCACAATTACATAATAAAGTTTTTTTTTTGATTATGGTACGGAACCCATGGGAGTAAGTCCGACTTTCACTTGGCCGACTTTGGCTTGGCTATATTTAAACTAGTTTAAAACTGCCATGTACGGAGCTTCTGCAAAACTCAACTATCAATCACAATCTGGATAATTTTGAAGTATATTGCTTCTTAATCCATTGCTTCATATTTTCAAAAGATTTGCCTAGTCAACAATGTAAATAACGCATTGAATATTATTGAACTGTAAAAATGAATACCATGGCTTCTGTGAGTGTGTTAAGCAAACACTCTATAGAACTACTGCTGCTACTCACTCTTTCTGCACTGCTTATCACAACTATGTACTGCAAAAAAAATCAACAAAATTCCAAAACAGAAAATGAAGGGCAAGCGGACGCCCGTTGCTCCAGTCCAGGACCACAAACGCCCAAAGATCTGAATCAAAAGTTATTTATTAAAATTTGGCTGAGAATCACCACTTTTCGAACGTCAAAATTACATAGAACATTCCCCCAATATGTTAAACAATCTAACTATACCACTTCCTACCCTATCGCTGGGGGGAAGAAGTAAGGAAGGCGCAATAAACTCCCCAGCAGGACAGCTGTTTCTTCAGTTAGAAAACCTTCCTTCTATACAATAGTACGCATGAAATCAGTTAAAATTTCGAGGCACATAATATCAAATTACACTATTTGCCATATGTCAGCCACGCCAATGTACCAAAATTATTAGAATCATCACGCCACCGAGCGTGCAGTTTCCGTGAAAAACATAGTTAATTAGCAGTCTGGTATCCCCAATTAGGTTAGTTAAAACCTGCAAAAGGCAGCTCGCTTGCAAATTTTAATAATGTAGGTATCTGTTAAGGTCAACTCAATTGACATACATACCGAGAACCGTCCGAAAGCGATGCGTTTGTCTTTTAGCATGTTTTTTCGTTGATTCGGGTCGATGCTTTCCGAAATTATAGGCGTACGGGTTGGTTGCGTTTTATTAATGGACTCCTCTACCTGCCAATTTGCGTGCGGGTGTTTGGAAACGGTTGTGAGCTTGTCAGTGTCTGCGATGTTGTTATCTTTGGACTAAGAATTTGAGTTTCACGCGGTCTATAATGTATTATTTATATATACTTAATTAAACGACTAAATTACTTAGTCTACTTTACCTACCCTTTTCCCAACTATGTTGGAATCGGCATAAAATTTAACCGGATGCAGCTGAATACATGGAACGACTGCTTACCCCCCACAACATAGTTACTGGGATAGCCCGTATAAAGACTGGTTGTGACAGACTTTCTTGCTTTTGACTACTCGGTATTTGGCTTATTCTACACCGAAATACAAGGATAGACCAAGATATGAATTTGGATATAGCCTACTTTTTTCCACGATATTCTTACGAAATAGGGACTTATGACATGATTCTTACGAGAGAAGCCGCCGGTGCAGTCTCAGTCGCAGTAGTCTTTTATAAACTGCCTGGCCGCCACAACATCTGACGGTCATATTCATAATAATAATCTTAGAAGATAAATAGATAACCAAAACAATTAGCTACTGCAGCTGCCTAGCAATATACTTGAGGAAATTATTATAAAAACAAAGACGATAACATGTTTGTTGGTACAATACGCTGGTGTAGAGATGCTCTATTTTGAGCTTAAGTTGATACTGGCAAAAAAAAAAATGTTAAAAATAAGATAATATTACTGGAATAAATTTATAAAATGTTTAAAATATGGAATCTTTAGCATGTTTTCTGGTTTATCCTTTGTAGTTGTCCTTAAATAAATAAGTAATTAAGCGATTTACTTTTGAATTCTTTTCAGATTGACTAATATTCTATTCCTTCTTCAAAACTAGATTCTGTCGGCGACTTCGTCAGCGTAATGTTTCTTGTTCTTCTCTGCGGTATTACTTCGTTTTGTATGCGTTCAATTCGCCTTTTTCTCGGCTCTTAGGCTTCGTGGCGTGATCTCAAGTTTGCATGTACGGACGATAGCAAGCCAAGCTACCCCAAACTGTCAGATATTCCCAACCAACCTTGCGCCTTAATGCTTTAAAGATAAAGTTGAAAATCTAATAAGTTTGATGTGCTGTCGTCTGTACCTTCCTTAAGAACTAGCCAATAAGAATTTTACAATTACAACTGGTAGCTACAAAAATTAGCGCAATCAAACAAACACACACACTATTATTAGTATCTATAGATAAAAATTGAATTATTCTTAACAAACCCTAGACACGGTGGAGGACGATGGCAAGCAAGAGAAGACACGATATAAGAATGAGGACTCCAACAAGCTCCAATAAAATAACCACAATAAAAGCGCAATCAACTTGATTTAACTTCATGTTTTATTATACAGTATGTTACGAAAACCCTGTCCGACCCATAAGGATAATAGAGGTTAGGTAAACACATGACCAAATATAATATAAAATTTTACGTATTCATCATAGTACCAATACAAATGAATTTTGAAATAATCTTTTTTTCCAACGAATTAATTCTAATTTCCCCGAAATTTGGTAATTTTTAAAAAGTGACAACACCGGTATTATTATGAGCGAATAGCGATGCGGCCACGTGCCGCGTGTCCTGCCGCCCGCCCCCCGCGGTCTGCAGGCGAAGGGTGGTCAACGCACATTTAATAAGTTACCTCCTTTTGCGAAATAATATTTATTTTTTTTAGGGGGATTTTATTTTTTAAGTAAAGCCCGGTTTTGTATGCATTAGTAGAATCAGTTATCGATACCTAACAACACCTTCACGGGTCGGACAGGGTTTTCGTAACATACTGTATAATTCACTAAGCAGATACAACCAATATTTTGGCGTGTCTATCTAAAATATATTCAAACTTGTTTTAAATTTATGTTTTTCCAATTGAAATAAATATCAGCCTCATTTTAATGGAATTGTGTAAACTGAGTTGTACTATGTATGAACCAGAGGTATTTTATTTCCATTCACCCATTTTGTTAACATTTTTGGCAAATAAATCATATGAGGCATGTTTATTTATACCGTATTTGGCACAAAGATTGCAATACCTGGTACTGACAGGTTGATATGCCACCTACGTGCACTATTAATTAACCAGTTCCCTTCAGCTGGCCCCGACAATTTGCACTTAACGATAACTATGATATATCGTCCAAGTTTTTTTTCGTAATTGCCGAGATATGGTAATTGATATCCTAGAAAATAAAATGTTACATACTGAATCTAATTCAATTTGTTTTATTTCACATAAAATGAGGGTCGTTGCTAAGACTGTCTTACGTGGTTGTTACGTGGATGGGTGTCCCATCCACATACCGAAGACCCTCCGTGCCTCGGAAAGACTTTAAACCATTAATTACGAACCCTAATTGCGTAACACACTTCTGTCATTTTGAAGCATATCGCTAATACATTGCTCCTTATATTCGAAACATTGTTTGCTCGACAACGAAGATAACGCAATGAATGCTGTGGAAATGTCAAAATAAAACCCATTGCTATTGGTAGTGTGTTACGGCTACGCATTACTCTGCAGGATGTCATTTGGATTGTCATTGCTTTTATATCTTCAACCAAGATTTTCTAATATTGAATATCGGATTGTTTCGAACCTCTTCACGTTTTCTTTTAAAAAGCTCATGGATTACCAGCGCGTAGTTACAAGTACTGGCTACCAAATTAAATAATGACATGTATGACACAACGACATGCCACGGTTGACATAATGTATGTTTGTCTCAAAACATTTAAAATTAACTTTAACAATAAACCTTAACGACAATGATTTATCATCCATAATTCTTTGGAAACTAATCGAAATCAGTGTTGTACATTCAAATATGTAGGTCCAAGGCCTTACAGCAGACGTAAGTTATTTATCAAGACCGTTCTCGATAGCTAAGCGGACTAACTTAAATAGTTTTGTGCATTCATCGCGGTGGTAGTAACTGAAAGGTCAATTTGCATTATTTAACATATTCAAACAAATATGAGTTTATGATAAAATAATTTGTTCACAACAAAGTTCGGCCTTGTGTGTTCACACGTCTCACATAATATTTAAGGAAGCACCCCTTCCAATATATAAATAAGAGGATGATATGGCTTTTGGCGATTCCCATTAACCCTTATGTAATTATAAACCCGCCATAAAAAAAAATACAGTAATTACTTCCGCCGAAAATTTGTTCCGACTTGCGATTGATAAGACCGAGTACAAGAAGTTGAAAGCCAACCTTTAGGATTGAAGAAGCACTGTAAGAAGAAGAAGAAATGACCCGTCACCCTGTAATGTAAGAGTGAACAGGGTTTTTTCAGCTTGCTCGTTCCATCATAGATGTCACCCGTCGCTTACCACCAGGCTAGATTGACATGCGGACGACGAATTGGGGCCGTGTCGTTGCTCGAGCGCCAAGGCTCAAGGAGGGGACATGCAGTATGTGCGTCTTAGTGGTGGTCTGTGCGGTCGTGGTATTGGATGCACTTGGTGATGGCGCCCGCTAGGGATGGTGGGCTGATACCAGACAGGGGTGCGGCGAATGTAGTAGTATATCCCGGGCCCCTGTCTCATGGTACTCGAAGGAATAGTGGGGTTTTGGTCGGTAGGAGTCCGACATAACCTTCCGTTAGTCGTGGGGGGTATCCATGAGGATTTCCCCCACTAAAAAAAAGAAAAAAAAAAAAAAAAAAAAAAAAAAAAAAAAAAAAAAAAGGCTAGATTGACATCAAAAGCGGGCACATTCTGAAATAAGTAAATATAAATGTTGACAAAAGTAAATTTCGTAAAGCACATTCTATTCAGCATTAGCCTAAATTGCAGTTCCTATACAAATTCTCAGCTTTGCCCTAAATATTATTTTCGTTGTAATGTTATTTTTGTTTAAATGCGACTTCAAACAGTCTATCTATGTTCTTATAATGGTTGTGCTCTAAATGCGCGGCCACATTTAATGTAGGTCGTGAGGCTTAGACGTGACAATATAACGATGTAATATTGTAAATCATGTCCTGATTTGTCACATTTCGTAATGCATTCTGCTTTTCGCAGTTTTAACTACAAATGTATTTGTTATTACTCCTCCTCGAGAGTTTCAGGTAGGTGTTGAATGTAGCGAAACGATTTCGGCATTTTATCGGGAAAATATTTAAGATCTATTCGTTTTTTAGAATGACGACTTATTGGTAATATCTTATCATCACTTATATGTCTATATCATAGAGATAGATCTAAAATATCGTGATTTTTATAGGTAAAAATAGCTGTTGCATTGCTATGCCACATAAATAATGTATACATAAATTGAAAAGGTGGTTCCTTATTTTTTATAAAATTATAAACTAGCGCTTGACCGCAATCCCGCCTGATGGTAAGTTGTGATGCAATCGTTGATGGTAAAACGCACTAGTTTATTAGGAGCCTATACACAATAGCCTTGAAGACAACCCAAAATTGTAATCGCCAAGTTTACTGGCAGCCACCTTGGCCTTAGACTCAATGAACCGCCTAAAGTTTAGGTTCGAGAGAAATTTCAACTCCCAAAAGCTGAAGGCGGTCGGTACACTCCAAGGATACATTTCGAAAAGTAGGAGTCAAGGTGAACTGGCTCCTTTTGGAGGTGAAAAGACACGCCTGTGTTTTGGCGGCATTGAATGCTACAAGATTGTCATTGCCCCATTCGGAGACTGCCTGTAGTGCAACATTCGTTCACTCTACCACGGCCTCTCTTTCGGACCGTATTGATTCCCTACTAGCCCGAGCATCCGGCAGGTATCTCTCTACAACTGTGCTGTTATCTGCATACCCATAGATATCGGGCATCAGCAGTTAATATGCAGCAGGAACAGAGTTGCAGAGAGAACAGACCCTGAGGAACACCGGCAATAGTGGACATGGGCTCAGTTTAGCATCCATCGACAACGACTTGGAGGGACCGTTCAGTCAGGAAGTCTTTTACCCAGCCATTCAGGCCAGGGGAAATGCCGTACGCTGGAAGCTTACTCAAAAGGCCAGCGTACCATACCCGGTCGAAAGCTTTCGAGACATCAAGGGAGACAGCAATCGCTTCCCCATTTCTCTTGAGGGCCTCATCCCACAAGTGAGTGGCATACACTAGTAGGTCCCCAGTTATACTGTTTATTTGAGCTGTAGATCTGCCAATGGTACGTCGTTTCGGTGGCATAATTGATTTTTAGAAAGGAACTTTCACGGGTGTTCCCAACACCTTAACAAAGATTTATTACAAACCGCCATCATTCTGTAAACATATTATGTATAGTGAAAATTTAAGAGAAGTGGGCTCAGACTGATCTGTTAATAGTGTCAATGCCTACAATTAGTTGGTTTTAGTTAATGTAAGATAATCTATTCGCCGCTCTGTATAGCCGCTCAGTCGTAAGATATTATTATTTTCTCCGGGTTTTCTGGTGTACTGTAAGTCACAAACGCCCAGGAGAGGGACCTGTGTCGCTCATGTTGAGGTCCTAAGCTAGCAAAATACCACCAACAGTATTAATAACTCAGCTGGTAAGAATTATCAGTGAAGCTCAGAAGCCTTCTGTTTTAATAAAATCTTCTAAGTATTCGTACATCATCTAAATACAATCCTAAATCACGATCAGAAGTCAAAGCTCTGCAGCTCTGTAGTGGAAGCATATCGTCTGTTAATGATGATAAAGTGATCGCTGAATTCCTTACGACGCTCTATAATCATAAATTACTCGACGCCGAAATGCTATCTCCGGGTACCAATTTATTCGAGAAAAATCTTCTTTTTGTGTTGTAATCGAAAATAACTGTTGATGGCATTCGTACTTTGATGTTATATTTAGACGCGAAAATTTAGAAATTCTGTCCAAAATAGAATTTAAATATAGCCGCGGTAGTATTAAATAAACTTAGTACTCATAAGCCCCAAGAATGTCATAATAAAGTAGTATATTTTGTATTTATACTTTCTTGGTTTGTTTTTTTTTTTTTGTATTAATCAGTAACCGGGTTGAGGAGGTCAGATATGTAGTCGATCCATATAAAATATTGGTTTTCACTTGTACCAGTAGAGTAATTACGTAACACATTATCAAGTGCATTGGGTATCATTTTGACAGTTCAACAACATTCATTGCGTTATTTACACTGTCAGGTAGTCAGGGAGCAGAGATATTTTATGAACATATCGAGCAATGGACTAGCAATATGCTTCGAAATGATTCCAACTGATAGTAATAGCGTATTACACAATAAGGGTGCCGGTTAGACTATGTTGGTTTGTTTATGATTGCATAAAAAATATTGTTGCTTCTGAAAGCCCGCATCTTGAGAAAGGCTATATGATATTAAACCGATAAGGAGCCGCGCAAAACGCCAAGCGAAAACGAAGTAGCAGGTGATACGATGCGGTGGAATGGATAGGGTAGGAGGAACAAGAGATTTCTTGCGGATGATATGGCAGATGAAAACTAGATTATAATTCTTTTTGATATTGAATGTCTGAAACTCATCGGCTAGAATGAACAGTAAAAGAATAATTAAGGATTTGTAATCCGCTTAGTTGTCATCTTGACATTTTGTAATTTAGTACTTAATTATTAAAAATATATATTTGAAAGTCGACATTTTGCGGGAAATATTGACGTTACTTAAATAACTCAGTCGTTTTCAAATCATCATCATCTACCTAATGACAGCTGTCAATCGAGCCATGCAGTTGTTATTTATTACTTAGCCAAAAGTCCCTTTTTAGTCTTTTTCCAAATAATGTTATTAAATGCGTTTGCTTATTTTATTTCCATGACTTATTTATTCTTCTAATGTTCCCATTGTTCTTTTTATTCTTATAAATGGCAATATATCATAACCCAGACAGGTGGGTCGTCGACATCAAAAGGCTTGCAGGCAATCAGACTAAGTGGGGTCACATGAAGGGCATACCGTGGACCAAGACCTTACCATCCATTGGACTAATTAAAGGATGAGTTTTGAGAGCTTGTCTACAAAGTCGACCGCATGCCACTAATAAAATTATGATAGTCATTTATGTTGTTAATGAATGGTTACAGAAATAACAGTGTTTAAAAAAAAGTGTCGGCTCGGCCCTTGATCGTTGTAAGCGTGCCGCCGTGTGGGTTTGTTAGGTATGACGTTGATTCCTGATGTGAACTCTATTAAATCAGCCGATAAGATAGTTTCTCGAGTTTTGTTTTCATTGTGCTTTTTGTGTAGTTACCGAATTCATTATTTTTTACTTTAAAATCTTATTGCGTTATAAAAGTATAGCAATTATGAACGGTCTAAAGTGAAAAAAACTACATATATATTTTTTTAAATCATGAAAAAAACCGACGCAAAATTCCACCATTGGGGGGTTCAGAATCATGTACTGGATCCATGGTACTCATTTGTGCGTCGATGTCAGATATACAATTAACATATACTGTGTCGATCCTGTGGTAATATTGAAATAAAAAGTACCTTTTGTGTTAATGCTGGTAATTAATATCTGTGTACCTACCAAAGTTTATAGTAGTAGTCTTTGTGTTAAAGTACAACCATCGGTCCTCACAAACATTCGCGTTTGTAATATTTGTACGATAATAACTCCTGTTTAACTCAGTGTGCAAACTATTCCTGGAACGAACATCAATGTATCCTGAAGTGCAAGGTTCCCAGAAAATGGCCGTTGACTATTCTAGACAGATATGGCGCCATAAAGAGAAGGACAACAATCAGTTTAGCGTTACGATTATTTGAACGTGTTACGACTTCTCCTCATCACAAATCTGTTTTGGTTGTCTTCCAATTTCGTAAATTTACGACTCCTGTGTCTTTATAGAATTTGCTAGTACTTAAATGCGGTTTGTAAACTGCTATTTGTTGTATTGTTGATCTTTTCACTCTATAGCGGGTAACTCACTCCGATGTGTTCAAACAGTACAAACGCGAGCACGTCTACCCGACATTGGCGCCGATTGTGTTGTTTACAAACTAAACTAAGTAATTTTAAGTTAAATGCATCTTTTTCTTTTCATTTCGTTTAGACAAGGATAGAAGATAACATTTTAATTTAATCCTGTCAAATTAAGATACTTCATAGGCAGTTTAGACGCGATTATAAACATGGCGAACAAAAATACCTACGCCAGTTTACGCCAGGAGCGCACTAATTTGACAGGTCTAAACTGACATTTTATCTTCTATCCTTTTCTTAATGAAATAGAAAGAAAAAGATGCACTAAACTTAATTTAAATTAGATGATAAACAAAGAAATCGGGGCCATTGTCAAATTTTCTCAATCGACCTTGAACTTAATGCTTTAGTGATAAATTTGAAAATATATCAAAGAAATTTGACTGATTATCGTAGCCAGATGGAAAAACCGCCGCAGGCAAATTGTTCCACTCGCTCGATGTACGCGGTATAAAAGACGAGGCGAAACGCTACGTCCGGATCGTAACGGTGTCAACAACGTAAGGCTGGATACTCGCTGGTCACGCCACATTAGCGGCGGTTAGTCCCCTCTTTGAGGAGTGGCTAGAGAGGCGCCACGGTGCCCTCACCTTCCGCCTGACGCAGGTCCTCACCGGGCACGGTTGTTTCGGGAGGTTCCTGTTCCGTATAAGGCAGGAGGAAACGCCAGGGTGTCGCCATTGTGTGGATCGCCCTGAGGACACGGTGGAGCATACGGTGGAGGTCTGCCCGGCTTGGGTAGAGCACCGCCGTGTCCCCGTAGCGGCGATCGGCGGCGATCTCTCGCGTCCGACCCTGGTCCAGGCCATAGTCCGGAGCGAATGTGCATGGCAGGCTGTCGCCTCCTTCTGCGAAGCAGTGATGCTCGTGGCAAAGGAGGAGGCGGAGCGCGTGAGGCAACGGGAATCCCAACGCCCTTACGCCACTAGCCGCCGCAGGAGACGCCCTGGTCGGGAGACGACATCGAACTCGCAGCCACCGTAGGCGCGGGATTGCGGGCGGTGAGCGGTGGGCAGCTCGCCACCCGGTATGGACCAGACCCGAGTCGACGGCGCATTGTGTTTCACGCACGCCTTAAAGAGATATCAGCACACCGTGACGGGGTCCACGAATAACGATGCCTCCTGGGTCAGGGTTTCTTTTTTAACCAACGCGGGTTGGTTAAAAAAGAAACCCTGGCCCTGGCCGTCGCACAGGCAAGTAAAGGAACACGGGTGGGTTTTAGCCAGTAAAAGTCGGACACGCCATTCCGCTCCGCCCAGAGCGGGAGAAGTCATTTGATGATTTCCCATCCCAACAAAAAAAAAAGGGTAGATACTCGCCGTACGTTGGTCGTCCGATGATAGAACGGAGATGGCGGAATTATGTCTTTAATTCCCGCGCGCTCCCCCATATGTATCCTATCTCTAGAACACCGAAAGGCTGGCTACCGTACGCCTGTGTTCCAGGAAAAAAAAAAAACAATTACTGTTGTTATTAATTTGTGTTGTCTTAAGTATCAGTGATCTCAATTACAGGTGCAGCATCATGATAATGTCCGTTGTCCAAATCTATATTTATAAGAACAGTTTTACTAGTACTTTCTTTGTAGATGAAACAATAATTTCATCAATTAATCGTTCTATTTTAGCTGTTAATTAAATCACCGTGTTTCTTAGTATTCCGATCTCGACTTATTGAAACACTATCTTAAGTAACCCAGTTTCGTAGAAACTCGCACTAAGTAATATGCATCGCTTGGTTCACGAGTCCGGCTTGATAAGAAGTACGGGTAAATAGAGCTAGAGGGCTCATCTGTACTTTATTAATTTACTAATATGTGGGTACTACAAAGAGGTATCTCCATCGGACGACCCGTCGTTCGGCGAGTATCCACCCTTACGTTGTTGACACTACTATGATCAGGACGAAGCGTTTCGCCTCGTCTTTTATACCACGTATATATCGAGGGGCGGTGTTTCCGTCTGACTATAAATTAAGAGGGGACTCTAGTGGCGTTTTCTCCAAACAAACGTATTCCGCCGTTTTCTTTGTCGATAACGCTTTTATTTAAAGCAATTATTTTTTTTCTACAATTTCGCACCTTGCTTATACGCGCCCCTATTATTTGATTTTTTCGAAACTTTGATTAATAAAAGAAATATCGTTTCAAAATCAAATGTGATAAGTTTTTGACAAAAAAGAAAATAATAGAGGCATAGATATACTCATCCTCTATATTTTGATATAAAATAATTGAGATCTGTTGTGTTTTGAAAAAAAAAACGACGGAATACGAAACATCCTTTGGTCGACGTTTTTGTAGGTAATATCAGCCTGAGTTGCAACTGTCCCTTTCGCACTTTACGGGGAAATGTTGAAAGTGGCGCGACGGCAATAGTTTCTTCAAATACCTATTTCTCAAATTCCTCGGCACTCCTAGTCCACTTTTAAGTGTCTTGAAGGCTAGAATGGACAGGCTCTTAATAAACTAGCGCGCCTCACCATCAACGATTGCATCACTACTTATCATCCATGGAGGTATCCCTTAGGTGCGGAGCAAAATGAGAAAAACTCAGACAGAACTCTAACCGAAAACGAATTAGTAACACGCACAGTCGAGGGATGGGAATCGACGCAATGGGTAACTGGCTATTTTAAATTATTTAAAAAACTTCATTAATATGCATAGAGATTGCGTTTTTAAGCAGTGCGTAACCATAAATTCAGCACATGATTCTAGACCGCCTAGCGTAGAAATATATCATAGGTTTAAAAAAAAATAGAAGAAACCGGCCATGTGCAAGACGAGCTCGGCCACGAATGGTTCCGCACAGTTGTCTATACGAAAAAAAAAACAAATACCCCGCTGGTATATTAGTTGATATAGCTACTTTGTGATAAGAAGTACGTTTTACAACTCTTATGCCCGTTACCTCTAGATAATCGTAATGCCTGTTACCACGAATAACGTTGTTGTATTTGTGTGTGTTGATGACATGACACTCTCACCAATTTGGTATTGTTTGTCTGACTTAGCGTCTGTGATATGCATAACCTAAGGATAAAAGTGGCCAAGTGCGAGTCTAACTCGCGCACGAAGTGTTCCACACTTTTTTTTTTTATAAAAAGATACATTTACTCACTGTAAAAAAAATAACTATCTAGCTATCACGGTTTATGAGATACAGCCTGGTAATAGACCGACAGGCAGCGGAATCTTAGTTAAAGTGTCCCGTTTTACTTACGTTACAGAAACCTTAAATTCTAAACGTCGACGAAAACAAAATAAAGAAACATGCCATTTTGACTCGGCTCATTATTATTAACAGGGCTTATATGTAATTTGTTTGACCTATTTCGTAGATCTTTTGCAACTATGCGAGTAGTTATCGCATAGGTACCGACTTGTTATTTAAGGTAAGGCCTAACGTAACTAATATTAAATTATCTACCTAACGTAGTAAACAGACTGGTTATTAGTTAGCGGATTGAATAGGTATACCCTTTAGCTGCAATGATGACGAAACATTTTTTAATATCTTGGATAACTGGTTTTCAAAGTTTTTGCGGTACTATTTTATTATGTAGCTGTTCTTTGAGATGTCACCTTTTTCTCGTGAAAGCAGCTGGTTACTTGGGTACAGACCAGGAGCGCTTGAATTACTAATAATATAACTAATTTGTAGATTGTACCAGATTTCAAATCGTGAACTTAAAAAACAGATGTTCGTGAGAGAGAGGACACGCCCAGGTCCATTAAGTCCAGAAGAACTTGGCAAATAGCCGTCACACGCTTCGATGAAGAAGAAAACTAGCGGCACTATGAGCATTACGATTGCGACGTGCTTTATTGCAAGCACGTGTCAAATAGGGCGTGCTGCTCATAGCCAATGTCGTCCGAGACAAGACGTAATGCCACTCCGACCCCTACCTACGATCATTACAACAAATTATCCGACAAACTAGAAACGCAGTAAACTACGCGTAAATAAACATTTTGTTTGTGTAACCTTAGCGAGGTTACAATGATTACATCGCTCAGTTCGTTTGGTTACGTCAAAATTTTAACGTGTTGGCAGTATGGCCTTGCTGTCAAACGCTACGAATGCGACAAAAAAAAAAGAATTTATAAAAAGTATTGGCGCGCTCGATTCGATGTCATTCTAGCCTGATGAGTCACCACGGCCGGACGTCTCCGCCACTGCGTTCCACATGGACGACTTTACCGGGTTATCGCTAGCTGTGATAATGATTTGTTTTTATTTCCCACAGCTTTGTAACACCGACTGTTGTTAATTGAATGACAAAACAGATAAGCGAACGATGAGTTAATAGTCTGGTCAAGAAGGGGAGTGAAACATACATTTGTATACACGTTCACGTTTGTCTGCATGCCTAATACATAAAATAAATTACAACATGATGTATTTTTATTTTATCTTTATACACTTATATTTAATATTATGTATTATGCCAGTTATTTGGTAACGGCAATAGACATAAAAAGCTATAACAATTTGATATTGTAAATGGTATGGCGTACCAGGGATATCTGGCATTGCTTTCTGTGTGATATCATCCGTGGCGAGATGGGATACTGAGAAGCCAGAAGGCAAAAAATGCAAATTGATGTGAGTCATTGTGTTAATTTTATATTTCACATAACACCGAGCCCTTAGCAATGTTGCGTTACATCAGGGCTGGCAAACGGACCTGTTCATCTGGTTCTGAGGGACTGAGCTTAATGACTGTTTTAAAATTTTAAGCCTAAAAAGTCCGTCATCGTGTAAATTCTTTTGAATTAAGTGAAGAAGATTTAAACATAGGTTCACAAAACCTATAATATTAAAAAAATCTTGATTTTCGTGAAAATTTATTCTACGACCCTCGAGGATGCCCAGTGAGTCTTCAAGTGGTTTGCGCATTATGCAACTTGGCTTGTCATCTTAAAATCCAAATAATATACTTTATTGTTCTTTTTTTTTTGGAGATGTAAGACGATACAGCTGATTTTCAGGATGTTTCTTAATCACTTGTCAGTAACAGTTATAATATTCGATTATTAAATGTGTTTTGAACACAAGTAAGATAAGCACAATATACAGAATTGAAACTTTACAGCAATTACAAAAATGCATACAAAGTTAGGAGATTAAAATCTGGAAATAAAAGACACACTCGAGTATCAGGCGGCCGGCAGGGGCACGAGTGGCACGCGGATTTTTCTGGTGTTTAGTTTTTAATAAATAGTGATATTTCCTGAATGAAACAACTGATTCCAATACCTCAAAAAGAGATCTGCTGCTACTAAAATTACCTTTGATATGACGTAATTTATTTGGATAAGGATTAATAATAAGGAACAAATAGTGGGCTCCGATTTCAACTGGCATTTTAATTAATTTTTCAAACAAAAAAGTAATCACAATGAAGAAACTATAGTAGGTAGACATATGGTGTCGCAGACGTTTTTTGTAGGCATTTTTAAGGTCTACAATACTCGTCATCATCATCTCAGCGTTAATCCCAGTCGCATTCGAAGCTTTTTCAGCTTTGAAGTCTGGGGTCCGCTTTACCAGTCTAACTCAGTGCAAATATTCGTATTCATGCATACAAATATTTTCACTGTGCGAGGATCGAACCTGTAGGGTCTACAATACTGTATCTAGTACATTATTTTGATCTATCTTTTAGGATTAGGCTTCAGCCAGCGTTTGCAATGTAAGCTCAAAAAATGGGTTTATTTTGCGACCTTTAAAATAAAAAAAGTTCAAGTTTCTTTTGTTCGTGACTTACCAGGGAATGGGCTGTCGTCAAATGTAATTCACTCCATTTCACGGTAAAGGTGTTAAAAAGTATGACAACTTGATTATAAACTGCTCGTCATAATATCGCACCGCTACACAATATCAAGCTAAACAAACTCGGTATAAGTTGGCTTGAGATTGCAATAAAAACGTATATGACGCGAGGTCAACTAATACTGGAAATGCACAGATTGCTGATGTGTAGCCCTGTGTACAAGTTGTTCTTGTTCAATACATATAATATTATAATCTAAAAAAAATGAACTAAGTATTTCATATAAGTAAGTATATGTATTGATAAATGATTATTTAACCATTTTAAGTGTTATTGTTATAATATTAATATAAAATTTACGAAACGGAACGTTGAAACCCGTGAAAGAATACTTGTTTTTGTTTCTTATCTGCGGATATTATTTGAAAACATAGACCTTTGGTACTAGCAGATCCTCAGATAGTCTTCGTTTTGTAAACAGGACACATTTTAATTCTGGTACTAACCTTATTATTGTCACAATCCTAGACCTTGGTTTACTTAAACTATTTTCTTGTAGTAAGACCTTGAATTGAGTACACTTTTTCTAGTACACCTAATTTTTTTACTTAACAGTTGGTACAACGTAATGTTTAACCAATGTAATAGATATTTGTTATGTTTATATTTAAATGTTTAATATTAACTGTGTAAGTTGAAGTGGAGGTAGGCTGGCCACGTCTGCCGTGTGTCCTGCTGCCAGTGTGCCAAAGCAGCAGCGCGTGCCAAAGTAACCACAACGTGGAATCCTACACAGCGAGAAGCCGTCGCGACAGACCACATAGAAGATGGTGAGACGGGTTGAAAAACGAGCTGTGTTTCGCTTGTCCCTGGAATGGAAGGGCTGGAAGTTTAGGGGTTAATAGGAACCAGACATTTTATAGTTGTTAGCTAGTAAATTATGTTCTCTGGGTCTTCTACTGCCCCCTGAAAGCCCGAACGCCCAGTGAGCTTTATAACCCTATGTTCTAGCCAAAAACCACATCAATATCGAAGATTTGTTTACTGTTCTGATCCAAATTGGCTAAGCGTATAACACGTGGGAGAGTTCTAGAAAATTCTGAGCTACGGCTGTTAGCAATAAAGTTCCAAAATTTTGTTTACATAATTGTTCATCAAAATTCACGTCGTCAGCCCTGTACCAACTACCAATCCGTGGGAACGTGATGTTCGCGATGTTATACTGTTCTAGTTTTAGAGTGCATTTCTCGTGACTCACTCTCAGGGTGTGTGGAGCGACATGATTCGGAATTCCGTTTGAATATCATGACGACATCGCTTTGATTTAATTACGTACGTGACACTGGTCCTGCTTGTTAAAACTTCGAAACTTAGCAAACGATTTGCAAGATAGGACGTGAACTGTGCAATATATAAGACAACATCGTGTTTGTTTGTATGACGAATCTGAACCGCTGAGAGAGACTAACACGCCATTGAAACATTTAACCATTTAAGTCACCGTTTGTCTAGCCTTTCCCCAATGTTGGAATCGGCATCCAGTCTCACAAGGTTCAGCTGAAATCTAAAGTTAACACAAAGCGACTGCCTATCTGATCTGCTGACTACGTCACAACTGACTGGGTAATATTATAGACACTCTTTTTTGGGTGGAAACCTTCAAATGATTTCTCCCTCTCTGGGCGTAACGGAATGGCGTTTCAGACTAAACTTAATGAGTAAATCCCAGTTATGTTCCATTATTTGCTTGTGCTCCAGGGGCCACTATATCTCTTTCGAACAAGCAACGGCGATAAAATATTTCATGGTAAGACTGGTTGTCAGAATTTTGGGCTTTTGACGACCCGCAAGGACTGCTAATGCTCAGTCGACCCGTGCGGCTTAACTTAGCCACAATCCCCTCTTATAGAATTATATTTAAGTATTGAGTAAATAAATTAGTCTGCAAAATACTCCCCAGCATTGCTGCAATCCAGAACTAAATACCGCATTGCGCCAGACAGTCCCGACACCGACTAAGCATCGGATAGTATTTGCAATACAAAGGGTTTGCTAAAACTTACTGCCGCTTGTCAATTTATCGCGTATTTCACAGACACAGTTTGTTACAGGAAAATGTGTTTGCATTCAGTAGTTTTCATTGTGGAACGTTATTGGAAAATGCTTCGACAGCTTTTTGGTAGCTTAGAGTAGACCTTTGTCAAATTTCAAGAATATTAACTTTGTAAGGCAGTCGACAATTTCGATTCGATACGCGAATATCAACGAACAATTAAAGTTGGTTTTGGACATTAATTATGCGCTAGCTAATCTACTTAACTGGCCACCGAATCCATTGAATTACGCCATTGATGAAAGTACGAGATTATTATAGCATCATCTACATGAGGCGATGGCGTACGGACCCACTTTCGAGTAAAAGTGCCGAACGAAAAACTAATTCGTTTTAATTATTCTTGTTGTTGGTGCCACGATTTTCTCTATTTGAATGTGTACTTGTGTACCTACATGCGTTTGCGCAAGTTGCTCTGAAATGGGTCATGGTTTTTGGTTAATTTTGTGTTGATGAAACTTTAATTAAATATTTGGATTAGAAGATAGATTGTCAGGTTCAAGGATGTCATAAGGCTGATTTCAATAAATTATCGGAACTTGGTGTTTAAATGTAGCCTAAATTTATTTGATGTTTTCATATAAAAGGTAACAAGCTTGATTTAAAAACATTTCAATGAGTTCGACCTCAATATTCGGGATTACATACAACAAGATTCCACAGTTAAACTTCTATTTTTAATTGTATCACACGTGTTGTGTCCGTAAAACGTAGCGTAAACACATTATGAACTTACAAACGTGGACACCGCTGGCTGCCGAGCGGTGAGCGGTTGGCAGATACAATCTTTATTTAACGCCGGCGTCGGATTGTCTGCGACAATGCTGTGGATCCATGCGTACACACGTATAATGCCCATTTTGTAGATTTTTTTTACATTTCATTGAGTTCTGTAATAGGGACCAAATTGGAATTAGCACTACATAGTACTATAAGATGATGATGACTAAAAATATAATTGATGTGTGTTTTATTATAAGTTTATAACTTTATGCACGAGTAAAAAATGTTCTGTACAAAGGCGGACATTATGCCAAAGGCATTTTCTTTCAAGTCAACTTAACGATGATGCAGAGATAAAACTGGGGTGCAACATACGGATTAAACAATCTCGGATATTACTTCTAAATATGTACGAGAATAATAATACCTTTTGTACAACAATGTTACGTTGGCAAAATGTGGAATTACTAAAAAGTTATTTTATCAACAAAATTCTGTTGTAGTCCAGTTGTAATTTTTAAATTAACGACATATTAAATTTAATTTATAAAAAGGGTTGTGTGGGTTTATGAAACCACGGTAAAAGTGAAGCTTTTTTCACATTATAGACATTAAACTAAAAAGGTTTTGGAATAATTTTCCATTAAGAATAGAAAACTAAAAGATAACTCTATGTTTTTAATTCTCTGACGAGCGCCTTTTACTTACTTTATTCCTACTCCGTGGCCGACCGTCACGCGACATGCAACACTCAGATGACAAAATGTTTGAGACAATGTAAAAAAGTTTTACTTTAAAAATGATTGTAATTATCTACTAACAAAACAAAAATGTATACAAACATGACTTTATGGAAAAATAACTATAATTCTTACAAAATGAAGTTCAGTTTTACGGTATAACTTCAAACATTTTTCTAACTTCACTAACTTAACTTTTTTTCTGACTTCAGTCCCTTAAATCAACTTAATATATGTAATGTAATGTACCTGCCTGTACTATCATTGGTTTAAGGTTTTCATTATCGCTAATATTATTTAATTAACAATAATCATGTTCAAACTATTATTTGATAAATATGACACATTGTAGGATTATCATAGTATTAGGCGCATCCTATACTGATAGTATAATTTAGAGAATTTAAATATTATTTCGTCCTGATATGCCTAGTCAACGGGGGTAAAACATAAATCCTAATCGAATCTATTTGGCAACACAAGTTAAGTGTCTAACATTATCAAAATATTTACGTGCATTGAAAATCTAGTTAGCCTATGATAAATAGGCTAGACCTAAGTTTAACCAACGATGTGCGGCTGCACCTAGTTGTAGCCGGCTAAAACTAGCGGCACTTTGACTTTGATCTAACATAATACATTAATTATATGTGAAGACTATGCACTTAGATTAAAACGACTAACAGATAAATTAATTAAGCGAAAGAAACTTCCTGCTCACATATTTACAAACATTAGAAAACTTTTTTCTTCGGGTGAAATCAGGCCACCTATTACTAAGGCTACTGTCTTTCTGTCATCAGGCTGTATCTCATAAAACCCGATAACTAAGCAGAAGAGATTTTCATAGATGTTGTATTTCTGTTGCCGCTATACTAAAAACAACAAAGTACTTACACTAAAATAGTTTTTTTTTATACTGGTACCTTCAAGCAACTTCCCTGTGTTGCTCGAAGACTGGTACTTACGCGATTCCAACACGCACTTGACCGTTTTTTTTTAGTTTAGTTACTAGACTAATAGGCAATCCCAAACGTCTAAATCAAAAATAATTTATTCAAATTAAAGCCTGCAAATCGGCACTTTTCGAACGTCAACCTAAGACAGTCAATCAAAACGCCCACCCTTCATTTCATCGATAAAAGGAGTTCCTTCTTCAGTAGTAAATGCATCTGGAAGATCAATACTAGCATTCTTCGAATAATTCTTGAGAGGCTAGAAGAGAATGGACCGCAATTATTGTCTTTCAATGCCCAGTGTTATATCTCTATATCGTATTTATTTATCTCGTTCAGTATTGATTTCGCGCGATCTGGACCACGTAGTTCCTTTAGAACAGTGTTTTTCAACCTTGTTCATGGCACGGCCCCCTTAGTATTGAAAACTACTTTACGACCACCTTCCCTCCGCTATTTCTAACTTAGAATTTCAATATCTCTTTGGCTACCCTTTGGTTAAACAGAAAAACTGCTTAGTACTTCGCGGAGTTGTACTAGATATTCAAATGGACCGCATAGGGATAGCTCGAATGAAATCTTCTGCAATACGTTAGCTCTGAGTGCATTTGGGCTAAGAAACTGTTTTGTCGTGTTTATGCCAATGGTTTTTACAATTCGATTTTAGTATAGTGCTTGTTATTTATAATCATTTGGATCACTTTTGATTATCATCCAACTTCAGATCATTTCCCCAACTATGTTGGGGCTAGCTTCAAGTTTAACCAGATGAAATTAAAATTTATATCTATACTAATATATAAAGCTGAAGAGTTTGTTTGTTTGTTTGAACGCGCTAATCTCAGGAACTACTGGTCCGATTTGAAAAAATATTTGGACAGCCCATTAATTCAGGAAGGCTTTAGGCTATATATCATCACGCTGTGACCAATAAGAACGGAGCATAACTAACACCACGCGAACGAAGTCGCTAACCTTTATGGAGTTTCTTGCCCGTGCTTCTCCTACTCTTACCTCCTACCTACTCTTTGGAATGGGCGACTAGCTTCACCTTACTGACTGACCGACCTTCTGACAATTCAAAAGTGCCTGTAACTGGTTTATTTCAAATAAATGCTTTGATTTTGATTTTTTGCTGGCGGCCGCTAGTATTTTATATGAAGCGACTGCTATAGTGCACTTGACTTCCACAACCCAGTTACTGGATATCTGGATGTCAGACTTTCGGGTTTCTCTCGGTATCCGTAACTTCTTCTTTAGCCTATAGAGGTCCACTGCTGGACAAAGGCCTCCCCCAAGGCTTTCACATTGCATTGGGGGGTTTTGCCATAATCCCCACGCTTGGCAGGCGGGTTGAAGATCGCAGAATTTAGATATTCCACAGGCGAAGCGCTGCTGCCCGCTTTCCTAGTGAGAGTTCCCTTAGTCGCCTCTTACACCTACGGGGGATATGGGTTGGTACTATTCCAAGCCCGGTGCCACACGGGTTCCGTCCGGTCCGTAATTACTGTCAAAGATCTACGAATCTCACCCGGATCAACGGCTTAACGTGTTTTCTGATACAAGAAGGGTCTTGTTATATAAAATATAAAGATGGTCACCCATCCTCAGACCACCGCCGCAAGCAAAGCTTAACCTGATCACTCGACCCGCACGACTTTTATTACTTAGCCACTAGGCTCTCCCCCAATTCATTTTGATCTCTGTCGTATCTATGAACTATTGTTTTTTTCGTTAAGCTGCTGAATCTGGCCAAGATCGGCAGTAATACTTACCTAACCCCTTTATTTCATGTTGTGCCACTTAGCACAGACACTGTGTTTAGTTCATTCAATGATCAAATGAACCGTTTATTAGATACACTTCAGAGCGTTAGGACTTTAGTTTCAAGGTTGCTCTTAAATAAGATATTAAGTAGTGATGCAACGGAAGTGTCTTAGCGGAACCAGAAACGGAAACAGATATCAAAAGTAAATTTTAGCAGAAACGGATGTAGAAACGGAAGTGTATACAGGGTGTATCTGACATCGTAACGCAAACTTCGCGAGGAGGCTACGCCGCATGCCACTAATAAAATTATGATAGCCATTTATGTCGTTAATGAGCGGTTACAGAAATGACAGTGTTTAAAAAATGTGTCGGCTCGACCTTTGAACGTTGCAAGCGTACCGCCGCGCGTGTATGTAGGAATGAAGTTGCCCCTGATGTGAACTCTATGAAATTAGCTGATAGGAGAGTTATTCGAGTTTTATTCACATTGCGTTTTTTGTGTAATTAGCGAATTAATTATTTTTTACTTTAAAATCTTATTGGGTTATAAAAGTATAGCAATTATGAACGGTTTAAAGTGACAAAAATTGCATTTTTTTTAAATCAAGAAAAAACCGACGAAAAATTACACCAGTGAAAAAAAAAAATTACTTGGTGTTAATTTTTTTTTTCACTGGTGTAATTTTTCGTCGGTTTTGTCTTTTGTCTTTAAATCTAGGTTAGAAATAAATATATTAGAAATCTATTATACATAGATAACAATATTGCAACTTTTAACTGAACATTTTTATTAATATTCAAAATCTAGAGTGCGCGCCGCGCATGCGTCACTCTCAGCCCGTCGGTTGTAAACTTCCGTTTAAATCTCCGTTATAAAAGTTGCGGAAACAGAAGCAGAAACAGAAACGGATGTTGAAAATCGCGCGGAAATTCCGCACTTGCGGAAGCAGAAACAGAGATCCGTTGCATCACTAATATTAAGCGTTTCGAGAGTAAAGACTTAAATAATGGAGGCACGCTAGGCTTTTTTTTAACATAAACAATCATGTTCATAATTGATCTCACATAAATTTTTACCACCCTTATATGAACTTATGGTAAAGCAATAAAGATATTGAGTATTGATACATGCTTTCTCTTGATGAAAAGAAGTGGTCCCTAAATCTACCATTGACTGAGTGCTAGTTGGTAGACGGCACATGTCTTGGATTTTTTGGTCGTGTTTGTTAAAAAAAAAAAGCTTAAAAGTTTGAACATTTATGCTGATTGTGCTATGCATGTCTGACGTACGCGTCTATGGGTCTTTCAAGACGCACATCGATGAATCTGGGTTAAAAGTAACAGTTCGTGGATTATCTCGTAAAAGACAGGACCTGCTTGGGATATTATGTAACCTTTCACACGTAAGTGGGTACAACACCTTTTATGACTATTTATAATTACGGTAGAGGCTTTTAATCATGTTCACATTTAATGCATGAGTAGCCTATATTGATTTTGTAGTTGGTGCGTGCCAATGCCAATCAACCTACCTGACATGAGGTCAACAACAAATATTCGTCCAAAAACATACACGTGCCTGTCTTAAATACAGGGTCGTGCCTAAGCAGAATGTCATCTTTAGCAACCAAAACAATTTACTTAAACGTCTATTTTGGGCCATGTCAATTACCATCTTATAATATTTTTCGATACTCAGTCTCCAGCATCTTTTGGCAGTGTCCACGCCTGTCATAGTGGACAGTGCATGACGTGCGATTGCTGCCAAAACTCCGTTTCCTAGAACGGCGGCGCTCGAGCAATATTGTGGATTATTTGCAGGTGTTAATTAATATTTTGTTACGTTGTTTTGGTTTTGTAAGATTTTTAAATAGCCGTTGTAGCGTCAATACGTTGATGTCTGTTTGTTTGGACGTCAATACTGACGTGAGAAAGTTTTACGTTCGCAATTATTATGAGGTGAGGCTGTAAAAAAATGACTACATAGATATACCTACTGTATTACTTGCGTCTCGGAAACTAGCATTATTTTTCTCAAATTTCAGGTATCAGTGGATAGACATATCAGTACTCTAATTATGTAAAACACTGTCAATCAGAATTTCAAACATTTATAAGGAAATTGCTAATACATTGTTCATCTTTTCGAAAATGTTTCTGCTCAGCAACGTAAATAACGCCATGAATTTTGTTGAACTGTCAATATGAAAGCCATTGCTACTTTCTGTTGAATTGTATATTACGTAAATAACGAGCAAGTACTGATTTATCCTATATGTTACATATTGTCTTGATCATTTTCGATGTTTGGACGAAGAAGAAGAAGAAATTACAGCGTAGATAGGGAGTCCCTATTTCGTTGGAGGTGTAATAAACTCAGACTAGAAAGTAATAAAAGCATGATAGTAAGTTAAAAAGGTTACTTGTGCATACTTGCACTTGTGTGTACTTGTAAATGAGGTGCCTCATTTCAATGAATTATAATTTTTAAAAAAAAAACAAGTACTATTTATTTCATCGTCAACTTCATAATGCCTACTGACCCGTAATCCCCGCGATGATACGACATGACATTTCGAAAATAACTTCTATTTTATATTATAAGTCTATTGAGGTAGCACTATGGCTTGGCTCCCTTGTTTATGCTCTATTTCAGCCCTTACAGCTGCTGCGTAGTCAATTGTATTAAGAGGCTTCAGGCTTTTAAAGCGATCTCGATAGTGTTATGCTGTGCTCGGTTCTATCAGTAGCGTTATTTTATTGAAGAATTTGTAGAGTGAAACGTCAGGAGTGAATGAGGGATTTTGTTGATAAAGTGGATATAGGAGACGGGTGGACGATAGAAGGATATAAACTTATGTTATTGGTGATGTTCTTATTAAAGGTACAGTGAAATCATTCGTGCTTATCAATTTCTGTGAACGTGAGGGACAGCTCAAGGAATGTGTTATAATCATGAAGTAGTAGTACTTATCACATAAATTGTCTTTAATGATAAAGAAAAGACCAATGATGTGTGACACATCAAGTTATACATTTCCAAGTCGGCTTATACTGGTTATGTATAGTTTGCAGTGGCGAAGAGTCCATACAAGCCGATTCCCACCGGGTTACCTTTCAAAAATCAGTTCCATATTCATACAAAAGTATTTACATTCTATTTCATTAACAAAGTATTATTAATCAAATGCCGGCGCGATTTACAATAGCAATCGCAATTTTTAGCAATACCCTAAGTATCACATTTCATTTTATAGTCGTAAATTAATCAGCGCTTCAATTTTTCGTAATTCTTTTCGTAGTTCTCTTGAAGGAAGCCGTCGAATTTCAGCTTACCTATGTCAACGGTTTACTATGCCGCGAAAAGAGAGAGCGTGTCAGTCCATCTCTTTCTAATTCTCGCTAACCGTCGCGGTAAAACTTGATAAATATAAGCCGCCCGCGAGCGGCTTGTATTTCTCTCCTCTCCTCTATTAGAAAGAGACAGAAACCACGCTACTACGAGATAGCGTTCTATACCTACCTATGGTGCGTGAGTTTTTCGTTTGTTTTTAATATTTGTGTTATTTAAACTGTGACGGATTCTGTAAGGTAATTTAATCGCAGATTTGGTTAAATACTGTTAATTTTGTTTGTTATTATGGCTTTAATTCATATAGAGTGCTGTTACTGTTAATTCGTCTTTGAAAGACGCATTTTCTCAAGTTTCGACTCTTTGCAGTTTAATTCTGACCCTCCCCATTTCAGTAGCTTCAGCTGAGCGGTCATTTTCTGCTTTAAAACGCATTCACACGTATGTGCGAAACTGCCAAAAAGAGCAGAGATTGTCCGATTTGGCTATCATGTCAATTGAAAAAAATTTGCTTAATAAAATTAAAAGTAATCCGAATTTTTATAACAACATTTTAGCTCATTTTGTTAAAAAAAAACAGACGCATTGCATTAGAATATAAATAACGTTGTGATTGTGTATAATTTGCTTTATTTTTGCTTAATATTTTTGTTGGTTTTGGATCGGTGTCTGTGTGGTTCGGTTTTTAACACTTTATTATTTTTATAATTTTTTATTTTATTTAACTTAGTACTTACTAACAAGCATGCATGTGTGGTATAGAGATGCACGTCGAAAAAGGCTTTTCACAAAGCCGCTTTTATCATACTTGAAAGACATTGTTATCAAATCATCAGTCCTTTTTTGTAAGGTGAAGGTGGGGCTTTTCATATTATTCTTATCTGAAGACCTCCTCCAAGATATCCTGCAGTAGGTAAGTGTTTAAGTGTTTATTTTTTTGGACCGGCTTCCCTTTGTCAAAATTTCACCCTTCGCCACTGATAGTTTGATTTGTAGCCGTGCTTACATATTGAATGTACACCCAAACCGAATTCGTTCGCAACCATTCAAGTTTCTTCCAGACAATATAGTGTACGCACTTTATAAAAACATCTTCAATGAACTCACAATTATACACAAACAAGAATAAAAGTTATGTTTATAATACTGAGACTGCGCGGAACTATTTCTGCAATTTAGAAAATTGAACGCTAGAGCCCGAAAAGTTGAGTCTATTATCGTCTGTACTGTTTAACTGCAGGATTAGATTTCTAACGTTTCCTGTTTACGTGGACCGTTTCGTGTAATAGGGAATTAAATTCACACGTTTTATCGACATGTAAAACTGTATTTTACGTTAGTGTCTTTGATGCGATCTTTAATGTTGTTTTGTCCAGAGCGGGAAAACTGTGTATTTCGGTGTTGTTCTTGATCGAACACACGATCTGATGTTCATTGAGGACTTGACAACCAAACATAGCTTGTTCACTGAAATTAGGTTTGCCTTCACATTTTCACGGAATACGTAATGTTCTGCGTGTGTTTCTAGCGAAATGGTTCTTTTTAAAACATTTTCCGCGGTAGTAGTTAGCGCTTTTATAAAATATCAAAAAAGAATCTTTTATTTCCCAATCGTAGATTTTTAATTCAACTTTCTTACTCCTGTAGGCCTAGTATGAGTTTTCATTACAAAACTCGTTCGTCGAAATCGTGCGCGTTTGACTCAGCGATTGGCCCGCTTCAAGGTCGTAAGAAATCTCAACCAATGAGAGTGCCAAACGCGCTCGATATCGACGATCGAGTTTGGTATTGAAAACTCATACTAGGCCTACTGGTACCTGCAAGGTAACTACGTAACACAATACCAATAGCAATAGAGTCCATTTTGACAGTTCTACAACATTCATTGCGTTATTTATGTTGTTATACCGACACATTTTCGAATGTATGCAGTAATGGATTAGTAATATGCTTCAAAATGATTCCAACTGATAGTAATAGTGTGTTATGCAATAGGGATGTATCCAAGGTATGAAACTCAAAAAATAATTAAGTAGTCCGTCTTTTCGTCGTAAATTACCAAAATCTACTGAGATATAGCGTAGTAAAGTTACGGAGTGGGGGCTAATTACATACAGGTATATTTTGTACCACGGCGTGACGTCATGCGACAATAAACATGCGGCAATATATCTTCCTGAGTATTTGAATGAAAGTAAAAATAAAAAATACGTGTTCAATATTTTTTATGAATCTATCTGATGGACATTAAATTATTTTTTAGGATACAACCCAATTAGGCTGCCGGTTATATGGATAGTAATTTATAGTATTTATAAACTATTTGTTTGCCAAATTTCATTCAAATCTTTTTAATAGTTTTTGCGTGAAGAGGTAACGAACACACACACACAAACTTTCGCCTTTTTAATATTAGTGTGATAACTGTGATAAGCTTGTCTACCTCGTAGTAACTGAATCCGTTCGGTGACGCATCCTCTATGTAACATATACCCCCCTTCCTTTTCTAATCAGGGCTGGTGTAACCTTTTTGATCGGTCACCATATTTTGTCGTCACATGTTTTAATTTTCGGCTAGTAAATGGCTTCAAGCCCGTAAAATGTCTTCCGCCGTGAGTAATATCGTTATCGGTGTTCTGTGACACATCATTTAATCACAACTGTTTTCGAGGGTTTTTAGGGTTCCGTAGCGAAGCCAAATGGCAAAAAACGGAACCCTTATAGTTTCGTCATGTCTGTCTGTATGTCCGTCTGTCCGTCCGTATGTCACAGCCATATTTTTCCAAAACTATAAGAGCGTGAACCGCATTAAGATTATAATGCAAAAACAAAAAAAAATATAATAAATAATGGGGGCTCCCCATACTTAGAACTGAAACTCAAAAATTTTTAAATTATCAAACACATACATGTGGGGTATCTATGGATAGACCTTCAGAAATGATATCGAGGCTTTTAAAATATATTTATTTTCTAAACTGAATAGTTTGCGTGACAGACGTTTCCAAAGTGGAAAAAAGTTGATCCCCCCCTCTGACTTTCTAAAACAAGGAAATGAAAGGTCTAAAAAAAAAAGACATTGATGTACATTACTATAAAAATTACCAACGAAAATTGTTTTGAACGAGATCTAGCAAGTAGTTTTTTGAATACCTCGTAAATCGTAACCGCTTATTACCGCGTAATCTTTCAGACAAATAACTTAAATCCTTTAATTTCATAAATCAATGGTACGGAAGGAACCCTTTGTGCGTGAGTCCGACACGCACTTGGCCGGTTTTCTGTTATTAGGTATAAGAGTTTGCGGCTAAGAAATAACAGCCGTGTGGGTTGATCTTTCAGTTTGCACTTGCTGCGGTTGGTTACCAAGACCAGGGTAAATAAAAGCGGTTCAAATCAACAACCCCTAATTCATTATGACCACTTAACGATCCCTTGTAAACAGTTCATAGTAAGTCCCGCTAAGTTCATTTCGCGCGATTTAGTTCATTGTGTGATACAAAATAAGGCCCTCAATGGTCTTATCAGTTTCTGCCACATGATATAATATTACACCTGTTTTCGGGGGTTATGGAAGATTGTTTTATCTTTTTCCGAGAAAGATTCTACTTTTATTATCATTTATCACCCATATTATACACACTACAATATCTTCATCACACAAATATTACACATACATACAATATCACACCAGACGGGCAGTACTCGTAATTTAATGAATGTTCACAATCTGATCTCACTGTCAATCTGTCAAATATATTCGCTAATATTCACTCGGACCCTAAGATACAAACCAACTGTTAGTTTAGGCTTTGCTGGCAAATAAACCTATTGTAACTTTTTCTTTTTTTTTTTGTTGCCGGGTGGATTCCTTCAAAAGTCACCCGATCTCTGGGGACCGAGGTCGGGGAGTGTGAAATTTTCACCTCACTAAAACCATCCCTGTGATCACCATCCGCACATAGGGGTGGTCCCTGTTCCACTTAAAAGACCAAAAACCACAGACCGGAACCGCCCTGCGCAACGCCTGTAAAGGCACATCTCTGGGAAGACTGTATAGGGGCCTCCCCTAGGCCTCACTGTATTCGGCAGCATGTGACCACTGTGCCACCGTCTTTGGGGACAGTAATTGATGGGTGCACAGAGTTCCCACTCTATGCTCTCGCGACTCCAAAGGTCCACTTACCTTTGTTAGGTAAACGGGAAATCTATTGTAATTGTAACCTAGCTAGCTGTAGGTAATATTTGGAGCTAATCAATATACAGTCGTCTTAATTTGCTGTTAAAATGTGTGCCTACTTTATTACCTGTGAGGAATTTGCGTAACACACTGACACTAGGAATGGCTTTAAATTTTCAATGTTCAACATTAATTGCGTTATTTACATTGTTGAGCAGACAATTTTCTTGAACATATGAAGCTGTGATTATCGAAATGATTCATTGTACTCAGTCACTGTTGGACTGAGTTACGCAGGCATAACAAATATTTTCTATTACTACTTTCCATCTGTTATGTTTTCAAAAGAATGACGTGTTTCATAGTATATTTGGATAATGTTTTTCGCTAGTATTTCTTTAGATTACAATGTAGTTGGCACATCGACGGTCGCCATGACTACCTGTAATTTGTTAACATTGCAAGGGTTTTTCCAACTACCATTTGCAGTTGTTGCACAAATTCATTCGCTGTGTTCAATAATAGCTGATCGCTTTTTGATGAAGTCGTATTCTATGAAGTTTATTGTGATAGCTAATTGGAAGTCCACCCTGTGTAGATTACCGTACTTTGTGTACTCCTGAAGACTGAAGAACGTGATGATTGTGTATAATTCATACACAATCACTATATTTGAACACTTTCTCCATTACCTTTGGTATTTTCTTTGAAGAGATTGAAAATGTATATTATATATTTTGTAAATATTGGTGTAGTCAGGGTTCAGTAATCTTTGACCTCGTAAAATTTACGAAATTAAACTAATCTAAATAAAAACTAATCTCAATAAAACTAAACAAATTGACCCAAAACCAAACACATTTCATAAACTTAACAATAATTATGCTATGTGGCGATTAGGTTATCAACTTATCACATTAATTCAATTAAAATATTAAACATTAAACTTAATTTGTGATTATTCAGTAACAATACCATAAAGTTTGTTTTGAATTTTTGATAACATCACATCGCCTCGCGCGTGTCTTGTGTCATATTAATTTTGTTATCAAGGTTGTTTTTTTTCGTGTATTTTTTTCCGCTAGTTGTTAAAATGGGACCTTATTAGTAAGACCCTGCTGTCTATGTCAGCAGGCTGTATGAAGTATTTCTGACAAATAAAAACAAAATAAAATTAATATCTAAGAGAGTCTCAAAGAGATCTCAGCATATCGTGACGGGGTCACGAAGGTCACGAAGGTCGGTGCCTGCAATGGCTACGTGATGTTCAAAAGTGATAGCGTGGTCCGTGGCGCACAGGCAAGTGAAGGAGTACGGGTGGTTTTAGTCAGTAAAAATCGGACACGCTCTTCCGCTCCGCCCAGAGCGC
This sequence comes from Sesamia inferens, assembly GCA_037179545.1. Lineage (NCBI taxonomy): Eukaryota > Metazoa > Arthropoda > Insecta > Lepidoptera > Noctuidae > Sesamia > Sesamia inferens. The sequence continues at coordinate 1,449,584 of CM073949.1, read as the reverse complement.
GAGAGGTCATTTGATGATTTCTCATCCACAAAAAATCCCCTAATCTCCACTCTGTAGATATAGTTTCGAAATTTTTTCAATCTAGAATCCGTTACGTTATAATAGGCTTTGACTGTCAAAATACTACTTGATAACCAGGATGTATGTGTAAGACTGGTTCATGTGCCTACATGTATTCTTCTCCCTGTGCTCTTTTACCAGTGATATAAAGATATAATTATATTATTTAATCTTAACGTTGTGTTGTTACAGGTGATGCTGGGCGGGGCGGGGTCGCCGGGGGGCGACGATTTGCTTACCGTCACCGTCGTCCGCGATGAACATGGATATGGAATGAAAGTTTCTGGTATGTTTTCAAACTTGTACCCTTTTTTCGTGATAAAGGGATGTATCTAAGAATGGTCTAAGGAAATTGGCAACTGAAAAAAATAACTGCGTAACACATCAACAGTAGGAAAGGCTTTTATTTTGACGGTTCAACATAATTCATTGCGTTATTTACGTTGATGAGCACGCAAATTGTTCGAACATATGAAGCTATGGATTAGCAATAGAATATCCTTCATAATGATTCAGATTTTGATTTATAGTATGTTACATACAGAACAGAACACAATTATGGTGTTTACTATTACATACATACACACATAAGGAAGAATGTGTTGTCATTGTTGAAGGGAAAACAACACAGTAGTGTTAGGTAATAAAACAAATTAACACCATCAGTAAAAATAAAACTGGCCAAGGGATCCCTAACATTTATAAAAAAAACTGTTTTTAGTGTTTGTTGTTATAGCGGCAACAGAAATACATTATCTGTGAACATTTTAACGTTGATAGCTATAACGGTTCATGAGACTGCCTGGTGAAGTGGTGACAGACAGTCAGACAGTGGAATTCCGTTTTTCTCTTTGACTACGGAACCATAAAAATGAAATAAAGTGGTGCTGTGAAAAAGGAAAGGTGCTGATATGTGCAATGTTTCTGACGTATTTGTGACAAACGAAACATTGCAAGTTATAAAAGTGTTCATATTATATGAATTGAACTCACTAATGAGACACAAATACTTTTTGTACTGCCACCGAACTTACTAGCTAAGTTACCCGACCTAGGTTTTATTATTCAATCATCTAACTAATTTTGATAGCCACAGTTTTTTAAAATTGAAAACTAGTGCTTGATCGCAATCCCGCGTGATGGTAAGCAGTTTAGCAATCGTTGATGATAAAGCGCGCTAGTTTATTAAGGGCTTATTCAATAAAAAAAAAGTAAGTGAACAGGAAGGAAGACGGCAGTTGAGCGAGTTGATGCAATGTTAAACCCAACACCACGACCAATGATGCTGCGCCGGAGGGATCTATACAAGAACTATCATAAATTCATAATTATTCCGCAGATAAAATGATCTGGCGATGGCGTTGCAAACATCAGCCCTTAGCTTGTCTAACAGGTAAGGGGAAATCAAATGGATTCGGCAGATGACTTTCCATCCTACACAAGTAGTAAAAGTGTAGTAAAGGACTGGACTCCCTAATTAGACATCACAGGTACTGCCAAGTTGTCCAAATGGAATGCAAATATATTCATTCCATCAAGCTATAGCAGGCGAAGAAAGGCTAATCGACTGTCAATAGTGAAAGCAGTGTGCAGTCGGTGTCTGTGCTCACGCCAAACCCCATAAATGCTGTCAACGCCATTGTTGTTCATTAAACATGATTTGAATGCGTTGTTGTGGTGTTCGTGGGTCCGTTTTTAACAAGGACTGTGAACTTCTATGCACCTAGGTGTCGTTTTTTCCAAATATAATATAATTGTTGTATGTGATCGTGCCATCTAAAAAGCTTGATTTTGTAACTACTGAAAAAAAAATCTTCTTTTATTGTTATATTGTAATGTTAACATGAACAGTTTTACATTTATTTAGTTCGATGGATAAATTAGTGCGTCTCCTGCTGTTGCAAACTATATGAGTTAGGTACCTGGATTCTTGAAATGATGCCATGTCCAAAGTGTTTTGTTACGTGTCACCAAGGGCACGCGTGACTTTGGTTTGCTATCCGTGTTTTACAGTAAAACGTTCTACGGTATCTAGCAAAAGGACGGTAATATTTTGATGACATGGTGTTTATACGAGCTGCCTATTTTCCTTTACTACATCGCCACCCTAACTCTGAAACACTATCAAACACAATTTTAATTACGTTTAACAAATATGGATAATCCATTACTTCATATGGTAGAAGAAATTGTCTGTTCAACAATGTAAATGACGCAATGAATGTTGTTGAACTGTCAAAATGAAAGCTATTCTTATTGTTAGTGGCTATCGTGACTAACCCCTGTTTTGTGCCCGGTTTCCGAGGTTCTCAGAGTTGAGAGTACTCAACAACAAATGAAGCTATAACGTACAAGCTAATGTCTTCCTAAACGAGAAACAGCAATGACAATCGCTCATACCTGCCAGTCCCTCATGTCGTGTCCCGAAAGCTCACCGTGTGAAATTATTATAAATATATGATAGATTTAGACACCTTTAGAATGCTTCCATGTGTTTTGTTCAATGTTTTGACGACGGCACATCGAGCTACTCTACGAATCTGTCAGATTTCTTTATTAGATTATCAACTTTATCTCTAAAGCATCAGGGTTAAGATTGATTGGGAATATTTGACAATTTTGGGTAGCTTGACCTGCTGTCATGCATACCAAACCCCAATTTTATCATGAAATTAATATTGAAAGACAAATTACTGCATATCTTTGAAGTCCTAGTACATCTTTCAGTCTGTCGTCAGGTGCATGACAATATTCCAGCTTACTCAAAATAAATAGCTATGTATTCTGCATCATCGTTAGCGAATATTTGACACAAAATACTCTGAATCGTTGCGTAGACGATTTAAATTGTAAAATCTCTCTTGCGTGATAGAATGGATGACGACTGTTTTTTTTTGTAACGATGACTACATTTTATTTCATTGCCATGCTACTGGATTGTATTGTTATCATAGTTTTGGCCTTTGGGAAGCATAGTAAATACTTTTATCTAGATTTTACGGGGTCGTGTAAAACTAGCCTTTTTGTTTAAATGAATTTGAGCCGAGGTGATCCGGCAGAGAACTAAAGTTGTCGACATAGGTCACATAATAAGAAGCTGAAGTGGCAATGGGTCGGCCATATTGGCCGTAGAACCGATGACCGTTGGAGTACACGTGTTCTAGAGTGGAGACCGCGAATCGTTAAACGTAAGGTGTGTGAAGCCTTCAGGGTAGGGGGAGCGACGACCTTCGCAGGATGGCTGGTAGTAATTGGATGAGAGTTGTCGAGAATCATGTTGAAAGGCATGAAATTGGAGAGCCACTGCTGGACATAGCTAGCAGTGGAGTACTGCAGGCTAATGATGATGATGATAAGCATGATGAGTTTTAGCCTGAAATTGGTTTTTGATTTTTTTTTATCAGAAGAGTTCTACAGCCATTTTCTGATGAAAAAATTATACCAAAGTAATTTTTATATCCCATAACTAGGGTATGAATGAGACCATATCGCAGAAACAACTGGCACATGAATTATTTTTCAATATATATTTTTTTTTGCTTTAATTTTTCACACAAAATATTATAATTCGACATTTACGATTAATGAATGTAACCAACCTTACCTACATGAAATATGACAACGTCGCATTAATTTGGTGGGATGATTGGTTTGCACAAAAATGAATTATTAGTATTTATCACTGCTGTACATTATTAATCAGAGAACGAATACATTTTAAGTAGAAGTCACGTCTTGTCGACGTCACCCCGTCAACGCTGGTTGTCGATGGAATTAGCACTAACTCCAGTTTCGTAAGTTTCGGATATGTGTTACATCTGGATGTATTGTGTTATATGTGTTATTTTGTAGGCTGCCGTACCCAAAAGGTAAAAACGGAGCTCTATTAGTAAGACTTCACTGTCTATCTGTTTATCTGTTACCAGGCTGTATCTCATAAACCGTGATAGACGGTTGTTGGATTTCGTGCGCAAGTTCACTCGCGGTTCTTTGCGTCATGTTTACTTTATTTTTCTCATGCGCTCGTTGCACCCCCCAGGTGACAATCCCGTATACGTACAATCAGTGAAGGAACACGGTGCGGCTTGGCGTGCTGGTCTACGTGCCGGAGACAGGATCCTGCGCGTCGACTCCGTGCCTGTGCATCATCACACGCACCAGCAAGTCGTACATATGATACGAGGTAGGTTTACATTGTTTTTATGTTACCTTTGCCGTTGCTGATCAACTCTACATGGTGTGATCTGGTTTCCTAGACCAACTTTGGCATTGCTTGTTTTCAGAGAGCACACACAAGGAAAAAATAGTCTTCTCGTCGGAAACCATAACGGTTGAGCTATTGGTATCGGTTTTATTGTTCACAAGCTAAACTAATTTTAAGTGCAGTGCATGTTTTTCTTTCTAATTCAATAAGAAAAGGATATTAGATAATATTTTAGTTCATTCTGACATTTTATCTTCTGTCCTTTTCTTAATGAAATAGAAAGAAAAAGATACACTGAACTTAAATTTAATTTACTTTGTGAACAAGGTAATGTGGGCCATTGACTGCTGCGCTGTGTGTCGCGGGTTCGATTCCCGCACGAAACAAATATTTGTATGACCTGCAAGTAGTTGTTCCGGGTCTGGATGTTTGTGTATGTGAGTCTTTATGTTTGCACCCACGATACAGGAGAAATTCCTAGTGTGGGGCAAAATTAAAAAAAATATACATATGAAATCTAAACAGCAACAACTTCGCATGGTTTTAGGGGCGTGGAACAACTCTGCAGCATTTGTAAAATTAGCACACTTTGAAATATTCCTCACCCAGGACTTGTTTTTTGGAGATTTTCGTTCGTAACCATTAAAGTGATTGAGAAACGCAAAAGATCATAGACCAAAGTGCTACCGGATCAGATACTGAGCAATTAATTCAGCCTATCGCAATCCACTGCTGGACATATGCCTCTACCTGACTGCACCGTAACATCCTCTACCCGCTTTCCGCATCCAGTCCACCCCAGCTACATTTTACAAATTTTGAGTTATTAGTTTTTAATTGAAATCGATGAAAGAACACTGATGACGACACACCTGGCGGGTGATGTTTACTGCTATCCTGTTATCTGACCACCAATCGCAGAGGTCATGATATGGTCAATTTCGCACCGCATCTGTACCCATACCAGCAGATCTTTCATGATGCACATTTTATGGCGATTGCTTCATGATTCTGCCTCTGGAATCCCATCAGTCTAAGCTCTTCTACTTATTACAGTATTTATCCCGTTATCTATAGTATCTAGAAATGTTTAGACCACTGACTGTTATAGAGCGCATACACATCGGGTCTAATTGAAATTCACCGTCAGGCACTAGTCAGGCATTTTTCCTGAACTGGCCTTCTTAGGGGCCAACTGAGACTTTTACACGTGTTATTTCTTTGATCTTTATTTTTTATTTAGATATTTATGTGTCTTTTAGTGCTAAATAAATATATTTCCTTTCTTTCCCTTTCCTGCTGTTTAGTGCATAGCATTTGAAGACAAATGATTCCCGAACTGAAACGGTATTAAGATCACATGCCCTAGTACCCTCTAGTTCCATTCAGTTCAATCAGTGATATTGATTTGACGTTGAAAGTGATTCGAATGGCTGCATATTTAACATCAGTTATTCCCTAGTTAGCCATCCTAGAGTTCTGAGAAAGTCTTTGATCGATGTATTGAGATATTATGCCAAGGATAATTGAATCGAAAACGAAACTCTAAAATAGCACTTCCTCATCTTATGTTTTTTTTAATTAGTCTAGATTAATTTGATACTGGTTTTTACCGCTAAGCAGGATAGCAGATTTGTTTTGAACGTTTTAGTGCCGGTTCAAAATACAAGGTTTTTATTTTAAATACAAATAATTCGACAACGATGCAATAAATAAAACTTCCTTTCGTGGAATAAGTAACAACGTCAAATTTTATTAGATTTAAATATGCATTTGGTTTCCATGAAAATTAATAACACATATTTACCAATAAACTATCCTACTATAATACGAATGTTTGTGAGTATGTATGTATTAATGTTGGTTTGGATTGATGTTTGGTACTCTTTTTCAAAACAAACTACTGAACGGATTTAGATGAAATTGGTATATTTATATGATATATTTATTAATTTATTAACACTTTCGCACATGAACTGTGCGGATTTAATGTCTTAGGTATTCTCTACCATATAACCACGGGTGGTGAAGAGATTAGATGGCAGGTGCTTACATACAATTTATAACCAGGAATAACACCGAGGAAACAAATTAGCTAGCGGTACTCCGCAGACGTGATAAGTATCAGCCGATAGATTTTGTAAAAAACCACGTGAAAAGTTAGGTAAAGCGAGCTCAGAGTGAGTTGGCTTAGATATGTTACCATACATAAATTACACCAAAAATATTACAATACTCTTTCCAACTGTCGAACTTCAAAATATTTTTCTTTCAGCCACATCATTTCAACAGCCTCGAAAAGATTACTCGAAGCGAATCATCGCGTGAATTTTAATGGTGTTTTTACGTGGCTATTAAACTGTTAATTTTACTGAGCATGTCTCGAATGCCTGCGTTCTATATCACCAAGGGAACGCCATTCCTATAATATGTAGTTAAGGTTCCAGAGACGAGTATAGTAACTCCTTGTGCCACCTTCCACCACCCACCCTATTTCAAGATAAACAATTTTAAATTTTTTACGTTGATTTCAGAGTAACTACACAATTGAAAAAATCATAAAAATGTTTGAAGTTGTAGCATAAACTGAACTTTATTGTGTAATAATTAAAGTTATTATTTCATAAGCTCGTATTTGTTTACATTTTTGTCAATATGCCGTAATGTTACGAATAAATGTTAATTTTCTATCTTAATTTGTACCTACTGGATAATTCGGGTGGTTTTACTTCCTCTCATGTCATAATCAATCAACTCAAACTACCGCAGTCCATTGCTAAAGAAAGAAACAAAATACATTTATTTAGCACTGATTAAAAGACACAAAATACATCGGACAAAGAAAAAAAAAAAAGACTGAAAAGAAAAATGTAGAAAACAAGCAGAAATGTGTTTTGCCTCCCGGCTGCGCCAAAAAGGCCCAGTTCAGCAAAAAACACAGACAACTAGTACTGGTGGTTTTTAACTGAACCTGATGTGTGGGGTGACGGATGTAAAACAGTTTTATACAGCAACGTGACGTGACAAAAAAACAGACACAGGTCTCTCATCTGCTGCCCCTCAACACAACACCCTGATCTCCGCCTTCAGCATGCAGTTTGTTCTAGCAACCGGTAGCCCATCTAATTATGCGTCCCAAGCTTGCCGCTGTCACCAGGTTCCGTCGCTTAATACAGGTCCTGATTTCGTAGACATTAATAAATTGTGAATATGTTTGTGATTTCTTGACGAAAGTTTTGAGTATAAAATATAGATGGCTATAAGAGTAAGGGGAAGGCCTAAGAACCGGTTGATGGACCGAAATCACGACTAATAGAGAAGTATGGAAAAAATACATGTTGCGCGGACAGCAAACAAATTGGGATAATGAGTCGAGGCTGTCCCACAGTGCGCACGCGCCTAGTACCATAATCTGCCGTAAACTGTGTTGTGCGCTCAGTAACTACACTGTAACAATTTCAATTAAAATCGATTCGGTTGCTTATTCTGAACAAGTTATATTCAGGTTTCGTATTGAAAAAAAACTTTTAACTCATATTTCTGTATTTTCCAGCAAATCCAACGACGGTGTTGACAGTGCAGCAGAACTCTTCGAGACATAAAACGCCCATCACGGCTCCAGTTCCAGTTAATGTGAGTTTATACGCTTTTTATTATCTTGATTCATAGCTTAAAACGAGGGAAAGAACTAGATCAGGAAAAGTGTGAAACTCTTTTCGGGGACTTTATCTGATAAAGTTTATAGGATCATTATTTAACACTATATGATTTTTTTTTTTAAATTTATCTAATTAATAATATCATTGCTATTTACTATGGTGAAATAATTATCAATTCCTTCAAATGGCTAGCTGAACAATTGTGGATGGCTAGATGAACTAACAAATTATCAAAAAACTATTTTTAACAATCAGTTAAATTTCACTACGGATAAAATATCGCTAGGAAACTGTTGACCATGCTGCTTCTATCAGCAGCCGTCGAGACGTATCCGTACTCTGTGATGAATACTTATGGAAACTGGCAGATTATTCAAATAGTTTCTCTGTCCAAACATTACTAATAAAAAAAATAAAAAAACAGCGGAAATGATCAACATACTGATTAATTATAAAATAAACACTAAAATAACTAAATGCATTACAGAGGTAACCTTGGAGCGTGTTATCAGTTCGAGAAATGCAATAGTCACAGTAGGTATTGTAAAATTATACGGCGTGAGCGCACGCGCAAGGTCACCGTACTAGAGTTGTGAAACGTATTGCTACTGGTCAGCTGATCAAAGTGTTTGCTTAGAAAATATTTAAAATTTAGTTTATTACTGAAATCAGCGTACTGCGGCCGCGAATTTAATTACGATTTGTAGGTCTTTGGATCAAACCAAGACGCTTGCTTTACTTTGTGTCAATTATTATTTCACCACTCACTGCTCTGAAAACTGTTATGTTTGTCTCTTGTAAAACTGTCTGTTATGTTTATTGTTAAGTTACTTTCAATTATTCCCTTACAAAACAAAACAAAAAAAAAAAAACCGAAGGATAGAGAGTGATTAAACTGGCATATCCTAGAACTAAAACATTCGAAGACCAACCGCTCAGTGCTCACGTGGTAAATCCCTGTCCACTCTTTCTTTCACACTGAGAGGTGGCCTTTTATTTTGGTACCAGTCCAACCCACCATAAGTTCTGTAAATCTGATAATTTATGCGAACTTAAAGCTTTCCATAGTCCTCTGCATAGTGCTTAGCTTAGCCAGTACGTCTTTAGACAGGAGTTAAAAAGAATCAGACAATCTGCCCAACCTTTACCAACATTTTGGGCTCGGCTTCATGTCTGACTAGATGCAGCTGAATACCTGTATCTGAGTGATTGCCTGATTTCCACAACCCGTAACGTTTATCTAAGTTCGACGAATGGCAGCCGAGAACAAAGGTTAAACGTGGTTTCTAATACAAGGAGAGGTCATGGTATGAAAGATTAATTAGCTTAACTTCGTCAGTCGATCCATTCGGCTGCTATTACGTGGGCTATAAAATACCTCAATATCATCATTTGAGCGTATAATCCCGGTTGCATCCGCGGTTTTCGCGCTGGAACCCGGGATCCACTTTCCTACATATTCGCCTCCATTTCGAACTATCTCTGGCATCCCATGGTGTGAGATTGTTGGCACGTATGTCATCTCTTACAACGTCAAGCCAGCAATTCTTTGGTCTACCTCGCTTGTTACGACGGAGGCGCCATGGCAAGACATTTGTTACACACGTAAGATGCACCGGCATGGCCTACTAAATAACAATTTAAATCATTAAATGTTTACTGGTTACTAATGTCATGGTAATTTTATTTGTAAATTTTATTGAAAATTGCCTATAAAAAGCTGAAATTTCATGCACCTGTAACGTAATCGTAATGCCGATGGGGTTTATGAAATCCTTTGCCAGTGAGTATTCATTTCTACGTATTCATACGAATCTGCGAATAAGATCAACCACAAAACAGTTCAGGAATCCTTCAGCATAGAGCCACACTTGTGCAAACAGGTGACGTTGAGGTCGCGTGCTCGGCTCGTTTGTTCTCTACACATACATTTATCTTGGCTAACTTTAAAATTCAACGAACACTACCCTATAGAATGGTGCTTCTTTGGCCCACAATCATCAGCAGGGTAATTGCGGTAATTTTTGACAGCTTAACAACATTGCTGCAGTATTTACGTTGTTGAACCGACACATTTTTCGAACACATGGAGTAATGGATTGGCAATATGCTTCAAAACGATTCCGATTGATACTAATATTATGTTATGCAATTAGGGTGCTGCACCCTAAATACGTAACAAACTAAATTGTAATCTAAATTATTTTGAAAGATATTGATATAATACACAATTTATTGCTACATTTATTCGAAAAAATTGTCTGTTCAACAAACAGCTTTCTTCAATAACATTCATTGCGTTATTTAAACGCAATGAATGTTATTGAAAAAAGCTGTTCCGTCTGTTAGTGTGTTACGCTGTTACTCCGTTGGGAGTTCCACAAAATTTGTAACTACTGTTTAGTAAATTATTGTCTTTGTAATTAATTATGAAAGATGCTCTCACAGCCTATGAAATGAGCAATATAGCTAATCACATCAGACACACTATGTCGCCGACATGATAACACTAATAATAATTTTGAACTGGAGGTTTCGAAAATAAAAAGTAATAAAATAAAAATACTGACTTGAAATAATAGAACGCTGTTTTGCATGAGTCTCCGTCGCATCATCTCCCCAGCGTACCCGGTGGAAAAGATGGGCCACAATGTTGTGTTACTTTGAATTCACACTAATTATCGATACATTTTATTATTTCCAGTCGGAGAAGCAGCGTCAGTTGGAAGTGTCAAAAGTGTACACTGTGCGGTTGATGCTCGAACAAGAACAGAAGTTCATCAGGGATCTGCGCAGTAAGGAATTTCGTTTTTATTCTTTCTAATTCCATATTGTTTTTTTTAACATTATACAATATTATTTTTTGTTTATGCGAAACCTGAATATAGTTTGTTCAGAGTAAGCAACTGAATAGATTCCAATAATTTTTACACCATGTTATATTTTTTCCCAAATACATTTAGAAATTGTTGCAGAGTGGTTACCGAGGGATTCCGAATATAGATAGATCATAGTACTTGCGCGCGTGCCAAAACGGAGCTTTGACCATATTTTTGTTGGGACAACCAAGTAGAATAGCAAGCTCATAACTTTGTGGTTTCTCATGATATTGTTTTGAAATTTTGTACATAGATTCTTTACTTAAAAATACTGGACACGTGGTTCGGGTTTCGCATAAATAAAAAATAATGTTGTATATTAGTGCTTGACTGACTCCTAATGATAAGCTGTGATGCATGCCTGCTGGTACCGATTCAAATTAAATGAAAACTGATCACTTAGTGATACTACTTCAAATGTAAGCACCGTTCCCTGACCAAGATATATGATTTAAGAAGAGTGATAGCACTATTGAAAGTGTTTGGTGTTGTTTAGGAATTAATATTTATGGCAGTTGTGCCGCAATTTTACGTTAGATATAATGGTACCGATGATCTACGTTCGTATTGACAGATCACAGGTGGCTTGGACACCGCCTACACTCCATTCAGAAAAAGATTAGACACTTAACCAAACCTTTTTTACAGTCCCTGCAACCCATTTTAACCTCTATTGCGTTGGTAGTATGACAAATGGTAGCTGCAGTAAATAGTTGATATTGCAACTTTTTTCTTGTTAGCCTTATACCAACGGTATAGAAGATCGAAACGGCTTGACCGATGTTAATTTTTTTAGAGTTCCGGACCTATGTAAAAGGTAAAACGGAACCCTATTAATGAGACTTCGCTGTCTGTCTGTTTGTCCGGCCCTCTGTATCTCATGCTGTATCTTATGAACCAGCTAGACAGTTGAAATTTTCAGAGATTATCGACGCTGGAAAGCGATTTTGTCGTATCTGGAAAAGAGGCAATTTTGTTTTATGGCATAATTGAATTCAGAAAAAGTTTAGAAAAAGTCAACGTCGTATCATAAAAAAAGAATCATCGTAGGAATACGTTGATCAGAACATCCGACGCAGTATTTTTTCTGAATTTAATTCTGAAATCGCTTTCCAGCGTCGTTATGTATTTCTGTTATGTTGAGATTATGTATTATGTTTTCAGTTTTTAATGATAATGGTACTCGCACTTGGTCGGTTTTTTTGTGTATATTCGGTAGTTTGCCGGGTCAGCAAAATATATCTTATAATATTTTCCATTTTATTGTACCAATTACAGATGAACTTCTAAAAGTACCAGACGTAAGGAAACAAAGCCAACTCGAATCCGCAGAACAGCGCTGCTCAAAGCTGCAACATGAGATCGACACCATCATGGCAGGCCAGGTAACTTTACCACCCTACAATAAAGTCCATTTTGCAATGACACTATTACAGTACCAACACAGCATTTGCAATTATGTTGCAGACAATTTTTTTACTTAAATTTTATTTCACTGTATTTTTTTGTACTTTTTTATCTCTAAGTTTAAGTTAGTTATTATTGCGGCCAGGGTTATGTGTAACAGTTTTCTTTTTCGAGTTATTTTTTAAATCTTTTTTTATCATTGTTCATCTCAAACAAAGCGGTTGTCATTTAATATGTAGGCGATCTTGGTTGACTGGTAGAAAATTAAGCCTAAGGCATTAAGTCCGCTTTTTACCTGTTTTTGTGTGTGAAAAGCTTAAATAAATAAATAATTCGTTGAAATCTTTATCAAGTGATATACTAGCAGTGGATTATGCTTGTTAAATGTTATCTTTTATGTGGTTATGATAAAAAACGAGTAACTAATTCGGGGATTTCCCTTAAATTCTTTAAATAAGTTATCAGTTCGCCAAACTTATCATGATAGAAGGTCAAGTGCGAGTTGGACTAGCGCTGGAAGGGTTTCATACCATTAATTTATACAACAAAAAAAAAAAAGTTTTAATTAAGTATTTGTTGTTATAGCGAAATTAGGCATTTTCAAAATATAATAAAAGTCATAGGGACTCATTACAGATTCACGGCGGCACACTAAAGGGCCGATAAATTGGGACACTCATTATTATTCAAGTAACAAAGGACAAGGTTTCTCTGCTTATAATGCGATAAAATGATGGGTGTCTATTGTGAATTGATAATAGTAGAGAGTCGTGATGTAGGTGGGCGATTATGACCCTTTAATTGTCACAACGATTGTTCTATTTGGGAAAGGTGTGTTAAAGATTTCGTGTCTTTGTTTTTATAATAACACTAGCTGCGCCCGGTCTCGCCCGCATAAGACGTACCCTACACGTATATCCTAGTTATAAACACATGTGCCAAATTTTATCGGAATCCAAAAACATAGCCGGAAAAGGCTACGATTGTTGATAGGTTTCAAAATACCTATATAGAGGGAAAGAAGAACTGTTATCTTAGGCACAAGTAGGTCCGCAGGAGACGCCCTGGTCGGGAGACGACTTCGAACTCCCGCCCACCGACGGCGCGGGTCTGCGGGTCGCGGACCAGGCCCGAGTCGACGGCGCAACGTGTTTCACGCACGCCTTAAAGAGATGTCAGCACTAAGTGACGGGGTCCACGAGACAGATGCCTCTTGGGTCAGGGTTACTGAGTTGGTTAAAAAAAGAAACCGTGTTCCTGGCCTACAGGCAAGTGAAGGAACACGGGTGGGTTTTAGTCAGTAAAAGTCTGACACGCCCTTCCGCTCCGCCCAGAGCGGGAGAGGTCATTTGATGATTTCCTATCCACACCAAAAAAAAGGCACAAGTAGGGATTTCAGTATACAATAGTTATTTATACTAGTGGCCGCCAGCGACTTCGTTCTCGTGGAATTATTTATGCTCCGCTCCTATTGGTCGCAGCGTGATGTTTTATGGCCTTCCTGGATTAAAGGGCTATCCAAAGCAAAAAGAATCATTTTCAAATCGGGCCATTAGTTCCTGAGATTAGCGCGTTCACACAAACTAACAAACAAACAAACTCTTCAGCTTTATGTATTAGTATAGATTATTTGTTCGTTACACATTACCTCGCCGCAATAGTAACTTAAATAGAGGCGAAAGTGAAGACAGTCAATGTATTTTGTATTTTAATTAAACATCATCACGTCCCACGTAACATGAAAATTGGTACAGTTTTTAATAACTGAGGCGATTTAACTTTACTTGTAGTAGTTTCAGTTTTCTACAGCTCATTGCTGGGCATTAGTTGGGCCCTATGATATTAATTTATTATCTTGAATGTTTCTTTAGTAAAACTTTGGTAAAGGCTTTTTCAATATTTCTGCCTTAGTGATTTTTAGTTTTATTCAGTCAAAGAACACAGATATTTTTCAACTTTTACTTCAAGGGACAACACCTAGCGGTTGTTAACCCCAACAAAAACCGATCAAATATTTTTAGTTTTAATTGTAATGTATTTAGTAATCGACTTCAATCACGTTTCCAGAGTAGCGCTGGCTAATTTTGACCCTAATTATGAATCAATAAATTAAAAATGAATACATAAAATAAAAGAAATAAATAAAAAATCCAGCGACAATTTGCCTTTGCGGCTTTTGCATTGCCTTTGGCTAATGGATCGCCAATAAAGTTCTCTGAATCTGAAGAGTTCAATATTCCTAGTACAAGTAAAGTTAACACACGTATCAATTCTGCCTAAGTCATAAAGTGTAAACTAACAAGGCTAACGGGACGAGTCGGGTAGTAACATGTTTTGTACCGTGTCTGCTTCTGTGCATGCCTGTTCATAACTGTGACGTCACTGTGAGTCCCATTTTTTTTTATATATTTGTGTATGTTTGTCACTATTTTATTGCTATCGTTTTTATTATTAAATTACGATTTGGGAGCAATGCATTTGAGCAATGGATTTTGCGCTCAGATTTTTTTATTGGATTGCTGCCTTCAAGGTAACTCGATTGGCTAATTGGTATTGTGTAATATTCAGTTAGCTTTGAAGGTCCGTGGCATACTTACCCTGTTCACCATTTTTTTTTTTTGGTGTCTTTGCATGTAACCTATAATACAATATGTAAAGAAATCCCCGTCCGACCCATAAGGATACTAAAGGTTAGGTAAGCACATGACCAAATAAAATATGAAACAATCAATACTAATGAACTTTGAAATAATCTTTGTTTTCCACGAATTCAAACTTCCCCAAAATTTGGCCTGCCCCCTCCTCCCGCGCATGTATTGCCTACCGCACGTGTATTAAGTTACTTCTTTTTGCGAAATAATATTGTTACGAATGCACCTTATGTCGAGGGCATAAGGTTCAATATCGCGTGACATGCAGTGCGTAACTTTTAAGCTCTGTAACTCGAGATCTAGACATTATCTAGGGGTAATATAAAAACGCATTCCTAGACTTAAGGTGGCCTATCGAATGGTACAGGTTTCATCAATTTTGTCAACTAAGTGACGACATCGAAATTTCTAGAAGCCCGTTTCCGGGAATTACCGTAGGTACTTACCGAATGTACTCGAAGTTATGCGCTATTATTATTACGTCTAGACGACTCTGGAATGTTCGATCAGCTGGACTATATATAGCGCCGTGACGCCGGCGCCGAGTCAGTCTACACTTGACTACCGATACGAAAACAGCGACACTTAAGAAGCGATCTTTGAGAATACCTACTGCGACAACTGTAACGAGAACTGTGAGTACTACGTGAAGTAACATTTGTAGTGTTATTGTGTGTTTACGACACGGACTTCGTGGACGTAAGGGAAGACTTCGATGCAACATCAGCAACATTCTACTTGTCATTGCCTACAATCGACTGTACCTTCGTTGCCAATAAATTTCGAAACCCTTAACCGGCGTTTTAGTACCCCTAGCCCGTAACAATTGGTGTCAGAAGCGGAATGCCGGTCACGCCAAGGGAAGACGAAAGAGTTCGCACGCGACGACAAGCAGCGATGGATTTGGCGCGTCAAGAGGAAAAATCGCTCAGTGCCCCTGCACCCATAGAAGATGCGGCCGTCGTAACACCGACGAATGTGAGTGCGGCTAGTACCACCACTATTCCCGGAACCAGCGGATGCGATTTATCGGCATTACTGGCTCACTTGACGGCGCAAATAAGGCTGAGTATAGCAGAATCCCAGGCAGAAACCCAGGCACAGATAAAACAATCCCAGGCAGAAACCCAGGCGCAAATAAAAAGCATAGTAGCAGAATCCCAGGCAGAAACCCAGGTACAAATAAAACAAACCCAGGCACAAATAAAGGAATCCCAGCAGCTGGTATTAGAATTAAACGAAAAATGGGAAAACACCAAAGAAGAGGTCAACGAACTTAGAGTAAAAACAGCACAACAAGATGCACGTATGGACCAGCAAGATACGCGCATAGACCAGCAAGACGCTCGAATAGACAAACATGATGTGCGTTTTGATAAACTAGACAGTACCATCATGGAGTGTGAGAAAGAAATACAGTTTCTCCATAAAGCTGTGCAGAAAGGAGGTATTAAAGGTGTGGTACCTGTACCCAATGCTTTGCCGACGTTCCAAGTACCTCATTTTGACGGAACAACGTCATGGGTGGCCTTCCGTCTACAGTTTGAAAAGGTTGCAAAAGGCAATAATTGGGACGATGATCAAGCTCTAACTGCCCTTATGCTTGCTTTGCGTGGTGATGCCGTACGAATTCTCGAGAACATTTCCGGCGATTGCAATACCCTAGCCTGTCTGTTAGAAGCGTTGGAGACTAGATATGGAGAGAAACACCTCGAACATGTCTACAGGGCCCAACTCCGCGACCGCACACAGAAGAGCAGTGAGGGTCTGCAACAGTGGGCAACGGAAATAGAACGTATGGTCCGGAAGGCGTATGCATCAACACCGGGATTGATTGACGCTACTACTCTGCGATACTTCACTGATGGGATTCGAGATGCAGAAGTCAGGGCTGCAGTACGCCTGGGTCACCATCAGACCCTGAAGGCAGCCTTGATGCACGCTCTGGAGGTGGAAGCAGTACGCCAAGATGGTCAACAACACGACCGTATTCGTGAAGTAACCGCACAAATAAAAGCCCGACGAGGACCAACTTGTTATGAGTGCGGCGAAAAGGGGCACATTCGAATTGATTGTCCCAGGAAGGCTAAGGGAAGAAGTACTTCTTGGGTACGTAGAGACGCGGAGGTGTTGCTGTGGCGCAAGCGCGACGCCAAGGTCGAGCCCAAGCGCCCGAGCGAGCGCGTCGATTGGCGCGAGCGGAGCGATCGGAATGGGCGCCGCGAGCGTCCCGCTGAACGAGAGCGGGAACGCGTCAAGGACCGGGAACGCGAACGTTTCGGCAAGCGAGAACAAGAGCGAGAGCGGTCGTGCGGAAGGTCGTGGAGTGAGCCAGACGCAAGGCGGGACAAGGAAGTCGAGGACGAGCTACGGAAGAAGAAGCGTCTCGAGAAAAAGGCAAGACAAAAGGTCCGCCGCCGCCAGATTACTTCAGGTAGTACGGGCCGAGGTGAAGAACGCAAACAGGAAAATACAGAGAACGTAAGGATTATCCAGGTGAACGCTTTGGATGAAGACTGGGATAATCGATCATTGGAAGAGGCACAAAAGGAAGATAGTGACTTGAAGACAGTAATCGAATGGAAGAAACGTGGGCAGAGGCCCGCTTGGAGTGAAATATCAGCGCTTAGCCCAACAGCAAAAAGTTACTGGGCTCAATGGGACAGCCTGATAATTGATAATGGAGTTCTGAAGAGAAAATGGGAATCACCTAGTGGACAGGAGGTCGCCTTACAGATAGTTGTCCCCTGAGATAAAGTCGCATCAGTGCTAAAGCAGGTGCACGACGGAGTATCCGGAGGACATCTAGGAGTGAAGAAAACCTTGGAGAAGGTGAGAAAAAGATTCTATTGGGTGCATTGCCGCGAAGACGTAGAGGACTGGTGTAGGAAATGTGTAGCCTGCTCCTCAGTAAAGGGACCGCAAACGAGAGCCAGAGGTCGGCTGAAAGTGTACAATGTTGGTGCACCATGGGAAAGAGTTGCTGTCGATATAGCTGGGCCATTCCCTATCACTGAAGAAGGGAATAGGTATATCATCGTCATGCAAGACTATTTCAGCAAATGGCCAGAAGCTTTTGCAGTACCCAACCAAGAAGCTCATACCGTTGCCAAAAAGCTAGTTCACGAGGTGTTCTGTCGATTTGGCGTCCCCTTGGAGTTGCACTCTGACCAGGGTAGAAACTTCGAGTCTTCACTGTTCCGAGAGGTTTGCCAACTACTTGGGATACATAAGACTCGTACAACACCATATCACCCTCAGTCAGATGGAATGGTCGAAAGATTCAACCAGACGCTAGAGAATCATTTGGCCAAAGTAGTGGAAGAACACCAGAGGGATTGGGACCAATATATTCCACTCTTCTTAATGTCATACCGCTCTGCAACACATGACAGCACAAATTGTACACCGGCGAAAGTCAACTTCGGCCGAGAGATTAGACTACCCATAGATGCACTTACCGGAACACCCCCCGATACCCCTATCCTAGCTGTCGACTATGTGGCCGACCTGCGGCGTAAACTCGATAGAATACATGAGCTAGTGAGAGAGAGCGGTCTGAAAACCAGCGAGAAAATGAAGATCCGATACGACCGCAAGGCTAACGTGCCCGGCTTTGAAGAAGGAACTTTGGTATGGTTACATAATCCCATTAGGAGAAAAGGAAAGAGTCCGAAATTTCAAGCCAAATGGGAGGGTCCGTACACGATAATGACCAGGATAAACGATGTCACCTACCGGATAAGGAAAGGACCTAGAGGGAAGCTGAAGATCGTACACGTAGACCGCCTAGCTCGCTATTATGGATCAAATCATGCTCGGGACGAGCACGACTAAGAAGGGGGCAATGTTACGAATGCACCTTATGTCGAGGGCATAAGGTTCAATATCGCGTGACATGCAGTGCGTAACTTTTAAGCTCTGTAACTCGAGATCTAGACATTATCTAGGGGTAATATAAAAACGCATTCCTAGACTTAAGGTGGCCTATCGAATGGTACAGGTTTCATCAATTTTGTCAACTAAGTGACGACATCGAAATTTCTAGAAGCCCGTTTCCGGGAATTACCGTAGGTACTTACCGAATGTACTCGAAGTTATGCGCTATTATTATTACGTCTAGACGACTCTGGAATGTTCGATCAGCTGGACTATATATAGCGCCGTGACGCCGGCGCCGAGTCAGTCTACACTTGACTACCGATACGAAAACAGCGACACTTAAGAAGCGATCTTTGAGAATACCTACTGCGACAACTGTAACGAGAACTGTGAGTACTACGTGAAGTAACATTTGTAGTGTTATTGTGTGTTTACGACACGGACTTCGTGGACGTAAGGGAAGACTTCGATGCAACATCAGCAACATTCTACTTGTCATTGCCTACAATCGACTGTACCTTCGTTGCCAATAAATTTCGAAACCCTTAACCGGCGTTTTAGTACCCCTAGCCCGTAACAATATTTATTTTTATAGGGGGATTTTTTTTAAGTTTAGCCTGGCTTTGTAGCCATTAGAAGAATCAGTTATCGATACATAACAATACCTTCACGGATCGGACAGGGTTTTCTTTACACATTGTATAAACCAACAGTTGACATCATCAATGCATAAAAAAAATAAGACCAAATCCCGTAGTGTCATGTTTCCAATATATTAATGTTATAGTTGATCATGTGGTATCCATATTTTTTGACCCTACGTGTAGGTAGTTTATAGAATTGCAGAGTGGCTACGATATTAAAAAAAAAAATATGGACAGGTAAGTGTGCCAGGCGACTCCATAATTAAACGAACTCCTATCCCCTTAATTAAACGTGAACAATTGAATAATGTTACGAAAAAGAATTAAACATAAATTGGAAGAAGAAATTCTGCACCCATCATAAAGTTATCAGATAAGAATGGCGATTTTAATAAAACAAAGTCCTTTCTACTTCTTGAACTACCACAACTCCGCGAAAAACTTACCTATCTAAGACAAAGAAAAGATATAAACCAACAAACTTCGAAATATCTTCATTCTTCTAGGAGTTGCAATAAAATAGAGGTATGCATAGAACCAGACATAGACAAAACGCTAAACAAACGTAACTTTCGTCTCACTCAATGGGAATGGTTGTAACTATACATTGCATATCTATATTGTAAACTGGCAACACCATAGCGCTTGGTTGTGTTGAGATTATTGTTAGCAAGTATTACTTATTCGACACTTTTTAACACCTCTAAAATAGAGTTTAAAAGGTTTTCGAATGAATCTGAAAATACCTGCAGCAGAATTACATGGGCCGCTTCTTCTCATTATCCGAAACTTTTTAAAACGTCTTGAAACTTTCATACCATTATCGATAAAACAACAAAATTGACGATTAGAGCACTACATTTTGTCGATAAGTTTCTTAAGTGGGATCCAGTAAACAATGTGACTTGTTCTTTTCTCACATTTTTTTTCCGCCATCATGTGGGGGTTGTATTATGAAGTATTAATGCCAATATGATTCCAGTTCTTAATAGGGATGGTGCTATCGGTCGTGTATAGCTGCATCTCGCTCTCACACTAGAATCATTATGGCGAAAATATGACACCTGGCCGGTTTAGAGTCTATATTGTGGCTCTATAGCCACATATATCATCTTCTATAGCATCTTATGTGCAAGTCTATACTTGCACATAAGATGCATTTGCCTTTGTCTCATTTTAAGGCCGTAAAGTACACTCAACCATTTTTCTTGACCCAGTTTTCATAGTAACAAGTGTCTCTAGATCAGTTTCACTGTACTAGTAATATGTTAGGTTGTAAATTAGAGCCTTCACTCAACTACAAGTACAATATCGCACAAAATCTCAGCACACCACGCACTGTGACATAAATCACGCTTCTTAACACTCGTGTAGCCACTGGACGCCGCGCCCACAACACCGCGACAGCCGAGGAGCAACCTCGCTCCCAACACCGGCTTCCTCAGCGGTCTACCGCGATCTCTGTCCAACCTCACGGGCCAGAGCCTGCGAAACCTACGTCAAGCAAGAACGAACAAGATACAGCAAGAAAATACCCCACCATTAGTCCGTCAGAACTCCGACGAGTCCAACAATAAAAGGAGACATGTACATAATAATACAGTCCCAATGGTGCCAACGACTTGCTTAGACAACGTCACACCACCGCCTCTACCGCCAAGATCTATTGAAAGACCGAAACGGAATCCCCTTAGTCCAAACCTGAGTCCTCCACCGATAAATCCGCTCGCTAAACCGAAGCCAAGTAATAGCACGGCATCTCCCTCACATACGCAGTACTATAAGGGACGGTATTACCCGGATAAGTTCATGATGCATCAGTCGATGCCGGCGTATGACTCGAAGCAGTTGAGGAAATCGTCGCACTCGTTAGACGGGGAGTTGGAGGGGCCGCAGCCGAACTCGATAGCTATGCAAATGAGTTACCCGCTGGTTAATGCGCCGCCGCCGCCTTTGCAGGTAAACGTGTGAGGGAGTTTTTAGAACAAACAACATTTTTTTTTCGGTATTGCTGTAGTGAAATTAAAGAATAATACCAAAAATAAACTGGGTAGAACTATCTATCAGATCAATTTACCTGTACTTATGTATTAGGATATTGTGGAGATTATACAGAAAAAAAAGTTTTTTTTTGTCCAAAGGTGCCTGCCATTTTTTGCCACTGGCAACACCACAATATTGAATGTGGTAGTCTGTTTCCTGTATTATTAACGGGGCTCCTTTCTTAAAGAAAGTAAAACATGTTAAAGTGTTGTTCTAAAAACTCGTTTCGTCAATGTTGTATATCCAGGTGAATGTGTTTTTATTATGAAATATATCTATGTCGTCGGGCTGATTGTTAACTATGCATATATCTTTTAAATATCTTATTTTATAGCTACAGCTTCAACTTTATTTCCTTACTGCTTGAATATATTTTATTGTACCAAATTGCAAGATTTTTCTTTGAATCTTATTATTTAAGCAAGTGAAAAAATACAATTATAAATTCACTGTTGGGTGTACATTGCAAATCGTTAAAAAGGAAAAGTCAGTTGTAAATATTTAATTTAAAAATCTACAATTATATATATATATGTGTGAAAAAATTATTTAAAGTATTGTTATAACATTTTCAGATTGTGACTAATATCGTTTTTCGCCTTATTAATAAAAGATCAATCAATAATTAAATATTACTAAATGCTTTCTATATTTCGGTCTGGCAACACTGCCTTTCATTTTCATACAAGATAATGTTTTAACGCTTATTTTAACTTACGTCTCGTGTGTACTACTGATAATAATAATTAAGTATTCGTTTAATACTTCTTGTATTTTATTAGTAAGGCTAGAAAATGTATGATAATAACCCCTTTTGGAATTGAAACACAAAGTCCAGAATTAATTCCATAGTCCACTATAAGAACAGGTTTGCTAATTACAATATTATAGATGCACTAAAGACCTAATACCAGATGATTTAGAAGCATTAGTAGAATAATTTAACATTAATTTAGATAGTTAACCTAAATCGGTTTAGGTAGTTCACTTAAGGCAAATAAAAAGAAACTAGGTGATTTAGTTAATCGACTCAACATAATACCAGGAGTAAATTCAGGTGTCACTGTACTTCAAAAGTTGTAGTAATTTGTTAATAATGGTTTTTTATTTTGCCTTTAGTTAACTACCTGAATCGTTACACTATAGAGATGTATTTTGCTGCCTACATTTGTCAGCACACACATCATCATGCACTTTTAAGTTAAATAAAGCTCTAGAAAAAAAATATGTTTATTACCTTTTTTATCAGAATACGGCATTGCTGGTATTATTTCTTTTAAAAAAATATTACAACATTTTTCCATCTGACCATCGAATTTTAAAATGACAATGTTTGAGGCATTCTTAATAGTCTTCCTGTCTTTTCATTATACCACAAAGTGACAGAGACAACAGTTTTGGTTCCGGCCCATATTTCTGTCAAAAAAGAAAATAAAAGTAAAGTCATCGTAAAAAGTGTTTCACATCCAAAAGCCTGCACTCCATCTATCACCCTTTAATCTACATGTATAATAACTAGGAGTGTATGTGTGTACAGACGGACAACCGAACCGGTGTGCCTGTCCTGCATATGAGGAGTCGGTCGTCTCCTGAACAGCTGGACCATGACTTGAATAGATGTGAGTATTGTAAACTTTAGACGGAAATCATGTAATATGAGAGACAATAACAGAAGTCTCTTCAAAATAAAGTCGCAATCTTATCTGTGGCAATCAATGTCAAAATTTAGTAGTGGGACACAAAGTGGGTAGTCATGACTTATTTGAAACGGCTACGAATTAGGTGTTTTAACTCTTCTGTTCACTTATTTGCGTTACTGTATTTTTTTTCAAAACCACTGCTCTCAAAATAGGTCCCCTCACTATTTTCCCTTTACTGTGGCTTATTTTAGCCGTAATTAGAATTTTAGACCTTAGGTGATTATAGAAGTTAGTTGAAAATACCGTAATTCAATCAGTTGTTAAGTATGTACGGTGGGAACGTTTACCAATGATTTAGTCTAAGATACATTATTTTGTTTAAAGTAGTATCGACTCGATATCGTGCAATATCGATATCGTCACTTTATCCTATCGTCATTACATTTTACGTCTTTATATACCCTTTTTGCCAAGCGTGGTGATTACGCTCAAACCTTCTCTGTATGAGAGGAGACCTGTGCCCAGCTGTGGGACGATAAAAAGGTTGATGATGATATACCCTTTCCATAATACAATCTCTCCAACACCCGAATTAATCTGTGCCTCGGTGCGTATGAGTCTTTGATGTCCTGTACCTGTCCTCCCCGGTCGTGTCGGGTTGCATCCTATTTGACTATGAGAGTGAAAGAAGAGGGCGTGCTTCTGTGTCTGCACACACACATCTGCACTATAATATCATCCCCGCCGAAGTCTGGTCTCTACTGAGATTGGCGGTCGGTACCGAAATACGGTCTGGAGTAGTTTATAATGTAATAATTTGTTGATTCTAGCTAGCATAGGCGCATCCCCGCTGGCGGGAGCTCGCGACACGCCGCCGCCGGGCACGCCGCCGCCACCCTACCACACCGCACACACCAACCACGGACTCACACAGGTACGTTGTTACCACACCGCACACACCAACCACGGACTCACACAGGTACGTTGTTACCACACCGCACACACCAACCACGGACTCACACAGGTACGTTGTTACCACACCGCACACACCAACCACGGACTCACACAGGTACGTTGTTACCACACCGCACACACCAACCACGGACTCACACAGGTACGTTGTT
Source organism: Sesamia inferens (assembly GCA_037179545.1). NCBI lineage: Eukaryota > Metazoa > Arthropoda > Insecta > Lepidoptera > Noctuidae > Sesamia > Sesamia inferens. The sequence continues at coordinate 1,425,391 of CM073949.1, read as the reverse complement.
ACCACACCGCACACACCAACCACGGACTCACACAGGTACGTTGTTACCACACCGCACACACCAACCACGGACTCACACAGGTACGTTGTTACCACACCGCACACACCAACCACGGACTCACACAGGTACGTTGTTACCACACCGCACACACCAACCACGGACTCACACAGGTACGTTGTTACCACACCGCACACACCAACCACGGACTCACACAGGTACGTTGTTACCACACCGCACACACCAACCACGGACTCACACAGGTACGTTGTTACCACACCGCACACACCAACCACGGACTCACACAGGTACGTTGTTACCACACCGCACACACCAACCACGGACTCACACAGGTACGTTGTTACCACACCGCACACACCAACCACGGACTCACACAGGTACGTTGTTACCACACCGCACACACCAACCACGGACTCACACAGGTACGTTGTTACCACACCGCACACACCAACCACGGACTCACACAGGTACGTTGTTACCACACCGCACACACCAACCACGGACTCACACAGGTACGTTGTTACCACACCGCACACACCAACCACGGACTCACACAGGTACGTTGTTACCACACCGCACACACCAACCACGGACTCACACAGGTACGTTGTTACCACACCGCACACACCAACCACGGACTCACACAGGTACGTTGTTACCACACCGCACACACCAACCACGGACTCACACAGGTACGTTGTTACCACACCGCACACACCAACCACGGACTCACACAGGTACGTTATTACCACACCGCACACACCAACCACGGACTCACACAGGTACGTTGTTACCACACCGCACACACCAACCACGGACTCACACAGGTACGTTGTTACCACACCGCACACACCAACCACGGACTCACACAGGTACGTTGTTACCACACCGCACACACCAACCACGGACTCACACAGGTACGTTGTTACCACACCGCACACACCAACCACGGACTCACACAGGTACGTTGTTACCACACCGCACACACCAACCACGGACTCACACAGGTATAGATGTTCTATTTCTCGATGAAGTAAACCATGGTTGTTGTTAGCCGTACACATATACATTGTGTTAGTGTGCGTAACCTCGGGAGTGCTCAGTGACTCAGTCACGATCGCGACACGGTCCGAATCACTAGTGTATTGGATTCCGCGCAAGATGTCTACACAAAATACCGTTAGCAAGGCAAAAAAGAAAGCACGCCGTTTTTAAAAAAGATTAACACAGGTACTCGTTATACAGTATGTTAAGAAAACCCTGTCCTACCCGTGAAGGTGTTGTTAGGTATCGATAACTGATTCTACTAATGGATACAAAACCGGGCTAAACTTAACAAAAAAAAAAAAACCCCTAAAAAAATAAATATTATTTCGCAAAAAGTGGTAACTTAATAAATGTGCATTCACCCTTCCGCGGGCGTCGGGCGGCATGGCACGCGGCACGTGGTCGCATCGCTATTCGCTCATAATAATATCGGTGTTGTCACTTTTTTAAAAATTACCAAATTTTGGGGAAGTTGGAATTATTCGCGGGAAAAAAACATTATTTCAAAATTCATTTGTATTGGTACTATGATGATTACGTAAATTTTTATATTATATTTGGTCATGTGTTTACCTAACCTTTATTATCCTTATGGGTCGAACAGGGTTTTCTTAACATACTGTATAATGGTGCACGCGGAAACAATGGATGGATTTATTGAAAATGTCTCTTTGGTTTACCATTTGAACAATTGCTTCTTAAATTAGATTTATATGACATAATAAAAAATCACAAAGACCAACACATAACAAACAAAACCGATCACTTTATTAAGAGCGGATTTATATTATCTATATTAGCAGCAAGAGGTTTTGATGTCATACGCCTTCCTCTCTATCACCCAGAATTAAATGCAATTGAAAACATTTGGGTAATTGTAAAAAATTATATTGCTTCAAAGAATATTGAGCAAAATATAACTAGCACGGATAAACTAATTTATGAAAGCTTAAACAAATTTAACAGCGAAACATGGCATAAAACCTGTAGTCATGTCGAAAAAATAGAAAAAAGAATACTTGAAATACTGTGACCAAGATTTTGAGATCGTGATTGATCTGCAAAATGATTTGGATGACAGCGAGTCAGAATCCTAAAATTATGTATCTGATATTGATTAAAAATAACGATCGATGATGACCACTTTGATCTTCTTTTTTTTTTTTTTTTTAAATAAAAATGTATAACAATTTACGTTCACATGTTTTGTTTCTATCAAACAATTTACCATATTTACTCCCTATAAATAAAAGGTTGATAAAAATTCAAATAGCTAAATATTCATTATTAATTGATTCATCATTTTCATTCATCATTATCAACCTTTTTATCGTCCCACTGCTGGGCACAGCTCTCCTCTAATACAGAGAAGGAATAATTGATTAAAGATCAAAAATTAAAACAATTTAAAAATGCGTTTCAAATTTCTATGCTAACGCTCCTTCAGTTTACACACACAAACGCACCTATCTGTATACGTCACTACTACAACCAAAGTCAAACCTTCATCGTGAGACAGAACATCTGTACGTTGCTACCACATCGCCTACACGTATACCAATGCCGGTCGCAAGCACGTCTCTAATGTCATCCGGTGGCCCTCCCTCTAGAATTTTATTAAATGTTTGGTAGCTGGTGGTATAATTATGTGTTTTCTCCTTCCAGCCATGTGCAGATCCTCAAAGAGCCATTATATCAATGGAAGAAGACGATTCACCCGCGTCTGTAAGTTTTTTTTTAAATATATTTCATGATATGGTTTGTGAGGAACCCGTGTGTAGAAAGTATGCTTCGAAAGTCTGGAAATACCTCCAACCATCTATAAAACCAGCCTAGAGATCAGAATAACGGTACTATCCATTACAGTAGTCTTAGAGCAACATGAAGATCATGATTGGGCCATGACCATACCTAATATCATCGACCATTTAATCAATAATTATAATTCCTTCGTAAAAATCGTACGTATTTTTGCATGGATATTACGATTACCAACAGATAAAACCGTGCAAAACTGCTGATCATTAAAAATGTCCAACAAACAGAATTCATTACTGATCTTTGTTGTTTACGGGAGCATGAAAGACTGCATTCAAAAAGTAAATTTTATCTTTACATCCCATCTTGGTCTACCAAGGTTGAATGTGGCATGTAGGAGGTAGGTTAAGGAATGCCAAAATAGACAGTGAGACATTAATAATTAAATATGCTCACGAGTTGACTTATCATGGCGGAGTGCGACTTACTTTAGCAAATATTAGGCAAAATTATTGGATAATCAAAGGGTATATGGCTACCAAGAAGTTTATAAGACAGTGTATTATCTGTAAGAAGCAAGAACCAATCCGACATTATCATCTTATGGGTGACCTACCAGAATTCAGAGTTAACCCTGAAAGTGCCTTCTACCATTGCGGTGTCGATTACTCCGGCTTTATAGATGTAAAGGCAAACAAGGGAAGAGGCATAAAGACTACCAAGGGTTACATAGCCTTATTCATATGTATGGTGACGAAAGCTGTGCATTTAGAGCTCGTGTCTGATTTAACCACCTCAGCATTCTTAGCCGCTATGGATGGATGGCGGCACGACGCGGAGTCAGTTATGAAATCAGCTGATAGGATCGTTTTTCGAGTTTTGTTCACATTGCGCTTTTTAGTGTAATTAGCGAATTAATTAATTTTTACTTTAAAATTTTATTGGGTTATAATAGTTTAGCAATTATGACCGGTCTAAAGTGAAAAAAACTACACATATATTTTTTTAAATCATGAAAAAGCCGACGAAAAATTCCACCACTGGGGGGGTTCAGAATTATGTACTGGATCCATGGTAATCGTTTGTGCGTTGATGTCAAATACACCCTTTATAGTGATAATGGAACCAATTATGTTCGGAGCAATAAGACCGAACAGTTCAGCACTTTTGTTTTCGTGTATTTATAAAACTAGCACAATTAATTATTAAAGTCAGTGCGTATTCGGCCGTAACTCAAACCATACCAAATCCGTACAAACCATCATTTAGATTATACCAAAACCGCTTTCTCACTTATAACCATTATTTTGTCAAAACTATAAAACCACTAGCAACTCGCCCCGGCTTCGCACGGGTGCAATGGTGATACTAAATACACTTCAGAAACACGGTGAACGTTGTATAAAAAACCGCCGCGAATGCCACACCGTGTACCGCCGCAAACGCGACACTAACGATGACAATAATATAAATAATATATTTAAGGTATTAAATTGGATAAGGATTAATGCTGTATTGGTTAAAATAGCTTCGAAAATTAGCCGGTATTTGTCGTAAAAAGTAAATGGAAAAAAAAAAAGATATTGGTGGGATATTCGCAGAATATCCCACCAATATCTTTTTTAAGGAGACCTAGCGAATGAGCCGCGCGGCTACCTATACCATCGCCTAGCATCGTAAAGAATAGAAGATCAAACCAATTTACGGTTATCACAACTCACGTTTTACAAATCTCCTGTTATTTACATGATTATCGACTTTTACATGCTAACTATTTATTAACAATTTCTATTGCAGTATGTTTCAATAGAATCACTAAAATAACATTCATAATAAACTTGGTATTTCGAAAAACCATTAAAAAGTCGTCGTAAGATTATTACGTAATAGCCCTACAAAAAAAGAAAGATGGATGAAATCCAGGTATTAAATACATTTTGTGGAGTTCAACCAATGAATAAAGTTGAGGTATTTGTCAATACAATTTTGCGTATTTTAATTTCTTTCAAATCAACTTCATGACACATGCATTGTAAATTGTAATACTTTCAAGTATGGACTAATTATAATATATATGTATCAAAAAACTTAACCTATTAGGAAATTAGCTTACATGTGTGTCATATTTCATTCAAATCGGTTAAGCGTTCTATGCAAATCATAAGTAAACTGTTTAGATTAGTAAGAAGTAGGATTATTACTTTTATGAAAGTTATCTATGTAGAAAAGTTTGTTAACACCTGTCTTTTAGGCGTAAACTACTCGTTGCCTAGCAACGGTTTATTTACCTCTATTCTTTATCGAATTTGGCTCAATTATAGTTCATAATGGTGCACCCCCTTCTTCCGCACTGCCCCTCTCGTCGAGTTAGTTACTCGATGCGCTGCGTGGCGGCATTTATTTTTATTTTAATTTCATTATATCTTTTGAATGGAATGTCCGATTTCAACAATTCAAAAAGTAAACATCAGATATTGAGACAGTCTTGAATGTTAAATTAGTTATTTGGATAAAAAATTATAAATGGTATGGATAACACGGTCTGATTTTGATCGGCATTTCTATCAATTTGTCAAATGTAAAAAAGTAGTTATAGTAACGTAACTACAATAGTTAGACATGTGCCCCCTTATTCATAAACGCTGCTTAAAGTTAACTAGCGATTAGCGATTGTTTAAACATACATTTTAGACGTTTGTACGTCACTTAACTTTAATCATCGTTTATGAATAAACCTCTTAAACTCTGTGGTGTGTGCTCTGGGGACTATATAGGGACTATATTCGGAGTAAGGGAAAAAGAAACAGTTGCAAGGGAGCCATGAACATCCAATTACAATCTATTTATAGCGACTTCGTCTTAGAAGGAGATGTCCTGATAATGAATAACTTAATAAAGCACCTACCAAACAAATCTTTTTTAAAACCTTCGTGGCCTCATATCCAGAATATTAAATTAGCACATCCGGCTCGAAGGACCATGTAGAAAGTATGGTTTCTGCGTGATACCAACTTTCTAGATTGAATGATGTTTATGGTTTAAAAGATACGACTTTTACCTTGGTTATGGTTTAATAGTTTAGACTAAATAATGGTTTAATCTAAAAGATGGTTTGTACGGCTTTGGTATGGTTTGAGTTACGGCCGAATGCGCACTGACATTAATAATTAATTGTGCTTGTTTTATAAATGCACGAAAGCTAAAGTGCTGAGCTGTTCGGTCGTATTGCTCCGAACACCGTGACTAAATAATAACTGCCGCCCAGGTCGATCGACCAGGTTAAGCTACGCTTGTCGCGATTGTTCCGTGAATAGTTGACCAAGTTTACATAGACTATCATCCCACAAAGCACGTTAATCCGTTAGTTCCGTCTGTTATTTGTGAATCTTTGATAGTCATTACGGGTACTCAGAGGCCCAAGTCTGACCGCTAGTCTTACCAAGGGGTATCGTATTCCCCAGTAACTAGGCTGTGGAGGTTTTATAATTATGGTCTATGTAAAATACTGGGATTCTACATTTGATGAGATTTTAAGCCGACCCGAACATTGGTGGGAAATGGACTTTTAGACTAGACATTTGATGACTGCTGCACGAAAATCTAAAGTTTTTTTCCAAGGATAAGGATAAGTGTGAAATTGAAAAGACAAATCCATGAGATATGTTATATTTTTCAGGACACATCAACGTACTCAGGTTTATTCTCAAACTTGCGCTCTGTACGCGAGTCGAAGGCGCGGACGGCAGTACTGCTCAACTGGCTGCTAGGAGAAAGGAGGTTCTATAATATTTAAATATATCCGCCATTATTCATCATCGTTTAAAATTAACTAGTGATTGGCGGCTATTTAGCCATACATTTTTGACGTTTAAACATCACTTAACTTTAATCATCGTTAATGAATAAACCCCATAATTTTATATTCCAATTTAGCCGGATTTTTTTTTTCGTGGTCAAGGTTACACATGTGTAATGACACAACGACATGAAAGGGGCATAGAATCAAAGTCCTTCCACAAAATTTAGTTTTTTCTTTAAAGTTACAACGAAACTGTTCACCGCTGCATTGAAGGATGCCTTCAAGGTTCTGGACTGGAAATGACTAGGCATTAATTGTACGTCAACCACCGTACAGTAGGTTTACCTGGGTTATCATTATTGCGCCACCCATCATCATCATTTCAGCCGAAATACGTCCACTGCTGGACATTGGCCTCACCAAGAATCTCCACCACGACAAATCCTGCGCCACCCGCTCAGTATGTTTCGTGAATGGTTCAGTACGTGGAAACAGACAATACATTGAATTTATTATATATCTTAAACTGACTTTCATCTCTTAAGTCATCCTATATTTTTCTCTTTTTTTTTTACTTTTTTGTTCGGAGTGCAAAATCTTCATGAATGTCCACCGCCCTGGGGCCCTAGCCAATGTAACATCGCTTCATAACGAAACGAAATCGAAATTCGTCATCGTCTACTTTATTAAGCCTATTCACAGTTTACAAACTAAATTAAATTTAAGCTCAGTGCATCTTTTCTTTATGAAGGAAGACAATATGTTAATTAAGACCTGTCAAACTAGTCCTCTATCCTTTTCTTAATGAAATATAAAGAAAAAAATGCACTGAATTTAAATTTAATTTAGTTTGTATACTTCCAATAGGCTTAATAAAGTAGACGATGACAAATTTCGATTTCGTTTCGTTATGAAGCGATGTTACATTGGCTAGGGCCCCAGAGGTGAGCAACGGGTTCTGTCAGACTCATACTGACTAAAATTCACCCCGGTGTTCCATCTCACACCTACACCGGGGGTTGCGAGAACGAACACTGCTTCCGCAACCCCCGGTTAGTGCTGGTCCATAGGGTAGGCCTCTTCGGGTCATTTGGGGTGAGGTGTATGACTCCCCCCGTGTCGTCTAAGAGTGGCGCGCGTGGAACACTTCGCGCTACCTCGGGTCCTGATGTTGGGGAGCGACAAATGCCCCCGAGTCTGTTGCTCCTGGACCCATTTAGGGGGGTTGGAGGAAGGCGTTATCCGCTCTCCACCGACGCCCGGCGCGCCTGCTGCGGCCCGTTTGAGAGGACGTAGCAAAAAATAATCGACCGAACCTGATACTGTAGAATCAAAAATAATTGATTTACAAATGAATGAAACGTCGTCACTAGAAGAATCCAAAAATCTGTAGGTATCGCTGAGCCCTGTTGAGCGCTGGAACTTTTTGTGACCTTGAAGAAGTCACTGTCGAAAAATGTTGAGGAGGAAGAGACAAAATCCTGTAAATTCGAAATAAAAGATCCAGGAAAACGGAGTTGTCTACAAGCGGTTGTTAACGACATAATAGAAGAAATTAAACAAACTAAATACTACGCTATAATGTTGGTTTGTACAAGAGATGTAAGTTGAGTCGAACAAATGTCCACTATAATCCGATTCCTTAATTCGTGTAACTGTTCTAGAAGATCATTGTCTGAGTTTTTAGCAGCACTAGAAAAAAATGAAGATTATTTTTTGATTCAGGCAATACTCGGAGAACTAGAAAACCTTCAACTAAATAGCCACAAATGGAGACGTCAAGGCTACGATAATGGAGCTAATATGGTTGGCATCAACAAAGGACTTAAATCAAGAATATTGACCAATCCAAATAATTCTTCAATCTTTGCGGGTGCCACAGTTCGATTCTACTCTTAGTACATGCCGCTATGAGTACGCCACAGTAGCGGCGGTAAGTCCCCTTTTTGAGGAGTGGGTAGAGAGGCCTAACGCAGGTCATAACCGGACACGGCTGTTTAGGGAGGTTCCTGTTCTGGATAAGGCAGGAACGTCAGGGCGTCACCACTATGGCACGCCGTCACCTCATTCGGAGCAGTGATACTGGCAAAGGAGGAGGCGGACCGCGTGAGGGAGCGGGAATCTCAGCGCCCTCACGCCTTTAGCCGTTCAGGAGACGCTCTGGTTGGGAGACAACATCGAACTCCCACCGTAGGTGCGGTCTAGCAGGCGGCGAGCTGCCCACTGCTCACCGCCCGCAAAGCCCGCGCCTATGGTATGTAATACGGTGTAATAGTGTGAATCAAAAGAAACTGTCGGCTTTAGGAGTATTATCTATAGAAACAAAATAAGCTACAAATCTTTATTACAGGACTTATCTTTACAGCAAAGCAAAGAGCCGAAAAACATTATTTTTTTTAAATTCTTATTTTCTTGTTATTAATTTTTAATTATCTTTGTGCATTTAGCCAATGTCACGTAATGAATTGTTCAATGTCGAAAAAAACTGCCGTATGACCCGTCTTACGATGGAGGTTTGAGACAAAGTCATGATGTGGCTACTATGCTGCGATATTTCACTGTTCTTTATGAATTATTTACTGAATGCACTTTTTACTACATAAATCACGCACTTATATTTAGTAAACAACACTATAAATAATTTTAAAAGTCCAATGAAAAAAGAGCGTGACACTCAGCTTGACTTTCCCGCCAAAACCCAACTTTAATAAAAAAAAAAAAAAAAAAATATAGCATTTTTATTTTTTGCACACTTAAGAAAATTCGTGGAAATGATTACCAAACTTACGAATTTTCTGTTATCTTTTGTTATTATTTTCTAATTCAGACATTAATAATATTATTAATGTGAACATGAACCCGACAAGTTTGGTTTTGAATTGACAAAAATACTGTTAAAGGGCCTCGCAAGGGCGACTCACCCACGTCTAGATTAGTCCTCGCTACGCCACTGCTCTTCGCTGTTGACCATCAACTCGATTACGGGCGGCAGCGACAGGTCACTGCCTACTTCAAAGATGAAGGCACGGCGCGTGTCCTCCGCAGGCGGCCCTCTGCCAGTATATGCCACGCCGTGTCGTCCTGGCAGTTGTCCAGCTTTCTGTTTATGGTTTCCTACACCGGTACTTTCCGAAGTAACCATGCCCCGATAGTACCTGTGTCAATCGAAACATCAGGGAGCCGTGCCTTCTCTCGAGCCAGTTCGCCAGTATCGGCCGGATCGCCTCGACGGTGGTGACGGCGGTAGAGCGTGAAAACCTATCCCTCCATTCCGCCACCAGGACCTCGCGAAGCTGCGATCGACGATGCTCAAACTGACTGCATCGGCAGGTCGCAAGTTAAGTGAGGACCTTCGCCTCTAGGTCCCAGGGAGGGGAGTCCCACCGGCTGTCGAGCACCAATCTCAGGTACTTCATGGTGGACTCGATAACGACACCAATCCCCCGACTACGAAGTATGACCCGGGTGGCTGCGCCCACCGCAGACCATGCAACACCAAGGCCTCCGACTTGTTGTGAGGGCCACCTCCAGGCCTAGACGACCTGATACCGTAGCCGTAGCCAGCAACGATGCTTCCCTGTGCGAGCTCCCCCGGGTGGTGACTAGCAGTCGTCCGCATAACACGTCAGGTCTACCCCCGGTCTGAGCTCGCCCCTCAGTCGTACCCGATGTTCCACAGGAGGCGGGCCTAGGACTGAGCCCTGTGGAACACCGCACGACATGCGGCGCTGATGTTCGCCATCACATGCCATGTTAGTGACACCCCTCCGACAGATAAGCCCCAACTATTTAACGGAGGTAGGGAGGCACTAGATGGTAATGCCTCCCGAATACAACGCCAGGGTAGAATGTTAAAAGCGTTGGAGATGTCCAAGAACACCGCCAACATCACCTCGATCCGGGACACCGCTTCCTCCGCCAGGCCTCTCACGCGCGACACAGCGTGTATGGTGGAGCGCCCATACCGAAATTGGAATTGACTGTCATCCAGATCCCCCCCCCCCCCCCTGTACAAGTGGCTGACGAGTCCACAAACCAACCCCCGAATATTGGTCCTTCGAGCCTTATGAATGACGAGTACATTACACACCGACACACAGTCAGGGCTTAGACCACGGAAGACCTAAGTAAAATGCTAAGTAGAGCTTCCGAGTGAGTCGGTCTTAAAATGAACAACAAGACGAAAGTCATGTCTAATGCCCAAGTTGTACTGATTCCTATAAAGATTGGAGACTCTGTTCTTGAAGTTGTTGACAGTTACGTGTACCTGGGACAAACTATGCAGTTAAGAGGGTCCGACTTCGAGAAAGAGGTCAATCGTCGAATCCAACTCGGCTGGGTTGCTTTCGGGAAGCTACGTAGAATCTTTTCATCCCAATACTGCAGTGTCTCAATACAAAAATCTACGACCAGAGTGTGTTTCTAGTGATGACATATGGAACTGAGACGTGGTCGCGAACAATTGGCCTTATAAGAAAGCTCAAGGTTATTCAAAGGGTAATGGAGAGAGCTACCTATGCTATAGAGTTTCAATGTGTGATCAAATCAGAAATGAGGAAATCGCAAAGGAATGAAAGTAACCGACATAGCCCAAAGAATTGCAACACTTAAGTGGCAGTGTGCCGGGCATATTTTCGACCACGCATCGGAAGATGTAGTGTGGGTAGGCCCCGGAAAAGGTGGACCGACGACTAGCCCCCTAATCGGCGAACACATTTTTGTCAAATGATTGCGACTAGTTGGGATCGTTTGGACCGAACGGACCAATGGGTGGTCCGAACGATACCAACTGATCCTGACTAGTCGTAATCATTTGACAAAAATGTGTTCGCTGATTAGGGGGCTGGTGAAGGTCACGGTCACGGGAAACCACTGGATGCGGAAGGCGCAGGACCGGTCATCGTGGAGATCCTTGGGGAAGGCCTATGTCCAGCAGTGAACGTTTTTCGGCTGAAATGATGATGATGACAAAGATAAAACTGAAGGCGAATAGCCGGAACTAAAATGTTCAAAATGTGGTCGTAGTTTCATCACATCGACAAACAAATGTCAAAAATTTATCAAAATGTAGAGAAATTTGAGAATCTCTTGACACATTAAGACTGAGATCAGTCTGAACGTACTTAAAATTAGGTCTTGCAGGTCCAGACCTGCATTTTACCAGTAAAACAACATTGAAATTTCGCCTCTCTCGTCAGATGCGCGTGCGCTTGCCTGCTGCTGGTGCTGACGGACGGGTACCGCGGCGCCAGCGGCGTGCACTCACATACCCTGCGGCGCTGGGCCTACGAGATACACTCCACCTTCCTCGTGCCCAACGCGGTATGTACACACCGATATCTTACGTCAACATGCCTGCTGCTGGTCCTGACGAACGGGTACCGCACACAACGACACTACATACCCTGCGGCGCTGGGCCTACGAGATACACTCCACCTTCCTCGTGCCCAACGCGGTATGTACACACCGATATCTTACGTCAACATGCCTGCTGCTGGTCCTGACGAACGGGTACCGCACACAACGACACTACATACCCTGCGGCGCTGGGCCTACGAGATACACTCCACCTTCCTCGTGCCCAACGCGGTATGTACACACCGATATCTTACGTCAACATGCCTGCTGCTGGTCCTGACGGATGGGTACCGCACACAACGACACTACATACCCTGCGGCGCTGGGCCTACGAGATACACTCCACCTTCCTCGTGCCCAACGCGGTATGTACACACCGATATCTTACGTCAACATGCCTGCTGCTGGTCCTGACGAACGGGTACCGCACACAACGACACTACATACCCTGCGGCGCTGGGCCTACGAGATACACTCCACCTTCCTCGTGCCCAACGCGGTATGTACACACCGATATCTTACGTCAACATGCCTGCTGCTGGTCCTGACGAACGGGTACCGCACACAACGACACTACATACCCTGCGGCGCTGGGCCTACGAGATACACTCCACCTTCCTCGTGCCCAACGCGGTATGTACACACCGATATCTTACGTCAACATGCCTGCTGCTGGTCCTGACGGATGGGTACCGCACACAACGACACTACATACCCTGCGGCGCTGGGCCTACGAGATACACTCCACCTTCCTCGTGCCCAACGCGGTATGTACACACCGATATCTTACGTCAACATGCCTGCTGCTGGTCCTGACGGATGGGTACCGCACACAACGACACTACATACCCTGCGGCGCTGGGCCTACGAGATACACTCCACCTTCCTCGTGCCCAACGCGGTATGTACACACCGATATCTTACGTCAACATGCCTGCTGCTGGTCCTGACGGACGGGTACCGCACACAACGACACTACATAAGTTACCTAAGGAAGTACTCAAAGTTCTAGTTACAGTTGTCGCTGTACAGGTTCTCAATTATCGCTTCTTGCTTATCGCTTGTTTCGCTTCGATAGTCAATTGCAGACTGACTGACGCGCAGAGTCACGCATCTTTTTGTTTGCAAGCTAATCGAACATTCCAGATCTGTCTAGAAGTAATAACGCTCAATTTCCAGTAAGTTAGTTACAAATACTTCACAGAAGATGATGATACGTTGTCAGCATTGATGAAACTTGTACCGTTGAATAGGTCACCTTAGGTCTAGCAATGCATTTTTAGATCGTACTTCTACAATGCCTAGGTCTAAAGATATAGGGCTTAAGAATTACGTAAGGCATGTCACGCAATATTGAACCTTATACTATTGACATAAGGTGCATGCAACAATAATAAAAAAGTAACAAAAAGAAAAAATAAAATCTATACACGGTCTTAGTAAATGGGCGTAGCGGTAGCGAACGCGGCCGCTGCGCAAGGAAGCGCGGATTCGATCCCCGTGCACTGCAAATATTTGTATGCATGAATATGAATATTTGCTTTGGTCTGGTCTGGTCGTGCCTCGGAAAGCACATTAAGCCGTTGGTCCCGGTTGCCATACGAACATCTAGTGGCAGTCGTTACGGGTTGTTGGAGCCCTCCAAAGTCCAACAATTGGTCTAACTGCATTGCTTCGATATAGCCTTCAGGTTGTGGAGGTCAGACGGCAGTCGCTTCACGGAAAATATCGAAGTTTAGCCAAAATCAGCATTTAGACTGGTAAAGCGGACCCCAGACTCTAAAACTGAAAAAGCTTCGGATGTGACTGGAATGAACGCTGGTGATCATGATGACAGTAAAATAGATGTTATTATCTAAAATACATACAGAGTGGTGCTGATAATACGACAATAAATGAAAACACAGACTATGTTGGTTCATAGGAAAAATCCTAAACCATAGAAAAACACTTATCAAAAATTAAAAAAATTAAAATTTCAAACAAACTAAATCGGATAAAATTGCAAACGGAATAGAACATCCTTTAAAATATTGGTTCAATGACCTCGGATCAGCGGTCGACACCACGGTCCTGTATCGACTTGCTTTTTGGCACCATTATTATTAAAGTTTAGTACCGCTGGATGCGGCGGTCATTAACCTGTAAGCGCTTCCTTACCAACATGTACATCATGTGAAAATGTGAAAAAAGAAAAATAATTTCCTGTAACTAAACTAATGGACATATTTATATGATTTTTTATGGGTAGATTGAGAATGTGTTGAGGTACACGATGTTTAATTTATTGTCGTATTGTCAGCACCACTCTGTATAATTATGGTATACATACACCACAATCCCTTTCAAAGCCCTTCTCTTTATTTCACAGGTTCTACAGTTGAGTGGCGTAGACGAGAACATGGCGAATGAAATCGAACATGTTCTAGTTAATGGTAAGTAATAATTTACTTTAATCGTTACTAATAATATAATTAATGTGAAAGTGAGTTTGTTTGGTTGTTAGTTCCGCTTTACGCAAATGCTACTCAACGGATTTGGATCAAATATGGCACACAGTTTACAACCATTGGATACTTTTTATCCCGATATTTTCACGGGATCGAGGTTTCCGATATTTAAGGCGCGTGAAGCCGCGGGTTGCAGCTAGATATTTTATAAATTACTAGCGACCCACCCCGGTTTCGCACGGGTCATACTAAATACGCTACAGAAAAACTGTGAACGTTGTATAAGAATCCACCGCGAACGCCGCGCTGCGTACCGACGCAAACGCAATACCCAGCAATTTTTAAATCCGTAATATCTTCGAAAATATTCATTTAAATCATATGCTATAAAGGGCCACATAGATCTATATTAAATCAACAATGTATTTAAGGTATTTAATTGGATAAGGATTAATGCTGTATTGGTTAAAATCACTTCGAAACTGACACACTTTTTTGTAGACCTTTTCAATGTGTACAATATTTAGTACATCATTTTGATAAATCTCTTTGGGTTCAGCCTGCGTTTCACTTCAAACGCGGAAAAAACGTAATTATTTACTACATCATATTAGAAACTTCAAAAATAATAGTATTACTCCACAATTTTATGAGTGTTATTATACATAAAAACCTTCCTCTTTAATCACTCTATCTATTAAAAAAAACCGCATCAAAATCCGTTGCGTAGTTTTAAAGATTTAATCATACAAAGGGACATAGGGAAAGAGAAAGCGACTTTGTTTTATGATATGTTGTGATGAGTATATAAATGTAGTTATGGCCAGGCTCTCTTGCTTTGAAGCGATTCTGATTTTCGGCAATTTCCTAAGTTTTAAGTTGTTGATACCATCGTATCGCGCGTGTGTGTGCTATATTATTATTTTATTAAAATTTAGTTTTTTGCCACATGTATATTTTAAACTAGTGGCCGTCCGCGATGTCGTTCGCGTTTTTGTTATGTGCTCCTATAGGTCACAGCGTGATGTTATATAACCTTCCTGGATTAATGGGCTATCCAACACTAAAATAACTTTTCAAATCGGACCAGTAGTTCCTGAGATTAGCGCGTTGAAACAAACAAACAAATAAACTCTTCAGCTGTATAGATAGATATGTTTTTTTATTTTTGCAGAATTCGACAAAGAAGAGCTCCTCCGTAATGTGTTCCGCAAAGCTCGTCAAAAGGCGAAAGACGAGCTCAGTCAACAACTAACAGAGTTCCAGGTGAAGAGGCAAGTTGGACTCGGCACGTTGTACGGACCGGAAGACAGCGTCATAGACAAGTGTGACGTCGACAAGGCACAGGTACAAACACATTTTATTTTATTTGGGAAAGAAATCGTACGTTGTTATCCCTCTTATCATAATACGTTAGTATAGTATCATAGTACGTTGTAATCCCTCTTATTCATAAAAACTGCTTAAAGTTAACGAGTGATTAGCGATTTTTTAACCACACATTTTTGACCTTTTAACGTCACTTAACTTAAATCATCCTTTATGAATAAACACCACAGTGTTTAAGGGGTTTATTCATAATCGATTTTTAAAGTTAAGTTTTCTGCAAGGGTCTAAAATGTATCTTTAAAGAATCGCTAATCACTAGTTAACTATAAGCAGTTTTTATGAATAAGGGGGTATAACTATAAATACATATACAGGAGTTTAAGGTCCGTATTACAGAACGTCGCTCAGAGCTGAAGCTCTACTTATGTCTCGTTTGAAGTCTTTTGATTGGTTAAGTAATGTTTAAACAGAGATCAATGCTTGAGTTTTCTTCTGGAATACGGATTAACAAACTGCGTTTCTATTAACCGCTTAATTTCTACTAAAAAATAGATTTTTTATTTAGTATCTGTGCCTTGTGACGAATGTAAAATTATTTTAATTGTTTAAGCAATTGTTCTGTGATTCATTGCTCTTAACGATTTTTTGTTGCTTGGAATCGATTTTTTTTGTATTGGCAATGGCATCAATTAAATTCTTGACTACCGGAAATTCTTTTTAGAAAAAACATTTTTAGAACATTTCGTAAACGCGGATTTAAAAATGATTCATGTTTTGGTAATGTTAGTCAAAAAGTGTTTAAGTATTTAAGGGAAATATATTCTTTATAAGCGTTTGGTACAGGTTTAGGCATTTTCCTTGGTTTATTGTCCATAATGTACAGTTTCCACATAAACACTTCCACAGTAAGGTAACCGATCCGTATACAATGGCATGCGACATTTATTTATCAGTAGAAACTTGAATTGCCTTCAAATTTATTCAACATGAATAATTTGAAACCTACACTGAGCGTGGTCTAACACGCTCTCGGTCAGTTTTGTTGTTATCATTTAGTTAAATTGTAGGAATAGTGTAGCATTAGCGTGTTCTCCAACAGGAGCTGATAGTGGTGGAGCAGTTGATGTGTGGCCAGCTCCGCTCCATGTGCGGCGGGGCGGGGGCGGGGGGGGCGAGCGGGACGGGGGCGGGGGGAGAGGCGCGCGCCACGTTGGTGGCGGCGCTCATCGCGGCGGCACTGTGTCTGCACTGCAGGTATAACAATGATAATTGTTTATTATTTACACAATACCTAACACAACAGTCTAGTCGTTGGAGCCTCCTTTTAAGCAGAAAAGCCTGTGTTAGGAGACTCCGCTCTTCCATAACTTAATACGTTTCATTAAGGAACTTTTATACAAAATTAAACTAAATAATAATTATAAAAAAATAATTAAAAAGAGAATTAAGGCTAAACATGCAGCACGTACCCAGGCAAGCGAGTGAGTGGGTGAGAAAGAGTACAGGTGAAACTGATTGGGAGTGTGAATTTATTTTGTGTGTGTGTGTGAATGTGAACACGAATGAATTAGAATGTGTGCATGATGGTACAGAAAAGATATAATACACAGATTTTACTTACGTGAGTAAGCAGTAGTGATCATAAGTTACAACGCAGACAAACGCTTTACGTTGTGTATGTCATTTCATCACTATTATTCTCAAAACGATGTAAAAATGTCATGAGGAAAACGGCATTGTTTAAAACCAAAATCCGAAGACAATGTGACCAGTAGTGGGTAACATTTATGGTAGAATAAATTGTAGCATTGTCAGGAACACATACTCTCAATGGCCGGTCGAAGTTTTCTCAACATGAATGTTATCAGAGAATTACCAGAAAATCTATATAAACAAAGAAAATCAAATTAGTAATATCTTTATAAAGGTAATGGCTAAACTAAAGTATGAAAGAGACCCCACAATAAAAACAAATGTATAAACATAATTACTAGCAATACATAATTCTGAATAGCTGAAAATTAGTATTTTTTCATTAAAAAGGGTCAGGAATTTTTGATAACACCACAATATTGAAAATAATATCGCATAACTCCTACGACAAAGCTACAAAAACTTCAAACATTAACATTGCTATGAACTTTTATCTAGGCGTTTTTAGGTGACTAGGACAGTTTTGATGTGAAACATCTATAGGCGCACGTGAGACCGATTTCTGGCGTGGCGACGCATCGACTGTGCGTTTCTCTCTCACTCGATCCGGCGTTAAGCCATCTCTTTCGCTCCACTGAGCTCGGAATCGACTGTGCGTTTCTCTCTCACTCGATCCGGCGTTAAGCCATCTCTTTCGCTCCACTGAGCTCGGACTCGGATACCTATAGTGTATACTCTGTTTATTACAGTACTCATAACCTGTGTTTTTCTGGTAAATAAATCATTTTTCTGTTCTGATAATAAAATGTCTGACCGTGATAATTTAGAGAGTGGAAGTGATCAGCCTCCTGCAAAGAAAGCAAAATCACACTATGACACATTATCAAGTCATCAGTAAGTTAATTATATTTTTATAATTAAAGTATGCATTTATCTGTGCATTTAGCACGCGTATATTTGGTGTGTATTGAGCGCCAGTAAATGTAAAATCTACTCTCTAGGTAGATTAAAATTCACATAAATTTCATTGCATATCATGTTTTTAAATTAATTATTAATTTTAATTTCATTCTTATTGAAATTAATGCATTAAAACAATTGCTTAGAGAATAAATTTATTAAGACTGACAGAACTTTATTTTAAAATCAGCTGATGGCGTGCAGCGCACGAATCTTTTTCTTATTTGTTATTAATTTAAACTTTAAAAAATTAATTAATTTTTCTAATCATAATGGAGTTTATAGTGAAACATTCATTATTTATATTTATAATTTACGATCTTTAATAGTATATTGAAATAACTAGCTAAGATTCTTGACAATAGATGCTGTATTTATTAGATATCTTAATAATGTTATGTCCAATACTTTCGTATCGTACTTCAGTTACCATCGACCAATTGTCACAGTAATACCGTTCTCAGAGGCAACATCGAATGTAACTATTACCGAAGTCACTGATTAAACTAATTGAGTAGTTTCGATTTAAAATAAATATGTAAATTTTTGTATTCAATGAAAATGAATGTTTATTTAATAAAAAATCATCGTTATCTAGAAAAAAAAATCGTTATATTTTTTATTTTATTTTATTGACATTTTTAGTTCCTACCACAATCTGTTCTTTTCTGCATACTACTTTTACGAAATAACGTCGATGTTTCACATCTACCAGGCGTCCCGTGACGGCTCCATTTTTTTTTTTATTGATAATTGTGTTTTTCACTGGTAATTTTGCGCTGAGGTACTTAAAGTAAATATATACAAAGAGGTAATTGCATGAAAAGAACTTGATACAACGGATTTATGATACTCCCCGACCTTGTCATGTCAAACCAAAATAATGCATAAAACAATTGATAAACTTTTTTTTATGATTAATAAAAAATATATATATACAATATGTAAAGAAAACCCTGTCCGACCCATAAGGATAATAAAGGTTAGGTAAACACTTGACCAAATATAATATAAAATTTTATCTACTCTCATATCAAAAAATTAAAAATATAAAACTAAAGAGGAGTTTATATTGACGTACTTTCCCCATAGTATATCGAAAGGAAATTAAAAAATTAAATTATAACATTATTTCTCTAACAAAATAATGTTATAATAATTTTTTTTTTCATTACCGTACAGATTACAAACCATAGATAGCACTATTTAATTTTTTTTATCTGTGGCTGCGTGCGCTTTGGCGCGTGCGCTTTGATGCAGGGTGCAGAATTTTGGCGCTAAATACGTTTCTTTGCATTGCGAGTCGTTGTTGTGTTTCGCTCGACACATGATTATTATTGTTTCTTAAAATGGTGAAATTAGATAAAGTAACACTACTTTATCTAATTTCACCATTTTAAAAAATGAGCGAAGCGAGTTTTTTAATAGTACCACATGAGTGTGTAATACCTAATTATGTACAGTTTCATACACATGAAACTGTACATAATTAGGTACAGTTAAATTATGTACAGTTTAATTATGTACAGTTTCATACACATGAAACTGTACATAATTAGGTATTACACACTCATGTGGTACTATTAAAAAACTCGCTTCGCTCATTTTTTAAACTCACACTCGTGCATATCCCACATTATGTAACAGTTTCATAAACTACTATTACGTAATTATCATAGAGACAGTACTAAAGAATTTTGAAATAATCTTTTTTCCCGCGAATTAATTCCAACTTCCGCGAAATTTGGTAATTTTAAAAAAAGTGACAACACCTGTATTATTATGAGCGAACAGCGATGCGACCACGTGCCGCGTGCCCTGTCCCCCGCCGCCCGCAGAAGGGTTGCTTACCGCAAATGTATTAACTTACCTCTTTTTGCGAAATAATATTAATTTATTTAGGGGGATCTTTTTTTAAGTTTAGTCTGGCTTGTATCCATTAGTAGAATCAGTTAACGATACCTAACATTACCTTCACGGATCGGACAGTTTTGTAGATATAAAGGTCGACGGGGTTCGTGGCACCGTGGTAAAAAAAAATATTTTAAAGGAAAGATGTTGTTCGGTGAAAAGTTTATATTGAAGTAAGTGCTAAGGTAAACAAGGCTTTCAAAAAAAAATAAAAATAGAATAGAACACAATGAAAATAATAAAACGTGCCAGTAGGCTCTAAGGCCTGGTTTACACAGCTGAGATTAGGCATAATCTACAACAGCCCCACATAATCGAAGCTGTGAAACAAAAAAAAAATGCACCGAAAAATTAAATTAAACCTAAACCAGCTACACATCTCTTGTGTGCTATAGGCCCCAGTGTTTTAGTGAGAACATCTGCAGGCATATCACAACTCTGAAGATATTCTAACTTAACAACATTAGAAGAGACCTTTTCTCGAATAAAATGATGTTTCGTATCTATGTGCTTCGTCCCGTTGTGGTGTACAGGATTGTGAACGAGATTTATGGCACTCTGACTATCTGAATACAGCTTAACTGGCGTAAGTTTGTAACCTGTTATTTCATGGATAAAACGGCGTAAATAACAAGCTTCTTTAGTAGCGGACGCAAGCGCCATATATTCGGCCTCTGCAGAGGAGAGCGCTACCGTGGGTTGTTTTTTCGACTGCCATGACACAGGTGCTCCACCTTGTACAAAAACATAACCTGTGTATGACCTTCTGTCGATCGTACAGTTTGCCCAATCAGCATCACAGAATCCTTTTAAGAGTTCTCCATTTTTTCTATAAACCAATGAGTAGTTGAGAGTGCCTTTCAAGTATTGTAAAACTCTTTTTGCAGCATTCCAATGCTCTTTAGTATAACACGTATTAAATTGACTGAGATAGCTCGTCGTATACGCGATATCTGGTCGTGTGTTTACAGACAAATACATAAGAGAACCAATAAGAGTTTGGTATGGAAAATTCTCACTAACCTGATCATCACAACGCTTTTCCATCGATTTCTTTACAAGTGGAGTATTTACCGTCTTACACTCTATCATATTAAATTTTTGTAGTAGTGAACTTATGTATGACGATTGATTAATTTCTATAACATTTTCCTGTATATTAAAATTCAGGCCTAAATACTTTTTCAAAAAACCCAAATCTTTTAGTGAAAAATTACTCGACAAATCCTTTTTGACAATGTCAAATGTCATTTCAGAGTCAAAAAATACTAAAAAGTCATCGACAAAGACACTAAGAATAACGAGTTCCTTATCAAAAAGTTTAGTGTATACCAGTGGCGAAGGGTGAAATTTTGACAAAGGGAAGCCGGTCCAAAAAAATAAACACTTAAACACTTACCTACTGCAGGATATCTTGGAGGAGGTCTTCAGATAAGAATAATATGAAAAGCCCCACCTTCACCATACAAAAAAGGATTGATGATTTGATAACAATGTCTTTCAAGTATGATAAAAGCGGCTTTGTGAAAAGCCTTTTTCGACGTGCATCTCTATACCACACATGCATGCTTGTTAGTAAGTACTAAGTTAAGTACCTATTGTTAGGGAATAAGAGTCAAGAAAAAATAAAATAAAAAATTACAAAAATAATAAAGTGTTAAAAACCGAACCACACAAACACCGATCCAAAACCAACAAAAATATTAAGCAAAAATAAAGCAAATTATACACAATCACAACGTTATTTATATTCTAATGCAATGCGTCTGTTTTTTTTTTTTTTAACAAAATGAGCTAAAATGTTGTTATAAAAATTCGGATTACTTTTCATTTTATTAAGCAAATTTTTTTCAATTGACATGATAGCCAAATCGGACAATCTCTGCTCTTTTTGGCAGTTTCGCACATACGTGTGAATGCGTTTTAAAGCAGAAAATGACCGCTCAGCTGAAGCTACTGAAATGGGGAGGTTCAGAATTAAACTGCAAAGAGTCGAAACTTGAGAAAATGCGTCTTTCAAAGACGTATTAACAGTAACAGCACTCTATATGAATTAAAGCCATAATAACAAACAAAATCCACAGTATTTAACCGAATCTGCGATTAAATTACCTTACAGAATCCGTCACAGTTTAAATAACACAAATATTAAAAACAAACGAAAAACTCACGCACCATAGGTATAGAACGCTTTCTCGTAGTGGTGTGGTTTCTTTGTCTCTTTCTAACAGAGGAGAGGAGAGAAATACAAGCCGCTTCCCAGTAGCCTATATTTATCAAGTTTTACCGACGGTTAGCGAGCATTAGAAAGAGATGGTCTGATACGCTGTCTCTTTTCGCCCCATAGTAAAACGTTGACGAGGTAAACTGAAATTCATCGGGTTCCTTCAATGTAATGTACGAAAAATTGAAGCGCTGATTAATTTACGACTATAAAATGAAATGTGATACTTAGGGTATTGCTAAAAATTACGATTGCTATTGTAAATTTGATTAATAATACTTTGTTAATGAAATAGAATGTAAATAGTTTTGTATGAATATGGAACTGATTTTTGAAAGGTAACCCGGTGGGAATCGGCTTGTATGGACCCTTCGCCACTGGTGTATACGCAAGATTCAGAAGGAGTTGGAACAAAACCTATTTTTAAAAGTGTTTCATTTAACTTTTTATTCCAGGCACGCGGTGCCTGTTTTAGGCCGTAAAGGGATTTCTTTAATAGGCAAACCTTACTTTCGCCACCCTTTTCTATGAAACCAAAAGGTTGTTCCATATAAACTTCCTCTTCCAAGTTTCCATTTAGGAACGCGGTATCTACGTCCAAATGTTTTATTTTTAAACCAATTTCTGCAGCCATCGCAAATAAGGCACGTAGGGAAGAATGATGAATTACTGGCGCAAACGTTTCGTCGTAATCCACTCCTTTAACTTGCTTAAAACCTTTTGCGACCAGTCTAGCCTTGTATTTCAGTATATTTCCACTAGCGTCCTTTTTCAGTTTATAAACCCACTTGCATGGTATTACTTTCTTGTTTGGTCTGTCAACAAGATCCCAGGTCTTGAGCTTCATAAGAGAATTGTGCTCATCTTGCATAGTATTTTGCCATTTTTCGGCATCGTCAGCATGAACTGCTTCATAGTATGTCGTCGGCTCATCCAAATCATCAGACAATACATTATAAGTAAGAAAATCTGGTGGTTTCCTGTTTCGTGAGGGGTACCGACGCTCCTGGATAAATGGCTGCTCTTCCAAACTAGCTGGTTCTTCATCAAAACGCTGTGTGTTTATTGGTGAAGACGTTTCAGCTATAGGGTCGATACTCTCAACACAATCGTGAAATTCAATTTCATTTTCATCTCTTTCAGCATTTTCTTCAAAAAGTAAAACTGAGTCCGACTGTACCTCAGGTTCATTCTGCTTTCGTTTCAAAAATGTTAAGCAGTTTTCAAAAAAGGTTACATCCCTAGATTTTAGGATTCGCCGTGGGTTAGAAGGATCTCTAAAAATATAACTATTTGGATCTTCAGAATAACCCACAAAAATAGCTTCTTCAGCTTTCATGTCCAACTTTTTTCTATTACATGAAGGTATATGGACAAGGGCTCTGCATCCAAAAATTCTTAGATGACTAAGATCACATCTTATGCCACACCATTTATCATAGGGTATATCCCCACTTAAGGCTCGATGAGGGGACCTATTTTTTAGGTATACAGCTACGCGAAATGCGTCTTCCCAGTAAGCCTTAGGTAGTGAGCTTTCAGCCAGCAGCGATCTCGCCTTCTCGGTTATAGATCGGTGGGTTCGCTCTGCAACTCCGTTTTGTTGAGGGCTGTAAGGCGTCGTTGTTTGATGCGCGATACCTTTTGATGAAAGATAATCAGCAAAAACTTTATTAACAAACTCTGTGCCGCCATCAGTCCTAATCCTTTTTATTTTAAAACTTAATTGATTTTCAACTAAAGTTTGAAAATGACAAAATTTATCTTTTACTTCGGTCTTTGAACTTAAGAAATACGCAAAAACTTTTCGGGTATAATCATCAACTAAAGTTAACATATATTTATTACCTTGAAAAGAGGTTGTAGACATAGGTCCACACAGATCACAGTGGATCAACTCTAAAGGTGAAGTTGCTCTATTAAAAGCTATCCTTTTAAAAGGTTTTCTTGCTTGTTTGCCTTCTACACAAGCGATGCAACTTGATTTATCTACTACGGAAAATTCTACCCCTACCTGGTGATTCTTCAACCGATTCATGCCTATTCGACAAAGGTGTCCAAGTCTCTTATGCCAGATTTGATACCTATCCTGACAGTCAGAGTGCTCATCTTTTGTTAAATAATTATCAGCCACAGTGTTGGAAATATTTGTAGAGCCATTAAGTACATACAATCCACCACAGGGCGAAGCATGAAGAAGCGAATCACCTGCAACACAAAAGGTATCATTTTTATAAAAGTTACATCCATTTTTATTAAAAACACATATAAAACCCTTATCTACAGCTTTTTGTACAGATAGCAAATTAGCATTTAAGTCTGGTACATAAGCAACATCAGAAATTGTATTTATTTTATTTTTAGGTGTCGAGATCGAAATATCTCCTAATCCTAAACATTTGATCTTTTCACCATTTGCGACAGTTACGGTTCCTCTATCAGTCAACTTTATATGTTGAAACCAATCACGCCTTGAAGACATATGTTTAGTTGCACCTGAGTCTACATACCAAACATCCTTGTTTTCAGATCCAGAAGTATTCAAAGCAGTAAATGAGGAGTCATTTGTACTCGTAACATTACCCTTTTCCTTCTTCTTTTTCAATGGACAGTCTGGTCTTTTATGTCCGGGTACATTACAGTCATAACATACTACTTCCTTCTTCTTTTTGGATTTAGGTTTCACTTTTGCTTGAAATACCGAATCCGTCGTTAATGTGTCGCTTTTAGACATTTCATTAAGGAGTCTCGTTTTTACCAGGTCAGTAGTTACATCAACATTGCAATTTTCAAGCGCCATAATGAGGGGCTCATATTTTGGAGTGAGTCCACCTAAAAGTATAGCGGCAATCGACGTATCTTCTATCACCTTCCCAATATCTGCAAGATCCTGTGCAGTTGAAGTAACTGCATTTATGTACTGTTCAATGTCTGCATAATCTGCGAGACTTAAGCGGTACAACTTACGTTCAAGAGCTATTCTTCGTCCTATACCGTTATCCTCAAAAGCTTTCTGTAATGATTTCCACGCTTCCGATGCAGTCTTTGCACTTCTAACGTGAGTTATAGCTGCACCATCTACAGTTAGGCAAATCTTAGCAAGAGCTTTTGTATCGTACTTTACCCTTATAGCCTGAGGAGTTGTGTCACCTTCTGGGTATCCAGTAACGGCAAACCAGAGATCCTCGTGGAGTAGGTAGTTTCTCATTTTAAACTTCCACGTCGGATAACCCTCCTTGTTTCTTAAGCCAAAGGTTGGTAATGACGAAGAGCTTGACTTCGCCACAACATTACTATCACCAGTATCATGTGACATGTTTACGCACACCAAAAAATACAAAAAAAAAACAATATTTTCCAAAAAAATACACTTTTGTATATATTTCACACACGGATTTTATACTCCACAATCTCGTGCTGATAACGTTTTGTAGATATAAAGGTCGACGGGGTTCGTGGCACCGTGGTAAAAAAAAATATTTTAAAGGAAAGATGTTGTTCGGTGAAAAGTTTATATTGAAGTAAGTGCTAAGGTAAACAAGGCTTTCAAAAAAAAATAAAAATAGAATAGAACACAATGAAAATAATAAAACGTGCCAGTAGGCTCTAAGGCCTGGTTTACACAGCTGAGATTAGGCATAATCTACAACAGACAGGGTTTTCTTTACATATTGTATACAGTATGTTAAGAAAACCCTGTCCGACCCATAAGGATAATAAAGGTTAGGTAAACACATGACCAAATATAATATAAAATTTTACGTAATCATCATAGTACCAATACAAATGAATTTTGAAATAATCTTTTTTTCCCGCGAATTAATTCCAAATTCCCCGAAATTTGGTAATTTTTAAAAAGTGTCAACACCGGTATTATTATGAGCGAATAGCGATGCGACCACGTGCCGCGTGCCCTGCCGCCCGCCCCCCGCGGGCGGCAGGCGAAGAGTGGTTAACGCTCGTTTATTAAGTTACCTCTTTTTGAGAAATAATTTTTTTTTTTAGGGGGATTTATTTTTTTAAATTTAGCCCGGTTTTGTATGCATTAGTAGAATCAGTGTTACTCATTAATTACCTACAACAACTCTGGGGTATCGTCAACGGCGAAATAACCCCAACAGATACCTAACAACACCTTCACGGGGCGGACAGGGTTTTCTTAACATACTGTATACTTACGGACAAATCACTTGTGTTATGGGATACTAACTCAACAATACTAAATTTATAATAGATACATGTATAGATAAACGTCCAAGACCCAGGCCAATCACGAAAAGTTCGTTTTCCATCATGATCTGGCCGGGGATCGAACCCGGGGCTTCCACGTCGCAGGCAGGCGTGTTGACCGCCGCGCACGAAATTATAAGAAACACAACACTTCGTGAATATACAATATGTAAAGAAAACCTTGTCCCATCCGTGAAGGTATTGTTAGGTACCGATAACTGATTCTGCTTATGCCTACAAAATCGGACTAAACTTAAAAAAAAATCCCCCTAAAAATAAATATTATTTCGCAAAATGAGGAAACTT
The DNA here is from genome assembly GCA_037179545.1 of Sesamia inferens. NCBI lineage: Eukaryota > Metazoa > Arthropoda > Insecta > Lepidoptera > Noctuidae > Sesamia > Sesamia inferens. The sequence goes on along the minus strand of CM073949.1, from coordinate 1,398,347 downwards.
AATAAATGTGCGGTAGGCAATACTTGCGCTGGCGAAGGGCGGCAGGGCACACGCCACGAGGTCGCATCGCTCATAGTAAAAAAAAATTCACCATTGATAATGGTGTAGTCACTTTTAAAAAAATATACTAAATTTTGGGGAAGTTGCCTAAAGCCTTCCTGGATTAATGGGCTATTCAAAGCAAAAATAATTTTTGAAATCCGATCAGTCGTTCCTGATATTAGCACGTTCAAACAAACAAACACAAACAAACTCTTTAGCTTTATATATTAGTATAATTTCATATTTTATTTGGTCATGTGTTTACCTAACCTTTATTATCATTATGGGTCGGACAGGGTTTTCTTAACATATTGTACAGGGTGCCAGGGAAACGCTTCCGAAAACGAAGACAGGTGATAAGGCTAGTGATTCTCGATACGATACCATCAAAAAATGAGGATTTTTTTTTACAATTTTACTTAAGCATTTTTCGTACACTATGCTGTGGGAACAGTTAAATGAGTTAAATGAAACCATTATTTGCGATTAAACATTTTTTTTTTCTTTACAACTCTAACAAGTAATGTATTCGTAAATAAATAATCAGCTGACAGCTGACGCTCGCGCATACACTCGAGTTCAACGACCGCGTGCGGTCACCGACATCGCGACGCGCGACGTGCGATGCGCCGGCTAACTTAGTGCGGCGGGGCCATGTGATCGGACTATCTTCCTAAACTACTAACCTTCACTCGATCGCTTGAAGCAAATGTCTTTTCAGTTCACTTCTACCTAGTTGTGGGATATCTGCTTACGGGTTCCATTCGTGCAAGGATCGTAATGATTTTCCCCTTGAACAGGGTTACAATTTTATTTTGATCTGAACGTTCAAATTTACAAATCAGAAAAATCCAGTTTACTTTGCTTAACCTTGAGGCCCATATCGAAGGTACTTAGATACCTACAGCCGGCAGTGTGGCTGTAAGGCCATAAAAATCCTTTGTAAAGCGCCGCTAAAATAAAGAAAAATAAACATTACAGAGGCGTTTTAATTGATTGATCGTGAATTTAATAACAGTTTTGTATTATGTCGATAATCGCTAGTAAATGAAATAAAGCAAAAGATCGCTGACATCAGCTGTTATTGACTAAAATTTTTTCATCGCATGTGAATCAATTGAATTTGAACTTTATAATAATGTAATTAAAGTCACACGATGCGTGCTCGTTTATTGCAAGAACTGGATCCTTCATTTAGTAAGTAAACCTAATCAATTTAAAGTGAATAATTAAATTAATTGAATCTAAGAAACCAGTTAAATCTTATTTAAAAGTTAGAAAATGAAAACAGTTTGTAATAAAGCATAAGTACAATTTCCTAACAATTAAAATGAATTGATTTCTGATCTCGTAATTATTCTTTTAGCATTTTCGCCTCTGTAAACACACCGCTTTAACCTACGCGACCGCCGGGAACTCCCCCAAAGCGTTTGACCTTCATAGTACATCTTTAGTTAATAATTAGTGTTCCTTGCGACTCGGTTCGTGAGCTTGTGCGTTACGTTTGTAACCGATTATTTAATTTTTGTTTTGTTAGTTTTAAATTTGTGTTTAGTTATTAGGTATTGTTACGTTTTTAGTGCTGTTTTATTCTTTTTAGTTATAACTTTTTGTTGTTTTAGACAATGCCTGAGGCATACGTGTACAGTGCTCGTGAATACGGCAACATGTTGATGTGTTTAGGAGAAGAATTCTAGGACCAGTGTTTCTACCGCAGCGTCTCAATGGATCAGCATATCTTAATTTTATAAATGGACATTTAAATGATATGCTAGAATGTGTCTGTGGCTGAATTTCGTCGAGCATGGTTCCAGCACGATGGAAGCATGCTCGTTACGCGTCCCGTCCGCGAGCGTCTCACTGAGCTTTTTAATGACTGCTGGATCGGAAGGCTGGGGCCGCACGCCTGGCCGTTCACCCGACTTAACGCCGTTGGACTTCTTTTTATGGGGGTATGTGAAAGAAAGAGTGTTTGATCGGGAATGTGACAGTGCTGATGAAATGCGGGGCAGAATAGTGAGTGTTTTTAATAAACTACGTGAAGAATGTGTTGAGGAATACTGATGCCTCGTGTTCACGGATCGACACAGCGACGGGCCCGGCTTTGTATTGAAATGAATGGAACTCAGTTCGAGCCAAACCTCATAAGGTCGCAAAGGATTTAGACAGGTACGTAAAATGCCTCTGTCAGCTTTTTACAATGGACTACAATTGCGATTTTGAAAGTGATGTTTGTAAATTGCGTATAAATCGGCTCTTTTCGGCGGCGGCTCTTTTAAGCGCGGGCGCGGTAGTGCGACGTCGCCTTGCGTGTCAGTGACCTCATGTTTCGTACGCTATCCAATGCTTGTTTACGAAATATGAAGTCTTGAAAATAATCAATTTAAAGCGAAAGGTTATTGGTATCCGTTTGCATTTAGGTTGTATATAATCTACGTTCTGGCTTCGGAAGCGTTCTCCTTACACCCTGTATACAACTAGCGACCCGGCCCGGCTTCGCATGAGTGCAATGCTGATACTAAATACACTACAGAAAAACTGTGAACGTATAAAAAACATAGCGGCCCGCCGCCGCTTTTGCCGATCTGGCTGGCCGCTCCTGCCTGCAATGTTTAAATCTGTAATATCTTAGAAAATATTCATTTAAATCATATCCTGTAAGGGGCAATATAGATCTATATTAAATCAACAATATATTTAAGGTATTTAATTGGATAAGCATTAATGCTGTATTGGTTAAAATCACTTCGAAAATTATCCTGCATTTGTCGTAAAAATTAAATGACAAAAAATGTTATTGTGGGATATCCACAACTTCTTAAACTTTTTTGTAGACCTTTTCAATGTGTACAATATTTAATTTTACAATATTTATGAACGAGTAAACTGTGTGTTAAGCAAACCTTGAAGCAGATCGTTTAATTTGTGAGAATGGTGTCAACCTACTTTATTAAAAAAATGGTACCTATGTAAATTTTATTGAATACAATTACTGTTACCGACATATTTAGTACATTATTTTATAAATCTCTTAGGGTTCAATCTGCGCGAAAAAATTTAATTATTTACTGTGATGAAATAGTATTTCTCCAATATTTAATGGATGTTATGCATATAAACCTTCCTCTTTAATCACTCTACCTAATTAAAAAAACGTATCAATATTCGTTGCGTAGTTTTAAAGATAATGAAGGGACATAGGGAAAGAATAAGTGACTTTGTTTTTTTATAATATGTCATCATCATCATCATCAACAACCTTTTATCGTCCCACTGCTGGGCACAGGTCTCCTCTCAGAGAAGGATTGAGTGTAATCACCACGCTTGCTCAATGCGGGTTGGCGATTTCAGACTTAAAGTCCAGGTTTCCTCAAGATGTTTTCCTTCACCTTCAGTCACTGGTGTCCAAGATATACTTAGAAAGTACTTATAACTTTAGAAAAGTTACATTGGTACTTGCCTGACTTGAAATCGGACCCGCACACTCATAACAAATATTTGTACAAATATTTGAACAAATATTTGTATGACCTACAAGTAGTTGTTTCGGTCTGGCTGTTTGTGTATGTGAGTTATGTATATATTTTTTAATAATTATAAACTAGCGCTTGACCCGCCTGATGGTAAGCAGTGATGCGATCGTTGATGGTAAAGCGCGCTAGTTTATTAAGAGCCTAATTACTGAGAAAAACTGAACGAATAGGAAGGAAGACGGCAGTTGAGCGAGGTGATGCAATGTTAAACCCAACAACACGACCAACGATGCTGCGCCAAAGGGAGATTGAACTGAAAACCCTCCACGACCAAACTCCCAACAACATTAGGCGCATCGTACCCGGCACACATCGCAACACAACTGCTCAGACCCGTCCTCCGTACGGCTTCACCAGACATCATGCCGGAACACGACAAATCGCTTGACGGCAAGGCTTTGTCTGGTGGGTGGTAACTTCTGCCGGCGGCCGATGTTATGGCCTACCACCGAGAAAATATGTTTGTAAACACACCTACGGTACAGGAGGAAATCCTAGTGTTTTTAAAAAAAGAAAAGAAAGAAATACGTAGTATGAAAGATTTTTTTTATATATACTATTTTCAATACGACATTGAACGTCATTCATCGATGATGATAAGTCACAGTAATGTTTACCGGTAACTTGTCATTAAATGATAAGAAAAAATACTATCAACATTCAGTCACCTAGTTTGAATACAGCCGGACAGTTTAAAACGTGGCAAAATATAAGTTGTAGCCTTTCAATAATATAAACTCTCTTGGAATAATATTAATACTAATATCAAGTAGTGAAATACATAATATATAAAAGGTTGGCACGGACATAGACATGTACCCCTTTTTTCTTAAACGTTGCTTAAAGTTAAGTAATAATTTAATTAATGACTGTTTAACCATATATTTTTGACCATTGTACGTCAATTAACAATAATCATCGTTTATGAATACACCCCTTAAACATTAAATGATGATTAAAGTTAAATGATGTTAAAACGTCAAAAAGTAATATTTAAACAATCGCTAATCACTAGTTAACTTTAAGTAAAGTTTGTGAATAGAGGGGGTAATCTGAAAGTATGGATTCAGTAGAGCCACGTGCATCGACATGTCTATATAAATAACGAATAAAAAGTTATAATACGACGTTATAATATTATGTTCGTAAAAATATAAAAAGGAAACCGTGTTAAAAATAAAGCCGTGTACGTATTACTGTGCCGTGGAATGTGGATTTAAAAATACTACGATATATAAAACATTATAAAAATAAATCTCATCAATCGGTAATAAAATGCGTTCCGTGCGTGTTTATTATACATTTTTGCTGCATTCAATATTAGCGATTACCCTACACTTCAATATATTTGCATGTTGATTTTTTTTTTTTTTGTCAAAACTGTACGCGTTGTTAGATTACTTGAATTATTTCGCGTATAAGTGTTTCTTATGGCAAATAAAGATAGTTTCTTAGTCTAAAGAGTGTTAAGGGACAGACATACAGACGTCGTTATTGTTCTTGAGTTTTAATTGTGCAAATAATACAGACATACCCATTATTTCTTACATGATGTAACGACAATATAAATTAGAAACAAATTATTACAATTGGATGATTCAAACCAAGGCAAAATGTACATTTTCCTGTAGACTATGTATTTTTAGTTTGTCCTCCAGAACATCAGGAAGTGTTAAGTGGATAATCGTTACAAAATGGTGGTAGATTTGTGTGATATTAGCGAAGTGGAGGCCTTGGAGGTGAGGCGGAAATGGTGGCAGTCGCCTAAATCTAAGAACAAGAAGAAATTCAAGAGTACTAAGTGAGTTTTTGTTTTATTGCTTGAGTCATATTCCGAGTATCTATAGAAAACTGGAACAATTTTTCAACAGTCTCCCCGTCCGATTATAAGTGTCTTAAGTCTAGAGTGAATTCATAATAAAGTACTGCACTTTACCATCAACGATTGCCATCCATCGGGACCGCAGTCATGTACTAGTTTATATTGTTAAAAAATCGGCCCATTTTTTTTACATTTCTATAATCAGAGTGATCTGGATAGCTATTTAAAGACCACAACAGTTCATCAACATCAAATGCATTCATAAAACCGACAAGAAAGAAAAAGAAAGAAAATACATTTAAGATTTTTCATGTCATTGAGTAGCAATTAATCTACTACCCTTTTCCCAACCATATTGGGGTCGGCTTCCAGTCTAGCCGGATCCACTATTTTACATGCACATGGAACGACTGCCTATCTGACCACAACCCACAGCCCAGTTGTTGGGTCATGCAATACTACGTGAGTCGTCAAAAGATCCACGAATAACAAGCTAGGACCAACAGTTCATCGTACTTTCCGGGATGAGGAGAAGTTCTTGTATGTAATAATGGTCACCCATCCACGGACCAACCGTGGCAAGTGTAGCTTAACTTGATAGAACGTCTTCTGCGACAATTGGGTTTTATCCTAAAAAAATATTTAATGTCCATCAGATAGATTTATAAATAATATTGAACACGTATTTTTTATTTTTTCTTTCATTCAAATACTTAGGAAGATATATTGACTTGAAATGTCGCATGACGTCACGGCGTGGTACGGAGTATACCACGGCGTGACGTAATTAGCCCCCACTCCGTAACTTTAATACGCTATATCTCAGTAGTTTCTGGTAGTTTCGGCAAAATAAAAAACGAGTCTTAATTTTTTTTATTATCTATAAGACGGACTAATTATTTTTTTTATTTTCTTACTTTTCTTACTATGGATATAATTATCCATATTGTTCCGTAGCCAGGAGTTATTGACAGACGTAATAATAATCTTCGTCTGATTTTTGACACATTTAGACGTGCATTAATTCTTAGTATTATATTATTGTAACCTTATTTTCCTCGTTTACTTGACAACAATAATATTAAAGAATGTAAACTAATTATTAGCTTATTAGCGCCCCGCGGGTTTACCCGCGTAGGTTTCGATATATTTTTTTTCTTTATATGCTCCGCTCCTATTGGTCGCAGCGTGATGAACCTATATGAATGAATGAATGATTGAAATGATGAATGATTATACCTATAGCCTAAAGCCTTCCGGGATTAACGGGCTATCCAATGCAAAGATATTTTTTCAAATCGGACCAGGAGTTCCTGAGATCGCGTTCAAACAAACAAACTCTTCAGCTATAAATAGGAATGATATTTTATCATTATAAGATTAGGTGAGGTCGGTACTTCCCACCAGTCATGACGACATAGTTGGTCTAATGGCTGAGCGATGGACTGTGGCATTGCGTGTCGCGGATTCGATACTCGTACTGAACAAATATTTGTATGGCCTACAGGTAGTTGTTCCGGGTCTGACTGTGTGTGTATGTGAGGATAAGGATGTTTGTAAACCGACCCATAATACAGGAGTAATTCCTACAGGCTACAGTGGGAAAAAATAAAAAATAAAATGAGTTTTGGCGGGAAAGTCAAGCTGAGTGACACGCTCATTTTTCATTGGACTTTTAAAATTATTTAGTGTTGTTTACTAAATAAAAGTGGGTGATTTATGTAGTAAAAAGTGCATTCATTAAATAATTCATAAATAACAGTGAAATATCGCAGCATAGTGGCCACATATGACTTTGCATCAAACCTCCCTCGTAGACGGTTCACGCGGACGTCTTTTTCGACATGAATAATTCATTACGTGACATTGGCTAAGTGCACAAACCGTACGAAGCCAAAAAAAGAAAAGAAAAAATAAAATGGTTTGTTGGAGTAGTAATTACAGCTTATAGTAGCAGTTACTGCTACTTACTGCTGTCTTTAGAAGTGGGTCGGTACGTGTTTTTGCAATACCGAAACTATGTATTGGTTTGATACCCGATAACGGGTATTGAAACTATTTATTTCAGTAACTATTTATTGCCGATACCGAGGTCGGTGGCGGTGTACCGGTACCTTTGGCGGGTATTGACATTACTCGTTTCGTGGATAACTAGAGTAACTAAGTTTTCAGTGGTTTTCGGTATTAGTTTTGAATGGATTTTAGAAATTATAAAACAATATTTGTGAAAATATTTAGTTATTATAACATATAACTACATATTCATAAGTATAATTTACGTGTGTCTATTTTTATACACCTAAGTTATACTATAAAAGCAATAAGAAAAAGAAATAATAATAAAAGAAATAACACAAAGAACAAAAAAGTATCGCACGCGCGTAGAAAGTTTTGCATTAGAACGTGAACACCAAACATACACAACTAAAATAAAAATAGATAGGTACAATTTGCAATTTACTTTTCACCCAAACAAGTGCCCCTTTCTGTGAACCTGAAGGTCAACTTTCAACCGTGACCTAAATACATTTTTTCGATAATTGCATCTATTGCATACGGATTACAAGTCAAATCCCTTCTTCCTTTTTTTCCTAGGACTCGCTCATCGTTAATCGTAATCGCCATTCTTCGTGCGCCGTCGGAATATTTCGGTTCGGTATCGGGTACGCCCACAATCTACATCGAGGAGACGAGACTCGCAGTAGGTGCGACGAGTAAAGCGTATATCGTGTATTCGCAAAATAAATAGTTTTTCCCGATAAATAGTTATTAGGTGGTATTAGGTATTACAGAACCGAGTAACCGAGTAAGAATATACTTAGTACTGACGGACGCGACTCGCAGTGTTGGTGCGGCGAGTAAAACGTTTTCGCCAATAAATAGTTTTTCTAAATAAATAGTTATTGTAGAATCGAATACCGTATTTTAGGTATTGAACCAATACATAGTTATTGAAACTATTTATGGTTTGAAACGACCACCTTTAGCTGTCTTACTGTTTAGTGTAAGTAGAGCGTGATTATATAACCTTATTTTTTGTTTATGCGATCCCGAAACACGTGTCCAGTATTTTGAAGTAAAGAAACTGTGTACAAAATTTCAGAAAGATCTCATGAAAACTCACAAAGTTATGCGCTTGTTATCTTACCTGGCTTGTTTGTTACCTTCCCTACAAAAATATGGTCAGTGTCTATATCCCTGTCTGTGGTGCGCTCGCTAACCACATTGTAACAATTTCTATACCATCGCCTAGCTCCATAAAGAATAGAGGTAAACAAACCAATTTAGGGTTATCACAACTCACGTTTTACAAATCTCCTGTTATTTACATGATTATCGACTTTTACATGCTAGCTATTTATTAACAATTCCTATTGCAGCATACTTCAATAGAATCACTAAAACAACATGCATAATAACTTGTTATTTCGAAAAACCATTAAAAAGTCGAAAAAAGAAACATGGATGAAAACCTGCCCCCTAATCGGCGAACACATTTTTGTCAAATGATAGCGACTAATTGGGATCAGTTGGTATCGTTCGGGCCGCCCATTGGTCCGTTCAGTCCAAACAATCCCAACTAGTCGCAATCAGTTGACAAAAATGTGTTCGCCGATTAGGGGGCAGATATTAAACACTTTTTGTGGAATTCAACCAATGAATAAAGTTGAGGCATTTGTCAATACAATTTTGCGTATTTTAATTACTTTCAAATAAACTACATAACACATGCATTGTAATACTTTCAAGTACGGACTAAGTATAATATATAAGTATGAAAAAATTTAACCTATTAGGAAATTAGCTTACATGTGTGTCATATTTCATTCAAATCGGTTAAGCGTTCTATGCAAATCATAAATATCTAAACATAAATAAAGTGTTAAGATTAGTAAGAAGTAGGATTATTACTTTTATGAAAATCATCTATGTAGAATAGGTTGTTAACATCTGTCTTTTAGGCGTAAACTACTCGTTGCCTAGCAACGGTTTATTTACCTCTGTTCTTTGTGTATTTTATGTAAGTTTCGTATAAACAAAAAATAACGTTGTATAATTTAGCAGTTATGAAAAAGTAGCTTTTACCGCGTTTTTGAAGCGCGCAATTGAAGTTTTTTTTTTTACATCGCATCCTTATAAATTTTCCAAAATTTCTAAAGTCCAGCTATAGATACGACTAAATGCTTTTAAGTTCGGTTATCGAAATATCTGGATGATCGTCGACATTAGATATCTACCAGTGAAAGTACCGATAAATTGGTTCAGCCTTTTCGAAGATTAGCCGGAAGAAATAGACAAAAAATTTTAGTTGTTATAAATACCGTATATACTTTAATATACATTTAATAAAACGCTGTTTTTTAGAAATTTCCAATCCACATGACACCTCGATCATAACTCCATGAGACTTTCCTCCTAGTATTAATGGATTATGAATGTATATTGTAACAACACATGATTGTTCTACAGGCCAGCGTCAGTAGCTGCGGCGGTGGGTGGTTCACGCGCGTCATTCCTCCAGCGTGATAAATTGTACAAGCAGCGCGTCAAACAGATCACCAAGCAGCATCCGCAGCCTGTGAGTACCTTCTTTGCTTTATAATTATGCCTTAGAGTCTGCAGTGTGATCCTGTAACCATCTCGCAATGGAAACTGAGGAAACGGAGGAACTGAAATGAGCGTAGAGAAATCGATCAGGTTTTCATATACATACATAACATAATCATAATGTTTGATTGCCTATAATGTTCCCACTCCTGGGCCACAGGCCTCCTCTCGTTGAGAGGGAGTTTAGGGATCTACCACGCGGGCCTAGTGCGGGTACATAGAAGTCACATGTCTTGGAAGTTTTTGCTTCTAAGACATGCCGGTTTCCTCACGATGTTTTCCGTCACCGTTTTGAAAGCAGTGGTGATGAAATAATTTAGACAAAGTAAAGCGACCACGCACCGGAAGACGTAGCGTGGGTAGGCCCCCGACAAGGTGGGCCGACGACCTGGTGAAGGTCGCGGGAAGCCGCTGGATGCGGGAGGCGCAGGACCGGTCGTCGTGGAGAACCTTGGGGGAGGCCTATGTCCAGCAGTGTACGTCTTTCGGATGAAATGATGATGATGATGAAAGCGCCTGACAGGGTTCGAACTTGCGACCTACAACCTATAAGTCGCGGCTGATACCACTAGACCACTGCTGCTGTTAATATGTTATGTAAATTCGAGGGTGATGGGTTTTATTTTTACTTATCGTCGGTTACAAAAGAAAGCAATATTTACAACGTATACATAATGGAAAGGCGGCTGTGGGTATTCTTCAGTTTTTTTTTTCATATGTTGGGCTCCACCCTAAGAAAGTGGTCTGAATTATCTAACTTAATAAATGAATAGTTCCTTAACTTGTAGTGTAAGCAAAAATAAACCTTGATATTTTGGCTATAAGGTTGGTTTCTTTTTGCTACTACAAACTACTATGTCTATGTAATAGCATTTGGAATTGCCTTAGGCACGTTTGTATTGCCAAATATTTTGAAGCTCAAAGTTATGTTTAATATTTGATATACATATACCTACCACATTAATTTTTGTTTATGCGGAATTCGAAACACGCGCCCAGTATTTTATGTAAAGAATCTATGTACAAAATTTCAAAAAGATATCATGAAAAACCACAAAGTTATGAGCTTGCTATTCTTGTTGGTTGTCCCAACAAAAGCATGGTCAAAGCTCCTATCGGGCGAGCGAGCGGCGATGACCTCTGGAGTCAGCTGTGACGCGCCTGCTAGAATAGGATACTCTTTATTATGTATACCATGGGCGGTTGCGCCAAAGGGTGACACAATGGGCGGTCTTATCGCTAAGAGCGATCTTTTACAGACAACCTTTGGTTGGAATACTAAGGGGAAGGAGAGAGAAATAATGTAGGTAATTTACAGTGTACTATTTACATAGATTATACAATTAATATGTACGTTAAGTGTATTATACTAGTTTAAATAAATATGTACTTCTAATTAATGAACATCATACAAGAGCAAATAAAAAAGAAATGATATGTTTAACCTTTAACTAGTGACGTGACAAGTTGAGAACAGTATAAGGGACATGTAGTCTCACAGGCTACAACTTTAAAATTTAAACTTTGTCATAAAATTGCATTATAATGATTTAAAATTCGTTGATATTTATTTGTTGGAATGTAATAAAACAAATATAAATTAATTCAATCAGTTTTTATAATTACTTAAAACACAAATGATAATTAACACTTACTTGTACTTTTCAGCCTTAATTGACATGAGATCCTTATTTTAACATTTTAATAGACCTTACATAAATGATATGACAAATGTAACTCTTTTTATAAAAAATTAAACAATACAAAGATAAAAAAAACATAAAAGCTACTTCTGAAAACAAAACATAAAAATTCTGACACATACTCTATTTGGCATAAATCATTGGCAATTTTTACACAAGGGTCGAGAACATTGCAAACATATGGGATTGCAACACCCGACGCATGTGTACACAGTCATTCTGTGAAATTTAGGCGGACAAATACTGCATGCCCTTCGTTTGCCTTGACTAGTTTCAGGAGTTTGGACATCTTCTTCAACCATATCTTCAGCCAGAACTCGTTTCATCACTAGGCGTAACTCCCTTGGTAATTGCCTGCATACAACACGCCTTTGCAAGTGGGGTAGCACTAGTGAACGGGCTATTGACTTAAGAAAATCTCCTCTATCTGTATTTTTGGGCTGATGCATATTATATAATATATAAGCATTCATGCCGCTCAAGTCCACTATGCGGTAGAATACCACCATTGGCCACCTTCTCGTTCGGCGGCTGCTGGAATAAATGGAGCATTTTTTATCTGCTTCATCTACGCCTCCTTTTGTCATGTTGTAATATAGTATAATTTCAGGCTTTTTAGTATCTTCGTCAACTACAACATCGTGATGCATTGAGGATACAAGTATCACCGCTCTATTCTTCTTAGGGACATATGAGCACATAGTATTTTGTTTTGTAAAACCAAACAAAGTTGACTGGACATCTCGATCTTTTTGCGGCTGAAATTGGCTTGGTATTTCACGTTTGTTTTTTTTCATTGTACCCACGTAAGTAAGCTTACGTTTTGCTAACTCATCAATTAGTTCAATAGAGGAGTACCAGTTGTCAGCAGTCACATTTCGATTACTTCCTTCAATTGGTTGTATCAACCGTAGAACACACTGAGTGGGCACGAGATGTTTTTGATCTTGTGTGGTCAAACCGACACCGTGAGAGCCTTTTCCAGTATAAACGTATCCGTTATAGAAATAAGCATTTTTTGCATCACATAAGGATTGTATGACTAGTCCGTATTTCCCTGGTTTCTTCGGCATATATGAAATCAAGTGACTTCTTCCTCGAAACTTCACTAACATCTCATCTATGGTTACGCATTCGCTCAATTCGTAATGTTGTTGGGAATTGTTGACAAACTTGTTGAAAATAAAAGATATTGCTGCCAACTTATCATCGTTTTGCCTTTCTGTGCGATCATCTGGATTATCGAATCGCAAACACAGTAACAATATGACAAATCTATTTTCTGACATGCCGCATCTAAATATTTCACAGCCTGTACCATCTCTTGCAAATAAATAACCTGTACGTTCGTGGTTAGATTTCAAAACAGCTGAATAAAGTAAAAACCCCACAAAAGCCTTCAGTTCAGTCACATCTATGTCTTTCAGTTCAGGTTTATTCTGCCGAGCGAACTTCATCCTGTAACTGGCAATTTTTTTGTTAGTCCAAGTCAAAACTTGTTGGAGCATTTCTTCGTCAAACAATTTATGCCAAATGCTCAAAGGGTCTTTCGCATCTTCACCTGTCAATTTCGAGCCACAAGCACGCGTAATTATATTATGTTGCAGTGTGCGAACCCTAGCATTAGGAGGCGTTTTCGACCATTTATAACGATTTTTACCGTAGTAAAAATTCGATTTCCGTAATTCCGAAAGAGGCAAGGCATCATTAGAACTATCGGTACTATCTCCTTCTCTAGTGATCTCGCTCCCCACATTGCTGCTATCCACTTCTAAAATGTTCTCCTCTAGATCTTCATCTTGGTCACTTTCACGTAACTGCAGAAGTTCACGGTCGGAAACCAAAAACTCTTCAATATCACCTTCACTGTCTGATTGGTCTGAAGCTAGCAAGAGGGCATTGAATTCCTCTTCAAATGATGGACTATCCACTCGTAATATTTTTCTTTTTGATGAAGTCGTTGGCTGAAGTTCACGTTTCCTAGCATTTTCTGCCATTTTGCACTAGAAACAAAAAAAAATATTCGAAATAATATTTATTTGACAACTAGGGACATGTAGCCTCACAGGCTACAATCAAATTTCAAATTAAAATTACGAACCTGTTATATATCCGGCGCCACGTCTGCTTCCTTCTATGGTCGTTTTGGCACTAAAACAAAAGCTACTGAGACGCGGGGTCGCGGCAAGCGGGGGGAAACCATCAATTCTAAGAATTCACCAGTCACACGACGCCTGTGAGACTACACGTCACTAGTTAAAGGTTAAAGAGAGATATCCCTATCTCTCTTTGCTCTCTCGTGCTTTTTTTTATCATAGTTTTAAATTTGGACAGAGTTTGAGCACGCCTTGTGGACACGGCCAAGTGGAATGCAACGGCATCTCTAATATCAGGTTTTCCGATGACCTTAGATATCTATTATGTGTGTCCACGTACTATGGTCTATCGTAACCGCTCGGTAACCACTCTGTAACAATTCCTAAATGTATTTGAGAAAAAATATAACATTGGGTAATAATGATTAAAATCGTTTCATTTGCTTATTTTGAACAAACTATATTCAGGCTTCGTATATTTATATATATATAGTAATATATAAAGCTGACGAGTTTGTTTGTTTGTTTGTTTGAACGCGCTAATCTCAGGAACTGCTGGACCGATTTGAAAAATTCATTTTGCGTTGGATAGCCCATTAATCCAGGAAGGCTTTAGGCTACATTTACATCACGCTGCGACCAATAGGAGCGGAGCATAACCAACTCCACGCGAACGAAGTCGCTGGCGACCGCTTTGTATAGCTCCGTAGTGTAGCGAAACTTTAAATTGTAATTTAGTTTATAAATGAAAATACAGTCGAATTGAGAAATTCCATTTATATTTTTAGACTGTTCAACATTATAATTGGTGAGGTCGCTAAAGTACAATGGTGACGTAGCATGACAACCGAAGTGACTGGTATTACGTTTAATCTGCTAACAAAGTCAACTATTTTCTTTGTTTACCTTTATTTAAGTGCTTAAACCGATAGACTATAGACTCGATGTTTACAAATGAACACTGATCCAATCTCCTCCCTACAGTTCGTAGTCCGCGGCCACCACCTCCAGCTGCAGGCGCTAACGTCTGTGGCGCATTGTCACCATTGTGACAACATCATCTGGGGACTTGCACCGCAAGCCTACGTCTGTACAGGTAACTACTACTGCTGTCCTCAAACATATTATATCGATCGTCAGTGGCTGCAACGACATAGAGCCAGATATCTTTTTAAATGAAAGGAAAGACCTGTCAAATTTACTATGTTAGTCATTATCAGTCTCTTAAAATAAAATATTATATCCCTAACTTTTTTAACCATTCTCTTTTCTTTTCTGTAATGTGTGTTTCTTTAATGATTTTTTTTTACCCAATAACAGCCTTTTAAATAAGGCACACGCGCGGCCCGATGGTATCAATTCAGCTCAAACTTTATTATTACCAAAAAGTTTTGCTACCAAATAATTAGGAACTAAGTTTAATATCTTTGCATACTAAAACGTAAAAGATACTGTTATTCTTTTAATTATTTATGTTTAAAATACGTAATATAGAACACGTGGTTTTAATTAATGTGATAACCTAATCTCCACACACTGTATAACAATAAAAAATGAATGATTTCATTGTCAGACTGCAAGCTGCGAGTACATCGTATGTGCGCACGGTCTGTAGAAGAAGGCTGTTGTCTGGACGGAGAGCATCACAACAACAGGATCTCAAGGTTCATGGAGCGGATACATGCCAACAATCAGCCCACCAGTGAGTAAACCTTTAATATAACATCACGCGGGTTAGGTAGTAGTCTTCTTCTCAGTCTATAGACCAGGGATGGCGAACCTCCATGTAGCTATGTGCCATATTTCCCAACTAAAAATTTCATGTGGTTATGATGTGCTAACAAACAAATCTTAGCCTAGTGATACTGAAAAAAAATTATAATTAAACTTGCATTAATGTTATTTTAAACCTGTCTGGCATTTTTGGAGACCCTGCAGTCACGGCCTTTGGAAGACGTTCGTAGGTACCGAAACCAACCAGGAGAAGCCCATTGATAGTTTTATTAAAATTTCTGATATTATCCCGTGCCGAAATTATTTTGGTTCGTGCCACCAACGGCACGCGTGCCATTGGTTTGCCATCCCTGCTATAGACAGTGCACTGCTGGACAAAGGCCTCCCCTAAGACTTCCATTCCATTAGGAGGGTTTGCCATAATCTCCACGCTTGTCCTTTGGGTTGGGGTTCGCAGTAGTTGATATACCACAAGAGAAGCGCTGCTGACCGCATCCCTGGTGAGAGTTGCCTTATTCGCCTCTCTAGACACCCACCATCACCGAATATGGGTTGGTACTATTCTATGCACGGTACAGCACTGGTCAGGGTATACGTCGAACTAACAGGAGGCACCTCGCCAAATGCTGGCAGAAATCCGAACTCCTGGGTTGCTACTGAAAAAATTCCTAAGGAAAATCCCATGTTCTCTACTCCTGAGGGGCAGTTGTCGTAATTTTAAGAACGTACACAGTCTGAAATCTAGTTCCCTAATTTAAAACGTTCAAAATTAAGTCACAGGGCTCATCTCGGCGATAAGCAAATATCAAAAGTTTGTCAAAATATGGTAATTCGAATTTCGAGGATTTGTTGATAGATAGAGACTGAGATGAGTAGTCGTGGTGGCCTAGTCGTTACGTAAAACACCAGCCTCTCAAATATGAGTGTGCGGATTCGATTCCAGGTTAGGCAATACCAATGTAACTTTTCTAAGTTATATGTACTGTCTAAGTATATCTTGGACACCAATGGTTAAAAGGTGAAGGAAAACATCTTGAGAAAGCCTGGTCTTTAAGTCTGAATTCGCTAATCCGCATTGAGCAAGCGTGGTGATTAAGCTCAATCCTTCTCTATATGAGAGGAGACCTGTGCCCAGCAGTGGGACGATAAAAAGATTGATGATGACAATGATGATGAGATGAGACTCTTAATTCTTTTTTGACACATGATTGTCCCTGAGATGAAACTGCACCTAGATTATGAACGTTTTAAAATACGATAATTTGAATGACATGACTTATGCTTTGCTTGGTACCACATAAATATTGTTATTTACCATTAATTGTTTGTTACAGATCTCGACTCAAATGACAAGAAATCCAGGAAGGCGTCGGGCCCCGGGCATTTTCTCAACAGTAAGTAGTTACACAATTTGAAATTATAGATTGACAGATATATAAAATTACACGAATATATGTATTTACGGACAACAGCAGGTAAACCTACCTGAAACTGTCAAATATTCCCAACCTTGAGCCTTAATGCTTCAGAAATAAAGTTGAAAAATAACTTTGAAAATATAATAAAGAAATCCGACATATTGTAGTAGCTTGATGTGTGTGTGTGTGTGTCTGTACAATACAACATGTAACAGAACGGGTATACATGTATATGGGAAGATTGGACAGTTTCAGGTAGTTTGACTTGCTATGGTCTGTACTCAATACAAACCGTAGGTCCTTTAAATAGCATATGTTGATGGTGTCTTTTATTGAATCAAATATGAAAATAAAAAAATCAATTTACTTTAAATAGAACATTGTTTTGTTTATGCAAAACCGAAACAAGTGTCTAGTATTTTTTATGTAAAAAAATCTGTAAAGAACATTTAAAAAAAAACTTAATGAATAACCACAGAGTTATGAGCTTGCTATTCTACTTGGTTGTCCTAACAAAAATATGGTCAAAGCACCGCTCGGGCGGGCGAGCGCGGTGCGTTGACCTCTGGTTTCTCTGGTATTGCGACTCGTATAGGAAGATCATACGTAACATAACTGTATCAAAATCTGTTCTAAACCGACAAAGTAACTGTGTTATTTTTTTATTGATTTTGATGGATATAGGTATAGTGTAAATATGTAAATAGTTTTGAAAAGAAGAAGAATCCAATAATCACTTAAAATAAGAACAGTAAAATAATGATGATGATACTTCAATCATTTCGTCAATATAAAATGTACTAGATAAAACACGCTTTACTTGTGGTTATCAAGTGTACAAATACGTTACGCAAGTATCACACTTTCAAAGTGCGGCTTAGGTACCGCCCCGATACAACGGGGAAGCTTGACGTGTATGTGTTATGGGATATTGTAATTCTCGTCTCTACGCTTACATTCACTAATGATTGTACACTTGGTTACCACAAGTAAAGCGCGCGTCGCTTTAGGACATAAAATACTGTTACAAGAGCTCTGTCTTCTGAAATCCTTTCAATTCTTCAAAGCGATTCGTCGTGTCCCGGCATCATATTTGGTGAAGCCGGACGGGTCTGAGCAGTTGTGTTGCGATGTGTGACGGGTACGATGCTCCAAATGTTGTTGTGTCGGGGGTTTTTCATGGAGGGTCTTCAGAGCAATCTCCCTCTAGCGCAACATCGTTGGTCGTGTTGTTGGGTTTAACATTGCATCACCTCGCTCAACTGCCGTCTTCCTTCCTATTCGCTCAGTTTTTATGAGTGAATAGGCACTTAATAAACTAGCACACTTTACGTTAATATTTGTTTCATAGTGGAGCGAAGTTTCCGAAAAGCCGAAGACGACCCGCCTTGGGACCAGACATTAACGCCTGTCATAGGTAAGTCATTCTATATTATAATGTCCTATGTGTGGAGAAATGTAATCTATGGAGATATTTTGTATTTATTCATTGAACCATTAACCGAAAATGTTATCTATGTATGTTTTTATGTGTTTTTGCGATAGGTACCCGTTTATCTTTATATATTGAGAGGTTCTAAAATGTTTGTGATTTGGATGTCCAGGGAGATTTTTTCGGTAAAGATCTAAAACTTTCAACCGCCGTTAGCCACTTTCTTGGTTGACCGTACTTTCCATTTCTATCCTATAACTGCTGGAGTACATATTGTCCAGAGCAGGTAAGTTTCTATTTTATTTTTAAATTATGTAGTTCTAATGAATTCATCTACTTTTTGCTGCAAAATATGCATACTAAACTTTATGCGCTCTGTGATGTACAGCGGAATGTCGTGACGATGTTTACGTATTGTAAAGATTAGTAGCATTAGAGACAAATTCGGCCATGTTAATTAATTTTTTATGAAATCCTCCTTTATACCGCGTACATCGAGGGACTGGAACAATCTGCCGGCGGCGGTGTTTCCGTCGGACTACAATTTGAGTGTCTTCAAGGCTAGAGTGAATAGGCTCTTAATAAACTAGTGCGCTTTACCATCCACGATTGCGTCACTGCTTACCATCAGGCATCAGGCGGGATTGCGGTCAAGCGCTGGTTTATAAATTAATAAAAAAAAAGCTGTGTTTCTCATGACTGTCAACAGATGGCGCTTATTTAGTTTCAGTACAAACTGTGGTTACATAACAGCGACCGAATTAAGGACTCTGTATTGACTATTTTACAATAAATCAGTTTATATAACGATGTCTGCGTAACTTATAATACATATTACATAGACACTCAGCGGTTAACTTGTTTGGTAGTTTAAGTTTAAAAGCGAAGCTACGTGATGCGGTAACGGCGCGGTCAGCTTACATACAAATGCCTATACTGTGTGACTCGACGCTTAGGGACGAGCGAGCGGTCTGCGAGCTGCATTCGTACCACAGACTGTACCAATTGTTAGCGCACTGAACGTGATTATCCGTGTTACAATAGGGATGTATCCAAGGTATGAAAATCAAAAAAATAATTAGTCCGTCTTATAGATAATAAAAAAAATTAAGACCCGTATTTTTTATTTTGTCGAAATTAGCAAAATCTACTGAGATATAGCGTATTAAAGTTACGGAGTGGGGGCTAATTACGTCACGCCGTGGTATATTTTGTACCACGGCGTAACGTAATTAGCCCCCACTGTGACATTTCAAATCAATATATCTTCCTAAGTATTTGAATGAAAGAAAATATAAAAAATATGTGTTCAATATTTTCTATAAATCTATCTGATGGACATTAAATTATTTTTTAGGATACCACCCAATTATTTTCTTGCGTTTGTGTCGAGGTTGGCATAAGAAAATGTCACACATAGTGATTGAACAGCTTTACTGCTCGGAATTTTGTTCCGCCACTTCTTCTCAGCGAAAGCACTAGGAAGTTTCGAAGGGCGGGCGTTTTAGGGGACTGTGTTATGTAATATTGACGTTCAAAAAGTGCTGATTCTTAGCCTAATTGAATATCTTTAGATTTTGAATTGAAAAAAAAAAACACGTTAGCGTAGTGCCTGAGCGGTTGACTGCTGCGCTGCATGTCGTTGGTTCGATTCCCGCACGAAAGAAATATGTGCATGCTCTACAAATTGTTGTTCCGTATCTGTTTGTGTCTGTGAATATAAATGTTTGTAAGCGCACTCACTATATAAGAGAAATTCCTAGCGTGGGGTAATACAACACAGGCAACAATCGTTGGCAAAACGGAAGTGATCCTACGCACTGTATCATTAAAATTGCGGCGCCACGTCGCACCGAGCCGCTGTAAACTGCGTTGCACTGCGATTCCGCATCACCCGTAGACACCCTTCTTTTTTTCCCACCTTTTCTTCTTCAGTCTATAGACGTCCACTGCTGGACAAAGTCCTCTCCCAAGGATTTCCACAACGACCGGCCTTGTGTTGCCCGCATCCGTTGGCTTCTGGCTACCTTCACCAGGTCATCGGTCCACCTTGTTGGGGGCCTCCTTATGCTGCGTCTTCCGGTACGTGGCCGCCACTCCAGAACCTGTCCAATTGTCCATGTGCCACGCTCGAATTAATTGCGCACCGTTACCGCATCATTTGGCCTAGTTGTAATTTAACTAGTTTAACTTGACTGTTGTAGTGCTAGATGTTACTGTCAGTCAATGATATATTAATGTGTTATATAGCCTTAGTTTTTACATCAAACGGTCGTATAAGGGCACTTTAAAAATGCTTGAGCAGTTTGGTACACAAATAAAGAAATACAGTTCTCCAGACCGAATTTCGGCTGTGACTGCCAATCTCAACGAAGATCAGCCTTCGGCGAGAAAGATTATAGTATAAGCGTATGTGCACAAAAATAGGTGCACCCTCTCCTCGCCTCCCTTCTCATTATATTATGGTGGTAAGCGGCCCGACACGACCAGTAAGACACGGGGATTATCACACCGCTAGCGTACAAACTCCATGCTGTTACTGAAAAAATTGCTATGTGAAACACTAAATCTTTGCCCGAACCTCACTTTGCCGGGAATTAAACCCAGGATTCCAGGCTCCGTCACTCTTACGACCTAGAAATTAAAGGAGTAGGTGATTGATTTTATAATGGAATGCAGTAGAAAATACATACCGTAAAAGAGTACACGCTACAGGGAATCCCTCTACACTACACATGTCTTGATTATTAAATTCAACAGTACTCTAAACATTTTCCACAGTCCCTCTGCTGACTCCCACAAGACAAATCCCGAAATGATATCTCGTATTCAATCCACAACACGACCCTCTTCATTTATTATTCAGAACAAATCAAAACAACATGTTTTAGGGTAAGTGCTCGTGAATGTGGAGATATAAACAGGATATCCGGAGAGGCATAGACAATGTGTAAACATGAATTGGGTTATTAATGTCTAATTGCTTTGGGAATCATTCCAACTTTAAGCTGTCCTGGGATTACGATAAATAATCAGCCTATGGTGTTCCCCTGCTGGGATGCAGCTGTCTTCTCTGTGAGGCAGTCGCCCCTAATCCAGCGCGCGGGCCGAGTAGGTACGGGTTGCTTGATCATTGGCGTGCAAACAAATTACCCGTGCAGTTAACGTAGCCAACATCTCCGGATATATCTCACAACAGTAGGCGACATTAAACCCTACTCCAATGCTAGAACGAATCGATTTTCTTTGACATTTAGGAGTTAAAATGTCAGAGGAAATTGATTTAGTTTTACGTCAATTCCTTGTTATATCGGTGTTCTGAAAATAGAGTTTCTGCCTTCAGCTTGCTAACGATTGTTACGTTTACATTACGTCAAGTCGGCTCAAATATGGACTAACTGGTATTAGGTTTATCGGTTAATTAATCCACGTGGTATTTTTTTTTTACAGTAAACGAGAGTTTTACTTGTTAAAGGTATTTTTTTTTGTCGTTGTTATTAAATTTTTACTTGACCTTTTGTATTAGATAAAAAAGTTTATACTTTACTGTTTCCGTTAACGTGTGTCATGCTCATTTGTAGTTCTTCTTGATAAGAATAATAACTTGATTAGCATTTGTTTTTACGTGGCAGATATGTAATGAGCCAAAAGCAAAAGTGTAGATTATACAGGGTGTATCTGACATCGTAACGCAAACTTCGCGAGAAGGCTACACCGCATGCCACTGACAAAAATTATGATAGTCATTTATATCGTTAATGAGCGGTTACAGAAATAACAGTGTTTAAAAAAGTGTTTCGGCTCGGCCTTTGAACTTTGCAAGCGTGCCGCCGTGCATTTTTGTGGGTATGACGTTGACCCCTGATGTGAACTCTATTAAATCAGCTGATAGGATAGTTTTTCGAGTTTTGTTCACATTGCGCTTTTTTGTGTAATTAGCGAATTCATTATTTTTTACTTTAAAATCTTATTGGGTTATATAAGCGTAGCAATTATGAACGTTTTAAAGTGAAAAAAAAAAACTGCTAAAAATAACTCTAATAAGGTATTAACCTTATTTATTTATCATGACATCGCTTGAAAGTAAAAAAAATAAGGACTATTTTTAGCCCAAAGAATAGGGTAGTTGACTAAAAAGAACTAATTAGTCCGTCAGTCAGATTTACAAAAAATACTAGACACGTATTTTTTCTTTTTTCTTATTAACAAAAAATGAAGACGACACAGTGCGTTGAAAACTCGTGTGACGTCACTGTACGTTACACTTTTTAGCGAGCAGTGACGTCACCAGCCACCACTCCTGATCTTTGATGCCTTGTATATCTGTCAATTTTTATTGATTTGATAAAACAAAATATACGTATCCAATATTTTTCTATAATCTGAATGACGGACTAAATAGAATCAATTTTTTTTTACCCAGGAAACATCCCTTTTAGCATTGCCCTCCACCATGATAAAGATGCGGACGAATTTTTTGAAGATTAATGAGGTCCTGCTCCTTTCTTTATTTTTCATTATATATTTGTATATATAATACATTTACATTAGTACTTTTAAAAATGTAATAATTGAAACTAGCTAATTATAAAAATATTCAATTTCTCACACGAGAGGCCACCCTATAATAGCTATTTTGCAAAAGTTAAACAGAGCCGCTTTACAAACCAAACGCGCTACATCCCCTCGTCTGAAATGCTGAAACTCTGAAACTGAAAGCTCTGGAGTGTAGTCGACGGAGCCGCGTCGAACGGACGCGTCCCCCCGCGTCTGAAAATATTACGACGAAAATTCTTAAAGTACCGCGAATATCGAATAAACATCACTTCCAATACTTATTCAAATAAATGACGTTATAATTTTTTTATTTTTAAAATTGATGGTGTGTGATTGGCTGTGTAATTTGAGTTTTCGAACCAGTGTTTTTGATTTTTGAAATCTTGTTTAATTCGTGGAAAGTGGTTTTATTTTTATTTTTTTTTCTTAAAGTGAAGTGTTTTGAATTTTCCTTGTGGTCAATATTTGGGTAATTTGGTTTCGGTAAGAATGCAGAGAATACAGTTAAATATTCGCCAGACAATTTGATAAGTAATCTGACTTACAATTTAGAGGCTAAAGTCATTTTGATTGCGTTTATCAGCTGTTAGTGATAATAAGGTCATTATGGTCGCTTGTAATTTGTGATTTCTATACTTACCTATTGTTATTGCGAACTTGTGTCAGTGCGCAAGTTATCGATAGCTTTTTTTTTTTGGATGGCATGTGCTATTTTATGCTGATTTAAATAATTTCAAATATTGGACCACCGGTTCACCTTAGTTCTGGATCGAAAACGCTGGAAATCATGGGGAGAGGGCCGAGCAGTGAGATGTTGCAGGTTAAAGTTATTACTTAATTATTAATTATTTGACACAAATAGTTATTGAAATAGGGTAAAAATTAGGCCTAAAATGTCGCTTTTTCTTCCAAACAATTACAATATCAAACACACGCAGCCTCCATTGCAACAAGTACAAGTTACAAGTATATAATTAAGAAAATAGGTACTGCTGAGTTTAGCAAAATCCGCTTAAACCGATTGCACAGAGATTTTTTTACATTTCTTAAATTTGCTACGGCTACACTCGTCTCCTTGATATTTAGTCACACGATATTAAACTCTGAAATATGCAACATCAAAGTTCGCTACAGCAGTTTTGTAGATTGGCGCGATCAGAGTATACAAATGTCTCCTAATAAATTTCAAGAATAGTTACATGTTCTTTGGTGACTTCTTGATGAGGATTTGCTTAAGAAAATGTAAAAAAATGAATAAGGCTCGCTTAATTGAATCACCATTGTAACTCTGTAATTTCCATGCTTATGTTATGATTATGTTACATTCGTAACTTAGAATGTAAAGTTGGCTTTCTTTGTCAAGGTGTCTAAGTAATGATAACCGCACGGTTTGATCGATCATGTTAGGCTACTCTTGGCGCGATGGTGGGTCCGTAATTAGGTGACCATCTGTACATTTCAATACCCCTTAGCGCCTTGGAAAGCTCGTTAAGCTGTTGTTATTCTTGGATGTTTGTCGTTACGGGTTGTTAGAAGCCCGAAAGTCTGACAAGGTCAATGCGTCTTATTAAGGTCAGAAAGGCGGTCTCTCTATGTAAAATGCGTGGTATTTAGCTGCATCTGATCAGACTGGCAGCCGATCCTAATATAAGTAGCGTAGAGGCTCTGCAGATTATGATGAGTAATGTTCTTTAACTTCTGCTTACAAGCCATCCAAAAAAAGGCGTAAGGGTTCAGCGAAAACTAACCATTAATTTGAATGTGTTTAGAACATGAATAGTAAATCATGGTGACTTCGAGACAGCCAGATGGTTTGATGCCATAGTACAATACATCGACGCTGTCTGAATGGTTCCCGCAAATGACACACAACTGTTACGAATAGCAGGCATTCTGATATTAAAATTTATTGGTGTGGTGCGACCAAGTTTGGTTATAGTGTTTAGTAGAATTACGGTCAATTATATCTAGGGTAGAAGTCGTGGTCGTGTGATAACGGCCGCGACTTGTGAGTTGTAGGTCGTATGTTCGAACCTAGCAAGGTGCTTTACTTCGTGTAAGTTATTTCATCAACACTGCCCTCAGAATGTATAATTAATGGTAAACTGTATTTGAACAGTTAATTCAGCACTCACTTCTGGATATAGGCCTTTCCCAGTCTACGCCACAACATCCTTTCCTTCACCTTCCGTATCCAGTCTACTCTAGCCGCCTTCGTTAGTGCGTCCCGTCTATCTGGGGAGCATACTACACTCCCACAGTCACAGCCTCCGTGGCGTAGCGGTAGCGAACGCGGCCGTTGCGCAAAGAGGCGCAGGTTCGATCTCCGCGTCCTGCAAATATTTGTATGCATGAATATGAATATTTGCACTGGTCTGGTCGTGCCTCGGTAAGCACGTTAAGCCGTTGGTCCCGGTTGTCATACGAACATCTAATGGCTGTCGTTACGGGTTGTTGGCCCCCCTCAAAAATCCAACAATTGGTTTAAATGCAATGCTTCAATATTGCCTTCGGGTTGTGGAGGTCAGACGGCAGTCGCTTCACGGAAAATATCGAAGTTAAACCAAAATCAGCAGTTAGACTGGTTAAGCGGACCCCAGACTCCAAAGCTGAAAAGCTTCGGATGCGACTGGGATTAACGCTGAGATGATGATGATGTGATGATACTACACTCCCACACTATACTTGTAGGTACGCGGTATCCACTCCAGGACGAGACTGCTACAGCTTTTTGCTTCCCCTGCAAGCTATTCAGCCAATTCTGATTTGCTTTTGGACAGTTTAATTCCTGATTTCATCCTAAGAGATTCTAAAAATAGCTCGTGTCATAGTGCCCCGACCGACTTTGCCTTTTAGCCCAGTCATATTAGGTAAAAAAAGGGGTCAACCTCGGAATGAAAGATAATAAGCTGCAAATTGGTATAAACATTTGTTTTGTCATTCTAAATGTTGTCTCAAAAGTCACAATCGTTATCGTGTCCGCGTCTCAAGATATTCAAGGTCAAAGGTCACAAAAATCGGTTTTTCGCGAATATCTGGCTTCCTATCGGTTAAATGAGATTTGCATTTTTTATAAAAGTTGTAGGCTATAAAATTCCCTACAACTTTTGTTTAAACTTTTTTTTCATACGACCAACCGTTTTGAAGGTAGAGCGCGAAGAGTGCACATCGTACAGTCATATACGGCCGTATATGACTGTACGATGTGCACATGCACATGATGTGCATGTGTGACTGTGTGTGTGCTGTGTGTGTGATGTGTGGATGTGTAGTTTGTAGGCTACTTACCTAACCTACATACCTACCTACTTACCTAAAGCTTTACCCACACTATCCAACAAACCTACCTAAATACCTAAACCCTATACCTACACTATCTAACATACCTACCTAAATACCTAAACCCTATACCTACACTATCTAACATACCTACCTAAATACCTAAACCCTATACCTACACTATCTTACATACTTACCTACTTTACCTAATCACGAAGACGAAGTACGACTAACGACGAAGAAGAAGAAGATAATTAGCTTCCATTTCCAATTTCATTACAATTAAAATCATCAAAGATACTTTTGCTATTTGAACTCACATTTTGATAAATGTATATTATGCCGTATTTAATAATAAATAAAAATATGTGTAAAATATATACTCTTACTATCATTTTAACTTAAAATAAAACTAAAATATATAATCCAGAATTAATAATATTTTATACTTAAATAGTTAAATATGAATAATTATATATAAATAATCAAGTTACTTACTTTAATTAAATATAACAAATTAATAGTTAGTACATAAATAATGGGCATTGTTTAATAATTATAATTTCCAAGTAAATAATTGACTTTATAACGTACTGATAACTATAACTCACGCTTGACCTTGCATTAGGTCGTATATGACTGTACGATGTGCACTCTTCGCGCTCTACCTTCAAAACGGTTGGTCGTATAAAAAAAAAGTTTAAACAAAAGTTGTAGGGAATTTTATAGCCTACAACTTTTATAATAAATGCAAATCTCATTTAACCGATAGGAAGCCAGATATTCGCGAAAAACCGATTTTTGTGACCTTTGACCTTGAATATCTTGAGACGCGGACACGATAACGATTGTGACTTTTGAGACAACATTTAGAATGACAAAACAAAGGTTCATACCAATTTGCAGCTTATTATCTTTCATTCCGAGGTGAAAGCCCTAATATGACTGGGCTATTTGTTAAGGTCCCGAAATGAAAGTTATTTACCGACATATTATTATAGAAAACGTTATATTTTTAAACCTATGCAAAAATATTAGTTTAACTTGCGACGGCCGACTTTTAATTTTGCCACACAACACTCTAGAATTAGGTCACGAAACCGCTTATAAGTTGGCTATTAAATGAATTACACTCCAAGCTTTTACTGTAAATCAAAAAATTGCGTAAACCCAACCCCTGTGTGAAATTCTTCGCAAAAAATCTTTAAAAGAAATACCAATTTCTGGCTGAAGAAGATTAAATCATCATTTGCCCCGTTCCTAATTACTTTAACGTCTGTTTCCAGTTTACTGGCATCCTATATGCGTAATACACTATTACTATCAATTGGAACATTTTTAAGCAAATTGCTAATCCATTGCTTCATATGTTCGAAAAGTATATCTGCTAAACAACGTTAACAACGCAATGAATGTTGTTGAACTGTCAAAATGGAACCCATTGCTACTGATAGTGTGTTGCTCAATTACCCTGCGGATGCAACAATTATATGGAGCAATTGACTAGTTTACCTATTACACCTAGTTACTGGTAAAACGATACCGCGTGGTAGCGCTCGTCAGTTTTTAGGGTTTCCTTCTCGATTTATCAATGATCAGAGACGATCATTTTTTCATTACCTACCGGTGAAAGTGACAACTGGGGCTTAGGCTTAACATGCTTGTCGAGTGAACTTGGTATCTATACATACAGATAATCAGCTCGAATTACTTAAACGCGTGAATCTACAGAATAAAATGTTTCCGTCATTAAATGGGATTGTCGCGTGGTTTCACGGTTTAATGATTTATGGCATAGTAGCGTGTTTGTGTAGGAATATTTTTGTAGATAATTAGAATTTAGAAAGTTTTGTTGGTATTTTCAGTATAACTCCAATTTTTATAACTTTTAAACAGTAGTCACTGAAATCAACGTAATCAACATTAAAATAATGATGGTATTTGTTTAACTTAAAATAACGTAGATTTTAAAGAAAAGTCTTAGAATCTTGTGCTGAATTCATGGCGTCGATAGCTCTACCTCCCCATGTAGCCCTCCGCGACTGTTCCCCTCCGTGGGGCGTTTGTTTGACATTGAAACAGATATAAACTTTGTGCTACTTGTAAAACTTACCGCTACGGCATGTTTTATGCCAAAACTTATTTTATATTTACCAAGACGGAATATAATAACCAGTTTTTTTATTGAATCAAAACCAAGCTTTCAAAATTAAATGAGACTGTCATCCAAAACGCCCGCCTTTCACCGCTTCCTAGTGCATTAGCCGGCGAGAAGTGTCGCAACAGACCCAGCAGCTCGGCAGTTTTTTCTAAGTGAACAGACAGTTCACTTAGAAAAAACTTGCTTTTTTACAATAGCAAGCATGCAGTTAAGATTACGAGACAGAACACCAAGTTAAATTATTTACCATTTTTCAACTAGTCACACCAATATACCACATACATATTTAGATCAGCATATACTGGCGTTTAAATAGCAAAAAAAAAAAAAAAACCGTCAGGATACTTTAATTTTGCGCGCTACTCTGACAATTTCACCTCAATAAGGCTTTCAGAGTCAAGGGTGTAAAAATATTAAAAAAAGCTGATACGTAACTCTTAATATAAAGGATCCATTCGATCGTGTATTTTCGAGCGCTTCCATCCGTGTTGTCCTCTCATCCATGGATAATACAGCTTAGGACATGCTGTGCTTGATCAGCTGTGAAAGTAACGGTACATATGTGTTGATTGAAAGTTGGGTGTTAAAATTAGGTAGAGAATAGTGAATATTGTACATTGATTGTGAAGGAATGAATGGCAGATGAATAGGTAATAGAAACAATGCAATGTAGGCCGGAAATTTATAGTTAGTGAAACAGATATTCGTATGAACGCGTCAACCGCCTGCAATATTTGTTTTTTTTTTTTTTGCTAACTTGAATGTACATATGAAGGTCGATCAATTGATTGTGGTGGTCATGAGAGGGATTATTGCAAAAAAATCTAATCTACGGAATTTCAGCTCCATCGAAGCCTAAACTGGCTTCGATGGAGCTGAAATTCCGTAGATTCCGTAGAACCTGCCGAAAACGTCAAAACTAGGCGGCAAAAACGTGCTTTCGTGACATTTCAATGACTAGTTTGATGTCAGAGATTGTCCAGAATTTTCGATTTGAAAATGTGAAACATTTTCAACAAATTCTTTTATGTTGTAAAAATTTATTGGCACCCAACCATTTACGTAGTTGTTTACAAATTAAGATCCAAAGTTTGTAAAACACAAGGAATTTTGTTATATATACGAACACACATGGCTAAACAGTTTTTACTATATTTAGCTAGTCTTGGCAAGTCATTTAATATGAGCCAATGAGGATCTTGCCGGTTGCGTTACATACAGCCTGTGCCTTTTAAAATATTCTTTAGTCTCATTAAAAATCTCTCCTCGCCTTTGATATGAATCATATATTTTGCACATGAATCAATGCCCGAAACCTATCTTCGAATTTCGGATATAATGACGCATCACTACCGTATTAAGTAATAATATCCGCACTCACACCATTTTCTTCAGTTGGGTGGCGCTGCAGATTTTGGCAGGGTGCGGCCAAGGCGAGCCAACCTTGCTAAATGTGTATATAGAGTATGGGATTTAATGGGGTGTAACCTTCTAGGGCAATGTAAACGGTAGCGATTCTTTCAAGGTTTTTGGTCGAAACAGCTCAGTCAACTCAATTTTATAAATATAGATCTTGTCGCTTTTAATTTGAAAAAGAAATTTAATAATTGATTTACTTTCTGGTCATCATTAACGATGGCTGCTACTTGCTGATGTTATCGAGTGATATGATTGATGATTACGAACTTACTCTGGACAGGGAGCGCTGCACAATCGTGAGTTGGTTTGTGTCGGATTTATTTTAATTTTCTTACTGTCCCTTTCTGTATAGGTTTGTTTCCCTATTTCTTTTAAAATCAATATGATTTAGTGGATAGGCTAACAGCAATGTCCTTGTTTTTTCTTGGGACATCGCTTATCAAAACAACTTTTACAACACTTATTTCTCTTCAACCAAGCCACTAGGAAGTGATGTATTGGGAGCGTTTTGGGGGACTGTTGTGTACTTTTGACGTTCAAAAAATTTCGATTATTGGCCTAGTTTGAATAAATGACTTAATTTTAATTTCACGATTCGATTCGACACGATTAATATTAAACCTCTTTTACAAATCAGGCCGGACAAATTTTCTTCCGCAGTTAGGCTATCCGTCATGACTAAAATTGAATCGTATGTATCGATATATTAGATTTAATTTTATACGCTTAGTATGCTAAAGTTTGTATCAACGCAGTCGAAAAGCGCAGTAAAAGCAGAACGAAGCGTTTCAGTTTTACGAGCTTACTATTGTGAATTCAGATTTCATGAGGGAAAATAAGCTTAGGTACGTAACTTACATACGATCTTGCAGTATAAAAAAATAATTTGTTTTGGATCAAGGTTAGGTAACAATATGGAAACGTCGAATTTGTTCAGACTTGCACACGAAGTGTACAAGTAGCCGTGGGGTCCATACACCAATCTGCTTTAGTTTTATATACATACTGTTGGCATTGGCGCGAACCCTCAAGGAGTATATACTATGTGCTTAACCGCAGTCCCACCTGATGGTAAGCAGTGATGCAATCCCTGATGGTAAAGCACGCTAGTTTATTAAGAGCCTATTTACTCTAGCCTTGGAGGCACTTAAATTGTAGTCAGACGGAAAGAATACGGCAGGCAAATTGTTCCAGTCCCTCAAAGCGCACGGTATAAAAAACGAGGCGCTTCATTGGGGTCGTAGTTGTCCGGATCCATCTACTTAGGGACTTAAACAAATAAGGAAAGCGAAACATCCTTGAGTAGAAGAAACGTAAACGAACATGAAGTTGGTCCTTATATTAAAGTTGTACTGCAGTCTCATCTAAGATAGCCAACCTATTGGCTGATTTGTTTTGACATTAATAATGCATAAGTACATTAGTAGATGCAGTTTAGAATGTAAGTTATGACGAGGCTTAGATGCCACGATAGAGGCCTCGAAAAAATAAAAAATAAACTTCTCATCCAGAAAGCTCTTTGAACCGATTCGCCCAACTGATTTTATCGTAAGTCCTAAAGACATAACAATTGCAAGATTCAACTCACCACTTCCCAAAAGTTAAGAGATTCGAAATGACTTTTCAATTTAGTAATAATAGCTTTAGGGAGGCTGAAGCCTCCCCATTTCTTCATCCCTGTCTATCTCAGCGATTAATAAATCAAACGGTTCAGTACCCAGAACGGAAGTTTCGTAAAATCCTATCTCCTTTAGAACTTTACGCTGAAATACGACCCTTGCGAAGGACCTAAGTCATTTGCATGTTTACGCTATAGAACCTTTGTCCTTGGATTATTTTAATAAGGAATCTTGATTTATTTTATTATCTTACTGGCCAGGGATAATGTAATGTGAGAATATTTATGAGTTATACATATAAGTTCAAAAAGCTTATTCCTTAACTAGCTTTCATTCGCAGCTTTGATACATAAGAAATTATAATAAGATCTTTATAAAAAATATTCGATAAGAACCCTATATTCTTCATGTCATCAAAATCGCATGTCATACGAGTATGTATAGAAGAATTGTTATTTTCGTATGTCACTTACTGCGCCCTAGATACAAGAAATATACACAATATAATATAACATATACTTGTACTTGTGCGAACTTATAAAACCATTTGATTTGACGAATTATAGTTCCTACTATACATATTAATAATTTCAAAGTTTTCTATGTCTAGATAGATTGATGTTTGATAAAATTTTTCCTATAGGCAGCTAAAATCCCAGTCATCATACTCATCATGGATACAATTTCCTCCATCAACTCCCCCAGTTTATTCCAAGTCAAATACCATAGGTACGTTCCATGAATCCGTGAGCTTTGCAGTTACTTACACAAGTTCAGTTTTTACGTCCACTGGATCTGTTGGCCTCTATTGGCTCTCTTTCGCAACTGCTATATATAGCAGGCGTATCGATTGCAAAACATTTGCATAGCCTGGCGATGAGAATGTTATGGGAGCAGGTGCTTCTGTGGTGGGGGGGTGTTGGTCAATATTATGAGGATTTGATCTATTGCGTGATGTTTTTGTTTTGTGAGACGAGGTAAGTT
The DNA here is from genome assembly GCA_037179545.1 of Sesamia inferens. Classification (NCBI taxonomy): domain Eukaryota; kingdom Metazoa; phylum Arthropoda; class Insecta; order Lepidoptera; family Noctuidae; genus Sesamia; species Sesamia inferens. The sequence continues at coordinate 1,365,940 of CM073949.1, read as the reverse complement.
GTTCGGGTTTTACATAAACAAGTACCAAATTTGTTTATGTTTAGCGTGCGTTATTTCATGAGGTTCGTGAAGGTCATGTTTCTTTATCTTCGTCGTTGATAGGGGTTCTATTTTCTATGTTACGGGTTTGGTTTCCGCTCTTAGTCCTTCCAGTGGAACATTGTGCATGATACTTTAATAAGGGCTTTCGGTGTGCGCATGGCGACTACTTATCTTAACAAGTAAAAGAATCTTAAATAAATACTGCGAATTTTCATGCTCTGTTTTTTTTTGTTTTTTACTTTGGTCGATAGTGTTATACGTAATTGGCTTGTATCCTAAAAAATAATTTAATGTCCGTCAGATAGCTTTATAAAAAATATTGAACACGTATTTTTTGTTTTTTATTTTATTCGAATACTTAGGAAGATATATTGATTTGAAATGTCGCATGACGTCACGCCATGGTGCAAAATATAGAACGGCGTGACGTAATTAGCTCCCACTCTGTAACTTTAATACGCTATATCTCAGTAATTTTTGGTAATTGCGACAAAATAAAAAATACGGGTCTTAATTTTTTTTTATTTTCTCTAAGACGGACTAATTATTTTTTTGATTTTCATACCTTGGATACATCCCTATTGAAGACAGGTCGGCTTAACATTTCGTATTTTAATTTACATTACTAACTGTAAATACGTTTGCAAAATGTATCGGCTCAACGTAAATAACTTAATGATTGGTGTTGAACTGTTCAAATGAAAGCCATTGTTGCTGATGTTGTGTTCCGTAATTACATCGCGTAACGTGTTACCTAAATATAATATTTTATTGTGGACACATATTCTAATTCATATACTTGTATATATTATTAAGCAACTCAATTATCTTTACTTAAGATTTATTAATTTAATATAAATATAAAGTAGACTTGCGCGTAATTGAAATCGGACCTGCTTTTGACTTTTTAATTATTTTTGTAATAAAAAACAGTATGTTTCGTTTCAATTTATTTTATTTTAATATTCTTATTTATAAATGTTAATTTATTAGAAGTACTTGTTTTGTTGTCCTATATGTATGTATTTGTAATAAAAATAACACCAAACATTTATCAGCACTTTCATTCCTATAAAATATCTAAACATCCATTAAAAAGTATTTCCTTATTATAAATTCCCCCTCAAATGTTTGGAAAGATAATATGAAGTTTGGCAATATCTCCTATTGTAAGAATCAAGGTAATAGAAATGTACCGAAGGACCAATTTGAAAGTATTTAATTTTTATTATAGTATCCTTACTGACTTTGGCCGTAACCAGCTTATACCTACTGTCTTAAGACCCAGTTCAAGGTTCCTGTAAATTCAGTCTTCTCGCTGTAGTATCGCTGATCATTAAAACCTTAGGAGTGGAAAATACTACTTTAATTGAATTGTCACCACATCATAATGGCGATCAGCTGTGTATTATAGGAACTGATGGACGCTGGTGAAGTCGCTAAACACGTAGTTCTGTTCTGGGCGGAGTCAGTTTAGATTGCTATCGGCACCCTAAGATGAAGAAAAATGGCGATATTTTATTAAGAATGTTGGTTTTTCGTGGCTCCTCTGACCCTTTTGGATAAGCAGTTTGTAACTTATGCAATTTTCATAGGTATCATAACACCCCACCACACACTCCACACAAAATATACCAATTTGGTATGTATAATGAAATTCGCCGTTCGCATGATATTAAAAAAGTAGCATGGCACAACTTTTTTTACGAAGCTTCTGCGATATCTCATTTTATGTGGAAATATTTTGTATACTCACCCGGTACTCTTAGCGAGGTACTCGACTGTCATATTTATGGAAATTTATGTTGTGATGAACAGACTGCTGTTAGTGTGTAACTGACTAATAGTGTGAGAAGCACCTAAAGGCAATACCCCCTTTATGTAAGATGTTACATAATAAAGCTCATCATCTCTCCTCATATTTTCCGATTACTACTTCCAGTTCTCCAGTTTCTAAGTAAAGTAGAACAAATACTAAGTTTCACCCTCGAAAACACGAACAAAAGTTATACGGACTTTGTTTGCATGTCAACAGTTACAACGACAGAGCCTAACTCCTTCACAGACTCTTCAAGTCTTCAGTTCTTGACCACTCACGTTTGTGGGCACAAGTCATGTAGTCTGATATGTTTTAGTAGTGCCCTTGTGATTTCTGACATATAACAAACATTTGAGCTCCACTAGACTTTAAGTCGGCACTTCTAATGAGGTCTAGTTAGTTGTATAAAGAAGTTTTGTCTCTGAGAGTAGCTTATACGTGGATGAGGAAGTAATAGAGTTGAGTTAAAATGTACAGTTTGTTGATATGTAATGTCAAGGTCGTGTTCAGAATGGATGGATAGTTTGAAACTTAGGCTTATGTGCCCAAATGTGATCGGAGACTGACTTTCTCTTGACTTATCATCATATGTGAACAATCTCAGTTTATATTATAATATTTGTGTGTATCTATGTATTTGTTATATTTCTTTGTATAAAAATATAAATTTCTGTATCTTCTATTCCCTTCACCGTATACAGGATGTTAAGAAAACCCTGTCCGACCCATAAGGATAATAAATGTTAGGTAAACACATGACCAAATATAATATAAAATTTTACGTAATCATCATAGTACCAATACAAATGAATCTTGAAATATTCTTTTTTTTTCCCGCGAATTAATTCCAACTTCCCCGAAATTTGGTAATTTTAAATAAAGTGACAACACCGGTATTATTATGAGCGAATAGCGATGCGACCACGTGCCGCGTGCCCTGCCGCCCGCCGCCCGCGGAAGTGTGCTTACGCACATTTATTAAGTTACCTCTTTTTGCGAAATAATATTTATTTTTTTTGAGGGATTTTTTTTAAGTTTAGCCCCGTTTTGTATCCATTAGTAGAATCAGTTATCGATACCTAACAACACCTTCACGGGTCGGACAGGGTTTTCTTAACATACTGTATACAAAAAGTTATAAATATTACCCCAATTTCGATCGATTCCCGTTCACGTCGGGACTCCGTAACCAAAACCTACACTGCCGACTGGCAGACACAAGTCCGCAAAACAGACCGTAATATCTACAGGATGTGATAACTACATCCACTGCAGATAACTGTTCATTTCACTCGCGAATCGAACTCCAATGTTAGAATATTTGAATTATTTCAAGGATTTTTTGCAACAAGAAAACTTCCTCTTAAATAAAGAATAAACAGGGTTACTTGTAATTGAAAGTATTCCAACATAATCCCTTTACAATGATGAATATTCCCACATGGTCAAGGCAAAAACCATGGGAATCGAGAAAATTCAAGTGTTTGTATGGTGTATTCTTTATTTATAGCTAAGGGTCCACTATCAGGTCCTGGAAGATAAACATCGAATTTCCTCTTGCAATCCTTACGTTTTGTCGCTATTGCAATAACGACAAAAACAGATAAAATAAGATTATAAAACGATAGGATTGATCTAGCTAGCATCATCTTACATTATATACAGTTTGAACTTTGTGCAATTTCATGCCAAACTACTAATGGCGTAAAAAAAAAACTAACCCAAACTTATTCTTCATTGTTTATTTTGTTATAAATTGAATTATTTGTTTGTGTTCAGCGTACAAACAATTCAATTTTACTTAATATTTTCTATTAAAATAAAAGCTGCAATAAAGCTTCAGGGACAAAAGCTTTGACCTTGGAACAGACGGGGATCCCGGAAAACATACTCCATCACCAGCGACGTTGTTAGGTCAAGGTCGCCACTAATCTGCCCACGCGACTCCGCCTGCTATAAGTACATCGAGTGTGTTAGCATGTGGAATGTGGGCGTTTTAATTTGCGTGGAAGTTGCATTTCATTGTTTAAGGAATTGAAGATTTTTATTTGCCGACTTCTCTGGGCCCAAGTCAATTGTAATAAATCGTCAAGATCACTTACAGAGTTGTACGTCGTGGGGTCCAAGGCAGACGGTTTGCTATGTGTAAATAATTGCACCAGCACTGTTCGGAAAACACCGTGAGGAAACATTATTGGCTGACTATGCAAGAAACTTGGAATTTCTCTGGATACCCTGGCGCTTCCGCGGTAACAACCCTGATTATATAATATTCAATGGCATAAATGAGCTGACAGCCTCGGTGGCGTAGTGGTAGCGAACGCGGCCGCTGCGAAAGGAGGCGCGGGTTCGATCCCCGCGCAGTGCAAATATTTATATGCATGATATGAATATTTGCACTGGTCTGGTCGTGTCTCGGAAAGCACGTTAATCCGTTGGTCCCGGTTGCCATACGAACATCTAATGACAATCGTTACGGGTTGTTGGAGCCCTCTAAAAGGCCAACAGTTGGTCTAACTTCAATACTTCGATATCGCCTTCGGGTTGTGGAGGTCAGACAGCAGTCGCTTCACAGAAAAGCAAGAAAAAGAAGCTTAGCCAAAATCACAGTTAGACCGGTAAAGCGGACCCCAGACTCCAAAACTAAGAAAGCTTCGGTTGCGACTGGAATTAGGCTGAGATGATGATGAATGGCATAAATTGAACTCCCGTGAGAATATCGGGATAAAAATTATCTTATATGTTAACGCTGGTTATAAACCATCGTGTGTGCAAAATTTCATAGAAATCCGTTGAGTTGTTTTTGCGTGAAATTGTAATAAACATAGATCCATCCAACCTGACAACTTTATTAGGATTTGCAACCCTGGTTCTCATCAGAGTCAAAACTCAAAGCACAATAAAACAGACCTTACCCTGGGATCTTTATGTCACCGTTCGAGGTTCAACCGTAACCCGGGCCAACATTATATCTCGCTCTCCGGATAATCTTCCTGCCAGGATGTTTTTCTACCGTTTCCTTGCTTCTCCGTTCTGAACTGTTTTCGTAATAAGGGGATGTTTACGAATACATTTGTACTGAGGGTAGGGCTCATGTGATTTGTAGGATAAAATGTAGTTTGGTTCTCTTAGATTAACTTTTGTTTATAACGCACCGAAAACTGTAAGCTCGTTTCAGGCCACTATTCATGGTGGGATCTTTATAGAATCGATTGGAACGTAAGTTCAAAAAGATAATGTGATTAGCAGTTCAAGTAGGGGGCGTTATGTAACGTAAAGGCGTGAGTTTCAGTAATATATGTCTTCATGAATTTTACTGGTTGAAGGAATTCCTAATCATTGTGTTTACAATCATGTTTTCCTTGAAATTCAACTCGAACAAAGGAATAGACACTCTAAAACTACTGCAAATAGATCATAAATATGCATGAAATACTGAATAGCCATAAATGAAATCATTATGTGCACATAGCTACCAAAATATCGCAGTGAACAACATGATCATTGACATTGCATTCAATTCCCCAGGAGTGGTTAGTCCAATGTTCGATATATTTTGCCCGCCCTCTGTCGTTAATATTTATGATTCCACGAAACAGGGAGCCTGTAGGTATTATCGTGTATTTGTGTGGGGAATATTGATCGAAACGGCTTTTGTTGAAAAGTCTAGAATAACGGTTCATTGTGGACATGTTATGGAAGAATGCAATTATTTTAAAATGACCAAGCAGACGTTGTGGAAATTATAATATTATCACCACCACTGTTAAGACGGTGAAGGATAACATGTATCAGAATTACAAAATAATAGTCACCGAAACATTTTAATTTCTTTGGAAAAGTTCTTAATTTAAACCTTACCCATAATCAACACTCTAAAAACACTGTTTTTATCCAGGACACGAGGTGTCGCTAATCTAATCATGTGACAGAAAGATGACCCCACCGTCCCCTATAGCAACTATCAGCAGAGTTTTAGTGAATTAGGAAACTCATGATAATGCAATGACACTTTAATGATGCCGTTGATAACAGAGCTTATCAAACTTGATGCCTCAAATTAAGCTGCCTTCAATGAAAATAATGCATTGTGCGTGCACAGACATTGCATTATTTTTCAGATACCAGTCTATCTAGTTAGGTCACGCATTTATTAGTAATTGTGCAGCGCAATTCTGAACTAAAGGAGCTTAATAACTCGACATACAGTACAAAAGGGAAATTTGGGCAGGCCGCATTGCACATTGCTCATACTCGTACTGCGAGAACATGATTATAACAGCAGTTTAAAGGTCTACATACTTTTGTGTCTGAAAATGCAGTCTCTGTTTATAGTAGGAAGTTTATTAGATGTGTGCACCGATCGATGATATAGCTACATTGTCACGAATTCCCTTGCTCATAAACTAAAAAGTTCAATGAATCTTTATCTATTTCATTAAGAAAAGGACCTAAAATATATATTAGTTTAGTGCACTGAAACTAGTCCACGCCTGACATAAATTGACGTATTTGTACTCTGCATGTTTTTAGTCGCATCTGAACTGTCTATAGAGTATCTTACTTTGACAGTATTTAACTAATATTCTATCTTCTGTCTTTTTCGTAATGAAAAAGAAAGAAAACGATGAACTGAACTTGAATTTTGCTTAGTTTGTGAACAATAGAATCGTACGTGCCAATATAAATTTTAGGTCATATCTCATTTGATTTGCTGGTTTATAGGAGATAAATTATGTGTTTATTTTTAAACAAAGCGAAAACAGTGACATTTAAAAATCGACCAAGCGTGAGTCGCTCACAAAGGCTTCCCTACCATTCTGCTTCTTCTTCTTCAGCATATAGAGATCCACTGCTGAATAAAGGCCTCTCCCAATGCTTTCCATAATGACCGGTCTTGTGCTGCCCGCATCCATCCGTTAACTATATAAAAAAATCAGTATAGAATATTTAAATGTTCATATTTTGTTTGTTTTACATTATCATAAAATTATGATAGTTATGAGGATATTAAAAATTGAAAATTAAATTGGAAGAAAACAAAATTAACATAAGAAATAATGATTACATGTAAAAACAACGTGCCATGTATTAGACCTTAGATCGACAGCAAATTTGTGCAAAACACATGCAATTTCCTATCCTCCATAATATTAAATACCCCAACACTATTAATATTAATTTCGACCTACAGCTCTCGACCTTGCGAACCTCTCCCTTTTCCTTATTGCCACCAGCTGTTTCAAGGGCACGGCTCTACGTGACGATGTCTTTGCGAAGGTCGGTGGTATTCCTTTCCGGATTCTGGTCGAGGGTTGTTTCGGCTATCTTCCTACTTTAGATGATGATTATTGTCGTGTTTAAAGGTTTTTTTATTTCAGTGTTCTTTTGGTTGACATTGGACCTGTGAGGAAAGTTTGAGTATGAATGTTGCAAGGGGAAGACCTAAGAAACTATGGATGGACTGTGTGAATGATGACATGGTTTGGGGGGGGGGGGGGGGATGATTAACAGGGAAGTATGTAGTGCGGGCCATTAATTATTTGGGGGCAGGGGAGAATGTATGGTAGATGTTATAGGTATTTGATTTGTTATGTTTGATTTTAAATTTAGTTTTATCGTTATCTTGGGATGTCAGAATATAACGTCACCGTTCATTAAGTGATTGTTGTTCTATTTTTTCTATCTTTACAGTATGTTAAGAATACCCTGTCCGACCCATAAGGATAATAAAGGTTAGGTAAACATATGATCAAATATAATATAAAATTTTACGTAATCATCATAGTACCAATACAAATGAATTTTGAAATAATCTTTTTTTCCCGCGAATTAATTCCAACTTTCCCGAAATTTGGTAATTTTTAAAAAAGTGACAACACCGGTATTATTATGAGCGAATAGTGATGCGACCCCGTGCCGCGTGCCCTGCCGCCCGCCGCCCGCCGAAGGGTGCAAAACGCACATTTATTAAGTTTCCTCTTTTTGCGAAATAATATTTATTTTTTTAGGGGGATTTTTTTTAAAGTTTAGCCCGGTTTTGTATCCATTAGTAGAATCAGTTATCGATACCTAACAACACCTTCACGGGTCGGACAGGGTTTTCTTAACATACTGTATAATTGAATGAATCTAATAACTTTAATTTTTATGTCATTTTACTAATTCATTTATTTTTTACATGTTTTTGATGTGTATTTTTTCTTCTATGTAATTCGATGTGCATAATATGAGAACATTTTTTTAAAATAACTGATAATTATTATAACGATGTAGAGCATTGCTCTTGGTTTCCATAGAAATAAATAAAATTAACAAAAGTGGTTCTTCAGCACAAATAAAACGCATATATTTAAAATAATACACAAGATACGTATAAAGGAGCTCAACGCCTCGTACTCGTAAAAGGTAGATCAACTGTGAAGTTCTGTTCTTAGGTGTCTCCTTGTTTCAAAAATATTTTTTATGTCCCGATTCCTGAAGACGCCAAACTTTTAATGGAATCTCAGTTATTGCCCGGGTCATTGCCAAAACTTTCCCTTATTACAGGAGTCTTAAACATAATATATAAAATCTGGGTGTACTGTACACCTCTGTCTTTCGGGAATTCCAGGTGTTACACAAGTTTTAAAACTTATATAAAACCTTTTTCGTAGGTCAAGCCCACATTACTCTCACAGCTTTTCCTCCAAGGTCGATAACTACGTGCCAGCCAGCCGTTCTCCCGTTTACAATTCAGCTCTAGTATCCTCCGACAGGCAGACACGACTGACGTAATGAGTTTGCTTGTACGCATAATAGAATAGATACAGAAGGCACGACGAGTGAACACAGGCGCACGAACTCTATTTTAAAGAAATTTGATTCTAAAGTAACCAGCACTATTGAAAATGCTATAAAAATGTTTGATTTTGTTTTGTCCCGTACGGAGGACGGGTCTGAGCAGTTGTGTGCCGGGTACGATGCAACAAATGTTGTTGTATCAGGAGTTTGGTCGTAGAGGGTCTTAAATCAATCTCCATCTGGCGCAGCATCGTTGGTCGTGTTGTTGGGTTTAACATTGCATCACCTCGCTCAACTCCTTCTTATTCATTAAGATTTTTAAGTTAATAAGCTTAATAAACTAGCACGCTTTACCATCAACGATTGCATCACTGCTTACCATCAGGCGGGATTGCGATCAAGCACTAGTTTATAATTATTAAAAAAAACTGAATAATATTGTGTAGGAATTTTAAGTTATTTTTCCATAAACTCAAATTTTGGTGTGTTGAAAATTCACTCGATGTGTCCGTGTGTTTCTGCTCTTCCTACGATGTTCAACTTCTTTAGTCTTAGTATTCAGTGGGTTGACTTTTCTGTCTGGAATTTGTGATAACTCATGTTTACCTTTGTACTGTTATGTGAACGTAAAGAATAAAGTTTTGTAAGAGGCAACAAGGTTGAGGACGTTTCGTACATACATTATTAGATTGCTAGTAGAAAATATTTTAGGTATTGTGTTTTCGGGTGAAAGGTAGCGAGTGCGCTTTTTTATGTGTGCGTTGAAATGGTAACTAGATTATAAGAGGATAGGTATACGATGAGCCAATTAATAAATATTATGTCCTGTTTTCAAATTAGCGGTATTTCATGGTAAACTTCTAATTTATTTTAGACTTTACAGTGATTAACACTGTTGAAGAAGCAGTTAAAATGATTGAAGATCTAGCGTAATGTGGACTTTGTGTGTGTGAATTTTAAGTTATTTTTCAACAAATTTGTTCACAGTTTTGCCGAATGTGTCGAAATATTGTGTAACGTATAAGCTATTGAGTTCCAAATACGGAGCACAGTGCAGGGCAAAGTCTATTAATATTGTCATTGACACCCTAAGAAGGACACGAACATAAGTTGTTTGTTTCAACGTAGCGTGTGCAAACAAAGAACTTCTAGTTAAAAATACTTTTTTATTTATTTATTTTATTTTATTAATTATAAACTAGCGCTTGACCGCAATCCCGCCTGATGGTAAACAGTGATGCGATCGTTGGTGGTAAAGCGCGCTAGTTTATTAAGAGCCTATTCACTCAGAAAAACTGAGCGATTAGGAAGGAAGACGGCAGTTGAGCGAGGTGATGCAATGTTAAACCCAACAACACGACTAACGATGCTGCGCCAAAGGGAGATTGATCTGAAGACCCTCCACGACCAAACTCCCAACACAACAACATTAGGCGCATCGTGCCCGGCACACATCGCAACACAACTGCTCAGACCCGTCCTCGGTACTGCTTCACCAGACATCACGCCGGAACACGACAAATCGTTTGGCGGCAAGACTTTGTCTGGTGGGTGGTAACTTCTGCCGGCGGCCGATGTTGTGGTCTACCACCGAGAGAATTTATTTTGCATATCATAGCCTCCTTTTAGAAAACCTATATAAAACACGAAAAAGTACAGACAGTAACTAGCGTGTGCGGGCGATGTATTGCTATATGGTGCGTCGACAAAGTCGCGGGCAAAAGCTAGTTATTTATATTTTCCCGAAAGGATGAGTAATTGATTTACTAAGAATCTGTTGCACAAACTCTAGATACATTTTTATTTACTTTATTATCTAGGTTGGGGTTGTGTTAAATATTTTATTTGACTTTTAAGTGTCAGTGTTGTTTATATATCACGTTTTTATTTTACTTTCAATGTATTACCTGTCAGAGTCCATTCGTGGGATCAAAAGCTTACGAGATGAAATCATGATGTGTCTGGAAATAGTTGACATGTAATTAGAAGTTAACTTGGTTATTTTTTGGAATATTAGTTTTTAAATATAATTATCCACTGTGTATCTACTTATTAATGATTAGTTCGGCCCGAATCTTCTCTTGACCCAGTCTGTTACCTCGCATCGCCTGCCCGCAATATCACTTCGTTTCGCTTTCCGTTTTCTGACTTTTTTTCTCTTTGAGCTAGTCTCCTTATTTTACACAATATGTAAAAAAAAACCCCGTCCGACCGATAAGGATAATGAAATTTGAATATTTTTTTCGCGAATTAATTACAATTTCTCCAAAATTTGGTAAATTAAAAAAAAAGTGACAACACCATTTTTGACGGTTATTATAGGTAGGTACCTTGTCTAAATGAATATACAATACTGGCGGCATTTTATTTGACCGCGTGACCTGCCCTCCGTCGCCCGCGCATGTATTGTCATGTTAGTTAACCACCTTTTGCGAAATAATATTTATTTTTTAAGGGGTATTTTGTTTTACTTTAGCCAGGCTTTGTATGCATTAATAGTAGAATCAGTTATGGATACCTAACAATACACGGGTCTCACAGGGTTTTCTTTACATATTGTATATCCAATATAGCATTATAATATAGCGTTAGACATATTCGCAAAAACTGTAAACTAATATGAGTTTATGGAAAAATAAATTTAATTCATACATATTAAAGATCTTATTATTCTACACATTAAGAGATTGTGAAGCTGACATTTGTCCTTAAAATAATGTTACGTCTTCTATCCATTTCTTAAGGAAATAGAAAGAAAATGTTGTATTGAACTTAAAATTAGTTTGTGAACAAGAGTATATACATTAATAAAATTTTAATGTTGATAAAATATTAATTTCTAAAATAGTAAGTAACTCTTACGCGACGTAAACGTGTGGGTCACTCAATGATAGTACACGAGAACACTTACTTGCAAAAACAAACAGAGTTCAGAAAATCGTCTATTTGTTAGAAAAACCAATAAGTAAGGAAAAATCCTATAGATACAGATGGAGTAACTCTGTGGCTAAATGTTAGAACAGCCTTTACGAACTACATAAAAACTGCAATTTGCCGTCCTTCAGTTTCTTGTCGTCCACCCCCTGAGCGAATTCTAATTAAGATATGGCAGATAGACCTATCTGCTCGAGGTTTTTCAATCATTATCCGTCCGAGACTGGGGATAAAAAAAACATCGATTCGGTTCCCGGACGATGTAATTTCCGGGCTGATTGGTAGAGATACGTTGATTTTATTAAATGCGTTTTTGTTCTTTTTCAACGCTTAGACAGCCATGTTTTTAAAGATAACTTGTGCCGCAAATTGTGTGTGATATGTATGTCATTTTAGTGTATTTGGAGGACTGTTCATTGTATCCTCTTACCTGATCGGTTTTACAGGTATGTATAATAATAATCACATTGCTGAGACGTAGGTCTCCTCTTGGTAAGAGAAATTGGCCGTAATCTATCACAAGGCCCAGTGTGGATTGGTAGAGATCACATGTCTTCGAATTTTCTGTTCTAGAACACGCCGATTTCCTGACGATGTTTTTCTCCATGGTTACTACACGTGAATATAATTATTGTTTTTTCCATTCCACAATTGAATGTATAATGAAATACCATTCTCACGTATTAATCTGAAAGCGGCCATAAATCTAGAATCTAGACCTCGAATATAATAAGGACAGTTTGAATGAACAAACAAGAACCCGCGATCTCCAAATTCAATTACTTAACTACTATGACAAATTTTCGAGTATACATAACATACCATAATCAGCCTATAATTTTCGCACTCGCGGGACACAGGCCTCCTCTCGATGAGAGGGAGTGGATCAATCACGAGGACCCAGTGAGGGGTGGTAGATGTCAGATGTCTTCGAAGTTTTTGGCTCTAGAATATGTCGGTTTCCTCACGAAGTTTTCCTTCATCGTTTTCAGAGCAGAGGTTATGTAAAACTTTATACAGAGTAATTCAACTGATGGGGTTCCAACCTATGCGACGTACAAACATCGTTTGTGGCGTCATTTACTTGTTCAAATATTTCAAAGATTCCACTAAAACATGACGTCTACAACATGCTAAGATTCACACCATGATCAAATCTCTGATGATTAAAACTATCTTCTTTAGTCTTAACTATTGTCAGTCAATCAAACAGTCCTCCAGAACGCCAATTCCTAAAATGTATGTTTAAACAATAGCTAACTTTAAGCAGCGTTTATGAATAAGGGGGCTGAAGTTAAATTGTTCTACTATATTTTGATAAAACTGAGAATCAATGAGCAGAACACAAGAAAAAGTTTAAATGAATACATACAGCTATTGCAAAATTGTATACTGACAAAAAACAAACAAAAAAGGTTGACAATTCCTCCTCCGTAGCATGTCTAATATAATTCTCGATGATCAAATAGCCATAAAATATGCTTAGCTATGTTGATTAGATTCCGTTGTACCCAACCTTGTGTAGGTCATGAAATGTTTTACAGTTTTGTGCCCACTCGGTCTTGTACGCGCAGTAGTAGGTTTATTCTTGTTTCTGTTTTTATTTTCCTCTTAAATTATTTACTATGTAATGCTGGCAATAACCTGCGATTTATGATTGGAGAAATCCGTGGGGCAGTCGTTCCACTTTGAACTTTTTAGCTGGAGATATAAAACAACATAAGAAAAGTTTGATAACGCGAAAGAAAGTTTTGTTTAGTATGTTGTAGAGTTTAAATTTCTTCCTTTTTTGTTATGCTTCCCTGGTATGTCTAGGCATGATTGAGAACCATTAATTCAAAGATACGCCACATTTACCAACCTGCAGTGGGGTGGGCCTACGTGGATTACGGCCCCCAAATTGTCGCCGGGAAGAGGCTCTTGTCTCCCTCTTTCCCTCGTCCTCTGTCGTCCCATTCTGTGTTGTGATTATGGTTCTCTGGTGTGTGCGAGTTTTATCCAGGTATTCCCTGCGATCTTTTATAGTTCGTTCATCCATCTGGTGTTGTCTGCCTACGCTCGTTTTTAAATACATACTTAATGTCATGATAAATCTTTTCATTTGTTCACAGAGCGACTTCAATACAAAATGTAATTTTATAAGTTATTAAATAATCATGGTCAGGTAACAGCTCGCGAACATGCTAGGAACATTTGAACAACCCAATATTTTTCCTAGAGTCACCGCGATCATTTAAAATGACTATGTAACTCTATCAAGATTACATCATCTTAAGACTAAACTAGTTTCAAAACTTTCTCATCACAAATGAGTGTCAAACTCTGGACCTAGAGACCAGACAAACAAACATTTCTCCATTTAATCGTGTAAACACTCATGAAAGCGGCTTCAATTACGATCGGAATTGTACGGGCTCTTCCGGAAATGAACATCACAAAGAAAACCAATTTCACAGAAGATAGTGTTGATGTATTCTGAGAAATAAATCGATTTAAAGAAAACACAACAGATAATGCAATATAGACAGGATATAAGGGAAGTTTTCGTTCCCCAATTCGTGCCGAGTTCTCGAGTGTCCAAAATATATTGATCTTTCTTGAAATGTTCGAGTATTCAATAATGTCAAATGTGCTCTCTACTGGAGATAAGGCGTAAATTAGAAAAGGATCTTCATCACAGCGTTTTTATTGCTTTTTTATGTATTAACTTTTAATAATAGGGATGTTTCCTGGGTAAAAAAAAATGATTCTATTTAATCCGTCATTCAGATTATAGAAAAATATTGGATACGTATATTTTGTTTTATCAAATCAATAAAAAATTACAAATATAAAAGGAATCAAAGATCAGGAGTGGCGGCTGGTTACCTCACTGCTCGCTAAAAATTGTAGCGTGCAGTGACGTCACACGAGTTTTCAACGCACTGTGTCTTCTTAATTTTTTGTTTATATGAAAAAAGGAAAAATATGTGTCTACTATTTTTTGGAAAGATGACTGACAGACTAATTAGTTTTTTTAGTCAACTACTCTATTATAACTTGAAATTGACTCTACGCGGACACTATATCTCTGCTATCTACCATATGTATATCAAAACCAAATACGTTACATTTGCATGCATTTTATCACACTTAACGGTTCAGTTGCACAATAATTTTTAGTTCATCCAAATCATTTATCTCCGCATTATTTATTACGGCAACGACAGCTGAGTCTAGGATTCTTGCAGCATGATCTTTCTCTATAGCGAGCTCAGCCGTTATTCCAGAGTCGTATCTCATTTTAACTAACTGACTATTTTAGCCAGGGTCTTGTCTGTGACTCGGCTACATGTTTTGGAGAACTCTGTCATTACTCATCTCTCCAGTTTCGTGATGTTCGGAGTAAATAAAGATGTTAGTTGAGTCAGACTCTGGTATGTCGCTGTTGGGAGGATTCTTAGACGAAAATTCTTTGTTTTTCTTGACAAAGAAAGCGTCATATAGAAGCTTCCGGAAGTATAATTATGAAAATTTTCTTCGTAATATATACAATACATTGGTTGGTATATGAGATACCAAAATATAGATTTTGACATCCATTTTTCTACTATTTCTTCTGCATAAAATCGCAAGCAACATTCGCACGCAATTCCTCACTAACTTAGCTTTACGTGGTAAGTCCCCGGGACTGCTTGATACCATGTAGTATCATGCTTTTTTCTAAATAATAACAGCTGCAATGGTCGATTGTAAGTTCTCACATTCGTATATCCTTGACAATAGTTATCCCCTTTTCGTTTCACTCTTATGTATTCAGTCATCCATAAGATGAGTTCCATCTTACAAACTGGTCGACGTGTAACGCTTCCCAATTTTACTCTCTACTCTGCGTTTGCCTACGAGCGACTATGTTCTTGTACTGGTAGTGGCAATGACACGCTCCCGGAAATGCGCAAATAGACGCTGTTCGTGCAATATTAGTTTATAGTTCCTGCGTACGCGCAGGATTCCGTCGAATTTCTTTATTGTTTCGTAAGTTGGACACTGTTTGGGTTTTTCTATGAAGAATAGGAATGCCGAAGTTTATTGGAGCTCAAAGGGCAGTGATCTGGACGAGTTATGTCAGTCTGACCCCCCTATCTGATCCCTTGCTAGTTGCAACTATCTTTATTCAAAGACAGATGAATTGATTTAAAAACACATCATCCTTACATTTCACGAATTTATTTATATGTTATATAATAGTTTTACATGTTTTTTTTTCTTTTTTCTCCTCCTGTTAGTTGATTAAGTTTTGGTATGAAACTAGTATATAGCCTTTGTTTAGGTGTGTCTATATTTAGAATCAATAATAGTTTTATTATTAATTATTCAATTGCCATTCAAAACCTGCCATACAAACGATAATATAAACACACACCAAATATCTGGGCCTCCTGCCAGAACTTTTGCAACATGATCTTTCTTCAGGGGACCTTGTCGCGAAGTGCATTGTACTTGAGCTTCTGCTTACCGCTGTAAAAGCAACGCAATAAACTGTGGGCCGTGTGCCAACATTTGGAGTTAACAATATTACTTCGAGTTTTCAGACTGGACATTGAAAGACATACTGTGTTGCATCATGGGAAATGAATTAGTCATCGGTAGACAAATTTGATGAAGTTGTGTGTTGTGGCAGATATTCGTATATTGTGTCGTGGTTGAGGGGGTGCTCGACTAGTGTACTAGTTGTTCATGTCGCAAAATTGGGGCCGTATTACGAAGTAATCATGCCATTATTATCACAGTCTGAAAAACGCATGGTATAACAACTATGTATACATGATCCATACTTGTTTCTCTCTTACACTGGAATTATGAAGACTTAAAACCATGTCTATTCGTTATCGAAATTCAGCCAACTGTTCACTGATTTCTGAATGGTTTTTGAATCTTATTGTCTGTTTCCTACTACATCACTTTACTATTTGATTCGTTAAGCCATTGGGTTTGCGCCTGATCTTTCACTGGTCGTGTTAGGGAAGAGTAAGTATATCTGTGCCTGTATCTCTCGAGCCGAAGGGTAGTCCCCGTTGAAAGTAGCCGCCATGACTGAAATACATTCTATTTCTCTTAATTTTAAAAACGATCTCAATGTAATCGCCAAAAAATCATATTATGACAAGTTTTTGACATTCTAAGAATATAATATATATAATAGAATTCATAAGAATTTGATCTTTTAAAATTCTGAGAATTGGCGTTCTGGAGGACTGTTTGATTGACTGACAAAGTTAAGACTAAAGAAGATAGTTTTAATCATCAGAGATTTGATCAAGGTGTGAATCTTAGCATGTTGTAGACGTCATGTTTTAGTGGAATCTTTAAAATTTGTGAACAAGTAAATGATGCCACAAACGATGTTTGACGTAAACTACATAAAAGATTATAGAAACAGATAATCCAGATATAACTCCTTAGTCAACATCTAGACATTACTCCACAAAGAAATTGAACGTTAATATCTCTATGCATACCGGGCTTTACGCCAGAATGTATACTATGTAGTTAATGTGCCTCTTCACTGGTACTGACGGGACCTTGCGCTGGCGCGTTTCCGGAGAGCGTTCAATGACGTTCAATACCCGAAGTTTTAGTTACAAATAATAGCTTCGCTTCGCGGTATTCGGTCTTGTGTAAATATCGAGATGCAAAGTCCTATATTTTAATCCTGTAATTAATTAATTGCGTAACATACTATATGTAGCAATGGGTTTCATTTTGACAGTTCAACAACATACATTGCGTTATTTACGTTGTTGGGCAGACACATTTTTCGAACATATAGAGCAATGGCTTAGCATATGCTTCAACATGATTCCAATTGATAGGAATAGTATGTTACGCAATTAGGGTGCTGGTTCATCTGTGGTTGCATCTGTGTGTTATAAACTAACAACACACACTCACAAACTTTCGTCTTTATAATGTCAATATATTTGAGCTTTAGAAAGAGACTGTCAGACTTGCGTGAGTGATACAGACGACGCTATACAAAGTCGAGTTTTGTTTAAATCTCTTATGTGTCCTGTTTTAATGGCTGTTTTTATTAATCATCTGTATCTGTTGAGCATGAAAATAAATTAGTGATCTTTAGAAAATGACAGATTTTTGTCAAATATTCTCTTCTTATTATGTGTGTTTGATGACCGAGGAATAGTTTCTACACTTGTGGAATCTAGAATTATGTGATGAATTCAACTAATTTTATTTAATTTTATATTTGACTTAACCTTGCAAGTCCTCTTCGCGTTTACCGTTATCGATTTCGTATCATTATTTTTTACTATATCTTTTAAAGATTGGTCGTTATTAACAAAGCACACACTGTGTCCATCACCATTAACCCCACTCATTACCTACTGCCCTAGTACCTATAAAAGGCAAGCTACACGAACTTCCAGTTAAAAAGTGTTGATGCGTTTTAACTGCTTCAACACTTTCATTTGTTTGACCAATTATTTAGAATCACGTTCCATTAAAGCCTTTATTGTCATTGTTGTTAGATTCTATTGTTATATTTCTAAGGGCATAAATAAATCGATACTATGTGGTGTCCGAAGATGTTTCATGTTAGCGTACATAGACTCATAATATGGTCAATATGGATTTTTTTTACGATACTGTCTTATTCTTACAAATCATGTATCTTCTTTTTGTATATATTGTCCCTCTTATCATTTCTCTCTGACCAGAGATGCCTATGATCAATCTTTTTGAAAAGAGTCCAGTTCACCTCGCCATCTCTGGATGGGACACATCTGCTACTATATCAGATGGTCATTTGACCAAATTTGCGACCTAGTTGGGTCCCGTTTTATAGTAAACAACATCGCGACGGGCTTTTTTTGTGTTTGGGATGGAAAATCATCAAATGACTTTTCCCGCGGAGCTGAAGGACGTGTCAGACTTTTACTGACGGTTTGCCTGTGTGCCAGGGCCATTCTTTTTTAACCAACCCGCAACCCTGATCCAGGAGGCATCGATCTTCGTGGACCCAGTCATGATGTGCTGACATATTTTTGAGGCGCGAGTGAAACACAACGCGCCGTCGACTTCGGCCTGGTCCTTACCGGGCGGCTCAGACGAATGTAAATATTATATTTTGTTTTTTCGCAAGGTGACCCTTGCTATAAAACAACTATCTTTAGTTAGGACGATAAAAAAAGTTCTTGCTGTCGTTGAAACTATTAATCTTTTGTTTATGATTAGCTCTTTTATGTACAGGTTATTTAAATTATAATCTATTATCTCTTTCTTTCTTTTCTTTTTAGTTCTTGTTATTTATTTTCAGCTTCAACATTAACATTACAATCAGTATCGTGTACCATGTCCATCCATCGATCACATAACCCAGTTGGTTCCGAAATAGACTCCGTTTTGATGCAGGCTATTATGTTGTAAATAATCGACACGTGTCACGTCGGACTGACGGACTGTTGTACTGATAGCAAAAAACTCACTCAATATCATTTATACACAATGGGTGATCTATAGGGTAATAAATATAAAGAAACCGTGAACCTGGTGCACAAGCAAGTAAAGGAACACGGGTGGGTTTTAGTCAGTAAAAGTCTGACACGCCCTACCGCTCCGCCCAGAGCGGGAGAGGTCATTTCATAATTACCATCCAAAACAAAAAAAAAAAAAAGAAAACCACACTGTCAAGCTTTAAATATGGTTTGATAATAATTAGTTTTGCATAAAAATTAACTACATACTTGTATTTATAAATCAAACTTACACACACATATTGTGGAACGTTTAGTTTTTATACCGTATATTCTAGGACTTTTAAAAATCTTAATAATAAGACATTGAAATAAGTATTTTAAGGGCTTATTCTATAAAAAGCCCCTACATGGCCGCCATTGTCAAAACATACAGTAAATACCCTACCCAAAAAAAAAATTCCGTATCCTTTTATTATAACGAAATGATTATAATTGTGCGATCTGTCGGTACTTGCCAATCGGCACGGATCGCTTTGCGGCGGCACACTTCCGG
The DNA here is from genome assembly GCA_037179545.1 of Sesamia inferens. Lineage (NCBI taxonomy): Eukaryota > Metazoa > Arthropoda > Insecta > Lepidoptera > Noctuidae > Sesamia > Sesamia inferens. The sequence continues at coordinate 1,346,334 of CM073949.1, read as the reverse complement.
GCCTGATCGGGATCGACGGCATTCACAAACATTACCTACTATTTCGGTTTCTATGCTTCCATGTCATATGTACGTGTGTACATTTACAATCATACACGAGTGTCGGTTCAAATCGGTTGTTGCCCAGTTCGGAAATGGTTTTATTATTAGTGCTTTATTCAAAAAATTTTATAAATGGTTATGAATTAAACTTATTATATTAAGGAAATTCCGTTTCATCTATCTATATTTTAATGTAAGGGTACTTAACAACTTCTGTGTAATATACCAAATCATCATCAACCTTTTTATCGTCCCACTGCTGGCCACAGGCCTCCTCTCATACAGCGAAGGATTGAGCGTAATCACCACGCTTGCTCAATGCGGGTTGGCAATAAATATACCAAATAAACCCAAATATAATATACGAAATAATAGGTAATACATTTCAGGAGAGTCGGTAATTTCAGAAATAGGTCATAAATGTAACACAAAAGCAAGCAATTAAAAAAAATATCAAAGTAAACTGACATGACAATAAAAGTAACCCAATAGAGTAGTTCTATAACGTAAATTAAGCATTTTGAGCGTCACGTCGTGGTGGTGCAAGACGATTCTCCGTAAAATTAACGTCCTTTCATCACGGTTAATTGTTTATATCTAATAAGACAGCTTAATAGGTTCGAACAAAGATCATCAAAATTAACCTCCATCCCTAATTACGCACCAAACAAAATCCGTCTGCCACCTATTGCAGTTTGTCACTAGCATGATTCACTGAGGGGAACCCTGATTACTCACTTGGCACAGCTCCATCTTATATAGTTCAAGTTTATTCCACGAGCTGCCAGTGACAAACGTTGCGTAAAAATTACCGGCTGCTACAATCATGGATGCTAATTGAGGTGCCAAGGCTAAAGGTGTTCAAACAACAATCAGTCTATACCCGTCCTTTGCTGGACAAAAAAAAAGCTTTTATTTCAAGCAATACAAAAGCACCAGTACTTGCATCAGCCAGAATACATAAACATTCATAAGAAAAATGTTACCGGACACAGATAGATAACATGCCAGTTATAGCCGATATTCAGGCAGTTATCTTCGCGGGCTTGCGGGCGGAGAGCAGTGTGTAGCTCGCCGCCCGTACCTGGCCCGCATCGACGGCGCGTTGTGTTACATGCGCGCCTCAAAGAGATGTCAGCACATCATGACGGGGTCCACGAAGACCGATGCCTCCTGGGTCAATGTTACTGGGTTGGTTAAAAAAGAAACCGTGGTCCTGGCCTACAGGCAAGTGAAGGAACACGGGTGGGTTTTAGTCAGTAAAAGTCTGACACGCCCTTCCACTCCGCCCAGAGTGGGAGAGGTCATTTGCGGATTCCCCATCCCAAATAAAAAAAAGGCAGTCAAATCTCCCGGCGAGCATCCCCAGAATTGAGCTGCCTTGCACCCTGTGCTCGAAGGACGCGCACCCTTTGCGTATGGTGGTTTGGACACAGTTAGCACGCGCTTCCGCTAACATATCCGAGGTACTGCAGAAATGGGGCAGCCCCTACATCGATCTGCATGCCTTATTCATTGTACTGAATGCGGAGGGCATACAATGCCCTCTGCATTTAGTACAGTCGTTTGTGTATAGGAAACCCAAAGGCTGTACATGTATAGAGATGTCCAAAGGCTTTAAAAAGCGTGATCATAACCAGAAACAATGGTTTAAATAAACTATTATTGAACGGCGTGCCTACCGGTATATACGTCTTTAAACTTTGGCTACTCTCTTTCTGCAACCCTTTGTAGCCCTTCGTAAAGATCTCAAACAAAGCATCAATAGAAATAATTAATCAATGATCGCTCCTTACCATCGACTGCTTACCATCAGGCAAGATTATGGACAAGCAACCCATAATTAAAAAAAAAATCAGCCTATAAGTTCCCGCGGCTAAAACGCAGGTCTCTTTTCTGAGGGCGGGAGTGGACTGTCTACCATGCAGTCACAGCGCGGGTTGCACTGTGCCCGCACTGTAACCTACCATAGCATAAGTGAATTATAAATAGAAAATACGTGTATGTTATAATAAAGCCCTATGTGACAGAATGATAGAAAAGATAACGTGCGAACAATCTGTGACTTGATTAAATTGTCAGTTTCTTAGTGAATGCAAAGTGGAACACGGCTCAACGCGTGCACGATTGCTTTCAAGGTTATTAGACTCTCAACTGGGTATTAGATTTGGACTTGGGAAAGTGATAGCATTTCAAAAGTACCTTAAATTGAAGAGCTTTTTCTTTCCGACGCCGTGGAAGTGGTAAAGTTTGGACCGACAACATATAAAATTCAGTCTTGCTATAGATACGGAAGAAGAAAAGGACTCTTGAACCAGAATCTTGTAACCAGTGACATGGTTGTGGAGGTCACATAGACTGTCGCTCCATGTAAAACTACTATTAATCAGTTGCATCTTGTTATATGGGAGCCAACCCAAACATATTTGTGAAAGAATAGGCAGGCGATTACCAGTCGTGGTGGCCTAGTGTATGAGCGTGCGGGTTCGATTTCAGGTCAGGCAAGTCCCAATGTAACTTTTCTATGTTATATGTACTTTCTAAGTATATCTTGGACACCAATCTCTGATTATAAGGTGAAGGAACACATCTTGAGGAAACCTGGACTTTAGGTCTGAAATCCCCATCTCGCATTAAGCAAGCGTAGTTAGTGATTTCGCTCAATCTTTCTTTGTATGAGATCTTTTTTTGGGCACAGGTTTCCTTGTGCCCCACAGTGGGACGATAAAAAAGGTTGATGATGATAGGCAGACGATGATGACGCTTTTTATGGTTCCCATACCAAAGGGTAAAAACCGAATTCATCCGGCTGTATCTCATGATGATGTATTTTTATTGCCGCTATAACAAAATATAGTAATAACAGATTTTTTAATTCATGTCTCGTATAGATACTTTCGCCCAATTCGCACTTGGCCGGTTTTTACTTCTACATTACTTACAAATCTTCGTTCTTTCAACATTGGTTTTATGTAGCTCGTGGGTTTCTTGCAAAACAAATCCTCATTATTGACACCTAAATGAACGAACGGACGGACAGATATAGTTCAAGTTCGTTCTGAAGCTGTTTGGTGACAGCGTTGCGTAAAAATTTGTAACAATATACTTTATACAGCCGCTGTGTAAATATTTGGAAGGATGGAAGTGTTCTGGCAAGGCCTTGCTTTGGCAAGGTCTTTGTGGGAATGATTTGTGTATTTTGGAAAAAGCTGTAGCAAGACAGATCGATGATACGAAAGATGTGCCTTTTACACGCCATGGTGATAGCAGTCTGTTTGGATTAAATGAGGACACCAAAAAGCAAGGCTATTAATAATATAAATAAGGATTTTCATAATACGTTTATTGTTCTTTGATTTATAGATTGGAAGTTGTTGGTATTATCATGTGAAACCTGAACCCATAAATGGGTAAAAGAGCACTACAGTCTTTATGAGAAAATGATTATTTCACTCAAACAAAAATGGACGGACGAACTCGGATAGAAAAAAATGTATTTATGACTTAGAATGAGAAAGGCGATTAATTTTTTTCTATATACCGACAGAGCTAATTCAAAAAGAAGGATTTACACGATGATTTTAAAAACTAAAATATTATAAAGTAGAATGTTCTATTGTGTATTTTAAGGTCGAATTCTGCCAACGCGAAGTTTGGGCTAATAAGTAGTTAATTGGTTATTCTGTACGCATTATTAACTATCCGTAATTTACGGTCGTTCGGTATAAGTAGAGGTTTTATTAAGACGAACTTTGGACTTGCCAATTGGTTTGTGTCCATTGTGAAAATTCCTATTGGTTTTGTTAAATCATTGAGAGATTTTCTCCTTCTCACCCAGAAAAGGTCTTTGTTCCAGAAGTGGGAACTCATATGCTGAGGCGTTATTGCGTTGAGGGAGGTATTTTTAGTTTAGCTATTTGTTCTAACTTTAAATTCTTTAATCTCTTTCCATTCTGCCTAAGGACTTTATATAGAACTCTTCGACGACCATAGCATTGAAATCTTTGTATAATTCGTGACTTATCTCAGTGCTCGCACCATTTTTTCAGAAAAGTACTTTGAGACCATGAACAGGATTTAGAAAAGATCTAAACAAATTCTTTAGCCCTGATCTTGAAATCCGCGCCTTGATGAAAATTGTTTTTGCAAACTTTTTTTTATTATTTTAATCAATTCTGATGTCTTAGTCCTGGCTGAACGACTTTGGTCAGAATTTTGTGTCTTAAACTAAAGCCTTTATAACATTATCAAACAATTCTCCTTAATCAAGTTTAGGGTTCTGTATCCAAAGTAGAAAAATGGGACCATATTACTAAGACTTACTGTCTATCTGTTTGTCCGTCTATCACCGGGCTCTATCTTAAGAATTATATTATCTAGACAGTTGAAATTTTCACAGATGATGTATTTTGTAATAGCAAATACTAAAACCACTAGAACAGTTTTGTATAGATTCTGGTACGTGACCCTTCGTGCGTGAGTTCGACTCGCATTTGGCCGGTTTTTTACAATTATAGGCCACAGCAAATTATATAGTCACGGTACTCAATACTTCAGCCATGGCAAACGGTATATAAACGCAGAAGCCCATTTCTGGCACTTATCTACTTGTTGTACACATGATCTGACCAATACCACCATTATGTCTGGACTCTAAAAGATACTGTGACCCAGAGGTCAGAAGTTTGCTTAGATTCGGTCTCTCTTCTTAGTTCAGTCGGATAAGAACACCTACCTCATCTAGTTTTAATACATAATTTATTTTTGACATCTTTTCATGTGGATAATCTGTGTATCTTCTTCGTTGTTTAGTTTATTAACGTAAATTGAACCCATTATTATTATTTATTTATTTTTATAATTGTAAACTAGTACTTAACCGCAATCCCGCCTGATGGTAAGCAGTGATGCAATCGTTGATGGTAAAGCGCGCTAGTTTATTAAGAGCCTATTCACTCAAACAGAAAACTGAGCGAATAGGAAGGAAGACGGCAGTTGATCGCGGTTGTGCATTAAACCCAACAACACGTACAATACGTATCCACGTTGATTTTTAATGTCTAAAAGTGGAATATAAAAAACGTCTAGCCCATGGTTATACCCGCATAAGTTTGGACCCGGCAAACGACACGGGAATATCCAGATAAAAGTATCCTATGTAGGTATGTGTTAATCCTGGTGTTAAACTATGATGTGTCAGCTTTAATTTAAATCAGCTCAATTTTTGCGTGAACAATTATCAAACATCCTTACACATACAAACATACAAACCTTCACTTCTATATTATTAGAAGGATATAGATAGATAAACTTCAAATTCAATACATTTCATTAATGCCGCCAGCAATCAATTTAAATTGAACAAAATACAACTAGAGCAAAATAAATTGTAGATCATCTAGAAATGTCAAATACAAGGAAAATTTTCACTTTGATTTGTAACAGAGCGTGCCAAAAACACCTCGTTAGATCGTCTTATTTGTTACAAGCAAACGCAATATTTTTAGTGGAAATACACGGAGAGTTGAGCTCTGAATGTGGTTCTTGTTAAACCTGACATTTGAAGCTGCGGAATTTACTGTACGGTGTATATTAGACAAATTCTCTTTGAACTTTTGAAGCTTTTGGTGCGCTATAATTAATTATTAAAAATAGTCGCAAATCTCGTAAATCTATAAAAGTGCATTTTATATTATATATTATATTATAAGGTCCGGAAACGAAATTATTGATTAAACATGACTGTTTCACATCAAGAATCGATTAGGAAAAAGTTGGCGATTGATTTTTGATGACCCGTCGCTGCGACTCTGTTACAACGGATCCAGTACAGTAGCACCCTACACTACACTTCATCTTCGGTTATAAAAAATAATAATTCTGTTTTATATGTCGCAGCTAATTGAATCAATTAGCTGTTTAGTCAACCGCCTGAACTTAAGTATGCTTGCCTCATATCGCACTCTCAGCTCTCATGCGGCTGATCACAATTCTAACCCAATCCATTTTTTGTTTGGGATGCACTGGCTTAGGTACTGTGACAAATTGAACTCGCACGTGATTGGTTATAGTATCATGTTTTAGTGTACAGTATATTTTAGTTAAACTGAACCGTGAAAAGCCAGGCGGTTTACTAAACGGTAATTAAATCGATTGAATGTGGTGTACATTTTAACGATGATGATGTAGGTGTTACATTTTTTTAAACCAGTCGATTCATACGAACTATTTTTTTTTTAAATAACCGACGAGAGGTCATTTCAAAGACAACGTAACGTCCATCAGTTCTAAAGTTATTCACCTGTTACAAAACAAAACGAGAACTGAAGTAATCCAATTGCATATCAAATGCTAGCTGTTCACCTGTGAGCGAGGGGAGCTCGTTTGAGGTGTGGTCGCATTACTGGCGACCACTTTAGCACCAAAAACTATTTTTATTTCATTTTTTAACACTATTTCCATTTCAAATTAACGAATATTATTTATGTATATTATTTCTGTTGTATAGATCGCTTTTTCTCCTCTTATACGCAACTAACCTTGGCAAACCTGCAGCCTAATCAGCAAACACATTTTTATCAAATGATTGCGACTAGTTGGGACCGTTTGGACCGTAGTTGATATAATTTTAGTGTAAAATTTGACAAAAATGTGTTCGCCGATTAGGCTGCAGATATCAAAATGTACAGAATTTATCGGACATTCTGCATCACCTTTTTTACTTTCATGAATATCATGGATTTTTCCAAAAAAACTTACTTTGCGCGGATAGGGCACGCCCGCTCTGAGAACGGTCGCAGGCAGCTCGTTAACCATATTTTCAACAACAATTGGCTTGTATCCTAAAAAATAATTTAATGTCCGTCAGATAGCTTTATAAAAAACTAGCTGACCCGGCGAACTTTGTTCCGCCTTAAAGGCAATTAATATCACATGATCACATTTTTTACTTTTTAAATTAGGAACACTGTAAATTAAAAAAAAAAAATGTATTCCATGATTTTTTTATTTGTCATTTATTTAGTGTAGCACCTTGTGAAAGAAATGAATTTCTACTTGTGCTTCGTAAATTATCTAGCTATTGAGCTCTGAGATGTCGTGGTGGCCTAGTGGTTAAAACACCAGCCTCTCTTGTATGATTGCGCGGGTTCGATTCCAGGTCAGGCAAGTATCGATGTAACTTTTCTAAAGTGATATGTACTCTTTAAGTATAATATCTAGGACACCAATGACTGAACGTGAAGGAAAAAGTCTTGAGGAAACCTGGACTTTATAAGTCTGAAATCTCCACCCCGCATTGAGCAAGCGTGGTGATTACACTCAATCCTTCTCTGCATGAGAGGAGACCTGTCTCCAGCAGTGGGACGATAAAAAGATTGATGATGATGATGATGATCTCTGAGGTTTGTTCGCCGATTTCGCATTGTCAACGGAACAGTTTCACGGACTGCCGCCTCCCTTTGCTCTTGTGAGTGAGAAGCACGAAGTCGAGTCATAGTAAGGCGGCGCTCTGCACGTGCAATTTCTTGCTCTTCTTCAGTGCTTTCATTCAGAATGTTTCGATTTACTCTTGCATTACCGCTTTGTCGAGAAAGATTTGATGGTCTTGGTCACGGCATGATATTTTTATTGATAATAAATGGCACAGCAATACAATATTAGAAATTTTGAAGTTGAAGTTGGCTTTGTGGTTTTTTATTAGAAACTTTAAACCAGCAGAGAGTATTTATATTCTTTGCTTTAAACGATTGCTTCAACCGGTTAGACTTTTTTTTAAATATTCTCAGCTGTCATTTGCTTTTTGTTATACTATTTTTGGTATATGAATTGCTGACTTACATTTTGAATGAGTTGGACCATGTCTTATGTCACGTCACACGGGAACGACGGGGACGGGTTCTTAACTACCTCCCACCAATATTCAGCTAAATTGGTTCAGCCGTTCTTGAGTTATATATAAATAGTGAATAAGCAACTGAATCGATTCCAATAATTTTTACACCATGTTATATTTTGTCCCAAATACATTTAGAAATTGTTACAGTGTAGTTTACCGAGTGCGTCACGCAGCTTACGATACATCATCATAGTATTGTGCGCGCGCAACAGCTGACGCTAGAGGTCAATGCACCGCGCTTGCTCGCCCGCGGATCTTTGACCATATTTATGTTGGGACAACGAAGTAGAATACACGTAGCAAGCTTATTATAACTTTGTGGTTTTTCATTATATCTTTTTGAAATTTTGTACATAATATTATTAACTTAAAAATACTGGACACGTGTTTCCTACTTTGTGGAGGTGCAAGGTACCAGGGTAGCACAAAAGTGTAGGAGAAGTCGAAACAATGAAGCTAATTCATTCTCATGGGATCGACGGGAACGGGATAAAAGGTATCCTATGTCCTTTTCCTAGTTTTTAGCTACCCCCCTACCAATTTTCAGCCAAATCGATGGAGCCGTTCTTGAGTTATAAGTGGAGTAACTAACACGACTTTCTTTTATATATATAGATAGTGAATAAGCAACTGAATCGATTCCAATAATTTTGACACCATGTTATATTTTGTACCAAATACATTTAGAAATTGTTACAGTGTAGTTACCGAGTGCGTCACGCAGCTTACGATACATCATCATAGTATTGTGCGCGCGCAACAGCTGACGCTAGAGGTCAATGCACCGCGCTTGCTCGCCCGCGGATCTTTGACCATATTTATGTTGGGACAACGAAGTAGAATACACGTAGCAAGCTTATTATAACTTTGTGGTTTTTCATTATATCTTTTTGAAATTTTGTACCTAATATTTATTATTAACTTAAAAATACTGGACACGTGTTTCCTACTTAGTGGAGGTGCAAGGTACCAGGGTAGCACAAAAGTGTAGGAGAAGTCGAAACAATGAAGCTAATTCATTCTCATGGGATTGACGGGAACGGGATAAAAGGTATCCTATGTCCTTTTCCTAGTTTTTAGCTACCCCCCTACCAATTTTCAGCCAAATCGATGGAGCCGTTCTTGAGTTATAAGTGGAGTAACTAACACGACTTTCTTTTATATATATAGATAGTGAATAAGCAACTGAATCGATTCCAATAATTTTGACACCATGTTATATTTTGTACCAAATACATTTAGAAATTGTTACAGTGTAGTTACCGAGTGCGTCACGCAGCTTACGATACATCATCATAGTTTTGTGCGCGCGCAACAGCTGACGCTAGAGGTCAACGCACCGCGCTCGCTCGCGCGCGGATCTTTGACCATATTTATGTTGGGACAACCAAGTAGAATACTCGTAGCAAGCTTATTATAACTTTGTGGTTTTTCATTATATCTTTTTGAAATTTTGTACATAATATTATTAACTTAAAAATACTGGACACGTGTTTCCTACTTTGTGGAGGTGCAGGGTACCAGGGTAGCACAAAAGTTTAGGAGAAGTCGAAACAATAAACCTCATTCATTTCATCATTATCAAATAATCGTAATACATGAAAGAAGGTTTACTGTGCACATTTTTTGACGTGCAAGGTACCAGGGTAGCATAAAAGTGTAGGAGAAATCGAAACAATAAAAAAGCTCATTCATCATTATCAAATCATCATAATACATGAAAGAGGTTTTATTGTGCATAGTTTGTGGACGTGCAAAGTACCAGGGTATCACAAAACTGTAGGAGAAGTCGAAACAATAAACCTCATTCGTTCATCATTATCAAATAATCGTGAAAGAAGGTTTATTGTGCATATTTTTTTGACGTGGAAGGTACCAGGGTTGCACAAAAGTGTAGGAGAAGTCGAAACAATAAACCTCATTCGTTCATCATTATCAAATAATCGTGAAAGAAGGTTTATTGTGCATATTTTTTGACGTGCAAGGTACCAGGGTAGCATAAAAGTGTAGGAGAAATCGAAACAATAAAAAAGCTCATTCATCATTATCAAATCACCATAATACATGAAAGAGGTTTTATTGTGCATAGTTTGTGGACGTGCAAAGTACCAGGGTATCACAAAACTGTAGGAGAAGTCGAAACAATAAACCTCATTCGTTCATCATTATCAAATAATCGTGAAAGAAGGTTTATTGTGCATATTTTTTTGACGTGGAAGGTACCAGGGTTGCACAAAAGTGTAAGAGAAATCGAAACAATAAAAAAGCTCATTCATCATTATCAAATCACCATAATACATGAAAGAGGTTTTATTGTGCATAGTTTGTGGAAGTGCAAAGTACCAGGGTATCACAAAACTGTAGAAGAAGTCGAAACAATAAACGTCATTCATTCATCATTATCAAATAATCATAATTACATGAAAGAAGGTTTATTGTGCATATTTTTTTGACGTGGAAGGTACCAGGGTATCACAAAACTGTAGGAGAAGTCGAAACAATAAACGTCATTCATTCATCATTATCAAATAATCATAATACATGAAAGAAGGTTTATTGTGCATATTTTTTGACGTTCAAGGTACCAGGGTAGCATAAAAGTGTGGGAGAAGTCGAAACAAAGAAGCTCATTTATTCCCACAGGAACGACGGGGAGCGGCATAGAAAGTATCCTATGTCCTTCTCCCAGTTCTTAGCTACCTCCTTACCAATTTTCAACCAAATTGGTATAGCCGTTCTTCAGTTATAAATGATGTAACTAACACGACTTTCTTTTATATATATAGATATTGAACACGTATTTTTTATTTTTTCTTTTATTCAAATACTTAAGAAGATATATTGATTTGAAATGTCGCATGACGTCACGCCATGGTGCAAAATATAGAACGGCGTGACGTAATTAGCCCCCACTCTGTAACTTTAATACGCTATATCTCAGTAATATTTGGTAATTACGACAAAATAAAAAATACGGGTCTTAATTTTTTTTATTATCTGTAAGACGGACTAATTATTTTTTTGATTTTCATACCTTGGATACATCCCTATTACTTGATTTTGAAAATTAATTACTATCTTCGACATCTTCCTGTTCGCTTGCACTGAAGCAGTTCCTAAATTCCTATATACTTCAATTTAGGCCTATGTAGTAAGGGGGCCTGGTGTCTAGACGAGGGTTCACACAAAGGCAGCGATTTACGGCCACAAACTGTTTACTGTCCATTAACTTTGAATACTTAGCCATCATACAGGTTTAAAGCTGGTTAGACTACGTAGCTCCAAGTCTTTATCACGTCTTTATGGCGATCTATGAAGAAGTGTCCCTTTTTGGGTCTAGACTCTGCCTGACAAGTTTTGATAGTAATAAGTTTTTTTTAATTTGACTTACTTGCTATCTTGCTTCACTGTACAATTACTTACCCTTTTATGATTTCTTCAATAGTACTCATTATTCTGAAATGAACTTAATTGTCATCTGAATAAAATTGATATTTGTTTAACAAGAAATCACAGAGTGGGTGTGTACAGCACTAAACTTATCCTTAGCGTAGAAAATTATCGTAGATTATTTTAAAGGAAAAAAAAAAATCAAAGACAAGTTGAATAGTTGCGACCAGTATTTTTTTTTTTAAATAACAACAAAATTGATGATTCTGGAGATTCGAATTCATGTACTGAATCCACGGTAACAAATTGTTTAGCGTCAGTGTCCTTGCCATATTGTATTTATCAGGTCTGTTAGATAACTATCAACTCCTATAAAACAGACATGTTTGTTTTATCGATAGATGTTCACAGTTTTGTATGAGTAATTATTTTTCTTCACCTTTCGGATTTAATTATTTTGATTGTACCAAGGTATGTTTTGCTAAGTTTACTTCATAATGCTAGATCTTTTCGTTCTATATAGTCGGTTTATCGATTGCATGTGCTCTATCATCCATGTTTATTTATACTGTTTCAATGATTATCATAAATTCACACGGACAGAAATATATTTGGATACTGAAATAACAAAAGGAAGTTATATTCTCAGCCAAAGCTAATATCGATTGATAACTGCTGAAGCAGCTAAAATTATAAACTATATTTGACATTGTGCTAGGTCCTACCTAGCACAATGTCAAAACTTCCTTGTTTTATGGCAAAAACATTAGGCTGGCACAAATTCAAAGAGTTGAAGCTCACACATACCTTTATTTTGATCTTTTTAAAAATGGCGACATTTATGAATCCTCTATAACTCGATAGCTGATATTAGTCTGAACAAAAAAAAAAAAACTAATAAGACCACACTTTACGGGTAAAGTGTTATGTTACCGAGATGTGATCGCCATTTTGTAAATAAAACATATATGATACAATATGGTGGATAAATACGCCAAGCTCTTCTTATAGAAATCCCATGAAATTTTTCTATCCCGTCATAGAAGACTTTAAATGGGATTTTCCTGTTTTTAGGGTTCTGTAGCCAAATGGCAAAAAACGGAACCCTTATAGATTCGTCATGTCTGTCTATCCGTCCGTATGTTACAGCCATTTTTTTCCGAAACTGTAAGAGCTATACTGTTGAAACTTGGTAGGTAGATGTATTCTGTGAACCGCATTAAGATTTCGATGCAAAAATAAAAAAAATAATAATAGATATTGGGGGATCATCAAACACATATAAGTTTTATCTACATACGAGTTAGCCTACTAAAGAAAAACGACGAATTTTGAAATTTTTTTTTTTATTTTTCTACATAATCTCCTTCTAACTCTATACACTTAGTCCAGCATGCTCCAACTTTTTTATCCCGTCTAAAAAATATTTTTTCTCGAGGTCTGCAAAATAGGCCTCCGTAGCGGCGATGACCTCCTCAGTTGACTGAAATTTTTGCCCGGCGAGTGATTTTTTCAAATTGGGAAACAAGAAAAAGTCGCAGGGAGCCAAATCTGGCGAATACGGTGGATGGGGCAGCAGTTCGTAGCGCAATTCGACCAACTTAGCCGCTGCGACGGCGGCGGTGTGAGCGGGGGCGTTGTCGTGGTGAAAGAGCACTTTCTTCTTCGTCAAATGCGGCCGTTTTTTCCTTAATTCGATATCGAATCGATCCAATAATTCAGCATAATATATCCCTGTTATCGTTTTGCCCTTCTCCAGATAGTCTATGTGGATTATACCTTGAGAATCCCAGAAAACGGTGGCCATCACTTTGCCGGCCGACGGCACAGTCTTCGCCTTCTTCGGAGCAGGTTCGTTGCGTGCAGTCCACTGTTTCGACTGTTCTTTTGTCTCTGATGTGTACCAATGGATCCATGTTTCGTCCACAGTCACGAAACGCTGCAAAAACTCCTTCGGATTGCGCTGAAACAGCGCCAAACACTGCTCTGAACTGGTTTCACGATTTCGCTTGTTTTCCGGAGTGAGCAAACGCGGCACCCATCGCGCCGACAGCTTTCTCATACCCAAAATTTCATGCAGAATATTCCCTACGCGGTCTTTTGATATGCCTACTATATCAACTATCTCGCGTACTTTCAATCTGCGATCTGCCAATACGAGATCGTGGATTTTTTTGACGTTTTCCTCCGTGGTAGCCGTTTTCGGGGCACCTGGGCGTGGGTCATCAAAAACCGACGTACGTCCACGTTGAAATTCGTTAAACCAATTTTTAACGGTGGCCATCGAAGGAGAAGAGTCACCATATACAGCATCTAAACGCTCTTTACTTTCACTACGCGTTTTCCCTTCCAAAAACAGGAATCGTATCACCGAATGATATTGCTCTTTTTCCATTTTCTTAAAATTCGGGGACACGACCGCTTCAAAACGCTGTTAAAAAAAAACAATGCGTCCGATTAGGCTGAAGTTTTGACTGTAGCCGTCTGCTGAAATGTACTACACGATGTTATGATTTTTTAGCGATAGCAGCGCCATCGGACGGAGAGGCTAAGTACTTATCGGACCACCCGGGTATTACCCCAGAGAATGACTATATCATTAAATAATTACATTTAAGGGTAGTTCCAACTTAAAGAGGATATATTGCTGATTTTTACTACCTTAATTTTGTATAAATTAGGAACTACCGTCATTCTGCAGTGCTGTGTTTGTTGATTTAGACTCTGAATACTATAATATAAAAAACTATTGTGTGAATTATTTCTCTAAATTTTAGATAAGTAATTCACAGTATAGTTTGAGATTGTGCAGAAATCAGCTGTTTATATTAATGGTAAACTGTAATTAGTGGTGTATGGAAGCCAGTGTTAATATTGCTAATCAGTAGTTAGCTTTAAATATATTCAGACATCGTTAGCCCATCCTTCCATGATTAGGATCTGCATTGCTGGTTACAATCTTTGACATGCTTCCAAGTCGAAAATGATACATTTTGCATAACGGATTAGATTAAAGCTGTAATAATTTTCGGGTTTCGGATTTTTGAGCAGCATTTCTGATAATATTTTTAAAACTCCTTTGATAATATTTATTAATGCTCGATTCGGTAAGCGTATCGAAAGGTTCGTGAACAGAAGCCGTCGGTTGGACATCTCTTAATTGTCAGGGCTTATTTTTAATTTGAATTGATATACTTTTAACCTTTTGAATTGCTCCTTTTATATATTTCTCACGTATTGACGCAACGAGAACAATGTACCAAGGATTTTGTAATAATATCTAATACATACAATTCACCTGTCACAGTGGTTGTTCTAGAAGTCCTCCAATACGGCTGAATCGATTTCGTATATACATACATTCGTTAGGCCTCAGAATAGCTTTAACCTTTTTTTTTTAGTTACTTTTTCTACCAAAATATTCTCTAGGAATAATTTGTGTGGCAAAAAAAGAAAACGTTTCCCGGGTCAGCCAGTCTTGGTACAAAAGACTGTTCTTGGAATGCCGTTGCTTGCCCGTTCTTCTCAATAGAGATTTACTTTTTGGAATGGACTGCCTTCAATTTTTAACTGATTGACTATTTAATTTTGATTCTGTTATTTCAAAAGTGCATGTAATCGATTTAATTGCTTTGGGTTTGAGTTGTGTGTAGGCTCTGTGGTATTTTCATTGACCTCAAACTCAACAAACGATATACGTTTGTTGTGTCTTAGATTCTTACGATAACAAGCCCAAACAAACAAACAATATTGAAAAAAACATTTGCAGGTTTTAACACCGACCGAAAAGTATCAAGCTGCATAGTGTCCTCACATACATACTCAATTGTCACTTGGTATTATTAACCCTAACTGGATTTAAATTTCCATAATAGGCTTAAAAACTACGGCTTCAGTAATGTTTTGGTCATTCTAATTTTGACGTTCAGAAAATACAAACATTGACTACATCCTGTGTTAATAAACTCGTATTAAAGTTAAAAATATTATACCTGACTTTAACCATAATAGAAGCGCATAACTTTTATACACAAATATACACCTTCCCAAACCACAACATGATTGAAGTTACACAGCCTTTATAGACCATATATCTGACCACCGATGGAGTAACAATCGGGTGTAAATCACTATAATTTACAATGGCAACAGTGAGCCTGCGTCAGTGACCTTGACCACTTGGCGGGAAGCCAGCCACCATCTTGGATTTAATCCTGCACTTATGCTTAATTCGAATGCTTTCGCATGTTTTTGCATAAAGTTGCGTAATGAGATGTGTGTGCTTTTTTATCAATACATTCTTTTTTGTAATGTAATTCGATTCGATTCGATTTTTGTATTTATCTCACTTCCTTTTGGAAGTTATAAGTCTAAAATATTTTTTTAGTTTTTGAAGAATTTTGCTGGACTAACCTAAATGTCTGAAATGTTGCTGATAAATTCATTTTTTCGAGCACCACCTAGTTTGTAGACGTTCGTAACGTAGATCTTTCGAAACTTCTAACTTTACAGTTTTTCTATATGCTTATTTTATTGAAATCCCAAAAATGTGAACACTGCAAGTTTTTATAATCTTACTCTATTTTTTTGTCTAAATAGACAGGCCTATATGTATACAATGTAAGTAAAAACTGCAGAAGAATTCCAAAGCTTTTCCAATGTATTGAACGAAATATTTGCATATAATTTGTGGCTACTAACTTTTCAACCTCTAAAACCTTTGTCCGCTCAGAAAACTAAGCTACCAAATACCCTGCCCGAACGAGATGCAGTAGAAATAGTTATTAATTCCCACATCAAAGCGGTATTCACTGCAAGACAATAAAACATATGAGCTAGTGCTAATCACCTGGCGCGTCGCCAGAGGGAGCTAGTTCCTTGTATTTATGTACAGAGTGACGTGAGACAGGGTGCGATTGTTGAAAGACTGCTGCTTTATGATATGAGGACATGCATACATTTGTCGTCCTCCGTGGCGCGGCGGTTAACACGCCTGCCTGTGACGTGGATGCCCCGAGTTCGATCCCCGGCCAGTAGGCCTAGTATGAGTTTTCAATACGTAACTCGATCGTCGATATCGAGCGCGTTTGGCACTCTCATTGGTTGAGAGTTCTTACGACCTTGAAGCGTTCCAATCGCTGAATCAAACGCGCTCTATATTGACGATCGAGTTTCGTGATGTAAACTCATGCTAGGCCTACAGGTCATGATGGGAAATGACCTTTTCCTGATTGTCCTGGGTCTTGGATGTATATCTATATATGTATCTATTATACAGTATGTTAAGAAACCCCTGTCCGACCCATAAGGATAATAAAGGTTAGGTAAACACATGACCAAATATAATATAAAATTTTACATAATCATCATAGTACCGACTTCCCCGAAATTTGGTAATTTTTAAAAAGTGACAACACCGGTATTATTATGAACGAATAGCGGTATTATAATAAACTAGCGCGCTTTACCATCAACGATCGCGTCACTGCTTACCATCAGGCGGGATTGCGGTCAAGCGCTGGTTTATAATTTATAAAAAAAAAAAAATATTTTTTTAGGTGGATTTTTTTTTTTAAGTTAGCCCAGTTTTGTATGCATTAGTAGAATCAGTTATCGATACCTAACAACACCTTCACGGGTCGGACAGGGTTTTCTTAACATACTGTATATATAGTATCGTTGAGTTAGTATCCCAAACACAAGTCTCGAACTTACTTTGGAGCTAGCTCAATCTGTGTGATTTGTACGTATATATTTATTTATTTATATTCAAATTGTAGCTTCTGCCCTAAATTGTGTATGTGTGCTGCGCTGGTACTGTGTTCGTTTAGTCTGGTGCTCTATACTACAGGTTTTTATATAACCTCGAGACTCTCACAGTGTGCATTTATATAGTTCAAAACTACAAAATCATTATTAGAGAAAATAAATAAACTTATTATCATCTGTCTTTCCGACTCTTTCTTGTCCCACGGCTTCTTATGGTCTTAAGGTGGTGTTTTATAGCCTTTTAAGAATTGGGCTACCAAATGCAAAGATATTTATGTAAAATTATTCAAATCCGACCGTTTCCAGAGATTAGCGAGGTTAAACAAACTCTTCTGAAAAGAAAAGAAAGAGAAAGTAAAGTATTCCCCTTTGAATTGTCAAGGAGTCGGTCCAGAAATGAAGTTATTTGCCGTATATGAAGCTTCTACTTACAAAGGGTGTTAGGTAGTTCTACCAGGTTGTGTGCTCTAGGTATAGAACTGCAAACAATGAGCTGATGGGAGTATGACGTCACATGGGGTGCGGAGACCAAGGTAATGTCACATGGCATACATATCTATGGATAGGTTGTCGAGAATCTAGGTCTTGTTGGAGAAATAAGTGGTGACGTGGGGTTGTGAAGATTGTGGCATGGAGTAAGTGTTTTGTGATAATTTTGAAACAAAATTCTTTAACGGATAATGCGGTAGAAGTCAACTTTGAGAAATAGTCGCATAACAACATAAAATGCAGATTCTATAAACAACAAATACTAAAAAAGATATAATATATTTTTTTATAGTTAATGGTAGTGAACCCTTCGTGCGCGAGTGATTCTGGTAGTTGAACAACATTCATTGCCTTGTTTACTTTCTTGAGCAATTTACGAGTATTCGAACAACAATAGATTGGTAATAGCGCCTATTATTTTGTACACAAACTAAACCAAATTAAATTCATTAAAAAAATGACAGAAGATAACTATTTGTTTAATCCTGTCAAATTAGTCAGCGCCGAACTTTGTTACGTATTTTAAATAGCCTTGTTTTAAACACGTATATATTGTCTATGGAGTATCTTAAATAGACAGGACTAAAGCAAACTTGCAAAGGAATCGTCGAGGAAGGCGTCACTGCTTACCATCAGACAAGATTGCGGTCAAGCGCTGGTTTATAAATTAATTAAAAAAAAAGAAAAGATATGGAATAGAAAAGAAAGATGAAATAGAAAATAAATCTTTCTTTCCTTCTGAATACATCTTTCTTTTCTATTTCTTCTATTTCATTAAAGGAATCGGCGCCAACGTCCATCAAAATTATTTTGATTTAAATCGTTGCCCAATTGTGACTCTGTTTATATGGCTTTCAACAAACTAAGAAGAACAATACAGTTTTAATAAAAAGAAATTATTTAATTTACAACCTAAAATGAACGTACATCATGATCAACCCTTTTATAGTCCCACTGCTGGGCACAGGTGTCCTCTCATACAGATAAGGATTAAGTGTAATCACCATGCTCAATGCGGATTGGCGATTTCAGACTTGAAGTCCAGGTTTCCTCAAGATATTTTCTTTCACCTTTTAATCAGTCATTGGTGTCCAAGATATACTTAGAAACTACATATAACTTAGAAAAGTTACATTGGTATTTGCCTGACCTGGAAACGAACCCGCACACTCATACTTTAGAGGCTGGTGGTTTAACCACCACGACGCGACACCACTAGGCCACCACGAAATAAAACGTACACTGAACATTAATGGTGAACCTGAAATATTTTAAAAGCTAAATTAATAAATATATAGACTGGAATAGGCAGGTGACCTTTATGAGGCGGCCCCAAACATAGGACTTCTAGATTTTATTCGCTGTTTGGTTCTATGTTCGAGCCTAAAAAAGAAAGGTGAAGACACCGAGTTAAATTTTCTATAAGCTGCGATGCTGTAGGTGTATCTTACAGTTATAATTTTAACGTGTTTAGTTACGAGAATGAGTTTCTGATTGTCAAATTCAATGGGTACTATTCTTGCAGAGATTGAATTTTCTACCCAACCTTCACACCAAAACTTCCCAAATTGGCTATAAAAGCGCATAGAAATCCATTCAAACTCGGTACATAGGTAGTCTATCCGCACTGAGCACAAATCCGTATTGTTCGAATGTCTCAACACTAAGCGTATTATACAACTATGCTTCATTTTGCAAGGGATAAGTTTGAGTACTGCAGTGGAGTAGTTAGTGTAAGTTGTGTGTCACTTACTTTAGTCTGTATGTTTGCTGGAATAGTTTTGTGTATCACCAGGGGATTTAGTTATTTATAACGAGCTTTGAATTTATGCTCATACTTTTGACATATAGTTTATTAAAGCTCACAATTAGATTATGTCCTTGGTGACCTTTGTCTTACCTTTTGCTTTTGAATTACTGTTGCATTGCCTTAGTTGTCACGTTCTCATTGTATATGACCGAGGTATTATACATACGTGACGAACTCACTATCAACACTCCCGCCCGAAGAGGTTCGGTTCGTAAACGAGGTTCTGAGAACCTATCCCATGCTGACACTATTATTGACAGTATTTCTAAAACAATCACTATAGACAAATAAATTAATTTCGGTCTGTAAGGGCAGTAAAAACTATAAAACAACCATGGAGCAATAAGAATGAAGGATGTTTCATTCTATTTTTTTTTTCCACCGAGAGAAAGAGTTCAGTCATTCTTGCAGTTCATTATTATCTAAAAGAGAATTCGTAAGTGTGCAACGAATGGAGTAACACCTCCCAGGTACAATTTGTTATCATTATCAAACTGTAAATTCCATCGCCTTTCAATCTATCTAAAACTATGGCTTCGACATCAAAGATTGCTCATTTTTTTGTTTTTGTTTGCGCTACTCTAGAGGTTTTTGTTAGTTTTTGAATAAAATATTTTTTTTTATTTTTTATTTTTTCACATACAGGGTGAGAGGGATATAAATGCGTAAACTGCACCTATGTATTCAATAGATGTTTGACTAGGGGAAATGTGGCAATCAAATCAAATTTGCTATAAATTATGTTCTGTTGAAAAAGGTAGTTGATTATTTCGGTTGTTTAGTAGTTTCTTATAATTTAGTCAGTTAGTGTCATTTACTTATTTCTTGGCTCACGCTGTGCGTCGAAATCACTGTCATCCTTATATGATGA
The DNA here is from genome assembly GCA_037179545.1 of Sesamia inferens. Lineage (NCBI taxonomy): Eukaryota > Metazoa > Arthropoda > Insecta > Lepidoptera > Noctuidae > Sesamia > Sesamia inferens. The sequence continues at coordinate 1,326,066 of CM073949.1, read as the reverse complement.
CAAATATAAATGCATCTCCATGCATCGTCGAGGTTTGTCCAGTCGACAGTTCAAAAGTGCCTTTAAATGTATTAATTGAGTGAATTTCAGTTTAATTCCACATTAATACATACCTGTACGTTTCTACATGTCTTCACAAACACATCAACTTGACTAACAAAGACAAAACAATTCATTGAAAGTCGTGACATATCTTGCACGTTCCATACAATGGAAAGTAAAATAGGTCGTCCATTTCCTTCTGTCTATTCTATAGAGAATGACATTTGTTACCTGTAAGTTCAGAATGACTTTCAACTAGTTTTACTAACAAAGAAGTCATCGCTGCTTTATATTTTGATTGAAATCTCACGTGGGTCCAATCCGGGTTGATAGATGATCGAGGTTTTCATTCTAGGACATTCCGGTTCCTCATGATGGTTTTCTTCAACGTTTTGTTCAGTCGTTTTGTTCAATTTCAACAGAAATAGTGGTAAAAGAGCTTTCTAGGCATCTCGTAAATAGGCCACCGCTGCTGCAAGTGTCCTATTCTCAATATTATTCGTCTAAATCAAAAGTTATTTATTTAAATTAGGCTAAAAATCAGCACTTTTCGAATCTCAATATATTACATAAGTCCTCTCAAAAAGGCCGCTCTTCACCACTTCCTAGTGCTAACTCTGGGAAGAAGTTGTACAACAAACTCCCCTGTTTTATTTTATAAATTTTACTTACATAGGTTTGGCTGCAGTGAAGCGTGGTCTAGCTAAAGTGCAAAAGTTAATTAGTATATTGTACTTGTAATCTCAATTGATTAATCTAAATTGCATAGCCTGATAACAAGACAGCCTTTTTCGTAGTGATTAAAACTGCGATGCATTGATTTCCTAGTTAGTTATCAGATACAAAAAATATCCCTTTAATTATATTGTCTAAAGTAATACTTTGTCAAAGTAAAACGTCTGCAAAACGCAGTGGCTACATCATTGCCGTAGCGGCTACGATAGTTCCTCTACGCCTAGCTACGGCGTAGCAGCATTCGTAGTAGAATACACGGAGCTGCCGTATCAGTTTATTCAAAGCCTCTTTTACTAAGTTCTTGTTTATTATTTTATTAATTTTATTCAAAACATTTGTTTTTAATATATTTATTTCAAATGCTGGATTATATTTTATCAGAGTTCCTTAACTCTGATAAAATATAATCCAGCATTTGAAATAAATATATTGATAGGATCTTTCCTATCAATATAGCTAGATTTAATGCGATAATTATGACGAAACACAGGTCTACGATTTGGAACAGGAAACTAGCTTTAACATTCTTACCAACTGACCGACCGCTTAATTTTAATTCTTACAGTTAAAAAGTGTCTGTCAATGTTTTGATGGAAAGAGTTCAGTGGTTTGAGTCTGAATCAAGGCCTGTTTCCATTTAAGTTAAAAAGTCACCTCTAGTATTTTTCACTATTCCTCATCCCCGCTCCACTAATCCCACACTTCCCGCCGACCACATCATAACCATCAATTAATATTAAAGGGTGCGCGATTGTGTGCCTTATTACATATTGAGGCGGCGAGGCGGAAGCCGCGCTTTGATCTCATATGCCCTGACACCTTCTCTCCACCAGAAAGGGGGCAATGAACTTGGACTGTGTGGATATTTGTATAAACTGATTTTATTGGGCAGTAAGTTCTGAGATATATTATTGTAAATATGTAACAAAACCTTATGAATGCTTTTGATTCAATCGCTTAAGGATAGACTATATTCCATCGGTTTTAGTAGTTAACTAAAGGTAAACAAAAAAAAAAACAGACTAATTAACCGACTAAACGTAATACCAGTCACTTTTGTAGGCATTATATGACAAAGGCCTCCCCCAAGGCTTTCATTCCATTATTTTTCCCAGAACCCAGAATCCCCACGCTTGGCAGGCGGGTTTGGGATCGCAGTAGTCTGATATTCCACAACAGAAGCTGGCCGCTTCCTTGGTGAGAGTTCCCTTGTTCGCTTCTTACGTAACCCACGGGAGGATATGGGATAGTACTATTCTATGCCCGGTACCACATGGGGTATTCAATTTAGCAACGTTATAATTTGAATTCTAACAATGCTAAATTGAAACTGCAACTGTAACGTAGCATGACAACTGAGGGGTAGTTCCACTAATTTACAGAATTCTCTCTTAAGATGTGTCAAAAAATACTTTTCTAATTTCTTTACATTTTGACAAGTATTTCAGACACTGCGACTAGATTTTGAACGTTTTATTTTACGAGAAATGGGATCCTGGAGTGAGGTTAGTGTGTGATTGGTGTTAGTCGCTCAACTAATTCACGTGCTACTCGGACACGGGATAGGTACAAAGTATCCTATATGTAAATCGGTTCAATAATTTTTGCTAGCTCTGTTTTTTTTTATAAATCAAAAACTAGTGCGTGACCGCAATCCCGCCTGATGGTAAGCAGTGATGTAATCGTTAATGGTAAAGCGCGCTAGTTTATTAAGAGCCTATTCACTCTAGCCTTGACGTCAGACGAAAGACGGCTGTGGGAAAATTGTTCCAGTCCCTCGATGTACGCGGTATAAAAGAGGAGGCGAAACGCTTCGTCCGGATCGTAGAGGTGTTAACAACATAAGGGTGGAAACTCGCTTTACGACGGGTCGTCCGAGGGTGGAACGGAGATGGGGGAATTAAATCATGTTTCCCTCGCACTCTCATCAGAGTGTTCTATAGAACACCGAAAGTCTGGCTGCTCCAGGCTTTTGAAGCACAGGCATAGAGTAGGCATTTCTAATATATTAGCGTTATAGAATCCATATTTACTGCCTTGTACCTCGGACAACACGTCCATCACATCTGGCCACCTTCCGTCGGATATTTTTATCACCATTGTATTTACATTATAACAGAAAAAAAACAGGAACTGTTTAACGTTTATGTTGGCGCTCCGCGTGGGACTTAATATTGAGACGGTTTTACGATTTTGATATCACAGAGTAAATTTAAACTGGAGTGGTAGTCTTGATTGTTCGCTATGAAATACCGAGAACGGATTCTGAATAAAAAAATATCTGTATGTTAGTCATAAAATTATTTACTGGTCAGAAAGGGTATGTAAAAAAATTAATAAATAGAATACTGTAAATTTTTCTAAAATACTGTTTAATATTCTTCACAGACCTGAATATACTTTATTCCTTGTAAAAAAAAAAATGGCAATCCTAAATATGGATATGGTAATCAATCATAGTTTACCCTTCATATTATCTACCAAATAAGTACTGTTTGAATGCAAGGCAAAGTTTTGTTTCAAACAGAGGAGGCGTGAGCATTGATCCCGCTTCCTCAAGGATGTCATGATAAATTCATATTCAGTTCACACCGAGACCTCCTCTCGGTATGTAGGAGCGGGTCATAATCCACCACGGGGGCCCAGAGCCGGTTGGTAGATGTCTATGATCTTATATCTTTTCGATTTGGGACATGACAGTTTAAATTATAATATATTTAATTATAAATTACTAGTAGTACTAGTATTATAAAATGTCAAATAAAACACTCCATTTATTACCCACTCCGTGTTCCCTCACCCGACCTAACACCTTGACATTGCGCAATGAACGCTTTAAAACGGCCGAACGAATTTATAGTGATATATATCGGAAGAATGTGGAAACGAAGAATTACGAGTTTCAAGTCAATTTTGTGTGAGTCACTCTTGTCTGTAGTGGACGGTATTTTTGATTTTGACCTCGACGGGATTGCGCTGGATTTAATATTTATATCAATGTGGGAGTAAGCAGGGGTCAGGGGTATTTCTTTTGAATACATTTTTATATCTTGCTAATTTTTATAGCAGTAGAATAGAGAATAGAATAGTTCTTTATTTGCGTAGAAAGTAGGTACAAAATACAGATATTAAGCAGTAGGTAGTGACCCTGTGGTATCGGGCCGAACTAAAGAGACGGATTTCTTTCTAATTTTAGGTCATTTTGGATAGGATGGAGATAAAGGATCAGGGTTTTTTCTTTTTTTATGAATGGTGTGTTGTTTACAATGACTAATAATTACAACTTTATATTATTTAAGGTGATGAATGAGACTATACATTTATATACAGGAAAACTATCTGTACAAAGTAATAGTATTGAAGCAGGAAAAGGAATATCAAGGGATAATAGGTTACTGAAGAAGGAAGAACGGTCATACAAGGGACAGGAGAAAAAGATATGGTTAAGGTCGCCTACATCTGTGCAACATGAGCAAATGGGGCCATCAATAATGTGAAATTTGGCAAGATGGGATGGGGAACAAACATGGCCCAGTCTCATTCGTATTAGAATAAAGGTCTCCATTTTGCCAAATTTAAACTAAAGAGTTGTGGGTAGTGATGGTTATGAGAGTACGAGGAACAGGGTGTAAAGTTAATACATCTTCCATAAAAAGGGGGAAAAGGGGGGGCCCTCCGACCTGACTGGTTTTGTCTGGCAGGCAACTCCCTGACAATTGATGTCGGGATATTGTATACATATATGCTTCTCAGACTGTAAACTCTGCATGCATGATGCAGGATTTGCGTTGACATCTCTTTATGCTTAGTTCGCATAAAGCCATGTAGATGGCGCTACAGAACTGAAATATACATTTTTACGATTTGGTCCGAATACGTGGAACGAGTTTGTACATTAGGTTTTTTAAGCATTGTTACTAGCCAACAAATTTTTCTTCCAAAGATCAAACTAATCGCTTTTGAAACTACACTACAGTTTAAATTAGCAAAGGAACTGTTTCAAACAAGGCTTATACCTAAAAAGCTTCGGAGAACATTCTTTATTTCCATAAAAGACATTACATCTCTAGTTTGAAAGCTGTTTCATTAAAATTGTTCATAAAAGCGGAACGACGATGTACCAAGGACGTAAACAAGACACGTCGAGCTTGTAATACAGGCATGATACATAGAAACAACGCTTCATGTAGTAAAATCAAAGCATTTGCTTCAAATTGGCACCCACATAAAACACACCTTTGAACGTCGAAATTTACAATAAAATATAATTGATTCTAGTCGCCCTTTCCAAAAGTCAGTTTCCGTATGGAGAATAATGAGCAGGAAACTACAGCGCCACCATTTGTGGATTCCCGAATGTTTAGACAGAGGTGCACTTTTAGAATATAGACATTTCGCTAATTTACGTTTATTCATCGGATACTAACTAACCATATTTCATTTGCTTAAGTTTCGATCCCCTGATCCCTAACAAACATTCTCTATCTACACATACAAATTTGGCCACGAGCATTGTGTTTGTACCTTTCAGTCATATTTTGTGTGATTATTTAATAGATGGTTAATTACAAGGGTACAATACCAATTACATTAATTAACATAGACACAAACAATAACATTAATTGTCTTAAAAACTACTACTAAAACTAACATGGCACGGTAGACTCTCTCAGAAAACCAAACATGATGTGATATAGAGGCAAACAGTGATACGAAAAATTTATGAATAAATGTAGCTTTAAAGATAAAGACGCAAGACGTAAATAAACAAATAATGTAAACACGTTAACATTAACGCCATAAGTCCCATGCAGACAGAGGCAAGCCTCTTGTCATCTACATGAAGTTTCACATTGTACCCGCTATGTCAAAGTTGTTATAGAGGAATGTTAGAGGTTAAAACCCAAAAAGAATTTGCCCTTGAATCTGGGATCCCGATTCAAGGGCAGATGGGATGAGATGGGAAAATCCCAGGACCTGACCGCACTTTACATTGCTGAAAGTTTGTTAAAACTCGACATAGCATATGATATTACATGTATATTGAAAAAATGTTACCAGGTATATAAAATAGCGCAAAATTTTCGTCTCATTTGGTGCAGTGACCTGTTTTCTATAAAGGGCATCGTTCGTTGGACCTTTCACCTTTAAAATGACATTTGAGATAGAAAATGTTTTACCTGACTGTTTGTTCTGAAATGAAATGTGTCTATATTGATATTATAAAGAAACAATATTATGTTTTGTATATGTAATGTTTTTTATTCCTTTGTTATACACAGTTTCATGATACGACTGTACCGAGTAGAATTAAATTTACCACAGACATGGCATGACTAGCGACGTAAATGCGTAACACACTATCAGTACCAAAGGGTTTAGTTTTGACAGTTTAACAACATTTATTGCATTATTAGTCAGTCTTGCCGCCAAGCGATTTGTAGTGTTCCGGCATGATGTCTGGTGAAGCCGTACGGAGGACGGGGCTGAGCAGTTGTGTCAGGACTTTGGTCGTGGAGGGCCCCCAGATCAATCTCCCTCTGGCGCAGCATCGTTGGCCACGTTGTAGGGTTTAACATTAACATTGCATCACCTCGCTAACTGCCGTCTTCCTTCCTATTCACTCAGTTTTTTTTATCGAGTGAATAGACTCTTATTAAACTCACACGCTTTACCATCAACGATTGCATCTCTGCTTACCATCAGGTGGGATTGCGGTCAAGCGCTAGTTTATAATTAAGTATTAAAAAAAATATTTACGTTCTTGACCGGGCATACTTTTGGAATATATTAACAATATCCTTCAAATTGATTCAGTTTGAGATTAATAGCTGTGTTAATAGTGAGTTACGTAGTTAAGATGCTGAGTAAGACAAAGTCGTGGACAACAGCGAGTAAACAACATTTTAGTTTTATTATATTTTTGTCGCGTCGTATCGTAGGGATTATTTGGGCAATTTCGTCCAGTGGATATGCAAATAAGAACGTGCTTTGAATATTGAGTAGCTTGTTTGTTGTATTTATTTTCATATACTTTTTATTAAGGTTTTTAGTGCTTCTCCCCAGGCTTTATTTTTGACCCGAATTCTGTTTTACTTTAACTCATTTAGATCCAACATTGTAAAGAAAATGGTATGTACCATGAAAATTCTTGAAATAACAATTCAAAATGAACCAAATGTGACCACTTAAAATCAAAAGTGTACATAAATAATAAAATAAAAATAAATGCTAAACAAAATGGCGGCAAGTGATATGTCGCCGTCCTTATGCCAATGAGTTCACCGGACGACGGGTGCGGCGTGCGCCGGCGGCGCAGCATCAAGCGACTCCTGCGCAGCCTTACCGCTGACAAACTGCAGACAGGTAAACATCGCGATAGTAAATATAGTTACTACTTATCTGCAATCGCAAACTTTATTTCAATGACTATTACATAATTTGATAGTAAATAGGCAGTCGTGTTTGAAATACCGCTTTGACTCAGTTCCCATGTGTTGACAAGTTTTAACCTAACCTACTTCATCTGATCAGAGACCTTCCGAGTTCTCTTATTCATTAAATATTTATTTTTGTTTGACTGCGGTTCCGCGTAGCAGTAATGCAATCGTGAATGTAAAATCCAGTTTATTATGAGTCTATTCACTCTAGCTTTGATGCCTTAAATTACAATCGGACGGGATTACCGCTGCAGGTAAATTGTTCCAGTTTTCGATGCATAGGCGTACTCATGGGGCAGGGGAGGGCAGCTGCATGGAAATCTCGCAGAACTTTATGAACTCCCCAAATTACTAAACAAAGTATAATCGAGGACTTACCTATCTCTAACTTTTAAATAAACTACGCAGTAGACACTAGCAAAATGTACGGTGTAATTGACAAAAAATTAGGCTTGCCAAGGCCTGACTTGCCCCCATCTAGGCCTGACTTGCCACCCCCCAGGCCCCCTAGGCCAGAAGCTCGTTACGCCCATGTTTCGATGCAGGCGGTATAAAGATGAGACGAACCGTTTCGTTCGGATCAGTCCATAAATTACCTTCAACATTCCTCTAGTTCATTTGACCCAGAACCCTAGTACCGGTTGTACTACGACTAAATATAGTAGACACGTGCCGCATTTCAATCATTCTCCATGCAATACGTGTTGATTCTGTATTTAGATTCACTTTGTATTTCATATTATTGACATGACTAGTAGTTGCAAGATGATTAGTATGTAGATGATGTTGTTGAGAATATGTTTAACAATATTTCAGATGTTAATATACAATGTTTAACTGAATTAGTAATGCACATTATGAAAATATGTACTTTCTTCAGATTCGTCTACTGAATCGATTTCTATAGGTAATATTTTATTCCAAAAATAATTTTAAAATACGTAAGTTATTGTCACACTCCCAATGTAAATATAAAACAAACTAATATGCATGAAATACCCACTATGATAGTCCTAGATAAGTGTGCGACCTTTCATAATCAATCTGTCTCAACCACCTTCTTTAGTTCGTTGGTCCATCTAGCAGCCGTTAAGTGATCTGAACTTTAGGATTGGCTCACATAAAAATGAATAGAAAAAACTTTAGAGAATTTTCCATTTCTGTTTTGCTATCGGCACAGTGTCAAAGTAATATGTCCTCCCCTCCAACTGAAACACGAGTCTATTACTCGTATATTGTCTGTCGTGTTTTAATATCAATCATCCCTTGTTTATATTGGCACGACTAGATAAAATATTTCGTGTTATCGATCCAGTTTTTACTACTATTTATGATATACTTAGCAAAATCTTCCTTGATTTGTATAATCTTTTCTTTCTAGTAAACGTCATTTATTTAAATTAGGCGTCGAATCAGCGTTTTTGGAACGTCATAATTACAAAAGACAGTGCCCCAAAAACGCCTACAAGTCCACCTAGTGATAATTGATTTATTTTCTAAGTAATTAAGTAGGTTAAATTGTACAAACACTTGTATAAGTCAATCATATTTTATTAACTAGATGAATTTTGCGTTTTGAACGAACGCAGGACGGAGGACCTAGTTATTTGATGTGATGTTTGTTTTTTTTTGTTTTTTTTTGTAAACCAGTGTTAATAATATATGTATTATTAACACTGTTAATTCTAATATGTAGTTTTTCAATTTCGCACATCGCATCAAATTCAAATTCAAATTCTTTATTTCAGGCAAGGCCCATATATAGTTAGTTAAAAAAAAAAAAAACTTATCCTATGTTAGTAAAAAGAGAAACAGAGTTCAACATCAGTTGGCGACATGAATGTGTGCGCGCACATGTCTGTCCGCCCAGAGCCTAATAAAAGGTCCGTCGACCTTGTCCGCCAGTGTAGCCAGGATGTAGCCGTATGATGGCATAAAAGTCATCAATTCGCGCTTCCGCGAACATGCCTGATGCACTGCAAAATCGAGGCAGCCCCAACAACATCCTCAGCGCATTATTGTACTGGACGCGCAGAGCATTGTAAGCCTTCTGCGTATACCTAACCCACAAGCTGAAATGACTAAAACGAGTAAAACGACTGGCAGTAAGCTCTAAGCTTCAGTTTTACCTGCTCAGTACACCGCGCAAACCTGCGAGCAAGCATGTTGCATCGGGCTGCCAAATAAACGTCGGTTCTTCCCTCGCAGCTTGATTGAGTGTAAAAAACGACGCCCATTCGGCCGAGTAAGCAATCAGACGTACAAACGGATAGCACTTGGATCACGTAACGCAATCACAATAGATGTCCCTTTGAAAGTTCTGCACTGAAATACTTTTATGTTTGAATTAATCTATGTCCTTGTGAAATTTCAGCTTGCAATCAACGCAGTCGTAAATTGCACTTATAATCATAAAATCAATATTACCCGACATATTTAAGCAGGATCATGGAACTTAATAAAATGTTTCTAGAATCTATTTGTGTCTGGTTTGATATCTACAACGCACCTGTGATGTGTCTTAGTTTTATACTTAGATGTTTATAGGTAGCAGTGGGTTTGCCACTGGAATATTACAAAAATATATATTCTTACAGACATAGTAGTTGAATATTCATTAATGTTCACAGACATTCTGTTGAAGCACTTCTACTTATACTTAATTAAATTTCCCTAGTTGTGAATATCCAAATACGTCATAGGTTCTAAACGCGTTTGCGGTCTAATTAGACTGCGATCTAGGTTTTAATTAACCACATTGATGCCATCTGGATTCCCGCGGTATTGTGTAAGATCTAGTGGGTTACTACTACGGTAATCTCGGAAGATAGTCACTTTTTCTAGTCATTTTCTTTTCTCAAAATATGTAAAATCTGCCCACTTTTACACAGATAAGTTGTATGTCTATGCACACAGCACAGCGGGTGTTGCTAGAGGCGGCGTTATCAATACTTACCTTGCGAATCAACCGTGACACCGTTAACTTGCACTACCACACAACACAAATTACAATTACATAACAATTGACGGCTGTAAAGGCTTTCCGTTACAGAAATTAGTAATTCCGTTTCTAGTCGCGGCGGCATGGACGTTCCGTTCTTTGTGCCCCTCTCATGTTAAATGAGTTTCAAGATTATGAACTCAGAATAAACGGCTACGGCTATTCGGGCCAGTGGCAACAGCAATCTGAAAACAGTGACGAAGTGTTGCTATTCTCCCAATTTGTCGCGTTTTATGAAGAAGATGGCCAAGTTAAAAGTTTATACCTTATTTGACTATCTTCTGTGCAAAAGGCTAATAAAGTTAGTATCAAATAATAGTTGTCATGGGGGACGTCTTATGTAATATTTAAGTTCGAAAACTGCTGATTTATCAGCCTAGTTTGTATAAATGACTTTTGTATTCTGATGAATAAATTTTGATTGAGTGATAAATATAGGTTCATTTTTAAGACAATACACAATATTTTCAAGATTATGGAATCTGCAATGTGTCATCCCTATTACAGTGTACGTCACTCAAAACTCAAGCATTACTTAAATCTCGTTTCAAGCCATTTGATTGGTTGAAACTAGTTTTAAGTAATGTTTAAGCAGAGATTAATGCTTGAGTTTCCTTCTGGAATACTGACCTAAGTGAAGTGTTTTTTAAAGGATTCTTTTGTCGCTCTTATGACACCATCTCGAAGATAGGAATATCGCGTCGTTCATAAGGATTTTTGTAGAAGAATGTTTCTCTTACTCCAAAAACCAGACCACCAATATTAGCCACTTTAGTCCACAGTAGGTCTCTAAACGCAATTCATTTCCTAAATACCTAGCAGATCATTAGCATTTTATTTAATTTTCGTACAATGTTGACACTTGGTGCCAATATTACCGCATATAAAAATAAATATTGTAATTTTAGCGGTAAATAATACTGTCAAACTGATGAATTGCGTGATATAAATTACACACTGATTGTTAGTTAACCATATTAAGATTGTGGCCTTTTTAGTCCCCCAGTTGTGCGATTCTATAATCTTTTCATCATGACAAGTTGGGTGAAGCGAGCTTAGTATAAGCTGTTAATAGTATCAAACCCTTGTAAGTATAAGTAGGAATGACAGGTTTTTACAGATTCGATTTGATTTACCTGGGATCGTGGTAGGGGACATTGCAACCGACATCATGTATGTGTGTGTTCGCTCCATGGTATTTGACGTGTGGTAAGGGGGTGGATACAATACAATACAGGGCTTTATTCTGTATGACACAATGAACCAAACCGTGCGCAATGAACACGGTTTTGGCGGGATTAGCTGAAGAATTGACTTGGGTGAAATATTGACTTTTCAGGTACCTATGCACTGAGCACCAAACATTTTAATAGCACGGTGCACAATGGGGAACAGAAAAAATATTCAATAATTCATTCCGTTTTAAGTACCTAAGGTGTGGTAGCTTCTAATGATTACCTATTTGTATAAACAATAATAATGATAGATGCCACACGATTTTGGTGGAGCGTATTACGCACTGTTTTTTTTTTCTACTATTTTTTTCTTGTTAATGGTTCAATGATAAACTGTTTACTCCCATGTTTTTTACGTTTTAAAAAAGTTTTTGACTTGTAACTTAATAGATTTAATTTTTCTGTTACAGGTAAGTCCATTATTCTTCATGGATATTTTTTGGTAACTGTAGCGGATTTAGGGTAAGTACTATTTACTTATATAGTTTTAGTCGTTGCAACAGGGAGTCTAAATGCAGAGTTTCGTATAGCGCCATCTAGTAAATCACAGTGGTACCACTGACAAGTCGACCTAGCTTTAGTTTTGCTACTCACCGCTAGGTGGCGACACCAGGAGTTTTATTATTTTAAGCCCCTAACTTTTAGTGAATCATAACTTCATTGAATAAGGAAGTTAAAGTTTAGTACCATAATATTAGTATTTGTTGCATTATTTAAATCAAAACGTTTAATGTTAGTTGCACGTTGCTAGTTTAGTAAACAACCACGTCATCTCTCCAAAGGCAGGAATAAAATTCTGGGAAGTTTGTACTGACCGCAGTGACGTGGGTTCATTCATGAATTTCATGTTTGTTGAATTGTCAAGTGGAGTGTACAACATCGATTTTGATAAGAGCTTTTTGATTTGAAATAACCAACTACATTAGGACGTTGGAAATAATGACATAACAACTGGATACAGTCACGAGCACCAATGCATAAACATTTGGCAATTTTCAATTGCGATTTTTTCGTGAAATATCGAAAACAACAATCAGATAAACGTATTTATTATATTGTTATTACAACACTTTACATAAAACATAACAAAAGTGTGAATAAAGTCTAGTTTGTACGGACGACAGCAGGTCAAGCTACCCGAAACTGTTAAATATTCACAATCAACTTTGAGCCTTAATACTTTAGAGATAAAGCTGAAAATCTAATAAAGAAATCTGTCAGCTAGTGTAGTAGCTTCGGTGCTGTCGTCTGTACATATTATTGCCCGTGATTTGATTAGATTTGATTGTACCTATGCATGATGCATACCTACACCTAGGGATTTACCGCCTTATTCATAAACGCTGCTTAAAGTTAACTAGTGATTAGCGATTCTTTCACCGTACATTTTTGACCTTTTAAAGCCACTTAACTTAAATCATCCCTTATGAATAAACACCATAGTGTTTAACGGGTTTATCCATAAGCGATGATTAAAGTTAAGTAACGTAAAAAGGTCAAAAATGTATGTTTAATGAATCGCTAATCACTGGTTAATTTTAAGCAGCTTTTATGAATAAGGGGGTTAGAATATAATTATGTGGTTTCATTAGGCGTTATCAAATGTTCTGTGTAATTTTCTTAATACCAAAATATATTCTAAATTTAAAAAGACGAAAAACGACAAATCATTCTAAGTTTTTTAAACGCAAATCTTTTAAAAAACTTAGAATGATTTGTCGTTTAGTGTAATTTTTTACACCATTTTACTTCCATTTCTACACAGACCTTATTTTTATAATAACTCGAACAGTTCTCATTATTATGATTTTTCATGCACCTGTTATTGTATTCCGTCTTATTGTTCCTGGAATTCAATCTAGTTCCGCTCAGTTAGACTGAAATGTTTGGGTTTCAGTTACGAGTAATTGCGAGTTTCTGGAATTGGTTCTCTGTGAGGACATTGCCTTGGTTTAATTATATTAGTTTTACCTAGGTATTAATAGGCATTGAAAACTCTATCAAAAGTTTAAATGTTTACATGTTTTTGACATCATTAAACGTTGTATTCATTAATGTGATAAACTAATCACCACGCTGAAGATATATGCAAATAATATAAATACTGCATACTTACACTACCTACTTATGTCTCGTTAAGCAAACCTCTAGGTCGGTAACTTAACGCTTAAACTTGTTCCATTATAACCATTGTCCCTTATCAGAGTAATAACATCTGTACCGCCTTCGCAGACATGATTACGTACACATTTGTATTTAACTTATTCGCAGTAATGCGAATAAAACAAGGGTGAATCCATTAACTGTTGGTGATTTAGATAAACATACGGGGGAACAGTTGTAGACGGCACGCCGCGGCGGAGACTACAACACAGTTGAGGGTTATTCTTTGTTCTAAAAGCATAACCAGCCTATAATGTTTCTACTGCTGGATATAAACCTGCTCTTGATGAAAGAGAGAACTTCTTGATCCACAATGCGGATCCAGTCCTATAAACCTTGTACTAATATATGTCGTGGATCGTCGAAATTATTTGAAGAAAAGTTGCTCATTTGATTTACGTAGTAGAGGGCAATCGCTTTTTTTTTTAAAGCTATTGCATAGCTTCTATCGCGGGCCTTGAGCGCGGGGACCGAATCCAGAAATTCCGTAACGAAAAAACCTCACGCTCGCCATCGTCTAACGTCGTTTCAGTTCGGCAGTCTTCGGCACGGTATGTTTGTGTGCGTGCGACTACATCTTTTGAAAACAATTTATAGATTTTCAAAAAGAGCATGCATATTGCAGGGCGCGAACTCAGTTCTACACACTTGCCATGTTACTGATAGTCGCGATGTGCTAAACTTGCGATTAATTTTCTCTCTGAAATAGGTCTTCTATAGAGATATGTCATAGACGTCATCGACGTTGTCATGGCTACCTTAAAAACTTTTCATATAATTAAGTACTTTTATTCAAATTAATTTAAGTAGTAGTGTTTTTATAAAATAGCTTTTTTTTTAACGGAAAAGCTAAGATGAATGTCACGCTAATTTTTTATTGGACTTTTAAATTATTTATAGTGTTGTTTACTAAATAAAAGCGCGTGATTTTATAGAGTAAAAAGTGCTCACGCGGCCGTTTTTTCAATTGTTGCAAGAATTCAAAAGACTGTCTTTAAATAGTGTTCAGACGATTGCTCAAAGTGTATTAGATTTCATTAGTAATAGAAATGGCATTTCAATAATGACTTTCAACTGCCAAAGTCTAAATAGTCATAAATACGATTTACAAGATTCAGTTACGAGACAAACAAATGTGTTACTTCTTACCGAAACTTGCATGACGCATGATAATCCAATTGAAATACCTAATTTTAATTGTATTGTTCAGTTCAAACGAGATACTGTTTCAAAAGGTGGGGTAGCTATTTACCAAAATAAAAATGATATTACTAATATTATGACTCCGAATATTGAAATAAATATTGCACACGTTAGCGATGTTAATGTTAGGCGCTCAGTTGTTGGAGATATTTGTGCGCGCCTATGCAAACTTAGAAATGGCCTAACAAATAGTTATGGTAGCAATTTACATTTCTCCGAATCCAAAATTGGACGAGGTAGAGCATTTTATTCATCGCACTTTACTGGAGTACACTGAAGAAGGCTCGAAAATACTTGGTACAAATGGTAATAAATTTCCACTTATCTTGGCTGGCGATTTCAACGTTAACTTCGCTGATAAAAAATCAGAGCGGTTGACAACTTTTCTATCAAAAACATTGAATTTGAAAATGAATAATGATCCACAAGAGTCCACAACAAAATATGGGACCACCATTGACGCGGTATTTTCTAGGTATTTAGAGGATATTAAGTCGCAAACTTATGTTTCTTATTTCAGTTATCATAAACCTATAGTTTCAATGATAAATATTCCTGAATAACCAACAGCTACTGTAAGGTAATAAAACCCACATGTATTGTAAAATAATAAAAATATTTTAAATAATATTAACTTTTTATTTATTTAATAAAAGAAAAATTTGTTTTCTTATCGGTCACCACGCTCAAAAAGTGTAACTTGAATTAATATCAAAGAAAAAGAAATACTGCATAAATAAAATAAATAAATAATTATAATTGCATAAATTGATACAAAATGCTATGCAATAGCTTTACCGCGGCAGTCCCCGAGTGCCACTTTTTTTTTTTTTTTTTTTTTTTTTTTTTTTTTTTTTTTTTTTTTTTTTTCACACTTTTCCCAACTCCTGAAAGCCAGAATCAACAGTGGCGCCCGCCAGAAAAACGCCGAGCAATGAAGCTCGACGCGTCCCGGAGAAACGATCCAACTGTCTTGGGTCCCGCAACGAAATTAATCAGAAAAGAATAGCGGAGGAGTAGGGGCAATCGCTTGTGACGTTATTTTGTGATGGCGGCACATGGACAGAGTCGCTTTGGAAAGTGGGGTTCGTCGAACGATCACTTTGCATCGAGGCCCCGACCAAGGCACTTCTCCAACCGAAACTGTCGGTTTGCCTATTTAAATTGTGATTTTCAAGATTGGAGGGTATATTTACACTTCGTGCTTCAATTCAAAACTCACCTACGAAATGGAATTTCTACTACAACACCATGATGCGGACGATCCTACCTCTCCGCCGTCGCTGTCTGCGACATACTTATATATTTCTTTAAAGTAAAGACGTCTCAATATTTGAGTGTAAATATGGTGCTTTTCCACAGACGATGGAATATTACTAAATAACGTATCTAAATAATGTATTAGCTGCACGTGACAGGAGCTGCCGGACGCTGGTGTCGATCTCGCCAAGCAAGTAGCCGAATTCTGGGTTCAGTCGGTTTAGAGTACTAACTATACTCTAAGAAGTTTAGGTCATATGTTTATGGTTAAAAGTTGCTGCACTTTATTTATTTTTTTTTACAAATTATAAATTAACTAGTTATTCAAAGCATTCCCGCCTGATGGTAAGGAGTGACGCAATCATTGATGGTAAAGCGCACTAGTTTATTAAGAGCCTATTCACTCTAGCCTTGAAGACACTCAAATTGTAGTCCGCGGAAACATCGGCGCTGGCCAATTGTGCCAGTCCCTCGATGTACGCGGTATAAAAGATGAGGCGAAACGCTTCGTCCAGATCGTTGTGGTGTTAACAACGTAAGAGTGGATACGCGCCGTACGAGTCGTCCGAGGATGGAACGGTGATGGGGAATTAAATAATATGCAATTCCCTTGCACACTTACCAAAAGGCTGACTACTCTACGCCACGCTTTGCTCCAGGCTTTGGAGACCGTCTTGTTAGTTTGTTTATTCTCTTTCAGTCGATGACTATATGGAGTCACTCGTTTACAAAAGTATAACGTCATTCACATGTATGACGTCATGTGTTTTGCTAAATAAAAATATTCTTATTACGTTATACATGCAGACGACAACTATAGCAATGAATGAACTTATGGACATTTATGTTAAATTAAAACTAATAATAAGTTTAGAATGCCATTAAAAAAATATCTGTACAGTGTGTTTGAATGTATAGCAATGTAAAACATATAACACACATTTTAATAAATAATTCTGATTTATAAACCATGTTTGAAGAATTGCACTGCACCCGGGCAGATTACGAATTCAAAATCAGAGTTCAATCCGAATTAGGAATGTCCTTAATTCGGTCGAACGAGTTCGTTCGATTCGATCCTGTGTGCAACCCCTAATATAAAACGTCACGGCGCTTCAGTAGGCCTAGTATGAGTTTTCAATACGTAACTCGTTCGATCGTATCGAGCGCGTTTGGCGCTCTCATTGGTTGAGAGTTCTTACGACCTTGAAGCGGGCCAATCGCTGAGTCAAACGCGCTCGATATCGGCGAACGAGTTTCGTAATGAAAACTCATACTAGGCCTACTGAACGGCATTTCTCTTACTTTTTCGTTCGTATCCAGAAACGCTCTTAAATGAACGATTTGTTAAGATGCAATTCTAATTGATACATATTCTGTTTACCTAAACATTCGGACATTATATTTAAATTACACTGTAGCACCATTATACCATGAGGAATAATGATAAATTAAAACTTATCTTAGTATTTACTTACACTCCCTAAAATCGTTAAAATAGTGCAAACTTTAACTTTATCGTAAACATTTCCTTTCTTTTTCTATATCACTTCACGCGCACCACCTGCGTACTAAATCCTCCGCCGTACGTACACGAACTCGTGCGCAACTCGCCATATGTCGTTGTGACGTCAGACGCACCTTGCATACAACATTATCATACGACAGGGGTCGCAGCGCGGGAATATACTGACCTTTATGTAACTGTTATGTTAGAATTACTTGATTAGTATGTATGTTATGATTTTTTTTTTGTAGTTTACGGTGTAAAACGTCTACATCTTAGTCTACCTAGGTAGGCACACCTGGGAGTTGTAGTGAATCAACTGTTGTGAGTATATTTTTGCACAGTATTTTAAATAACTGTGTGTGCAAGGCAAGCTAACAATCATGGAAAGTGTATAACAAATGAAATGATTGAAACAATTTCAGACAATACAATTATAGTTTGAATTTGGTTAAGATCAATCCACAAGAGTAGCGTTGTCAGCCTCTCGGTATTGTATAGGATGCATTATGGAGAGTGTGCGAGTTACGAGACTTAAGAGGGAACTATAGTGATGCTTTCTCTATACAAACGTATTGCGCTGTTTTGTTCGTGGATAATGCTTTTAGTGCAATTATTTTGTTCTACAATTTTTACCGTGATTATACGTGCCCCTATCAGTTGATTTTTTCCGAAACTTAATTATTAAAAGAAATACAATACTCCAAAATCGCGAAAAACAACACATTTTTTAACCGACTTCAAAAAGGAAGAGGTTACTCAATTCAACCGTATATATGCTTTTTTTATGTTGTTCGCGGATAACTTCGTCGTTTATGAACCAATTTTGATCATTCTTTTTTTGTTGGAAAGAAGATATTTCCAAGGTGGTCCCATGATAAGAACATTGTGATCTGTATTTGGATGACCAGATAAATAAAAGGGAACTTAAAAAAATCGTAGGGGCGACTAGTGCATTTCTTAGTATTTTCATTAAGTATTTTAAAGCACTACAATTTAATAAAGGTCTGGAGTAGATCTGATGATGGAGCCGGGAGACAGTCGAAGAAACTCTTCAACAATTCACAGCAGCTACCTTGTGTTTGGGTTTGATCAATTTGTATTGATAAGAACTTTACACCTAGATGGGTTGTGAGTGTCATAAGAACTCTGATGATGAAGACAAAGGCCAGTTCCAGGAACTCCTCAACGGTTTACAGTAGCTACTTTGTGTTTGGACTATTCATTTGTATTGATGAGAACTTTGCACCCATTAGGTTAAAATAATGGTCTGCAGTAAATCTGATGATGAAGACCATAGGCAGTCGAGGGAATTCTTCAAAATTACGGGTAAACTTTAAAGTGAACAAAAATTACGTGGTTTCCCAACTATATTTGCGTCAGCTTCCAGTCTGACCGGATGCAATTGAATACATAGTACTTTTCACAACTAAAAAGTGTAAAATAAAACATATTCACAAAAAAAAAAAAAACTTCCAAAACCACTACAAAGTGATTAATAAGTAATTTCTGAGAGTCGTTTTTTTTTTTTTTTTTTTTTATTTTTTTTTTTTTTTTTTTTTTATGAAGTTTATTTTACCCTGATTGATGACAGATGACTATTAGACAAACGTGATAAGTTTTCTCAATAAAGAAAATAATAAAAGCATAGGTATACTGTTCCTCTAAATTTTGATATAAAAATAATTGAGATATGTCATGTTTTGAAAAAGAAAACAGCGGAATACGAAACGTTTTGTAGGTAAAATCAGCCTGAGCTGCAACTGTCCTTTTCGCACTTTACCGGGAGAGGCTGAAAGCAGCGCGACGGCAATAGTATCTTCTTCAAATACCTATTTTCCAAATTCCTCGGCACTAGAGTCCCCTCTTAATTCCACCATCACCGTTCCGTCATCGAACGATCCGTTACGATCTGGATGAAGCGTTTCGCGTCGTCTTTTATACCGCGTACATCGAAGGACTGGAGCGATATTCCTAAGGCAGTCTTCCCGTCAGATAACAACGTGAGTGAGTGAGTGTTTTGAAGGTAGAGTGCAGAGGGTCACAATAAAGTCGTCTGCTTTACCATCGACGATTTCGTCACTTCTGACCGTCAGGCTGGATCGTGGTCAAGTACTTGTTTATTCACTATTATAACTAACTAATCTAACCTTGTAAGACGGCTGATACTACATACATTTTCATTATAATTTAATTTAGTAAAAAGCTGGTATTTGAAAATATACGAATTTTCTTCCATGACCTTACAATGTAACAATTAAACCTATTAAATCAACACATTATTTCTTAACCAAGGCTTCATACAGACAAACAAGTTTATAAAACGCGGAAACAGGTGTTATGCTAAGTATAAGATTCGGTCGGCAGATGGCGTTGGACAGGTGCACAGATTGCTAAAGTATACAGACTCTTTACTTCCGACCTTCCTTTTGCACAAACACATGCGCAGAACTCGATTACACCAAAATATTGGAGCGTTGAAAGTGTTAATTTAAAAATCAAAAGTTAGTTAGTTAAAATTTATTCAAATTAGGCTGAGAATCAGCACTTTTTGACCTTAACGAACGAACTCCCCAGCAGCAGAGCTGTCTGTTCATTAAAAAAAAAACACATGACTTTATACAATACTATGTAGGTAAAAATAATGAAAGTATTTGTCATATGCCAGCTAGCTTCGCCAAAACACCAGCAAAGCAAAAAATAAAATATCATTAAAATAGAAATGTAAATAAGTAAAAACTTATTATGTAAATAAAAACCCCAGGTAAAAAGGGTGTGTCGGCTCAAATACTTATTTAAGCATTGTAAAAAGCAAAAGTTATACCGCTATTTTCTTTAGAATAGAGAAATATGATGGATAGATTAGTATTAAAGATGATATGACTAGAAAGGGGGTGACAACTTAAATGGATGTAGACAACGGATGATAAATATGATTAATGGATGATAGACATTGTATGGATGAAGACGATATCGACGACCACTTACAAGAAAATCTTCGCAATAATAATATAATTATACTCGTAAGGACAAGCATCTATGCCCCTTACATCTGTCCTGATTTCGCTTAATGTTCTTGCTGACTAAGGGTCGTAACGTGATGTTTTGTAGTTTACAACATTCTTCAAGGATAAATTGAGCTATCAAATGAAATTATATTTATTTAAATCTGACCGGGAGTTCCAGAGATTACCCTCTACGTACATATGAACAAACAAATTTTACCTCTTTATGATATTCATATACATTTATTTATTTATTTACACTTTCGCATATGGACTGTACAGAGGCGGATTTAATGCCTTAGGCATTCTCTACTAGCCAATCACGGGTGATGAAGAGATTAAAAAATGGCAGGAGCTTTAGTTGAAAAAAATATAAGGAAAAAAAAACATTTAAACATATAATTTTAAATACACACCAGAATGTAATAATAGTAGCCAGCCTTTCAGTGTTCTATAGGATACATTTTGGGGAGTGTGCGAGGGAATTGCATGATTTAATTCCCCCATCTCCGTTCCACCATCGGACGACCCGTCGTAGTGCGAGTTTCCACCCTTACATTGTTGACACCACTACGAACCGGACGAAGCCTTTCGCCTCCTCCTTTATACCGCGAACATCGAGGGACTGGAATAATTTGCCAGCGGCGGTGTTTCCGTCGGACTACAATTTGAGTGTCTTCAAGGCTAAAGTGAATAGGCTCTTAATAAACTAGTGCGCTTTACCATCAATGATTGCGTCACTGCTTACCATCAGGCGGGATTACGGTCAAGCGCTGGTTTATAAATTAATTAAAAAAATTATCCTTTGTATGATAAGATGAAATGGTATTTAATCTGTGTGAAAGGCAAAGGAGGTAAGTACTGTAATGATAATACTGGAATGATGTATGGAAAGAGAAAACATACTGTTTTAACCCCAGATAGTAAAACACTTGTAGTCACGAGCTAAAGTCCATCTGTATACCTTTGAGTTTATTAAAAAAAAAAAAAAAAGCAAATGAAAGTTGCCAAGTGTTAACGTATACCTTGAAAGCATGCGGCAGAAGTATAATAACATCCAGATTCTGTCAATTATGTTAAATCCTATTTAAAAGGGGGGCGCGACTACCCCCAGTCAGAAGAAGTAATATTAAATGGATTAGGGATGAGGATGTACAAACAGAAGCCTTATGCATGTGTGCGTGAATGGAACAACAGGCAAACGTTGTGAAGTTTCTGTGTTGTGTACATGTAGGCTGGCAGGTGGCAACACAGATATCGATAACATACTTTTTGTTTCGTTTTCGGAGCTGTTGCTAAGAATCTTGTACTTGGTATCTTATTTTTGGCTGAATTTAATCTGGATTGTATCAGCTGTGCATAGGGCGCAGCTGGCCTGGTATAATAAATATAGATGCATGGGTTTGGGTTATAAGGTCCTTGCATTAACTGGCATTGTAACAGTTGTACTTTTCTCACAGTTGGAAGAAAGTTTCGCACAGATTGAGAAAAAAATATATACCTTTCGGTGAAGTTCAGTTTGTGACTATCTGAAATATTACAAATAGAAAGCCCTCCGTGCCTCGGAAAGACTGATAAGCCGTCGGTTCCGACTTCAGGCGTCATCCTTAGTTCTTTGGATGTCGTTACGGGTATTTAGAAGCCCAAAATTCTGATCAACAGTTTTCCAAAGGGTATCGTGTTACCCAGTAGCTTTGCCGGGTTGGAGTTGGACTGTAGCGGTACCTACAAACGCCACAAAATGAACGACGCATCATACTGACGTCACACGAATTCTACATCTCGCAATCAGAGTTTACCGTGCAATTAGCATACATACAACTTGCCAATTTCAACCATCGGGCAAGTGCCCGCCAGACATAACACCCGTCTAGTTGGAGGATCCTCCCTTTTCTATGGAGGATGAGTGAGCTTTACTCCCTGTTCCTCATGCCTCCACAATGGTGACCCCGAGCATGAACGTCAGCGCAGCCTTCGTGCAACAACTTGAGCATGACGTCATCATCATCACTCCCGCAAGCTTCATCGGCGAATCACCCACCCAGCCAGCACCCACTTCTTCAACGGGTATCCTGACCACAAGCATGCAGCGACCGCGTATACCTGGTCATCACCCTCAACCTCGTCAGCACAGACAGGACAGACAGTCGTTCCATGGTATTCAAATGAATCCGATAAGATAGGAAATCGACCCTAAATTAATTAAGTTTTTTGCTTGCATTTTATTGTAAGCTACGACACGCGTTTGGTGTAAATAAACGGGATAGCACGGCTAGCTATATTAATCTACATTTCTTTGCTACCTACGAAATCGAGTTAAACGTACTTTTTTATAATCATAAACTAGTGCTTGACCGCAATTCCGCCTGATGATCAGCAGTAATGCAATCGTTGATAGTAAAGCGCGCTAGTTTATTCAGAGCCCGAAGACGACAGTTGAGCGAGGTGATGCAATGTTAAGGTCGTAAAGTTGCAGGAGGAGAACAACCGCCTCCGTGATGATCTGGAGGACCTCCGGCGACAAGTCGCTGCGCTGAGCGAGCAGCAGCAGCGACACACGCCCACCGACGCCACTTCGGTAGTGGCCCCGGCTCCCGCACCAGGACCAGCACGTGCGGGCGATGACTTGAGCGCATCGTGCCTTGAGCGCATTGTCCGTATGTGCATGCTCCAGTGCGGGAGCATGGTCAAAGCCCAACTTGAGGCGCATTCCCGGCGCCTCCCTGAGGAAAACCTCCGTCCGCCCCTAGCGGCCGACAAACGGCGTAGGGCTGAGGGAACGCCGGGAATTGCGCCTCAGCGAGCTCCAGAGGGCGAGCAGCCCACGACTGCCGGGTCTAAGGGTGAGACCTGGGCGACAGTCGTGGGTCGTAAGAAGGCCCGCAAAGCCGCTAAGGCCGCCAAGGCGGCCTCAGCAGCACCAGCGCGCGCCTCCGGTAAAACCGCAAAGGTGGCTCCGGAAGCTGCGCGGCGGACTGGCAAAGGCGGTCGCAAAAGCGGTCGCAAGGGACCGGCTGTGCGAGCCCCGCGTTCCGAGGCCGTGACGCTCACGCTTCAGCGTGGCGCTTCGGAGCGCGGCGTAACGTACGGCTCGGTCCTTACCGAGGCCAAGGCCAAGATCAAGTTGTCGGATCTTGGCCTCCAGTCCGTCACCATCAGACATGCTGCCACGGGTGCGCAGCTGTTTGAGGTAGCTGGTGCTGCGAGCGGCAATGCCGAGAAGGCGGACGCTCTGGCCGCCAGGCTGAGGGAGGTCCTCAACCCCGAGGACGTCCGGATTTCCAGGCCGGTTAAAACCGCAGAGGTGCGGATTGCCGGCCTGGACGAGTCCGTGACTTCCGAGGAGGTGGTGGCGGCCGTTGCCCGAAGCGGAGAGTGTCCGCCGGACAAGGTGCGGGCCGGCGATATTCGCACCGACGCCACCGGACTCGGCGCAGTCTGGGTTCGGTGCCCTGTGGCGTCGGCGAATAAAATCGCCGCAAGTGGCAGATTGCTGGTAGGCTGGGTTGCAGCGAGAGTTAAACTCCTGCAGCCCCGGGCTTTGCGGTGCTTCCGGTGCCTGGAGAAGGGGCACGTCCGGGCCAAGTGCACCGCTGAGGTTGACCGTAGCGATCTTTGCTATCGCTGCGGTCAGCCCGGCCACAAGGCGGCCCAGTGTTCCGCGGCGCTCAACTGCAGCTTATGTTCGGCTGCAGGGAAGCCAGCGGGACACAGAGTGGGCGGAGGGGCCTGTGGCACGCCTGCCAGCAAAAAGGCCACCAAAAAGAAGAAGAGGAGCTCTAAGCCTGCCGGGGAAATCTCGCCTCCCCCGCAGGCTAACAGCTCCACGGCCGACTCCCGGCCCAGGACCGTTGCCGAGGAAATGGAGTGTCAATAATGGCACAATTCCGTTTCCTCCAGGGCAACATCAATCACTGCGCCAGAGCTCAGGATCTTTTGTTCCAGAGCATGGCGCAGTGGTCGATCCAAGTGGCTGTGGTCGCCGAGCCGTATTTCATCCCTGCCCGTGACGACTGGCTGGGATGCATTGACGGCTCGGTGGCCATTATTGGCGGGACTCTGATCGACCCGTCTCGGGGCCGCGGCTGGGTTGCTGCGGTCTCGGAAGGCATCGTCATCGTGGGGGCGTATTTCTCCCCCAACAAGAGTCTCGCCGACTTCGAGGGGTTCCTTGTCGAGTTGGGCACCGTCGTAGGCCGCTATCACCCTCGTCCCGCTCTGGTGCTCGGGGATCTCAACGCCAAGTCATCGGCGTGGGGATCTCCGGTCACTGACCCTCGGGGCGAGGTGCTAGCGGAGTGGGTAGTGACGACCGGCCTGGTCGTCCTGAATCGGGGTTCGGTATACACGTGCGTGCGGCAGCGGGGCGGGTCGATAGTAGACGTTACTTTCGCTAGCCCCTCTGTCGCCAGCCGTGTCCATGACTGGCGTGTCGCCGTGGAGGTGGAGACGCTGTCGGACCATCGGTATATCCGGTTCGACGTCTCCGCCCAGACCGCGAGCGGCCGCCATCCAAGAGCCCCGATTAACGACGGCCCGCGCTGGGCGCTTAAGCGCCTCGACAGGGAACTACTCGAGGAAGCTGCCATAGTCCAGTCCTGGATCTGGGAGTCGGCGACGGACGGCCCCGTCGACGTCGAAGCGGAGGCGCTGCGGTTTCGCGGGGCGATGACGCAGATCTGCGACGCGTCCATGCCCCGCGTCCGCCAACAGTCCGCAAGGCGCAACGTGTACTGGTGGAACGACGACATTGCGCGGTTGCGCGTCGAGTGCGTCGCGGCTCGCCGCCAGTACACGCGCTACCGGAGACGACGTCGACGGGATCCCGTCGAGGAGGCCGCGCGGTATGGGGTGTACCGCGCGGCCCAGGAGACTCTGTGGCTGGCCATCGGCGACTCCAAGTCGCGGGCCAGGGAGGAGCTGCTGGGGTCCCTAGATCGGGACCCGTGGGGGCGCCCCTACCGTTGGGTACGGGGCAAGTTGCGTCCCTGGGCGCCCCCACTGGTGCAAAGTATGCAACCCCAGCTGCTGGAGGCGGTGGTATCCACCCTCTTCCCTGAGCGGGCGGGACATGTTCCCCCGGCGATGGTTTCACCCTCAGCCACAGACTCTCCAGAAGAAGAGGGCACCGATGTCCCCGTGGTGACGCAAGCAGAGACGGGAGCGGCCGTGTCACGGCTCCGGGCCAAGAATAAAGCGCCCGGACCCGACGGAGTTCCTGGCCGAGCTCTCGTCCTTGCTCTGAAGGAGCTAGAGCCCCAGCTGAGGGGGCTCTTTACGGCATGCCTTGAGCAGGGTCAGTTTCCCAGTGTGTGGAAGGAGGGGAAGCTGGTCCTGCTCAGGAAGGAGGGGCGCCCCGCGGACTCGCCGTCCGCGTATCGGCCCATAGTGCTGCTCGACGAGGCGGGCAAACTTTTTGAGCGTATAATCGCAGATCGCCTCGTCGGCCACTTGTGCGGAGAGGGGCCGAACCTGGACGACAGCCAGTTCGGTTTTCGTCGGGGGCGCTCCACCATAGACGCCATCATGCGCGTGAGAGCCCTGGCGGAGGATACGGTGTCCCGGGGTGGGGTGGTGTTGGCGGTGTCTTTAGACATTTCCAACGCCTTCAACACTCTACCCTGGAATTGTATTAGGGAGGCCCTGAAATACCATCGGGTGCCTCCCTACCTCCGCCGCATAGTAGGGGCTTACCTGGAGGACAGATGCGTCATCTATCGGGGACGTGACGGTGCCGGTCGGCACCAAATGTCGTGCGGTGTTCCACAGGGATCGGTCTTGGGACCGCTCCTGTGGAACATCGGCTACGACTGGGTGCTGAGAGGCGAGCTCCCGTCGGGCGCCGACTTGACGTGTTACGCGGACGACACGCTTGTCACTGCCCGGGGGAGCTCGTACAGGGAAGCGACGTTGATAGCCACGGCTGCGGTGTCACAGGTGGTGAACCGCATCCGGCGCCTGGGCCTGGAGGTGGCCCTTGACAAGTCGGAGGCCATGGTTTTCCATGGCCCCCGGCGTGCGCCGGCGCCGGGATCACATATCGTGGTCAGTGGGGCCCGGATAGCTGTCGAGTTCACCATGAAGTACCTGGGATTGGTGCTCGACAGCCGGTGGGATTTCGGACCCCACTTCCGGCGGCTGGCGCCCAAGCTGATGGGTGCAGCAGGCGCGCTATCAACGTTGCTTCCCAACATGGGGGGCCCGAGCGCCGCCTGTAGGCGGTTGTACGTGGGAATCGTGCGGTCCATGGCCCTGTATGGGGCCCCTGTGTGGGCGATGGACCTGACGGCCGGAACACTCGCCATTCTGCGCAAGCCGCAGAGGGCGATGGCCGTCAGGGTCGTCCGCGGGTATCGCACGATTTCCTACGAGGCGGCTTGCGTCCTGGCCGGATCCCCGCCCTGGGACCTAGAGGCGAAAGTACTCGCGTCATTGTACCAATGGCGCGAGGAAGAGCGGACACGGGGCTCCAGTCCGGTGCAGCGACAGATCGAGCTGCGCCGAGAGGAGCTCCGTCAGGTCCTGGTGGCGGACTGGCGGCAGAGGCTTATGCGCCCTACCGCCGGCCTCGCTACCGTCGAGGCGATCCGGCCAGTACTCGACGACTGGCTCGGGAGGAGGCACGGCTCCCTGTCGTTCAGGGTGACGCAGGTACTGTCGGGGCACGGCTGCTTCGGCAAGTACCTGCGTCGCTTAGGCAGAGAGCCGGACGCTCGGTGCCACCACTGCGTCCAATGCGGGGAGGACACGGCGCAGCACACGCTCTCCGAGTGTGTAGCTTGGGAGGAGCAGCGCCGTGTCCTCACAAATGAAGTAGGAGGCGACCTGACGCTGCCGGCAGTAGTGCGGAAGATTGTCGGCAGCTCAGAGTCGTGGGACGCGGTGGTGTCCTTCTGCGAGGACGTGATGTCGCAGAAGGAAGCTGCGGAACGGGAAAGGGAGATATCAACTCCCTTCCCGGGCCGCAGAAGACGCACCGGGCGCCGAGGAAGGGCGGATAACGCCCTCTTCCGCCCCCCATGAATGGGTCCAGGGGCGAGGGACATGGGGAAGTCCCCGCCCCCCATTGATGGACCCCGAGGCGGAGGCGCGCGCGAGTGTCGGCGCGCGCCTTTGAGGCGATGCACGGGGTAGTTTAACACCCCACTACCCCGTGCAGGAGACGAGGCCCGGACAGACCGGGCCAGCACGAGGGTGTGGGGCCGTGGAAGAATTTAGACTCCCGCGGCCCCACGCGCGCTCGTGATAGAAGACACACCGGGGTGGTTTTAGTCAGTAAAAGTCTGACATACCCCGTCGCCCACCCCAGGGCGGCGGGCATCCTATGAGGATTTCCACCCCGGCAAAAAAAAAAAAAAAAAAAAAAAAAGGTGATGCAATGTTAAACCCAACAACACGACCCAATGATGCTGCGCCAGAGGGATAATGATTTGGAGACTGCGGGGCCGCCCGAATCCCCCCAGGGATCGCCATTGGGTACTATCGCCAAAACCTATGTGTGAGTAGTTTGGAAATAAAATCCAATCGACATGATGACCACAGCTGCGTCCGTAAGCAAAACAAAAGAGTGTCCTTTTTAGGTCAACTAATAGTATGCGCTACAAGCAGGAATAGTCCTTAAGGCGGTCAGACATACAAATATATTTTGGTGGTAGTACATTAAGTGCTACTGATTCTAATTACTGATTCTCTTAGTAATGCATGACGATCTGAACGTACGTAAGGGAAATCTAGATTAGATTTTACCATTTATCATGTATTCTTCGACCGTTCTCACTATACAAGTCCAGAAGTAGTTTGTTGAGAATACAGCATTTTATAATTGGCATGACGTGATTGCATATCTTGGATGCTACTGACAACAATATTACTTTGTAAGCGTATATCTGTTAAGTATTATTTAATTCATATAATAGTATCATTCAAATCTGGGTGTACTGTACATTTATTGATTTTATGATTTTTCGAGTTAACCGTTTAGCTTGTTAGAACGAGAGGGGAAAAGTAAAGTAAACAATGTGTTTTAATGTTTTTGTTTAATCAAAAAATCGTTCAAGTAACCTCTCAATGTTTTAAAAGATCATTCTAATGATACCCAAAAATCCAAACAAAGCTAATCCAAACAGAAATCTGCACAAGCCAAGAATTCCATTGCATATCCGATAATTATAATTATGTATATTTTAACAACCAAACAACCCTGACCTTGATATAAACAAATCATTTATTTGTTATAATCAAAACAGTCCCTAGAACACATGAACATGAATGAACCACGAAATTGATATAATTTATCATTTCGTTCCAACGGTGCGCAGGAGTTGTTATTTGGGCGCGCGCCAAGAAAACTGTACGTGGAACACACAATTTTTTATGTTTCTTTTGTAGAGAAGTGACGACGTGGTATCAGAATTATGATATAATAAGATAATATATTTGGAAGTGAGGAAGATTTAGTGGAATTAGCTTTTGATAGTGACACTGATTGTTCATATTATAAAAACTATCTAAGGTAACTTAAATAAATATTGTCTGGTTACGTTTGTCTGCGTAATTTTCTGTGTAAGAAGGAATTAGGTTCTTGAATTAGATTCAGTAATAACTCGTCAACCAATTGAGCTGATATGCCATTACCGGTCACTACATCATTTCATGTCATGATGTGCACTCAGTTTAAATTAAATGGATTCATCCTGATCCTGGTTAGGTTTATAATTCACAGTTAACCTTTACCTGACTTGGTCCTTCCGCACTTCATTTATGAATGATCACTGAATCAATAATGTGTAGTAGGTTTCCTTAACACAACATCATGCTGAGTGAGTTTTTTCAAACTCACTCAGCATGGTGGCACCGGTAATTGAACAGTTGTGTGGAATTCGGTGGTCATGGTATGTGTTACGGAAGAATGTCTATGGCTACAACGGTTGGGAAGACCAAAGAAACGACGGCCGCACTTTGTAAATGATGATTTGGTTAGGAAGGGAAGAACCGATAGACCCAGTATCAAAGTTGTTAACTGTATCACAGTTTTTCTTGTTAGATTGCACATTCTCATCATCATGATCATCATCAACAATCTTTTTGTCGTCCCACTGCTGGGCACAGGTCTCCTCTCATACAGAGAAGGGTTTAGCGTAATCACCACGCTTGCTCAATGCGGGTTGCCGATTTCAGACTTAAAGTCCAGGTTTCCTTAAGATGTTTTCCTTCACCTTGTAATCAGTCATTGGTGTCCAAGATATACTTAAAAAGTACATATAACTTAGAAAAATTACATTGGTACTTGCCTGACCTGGAATCGAACCCGCGCACTCATACGAGAGGCTGGTGTTTTAACCACTAGGCCAGACTAGACATTGTGTTTCCATGAAGGATTTCCAATTGTTATGCTAACCCACTGTCGCAAGTAAGGCGTACAATAAAAATGGCGCTCGCAGCCAACGCGACGTGTCGTCTAAATATAAACTCGGCTATGTTTTTGTGCACTGTTTTCACTTATTAGCTTCTGTATTTAGGTTTACTAGCTGATCAGGAATGAAGACTTTTATCGATTTGTTGACGATGATTTTACGTTTTTGGAGCTCCATAGAATCTCTCTATTTCAACTTTCAAGTAGGTAAATGGGTTCTTACCCAACCAGGTGCCTTACTTTGAGTAATTCATTACATTCCCACTGCTCTCAAAACTGTAAATGAAAATATCATGAGGAAACCAAATTACGGCTTGTTACTTATCGCAGAGAAGCTGCTTGCGTTGTAGCCTTAGGGACGCTATGAAACAAGTACTTCGGAAATGAATGATTTTTTTAGGATTTTACCATACTTGGCCTTGGTCACGGGGTAGGGACTACTGGAAATGCTGAGACACAGAATAATGACTGATGAAGGGAAAGAAGACGAATGACGACAAAGAAAAAATAAAACACATTTTCATTATTTCGTGTGAAGTAAAAGACAGGGTGTCACGTTCTTTGTTATGGTAGTAGAATCAGAGCGAGTATTGGCAGCAGCGACCGAGTGTCTGCTGTTTATCTCAAACTATGACGTCAGTAATGTGGTCACCAATTTATTGGCCGAACACGTACTATACAAATTTAAATTAAACATTGGATATTACTATTCTCTGTATGTTTCGGTAGTTAACTGGAGGTAAACAAAAAAGGCACGTGACTTAGTTAACGTAAAACCAGTCACTTTAGTATAATAAATAAATATATATACGGACAAATCACACATTGAGCTAGCCCCAAAGTAAGTTCGAGACTTGTGTTATGGGATACTAACTCAACGATACTATATTTATAATATATACATATATAGATAAACATCCAAGACCTAGGCCAATCAAGAAAAGATCGTTTTCCGTCATGACCTGGCCGGGGATCGAACCCGGGGCCTTCACGTCGCAGGCAGACATGTTGACCGCTGCATCACGGAGGACGACAAACATGATGCAAGCATGATAAGTTTTTTTTTGTATTAAAAGATTGTTTGCAGTGGAATAAAATTGTTTGTTAGAAATTCGTGCGATCTTTGCCCTAATAATGAGAATTAAGCTTTTGCGTGCTTTGGCCAGGGTTGCGGGTTGGCAAAGAAACCGTGGCCCTGGCCGTCGCACAGGCAAGTGAAGAAACACGGGTGGGTTTTAGTAAGTAAAAGTCTGACAAGCTCTTCCGCTCCGCCCAGAGCGGGAAAAGTATTTTGATGATTTACTATACTAAAAAAAAAAAACTCCTTCGTGCTTACATGCCCCTGTGAGATGGTGTGCTCCAATGTCATGGCAGTCCCAACAGTACCCCCTATATTATGATTATCAGCTTATCAGTACTCTATGCTACCTTGATCACCTGAAAGTTTCTAAGAGTTCGTTCTAATGGAATTATTTACTTTTACCTAGTTAACACACAACCACCAGATACAGCCACCAAAAAATGCCAAGCAAGATCTGTAACTACGGATTGTAATTCTGGAGGTTTGCATTAAACGAACGACGTACACGCTACTCGTTTACACGTTACCAAGAATGTTAATAATAATTAGGGTTTTGATCAGGAACTAACACCGTTCAATAAATCAAATTTTCTATCTATTCCAGTCTAGATTTTTTGCCATCAGTTATATATTTAGTTGGAGAGTCTACGCTTGTTGACTCATCTACTGCAGAAACCTTGGGCTAACTTCACTATCCTGACTTGAATGACTCAACTTTGTGCTGTGCACATGGATAGACTAGGAGAACAATGACTTCAACATCCTTCTTTTCTCGCCGCTTGTCTTCTTTGAAAGATCATTCAGACTCTTGAGAGGTAGCATGATCATAATAATAGGGATGTATCCAAGGTATGAAAATCAAAAAAATAATTAGTCCGTTTTATAGATAATAAAAAAAAATAAGACCCGTATTTTTTATTTTGTCGAAATTATCAAAAACTATTGAGATAGAGCGTATTAAAGTTACGGAGTGGGGGCTAATTGCGTCACGCCGTCGTAGATTTTGTACAACGGCGTGACGTCATGCGACATTTCAAATCAATATAACTTCCGAAGTATTTGCATGAAAGAAAAAATAAAAAATACGTGTTCAATGTTTTTTATAAATCTATCTGGTGGTCATTAAATTATTTTTTAGGATACAACCCAATTGCTCTTATATACGGATTCTATACGTCATATGAAGAGTATGTTGAATGCTTTATCGAGTATAATATTTCTGCACTTACGTTCCCCTGTTTTCCAACCTTTTCTCAGTATACCTATTTCGTCAATATGCTGTTTTTCTTTGTAGGTACCTATAAATTTATTTACCTCCAATCAACTGCAAAAGAACTCGTTTGTAGGTTAAACCAAAAAACACTGACCAACGAAGAGTGACTGAGTGACAGCACAGTAAATAAAACGATTTTAATAACATCGTGGGGGGGTACGAGAAACAGATATCACGCGATGAGATGTGGCTGCGAATGATGCTAGCGAAACATGTTGTTCATGAGTCATCGGCTATTGTGGATTAGCTGCTGATTTTTTTAAATAGTGCAACCTGTCAATTAGTACAACTTAGTGAGGGAACCTGTCCCCAGATAGATAATAGCACTGATTTCCTTGCTCACTAATTAGTGATTAGACCAAAAAACAGGGACCCTAATGAACTTAAATTTCGGTTAGTTAAACTAAATTTGAAGTTCACGCATGTTTTTGTTTCTATTTCATTAAGAATAGGACAGAAAATTTATAACTTTTAATAGCCTTATCGTCTTCCGCACCTTCTATCTTTCAATCCTTTGGTCTTTCTCTATTCTTCTAAACATATTTCACTAAACAAGCTCTGTTTCTATCAAAAACATTGTAATTATTTGTGTAGACGCGAGAATAGTAACACCACATTTTTAGCTCGACGCTGATAAAAATAATGATTGTTGACGCGCTTGACCTTTGTGTGAATCACACTTCCCGGGTGATAGAATGGGTAGGTACCTAGTAGGTAATGTTAGAATTTGGTTACTATTCTATTAAATTCGGCAGACTAAACCAAACTTAAGTTCAGTGCAACATTTTCTTTCAATATGATTAAGAAAACCACTTAGAGAGAAAATATTAGCTTAGTCCTGTCCTGTTCTTAGTGAAATAAAAGAAAAAGTTGACCTAAACTTAAATTTAGTTTAATTTGTGAACACGAGAGTTGGCGGCACTACTTGTTGATGGCAGGAGAGTTATGAACTTATAAATGCTTTAATCAATGTATAGTATAAGGTAGGATTGGAACTACTTTTCGATGTTCTTGAACATTCGTCTCCATAGGAATCACTACACTTTAGAATAGGTAACTAGCGTCATCTTTCGGACTGATCGACTCCTAGACAATTCAGCATTGTCGATTCTTTTGTTTACAAACTAATTTTAAGTTAAGCCCATCTTTTTCTTTCTACTTCATTAAGAAAAGTATAGAAGATAACATTTTAGTTCAAACCTGTCAAATTAAGATACTCCATAGACAGTTTAGACGCGATTATAAACATTGCGACCAAAAATATGTCAATTTACTTCAGGAGCGGAATAATTTGATAAGTTTAAACTAACATATTCCGCCTTATTCATAAACGCTGCTTAAAGTTAACTAGTGATTAGCGATTCTTTCACCATACATTTTTGACCTTTTAGCGTCACTTAAATTAAATCATCCTTTATGAAAAACACCACAGTGTTTAAGAGGTTTATCCATAAGCGATGATTAAAGTTAAGTAACGTTAAAAGGTCAAAAATGTATGTTTAAAGAATCGCTAATCACTAGTTAACTTTAAGCAGCATTTATGAATAAGGGGGATTCTGTTCTGTCCTTTTTTAATGAAATAGAAAAAATTACACTGAATTTATATTTATTTAACTAGAGAATCGGGGCCAATGCCTGAAATTAGTTTATTTGAACTTGCTTTAAGTTTAAATTCTACAAAAATTGAATTTTATTTCTAACACAATATATGTAAATTACATTTCATGTATAACACAATGTAAATAAAAAATTAAAGGCTGGCCACGTAATTTAATTCTTGCATTAAACTTTAGGATTTATTAACGCGTCCCAGGATTACCTCACCACGCAATATTTTTTGCTTCCAGTTCAACTAAAAACATCTCTGACTCATCTAATCCTTCCTAACTGTAGGTATTCCACCGAACCGAACGTGGGAAGTATCTTAACAATAAGCCTTTCATTCACGTTAATATGAAACAATACTTCTACGGGATCACCTTCGTTTGGACTGAGGTCGGGAACTATTAACGCAAATAGCTATCGTTTCCAAGATATTTATATTTGAAACAGTCCTCTTTTATTTTATACTCGGGTTTGTAATCGTATGGTATACTGTTACCCAAGGTTTTAAACTTAAGGATTTGTTTAAGCTTGTAATTTTTGCCGTAGTTTTCTTGCTAAAACTACTTACCAATTTTCTTGGTCATTTTGTTACCATTGTCATCATTATTTCAACCGAAAGATTTCCTTTGTTGGACACAGGTCTCTCTCAATCACTTCCACTTCGATCGGCTCATCAGTTGTGAGAGGCCTTCCAGCATTAAGTCTTCCGGTACGTGGTCGTCACTCCAGAACTACTTAGCCCTATCAGCTATCTGTTCTGCGAGCAATATCTATTGCTCACAGTCGCTTATATTTAGCAATTCTTTCGGTTCTTTTCATTTAATTTTTGATTCGATTACGAAAGCAACTCCAAGCATAGCCCTCTCATTGCTCTTGCCCTTGGATTATTTACATGTTATTTAGTGACATTGACACTGTAGTACTGCCAATTTACTAAATAGTCTTCGAACAACAAGCAGCTTTCAACTCTAATATTAGCGATGTATGTAGCTAGCGTAGAAGGATGATCAAAACGTAAAATATCAATTATTTAGAACATTTAATCTAGATTCTCATTAAACAAAGCAACTTATTGGTTCTAGGAATGTTCTTTAAATAACCTGTTACATAGTATTAAATCTGAATGCTTGCGTTCTCGTTATAATCCACTGACAAAAGGAAATAGAAAGTCTAAATAATAACAGCCACATGGATCGATCGATTAGGTTAAGCCACGCTTGTTACTTGTTGTTGTTGCTTGCCACGCGGTTGGTTCGTGGATGGGTTCCATCAAATCAAATCAAAAAGTAATTTTTTCTTCTAGACTCATTCCCAGATCAGATTCGTAAGTTCCAATTAGTATCTATAAATGTTAAGACTTACTAATAAACATATAAATTGACACCTGTTATGCAAGCCTGTTAAATCAAACGTGTTATCAGATTTGCCACGAATACGCGGAATAAAGAATGAAAATCTAAAACCACGAATCTGAGAAAACCAATCAATCACACAATATAATTAACTTGGAACTTCCACCATTTCCTTAAGAGACCCTAATCTAAGAAACCCAATCCACAAATGTACCAGAATGCCATAATAGTGACAACAATGTCTCATAGAACAATGCAGTCTTCCCGAACACTTTGCATACAACGCATAAATGCTAAGTGTGCGACCTAGAGCACCTACGCCCCTTACACTGACTGCTGTGATATCATTCAACGAAAGAAGAAGGATATGCCGGAACAAAAATCTGCGAATTCATATAGGAAAATTATTCATGATAGATATTAGCAATGAGAACAGTTTAAGAACAGAGGAAGAGCAAAAAAGGGAATGGACTCTGGCATGTGTAAAAGATACTAGAACGATTAAAAGGCTCTAGTTTTCGTTTCTCCCTAATTAAAGCCAAAGCCAGGCTGCTGATGGAGAAGCTTAAAGGAATACAATAAATAAATATTGTCTTAAGGACCTGACGATGATAAGGGTATATGTGAGTAAATAATACTAATGACAATAAAAACAGAACGCTGTAAATAAAATTTAAATCTTGATACAAGCAGCGTCACTGATGCGAAAGAATGAACTCTAAAGTCGTCCAACGTCTATTTGGACCTCTTGCAGGTTGCGGTATTATACTTTATCAATAGCAATTCAGATTCATTTATAGCCTTTACTTATATTTTAATGTTTTTATTTATTCCCTCTTTATTCTTTTCACTTATCTCTGTCTCGTCTGTAGGTGATAACATCATCCCGCCATCTTCGCCTGTGTGCAGCCTTGATGTCGTCTTAAGTTTTGTAGGATTTTGCTTTATGTCAGGGATACCACCTTCTTCTTTCTGTAAACTTATATTGTACGGGACACACCTCTAGAATTCAGTGGACTTGTCTGTAATGATAAATGGAATTATTTAAATGACCTGTTTGTCACCTTTCGGTGTCGTCATCTTTTTGTATTTTGTTGAGGACTTTGATCTCACAGGCAAATTTTGAAATTTTGAGAACTCTGACACTCTGATCTTAGTCTAGAACCGTTAAAATAATATAATAATTTCTCGACTTTCTTGACAATGATTGTCGCTGGGATTTTCACTTGAGATTTCATTTTTCTAATCTATACTCACTAGCTTATATTTTCCAGCGATACGGTAAAGGCCTACCTCAACCTTATTCACACTTGTTTTTCCTGAGCTTTGTTTATTCCTTTTCTTTTAATTATTCTAGCATTGTTATTGGAACTGTATACGTGAATATTTGTACTTTCTCACAATGAAATTGTAATCGTAAAATTTCCAATAATTAAAAATACAAAGTCACATACCATCTTTTCGAAAATTATTTCCCCTAAAAATAACATGATGTATAAACAAAATAATTTGCATGAGGTAAAGGCACTTAGATCTAAATTAATATAATATTCCGATGTGTTAGATCTAGATCAAACGATATCTTGTGAATGTGATGCGTGGATAAGTGTGCCTAAGTTTAGTGAAGTCTCACATGTATTTGGTTAAAATGAAGATGATAATATTTATCATTATTTTATATTAATGATGAATAATGATTATGATTATAATATCGATGATAATGATGATAATATTCATCATTATATTATATTAATGATGAATAATGATTATGATATTGATGATAATATTCATTATTATTTTATGTAGATATATGGAAAGAAAAGAAAGGCCAAACAAAAGTTCACCCCCAGTGAATGTTAGCGTGAAGGTTGACCGGGGAGAATGACTAAAGAAAACGTTTGCCTACACCAAGTAATGCATGGGGCAGGCATGGGGCTAGACAGGTTGAGGAAGATGATGTCCTTAAAATTCACTTTGATAACCAAATGGGGTGTTTTGCATATCTTCTTCATCGCAGATCTCGGCAAAACAACTTCTTGTATCGTTTCTTACTTTCTTAAAT
Organism: Sesamia inferens; assembly: GCA_037179545.1. Taxonomy (NCBI): domain Eukaryota; kingdom Metazoa; phylum Arthropoda; class Insecta; order Lepidoptera; family Noctuidae; genus Sesamia; species Sesamia inferens. The sequence continues at coordinate 1,288,690 of CM073949.1, read as the reverse complement.
CTCATACCGTGATTTTAACTTCAAACTATTGTCACTTATCTAAACATTAGTAGTTATGACTTAAAAACTGGTATGGTAATATAGACCTCTCTGAATGCGAGACGCATAAAAACTTGTTGAACCAATAAAAAATAAGCTTCTGCGTCGTAGTTTTAAGTATACTTTTTGTTACATGTTTTTTATGCAAGGAGTTTCAGTGCTAGAATGATCATTGAAATCTTGAAAAACTGCCGAAACCGAACAGAATTTTGTGTTGCAATGATTTTGTCACGGCCAAGGTCAATGGACGTATGCTTGTGTAAAAATAGAAATACCTACATTTTGTCCTATAAAAAAGTAGTTATATTTTAAAGGCTTTGTCATGCCTGTATGACGATGCACACTACAATGGTAACTGGTTTTGTTTATATGTAATCGATTATATACAGGGCCATATGAAATTAGCTAGAGAAACTCTGCAGAGGTGAGACGATAAAGTAAAAATAAAAAAAAAAAAGATTATATTTGTGTTTGGTCCACACTGATAGTGTTGTACTTGAAATATTGTATTTTCATAGTGTAAAAAGTACCCAGAAAAAATATCATATACTTAATTTATATTTTTTTTGTTCTACTATGTACTAAGTATATCTTGGACACCAATGACTGAAGGTGAAGAAAAACATCTTGAGGAAACCTGGACTTTAAATCTGAAATCGCCAACCCGCATTGAGCAAGCGTGGTGATTACGCTCAATCCTTCTCTGTATGAGACGAGACCTGTGCCCAGCAGTGGGACGATAAAAAGGTTGATAATGATGATGAAGATGTTCAGATACCCAATACGATTGTGAAGTTTCGCTAGCTAATTTCATATGAATCTGTATATAGTATTCAGATACATTTTGACCTCTGTACATAGCATCTTGTCTTCTTTCAATAACAACTTTCCTTCTTAAATCCTTTTGTTTCTTCATATCGTCGTCCTAACATGCAGCACCTGTCTTTCTCTTGTTCGGTCCTTGTTATTCGACATTCTTATATATAAATCCTTTGCATATGCATGCATCTGTGGCATACTCGTGCAAGATAGGAAAGGCAATTCAGGAAAATAGTTACTGTTCAGCGTAGGCGAGCAGGCGGCATCTTAATTATGCATCTGGTGACGTTTGTAGTCGTGAAGTTATTGATGGGCTTGGCGGCGCTGTTCGGTCTCTTTGAACTGCACACAAAGCGTTTTCAAAGCTAGGTAGGTGTTTTGAAAACGCATTGTCTAAATAGGTTCAAGATGTTGTTTAGATTCGTGTGTAAGGCTTTGTTTATATTGAAAACGACAAGTTTCACCACATTTTTATATCTTCCTTCATCTCATCACTTTATCCAAACTGTTAGGAGTCATATTTATTTCACGAATAAAATTTTCTGGGCTCAGGCCCAGTTGTGTACTAGGTACGTTAAATCGCCCCAGGTAGAGGGATTCCCTTTAGGTTGCTGATCAGAAGTAGGTTAGTGACGAAAGATTGCTTTCGTCATTGAACTAGTAAAAACCAGGTATTCACAGTACTAAAATGCATTTATTAAATCATTATATCCTTATTTAACTGTCTGCTATTTTCCTATGACTTCACAATGTGTTCATCGACAATTTTTTGCAATCGGTGTTTGTACTGTCGAAGCCTGCATTGTATTGTAATATCAATCAATCTGCCTCGCCTTGTAGCAATAGAGTTGGGGTCGGCTTTCAGTCTAACAGAATGCAGTAAAGTTGAATTTGCCTGTATTTTAAATGGGAATGATTGCCTATTTTACTTTCACAACACAGTTACACGATACGTCTTGTTTGGTCTTCTTTCTACCCCTTTATCTTCAACCCATAGAGATCCACTGCTGGATAAAAGCTTCCTCCAAGGCTTTCATTGCAATGAGAGCGTTTGCCATAATCCCCACGCTTGTCAGGCGGTTTGGGGGTCGCAGTAATTTGGTATTCCACAGGAGAAGCTCTGCTGCCCGCTTCCCTGGTCCCTTATTCGCAACTTACTACACCCAGGAGAGGATTTGGGTTGGTACTATTCTAAGCCCGGTACCACAGGGTTTTCCACCCCCTAAAGTCAGTCAAAGATGACATCCGAATGGCAGCCGGGAGCATGTTCTTATCGTGTTTTTTTAGGCAACGAGGGTTCTCATTATTTTATGGATAACTTTTAAATTCCTTCGATGTTTTTAGGAGTTTATTTAGCTACGATTCCATTCATCTTTATTAATAATAGTTTGATATTGATCTTTATTGTAATAAATTGAGTCACAATTTAGCAGCTAGCAAGCAAGTCATGACATCAGTAGGGAACAAAGAAGGCCGCTTTACAAACACTGCAGCATTGTGAACTAATATTAGCGTCAGATGTAAGTGACAGAGTCGGAGACGTGACGCCTATCTCAAATATAATGGGAGGAATGTGAGGTGATTAGTGGGATAATTTGTCTTATATTGTTTCAATGACATCACTAGACGTGGTGATGTTATTTATGCAGCAGGTATTTTGAGATTTTCCACATTTTTTAAGCATATTATTCGAAAGTATCCGAAGAGTATGTAGATATCATTTTGAAGAAGACTATTCTAAATCCGATAATTATTGGTTTTTGTGATTTTCTACAAGACCTTTAACAATAATGCATTATTCAATACCTGTCTCGCGAACGTTTAGATTGATTTTCTTCTACATTTTTTTTTATAATTGTTTAATATTGTTTGACCGCAATCCCGCCTGACAGTAAGCAGGGATGCAATCGTTGATGGTAAAGCGCTTTAATTTTAACAGCCAGTTAGTTCACTCTAGACTTGAAGACACTTTGACACAATGTCAAACGGAAACAATGCCGCTAGCAAATTGTTACAGTCCCTCGATGTACACAGTATAAAAGACTGAGGCGAAACGCTTCGTCCGGATCGTAGTGGTGTCAACTTTGTGTCTACTTTGAGGACGTTAAAAATGTTAATCTCCTAAACAAAGATCAAGCCACTATATTAACTGTGATGATATAGCTACACTTGTAGCGAATTTTAAGTGTGATTCTTGTTCAGAATTCATATTTTGGTTCCAATCATAGTTTCGTCTGTTATATTGCGCGTTATTTCAAAGACTACATTGTCAATACTTGTGTGATATTGCATGTTATATTAAAACTTGTTTTTGACGCCTGTTGAGTCACAGGATCCTAGTGACAGTTGCCAAGTTCGCTCATCCTGCAAACAATGACGCCACTAATACTGTCACAACGTACATGTTCTATAAACATGTGTACATATAATTGTTATACACAATATTTAGCAGCTAGTTACGTCACTGGTGTCTTTTCCCCCTTATTCATAAACGCTGCTTAATCTAATCGCTAATCACTAGTTAACTAGTGATTAGCGATTCTTTAACCATACATTTTTGATCTTTTAACGTCACTTAACTTAAATCATCCTTTATTAATAAACTGGTAATTAGGGTTTAGGGGAAATATTCATAAATGATGATTAAAGTTAAGTGATGTTAAAAGGTCTAAATTTTAAGGTTAAAGTTAAATAATCGCTAATCACTAGTTAACTTTAAGCAGCTTTTATAAATAAGGGGGAATGTGTAATAGAAAGTGTATGAACCTACTTACCAAGGACACTGTTTCTTTGGATGACATAAAACTGTGCATTTTCGTTTTTAGTCCCATGGGGGAAAAAGAGAGAAAGAAAGAAAATACTTTTAATTTGTACAGACTAAAAGACACAAAACACTGGATACTTACATCAGATAACGCTATATGTACTATAAGAAAATGGTGGAGAGTGCCTCGCGGCTGCACCAAGAAGACCCAGCTCAGAAGAAAATGCCAGAAAATTAATGCCTAACACGATGTGTGTGGTGACGGATGTAACACAGATTTATACTGCAACGTGGACCTACACCATGCTTAAATATTAGTTTACTGTGACTGCTTAGTTGTCATCGACATAAAGAGGATATTTGGTGCAGAACTGCACACTTTTACTATATGTACATGCATATACATATACTGAATACTCACAGCTTACTTTCCTTGAACAGTTTCTATAATAGTATATTTACTTGACTATATCCTCAAGAGCGGCTATCTTAATTTTACATTTGCCTTAATACCATAGTCACAAGAATTCTTCTGTGATTCCACTTCCATTACCGAGATTTCTCTCTGATTTTACCTATGAATCATACAAATTGCAGGAAAACAGAGTTTCTTTATTAAATATTATTGATGATTCCGAGTACCTATATTATATTTTGAAATTAAAGTGGTTGGAGATTTTGGCAAAAGTCCATGTCATCTATATTGTAAGATTTATCTGATGGTATTTATCTACGGTGTCAATCTTCAAGGTTAATTAAAGTGGTTCTAGAATGCACTTTTTTATCAATGAACTGCCTCGCTGATCTAGCCAGAGTTGATGCATCATGCCCTTTTGCTGAATATGAGGTCGCGAGTTCGATTCCATAATAAGATCGGGCGGTCAGGAATTGTTTCCTGAGCATAATATGTATATTTCCTTCCGTAGAATAACATGTAGACATTTATACCTGAAGTCCATTTTTGCAACCTATTATGGATGGGTAATTGTCAAATAACCTCTCCCGGAACTCTAGGTGGAGTGAAACGACGTGTCAGATTTTTACTGACTAAAACCCACCCGTGTTCCTTCATTTACATGTGTACCAGATGCCACGGTAAGGCTTTCAAACAAAACATTCAGAAATCAGAAATATTTTATTTGTGATACATAGGTACAGTGGTTGTACTTACATGATACTTAATCATAACTGGTGGAATGAGGATGCATAAACATTATACCTCTACCTAGCCTCTCTGCGTATACTTTGTAGATATCAATAAAACAAAAAACAAGTAAATCTTTCCGATAGACCTAAATCGTCCTCCACTCCCAGAACGATAGCAATCAATAACAATTCAAACAGTTAAACCATCGAGCCGTTCCTAAAACTGCTCCTCGGAGAAATGTTCTATAAATCATTAGTTCAGTAAATACGCCCAACTCAATCAATTTCATCGAACTAAGTATGTGCTCGAGGAAATTGTGATGGGTCGGGGAAAATGTATTGGGAATCTGGGAACTGGGACAGGAATATACACTTTAGTTTTCTAACTAATTCAGGAAGCTGTAAGCTAAGTATTTCAGGAGAGAAATCCATTGAACTTGTTGCAACGCACCGTGTTGTTCCTATAAACTATACTATATCCATAAATTTTGGAAAACGCTTTTACACCTTTTACAAATCTTTAAGAAAAGCTTAAAAGGCCATTAAAAGGCTTCGTTACAAAGTCATTTATAATTTCAATTAATGTCATCAGGGTAATTAACGGTCATCATTAGACCGCCGCTTAGTGTAATTAATATGATAAATCATATGAAAATTAACATGATATATAAAAACTTATTTTATTAATGTATCCTTACTGAAACGTACTTATTTCAATGGTCAGAACTGCATCCTAATCGTGTAACACACTATCAGTTGGAATCATTTCGAAGCATATTGCTAGTTCATTGCTCGATATGTTCGAAAAAGTCTCTGCTCACTGTCTACCCGACAATGTAAATAACGCAATTAAAGTTGTACTGTCATAATTAAACCCATTGCAAATGATAATGTGTTACGTGATTAAATTACCTACTGGTCGGAGTACATGTTATATTTATGATAGGTATGCGTTTGTAAATTGCTGAGAACAATGCTTTTGTTTTTCATAAGTAATGTTGTCCAAGTACACTTAAAAAACCGTTCAAATGCGAGTCGAACACGGAAGTTCCGTACAATCTATACTAATATATATTTGTTCGTTCCGCTTTCACGCTGTAACTATGAACCGATTGCTTTGAAATTTTGCAGACCTAAAGTTAGAAGTCTAGATTAAATAATAGGTTACTTTTTATCCCGGAAAATTTTATATTCACGAGGGAAATCTAAAAAGCATGGTATAACAGAATTCCATGCTGGCGAAGCCGCGGGCGGAGAGCTTACCTTATACAAAAATACCTTATACATTAAGCTTATACAAAAAAAGTTTTATTTTAAGAGTATTTGTTGCTATAGCCGCCACAGAAAATCTCTCAAAATATTTCAACTTATTAGCTCATGAGATACAACCCGATGACAGACGGACAGTGGAATTTTCAGGCATTATTATGCAAGGATGCCTTGTCATTGAGAAAAAATTGAATTAGTTTAATTTTTTGCGGTTTTTATGAACAATACGCGGGTGATCCCCGAAGCTAGACGAATAGTTTTAGTTATACGAGTGCTCCCAACAAAAACTACAATAATGTAACTAAGAGATTTTGTATTGTATTGTACTTGATCTTGACAGCTCTGATGCTGCAATTGCATATTGATGAAATGGTTTAATCATGAAGTTCTTCTATGCTATGACTCATGGGTAATTTGCAATATTTCTGGTACCTAGCCTTTTCCCAGCTATATTACCGTCTGTTTCCAGTGTAATACCGGTATTTAACACGAAGCGACTTTTTATCAGACCCTCATAATTCAGTTACTCAGTAATGTAATACTTCTTTGTAAGATTGTCAGATTGTTGCGCTTCTGGCTACCCGTAACGACTGCCAGGCTGGACCAGCGGCTTATAACGTGCTTTCTGTGGCACGGATGGTATGTAACTGTTGCAGACGCGAATTAAAATTTTGACCAAGGTACAAACTGAAACTGACTGTATAAAAATAGTACCTAAGAAAAATTTTACTTCGCGGGCGCATTCGGCTTTGGGCTTTAAGCTTCCCAGATAGGTGCGACGCGACTCGGGTTGTTCGCATTGCTTTCAACGCAACCTGTTTCCTTCTTTTATTCTCCCTCTCAACCATATCATTTTCCATATTATTTATCACACATTTTTTTAGTCTTTTTCTTCCCTCCATCAACAATTATATTCATCTTCATACAATACTATACATACTACAAGTATGTATAGTATTGTATGAAGATGAATATTACACAATTATATATTATAATTATAATTACACATAAGACCTGAACCAGTTCAGAACATGTTAAAATATGACATAAAACTATAAACTCCATAGTTCCAATTGTTTACATTCGTCCGGAATGGAATTTGTAATTGCACTGCTATGCATGAGTAGCGTGACTTGATTCGAATACGGTCCCGAATTAGTTCCAACTGCTTTCAGCAAAACACTCCTAATCTGAATTTGTTACGTATTCGCCAAATAAATATGACTGTAATGGAAAAATTACTTTTAATTACTATACAAAAAAGTTCAGTTTACCACTATAATACCACTATATTTTATATTATTGATGGTAAAGCGCGCTAGTTTATTAATTTTATTTTTTAATTTTTTATTTTTATTTTATTAAGATATCCAACAGCGATTTACATAGATGCTTACACTAAAACAAATATAATTCATAAAAGCCAGTAACAGGATATCATACCTGAGTATAACATAAAAATGACCTTAACTTATAAAACAATAATGTATCATTTTTTTTTTTTTAAGAGCCTATTCACGCTAGACTTAACGACACTCAAATTGTAGTCCGACGGAAACACCGCCGCTGGCAAATTGTTCCAGTCCCACGATGTACGCGGTATAAACCTTTATCAATAGTTGTAATCCCTCTGAAATCAACTTCACCGTCATTAAAATAAAGTTGTTTGGTTTACGTACTTTTACTGTACGTAGCTGTTGTACAGGAAATGTTTGTGTTTGGCGAGACATTAATTTTTGGATCAATCCTAACGCATTTTTGTTGCGTGAGGCTTGCTTATTGGCGGAGTTTAGCTTCCCCGAGCATTTCGGTTCCTCCGCAGGCTGAGTTTATTTCGGTTACCCATATAACTAGCTAGTTAACTATATAAAATAAAACACGTCATTGTCATTTAGTCGGTATTTGACCGACTAAACGTTATACCAGCACCCTTTTTTGTTTTATTTTTCTCAACCTCTCCCGCTCTGAGCGAGCGGAAGGGTGTGTCAGACTTTTACTGACTAAAACCCACCCGTGTTCCTTCACTTGCTTGTGCGCCAGGGCCATGGTTTCTTATACCAGCTCTCTAATTGCGTAAAACATTATTATGTTGAATATTTTGAAGCATATTGCTAATCCATTGCTTCATGTGTCTGAAAAATCTTACCTATTCAACAACGTAAATAATACAATGAATATCGTCGGACTGACTGATTCCTAATGACACTGTGACGCAGTTACCGTACAGTTCTATTTAGTTGCAACATTATTAGCAAATTATAAAATTGCTTAAGATTACAACTGTATACAAGAAAACGGCGCTGAATGATGTTTAATATATTATAGTTTAGTTTGGAACTGTAACCAATCACGTGCGAGCCGAATTGGTCACAGCAACTTATACAGCGCACCCCGACTAAATAGGTTAGGTTAGATCTGTGTTCAACCACGTACGAGGCGAACACTACATCCATAAGCCAGGCGGTTGATTAAACGGCTAATTTAACCAGTAGGCTGCAACAAAGACGTATATATATTTATAGCTTCACATCAGCCTATGTGGCCGCATTATTCTTCCAAACTACGCAGCGGATTTGATGCGGTGTTCACCATCGTTTAGATAATTTATTTTGGAGGTTTATGTGTAACGGTATGATAGGTGTATGTGGTATTAGGTTAGCGATGTTTAGATTTATGTATGTTTTGTGAAGCCATAAAAACCATGCGAACCAGGGTCGGGTAGATAGTTTTAACATCTCACTCTTCGAAGTTTTCATAGTAGAATTGTTTCGCTCTGAAACTTGTGCAGCTGTGTTTATGATCGTTCGAAACTATCAAATGTAATGGTTTTAACTGACGGGCTTTTAATAGCGGCGCTACGCCATTCGTTGCAGATCGTCCGGTAAAAGTAGAATGTTCAGGTATGGCAACAGGATATGAAGGCGCTCCCTTACCAGGAGCTTTCGCCTGTATTGTAACGAGCTAAGATTTCACCGGTTAGGACTTTCCAAGTAGACTGTATAGGGTGTAAGTCACTATGATTGCATATGTAAAAAAATAGTTAGAGTAGAATAATTGCTGGGAGTTGTTACGGCACCATGGCATGCTTAAATACTAAATTAATTAAGAGATGTTTATTTGTAGCTATGCTACTGCTTCTGATTTCGACTTACAAACCTATCTTTGTTTAATTTTTTTTTATTTTTTTTTATTAAAATATAAACCAGCGCTTGACCGCAATCCCGCCTGATGGTAAGCAGTGACGCAATCGTTGATGGTAAAGCGCACTAGTTTATTAAGAGCCTATTCACTCTAGCCTTGAAGACACTCAAATTGTAGTCCGACGGAAACACCGCCGCCGGCAGATTGTTCCAGTCCCTCGATGTACGCGGTATAAATGACGAGGCGAAACGCTTCGTCCGGATCGTTGAGGTGTTAACAACATAAGGGTGGAAACTCGCCGTACGACGGGTCGTCCGATGGTGGAACGGAGATGGAGGAATTAAATCGTGCAATTCCCTCGCACACTCCCCAGAATGTATCCTATAGAACACCGAAAGGCTGGCTACTCTACGCCTGTGCTCTAGGCTTTGGAGACCAACTCGAGTTAAATCAGGGTCACCAATCAGCCTCTTCGCACGCCTCTCCACTGAATCCAAAGTGGCCAGGTGACACTTAGCAGCACCAGCCCAAATGTGGCTGCAGTACTCCACACACGAACGGACCTGTGCTTTGTACAACATTAGAAGCTGCCCTGGTGTGAAGTACTGCCGGACCTTTGCGATTACACCAAGTTTTCTGGCAGCCACCTTGGCCTTGGACTCAATGAACCGCCCAAAGTTTAGGTTCGAGGAAATCTCAACACCCAAAAGCTGAAGGCGGTCGGTACACTCCAAGGATACATTCCGAAAAGTAGGAGCCAAGGTGAACGGGCTCCTTTTGGCGGTGAAGAGACACGCCTGCGTTTTGGCGGCATTGAATGCTACAAGATTGGCATTGCCCCATTCGGAGACTGCCTGAAGTGCAACACTCGTTCGCTCTACCATGGCCTCTCTTTCGGACCGGATTGATTCCCTACTAGCCCGAGCATCCGGCAGGTATCTCTCCACAACTGTGCTGTCATCTGCATACCCATAGATACCGGGCATCAGCAGATCGTTAATATGCAGCAGAAACAGAGTTGCAGAGAGAACAGACCCCTGAGGAACACCGGCATTAGTCGACATGGGCTCAGATGAGCATCCGTCGACAACAACTCGGAGGGACCGTTCAGTCAGGAAGTCTTTTACCCAGCCAGTCAGGCTAGGGGAAATGCCGTACGCTGGAAGCTTACTCAAAAGGCCAGCGTGCCATACCCGGTCGAAGGCCTTCGAGACATCAAGGGAGACAGCAATCGCTTCCCCATTTCTCTCGAGGGCCTCGCCCCACAAGTGAGTGGCATACACTAGTAGGTCCCCAGTTGACCCCAATTTGACTGTTCATCTTTTAGGTTCACCCCATGCTAACCAAATCTCGGTATCACGAAACAATTTTCCCAACGCCCGGTGTTATACTTACGATCTCACTCAATCGCAGGAAGTGGGCTTTGTTCTCAGAAATATAGTTTAATGAGAAACTAGCTTTTGTGTTCAACACAAAGATCCAGGAAAATATATGTCAATGTTTACACTATATGGGTTGGTAAGTCTGAGGTGTTGATGTTAGCTTGTTGAGAGATGACTTGCACGCTTCGGAAGTGGTAGATAAAAGAATCGGCAGTTCTGAACATGTCTGACATTATATTGAACATTTTGAAGAGACTGGACTTTAGAATACAATTTACTGACAGAGAAGAGACTTTAGAATACAATTTACTGACAAGGTGGACATTATGAATTAGTGGACCGAGGTCCTAGTGCAGGACGCGGGACACCTGCACTCTTATTGTAAAACAAACTAGTAATTACAACCTGAGTAATTTTTTGAAGTTTATTTTTAAACGATTCCTTCATGTGTTTGAAAAATTCGTCTGCTTAACAGCTTTAATAACGTCATGAATGTACTGTTCGTGGAATATGTAATTACCCGACAAACTTGTGAATGTGGCTACCGTAAGATAACTTACTGTGATGAGGCGAAGCTTGGTTGTTTCAATGAACGACATTCAGCGAAAATGGTTAGGTTTGGGTGGTGATAGCTGATAGATAAATTTGGATACTGCTTCTTTCAAATACTCTTTATTTAAAAAAAAAACTTGTATATGGTGACTAGTTCTGGTGGAGGTGGCAAGTTTTGTGCCCGCGACATGTAAATCCATACTAATATTATAATCTTTTATAAATGGACGTTTTCCATAAGTTTCATTGGCTTATTCATTAGTGTCAGATATTCAGTACGTCAGAAAATGATTTCCCAAGCTCTTGTCCTAAGTGTTGTTGTTACCGTCACACCTTGCGTACTTATGATGGTGTATTAATATCAAAATGATATCAAATCAAAAGTCATTTATTGAAATTAGGCAGAGAATCAGCACCCCTTGAACGTCAATATTACATAAGATACGTAGTCCCCCAAAACGCCCGTCCTTCGCCACTGCCTAGAGCTTTCGCTGGTAAGAAGAAGTGGCGGAACAAACTCCTCAGCAGCACAGCTGTCTGTTCATTTGAAGAAACTCATGACTTTAGTAGCTAGTTATAGGTAATTTTGAACAATAGTAGTTTCGTCACGGATCGTATAGTCGTCAATATCTTGCTTAAAGAAGTCTTCATTATGAAAAAAAAACAGAAGAAGAAGAAAACAAAGTTTATGAATTAAAGAAACAACGTTAATGGCGTTTTCTTCAAACTCGACCGAATTCTCACAATTATCTTAGCTTGTTTTACGATTTCTGTATTCAATGGTATTAAATTGTTTAGTTTAAATATCAGTATTTGATACGAAAGGCTGCTAATAAATTACTATCTAAGGCTAACAACCATGGACAATGATACAATGCTTGCTCATCCCCAAGGCTTTCATTGCTCTGCCCGGGTTTGCCATAATCCCCACGCTTGGCAGGCGGGTTGCGGATCGCAGTGATGTGATATTCCACAGGAGAAGCGCTACTGCCCACTTCCCTGATGAGAATTCCCTTAGTCGCCTCTTACGACACCCACGGGAGGATATGGGATGGTACTATTCTAAGCCCGGTATCAGACGGGACAATTTGTTTTAGTTATCAACTGCAACAAAATCGTATATTTCGTTGCCCCTATAATGAGCGGCCCATACTCTTTAATCATACGTATTGTTACGGCTAGGGGTACTAAAACGCCGGTTAAGGGTTACGAAGTTTATTGGCAACGAAGGTACAGTCGATTGTAGGCAATGCCAAGTAGAATGTTGCTGACGTTGCACCGAAGTCTTCACTTACGTCCACGAAGTCCGTGTTATAAACACACAATAACACTACAAATGTTTCTTCACGTAGTACTCAATGTTCTCGTTACAGTTGTCGCAGTAGGTATTCTCAAAGATCGCTTCTTAATTGTCGCTGTTTTCGTATCGGTAGTCGAATGCAGACTGACTGGGCGTCGGCGTCACGGCGCTATATATAGGCCAGCTGATCGAACATTCCAGAATCGTCTAGACGTAATAATAATAGCGCATAACTTCGAGTACATTCAGTAGGTACCTACGGTAATTCCCGGAAACGGGTTTCTAGAAATTTCGATGTCGTCACTTTGTTGACAAAATTGATAAAACCTGTACCATTCAATAGGCCACCTTAAGTCTAGGAATGCGTTTTTATATTACACCTAGACAATGTCCAAATCTCGAGTAATAATGCTTAAAAGTCACGCACTGCATGTCACGCGATATTGAACCTTATGCCCTCGACATAAGGTGCATTCGTAACATTGCCCCCTTCTTAGTCATGCTCGTCCCGAGCATGATTTGATCCATAATAGCGAGCTAGGCGGTCTACGTGTACGATCTTCAGCTTCCCTCTAGGTCCTTTCTTTATCCGGTAGGTGACATCGTTTATCCTCGTTACTATCGTGTACGGACCCTCCCATTTGGCTTGAAATTTCGGACTCTTTCCTTTTCTCCTAATGGGATTATGTAACCATACCAAAGTCCCCTCTTCAAATCCAGGCACGTTAGCTTTGCGGTCGTATCGGATCTTCATTTTCTCGCTGGTTTTCAGATCGCTCTCTCTCACTAGCTCATGTATTCTATCGAGTTTACGCCGCAGGTCGGCCACATAGTCGACGGCGAGGATAGGGGTATCGGGGGGTGTTCCGGTAAGGGCATCTATGAGTAATCTAATTTCTCGGCCGAAGTTGACTTTCGCCGGTGTACAATTTGTGCTATCATGTGTTGCAGAGCGGTATGACATTAAGAAGAGTGGAATGTATTGGTCCCAGTCCCTCTGGTGTTCTTCCACTACTTTGGCCAAATGATTCTCTAGCGTCTGGTTGAATCTTTCGACCATTCCATCTGACTGAGGGTGATATGGTGTTGTACGAGTCTTATGTATCCCGAGTAGTTGACAAACCTCTTGAAATAGCGAAGACTCGAAGTTTCTACCCTGGTCAGAGTGTAACTCCAAGGGAACGCCAAATCGACAGAACACCTCGTGAACTAGCTTTTTGGCGACGGTATGAGCTTCTTGGTTGGGTACTGCAAAAGCTTCTGGCCATTTGCTAAAATAGTCTTGCATGACGATGATATACCTATTCCCTTCTTCAGTAATAGGGAATGGCCCAGCTATATCGACAGCAACTCTTTCCCATGGTGCACCAACATTGTACACTTTCAGCCGACCTCGGGCTCTTGTTTGCGGTCCCTTTACTGAGGAGCAGGCTACACATTTCCTACACCAGTCCTCTACGTCTTCGCGGCAATGCACCCAATAGAATCTTTTTCTCACCTTCTCCAAGGTTTTCTTCACTCCTAGATGTCCTCCGGATACTCCGTCGTGCACCTGCTTTAGCACTGATGCGACTTTATCACAGGGGACAACTATCTGTAAGGTGACCTCCTGTCCACTAGGTGATTCCCATTTCCTCTTCAGAACTCCATTATCAATTATCAGGCTGTCCCATTGAGCCCAGTAACTTTTTGCTGTTGGGCTAAGCGCTGATATTTCACTCCAAGCGGGCCTCTGGCCACGTTTCTTCCATTCGAGTACTGTCTTCAAGTCACTATCTTCCTTTTGTGCCTCTTCCAATGATCGATTATCCCAGTCTTCATCCAAAGCGTTCACCTGGATAATCCGGACGTTCTCTTTCTTTTCCTGTTTGGCACAATGTCGGCAAGATTCTTCGCAAGGCCGTCTAGATAAAGCATCAGCATTATTGTGTGACTTGCCTTTTCGATGTTCAGTGACAAAGTCAAATTCTTGCAGCTGCTCTATCCACCTTGCTACTTGTCCTTCTGGGTCTTTGAACTGAAGCAACCACTGTAAGGCAGCGTGATCGGTGCGAAGTGTAAACTGTCTCCCAATCAAATATTTCTTGAAGTGTTGTAAGGTCTTAACAACGGCTAGAAGTTCTCGACGGGTAACACAGTAATTTCTTTCTGGCTTGGAAAGACATTTGCTGAAATATGCAATAACGACCTGCCGATCTCCTTGTGTTTGAGAGAGAACTCCTCCAATACCAACATTGCTGGCATCTGTGTCTATCAAAAATCGGCCTTCCCTACTAGGGTAGCCTAATACAGGAGCCTCACACAAGTGAGTTTTCAGTACCGCAAATGCCTGTTCGCAGTCAGAGTTCCATTGAAATTGACACTTTTCCTCTGTTAAGCGATGCAATGGTTTCGCTAACTCGGAGAAATTCTTCACAAACCGACGGTAATATGCACACAGACCCAAGAAAGAGCGTACCTCAGTTTTGTTCCGGGGGGTAGGCCACTTCGACACGGCTTTTATTTTTTCAGGGTCTGTTCGAATTCCTTGCGCCGAAATAATGTGTCCTAAGTATCCAACCTCTTTCTGGAATAGTGTACACTTACTAGGACTGAGTTTTAAATTCGCTTCACGCAGTTTTTGGAACACTTTCTCCAAATTGCGTAGGTGCTCTTCGAAGCTTCGTCCCATAATGATGATGTCATCCAAATAGACCAGGCATGCATCACCAAGCAACCCCACCAAAATGCGCTCCATTAAGCGCTCGAATGTAGCTGGAGCATTGCACAGTCCAAAAGGCATGACATTGAATTGCCAGAGACCGTTCCCAGGACCAGTGGAGAAAGCGGTCTTTTCTTTATCCTGCTGACAGATTTCCACCTGCCAGTATCCACTTTTGAGGTCAACTGTGGAGAACCATTTCATGCCACTTAGCAAGTCCAAAGTGTCATCTATACGTGGCAGAGGATAACTGTCCTTTTTCGTGGCATCATTCAACATCCTGTAGTCAACGCAAAACCTTGTACTGCCATCCTTTTTCTTGACTAGGACAACTGGAGATGACCAAGGGCTGGTAGATGCTTCGATAATCCGATTTTTCTCCATATCTCTTAACATTTCCGTGACTTCCTGTTCTCTTGCAAAGGGGATACGACGTGGTCTCTGTCTTATCGGCTGTGTATCACCCGTATCTATATGGTGTTTGACTAGCCCGGTCCTTCCCACGTCACCGTCGGTCTTCGCGAAGATGTCATGGAAGTTATGTAACAGTTGCTTAACTTTGTGACTTTCGAACTTGTTTAAATTGCCCTTACAACTTTCGAGTAGTGTCGATACATGTTCCTGCCACTTCTTATCAAGTTCCTTTTCGTGCACCTCTGTTTTTCTCAAAGATGCTACATTATCGCACACACCCACCATGTGGTTCTTTTCGAGAGTTATTTCTTTGTTACTAACGTTGATTATGCGTATTTTTGGTTTATCTGAAATCATCATCAGTGTCCTCGCCGTTATCCAGTCTGGGTGATCTCCAGAATCCTCTATTATAATGCAACGTTTGCGGCATCCAATTGGTGAAAATCTAATATTTACTAAAGTTTCTGATCTTGGTGGTAATACAGTTTTCCTTAAACAGTACACTGACCCTTGTTTTGCACCTTGAAGAAATACTTCTTGTTCTGGAAAACTCAATACTCCTTTTGCTACATTAAGGATGCACTGTTGTTTCTTCAGAAAGTCCAATCCTATTATGCAATCATCTGTAATATTCGCTACTAAAACAGGATGTGTAAATGTCTTATCACCCATTTTCAAGGTCACATTCGTTTCACCAAGGACGAGCACTGGTTGGCCGGTAGCGGTTTGTAATCGGCATTGTGAAGACCCTCTTTTCCATGCTATGGTCCGAGGAAATAGCTCCGGTCGTGCAATAGTTCTTGATGCACCAGTATCCAATGTGAAACTGCATGACTTACCATTCAGTTCTCCTTCTATAATAAGACTGTTTCCGTCACCCACTTGTGATACTGTTATAATGGGGGCTTCACGTCGACCAGCCAGTACTCGCCCCATAGCCCTGGCTGTTCCTAGTTTAAATCCTCTGCTTCCACCTGTGTCCCAGAAGTACTTCTTCCCTTAGACTTCCTCGGACAATTGGTACGAATATGCCCCTTTTCGCCGCACTCATAGCAGGTTGGTCCTTGTCGGCTTTTTATTGGTGCGGTTACCTCACGGATACGATGATGTTGTCGGCCATCTTGACGTACAGCTTCCACCTCTAAAGCGTGTGTCAAGGCTGCCTTCAGAGTCTGGTGGTGACCCAGACGAACTGCAGCCCTGACTTCCGCATCTCGAATTCCATCAGTAAAAGCTTGCACCGTAGTAGCATCGATTAATGCTGGTGTCGATGCATACGCCCTTCGAACAATGCGTTCTATTTCCGTAGCCCATTGTTGCAAACCTTCACTGCTCTTCTGTGTCCGGTCTCGGAGTTGAGCCCTGAAGACATGTTCGAGGTGTTTCTCCCCGTATCTAGACTCTAACGCTTCCAACAAACAGGCTAGGGTATTACAATCGCTGGAAATATTTTCTAAGATTTGTACCGCATCACCACGCAGAGCAAGCGTAAGGGCGGTTACGGCTTGATCGTCGTCCCAGTTGTTGCCTTTTGCGACCTTTTCGAATTGAAGACGGAAGGCCACCCAAGACGTTGTTCCGTCAAAGTGAGGTACTTTGAACGTCGGCGAAGCACTGGGTACAGGTATCACACCTTTAATACCTCCTTTCTGCACCGTTTTATGGAGAAACTGTATTTCTTTCTCGCACTCCATGATGGTACTGTCTAGTTTCTCCATACGCGCATCTTGTTTGTCTATGCGCATGTCTTGCTGGTCGATACGGGCATCCTGTTGCGCTGTTTTTATTTTAAGCTCGTTAACCTCTTCTTTGGTTTCTTTCCACTTTTCATTTAGTTCTAATACTAGTTGCTGGGATTGTTTTATTTGTGCCTGAGTTTCTGCCTGGGATTTGTCTATTTTTGCCTGGGTTTCTGCCTGGGATTGTTTTAGTTCGGCCTGGGATTCTGCTACTATGTTTTTTATTTGTGCTAGTAACGCCGATATATCGAATCCGCTACTGCCGGGAATAGTGGTGGTAGTGGGCGCACTTACATTTGTCGGTGGTACGACGGCCGCATCTTCTACGGGTATAGGGACACCAAGCGATGCTTCCTCTTGACGCGCCAAATCCATCGCTGCTTGTCGTCGCGTGCGAACTCTTTCGTCTTCCCTTGGCGTGACCGGCATTCCGCTTCTGACACCAATTGTTACGGCTAGGGGTACTAAAACGCCGGTTAAGGGTTACGAAGTTTATTGGCAACGAAGGTACAGTCGATTGTAGGCAATGCCAAGTAGAATGTTGCTGACGTTGCACCGAAGTCTTCACTTACGTCCACGAAGTCCGTGTTATAAACACACAATAACACTACAAATGTTTCTTCACGTAGTACTCAATGTTCTCGTTACAGTTGTCGCAGTAGGTATTCTCAAAGATCGCTTCTTAATTGTCGCTGTTTTCGTATCGGTAGTCGAATGCAGACTGACTGGGCGTCGGCGTCACGGCGCTATATATAGGCCAGCTGATCGAACATTCCAGAATCGTCTAGACGTAATAATAATAGCGCATAACTTCGAGTACATTCAGTAGGTACCTACGGTAATTCCCGGAAACGGGTTTCTAGAAATTTCGATGTCGTCACTTTGTTGACAAAATTGATAAAACCTGTACCATTCAATAGGCCACCTTAAGTCTAGGAATGCGTTTTTATATTACACCTAGACAATGTCCAAATCTCGAGTAATAATGCTTAAAAGTCACGCACTGCATGTCACGCGATATTGAACCTTATGCCCTCGACATAAGGTGCATTCGTAACAGTATAGTAGGTAGGTTATACCAACCGGTGGGGTTGGGTTTATAACGACCATATGTTGACGTCATTCTCAAATTGGGGAATTTGAGAATGACGTCAACATATGGTCGTTATATTGGACCTTCAACACGCTACGCACTTCGTGTTTCGGTTACTCGTTCGTTTCGTTTGTTTTCTCCATCTCATTCTGCCATCTTCAGCGTGGTGTTTTTTTTATTATGTGATTTTAAAGGTCTGTACTCCAGCCGTTTAGGTAGTTAACTAAAGGTAATACAAAACACCACGTGACTTCAGTTAATCGAAACCGACCAACAGAAGTGACTGGTATTACGTTTAGTCGGTGAACTAAGTCACGTGGTGTTTTTGTTTACCTTTAGTCAAACTTTCTAGATACCGATTTTTAGTATCATTTATGTATACTTTGATTTTTTGTAAGCTTAACTGAGTTTTTGACTCTCGATATTAAATTATTCTATTCACAACATAGTTTGACTTATTGAAGACAAAATCAATCGTCTCCACATCAATCGACACTATCCTAGTTCCGTACTGTCACGAATTCTTGGCACTTGCGTTCACAGGTAGTTCAACTTTTCAAGTCCATGGGTCATTACCAGTTGCTCACAATTACCTGCCACTAATTATAATACCGTTATAGGTTTGGTATTTCGCTCATGAACAGACGTTTGTGCAAAATTCGTTAAATATTTGTTATTTAGTTTGACATGTATTATTTATTTTTGACGTCGTACGTAACCTAATAATAGGTAATCTGTTTCAAATTCTTCTTTTAAACTTTAGCTTTAATGCTGTTTTCACTTCATTAGTCTGTCATCTCAATTTAACACGTTGAACGCCGTGGTGGTCACCGGTGACCACCGCTATACTTTCTATATAGGCCGACGCCAATTTGCGATTTAGACAAATTTTACACATTATATTTTATTGGCTCATACGGTTCCAAATAGTCAAAAACCTCAATCTGAATAGTTATTTCTTATTACTATCCAAAGAATTAACAAAATAATTGCTGACGGACACCGGTGACCACCACGGCGCACGGCGATGGAAATTTGCATTTCGTTCGCGCGGGGCCGCGGGGGTCACGGTGCCGGTCACATTCCACGCCCTTCGCCGGAAGGGATTACACATATTATACATATTTTGGATGATTTTAGTGACAAATTTACCGTGGTTACCTCTAAAATCAATAAACTGCGTCCGACCTCACTGTAAAAAAGTATGGTGTCAATCATGGATGATTTAGAAGACTTTGAAATAACAAATGATGATTTGACGGAGATCGAAAATATAGAAATTTCCGTGCTCAATAATAGCTTTCAGCTAAGTTCGGAGTCTGCGGAAGAGTTTGACTTACAACCAACTTTACGAAAGCGACGTCGATGAGTTCTGTCCATCAGTAACACTAGTAATATTGAACTAGAAAATACCGTGCCAAATACTTCTGGTCACACCGCGTCGCTTCCTGTAACATTTACCGTGTGGCACCAACCAAAAGGTAATCAGCGTCGGATTATCCCCTATACTGAGTTCTCAGGATTAGATGCACGAGTTGTAAGGGAAATAATCGATAAGATCCCGGCAGATTTCTATCATTTTTAGTACCAGACGAAGTAGTTGAAATGGTGGCCGATTATACGAATACTTATGCTATCAAAAAAGTCACTGGGTCGGACGCAGTGCTAAAACTGTGCGGATTCGCCTATGGAAACCTACATCTGCAGCAGAGTTGAAAAGATTTTTCGGATTGATTATTTCCATGGGGATCGTAAAATTACCCAAAATAACCGACAACAGGTCGAAAGATGCTGTACTTGGACAGAATTTTACTCGGAAAGTGATGAGAGCATAACTGTAATGAAGTGAAAAGAGACGTCCGTTTTTCGAAGTTTGTTTAGTTTATTTTATACTAAGTCCAAAAATAAGTGATTGCCTAATGGATAATAAAACGTTTTTAACTATATTCTAATAAAATATATATTTTGTAAACCTTCTTTTACTTTCAAACCACATCTTGTATAGTTAGCCAAAAAATCAACAAAGTCTTTTTTTTTACGTAGTGTCGAAACGAGCTAGTGTACGTAAACTATTCTCCAGGGCCGTGCCGGGCATGCTCAATACAGTTTTGTACTGGCACTGTATCCTCCAGCGAGAAAATTAAGTTCAAACACGAGTCCGTCGCGCGGTCACCGGTGAGCCCCACGGCCTGAACGGGTAGTACTGCTGTCGCTCACCGGTGAGCCCCACGGCCCAAACGGAACAACCACAAAATTTGAATCGGCGTTCAATGTGTTAATGGATTATTCATAATAAATCTACTATTGCATTGTACTCTCTTAAACTATATATTATTATATTTAATGAACTCCTTTCAAGATCTCAGCCTACTGTAATATGTAAACATTAAACAAAGGGAACTTTATTAATAATTTTGACTTTATTGGAATAAGAATAGCAAAACACATGTTGTTACAAACTAAATATTGCGCGTTCCACGGTTTACTTGAAACTATCGTACAACATTATGTTCAAAACATGGAATTTGGCGGACACAAGCTCCTTTTCGCCATATGTTGACCCTGAATACACCGACTTACTCACACTAACTAAATTTTTCTGTAAAAATTCAAAAAGGACTCTATTTATATCATTTTAAAATGTAATTTAGAACTGCGTGAATCGTGGGTTAGGACTTTTGCTATTTGAGCGGTACGAATGCTTGAGAGTAATCGCGTCTCGTTCTAATGTGCGTTTTGTTTTATTGCCTTCTCGTTTCGCGTACCATTCAGTTTGAAGTGCACAGGTGCATCATACATCTGTCTCGCTCGCTCCCCTTGTTTATATCCGTTCGCTCGCGGGTCAGTCTCCCGATGGGTTCGGTGTGTAACTGACGTGTTGCTACAAGCGTCTAATTCAGCTTTTTTAGAAAGTGCCTGTGTAGTGGATGTGTTAGTGTATTTTTTATTTTTTTTTGAGAAAGAAATTCTGTGATGGCAATGACATCGTGCTTTAATGCCAGTGTTGTGTAGTGCAGTAGGTGTTAGTGACGTTCTTGGCATTTCGTTGTTTCCTTTTGGATATCCTTTTGTTCGGAAACGTGAGCGTCCGGCTTGTAAGCGTATGCTACGGTTTGTTTTTTTTTTTTTATCTTCCTCACGATTTTTAAAACGAAGATTGTCGCCAATGAGTTATGTATGCTAATTAAAACTATCGCATCAAAAGTTTTGATAAGTACAAAAGTTTGATAAAATTATGACAAAAGTTTTTAAAAAGTTAGTCTGAACTTGACTTTTTTTCGCAGAAGTGATAATGACGTCATGATTATAAATATTGTGTATTTTTAATCATTTTGATTCATAGCTTTTATAAGTTTGTGTTTGATTATTTAAGAGCTACCCACTTTAGGTGTATTTTTTTTATTTCGTACTTTATGAGTACCTATAAATACTGTACATTTAAACCTCCTCTTAAAATAAGTTTAGAGACAAAATATTTAAAGTAGGTACTTAAATTAAAAAACCATTTAAAAAAAAAATCCTCAATTTGAACACAATACCAAGTGACGTCATACGATGATGTCAAAAAAATCGTAACGACCAACTGAGAGTTAACACGTTTATACCAACTTGTTATACTGTTTACACATGTTCACCAACATGACTGACGGACAAAACATTTTATTAGTGTTATGACCATAGGTCGGAATAGGTAGAGTGAATTGCGGTCCTTGATCGGAAACGTATATATTAATATGGACATTCCTCCGGATTTACGGAATTGGTTGATTATTAAAAAAAAAAATATATGTATAAACTATATTACTTAAGTCGTAAAACCGTTTGATTTGGCCATACCCTTCATTAGAGGCTAAAAATGAAATATTGAAACGTATTAATGCTTCAATCGGAATTTGATTGTTTTGATTTTTCAAGATGTACTTAAATAATAAATTAGTTTAATTCTGTTACCTTCCTTTAAATGAATTGAGTAGTAATAATGTCACTACCAACATTCACAATATTAACTTGGATCCGGAATTACATTCCGCGAAATTGGCTTATCCACGTTATTCTTTTTGTGAATATTTATGATACAACTTGTACCAAAAATCACTCTACCTATTCCAACCTATGGTTATTACTGTCCATCGAGGAATTTCTACCAAATGTTTGCTCTGGCTAGAATTTACTTTTAGCGAAGTATTAATCTAGGTTAAATGCTTTAAAAAAATATATGTGCTAACATTCTCCGATTTTTGAATAATGATAGTGAAATTCTTGATGCTAAAATATTCAGGTCAGTTTTGAGCTCAAGATAAATTCATAACCCGTTTAGCATTAGATTGCAATTTACGGCATCCAGTCGAATCTAGCATATAGGTCATATCTTTAGTATAATCTGTCAGGACACGCCCCCGTTATGTAAATTTGGTATCTGAATATCAGATTTTACAAAGTGTGACTGTGGTCTGACCTTTCCAAACCGATACTGAAATAAAATTTTCTAAAAAAGGCTAGACTATGATTTGGAATATGCAACTATCTTGCATCTAAATTGATCATTGGTAGTTTACAATCCAAACGTAACAATCTAAATATAAATGCTTTGGCAACTGACAGTATTATACATCATTTTATCAATAAAATATTTATGTTACGCACAGCATCAGGAGTGTTACATTATACGCTCGTCAATATCATACACTAGCGGCCGCCAGCGACTTCGTCCGCGTGGAGTTAGTTATGCTCAGCTCCTATTGATGTTATAAGCCTAAAGCCTTCCTGGATTAATGGGCTATCCAACGCAAAATTAATTTATCAAATCGGACCAGTAGTTCCTGAGATTAGCGCGTTCAACAAACTCTTCAGCTTTATACAATATGTAAAGAAAACCCTGTCCGACCCGTAAGGATAATAAAGGTTAGGTAAACACATGACCAATTAATAAAATATGAAATTTTACATAATCATCATAATAACAATACTAATGAATTTTTAAATAACCATTTTTTTTCAGCGAATTAATTCCAACGTCTTCAAAATTTGGGATTTTTTTAAAAAGTGACAACACCATTTTTGACGGTATTATTATGAGCGAATAGCGATTGACAGCGTGCCGCGTGCTCTGCCCCGCTTCACCCGCACGTGTATTATTTTACCTCCTTAAGCGAAGCGAAATAAAATATTTTTAGGGGTTTTTTTTTAAGTTTATCCCGGCTTTGTAGGCATTAGTAGAATCAGTTATCGATACCTAACAATAGCTTCACGGATCGGACAGGGTTTTCTTTACATATGTATATTAAAATATTATAATAAATATAATACGGACACATCACACAGATTGAGCTAGCCCCAAAGTAAGTTCGAGACTTGTGTTATGGGATACTAACTCAACGATACTATATTTTATAATAGATACATATCTAAATAAACATCCAAGACCCAAGCCAATCAGGAAAAGACCGTTTTCTATCATGACCTGGCCGGGGATCGAACCCGGGGCCTCCACGTCGCAGGCAGGTGTGTTGACCGCTGCGCCACGGAGACCGACAATATATTAGTATAGTATAGATAACTAGCGGCCGCCAGCTACTTCGTCCGCGTGGAGTTAGTTGTGCTCCGCTCCTACCGGTCGTAGCGTCATGTTATAAAGCCTTCCTGGATTAATAGGCTATCCAACGCAAAAATAATTTTTCAAATCGTATCATTAGTTCCTGAGATTAAAACAAATAAACAAACCAACTCTTCAGCTTTATTAATATTACTACAGATATGCCACTACAAACCTAAATAGATGTAATCCAGAGCTACATGTCATCCACTCTGAGAATAGTTTCACGTTCGTCCGGAGAAATCGTAAGTTTACAAACCAGTCGATTGCTTCAAACTATTTCTCAATTCTCATGGGAACTCGGTTTTCTTGATGTTTCATGTAATCTATGTCCGTTGGAGTAAAGTATAGGCTTGTAAGAGAGTTTAAATTACCAAAAGATAGGGGAATTGTGTGTGAGATACACTTAGATCTTAGAATGTTCGACATTGTTTTTGGAGTTAATGATTTTGAGAAAAACGTAAGTTAAAGTAACAAGTTTAAAGTAGAGAATTTTTATTAAAAAAAGAATGATAAAGACGAACAAAATAATCAATTCGAAAACATGTTAAAGAACTTAGCATGTTAAGAAGTCAAAGATACAAAAAGAGACACGAATAGACACTAACAGCTAAGTGATGCATCGCAGCTTATAAAGCTCCAATACCTAGATAGTACAAAACACGTTCCTTCTAATCCCAACAAAAACCCCACGAAAGAGTTTCGGACATCTCGTGACTTAGTATACACGACAACACATCAAGCATGCTAGTATAACCGGACCTCTGATTTTATTCAAATTCCGTATTATGGCAGGTGAGATTATATTAGCAATCATGTTTACAGCACGGGTGTTTCATCGTGCATACTGCTACGCATTTTCCGCATATAACAAGTTCTACTCATTATGTCATAGATGTCTTAAAAGAATCCAATTCTTCTTCAAATCTGCGTATTTTGATATAAAAACTTGTATAAATATTAGAACTGGTTTAGTGAGGTCAACAGGATTTAAAGTTCAAAATGTTGTCAAAATAACCCATTCATTGTCTTTATTAATCCACTTGCAGTATTTAGTGATGGTCCGAAGAGTTGAAAATTTAATGCTACAAATAATGAGGAAATGTTTATGCATTGGAGTTTTAACTTTTTATGTCTTCAATTAGGATTAAGGTTTGCTTTAACATGTTAATATGTTTTTAGTAGTATATTCGAATATTTATTAGACATTCCCGATGTTTTTTCATCGTTATCTATGCTTATAATTATTATAAAGAGGTATAACTTGTGTATTTTAATGTATTGAATAATCACGGGATCACGAAAATTCTTTAAGTCATGGGAATCTATCGTATTTAGCGTAATCATAGAGTATAATATATTTTGTGTTCAAACTAAAAATATCGCCCGGACAAAGCCGAAGTCGGGAGCAGAAGCTATTAAATGTTATTGTATTCAAATTAGTCTATAACGAAGTTAAATTACTCGTATTTTGAGATTAGAAAAGATGACTTCTAAAGACCACAATTGTGATTGAATCATGGTTTCCACGACACGTGGGTTCGTGACCTTAGTTATTATAATTACAAATATCCTTGTATCGAGAAATACGTATATTTATGAGTAACTAATTCACGTAGACGTAGTTTAACTGGGAGTCTCTAGGTAAAATAAAATGATACACATATAATAAATGACTCAGAATGAGTTTATTATTTAGTAGTAATAATCTCCATCATATTTATATTTACTCAAGTGCTACTGACTTGAGTAAATATTTGAATAAATAATTCCTTAAATATTGGGTTATCAAATGCAAAAATAATTTCCCAAATTCGATAAGGAGTTCCAGAGGTTATCACGTTTCAAATTTAAACAAAAATCTCTTCAGAATTATTATTAGGAACAGATATAGGTTTGACATTTCTGAGACCCGGTGAAAAATTCTCTGAAATATGTCCAGTGCTGAGTTTCTTCTAATAGTCATATATAAATTAATCCAGCAATTAGTAAGAATAAACTCCAATATATTAGTCTGCTGTTTGTCCAATAGCTTAATCTACATTAAGATAACGTTTAATTCTTTTGATTTATCCTAAAACAGGTATTAAATCACTTTTACACGGAAGTATAATTACAAGAATTAATTCGTTTGACAGCACCTCTGTCGGTCCCACGTTTGACTTTCCTAATTTACTCTTAATCCGTTTAATTGCCCTCTGTTTCCTGCCTATCGCTTATTACTTGTTGTGTGCCGTAACATAGAAAGTGTAACTGATCTGCCATAATCTAATTTGCACTGCTATGGCTTCATTTTAATACTTGCTATTTAGTTTGGAGCAGCGGTGGCCCGATGGTATTGATCCTCCTTAGAAGTTTTACCTACTATCCGTAGGTATGAACTTAAAAATCGTCGCTTAAGTTCTAAAAAAACTGTCTAAGTTTGTAAATAATAATAATATTTTTTTTTGTTTGTTTTTTTTTCGAAATAACGCGTCATCATTGGTTTAATCGCTTATTTACGATTGGTGAAATGACGCATCTTTCGATTCTTTATCCAATGACATGCATAACACATTCTGACAATTTTTTTGAGTTCCGCGGTGTTAGAACTTAAGCGACGAAATGATCTTGACTATGTTCTTCACCACTGCTCTCAGAACGGCGAAAGAAAACATCATGAGGAGCTATTTTATTTTAAATAGTTCAGTGGTCCTCCACAAGTTATTTTATTACTATTTGTATGTTCTAGAGTAAAATGTTGCGAAATCTACATTTACGTGTAAATCTGATTTGGAATCCCGGCAAATTTTAGGAGTTACAACTGAATATTCTATGATTTGTGACAACAAGTCGCATTGGACCCAAGACCCAATCCATCACACACAGAGAGAAGCCAGTGTACTAGTGGGAACATAATACATTATATTAGTTTTGCTGTCATAAAGTTGTCATTGTGTATTGATATTACTTTTAGATAACAACTGTACAAGTTTCTTTTTAACATGATAGGTATTAAATGTTTTACGATCGTGTATTTATCGAAGTATAGAGCTTGTTAGTACTCAATGAGGAAGCTGTTCTGTTGAAAAGTAGTATGTCCAGCTGCTCTAATCTTTTGCATAACACATGGTTATGTCATACAAATATGGATATTATGACGGTCGGAAATGGTGCGTAAAAATATACGCACTTGACATTTTAGCAACTGTACCATCGAAGCTCGAAGGCAACAGAAACTGGTTGTCACACAAAAATATAACTGAATACAGTTGAAAACAAGTCTCCATGACGCATCGACAACAAAACCACAAGTTTAGTTCGTAATAAGTTACTGACCACCCCATAACCAGTCTGTTAAGAGCTGTGTCAAATATGGCTACATTATCGAACTACACATTTCCAATATAAGCTGGTTTAACATGACATCTTTAGCTAATATTCCAATTAAATTCAAAAATAAAAGTTAAAAATCCAATGATTCTATCGTTTGGTTATTTGAGTACAATTGAAACGTATGGTTTACTTACTATCTAACTATCAGGTTCTTCTAGGGCAGTGATGATTTGCAGTTTGAAATCTATTTTGTCCAGCTTTATATTTTTGATCTTATTTGCCATATGTGCTAGCTTGGTGTTACTATTGGCAAGATCTCAAAAATATTCTTGGCTTTGTGATGGCTCTGTCCATCACCTGCGTTAAAAATGATGATGACAAAGTCATTAATTCTTTACTCTATGGTCCTTTACAGCTGTTACAATTATTTATTTATAAGCAGGAAAGGTCGACTTAACTTGGTACCTCATAGCATACATAAAATACAGTATGATCTCATACTTATTTGTGTTGAAGCTGATACCAGCGCATGCGGCTTCAACGTGCTGATTCTTCATTTACTTTGACCTTTTTTTTCATTGAGACGCTTAACCGTGCGTGCCCATTGAAAATAAAAATTTAAAAATGTCGATTGTATAGTCTTGGTCAACTTTTGCTTAGACAGTTTTATAGAATTTTTGTCAGCTTTTAGTAACCTTTAAGTTAGGTTTAAAACTGTTGGGGTGTGGTTTTACGATTGCATGACGTGGCTTGAGTGAATTGTTTAATAATATCATTTCAACGGTTGAATTTTGTACGTTGAGAAGCTAAGGAACGGGAAAAGTAGTTAAATGTTGATGTTGATCCGTAAATATTTTCATTCAATTAATAATAATATGTAACGTATATAAATAAACGAAATAATAATAAGAAATCATTTTATTTCAGGCATTGTACCTACGTACGACAGCAGGTCAAGCTACAGGAAATTGTCAAATATTACCAATCAACCTTGAGCCTTAATGTTTCAGTAATAACGTTGAAAATATAACAAAGGAAATTGACAAACTGTTGTGTAGTAGCTTGATGTGCTGTCATGTGTACATGTACATACATTTCACCTATACATATACCCCCTTATTCATAAACGCTGCTTAAAGTTAACTAGTGATTAGCGATTTTTTAAACATACATTTTAGACGCTTCCAGGTCACTTAACTTTAAAAATCGATTATGAATAAACCCCTTAAACACTGTGGTGTTTATTCATAAAGGATGATCTAAGTTAAGTGACGTTAACAGGTCAAAAATGTATGGTTAAAGAATCGCTAATCACTCGTTAACTTTAAGCAGTTTTTATGAATAAGGGGGATAGTGACTACATGTCATACATATTACCTACATTAGGTATTATATTTTAATTAGTTATTCAAATACGCAAAGTTTATAAGTTAGATCTCACATATTACACAATGAAATTATTACAAGTTATTATTAAATGAAATGAAATTGTATAAAATAAATAATGATTTCTCATTTTATCTATTTAATTATTATTTGACTATAACCGAATCGAATCACGATAATACATATAATACCGTAGTTCAAATTAATAAGGCATTTAAATAAAGAACTGCTAATATAACTAAAACTAGAAATATGTATCAATTCATGATAATACACCTATAGGGACGCACAGAAATAACATTGTTTTGATCGACAATACCCCTGTCCTTGAACAAAACTGTGCAGTCTTCAGTAGAACTACACACGCGATTGTCAAATTATCGATTTAACCAAAAATATGAACACGACATGAAGACATTCTTAAAGTTTTGAATAAACGAGGGGTAAAAAGCACCTGTCAAAAAAATGTTTTTACAAAGGATACATCATAATCAATCTATAAACAGACAGTGACAATAGAGAGCTCTTGAATTCATTGATTTTTTGTTATTTCAAACAGTATATTCTAAGGCGTTTACTTTATCTCTTTATCTACTGTTAAGTATTAGTCCCATTTGCACTTGAATTTGCTCTTATCTGTAAACAACAAAAATGTTACCCCCGTAATATTATTCCAGCAAGGTCACTGTGTCATTGTCATCCCACCCACAGCCTCCCACAATGCACTTTTGTGTCCTTATCAGTCAATTTGTTCCAACAGGACTGGAATGCGAGTTATTGATGATGCTTTTAACAAACCTGTCTGTAAATAGAAACGTTACAATGTTTTGACGGGAAACTAATGTGGGCCGGAATTTCTTGGTCAGTTGTGTTTGGATTTATATTTTTTGTTCTTAGTTAATCCTGGACACTTAATTTGTGGAATATTTTTCGAAGAATCGTTCGTCATTCGTTTATACTAATCGTCTTGCGAACCTTTTCGATATGCGAAAAATGTACCCTCCGGTAAGGTTTTTCATATAGCTTGTCTCACTTCTGGGCAAAGGCCTCGCTACTCTCCATTCCTTTTCCCTTTGTTAAAAGCTTCCATATTAACATCCACTACTCTCCATTCCAGATTACTCCCATAAAATTGGCCACCATAATATTATACTCTGATGTTGATTATGTGGTCACAGACTGTTAAACAGAATTCTATCTCTTGCTTTTATCGTTGACTACTCATTTAATAAGTAATGACCACTTATAGAGTCATAATAATATACTGGTAGTGGTGGACGTAGCCATAAACTATGCCATAACATCTTATGACCAAACTTCCTGTTTAAATCCAGCAATGATCCATCCCGAAGGGATAATGTAATGACGACGTTTAGCGATCGCTGACCGCAGCGGCCATGATGTCATCCATGTAAAGATGATGGTGTGCCTATTTACCTGATGTGCCTTAGACGCTTTAAAGATGCGACGAGTTGGTGACATGTACTTAGCCCCGCGGTTGATTCATACTTGTTTTTGAGTTGTGGAATCAGCTGTGATCAGCGGCGTCGCTTCTTGTATGTATTTTTGAAGCTAATTTTTGTCTGAAACTTATTATTATCTACATGATGCACACTTTTATCTATCACGTAATTTTCTTTTCTTGTTGCTGTGTCTTTTCATGTGCGACTGTTTTTCATTTCTGTTGTCTGTCTAATTCTTGCTATATGCATATTTATCATATCTTGTTCATCATAATTATGTGTATATCATATGCATATTAACTATGCTATTGTCTCATTATTGTTGAACTTTTTTTTTATTATGACTTGTTTATCCGTGGTTGTCTGGTTAAAGTATGTTGTACATATAATAGTTTGAGCGTAGATTCTTCTACTATTCTATGTAAGGAAGGAAACTCCATATTATAATCAGCCTGTAATGTTTACACTGCTAGGGCAGAGGCCTCTTCTCTACATGTTCCCTTCCTGATAAGAATCACTTATCTATAATTTTCTCACGGCTCAACTCACTTGACTAATCATTTATAAGAGGCCACCTCGCGGCCACAGTGTGGATTGGCACATGCTTTTACTATAGGACGTCTCCCCACGATGTCTTTCTCCATTGCTTCATCTAATACCTATCAGCGCATACGTCTTGCCAACTGCTTCGATTACATTATGGACAGTACGTCGCCTTCTCTAGCGGGGTAGTGACTGCAAGGCCACATATTCTCATCCCAGCTGATTCACGAGATCTGTAAACAATTGTTTAGTCACATGGCATGCGGCGTATAAAACCTTGTTTTTTTTTTAATCGTACGAACCTGTGGAGGTGGGGCTTCATTGGTGTGCATTTTAGGTAAATTCTAGGCAATTCGTTTGGCTGTTTCAACTTTATCATATCAAGGAAGTATTATACCAGGAAAAGATTTTTTTCCTGGTATAATACCTCCGTATTTTTTGTAAAAGCGATTAAGGAAAACGTAATTTCTACCAATTTTTGTGAAACCCTTTATGCCCTGATGCCAATATCCTTAAATCTTAAATAGAAGCATTATTATTTCAAGCAAGTACCTAATTAGCTGAAAGAACATGCCAGATTTTACAATTCTAATAGTATACGCAAATAGCCAACAGTTGCTAAACGAATTACGTTAGCCACACTTGAATTAAAGTTAAGTACATTACATACATATGTACTATGTATGTAATCTATGTACTTGAGTTTGCACGTGAAGCTAAATAAACATTCGACGCACCTTTATATTTTTTAGCCGTGTATCTATAATCTTTGATTGTATAATTACATATTTTGTCGTTTAAAAATAACAATTACGTCAGCTTGTTTTAGTCTAAACGTAACACCTACTTGCATTCTAGGAATTTTGACAAATCCGTAAATAACTTGATGTAAAAACAGTATCCACGAGTCAAAGTATTGTAGCTGAAATCTTAATGCTAATTTTATTTATACGGAAAAAACTAGCACAGGAATAGTTCAAATTCCTGCCATATTCTAAACGGTCATCGATCTGAAGAAAATATATGTTTGAATAAGAAACAAGAACGTATTGAAATTAGTAAAAACAATGAGAATGTTTTAGCACATCATAGCACACATGTCAAAGATTTAAAGCACGACGACGATAACACAATTACCATTACATCCATAGTTGTATAATTTTAAAGGGGTAAAATATGTTGATTCCTAGACCAAACATTCCGCATTCTTTTCAAAATTAATTATAGAGCAATAATTAGTGCACGATAATACTATGTAGTTTTCTGGTTCTACGAGCTGTGTCAGAGAATGATGTCATCTTCAACTCTAGCGCACCTATTGCGAATAATTTTCAATATGGTTGACAGAAAAGGAAAACCGTTCGGCTCATGAGAGAACAAACGGCTATGAGGGACCTTAGTAATAATAATAATGTTGTTTCGTTTATCTTCCACAAAACACATCCGTATAATATATACGATACAAAGTAGCAAAAATATTTTTATTAAGAATCGTTTGTTTCAATTGCCAATTCCAATCATAATATAAACTGTCTCCCTCCAATGATTTAAAACTTATTCAATATAACACTTCCAGCCAAGATTGTGTCATGTAAAGTGTAGTCTACTCTTAATGAAATACAAAAACAGAACACTGGATCTATAAAATGGCGTCTATGTTGTCATAGACATAACATTTATGCGGGCGATGCCACGTGGGGTCTCCACAGTCTATAAATTGCAATTTGAAAAGCTGTCACGATGTACTAGTGCCGCTATTAGTATTTTATCGTCACTTATTCTTAATCAGTCGTTCTGTCGCCTTCTTCCAGTTTATCAATATTTGTTTTGATGTTTATTTTTCTTTATTTTCGTTATGGTCATCATGGCATTTTCATAGTAAGATTAGCTTATCCGTGCCAATTTGCATTCAAATGTAATTCAACACAGATTTTAAGAAACCATGTTTGTTTATTATTATCCGTACCGTTTACGTCTTTCTCCTCGTTATATTACGTGCTAATTTGGTGCTGTGCGTGATTTCGCCCTGTTTATAGTTTGTTAACATGTGTTTACTAGGACTGATCTATATCACGAATGTCTGTATTATTCAGTTTGACCTACATATTTGGGATCATCATTCTAGCTTTCACTATATTTGACGTCAGCTTTCCCACTAACCAGGTTGTGTATCGGTATTCGGTTTCACTGACGTCTTTGCTTTGTCGTTTGTAAAAATTTTTGAGGTTTATATAAGCCAAAACATACTTTAAATGTAGGTAGTGGTATACTACTTACGTTCTAAGTATGTTTATTTTTAAAAACTACTATTTCTTAACCAAATTCTGATATTCATCAAGTTCTTCATATTAATTAGGGGAACACGGGGCAAGACGGGCATGCGGGGTAATATGAGCATCTTAGTTCTTCCCTTCCCTATCCGTTGAATGACGGCGGCAACGCTTGGTTCGACACTCAGTGCCCTCGTGCACGCGGGACAGGTAGTATTGTCAGCGGGAGCTTGCGCCATTTTGAGTCGGACGCAAAACAAAGTAAGTGCGTAATCTGATCTAATTTTTGTACTTTTTGTCATTTCCGTAATGTATATAGACTTAGGAAAATGTGTGACTACGCATATGGTCTTGATTAGCGTAGTAACTATAGTTTTCATTACTATAACTAAAATTGCAATTAATTAAATACTTAATTCTAGTAAGTTTGTTTTCTTGTATAAAGACTTCGGGGCATTATGGGCGGGGTAATATGGGCATGCCCATACTGCCCTAGTTTCTGATTATGAACTAAGGTTATTTTTTATTTTTGCAGCATTGAACATGGTGTTAATATAAGCTCTTTATTGGACATTCAGCGAATAAAATAAGTAAGAAAAATAAAGAAACTGAGTCTGAAGAAGATGACGTCGAGTGCCTCTATTGTGGTGATTGGTACTCTCAATCTACAGAAGGTTGGGTATCATATACAGCCAGTAATAGGTGGGCTCATTGTTCCTGTGTGCAGGGAAGATGACAATGATGACGAATCCACTCATATTTGCTCATTTTGTGCTTGCTTTTAGAAGTTAATTAGTATTATGCCCATTATGCCCCAGCTGTGCCCAACGTGCCCCTGGTACGGGGCATTATGAGCAGAATCTCATTTTTTATTTAAGTTCACCAAATGCGTAAACTATAAGTCTGAGTTGATTATTGTTTAAGATAATTAAAGTTTACTAAAAAGTCTAATAAATGATTACTAATTGAGCCCGATATTTCACTTAAATCCTAAAATATCACATCCTGTCCTTAAAGGGCCCATGCTGCCCCGGGTTCCCCTATGCCTTGTAACAAAACCGTTATTTAAACTGTTTAAGTAAATGTTATTTTTGACTTCCGCAATTATAATTGATTTGTTATTATCTTGACAACTATCTTCAATATTTGCATTTTATGGCTATCCCCTGAATCATTTTCTTGGTGTACTTCATTATGTATATGTATTTGTATCATACTTCCTTGTAGAACCATTGTTGACGTTCAAAGACTAATTTTATTGTTTCAACCGAAAAGATTCACTGAAATAGTCACATATTTATGTGTACGTGTTAATTTTCACTATATTTTCCATTCGCTCTGTGATGTGGCCCTGTCTGTGGTTTTACAATAAAAATCGAATTAAGTCGGATCTGTTAATAAAATGTGATTCATTAAACGTAGGATGTTTTCATACATATTTAATGTGGTTTCCACGTCAGGGCAATTAGATTTGTTTTGTCAGATGAGTTGAGCTAGAATTATGAAGTTCTAAATTTAATAACTTGAATTCCAGTCTAGACTTTCATTGATATTTGAAGGTTAATAGGAGCGATTATAGTTTTTTTTTGATTAGTCAGATGTTTGTATCAGTTGTATGTTTACAACCTAGTTTGTTTAGATGATTACATGATTTTCCATCCATTATAGTTTTACTAATATCGTATACAACAGCTGTTTGTGCCCTTTATTTTAGGTTCAAAGCAAAATATATTTTATATTCATCTACTGTAAAGCTTATTGTATTTTTTCCGAACTTTCGAGGTTCTTAATTCATATCAAAGCATTTATTTCAAATAAACCAGTTACAGACTTTTGGATTGTCAGACGGTTGGTCAGTCAGTAAGATGAAGCTAGTCGCCCATTCCAAAGAGTAGGTACTTATGGAGAAGAACGGGCAAGAAATTCCATGGACACTCTTTGAAATTATCAAGCTATTGATAAAAATATTTTATAACATCATTCATGGTAAAATCAACCGTGTGAGAACGATGCAGAAATATATTGTACGCTGAGAGCGTCCATTATGGAAAACAACAAAAAGAAAAAAAGAAGGCTAGCCCAAGAAATGGATGCTTTACAGCAAGTACACTGTGCTCACACGTGTGCCATGCAATTATGCAAAACTAAGACATTAAATCTACACAATGCAAAGATAGTTTTGTCCAAGGTTCAGCAGCGCCAACAGTGTTCCCGAATACTAAGTTTAGCTCCTGTGTAGCTGTACCAGTGCCGAACACCCCTGCCAGCGATGCAATTCCGTAACGTACAATATGCTTGGCTACACATAGTGTGTAATATTGGCTTTGAGTAAAAAACATAAACAATTACAAATTAAAACTACAAGAGGAAAAATCAAATAACAAACAGTGTGTAGGAATCGGACGCAGCTCAAACCCGAGCCTTTTGGTACTTAATATAATCCTTAACACTAAAATGTTTTCTGAGACAACTTACGTTTAATGAAGGATTTGAATTTATTCAGGTTCAGATCTTGAACCACCTCTGGAAGTGTACTGTAAAAATGTATACATTGGCATCTGAAAGAGCCACTCATTTTTTTGAGCCTTGTTGTAGATACAATAAATTTGTGCCTGTTCCTGTGTGCCTTTCTACTCGTAGAAGTAAGTGACCCTTTCGGATTCACTCTATTTCCATTATATTAACGGAAGTGAACAGACAGAACGTTCACTTTTGTCGTTCAACACACCCACACAATACTGTCACGTGCCATTTACAAAACTGTTTCGAAGAGGGTGAAGTAGGAGTGGTCGCTAGTTCCCTACTGCTGTCTGTTTTCACAACTTTTTTGAGGTTATCAAAATTGATCGAGAGTTTGTTTTATACTATAGGTCAAACAGTGAGTGTTTAACTGAAATTCATGATTCAGTTCCCTTGCAAAGTATAAGAGTGGTGGTTTTACCAACTAGTTGCTATATTGCTATCGTATAATTGGGTTGTATCCCAAAAAATAATTTGATGTTCATCAGATAGATTTATAACAAATATTGAACACGTATTTTTTATTTCATTCAAATAATTAGGAAGATATATTGATTTGGTAATTTTGACAAAAAAAAAAAAAATACGGGTCTTCATTTTTTTTATTATCTATAAGACGAACTAGTTATTTTTTTTATTTTAATACCTTGGATACATCCCTATTTGCGCTATCGTCTTGACTATGTCCGAAAGAAAATTCAGTATTCGAAAATTGTATAAAACTATTAATACCTATTTAAAAGATATTTATGCTATTAAGGACCAGCTGCTGAAACAATTTTACTCTAACGCCTTATTTACTATATTGTAGCAAATAAATATTTTGATTTATTTCGATTAATAGATACTAATAAATCAATGTCTGCCATATGTGTCAGTTAGCCTCTATTCTCTTTCTACATCCGTTAATGTCTACTCCATCTAGAATGGTGTAACTTCGGTCGCACAAAACAGACGCTTCTGTTTACAGCATCCCGACCTTGTCCCATGCTTGTATACTAGAAATAGTGCGACGGTAACCAGCACGTTTTTATGAATTGTATGTACAGTGGTTTGGATAAACGAGAAGAAACGTAACAAAAGTTTTGATAGGAATATTGGCTTTGATGAGTTAAAAATATAGGGAAATTAACTGATTGTAAACATTCTTAAAATTACGAGAATTGTCCTTCCTATTTTATTTAAATAGCAGTACGACAACCTTTGAAAACATTTCGGGGCAGCAGGAAAGCACATTTTTTCCTTCCCTGTCGACGATGAAGCAGGAAACCATGCTTCACGTGTAGGCCTTTGATACGAACGTATATTTCGGTCAATGTTAATGTTTGGACATATCGGTTAGCATACACTGTCGGATATTGAAATTAAGTGGATATTGTAAATTACTTGTTATTTTAATTTTACACTTAAATCAGCAGCTACATATTTCATACAAATTTAGTAATGAGTTATCAACCAATGTGACGAGACTACCAATATGAAATGGCGACGAGATGGGAGGACGAAATTTTTACTATTACGGGTAGAACCCTTACGACGCCGGCAAAGGGCTTGGAGAGTGGCACTTGAATATCTTGAATACTCAGCAGTAGGTGAATGAATATCTGTGGGAAATGATAATAAAGATTCAACTAATTTCTATACATGAAAAATCCCTTCTGGATATACTTCGAACCCTAGTCACAAAACCTAAATTTATATAACTATTTTGCTCAATCAATTTTCAACCAAACCAGCAACACTCATAGATAATTACCATTGAATACAAAAGGCGTGCATTAACTGGAATATAAAGAACAAATTAATTCTTGGATATCACACAATCGCTGGTCTTCGTACTGTTGACCAACACCCTCTCACCAACCACACGTCACTATGGACAAGTATGAATTATATTATGACGATACGTTTAGCGCAGAGGCTGAGCTATCGACTGCTGTGCTGCGTGTCGCAGGTTCGATTCCCGCACGGAACAATTATTTGTATGGACTACAGGTAATTGTTCCGGGTCTGGAACACAGTAGAAATTCCTATTGTGGGGCAATGTTTCTTTAAAAAAATAAATAAAACATGAACCTCAATAATATAGGTAATATTACTGCTTAACATGTAGTTTGACTACCTACTTCATAAATGAAATTGCTGTAGTTGACAAGCATGTAAACGAAATGATTGATATAAAAAGCTAGAGATATGGCAAAGAAGAACTTGATTAGGTTCATTGTTTTTATTTGTGGGCGTTGATAACAATCATTACATCAGTACTATTAATAAAAGTCAAGTCATGCTACTTAAAATTATAATATGCAACCATAAAAAATTCTGAGTGAAAGATATCAGATCAGCTGTAAAACATCCCACACAAGGCGCAATGTCAATTGGGGCTAATAGGTTACCATGACGGTCATAGACAACCCGTCACTATATTATTGAGTACCCGTCAACCATAACCAAACCTGTTGTCGCTATTCGAGGTTCAATCCATGTTGACATAGGTGGGACCTAACCTGACTGATTGACTTACAATTTGGTAGTGGTAATGGTGAAATTCTCATTGGTAAGCAAAGATAGTTGTGGTGATCGTATGCGCAATATGGATTGTTATATTTGTAATCAACTATTGTCTCACACCCAACGACGAGTAAATATTTCTTCAAGTGACAATACTGTTATCAATAATATTATACTGGAATATTTATATACTACGGAATCCACTACTACATTAGTAATTCGATTACAAATTTTAAAGTTAATGCTAGCTTTCATTTCATAGTTCATACTGTCTTAAACATCAGTTCACCGTTTTGATAGATGTGTTGTCTATCCAAGACATCAACTAATGAGCACATTTAAGCCACCATGAAAGCGTAACAAATCTTTTTGATACTCGTGTTACAAGATTTGGTCCACTGCCCCGTTTATAATAGGACATGCGACATGTTTTTGATGTCTCTTACCTAAAATATTGTCACTTTTCGTTATAAAAGTTCATTGAATTTAGTAAAATAACTTAATTTCCTTACCTTTCGGAGCAAAACCAGATTTAAAACAAAAATTAGCACTATTACTTCCCTGATTAAAAAGAAAAACACAATGTATTTCGTGTGCCGGATTACAGGGAGACGTTTAAAAATTAGGTCACTATAATTGTAATTCCAGACACCACAACATGCAATTGAACATGCATCAGATATCGTGGAATTTCCCATCTTGACTAGTCACCAAAATAAATATACTCTTCGCCCCTTAATCCTTCGCAAAACATTAACAGACAGTTGACAACGATTCATCTTCGAAGGGGCTCTATCTTTTATGGACGAACTCCCAGACAACATCCGTCGGTGAGCTTAAGTTGAAGATATTTCCTAAGAACCGCTCGCCAAAAGAGCATTCTATCACGTTTCCCAGTCATAACCACTGCCCATTTTAATATACCATTTACTACTCAATTAAGATACTACAGTTACTTTACGGCAGTTCAAAAACGTGAGGTTGGACTATTTTTTGTATCTGTTATTATAGATTATTGAAGTGAAACTTCTTTAGGCACGCTTGACTTGGGGAGTAAACTCGCGAAAGCGTTACGAAAAATATTACAAAAATGATCGGGCAAGGCGAACGGAAGCAAAGTATAGTCCTATTTCGTCTGTACTACAACCAAGCAGTTGGCACATGTAAATATTGCATGACATGCCGTGTATAAAGTTGTGGGTTCGCATCTCGCCGAAGACAATGTATATTTTTTGGATCTTTTTAAGATTTGTTAACAATTGAGTCGAGTATGAAGTTGTGAGTTCGCATCTCGCCGTAGGCAATATATATTTTTTGGATCTTTTTAAGATTTGTTAACAATTGATTACCTAAGAGCACAAATAATTTATAAATTTCGTTCTGTTCTGGCTTTTATATTGTTTTATATATTTTTGCTGAACATTTCTGATATAATTGAAAGTATAGAAGAAGATATCGTCACAATACGATAATTGGACACAAAGTACAAATTGCTTTCGAGCCTCATAAGCTCAATTATTAAGCTAAGTACCTTGATTGATTAAGAACTATGAATTTCTTCGAGAACATGACGCTGCGAACACCCCCCGACTCCCCTCATTGATTACCTCACCCCCCCGAGGATTATCTCGGGAACCAGAGGTCGTGGACTACCCGAGTTTGGGGTCCCCTGAATCAGGAGGAGGAGCCCGACCTTTTGGCCCCGAGGGAATCCACTCCACCCTCTCCCCCTCCCCCTACCCCCCGCAACCCCACGAAATCTAACCCCCCCAACACCTCCCCCCCCCCCCCCCCTTTAGTTACCTCACCCCCCCGTGGATTATCTCGGGAACCAGAGGTCGTGGACTACCCGAGTTTGGGGTCCCCT
The DNA here is from genome assembly GCA_037179545.1 of Sesamia inferens. NCBI lineage: Eukaryota > Metazoa > Arthropoda > Insecta > Lepidoptera > Noctuidae > Sesamia > Sesamia inferens. Next base: position 1,248,863 of record CM073949.1, on the reverse strand, counting down.
GAATCAGGAGGAGGAGCCCGACCTTTTGGCCCTGAGGGAATCCACTGCCCGCTCTCCCCCTCCCCCCTCCCTCCCCCGCAACCCCACAAACCCTATCCCCCCCCGACCCCCTTTAGTTACCTCACCCCCCCGTGGATTATCTCGGGAACCAGAGGTCGTGGACTACCCGAGTTTGGGGTCCCCTGATTCAGGAGGTAGAGCCCGACCTTTTGGCCCCGAGGGAATCCACTTTTTTTTTTTTAAATTGGAGGTCTATGCAAAAATATTAATTTATAAATGAAAGCATGAAATAAATTTAAATATTTATAGAAAATTAATATATGTAAATGTGTATACATGTATATATTGTACACACATATATATATATATATATACATACAGATGGTGCGAAAGAAGTTTCACTTCAGTCGTGTGGTCATAAGCACACTCGTTTTTTTTTGCTTTGATGTTTTGAAGTTCTGTATGTGTCTGGCTAACGTCTTAGATTACTATTAGTTTTATGTGGTTATGGTTATTAAATTGTAGCTTTACTTTCGTGCTTTTAACATTTGTGTTTTATATGTATATATTATTTGTATATTATAAAAATATTTGGAGAAATATTTTTTTAATACTTTGATAAGTATTTGCATTTATTTCTAAGGTGAGGGATATTTTTGTATTTGACAGTTGTGGTTCGTAAATAGGATTGCATTATTAACAAACACAATAATGTCCCCTACGTAAACTGTTTCCAATTAACCTACTTTCATTATAAATGGTCTCAATTTTATCAACATGTTGTACACCTCTTATCCTTCTATTATATTATAGGTATGTGTAGTCATCTATTTATGCAAAGGACTGTTGAGCCCTTGCCCTTGCTTTGCTCGCAAAGCATTTATTTCCATTTTATCGTACTTAGAAGTCCATTCATATACTTCGTCAACATCAATAGAAGTACAAATCCGTCACCAGTCGCCGCTGTCTGCGTTGCACAAAATTAACTACGGAAATGCTTCCCGGCCCCCGGCGTGATGTGTCTCCTCCCTAGCGATAGGGTTGTACTCTCTGCGGATATTACATGAGTTGTGAGCTTTTCAAGTGCTCGGATATCCGAAAGAAAGAGAGGGTTTATTTGTATTTTTTAATTGATTGTGTTTTGTTTAGCTTAATTATTTATAGCGTAAGCATGTGGTTTTACTTTTAGTAGCTTTTGAGTATGGATTTCCTCGTTTATGTTTTCGACTTTTTTCATCTAAGTATCATATCCTTTGGTTCTATGTTTCTTAACGAATCATTTTATATTAGTTACATTAGCTTAATTTAGCATTAGCCTGAGTTCATGTTTCTCATGGATCTGCATGGAATGCTACGATCGCGATATTTTAATGCGGGCAACCCTCATTTGGCGGCGGTAGCTAAATATAATACTCAGCCGTGCGCAGGCGCCAGTATTATAAGAACAGAGCGCACGAATTCCATATTTGGTTAATTGCGTACGACATATTTTAAGGGAGGGTTGGACTGGATGTTGCTGGATATAAAAAACCCCTAGAGTATTATATGACCTACTTAAAGAAATGAGGATATAAAAGTAAAGTAAAAAAAGTTAATAAAAATATATGTCAAAATGAGGTAAATGAATTGTATTTCATTAAAACCATTAGTTTTTGCGTAACCATTGTCATGTTTTCATTATAAATCCATCAATTGAGCATGTTTCAAGAAAACAATGTTTTCTTCTAAACAATTAACAATGCATTTTCTTCTACTATATGAAATCAGTTCATTTACGCACATTCTTGACGAATCATTCTCATTTATATCCGATCATGAAAACATCGTTCTTTGGCTGAATTCCCGTTAATTCATTAAATGATTGTAAACAATACATTCAAATAAACATTCAGTTGGTTCTCGCGCTTGTTATTATCGTGTAATCGTTGAGTATATACTAGCAAGTATTGTGCAAGTATATTGAATGAAACTGTTCTAGATCACTGATTTACTATGAGAACATGGGTTTATTTTTAAGTTTACTCTTTTTATTTAGTTGATTTTTCCATCTTGCTTTGATAGAAATAGTAAATAGTGTGTAGTACTTCGTCGATGAATCTTTTTTCTCGTGCACTATTTATTTCATATTCTATGTAGGTTACCAATGAGTCTATACTTTCATTTAAAATTGACCTACACTGTCATCTAGGTGTTCTCTTTACCTACCTAATTTAAAACATTGGACAATTTCCCCCTTATTCATAAACGTTGCTTAAAGTTAACTAGTGATAAGCGATTGTTTAGACATACACTTTAGACGTTTGCACGTCATTTAACTTTAATAATGGTTTATGAATAAACTCCTTAATCAATGTGGTTATAAATTCATAAACGATGATTAAAGTTAAGTGACGTTAAAAGGTCAAAAATGTATGATTAAAGAATCGCTAATCACTAGTTAAAACTACGTTTATGAATAAGAGAGTGAAATTCATATTATGTGCGTAGCAGACGTCAAAATACATAACCGTCAGCATTCTGTAGAATTTCGTTCTGAAAACTATTAAAAGGCATCTAATATAAGTTTATACCATCGTTACAAATTATCGTTCTCACGATAATAATATTAATGACATATGATTCACGTTCCTTACAATGTTCATGGACAATAAATAGTTTTAATAACGTTATTACCACGTGTTGTTTAATATCGTTATTTATGGTAATAACTAGTTGTGCCCCGCGGTTTCACCCGTGTAAGTTTCGATCCCTTCAAAATATCGGGATAAAAAGTATCCTATTTGTCATTCCTGAACATAAACTATCTGTGTGCCAAATTTCATCCACATTTCAACACTTTCAGTAGTTGTTGCGTGAAAGCTGAGCAAACAAACTCATTTTTACATAATATTAACAAGGATATAGCAAATACCTTGTCTATTTGCTGGGTGGGAGTGTACGATCATTGCTTTCGTTCTGCTATTGCATAATATGTCCAGTGTGGTACCCGGCCATAGAATAGTACCAACCCATATCCTCCCGTTGGTGTCTAGAGAGGCGACTAAGGGAACTCTCACCAGGGAAGCGGGCAGCAGCGCTTCTCCTGTGGAATAACAAATTAATGCGATCCCCAACCCGCCTGCCAAGCGTGGGGATTATGGCAATATTCCTCTATGATGCCTCTGTCCAGCAGTGGACCTCTAATAGACTGGGAAGATGAAGAAGAAGATTGCATAATTTTGTTCTCTTGGTCTATTTTTATGCCGTTATCACAGTGTAAACGTTCTTCCTTAGATTCATCCTTCACACCGTCTTCCTATCGTTGATCTATTTCTATTCAGAAATCCTAAAGGCTTTAAATTTTTACATGCTCCTTAAATTAATCAACTACAGACTTTAAATGATATGTTAAACTGTGGTCCCTATTATTGAAATTATGAGTCTCAGGTAGAAAATAACATAGTAAACGGCAAATTTAATAGGAAAGCACAATTTAATTCTCCTATTTACTTTAATATTCAAACGAAATTGCTTCAGCCCTCATTCCGTTTAGTAGTCATGTCTCATTTAACAGACGTCCCTTTTCTAGGGTTGCCTGGCAAAAAAAAAACACACACCCCGACACAATGGTCACATGATACAAAAACTACTTTGACGATACAAGAAACAATAAAAGTTCATGATACGGCCTCGAGGTCATCTTTATATCAGTAGGTACATTAGTCACATGGTCAAGTTTATTTAGTTCAATTATATTATATTCTGTGTACAATATTGTTCAATCTAAATACTCGTTTATTTAGTAGAAGCATTGAACCCAGTCATTTATTGAATCAATTCTGGTTCACCTGGCAGCCCTACCCCACACCATTGCTCCCACCCTGTCTGCCCACTAAATGCAGTCTGTGATTTTTTGCCCCCTCCGTCTGCCCGCTGAAGGCAGAGAGGGAGATGATTTACAAAGTAAAGTAGTTAAAACGAGCGGTAAATTAAGTGTTGTTTTTGGCTGAGGATTTATTAAAGGATCGAGTGCTACATTTGTGTGCAAGAACAGTCACTGAAACGAATAGGTTATGGTTCTACAGATGTAAGTATATCAAAATTCACAAAGTACCCATGTAACTTTTCTAAATTATATGTACTTTCTAAGTATATCTTGGAACACCAATGACTGATTGCAAGGTGAAGGAAAACATCTTGAGGAAACCTGAACTTTAAGTCTGAATTCGCCAACCCGCATTGAGCAAGCGAAGTGATTACGCTCAGTCCTCTGTATGAGAGGAGACCTGTGCGCAGCAGTGGGACGATAAAAGGTTGATGATGATGATTCTTCTTATTTTCATTTTTCTAAAACGTTAGTTTTAGTACCTATTTGTTATTAAAGCGGCAACAGAAATACATCATCATTTAAAATTTCAATAGCTATCACTAGTATTTGTTACTGCGCCAGCGCACTGACTCGCCTCAGTTTCGGAGCCGTCATAAAGTTCGAATCTAATAGTTCTTCCACCATGTGTTATGTAATAATGTCACACAAAACCTATTATCAGTATTAAATATTCCATTTTATAACATTTCAATATCTTGCCCTAGTATTGAAATAATTCGCTCAGTACACTTCCCACTCGCACGTGACTACTCCACATTAGCCAATCACATGGCCCGCTCGCCGGAAGAGCAGAGGCCGCATCCTCGCGACACTTCCGCCTGCGCCCGCGCAACTAAGTGCGGGAGATATTAATCAGTCGTTAGTTGAACTTTAAGTTAAGGAGCGGTTGTAGTGAGACGTTTGATGAATGAGTTAGGTTTTGAATCGGAAGGTCGTGCTTGTCACGAACAGATCATTGCATAGATTTGTCAAGTGATTGAAATTCTATTCAAGTTTTTCACAATTTACTTTTGACGTAGCGAACATTTTGAAGTGTCTTCAAGTGTTTATTTTACGTATATTTTACCTGCAAGGTTTTATTCCGAGATGTTTAATGAAATATAATCTTCTTTGACTCGTTTTCTATGTTACTGATCAAATTACTGATGAGATACCTATCAATATGATCAATCTGTGACAATTCAACAAAATTCGTTGCTTTATTTAGGTTGTTGAATGACTTCGGCAAATTTAAATTGCTCCTTTTTTTAAAGACTACTAATTTATAAGTGGTCTAAATGCTCATACAAAAAAGAAACACTTGAGAAACAAAGTAGTTCCTGTTGGTTCTTTTTTGTATGAGAATTTAGACCACTTAAATTTATTTCATCATTTTATTAAATTTATTTTCATTTTAGTTTTTGATTTCAATTTATAATAGATATGTATCAAACAATATTCTTTGCTGTGCTCCTTGTCTACATTGGCACATAGCTGTAAGCCTTTTGTAAACATTTTGTTATAACTCTTGGAATGCAAATAACTCCGATGACATTGAGTTGTCTCCACATTGAATACCTACTGATGATGATGTATTGATTGAGCCAGCGGCTAGTGGCCAGCCTCTGGTGTTATTCATGAGCTAAACAGATAAAAGCATAAATAATAGTCTCTTTGTTGTACTTAGAAAGTTAGAACTATTGCATTAGAACGGAACTACTGCTAATGGAGGAATCGTGAGGATATTAATTTGAAACTTTTTATGTTTCAAATTAATATCCTCCATTAAAATGTATTTCAAATTCAAATATCTTTATTTGTAGAATATAAGTAAAAAATACAGATGTAATGTTAATAAAATGAACGCCATGACCTTTCGTCAAGAGTGTACAAATATGTATATTACTTAATATTGTGGTCATTATTTTGGTAATTTTAAACTTGATTAAAACTAGTCAAGGGAAGTTGGACTCGCACAGGAAGGGCTGTACCAAAATCTATCCATACTAATATTAAAATCGAAAAATGAGTTTGTTTGTTTGTTCCGCTTTCACGCCGTAACTACTGAATCAATTGGTTAAAGGTATAACGTAAAGTTAGAAGTCCGGATTAAATAACCCCCGGGTCAAAAAACCTAACTGAGAAGGTTGCCGTTTCTTTAAAATTATAGGAGGTTCCAAATGGCTGATAGAAACAATTCTGTTTATCTGTTTAACTTTATTACTTTTAAATTAAAAGCAGGAGGATGCAATCGATACTTACGGGGCCGTGTTATGGGAAAGATAGAAAAGAAAGCTGTGCTAGTGCATCACTACACAGAAGGTGTCAAAATCTAGAATGGTAGTACTTACTCTGAAAAACTCTTTAATAAGGATCCCACTACTGTATTTAATTAACTAAACAAAGCTATCTTTTAGATTAAAAACCTTCGGTTACTGTTCTCACCAGGGTGTCAAGTGCAAATGAAATTACTTTTCATATTACGGTACACAAAATTTGGCAGTTTCAGAATTAGCGTAAACATAAGTTGCATTTGGTAGATTCAACATTTCACAGTCCATTGACTTATATTAACAACATTATCATAAACAGCTTTAATCCAGATTTACGCAAACGACTCCCAAATTACAATAACTGTCATGTCCTGTAAATCGCTACATGACAACTATACTTGAGATATTTTATTATACAAAGGAATTTTAAGAGTTAACATCATTTTGGTTGTCATATTTGACAACCAATGAGGAAGAGAACGCAAGTGTTGAACCTTCGGAAGATGTTCCCAGTTCTTTGACACTTAATCAAGTCATTGCACGTATTTCGATGGTTCGGAACGAGGACACTTTTGTATATGAGACCAAATCTTTTATCCACCTTGTAGTAGTTTTGTGCGGAAAATTCGCATCTTGTAGTTCAAATTTTCCTTGTATTGGTTTACGAATGAGGTTTATAACCATAGTAATAAAATAATAGATGCTCTGTGGCTTAGCTCTTATTAACAAGGTATGTTGAAAGTAGACTAAATTGGGTAAGGAAATTAGAAGACTACTGTATAACGGACCAAGTTATATTCTTTATCAAAATTAAAATTCCAATGAAAAACCATGACACAAATATCAGCAGTAGTAATGTATCTACATTGTTTGAACAACTAGATCAAACAATGTAGCTACATTACTACTATTTTAAAATAATCAATAAAAATGTTACTCAAATGACTAATAAAGTCTAATAGTTCAAACACAGCACGTTGTTAACAAAACTATCTTTAACCATAATAGAAATTGGCGACAATCTATTAATAATTAGGCACAATATAACTCCTTTGTCTCTGCCAAGAACGTCACTATAATTAATCAATTACTCATTTTCAAGCTGGAGGTGATCCAAACGACCAAGTTTAGTGTCAAAACAGTGCTTTAATCAGTGAAATGAAATGACGTGATATGTTACGAGCGTGATTCAAAATAACGGTGGTAAGGAACTGTTATTAGCAGTGCATGTATAATACATGGTCGGACAGATGATGTGGTTTAAGAGGGAGCCGAAGACGGCCGTGGACAAAGAGAATGGTGTCGTAGGTAAGCTGAGGAGAAAGAAGCCAGTGATATTGAAGACGACCAGGGAATCCAGTGAACGAGAAACTTCAACGGAAAGTGATAAGGAAAGGAGGCGGTATTCTGATATACTTGATACTGTGGTTTCTATAGGTATGTATGAAGATGCATCTCTCACCGATGATATTCGAAAGAATTCCTTGCCATATTTTATTTTGACACGCGTTGAAAACTTAAAAGATGACTGGAATGTGGAACAGGTTATTTTTCATGTAACAGGAGTAAACTTGCTATTTATAACTGCAAAACAATGACGCGATTGGAGGTACATTCGAAAATAGTCTCATTGTTTATAGTATTCTATATTAAAATTTGTAAAAATCGCTTGTCTGATCTGAGCCGCCAATCTGGACGAGCAATAAAGTCTAATCATAATAAATCACGAGTTGAGGTTAAGAATTGATGGAGGGAGGATCGTTTACATAATAATACACCGGATAGAAAAACAAAAAAAAAACTGCCGTGAAAAGCTTTTATTTTGTATAAGCCTGTCATGTCTCATATAAGCCAAAGACCTCCCTACTCTTCTTCTCGCTACCACCTCTCTCTGCCTGAGGCTGCTCATGCTTATAAAAGAAGTTGAGACTCAACTCGTGATGAACAAAATAGAAAAGAAAAACAAATCGTGTGACAAAAAGTTCAAAAAATAGTACTGCTTACTATATCCGAAGGGTCGGTCTCTCTTAGCTCATTAATATAAAAGGTACTATTAGTGTCTAATTCGCACGCGATCACTATTTAGTGTGGGCCCAGTGGCCTCCTTTCAGCATAGCGGCCTATTTAACCATTGAGGCCTCGTAAAATTATAATTAAACATCTCTATTCGTGTTGAATAATAATTTAATGAATTTGTATTGAAATTGGGTCTCGGACATAATAAAAATGGGAATGCTTTTAGTTCTTTTGCGTGTGAATTTTAATAGTCAATGTTTTCCTGTTTGTCATTGTGTATGACACTATTAGCTAGAATGATAAAACTTTATTACGCTCTTTAAAGCTCTAACATTTTTTTAGAATACCTTTTATCCCAGTTGTAATTTTTGTAACGTCTTAGAATTCTATAACGCGATTCTCCAAAAACTTGACCAAGCAGACATCTTGCACCATACTCAAATGCTGTGACCAGCACAAAAAACGGATCAAAACAAATAATGTTCACGAAGACAGCCAGACGGTGAACAACCGTCCCTGGTAACGTCAATCCCCACGACAAGAGGCAAACATGTAAAGAGCTCGTTAATAACTTAGTAAGAATCCGAGGCATGCAACCTCGTATTGCTATAAGGTTGAATCAATTCCAAGAAAAGAGAAACTTTGAGCGTAAAAGCTTTAAAATTAATTTATATTTAATTAAAAGCATGCTGTTATAATCTCGCTTTATCTGGTATTGTAGCTTAAACATAAACAAAAGTAATAAAAAATATAAAGTATGAAGAAAAAGTTACAACACTATTTTACATAACTTTTAAATGTGTATTTTCTTCTACAGAAACTAACCAAAATTCACACTAAATATAATGCCTGCTATTGAAACGGTACTTACTACCTTTTAAACATCCTAAACTTCAATTTCTATAAAAGCCTCTCCTTAAAAAAAAAAAAAAACTCTTAGAACCATGAATATCGGTATACCTTTTTTTGGCACTGCTTCTGTACATTACCCAATATCCAAGGCTACTGATCAGGTTTAAATTAAAAATAAACAACTGCTTGCGCCACTACGTCTCCGCCATAATCTAACGCTGGTTTAATATTTACAGTTTATGCAAGATTACTACTAAGATTTACTCCGTCATAAATACCAGCGTCTTAAGATAATGCACCGTTATCTGGATTAAGTAACACTGATAACGTTTCTTAATTTGTTAGATTAACTAATGGTTTAATTCGTAACGTTAACCCTTTTCGATTAGAAGATGATTCGTTTAAAAAAATGGTGATGGAGGAAGTGGGTTTGATAAAAATTTAAAGTACGCCACTGCCGTTAGGAAGTTTTATATTTGATAACCTTTCTTTATTGCAAAGTAAGAATTTAGAAAGGAAAACGGACAGTTACATGGTAAGTCTACTCAAGATTCAGCAAAAGATAATAAGAATAATAGTATCAAACTTTACACAGTTTCCATGTAACCGCAAAATCTATTACAAGCGTTAAACAAAACATTTACAAAAACCCGAATCCAATGTAAACCGAAGATCATAACAATCCGAGAGCGTAACCCAAACTTTCGCAACACTCTACGGAACAAAAAACAACATTATAATCATCTCGTTACGTGTGTCCAATTCCTTATAATAACCGAAATTATGCAATAGAAAGCGTTTCTACTTAACGTCAAAACAGTAAAACTTAGGCCGCATTGTATGCTAATACTAATTAAACGAATCTCGGTAAAACGTTGCGCTCAACTGTCTCCGTATGACTCACGACAATCTTGACATTGTCTCGGCTACAGTCGATCGGAAAACGACATTTTTTTGCCCTCCAACCAGGTCATTGTTTCTTTTCTTATACCACTCAGACGTTATAGCGTTATTAATTATGATTGCGAAGTGATTGCTGTTAAATTTAACAATTACGATATAATAGTTGAACGTTTCAGTAATTAATGGCAAGGAATTCGCGTAAAGACGGCTATCTCCTGACATGATGTAATTTTAACAGACAGGCGAGATGAGAGCGACGAGTCCTTGTATGAGTCTGCGGACGGGCACAGTGACGTCATCTCGGCGAGCGATGATGCTCTGCCCAGGCTTGGCAGAACACCCACCATCAGTAAGGAATCTCTCAAACTAGCTGTCACAGATGAAGAAGTAGATTTTGCCAAAACAAACAAAAAAGGTCATAGAAAAACCATGTCCTTATCTAATCCTCTAGAAATCGTCAGAAACTTAGGAGATGAGTGGTTTGAATCAGCTAAGAGGGAGCTAGAAAAAAGTTCTGACAAGAAAAAATCCAGAGAAAGCCTTTGGAGTGAGGAAGATCGGGATTCTATTCACGGGTCTACGATGAAACTCGATCAATTACGAAAGAATAGCAAAAAGGAAGACAAAAATCAGGCTAATCTAAAAAAATCCGGTACTAACGAAGTTCCCAAAGCTAGGAAAACTAGCAAGGCATCATCAGTTAGCGCACTTAACTTCCTTAGAAGGAAAAAGACGTCAACTTCTACTAAACCAGTAGAATCGGTGGCTGAAGATGACAGAGGTATAAGCATAGATGAGGTTATGAACTACACCAAATCGTTCTTAGAATGTGAAAGACGCTTTGCATCAATATCGGAAGCCAGACCCATTAGGCCAGTTGAAACTGACTCTGAAGATGAGCCTCCTACACCAAAACAATTGGCTGAACACAGACGAAGGTTAAGTAGGCAGACATCCAGGAGTAAAAGTAAAGTTCGAGGAAAAAGTCAATCTCTAAAAGTGAATACTTTAAGAAAATCTCATAGTGGGACATTGAAGAAAGGAAAGAAAAAAAGTGTCAAAGCTCCATCAGGGAGAAGCAGACAAGCCAGTATTGTAGAACTGACTCCCATCGTCAAGAAGAAACACACAGATTCTTCAAAGCAGAACTCTTGGCTGTTCAGTGGATCTCGAGGTGAGTCATTTGATATTTTGAAACATTTTAATCTTGAAGCTTTCATCAAATATAGAGAATAAAAGAATAATAATAATAAAATTGTTTATTGATACAGAAACATTTGACTTTGCTTATAACTAGGATACATAGCTTGGTTAACTAAAGGTCTTACTAATAATGCAACCCTGACTCCTAAAATAGTTGATCCTGTGACTTAGGAGTTAGTGTTCTGCTGAGACTGTCATATCAAAAACCTTGGGTTGTGTTCTGACATTACAAAAATAGTCATGTACCTTACAGGTTACAAAATAGGTTAAAAGAGATCAAGGCAGTAATCGTTTCGCAAATTAGACTTACATATATAGAAATTTAAGGACAAAGTCATCCGTCTCCTTTGGTAAATGTTCGCCTGTTATAATAAAATTTGCATATCTCCAAAATACTAGCATATGTCACGGACATGGGCATATTAGTGTTCATAATTATCGCCTGGGTCATATAGTTATCTTGACTAATTTCGTAAGGTCACTGTGTTATCGTCATATATTATTATTAATTATGTAGCATTTATAAACGAGTATGCTACACAAACTCTAAATACAATAGTATAAAGGCAAGCGTATGATGACGACAAGATTTTTGTGGGTATCTTAATAGTGGTGGTTTAGCTCAAAAGTATACCATATCTTTTTATTTCATAATTAGGTATGGTAATCAGCATTATTTTCACTATCTTGAACTTCTTCAAAGTTGCTACGAATAATAAAGTTTCTGTATCAGTCCAAGCGTTTCTTAGTAAATACAAATAATTATACTTAGTTACATTAAATGCAGTTATCTTAGTTGATAAGGCTTGACCTTACTGAGTCTTACTACGTTCAATACTGCCCACTGGCCGATGCTTCTGGATAGATCATCGTTCTTTTGTTTTGCTGCTTATAATGCTTGTTTAGTTGTTATTGTAAGACGTTTGTTTTGTCAGGATGCTTTGGTTATGAACACAGCTTTGAAACACGTCAGTCGATTGTTTGCCTATATTGATAGTTTTATCATTTTAGTATTTTATTATTTTTGTTTGTACTGTCGCTCAGAATGCAAGACTTGGCTAGTATCGTTCTAAATGAAGAACACACCTGTTATCCGTCATAAATGCTCTCTTTTATGTTTTCTTAAATGTACGTTTTCTTTGAATCAGCGAGCCGGAGTGTGGAACTTACATGTTTCTGAGAAGCTATTGTTTGGTGTCTCCGGGAATTCTTATGATAGGTTATCATCCGTATTGATACAATGTGCAGATGATTTAATGCTGCGGCTTTTTCTTTGATATTTTAACTGCATTATGATTTTGTGTTACCTATACTATTTACAAGATTCGGTATTATTGTAGTGTTTTACCATATAGATATATAATAGGAGCTCTTTAATTCGAACATCAAAGGAGACGCCAAAAAATTCGAGTTATAGATAGAGTTTTCGACTTATAGAGAATTTCGACTTGGGCAGATTTTGATTAAAATTTATGAAGAGGTTGAGATCCATTTTTATAAATGTTGAGTTACAGAGGTATATTGCAAAGATGCCACACATGTTTTTGTACAATGGTGTACTTGATACTGTCGGCGAATTCTTAAAGTCGGTAGCTTATTATTATTCGAACTATAGAGGGAATGAGTCTCAAATAATCGAGCTGTAAAGTTTGTAAAATAAAGCATTGCTATGCTCGAGACGTAGAGGTAAAATTTAATTTTTCGAGTTATGGAGAGGAAATATGTACCAAAATGCCTTGGAGGGACTTACTAATTATTTCGACTTATAGAGGGTTGAGATTTCGAGTAATGGTGGTTCTGGTGGTTGGAAAGGAAGGCAACAAAACATTTTTTCGAGATTTGGAGGTTTTCGACTTAACGAGGTTCGACTTTAGATAATTACTTATAATATTTTAGCTTCATTTCCTTTTGCTGTTATGCATTTATTTAGGATGTCTTGACGCTTTACCATCTACGATCGCATCACTGCTTACCATCAGGCGGGATTGCGGTCAAGCGCTAGTTTGTAATTATTGAAAAAAAAAGTGTTTTTTTTTTTTTTTTTATTAAAATATAAACCAGCGCTTGACCGCAATCCCGCCTGATGGTAAGCAGTGACGCAATCGTTGATGGTAAAGCGCACTAGTTTATTAAGAGCCTATTCACTCTAGCCTTGAAGACACTCAAATTGTAGTCCGACGGAAACACCGCCGCCGGCAGATTGTTCCAGTCCCTCGATGTACGCGGTATAAAGGACGAGGCGAAACGCTTCGTCCGGATCGTTGAGGTGTTAACAACATAAGGGTGGAAACTCGCCGTACGACGGGTCGTCCGATGGTGGAACGGAGATGGGGGAATTAAATCGTGCAATTCCCTCGCACACTCCCCAGAATGTATCCTATAGAACACCGAAAGGCTGGCTACTCTACGCCTGTGCTCTAGGCTTTGGAGACCAACTCGAGTTAAATCAGGGTCACCAATCAGCCTCTTCGCACGCCTCTCCACTGAATCCAAAGTGGCCAGGTGACACTTAGCAGCAATATTATAGTTAATAGTAGTAATTAGTATTAGTATTATAGTCAATAGTTAATTCATTTTTCCCTGTGATCAGTATCTAAATCATTTTGTTTCTCTTTAATTTCCACTACATGATTAAAATAACTGCACCCAAATATATTACTAGCAACATTTGCGATTTATATCCGCTGCTTGTTTTCGTGACCCGTTTCGCTAAATGTTCTGAACATAAACAATGATTTCTTACTTGCAAATATCCCATTTAAATGTAATATTTCATTTGTGATGTTTTTATTGGTTAGACAAAGTAAGAGACTTAAATTAGTCGACTCCGTAAGATACATGGAATTTTTACTAGTGATAGATTTCTGTTTATAATTTTTCGTAATCGGAATTTTGCCTTAATAACACTTAAAGTATAATAAATGCTTAGTTATATGACTCACTATTCTTTAAGGAAATGTTGTTTTTATTATTTGCTTCCAGAATTAACATCTAGTACTACTGTAAAGTAGGGCAATGTAATTTTGGTAACAATCCATAAAATTGTAGCGAATGCAGTGCGTCGTGTGGCGTATTTATGTTGCTCGTATAATTGCGCACCTTTATTGCGTTAGTATATTGCTTCTTAAACTAAAAGTTTTGGTATCAAGCATTATGTTCTAGAAAATATATCTCCTTGAATTTTTTTAAATAAAATGTCAGACACTTCACTAGGTTTCGTAAGCGATAAATAACAGACACTACACACGCTATATAGATTCAGTTTGGTTACAATTTTTATTTTAATGATCATAATCTTTGATCGATGCTGCCCTTGATATTTCGCTCAAACAAACATTTGCTCAACAGAACTATGTCACGGAACGGATCAATCAAAACCAGTTTACAATTACAGCTCAATAGTCCATTGAACATTATTATCTGTAGCACCTTCCATACCTCGCATTCCTTTGCTGTCATAGCGGCCTAATGGACGATTATGCTTCATGCCTCGATCACAGAATGGTTCAGAAGATCAGCTCCATACACCGAGTATAACGCAAACGCCTTTCGGGATCATCATGTGGGATCCCAATTTGCCTCGTCCGAATGATAGTCCTGAGTTCGTTTGCACCTACTGCACTTGAAACTTGTCTATACGTGCGTGTGTTTTCACTCATCATGTAGACCCGACCTTCTGTAATATTTGTTCTGTGCATCGCTCTATCGCGGTCAATCGGCCGGCGTTTATTGATAACTCGACTGGCTTGTCAGTCTGCAGTCAGTCCTCGTTTAAATCGAAGTGGGTGACACAAATCTAGTAGGCTGTCTGGTATTGGATTTGAAGGGGATTTAACGAGAGCTCCTTTAAATCTATTGCATTTCTGTTAACAAAAAATCTTCCACTGTTTATGGGTTCAGCTTGACTTATTTCTCAGAATGATGTCAAAAGTGGCACCGAATTGCCTTGGTTGTTGCTTTGTCAATTTTGATCATTTGAATCCTTCCACTCCCTTTTCATTAATTTAAATTGATTTCAAAGAAGCGCGTCCCCAACTATCGTTAACTCGATTGATATGCGTGTCCTAACTCCGGAAGTCGATATAAATAGTGTGAGCATTGACTCACACGCACCGAAACGTAACGTATTGTCTCGGAGACGTTCAGTCTAATTCTGGACGTCTATAGTAGGGGACTGCTTACTGTATTAGCTTTCTTTGAACTGGCAAATTGTGGATCGTTTCCGGGTCATTTCAGTTTGTCGTCTTCTTGTTTAATGATTTCGACGATAGGCTTTTTTTGGTTAGCCGACTCTTTCCCGGGGTCACCTTGGATCAGTACTCACGGTTCGCGTTCAGATTTCGTTTCTTTTGATTTCGCCACATCTTTATCGTCGCCCAACTTCTGGCACTCATTTTAGGGAAACGCGTTTGCGTTTACTATTTAACTAGTTTGCGATTAATTGCGTCGCATTAGCCATTTATGTATTAGGAATTATGACATTCTTGAATCTCATTGGGGTTTAACAATATGATCTGTTTAATATGAAAATTTTGGCCTTAAATCCATTTGCATTACAAATGTTCTTTATGATTTGTTTATTTGCTCACGTTTCAAATGTATAAATCCAGTAACATATGGGTCATTAGTATTCTTATCGTATACATCTATATCGTAGGGTTTTCCCGGCCTATTGTCATGATCCGTTTACTTAACGGAACTACTTCTTGGATTACTAACCAATCCTTATACACGATGTACGATATTTCAGGTTTAATATGAAGATATTGTCGTCAGAACCATTTTTCATTAGTTCATGATGCTGTGTCATGTCAATTTCGTTTTTCTGATTGACCACCAACTCCTTTGTAATTCAAAAGTGCTTGTACTTGATTAAATGAGGAAGAAGGGAATAAAACATTTATGCGGTTTGGAGTAAGTATATGCAATTCTGTTGTTGGATGATTCTTAAACCCTTCAAGTTTTAAATTGTCACGTATTCATTCATCTTTAAAATAATGGATTCCAATAATATTTCAATGTCATTAATTATTCACTGACGCGCGTGCATATTGTTTTCCTTATTCCAAGATATGTACATTAATTTATGAACTATTAATTATGTTTATTGGTGCCACGGTCGCCAAGGGCTTGTGTATGTCTGGAGTCTGGACAATCCGCCAGGCGTCCTCTGTGAAGTTATTTTTTTCAATTGTGGCTTGCGAGTGAATGAATATTGAATGCATGAAATAACAAACGTCATTGAATTGACCAGACAAACGTAAACTTGTCTTTGATTGGGAGCTTGAAATAAAATGTTCAACTTTAAGAAGTATAACATAAACAGCGTTAAGCAAATGTAATTATGACTCCTAATAACTTTAATGATTATTAATATAAGCCTATAATGCTTATAATGTTCTCATTGCTTCACTACCTACAACAACTCGTAAATCATGGCATTTGCCACTGGGTCACCACTGCTTTCAACCCGAAAAATATCATACCAACGACCTTGTGTAACTCGGAGTGTAAAAAAACAATAGAAATACTGAATAAATGGTCTCCGCTAAAATCCTTTCAGCGATCTAATTGTAATATAATAGTAAAGTTTTTTTGAACCTCCAAGTGACGCTCGCTAGACCAAATGTTACGGACGCACAAAAGATGGAAAATATTTCGGAGGACTTACCAGCAATGAGTCAGATACACTCGTAGACTTAAAAAAAAACAAAGTCAATGATCTATTAATCATTATGCCACGTGGCTACAGGTAAAATGTTCTTTTTTGAATTCTTAAAATCTTTGAATAAGATCTAGTGTTTGTTCAATATCTATGTATATCAGTTGCAAAAAGCTTTTCATTTCCGTGCCAGTTTCTTTAATGTCCTTCAGCACTGTTTTGGCAGCTTTAAAAATGGTTCGTGTTGTACCTACAACAATGTTTTAGTTGTATTTACGAATTTATTTCGAGCTCCTGCAAACGCCCACCGGATAAAAGGATGCAGTTTTGGAAACGGGTCGACGACCAATCAAGGTGCCCATGACGTAAGCTTGGCCATCATTGATTGCGACGTCAATAAAACAGCTTTAATGTTCACGTGATAGAGTTTTATATCGTCTGAATGGGATGTATTGTTCATCCTCTATAGAACCCGTTCATGGTATAGAGAAAATAGAACTTTGATGGGTAGGATATAAGGTACAGAGTGTTGTGGTATATGGAGATACTTGATAAAATTGATTGAAGTGGATGAACGGTTGCAAAACCTATTGTTATCCACTTTTTGCTGGAGAAACTATTAGTCTGCCAACCGTTTAACATGAACACTTTTGTAAATTACGATATATCCATAGAATAATACTGGTAACACAATAATTACATGTTTATTGCTAAAGGAAACTTGTGACAAATATACAGACTACATTGTCGACAATCTTGTAGTGAAATAGAATGAGTATCGTCAAGACCAGAGAATAGCTTATGTTTCTCATCTTATCAACCAGCAAACACAGTGATACGTATAATATATCACTCTGTTTGCTGGTTACAGGCATGCTTGAACTCCAAAATGTAAATAATATGTACATTTTGGAGTTCAGTCTCCAAAAATTAGTCATAATCATATTCAGACCCTTATAAAAAAGAAACAAAAGCTTTGTTGCTGACGCAATAATACCATATTTAGATCCCAATTTAAACATTAAACGCATAATAAAAGCTACGCATTTCCTGCTGCAAAAGGACCACGGAATTCTTCAATTAATCCATATCTTTGTAAGAAACTTTATAAAAACTTGTCACATACATGTACAGACTTTGTGCACATAGAATATCCTTAACGGTCGGCAAAGTAGTGACGTCACCGGTTAGATCACCACTAATTGTGGACACTAATTTGTATGAGCTGTGCAAGCGCACAGTGTTTTGTGGGGATATATGCGAATGGGGGAATATTTGCAAAAAAGTTGAAAGAAAGGAAGAAAGTAATTTTGTTAGAAAAGAAGAGTTGTTTGGAAAGAACCAATTCGAATATTATCGGAAACGGAAATTATATTAGCTTTAGTTAATTAGGTATGTTTTTAGTTTTTATGTTAATATAATATTGTTTATATTATGTACGAGTCAGCCATCGTACATGACACGCGCACATTACCTACATAGATCAGCACTGTTCCGTCGCCTTGCACAAATTATAGTGTAAGGCAACAGTACACGATCAGTCTTCAAAGACTGTACTCATTTACACATTCATATATTGTTAGTTATGAGTTAGTTAAATAATCAATAAAGCATCATATTTGGCTATCTGTGACTATCATTCAAGTTAATAACCAAGGTGTGTGCGAACCATTCAGCAGCGCATACATATTATATTATGTATATATTATAATACATATAAATATTGTATATATTTCTATGGGCTTTGATACCAGAACTAAATGTATAAATAAAAAATAAATAAAACAAAATACACGTGTTATATCAGTTTATATTAATTTAAATTTCAGCATTAGCTGTCGTGGTAGCATCCGCTTTAGTTTCAATCACATGAGAATATCGGGATAAAAAGAATCCTTTATTTTTAATCCAGATCCTGGTTTATCCAACGGCCAATTTAAATCCCAAGTTCTCTTGAAGAGTGGAAGCGTAAGAAACAAAAAGGTCTGATCTTTTTCCGTTTATAATATAAGTTTGAACAAGATGTAGAAGTGGGATTTTCACAATAAATTATAAATTTTCAGTTGGAAAACTTTGTGGCTAGATTGACTATGAAGTATTAATCTATATTATAAGTATTAACAATGACTTTTTAATTGCCGTTACTTTTTCTACCCTTTTAGATCCCAAATTAGTTTTGCTCAAATTTTGTGACAAAATTTACTTACCGAACAGTTTTACAAGGATTCTTCTGTTAACAGTAAAGTTTATTATTTAAAGAGTGTTTTTATTAAACTTTGAACCTGAAAAGACATAAAAGGTTTTATGTACGGCTTTCCAAAAATTATTTCAAGTTTTCTAAATTGTTTTTGACATAAATAGTTTGTAGATATTTTTGGAATGAGGTTCATTTTTAAGGGTTGTGTTAGAGACCAATTATTTTCCTTGTTAAAAGATCCATTTCTTTGAAAAACCTCTGTTTGTTTTATTCTACTCGTACATTTTTTTTTATTGTTGTGCTTATTGTATAATAAGGCATAAGTATTTGTTCATCCACGAGCGATTAGTTTGAAATTATTATTTTTTGTAGCCTACACTTTTCCCATCTATATTGCCCGCGGTGTAATCATCAAATGACGTCTTCCGCTCTTGGCGGCAGAATGGCGTGTCAGACTTTTACTGAGTAAAACCCACCCGTGTTCCTTCACTTGCCTGTGCGCCAGCGCCACGGTTTCTCTTTTAACCAACCCGCACCCTGACCGTGGACCCCGTCATGATGCGCTGACATCTCTTTGAGGCGCGCGTGAAACACAACGCGCCGTCAACTCGGGCGGCTAGCTGGCTCTGGCATTGACCTCCGGATCTACCAATCGGGTTTGAGAAAGTCCTTTGCTATACAGTATGTTACAAAAACCCTGTCCGACCCGTGAAGGTGTTGTTAGGTATCGTTAGCTGATTCTACTAATGCGTACATAACCTGGCTAAACAAAAAAAAAAAAAAATACCCCCTTAAAAATAAATAACTTAAATAAAATAAATAGGTAATTTCATGGCAACACAGGCACAGGTCATGACCTCAGTTGACCTCATGCATGTAGGTATTGGTAGTCTAACCACGTTTATCGACTCTAGAAAGAAACAATGATACCTACTTAAGCAGCTCGTGAAAAGAACTTTTTTTTAAGTAGGAAGGTCGTCTGACCCTCCGAATGTATCTTCGAAAAAAAAAAAAAAAAAAAAAAAAAAAAAAAAAAAAAAAAAAAAAAAAAAAAAATTCATTCGATGAGCACAATGGCTGTGGCGGAGATGTTGTTCCATATTTCGTTCACTAAGAACGATACCGGCCTGGTCCGTCCACCGTCCCACCGTCCCACGAGATTAGCACGGTGTTTCACAACGTTAGTCCACTCCTACCAATCCACTGCTCGCCGAACTGATAGTGGAGGTACTCACGTACAGGTCGGCAAAAATATGGTAGGGCACCGTCATGCTGGAACCACATTGACCAAGAAGTAGTCACATCCGAATCGTTCAACACCTGATCACAACACAACACAATTGCAGTTTTACAAGGTACCTTCCATCAGCAGGTTACATTACGTTAGAAAACACTAACGTATTGATGATGATGATTGATGATTGATGACGTATGATTATGATCACACAATAAACGATACGTCTACACGCTCGCAATGTCTACGCGAAACTAATAAATTTAAAATAAAAATGATTTTTATTTCATAAAAATAGGTACTCTAACTGCACGGCGGTGCCCTTTGACTAGAGGTGTGAAAGTATTCAAAATATTTCTCGTATCGATTTTTGGTATCAATTTTGTATTTCAGAATTTCACGCATCGATTCAACATCGCATGGCATTCTTTAGATTTTAGAACTTTCACATAACTTAATCAGGTGAACTTAAATGCTTTACTATGTTTATAATATTCTCCTAAAATCGTATTTCAGAAGACCTTTCTAGTTCCTATTTACTAATAATAGGTACTTGTGTTATAATATTGTTATGAATAATTAATCGATAATCAAAAAAAGTACTTTTACCATTAGGTAATCTGCGTTTTTACAACAAATCATTCGAGCAGGTAAAAATCGTATAGTAGCGACAAAAACTAGTACAGCTCTAATTTCCTTTGCGCGTCGGCGGCTAGACACACTGACGCCGCCGACAGTTATAAGGTCTAAAATGGTGTTTACACTTTTTTAAATTTCCCGAATTTTGGGGAAGTTACAGTAAATTCGCTGGTAAAAAAGATTATTTCAAAATTCATTAGTATTGTTACTATGATGATTATGCAAAATTTTATATTTTATTTGGTCATTTGTTTACCTAACCCTTATTATCCTTGTGGGTCGGACAGGGTTTTCGTAACATACTGTAGATAGCCCTCTGTGATCATTAGTAGCCGAGTCAAAAAATAATGAACAATTTTAAGTGCAAATAAAGTAATTCGGGACGGGTTGGGTCTAGTATACAAAAACAAATATCACGCGAGCGAAGTCACAAGCAGAAGTTAGTTACATATAAAATACAATGTATTATAATATTATCTAATAACTCATTTAGTAGGGAGCAGGACAGTCGTATCCTATTCACAGGATGGTGCGGCTTCCGCATTGTGTCATACATGATGCTTATCATTCTGGCATTGGCAGTTGTTGTATATGGGATCACTGTTTACCTACTGCTTGTTGCTATCTGATAATTGGACGTTTGGTTGGACATGGATATTCTACTAATTAGACTTACTCGTACAGTTCATCAGTTTCACACTGTTGCACATTTAGCTACATAGAAGACTTTCTGATCACGAGGGCTATTTTGTATATCACTGTGATTAAATGGCAAAAAAATATAATGGCAACTAAAAATACGTCAATGACGTCACCTGCTGAATACTACTACACAGTGAGTTCTGGCTACTCTGTGCTCATTGGTGATTTTATTTTATTTACCATTTCTTTTTTCTAGCGTTGTGACGATAAGGTCTTATATAGGTCAATATATTTCTGACAGTAAAGTCTTACAAAATGTTTCGTAATAAGTTTCTTTCTTACCACCCATTCGATCAGCTACATTTTTTTTTACTATACCTACGCCACAGGGCATCGATGTTTGAAAGGAAAAAGGTAGGTCGTTGCCCAGTTGGGACACAATGAAGAAAAATCTCAGTCTGATACCTTCGCCAAGAAACATTTTAGGTACTTTAGTCAGGTTTGCTAAACATTGATACTATATCATTATAGTACGAGAGCCCACGACCAAAACCATGTCTCATAGCAATACGGCAAAAACCCTATAAAATCGTTAGATTGTATGATTCTGAACCCGACTAGGTGTGTAGTAACGTTCGAAAGTGTAGCAACTGCGTGGGAGGCCATTTCTGCTGTGTCAAAAAAAAAAGACAGTCGGTATTATAGCAATACGGCTGATAGTGAAAATGTACATAGATTTTATAATTGTATTACGAAAAAGTTTGTTTTCAGACATTTTGCGCGTAGCATATAGCCTGAGCGCATTTTTGAAAATGTCAACAAATTTAGCCGACCTGTATCATAGCAATACGGATAATTTTTTTTTTCAACTTTTTGTATTGCTGCCATGATTACCAAAAACCTGTTTTCAGACACTTTAAGTGTAGCATATACTCCCAAAAACGAAAATAACGTTTCGGAGTCGCCTGGCCAACGCCTCTGTTAAATGTTTTTTTTTTAATTTACAGCCTTCATAGATATTCAACAGCCTCAGCGCTTGTTACGCTCCTGCCCTTTTTTACTATTATACAGCTCACTCGCCAGCTGCTCCAAACGTTGGAACGACGCTCACTCGTTGTCATACGTTGTGCGGTTGTGGTATTTTACAGAAGAGGACGTTGAAGATCTCCCGAGCGACGTCGAGAGTGATTTCGAAGACGATGATTCCGAATCCGACAGCGATTGAATACGAGAATATTTTGTAACTTTGAATAAACCGTTTTTTTTTTCAACTTCATCCCAGTTTCCTTTTGTGCGATTTATTTCAGTCCTTCAACTTCAATGTTACGATTTCGGGTAAATTCTTTGTTTATTATCATCTAATAAATTCAGGGTCGCAACGTATTCATTGGTTTGTAACAGAAAATTCAAGATGCCTCATTATGATTTTTAAATGATATCTGGGAATCGAAAAGTTGTCTGATAGAGAAGGTGCTACACTTAATTTTTCTGATATAAATTTTTTGCACATGTGGACCACTTATTTTGTCATGTCCAACAATTTTCAGACATATTGCTATGATACCGATCGGTAAAATTTGTTAACATTTTCAAAACGGTCTCAAAATTTAATGCGTTCACATTTCCGTCTGAAAATTGTTTTGTTCGTATCAAATAACCAAAATTTACTAATAAAAAGGATTTTCAGACGTATTGCTATGAGACATTTTTTTTGTCTCATTTTTAATTTTCTTAAGTGATTTTACGGGTTTGCGCTACACCACTAACGTCTGAAAAATATGTTTCCGGTATCTCAGAACTATCATTCAACTACAGTCTGCAAATCAGACATATTGCTATGATGCAGTTCGGTAAAATTCTTTGACAATTTTGAAAATTCGGTCAGATCAAACGCTACGCGGAAAATGTCTGATATTGGTATTTTCGAGTTCAAGATAATCGTATCTATCGATTTGATGCGGTTTTGGCCGTATTGCTATGAGACAAAAATTTTGGTCGTGGGCTCTCGTACTATAACATACCTTTATAATAATCAAGGAGTGATTCAATATGTTAGGTAAGCTTTAAAAAACATTTACCAATTTTATTATAACAGTATTCTTTTGTCTCATACCGCAATATGCCAATGATTTTAGTTTTCCTTGTAATTTGAGGAAGTTCTACCTACTGATTCATATGTTTTTTGTATTCTCAAATTAAAAACTGCTACATTCTACTTAAATCGAACATCCAGTTCTAGTTTTAGTATAGTTGTGGGTCGTTGTGTTGTGTCATTTTGCGATTTTACAACGCTGATATTAGTTGAAAAACATATTTATATATATTTAAGATATTATAAGTATTTTAACACAAATGGCGCTTCACGAAATTAAACTACAACAATGTATATATATTTGCAATTTGTTATTGTAATCGATACTAACCAATTGTTGCAATGACTAAAATACCATATCATCCACATTTCTTACGAAATGTACTACGTAAGTAAAATTATATAATTCTTAGTACCATAAATTCTCAACAGATGTCGCCATACAAAATGTGACCCTAAATTCCCTTTCCCCAGGCGAATCTCGACGCGAAGGCTCAACGGACGAGCCGACGGCGCCCGACGCAGACGTCGATACCAGCGATGCTAACACCAAGGAACCTGATAAGGATAATAAGTAAGTGTCAAAAGATTGTTGAAATTAAGCTCTTTAAAGGGAATTGCTAAAAAAAATGTGTGAATAAGTAATCTCTGGGTCGTGCCAAGGTATTGGATAAAAGAGAGCTGGAAGTGCATCAGATATTATGTAAAAAGGTTCTAAATAAACTTAGCGTTAGAATAAATACCTATATATATAAGAAAAATCTTTATTATGGGAACATAAAGCAATTTTTAAGTGTAGCTTTGTAGCTACGTCATGATAAGTCATTCAACGAGTAGCGCCATCTATCGTGTCGTAGCGAGACTAAACGTGTTCGTAGTTTGGCTACTTGCCACTAGGTGGCGCACACATGAAAATTATATTGAATTTTCATTATTTTTTTTTGGAAATTTTATTTATTGTGATTGTTTATAGTTGGAATAAATTAAATACTTTACAATTTTCATTATATGAGAACTATATTAAATATTTTTAATTATTTTAATTCGTGGTGGCCTAATGGTTAAAAACACCAGCCTCTCAAGTATGAGTGCACGAGTTCGATTCCAGGTCACGCAAGTACCAATGTAACTTTTCTAAAATTATATGTACTTTCTAAGTATATCTTGGACACCAATGACTGAAGGTGAAGGAAAACATCTTGAGGAAACCTGGACTTTAAGTCTGGAATCGCCAACCCGCATTGAGCAAGCGTGGTGATTACGCTCAATCCTTCTCTGTATGACAGGAGACCTGTGCCCAGTAGTGGGATGATAAAAAGGTTGATAATAATGAATGATGATTTTTATTAAACCAAATATCTTATATCTATTTAAAATTTATTTATTTTTGATAAAAGAAAGTTCCCGGACTCTTTTCCTGTGATACATATTATGAACTTACATAATAATAATAAAAAATGTTCTTAATGTGTCAGATAGATGGCGGTAGGGTCATTTATCATTCAGGGTTTCTTAATTTCGTTTTGTTGGTCATACATAACTACTTTAGGCGCCTTTATTATACCAGTGAAGTCATTGGGACTAAACCCAGTATAATTTTTGCATGTTCTGACTTTTATTCTGTTATTCTAGCTGGCGCGCCCCGGCGGCGGGTGGGCGCGGCGTGAACCGTGCGGAGAGCTGCCGCGAGCGCGACGCTCCTCGTCGCGGAAAGCACCGCAACGCCAGCGACCCCAACCGCCTCACCGCGCACAACAACCAGTATGTACCTTTATGTTTAAAAGCGTCTTGATGGAAATAAGTATTCCATAGGATTACGCAGTTAACGTAAAAGTTACGTAGTTAAGTGTACAACTGTGACTTGAGACCAAATCCGTCACCATACATTTTTAACCTTTTAACGTCACTTAACTTTAATCATCCTTTATGAATAAACACTACAGACTTTAAGGAGTTTACTCATAAACGATGATTAAAGTTAAGTGACGTGTAAACGTCTAAAATGTATGTTTAAACAATCGCTAATCACTAGTTAACTTTAAGCAGCGTTTATGAATATGGCAACTGAAGTGACAGGTATTACGTTTAGTTCGTTTACTAAGGCACGTGGTTTTTTTGTTTACCTTTATTTTACTACGTAATCCGATGAAGTATTCGACCACCAGTTCCGCTAACATTCAGGTTTCAGGAATGATAAAATGTGCAGTACACCGTAAACTAAGTTCGATTATTTTTATTTAGTTAAAAACAAAATGCGTCTTGTTTCAAAGTATTTTTGCTGGCATAAAGAAAGGATGCAGCTTGTGTTATTGTTATTGCTGGAAATAAATATAAAAATCTTCTTAGGATCAATATTGGTACGAACGTTCTTTTACAACGATCGTATTAGTATACAACATTATTTTTTGTTTATGCTAACCCGAAGCACGTGTCCAGTATTTTTAAGTAAAGAATCTATGTACAAAATTTCAAAAAGATATCATGAAAAACCACAAAGTTAAGAGCTTGTTATCCTACTTGGCTGTCCCAACAAAAATATGGTCCACGCCCTGCTCAGGCGAGCGAGCGGGGCATTGACCACTGGCGTTAGCTGTTGCGCGGGCGAGGATCGACGTAAGCTGCGTACCGCGCTCGTTAACCATATTGCAACAGTTTCTAAATGTATTTGTGAAAAAAATATACCATGGTGTAAAAATGATTGGAATTGATTCAGTTGCTTATCGTCGCTTAAGTTCTAACACCGCGGAACTCAAAAAAATGGTCAAAATGTGTTATGCATGTCATTGGATAAAGAATCGAAAGACGCGTCATTTGACCAATCGCAAATAAGCGATTAAACATATGATGGAGCGTTATTTCGAAAAAAAAACAAACCAAAAAAAAAACTATTATTATTATTTACAAACTTAGACAATAGTTAGTTTAGTCTCCTGAAAGTTCATCATTTTGAGTTACGCGGTGTTAGAACTTAAGCGACGTTATTCTGAACAAACTATATTCATGTTTCGCATAAACAAAATGATATCGTTGTATAGTTAGAACTGCACTACATAAACGAAAACAAAAGGCTCAAGCTAAGCCCGTAAATTCATATTATTTAATTCCTAAAAGGCTCTTCAAAAACGGTCCCGGCCATGACAATAAAAATCTTCCCCGATTTTCAATATGAATATCGACACGAACCAATATATTTACTTCAATATCAAAATAATAACAAATTCTTTACATTCCTTACCAAAATAGTATTCTCGTGTACTCGGGGACGAACTATTTCAATTCTTTTTATTTTCTGAAGCCGAAACCACAAACAGACTGAAAAACGTCCTAACTAAAACGGATACCGATCCAAAATAAACTTTATTGTAACAATTTAGAAAGTGCAATTTTGAATAAATGCTACTTGTAAGTCTGGAATGGTGTTAATTCAATTTAAACCTTATTTATAGCCGTTCTGTGTTTATTTTCTGAAGGATAGTGATAGTTGTTGTTGTTTGTCCAATATTAGTTTAAATATTATCCACATGAAAATAGCAACAGACTAATTACCATGAATAAAAACGTAAATATTCTGTTCCATTCTTATTTTAACTATGGCAAGTACAGCCGATGTCGAGTATTCAGCCAATGTTAAAAGTAAATTGGAAATGCAATGTGCAGTATAAAAAAAAGACTTCCATGCTTCAGTTGACCTTGTGGGGTTAGTATTAGTGTTGGCTTGTATAACTAGACTGGAATAAAAAATATAAAATTATCTTAAATCGCCCCAATCTCGTTGTAGGGACAATTAATGAAAAAACATGTCAGAAAGGAAAGGGAATTAGAGATAGTATCAACAGATTGACTTTCTTAAAATTAGAAGTATTGCCCCTCGGATCTCTTGCAAGGAGCCATTTTAGTACTTGTGAAGCTATGAAACTTATCAACCGTGATGGAAGAACAAATGTTACAAATCTGTTACATCAATACTAAATTCCAGTTAAATAAATAACTAATATAAGTTATAGTTAAAATTAGTTTATACTACTATTACAAATTTTTCAGAGACCATGAAATTCATCAAAGTCTCCACTGAACACGTAAATGGACTTCTAAAAGTCATAGAGTCCTTTTCAGCTTAGTTGAATCTGCCTGATATTTACCCAGTATATGTTGAACTTTCGATAACCTGACATCAATTCCTACACAGATATCTTAGTATATTGGTTGTTAGCTGTTCCAAATTGACCAGTTTATGCAGATCCTTCGTTACATCAAATAACTTCGTACCTACGTATCCTGTGAACTTGGTTTATTTGGCTAGCATTACATGGTCTATGTGAAGGGAGGTAGTATTAGTATCAAGACGTCTTGTTAAAATGGTAGCTAGGATGTGCAGAGTGGGTAGGTGTAATGGTTACAGTTTTCAGTCAGTACGATCCCAGACGCGATCGAACGCGCATTGCGGCGATTTTTCCTATATATATATTTTAATAACGTATTGAAATTTTTTGTTTAAAAACATTCTTTGAATTAATCGTAGTGTAAGATCGTGTACAATATTTTGTGTATACGTTTAGTACCTAGTAAGTATTTTGAAGTTGGCAAAATTTGTTTTATGGTGAACGTATAATAGGATTATCTTTTTATAATGTTTATATTCATTGTGTTAGCCATGCCTAAATTGTTTAAAGTTAAGCGTACCCGAAGCAACCTACCAGCAACTACAAACCCGCACACGCCACGTGGTAAATCACAGTCCACTCCCTCTCACAAAGAAGAGACGGTGTCCCTTTTGTCCCAGTATTGGGAACTTTAACATTCTAGTCATGGGACCTTTTTCAGTCGTATTAGTATTAATAAAATAAAAATAACTTAATTTGTTAATAAAACCATAAATTTTGCTGTATTGGTATCATCGGTCTACGCGTGTGCCTAGATTTCAAATCACTACAAATATAATATTTTACAAAGTGCATCAAATCTTGTTACAAAGTTGATACAAGATGTCTAGGCGATATCTTCCATTACATACTTTGATACATACACAATGAATTTGATACTTGGTGCGTGCTAACAATAGACAATCGAGTCTTATTTTACAGACACATTATTATCACATAATAACAATCATCGAAATCGTTATTCTGCCATCCAGATTAATTTATAAAAGTCATTACCTACAATCAATATGTCTGTCTGATTTATTTAACTATAGTAACTTATTTGTTTATTGATTTATACCCAACCCGTTTTGTTCGAATATTTAGACTATTCATCCTTCGTCTTTCACGTATAATACTAAAATTGAACAAATACTCGCATACATAGACTATGTATACTGTAGGCATATAGTACTATTATTTCTTGACTTTTGGACCATTCAAGTTCCTTTATAATTAATTTAAGCTAAAATTTAAAAAGTTACAAATCATTCAAATTGATGTTATTCACAGTTTAAGCAAAAATTAACTTTATTTTTAAAGAAAGCTAAGTAACTAGCTCTTTTGATAACTTGAACAAAATCACGATAAATCTCTTCCATAATTCTACGCGTCTAGGATAGTAGTATCCTACCGCAGACCGTGTACTTTCTCATAACTTCCGAACATATAGAAACAGGATTTAAAAACTCTTTTAATGTATTTTTTTTTTTCATAACAAGTTTACATTTTTGGCAAAAAAGTCACCATTGCAGTTTTGTTGCATGATATTCAGTGCCAGACGATTACCCACCCCTACGTTGCTTCTACCCTATAGAGGTGTCTGTGTTTACGTCGGAAACACTTGCCAAGTCTACCGTATAAACTTAGAATTATATTCTATGTCTCTAAGAAGTTGAAATTGAAATCGATTTGATTTCAATTTTAAATTACAAAACGATGATATTCAATTGGATACTTAACCATACTAGATCCGATTCAGAAATCTTGACAGATCTCAATAATAAGATATCTATATTGAAACTTACATGGACACCCCTTCATTTGATTCTCAGCAAATCCTATTAAAATATCCTGTAGGGAGACTACTTCCCTTATCTTCGATGTCGGAAGCGACTGGACAACTACCGGGCAATGTTTACTTTAGCCGGCCATTGTCTCTTTGTAGCGAACGTAAACACCCGTCATATTGTGTCAGTCAAATGAGGAAGATTTAAGTATGGGAGTCTGGCGGGAGTTGGGAATTTCATTGTAGATATTGTATAGTTTTGGGTGATTGTAATGGGTTTTTCGAAGTTTGTTATGATTCTTGATTTGAGGTTTTCAGTTAAGTTTAACTCTTTTCTTTCTTAAAATCGTCCTGCCACATTCAACATATGTAAGTGCCACTTCAGATGTTCCTCTTCAAGATTATCAAGAATCAAATAATTGATGATGTATTTCTAGTCTTGTTCCATTTGAAGCATTTTGCGTTTGATTTTCACCAAAGAATCTGGGTCATTATTTAACCAGTCTATCTCAAGTATACAAACAGACAATTTGAACCAAATATGCTAGAGTAATAGCGTCTGCGAATGTTCGGAGCTGTAGCAGTGTATGCTGGGTTGATGTTTGGCGCTGCGCCAATCTCGTGTGGTGTCAATGACGAGAATTTGGAGACATCGAACTGGACTTTTTATTTCTCATCATTTTTGATTTTGGAAGAGTCTTCGAAACTGGTCGAATTGATCGTGATGAATTGGGTATGAAAATTTAGAAAAGCATCTTTAAGGAATATAAGTTTCTTTACTTTTTAAATTATCGTTATACCTTCCGAATAGTCTTTAAGCATTTTTCAGTATTTACATCTTTTTTTACGCCAGTTATTTTTTCAGGTCTCTTAAAATCATTTCAGCCGCTTGTTTCGTCGCACGTTGTGCCATGAAAACCGAAGTTCCGCCATTTGATTATTCCTTCCACATTCGCTACAACCCAGCTCTTTTAATTTATTCAACTTAATCACAGAAAAATATCTATCTTTGCATAATAAATTATATTGTCGGTTTAGAGGTTACCCCGACAAGTTACATAACATTTTAACGACGTTTCTCATGTGTTTCCTAGAGTTTAACATTTTGAGCATCACTTCCGCTGAACTCCTCATAGCTCATCACTTGCGGCAATTTGTTACGTTTTATTGATACATTATGTCACTTGAGCGTGCAAAATAATATTTTATCACCTACTTATATTTAGGCAATGCTTACAAAATGTATATCTTGTAACATCGACTTCGGCTAGTTCGCAGCTAAAGTCCGCATAAATATTATTCGTATGTTTTCCAGCTTTCATTCGGAGTTTATTTTCGTTTTCAACTAGTGTAGTAATTGTAATGTTTTGGTATTATTAGGCTTTCCCAGTGTTTTTGTTTTTGATATTGATAGCTTTTTGTGGGTAAATCCTAATGATGTTTGTAGAGCAGAGGATAAAGTTTTTTATAATGCGAAAAGTAAATATTTACAAAACATTCTGACATGATTTAATTTTAGACAGCATAATTTAAGAGAAGATATTCCGGTAAATTACTGTAATATTTTCATGAATCACAAATCATAATGTCTCTTAAAGCGGGTTATCAATCTTTGAATAGACATCAAAGAAAGAAAGAAAGAATGCGGAACTTAAAAACAATAATTCAGAATTAATATTGAAACACGCAACAAAGCCTTTCAAACAACTTATTGTACAAACAGTAAGGAAATTTCAACAGTTTCACAAAGTCGTCCATAAAGATTTTTTTTTTATCATAACATATTTCTTCTGCTTTAGCCTATAGAGGTCCTACTGCTGGACAAAGTTTTCCCCCAAGACTTTCCCCGATGAACGGTCTTGTGCTGTCCGCATCCATCGGCTTCCCGCGACCTTCACCAGCAAAATATACACATAAACATATTTCGGCAAAGGAAAATATCTGAATCCTACAACCTTCATAATTTGCTTCCTGTTCGTTAATGTAAATCTTCCACTACGCACGATCATATCGTCTGGTGGTTATACGCATTTGTTTGTTTTTGTGTTTATATTACAACCACCAATGCGTTTTATATCCGATTGGAATTTATATTCTCGTTATGTGTGCGAATCGTTGTTTGCTACTAAATAAATAAAACAGGAATCTTGTGTAGTAATATTGGAATTTATATTAGATCCGATTGTAACCTTTTCTAGAATGTAGCCGTTACTATTCAGTAAATTCCCAATGCCATATTTACTTTCAAATATTCAATTACACTATCATTTATATTATTCTACCACCCTGATACTCTTAAATAAACGAGAAGCAGCTGGATTGCCCCTAAATTGTCTTAAAGATGTCTATATCCTATTTCGAAAGATACCATCTGCTTTTCAACACTAAAAATAGCGCGATTGATGTTAATTCTTAATTAGTTTCTCAAGTTGCTTTAAATGTATTCTTACTCACATTTAAGTTGCTGCAAAAAACGTAGCACGCGTGGCGTGTTACCTTTGGATTTGTAGCTCCGACTTCCAATTTGTACCTTGAGATAAGTTTCTTGCGGTTGTAGACAGTTATGCGTCTCTTGGGACACATTTAGAGTTTACCTTTTGAACATATGTGGCCCTGTTCTTTCGCGTCATTTAAACTTTTCCATAGGCCATCAAAACTAATTTCATTATTTTTTCTGCATATCAACAAGCTTAATCAACTACATGGACCTATGTACTTAAAGGATTAGTGGAAAAGTGTGCACTTATGCCACCGATAACAGTAGGTACGTCCAATTTTGACTGACACTGACTTTCGTGGAAAAATACAAAATCTGCGTAGTTGATTTCATTGTTCTACTGTGATTTAGCTTTGTTTTATCTTTTGACGTATTTTTGGCTAGTAGGTATACTCTAAAATGTTTTCACCTTTGTGATCCTCTACATTTCGAGTAAAGTGTCTATGCCGTCAGGAGAGAATAAGTCTTCTTGCGTCAAATTAGGTGTCAATAAATCTTGCGTCGGTGGCAATTTGTTTAACCCTTTCTCAGCCTGTCGATCTTAATCTTCATTCCCGCTTTTAAGTAAATTCTATGTAAGCAATATTGACTGACTGACACTTTCGACGTTTAGGTCGTTTCCTTCCCTTTTTGATTTTAATTGAATTTTGCTTTGATTTTGATTGCTGTATCTATTAAAATATCTTGCGGCTTACCAAGAATAACTTAATGTATTAGTGTGATATATTTTGCATTTATATCCGGATTATTAATGGTCGATCTGTTCAATACAAGGTTGATCTTCATCTTCATTTCTCATACATGACAGGGGTTACTAATTTTTACTTGAAAATTAAGACAATTATTATGTTCCTCCTTTTTCTCGTTTGCTATTTAAAAAGATGACAGGGTCGATAGAATCTTCAAGGTTCACCTTCGTTTTAATTTGTTATACATAGAGCTTTTCAGTATTTTCCCATAGATTATAAATATTTCTTGTTGCTAATTGGTTGTTTACTATTAAGAAACGTGACAGAGCCAGAGTTTCCGTTATTCTGTCTCTTTGACATCGTTATTTTTCAATAACCCTCTAAAAGCCATAAAACATTCATAATTTGGTTTCAAATATCTAGACTATATCGAATGTCGGAACTGATTTGTAGAACGCGTAGTGCTTCTGTACGGGTAATTATTTCATCGCGAGCTAGTCGACGGAAATAGTTGCTGGGTCATACGACTGTGCTAGTTCCTTGATGCCTCCTAAAGTTTTGCACGACCAAAACCTACACTCAGACCAACAAATTGAGAACTAATTAATTTAAATATCTGCTCTAGAAACATAGCTATTTTGATGACATCATTTGATTTATTCTTCCAAAATAGAGCACTAAATTGATTTTCCATGGATTCGACACATCATCTCTGGACTTGACTAAGCATCACGAGAATGATAAACATCCTCCTGCCATCAACGGCGAACCCTGAAAAGGAAGGAAACGTGGACTTGAAACACTCTGACGTTAGATAATGTAATAAAATTTATTATTTAACCAATGCTGTTTGATGATGAATCATTGGAAACGATTTAGAATATAAACTTGCGCATGAAAGGTCGACGGCCAAATTATCTGAGAGATTTATTCGCAAATCGAGAGGGTGTGCCTCTTTATCCTTTGATCGGTTGCCAATACCCAGCCGCTGCACTAATAAACGAAAAAAAAAAATAATTACCCCGTCCTTGATACGAAACTAATTTCATATGTCTTCGCGGTCGTATTGCTGTGATATGTTGGACAAACAGTTTTATATTCTGAATCCTATTGCATTTTTGCTTCACTTTTATTGCAAGCTGTTATTGTGTTCGATCGGAATTTTGCAGTGGGAGCCGTATCCGGCTCCCGTGTTTTCATTCATGAATTATTTTTATTTATAAATAAAACTGACTTTAGGTGCCCTAAATCTGGCTCATTAGAAAATCTTGTGCATAAATCTTTTTAAATTCAACAATAGCGGTTGTTACATCAAACAAAGCATTCAGGGCTATATTTCAACGGTCAGTTTAATATTTAGTTATAAAACAATTTAGTGTAGTAGCCGATTAGCGTTCATTACGGCCCATCAACTTCCCCTAGACCTCGGCGACAATCGACAGGATATTACCATAATCACACGAGTGCTTTGTTGATTCACATACGTCTAGTTTTTTGCCCCCGCATCCCACCTGCTCACTCATACACTTACGTAACAGCATGACTCAAACCAAATCTGTTTACGAATCTTCCAATAACAGCTTAATTTCAGCGATAGATTTAATTTAGAATTCCATCAATTCGTGACAGCCATGTTTGAAAGCTGTCAGAGTGACGTGCATTTGCGCGGGAACCCAATGCGATACATCACATTGACCCATTCCCGTAATTCTATTCTCGTAGCCGGAACGCGATATTATATAAAAAAAGATATTTATTAGGACGCTGACATGATTCATCTATTCGAATATAAGTTTCCAAGAGTTCAGTGTATGATAAAGGTTTATATGAGTGATATTAATCCTACCCCGAATTTGATATGTAGGTACCAAAATTTTGAGCTGGGAATAAATAGCAAAAGTAATGGCTGGCATTAGCTTTGCATTAGATTTAAAAGTGATCTCCTTTGCTCAATCAAATAAAAGTTCAACCTTTCTTCCTCTTTATATGAACGAATCTATCTCTTGCTATTGACAGTTAGATCTACTTTTTTTTAGTAGCGCGACCTTTATAGCCGTTTTCCATCATAATTTTTTTTTGTTGTCTTTTATGCTTCTGGCGTCTCCAATTTTACTTGCTTTTGTCGTGGTTATTATGTCATTTTTATCTTACAAACGTCTTATAATTTTGCATTCCTTTATTCAACTTTTCACGTTTCTTTTGTCATCCGCTTCAAGTCTTTCAGAGCCATCTTAGCGTGTTTCCTTTGCTGATCAAACCGTTTTTCACCACTTCATCCACTAAGTTATGTAAGGTATGGACGTGTTCAATGTAGGCTTACCATCGGTGTCAAGTGGGGCTACGCGGAAGTCACTCGACTCTCGAAGCCATACAATGGCAGCCATCATAATTGTCACAACGCCTTAGTGACGTGTGGATGCCTTGTTCAGTAGTTGTTTCATCAGTTCTTGGGGTATTGTAAGTTATCTTTCTTTGATTGCTGCGATCTTGAAGGTCGAGAGAATATTATTACAGTTTTATGGGATCTTATTCTTATGAGAATGGAAAACAGACGGTAGAAGCTTCCAAAATCTGTAGAGGTTTTCTATATAATTGCCTCCGGTGACCGACAATGTTTGACAATATCTATACTTGAAATGAACAATAGAATAGAATAGTCTTTGTCATATGTATACACCACACAAAGTACTGAAAGTACAGATACAAATATATTTCTTTTACATAAGATACATTGGACGGTCTTATCTTGATCAAGATCAAAATCCATATTTTATCTCATGTCACAACATGGACACATAATTATAGAAATTCGGAAGTTAGGTGCAGTCAGTCGTTTCTTACGACGAAGGACCGATCTTTTAAAGACAACCATTAGAAGCGTGTATTATTTCACATTCATTTCTTGTATTACACGTAGTGTTTTTCCAACTGTAATCCTTATTAAAGGAAAAATCCACTCTCATATCAGTTTAAACCACCGGAGCTAATTGATGTTTGCAAACAGTGAAACAGTCACCCATCCCCGCCACACCCAAATTGACCCAGGGATTTATGCGCACATACGCTTGACCTGAACCTATGGCAATGACATACGGCGGCAAACACCGTAAGAACACCATATGACTGACATATATCAGATATGTATACAGCTCGGTAAGGTTATGAGATTGTGGTGTATTAGCTGGTGGACTTTCTTGAGACTGTTCCCTAAAATGCGGTCATACTGAATTCCGAATTTTGAATATATATATATCCTTCTGATTTGAATGTGTCCGAATATCTAGACTCAAGACGAAGGGCACTCCGATCTAGACTCAAAAGATTGCCCATTGTCTTTTTTATGTAGGTACCTGCTTTTTGGTGTGATCACAGGTTCTATGTTGATTGATTCATCACATCTTATGCTTAATATTTTGAAAATGTTATATTTTTTACCGATTTTTTTTTATATAAACAGCGCTTGACCGCAATACCGCCTGATGGTAACCAGTGATACGATCGTTGATGGTAAAGCGCACTAGTTTATTAAGAGCCTATTCACTCTAGCCTTGAAGACACTCAAATTGTAGTGTGACGGAAACACCCCCGCCGGCAAATTGTTCCTGTTCCTCGATGTACGCGGTATAAAAGAAGATTTTATTTTATTAGAGAAATTAATAGTTGTTAGCTATAAAAGATTTCGGCACTTGATGATTTCACCACGCTTACGTAATACCTCGTCCCAAATTAAGTGTAATTGGATTTGCAAGTTACTTGATAATCAAAATTATTTCATACGAATAGAGCAGATTTCAATAAAGATTCATGATTTCAGTTGTCCTACCTTTCCTGCTGTACTGGTCACCTCCCCTCGTGGTCAGAGTTAACAATGGTGTGTCTTTATGCGTTCCACTTGTATGGGGTGGCACACCCCATGACGTCAGCAGCACACCTTCATGATTCCTTTCTTGAGTGGTGACTTTATGATTTGCAACGTCTGTGATTGGTTGTAATACTTTTTGTCGGGCCTGTTGATTGGCCGTATAGATTTGAGTGTGATGGTTATTGGTGGACATAAATCGTTATATATTTAGAGGATTATTGTTTTTTCAGGGTTGCTTTGCAGTATCTAACTGCAATAAAACTTATTACGTCATTGGCTAATTCAGAGCTGCCCCGTAGTGTCAAATATCACGAAACTAGTGCGCTTTACCATCAATGATTGCATTACCGCTTAAGATCATGGTTACTGAATTCATCATCACAATATTTAATATCGTGATTGTTTGCTTATAATTACAAACCTTATCAATCTATTTGACACGAGATTTGACAACATTACAACTTGTGCTGGCTTTTAGAAAAAGAGGGTTAGTCAACGGACGTTTTTCAAAATATTTATTATTTGGCCCATTTTCGTTTACAAGTAGCTAATGTTTGTTGCTTGATCTTCATCAGTAGCCCGAAACTCTGACAACCAGACATACCAAGGTGTATTTATTGTATTACCTCAGTGATTTGCGTTATGAAGTCTCGGTGGGTAGTCTCTTCATGTAAAATATTGATGTTTAGCTGCATACGGATAGATTGGTAGCTGACCCCAGCATAGCTGGGAAAAGACTAGGCAGATGATTAATAGCTAATGTTTACTATGAGTATTTGCTAAACATTCCTAGTCACCTTTAAAGAAATCCCATGGAAGTTATTCAAATGACCCATTCCATTATCAAGATGCACGTAATTTCTATTGACAACTTTCAGTATCCCTTTATACATTGTCAATACGTCAATATCACACAATCGAAGGAATCCTAACGCGTCATATTATGCGACCCTCAAGTTCTATTCTAACCCTTTCAGAAAGAGCGACGTGATATACTCGTAGACTAAGTTCTAACTCAACGGTCCACTGTCACTTGTCAGTCGCACCGCGCACCTCGCATTGACCGCACGTCTCGTCTCGATTCTCGCGATTTCAAATCGATTCTCGTATCGAGTGGACAGTGTTGTGAATCGATAGTCTTCTAATTTTATTCTCGATAATAGTGTTTACTTTTAAATCTACGACAGTGTTAGTATTATATAATTGTTTTAATTTTGAAGTCTATTGTGTGAGCCTTGTTTTGAATTTGCGTTCTTCGGCTATTGTTTCTTTTTGTTTGGTTGTCGAGTGATGCAGTAGATGTACCTTTTAATTTTGACTTATTGACTAGAATTATAATATTATAAATAAATTATAGTGATTAGAGTAATCCGACATAGAAATACTTTTGTTAACTATAATACAAAAATCACTGCACTGATGAATCGGTTGATGGATATAAATAGTATTAATATAATTTTCGAGATAAGCCCCCACGTACTTCCTGACTGATACACTTATAAAGACACGATATTTGATTGATGATATATTTAAATCTCATTGTGCAGGCATCTGTATTGTATTAACTGATAGATGTACAATAGAAATTTGAATTCCTCCGCCTGTCACTCATAAGAGAACCGAACGTTTAGAAAAAATAACTCAGGTATTTCATTGAGTTTTAATACTATCAACCCTCAGGTAACAGATATTGGTCAAGTGGTGATTGTGACAGTTTCCCCTAAAATATTTTTTCGTGCTAATAATGCTTCGTTCACATCAATCGTATTGTCGACTAAGTGTGTAAAAATCAGACTAGAATAAAAAAAATCGAAGCGATCTGACATCCACCACTGGACCCGCGTGATGAACTGGCCCTTTCCCTACCACAAAGATGACGCCTGTTTCCCAGCAGTGGGAACATTATAGGTTAATTACGCTTTAATGTGAACGCAGACATAGCGTTTAATATTTAATACATATACTCGTAGACAGCATAAACAAGAGGTGCGTAGGTTTATTTTAATGTTCTTGTAGGAATGACATCAATTCTAAAATAATTTATTATTATTTCGAACTATTTCTAGTGATTTAACAGTCCGCTAAACTTCTAGCAATACCATGACTGATTAGGTTCGATCTTCAGCAGTTTTAGAAATCTTTGTACATTGAAGCTGCTATGCTCCGTAATCACATCTAATACCACTGTTACTTGAGCATTTACAATTTATTATAGTTCCTTTTTTTTTTCAAATTGGTATTTCAATGGCTGGGTATTAAATTAAAATTTTTGCGTCTTGTATTAACTAATTAAGAAATTGTTGCTGGAAATATCGTATGTTCATTACCATTTTAATCGACTCTAATTTAATTCTGGGATCTGAAAGTTTTTCTTCAGATATTTGTATATTAGACTGTTACTAGATCTTTTACTATGTGCCCAATAGGGTTTGAATTGTTGTTCTGTTTGACTCTCGCCTCGCGTCTGTAGCGTCAAATTGCTCTAATTGGCAAAGGTCAGATATGTACGTA
The DNA here is from genome assembly GCA_037179545.1 of Sesamia inferens. NCBI lineage: Eukaryota > Metazoa > Arthropoda > Insecta > Lepidoptera > Noctuidae > Sesamia > Sesamia inferens. Next base: position 1,209,816 of record CM073949.1, on the reverse strand, counting down.
GGTACTCTTAGTGCAAGTTTATATATATTGAGTTAGTCTGCAATATGACCTTTATTGTATTTTGTTATAATATTGGAAGGATGGTCACTCAGAAACTCAGTAGAGAATTGATATGACGCGATTTGAGTGATGGAGGGTTTTATGTTTCAAGCCAGCTTTTCTCCCAACTATATTGGGGTCGGTTACCAGTCTAACTGAGTATTTTATACTTTTTTTTTCTTCTGGTTCAATCTATGATAACAAATTAGTCTCTGAGTAGTTGTTAACTAGTTCAGTAACGTGACCGAAGACGGTAAGATTTACAGTTCGCATACTGACTTTGCAAGGTTACCATTACATTCGAATATGAACGTTATTTCAAAGAGTTTAAAATAAATATTCGTCTATAACGCTTGAGTTAATTAATGAACATTGATGAGGCTGTAATGCTAGTTCTGGAAGCAATTCATGTTGAACAAGAACTCATACAACGAAAATCAACACTGAGGACTTTTTTTTTAAATTTCGTTTCTAGTAGGGAATGAAAGTTTGCAAGCCATAAGCCATATGGCTTGTATGAATATGGACATTGACGATAATTATATGCTGCCTGTCCATCTCGTTGAGAAAACCAGTCGTAATAGTATAGATCTTTTGTTCAACAGTAATGAAACAATTCAATTTACATACGTTTGAGCAGCAGACACGCTTTCCTCTATTTCACTTAGCGCTCATTAATTGTTGGTTAGATTGACTTTTACTTTTATCTGGTGGTTACCGGTTAAATTGTCGCTGTGCCAATAGTATAGGTCATCACGTTAACTTATTATGATTTCAGTTATCATAATAGACTGTTAGCTAGCTGCTTGTATAGGGAGCAGTGGTAATAGCCGCGACAGGGGCAGTGCAGTGGTCGATTTCAACTCGCACCAGCGTAAGGCGGCTTTGTGTAAACTATGTTAGTACCACATCACTCAAAACTGTGAGGAAAGACATGGAAACCCGCATGTCTTGGGACAAAAAATTCGGCGCTACATATATCAACCCACACTAGACCCGCGTGATGCATTACAGCCCACTGGATCTCACAGACAGGAGGCCTGTGTCCCAGCTGTGGGCAACATTATATACTGATATATGTATAAGGCTAATCGGTACCATCTAAGTCTAAGGAATTTGTTGACGTCAAAAGTATTTCCTATCTGTAATACTATACCGGTTTAAATTAAATTAGAGACGTTAACTTGATAGATGTGATGGGTAGGTATCAATGTATTTACACGATAAACCAATAAATTACTACATATGTATCCAGAAGGTGTTTTTGTATCTAATAACTCTAAGGTATTAAATGAGACCAGTACAATGATTCCGTAACACACTATTTCTATCAATTAGAATCATTTAGAAGTAAATTGCTAATCCATTGCTCCATATGTTCGAAAAATCACTATGTTACAATGTAAATAACGCAACGACTGTTGTTAAAATGTCAAAATGAAACCCATTGCTAGTGATAATGTGTTATGCAATTACCTGCTGATCAAATATGATTGGTTTGGATGAACATTAATTACTCGATTTATAAATTAAACTGAGATACCTGTGTACGTATCTTAAATTTTATTTATACTAAATAAGAGTAATTGCATGCAAATGCATCGTTACGAAGATATTAGATGTGTGTGTACCTATACATCTTATATCTTTGAAACTATGTATTCTTGGACATATTCAGGCACTTATTGGGTTATTTTTACTTACGGAATGTAACCCTAGAGTTATGCGATATGAATAAAACAAAAAGTCGGTAAAATTAAAATTTTTAAGTCGAAGCGGTGATTGAATCAAATACTATTTTCGTGATAATCCCAAACATTCAAACTGCCAAAATATTTTAGTTAAAGTACGTACTATCGATTTATTTTAAAACACCTTTTTGTTACAAAAACAAAACTCCCATGAGACTTACATTAATGTGAGTAATTTCAATGGAATTCTCTTCTCTGGTTTAATTTCAATGGAATTCTCTTCTCTGGTTTTCCATTGTTTGTGCAGCCGATCATAAAAATAAGATATAAATATAGCAATAATAATATTAGTATTGTTGTTTAGACTTGGCTAGATATCGGCCTAGGATGAAATGGCTTGAACTGTAAATATTATCACCTATTTTCTCTTCTAGTTCGGAGTTTAATGACTTTTAAATCTTTGAACATTTGTGTCTAGACACTGTTTTATTTTAGTTTTATCTTGAATATTTGAAACTTTAGAGCACCTACAATCCGTTCGGATTAAAATTTGCAATTTGGAAACAGAGACCTATTTTAGATTCTATTCCTAAAGTAATAAGGATGGCATTAAAATAAAAAAGTGGTTACAATCCCACCCACAGATTACTATACAACATAAAAAGAAGCTATTGGTAAACAACAACTGTAGAAACTTTGGTACCGTTGATGTTTACTAACAGATTGAAATATCATGTATTCTCCTTGGATGTCCATATTATACAAGACAGTCCCCAAAACGCCCGCTCTACGCCGCTATCTAGTGCTTTCGTTGGGAAGAAGTGGCCCAACAAACTCCCCAGCAGTCACAGCTGCACAGCAGCTTTAATATTCTATTAAATTTACAAACTTCGATTAGTTTTTGTAAATAGTAAATGAGGAAACGATTTATCAGATAGCCCATGTAGCATAGTAATTAATTAAAATCTAAAGTCAATACAAACAATACATAAAGAAATATTCACGTTTCAAGTAAATTGATGTTAGTATCCTTTCCTTAGTACCTTATACGTACTAAAAACATAATTATATCATTTTCCGAGGCGGATAAGGTGGTATTATCATAAGATTTAGTCTATAACCAGCCACTGTTCGCCATATATGGCCATGCTCCATCATCAACCATTATCTTGAGCGCCATTGAGCGGTGCCTGACAGTGTCATTGGTAATTGCAGATTTATTAATACGTTGTTATGGGTGCTTAGAGAAAAAAATAAAAAGTGTCGTTACAGTACGATGTAATAGACATTAATGTAAACAAAATATGAGTATAATATTAAAATCAATTTAATTACCTTTGAAATAAAGTAATTTATTTAAAAGGTATTTATTTAACTTGCAATAGGGTGGGCGGGTGCACTGCGCAATTTTACTAGGTGTAGGTAGAGCTTCCATGATCTATTGGTGCAAATGTTATGAACAAAAGTAAACAGAGTAGATGAGACCAACCAATGCGAACCTAAATGGGATCAAATCTACAGAAACTCTGCGCAAATGGTGCTATATGACACATAAGATATGACACAATGCCTCTCAAGTTTAGCTAACTGATTTAATTTGATCTTGGAGTCAGTGTTTTTGAAAACAACAACTTTTTGTTAAAATTTACAGCTTAGACCTGTATTTTGTCAAATAGGTCACATAAATTCGAGATCGCATTAGCGATAAGGCCGCACATTGTATGTTTTCTTTGTTTTGAATGTTTTTGTTCGATGTTTGATAGGTGTACAATAAAGAATATATAAATAAATAAATTAGATACATACTCTGAGGTCTCCATAGTCCTGTTACGTTATTAAAAGCGAAAAGGGAGCAGGAATATTAGTGTTTCATTTTTTCTAACTCTGTAATTCCTTAATTACATATGAACTCGTTTAGTCCATGTTTACTTGAATCGGATCCACAGTTTACCCAACGTGTGGACAGAACGATATGTTATGTATACCTACATATAGCTATAAAACTACCGGTTATTAAAATTGTTCATCGAAACACTAGACTGTATGTCATCTACATTTGTTCTAAGGGTTTTGTTGGTATTTGTTTAAGGGGAGGCTACAATAAGTTGAGGTCTTATCTTAATCCAAGAATTTGTGGGTCACTTGGTGATTTTTGCAAGAACTTGGCAAGTAGTCATCAATATTACGCGAGGGTTGTAGTTTAAATAATCATGATATCACGAAAATAGTTTAAATAATCATAATGTAAACATTACAATAGCATGCAAAGGCATCGTTTACGTATTTCTTTTATTTTTTGTTATATATACCCGTTTTGTCCGATTGTCCTAATTTAGTTATTAGGAACCAAACTATCTTAACCCATTCAATTAATATTAGACGTGTAATAAATATAAGTGTCTCTTTTGCCAACTTCAGTCAGAACTTCGTTTAAAGTGTATCAAAGAAAACTATTGAAAGTAACAAAGGTACAATACAATAACAATCCCGGTGTTTAAAACAAAAATACAAATGAACTGACAAACAAAAACAATACAAGTGACTACTGGTTACTGTTGTGACGGTTACCATGGCAACGCCTGCGCCGCCCCGTGTGTCCAGAAATGTATCGCTGCCGGCTGGCAGACAGCCTCCCACTGTCGCCATGCTAGCTAGAAGAACACTGTCAGAAAGGTAAAAGGTCTTCGTGGTTATATGTCAGATAACTGGTTAAATTAGCCGTTTAGTTAACCGTTTAGCCTTTTAACTAAACGGCGCCCGTTCAACTAACGCCTGAATGAATATATAATATAGTTTTGGTTGGAACTGTAAACCAATCACGTGCGAACAGAATTGGTCACAGTAACTAAATCATAGCATAGTAGTTCATAGGGTCAACTCGTACACCGCTAGGCTCCTCTCCGCCCAGGTGCGCGTCATTGGAAACGCGGCTTAAATAGGTTGGTCTAAAACTGTGATCAACAACGTGTGAGCCGAAAGAGCGAAACGAGGCGAGCACTGCTTCCATGGGCTAGGCAATTGACTAAACGGCTAATTTAACCACTTGGTTTCAACAATTATACAGTTTGTACCTTTGATGATTCTTGCAGATCAAACTAAGAGCGGGCAATGATTTGTGGTATATAATAATAATGAAGTAGTCGTATAAATAATATTAGCAACCCGCACTGGGCCAGCGTGGCCCACTCCTTCTAATCGAGAGGAGGCCTGTGTCCCAATAGTGGGAAGATTATAGGTTGATGAGTGGTATAAAGTATTTTCATTTATGTTTCTCCGAGGATTAAGTGAATATGTCCGTGCGCTTTACCATTAACGATTGCATCATTGCTTACCTTCAGTCGGGATCTCAGTCAAGCACTAGTTTGAATCATTGAAAAAAATAATCAAGATAATTTCTGTTTTGTCTAAAAACTTTTGGCAAACCAAACTGCCGCATGATAGCCGATCCATTTATCAAACTCTCAACCTAGTGAATTACGCTTAACGGCAAAGACGACGATGGCGGAATGAGCTGTACTTTTTAATCGTCCCGTCCTTGGTAACTCTGGACAGAGTAGGGCCTTTGCCCAGCAGTCAGACATCAATAGCTAAATAATGTAAAACTATAACTGCACTTTCAACTAACGACCTCGCCACATAATTTGTTCGCAGCTAACGGCTCTAGTTGAGCTTTAGTCCCGAAGTCAAAGTCTTCCTAAATAGTCTTAAATGAGAGTTGATTTGTCAAAATCGTGACATAATTTTTCGGTGGAAAAACATCATCCCTCTTGTAACAATATGTCTATGTCACAAAATACACATTTCCATGGTAGGTACAGTGACACGAAAGAACTAATGTTATCGCACTAACCTACCGGACGATTATGATAAATGGGTGGTTGCTTACTATCAGCTCGCTCTTATCCTACATGCTCGTTTTAAAATTAGTCTGGAAACCAGAGTTATTTAATAATTTGTCAAATAACTGTTAAAACCCTGGTACAAGGTCAAATAAAGGATTCGGAACAATTTCATGACAGCTTCATCGTTAACATATGCCAAAGTCAGTTAATCTTTAATTTGTGTGATAAAAAATGACTTCTGACAGTCCTGGTATGGAAAACAGTTAAAAATTCAAAATTTACACAAATGGATATAATATATGTAGAAGTTTGGTGATATTCGTTTTTGGAGTAGAACAATAAGTAAAACAGAACCCACAAAACACAACGAAACTTTTCAATCTTAAATTGCCTAGCTTGATACCTATTACCTTCGTACTTCGACGTGCCACCAACACGAGTATGGAAATTTCCAAGTTCCCCACAAGAGTCAGTACTGAAGGGATCCATTATCAACATGAAAGTGTGAAAGCGATAATTATAAGAATTTTACAGCAATCCAACTGATGGCAGTCTGATCGTGGAAATATTCCCTTTGCTAAAAATTGAATTAAATTATTAATAAAATTGCTTTATATTAAATGGAAAGGCGTAATGGACGTTATATGCGCAGTTTGAATATTAATTAATATGGTACTCCTGGGAACTTCTGTTTTGGTCATGGAAAGTAGTAGGTATGCATAAACGATTTCTTCGTACTTGATGAATGATGTTTAATGTCCTGCTATTGATTGAAATAACACAAATCGACGATGATGGGTCTTGAGCAAGATCGGTACGTGCCATCGTGAGACTTGACGGAACCACCCCCCAGACAAGGTCTTGCCAAGCGATTCGTCGTTTTCCGCCATGATGTCTGGTGAAGCAGTTGTGTTGCGATGTGTGCCGGGTACTATGCGCTAAATGTTGTGCCGGGAGTTTGGTCGTGGAAGGTTTTCAGATTAATCTCCTTCTGGCGCAGCATCGTTGGTCGTATTGTTGAGTTTAACATTGCATCACCTCGTTCAACTGCTGTCTTCCTTCCTATTCGCTCTGCTTTTTTGAAGTGATTAGGCTCTTAATAAACTAGCGCGCTTTACCATCAACGATTGCATCACTCCTTACTATCAGGCGGGAATGCAGTCAGCACTAGTTTATGAGAATTAAAAAAAGTATATTTTATGATGACAAAGTGATGTCTGAACTACCACTGACAACGCCGTGAAAGTAGCAAAATTTTTGGAAACCGACATATTTTAGAATACAGTCGTACCTACCAGCGACACGAAGGAGACGAATGGACCTGCTAGTACAAAATGGTAATTACCTTCTTTGGCAGCCTTGTTCCATCCACTGTTGAGTATTAGGCCTCGCTTCGGTACCACGCTGTCCAGGCCTTTATAGGTCTTGACCCAATTCATGTTCGTTGTGCCCTAATACCTGTACGTTGTTATGTAACGTTAACCTATATGTACTACTTATATTGCTAATCTTGCAGCTATGTTCGTGGGCTGAAACACTTTCCCTTAAAGCCAAGCCTAGAAAATTATTTAATACATACAACGTTTAGTACAGACCGCTATTTATTTACCACATTTACAATCACTAATGCCCAAATAATAATAAAAAAAAAAGACATGTGGCACTCGGGGACTGCCGCGGTAAAGCTATTGCATAGCATTTTGTATCAATTTATGCAATTATAATTATTTATTTATGCAGTATTTCTTTTTCTTTGATATTAATTCAAGTTACACTTTTTGAGCGTGGTGACCGATAAGAAAACAAAATTTTCTTTTATTAAATAAATAAAAAGTTAATATTATTTAAAATATTTTTATTATTTTACAATACATGTGGGTTTTATTACCTTACAGTAGCTGTTGGTTATTCAGGAATATTTATCATTGAAACTATAGGTTTATGATAACTGAAATAAGAAACATAAGTTTGCGACTTAATATCCTCTAAATACCGCCTCAATGGTGGTCCCATATTTTGTTGTGGACTCTTGTGGATCATTATTCATTTTCAAATTCAATGTTTTTGATAGAAAAGTTGTCAACCACTCTGATTTTTTATCAGCGAAGTTAATGTTGAAATCGCCAGCCAAGATAAGTGGAAATTTATTACCATTTGTACCAAGTATTTTCGAGCCTTCTTCAGTGTACTCCAGTAAAGTGCGATGAATAAAATGCTCTACCTCGTCCAATTTTGGATTCGGAGAAATGTAAATTGCTACCATAACTATTTATAGGCCATTTCTAAGTTTGCATAAGCACGCACAAATATCTCCAACAAATGAGCGCCTAACATTAACATCGCTAACGTGTGCAATATTTATTTCAATATTCGGAGTCATAATATTAGTAATATCATTTTTATTTTGGTAAATAGCTACCCCACCTTTTGAACAGTATCTCGTTTGAACTGAACAATACAATTAAAATTAGGTATTTCAATTGGATTATCATGCGTCATGCAAGTTTCGGTAAGAAGTAACACATTTGTTTGTCTCGTAACTGAATCTTGTAAATCGTATTTATGACTATTTAGACTTTGGCAGTTGAAAGTCATTATTGAAATGCCATTTCTATTACTAATGAAATCTAATACACTTTGAGCAATCGTCTGAACAGTATTTAAAGACAGTCTTTTGAATTCTTGCAACAATTGAAAAAACGGCCGCGTGAGCACTTTTTACTCTATAAAATCACGCGCTTTTATTTAGTAAACAACACTATAAATAATTTAAAAGTCCAATGAAAAATTAGCGTGACATTCATCTTAGCTTTTCCGTTAAAAAAAAAGGTATTTTATAAAAACACTACTAAATTAATTTGAATAAAAGTACTTAATAATTAATTATATGAAAAGTTTTTAAGGTAGCCATGACAACGTCGATGACGTCTATGACATATCTCTATAGAAGAGCTATTTCAGAGAGAAAATTAATCGCAAGTTTAGCACATCGCGACTATCAGTAACACGGCAAGTGTGTAGAGCTGAGTTCGCGCCCTGCAATATGCATGCTCTTTTTGAAAATCTATAAATTGTTTTCAAAAGATGTAGTCGCACGCACACAAACATACCGTGCCGAAGACTGCCGAACTGAAACGACGGTAGACGATGGGGAGCGTGAGGTTTTTTCGTTACGGAATTTCTGGATTCGGTCCCCGCGCTCAAGGCCCGCGATAGAAGCTATGCAATAGCTTAAAAACAGGTATTATCACTCAACGATTTAGACCTGCACACAAAAAAGATTATCCCCCACAAATTACCCCACATTTACCAGTTTCTTTTCCCTTGAAACATACCATTCCATTACGTTCCCCATTTGTTCGTAAACGAATCAATCGTATCCGGCCCAGTCCCAGTCAAGGCACGTCCCTGTAAATGTGCTCCGGGAGTGTTTCAGAGGCAACTTGTTGTACTCGCACTGAATTACAATCGAGACGTTATTACCTGCTAGTAAGCCGACCAGATTTAGTTCGTCCTTTTATTTGGAAAATGTAGGGCAGGTTGAATTCTTTTGTTGCTAAAACTGGTTTCTTATTTGGACACATAGTCCTGTTGTATAGGATAGATCTGTTTGTTTGGAACTCGACTGGAACCATTTTAATGAGTTAATTATTCATTCCCGAATAAAAGGCGGAATGGGGAAATGTTTAGAATTAGTAAAGATGTCCATTACTGGATATAGGTCTTCCCCAAGTATTGCCACAAAGAGCAGGCAAACTCTCAAATAATTATTGACTTTATTTTCCGGCACTCTTCAACACAAACAGGCTATAATGCTCTCTGTAAGAGTGGTGGGCTCATTGCGGATTGATGGATGTCACGTGTCTTCTTTTTGATTATAGGATATGTCGTTGCCCTTACGGTTTGGAATAGTGGTGAAGAATTTTTTTTTTCTTTTTCTTTAAAAAAACGTTGCCCCACTCTAGGAATTTCTCCTGTGTCGTGGGTGCGCTTACAAACATATAAAGTCACATACACAAACAGCCAGACCCGGAACAATTAATTGTAGGCCATACAAATATTTGTTCCGTGCGGGAATCGAACCCGCGACACGCAGCGCAGCAGTCAATAGCTTAACCAGTGCGCTAACCGTGCAGTCAACTAAAAATTAAATACATAAAGTATCTGTCTGGGTACGTAATCCCGACTTAAAACTCGTAACCGGGCCACTTCTACTCCCTGAGCTCTTTGATCTAGTCAATTTATTCCACCGGAATTTTCACAGCCAGTGGAAGATTTTCCCACATAACTAATAAAAGTTTCAAACGGGGTTTCTTCCTCAAATAATTACTTTTTTACTAATTGACTTCCTCCAACTTGAAAGTCTTTAACATCAAAGTCGCTCTCGTCGACGTATTAATATGTATTTTTTGACATAATGGCGCCTCGCTATCGCATCGATGTAAGCATAATGTGGGGCGGAGGGAATAATTTGATTCAGACATGGAACATAAATTTTGAGGTGTTTGAGGTTGATGAAATTGTTATAACATGTCATGCTATGTAGGACCGATGTTATTCGTTAAAAGACGATAGATTAAGAAAACAAAATCTATATATTGACGCACTTAACAACAAAACAAAAACGATTTAAAAAAAAGGAAAAAAATGCGCTGTACCTATTGCCAAAAGCGCCTCACACTTCAGCAGAAATGTCAGATGACAACACGTGATAGCAGGATGCTGTGGTGACATTTAGCATAATCAAAGTATAATATTCTCACTGCTGGGACACAGGCTAATGCTTGAGGATAAATTTTGTCCAGCGACGGCCGTCTTTCTCCTATTTTTTGTTCTATAACATTTCCTTCCGGTTTCCTACCGATGTTTTCCTTCATCGTTTCCTGAAAATAATGTACACAAACGGATACAAGATGTTAACAGTTAATTAAGTCAATGGAAAGCATGTATCACACGACGAAAGTTACTAGAAGTAGTCGAGCACATCATAAAAGTTTATTAATAGAAATCATTTCTCTGAGTCGGTATGTTTGATATCTTGATCATAGATTCTTTATGGTTCTGTTACAGGTATACTAATAAGTGTTAATTTTGTAATCTCTTACGGTATCGGTATATAACAGGAGTTATTAGATATAGAGAAGAGTACTTCTTACCATTATTCCCTGTCTCCATTTTCCCTTTCTTCTGCGAATTCAAACGCAGTTGGACTCGTTCTTTAAAGATTACGTTTAAGCGTGATCTGGACTTCAGCTCATCCAACAATCTCTGTTTAAGTGATGCTTCATTTACATAATATACATAAAAAAAGACAAAATCATTTTTGCTCAGTTGTGTGTATAAAATCAATCTTTTTTTCAATAAGGGCCATGAATTAAACAAACATTAGTTTCATAGTAGAAAGGAAACAAAATCAGAATCTGTTCATCCGTTCGGTAGTTACGAGCAAACACACACACACACACACACGTCGAACTTTATCATCCAGTCGTTTTTGAGCTGGGGGTTAAAAAAACCATCGAACTTAAATAACCTGATTTCCCATCCTTCAAAAGAATGAAATCATGAAGACTCGGAGCCATCGGACGAGCGATGAAATAAGACTAAATTCTAACTAATATCGATAATTATTACCTAATTTATCTCGCCGCTCATAAACCGTAGCAGTGAAACGTCGCTAGCGCACTATTTAATAAGGCGCGTACAGAATTAGCCATGCTTTTACAACTTCCTGGCCGATGTTTGGACTTGCATTTCCTCCTGACCTTTGTTCGGACTTAATTGGCGTTTGCCGGAGATTGACTCCGAATGTACCTTTACGTAAACTAAACCTGCAAATATAAAAGAAAAATTCAAACTAAATTTGCAAGCGAAATAGTTTCGCTGTTTTGTAATAACTTAAGTTATAATTCGATTTTGCATGCCCCAGATTAAATAATAATTAAACATGAAAATACAATCTTGAAAAAAAAAAACAAACGTTTTTCCATGTTTTGATATTGATACTTATATCTGCTGAATTTCGCTAGCTAATTCAATTTGACCTTTGTAAATAAACGCGAAGAATGATCACTTTTATAAAACCTATTGTTTATTTTTAGGAAACTGCTATTTCTGATTGATTGATAGTCATCGTAGATCCGTGATTGTATCCGTGATCGTCGTGCAATTAAAACGCGTCTGCCAAAATCCACAATACGAATCCGGCGGTGTTCAATAAAATTTTTGTAAACGAAGAAAAACGTGGTATAAAGTTAATAGTTTTTCCAGTTCAACTTTCGTACTTTTAAGAACGTTCACAGTCTCAATTTACTAATTTCCTTATTTTTTTCAAATTTTGACATTGACTGTCTGATATTTCTTTGATTGTGTCTGATTTTTTTTTAATTACTGGAATTTGTCTTCTGGAATATTGTTCAAACCATAGCTAAGGTCATGTATTGATAAGGGATCATCACAATAAACAACTTATAAGTAAGTACTTATAAAGTATACTGCATATTTTACATTCCTAAAATACTTTTTAATTAGGACCAGAACCAAACCCATCATTCACTTAAATTCTAGATTACTAATTTCTCGTCCTCGATTGGTTTTATAGTAAAATAACCCACTCCACGTGGGCAGGAATAACTTAACACTGTAGCAGTAAGGGTGCTTTTCGTAGTTCAGTTGTTGCTGCTGACGTGCGGGTGAGCGTACATTTTTGGACGAGCTCTTTTTCGGAGCTTTAAGTCTCCTCAATTTTGCAGCTTTATCATTCAAACATATTCCTAATTCTATCTTGTATTCTACAGTGACTTGGAGCCAGGACCAGCGACAGCGCCCTCAGGTAGCTCCAGTAGTTCAAGTTTATCCTCCAGGAGTAATGAGAGCAACACCGTTGCTGCTGAGCAGCAGGGTAAGTTTATTAAACTTTTTGATATACTAAATCAACTTGTTGAAAGCTTTCATTATTTAGTACAACCTTTCTGTCCGCATCTTCGCCTGTGTGGAATTCGGTTATATCGCGCTTTTTAGATTTTCTTGTGGGAAATCTAAAATATCTGCTGTCTAGTCTTTATCAAAAAATCCATTTATCCAGATACAACTGAATAGTATCCTATGACATGTTCATGTTTGTTACAGCATCACAATCGGACTGGTCTGAGGAAGAAGAGCCTCTCGCCGCGCAATGGGCAGAGAGTCTACCGCCGCACCTGCTCGACTCCCTCGATCTGTCTGCCACTCTGCGCAAGAGGCAGGAGGTTATACATGGTGAGTAATCAACATCATCCCTCAGAATATATGGGAATTTTCTTGTAATCAGTCATTTGTCTTGTTGTTGGGGTTGTTTTTCATCCATAGATGTACTAATCTTTAAAGTTTTATTTCACAACGTCTTCAGGATTTAATGAAGTATTTTTTTAAATGACTATCATAATAACTTTGTAATTTAGTTTGCCTTTTTTCTTGCCATTGAATTGAAATTCCCAAATGTAACCAAACAAATAATTACCTTTACAGAACTAATAGTATCTGAAGGGTCCCACGTCCGCTGGCTGCGTGTCCTCGGCGGAGTGTTCCTACGTCCTTTGGAGCGTCACCCGCACCTCCTAGCAGGCGAAGAGCTTAAAGCCTTATTCCCAAATCTGCCGGCTGTGAGGGAGAGGCATTCGAGGCTATACTCTGATCTCAGGACTGCGAGGAATGAGGCTGGGAACAACGTGGTGCAAATAAGACCTATTGCTGATGCGCTGTTGAATACGGTGAGTTGGTGGTTTCATTTATAGCAGAGTAATAGGCTTGCCGTCTATTGTATGAGTCTAAAACATTGTTGGCGAGATATGTATGTACTAAAGGTACATAATAATTAGGGGAAGACGATGTTATTCGTTATGTAAAGAGTGAAGAGGCATTTAAAGTACATTTACTGGCACGTACGTTGGCAAGAGATTCTGTAGTGGGGGAGTCCGCGTATGTAAAATATTTTCAGTTTTAGATACACACATCGGTATAGCTTTTGTAATTGCAGTTTCTGTACGATAAGAACCAAATATGAAAGATAAATACTAGTTTAGTCCCAGTTAAATACTCCTTAGACATTTTACATGTGACTATAATTGTGGCTTCTAAAAATACTGTATGAAACTTCAGGCGTTGACTAATTTCACACCACTAAAATAATATTTATTTTCCGTTCGACTACAAAAATGTACCTAATTTAGTCATATTAAGTATTTATTTCTTAAAAGTGATTTATAATCTTTAGATATAAATGAATTCAAACCGTTACATTTAAATTCTGTTTAGTCTATGTACAAGGGGCTGTGTTAACTGGACGTATGGATGTGCCTTGTATCCCACAGCTGGGCGACTCGAGCTACTCGTCGTGTGTGTCGAAGTTCTGTCGCGGACAGCGCATGGCGCTCGACGCTCTGCGCGAGCGACGCCGCAAGAGTAAGGACCTGCATCACTTCCTCGTCGCCAGAGAACAACAGCCGCTCTGTGGACGACTGCAGCTCAAGGACATGCTGGCCTGCGTTTGGCAGAGGTAAATTAGTTTGATATTTAGAATCAAACTGTCTCATAAACATATTATAAAACCGATAGTTTCCTCCTCCAACAACACACAATACAGTAACAAACAACAAATATTCACCTTAACTTTATAAATCACTATAACATGTAACATTGTAATAAATGCAAATGCTAGTATTTAAATGTCACATCAAAAGAAATCTAGAATAAATTATTTCCCCCATCCACGATACAACAACAACACTAAAAAAACAATATCTTAACTGAAGAACAGTACGGCTTTAGAAAGCATAATAGTATTAATATAGCTATCTATGATTTAATAAATGAAATTATTTCGGATATGGACAAAAATTTCTAGATATAGCATTATTCATGGAAATGATGAAGGCATTCGATTATGTAGATCACAGAATCCATCTTATAAAATGAAGTAACCTTGGAATAAGGGTAACGTCTTGGAGTTGATTAAGTCGTACCTCGTTAGGGGAAGAAAATAAATAACTAAAATAGTAAGAATATGTAATAGAACAAACACAGAACATACCTTCCTTTCGAAAGAAAAATGCATAAAATACGGCGTATCACAGGGAAATGTACTTGGCCCGTTGTTATTTTTATGTTTTATAAAAGATATTCCAACACCCCGTGGTTTTATTTGCCGATAATATAATTGTACCACAATATTTATAGGAATAAACTTAGAAATTACGAAAACGCAATAAATAATAGTTTAGAATTAATTATCCAATGGCTAACTAATAACAACCTAAAAATAAATTTAGGAAAAACACACATTATGAACTTTAACCAACTATCAAACTCCATTGTTACAAATATTAAATATGAAGACGTAAACAATACAAAATTTCTAGAGATTTGGTTAGATCAGCAGTTGACATGGAAAACACAGATTGATCATATAATTAAAAACTCAATCAATATTGCTATGCATTGCATAATTTGAACAAGGTCGCCAATCGCAGTACTGTTCTTACCGCATATCACGCATATGTTTCCACCACACTGCGATATGGCTTAATCTTTTGGGGTAATTCGACAGACAGGGAATTGGCCTTTAAGGTCCAAAGAAAGTGTTTTGGTGCAATATGCATTATTAAAAACACTGACAGTTACAATCCATTTTTTATTAATTTAAAATAATTAACACTTCCGACCTTCTACATTTTTGAAGTACATAGTAGTACATTTGATCATCAAAAATAACCAAAACCAATTTCAAACCCTTTCCACAAAACGCCACCCAGGTGCCCTTAAATCTAAAACCCATCAAACCTATTCCCAAGAAGTTTCCTAGGTCTGGCTCCAAAATATATAATAAATTACCTAAAACTATAAAAGCTTTAAAAGACTAACCTACAAAAAACACTCCAAAGGTTCTTAATACAGAAAGCATATACTGTGTATTAATTACTAAAGATTTGATTTTGTTAAGTACTTATTTTTATAATTATTATTACATCATCCGTTATAACTTCATAAATAACAACAAATGTCGACTATAAACTCGACCACCTTTTACGACATCCAACAATATTCGATAAATATATTATAATAAAATCATTCTCCTCCCCAGACTGACAAAATATCAGCTCCTTCTTGAGAGTATCCTTAAGACAGTCATAGAAGTTGAGGAGACAGAAGAGGATCTCGTGCGACTGAGGCGAGCTCATGACGTCGCCAAGGAAGTACTGCATAAAGTGGACACCGCCATCAGAACTGCGGAGAATGAGCACAGGTAACATTTTTATTAAATACATATAATTTTTACTTCTAGCATTAGCTGTATCAGGTTGTATACAGTCGCAACAATATTCATAGAAACATGGGCGTACCCAGCTTCTGGCCTAGGAGAAGGCAAGTCAAGCCTAGGAGAGTACAAGTCAATTTTTAGCAGTGGGACGATAAAAGGTTGATAATGCAATCTGTGTGCGCTATAGTCGCACGCGGTTTTTTGGCAATTACACACACGCTAGTGGTTGCTAGTGTCTACTGAGTGGTTTATTTAAAAGTTAGAGATAAGTCCTCGATTTTACTTTGTTTAGTAATTAGGGGAGTTCATACATTTTCTGCGAGATTTCAGAGGGGGGGGGGGGGGGGGAACCGTCGGCTCCCACTCTGTACGCCCATGCATAAGAACAATTGTCATACAAATCATTAACAGTATTTTCTAAATTGTTTTTATCCTATTGAAAAACTAAGCCTGGCTTCATTCTAGTTTAATGAGTCGTATCGTTGACTTTAAAAATTAAATTGTGTACAGTCGTGTATTATAGATAGAGATTTTGTATAATTAACCGTTGTTAGTACACATACCAAACCGTGTTTTTATCATCTAACCATATACCATTTTTCACAGATTGAAAACAATCCAGGCTAAGCTGGAGATCCGGGCGCCGTCGAGTGGTGAGTGGGAGGAGCTGCGGCGACTGGACCTCACGCATCACACGCTCAGGAACGAGGGCGAACTCACACTGAGGAACGACTCCACCAAGAGGATCAATGTCCTTGTAAGTACAGATTCATGTAATGTAATATACCTCCTTATTCATTAACGTTGCTTAAAGATAACTAGTGATTAGCGATTAGTAATAGTTAGTTATATACTTAGTTTATGAATAAACACCACAGTGTTTAAGGGGTTTATTCATAAACAATAATTAAAGTTAAGTGACGTGCATACGTCTAAAATGTTTGGTAAAACTAATCACTATCGCTAATCACTAGCTCACTTTACGCAACGTTTATGAATAAGGGGGAAACTGTCTATAGCAGTCCACTACTGGATTTAGGTGTCCGATCCAGAATCATACTTTTAATTCACGTGTAAACTTATAACTTACTGTACGAGAGGAGACCTGTGCCCAACAGTGGGACGATAAAAAGGTTGATGATGATGAAACTTACATTTGGTCAGTTAACTAAGTCAAGTGTTTTTCCGTTTACTTTTAGTTAAGCACCTAAACTGATGGAGTATAGAAATCTGGAGCTAATATTTACTTTTTGTTCGTAATTATAGGCCCTGATGTTAGAAGACAGCCTAGTCCTGCTGCAGCGAGAGAGCGACAAGTTCGTACTGAAGCCGATCCCACAACCCAGCCAGTCGCTCATGCTGTCACCACTCATCAAATGGTAAAGCTTTTTTTATCATCACTAGCTTAATCCCACAGTCCAATCCACAAAGTCTAGATCCCCCAGAATACCTTATATCGTGGCCTACTCATGTGCCAAATTTATTCAAATATGATAGGATATTTTTACCATTAATTTTTATTTTTTACTAGCTGACTCGACAGACTTCGTTCTACCTCAGTTGATAAATAAAAGACCTAAATTTTTGTATAAAATAATTTTAAAACAAACAAAACGAATCCATATCTATATATATAAAAGAAAGTCGTGTTAGTTACTCCACTTATAACTCAAGAACGGCTGAACCGATTTAGCTGAAAATTGTCAGGGAGGTAGTTTAGAGCCGGAAAAAGGACACAGGATACTTTCTATGCCGCTCCCCGTCGTTCCTGTGGGAATAAATGAGCTTCTTTGTTTCGACTTCTCCCACACTTTTATGCTACCCTGGTACATTGCACCTCCACAAACTATGCACAATTAAACCTCTTTCATGTATTATGATGATTTGATAATGATGAATGAGCTTTTTTATTGTTTCGATTTTTCCTACACTTTTGTGCTACCCTGGTACATTGCACGTCAACAAACTATGCACAATAAACCTTCTTTCATGTATTATGATGATTTGATAATGAAGAATGAATGAGGTTTATTGTTTCGACTTCTCCTACACTTTTGTGCTACCCTGGTACCTTGCACCTCCACAAAGTAGGAAACACGTGTCCAGTATTTTTAAGTAAAAAATTTCAAAAAGATATAATGAAAAACCACAAAGATATAAGCTTGCTATTCTACTTGGTCTCTCTGCTGGTTTAAAGTTTCTAATAAAAAACCACAAAGCCAACTTCAACTTCAAAATTTCTAATATTGTATTGCTGTGCCATTTATCATCAATAAAAATACCATGCCGCGACCAAGACCATCAAATCTTTCTCGAAAATGCCGTAGTGCAAGAGTAAATCGAAACATTCTGAATGAAAGCAGTGAAGAAGAACAAGAAATTGCACGTGAAGAGCGCCGCCTTAGTATGACTCGACTTCGTTCTTCTCACTCACAAGAGCAAAGGGAGGCGGCAGTCCGTGAAACTGCTCCGTTGACAATGCGAAATCGGCGAACAAACCTCAGAGATCATCATCACCATCATCAATCTCTTTATCGTCCCACTGCTGGGCACAGATCTCCTCTCATGCAGAGAAGGATTAAGCGTAATCACCACGCTTGCTCAATGCGGGGTGGCGATTTCAGACTTATAAAGTCCAGATATCCTCAAGATGTTTTCCTTCACCTTCAGTCTTTGGTGTCCTAGATATACCTAGAGAGTACATATCACTTTAGAAAAGTTACATCGATACTTGCCTGACCTGGAATCGAACCTGCGCACTCCTACTTGAGAGACCACGACATCTCAGAGATCAACAGCTAGATAATTTACGAAGCACAGGTAGAAATTCATAATTTCTTTCACAAGGTGCTACAATAAATAAATGACAAATAAAAAAATCATGGATTTTTTACTTTTTGAATTAGGAACTGATTGCAATTAGAAATAATAATACCTATTATTTTTTTTATTTACAATATTCCTAATTGAAAAAGTAAAAAATGTGATCATGTGATATTTATTGCCTTTAAGGCGGAACAAAGTTCGCCGGGTCAGCTAGTTAAATAAAAAAATCACCGAAATAAATAAATGTTTGTTTGGGAATTAGATAAGGGCTATTTTTGTGGTTTTCCCGGCAAACCTTTTAAACCTTCCCTAGATCTCTACGAACATTTCAAGACCAAGATAAGATATATCCGTTCAGCCATTCTCGAGTTTTAGCGAGACTGACGAACAGCAATTCATTTTTGTATACATATGTTGATTTTTATAATTTACTAACTCCCGCTGTTCCACAGTTCGTAGATCACTTATGAGTGTTTGGATAAAAAGTATTCTGTATTAATCCCGGTTGTGAAGTATCTGTGTGCCAAATTTTAGTTGGACCAGAAGTTTAAGTGTGTAGAATTAACAAACATACTCATAAACATTCGCCTTTATAATATTAGTGTTATTATTAGTAGTACAGGCAGACATATACCTTGAAATAACTAAATTATTCCTGCATTAAGACATGTCATATGATATTGTGACTTTTGTTGTAAAGGGACAAGGTGCTGTTCCGTCCGAACGCGGCGGTCCGCAACACATTCTTCCTAATGAATATCAACGGAGTTCAGATGCACGAGCTTTCTGCCAACACCACACCAGAATATACATCGTAAGTTACTACATTATCATCAACCTTTTTAATGTCCCACTGCTGGGCACAGGTCTCCTCTAATACAGAGAAGGATTGAGCGTAATCACCACACTTGCTCAATGCGGGTTGGCGATTTCAGACTTTATGTCCAGGTTTCCTCAAGATGTTTTCCTTCCCCTTATAATCAGTCATTGGTGTCATTAACATTCTTTAGTATATTCTGACCTAGAATCGAACCCGCACACTCATACTTAGATGATGGTATTTTAACCTTCGTAAACTCCCAATTTCCCTTCTCAATAGCCCATAAACTTACGGATTCAACGGCTCATCTACAGATGAGCCGTTGAATCCGCTAACACATTGTCTTGTATCATTGAAATATGACTATTTTCTTAATTCAATATCATACATTTATGAAAGAAACTAAACGTAATTTGACCATTTATGACTCAACCTAATATCTTTACCACTTTGGTTGTCATGCTACATCACAGTTGTAATCTTCATCGTAGCAACGTCATAATTCGTTAATAAGCTAAACTGATGAAGTGTAGGGTGTGCCAGCGTTTAATTGGATTTCATGAGTTTACATCAACAGGTTCTTATTGTTTTTTCTGTAATAAAATTGACACACGATTATGTCCCCAGCTGGGTGAAGCACATCCAAGAGGCGCCGCTGGCCAAGCTGACGGACCTTAAGGCAACCATCACTCCTTCGCACTCACACAGCCGGTCTACTGATGATTCAGGTTTGTAATGTTTATACACAGGTAACTAATTATAATATCAAATTAAATAAAATTGTCTTTGGTGATGATAAACAACGTAAAAAAAAAGAAAACATTTCCAAAATGAGCACAAAGTGAAAAAAAAAAAAATTTTGGCAGCTGTTGTCCTTGGTTTTTATGTTATTTTTTCAAATCGGGTTTTAAACAATCGGGTTTTAACATAAATAACAAATACTATTGAATAAAGACTCCTCCTTTTTTGAAGTCGTTTAAAAATTATCTTTATCATTATTTTTATCCTTCAGGTATCAACGTATCTCGGAATCCTTCAGATGCCTCCGAGAAATCATCATCAACAGCTCCCGATGAACCCATCGAGCCGGAGAAAGAGAGAGTCTCGATGGAGAGGAGCTCTGTAGAGAGAGACGAGAAGAGAGTGCCTGTGGAGGAAGATAAGCAGAGTGTGGACAGGGAGAGCTCCACGGACAAGGAGGGCGAGGTGAAGGAAGACAAGGACGATAAGCATACGTGAGTTGTTTTTTGAATTTATTTCAATCCGAAAAGACACATGAGCATAATTCAATTTGTTGGTTTTTGGACTAATACCTTCCCTTTTAAATTTTTTAAACAGTAAGTTAAAAAACTATGAAAAAAAAAACTCAAAAGTTGAACTTCAAAAAAAGTTTTTATATAATACGTTGTTTGCCATTACATGACACATTGAACATGACATGTCATGACTGACAATCATTGTAAAACATGAATTAGCAAAAGAGTTCCTACGTGTATTATTGTATTTATAGTAAAGTTGGAAACACTTCCTACTGCAATTTTTCCTCAACACTTGATGTTGTAAGCGTTGGGATATTTTTGGTTTGTATTTTATATAGAAATTATTGACGAGCAGAAATAATAAATATTTAGATATTAATGGTAACTTGTAGCGAATGGAACGTATTGGAATTTTAAATTGTTCAGAAATATTTGGTCACCTTGTCTGCTACAATATATCTGATGGCGACTGTACCATTCCGCAGACAATGGCATGCGACATTTATTTAGCCGTAGAAACTTGGAGTTGCCTTCAAAATTCATTTAACATGGATAATTTTGTAGAAATAGTTCGAACAAATGGCCCAAAACAATATTTTGTAAACTGATTAGCAG
This sequence comes from Sesamia inferens, assembly GCA_037179545.1. Classification (NCBI taxonomy): domain Eukaryota; kingdom Metazoa; phylum Arthropoda; class Insecta; order Lepidoptera; family Noctuidae; genus Sesamia; species Sesamia inferens. The sequence goes on along the minus strand of CM073949.1, from coordinate 1,188,430 downwards.
TAAAAAGGCCCGAGGGAGTAACACGTGTCTCACTACGTTGCCCTGCACTGGCTTGAAAAAATTCTTAAAAGTGGTAAAACTTACGTGTCCCCTATAGTGTGATACACTAAAAGTTGCGGAAAATTGCGGCGCAGGTAACTGTGAACTTTCGTGAAAATACAACCGTGCACTGCACCGCAGTTCAGCAAATAGTGCAAAAAGTGCTTTTGAGAAACTATTAAAAAATTACGCTGCGAGATTAGTCGGCGTGACCCCTACCTTTTTTGGACGCTTCGGGTTCGTCTCGCCGAGCCCCATCTTCCGACACCAAATTGGATTTTTCACAACCTGGTGGGCGGAAATACGGGCTGAAAAACAATAACCACGTGTTTCCGAGCCACGCCCCCGGAGGTGTGCGGCTGCTTCTTTTTTGCTCCACAAGAGACCAAAAAAGAAGACACATCGCGCACAAAAATCGGTCAGTTAGTTTTTAAGTAACAACATTTTTAAGGAGATCGGCAACCTATATTTTTAAATTATAGGAAAATCTAGTTAAAGGTAAAGAATACCTATGCCAATTTTCAACATTTTTGGATGTACCGTTTTTTAAATATAATCTTAAAAATTTGGGTTGCACATGTGCTATTCCAATTGAAGAGAGAGAAGTTGTGATAACGACGGCCATCTTGTCGGCCATATTGAAAATTTATAAAAATAAATTAGCCATAACTTCTGATATACGAGTCGGATCGAGTTGCAGTTTTCTCTGCCAATATTGTTGTGCACAACTTAGTTTAAATTCTTGCATAAAAGGCTCTATATAGAGTCCAATAGTTACACTCAGTTTTGACCACCTAGAATTATAGAGCTCAGTTTGCACACTACTTTGGTCGAAATCGCCACTCGATATCTTAGAAATTGAACGAGATAGTAAAGTTGTTGAACTAGTGAAGTTGTTGGCCGAGACGTTCTATCCCGAGGATCGAGAGGAAGTCGGCAATAGGGATCATCGCCAAACCCGAGAACTGGCAGAGACGGTAAACGCGTGGATCCATAGTGAACGCAATGATCCACCGTTTACCCAAAGCGAGCTTAACAGGTCCATATTGTCGTTTAACCCTAAAAAAGCCCCGGGAGCCGACGGCTTCACGGCGGACATCTGCTCTCAAGCCATAAATTGTGACCCCGAATACTTTCTGGCACTGATGAACAAATGCCTGGCACACCACTACTTCCCGAAGGTTTGGAAGGAAGCTACGGTGGTTGTGCTCAGGAAACCGGGGAAAGACTCGTACGCCGAACCAAAGTCGTACAGGCCGATTGGGCTTTTGCCTGTCCTTGGGAAAGTGTTTGAGAAGATGCTGGTCACCCGTCTCAAATTCTACCTTCTCCCCAGGATGTGTACTCGCCAATACGGCTTTATGCCTCAAAAAAGAACTGAAGACTACCTCGTCACCCTCGTGCAGTACGTCCGTGCGAAACAGGAGCAGAAATGGATCGTTATGGTCGTTTCACTGGATATAGAGGGAGCTTTCGACAGCACGTGGTGGCCCGCGATCAAAGTACGATTGGCTGAGGAACGTTCCTGTGAATCTGAGACGGGTGATCAGCAGCTATCTCAGCGACAGGGTGATTACAGTGCGGTACGCCGGGTAGGAGAGCAGAAGGCAAGCCAGCAAAGGATGCGTCCAGGGACCCATAGGAAGACCCATTCTTTGGAACCTGCTGCTTGACCCGCTCCTAAAACAGCTGGAAAGGAGGGCAGATTACTTCCAAGCATTTGCCGACGACATGGTCTTGGTATTTGATGGGAATACAGCCCAGGTAATTGAAATTCGCGCCGCAGAAAGCCTGTGCGATGGTGCATACGTGGAAGCTGATGTACGATACGCCACGCTTGAGCAAGGGGGGGATCGACATTGAAATGTCCCAAGATATTAAAATTTTAGGGCTGGTCATAGACGCCAAGCTCACATTCAACAAACATATAGCTGGTGTCTGTAAAAAGGCGATAGCTATGTACAAGCAGCTGGCCAAAGCGGCCCGGGTCAGTTAAGGTCTGCACCCGGAGGTCTGCATATTTTTGGATTTATGTATCATTTTCATTCATAGTGTCTTCAGCACGCCATTTTATTCGCAATATTTTAGTGAAGTTCAACTGTGTTGATTTATTATCGGGAAAAATTTTAAATCATGGTGACTGTATAAGTAGTGGGGCACAACAATAAATTATTCAAGTCGAGTACTATGAGCTACTATTACAGAAATAAGCGCGATGGCATGCGGGTTGTCGTCGTGTGGTTGGCCGATGCGGTGCCGGGATCTCGTAAAATACAAAGGAGGTGAGTTGATAAGAGCCATTTTTCGCCCATTATACAATCGACAAAAAAGTTTCGGATTCTGGCAATTTTTTATATATGTATTTTGTTATCGTATAAGATTGACGTGATAATTAACATAGTAAGTTAAAGAAATTATTGCCCAGAAATACAGTGTTTTTTGTTTTTTTTTTTTTATACATTTTATTGGTTTTTTTAGTTTTCAAATTATTATTGTATTAAGAAGCGTTTCATGAACCTAAGTAATACCCATAAAAAGATTATGAAGAGTAGTATCACAAGCAGTCAAAATAATATGGCGAAAAATGGCTCTTTTCAACTCACCTCTTTTATTGTTGACAAAGTTCTGTTTTTTTTTTTTTTAAGATTTGAAATAAGTGAGTCATGTTCTTCCTCAGAGCACGTCGGCCCACAGTGGGTCGCATCAGTACTCACGGGGCGAGCCCAGTCGCACTGGAGTCTCCGCATGCCGTCAGTGTACTGGCACCTGACGCACACACCGCCCACCGCGCCTTCACCTACCCAGGTAATATATTGTGTACTATGAACATATTATGTGAGGTATTTTTTACTTAGTGAGGTTGTTCTAAAAAGGCTCGTTTGTTCCAGAACGTCTCCGTCGCCTGGACGGCGTGATCTCCCGCGCGCTCAGCGCCAAGACGTCTGTAGTGTGTGCGGCGCTGGGAGTTCCTCGAGACAGCTACACGCACCTCGCGGACCTGGCCGTGGCAGACGCCCTGGGGGAAGTCGGTGAGTACACCTTTGCGCTTCATCACTCTGCCAAATCATGCCCACTAGTAGACATAAGCAGGCGCGTGCGCTCCTTACAAGCAGAAAAGCTCTGCATACCCTAATAGTCTTCTAAAATTATAATATACTGTAAAATAATTTATATACTACAAAGTTAAAACTAAAAGACTTTGTTAATCAGTTATTGATAACACTGCCATCTATTGGGCCTAGTGCTAACGAGACACATTAGTTGCCTTAGGCGCGACACCCGCGCCTCTTACGGCGTAAGCATAAACAAAATATGCCTCTTCCGTATCTGTCTGTGTATAAAATTATTTGCTTGTGTGCCTAAACTGTTGTGTACGTGTGCGTGAAATTTCTTTGGGTTTAAAGCCCATGATAAGCACAGCTTCTAATAATGCGACGAATTTAAGAAGTTCAGAAATATAGCATGATTGTTGTTCGTTCAAATACCTTTTTATTTTAGCAGCTTATGTTGTTTCATTATTGGTGTATGGGTTAAATATGTATTGATTGTTTTAAGCGGAATTGAATATTCATTTATTTTAGAGTTTTTGGTTTAACACAAAAGAAAGGTTGTCTTTATAAAAAGTATTATGATAATTATATGTGGTTAGCAGGTTGTGTAGTGTGTACAAATAAATTGTTTTGTTTCTCGTATAGGTATATTATTTTAAAACACGGCTTTGACAGTTCGACGTTATAAAAACTTAAAAGACCTTAAGTTTTTCAACCTACTTGCTTTTGAATTTCAATACTATACTTTATGTTGTAATAATTTTCCTGAAGTTTACAAATTAGCAAAATTTAATAGTTATGATTCCAATGAGTAGTGCATTACGCATATTTATGAAAAGCCAAAGCAGACTCATAGATTTGTCTATCTGTCCATTTTAAAAGAACTTTTAGCGATTTCAAAACGATCTTATATATATTTGATTTTTACAGAGTTATTTAAAAATAGATAGGCGCGTTGATTTAATTTATAGATAGTGAAATATTTTTTTTTAGTTTTTTGAGAAATAAATTATTACTTATTTACAGTTGAGTTAGTAATACCATTTCATTGTATTTTGACAGCCTACATGGCGTAGCGGTAGCGAACGCGGCCGCTGCGTAAGGAGGCGCGGGTTCGATCCTCGCGCAGTGTAAGTATTTGTATGCATGAATATGAATATTTGCACTGGTCTGGTCGTATCTCGGAAAGCACGTTAAGCCGTTGGTTTCGGTTGCCATGCGAACATCTAGTGGCAGTCGTTACGGGTTGTTGGAGCCCACAAAAGTCCAACAATTGGTCTCACTTCAATGCTTCGATATTGCCTTCGCGTTGTGGAAGTCAGACGGCAGTCGCTTCACGGAAATTGTCGAAATTTCGCCAAAATCAGCAATTAGACTAGAAAAGCGGACCCCAGATTCCAAAGCTTTGGATGCGACTGGTATTAACCCTGAGATGATGATGATTTCATTGTATTCATTTGGGCAAATAAAAAATACCTAATACCCCACGTATATCATTTATTTGACTTGTTCTTATCATCAATCACATACTTAGATGTTCATTGTAGCCACGCACAAACATCACTTCAATGTTGACATGCGAAAAAGTACGCGACTATGTTAAATTGAAACTACGTCTAAGTTACGTTTTTTAAGTTTTACCATATGTAAGCACAGAGATTTGGATAGTAGGTATATTTATGCATACCCCCAATAAAATCTTTATGCACGCCCCTGGACATAAGCCCCAAAGTTTTGACATAATATTTTTATTATTTGACATTATGTTTACACAAAAAGAAATATATACAGTATGTTAAGAAAACCCTGTCCGACCCGTGAAGGTGTTGTTAGGTATCGATGACTGATTCTACTAATGCATACAAAACCGGGCTAAACTTAAAAAAAAATCCCCCTAAAAAAATAAATATTATTTCGCAAAAAGAGGTAACTTAATAAATGTGCGTAAGCATCCTTCCGCGGGCGGCGGGCGGCAGGGCACGCGGCACGTGGTCGCATCGCTATTCGCCCATAACAATACCGGTGTTGTCACTTTTTAAAAATTACCAAATTTCGGGGAAGTTGAAATTAATTCGGGAAAAAAAGATTGTTCCAAAATTCATTTGTATTGGTACTATGATGATTACGTAAAATTTTATATTATATTTGGTCATGTGTTTACCCAACCTTTATTATCCTTATGGGTCGGACAGGGTTTTCTTAACATACTGTATATATTAATTCTTCTTTAGAGGTTGTAACGGTAGACATGTCACTTGATTTTAATCACCATCAACCTGCAGTAGTCTACTGCTGGACATATGTCTCTCCAATTTAACGCCATTCAACTCAATTCTCGACAACTCTCATCCAGTTATTACCAGCCATCCTGGAATATCGTCGCTCCATCTAGCCTGAGGGTACTCTAGAACACGTCTACTCCAAAGGTCATCGGTTTTACAACTAATATGGCCAGCCAGTTGCCACTTCAGATTGCTTATTCTGTGATCTATGCCGACAACTTTGGTTTTCTGCCGGATCACCTCGTTTCGGATTTGATGCCTCAGAGACTCCAAGCATAGCCCGTTCCATAGCTCGCTAAGCGATTTTAAATTTGTGAACCAGCCGTACCGTGAATGTCCACATTTCTGCTCCGGAGGGCATAACTGACAAGACGACTGATTGAATACCTTCGTCTTTAGGATCTGTGAAATATGCGACGAGAAGACTCGACGAAGCATACACTTCTCAGCCCAGCTAAATTCTCCCGCTAGCCTCTCCCTCAAAATTGTTCTTACTAAACTGCAAAGTTTACCCGAGGTAAACGCATTCTTGAACAATCTTGAGACTACCACTGTTGACAAGGATTAGTCACGAGATAATGTGTGCATTAACATAACCTGGGGTTTGCCGAAGTTCACCGGAGACCGATGCGTGCCGAAGAATCTACCAGGCCATCCAGTATGTGCTACAAGTCCTGCAACAATTCAGCCCGTATGACAATGTCATCTGCAAATCTGAAATGTGAGATGTTTTCCCAGTTAATGTTAATGCCTCGTCATACATCCTTCAATGCGTTAGAGAACAATTTCGAGGAAATTACGTCTGTTTGTCTCTCCCCTCGACGCAAAGGGATATGCACAGTTCGCCGGTTCTGTTTTTTGACGGTCATTGACGCGTTTTCATAAAAACGTCACAACACTTGGATATATCGCCAGTCGGCTTGGCTTCACTGCCAACTGTAGAACAGATCAGGTTTCGATAGAGTCAAAAGCTTTCTCATAGTCCACAGAGGTAAGATAGGGGCCGATTATACTCCTCGGATTTTAATATAATCTGTCGCACAATGTGGATGTGGTCTATGGTGTTATATCCTCTTCGAAACCCGGCCTGTTCCGGTGGCTGAAATTCGTCGTATCGTGATTTTAATAGGTTTTTATTTTATCCATATCCTATGCTATCCACACCTACTGTTTGAAAAGAAATTGTGCGCCTAGTTTCTGACGTTTGATATATGAAACAAATCTATTGATTTTGGTTTAATATAATCGAATTTTTGACAGCTCTGGTTTATTACAAACTTTTATTTTGTGAAATAATAATAGTTAATCGGTTACAACTTAATATATTTACTTATAAACGTCATTCACGTTCACGTGACTAGAGGGCCTATTTTTTGGGCAAAGTATCGTTTATGTGCATTGCAAAGTTGTCATACAACGTAGTAATGCATGTTCAATATTGGAGGAATTTTTAATGCCTTTTGATTAACCTCTTTTTTATATACTCGTAGTTGTACATATTATAATTTTGAGGCTGTTGAGTTAATAAGATAACATTGTCCCCAGACGTATGCGGCGAGTTGCGTGTGTCAGGTTCCAGCGTGTCACGTTGTAACAGTCAGGAGGACGACGCGCCTGACTTACATCAGCTGCTACTAGCCGCACACGCACAAGGTATGTTTGTAATTAAGTCATATCTCAATAGTAATAATTCCTGCCATGTCCGTGTTACAATGATCATTTTCACATGGGTAAACCGTACTACATTGAAACTTTTTTTATGGGTATGGCATCAAAAAATCAACATATGATTATGGCAAAAAGCGCGCGTATTTGCGTCACGACTAAATATCGCATGTTATTATGCTGTATGGATGAATTGCCTTTGCTTTTGATTTGTGGAATTATAACCACAAAACAACATTGACGGTTTTTTGTTTTGTTTATTTCAAGGTCGTAGAAACAGTTTTGTATACCACTGTCGCAAACAGCTATTGTAATACTCGTGCTGATCTATTGTGCAAACTATCACTCATATTACAATAGCTATCATTGCTTGACAGTGACTTGACCACAAACAATTATATTATGACACAACACACGTCTTTATTTAGTAGTCGCGAGGACGACGCGCCCGACATACACTCCAGACACTACTGTACACCGACAGACTGTTTCTTTGATATCTATTGTTCATGTATTTTGGTGTATAGGTTGCATTCTTCAGTTAAGTGCCTCGAAATTTTTTGTTTTATTATAAGGCGCAGGAACAAATACCATAGATGATATTCCGCCTAGTGAATATGCCATGTATGGCAAAAACATGGTTATTCTAGATTAAAACCAGAGACTTTAAAACATTGGTGTGATTTGTTATTAATCACGCCGAATGCCATTTTTCGTCGTTATTTCACCAATTCCTCGGTGGTAGGCCATAACATCGGCCGCCGGCAGAAGTTACCATCCACCAGACAAAGTCTTGCCGCCAAGCGATTTGTCGTGTTCCGGCATGATGTCTGGTGAAGCCGTACGGAGGACGGGTCTGAGCAGTTGTGTTGCGATGTGTGCCGGGTACGATACGCCTAATGTTGTTGTGTTGGGAGTTTGGTCGTGGAGGGTCTCCAGATCAATCTCCCTTTGGCGCAGCATCGTTGGTCGTGTTGTTGGGTTTAATATTGCATCACCTCGCTCAACTGCCTTCTCTCCCTCTCTTCCTTCCTATTCGCTCAATTTTTCTGAGTGAATAGGCTCTTAATAAACTAGCGCGCTTTACCACCAACGATCGCATCACTGCTTACCACCAGGCGGGATTGCGGTCAAGCGCTAGTTTCTAATTATTAAAAAAAAAATGCAAGACGGATCGCATACTGAAATTTGTTAAACTCAAATGGCATATCGGTATCATTAATTACATTACCACCAAACGCGTAAAGTTACACAGTTTTGATTGGTTTATAATTCGAAGCATGATTACTGTGGGAAAAAATTGGCTGTCTGTAGAACTCCGTCTACTGCCGATATTTGAACGTGATAACGTCTATTACATGGTAATTTTTTCTGGGTGCAATGAAATTATTTAAAATAAAGTAATGTATAACATTTATATTTTTATTTAATAATTTGTTTAAATTTTCTAAAAAATAAAAAAAAGTAAAAAGAAAAAGAAAAATTAAAAAGGAAAAATTTAAAAATTAAAAAGGATAAAAAACGTCCGTTGCCGTCAGGAATCGATCCGCGGCACCTCTTGAGTGAGTCGATATTAATCCGAGCGTTTCACCACTCGGCTATCAATGCTTTAATCATGTATGCGAAAAACTGCTACTAATTGTTTACAACCGTGCTTTTAGGTAAATAATATTGCACTCTAAAGCTACAAGGCTAAGGTTAGTTTTAGTAGGCGTGGACTCCGTGTAGCGTCAGATTCGGCCGTTACGTAGTTTTCGCGAATGACTCCCAGCATACCGATTTAATAGACGTTATCACGTCAAAAGATAACAAGTGTTATATGTATGTCTGTCTCCTGATTCTAAGCTATCTCCTCACAGATTTACAGCCAATCTAAATTCCGAGAACTGGCTGTTCTAGCAAAGGAAATCTTTGCTAGAACAGCCAACATTTGTTTAATGATATGCTTTTTATGCTCATCTTTTACTGTCATGTAAACTGACTTATTTGTTCGTTTTACAGCAACACAACTAACACGTTCACTGCAGCTCGCACTCAACGTGACGGAGGCAGAAACTATAGCGGCGCGCTCGCGATCGGGACGGTGTGACTCGTGTCGCCGAGCCACGCGCGAGCACGAACACGAGCACGAGCACGAGCACGAACAGGCGAGCACGAGGCACGAGCAGTACGACGACGTGCCCGACGTGCTGGAGCGGGACGTGGGCGAGGCGCTGGCCGGCTTGCCGCCTGCTGACGACTGTGTTGGGGAGCGGGACAACGCGGAGGATGTACTCGGTCAGTATATATACTTATTTTTGGCAGTAACATCCATAAAGATTTCGTATATTATTGCAATGACAAAAGTTTTGTCCATTAGGACTCCAATTTTCATTTGGCATCATCGAAAACTATGAAAAAAAGTATGCATGAAAACCAAAACTATATTGAAGAAATATAATTTTCATAACATCTTTGGATTTTTCTATTTATTTTGGCATCGATAGTTTCATTTATGAATTTAGCCACACCGCCAATTGGCTGGACCTTCTGCTGACCACTAATCCGGACAGACGTGTTGTAACAGTTTCCTCACCGTTAGGAAGTTCAGTCCACGGTTTGATGAAGTCTATATCGTCCTTCTTTCTTTTGCATTCCTCTTTGTCCTTAATTTACAAGTCTCGGTACTAGCAATGCAGTAGCATTGAAGTGTCGCAGCCAAATTCTATAATACTCTACAGAATTTGGCTCACTGCGACACTTCAATGCCCGAGGTTCACATTAGGTACTCCGTATCGTCTAAACTTGAATTAAGGCTAGTAGTCTAGATGGTATACCAGCGATTGTTCTGAAGGCTTGTGCGCCCGAGTTGTCTCCTGTATTGACGGGCTTGTATCGCCTCTTATTTAGGACTAGCATAGTGGCCAAGTCCAGGAAGCTTGCCAACGTGCAGCCCGTGCACAAAAAGGGTAGTCATGTCGCTGCTACCAACTATCGGCCGGTTTCGGTAAACTTCATACTCTACAAGATTATGGAGCGTGTACTGAACTCGCGCCTTTTGGCATACCTGGAAGCTAACGATCTCCTCAGTGACCGACAGTACGGGTTTCACCGCGATCGGTCAACTGGGGACCTATTAAGATGAGACTCTAGTGGCGTTTTCTCTCTACAAACGTTTTCCGCTCTTTTCTTCGGGGATAACGTTTACAGAGCAATTATTTTTTTTATACAATTTTAGACCTTGATTAAACACGTATCATTTGTTTTTTTCCAAATTTATTAACTAAAAGAAATATGACATTTCAAAATCTCGAAAAAGTAACCCATTATACCGCGATGTTCAGACGACTATTAGACAAATGTGATAAGTTTTTGACAAAAAAGAAGATAATAGAAGCATAGGCATATATTTCCCCTAAATTTTGATAGGAAAATTATTGAGATCAGTCGTGTTTTGAAAAAAAAAAAAAAAACGGCGGAATACGAAACTTCTTTTAGTCAACGTTTTTGTAGGTAAAGTCAGTCTTAGCTACAACTGTCCATTTCGTACTTTACGGGGAGAGGTTGGAAGCGACGCGACGGCAATAGTTTCTTCAAATACATAGTTTTTAAATTCCTTGGTTCTATTATTAATTCCTTGAGTCCGTCCCCTCTTAATGTATGCGACTCATTTGTGGAGCGAGGTCCCGGAGATAAATGGGGAAGTGATTGCCGTCTCTCTAGATGTTCTCGAAGGTCTTCGACGGGGTATGGCACACCGACTTTATGAGTAAGCTGCTAGCGTTTGGCATTTCCTCTGGCCTGACTGGCTGGCTAAAAGACTGAATGGTTCATCCGAGTTGTTATCGATGGATGCTCATCAGAGTTTGTGTCGACTAACACGTCGCGCGTCGTGTTCCTTAGCGGCCTGTTCTCCCTGCAATTCTGTTCCTACTGTATATTATATTAATGATTTGTTAATGCTCAATTCCTTATGTTTCCTTGGAGTGCACCGACCGTCTTTAATTTTTGGCATTTGTGGTTTCTTTGAATTTATAATTTGGGCTTTTTATAAATTTTATTTTTGTAACAGCTTGTATTTAAAGAACCATATTGGTAGCGTTATTTTCCGCGTGTAAGTATATAATAACATCGCAGCAATTAAATTAAAACAAGTAACGAGTAGGTGAATTGAATGAAAGTGGAAGAGGGCGCTGCAAGCGGCGCGGGCGATGGTTTTGGTTGTTAGTTTATTGTGTGTCTGTGGTCACAGAATGTGGTGGTGGCGCCGCACTCCTGGCGGCTCGCCTGGCGCCCGCCGCCGTGGGGCTGCAGGCCACGCTGGCGAGAGCTGCTGGTCTACTGGCACTGGCGCCCACACAGAGGGCGAGGGAGGAGCTGCTTCTGCTGCGGGAACAGAACGACCGGCTGCGGGCCAGGACCACTACCGGTAACTGACACGAAACCATCACAATGACAACTTAACACTTAGAGATTTAAACCAAAAAATATGCACTTCAATAATCTTTGTGTTTCCAAATTAACACAAACGTCGCAACACTGACTTACTGTACAACAAGACTTATAATTATGTCCTACCAGAGTTTGTTCACCGTTCATTACGCATTTCTTTAAAGTTCCTTCTCGTTCGATTTACGCATAAAGTTTAAGAAAGTATCTTCTCTTCTATCTAATATAATACTGCAACATATTCCTCCAAAATATGTATCTTGAAATAAATGATTGTTTCACTTGGAAACTTCGCTCTTAATTAAAATTTTTATAATATTTATTTTTATATTACATAAATATTTATTCTCATTAAATACAAAGGAGATGATAATATAACAGAACTCAATAACATTACAGATCAACATACGACAGACGAGTTCTCCGTGCCCAAGACAGGCTTGGACCAGTCTATACAGGTGAGGATCACTACTATACACTAGATCGAGTACACGAGGTAAAAGCAACCAACTTCTTTCAATACAACGTGCATCTCTCTACTACTACTAAAAACTCAAAATAAAATATAATTGATACCAAATTATCGAATAAATATTTTTGCGTGCTATGTTCATCTCAGCTAAACATGCTTATGCCTACTGTATTCTTATTCAACACCTTTGTATACCCATTTTTAATACAAATAAACAATTTATTTTATGTATATCCCACAAAAAACATATCTACTCAAAGCCCCACTGTTCGCTTAAAAAAGGCTTGAAGTGCAGAACAATGCCAAGTAGAGATATACTTTAAAGTCGATCATAATCATCTTCATTAATAGCCTGATCCTAATACTTCTAAATTTGAACTTAGCAGGTTAAATTTGAGCTTGGTGGGTTTAATTTACAATTAATCAAGTGTACTAGAGCACGAAAACCTGCCTACATCATCCTACGGCTGGGCAAAAGCCGCTCTGTTATTTCGATCCGTACACCACTGCTTGTTTGTTTTCTCTAATTTTTTACGCCAAAATGATGGCGAGGGAAGTTGGAGTTGAAGCTTTCTCCGTTATAGTAGTATAGGTGATTTTTTTTCTTTTAATAACCATGCAATATTATCCACAGGAGCAACCGAGCAACGGCGGGTGATCTGCCAACACCGTGTAAAGAATACTAAGCGAATACCCGACGTAATGGCGTAGTGATATTACTCACACTAACTATCTGGCTGGCCCACGAACGAGCCGCTCGTAGGCCCCACTAACCATCGTTAACGTAACAAACTACTAAAGTGTACCAAAACCGCCCATCAGTTTCGGGCGTGTCAACAAAATATATTTTGTCAATCTCTCAGTTTGTAAACACGACGAAAATTGTATATTTTGTAATAATAATAATTATTATATATTGTTTTTTGTTACGATTGTAAGTACTGCATTAAATTAGTATTAAAAAGATTATTATTCCATACGTAAGAGATATTGTGATTGACTTGATAAAGTTTTATTATTATTTCTGTCTGTCATTTCGATGTTTATCGCAAAGATTAAGTTATGTTAGATGTTGATGTAAATAATATTAGTGGTTGTAGTATATAAGTGACAACAATAATGTATGATTTATTATATATGATTTTGTGTATACATTTTATGTTTTTTTTTTATCCGATTTATTTCCTATTTTTTTTTATTAGCCAATCTGGTCGTTGTATATGCTTGTTACATTTATATAGTAGCTATACATTTATATGGTAACTATAATATCTATCCAGTTTCAAAAGACATACGATTCAAAATAATAATTTTACTCTAAGAGACACAATACTCATAGCACTTTTTCGGGCACAAAGTTCAGTTTTTATAATCACATTTTCTCTATAGATACTTAATTATTTTATGAATTCTCGTAAAATCTACACTAACGTATAGAATTTATACATATAAAAAAAACAAACTGCATGTGCTTGCATGGTATGAAATAATAATAAGTGTGATGTTATTTATACAACCTTCTAAAAACTAGGTAGACAGTTCCTTTCTCCCGCTCCCGGTATATGTAATAATAAAATTCACGTAATATCTATTAACTTTCAATGCATTTAGGACCCTATCCAAGCAGTTACTAATAGTCTAATCTGATCAAAATGTAAAGAAAAATATATCTAAGGTTATCGAATAGAAAGTCGGTTTTGCCATAGCAGTGATATTACTACCAAATAGTGTATTTAATGTCGTCTAACATTAAATTAAACTAAAAAAAATAACTTAAAAAACCATTTAATTAAATTAAATCTAATGGCGTTCCCTGTCCACATGCGAATATTCCTTTAAATATATACAGTAGTCAGTATATATACTAGTCTATTTAGCGACAAAATCCATAGTCGGCCCATCCCTACTATTTAGTTTGAAAACATTACTCGATTTCAAAATTAAAAATAGTTCTAGGCTTGGGTATTGCCAGCGTTTTCATTTATTGTCTTTATATTGTATACAATGGATGTATCTTACAAAGTTTGATATTAGAGGCTTTTTATTAAAATAAACTACTGACCGCTTAGTTAATACCAAACGCACCCAACCCTTCGTCCATAAATCAATGAATGAATGAATAAATATCTATGACGTGTAGAGTCATGCAATAAATAAAAGTCTAACGTAGGTTCACAGTAGTATATATACAACTGAGGCAGCACGAGAACGAAATCTTTTATCGTATGAATCCTACAGGGGCGGTCAAATAAAAAATATACATTGGTTTTATGGTGTAGTAAGATCGGCGATAGAGCTTAATAGCCTAAGCTCATTTTCTATACAAGTAGCAATTCAATTGTCTATCGGTACAACACAGAAATGATGAATTTCAAATATGTATTTTTTTTTTAAACTTTTTTTTTATATTACTAAACCAAATGCATAACAAATATATTTGTAAATAACTAGTAGAGAAGATTAAAAGTATTGTAGCACAAAATTCGATGAGTATTACATTATGACAATATAACAAGTTTAAATTAAATGCAATCTGCTTCGTAGTTTAACATGATGCATATGAATGCATGATGAATACGTAATCTCAGTAAAATAGTAAATAAAAATAGCAAAATATAAATTAATGATATAACTAATAATACAACGTAATCCTCATGCCCTTATACTGTAACTCATTATTGTATAACAAAGAAAAGAAAAATCACAATCTATGGCTTTATATGTTTGAATATGTCAACTGCTAGACATCGTACATAACGCAATGAATGTTGTCGAATTGTCAAAATGTAGGTAGACAGTATAAAGTCGCAAAAAATTCTAGTTGAGCCTTACATTCTGTCCAAGACTCGACATGAAAAATAAAAAATAAATGAAATGAATTAATACGATGCTATCTTAAAAATAAGAACATTCAACACAATTATCTACTGAATAAAAAAACGAACAGTTCATACAATTAAAATCAATTCAGTCAAAATGCACTTAAAATGCATTTAAAATGGTCAAATCTCATTTTGCATTTGTATTTTATCTACCTACACTACATGATATTAATCGGTCGTTTAGAAAATCATGAATGGAGAGTAATAACATTTTTTCACTAAAACACCCTTAGTTTGCGTATTTCGGTATTTTTACTAATTATGGTTAGTAAATTAGCAATTTTTATATCTTTATCAGTATTCACTCCTATATAATTAAACATTCGTGCCTATCCCTTAACATTAAACAGGTTCAGTAGCCCAAAGCAAGCAATCGTAATACTTATCCTATGAATGTTACCTACCTTGTAAAAATGCCATATTAGCAACAGTAGGTATAGCCATAAGCTTGTAATATCTATCCAGATAGGTCCACGGAATTAAACAATAAAAATCGAACAAAAATAAACGAAAAAAAAACCAACCACAATTATAGGTTTATGAAAAAATTATTTCTAGAAAAATTGTGAATATTGAATTCAAATATTTCTTTATGAATTTATACCATTTTGTCCCATTGACTATAATATTATTGTACTATTAATTATTACACATTATTGTCCAGCAGTTTTGGAGATGTATTTATAAAATTGTGAACAGCTTGTACGATTGTACCATGTACCTTGTAATATATAATATCCTAGCGTCGCCTGCATTTTACATATATTTACAACCAATACTGAGTAAAAAAGCATCACCCTTGCTCTGATAACGGACATGTCCTAGGGCCCAGAATTCCCAAGAAAGCGATATATACCAACTTGCCCTGGTCCCACTTTATCTCGAAGAGAGGAATGTCTGTATCCCAGCATTGGAAATATTTTAGGCTATAGGACCGTGTATTGACCAGGAAAGAGTTATCATGTTATCTTTTTTAATATTACATAATGAGACTTTTACCTTTGTCTCTACGTCACACTCCTCTACATTGTCTCTGGTATTGCAGATGGCCATTGTATAAATTATAGCATTTTTATCACTGAAAATAGTATTATAAACACGAGTAATTAAGCAAATAAATTTGTCGGCCTCCGTGGCGCAGCGGTCAATACGCCTGCCTGCGACGTGGATCTTTTCCTGATTGGTCTGGGACTTGGATGTTTATCTATATATGTATCTATTATAAAATATAGTATCGTTGAGTTAGTATCCCATAACACAAGTGGACTTATATATTTATTTATTTAAATGTCTACGGCGAATAGGATCGTGCAATGAGAGAAAAATACACATAAAACATAAACGGTCTTAGGTTTTAAGTCGTATAAATACGACTAAGGATGCACAGCCACGAAATTGGAATTATGTTCCAGCTAGTCCCTTGCTGCCCTCTCCCGGCGAGCCCGCATCCTTTGTGTGCTCTTAACCTGTAGTCCCTTAGTTGTTAAGTTTTTTAAGCTTTAGCTGGAAGTCTCAATTTACTAACACACCCACAGGCAAGTCTAAATTCCAAAAAAAAAAAAATGATGGGCACGATAAAATTTGTTATTGTCAAAAGGTTAACTAATTCTTTAATTTTTCATTCAAGGGCAACATTTTGTATGCATGTTTTATACTTCAGATAAAATAATTTTTCTTCTTGATGTTTAAAAAAATCATTTTCACACGCGGATATTAAATTAGTTCTTGTTTTACTACTTCAACAAACACAGCATTTTCTATATCAAAATGAAATACATATATATATAATATAGATACCGTAGAATAGGCTTCGACCAAATGAATCCCATCCAGATATTGTATTTGTATGTTTATATCGTTATTGGTGTATGTTATATGTATGATATGACTTATGTGATGTATATGACGAACTGCTTTTAGGCCAATTGTATGATATGCTTCTATATATTACCCAATTATATGTATATTTTATTGCAATAAACAATATGCAAAATAGATTTGTTATTTCTCTTGAACCTGTACGTTCCTACTATTATCTAGTATTTGCCTTAATAAGCGATGCGCGCTTCACTCGTGGTAATGAAGTGTGCATATAGGTTTTTTTTTTAAATTATAAACTGGTGCTTGACCGCAATCCCGCCTGATAGTACCTAAGCAGTGATGCAATCGTTGATGGTAAAGCGCGTTAGTTTGTAAAGAACCTATTCACTCAAAAAAACTGAGTGAAGAGGGAAGGAAGACGGCAGTTGAGCAAGGTGATGCAATGTTAAACCCAAGAACATGAACGCGATGCTGCGCCAGAGGGAGATTCATCTGACCCTCCACGATCAAACTGCCGACACAACATTTGGCACATCCTACCCGGCACACCTCACAACAAAGGCGGGCAAGACCTAAATTTGGTGTGGGAAAGACAAATTTGGCGAGGCCCCATGAGCGTAGGGCCCCCAGGTGGGGGCAGGAGAGGCAACCCTCCCCGGAAATCTCGCAGAACCAGTGTGAACTCTTCTAATTACTAAACAAAGTATAATCGAGGACTAATCTCTAACTTTTAAATAAACCACGCAGTAGACACTAGCAAAATGTACGGTGTAATTGCCAAAAAACCGCGTGCGATTATTGGCTTGTATCCTAAAAAATAATTTAATGTCCATCAGATAGATTTATAAAAAAATATTGAACACGTATTTTTTATTTTTTCTTTCATTCAAATACTTAGGAAGATACGAGTATATTGATTTGAAATGTCGTATGACGTCACGCCGTAGTACAAAATATAGCACGGCGTGACGTAATTAGCCCCCACTCCGTAACTTTAATACGTTATATCTCAGTACTTTTTGGTAATTACGACAAAATAAGAAATACGTGTCTCGATTTTTTTTATTATCTATAAGACGGACTAATTATCTTTTTGATTTTCATACCTTGAATACATCCCTATTCGCTGGGTGCGAAGTACTAGGTGGGGGTAACATAATCTATCGCAGCGCTCATGGTGGTCAAAAGTAGAAATAATGTAAGCTCTGTCATCAGATGTATGTATCTGTCAATGGCAAAGCGATTCTACATAATACATTTTAATATCATTAATTAATTTCATTAGTCCGCTAACAAAAATGAGTCACAGTAGTTGTTGTGTTGTAAACTGCAAGAATACTGGCAGAAATAGTAAATGCAAGTTTTACCGATTCCCAAGAGCTACTTGGAAACTTGAACAATGCAAGAAATGGATAGCTGCCGTCAAAAGAATTGAGTAAGTAACATCATAACCACATTTAAATCCCGTATTTGATATTAATCAAAGAATCCATTTTACCTATTTAAATTCAACTTTGTTTCAGTGCTGATGGATTGCCATGGTACCCAAGACCAAATGATTGTGTATTGGTAAATTTACAGCCCCCGATATTTAAAAGAAAGAATGTGTCTCTGTGAATATTTCTTTATTAATATTTCCAACAAAATAATGATCTGTTTATTCATATTTTTATGCATAACAATACAAAAATAATTAAATGATACTTATTTTTACTTTCAGTCAAACTTAAATCACAACAATAAATAAATCATAAATACATAATATATATGTTTTTATCAATATAATCATTAATAATAAAATAACTTGTATGACTTATTTACTTTTTTTATCCAACCTACATCACATTGATTATATTTTTTCCAGTAAAATTACGTTTTGGTTGTTCAGTTTTATTATTATTACTATCATTTTCACAAGTACTTTCTAAATATAATGATTTTAAATAATGTTCAAAGTAAAATCTTTCACTAACCAAAATTACATGTTTAATGAATGCTTCATCACGGTGTACCCGCACTGTGCAGCTACCATGTTTTACAGGCGAGTACACAAAAAGATCACAAACGGTCATTCCAGTTACATACATCTGTACCTGAATTTGAGTATAATATGGTTTTTGTGTTTTTAACTCTAATCTATCATTTACAAACTCTAAATACTTGACATTGCACATCTTTTCATTATAATTTATCACAGGTTGTTTTGAACATGATAATGGACATTTGATTTCAACTAGTCTTGATAAGATACAATCATTTTCAATGACCACCCCGTCAATGCTGGCAGGCTTGACAGGCTCTCTTCATGGTTTATAAAGTGGATCAAAGCAGCGATATGCTTGCATTTACCACTTTGATTGTAAACACAATTACATTTCACACTTGTGACTACTCGTGCTGTATTTACCTGCAATCAAATTAATATTTGAATATTACGTCTATCAAAACTCGATCAAACTAAGTATTAAGTTCAAACGGAAATAATCACTTACATTTAAAACCGTTTTGTAAGGTGGCAAAGTAATAGATGTTTGCCTTATGATGAGAGCGTGAATTATTGAACTCTGCCCTTGTTTTGTTCTTAATTCTTCTACATCTCGGACATGTCCAGCCAATACCAACAACTTTCCTTTAAATACGGTTTGTGGTTGGAATTTGATATTGTGAGTAACACTCACAAACCCGGTCTTCAAAACAATACTCATTTCGATCTGAAAACGATATTTAATTTATTACTAGCGATACAGGAACATTTAAATATATTTACTGTTATATAATGAAACCATTAAAGTAGCTTTTTCTTTTTGTTTTACTGTAAAACTACAACTATAAATGAAGTAAACAAACCCTGACACAATCAAAATTAAACACACTTTTTGGACTTACCTCATTTGATTTGAATGACCAAAATGATTTAAAAACCCTTTTTCCACCCAAATCGTGGTATCACAACAATTTATGAGTCGAAAATATTTGTTATTTTTTCATTTCGATATTTTTTCACAAATACACGACCTAAATGTCAATGTGACAGAGCCCACAAAGTTGTGGACGCTAGTTGGCGCTGTAATCGTGCACGGAGCGAATAGCGCACACAGATTACCCACTCTAAAAATTTGACTTCCCGCCCCCTAGGCCTGACTTGAACCCCTAGGCCAGAAACTGGGTACGCCCATGCGAGGCCCTGTTCTATGGCGATCTGAAGACGAATTTTATATAATAATAATAAAAAAACAAAGCAATTAACACTGCCGAGTTTTTATTCATAGAATCCTACAAATTAGATTAAAATTAATGAAAAATTATAGGTCGTATTGTTAGGTGAAGATGAAAATACCAATAAATTGATCCATGCATCGGTAAAATATCATATTAAAATATTTTAAAATGCTGACAGTTTCTGATTTTTTGATTTTGTGGTTATTTTTAAAGCGATATTGCGCCAAAGCGTAATGTTCGACACACAAACCCATGACTGAGTATGGCTGAATATGTTTGAAAAAGAAAAAAAAATACCAACAGTTTTAGCTGTAAAGAATTTATACCTATTTAATAGTGCAGTCAATTAAATATAAGTTTGATTTGATTGGTTGGCTTCCTAGTAAAGAAAGTAAACAAATAAAACAATGGATTCCCCACATGGGTCGTCGGCGGCAAAGATGTACTTGCGGTATTTACGCAACGTGAGCAAATGTTGCCAGACTATAAAAATAATTTTCACAACAAAATTAATTTAGATCTTTTTTATTTTTTCTTTTCTTGCTTTGAAGCAATGCATATAAATATTGGCAGGCGTGAGGCCCCTTGTACCGCGAGGCCGTATGCGGTGGCCCACGTCACCCACGCCTTACGCCGCCTCTGCCTCACAACACAACTGCTCAGACCCGTCCTCCGTACAGTTTCACCAGATATCATGCTGGAACAGGACGAATTGCTTCGGCAAAACTTGGCCTGGTGGGTGGTAACTTCTGCCGGCAGGTGATGTTATGGCCTACCACCGAGAACTGCAAATACATATTATATCGAGTAACATCACCACATAAAGGTAACACATATACAGACACACTTCCGAGTTTGTTATTGTCTCGGGTTTGCATTGCTTAAATACATATGCAATAAGAATATTCTTAAGTCTTGCCGCCAAGCGATTCGTCGTGTTCCGGCATGATGCCTGGTGAAGCCGTACGGAGGACGGGTCTGAGCAGTTGTGTTGCGATGTGTGCCGGGTACGATGCGCCAAGTGTTGTTGTGTCGGGAGTTTGGTCGTGGAGAGTCTCCACATCAATCTCCCTCTGGCGCAGCATCGTTGGTCGTGTTGTTGGGTTTAACATTGTACCACCTCGCTCAACTGCCGTCTTCCTTCCTATTCACTAAGTTTTTTAAGTGAATGGGTTTAATAAACTAGTGCGCTTTACCATCAACGATTGCATCACTGCTTAACATCAGGCGGGATTGCAGTCAAGCGCTAGTTTATAATTATTAAAAAAAAAAATAGTACCTAACTCAATAAAAACCTCGATGAAATCTCATCTCAGCGAAAATCAGTGACAAAAAATGGGTAAATACGGAAGGAATCATTTACAACAGATTGCTCACTAGCGTGTTTAATACAAAATCTTTTTACCTACAAATAAAAAAAGCAACCGACTTCTACAAAACAAACAAGGTGAAAAATAACTTAATTTCGGAAGTCGGTGTCTTTGTTTTGTATATTTGTTTTCGACACCGACAAGTGAAAAATATGTCCAGCTGCATCCGGTCAGACTGACGCTAACATCGTTGGTTGGCCTGTATGTAAACGACGATATTTTGTTTACTTTAATTTTTACACATAATTTTTTGGTTTAAAAACAAACACACACTGAACCGATTTCTATAAAATTCCTACGGGACCGACAAAAGAATTTCCCGATATATTTTCCCGCATACCGTTTGAACAAAGCGCGACATCTCTTTAATCTCAGGTCTATTAAAGTTCAGAGGATGTTCTGTTCTTTTTTTTTTAATAAACGTTGCCTCTCACTAGGAATTTCTCGTGTATCGTGGATGCGTTTACAAACATATAAACTCATCATCATCATCTCAGCGTTAATCCCAGTCGCATCCGAAGCCTTCGTTTCAGCTTTGGAGTCTAGGGTCCGCTTTACCAGTCGAACTGCTGATTTGGCTAAACTCCACAACCCGAAGGCGATATCGAAGCATTGTAGTTAGACGCAACCCGCGACACACCGCGCAGCAGTCAATAGCTTAAGGGGGGACTCTAGTGAAACTATTGCTGTTGCGCTGTTTCCAACCTCTCCCGGTAAAGTGCGAAAAGGACAGTTGCAGCTCAGGCTGATTTTACCTACAAAAACGTTGACCAAAAGAAGTTTTCTTTTTCAAAACTCGACAGATCTTAATTATTTATATATCAAAATTTAGAGGAAAAGTATACCTATGCCTCCATATATACTTATATTTCTGTTTTGCCAAAAACTTATCACGTTTGTCTAATAGTCATCTGAACATCACGGTAAAAATGGGTTATATTTCGCGATTTTGAAGTATCGTATTTCTTTTATCAATTAAGTTTCGGAAGAAAACAAATGATAGGGGCACGTATTATCACGGTGTAAAACTAGAAAAAAATAATTGCTCTAAAAGCATTATCCACGAAGAAAAGAGCGAAATACGTTTGTTTCTAGAAAGCACCACTAACACACCCACACACATCACTGCGCTAACCGTCAAATTTTGGATATGGATTGCAATTGAAATTTTGTATTGACTGAACCGATTTTAATATTTTTTTTTTATTTGAAAGAATGTACGTTCAGGATAATAAAATATTTAAATAAATATAAAAAAAACTGCTTGTATCATCATCATCATTCATCATTTCAGCCGAAAGACGTCCACTGCTGGACATAGGCCTCCCCCAAGGTTCTCCACGACGACCGATTCTGCGCCTCCCGCATCCAGCGGTTTCCCGCGACCTTCACCAGGTCGTCGGTCCACCTTGTCGGGGGCCTACCCACGCTACGTCTTCCGGTGCGTGGTCGCCACTCGAGAACCCGTCGGCCCCATCGGGCATCGGTCCTACGGGCAATGTGTCCAGCCCACTGCCACTTTAGTGTTGCAATTCTTCGGGCTATGTCGGTTACTCTCGTTCTTTTGCGGATCTCCTCATTCCTAATTCGATCGCGCAGTGAAACCCCAAGCATAGCCCTCTCCATTGCCCTTTGAGTGACTTTGAGCCTTCTCATAAGGCCCATTGTTAGCGACCACGTCTCAATTCCATAAGTCATCACTGGCAACACACACTGGTCGAAGACTTTTGTCTTGAGACACTGCGGTATTTCGGACGAGAAGATTCTTCGTAGCTTCCCGAAAGCAGCCCAGCCGAGTTGGATTCGACGATTGACCTCTTTCTCGAAGTTGGACCTTCCTAACTGGATAGTTTGTCCCAGGTACACGTAACTGTCAACAACTTCGAGAACAGAGTCTCCAATCTTTATAGGAGTCGGTACAACATGGGAATTAGACATGACTTTCGTCTTGCCCATGTTCATTTTAAGACCGACTCGCTCGGAGGCTCTGCTGAGGTCTTCGAGCATTGTACTCAGGTCCTCCGCGGTCTCAGCCATGACTACAATATCATCAGCAAACCAAAGGTGTGTCATGTACTCGCCATTGATGTTGATGCCCAGTCCTTTCCAGTCCAGAACCTTGAAGACATCCTCCAATGCAGCGGTGAACAATTTCGGGGAGATAACATCTCCCTGTCTGACACCACGCTGCAGAGGTATTGGTTTCGAGGTCTGGTCCTGTATTCGGACTGACATAATGGCGTTTTCGTACAAACCCTTCAGCGCTTCAATATACCGATAGTCTACTTGGCACCGCTGGAGAGACTGCATGTAGTATAGCCCAGGTCTCGATCGAATCAAAGGCTTTTTCGTAGTCCACAAACGCCAAGCAAAGAGGTAGGTTATACTCCTCGGTCTTCTGTATAACCTGCCGTAGCGTATGTATGTGGTCTACTGTGCTGAAGCCCTTTCGGAAACCGGCTTGTTCGGGTGGCTGGAAGTCGTCAAACCTGCAGGCGAGACGATTCGTGAGGACTCTCGAAAACAACTTATAGACATGACTCAGAAGTGAGATGGGTCTGTAGTTTTTCAAAAGGGTGTTGTCACCCTTTTTGAAAAAGAGTACCACCACACTTCTGTGCCATGCCTGTGGCGTTTTTCCCTTGACTATGACGGAATTAAATAACTTCTGAAGGGCCCTAAGGATCGGTTCACCACCCGCCTTCAGTAGCTCTGCCGTTATTCCGTCATCGCCCGGCGCCTTGTTGTTTTTAAGCTGTTTCAGAGCCAATCGAATCTCCTGCAGGCTGACGTCCGGGATATCTTCGGTGTAGTGTCGGGTTAATCTTGCTCTAGGGTCTTCAGCAATATTTAATGCGGGTTTTGTCGTCGAAGTGTAGAGCTGTCTATAAAAATTCTCGACTTCCCTCAAAAGCTCGGGCCCGGACGTTATGATCCTGCCGTCGTCAGTCTTCAGCTTGCTTAGCCGGCTATGCCCAATAGTCAGATCCCTAGCGAAAAATTTAGAGCCTCTGTTTCGCTCTATGGCCTCCGTTATACGCTCGGTATTATACCGACGTAGGTCGCGCTTCAGAGACTTTGAGATCTGCTTATTGAGCTGCCGGTATCTGCAAGCATCACTTGACGAACGCAAAACCATCTCACGTCTATCCTCCATGAGCTCGAGAGTGTAGTCCGAGAGCTTTTTAGTTCTATTTGTACGGCGGGTCTTAAAATACTTTGTCCCGACCGTACGGACAGCTTCTACAAACCCGTCATTGTATTCGTCCACGTCACCACTTAGGCATTCGAAGCGATTTTGGAGCTCGAGCTGGAAACCTTCGGAGTTATGGATCTGGATGGGTGCTGGCCGGAGCGTAGACTTCATCAGGCGATATCTTTCAGACACTATGTTCAGATTCAATGTGCCTCTGACCATACGGTGATCGCTGCCGCATTTGAGCGAGTTGATCACTGTGCACGACAGACATGCAGGACCATTTAGTGGACGTATGCGGTTGCACTCTGCACGTTCTGATGCACACTCTGTTGCTGGGTTGGTGGAAATAAGTGAGACTTCGGTGTGTAGACTTACTTGGTTTATATTCTTCAAATTATTAGCGGAGTCACTATTTAACTTATACTACTATTGATTTTAACTATTACTTCTTGACTGTTGATTCTGTAGAGATCTTGTAGGGATCTTGCTGTTGATCTGTGCTGTAGCTATTGACTTCTCGAAGATGAAGATGAATGTGTCTCTTCTTACTGTAGCTGTAGACTCCCCAATGGTGAAGATGAATGTGTCTCTTCTTACTGTAGCTGTAGACTCCCCAATGGTGAAGATGAATGTGATCTTGATGCTCAAACGTGGGGCCTATTTATACTGTGACAAGGGCGCAAACCGTGGGAAGGGACGAGATCGTCGGGTTTCACCAGCCATTGTCTTACGCACGTTTCTGGGCTGCATCATAAACCTGAGGGTCTGCACTTTATAACGTCCATTACAAGGGGTCATTTTATTGCGCCTATCCCAAGGAACCAAGGACAAGGGATTTTATGGCGCCCACCTTTTTGGTGTTGTTATGTTCAGCCAAATGTGGGACAACGATTTCTAATTTTATAATTTTATGTCTGCTGCATTTTATGACAAGGGAACACTTTATGACGGTTAACTTTTGTCACTGATATTTTACCAAATGTTCCCAGTCATTCCTATCATAATTGCCGCCTTGCCAGATGTGTACAACCATTCCTATCACAATGAATGATCGTCCATCTTACGCTTTCTAAATTCTTACGCACAAATGTTCTTTTCTAAGTAATTACAATAACATCTACTATACTGTATACACTGTTCGTAACACTATTCCTAATTAGTTCCTATATACTATTTAAAACTATTCGTCCCGCACATCACTCCCGCCGTGCGACCGCGTCGCAGCTATCTCCGGTGCGGGTTTGTCTTCCGTTTGGAGAGGCAGGACTACTAGCTTCCTCACCGGTCGTCGCAGCACACCTCCCTTAGTTCGGACGTCCACTGTTCGCACGATGTCGTCGGGGCCCGGATACGTCGCTATGACTCTGCCACGCGGCCATATATTGCGCGGCAGGTTGGGGTCGACGACTTGTACAAGGTCGTCGACTTGTATTTTTGGACCTCTTCCATGCGGCTCCTGCCGGTGTTGCAACTCCGGGAGGTACTCCTGGATCCAACGCTTCCAGAAAAGGTCGGCAAGCCTCTGTGCTGCTCGCCAACTGGATCTCGATGTTGCGTCTTTTTCGTCGAATGTGCCGGGTTGAGGCACTCGTCCCGAGCTTCCCAATAAGAAGTGGTTCGGAGTCAGGGCTTCTGGGTCCTCTGCACTGACTGACACATGCGTCAGAGGGCGGCTGTTGATGGTGTATTCCACCTCTGCGAGTAAGGTGGCGAGTACTTCCTCTGTATGGTGACGCTCGTGTATCGTCGCGGCTAGTGCTGTCTTCACTGAGCGGACCATACGTTTCCAGGCTACGCCCATGACCGGGGCGCCCGGTGGAATGTAGCGAATTGGAGAATCTTATAGGATCGGGTAAAGCATCTGCTAAACTTAGTCCCTTCTTGTTCGATACGTGGCATATCTTAACTTTCCCGTACGGTTCTGTTACTGATGTAGAGGTGTCGATTGGCCTCTTGGGGTTGATGCAAAGGGCGTCCATCTCAACGCATTGCTTCCCTAGTACTTCCTGACTGTCTTCTATTTTCTCAGTGACATGAGACACAAAGTCGATATTGTGCCTGGAGGTCCGGATCTGTCTGCCGTGTAGTACCCAACCGAGTGGCGTGAGAGATGCCACTGGTTGGTACTTATTGCCTCTTCTGACCTCCGATGTCAACAGGAGATGCCAGTTGTCTTGCCCAATCAAAACTTTAGGCTTGGCATTGGCGTACGTGAGGTAGTCGCGGATGTCTGCCAGGTGCTTGCATCCCGTTACTGTTTCTGACGGTACCCGCTGAGACGAAACATGCAAGTTCTTCACCGTGCGTGCATGTACTTGTTCTTCGTACCCGTTGAACCCTTTCAACTTGATACTAACTCGACGCGAATTTGATTCAGACGCCTTCAGATCGTTGATGGTTTCTATTTTCAGTGGGTCGACGGGGCCTGTTGCTCCGATGCTGTTTGCCACGCTATCGTCAACTAGCGTGACTGTTGACCCGTCGTCCATCAAAGCGAAGGTGTCGACTATACCCTTTGGACCCTTTATTTGGATCGGTATTATTTTCAAGAACGACTGTTTCTTACTCTCGGCCCAGGCTGAGTTGATGACTTCTGTAGCTTCCTTCGATGCCTCTTTTTTAGCCTCCTTCTTCTTAGTGTGATGTAACAGCTTATGATGTGAAAAGCTGCAGCTGTTGACACCACACTCACGAGGACGACAACTGTGAGTCTTGTTTCTGTATTGAAGACATCTGAAGCATAGGCGTTTGGACTTAGCTGCGTCCCATCTGCCGTTTTCATCTAACTTCCTGAATTGTTTGCAGTCGATTGCTGTATGGCTGCTCTCGTTACAAACCGGACACTTCGATGTATTCGTCCTTTCTGTTACGTTGTGGACCTTCTGTGTTCTCTTCTGTTGAGTGGCCGCTGTACCTGTATTTAGTTGTTCGGGTACAGCGTACGGTGCGCACAAGTCCGCTTCTCTTTTGAGGAACTTGTCTAGCTTCACTAAGTCTGGATCTTCCCTCGGTTGGACGTACGAGAAATCGTAGTATCTGTAGCGAAGCGTAGGCGTCAGCTTGTCTACGACGGTCTTTGACACTTCTGGGTTGTACAGATAGTGTATACAGCTTATAGTTTTCAGTGTCGCTACGATGTTGGACACTTTTGTTGCGAAGATGCAGATGTCGCGCGGTGATTCGGTGAGGCGTGGCAGGGCACGGAGCGCGTCCATTTCCATCATGGCGATGGATTCCGGTCTTCCGAATCTTGACTCTAAAGCCTTCATTATGTCTGCTGGATCCGTGTTGGTAATCAGCAAAGAGTCCACTGCTTCTTTCGCTTTGCCTTTCAGTGTTCTTCGTAGCCTGTTTGTATTTTCAATCGGCGTGTATATATTTTCTGTTTCGTAGTAAGCGGCGCGGAACGGTAACCACTCTTGATGTGATCCACTAAACAACGGTAGCTCTACGGATCTCGGTCGTTGAGCTGCGTTGACGGCACTTGTGATTGCGTCGGCGAGCGCGGCGAGGTCGGATTGACCTCCCGTCGGTAACTGTAGTACATTATGTACTTGACGCTTCTGTTCTGTACTGGCTGGGACGCTATTCTCTATGCGCGTGGTCACCGGCTCTGCTGTAGGTTGATTCTGTTGTACGGCAACCACGGGCGTTCTGTTCTGTTGGTCCTCTAGCCAGTTGTCTACTCTTCGATCTGTTTCTTCCTTAGAGTAGATGGAGACATCATCTTCTTCATTGTCGGAGTCTTCATGTTCCAAAGTAGCTAAGCGTGCGGCGGCTAGCTCCACTTGCAGTCGCAGTAAGTCTTCCTTTGCCTTCGCCAACTTGTATGCCTTTGATTTACTGTAGGTCGATCCCCCCGCGCTCCTCCTAGCAGGGGTGCGGGCGTCTTGTAGTCCGCTCGGCAGTGGCAGACCATCTGTATTCTTGACCCGCTTTACTGTTGAATTTTCTGTTGCGGGTCGTGTTCCTTTGTTGCTGTGGCACACAATTGTAGGCGGGTTCATCGTTGTAGCTGTTGACTGTGTCACGGAGAGAGTAGTAGCAGCGGCGGCGACAACAGCGGGGGGCGACACAGCGGGCGGGGCGGCGGCGGCGGCGGGCATTGATACGGCGGAGATCCCTGTGGCTGTCGAGGTACCAGTATATTCCGTGGTACCCGTTTCTGTTGTCTCCCTCGTGGTCGCTGTCCCTGTGGTAGCCGTCCCGGTAGTAACTGTTCCGGTTTCTGTGCACGTTCCCGTTGTTGATTTGCTAGCGGCTTTTCCCTCTGATCGTGTGACCGGCATATTGTTTATCGATAGCCGTCAGTCTACGACGCGAACTTATCTTGTGGCGAGGACTTGAGAGTCTTCACGTTTCTTCTAGCTGGATGCGTTCTTCACTTATTTTCCACTTATCCGGATATCGAAGCACCATTAAATATGTGCGTGTATCCGGATACGTTCTTCACTTAATTTCCACTAATTCGGCTATCGAAGGACCAAATTATGCTCTTCACTTATTTTCCACTAATCCGGCTATCGAAGGACCAAATTCTGCGTGTATCCGGATGCGTTCTTCACTTATTTTCCACTTATCCGGCTATCGAAGGACCAAATTGTGCACGACAGACATGCAGGACCATTTAGTGGACGTATGCGGTTGCACTCTGCACGTTCTGATGCACACTCTGTTGCTGGGTTGGTGGAAATAAGTGAGACTTCGGTGTGTAGACTTACTTGGTTTATATTCTTCAAATTATTAGCGGAGTCACTATTTAACTTATACTACTATTGATTTTAACTATTACTTCTTGACTGTTGATTCTGTAGAGATCTTGTAGGGATCTTGCTGTTGATCTGTGCTGTAGCTATTGATTTCTCGAAGATGAAGATGAATGTGTCTCTTCTTACTGTAGCTGTAGACTCCCCAATGGTGAAGATGAATGTGTCTCTTCTTACTGTAGCTGTAGACTCCCCAATGGTGAAGATGAATGTGATCTTGATGCTCAAACGTGGGGCCTATTTATACTGTGACAAGGGCGCAAACCGTGGGAAGGGACGAGATCGTCGGGTTTCACCAGCCATTGTCTTACGCACGTTTCTGGGCTGCATCATAAACCTGAGGGTCTGCACTTTATAACGTCCATTACAAGGGGTCATTTTATTGCGCCTATCCCAAGGAACCAAGGACAAGGGATTTTATGGCGCCCACCTTTTTGGTGTTGTTATGTTCAGCCAAATGTGGGACAACGATTTCTAATTTTATAATTTTATGTCTGCTGCATTTTATGACAAGGGAACACTTTATGACGGTTAACTTTTGTCACTGATATTTTACCAAATGTTCCCAGTCATTCCTATCATAATTGCCGCCTTGCCAGATGTGTACAACCATTCCTATCACAATGAATGATCGTCCATCTTACGCTTTCTAAATTCTTACGCACAAATGTTCTTTTCTAAGTAATTACAATAACATCTACTATACTGTATACACTGTTCGTAACACTATTCCTAATTAGTTCCTATATACTATTTAAAACTATTCGTCCCGCACAATCACTGAGACATCATTGAATATGTGCCTTTTTGTCGTCATAATGAAGTCTATCTCGTTTTTAGTGACCCCGTCGGGACTGATCCAAGTCCACTTTCGCTGTTCACGTTTCTTGAAGAAGGAGTTCATCATAAAGAGTCCCTCCTTTTCCATGAAGCCAGCCAACATGTGGCCTCGGTAGTTTCGACGCCCAAATCCAAAATTTCCCAGTCCGAGCTCTTCACCGCTCCGTTTTCCAAGTTTAGCGTTGAAGTCCCCCATGATAACGCTGTAGTGAGTTTTAGAGCTATGTATGGCTTTAGAGATGTCCTCATACATAGCCTCTATTTCATCGTCGGAGTGTGTCGAGGTCGGGGCGTATACCTGAATGACCTTCAGCGAATACCGTTTGGTTATTCTGAGTACCAGGAACGCCACCCTGGTCGACACACTCTCGATCTTCACTACATTGTCCACAAGGGACCTGTGGACGAGGAACCCGACACCACCTTGGGACTGATGGTCGCCCTCCCGGAAATAGAGCAAGTAACCGGATTTAAGGATTATCGAGTCCTCACCCTCTCTTCGGACTTCAGATAATCCCAGGACTCCCCATCGTAACCTGCTCAATTCTTCCTCCAGTTCAATAACCCTCTCGTCGGTCCGCAGTGTGCGCATGTTTAGTGTTGCCAGGTCGATCCGTCGTTGTTTGTGGTAGCCGGATCTCTTCCGGAGATTCTTCGCACCCCTTGCCCCGCCGTTACCTTGGCCGCTACCACAATGACCAGGAATAGCGGAGCTGCC
This sequence comes from Sesamia inferens, assembly GCA_037179545.1. NCBI lineage: Eukaryota > Metazoa > Arthropoda > Insecta > Lepidoptera > Noctuidae > Sesamia > Sesamia inferens. The sequence goes on along the minus strand of CM073949.1, from coordinate 1,157,679 downwards.
GGGGACTAGGGGCCTTGACTTAGTCGTGTGCATCATTATGGGGGGGGGGGGGGGGGTTTGCCATAATCCCCACGCTTGGCAAGCGGGTTGGGGATCGCAGGATTTGATATTCCACAGAAGAAGCGCTGCTGCCCGCTTCCCTGGTGAGAGAGTTCCCTTTAGTCGCCTCTTACGACACCCCCGGGAGGATATGAGTTGGTACTATTCTAAGCCCGGTACCACACGGCTTGTATATACGGTTAATTTTCAAAGTTATTTCAGACAAAAATACTCCACTTTTTGTTTTTGCACTTTGTCGGCGTGATTAATGTACATAGGTATTCGCACCAAATTCTAACTTAAATGTTCAATCTTGACATCAGATCTCTTTTTTTTTCCATGCTTTTTCCCAATCTAAATTAAAAAAAAATATTTTTGTCTTGTATTTTTATCTTGCCTATATGCACTATTTATAATATGAATGTTTAATTTTAATTATGTTAATTTTGTTTTATGTTTCTTATTTTTATAATTTGAACTCATCATTATCAAACATCTGTATCCTGTTTACACCTAGTTATAGTACAGTACATGTTTTAATTGAAGGAGTACACGTAAAAGAGCCTTTCTCTATTGTTGTAATTTTTTATCGTGTTTGGGTATCCTTTGTTGTAGATTCCCGTAAATAAATAAATAAATAATAGTCCCTGAGATTATCTGCGGACAGACAGACAGATTTGGCGGAACTATAAGGGTTCCTAGTTGACTATGGACCCTGAGTAAAATTTAAAAAATATAATTTTTATTTTCATGAACACTTTGAAATTCGGGTTCCTTAAACATTTTTGTGGCCAATTAGAAAAAAAAAATGTTTTTGTTGTGTGACAATACTACCTAAGTAGTGAGGTAAATATCGTCAAAACAGGACTTTTCATAACATCGGCCGCCGGCAGAAGTTACCACTCACCAGACAAAGCCTTGCCGCTGTAGCACGGGCGCTACACAAAGGACTATAAATCACTCACACCAGATCACAGCTACACAAAGGACTATAAATCACTCACACCGAGGAACGCGGAAGTCATGGCGCGCGTGGCGCGCGTCCCTGCGACCCTGACTCCCGCAGCGAGGGTTCCGACCCTGGCTCCCGCAGCGAGGGTTCCCATAAATCTCGAACCCGGAACACATCTGCATGACCAACGGTCAATGTGCGTGGGAACTATAGCGAGTCGTCTAGCACGTGAAGACTGAACTGGCGCGCTTCTACATCAACCAATCATACGCCGCGGCCTGCCTCGATCAGCGAATCAGCATCAAGAACGCACGCAACACCGCGTGGACTTCCGTAGGACAGCAAGCTGATTCGCTATTGGTTACCCCACTATTATTTAGAGATAGTATTTAAGCGAGCGCATAGCTTGTAAGACACATCATTATACAACATCATTGTACATCATTATTACATTACAGTCCATTCCTTGATCACACTCTTGTATCGCGTCATTTTACACGTCAAATACATTGTACTACTTTACATTCGTGCAATACACAAAGTTCGATTCATCTGAGTTTCAATTACGTGACACGACCTACGCGCTACAGTGGTGACCTAAGCGACGTGAATCAAGACAGACGTGACGATATTCGTGATTAGCACATTCTAGTGGCTTCCCACAAGCGGGTCTCACCACTAGGATTTCAAGAGGCTATATTCACGGTATTGCTGCGTGATACACCAGAAGAGTAATCAGGATGGCGACCAGCAACGCAACACAGGTAAGAGGGCAAGTCGACACGCTCACACTACAAGCACGGCTGTCTGACTTTTGGCCGGCGTATCCCAGACTATGGTTTACACACTTCGAAGCAGTAATGGCGCCACAGAGGCAAGGTGATGACGCGCGCTATCAAGCAGCTATCGCCCGACTAGGCTTGGACGCACTTCAGCAAGTAAGTGATATTATAACCAACCCGCCCATTGAAAACAAGTACGAAGCCCTGAAGTCCCGACTCGTCAGCGTCTACGAGGAATCCGAGAGCCGGAAGCTGCAGAAGCTGATGGATGAGATGGAACTCGGAGATCAGAAACCCTCACAGCTGTTGCGAAAAATGCGGGAACTAGCGGGACAGAAAATACCAGACGGTGCACTGCGCATCATGTGGACCCGTCTACTTCCACCTTCATTACGCGCTGTCCTCACCGTGAGCAACACTACAGACTTGGAAAAGTTATCGCAAGTAGCAGACAGTGTAATGGACAGTATCGCGCAACCTAACCAGGTCGCGCAGATTTCACGCACGAGCGATGTGGCTGCCCTAGACAGACGGCGTTCAAGATCGCGTTCAACAAGCAACGATAAGAGCAACCGCAAGTATTCAGAACAATCACTTATCTGTTATTATCATCGCAAGTACGGCGCAAACGCGCGTAAGTGTACACGCCCGTGCAATTTCAACAACAACAGTGCCCAGTCGGAAAACTAACGCCTGCGTCGGTTGAGGCAGCAACTGATGCGAACAACACTTCTCACCGCCTATTCATAACTGATAGGAATTCGCGTCTGTCATTTCTAATTGATACGGGCGCAAACGTTTCCGTGATACCGAGGACAAAAGGCGGGAGAGCAAAACAAACCGATTTCTGTTTGTACGCAGCAAATAACACGACCATTCCAACGTACGGAGAGAAAACCCTACAACTGGATCTCAACTTACGACGGCCGTACACCTGGAAATTTATCGTCGCTGCAGTCAGCAAACCCATCATCGGTGCAGATTTTCTGAAGCGTCATCAACTTCTCGTCGACATAGCCGGCCGACGTCTCGTCGACAAAGTTACCAACATGACCGTCAGAGCATCACTCATTCATTCCGCCGAACCTACAGTTCGAAGTATCGACATGGAACAGCCGTATCACCAGCTCCTCAGTAAGTTCCCTGATATCCTGCGACCATCAAGCATGAAGGATACTCCCAAGCACAGGGTAGAACATCACATCGAAACTACTGGCCCACCAGTGTTCAACAAGTGCAGACCTCTTCCTCCACATCGCTACCTGCCCGTGAAGAAAGAATTCGAGCTCATGATGCAGCAAGGAATTTGCCGACCAAGCAAAAGCCCTTGGTCCAGTCCGCTACACGTCGTTCCTAAGAAAAACGGCGACTTACGCATCTGTGGTGACTACAGAAGACTCAATGACGTCATCAAACCCGATCGCTATCCAGTCCCACGCCTCAAAGATTTTACCTACCTACTTCACGGCAAGAAAATCTTCAGCACTCTCGATTTAAACCGAGCTTACTCTCAGTTACCTATCTTCGAACCTGATATCGAGAAGACAGCGATCACTACACCATTCGGTTTATTCGAATTTCCACGAATGTGCCCAGGTCTCAAGAACAGACATCCCAGCGATTCATACACGAAGTACTCAACGGAATAGACTACGCGTTCCCATTCATCGACGATGTTATCGTTGCATCTGAAAATGAAGCAAGCCACATCGGAGATCTGCAGGAAGTTTTACGCCGATTAGACACGTATGGTGTCACTATAAACCCATCTAAGTGTGTCTTCGGCAGCGAAACCGTCAAGTTCCTAGGTTATGAAGTATCAAGCAAGGGAATCAAACCACTTCAAGACAAAGTCAAAGCAATCACAGAATACCCAAAACCCAAAACTATTCAAGACTTACGAAGATTTATGGGCATGATAAATTTTTACCGAGACAGTGTTCCAAACGCAGCCAGTATTCAAGCACCGCTGAATGCATTCCTTCATAATTCAAAAAAAACGAGACAAGACGGAAGTAAAGTGGGACAATCAATCGACAAAAGCTTTTGAGTTGTGCAAACAAAGCATAATAAACGCTGCTTTATTGTCTTACCCATCCAGTTCGCCAGAGGACCAAATCGCTATTTTTTCGGACGCCTCAGCTACCTGCGCCGGGGCATCTCTACAGCAAAGGCGAAACAAAGAACAATGGATGCCACTAGGATTTTTTTCTAAAAATTTTTCGGAAAGACAAAAGAAGTACTCCACTTTCGATCGGGAGCTCCTGTCAATACATATGGCAATAAAACATTTCAGAAAGATGTTTGAAGGCAAAGAACTCGTGATTTACACTGACCATAAACCGCTGACTTACGCAATTTGCAAGCCTCCTTCCGATAACGACACACCACGGCGAATTCGGCAGCTACTGTTTATCAAGCTCAAGAAAACGACAGTTGTATCCCGACATTGTCTCAACAGACCAACATACAACTCAAGAAAATCATCTTACCTGGTGCCAACAAGCCAATATTCTGCGAAACGTCAACGTCACATATCCGTCCATATTTAACAGCTGATTTTCGGCGCATAGCTTTCAACACCGTGCACAGCCCAAGCCACCCAGGAGTACGATCCACACGGAAGCTGATGCAAGAGCGATTCTTTTGGCCTTCAATGAATATCGACATCGGCCAGTGGACTAAAACATGCAGTTCGTGTCAGCTCTCCAAAGTACAGCGACACAATCATAGTGACATCGCAACATTCCCACCGAGCGAACTGTTATACCCTTACAATGTTAGTGGAATGGCTTAGCAACGCTCAGATGTGCCACATCAGCATTATGGGTTACAGTACGTCATTCATGAGCCCAGCGGGGCAGTTGGTTCTAAATCTCGGTACGGGTCGGAGGTCCTAACTCTTACTATTTCTACTATTTCTGTATTCTAAATCCTACTTATTAATTAAATCCTATTTTAGCTTAAATAATAGTTTTTTTTAAAAACAAGATTCCTAAGTCTCGTATAATATTTGGTGGCAGCGGTGGGATACGAAAATCCCCTACCCGAATACGTCTTCGAAGAAAACTAAAGTGCCAGTGAAATCAAGTGTTCATAAATATTCTAAATCTATTTCGAAAGTGCTAAAAGTTAAAGCAAGTTCCAAAACCAGTATAATAAAATAAGTGTCGTGTCAGTGCAAGAAATCGAAGTGCTCAACCGACACCCTGTCTTGAGTGTTGCATCCCGCAACCGAGACCGGCTTTCACCCTCTGCTGGTCCAGAGGTCTACTACAACTGCTGTTCAGCTGTTTACCGCTGGAGAAGCGGTCACGATGTTCCTGAATATCCTCACAATGATGGCGTTCCTGTGAGTGATCTAAAAGTCAACTACATCTACCTTGGCCGTTATTACATCCTAGCACGAATACTAGAATTAACTCAGAGTCTAAATAGTCCTATCTAACTATTTTAATACCATAATTTTATTGTACACTGCTCATACATTGTAACCGATAAAACCTTATTGTACCGTTACTGATTATTTTGTTTAGACTACGCGTTTCGATTACGCGTCTATAACACTGAGTCACTTATACAAAGTAGCATAAGCTAGAGGTGATTTCTTACTATTAAGATAAGTTGTATTTTATTGTGTAAAATCAAATCATGGCTTCTAAACACGAAACAAAAGAAGAAAATTCCAGTGGTCCTAGGAATACAAGGGCCGAAATTGAAGAAAAAATAGAACTCGGTATTCTATTCAAATTCATCAAACCATTTGATGGTTCCAGGGAAAAGTTAAATCCCTTTATCAATAATTGCCAGAGCGCTTTTGATATAGCTACTAAAACTCAAAAATCTATCCTATTTAAATATATTCTAAGTCAATTAACAGATAAAGCTGAAACTACATGTAGTGTCAAAGAGTTCGAGTCCTTTGATCAATTCATCGAGTTCCTAAAGCACCAATTTGGTGAGAGAAAACACTATGCTCATTTACTCACTGAACTTCAGGATTGTAAACAAAACTCTTCTGAAACAGTTAATCAGTTTGCATTAAAAATAGAAACATGCTTAGCGAAATTACTTACGGAAATAAACATTTCTATTCCAACAAAACGTAAAACAGAGTTAGCAGGTCGTGTAGCTGCAATGCAAGATCTTGCACTTCACACCTTCATAATAGGTCTCTTACCACGGATATCACAAGTCGTTAGATGTCGCAACCCCGACTCGCTAAATTCCGCTATAAGTTTCGCAGTTGAAGAAGAAAAAATTATATCTAGCATCTATAAAAGATCCGCATCCAGTACTCACTCCAGTAATGACAGATTAAAAAACATTAATTATCGCCGTGATTCCCAATCGTCGCGTTTTCCAAATCCACGGAATTACCAATTTGATCATTCAAAGGTAAATACCAACGATATGATATGTCGTTACTGCAAAAACATAGGCCATACTATTGAAAATTGTCGCAAAAGACAATACAACAACAGTAGAAATCAATCTACTGCTTCTACTTCCGATGGCCGTCAACCTAATTCTACACAAACTTCAAGTTCTAGGCCAACTCGTAAAGTTTTCGTCTTAAAGCGAAACGAGGAAGATAATCTAGATGAAATCAATCAAAATGATTTAAACGAGTAAAATTTCCTGAACGGTATCGCGCAGGAAATTCGTCTTACCATACTAAAGCCGATGCCTCTCTCTTCACTGTATCCCCTGAATCAATTACTAAATCCGCTGAATCGCGTACTAAATCCACTGTATCTTTGAAAAATCCGTTTACTAAATCCACTGTATCTATGGAAAAACCATTTACCAAATCCTCTGAATCGCTTACTAAATCCGCTGAATCACATACTAAATCCACTGTATCTATGAAAATTCCATTTACTAAATCCACTGTATCTATGAAAAAACCATTTACCAAATCCTCTGAATCCCTTACTAAATCCACTGAATATAAGAAAAAACTCACTACTAAATCTACTGAATTACTCACTGAACACACTGAATCCGCTATTCCTACCAAATCCTCTGAATCGCTTACTAAATCCACTGAATCTAAGAAAAAATCCACTACTAATTCTACTGAATTACTCACTGAACTCACCGAATCCGCTATTCCTACTAAATCCTCTGAATCGCTTACTAAATCCATTGAATCTAAGAAAAAACCCACTACTAAATCTACTGAATTACTCACTGAACACACTGAATCCGCTATTCCTACCAAATCCTGTAAAGTGCAAAATCCAAACATGAAATCGACTGACTCTACTTCCATGCCAAATCGTAACACATCCTCCGATAACTCACCACATCTGAAACAGAAAACAAACGTGAAAATCTATAAAATACATCAAAACACAGAGAAAAGATATTTACCTCACGTAATAATCGATACTCCAGTTGCCGATAACCCTTTATCCTTCTTAATTGACACAGGTTCCTGCATAAGTCTGCTGAAATTAGATTCTATGTCCAAAGTCCCAAAGTTAAGTGATGATATAATAATCCTCAAAGGAATTGATCCTGGAGACGAAACAACTTCAACCCTAGGCAGTTTTGAAATGCAAACATTCAAAAAAGATGGAAAACCTTATATCCATAATTTTCACGTTGTCAAAGATATTAGCCTAAGTTTCGACGGCATCATAGGTAACGACCTCCTGAAAAACTTAGGTTGCCAAATCGATCTTCAAGGAACTTTACAGATAGATGAATATTATATCGACTTGAAATTCGCTGAACCATTATATAACATTCCACCTCGTACTGAAACTGTAATTGAATGCACAGTAAGCAATCCACATATAAAGGAAGGTCTGCTCATAGACCAATACATCTCTGATTCATTATTAGTAGCCAACTGCGTTGTAAGCGTGAAAGAAAACAACCGTATTAACATTACAGTTGTCAATATCTCCGAAGAGTCCGTTATACTCCAATCTAACCTTAATCTAACACTAGAACCTTTAGGCACTCAAGCTTGTTCGAAACCTCAAGAATCATTGTCTCCTATGCACGTTTCTACAAGAACTAAAAAGGTTCTCCAGCATCTTAGGATGTCTCATCTCAATGAAGAGGAATATAATGCCCTATTACAAGTCTGTACAGACTTTTCCGATATCTTCCATCTTCCTGGCGATAAGCTCACACACACTACAATCGCCGAACACAATATCAGAACAAATACAGATATCCCTATTCAAACTAAATCTTATAGATTTCCTGAATGTCATAAAAAGGAAGTCGAAAATCAAATTAACAAAATGCTTGAAGAAAACATCATAACACCTTCTAATTCACCATGGTCCTCACCCATTTGGGTTGTGCCCAAAAAGCTGGATGCTTCGGGACAACAAAAATGGAGAATCGTTATTGACTATAGAAAACTCAATGACGTTACTATTGGAGAAACATATCCTATTCCACAAATAACTGAAATTTTAGATCAATTGGGGAAAAGTCAATACTTCACAACTTTAGATTTAGCCTCAGGCTTCCATCAGATTCCTATGTCCGAGCAAGACGCTCCCAAAACCGCCTTTTCTATATCACAAGGTCATTTCCAATTTTCAAGAATGCCATTCGGGTTAAAAAATGCCCCTTCTACTTTTCAAAAAGTAATGAACACATGCTTGTGTGGACTTCAAGGCTCACGATGCTTTGTTTATTTAGACGACATTGTAGTGTACTCACCTGACTTACCAAGTCACATTCAAAATCTGTCCGCTGTTTTCGATAGGCTCAGGAACTATAACCTGAAACTCCAACCAGACAAATGCGAGTTTCTATGCAAAGAAGTGGCGTATCTTGGTCACCTCATCAACAAAGACGGTGTTCAACCAAATCCTAGAAAAGTCAAATGTATCACTGAATTTCCAAAACCAAAATGCCCAAAAGATATAAAATCTTTTCTTGGACTCGTATCTTACTATAGACGTTTCATACCTGACTTTTCCAAACTAGCAAAACCATTAACATCTCTCCTAAAAAAGGACACACCGTTCAATTGGAACAATGAACAACAGCTCGCTTTCGAAAACTTAAAAACTAAATTAGTGACGTCACCGGTGTTAGCATATCCCGATTTTACCAAACCCTTTATCCTCACCTGTGACGCTTCCAACTTCGCTGTTTCAGCCATATTATCCCAAGGTCCAATCGGAAAGGACCGTCCAATCGCTTACGCGTCTCGAACACTCAATAAGGCTGAGTGTAATTATAGCGTTACTGAAAAAGAATGCTTAGCTATTATCTTTGGAACTAAAGCCTTCCGACCCTATCTGTACGGAAATCGATTTACCATAGTCACTGATCACAAACCACTACAGTGGTTATTTAACTGCAAGGATCCCGGCTCTAGGCTAGTACGCTGGCGACTCAAATTAGAAGAGTTTGACTATGATATTGTATACAAAAAAGGGAAAATGAATACTAACGCTGATGCTTTGTCCCGATTTCCAGTTAACCCTATCCAAGGTAAACCTTCGACAACCTCTGATCCTCAATTACTAGACCTTGACACTGAATTCGATGATCCTTTAGAGGATCCTTTTATAATTTTTCCAACTCCCATTCCGTTCTCTTTCGAAGATAATGACCTACTAAATCACGAAATAAATCCCGACTCTAATATACTACAAAATCCTATACCACAAAATGAGCCAATACTATCTCCAGATCTCATAGATCTAGGACCAAACTTACCTTACCTTGAGACTAGCCCTAACAGTGCTGATCTTAACCTTGACTTCGACTCGCTACAAATTCCCTCACCAAATGAGCAATCTAATCTAAATGAAGAGAATTATTCCCAATTCCTAAAGTCAAATAAAAACAATACTTGCAACACAATTCTAAAAGAACATAACGAAAGCCTTCTTAAAACAAGATGCAAGGTAATATTAATTCCTACATCAATAGACTTAGACGAATCAAATCCCTACATCCCCGAAATTCTCCTAAATTCTGGCAACGAAGACGAAATCCTTAATTCAGAAAAAGAATTATACCACTTTTTAAAAACTGAATACGACGGCAAAATTGTTTACTTCATCTTTACAAAAGTTCACCACTTTGACGAGTTACCTTATCATGCTATTTATGATACCCTGAAACGAATTAGAAGCGAAATCCTGAAATTCGAACAAATAACAGACGTTGCTATCTCCGATTTCAAAAATCCATTTGATAATCACTCCTATATCAAAATCTACAATATCCTAACTCATATTTTTCATAACACAAACATTCAAGTCCACGTTTACCTAAATAAAACAATATACCCTACTCTGAGTGAAAGACCCAAAATCATGCGTGAAAATCACGATATTCCTACAGCCGGACACTTAGGCTCGACACGAATGTACAACAGAATACGAGAACAATTCTATTGGAAAGGCATGCGAAGCGACATAGAAGACTATGTCAAGAAATGTAAACTATGTCAGGAAAATAAAGCACTGAGAAAATTAAATAAGGCCCCAATGGAAATCACTACTACATCCACAGCACCATTTCAGAGAATAGCACTGGACATAGTAGGACCTTTACCCGAGTCCGGTCCTGCTAAACTTAAGTATATACTAACCTTACAAGATGATCTAACTAAATATTCAATCGCTTACCCGATACGTAGTACAACCGCCGAAGAATCTAGCGATTGTCTTATTCATTTTATATCCTTATTCGGAATTCCTAAATCTATCTTAACTGATCAAGGTACTAACTTTACGTCCGACCTTTTTAAAACTACTTGCAAATTCCTTAAAATTAAACAATTATGGTCATCGCCTTACCACCCTCAGACGCAAGGCGCTTTAGAACGCAGTCATTCGACTCTCAAAGAATATTTAAAATCCTTCGTAAATACGGACCAAGACAACTGGCCGACTTATGTCTATACAGCTATGCTGACTTATAACACAACGGAACATTCAACGACAAAATTTACTCCTTACGAGCTAATATTTGGTCATAAACCCTTTATTCCTAACTCCATCTATGAAACTGAACCTAACACAACCTATTCAGACTACATTAGAATGTTACAACATAAATTTAAACACACTAGAGAAAAAGCCTTGGAAAATATATTAAAATCCAAGGAATCTTCTAAATCCTATTACGACTCTCATACTAAATCACCACCACACTACAAAGCTGGTGACTACGTCTACCTTAAGGCCCATCTGAGGCTCAAAAAGGCACTCTCGCCTATCTGGAAAGGACCTTACAAAATCATTAAAGTTCACAATAACAACACAGCTACGCTTCTTATAAACAGACGTCATGTGACTCATCATTTCGATCAAATGAAACCTGCGGTAATTAACGACTCCGTATTACTGTTAGAGATCGATTAAGATAATTAATCATTAATTATTTACATGTAAGTATTAGCTATTAATTAGAATAGGTCCTTAACGTAGTCTAACTGATTTCATTAATTCTATTTCAGCGCCTCGGTCAATGCGCATCAAGACCTTATCAAGCCTCTTCCTTCTAGTTCCGGTATATACTTCGATAACCTAGGAAAACTTAAAACGATTAAGGGAAAATTAAATATAATTAGTCATGTAAACATTTCTCTTATAAATCCTCACCTTTCTAACCTCGATGATATAATGAGCATACTTAAGAAAACATGTCAAAAATCGAGCAACCTTCAATGCGATGATATACTATCTCCACTCACATTTCGGTACAATGAAATTAAACGCGAGTTTGACTCTATCTCACATCTAATGTCAAAACGTAATAAACGTTCGGCATGGTTCGCCGGAATAGGCACCGTTTTCAAACATGTTTTCGGCACTCTAGATGAAGATGACGCATCAAAATACGATTCCGCTATTGAATCATTTCAAAACCACGAGAAAAAGCTCGCGGAACTAATGAAAGAAAATATCTTAATTACTACTACTTCTCTAGAATCTTACAAAGAAACGATTAATAAATTAAAATATAACGAAGTTTCTCTTAAAAATACTCTAAGCCAACTCATACTACAATTAAATAATATCACAGAAACTTCTAAAATCCTGATATCCGAAACTAAATTCCATTCCATACTTGCTAATCTCGAAAGTTCTCTACTAGCATTGTCGTTTCAGCTTGAAGACATAACAAACGCTATCCTGTTGTGTAGTCAAAACATCCTGCATCCAAACATAATAAGTCCTACGCAATTATACTAGGAACTCATTGATAACGACAGGCACCTACCTAGAGACACTGGAATTCCTGTAACGCTAAGTCTAGATAATATCCATATAATATTAAGCATATCTGAAGTCGCTTGTTATTATTATAAGAATAAACTTGTATTCGTTTTACAAATCCCTTTAGTTACTAATGATGAATTTATTTTATACCATAATTTAGCATTACCGACCCCTCATGGGTCAGATAATCCTAATACTTTTAGTTTAATTTTACCTTCTAGTTCGTATATTGCTATTTCTAAAGATAAGCTAAACTTCTGTAATCTAGATACCCTAGATAAATGTAAAACAATGTACTCTGAGTTCTTTCTATGTGAGATATCTACGGTATTATTGACAAACGTCAGTCCTACATGTGAAAGTGAACTATTAACTAAAACAATTAGTGCTATTCCTACTCAGTGTGAAACCAAAACAATTGTTGGCGAATTGGACATTTGGAAATCGCTTATAAACAATCAATGGATTTTCGTGCAGTCTCGTTCAAGCAAAGTTTCAATGGACTGTAATAACTCCGAATTACGTGAAATCATAGTATCCGGAACTGGTATACTACGCATTCCAAATCAGTGTACAGTCTACACAAAAAGTGCAAGACTTATATCGTCAAAAGACTCAATCAATGTAGAAATTCCTATTCCTAGATTAGACTTTAGCATTATAAATGATTCATGTTGTAAATTAGATACTAAGTCTACTACTAGTTTAAATAATATCATATCCCCTATTTTACTACAAAATATTGACTTAGATGATTTAACTTTAAAGAAACAAAACAACAAGTTATATTCAGATTTAAATAAACTTATTGATGAAGAACCTATTCTAGTAAAATACGGGACACACTATTCTACGCTGACCATATGTATTCTAGTTATACTAATTTCTTTTATAGCATTCAAGTTATGCAAAATTATTTGTAAACATAGATCTAAGTTCTATATTTCTTGTGTAAAACCAATGACTCATACCGATGACGATGTCAGTAATCATAATATTAGTACTGAACCTGAAAACTCTTCAATTCCATTACCTAGATTACGTGATATAGTTTAAATTCCTGAATTTCGGCTTTTATCCCCGAATTTCAGTCTTATGGGGGGGGGCTGTTATACCCTTACAATGTTAGTGGAATGGCTTAGCAACGCTCAGATGTGCCACATCAGCATTATGGGTTACAGTACGTCATTCATGAGCCCAGCGGGGCAGTTGGTTCTAAATCTCGGTACGGGTCGGAGGTCCTAACTCTTACTATTTCTACTATTTCTGTATTCTAAATCCTACTTATTAATTAAATCCTATTTTAGCTTAAATAATAGTTTTTTTTAAAAACAAGATTCCTAAGTCTCGTATAATAGAACGATATCAACATATTCACGTTGATATCGTTGGACCGCTACCGACGTCAGCATGTGGACACAAATACTTGCTCACGATGATCGACCGGTGCACACGATGGCCCGAAGCTGTACCACTTCAAGAGACAACCGCTGAAATCGTCGCAAGAAAACTCTACGAAGTGTGGATATCTCGTTTCGGTTGTCCAATAAGAATCACTACCGACCAAGGAAGACAGTTTGAAAGTAGACTATTCCGAGACCTCGCTCAATTACTCGGTGTAGAAAAAACCCGTACTACTGCATACCACCCGCAGAGTAACGGAATCGTCGAACGCTGGCACAGGACATTAAAAGCCGCACTCATGGCTAGGCTAGAAAACAGCAACAAATGGATCGACGAATTGCCTGCTGTTCTAATGGGTCTCAGAGCCGCTATCCGCTCCGACTCTAACACAAGCGCAGCGCAACTCACCTACGGTCAAGCAATACGCCTACCAGGCGATTTCATATCACCAACACTAGCTACACCGAAAATGGACCACGACTACGTCAATCACCTGCAAGAAGTTATCACGAAGCTCACACCTACATACAAATCGCATGCAAACAAGCGATGTATGTTCGTCCACAACGACCTACAAACATGTAGCCACGTGTTTGTACGCGATGACACCGTCCGCAAACCTCTGCAGCATCCATACCAAGGTCCATTCAAGATCATCGAACGTAAAAAAAAGTATTTTACAATCCAGCTACCAGGACGAATTAGCAATATATCGATTGATCGCCTCAAACCTGCGTACACAATCAACACAGAAGATGATCCCGGGCATACGAACAGCGAGACCAATCAAGCACCTGCAGCTACCACAGATGAGCAATCCAGCCTACATCCAGACCCGCATACGAGGGAACAACGTACCAGATCAGGCAGGATCGTCAGGACGCCTGCACGCTACGTACGCTTTGCTAAAAAGGGGGGAATAGTGTAGCACGGGCGCTACACAAAGGACTATAAATCACTCACACCAGATCACAGCTACACAAAGGACTATAAATCACTCACACCGAGGAACGCGGAAGTCATGGCGCGGTGTTGCGTGCGTTCTTGATGCTGATTCGCTGATCGAGGCAGGCCGCGGCGTATGATTGGTTGATGTAGAAGCGCGCCAGTTCAGTCTTCACATGCTAGACGACTCGCTATAGTTCCCACGCACATTGACCGTTGGTCATGCAGATGTGTTCCGGGTTCGAGATTTATGGGAACCCTCGCTGCGGGAGCCAGGGTCGGAACCCTCGCTGCGGGAGTCAGGGTCGCAGGGACGCGCGCCACGCGCGCCTTGACTTCCGCGTTCCTCGGTGTGAGTGATTTATAGTCCTTTGTGTAGCTGTGATCTGGTGTGAGTGATTTATAGTCCTTTGTGTAGCGCCCGTGCTACACTAATCTCGAACCCGGAACACATCTGCATGACCAACGGTCAATGTGCGTGGGAACTATAGCGAGTCGTCTAGCACGTGAAGACTGAACTGGCGCGCTTCTACATCAACCAATCATACGCCGCGGCCTGCCTCGATCAGCGAATCAGCATCAAGAACGCACGCAACACCGCGTGGACTTCCGCAGGACAGCAAGCTGATTCGCTATTGGTTACCCCACTATTATTTAGAGATAGTTAGTATTTAAGCGAGTGCATAGCTTGTAAGACACATCATTATACAAATTCATTGTACATCATTATTACATTACAGTCCATTCCTTGATCACACTCTTGTATTGCGTCATTTTACACGTCAAATACATTGTACTACTTTACATTCGTGCAATACACAAAGTTCGATTCATCTGAGTTTCAATTACGCGACACGACCTACGCGCTACACCGCCAAGCGATTCGTCGTGTTCCGGCATGATGTCTGGTGAAGCCGTTCGCAGGACGGGTCTGAGCAGTAGTGTTGCGATGTGTGCCGGGTACGATGCGCCTAATGTTGTTGTGTTGGGAGTTTGCTCGTGGAGGGTCTTCAAATCAATCTCCCTTTGGCGCAGCATCGTTGGTCGTGTTGGGTTTAACATTGCATCACCTCGCTCAACTGCCGTCTTCCTTCCTATTCGCTCAGTTTTTCTGAGTGAATAGGATCTTAATAAACTAGCGCGCTTTACCATCAACGATCGCATCACTGCTTACCATCAGGCGGGAATGCGGTCAAGTGCTAGTTTATAACTATTAAAAAAAAAAAATTTCTTACAAATTCGTCTGTAACTTTTTGTCATTTACCCTGATCTTATAGGTGTTTAAGGCAAAGTTTCTTTGATTTTTTTTAATGTAATAGGAAACTACAACACAAATCTACTGTAAAGGACATACATAACTTTTAATTGGACAAAATATGACGTATGATAAACTAATAAGAACAAGAATCGTGTAATTTTGGACCTTAGGTCTTATATATTGAGTCCATGAGTGCAAAATAAATAAAAAATAAATAAATACGGACAAATCACACAGATTGAGCTAGCCCCAAAGTAAGTTCGAGACTTGTGTTATGGGATACTAACTCAACGATACTATATTTTATAATAGATACATATATAAATAAACATCCAAGACCCAGGCCACTCAGGAAAAGATCGTTTTTCCATCATAACCTGGCCGGGGATCGAACCCGGGGCCTCCACGTCGCAGGCAGGCGTGTTGACCACTGCGCCACGGCGGCTAATATTTACTTTATCTTCTGATTTATTTCGGCAATTTTGACTATCCTGTATATGTTTATTAATATGTTTCATTTTCTTAACAGGTATTGGCTATAACATTGCATTATTCAGTAAACATATTAATTGAAATTTATTTACGTTTAGAGAAATCTTTTTCTCTTCTTCATGAACATCCTTTTACCAATAACGAGTTGCAGCAGAGTTATCAGATTATCACTATAGTAGAATATTATGCTAAAATTTGTTTGAAAATTTATCTGAGTCTGAGGTAGGCTGTTATGAACGTGACCGGAACATGGGATTGGAGCAGTGACAACTGCGCGGGACAGCTAGTATAAGATAAAGATAAAGACATAGATCAAAACTAATTTTTATTTTAGACTTACTTATCAGTACAAATATGACGCACAACACACACACACTGACAATGACAACACAATGATACACACCTTAAGTGACTTTGCACCTTAAGGGACATTTAAAAACCAACAAAACATCTCCCTTTACAGTCGGGGATAAAAAATAACAGTCATTCAGAGAGATCAAAAGAATTCGGAGTACAAACATTGTACTTTTGAACTTACTTATTATTATTATTAAATCAAATCAAATCAAATCAAATCAAATCAAATCAAAGCATTTATTTCAAATAAACCAGTTACAGGCACTTTTGAATTGTCAGAAGGTCGGTCAGTCAGTAAGGTGAAGCTAGTCGCCCATTCCAAAGAGTAGGTACCTATGGAGAAGAACGGGCAAGAAACTCCATGGACACTCTTTTAAATTATCAAGCTATTGATACAAATATTTGATTACATCATTCATCATTCATTTGAAATCAATCGTTTGAGAACGATGCAGAAATATATTGTACGCTGAGAGCGTCCATTATGGAAAAAACAACAATTCAGAAATTAAAATACGCCGTAGCAGCTAAGAGATGACCAGTCCCCTCTGACGGCGTCCGTTCACGAACATGACGTATGGATCAGCATCATTCAGCTCAACCATATTGAAGGGAACCTAATGATCCAACACACACGCCACCACCAGCGAGACATTTGAGCGAGCATGACATACTCTCAACAGCCATAGCACTATCAAGTCAATAAAAGACTAACCCAACAAATAGATGCTTTACAGTAAGTACATTGTGCTCACACGTGTTCCATGCAATTATACAATACTAAGAAATTGAATATCTAGTTAGGTATAATTCTACCTTTTCGGCAATTTACATCTGTCTTAAAATTATAATAAAAACCCAAAACAAATCAAGAACCTTCATGTTTGTAAAATGGGTCATCAAATCATCAAACTCAATCTTTTATTTATCATCATGTTCGTGAGTTGATTCTTCATTATCTCTCTGATTGAGCGTATCTTTTATTACAGATATGCTGGGAAGACTTAAATATGGAATATGGAGTCTTTTAGGAATTATTCTGTTGTCACACAACTTTTTTAAATTATTAAATTTTGCCACGGAAATCGGCAGTCTTTCTTTATATATGTAGAGGCGGCAAATAATCTATTTTATGTCTTTTTATTTCTAATCTGGGTAGGGTACATGTTTTATCCTTATATCTTAAAGAAATCTTTTTTCCTTTACCTTTTTCTTCGTACTGTCTATATAATTATATTTCATAAGATTACCATTCTCTAACGTGGTGTACTTTATCTCAATGTTGTTCAAGTTAACTTTCTTCATAGTGCAAACTCTTATATTTTTGAAGTGTAGATCTTTATTTTTCACAGTGGTTTTGGAGAACACAGAATTTTCGAGACTGTTCAAGTTAATAAAATCTGTATGGTCTAAAACACTAACATTGTATGGTGTCGGTCGTTTTCTCGCACTCTACATAAAATTCGGCCATTGAGAAGGTGCCCAAACAATCATCTTCTTAACTTCCCTTTCAATGACAGCATGTATACTATCGACTGGCATATACGTATAACCCGTTAATAGGTCATTTATTTGAATAAAATTTAGATTTTCAGAGTTCTCTAAGAAGCTTTTAAACATTGAAATGATGACCTTATTTTTATTTTGCCCTGAGCAATTGTCACAATTTAATAATAGCTTTTTCATTCCTCTACTATCTACTTCTTTCAAATACACACATCAAAAGTGTCTAGGGATCAACATATATTTTTGCAATAACTTTTCTCCTGATTGATATTAATTAAAATTTTCTTTAAGGATTCATCAAATAAAGTGTTTTCGTTTGTCACAGTAACGATAAACCAAGTCACCTTTGCATTAATAAAGAAATTTGCCATTTTCCTAATAAAGGGATATTTGACATTTGAACCACTAACACAAAAGTTCGAAAAAAAGACTGAAATAACAGTTTTCTCTAAAATTTTATTGGGTAACTTAAACAATTAATAATCCGTGTTTGTACCGCGAACACTAACAACACAAGAACATCGGTTTGGCATACTCAAAATGAGTTCATCCAAATCACGCTGTGGAATGGCCGCCCATGTTCGTTGCAACAACAAAAAAAGGTCTTCTTGCGACTGGATACCCTCCATATTCGGCAGAGCTCTTCTCTGTAGCATATCCCATGCATGCTCAATCGGGTTCAAGTCTGGCGACTGAGCAGGCCAGGGCAGGACATTGATGTTAGCTGCGGCGAGAGTCTGTCTTACAACTCTTGCGGTGTGCGGTCGTGCATTATCATGCATTAACTGAAATAAGGGACCGATTTGCACTTGTAGAGGAACGATGACGTCTGATACAATCGTCTCAGCATAAATTTGAGCGTTGAGATTGCCTCTGATCCAAATCAACTCAGTCTTCCGCCGATCCAAATACCCGCCCATACTATGATGGTTCCACCACTATAAGGATGGACTTCCTGGCAGGATTTTAATCGCTGTTGGCGTCCAGGGGTTCTCCAGTGTCGTATACGTCTTGTATCCGGTCTCATACCAAAACGAGACTCATCAGAAAAGCACACGAAACGCCATTGTTCTTCTGCCCAATTTCTGTGTTCAAGAGCCCATTGATATCGAATCCTACGATTGTGCATTGCTATAGGTGGTACCCGTAGCGGTCTTCGGGAATGAAGGTTCACTTCATGCAAGCGGTTTCTGACTGTTTGGTCGCTAATTAAGTTCCCTGAAGAGTGATGAAGCCTCACGGCTAACATCATGGCGGTTATTGATGGAGCTCTTCGAGTTAAGATTTGAATGTATCGGTCTTGTCTCCGTGTGGTGCAGCGATACCGTCCTCCATGGCGCTCAGCCACGGTACCAGTGCTTCGGTAACGTGTCCAAAGTCGACTGATAACACTCTGACTTGTATTCAGAGCTAAAGCCACAGTACGTTGCCGGGAACCAGCTTCTATCATTCCCACGGCTCTGAGCATTTCTTCCCTGCTTAAATGACGTCGCCGCTCCATAATAACGTTGGTTTTAATCAGTAGTAGGGAAACAGTAGCACTAATAATGTCTTCAATGCGTTGTATGTTTTTATAGGGAAAATATTGACAGCTGATTTTCATCTTTTACTCGAATTTGATTCACAGTTCCTGATTCAAATTATGAAATGCACCAAAAAGGATCCATATAAATTTATAAAATCATAAATTTATTACAAAGCCACATCTCAATCTCAAGAAATCCGCATAAAAATGCTTGATCCCTAGACACTTTTGATGTGTGTATTTGTATAAACAGGTTGCTATTTCACAACTTCCTCTTTAAGCATCTGCGTCACCCCATGTATAGCAATATACATTCTGGGTTCTGCTCTCGTACACAGTAAAATATACACAGCGTATTTTGTTTAATTTAAGTGACAATGTTGATTGAAATGTGTAGTAGATTGATTAACGTAAGAAACACTTTACTTGAAAAATTATGTATATTAAGGTAAGGGACAAATTATAGTGAAGTTATAACTGTGGTCAACGTAAAGGACATGTTTTGAGAGTTGTATTAAAATGAAGTTTAACGTAAGGGACTTGTAGCGCGTAGGGCGTGTTTCGTAATTAAAACTCAGAGGAATTGAATGTTGTGTATTATACGCATGTAGAAGAGTGTAATGTGTAACGTGTGACGTGTATAAGAATGTACTGTGTGTAAGAACAGGAATCTCTAAGAGGGTGAATAAGAATGTCTCTTACAAGCTATGTACTGACTTAAATAAACTTAAACAATAGTGGGGTAACCAATAGGAAAACAGTTTGCTGTGCTACAGAAATCCACGTGGTGGCGCGTGCGTTCTCGATGTTGATTCGTTGATCGAGGGAGGCCGCGGCGTGTGATTGGTCGGTGTAGAGAGCGCGCCAATTCACAGTTCACGTGCAAAACGACGCGCAAACGATTTCCACGCACATCGACGATGGTCAGCAGATATATTTCCTGTGGTGACATTTATAGGCGACCTCTCAATGGGTGGCAGACGCCCGCCATGACTTCCGCGATCCTGATGTGATTTATAGGCAACCCTTCACAACGGCCGTCGTCCCGTCCGAATGTGTTGCAGCTGTTACAGACTGATTTGCATTTCAGAACTATTTACGTTAGTTTTCTAACACGTAATAATATTTACGTCCGTTAAATAATTTTTTTTTAATAAAAAATAATCCGTCTAGACGTCCAAAAACTTGTACTGTAAGAGACATTTTAACGATAGAGAAATTTCAAATATACCAAACGATGGAGCGCAAAATTCTGAATCGAATGGTATATATGTCGCAGGCAAACCGTATAATTCCGCCGTTTACATACGGCGTCGTCAGTTTTTAAACGCTCGCAGTTATGTATAATGCCGAAGGCAAATTGATGACTTGTTCAATTGTAATCATTTCGACGTTGGTTGTAGTTTTAGGGTTACCATGATAAAACACAGATTGGACAAATTAACTTTATTTCGACAATCAGGTAACTAATGAAGATTTCAAGCAAGATTAATATAATAAAATTATGCATTAAAGTAGTTAAAATATTTAAGTAACAAATAACATAATTAAAATAAGCAACATTGATAACAATATAATTATAACAATGGCACTTTTAAACAAATTGGTACTATTACCTAAATATTTTTGAAGACTTACATTTTCATACCTTAAGAGATCCAAACTAAACATAATTTCACCAAATAAAGAAAAATAAAAAAGTTATTGGAAAAAAATAATATGCTAAGAAAATTTTTAATCACATAAATACTCATTTGTTTATATATTTGGTTATTTCTTCTTAATAATCTTCATTACCAAGTGAAGAATATTAAGATTTTTTTTTCACGCAATTAAGTAGTAGTGGTAGACAATTATTTATTTAATTTACATCTTCTTAAAAAAACTATAACATCAAAAGAAAATCACTTGCTTATTTGTTCATTACACAGTTACAAAAGTTTCTTAATTTCTCAATACTGCAATTACTACACATTCTGCAGGTGTCCTCCGAGAACCACATTCGATTGACACCCTAGCGTTTTTGAGGTGTCGGATAACCTCCAAAACCTTGTCATTTGTCCACGGCTTTTTTATTGTTTCCGCTTGAGAAGAATACAATTTTTTTAGTTCTGTATAATAAATGTCTTTAAAATCACAATCTTTTTGTGAAAAGTCTGTTGCACACGTAATACTTTCACGGTTTTCACAAACTTTTTGTGTCACGAAATCACTGGTTGACGCCATTTTGCTTGTTTTGATTAGCAGCGACGCGCGTGGTAGGAATCAGAACTAAATTCTTCAATTTGCCGCGGCACTATGTATACGGCATTCGAAATATCAATGAAATGTTTCGGCATTATATATAATAACACGGCAATACAGATTTTGCCTTCGGCATTATACATAGCTGCGTGCGTTTATAAACTGACGAAGCCGTATGTAAACGGCGGAATCATACAAATTGCCTGCGACATATATAACTCATTTTGGCCAAAATGTCCCTTACGTTAATTGATAGTTCTGGCGTCGATATGTAGCTGATCGTACTTTCCTGTTTTGTTAGATTATTTATTATTATAAATGCGCCATTGCGGTTTTTAACCATCATAACGGTATTAATAAATCTTTTACCCTAAACAGTAATTCAATATTGTTATTGTGTTCAATAACACAAATCAATTATTTTTTCTTCATACAGAAAGTCTTTTAAAACCCTCTGCTTGACAGACGCTGGCAGAGTCGCACTGCTTAACATCGAAAGGTATAAAAGGCGTGATGTGTGTGTGTTGTTGCATTTCAATCCCGTGTCACAGCTGTTTATGTTAAATATTATTCCCCTGTAACATGAAAATCATATCAACTACAACATGCACGGACAGCCTGTCCGGAAATCAAGCTGTCAAATTTCTATATATATATTCAGCTTTATCGCTAAAGTATTAAGGTTCAAAGTTCATTGAGAAAATTAAACAGTTTCTAGTAGTTTGCCTTACTACGATGTCGTACCCTAAGGTAAACTACTAGAAACTGTTTAACAACATACTGAGCCATGATTGATATGTAATCTTGGCTCAGTATGTTGTGTCACTCATAATAATTGTCAAGGAATGCTTGGTAGGATGCAGTGTCAATTGTCTAAACATTTGACTTTGTAATTTCGTCGTTTTTGAAGTTAAAACTATTGAATTTGGTTTAGTATATCAAAAGAAAAAACCGAACACTTGTAGTCATCACTTTGTTGCGATGACTCTTTTTCTCAGGCACGCGAGGACGTATCAAATTGAAGTTAATAATAATTACTTATGTGAGTTAGGAGCTTCTAAATCAAGCTGCCACGAGTAACTAAGTCAGAGTACAATAAAACAGGAGGCCATTTATGTGACATATTTCGATAGTCACAAATAAATCAAAGCGCCCGATTTCTGCTTTAATTTATTTTCGAGTGCTTGTCAATTACAGATTGACGTTTGGTAAATTAAAGTCTGTAGGACGTAGGTAACTACCAAATAATTACGCGCTAGTAATTCACAATTCTGAGAATTTGTGGGTAAGTCAATGGCTACATTTGTCATTATCCTGCTTAATAAAATTAAGGTTGCTAATGGGACTATTTAAACTGAAAAGTCGTCATATATAGCAAGTTCTATGACGACTTTTACCCTAAAACAAAAGAAATGGATACGGTACCATCATGTGTCGCTAAAAAACTTTTGCAAGCTCACACGTAAATAAGCGTCACTATTTTGTGTTAACTTATTGCAGACATGACGATTTTCTTATTTTAGTTACTAAACATAGTATTGTATAAAGTCATCTGTTTTTTAATGAAAAACAGCTCTGCTGCTGAGGAGTTTGTTCCGCCACTTCTTTTTCTCAGTGAAAGCACTAGGAAGTGGCGAGCATTTTGGGGGACTGTCTTATGTAATATTGACGTTCAAAAATTCCTAATTCTCAGCTTAATTTGAGTAAATGACTTTGGAGGTGAGCCTGGAGCTGTTAAATGATTAGTTACACTCTTCCTCCTCCACACTCCTCTTTACAACGCGGATCAGTGCCGGTTAGTAGATGTCACATGTATTGAATCTAGGACATGGTGCTTCTTTCACAAAGTTTATCTGTTTTTTTTTTTACTTATTATAAACTAGTTCTTGGCCATTCCCAAGTAAGAGTAAGCAGTGATGCAATCGAGGATGATAAAGCGCGCTAGTCTATTAAGCCTATTCACTTAAAAACTTAGTGATTAGGAAAGAAGATGGCGGTTGAGCGAGGTGCGAATTGACCTTCAGATGTTAGCATAAATGTATTTAAATAATAATATGTAAAGAAAACCCTGTCCCATCAGTGAAGGTATTGTTAGGTATCGATAACTGATTCTATTAAAGCCTACAAAGCAGGGCTAAACTTAAAAAAAATCCCCCTATAAAATAAATATTATACCACAAAAGGAGGTAACTTAAAACATGTGCGGTAGGCAATACATGCGCGGGCGAATGGGGGCAGGGCACGCGGGATGCGGTCGCATCGCTCATAATAATACCGTCAAAATGGTGTTGTCACTTTTTAAAAAAAATACCAGATTATGGGGAAGTTGGAATTAACTCGCTGAAAAAACAGATTATTTCAAAATTTATTAGTATTGTTACTATGATGATGTAAAATTTCATATTTTATTTGGTCATGTGTTTACCTAAGCTTTATTATCCTTATGGGTCGGACGGGGATTTCCTTTATATGTAAAAATATTGTATATCCTCATACAAAGGCTCAAAGTTATACAAAGGGGAAGGGCGATGGAAAGCTATGTTCGGAGTACCTCTGCGCGATCAGTCAGAAATGAGGAGATCCGCAGAAGAACTCTTCGAGTCGCTAAAATTAAGTGACAGTGAGCGGGGCACATTGCTCGTAGAACCGATGGCCGATGGTTTGTCGGTCTCTGTGGCGCAGAGGTCACCACGCCTGACTGCGACGTGGAGGCCCCGGGTTCGATCCCCGGCCAGGTCATGATGGGAAACGATCTTTTCCTGATTGACCTGGGTCTTGGATGTTTATCTATATATGTATCTATTATAAAATATAGTATCGTTGAGTTAGTATCCCATAACACAAGTCTCGAACTTACTTTGGGGCTAGCTCAATCTGTGTGATTTGTCCGTATATATTTATTTATTTATTTATTTAGTAAGGTTCTGAGTCGCGGCCATGCGGCAACCGTTAGACGCAGCCTGTTGAGGCCCCCACCAAGGTGGACCGATGACCTGGTGAAGGTCGCGGGAAGCCAATGGATGCGGGCAGCACAAGACCGGTCATCGTGGAAAGCCTTGGGGGAGGCCTTTGTCCAACAGTGGACCTCTATAGGTTGAGAAGAAGGTTTATGGTCTGTACGAACAGTTCCAGGTGAAAATATAAACAAACCTAGTTTATGTTTCTGACACAATCACTTACTAAAGGAAATATGTAAGTAACTCATCTGTCAACTTTACAACTTGTCACTGTTTTTATTAATTGTTTAAATATCGATATTAAGTTGTAAACATCGAAAATCATTTTGGGTTTTGATTATAAAATAAAATACATTTTTTAGGTGATTTAAAATTATAATTTCTGCCTAAGTATTCAAATGATCAAATCAAGGCACTCAATATTTTAATTAGGCTTCAAATTGACCCCCCAGCTCATTTTCACATCCGTTTGTTTACATTTTCATCAGATATTTTTAACACATATTACATCAGCGACATTGCTATATGCCCTTTTTATATAATTATACCAAGGAAGTTATATCTAAACTGGAATGTGAACTTGCATAAGTCTCTTATTTAAAAGAAGACTCTATCGCAAGAGCAATAAGGTCGATCGGAAATAAAAGTTGATTTGAAGAGAACACGGTCCGAGGGAGAAAGCGTTCCAGTAGCCCTCTGTCTCTTTGTAAGTGTGTAACCATCAATTTCGATTAGAAAAAAGATGGTAAAAAAGGGTGCCATTAATAGCTGCAATAGTGAGTCATACTCTGGATGCGGAATATCATTCTTTAAGTAAGTTTTTGCGGTAATCTTATACAAGTTATTTTGTTTGTATGTAGGGTGACCATAAATTTCGGAATAATTAATAAATGTGCACTTAGTCATTGTGTGCAAAATAAGTAAGTGACTTTTATTAGGTATTTACAATGACATTAAATTCTGCTTTCTGAAACTATACCGTTAGATAAATACTGACACAGTTCACGGTACACTTTCGGGTAGATTGACCTGCTGTCGTCCGTACATCATCAATGTATTCATCTATTTTTAAAATTCAATAATAAAATTAAAAAGTTCGCATCCATACCCAAATATTCATGAAAACTCGGGTAATATAAGTGAAAAACAAAATTACGTACATTCCTTATAAATTCCATTATAATAGTCACCCTACACAATAAGGAACGAGGGCTACGGTGAAGCTATCTCCCTCGGACCGCGTTTTGATCGATAGATCACATTCCAGTTTAGATGTAAGTTCCTTGAATTATACTTAGTATTGTTTTAAGTACATACAATAATTTATTTAATTTCTACAAAAACTTCGATGACACTGTTGGCGCAATGGCTGAGCTATTGACTTCTGCGTTGAGTCTTTGGGTTCGATTCCCGCACAAAACAATTATTTGTATTGCCTACAGGTAGGTAGTTGTTCCGAGTCTGGCTGTTTATCTTGGTGAGTGTGCTGTTAAGTAATTAATTCCCACTGGTTTTTTTATATAAACGCTGTCCACGATTATTAAATTCGTAGATCATATTTATTTTGTTCATTTAATTCCAGTCGATGTTCAACACAGCTGTGATCCACCCGATCAGAATAGATCAAGGAGCGAATCCAGATCTTCACATTATTGATAGTTATTCTTTATAGGACATATCTAATAATAATTATAGTCGAAATACGTTTCTAGGAAGCTGAAAATAAGAGAAAATATTGTTAGGATTAACATTTCATTCAATAGTTCTACATTAATATTTTATATTTAAAAAATTCTGTAACATATGCAACAATCTTTTGCTGGGACACAGCTCCCCACTCAGAAGCCACTGCGGGTCGGCCCATATGTCACAATTATTCAGATTTTTATTCTCGGCATACTAGTTTCTTCACGATGATTTCTTTCATCATTTTGGGAGCATCGATGATGATATTATTTAAATACACAAAGTAAAGCGCCTGGCCGGGGTCCGAACCCGGCTACTTCAACTGCGGCGGTTACCTTTACTAGGCCACCAATGCTCGCTATAACACCTGAAAACTCATCATAATCGTCTCGAAGTTAATCCTAGTCGCATACGAAGCTTTCAGCTTTGGAGTTTGAGGTCCGCTTTACCAGTCTAACTGCTGATTTTGACTAAACTTCGATATTTTCCGTGAAGCAACTGCCGTCTGACCTCCACAACCTGAAGGAGATATCTAAGCATTGCAGTTAGACCAATTGTTTGACTTTTGAGAGCTACAACAACTAGTAACGATTGCCATTAGATGTTCGTATGGCAACCGGGACCAACGGCTTAATGTGCTTTCCGAGGCACGACCAGCCCAGTGCATATATCCATATTCATGCATACAAATATTTGCGCAGCGGCCGTATTCGGTACCGCTACGCCACGGATGCTGTCGTAATAACACCTAAAAGTGTCACAATAATTACAGAGGTAACTTACTTGAGTTCATTAGTAATGCATCTTTTGTAAACGTAGCTGTACACAGTGGATGTGGTACATTTCGGTCTCCACTCATTGATACCGGGCCTGGGTTTGTAAAGAGCTATAATGCCTGCGTAGGACACCGTCAGTAAACAAAGCAACACTATTAATTTCGTTAACATAGTTTTAATTTGTTTATTCAATGTATGTACAAGGCATCAATTACTTTAGTATATAAAATATTATGTATGGATAAACGTTTTCCCGCGTATATATATACCCCAACAGTGACGCAATAATTCTACGTAAATTAATTACCGTTTAAAATGTTTCATTAAATATCATTTCTAGGAAACATTTTAGAACTTTGTGCGTCGGTATTTATATTGAACGTTCATAGTTATTTTTAGTTAATCTAGTTCAGCTTAACATATCGTTTTGAATTCCTAAAGGGTTGAGCAGAGTTGAAGATATACTGACATCTCGCCAGCTGCTATGAATTTAATGTAATATTGAACAAATGCAGATATCAAGCATCTACAGGAAATCTTCTTGATGGGAAATCTATGCTCTGAAAGAAACAGACATAGGTACTGCATGGTTCCATCAGCACGTAGTTGCAATCATCACCAGCCTTACTCAGCGGTTCTCCACGTTAGGTAGAGTCAAGGTCACTAAGGATCCTCACACTAGGAATCGTGGTGCAAAATTATAAAGTTCAAGTATAACAATGCAAACATTTAAATTTACATTCACAATCAGCCTGACCCGGAACAACTAATTGTAGGCCATACAGATACACACATCAAAAATGTCTAGGGATCAAGCATTTTTATGCGGATTTCTTGAGATTGAGATGTGGCTTTGTAATAAATTTATGATTTTATAAATTTATATGGATCCTTTTTGGTGCATTTCATAATTTGAATCAGGAACTGTGAATCAAATTCGAGTAAAAGATGAAAATCAGCTGTCAATATTTTCCCTATAAAAACATACAACGCATTGAAGACATTATTAGTGCTACTGTTTCCCTACTACTGATTAAAACCAACGTTATTATGGAGCGGCGACGTCATTTAAGCAGGGAAGAAATGCTCAGAGCCGTGGGAATGATAGAAGCTGGTTCCCGGCAACGTACTGTGGCTTTAGCTCTGAATACAAGTCAGAGTGTTATCAGTCGACTTTGGACACGTTACCGAAGCACTGGTACCGTGGCTGAGCGCCATGGAGGACGGTATCGCTGCACCACACGGAGACAAGACCGATACATTCAAATCTTAACTCGAAGAGCTCCAACAATAACCGCCATGATGTTAGCCGTGAGGCTTCATCACTCTTCAGGGAACTTAATTAGCGACCAAACAGTCAGAAACCGCTTGCATGAAGTGAACCTTCATTCCCGAAGACCGCTACGGGTACCACCTATAGCAATGCACAATCGTAGGATTCGATATCAATGGGCTCTTGAACACAGAAATTGGGCAGAAGAACAATGGCGTTTCGTGTGCTTTTCTGATGAGTCTCGTTGAACACAGAAATTGGGCAGAAGAACAATGGCGTTTCGTGTGCTTTTCTGATGAGTCTCGTTTTGGTATGAGACCGGATACAAGACGTATACGACACTGGAGAACCGCTGGACGCCAACAGCGATTAAAATCCTGCCAGGAAGTCCATCCTTATAGTGGTGGAACCATCATGGTATGGGCGGGTATTTGGATCGGCGGAAGAACTGAGTTGATTT
Organism: Sesamia inferens; assembly: GCA_037179545.1. NCBI lineage: Eukaryota > Metazoa > Arthropoda > Insecta > Lepidoptera > Noctuidae > Sesamia > Sesamia inferens. The sequence goes on along the minus strand of CM073949.1, from coordinate 1,128,797 downwards.
GGATCAGAGGCAACCTCAACGCTCAAATTTATGCTGAGACGATTGTATCAGACGTCATCGTTCCTCTACAAGTGCAAATCGGTCCCTTATTTCAGTTAATGCATGATAATGCATGACCGCACACCGCAAGAGTTGTAAGACAGACTCTCGCCGCAGCTAACATCAATGTCCTGCCCTGGCCTGCTCAGTCGCCAGACTTGAACCCGATTGAGCATGCATGGGATATGCTACAGAGAAGAGCTCTGCCGAATATGGAGGGTATCCAGTCGCAAGAAGACCTTTTTTTGTTGTTGCAACGAACATGGGCGGCCATTCCACAGCGTGATTTGGATGAACTCATTTTGAGTATGCCAAACCGATGTTCTTGTGTTGTTAGTGTTCGCGGTAGAAACACGGATTATTAATTGTTTAAGTTACCCAATAAAATTTTAGAGAAAACTGTTATTTCAGTCTTTTTTTCGAACTTTTGTGTTAGTGGTTCAAATGTCAAATATCCCTTTATTAGGAAAATGGCAAATTTCTTTATTAATGCAAAGGTGACTTGGTTTATCGTTACTGTGACAAACGAAAACACTTTATTTGATGAATCCTTAAAGAAAATTTTAATTAATATCAATCAGGAGAAAAGTTATTGCAAAAATATATGTTGATCCCTAGACACTTTTGATGTGTGTATTTGTTCCGTGTTCCGGAATCGAACCCCCGACACGCAGCGTAGCAGTCGATCGCTCAGCCACTGCGTCTATCGTGACGTGAAATATATACAATATAGATTATAGTGACCTAAGTACATAATATATAGATTATAGTGATCTACATAATATGTAGCAGCAAAGGACCAAAGAGGCCATTCACCACGTCGCCACAAACAAAATGTAACAAAACTGGTGAAACGAAACAAAACTTAACGAAACAGAACGAAACTGCGAAACGAGGCCGCGTCGTAGGGCGAAGCGATGTCATATCGTATTTATGTGTACGAGCCGTAAGGGCGATGCCTCAATATTGGGTTGCGTTGTGACGTCGTATCGGATTAAGATTCTCTATATCACACCAATGTTTCCATGGCGCTTGATGTCGCAGTGCAAGAGGCATGACGCGCTCGACGCTCTTCAGTTAGTCTCCACAATGGATAGGAGGAAAAGTTTTCTTATTGTTATTTTAATTACGCCCGAAGAAACGTTGAAACAATAAAAGATGGCTGATGATGAAGACGGACAGTCCTTCGTCGACGGGACTTCGACAGCGCATTAGCCTCCACAACGTTCAGCTTAATTGTTATTGCGTTAGGTTTAACTATTGTAAATTGCTACCGCTATTGCTCGCCCCGTGTGGTGGCTTATGAAGCATCGACGAGAAAACCCACCATCAACCTCGTCAGAACTCAGGGCCCTCAATAAGAACATCTCAAAAGCAGTAAGGCGAGACCTCTGGAGCTTCAACACACGCTCAATAGTGGAAGCGATAGAGCTAAACCGGGGGTCGAAAGTACAAAAGCTTGTGAGGAGCCATCTGACGAAGCTGACGACAAGGGAAGGGAGAGTCGTTACTTTGAAGCCGGAGGTACTTGCAGAAATTGAAACCTTCTATAGTCAGCTGTATACCTCGCAAGCGCCTAAACCAGTTCCCCGCACCGAAGATTCCAGACCCACTCTCACACGGCACTACATCGAAGACCTCCCTGACCCCGTGGTGACCCTTGGAGAGCTTAAAAATAGGAAGGCCCCAGGAGAAGACGGGATTACCTGTGAGCACTTGAAAGCTGCATGTACGCCTGTGCTAAAAGAGCTTCAGCGCATATTTAATTCTGCTTTTTATTCGGGAAGAACTCCTAAGGAATGGCGTAGTGGTTCTGTATTTCAAGAAAGGCGATAAAACCTTACTGTAAAACTATAGACCCATTTCATTGGCAACTTTGTATTTGGTGGAGAGGCGTGCGAACGAGAGGCTGATTGGCGACTTAGATTTGGTTAGATTTGGTTAAAAACAGTCTCTAAACCTGGAGCATAGGCATACAGTAGCCAGCTTGTTGGTGTTCTACAGGATGAATTTTGGAGAGTGTGGGAGGGAATTGCATGACTTATTTCCGCCAACTCTATTTCATCATGCAACGACCCATCGTACAGCGAGTCCTTACGTCATTGACACCGCTACGATCCGGACGAAGTGTTTCACCTCCTATTTTATTGGATAAGGATTGGAACAATTTACCAGCCGTAGTCTTTCGGTCTGACTAGAAAGTAGGTGTCTTCAAGACTAGAGTAATTAGCTTTTAATAAACCAGCGCGCTATGCCATCAACATTGCATCACTGCTTACCATCAGGCGACATCGTGGTCAGGCATTGGTTTATGTTTAATGTTTTAAAATTATTTTATCGTCGCTGCTCTCATAAACAAAAAAATAAATGTATAATAAAAAAAAAGTAAATAACTCAAGTGAAATCAATAATTAATATACAGAGTGGTGCTGACAATACGACAATAAATTAAACATCGTGTACCTCAACACATTCTCAGTCTACCCATAAAAAATCATATAAATATGTCCATTAGTTTCATCATTCATCATCATTTCAGCCGAAAGACGTCCACTGCTGGACATAGGCCTCCCCCAAGGTTCTCCACGACGACCGGTCAGCGTCCGACCATCTCCAATCCTCCTCCTCCCGACCTCCAATCTTTATAGGAGTCGGTACAACATGGGCATTAGACATGACTTTCGTCTTGCCCATATTCATTTTAAGACCGACTCGCTTGGAGGCCCTACTGAGGTCTTCGAGCATTGTACTCAGGTCCTCCGCGGTCTCAGCCATGATTACGATATCATCAGCAAACCGAAGGTGTGTCATGTACTCGCCATTGATGTTGATGCCCAGTCCTTTCCAGTCCAGAACCTTGAAGACATCCTCCAATGCAGCGGTGAACAGTTTCAGGGAGATAACATCTCCCTGTCTGACACCACGCTGCAGAGGTATTGGTTTCGAGGTCTGGTCCTGTATTCGGACTGACATGGTGGCGTTTTCGTACAAACCCTTCAGTGCTTCAATATACCGATAGTCTACTTGGCAGCGCTGGAGAGACTGCAGTACAGCACAGGTCTCGATCGAATCAAAGGCTTTTTCGTAGTCCACAAACGCCAAGCAAAGGGGTAGGTTATACTCCTCGGCCTTCTGTATAACCTGCCGCAGCGTATGTATGTGGTCTACTGTGCTGAAGCGCTTTCGGAAACCGGCTTTCGGAAGTCGTCAAACCTGCAGGCGAGACGATTCGTGAGGACTCTTGAAAACAACTTATGGACATGACTCAGAAGTGAGATGGGTCTGTAGTTTTTCAAAAGGGTGTTGTCACCCTTTTTGAAAAAGAGTACCACCACACTTCTGTGTTTTTCCCTTAACTATGACGGAATTAAATAATTTCTGAAGGGCCCTAAGGATCGGTTCACCACCCGCCTTCAGTAGCTCTGCCGTTATTCCGTCATCGCCCGGCGCCTTGTTGTTTTTAAGCTGTTTCAGAGCCAATCGAATCTCCTGCAGGCTGACGTCCGGGATATCTTCAGTGTAGTGTCGGGTTAATCTTGCTCTAGGGTCTTCAGCATGATTTAATGCGGGTCTTGTCGTTGAAGTGTAGAGCTGTCCATAGAAATTCTCGACTTCCCTCAAAAGCTCGGGCCCGGACGTTATGATCCATAGATATGTCCATTAGTTTAGTTACAGGAAATTATTTTTCATTTGTCACATTTTCTACGTGATGTAAATGTTGATATGGAAGCGCTTACAGGTTAATGGCCGCCGCATCCTGCGGTACCAAACTTTAATAATAATGGCACGAAAAAAGCAAGTCGATACAGGATCGCGCTGTCGCCGATTGGAGGTCAGTGAACCAATATTTTTAAAGGATGTTCTATTCCGTTTGTCATATTTTATGCGATTTAGTTTGCTTGAAATTTTCATATTTTTATTTTTAATGCTAGGATTTTTTCTATGGTTTTGGGTTATTCCTATGAACCAGCATTGTTCGTGTTTTCATTTATTGTCGTATTGTCAGCACCACTCTGTATAAAGCTGAAGAGTTTATTTGTTTGAACGCGCTAATCTCAGGAACTACTGGTCCGATTTGAAACATTCTTTTTGCGTTGATTAGGAACGGAGCATAACAAAAATTTAAAGTGTATGCTGTATCTTTTCAGGTTAAAATTAAATGTTGAAATAGGTAACTAACTGTACGCAAACGAAGTCGCGGGCTGCCGCTAGTTATTTACTAATTCTATGGACTTCTGTCTGAAATAAGTTTTATATACCATTTTATACTAAAACTGTGAAGGAAAAATAATGAACAGATGACAGTACATCAAGCTACTTCAATCTGTCAGATTAATTTATTAGATTTTCAACTTTATGTCTAAAGAATTAAGGCTGATTAGAAATATTTGTCAGTTTCTGGTAGCTAAATCTGCTGTCATCTGCGCATGGCACTGTCATGCAACCGAAATACCAAGACCGATTCACTTATTCTTAAACTATATTAAATTGAATATTAGTTCATCTTCTTCTTTATATTCCATTAAGGAAAGGATAGAAGATAACATTTTTTAGACCTGTGAAATATTGATACGCCATAGATAGTTAAGACGTGATTAAAATATGGCTATTAAAATAAGTTAATTTATGGCCAGCCGCGTACTAATATTAATCAAACTCAAACCACAATGGGCATGTGTGGTAGATTACGGCCCACTCCCTCTCACAGATAGGAGGCCTTTGTTCCTGACTAATGATAATTAATAATGTATACACGACTTGGTCTTTAGTAAATTATTCATCATAAAATTATAGCTCGGAAACATTACCACAACGATTACGTAGTGACGAACATGTCACAGGTCATTAATTATACTGACTCAGTTGACAGAATTACTCATAACTGAATTATCTATTATTATTATAATTGTCGAGACTTCTTGCTGGCTTCGGTCGCTACAAAGTCAAAGTTTGCACCTACGACTTCGGTCGCTTGAAATGTCTTGTTTTCCGGACGCATCGCATCGCATTGCCTACATGTACTATTTATTTTCGCTGTTATTGTTGTTTTTTGTGTTCTGTATCTAAAGTGAAAAACGGGACTCTACTTCTACAATTTAAGTGTCTTCAAGACCACTGTGAATAGACTTTTAATAAACTAGTGCGCTTCGTCATCAATTATTACATCACTGCTTTCCATCAGGCGGAACTCCACTGTCTGTCTGCCTCATAAGCTTTTTTTTTATCAATTATAAAATTGTGCTTGACCGCAATCCCGCCTGATGGTATGAAGTTATGTAATCGTTGATGGTTCATAGCTGGACAGTTGAAGGTTATCACAGGGCATATATTTGCATATTTTACCGATATAAAAACTGATACTAAAAATAGAATAAAATACAATTTTTTGTTAACATTTCTATTTTACAATAGACTTCCAAAGTTGGTTCAAGATCTGAGCCTGAATAAATTCAAATCCTTCATTAAACGTAAGTTGTGTCCGATAGCATTTTATAGTGTTAAAGATTATATTGATGACAAAAAGGCTTGGGCTTGAGCTGCGTCCGATTTCTATGCTTACACTGATTTTTCCTCTTGTAGTTTTAATTTGTAATTGTTTGTATTTTTTTTACTCAAAGCTAGTACACACTATGTAGCCAAGCATATTGTACGTTACGGAATTGCATCGCTGACAGGGGTATTCGGCACTGGTGCAGCTACACAGGAGCTAAACTTAGTATTCGGGAACACTGTTGGAGCTGCTGAACCTTGGACAAAACTGTCTTTGCATTGTGTAGATTCAATTTCTTAGTATTGTATGATTGCATGGCACACGTGTGAGCACAATGTACTTACTGTAAAGTATCTATTTGTCGGGTTAGTCTTTTTTGTTGTTGTTTTTTTTGTGTGTGTTTTCCATTTTTGAAAAATTAATTTTGAAACAGTTCTTGAGGCATTTTAACTTACATAATTTATTGCACATGAAACAATTTGGTTTTACAAAGGGTCGTTCAACTACAGATGCGGCCGTGGCGTTGCTAAAGAACATATTTGGGGCCTGGGAGGAATCGCAAGATGCTCTTGGTATTTTTTGTGATTAGTCCAAGGCCTTTGATTGCGTACATCATGATACTCTTATTAGGAAATTGTACCATTATGGTTTAGGGGACAGAGCTCTCGACCTTCTGACTTCTTATCTGAATAATCGAATTCAGAGGGTTGATGTTAATGGCAAGAGATCTGCAGGATCTGTGGTCACCGTGGGCGTTCCGCAGGGCTCAATTCTAGGTCCATTCTTGTTTTTAATCTATATTAATGACTTACCTCATCACGTGAGTGATAATCACAACATAGTATTGTTCGCGGATGACACTTCTTTTATTTTTAAAGTCAAGCGTCAGCTAGCCAATTTTGACGAAGTTAACAATGCACTTTCTAAAGTTGTCCATTGGTTAATAACCTTCTTTTAAATGAAAAAAAAACTAAAGTCATTAAATTTTCTACGCCAAATGTCAGGCAGCTAAGTACCAATGTTCAACTGAATGGAGTAGAGTTGATCCCTGTCGAGTCGACAGTTTTTCTTGGATTGACTATTGACGCCAAGTTGCAATGGGGTCCTCACGTTGAGAAGCTGTCGGGTAGACTCAGTTCCGCCGCCTTTGCTGTTAAGAAAATTAGACAGATAACTGATGTGGATACAGCCAGAATTGTTTATTTTAGTTATTTTCATAGTCTAATGACTTATGGGATTCTTCTCTGGGGAACTTGTGCGGACATCAATACCATCTTTGTTTTACAGAAAAGGGCTGTTCGAGCCATTTACAACCTTGGTCCTAGAGATTCTCTTAGAGAAAAATTCAGAGAGGTGGACATTCTGACTGTAGCTTCACAGTACATATTTGAAAATCTAATAAAATATATCGGATTTTAAGAAAATAAGCGATATTCATAATATAAATACCAGGAACAAACACAATCTTGCTGTACATCACACTCGTCTCCACAGAGTAGGCAACTCATTCATGGGTCAATGTATACACTTTTACAACAAGCTTCCCATGGACATTCGAAACTTACCCATTAAACGATTTAAAAAGTATATAAAGGCCAAACTTTGCAAAAAAGGGTATTATAAAATCACAGATTATTTAGAAGACAAAAAAGCTTGGGACTGAACTGTTCGCTCTGATAAGCATTGTTATTAGCAATATGCGTAATTATAAGGTAAATTATTGTAAACATTTTCATTTTTAATGTCTGGACTTGAAAAAAGACGATGATCCCTGAGTTTGTTTCGGCTATTTCTTCTCAGAGGTAGTCAGTTAGGAAATGCCGGCTTCATCTAGTTAGAAAAAAATATATGACGTGTAAAAGTGATCGGTGATCCTACTTGCTTAATAAACGATTTCATTTCATTTCATTTCATAATGGACGCTCTTAGCGTACAATATATTTCTGCATCATTCTCACACTATTGATTTCAAAATGAATGATGTAAGCAAATATTTGTATCAATAGCTTGATAATTTAAAAGAGTGTCCATGGAGTTTCTTGCTCGTTCTTCTCCATAGGTACCTACTCTTTGGAATGGGCGACTAGCTTCACCTTACTGACTGACCGACCTTCTGACAATTCAAAAGTGCCTGTAACTGATTTATTTGAAATAAATGCTTTGATTTGATTTTAACAACGAAGTGCGATATCAATGGCAACACAAAGGTGGGGTGTCATTGGGGACAACATGGTGGGATATCATTCGGAGCAATACGTTGAGGTACCATTGGAAAAAACAGGGCGGGATATTGCTCAGTGGATCTGATATATTCGGTTCTCTCATCTCTTATAGGACACGTCCACGAGCTACTTAGTTGCTCATTAACTTTTTTGTCTCAAAAGCCAAAAGCTTCCAGAATGTCGCGACGCTACATGCGAGAATTTTCATAGAAACCAGAACAAATAATGAGAGAGACAAATTGGCTGCGGAGACAACCGCAACCCGTGCAATACTTTCTTGTGAAAAATAAGTATGTATTTTTTAAAATGCTGCTTTTATTAAAATCAAGAAACAATTAAAAGTAGTCATCCGGACTGAATGTCGACACTGATAGAGGTTCTGAAGTTTTTTCGGTTAACTCATCATACAGGTAGGAGAAGTCAGGTGAACCGGCAGTGGACTCCTTACTGAAAAATAAAGGACAAAATATTTAAAATAGGTTACACACAAGCAATTAAAACGCTCGGTTCAGCGCTGAGATTTGAAAATCTGCAATAATATTCAGCTTAGTGTTGGTTTCTGCACGTTGTTTTCCTTCACTATTTTGAGATTAGTGATGTTGAAATTATTTACCTACATAAGATAAAACATCTGGCTGGGTCCGAACCCTCGATCTACAACTAGTAAGTCTAAGCACTTGTTTCTGCCGCGTTACTTCGGAACTCGTATTCAAAAATCATTCGAATTTCGCAATATCCATCTTTCTTATCTAAGTTGAATAACAAAATCAATTGAAAGTCGATATTCAAATGTTTTACATTTTTAAAAAAAGAACATCATAGAAACCACGTGAAAAAAGTTTCATTACCACACAGGTTACACACATTACATATACCTAGGGCCACCAACCCTGCCGTGCTTTGGAAAGCACTAAGCCTTCGGTCCGATCTGTCATTCTAGGATATTTTTCTTTGTTAGTATTCTTTGACAGTCGTTACGGGTCCTCAGAAGCCCGAAAGTTTGAGCACCACTCTTACCAAGAAGTATCATATTATTCAGTAAGTGGGTTGTGGAGGTCAGACTGGCAGTCCTCCATGTACAATTCTGCCCCCTAATCGGCGAACACATTTTTGTCAAATGATTGCGACTAGTTGAGATCATTTGGACTGAACGGACCAATGGGCGGCTCGAACGATACCAACTAATCCCAACTAGTCGCAATCATTTGACAAAAATGTGTTCGCCGATTAGGGGGCTGGTATTTAGCTAGATTCGGTTAAACTGAGAGATGATGATAATGACAAGAAGCTTATGCATATAGATGGATATTAATTACGCAAAAAAGCGCGCAAAAACAACTATAACTGTAATTTGGCGCACGATTAACAATATGACACTTTTTATTCAGATACTGTTACGGGATCGAAAGTGGTAGGCCTCAACATCGGCTGCCGGTAGAAGTTACCACCCACCAGAAAAAGTCTGAGTTGTTGTGTCGGAGGTTAGGTCGTAGAGGGTCTCCAGATCAATCTACCTCAGGCGCAGCATCGTTGGCCGTGTTGTTAGGTTTAACATTGCTTCACCTCGCTCAACTGCCGTTTTCCTTCCTATTCACACAGTTTTTTTTTGAGTGAATAGGCTGTTTATAAACTAGCGTGCTTTACCATCAACGAATGCATCACTGCTTACCATCGGGCCGGATTGCGGTCAAGCGCTTGTTTATAATTAATTAAAAAAAAAATATGCGTGTGAAATCGTTGGGCTCTGTTAGTTAAGAATAAAAGATTAATTAATACTCACAATGTTCCCGGTTCAACACATTTCTTTAACTCCGCATCGTACTCGAGGTCTATAGGGCATATATTAGGCCAAGCTCTGTCAGGTCTTATTAAAGAAGATAGTGCACCTACCACGCACACTGACAACAGAACTAGCTTCAACATTATATTATCACCAACTGTAAACATTTACAAATACTAAACTTTGTTTAAATAACTTCAACTATTTATTGCCTTGTCCGAGATGATTCACGGTTACAAATAAGGATAATATAGCCATATATTTGTCATTTCAATGAGTAATACTCATTTTAATAATATATATCTGGTATGAAACTGGAAATAAAACTCTGTTGTTCTATTATAAAGAAATAATTAATGATAATATTATTTAGTGTAGTTGTTTCAATGCTGTTAGTTTAAAACACCGAAAAACCACTTGCATAAAGAGTTATTTTAGCGTATTACCAATATTAGAGGAGGATAGATATAAGAAAGAAAGAAAGAAAGAAAATACATTTATTCAGCACAGACTCAACACACAATACAATACATTTAGCACAGACACACATCGGGTAGCAACAAAAAAAAAAAATATTAAAAAACCAAATAATAAAATAAAAAAAGCCAAATAAAAAGTAAAAAAAACCTTAAACCCTTGTGTAAAAAATAGCAGCAAAGTGTGCCTCGTGACTGCACCAAAAAGGTCCAGTTCAGCAAAAATGCCAGACAAGTAGTGCCTGACGCTGGTTTTCAACTGAACCTGATGTGTGGTGACAGATGTAAAACAGTTTTAGAAAACAGTGTGTACTCATACTTAAATAAAAATTAATACGTGTTACATAAATATAAATGATTACGTGTATGTACAAAAATAATGTGAGATTGATTAATATTGTTAAAAACTAATAATAAATAAACTAAGAAAAGAAATACTGACAAACATAGGTAATGATAGACCTTCTTTTTCACAAATTCATTGAACAACTTAGACATTTATACATATAATTACGAACACAAATTAAAAAATTCATTAAATCCAATGATATAACATCAACGCAAATAAATGACGTAAAAAACGAAAAAAAATATAAATTAAATTAAATTAAATGTAAAATAAATTAAAATAATAATAACAAATTGAATGGAAAAAATCAAATAAACAAAAAAAAAAATAAAATCCAATGCAACACTTACCAATAGAAATACTGACAGATACTGATAAGGTACCTAAACTATATGATTGAGACATTCAGTGCGACCATATCTAACTTCCTTTGAGCTTCTGTGAGGTACTGCCGTAAGCGTTGTCTAAAGACGACTATGGTGTTAATTGCTCTTATTGGTGGTGGTAGGTTATTCCAAATTTTAGAAGCTGCGTAACGGAAGCTACCTCTAAAAGCGGCTGAACCATGCGACTGGGTCGAGAGTTTATTTATTTATTTATTTATTTATTCTCACCTATCTCTATCATTACAGATCCATGATCCAATGCGACAGATTGGCCGTATAAACTAAATTCTAAATATACACATTATAAAAATATTCATATTGATATTGATATTGATATTGTTACTTAGACCAAGAATTAAGTGGGTACTTAATTCTTAGTCTAAGCAACAATATCAATTAGTCTAAGTAACTTATTATATATAATGTAACTTTAGCAAGTTCACTCATATTGCACCACAATACATCAACCCTCTCATGAACCTCATTCACCACACGTATGGCTCTAGTGAGAGGAGTTCTCGCCAGTAGGTTGGTCCTGGCCGCAGGCACAGCGAGCAGGGGCGGGCGGCGCCGCCTCCACACGTACTGGTCGGGCACGCATAGCTGTAGGTGCCGTAGCACTCCCGGGTTCTGCACCACGCCACGTAGTAACTTCACCACATACGCTACGAGTGAGAACTCCCGCCGCACCCTTAAAGTATTGTACCCTACCATACCCAGAACGAATAGTGTAGGGTACATCAATGGGTACATTGGATATACTCCATACAGCTTATAGTACAAGTGTCTAGTGAACTTATTTTGGATACGTTCCAACATACCACTATATTTCGCCTCATGAGGAGCCCAGATGAATGCGCTATGTTCGAGGTGACTTCTGACTAATGCATCATATAACACCTTAAGTGTTGTGATGTTGGTGAACCCCTGACACTGCCTGAGTACGAAACCCAGGTTTCGGTATGGCTTCTTACATATCTTATTGATATGCTCACGGAAGGTTAGTTCCTGAGAGAAGACTACCCCTAAGTCTCGTACCTGAGCTACTCGTTGCATCGGCACATCCTCAACCTTGTATGGATAGTTCAAAGGAGTTCGCGCGCGAGTGAACGACATCACCGAACATTTAGCAACATTAAAATGCAGTTTGTTGTTATTACTCCATTCAACTACTCTGTTGATATCATCCTGCAGGCGCTCACAATCCGAGTGATCCCGAACCTCGAGCAGCAATTTCAGGTCATCCGCAAACAATAAACAAGTCCCGTGTCTGACAACTTCCGGTAAATCATTTATCATTATAACAAACTCGATAGGCCCTACATTGCTGCCCTGGCTCACGCCCGATCTCGTGTAATATGGTTGAGATACACAGCCATTGTAGTCGACATATTGCTGGCGATCCTTCATATAGCTAGCTAAGAACTGTAGCAGAGGCAGGGTACACCCAATTTTTGCGAGCTTCCGTAACAAGATGTCATTATCAACCGTATCGAACGCCTTTTTAAAATCGAAGTACGCTGTATCTACCTGTACCCCCGAGTCTACTGCCGGCACCACCTGTACCATAAAGTTAATAAGGTTCGTAGCAGTGCTGCGCCCCGGTCGGAACCCATGTTGCGCATCTGACAGACGCGCACGCATTTGTTCCTGAATGGAGCGCTGAATAGCCGACTCTAGTACTTTAGCAGGCGTGGAGAGTACAGCCACCGGTCTATAGTTACAGGTATCCGAACTTGGTTTTCCTTTAGTAACCGGAACAACGCGCGTGATCTTCCACCTATGCGGGAACGTGGCTTGTTCTAAACATGTATTAAAAATGTGAAGTAATGGCTCCGCTAGTACTCTCCCACAGTCTCGGAATAGAAACGCAGGTATACCGTCTGGGCCAGATGAACGTTTAGGCTTGAGACTCCCAAGCGCCTGCTGAACCTCTGCGAGACTCAGCTTCTCAATGTGTACACGTGCACTGGTCGCGCCGACCTCCGCCGCCGCCGCGCACGCATCCAGTTTGGGTGACTCCTTGCTGTACACAGACTCAAAAAAGTCTGCAAACTGTCCAGCACACTCGTCATCTGTTAGATGTTGACCTTCTTTTATGATACTCTGCTTACTAAGTGTTTTCCTTTTAGATCTAATATACTGCCAAAACGATTTCGGATCCTTTAAAAATTGACACTGAATTTTATTTTTATGTTCTATATGCGCAATTCCTATTAACTTTTTTATAAGAGTTCTACATTCTGCAAATTTGTGATAATCATTATCTAACTTAGATTTTTTGAATTTTTTGTGAAGTCTGGCTTTAATTTGTATATTTGTTATTATTTCTCTTGTGTACCATACTGGGTATACGTACCGCGAATTTCCACTACTTAGCTTTTTCCGGGGCACGCACCCATTAATAGTACAATTAAGATTATCATAAAATAAGTTCAACATTTCTTCTAAATTATGCATTCCATACATCACACTCCAGTCAATGGAAAGAATCCTAGAATATAAAAATTGAAAATTGTTTAGTGGCCATACTTCCGCATTATTCAACAAGGTATAGTGTTTTTCGGATACGCCTATTATAAAAGACGAGTAATCTCGTGGTGTTCTATGTTTGATCTTCTCAATTTTCATAGGAGATTCAGACCCACACAGATTTTTTATGTAATCAGTCATAGCTTCTTCTGTGGTTTCCGGATGTAAGCGCCATACATGTAGATATTTCATTCTTTCTATAGCCACTATTCCTTTAATTTCCGTATTTCTTCCAAGAGTTACATTTTTAGACAAACGGTTAAGTTTTTTATATTGCACAGTAGTCCAGCCAGTTTCTTCTTCCCGTTCCGACTGTTCAATAGCGTCTGGGACACCAGTATAACTCGCCTGTGTTTCAAGCACCGGAGTGGCAGATTTCGTGGCCCCACACTTATTTACGTTATGGATTTCGACGATTGGTTGGTTACCCGTATTGTTATTTTTTTTAGGTTTTTTGGTTTTACTTTGACCAAAGGCTTCGGCAAACGTAGAGTGAGAGCTAGTAGATGCCTCTTTCGGTGTTGGGACGATGGTGGATGATGTTTGAGGTTGGATATTGCGAGCCAATTGAAGATTGACTTTTTCTTCTACCACCGTCATTATTTTAACTAATTTGTCAAGATCATTTTTTGTTTGCGTATATTGATCTTGCATGAGCACAATCGCATTTGCCTGAGAGTCCAAGCGGGCCATAATGTCCAATCGAAACTGCCTAAGTTCATCCAGCAATACGGAATCCACGTCCCCTGCAATTGTCGGAGAGAATGGGACCCGGTTTCCTCTTTGGGTGTTCACATTATCAGGTGTCACGGTTGTGTGTAGGCTGGTGGAATCCCCTCTCACCGGCGTATCTATATTTCCGCGCTTCGGATTTAAGCAAACACACTCCGGACATACCCATTTCTTCTTATATGCTAGGGTAAATGTTTTAAAAGCATCTGGGTTGATTTTGAGACAATTTAAATCATACACTTTCATGCATTTTCCATTTGAGCATTCCATAAAGCAGTTATCTTTTATAATTGAACTACAAGCGCTGCACTTTTTCTCCATTATTTTAGTCTACCAAGTCTAGTCGTCTAAGGACGAATTATTTATGGCGCGCAGCCTGTCTCTTTCTCCCGAGGTGGTGATGATGGATAAATATACCTTTAAATGTTAAGGAAACGGCCTGAAAAGGATGAAAAATATAGTATTACAGCATTTATAAAAAGCGAAATTTTTTATTTTTTTTGACAGTGGAATGACAATCAAATTGTTCACTGGTTCACAATAGTTTGCTTTATGTTTATAATTTTTATTAATTATTTCACACAGTTTATGAGTTCTATTTCACTTTATGCGATAGTAAACACAACAAAACCATTGAAAAACTATATTTACAAATTATTTATCATAAAATATCAAGAGCGCAATGTCATTCGACTACAGTTGTTGCGAACATTGCCTTCTTTCACATTCTCGTCTACTGGCAATCCAACTCAACTTGTCGTACAGGTAATGTGGTTTCTGGTGTTTAACTACACCAAACAAAAGGCACGCCAGATGTATGCTTGCGTCTCGATTTCATTTTCAATATGAAATGTTTGTTTAGAAATGGAGTCACGTGAATTTTGGGGGGTATTGTGTAACAAAACCGAGCGCATGCATTCTGGACCCTCTGAATGAGCCGATCTGTGTGAGCCAACAGACGCGGGCCGTAGACTGTATCCACATAGTTCAACCTAGACAAAACCAAGGTTTCAACCAACCGCTCCCGTAGCGCCTCGGACAAGTAAGGCCTAATCTTGTACAGAACTTTCAGGAGGTAAAAACAGTTTCTGACCGAGTCGGCTACATGTTTTTCGAAACGGAGGTCTTTGTCCATGATAAGACCGAGATTCCGAGCCTCATAAACTCTCTCAATTGGTTCGCCCATTAGCTGCAAGTGAAACGTTGCGGGTAATTTAGCCAGCTGCTGCCTTGTGCCAAATAGCATGTACTTTGTTTTCGTTGGGTTTAGTGTCAGGCAATTCTGCCTCGACCAGTCCGCGATTCTGCGAAGGTCTTCGTTTAGATCTTCAATGGCAGTATCGCATTCCTCTGGACTAAAAGAAATATACAGTTGAACGTCATCGGCGTACATATGGTACTTACATTTCTGTAAGCACCGAATGATGTCTGCACAGTACAAAATAAATATTATTGGTCCCAGTATAGATCCCTGCGGAACTCCTCTGTCAATGGAAGCAAGAGTAGATGTAAGAGCAGAGCCGCCACCCAAACATAGTTTCACAAATTGTTTTCTATCACTAAGGTAGCTGCGGAACCATTGCTTGATATAATAAAGTTATGCTCCTCTAACTGTGACTACCTCCTGTACGGCGCGAGCTCCTGGGCGAAAGCCGCCGAGAAGATCTCTGTGCAAAGAACCTTTGCTACCGTCCAGAGGGGCTTTGCACAGAAGATCGCCAAGTCGCATCATACGGTGTCGCTCAATGCAGCGCTCACGCTGTCGGGTCTCCTCCCGCCCGATCTTCGAGTGTTGGAGGTCGCCCGGCTGTTTGAGTGCAAACGGGGACGCCCGTTTGAAGAGCTGGAATCCCACGAACTGGAGGAGCGTAGGGCTTTCACGGAGGCCCCTCACCCCGCCAGTGAGCCAGATGTTGAATATCAGTGTCTGGAGAATATGCTCCCCGAAACTGTGGCTCAGCTACAGCTCCCCGCTCATCTGATTTACACAGACGGTAGTAAATCGGATGAAGGGGTCGGGACGGCATATTCATACTGGCGCGATGGGTCCAAGATTCGGACCAAGCGAATGAGGTTGGAGCCGATGTGTACCGTCTTTCAGACGGAGCTGCTCGCGATAGCCAGGGCTACGGACCTGGTTGTCCTGAGAGGCTTCGACTGTGCGGCGGTGCTCAGCGACTCTCGATCCTCGCTCGACTTGATCCGAAACCCGGAAACGCACCATCCCCTTGCTACCCATATTCGTAAGAATATTAGGGAGCAAGAGGGGAGTGGTAAAATCCTCCGGTCCTTTTGGGTGAAAGCTCATGTCGGAATCCCCGGCAATGAGCGCGCCGACGAACTGGCTAGGCAGGCGGCGGCCCAGTCCAGGGTCGCCCCAGCGTATGACAGGTGTCCAGTCTCTTACGTCAAGAGACGTTTGAGAGAGGGCACAGTAGCTGTCTGGAACGGGAGGTACACCGGCGGGGCCACGGCTGGGGTCACGCGGATGTTCTTCCCCGATGTGGTGCGCGCGCGCAGTGTCCTGAAGTGCCTCGACAGGACGTCTATCTGGGCGCAAATTTTGACTGGTCACGGCGGCTTCGCCGCGTACCTGCACAAATTTAAGTTAAAAGAGAGTCCAGCCAGTGTGTGTGACACACAGGCCACGGAGACAGTCCAACATTTGTTGCTGAAATGCCCGAGGCACAACCGCGACCGATTCGTATTTGGAAGTAAGTACTGGTAGAAAATTGACTGAAACATCCATCGCCGAAATCATGGCAGATAAACACTCCAGGCCGTATCTGGAGCGGTTTTGCCTTAAAGTCGCAAAAGCGTCTATTGAACGAAATCGGACAAGGGCAGCACAGCCCAGCAGCTTGCCGTCGGCAGGAATAGTCTAAGTATGTAAGTAGTATGGAAATAGGATAAATAGAATAAGACTAGTACATAAGAAATGTAAAATAATAGCATAAAAAAGAGATAAAAGAAAGATGACAAAAAGAATATAGACAAGGGAAAAGAATAACAAAAACAAAATAATAAGGAAATATAAAACAATGGCAAAAAGAATTCTTGCCATGCAAGAAGAGACAGAGGGCTAATTATAAAAAAAAAACCGTGACTACCGGACTGCATAATTGTCAAAGAAGTAACTTATTGATGTTACTAAGTACTTACTAATTATAAAATGAAAATTTCCTTTGTCCCTCGACTAGTGCGATTAATGTATAGTTAATTAAAATGGTACAACAAATCAATTAACATGGAGACAAAAATATGACTTAAAGACTAACAAGGAACAGTGGACTCCCTCGCATGCTTTCATTCACGGAACCCCACTTCACATTCAAAAGACGGGTATTTAGCACCTTTGAGTACGACAGACCAGGGATTGTGCTCTGGCTACAATTTTTGTTTTCAATATCATGAAGGTGGTAATTTCTAGAGAACGGAACTCTTACAGCGTGGCAGTCTCATTGATGCGCTCGATGTTTCAAAGTATAAAACAACGATCGTTACACTTTATTTACCGAGAGCCACATGACAATATGAGTGCCAAGAGTTGAAGAGGGATTTCTAGGAGCGTTTGCACACTTAGACATCTGTATTCAGCTGATTTTGTTATTTAGTTCGAACTGTGCCCGCGACAACGTCCGCTTGGGAGTTGAAAACGAAAATAGTAATCACACATTTTGTTCATTAGAATATTAATAATGAACTTTGTCGATATAATTGACTTTGTCGCGGGCCGCACAAATAATGGCTGTGGGCCGCTATTTGATGACCGGGGGTATTGAATATATTATGATGAACAAATTGAGTTACAAAATACCCAGTAGGGTCATTACGTAACAATGTGTTTCATGTTGACAGTTCAGCAATATTCGCTGCGTTATTTACGTTTTAAGTTGTTAGATTTTTTGAATATGGTATGGAGCAGCGTTGGTCTAATCCTACCATTTGTGTGATTTTTTTCATCATTAGGTACTGCTCTCAACATGGTGAAGGTAAATATCGTGAGGAAACCGGCATGTCCTAGAGCCAAAAACTTCGAAATCATGTGATATATACCAACACTCACTGGGCCAGCGTGGTGGATTACGACCCATTCCCTCAGAGGAGGCCTGCGTCCCAGGAGTGGGAACATTATAGGCTGATTATGTTATGTATGAAGCAATAGATTAGCAATATGATTCAAATTGATAGTGCGTTACGGAGTGTTATTCGGGGGGTACGGGTCCCTCATACAGACATGTAGGACTATGTTGGGGAATGTGCATCTCCTCTTCACCCTCTTCATTCTTACAACACGAATTTATTGAACTGGCCATATCTTGTCTATTTAAGTAATCATTGCTTTCCATCAGAAAATGCGTTTAAATACTTTGTTCAGCGAGTATTGTAAGATAATGCAAGGTGATGTAAGTAACATAGCAATATTGTAGTGACAGCTTTTGAATTATTATTATTCATCATTTAGCACTTCTTTTCGTTAAAGACTTTAGTCAAAACGTGGACAATTGTGTGGGTTACATGTTTATGAAATTGTAGTTGAGTATTTCTCTGTATTTTGTAGCATATTATAGTATACAGTATGTTAAGAAAACCCTGTCCGACCCGTGAAGGTGTTGTTAGGTATCGATAACTGATTCTACTAATGCATACAAAACCGGGCTAAACTTAAAAAAAAATCCCCCTAAAAAAATTAATATTATTTCGCAAAAAGAGGTAACATAATAAATGTGCGTTGAGCAGCCTTCCGCGGGCGGCGGGCGGCAGGGCACGCGGCACGTGGTCGCATCGCTATTCGCTCATAATAATATCGGTGTTGTCAATTTTTTAAAAATTACCAAATTTCGGGAAAGTTGGAATTTATTCGCGGGGAAAAAAGATTACTTTCAAAATTCATTTGTATTGGTACTATGATGGTTACGTAAAATTTTATATTATATTTGGTCATGTGTATACCTATTATCCTTATGGGTCGGACAGGGTTTTTTTAACATACTGTATAGCTGTTTTATGTTCCTAATGAATACAATATTATAAATATGGTAGTATATAATTATATTGACACAAGAAATGAAATTTCAAGTTGAACTAATGAAGTTCGATAACAGACAAAAGCAGCTGTTTCATAGAAAACGGTCATCGATAAAATGTATTGAAAAAAAAATCTCTGCTCTAAAATTTGTGCTGAATTCATTGTTCCAGTTAGAACGTCCATGTTTCGGCCACTCTGTATAATAATTGCCATATTTGTCATCTGCATTTCATAATGCGTTGGTTGGTTACTTAAAATAATATATTACTAAGTTGTGCCCTCGGTTTCACCTGCATAATTGACGATGCCGTGGGAATATCGGGATTAAAATTTTGTTTGTTAATCTTGGTTATAAACTTTCACCCTTATTCATAAACTTTGCTTAAAGTTAACTAGTCATTAGCGATTCATTAACCATACATCTTTGACCTTTTAACGTCACTTAACTTTAATCATCGTTTATGAATAAACACCACAGTATTTAAGGTTTAACTTTAAACATCTTTTATGAATAAGGGGGATTGATTTGAAATGTCACATGACGTCCCGCCGTGGTACGAAATATGCCACGGCGTGACGTAATTAGCCCCACTCCCGAACTTTAACACGCTATATCTCAGTAGGTTTTGGTAATTTCCACAAAATAAAAATACGGGTCTTAATTTTTTTTATTATCTATAAGGTGGACTAATTATTTTTTTGATTTTCATACCTTGGACACATCACTATTATAAACCCGGCACTAAGCCCCAGGAAGATGATCAATACCATTTCTATAGAGAAAAATATAATAGAATATTTATCTTCTGTCCTTTTCATAATGAAAAATATAGTTTAAAAAACTAAGAAAACATGCTTTTAAAGAATATGAAACTAAAAATTTAAAAATAATTTTAAAATTTAATTTATGACAATAGTATATAAACAATACTAATGAGGCGCTTAATATACAAAAATTATGGCACAAAACGCCTCACGCTTTTTTAATGTTAGTATTGTTTATATACTATTGTCATAAATTAAATTTTAAAATCATGTTTTTTTAGTTCTTTAAACTATATTTATTTTCAACTTTTTAGTTCGATATTCTTTTTTTAAATAATATACGGATAACACAAACGCTTAAGTGGTGCTCATTTGTTTTTACCAAACTTTTCTTGATCTCCAACAGACAGAACAGCGAGTGCTAAAGTTCGTAATGATGCGTTACCCAAGTAACTCAATCTAAACTAAAAATACTTTGCCTGCACAAATTAATGTAAGGTAAGGTTGACAAACAAACAAACAAGCAAACATACAAGTGAAGCTAATAAAAAGCATGTAGATGCACTGTACTTAAATTTAGATTAGTTTGTGAAAAATAAAATTGGTGCCATTGTTAGTTTTTTACTAGCAGCGCCCCGCGTTTTCACTCGTGTAAGTTTCGATCCCTTCAAAATATCGGGATAAAACGTATCCTATGTGTTATTCCTGGTTATAGACCATCTGTGTGCTAAATTTCATCCAAATCAGTCAATTAGTTTAGTAGTTGTTGCGTGAAAGCGAAACAAACAAAAAAAGCTCACTTTTACATTTATTATATTAGTAAGGATTGCGGGCTGGACAGCACGCGATCTCGATCTCGCATGCTGAACAATTGTTAATGTAGAAAATCCAGATGTTGCCTGATCACTTTTGCGCAAATAACGCAATAAACATGACTAAATTGTTAAAATGAAAGACATTGCGATCTATTGGCTTGTTGTGTTGCGATCATTGCTGTGAGTTCTCTTTACCTATATATATTTCTTTTTTCCTGTTATTATTCCTATTCTATTGTAGTATTATTTATAACTCTGTGGTACATTTCTGATTAAGGACATAGTGGCATCACTAATTTAAAAGACATAAATGTATTGTTAATTATTTATTTATTTTATCAATTTTTATGAAAAACTGAAAACACTGATGTTTTGAATTAATCATTCTAATAAAAATCATTATTATTTTTAATAGATTATTTTATTATCAAGGTTTTATTAGGAACAAAACTAAACTAAATATTCTTTTCCTTGTATGTGTTTCTTTTTCTTTAAATCTCAATAGAATCAGTGTATCAAGACGTGTCGCTCAGGTGGGGGACATCGGTTGGCTGTAGACATTACTTATCCAATTCTTCGAGTATAAATTGCAGTTTTTTAGAGCTGAAAAGAAAAAATATATATATAAGTGCTAAATTTAACCGCTTGTACTAAGTCTATAGTTATTTCCTAACTAAAGCAATCGTCACGCGAAAATAGACGCTCGCGTTCATTTTGTTCGGTTAAAAAAAAAATCTAATTAACAAATAAGTGACGAAGCGGTTGCTTAATCTACAGGGTGGCGCAATAGAACGTGCATATTCCATCATCTTTTTTTGCGGGGTAGAAAGGGCGTGGGCGAGGGGAGACCGATATCGTTGGGTAGCGCGGTTCATGAAGTTTTAGTCACTATGAGTCACTTCGACGGGAAGCGTCGCGCATTTTGCGTGTGCGCATTTTACGAAAACTCTCGTTCGTACGTAGTTGTCAGGCGACTATTTTGTTCTGAGTATGGTGTACGGCAAATTAGGGAGGCTCCGAGTGCTAATTTAATTAAAATCTTGATAAAGCGGTTTGAAGAGACTGGATCGACGTTTAAACCACACGCAAAAGGTCGTCCACGCACATCTAGGACCGAAGACAATATTGAGAGTGTTAAGCAGTCGGTACGAGAAGATCCACAAATGTCTACTCGCAAGAGATCGTCTGTCCTAAACATATCGCGACGAAGTTTGCAACGAATTTTAAACTTGGATCTTAAATTGCATACATACAAGCTGCAATTAACTCAAGAATTGAAAGACTCTGACTTCATAGCACGGCTCACATTTGCTAATGAAATGCTCAATCGGTTTTCAAATTTTGAAAACATCCTTTTCTCTGATGAGGCACATTTTCATATGAATGGGTTCGTAAACTGCCAAAATTGTCGTTATTGGAATAGTGAGAATCCCAGACTCAAACATCAAAAACCGTTACATAGCCCTAAAGTGACAGTTTGGGCCGCAATCTCTGCCAAAGGAATAATTGGTCCTTATTTTTTTGAAAACGCACGGGGGCAAAACATCACTGTTAAAACCGAACGCTATGTTGCGATGTTGGAAGGTTTTTTGGCCCCAGAACTTGAAAATTCAAGAATAAAGAACTCTAGGACTTGATTCCAACAAGACGGAGCTACCAGTCACACATCAAATGACTCCATGGCGGTTGTGAAGCAGATGTTCCCTGGCAAACTGATTTCGAAAAGAGGTGATATCCCATGGCCTCCGCGCAGTCCAGACTTGACGCCTCCTGACTTTTTTTTGTGGGGATACCTCAAACACAAAGTCTACACCAATAATCCGAGAAACATCAGTCAGCTCAAGGAGAATATTCGTGGTGAAATGGCAGCAATCACACCAGCACTACTTAAGAAAGTTTTCGGTAATTTCCGTTTGCGGTTAGAGGAGTGCCAACGTAGAGAGGGTCATCATTTAGATGATGTTATTTTTAAAAAATAAACTTCAGTTATCACTTAATAATTGCTTAGTTTTATTTTAACTATACCTTTTGTATTTATTTTTTAATAATAATTATTTTAAAAATGCACGTTCTATTGCGCCACCCTGTATAAAGGACATTGCTAACCTGAAGTATTTCTATACTTTAGTTTTGTTTACTTTAGTTTTTATACGCGTTTTAAATGCGTGAATAAACATGATTGCAATATATAATGCTGAATAGCTGAAAATTAGTATTTTTTAATTTAAAAAGTTTAGGAACTTTTCATATCTGTACAATTCTGAAAACAATATAGCGTAAGTAACTCCTACGACAAAGGTACAAAAACTTCAAACAATAACATTGCTATGAACTCCTATCTAGGCGTTTTAAGGTGTTTGTGGTGTTTTTTATTGATTGTTGTGTTTTTCACTGGTGATTTTGCGCTAAGATACTTGAAGTAAATATGTACAAAGAGGTAATTATACCAAGAAAATTGATACCACGGATTTACGATACTCTTTGATCTTTTCATGTCAAACCAAAATAATGCATCAATAAAATTATATAATTATAAGATTATTTTAAACAATTCATGAATTAATATATAAATATTACGTGTTAGTGTGAAATTCCTATTTGTTTAACCCAGCTGGAGCAACCGTTTAGCCATCTTTTTTGGTTAAGATGCTTGGTCTGTCCGTCTGTGATCAGGCTGTACCTGATGAATAATGATAACTGATCTACCTAGACAATTTAGGTTTTCTTCTTGAGATGTGCCTTTCGTCCTTGAATCCGACCTTTGTCGTCTTCATGATTATCATCATCAGCCTCTACTCGTCCGCTGCTGGACATAGGCCTCTTCTATGGCACGCCAACGAGCTCGATCCTGAGCAGTTCTTGTCGTCTTTAAAGAGCCCAATACTCATAATAAGTACTTTTAAAATTTCAAGTTATTTCTGTATTTGTCTTTCTGTTTGCGCTCGTTCTAATTATTTATATAATTAATTCTGGAAAATTTATGTGTATAACTCAACCACAACCTACAACACAAACAAAACTGTATTGATTACAAATAAACCAATCACAGGCACTTTTAAATTGTCCAGGTATTGGATGGAGGAGATGGAGACGAAAGGGCGAGATACTCCATGGACACTTAAATAACTAAATCTCTGTATGAGAGGAGACCTGTGCCCAGCAGTGGGACGATAATAATAACTAAATCTCTGTATGAGAGGAGACCTGTGCTCAGCAGTGGGACGATAATAAGGTTGATGATGACACATGTGTGATAAAACCATGCACGTCAAAATCGTCCATAATAAAAAGGGAAAAGCGATTTAGAAATTGAAATACGCCGTGGTGGCTAAGATATGAGCAGTCTACAGATGGTGCTCGTTCACAATCATGACGTATTGCATTAGCACCATGTAGTCTCAACAATACACTAACACTAAACTCATTGTTTTATTTTTAGTATAAAATTTTTGTTTTTACTTCTAAACTGTATAAAAACCGTTCTGGAATACAAAACGAAATGATACATATTAGGTAGAAAAGAATAATACTTACTCCAAACAGCGTTTGTAGACATAACTGTATCCTACTGGACAAATCATGTCAATGGCGGCTGGGTTAGACCAAGAGAGTCCTACAAAACTAATCAACAATAACATTAGAATAACTTTCGACCACATTTTCATGAGCGTTAAGACGTAGTTCAACTAACTTTGGAGACTGAGCTTCAGAAAAGTTACTTTGCTATATATATGTCACGCGACAAACAAACACTTATAATAATACATAGGTATATTATAATTAACTATTATGGTAATCTCACTAGAATGATGTCAGGACATGTTGCCACTTGTTGTAAACAGGAAAAAGAGGCATTATTGTCATTGAAATAAACACCCGTATCTTCAGAATACGGTATTATAGTAAGTTAACTTGTAACAGAGTTACCGATATAGTTTTATGAGTAAGCAAACTAAAGTAGGAGTACGCTGGCGAGTCCAGGTATACATCAAACTGTAAACCCCAAACAACTGCATGTAGGTAATAAAAAAGACGTGTGGCACTCGGGGACTGCCACGGTCAAGCTATAGCAACGGAAAACACCCCCCATTCCTTAAAAACAAAGGGAAAAAGTATCGGATAAATAAAATAAATAAATATGTAATTATAATTGCATAAGTTGATTAAAAATGCTATGCAATAGCTTTACCGCGGCAGTCCCCGAGTGCCACATGTCTTTTTTAGATATTTGCTATGTTCTTACGCATTTATGAGGACCTGGTAGGTCAGCATATACAGTATGTTAAGAAAACCCTGTCCGACCCATAAGGATAATAAAGGTTAGGTAAACACATGACCAAATATATTATAAACTTTTACCTAATCATCATAGTACCAATACAAATGAATTTTGAAATAATCTTTTTTTCCCGCGAATTAATTCCAACTTCCCCGAAATTTGGTAATTTTTAAAAAAGTGACAACACCGGTATTATTATGAGCGAATAGCGATGCGACCACGCGCCGCGTGCCCTGCCGCCCGCCGCCCGCGGAAGGGTGCTTAACGCACATTTATTAAGTTACCTCTTTTTGCGATATAATATTTATTTTTTAGGGGGATTTTTTTTAAGTTTAGCCTGGTTTTGTATCCATTAGTATAATCAGTTATCGATACCTAACAACAACTCCACGGGTCGGACAAGGTTTTCTTAACATACTGTATAATAATTGTTGTGGTGTTAGGTTATTTTCGCTATGGAATTTCTGAATTCGGTCTCCAGGCTCAAGGCCCGCAATAGAAACACTGAAATAGCTTAAAAATATCTGTGTCACGGCACGCAGTAGGTGTAGCAGCCGGTCGATCAGCCACTGTAGCAGCGGTTTATCGAAATTATAGGATAATGTAGATAGAACCCTGAGCTCCCTGCGCTGACGGATGGATATCCATGTTAAAAGCAGCCGATGCGCATTTCGTTGGTTTTCAATCTTCATAAGTATGACCATATATCCAGGTATACTTACGAAGACTGAAGTCCAATTAAAATACAACTCGTCACGCCTGCTCTCCCCAAGATCTAAGGAAGAGGGTGCTCCGTATATTTGAGAAATTATGTAACGATTGGTTCAATAGTTTAGGCTAGAAAAGGGAACCGATAGTTACAATCGCATAAGTAATAATACAAATACTGCTTTAGAATAGAATAGAGTACTCTTTGTTAGTGCAATAAAGTTCAAAAGTGGTAAAGAAGTTTTGACCCTTACTGTACACCATATAGATTACAAAAAAATAAATATAAAGATTTTACAAAGGGTGACATAATGGGCGGTCTTATCGCTAAGAGCGATCTTCTTCTTCTAGTATGACTACTTTCCAGGTTAGACAATGACACAAGCTTCCTTATTGTGGGGGAGTGGACTGGATGCCTAGTACAGGTTGTTGGTAGATCTCTCATATCTTCGTAATTGTAGTTATAGGACTTGCTCATAATTGACGGGCATAAGTTAGGGCTTTTTCTATGCCATTATATGCCCCGCGATAGTAACAGGATCGTCCCTCCATGTCGCTACCGGATGAACGACGCTTTGTCTTCCAGCTTTTGGCCTTTTTTGAAAATAATTTAAACTGTTACTGAGAATAAAAAAAAACTTTAATAAAACGAACGAGTAAATGATGTTTAAAGTTTATTGATTGATCTGCAGTGCTGCATAGAATGCAGTGAGTAGGAGCAGTGTGCCGGCGGCCACATTGGTCGCGCCGGACTCGGCGGGCCGCTCTATCGGCCCTATGATATACTCGTACATGTGATCTAGCACGGCGTGCTTCACTGCTTCCAGTTCTTCTGTCTCACTGTTACCTGTGGGCCTGCAAAAATAAATATTAATTAATATATTAACAAATATGCTAAGTAGACCAGTTGGAAGCTGGAAAGTTGGACAAACAATCTTGCGGAAAGATATCGTACGGTTATGTAGGTAAGATAGACGGTTGCACTATCTAAAGTACTGGATTGCAGCTGTACACGCTGAGCGCCAAGCGCAGCTTAACTTGATCGATCGACTGGTGGAAGTGTTATTATTTAACCACAAGCCAACTTTTTCCAACATTTTATTGTAATGTGCGCTATATTTGTGTAGTATAAGCATTTTGTTTCTATCTGTTGATGATAAATTACTTACCTAATAGCCCTACAATGTGAGACTCCAGGCACGACATAGACAGGCGCATTGTGATGTGCATCGGTGGTGTTGGGGCCCATGGGGGACCAAGGGTCGTGGCCCCCAGCTACTGATACCACCTTATCAGGCAAGTGTGTGAGGCCCCCGAAGAATATGTTCGTTCGCGCAATGCCTGAGCGCAGTCTCCCAGTGTCAAAACTGTTGAGAAAAGTATTGGTTAAGACCAAGTGTAGATTTCCAATCCCTAACAAATTTAGATAGCTGTCTGGGTTATGACGAGGGCTGTCGGGGCTCCCGTTCAGATCCTTCTACGACATTTGCACTCACATACACAGTCGGACATAATCACGCCAAAAAAGCAATAAGCGGGGTAATGGATGTTATGTGTTTTTTTGAGTATATAAAATAAATAAATGTCTTTGATTTTTTTGTTCTAGGATAGGCCTGTTTCCTCACGACGTCACGATGTTTGCTATTTTGAAAATAGTGGTGATGAAATGATGTACACTAAGTTAATCACCTGTTTGGGTTCGAATCTACGGCATACAACTTAAAAGTGGCAGCCGTTACACTGTTCTTAATCCATCAGTGTGGTTAGGATTGTTAATCATTTTGATTGTTAATATTTTATTTACTAAATCGTGGTAATCGTGTTCTGTTGCCATCAAATAATACTTACATAGGTATATATTATGTAATGATCGTGTTAGCTAACCCATTATGTGTTATTGTCAGTTGTTAAGGTATTTCTTTTAAGGTAAACTATCTAATAATTGGTATGATATATGAAAGAGCTATACTTGGAGTTTCTGTGAGTGATAGAATCCGAAGTCATTTGTTTCGACTGAGAATCAATGTTGTCACAAATGAAGTGATAATTTGCCGGCCATATTAGCCGTAGAATTCATGACCGTTGGGGTAGACGTGCTCTTGAGTAGAGACCGTAAATCGGAAAACGTAAGGCGGCCTTCAGGCTAGCTAAATGAGAGTTGCCGAGAATCGAGCTGAATGGCATGCAGTTGGAGAGGTTTTTGCCCAGCAGTGTTGAGTGACTGTTGTAGATTTATGAAGATGAGAATGATGCAATAGATTCTCTAGGTTTGCACTCAGTTTCATTTTTGTGTTAAGCATGGGCTCCTGTGCCTGCTACGAGGTTAATTTTTTCTACGCAAGAGCTATTGCTACGCACGGGCTACGCTTGCTACGCGCGGCCTACGCCAGCTACGCACGGCCTACGCTTAGTATCTGTGGTGTGTCTGCTACGTAGAGTAATTCTATTTTTGCCAATATGTGGTTACTATTGTTACTACACTACTACAAAGAGAAGGGTGCAGTTGGCAAACATTGTTCGCTTGTTTTGTGAAATGTCATTTGAAATAAATTCAATCAACTGCAACAAGAGGCCGTTGTAGTGTACTTACTAAGTTGAGAAGAAATCCATGCACATTCGATGGAAATACTCGACGGGCACGGTTTGGAGGAATGGCTGCCTCGAGCTGGTGGTGGACTGGTACCAGCCAAATTCCGCGCAAGTCTGGTATGTCCAGAGACGCACTGCAAACAAAGATCTCAATGAAATTAAAATTGATAATTTGATTTTTATTCATTTTATTATTTATGTACACACAATAAAATACATAGGAATATGATAAAATTAAAAACTGAGTACAAAAAGTGTTGCTTATTTCTTAAGAAGTGTTGCATATTTCGACAGTTCTTGATGAGTTTACGATACATACTAAGGTGCGCACATTTATTTTTTAGAGTATCGTACCCAAAGGACCCCAATTACTAAGACTCTATCTGTCTGTCACCACAGATGGTGTATTTCTGTTGCCGCTATAAAAAAAACACTAAAATAGATTTTTTAATTCAGTGGTATCGGGCCTTTTCAACTTCTCTCAGGGCCCAATCCCACAATCCCTGATAAAAAAATCCAACGACACTTTGGCCATTATGTCACACACTAATTTTGTTAGACAATGGCGCTGCTTCTTTTGTTCACAAACTAAACTAATTCTAAGTTAAGTGCATCTTCTTCTTTCTATTTAATTAGAAAAGTTTAGAGAGAGAGAGTTTTAAACATCTTAGTTTAATCCTGACAAATTAAAATACTCAGACAGTTTAGACGCGATTATAAACACGGCGACTAATAATACGTCAATTTAATGTCAAGGGCGGAGTAATTTGACAGGTCTAAACTAACATTTTATCTTCTGTTCTTTTCTTAATGAAATACAAAGAAAAAGATTATTTCCACTAAAATTAAATTTAGATTAGTTTGTGAACAAGGGTGTCTAGATTTAAAAAGACTGATCCCTGTGTTTGTTTCGTCATCTTCTCAGAGTTGTCGAGGAAATATCGCAGTTGGATATGACATGTAAAAGAGATTCCTTTATCCTATTTCCAGAATATATAATTTATGGACTGATTGTTTAGAGAGTCTGACATTCCCCCTTGACCACTCTGTGAAGAAAGACTGAAACATCATCTCGCAAAGGACCAGCGTGATGTATTCTATGCTTGTGTAGCAGTGAGCGGGAATATTATAGGCTGTTCGTGTTTAGATTTCGTATATTAGGTAAAGAAGGAATAAAATGGTACTAGAAAACAGAGCGAATTATTTTCAGAGGCACTCATTCAATGCATCGAATGTAATGTTTGTTTGTATAAACTCCAACTAACGGTTCATATATTTCCGTTGGGGTAGTTATGAGTTGCTAAATAATGCAGGCGGCGACAGGGCCGCAGACATCTGCAAATCAAACGCCAAGAGAGTCGAGGAGACGACGACATGCCGACGATTAGCGAGTGACACATGGACCACAAGTGTGGCGACAGCACAGTTGAATGTCTTATTTTTTTTAACAAAGTTTTGTTGAGCGAGAGTTTGTATAGACTATTTATTATTAATTATTGGCTAATATTTACATAATTTAAAAAGTTTTAAAATAGTATTATGTACCTATGTACGTAAGTTTATAAAATAGGAACGGAAATAATTAGAGGGCATCAAAAAATTCATCCGCTTTGCTGTCAACAGGAAACGTGCTCAAAAGGCTGGCAGCATTGCCACGCTGTATGGCGATGCTGATTCTTTGGCCAAAAATAGCCCAGACCTCTGGTCACGTAAAGAGTCGAATTAACGCTTGGCGATAAGTGTGCACTCGGACCCCATGTCCCTAGTGTTTCAAGCCTAAACGGCTCAAACATGTTCTAATGCGATTGGAGTTTCTCCGCCGTTTGAGGTTTTCCGCACTTGCAGCAGCCGCTGCAGCACAGCTCCCCGTATTTGGAAGATGGGATGGTGCAAGGGTGTCGACACACGTTGCATCCCACACCAAAGCCCTACCTACCTTCCATGCATTACAGTTATTCTGTCTGGTCTCTTCCCATCGTCGCGTGTCAATCCGTCAAGTCTCGAAGACTATAGACTTGGCTACATTCAAAAGCGATTATTTCCTTTATTTTTGTATAAAATGTTATGTTGTTATGAACATAATACAGTGGAACCAGTACCCCCTTATTACAACAGAAGGATTTTGTTTCGACCAGATTTTAACCACGTGAATAGTTTTTGAACAATTATTATTATCCTCTTTTATACCGGGTACATCGAGAGACTAGAACAATTTGCCAGCGGCGGCGTTTCTGTCGGACTACAATTCGAGTGTCTTCAAGGCTAGAGTGAATAGGCTCTTAATAAACTAGTGCACTTTACCATCAACGATTGCATCACTGCTTACCATCAGGCGGGATTACGGCCAAGCGCTGGCTTATAATTTATAAAAAAAAAAATGAACCTAACCACTATAGAAATTCAGTTCTTTATATAAAAATGACGGCTTATTTCGATTTCGGTACTAAGTTGTCACTTTTAGTATTAAGATCTTTTAGTATTAATCTCAATAAATTTGAAATACGTATACTGAGTCAATGGTTAAGTCTGAACTAAAGTTATATTTTGTTTTGTAATAAGACTCAGAGTATTCCAATGTGTGTTTCATTATTGTTTTAGAAAGTTTCTAAGTGTTTAGGTACATATATATATCCAACGTATGTAAACAACTGGAAACTTTCAATAGCGCTTTTTAGTGTTACAAGTGCTCGTCACTATACTTTTCATATCATGTCCAATTGTCGTAAATCTATACTTTAATATATAAAGCTGAAGAGATTGTTTGTTTGCGTGATCGCGCTAATCTTAAGAACTACGGGTCCGATTTGAAATATTCCATTTGCATTGAATAACCCTTGAATTCAGGAAGGCTTTAGGCTATATATAACATCACACTGCGACCAAAAGGAGCAGAGCATGTCAAAAATTTAAAATGTATGCTGTATATTATGATCTAGAAGCGTCTCGAAATCTATAGAAATAGACTCTTTTGGGGTTAAAATAAAATGTTCAAATAACTAAATCCACGCGAACGAGGTCGCGCGCCGCCAGCTAGTTGATTAATATACGGAAACTCTTTGGATTAGTATTCTGGACTAATTATCATTAGTCCAAAGTCGTACCTACTCCATAGTCTCATCTAAACTATTGAATTAAACACTGTTACTCCTCGCCTGCGACTTCAACCGCCTGGTATTTGTGATAGGAATGTATCCAAGGTATGAAAATCAAGCAAAATAAATAGTCCGTCTTATAGATAATAAAAAAAAAAAAAATAATGCCCGTATTTTATATTTTGTCAAAATTACTAAAAACTCACGCCGTGGTATATTTTGTACCACGGCGTGACGTCATGCGAAATTTCAAATCAATATTCCTAAGTATTTGAATGAAAGAAAAAATACGTGTTCAATATTTTTTATAAATCTATCTGATGGACATTATATTATTTTTTAGAATACAACCCAATTGCTTCACCCCACCCAGTCCCATTTCATCGCTTGCCCGCTCTTAGAACTTTGTTTTCGCTTTCGTTTTGACTTTTTTTATTTTTGCCCGACTCTTAGTGGCCCTAACGTAATGTTAATAGCCTCACTAATAAGTGGATTATCATATGCAATGAAATTTACCTTTTTAAAATATCTATTAGACTAAAAGAACATCTACTAGTGAATGAATAATGGTGACAAGGCTTGTTTTTATTGGCCGCGAGACTTTTCCTAAGAAAAACGGTGTCATTTTTACAGCGTCACGTTTTCGTTGGCCAACAAGTTGTCTGTCCTACCCGTCTGTGCTACCGCACGGTCTGGCGCAGTCTCGACAATTAGCATCACATCTCCAATGCAGATGCGGCGCCTTACAACAATAACCTATTCATTGGGGGAGGCTGCGAAAGTGGCGAATCTCTCGTACACTTGGAGAGTTTCTCGTAAATAATATTGGAGGAAATATACTGAATCATCATCTGCCCAGTGTGTCCCAACTATATCGGGGTCAGCTTCCAGTCTAACAGTGGAAGTAGCTGAATATCAGCTTTGTTGACACCAGAACGATCCGAACTAAGCGTTTCGCCTCGTCTTTTATACCGCGCACATCAAGGGAGTTGATAAATTTGCCAGCGGCGGTGTTTCCGTCGGACTACAATTTAAGTCACACACTCAAATTAGTCAGACACATAAATTATATTCAGATGGAAACAACGCATCCTTATGATAGAGTTGTAGACGTAGAGTTGTCAATTTTGCCGCTGACCGGGACTTTTGGCACTTGCATGTAGATGAAGCCGTGGCTATAATTAGTTTATGTTGAAGTTAATGGCCACAGGCCTACGGAACTAATCTTCTTATTATGCAAATCTGAGAACTCCCTGAGACACAGATAATTGCCATTTCCTTGAACGTCTGATTCTACTTATTCTGCACAAAATGCTGGTTTCTCGCTGTTTTGTATAATGCAAAACGGCCGCCTGACAGTTAGAGATAGAGCACTGATTACACGAATGGTAATTGTTAAGTGAATAATAGATCGTTGTGAAGCACCTGCTTGTATAAGAAAAGTGAGCTCGATTTCCGCATGGAACAAACATTTGTATGACCAGCAGCTTCTCCGGGTCTGGCTATTTGTGTATATGAGTTGCAATGTTTGTAAATGCACTCAAAATATAGGAGTAATTCCTAATGTTAGGCGAGGCATCAATTTAACTTTGTTATTTTTCGTCAATTACTGTAAACCGATTTAGAAAAATCACTTTTTTTAGACTAAAGGACACTACAGTGAAAATAACTAAGTGTTTACTAACTAGTAGACTCATCCGCATCAAAGTTGGTGTTCCGATGTTTGGCGACGACTTCCGTATAGCTGGTCTCAATGCAGGGCTGGTTCCAGGGGTCTGACGTGATGAACTTGGCAAGACGCTGGACGTGGCTTGCTGGAAATAAGTTTATTGTGTTCAATAAAAAATAATAAATAAATCCCGATAGAAGTATGCTAAGAAGGTTAATTTGGTCACATTGAGGTTATGAATGAAATGTGTCTAATAAAAGGTATTTACAAGGTAGATGAGAGAGGCTACTGCTAGCCTTCGGCACTTTGGGAATTTAGTGCAGGTGTGTGTGTGCACATTTTAGTACAATCTGCATTCGGGCCAGAGTGGTAGATTACAGCCTACTTCCTCTCATCTAGAGGAGGCTAGTGTCCCAACAGTGTGAACGTGTGTGTAACAACAGTGTGAACATGTATGTAACAACAGTGTGAACATGTATGTAACAAGAGTGTGAACATGTATGTAACAACACGGTGAACATGTATGTAACAACAGTGTGAACATGTGTGTAACAACAGTGTGAACATGTGTGTAACAACAGTGTGAACATGTGTGTAACAACAGTGTGAACATGTATGTAACAACACGGTGAACATGTGTGTAACAACAGTGTGAACATGTATGTAACAACAGTGTGAACATGTATGTAACAACAGTGTGAACATGTATGTAACAACAGTGTGAACATGTATGTAACAACAGTGTGAACATGTGTGAAACAACAGTGTGAACATGTGTGTAACAACAGTGTGAACATGTATGTAACAACACGGTGAACATGTGTGTAACAACAGTGTGAACATGTATGTAACAACAGTGTGAACATGTATGTAACAACAGTGTGAACATGTATGTAACAACAGTGTGAACATGTGTGAAACAACAGTGTGAACATGTGTGTAACAACAGTGTGAACATGTATGTAACAACACGGTGAACATGTGTGTAACAACAGTGTGAACATGTATGTAACAACAGTGTGAACATGTATGTAACAACAGTGTGAACATGTATGTAACAACAGTGTGAACATGTGTGAAACAACAGTGTGAACATGTGAGTAACAACAGTGTGAACATGTATGTAACAACACGGTGAACATGTGTGTAACAACAGTGTGAACATGTATGTAACAACAGTGTGAACATGTGTGTAACAACAGTGTGAACATGTATGTAACAACACGGTGAACATGTGTGTAACAACAGTGTGAACATGTATGTAACAACAGTGTGAACATGTATGTAACAACAGTGTGAACATGTATGTAACAACAGTGTGAACATGTATGTAACAACAGTGTGAACATGTATGTAACAACAGTGTGAACATGTGTGTAACAACAGTGTGAACATGTATGTAACAACAGTGTGAACATGTATGTAACAACAGTGTGAACATGTATGTAACAACAGTGTGAACATGTATGTAACAACAGTGTGAACATGTATGTAACAACAGTGTGAACATGTATGTAACAACAGTGTGAACATGTATGTAACAACAGTGTGAACATGTATGTAACAACAGTGTGAACATGTATGTAACAACAGTGTGAACATGTGTGTAACAACAGTATGCTGATTATGTTTGTGTGCACACATACTGGTGCTCACTCCTCACTCTCGTAGTTCGAAGGAACGGCCATAGATCCAAACGATTAACTTGCTTTCCGAGGTATTCGAGGCATCACACCTCCAATTTACAATTATCAGGTTGGTATTATGCGATTTCTCGATCAACCGATCCCAGGAACCTCCATAAACGCGCTTGCGACTACGAAACCCACGTGGTAATCAATACACAAGACAGAGTTATACGTGGGTATTTAAGTGATGGTGACACTGAAGAAGAAATGCTTCTGCAGACATAAAAAAAAACGTTTTTTTTTTCTTTTAACTAGCAGGAAATCATGTGATACTGACCGATAGTTGTATCGTTGAGGATCGTGCAGGCTTCCGGGATGTCTCCAGGAGTAGCATACTGCACTAAACCTGCGAATGTTTCGGTGATGCCGAACCAGAAGAATGTGGCCAGGTCCAGGGGCTGACTAGCTTGGATTGTAGAACAGGTCCTGGAAAGTAAAACCAAAAAGTCGTTTAAATTAATTGTTTATCACATTTGAAACCGATGGCCGATGGTGGACCGAAAGGTTCTGGAGTGGTGACAGCGTTTAAGTCTGTGTAGTGTAAAAGCCCTTCTACAAGGAGGACTGATGATGGCTGACTTAATAAAGAAAATGTAGCAGGAATCATCTGGCTGCGAGACGCACAGCTTGAAGTTAGAACTTATTCCACCTCATGCTAGGCTTTACAAACTATATCGAGGGTGTCACTTTCACAGTGAGACGGAGTTGTTGGCAGTGTTCAGTGCAGTGCAATGACCAGGTATGTGCCTTTGGTGCATACTGGTGGTCAGGATACTGTTGAAACCATGGGTTCTGGTTGAATGTGTGACGCGCCGTTCTAAAGCTTAAGGAAGTGGATATGATAACGTCACGCTGAAATGGTATAAAAAGTGCGCTGATGATCACGTTGGTATTACCAGTATACAGGTATAAGGTACAGTAAGCGAAAAAAGTCGATTAATACTTTTGTTTCCGAAATCTTATTTAATGAGCAAAATATTTTATCAAAATCGAAACAGCACTCTAGTTCTTTCTCTATCTCTTTATTTGCTAAAAAGTCCCTAACCTAATAGAATGATATAAAATAAATAAATAAATAAATCATTTTTATTTCAGACATAAAAATCCATAAGAGTGTTAGTAGCATACAAAGAAAACAAAAACTTATTGCCTAGTGTTAGTAATTATTAAAGTTTGAACAATTTTTTTAATTATTGGAGAGCCGAAGCTCTCAGCTACAGTTTTCAGGATGCTGTTCCGACTGTCTCTCACTCTTCTCAGCAACGACGCGGTCTTTTTGCGTATGATTGCTTGAAAACCGTCGGTACGGGCTTGCGCAAACATTTCCGACGCACTACAGTAACGAGGCAGTCTCAACAACATCCTGAAAGCATTATTATATTGGACACGCAGGACGTCCAGCGATCTTTTAGTACAGCTGACCCACAGATTGCCCGTGTACAGACTTTGACAATAAGCCTTGAATAGTGTTATTTTTACTTGGTCTGTACACCTGGCAAATCTACGGGACAACATATTACACATTTATTATATGTTGCTAATAAATAAATAACATAAAAAAATAAATATACACGGATTAATCACACAGATTGAGCTAGCCCCAAAGTAAGTGAATAAATGGACAGTAATGGACTTTTGTTGTTGACAGTACAGCATTCTCTGTTAGCATAACACACACACTAACACTATTGATAGCATACTTCACCTAACGTAATATTGCAACATATTCGCAAAATTGTATCCAATTATTTGGTTTATGGAAAAATAACTTTAATTCCTAAACAATAAAGTTCAGTGTAACCACTTCAAAAATTCATGTAACTTTTTCAATAGTTCTACTCACTCTAAAAAAATGCTAGTTTAAATTCATATTTCTTATAATAAACGCAATATTTGTTTAGTACTGCAGCCACATTAGTGTTGGTATTGTAAACCGCCACCTGGCTACTTTAAATTCAGTGGAGAGGCGTGCGGAGCGACTCAGATATAGCTCAAAACAGTCTCCAAAGCCTGGAGCACAGGCGCAGAGTAGCCAGCCTGTCGGTGTTCTATAGGATGCATTTTGGAGAGTGTGAGCGGGAATTGCATGAATTAATCTCTCCATCTCCGTTCCATTATTGGACGACCCGTTGTACCTACAGCTGTTACCACCCTTACTGTGTAAATACCACAACGACTGTATCATTTCTTACCATCACGCGGGATTGTGGTTAAGTAAGTACTAGTTTATCCTTCCTAATATTATAAATGGGAAAGTGAGTTTGTTTGTTCCGCTTTCACGCTGTAACTACTAAACCGATTGATTAGAAATTTTGCAGACATAAAGTTAGAAGTTCGGATTAAATAACAGGGAACTTTTTATCCCGGAAAAAAATTATATTCCCGAGGGAAATCTAAAAAGCACGATATAACCGAAATCCACGCGGGCGAAGCCCCGGGCGGAACGCTAGTAATTAATAAAAAAAAAAAAAGTTTTTTTTTTATGTTACAGAATAAGGTAGCACTTCGACAGATGATGCTACTAACTTGAACATCTCGGACACCTGCTGCGGCCCCTGGGTGGTTTCCAGCAGTTCCACCAGCTGTTTCATTGCCTCTTCGATGTTGGACACACAGGTCTCCCCGCCCTGCTCGCGGATTGCTTCTGTTATCAGCTCTAGATATTCTGCAAATGATAATTAAAATTAACCTTGTGTTTATGTTACAGCAGACTGGTTACATTAGCCGTTTATTTAACTGTCTTACTTGTGAAGTTGCGGTTGAATGTTGCATAATTTTAATCTAAATCGGGGTGCTCTGGTTTGGTTACTTCAACCAATTCGGTTCAGACGTGATTGACATGTACCAACCTAAACTATGATTTCTTGAATGTCATTCAGGCAGTAGTTGATCTGCCGCCGCTTAAAATACTAGGCGATTAACGAAACGGCCAAGTAAGCCATTTATGTTACGGGAAAATGTTTAATAAATACACAAGCCGTAGCATAAGCTTCACCAAAAGCCTATTTTTGAACGAAGAAGAGATTTCCTAACTAAGCTCCCGTACCTACTACTTGTTGCCGAATTTTAGACGTATAATTTGACGGACCCTCTAATTTGCAAGTTCTTTTATGAATAAAGGAATTTGGATGGACACATAATTAAACAGGGAATTGAATATGGCTCGAATTTAGAACTTTTAAAACGTCAAAATGATTGATCTAAAATGGTCGGATGTCATATTTGACTCCTTAAATAGCTAATCTAATCTGCAATCGCGATTTATTTTCAAAAAATGTGAACAAATATGATTTTATGGAAAAATTACTACACAATTTTTAATTTTTTTTAAAGGATTTTAAAGTTGACGCTACGACTACAAAGATTTAATTTTAAAACATTTTCAATAGTCATAGTCAATTTGAATAAAAAAAAAAATATTATATATATATATTTTTTTGTTGAAATTGACTATATAATTGAATTTCAAATAACATACATAATCTTATGTCTTCACCACCCGTGGTTGACTGGTAGAGAATGTCTAAGGCATTAAGTACGCCTCTGTACACTTCTTTGTGCAAAAGAGTAAATAAATAAATAATTGTAACGTGTTTTTCCATACTATATATTTATACTATATAATGTAATATAATAATATTATAAATGGGAAAGTATCTCTGTCTGTCTGTCTGTGCGGCTTTCACGCCAAAACTACTGAACCGATTGTAATGAAATTTGGTACACAGATAGTCTAGAGCCTGAGAAAGGTCATGGGCAATATAACATCCACCAATACATCTATGACCAATAGGAGCAGAGCAGTAACAAAAAATGTTGCGAAAACGGTAGCTAACGCTGAACCACCGCGCGCTGTAAACTGAAGTCCACGCGGACGGAGTCGCGGGCAACAGCTAGTTTGAAGTAAATCATTTGGATTTCTTGTAACATTACTGCCGTTTTAAGCTTTTGATTGAGTAGTTCAACACTAGGAAAAATAAGATATTAGAATTATCTTTTGGACATGCTCGCTCTGTCACATCTATCACACACCTCATTCATGGGGCCTCATTCCTCCATCAGGCGTGATCCACCACACCAAGAGCAGGCCCAGTAGTAAAACAATTAAAAATATATATTAAAAAATAAATAAAAAAGACGTGTGGCACTCGGGGACTGCCGCGGTAAAGCTATTGCATAGCATTTTGTATCAATTTATGCAATTATAATTATTTGTTTATTTTTACTTATGCAGTATTTCTTTTTCTTTGATATTAATTCAAGTTACACTTTTTGAGCGTGGTGACCGATAAGAAAACAATTTTTTCTTTTATTAAATAAATAAAAAGTTAATATTATTTAAAATATTTTTATTATTTTACAATACATTTGGGTTTTATTACCTTACAGTAGCTGTTGGTTATTCAGGAATATTTATCATTGAAACTATAGGTTTATGATAACTGAAATAAGAAACATAAGTTTGCGACTTAATATCCTCTAAATACCTAGAAAATACCGGGTCAATGGTGGTCCCATATTTTGTTGTGGACTCTTGTGGATCATTATTCATTTTCAAATTCAATGTTTTTGATAGAAAAGTTGTCAACCGCTTTGATTTTTTATCAGCGAAGTTAATGTTGAAATCGCCAGCCAAGATAAGTGGAAATTTATTACCATTTGTACCAAGTATTTTCGAGCCTTCTTCAGTGTACTCCAGTAAAGTGCGATGAATAAAATGCTCTACCTCGTCCAATTTTGGATTCGGAGAAATGTAAATTGCTACCATAACTATTTGTAGGCCATTTCTAAGTTTGCATAAGCACGCACAAATATCTCCAACAACTGAGCGCCTAACATTAACATCGCTAACGTGTGCAATATTTATTTCAATATTCGGAGTCATAATATTAGTAATATCATTTTTATTTTGGTAAATAGCTACCACACCTTTTGAAACAGTATCTCGTTTGAACTGAACAATACAATTAAAATTAGGTATTTTAATTGGATTATCATGCGTCATGCAAGTTTCGGTAAGAAGTAACACATTTGTTTGTCTCGTAACTGAATCTTGTAAATTGTATTTATGACTATTTAGACTTTGGCAGTTGAAAGTCATTATTGAAATGCCATTTCTATTACTAATGAAATCTAATACACTTTGAGCAATCGTCTGAACACTATTTAAAGACAGTCTTTTGAATTCTTGCAACAATTGAAAAAACGGCCGCATGAGCACTTTTTACTCTATAAAATCACGCGCTTTTATTTAGTAAACAACACTATAAATAATTTAAAAGTCCAATGAAAAATTAGCGTGACATTCATCTTAGCTTTTCCGTTAAAAAAAACGCTATTTTATTAAAACACTACTAAATTAATTTGAATAAAAGTACTTAATAATTAATTATATGAAAAATTTTTTAAGGTAGCCATGACAACGTCGATGACGTCTATGACATATCTCTATAGAAGACCTATTTCAGAGAGAAAATTAATCGCAAGTTTAGCACATCGCGACTATCAGTACATGGCAAGGCATGGTTACATGGCAAGTGTGTAGAACTGAGTTCGCGCCCTGCAATATGCATGCTCTTTTTGAAAATCTATAAATTGTTTTCAAAAGATGTAGTCGCACGCACACAAACATACCGTGCCGAAGACTGCCGAACTGAAACGACGTTAGACGATGGGGAGCGTGAGGTTTTTTCGATACGGAATTTCTGGATTCGGTCCCCGCGCTCAAGGCCCGCGATAGAAGCTATGCAATAGCTTAAAATAATATTACATTATCTAATTATTGAACATACCTGCTTTATCATCAACCTTTTTATCGTCCCACTGTTGGGCACAGGTCTCCTCTCATATAGAGAAGGATTGAGCGTGATCATCACGCTTGCTCAATGCGGGTTGGATTTCAGATTTAAAGTCCAGGTTTCCTCAAGATGTTTTCCTTCACCTCTTAATCAGTCTTTGGTGTCCAAGATATACTTAGAAAGTACATATAACTTAGAAAAGTTACATTGGTACTTGCCTGACCTGCGAACCCGCACACTCATATTTGAGAGGCTGGTGTTTTAACCACTAGGCCACCTGCATTTAAAATAAACTCACTCTTATAAATACAGAACCAGGGAATAAATAGCCTGGTCGATAAAGAATAGATTGTCTCAATCCTCGAGGGATGAAGAGGACAAAGGAAATTACTTGGTAATCGAGTAACGACTACACTCGATCAGGAGAACTAGCCCCCCAGGAGTTGGGTAACCGTTTAGTACATACCGAGGGTCTTTCTTAAGTTGTGTAAAAGTAAAATAGGTTAATCCAGTTAACCTGGATTAAAGGAATGTGAATTTTATACGAGATCTACGAGC
Source organism: Sesamia inferens (assembly GCA_037179545.1). Lineage (NCBI taxonomy): Eukaryota > Metazoa > Arthropoda > Insecta > Lepidoptera > Noctuidae > Sesamia > Sesamia inferens. The sequence continues at coordinate 1,087,800 of CM073949.1, read as the reverse complement.
CGAGATTCGTAAACACGAAATTATTACTATTTTTTTAAAACAATTATAAAGTAGTGCTTGACCGCAATCCCGTTTGATGGTAAGCAGAGATGCAATCGTTGATGGTAAAGCGAGCTAGATTATAAAGCCTGCTCACTAAAAAAAAAATGAGTAAATAGGAAGGAAGATGGCAGTTGAGCGAGGTGATGCCATGTTAAACCCAACAACACGATCGTCGATGTTGCGCCAGAGGAAGATTGATGTGGAGATCCTCCACGACAAAACTCCCGACACAACAACGTTTAGAAAGAATTCGAAATCCTTTGTCCCTACGTTTGCGAATATCGACGTTTGAATATATGGAATATATGGATCTAAAGTTACATAATACCACCAACTATTAAGTAGCACCACTTTGACCTGCCCCGCAAATGGTAATGGTAGAACCAAAGAGTCTTACCAGGGAAGTCTTCCTGAGCAAGCAGAGGCCCACTGTCGGAGAAAGCGGCATCCACGACGTGAGGGTACGCCTGTCTCATCCAGGTCGCCATGGTACCAGCGTACGAACAGCCCACTAGTGCAACCTTCGCATTCCTGGAGAGGAGAAAATGATTAATTTGGTGAACTATGAAGACGTCACGTCTAAGGAGTTTTGCCAGCATTTCAACTGGTACAATTACATTACTAAAATTTTGGTGCAAAATTAAAAAATCTGTGTAGACATTCGTCTTTATAAAATGTAGATATAGTAACAAAAAATTGAAAAACTATGGCATGCGAGTTATGTGAGCACTGTCAAAGTCCTATCTACAAAGATGATAAGATCACAATACGAGAGGGCTTCAGTTACCACAAGAAATGCCACAAGTGCTATGTCTGCAGCGAAACCAACCTCCTGAACGCAGAAGTTTTCAAAGGGGTGATATTTTGCTGTAGCTGCGCTCAGAGGATATTTCAAGGATGCTCCACAGCTCGCAGGACCAAAACTATGACCAACGGCAGGGGACGGAGGATCAGGTCCAAGTCGCGCAGGCGCGACAGAGAAAGAACAAAAGGCCATCACGAGATGATTGAAAATAGCAGAGACGGAGTCATAGAACTGGCAAGGCTAGTGGGATCCAACACAGACTCTGATGAGCTACTGGAGAAGAAGCAGAAGAAATCCAGTTACAGCACTACCATACTGCGTAAGCGTCATCCATCGTAAATCCTTCGATGTCCACTGTACGTATGATGGATGGAAAGAAGCACATGAATTGTCTTTGCCCCATTGGTGTAATTGCTGCATGGCGTTCCAGTGTGAGGAAAAATAAATAAATAAATAAATAAATTACTACGTGACATGGCTCGTTTCTTACTTGTATCGTCCATACTCGAAGGCGTCACTCTTCACGTGCTGGATGAACTGCGCCAGGTCAGCCAGCGCCTGGTCTATGGACAGGAACGACAGGTTCGGCAAGTCGGAGGTTCTGGAATAAACGAATAATGAAAAAGATTTTAAGTAGAACTGTTTGACATAAACCACTATATAAGTGAAACCGCGCAGTGCTGCACACCCCACCCTATTACAAGACAAAGAAATATCAACATTATGCTCATTTCCAATTTTTTTTCCGACATATAAATTTATTATTACATGGCTAATACTGACATAATTTTAAAAGTTTAAAAATAATATTATGTACAAGTCTATAAATGATTATAATTTATTACAATTTAGTTGACTTTAAATTTAAAAATGTTATTCTTATACAATAAAGCTGAATTTTATTGTATGTGAATCTAACTTTATGGTACATAGCGTACATTTTTTGCAGATATATATCGAAGTCAAAATCAAAAGTCATTTATTCCAATAGGCTGAGAATCAGCACTTTTTGAACGTCATTATTACATAAGACAGTCCCCCAAAATGCCCGCCCTTTGCCATTTCCTAGTGCTTTTGCTGGGAAGAAGAAGAAGCGGAACAAACTCCCCAGCAACACAGCTGTCTGTTCATTAAAAAAAAAAACCGTGACTTTGTACAACATTATGTAAAGTAATGAACACAACATATAATGAAATTATTACCACACATACCAGCTAGTCACACCAGAATACCAGGAAAGGAAAAAATAATAAAATATCATTAAAATGGAAATATAAATAAGTAAAAACTAATCTAAATAAAAGCCCCAGGTATAAAGGGCGTGACAGCTCACATATTTATGCATTGTTAAAAAGCAAATTATATGGACTCATTTATAATGTGTCAGTAAGCTAATTCCATCAGCCTCTCAAGTATGAGTGCGCGGGTTCGATTCCAGGTCAGGCAAGTACCAATGTAACTTTTCTAAAGTTATATGTATTTTCTAAGTATATCTTGGACACCATTGACTGAAGGTGAAGGAAAACATCTTGAGGAAAGCTGGATTTTATAAGTCTGAAATCGCCAACCCGCATTGAGCAAGCGCGGTGATTACGCTCAATCCTTCTCTGTATGAGAGGAGACCTGTGCCCAGCAGTGGGACGATAAAAAGGTTGATGATGATGATGATGAAGCTAATTCTGGAGAAAGAACACACACATTGTCTTGAGTTGATCAGAGCGGCCAGCTATTCTTATCATTTAAATAGTCGTTTACAGAATAATATGGGAATAGAAATTACCTAGATATAGTTACATATAATTATGCCAAGTGCAGTTCTCGTTACCTCTGTCAACCTCTTCGCGGAACAAAGGCCAATTATGTTAAGTGCTAATTGTGTTTAGTGAACGCCGCTCATGTTACGTCATACATCCTGACAGCTGGTGGTTAGTTTGATCTAAATGTCCTGTATCCGTCAGCTGTTACATCTGCTTGTAAATTGCATGTGATGATGACATATGAGTTTACGTGACTTGAGAACGGTGTCCTTTGATTATAGGGCAAAGCAGAACTGTCGGGGTTAAGGGCCAGAGGTCTTAGGAAGAACTTGTTATGTGAATGTATTTTAATACAATTGTTATATAATTTTGGGACAAGCATGATCAACTGTACTGTATAATTTTCTCACTGCTGGCTGTTCCAAGCCTTCTCTTTCATAGATGTCACGTGTGTTTGCATTGTTGTAAAACGTCGTGAGGACTCCACACGACTTTTTCCTGCACCATGTTGAACAGTAGTGATTATGTTATTTATACATAGTAAATCATCTGTCTGTTATATACTAGTAATAAATTATATAAGGAAATGTTATCCTCTATATATGTCACGAAAATAGATTTAAGACCATAACCATACATATACAACCATAGATGTCATTGATAGTAGTATTTAACATTAGCCATAGATAGCTATTGTTGAAATAGCTATCTTATTAGGTTTTCGAAATTTATATTCAAGATTTATTTATTCTTTTGCACATGAATTGTACATAGGCGGATTTAGTGCCTTAGGATATTTTCTACCAGTCAACCATCGTTGGTGAAGAGATTATGGTGATAAATATGTGCCTACGTACAGTACAAATTACAGCAATACAAACAGGCATATATTTCTTTTTCAGTTATGTACCTATCTAACCGCTGACAGCTAAGGTGACTGTAGATGGCAACAAGAGTTAAATATCACTGTGATTAAGAATTAGACGTAAAGTAACTGACGAAGAACTGTAGTTGAAGCTTACAATATTACTTTTTTCTCTTAAAATATAATATAAAAAAAATATAGGCAAAAAGGCAAAAGGCGGGGTGTGTAAAGGGATACAGTATAAAATAAAACAACGTCTGTATGTCGGTCTGAGTTTAAATGCGATAAACTCAAAATCTATCGAGAGGATTTTAGAAGATTTTCACCAATGGACGAAGTAATTTGTGACGAAGCTTCAGTTAAATAATGCATTAAAGTTTTGTATATAAATTGGTTGCAATATAATGTTTGGAATGTCAGGAGAAACCATAGCGGCTTGGAGCTTTACTGGCGTGGGTCCCGTAAATCAAATGAGTAATTTTTCATGTTAGTTGTATATGATCTTCTCTATTATCTTAGACAATACCGGTATTGTCTAAGATAATAGAGAAGATCATATATAATAACCTGTATACTTACCTTGAAATAAATAATATATTTTGCGATGAACAAAAGGGCTTCCGGAAGTATTTGTCAACTAATTCAGCTATTTATGACTTCTTGAGTATGATATACCCTCGAGTTGATTGTAAACAGCCAGTCTATACTTTATTCATGGATATGACCAAAGCATTTGACTATGTCAATCATGCGATACTTTTGAGCAAGTTGGAAATATATGGAGTTAGGGGTAATGCTCTGGATTTAATTAAATCGTTTCTTAATAACAGAACACAAATAAACGAAGTTAGTAGAACTTGCCGTCATACCAAAAAAGACAATTTTTTAGTTCCAGCCCTAAGACAGTTAAGATTGGAGTTCCACAAGGCAGTGTTATGGGACCACTCTTATTTCTTCTATATGTGAATGAATTGCCTAAATCGACAACTGATAAAATGATATTATTCGCAGATGACTGTACAGTTGTCTTCAATAATGAAAATAATACAAATAGCAGTCTTAGCTCAATAATTAAATGGTTAAAAAGTAATAATTTAATTATAGACCTAGAAAAAACTTAACTAATCGAATTTAAACAACGTACAAGGCAGAAACTTAACACTAAAATTGTATATGATGGAGAAGAAGTAGAATCAACCACAACAACAAAGTTTCATGGTCTGCATATAGACAAAAATTTAAAATCGCAGTCATATAGAGTTTGTCTGCAAAAAACTGTCACAAGCTTCATATGCTCTATATATGCTGTCAAAAAAATTTAGTCTCCCCACGTTGCTTTCGGCTTATCCCGGAAATGTTGCTTCTCGTTTTAGATATGGTATCATCTTTTGGGATAATGCTGCGAACTGGGAGAAGACCTTTAAATGTAAAAAAAGATGCATTCGTGCGATATGCGGTTTGATTTTAAAATACTTACAGCGCCATCATTGGCCTAGACTTGGCATTGAAATGGCCCTTTTTATCAAGAAACATCCATATTTGTTCGAAATAGTGTCGAGGTCACGCAATAAGACGAGGCTATATATACAAAATTAAATACGCAATGTAAAACCATACTTTATGAAAAGAGTACATTCATTATGGCACCTAAAATATTCAGTAAAATTCCCAAGGACATTGGAGACTGTATTAATATCTTTAAATTCAAAAATAGATTATTTAAATTTCTTAATGAACACACATTTTATTCAGTAAAGGAATTCTTAGACTTGAAATGACTTGACAGTATAGTTGATGTTTGATTGAGTGCATATAAATGTGTTAATAAGTATTTCTTTTTTTTCTTTCTTCTTTTTGTTTAGTTTTTTTTCTATACATTTTAATTATTTATTGAATTTATATATGGCCTAGTGGTTAAAACACCAGCCTCTTAAGTATGAGTGCGCGGATTCGATTCCAGGTCGGGCAAGTACCAATGTAACGTTTCTAAAGTTATATGTACTTTCTAAGCATATCTTGGACACCAATGACTGAAGGTGAAGGAAAACATCTTGCGAAACCTGGACTTTAAGTCTGAAATCGCCAATCCGCATTGAGCAAGCGTGGTAATTACGCTCAAACCTTCTCCGAATGAGAGGAGACTTGTGCCCAGCAGTGGGACGATAAAAATGTTGATAATGATGATGATGATGATGATGATATGTACCTGTGTATCACAAATAAACTAAGTATTTGATTTGATATGGAATTATTATTTAAAAAACGAATAATTTATTAAATCTAATAAATGTAGTAGTGGGATATTCAGTTGGAATCACGTCGAAGCATATTGCTAATCTTAAATATATAAATATGTCTGTTCAACAACGTAAATAACGCAATGAATGTTGTTGAACTGTCAAAATTAAACCCATTGCTACTGATAGTGCGTTACGTAATTAGCCTGTATGACCTGTAGGCCTAGTATGAGTTTTCAATACGAAACTCGATCGTCGATATCGAGCGCGTTTGGCGCTCTCATTGGTTGAGAGTTCTTATAACCTTGAAGCGGGCCAATCGATCAGCCAAACGCGCTCGATATCGACGATCGAGTTTCGTAATGAAAACTCATACTAGGCCTACAGCTGATTGAATTTGTCGTCACAATGTGGCATATTATTGCTCATTTGACGTCACAATGTAATTAAAACACATTGCCGTGTGTTTTACCCACAGAGAAGATAATATCGGCTGCGGTAAACTAAATAGCAAATCAGTTCAATTCATTTTTATTATTAGGTGATTCGCACGAATTTATCCGTCTAAAACTTTTATCAAAAAAAAAAAAAATACAACCGACTTCCAAAAAAAAAAAAAAAGACTACATAGTGAAAAATAACTAATTTCGGAAGTCTGTGACAAAAACGAATACGCAATCGATGGCCCCACAGAATAAACCTGCAAGAGCTCTTACACAAATTTTTTTCTTGCATTTTCGTTTCATTGACCTGTGCCTATTTTTTTTACTCATAATACGCCTATTACCTATATCATTTGATTTCATTATTCCAGGGAAAAATCATGGAATTATAGAATAGAATAGAATAGAATAGTTCTTTATTTGCGTAGAAAGTAGGTACAAAATACAGATATTAAGTTTTTAGAAGATCCTTATACTGACTACCTTAACTAAGGCATGCAAACAAAAGCAAAAATTAATGAAAATCCAATAACAATAGACCAACTCATTCTACATATTATAAATACACACTGTCAAGTCAAATAAATATAAATTACATGTCAAATGAAATTAAAACAAACACAATTTATTACATCAAGTCAAAAAATATGTCCGGTTTATGGTCAATAGGTACAGTTCAGACCTACAAGTCAGTAATACAGAGATGTCACATTATCAATCTAAATTATCATCTGACAGAAACTCGCTAATTGAGTAATAACATTTGTCTCTTAGTAAAATTGTCAATTTCTTCTTGAATAATGAAAGTGTCATGTTTTTTATTACGTCGGGTAGTTTATTAAAAATAATTGGGCCCATACATATAATACTTTTTTTTATATCACAAGTATAAAAGTATATGCTATTATTAAAAGCTTTTTGATTCCCCGAGTTCATACGAATAAACGTGTTAAAACAAACAATCATTTGAGAAGACTTTTAAAATATTTTTTATTTGTAATTAAAGTATTGCATTGCCTCCTACGTTAAGTCATGGTGGCCTAGTGTATATTTTGGACAGCAATGACTGATTACAAGGCGAAGGAAAACATTTTGAGGAAACTTGGACTTTAAGTCTGAAATCGCCAACCCTCATTGAGCAAGCTTGATGATTACGCTCAATCCTTCTGTGTATGAGAGGAGACCTGTGCCCAGCAGTGGGACGTTAAAAAAGGTTGATGATGATGAGATGCACTAAGTATAAAGTTAGATTTATTTAAATAACAGCACTAGAGTAGAACGCAACGAATTCTCTCAGTTTTTGATAAATTCAGTATACTTTAATTCATTTGGCATGACATTTTACTATGCTCAATTATAACACGCATCACTGGTCTAAACTAGATTACAGTAGGCAAAAAGTGTACAAAATCAAATCAAAATCAAAAGTCATTTATTCAAATTAGGCTGAGAATCAGCACTTTTTGAACGTCAATATTACACAAGACAGTCCTCCAAAACGCCCACCCATCGACACTTCCTAGTGCTTTCGCTGGGAAGAAGAAATGGCGGATGAAACTCCCCAGCATCACAGCGGTCTGTTCATTAAAATTACACATGACTTTATACAATATTATGTACAGTATTGAATACAGGAAAACACAACAACAATGAAATTATTTATCATATGCCAGCTAGCCAAACGAACAACGCATAAACAAAATATAAATTATCATTAAAATGGAAATGTCAATAAGTAAAAACCTTACCTAAATAAAAGCCCCAGGTGTAAAGGGTGTGACAGCTCATATATTTGTGCAATGTAAAAAACAAATTATATGAACTCATATAACGTGTCAGTAAGCCAATTCTGGAGAAAGAGCACAAACATTGTCTTGAGTTAATCAAAGCGACCAGCTATTTTTATCATTTAAATAGCTCTTTACGGAATAATATGCCTTTGAACAAAGCTTAAATTTGTGCTTTAAATGTAGAGTAGCTAGCCTTTCGGTGTTCTATAGGATGCATTTTGGGGACTGTGCGAGGGAATTGCATGATTTAATTCCCCCATCTCCGTTCCACCATCGGACGACCCGTCGAACGGCGAGTTTCCACCCTTACGTTGTTAACACTACTACGATCCGGACGAAGCGTTTCGCCTCCTCCTTTATACACCGTACATCGAGGGACTGGAACAGTTTGCCAGTGGCGGTGTTTCTGTCGGACTACAATTTGACTACAATTAGTATCTTCAAGACTAGAGTGAATAGGTCCTTAGTAAACTAGTGCGCTTTACCATCAACGATTGCGTCACTGCTACCATCAGGCGGGATTGCTGTCAAGCGCTAGTTTATAATTTTATATAAAAAAAAATGTCAAGGCAAGTCTAGTAAAGCAGAGGGTATCTTGTTAATAAAAGTTATACCAAGCCTAACAAAAGAGTGAACCTTTTGAAGTCGGTGAAAAGGTGCGGTAATGAGACCGTGCAATAATTTTTCTATAGACATCTCGCAAGAATTGACAGTTTGAATTGTATGACATCGTTTGACGTCGACGTCGTATACATAGGTGTGATGTGTGTCGATAAGAAGTGATAAACAGTTCAATATTATAAAACGTGTTCTCATAAAGTAAAGGACGTGCTAATTCGTGCGAGTCGTCTATTGAAAATAAAATATTAATCAAAAATTTCGCCCGTTTCGGGGTAGGTACATTTGTTCGACTCGACATTATTTGGCTTCAGTAATTTTTAGTGCATCATTTTGAAATACAATGTACACATCCCATTAAAGTTTAACAACTCATTGTTTGTAACTAAATTTGATGAGGTTAGCAAAGTTAATATTCATGATTTAATTAACCTATTTTATTTATTAATGCGATGATATTTTAATAGCCCAGCAAAGGATGGCGGAAGGCAGTTTATTATAATTCAATAAATGTAACTAACGTTTTCCAACTGTGTTGATGTCAGATTGAATCTAACCAGATGGCACAGTAGTCTTTATTTTCTTTCTTTATACTTTGATAAATGGTTGTCAGACTTTTGGTCTTCAGAAGACCCGTAGTGATTGTCAAAGATTCACCAATGACAGCTGTACGCGTATCAACGGTATTACGCGCTTTCTTTGTACCTATGTAAAGATACCTAGCAGTGGCGAAGAGTCCATACAAGCCGATTCCCACCGGGTTACCTTTCAAAAATCAGTTCCATATTCATACAAAAGTATTTACATTCTATTTCATTAACAAAGTATTATTAATCAAATGCCGGCGCGATTTACAATAGCAATCGTAATTTTTAGCAATACCCTAAGTATCACATTTCATTTTATAGTCGTAAATTAATCAGCGCTTCAATTTTTCGTACATTACATTGAAGGCAACTCGACGAATTACAGCTTACCTCGGTCAACGTTTTACTATGAGGCGAAAAGAGACAGAGCGTGTCAGACCATCTCTTTCTAATGCTCGCTAACCATCGGTAAAACTTGATAAATATAGGCTAATGCCAAACGGCTTGTAGTTCTCTCCTCTCCTCTATTAGAAAGAGACAAAGAAAGCACTACGAGAAAGGAAACACGACAAAATTAAAAAGAATTAGCGTTATAATGAAATCCTTCGCAAATCATATTCTTTTTATTTTGGCATATTTTCGTGTTCCATTTTGTTTTGTTGAAAATAAATTATTGTTAGTATGTGTTCCTAGTTCCTATACCACTGGTGCGTGAGTTTTTCGTTTGTTATATTTTAATATTTGTGTTATTTAAACTGTGACTGATTCTGTAAGGTAATTTAATCGCAGATTTGGTTAAATACTGTAGATTTTGTTTGTTATTATGGCTTTAATTCATATAGAGTGCTGCTCAACAGACTACCTGCTTACAAAAGAAACTTCATTTTCAAAACTAAGTTATGCATACAAGAAGCATGTTATTCAATTAGGTCGAGCACTCGCACACATGATTATTGATTGCAAAAGGCGAGATGGATTTTTTAAACATTTTCACGCGTCGTTATATGATAAATATACATGGATGACAGGCAGTTGCAAACTGAACAAAATGTTTTGTTTTCCGTGTTTGTTATTTTCTGATTCGAAATCTGTTTGGAGCAGCACGGGTTTTACGGATATTAATAATTTGTCTAACTCAGCCAAAAAACACATTCAGACTGAAAAACACATCCGCAGCTGCTTGTTACTCCACGAATTTGGAAATAATGGCAGAATCGAGTCATTTTTTTCCAACGCTTTTGATGTACATAACAGAAAAGTTGACCGTAATCGCGAGTTAATGAAACGTTTTATTGACACGGTCATTCTTTTGGGGAAGCTAGAATTACCATTTCGCGGTCACAATGAAAGAGCAGATTCGGACAATCGCGGAAAGTATATAGAAACGTTAAATTATTTGTGCAAGTACGATACAGTCCTTGATTCTCATTTGGAGCAATGTTCCTCGACCCAAAATTCTGTATTTTCAGGACTTTCAAGTGACATCCAAAATGACTTAATTCATTGTATCGCGTCTTCTATGCGTGACGAGATAAAGTTGGAAATAAATTCAGCTTCATTTGTATCGGTTATGATCGACGAAACGCCGGACGTCAGTCACAGGGAACAGTTGACTGTTATATTGCGGTACTTGTCCAGCAGTGGAATTGAAGAGCGTTTTCTGGGCTTTTATGACGTAAGTGGTGGTCGAAATACCGACATTTTGACCACCATGTTACTCGGTATTCTCGATGACTTTCGTTGTAAAGATAAATTAATTGGACAGTCTTACGATGGTGCGGCAGTTATGTCTGGAGAGCACGGTGGTGTACAAACTAAAGTTCGTGAAATCTGTCCCTTGGCGATGTTTATTCCATGCTATGCTCACATTCTATTCAACTTAGTCTTGAGTCGGTCTCTTGAATTCGTACCCGAATTAAAAGCTTTTTTTGGTCATATTAACAGTATCGTACGCTTTTTTAATAAATCTTCTAAAAGATCGAATCTTCTGAAAGAAGTTGCTCATCGTCGTATGCCGGGGGTAGCAGAAACGCGATGGCATTATCACTCGCGCATAATTAACGTAATTTTCAACTGCAGAACCGACATGATCGAAACTTTGAATTGTATTTTAGATTCACCGGAATCATGGGACAGCGAATCAATTTCAATGTCCGAGTGCTTGTTACACAAACTGGAAGACATGCAATTTTGCTTCTTATTGCGTGTTTTCTCAGATATTTTCGAAAAGACAGACGTTCTTTTTGCTTTGCTTTAAAGTAAGCAAGTAGACATTGAAGTGGCAAAGCGCGAAATCGATTCTTTTGAACGGTGGATTTCGGAAGAATTTATTAATTCGTTTGACACCATTTTCCACATCATTGAACAAATCTGTGAGCCGCCGCGGCGACGGCGCCGAATAAATACTGACACGGATCCCAAAACGGCGTACAAGCGTATTTTGTCCTCGATTATAGATAAAGTCAAAGCTCAAATTACTCAAAGGTACCGATCTTTTTCTCAGCTTGTATTTATTGATTTACTTAATAAATCAAAGTATCTTCAATACAACCAATCATTTCCAACTGAAAAAGTTTCCTCTTTGACAGCGAACTTTCCGGGAATTTTTGATTTTACCGCGTTGAAAAATGTACTTAAAGTCTTATTTACGTCAGCGTCGTTAAATAAATTGGACACCTATGAGCTTTTTTTACAGCTCCAGAATACGTCTTTGAAAGACGCATTTTCTCAAGTTTCGACTCTTTGCAGTTTAATTCTGACCCTGCCCATTTCAGTAGCTTCAGCTGAGCGGTCATTTTCTTTAAAACGCATTCACACGTATGTGCGAAACTGCCAAAAAGAGCAGAGATTGTCCGATTTGGCTATCATGTCAATTAAAATAAATTTGCTTAATAAAATGAAAAGTAATCCGAATTTTTATAACAACATTTTAGCTCATTTTGTTAAAAAAAAAAAAAAAAAAAACAGACGCCCTGCATTAGAATACAAATAACGTTGTGATTGTGTATAATTTGCTTTATTTTTGCTTAATATTTTTGTTGGTTTTGGATCGGTGTTTGTGTGGTTCGGTTTTTAACACTTATTCCCTAACAATAGGTACTTAACTTAGTACTTACTAACAAGCATGCATGTGTGGTATGGAGATGCACGTCGAAAAAGGCTTTTCTCAAAGCCGCTTTTATCATACTTGAAAGACACTGTTATCAAATCATCAGTCCTTTTTTGTATGGTGAAGGTGGGGCTTTTGATATTATTCTTATCTGAAGACCTCCTCCAAGATATCCTGCAGTAGGTAAGTGTTTAAGTGTTTATTTTTTTGGACCGGCTTCCCTTTGTCAAAATTTCACCCTTCGCCACTGATACCTAGTCATCTTGTGTCTTAGCATTTTTATTTCACCAGCTTGCAACTGCCCGAAAATTGTCAAGAGTGTACGGAAAATAACGTACTTTGACTTGTAGAGATTTCGTTACAGCTACTAAGTACCTAAATACGTTTAACAGTTTGTCATTGTCTATATTGTTTCACGAAGCGTTAATTTAGAAGTTATCCGTAAAATATGATTCATCAATGCAGGATAAATCCAATATATTGTTTCAAGTTAAGAGTTCATTTGACGATAATACAATGCCTACCATAATATAATGTATATCCTGTATATAATATATAATGTAATTTATACTGTATCACATTGTCTGGATCGAACCCAGGGCTGGTTTACTCCGGGCGATAACATCATACTAAATTAAATTGTAACCCGCTGGGCATTCCTGTGATTTAAAATTAAACTATACTTAAATATCATACAGAGTGGTGCTGACAATACGACAATAAATTAAACTTCTTGTACCCCAACAAATTCTCAGTCTACCCATAAAAAATCATATAAACATGTCCATTAGTTTAGTCACTTAGAAATTATTTTTAATTTTTTACATTTTCTACATGTTGAAAAGGGAGCGCTTACAGGTTAATGACCGCTGCATCCTGCGGTACCAAACTTTAAGAATAATGGCGCTATAAAAGCAAGTCGACACAGGATCGCGCTGTCGCCGATCGGAGGTCAGTGAACCTATATTTTTAAAGGATGTTTTATTCCGTTTGCAATTTTATGCGATTTAGTTTGTTTGAAATTTTAATTTTTTTTGATGCTAGGTTTTTGAAGTGAAACTTCTTTACGCACGCTTGACTTGGGGAGTAAGCTGGCGAACGCGTGACGTGTTACGAAAAGTGATCGGGCAAGGCGAACGGAACTTAAGTGGGGTATATAAGCACAGAGGCGCCCGTGGCGCGAGCTTGGTACTACAAGGTCTACAACGAGTTTTTGAAGTGAAACTTCTTTAGGCACGCTTGACTTGGGGAGTAAGCTGGCGAAAGCGTTACGAAAAATGATCGGGCAAGGCGAACGGAAGTTAAGTGGCGCGAGCTTGGTACTACAAGGTCTACAACGAGTTTTTTTTTTTTTTTTTCAATAAAAATAGAAGATCTATGCAAATTTTTTTTTTTTTAATTTTGGGACACGGATACACTTATTTATTTATTTAGTCCCTCCTGTATCGCCCCCTCCCTTACTCCCCCCCCTCACCCCTTAATATTCCCACGAAACTACCCCCCTCCCCCCCCGACCCCCCTCATTGATTACCTCACCCCCCCGTGGATTACCTCGGGAACCAGAGGTCGTGGACTACCCGAGTTTGGGGTCCCCTGATTCAGGAGGAAGAGTCCGAGCTTTTGGCCCCGAGGGAATCCACTACCCCCTCCCCCCATCCCCACGAAACCTCCCCCCCCGACCCCCTTTAGTTACCTCACCTCCCCGTGGATTATGTCGGGAACCAGAGGTCGTGGACTACCCGAGTTTGGGGTCCCCTGATTCAGGAGGAAGAGCCCGAGCTTTTGGCCCCGAGGGAATCCACTACCCCCTCCCCCATCCCCACGAAACCTGCCCCCCGACCCCCTTTATTTACCTCACCTCCCCGTGGATTATCTCGGGAACCAGAGGTCGTGGACTACCCGAGTTTAGGGTCCCCTGAATCAGGAGGGGGAGCCCGAGCTTTTGGCCCCGAGGGAATCCACTACCCCCTCCCCCTCATCCCCACGAAACCTCCCCCCCCCCGACCCCCTTTAGTTACCTCAACCCCCCGTGGATTATCTCGGGAACCAGAGGTCGTGGACTACCCGAGTTTGGGGTCCCCTGATTCAGGAGGAACAGCCCGACCTTTTGGCCCCAAGGGAATCCACTTTTTTTTTTTAAATTGGAGGTCTATGCAAAAATATTAATTTATAAAAGCATGAAATAAATTTAAATATTTATAGAAAATTAATATATGTATATGTGTATACATGTATATATTGCACACACATATATATATATATATATATATATATACATACAGATGGTGCGAAAGAAGTTTCACTTCAGTCGTGTGGTCATAAGCACACTCGTTTTTTTTTTCTTTTTTTTTTTCAATAAATATAGAAGATCTATGCAAAAATATTAATTTACCAATGAAACCATGAAATAAATTTTAATATTTATGGAAAATTAATATATGTATATGTGTATACATGTATATATTGTACGCACATATATATATATATACATACAGATGGAGCGAAAGAAGTTTCACTTCAGTCGTGTGGTCATAAGCACACTCGTTTTTTTTTCTATAGTTTAGGATTATTCCTATGAACCAGCATTGTTCGTGTTTTCATTTATTATCGTATTGTCAGCACCACTCTGTATAAGAAATTGCAAAAAATACGTAAGAAATTACTATTTTTTACCTCGGTGTTAAAAGTAGGACATGTCCTAAGAGATAAAGGTGCAACCATGACAAGACACTGCGTATATAATATAAAATTATTTCGACATATAATTTCTACCTACCTCTTATCAGAATCCACAGCATATCTTACAAATCTCTACCTTTGAGCGTAACAGCCCGCCAGCTCATATCTGACCCCCGGCCAGTAGGGCAATAGACAATTGACCCCGAGTGTCCCCGAGTCACGGTGAGCTCGTTGCTCAGCCACAGCTCAGCCCGTCAGTGACAGCAATATGGGGATTTGCTTTAATGGCTTCATTAAGTTTATTGGCCGTGTGAATGATTACTGATTTAGAAGTAAGTAGTAGTTTTTTGGGATAAACAGAAGTTTATATGCTTATTGTGTGCAGTCAGGTGATTTCTAAATGAACAGACAGCTGTGCTGATTTTTAAGCTTTAAAGATATGTGCGACTGTGGAAAACCTCGAGTTACGTAATAATTACGTAACACTCTACTATTTGCAATGGGTTTCGTTTCAACAACAACTCAACAGATTTTTACAGAAGACAACAATATTAATTGCGTTACTTGCATTGTTGTGGACACACATTTGGCTAACACTGAAACAATGGCTACGATTTTTTTTTTAATTGTGAAAAACTATCCTTCTTAATTTACTACACAATTCGTAGCATCGAAAAAATCGTGTGGCATCTAGCAACCCACACCAGGCCCGCGTAAGGGATTACAGCCCATTTCCTCTCTAAGAGAGGAGGCCTGTGTCCCAGCAGTGGGATACAATATTAGTTGTGGTTGATAATGTTATACAATATGACAACTCAGGCTGATGGTGATGTTAAATATAACAACTCAGGCTGATGGTGATGTTAAATTTTCTACAACACACTTATCTCTTCAACATATCTGTTCATTTCCAAACTGTTTTCTCGTATTTTCAGTAATTTTAGATTCAGATCACTCTCATTAGATAATCATTAAATTACTCATATAATATTAATATGTATGTAATACGATACTAATAATAACACTGTATACTTCCGTCGTGTCCTATATTTTTACGTACTACTTTTATTGTCAATTTATTGTAAAATATTATTTATAATAAGCACTTTTACACCTGAAGCACAGGTTCTACCTAGTTCAATCAAATTATACATCAGTACTATTTAGAACAAAGCAAAATATTATAAAAATTATACAAAGGTGAGAAATAAACAATATCTTTATTCATTTCTTTAATAACTGTGTCAAAAACTTTTGACACAGTTATAAACGATTTCATTTCATTTCTAGAATAGTTATTCTAGAAATGAAATGAAATCATTCAAATCGTTCAAATCGTGAAAGTAGGAGCACTGATCACTTTTACACGTCATGTTTTTTTAAAATAGACGAAGCCGGCATTTCCTAACTGACTACCTCTGAGAAGAAAAACTGAAACAAACTCAGGGATCATCGTCTTTTTTCAAGTCCAGACATTAAAGTTGAAAATGTTTACAATAACAATATGTGTTTGCTTTGTATAAATTGATTGTTACAATTTAGGTGATTTAAATAAAAAATAGTGATCCAAATGTCATAATTGTAGCATAATTACGCAAATTGCTTAATGACGTTGCTTAGCAGAGCGAGCAGCTCAATCCCAAGCTTTATTGTCTTCTAAATAATCTGAGATTTTATAATACCCCTTTTTGCAAAGTTTAAGGGTAAGTTTCGAATGTCCATGGGAAGCTTATTGTAAAAGTGTATACATTGACCCATGAACGACTTGCCTACTCTGTGGAGACGAGTGTGATGTACAGCAAGATGGTGTTTGTTCCTGGTATTTACATTATGAATATCGCATATTTTCTTAAAATTCGCTACATTTTTATGTACATACATAGGATTTTCAAATATGGATTGTGAAACTACAGTCAGAATGTTCACCTCTTTTAATTTTTCTCTAAGATAATCTTCTAGAGCGTTGGTAACGGTTAATGTGGGGAATACGTACGTAATAGTTATTTTCCACATTTACGCAAAGCTCCTAAACTTTTATCTTTGCAATAATATCGAGGGTAACATGTTGCTGTGTGATTTTCCTTGAAAACAGTTACTAAGTAGGTCATTTTTCATGTCGTCTGTAAGATGTCTTTATCTATTAGGTGAGTATTTTATATAATACCTTAAAATTTATAGATTAATACATAAATCTTGCGCTATAAAACTTCTTCGCTGCTGTGTATTGTACAGTAGTCGCAACTTGTACATACAGTATGTTACAAAAACCCTGTCCGACCCGTGAAGGTGTTGTTAGGTATCGTTAGCTGATTCTACTAATGCGTACATAACCTGGCTAAACTAAAAAAAAAAATACCCCCTTAAAAATAAATAACTTAAATAAAATAAATAGGTAATTTCATGGCAACACAGGCACAGGTCATGACCTCAGTTGACCTCATGCATGTAGGTATTGGTAGTCTAACCACGTTTATCGACTCTAGAAAGAAACAATGATACCTACTTAGGCAGCTCGTGAAAAGAACTTTTTTTTAAGTAGAAAGGTCGTCTGACCCTCCGAATGTATCTTCGAATTTCATTCGATGAGCACAATGGCTGTGGCGGAGATGTTGTTCCATATTTCGTTCACTAAGAACGATACCGGCCTGGCACCGTCCCACGAGATTAGCACGGTGTTTCACAACGTTAGTCCACTCCTACCAATCCACTGCTCGCCGAACTGATAGTGGAGGTACTCACGTACAGGTCGGCAAAAATATGGTGGGGCACCGTCATGCTGGAACCACATTGACCAAGAAGTAGTCACATCCGAATCGTTCAACACCTGATCACAACACAACACAATTGCAGTTTCACTAGGTACCTTCCATCAGCAGGTTACATTACGTTAGAAAACTATGTGATCACACAATAAACGATACGTCTACACGGACGCCATGTCTACGCGAAACTAATAAATTTAAAATAAAAATGATTTTTATTTCATAAAAATAGGTACTCTAACTGCACGGCGGTGCCCTTTGACTAGAGGTGTGAAAGTATTCAAAATATTTCTCGTATCGATTTTTGGTATCAATTTTGTATTTCAGAATTTCACGCATCGATTCAACATCGTATGGCATTCTTTAGATTTTAGAACTTTCACATAACTTAAATCAGGTGAACTTAAATGCTTTACATTGTTTATAATATTCTCCTAAAATCGTATTTCATAAGACCTTTCTAGTTCCTATTTACTAATAATAGGTACTTGTGTTACAATATTGTTATGAGTAATTAATCGATAATCAAAAAAAGTACTTTTACCATTAGGTAATCTGTGTTTTTACAACAAATCATTCGGCCAGGTACAGTTTCGAATAATAGCGACAAAAACAAAACGTTATTACGCAAAAATTAGTACAGCTCTAATTATTCCTTTGCCGCCGTCGGCGGCTAGACACACTGACGCCGCTAAAGAACCTAAAAAAATAATCAAAAGAAAGCCGACAATTATAAGGTCTAAAATGGTGTTTACACTTTTTTAAATTTCCCGAATTTTGGGGAAGTTACAGGGTAAAAAAGATTATTTCAAAATTCATTAGTATTGTTACTATGATGATTATGCAAAATTTTATATTTTATTTGGTCATTTGTTTACCTAACCCTTATTATCCTTGTGGGTCGGACAGGGTTTTCGTAACATACTGTATATCCTGACAGCTGTGTAAACCTCCACACCAAATATTAGGCATTTTATGTTTCCTGCTTGGTTATCTTTTGTACTGGTTAGTTTTGAATATTGTGATCTGTTTTGTGTCAGTATCAATTGTCCGTAAATTACTCAACTATTTTTTGAAGTCGATTAATCGATCGGTATTGGGATAAATTATGTTTTTTTTATCAAGAGCGGGTAACACCACGGAGCGAATGGTAACACCGACTGGAGTTGCGTTTGACAATTAGCGAGTAATCGTTGGCGCGGGCATTCTTAATTCTTTGCTCAAGCTTCGATTGAGTGTGTGTTGGTCATACTCAAACCCAGTGGCTCTTATCTGTTTTAATCTGAGATTATCATTGTAATCCCTTAATATTATTAATAATAATAAATGTTTATTCAGCAACTTAAATAACTTATGCTAGTTACATTTAGGAGCATCCCTTTAAACAATGAATTTGCTTGTGTTAGGATGCTACGCACTCCCCATGTTATACAAAACTAAATAGTTATTTAAGAAAACAAAAATATAGAAAACTAAAACGAAACGCAGAACAATAAATTAAAAAAAAATACAAATTGGATTAATACTTCGCACGCCGGAGTGTGGTACGGTTTAATGTGAGGGTGTGTTTGTGAGAGTGAAAGTGTGGGAGTATGTGCATATGTTTATGATGAGAATAAAAAACTGTGTGTGTAATATGGATGTGTAAGGAGAGTGGTAATGTTGGAGGAGTAAACAGGTTATTAGATTTGAGTGTATTTGAGCCCATGTTAGAACGATTGCGTATTTGCCAGTTAACCCTGCGACTCGGTCTTGGGATAGGAAAATGATGCAACACATCATTTATCATTAACTGCATAAACCCTTCTGGTTTAGTTTGTAATTATATTTTTATTGACTGTACAATATTTTCTACCTCGTCATAAGTTTTAGTTTTCAGCCATGCAGTCATTGTGTTTTTACACTCACGGTAAGAAAGTGAATAGATGTTAAGTTCTTCGTTTAGTAGATTGTACAAATAAGATGACTGACTAGGATATTGCCTCTTTGCGAATATCGACCTTAATGCTACAAGGGGGGCAACCGGATTCCTCCGTCTGCTTGTCGTCTTATGTGGCTTGTGAGGTAATGATTTATGTTTAATTAGAATTGTATTAAGTACATAAAGCTTTCTAACGGTCAAGAGTTCACATTCCAGATAAAGACTCTCTGTTGAAAATCTATAAGGTTTAAAGAGCATGACCTGCAGTAAAGACCTTTGTGCTCTCTCAAGGTCCAGAAATTTTAGTTAGGTTGCACCACCCCAGGCAGGAGACAATATGCCAGTACGGATTGTGCTAGTGCCGTGTAAATCTGTAGCAGAAGACTTTTAGAAGTTATGTAACGCAGTGTTTTAAAGGTCCAAGTAGGTCCATTACGCGTTTAATTATTAATTCTATGTGCGAGTGCCAAGACAACCGTTGGTCAACCATAATGCCTAGGTATTTTGTTGAACTAAGTCTGTTAATTTCTACACATGAACAGTTTGGATTCGATGGATTCCGGCATTTGTGAATCTTAATTTTGAATTCAGGAGGGGGGTTGAGAAGAATTATATAATTTGAAAAACAAATGAAGTTAGTTTTAGAGGTGTTTAAGGTAAGAAGGTTTTACCCCAGAAAACAATAGCGGTATCGTCCGCGTAGGAAATAATAATTCCATCATCAACCTGCATGTCACATAGACTATTGATATAGATCAGAAAGAGTGTAGAGCCGAGAACACTACCCTGACCGACTCCAAAATCAACGTTCTCCTCAGAGCTAACGACTCCACCGATCTTAACTTTTTGTTTACGTTCACTTAGGTAATCTTTGAGCAGGGCAAGTGGTATTCCTTTTATGCCAGTCGATTCCAACTTGTCAAGGAGAACGGGGACAGATACTGTATCGAAGGCCTTTTTAAGGTCCAAGAAAACGGAGAGGCACCTGCCTCCGTTGTCTACCTGTCTAGTAACGGATGAGGCAAGCGCCAGCACTGCATCCCCTGTGGATTTATTTTGTCTGAACCCATACTGTGAGGACGATAAAAGCTTATTGGTATTCAAGTATGATAAGAGACGTGAATTTATTAATCTTTCATGTATTTTAGACAATGACGGTAATACAGAAATTGGCCTATAATTTGATGGATCAGCTCTGTCCCCGCTCTTATGAACAGGCGTAATTAAGGCTAATTTCAAGGCATTTGGGTAGATAGCAAACTCAAAGCAAAGGTTCACTAAGTGAGTTAAAACTGGAACGACAAGAGCATGTGCTGTTTTTAAGAAACTGACACTTATGCCATCCCAGCCTGGAGCGCTATCGGTTTTCAGTGACATTAAGATACGATGGACTTCGAGACGAAAGAGGGGGGCTTTGGGCATCTCATGGTAAATTTTGTCTAAACTAGTGGTGTTGGAAATTATTTCATTCGCAAGAATTTTACCAAAATTTGAGAAGTATTTGTTTACTGTGTCAGCAAATTCTAGTGGGGTAGACTTCAAGTTCCAGTAGTTCGGTAGAGGGTCATTTTTTAGGTTTTTGTTGGGCGATAGAATTTATTGTTACCCAGAGTTTTTTAGGATTTTTTTTGCGCTTTAGTTAGCTTCTAACGATCATATTTCCGTTCCTGCTTTCTAATTATACAATTACAGTAGTTCCGATATCTTTTGTAAGTGATAATTAATATTTCGTTAAACGGATCTGTTTTTAACCTACTCTGCATATCATTACGGTTTCGGATGCATTGCAGCATCCCGATGGTCATCCATGGCTTTATTAATCTGCATCTTTGTGGTATTGTTATAGTAACAGTATTATTTATGAGACAGGATTGAAGTATTTGGATGAGACGGTCACAGATTAAATTTGGATTAGTTAAGAGTTCACAAGGTTATTTAATTCACTTTCTTTTAAACTTTCTATCGTTTTATTGAAATCAATTTTAGTTTTTGTTTTGGATATTATGTGTTTGTATTCATTATTAGATATTTTTAGGAAAATCGTGGAGTGATCTGTTATGGTAGTGTTTAATATTGCTATCGATACTGTAGAATATAGTGGGTCTAGTTTTATGATGAAGTGATCTAGGCAGTTTTTCCCTGTAGTAGGTAGTGAATGACCTGGGAGTAGACCGTGCATTGCAAGCATATTTAAATAATTTAATCTGTTAGTGCGATCGTAGGAGTGTTCAGTTTCACTACAGATTAAATTAATATGTATGTCACCTATAATTATTATGTTATATGTATCTAATATTAAAGTGACCTAAGTGTATGTACAGTTAAAATAATAAGAATCGAACATCACACTATAGTTATTGTTCAACGTTTTCTCGAACCCACGATGGATGGGAATCATGGGATGAGAAGACATCTCAACTATCCGGAACTTCGCCCCGCCTTCCTGACGGTTCAAGCATATTGATTATTAACTCTAAAATATCAGCTGCTTTTAATACTATCAAAATATAGATCAATGCTTTCCGAAAAAGCAACATTTTCATTAAAAAAAGAAATGAAAAGAAATTATTAAGCGAATTCGCCCTGATTGCCATATTTTGCGTGGATGTATATCGTGTTTGGCCCACACATATAAATTTACGATCAGGCAGCTACGAAAGTTCTATCTACGATAAGGCAGGCTCACCTACAAAAACATTCCAATCAACTCGATATTTGCTTAGAACGTAAAAGCATTTCAAACAACCCAATACCACCACTTCCCAATATTAAACTCCTCTGAGGAACAACCAACCATTTTCTTTTTACGCAAACCTGACTTTAATTCCCGGAAAATATTACACTAGTGAGTCCCACCCTATGCATACTGAAAGCCTTATTACAAACATACTGTTGCGTATTTGAAGAACCTTAAGGTTTGATAGATAAGGGTGGTTTTTCAATGGGAAGAAGTGAAGATATGTTGGTAAAGAATTAAAACGATAATTAGTAAGGATAAGATATTGGCAACTTTTAGCATATTTTCTTGTTGTAAGTAGGTTTGTAATGATTACATTGAGAGAATTAACAGCGTAGCGATTAACATTTTAATTAAACGCAAGTTAGGCCTTTTAAGGAGATGTCTTGAATATAATTAAGTAGAAATTGGTAAGTGTGGAATTAACTTTTTTAAATGGACTTTTGAGAGCTGAGCTCTCAACAGTTAGAGCAATATAGTATATTTATGGGCAAATCGAGATTTTATAGATTTTCTTTGAAATTTAAACCGATTTGTTTCAAAGAGACAGAATTAAACCTGTTAGACAGTTAGAACTGCATGCCAGGTGTAGCATAATCTACCGGTGAGACACGACCTTTCTCCTCTCTTAGAGAGAGACAGTCAGTAGGCTAAAATCTAGCACGCGAGATCAGTGCTAGATGTCACATTTTTGGTTCTAACACATGCTTGTTTCCTTACAATTTTTCCTTGAGAGAGCATTGGTGATGAAGTTCTACAGCGCATGTCCGGGTTCTAATACACGACTTACAACAAGCCGGGAGAGCTGCCACTGTGCCAGACTACTGCTTAGATGCAGGTGCATATAAGTTATATCCCCAAAGATCAGGCGCCTTTTGAAGATTTCCCTCCGAAATCAAAAAGCTATGTAGTACTCGTATATAAATAAGTTTATAATAATGTATTATGTAAATTAAGGATACTGACCCTATATTTAATGAGTGTCGAATTCTATATGGACAAAAAGTGAGTGCGTATACTAACACTACACACCTAGGTAAATTATGAGGAAGTTTTTGTGACATGGGGTAAGTTAGACCGTGGTTTTCCTTTTTAACCGCAATAAATATTTTAATGCTGAATCATATTTGGGGGCTTTTTTGAAAACCAATCCATATATGTTGTTGACCTAGAACTTGTAACCTTGTTTGCTTCACGTGGTCAATAAAAAAGGTACCAGGGAGTTATAAATGCCAAGCAGTTTCGGTGAAGGAAAACGTCGTGAGGAAATTGATTAGTACCTAACATGCAATTAGCAAGCGTGATGATCATTGCTCGTTTGTTTTAACTACCAGCCATTATTGTCCCACAGCTGGGCAAATGCACTAATCTCTTTTCACTTGTCTCTGTCTAGAGTGAAAATAAAAGTAAAAAAAAACGTTCTAGGACTGACTGACATGCGAGAATATATGACACTGGGGGCTCAAGCGAGATATTATAATTATATGCGATCATAACACTTTCAGATCTAGCTAACCTTCAATAAATGGTGTCAAAGCCATAGATTTACAGCCCCATACGTAATGCAGTTGGTTGGCAGTCTGCCGAGCCACGCGCCGCTGTCAGCCATATATCATGCGCTATTGTTCAGCCAGCGGTCATTCGTGTGTGTACGAAGGTATTCCGAGTCAGTGTTTGATAACTCCTAAGGTTTCTGGGTGCCTGGTACTTTTAATATGTCATTCCATAGGACGTTTCAAAAAGCGCTCGTCACAAAGAAAAGAGTGGGACCGTTTTATATTACCTACACATTTATCTAGTAGTTGATTGGGAGGATTTTTGGCCTGTCGATACATAACTATAGAAAATTAGCCGTTTGTGCAGGCGGCGATAACCTGTGAGCTGGATTTTTATCTCAAGTCAAAGTGAATTGATCGCAATTGCGACCCTTATTCTTGATGGCCAGCTAACGCCAAACAATACCCAAATTTAACACAGTTTGCTAAAATCTACCTTTCTGCACCTTGTAGCAGTGTGTATAGCGAAAGAATTTTCTCTGAAGCTGGCCTTATTTATGAAGAGAAACGCAACCGCCTGCTACCTCCCAATGCAGAGACATTAAGTATTCATTCACCATAATTGGTCGGTCTCCGTGGCGCAGCGGTCAACATGCCTGCCTGCGACGTGGAGGCCCCGGGTTCGATCCCCGGCCAGGTCATGATAGAAAAACGATCTTTTCCTGATTGGCCTGGGTCTTGGATGTTTATCTATATGTGTATGTATTATAAAATATAGTATCGTTGAGTTAGTATCCCATAACACAAGTCTCGAACTTACTTTGGGGCTAGCTCAATCTGTGTGATTTGTCCGTATTAAAAAAAAATATATATATATAAAAAAATTTGCCCTTAGTGCAGTATGAATACTAATTCATTCATTTTCTTTGTATTACATTAATTTACCATAGTGTGATGAAAAATACTTAAACTTATTATATTAAACTGATACTAACTAAATAAAGCAAATAAATAAAATAAATAAAATAAAAAAAAATAAAAAAGCCTTTTATTTCTAGACAGAAGGTAAGTTAGCTAATAGTAATGAATTAGAAAAAAGTTAAGGTAACATAATAAACCAACAAAATATTAAGTGAAAAAGTAATTAATTTATAATCTATATTTTTTTTATTATTATTATTATTCTTCTGCTAGAACCCCTCTGCAGGTGAAGGCCTCCTCCAAGGATGACCAGTCTTCTCTAGTTTTGGCTATTTGATACCAATTTTCACCGGCGACTTTAACAACGTCATCTTCCCATCTTGCACAGGGTCTTCCTTTTCTCCTCTTGCCAAGTGGACCTTTCCAAGCTGTAACTATTTTAGTCCATCTCTGGTCTTTTAAGCGTGCCACATGTCCGGCCCATTTCCATTTTAGAGTCAACGCTTGTTGTAGTCCATCTTTGGCATTTGTTGTTTCTCTTATTTTTGTGTGACGTATTCTTTGAATTTTTTGTATGTTTAACATGCTGCGCTCCATTCCACGTTGACATGTTACTATCTTATTTTTAACTTTATTGTTGAATATCCACGTTTGGCAGCCGTATGTTAAGCAGGGCAAGAGGCAAGAGTTCATGACCTTCGTTTTTATTTTGGTTGGTAAGGTGCCTTTGAATATTTCTTTTAGGCTCCAGTACTTGTTCCATGTTAGTTGTGTCCTTCGTTCGACTTCTCGTTCGTTATTTCCGCGTGTGAAGCTGATTTGCTTACCTAAGTACAAGTACTGGTCTGTATATGTCAGAGGTGCGCTGCCAACTGATACTGTTCTCCTGATACTGTTTGTCATCACCATAGTTTTAGATAGATTCATCTCTAAGCCCACTTTTTTACTGCCTTTGTTCAAGGAATCTATCATGGATTGGAGATCTTTCCCAGATTCTGATATAAGAACTAGGTCATCCGCAAATCGTAGGTGGTTTAGGTACTTCGTTCCAATCTTTATGCCGTATCGACTCCAGTCCAGTTGCCCCATTATGGCCTCCAGTGTAGCTATAAATAGCTTTGGGGATATCGGATCTCCTTGCCTTACCCCTCTTTTCACAGGGAACCACGGCCCAACTTTCTCCAGTTTGACTCTACTTCTGCTATTACTGTAGATGTTTTTGAGTACTTGTATATATTCCTTTTCTACGTTCTGTGTTCTTAATGTTTCCCATATACTATCATGTACCAAGGTGTCGAATGCTTTCTGATAGTCTATAAAAGCTAAGTAGAGTGGTCTTCTCATTTCCTGAAATTTTTCTATAAGTAGTTCCAACGTGTGAATGTGGTCTATAGTCGAGAATCCCTTTCTAAAGCCGGCTTGTTCTACAGGTTGACTCTCATCAAGTGTGTTACTTATTCTATTATTTATAATTGAAGAGAATAATTTGTAGATGCATGGAAGTAGACTTATCGGCCTGTAGTTCGCGATGTCTTTGGAGTCACCTTTTTTATAAATCAGAATTATATTAGACTCAGACCACTGGGTAGGTGTCTCACCTGTTTTCAGAACGAGGTTAAAGAAACCTGTCAATGGTTTGGCGAGCGTTTCTGATGCAATTCTTAAGGTATCATTAGTAATTTTATCTGGTCCAGGACTTTTTTCAGTTTTTAGGTTCTTGAGTGCCATTATAACTTCATTTATTACGATTTCCGGAACCCTTGCGCAATCTTTCGCTTTGCTACTATGTAAGGAATATGTGTTATTTATATCTTGCGTATTTTGGACACTGTAAAGGTTTCTGTAAAATTCGGTTGCTACTATAATGATTTCACTTCGGTTGTTTAGTACTGTTTCATTTCGTTTTATTCCGTCTATCCATGTTTTGTGTGTTCGCAGTTCTTTATATGCTTTCCTTGTACTTCCTGTTAAGTTTATGTGTTTTTCTATGACATTTTGTCTGTGCTTAGTATAATCTGTCTTTATATATTTACTTGTTAGTTTGTATAGAGCACTAAGCTCGTTTTTTGTCGCTCGACTTTTAGGTTTGATCCTTTGTATTTCTTGTTTTCTTCTTATAAGTTTCAAAGTGCGTTCTGATAAGATTTTATTTGTTTCTTTGTTACTGACTCGTGCGTACTGTAGACTTTTGGTTATTGAGTATATTATGTTGTCGTAATACTGTTGAGCTGTCTTATTCTCGTCTATTTCTGGCAGGCTTTCAGATATATTTGTCTTCATAGCGTCTTGGAATTTTGTAATTTCTTCTTCACAGTTTAAATTTTTCATCTGATTGGTGATGTATTTACTTCTCGTCTTTCTAGTAGCTGCCAGTGTGACTGTTGCTCTAACCGCCCTATGATCAGAAGGGTAATTTATGTTCAGTACTTCAACATTTTGGAATATCTTTGCACGGTTAGACAATATAAAGTCAATTTCATTTAGTGTTTTTCCATCTGGTGATCTCCAAGTCCATTTATTTTTAGGTTTTTTCTTGAAAAATGTATTTAAAATCGACAGTTTGTTTTCTATAGCAAAGTTTACCAATTTCTGACCTCTTTCGTTCCTTACACCGTATCCATTTTGTTTCGTAATTAAATATTCTTCTAATAAAGCAAATAATTACCCAAAAATATGTTTCTTTTATCCAGTTTATTTAATATTCGGCCGGATAGACATCCGGCGGAATATTAGGTATCCGGTATTCGGCCGGATAGTATTAGGGCGGCCGGATAGGCCGGATACCGGATAGTTGCCGGATATCCCTTGCATCTCTACTGTGAACTGTATTGTTACGCTCGGTAACCACGGCAACATTTTATAAATATATTTGGGAAAAATATAACATGGTGTAAAAATGATTGGAATTGATTCAGTTGCTTATTCTGAACAAACTATATTCCGGTTTCGTATAAACAAAAAATAACGTTATATAAGAAATTACGAACTCAATCGTGATTTAACAATCAAACCCACAACATAGTCCAAGAATTTGCCAAGGGCTATGAACACCGACTCTATCGACATAATATGGACATTATAAACTGAAACAACCCATTTTTGGCTTGACGATAATTAGCGCCATTCACTCGTGCGTCACGTTAAACAACTGGAACTGTTACCGGAACATAGAATACTAAAGCTTAACATACCAGATCGCGGCCAAACTGTACGGTTTGAGATAAATCCTTTAATATCATTATAACTGACGGTATGAAGCTCACACACACAACACACTAGTGATCGCGACGATAGTGTCATTAAACAAAGACTGCGTTTACACCGAATAGAGATGAATTACTAAATTGTTTGATGAAATAAACGAATATGACTTACGGCAGGTTTATTAATAATAGAACAAAATGGAAAAGCTTTGTTAATAAATTTTACGACCTTCGTGTTCAATATAATAACGCATTGAGGGTGCTGTTGGGGCTGCCGTGGCATTGTAGTGGGATGTTTGCGGATAATAATATTAATAGTTTTACTGCCATTATTAGGAGTAAATGCGCATCCCTGATGACGCGTGTTCGCCGCAGTAACAACAGTGTTCTTCTCAGTGTGTTCGCGGATCGGTGGGATTCTCCCATGTGGCAGAGGTGGATGCAGCTCCACGCTAAGATTTAAGTTAATTTTTATGTATGTATATCTGTGTCTGTAACCTACTAATACTAGAAGTTAAGTAAGATTGTTACTAACCTTATGGACTCCGGTCTGAAATAAAGTATTCTATTCTATTCTATCTATAACCAATCTTTAAGCCCCCGAATATTTCCTATATCACCCCTCTTAAAGACATAGACAAAATGCCGATAGTTGGAAAACCACGCCCAAAATGCGTGTGTAAATCTACAAGGTCTGCTAACAGTGCCGGGCACAGTGTTATCAGTGTCACAAATAGACACTAGATATCAAACATAGATATCAGATATCAAACGTGTTTGGTTTACGGCAGTATTACCGGGAACTATGTATTAGATTTGTTAGAGCGATTAGAAAAGGGTATTCGAATACCATTGGGAAATATAATTTATGGGGGTTCGACAACCTCATATCATTTGCATTATATGATAAGGAGATAGTAATCATATGTTGCTATTCATTTTAATAATTCTGTTTTGTTTATCCAGCAGTGAATTAATTAACACGCTGTTAATTAGAACACTTCTGTTAATCAAATAACAATTATGTGATATATTCCTGTTTGCTATGCTTTTTAAATACATAAATAATTCGTATAATAAGTTATTGATTACTTGATTTTTTGTTTATTTATTTAGAAGCAACAGTGGTTTTAAATTAGTACATCAAAAACTCAACTACTAGTGGTAAATTATGTTAAATTAAATGACAATGAGAATGAATTAATGATAATGACATTAAAATTACATTAAATTCAATTACATTTCATAAAATTTAATTATATTTCATTGAATCAATTTACGAAATCTTTATTAGATTATTTTAGTGAAAATATAATTTTACAAAACATGATACAATAAAAACTACATTTAAATACATTCAAAATCATTTCAAAAGGTTATTGTGTCTTAAATAGTAGAGCATACATACACCGTAGAGCAGTGATTAGTTAGCCAGTGGTTTGCGACCCAGACAGTGGTTTTCTCAGCGTAAATGATTTCACCACTATTGATTTCAAAACGGCGAAGGAACACATTTCTGAAACTGGTATGTTCTAGGAATAAAAAATCAGAGATCTGACATCTATTAACCTGCACCGGGTAAGCGAGGTAAATTACACAACTCTCTCTGTATGCCCCAGCATCGGGATTCTAGTTTGTGTATCGTTGTATTTACTTGAACGATAAGAATAGGTCGCCTTACTTAACTCAAGACAAATGTCTATTTCTTTCTTTAGAAGCTAACTGATAGGTTATATGGATTCATATAATTGTTTATTTTATTTTCAATTTAATTTTATGTATTGACATAATTTACTCATTTTATTGTTTTTAATGCGTTGATTGTACTATGTGGTAAGTTAGCGACTTGGACTATTAATCATAACTATTACTCTTGTCTGAGCAACCAGGAGCAAGTTCGCTTATGTTTGCGGTAACGTCTGGGTCACAAATATTGCGAGGGGGGGTAATGGCTGATCTTTGCGTTTTGCTCGTGAACATGTGCTGCTTGTAGTGACTGATCGTCTTGCTGACCATGGTTTTGTTATTGTTATTAGTAATTGACTGTTTCTTACTTTGATGGTCCCTTTTTGCCTGCTATGGCTTTTATTTAGGTTAGGCGTTAAATTTTGATTTTTATATTTGGTATGAATACTAATTTTATTATTAGTAATGTTAGATTTTCGTACCTTCGAACTATAGATGTGAGGGCAGAGTAAGTGTACCAGAGCTAGATTGAGAGAGTGTCTGGGCGCTTGGTAAAAGTTCAGTATAACATTTCTCATCCGTTAAGATTGGTTGCCGAAATAAGATGTGGAGGACGGTTTTATTCATTTAGATATACTAAATCTACTCCGGTGTCACAGTCATCCAAGCTGGCAGGGCATGGCTTTATGCTGTTACGTTACGTACTGTTGGCTAGGGTAGTCGGTTCGATGCGGTGTCACACACATACATATCTATGTGTTGTTAGTACACTCTCTGTTTGATATATTGGCAAAAATTCTCAGTTTCTTTACTAATTTTATTATTTTATTGTGTGTGTAACAACTTTTATGCTTATGTCAAGCTTAAGTGTAATTTTAGGGAGTCTATTTATTGATATGAATTAGTCTAAATTTTCATGGAATAATTAATTATACCTACTTGATCTTCTAGCATTACCATTTTTAACCATTTTTGACACATACATACATATTTATTTTAAAGTTATAAGAAATTTTGAATAGTTCATTATGAAGTAGCTGTAAAAGCGGTTCAGTTAGTGGACGTAGTTATGAGCAGGGTGCAAGTCGGGGCTAGGGGCGGAGGCAAGTCAGATTTTCAGGGTTGAATCGTCCCCGGCTATTTTGTCTTAAAAACTACACAAGCAGATGTAGATGAAACATTAGGTATTTGTATTGTAGAGTGTAGGGCAAATAAACGCAAATGATCCTATATTTTTTTTTTTATAATTATAAACAAGCGCTTGACAGCAATCCCGCCTCATGGTAAGCAGTGATGCGATCGTTGATGGTAAAGCGCGTTAGTTTATTAAGAGCGTATTCACTCAGAAAAACTGAGCGAATAGGAAGGAAGACGGCAGTTGAGCGAGGTGATGCAATGTTATACCCAACAACACGACCAACGATGCTGCGCCAAAGGGAGATTGATTTGAAGACCCTCCACGACCAAACTCCCAACACAACAACATTCGGCGCATCGTACCCGGCACACATCGCAACATAACTGCTCAGACCCGTCCTCCGTACGAAAGTCCCCGTTTATACTTTGATTTTGACGTCCTCCGTGGCGCAGCGGTCAAC
Organism: Sesamia inferens; assembly: GCA_037179545.1. Taxonomy (NCBI): domain Eukaryota; kingdom Metazoa; phylum Arthropoda; class Insecta; order Lepidoptera; family Noctuidae; genus Sesamia; species Sesamia inferens. The sequence goes on along the minus strand of CM073949.1, from coordinate 1,056,544 downwards.
ACGCTTGTCTGCAACAAGGCGAGGCCCCGGGTTCGATCCCCGGCCAGGTCATGATGGAAAACGATCTTTTCCTAATTGGCCTGGGTCTTGGATATTTATCTATATATGTATTTATTATAAATATGGTATCTTTGAGTTAGTATCCCATAACACAAGTCTCGAACTTACTTTGGGGCTAGCTTAATCTGTGTGAATTGTCCATATATATACTGCGAGATTTCCAAGGGGGGGGGGGGGGTGTAGCTGCCCCTGGTTAGTCCCATGGACGTAGTATGTAGTATTCCTACTGATGACTGTTGTATTTAATAGTAAAATTTTCGTTGCTTTTGATTTTCCCTTTATACCGAGTAGCTAGTTCGAATCTTCAAAATATGTGCATACCAGTGGCGAAGGGTCCATACAAGCCGATTCCCACCGGGTTACCTTTCAAAAATCAGTTCCATATTCATACAAAACTATTTACATTCTATTTCATTAACAAAGTATTATTAATCAAATGCCGGCGAGATTTACAATAGCAATCGTAATTTTTAGCAATACCCTAAGTATCACATTTCATTTTATAGTCGTAAATTAATCAGCGCTTCAATTTTTCGTACATTACATTGAAGGAACCCGATGAATTTCAGCTTACCTCGGTCAACGTTTTACTATGGGGCGAAAAGAGACAGCGTATCAGACCATCTCTTTCTAATGCTCGCGAACCGTCGGTAAAACTTGATAAATATAGGCTACTGGGAAGCGGCTTGTATTTCTCTCCTCTCCTCTGTTAGGAAGAGACAAAGAAACCACACCACTACGAGAAAGCGTTCTATACCTATGGTGCGTGAGTTTTTCGTTTGTTTTTAATATTTGTGTTATTTAAACTGTGACGGATTCTGTAAGGTAATTTAATCGCAGATTTGGTTAAATACTGTGGATTTTGTTTGTTATTATGGCTTTAATTCATATAGAGTGCTGTTACTGTTAATACGTCTTTGAAAGACGCATTTTCTCAAGTTTCGACTCTTTGCAGTTTAATTCTGACCCTCCCCATTTCAGTAGCTTCAGCTGAGCGGTCATTTTCTGCTTTAAAACGCATTCACACGTATGTGCGAAACTGCCAAAAAGAGCAGAGATTGTCCGATTTGGCTATCATGTCAATTGAAAAAAATTTGCTTAATAAAATGAAAAGTAATCCGAATTTTTATAACAACATTTTAGCTCATTTTGTTAAAAAAAAACAGACGCATTGCATTAGAATATAAATAACGTTGTGATTGTGTATAATTTGCTTTATTTTTGCTTAATATTTTTGTTGGTTTTGGATCGGTGTTTGTGTGGTTCGGTTTTTAACACTTTATTATTTTTGTAATTTTTTATTTTATTTTTTCTTGACTCTTATTCCCTAACAATAGGTACTTAACTTAGTACTTACTAACAAGCATGCATGTGTGGTATAGAGATGCACGTCGAAAAAGGCTTTTCACAAAGCCGCTTTTATCATACTTGAAAGACATTGTTATCAAATCATCAGTCCTTTTTTGTATGGTGAAGGTGGGGCTTTTCATATTATTCTTATCTGAAGACCTCCTCCAAGATATCCTGCAGTAGGTAAGTGTTTAAGTGTTTATTTTTTTGGACCGGCTTCCCTTTGTCAAAATTTCACCCTTCGCCACTGGTGCATACCTATTATAATATGCATTTGCGAAATATACGCATAAAAATTAAACAAATATAAGTTAATGAAAAAATAGTTAATCAATAAGTTAATAAAATAATCCCTATATAATAGACTTCATTTTATGCTTCAACGGTCACAACAACTGTGCTTGTTTCTCTGAGATTTGAAACATAAGTACAACTCAAGTATAGTTTTGTATCTGTATTGTGATTAAGAACTTTGCAAGAATATTTCGTGAAGATGTTAATGAGAACGGTTGGCTGATCGCCCAGTGTGCGGATCATTAGAAGCTCCACGCTGATGTCTCCTGTCGACACGTTATTTTTAACCATAGTTATGCCAATTTAGGCAATTTTTCATAATAAACGGACAAAAGCGACATAATAAGCGACTTTGTTTTATACTACATAGTATAAAACAACGTCGCTTTCTCTTTCCATATGTCGCTATGTATGATTAAATCTTTAAAACTCCGCATTGGATTCTAATCTGATTTTTTTTTAATATATAGAGTGATTAAAAAGAAAGGTTTATATGTATAATAACATCCATTAAATATTATTTTTGAGTTTTCAAATCTACCCTACGAGATTTACCAAAATAATGTACTAGATATTGTAGACATTAAAAGGTCTACAGAAAAGTCCGCGGTGGTATATGTCTATCTCTTATGGATAACGCACAATAACAATTTTTGTCGTTTACTTTTTAAAAACATTGGCTAATTTTCGAAGCGATTTTAACCAATACAGCATTAATCCTTATCCAATTTAAAACCTTAAATACATTGTTGATTTAATATAGATCTAGGTCGCCCTTTACAGCATATGATTTAAATTAATATTTTCGAAGATATTGCAGATTTAAAAATTGCTGGGTGTCGCGTTTGGGGTGGTGCATAGCGCGGCGTTCGCGGAGGTTTTTATACAACGTTCACAGTTTTTCTGTATTGTGTTTAGTATCAGCATTGCACCCATGTGAAGCCGGGCCGGGTCGCTAGTTATGTATATGTCGCACCCAACTGAATTACCCGTTCTGATAACCGTCTAGGTTTTAAATTAACGGTCTGAATGATATTCAGTAGGTTATAGTTTAGATTGGATATGTAACCTATAACGTGCGAGCCAAAGTCTTGGTAATTAAGCCAGGGCACCCAGACCGAATGGGTTAGATTAGAACTGTGGTCAGAGAGCGAAACGATGCGTGCATTACTTCCGAAGGCCAGGTGGTTGAATTTAGGGCTAATTTAACCAGTCGGAATCCTACAAGTCGAAATCTTACAAGAATAGTCGTCTGGTCCTAATACCCATAAAATAATTATTGTATATCTACGGATTACATAAACGTCTCTCAGTTGCCATTAATCTAAACGTTTATCTTAATTACATAACACACTATTAATCTCAATCTGGAAAACTGTGAAGCACATTGCTATTCAATCGCTCCATATTAAAACGTGTCCGACGATATAAATAAAGCAATAGATTTTCTGTAAAAGAAAGAAAGAAGAAACTTTTGATTGCGGTAAATATGACGCAGAGATGGTTGAGGGAATGTGTCCCATCTACATAACAATTATTGGTGACAATGAACCGGTACAGTGAAATACATAAACAAAGGCCAATTAATGTTGAACCGTAATACTTTAGCGATAATGTTGAAAATCTATGAAAGAAATTTTACAGATCTTATAGAGCTGGCGCGTCTTTGCAAACACAATTTTATTTTAAATCAATCGAAATCAATAGTCATAATTTTATTTTAAACTAGATCCCATTGGTGACTTTGATTCTTCTGCGGATCTCCTCAATTCTGATTCGCCCTTTGTGTGACTTTGAGCCTTCGTATGAAGCCCATTGTGAGCGACTACGTTTCAGTTCCGTAAGTCATCACTGGTAACACACACTGGTCAAAGACTTTAGTCTTGAGACACTGTGGTATCTTGGACGACGATACCACAGTGTCACAAGACCTGGTGAAGGTCGCGAGAGGCTGATGGATGCGGGCAGCTCAAGATCGGTCATTGTGGAAAGCCTTGGTGGAGGCCTTTGTCCAGCAGTGGACATCTATAGGCTGAAGAAAAAGAAGAAGAAGATCCCATTTATTACAAAACGGAATTCTGCCTTAAATTATATCTACTTACGGAAAAGGCCGGCTGTTCCCATAGAACCGGTGCTCGGTGTAGAACAGCCCAGCGCCAATCCGCTGTGCCATCTCATACGCCAGGCCGGTCTGCGTCCAACCCTCCGAGATGGCCCACTCGCCGCCCACGAAGATCACTATGTTCTCACCAGCGAACTCGTTGTTGTAGTAGTAACGCTGTAAGAGAAGATATAGATATTTTTGTATGGGTGTGTGCTGAAATTGTAACGGCGATAACCACATCCCGATATAAAAATAGTTTATGCAAATCGATAAGAGTCGTACGCAGTAAATTTCAGATTAAATATGTATAAATATACAGATTTGACGTTTGCAGAGAACTTATTGGTCTCTGGAGTCTGGTCAGTCTTTAGTTAATAAATTTATTTTCTTTCTATTTGTTTTCAAAGTCCAACTTATCATATTCTTTTGAATACCGCTTGTTTAGCCGTCAAACAGAAGACTTTTTATGCAATAAATCGCTTCAAAATTAATATATAAAGTCATTTATTGAAAGTAGCAGTTTTCGAACGTCAAAAATACAGAAAATGGTTCTCCAAAACACCCGCTATTCGCTACTTTCGAGTGCTTTTGCTGGGCGTTACAAACTGCCCAGCAGCACAGTTGTCTGTTTAGTTAGACAAATTTACATAACAACAATACGAGGGTTAAACTGAAAGTTCTTAGAAAATCAAAAACTGATAACATTAGCCAGTTATTACTTTTATTATATCTTTTCAAAAGCGTTTGTCCATTCACGTCAATACACCGTTGCATGCGATGGAACCACTGGGAAAAGCACTTTGCCCACTTGCCCTTAGGGGTCTCACCAATGGCATCGCGATACGCAGCCACCGCTTCTTCAGCATTCATAAACCGCTTTCCTTTAAGTTTTTCTTTAATTTTTGGAAATAAATAAATATCACAAGGCGCGAGGTCGGGATTATACGGCGGGTGACCCAGTAATTCAACGTTTGATGTCGCCAAATAGTCGATCGTTCGCTTGGCGGTGTGCGACGAGGCGTTGTCGTGGTGAAGGAAGACCCTAGTGCGAGGTCGTTTTTCTCGAACTTTTTCCAAGACAAGTGGCAAACAATTGGTAGTGTACCATTCTGCAGAAACTGTTTTTTGATCCTCTAACACAATTGTTGCGAAATGACCTATCCTTCCAAAGAACGAGGCCACCATTTTTTTCCCCCACTTCGATCTCTCTTCACTTTAGTTGGCAACTCCTCGAAAGGAAACACCCACTGAGCAGATTGTCTTTTGGTTTCAGGATCATAACAGTAAATCCAGCTTTCGTCACCTGTTAGTATGTCGAACACAGCATTTGAGTCACCTCCGTTAAATCTTTCAATCATTTTACGGCACCAATCCACACGATGGAGTTTTTGAGCCTCAGTCAAATTATGAGGTATCCACCAGGCGCAAAGCTTCCTGACCGCTAAATGTTTGTGGAGGATTTTGTGCACTTGACTCATACCGATGCCTAAGCTTGTCCGAATCTGCTGATAGGTCACTCTTTTGTCAGTCTCTATCATACGCCGCACAACACAGATGTTATCTTCAGTCGTCGCCGTAGAAGGCCGTCCCTCACGTAAATCATCAGTGAGATTAGTGCGACCACGTTTAAACTCATTAAACCAGTTGTAAACAGTCGCACGAGATGGGGCTTCATCGTGAAAGCCCAATCGTAGTCTATCATAACTTTCTTGTTGACTTAAATGACATCGAAAGTCATAAAAAAATCATTGCACGTAAATTTTCTCGTGTTAAATTCATGTTGACGTGACACAGACAATTTTCAATTTGCCGCCAAATCGTATAACTAATGACAAATGAATGAAATATATCAGAGGTGTAAAAGTAACGAAAAAAAGTGTACCCGCATGTATTCGTTACTTTAACAATCAGTACTCGTTACTATCGTATCGTTACGTTACTCGTTACTTCTGACACCGAACGCGTACTGTACGCGTGCGCAATACGACTGAATTCGTTATATATCATAAGACTGTACATCGCAATACATTACGCATCGATTATACTAAAGAAAAAGCAACAAATACTACTAGGAAATTTAAAGTAGTAACAATGTTTTGATATTATACTATATGATGACTTTTCTGATGCATTATACTAGCGTGAACTGAAACAGTGTAGGTGCTCATACGAAAAGTACGAGTAACGAAATGCATTCGAGTGTAACGTTTCGTTACTTCATACTAGATAGCGCACCCGTTACTCAGTAACGAATACATACGGTTTGTCACAGGTCTAAAATATATACTCAGTAATATTGCCAAAGAGTTCTATTTTCAAATTTTTGTATTATTTTTTTATTATATTGTTTATAAGTGGCCAGTTCTAAGAACTTTCAGTTTGACCCTCGTAGTAAGCATACAAAGCAATAAACATAAGGAGACACGGAACATCAAGTTAGTCTAATTACCATATTTGGCCAATAAACCAATAGTTTAAATGTATTTCTTCAAACTATTAAAGAAAACAAAATTTATTCTAATCTGCCCGCCTCTACATTATGTAATATACATAGCATACCTACTAATCAGCTGTTAGTGGTCTCATTGCTAGGACGTAGACAGTGGGTCGTAATTCACCACGCGGGCCCGGTGCAGTTTGGTAAATGTCATTATGTCTTCGAATTTCTGAATTTAGGACATAACGGTGGGATCACGATATTTTCCTTCAGCGTTATGAGAGCAGTGGTGATGAAATATTTAATACAAAGTAAATACGTGATGGCCTAGTGGTAAAAACGCCAGCCTCTCAAGTATGAGTGTGCGGGTTCGATTCCTGGTCAAGCAAGTACCAATGTAACTTTTCTAAGTAATATGTATTTTCTAAGTATATCTTTGACACCAATGACTGATTATAAGGTGAAGGAAAACACCTTGAGGAAACCTGGACCTTTAAGTCTGAAATCGTCAACCCGCATTGAGCGAGCGTGGTGAATACGCTTAATCCTTCTCTGTATGAGAGGAGAGCTCTTCCCAGCAGAGGGACAATAAAAAGCTTGATGATGGTGAAAGCGCCTCCCTGGGTTTGAACTTGAGATGGGTTACCATTACTGAATATAGCAAACCAACTGAACTCTTCCACTCACCATAGGAAAAGTCCTGGTATCATAAGCCATGAAGTGGTTGAGTCGGACCGGTACGAAGCCTTCTACTGGAGCAGCCCTGGAGCGGCTGGCAGGGGGAAGAGGTTCGTGCATGTGCAGCGCGAAACATGGTACTATAAGGAGCAGTAGAAACCCTGGAATATAGAGGAAAACGGTGTTAGTGATTTTTTAGGGTAGATTGTCGGAATGATTAACTGTCAAGGTCAAAATTATGATTCTGTCACAAGTCGTTCTACTTATTAAGAAAATAATGAATAACAAAAAAAAAATTCTTACACATTATACATATATCACTAGTGTAATAGTTATCAAAAATTAATTAGAAATACTAGGCAAGTGTCATTTGCAATGACTTGGATCATTTAATAAGTATATCTTGAGATAATACAATAATGTATTAAAGATAATATACCTAGATAAAATATACTAAAACCATGTAATCTTTTATGTTTTGATAAGTGAACTGAGTGTAACCGCCGAATCTAACTAATGTTGTAAAGGCGAAAGTTTGTGAGAGTGTTTGTCTGAACGAATTTAGATGAAATTTAGCACGCAAAAATTTATTATCAGAATAAACAATTAGAATAGTTTTTATCCCAATATTACCACGGGATCGACACTTTTGCAAGTAAAACCGCGGAACGCAGGTAGTTCGATAAATTAAGACTGAAGACAATTATTTGATAAATAATAATAATAAAAAAAAAAATACACATATATGCCGCCCGTTATACTGAGTACCCATGTAATAGGAGGCAAATGGAAGTTCTCCAAGTAATGATATAATACAAGCTGTAAGGGTCGGCCTATCAGGATAAGCTGCGCTTACCGGCTTTGCTCCGTCTATGGGTGCCCATCTTTATTGAACGTGACTCGGTAAGCACCTCCCGGCTATTATGTTTGGATATTTGAAAGTTGTCAGACACCCTCATCATCAATATTTTTATCGTCCCACTGCTGGGCTCGGGTCTCCTCTCATACTCGTACAGAGAACGATTGAGCGTATTCACCACGCTTGCTCAATGCGGGTTGGCGATTTCAGACTTAAAAACCCAGGTTTCCTCAAGACGTTTTCTTCACCTTGTAATCAGTCATTGGTGTCCAAGATATACATATAACTTAGAAAAGTTGCATTGGTACTTGCCTGACGTAGAATCGGACCCGCACATTCATGCTTGTGAGGCTGGTGTTGGCAGACACCCTAAAGTCTGTTAACTGTATTTATTATATTACTCAGCAAGTAACTGGGTTTTGAAGGTCAGACAGGCGGTCATTGAATGTACTGGAATTCATCTGCCTCGGATTAGACTGAAAGCCAACCCCAACATAGTTGACAAAGGTTGGGCAGATTGATTGATTGATTCAGCGTTGTCCATTAATCAGGGACAAATTCAGAATCCAGGCAATCAACTGAGAAGTTCCTAATGGAAAAACATGAGAATGTTTTATCGTCGTTGGGATTGAATAAATGACCCCACGTTCAACAGCTGCACAGCAACAGTAGCAATAGCGAGGCATTCTCATCTTTAAAACATCAAATACCAGATAATATAATTCCGCAAAATAAATCTAACCTCTCGTTTTTACGGTTCCGTAAGAGAAAAACGGGACCCTATTAAGACCCCACTGTCTGTCTGTATGTGTTTCTCAATAGACTCAACCGAACCGTAATAGCTAAACAGTTGAAATTTTCACTGATGATGCATTTTTGTTTTTGACGTTATACCAACATTTTTAGGGTTCCGTAGCCAAATGGCAAAAAACGGAACCCTTATAGATTCGTCATGTCTGTCTGTCCGTCTGTCCGTCCGTATGGCACAGCCCTTTTTTTTTCCGAAACTGTAAGAGCTATACTGTTGAAACTTGGTAGGTAGATTGTACTCTGTGAACCGGATTAAGATTTTGATGCAAAAAAAAAAAATAATAAATATTGGGGGCTCCCCATACTTATAACTGAAACTCAAAAATTTTTTTTCACCCAACTCATACGTGTGGGGTATCTATGGATAGGTCTTCAAAAATGATATAGAGGTTTCTAATATATATATATATTTTCTAAACCGAATTGTTTGCGTGTCAGACGTTTCCAAAGTGGAAAAAGTTGCCTCCCCTCTAACTTCTAAAATAAGAAAATGAAAAATCTTAAAAATAAAAACTTATACAACAATAGTTTTTTTTTAATACCTCGTAAATCGTAAACCGCTTATTACCACGTAATCTTTCATAAAAATAACTTAAATTCTTTAATTTCATAAATCAATGGTACGGAACCCTTTGTGCGTGAGTCCGACACGCACTTGGCCGGTTTTTTTTAAGAGCCGGCTGCACGCACGAAAAAACATGACTCATGCGGCGTTACCTCACTCTGAGGCGTTCCATGTACGGCTTGAAGTGCAAGCGAGAGCGCGGAAAGAGCGAAAAAGATGCACATTCGGCCTCTGCGTTCGGCAGCGTGCGACATCTGTCTCTCTCCTGCTTGAGTGAGTGATGCGTCCACGTGGACAGCTGCTATACAATAATACATATACAATATGCTTTAGTCAAGTAAAAGTGCAGTGTAGAGTGAATGTGGTGTCAATTTTCATAGAAACGATAGTTGAGGCGATAAAGGTAATGAAAATCTTTCGATATTAAATATAACGGCGCGTGACTGGTTAATTTTGAATATTGTGATCTGTTTTGTGTCAGTATCTGTTTATGATTAAAAGACTAGATTCCGGGACCACAATTTATATACTCCACGTCACTATTAAAAACAAAATGTCAATGTCTTTGACGGATGATTCGCCAAGAAATCTCGGTACGGTGAGAGTGTGTGTTTAATAAGAATTTTTTATAGGGAATAATTCTACATATAAGTGATTCAAATCCAGCGCATATGGCGATCGGTTGGTACTTTGTTTTATCCCGCGCTTTCGGTAGGTATGGTAGGTTGTATAGATCGACAGTTTTGAAGACAGACAACGCACGCGATTGGGCGCTGCGTTATTTGGAATTCACACGATCAAGTATTTAACTATATCTATTACTAGAATATAGTACATGACAATACAACACAGAACTCACTACATAACACATAATACATTGCCAGCAATTGGAACGAGCAACAACGGGTAAGTCCTCAAAATTGTCATAAAGCCTTGTAGACGCTCCTGCCTACAAGGTTTTGAAAGAAAATATGTCAACAGGCGCCTGGCTGTTGATACATTTTGTAAGGGGTAGACTTGTGAGGCATCGGGGCATTGCAAGGCTCATATCGATAGCTCAGAGCAGAATATACAGCGTGGAATTTTAATGGTTGTTTTCCTGCAGCGAAACGGTTTTGTCTTAGTAATACAATCGTTTCATCAATAAATAAAATATTAGAAACATGAAATGACAGATTTAACATAGTGATAAAAAAAACTCGAAAGTGAGCACAAACCAATAGTAAACACCTGATAATCTACAGCAGAATGGCGCGGGGCCATTGACCCGCGTGCTTCAACTATTATCCATTCATACTTTTACGGGCTTACGATTTGACTTTCATAAATACTTTTTAGCCGCAATTTATTGAACACGAAAATAAAATTATTTTCTAAGATAATTGTTTGTAATTTTTGCGCGCAGACTACTTTATGTCGTATCACTAGAGTCGAGAGCTTATTTTACTTTGAACATTTATAAAGCGGCAACGCCTTTGAACGGTAGTTTTTTTGAATGCTAGTTTGAGTAGCGGTAATTTTTTGTATTGGTACATTTAAGTAATTTTATACCTTATTAACGCACATGACAGATTTTTTTGGTTTCAATTTTTTTTTTCTTTTGTCGGAATAGCGTTGAGTTTTCGGATTGTTGCCTACAAACTGTTTTATTTTTTTTATAATAATTATAAACTAGCGCTTGACCGCAATCCCGCCTGATGGTAAGCAGTGATGCGATCGTTGATGGTAAAGCGCCCTAGTTTATTAAAAACTGAGCGAATAGGAAGGAAGACGGCAGTTGAGCGAGGTGATGCAATGTTAAACCCAACAACACGACCAAAGATGCTGCGCCAAAGGGAGATTGATCTGAAGACCCTCTACGACCAAACTCCCAACACAACAACATTAGGCGCATCGTACCCGGCACACATCGCAACACAACTGCTCAGACCCGTCCTCTGTACGGCTTCACCAGACATCATGCCGGAACACGACAAATCGCTTGGCGGCAAGGCTTTGTCTGGTGGGTGGTAACTTCTGCCGGCGGCCGATGTTACGGCCTACCGTTGCCGGCCGTACCGGCCGTTTTATGCCCTATCACTACGCGCGGGAGCTTATTATGGTTTGAACATTAAATGCATTGCTTTCCATTGAGGCGGTTTCATGCCCGTTCCGAGTAGTACCTACAACATGTAGGTGCGTAACTAACCTTTCTCACTTTTTCGAGTTGATTTTTTTTTTTAATTTTTTTTATTATTTTATAACACAAATACTTTTAATTTTTTCTTTTACTCTATTCATCGAAAGTACTCCTTAAAGCAAATCGTTCTGCCGCGGGAAAAGAACCATTAAAATTCCAGCGTGTATATTTGTGGTTGCAAGAGCGTCGGCTTCTGGGCTGTCGTATTAAACAGAATCAATTGTCGGTAAGTTACTCTACTATTTTACGAAGTCGATTACTCTATCGATATTCGGATAAATTATGTTTTTCTATTAATAGTAACAGTAACACCGACTAGAGTTGCGTTTGACATAGCGATCGACCGTTAGCGCGGGCAGTCTTTGCTCAAGTTTCGATCGAGTGGGTTGGTCATACTCAAACCCAGTGGCTCTTATCTGTTTTAATCTAAGATTATCATTATAATACCTCAATATTAAAGTGATCTAAGTGTCTGTGCGGTTAAAATAATAAGAATCGAACATAACACTATAATTATTATTCAACGTTTTCTCGAAATACCTCCCTTGATGGATGCTCGTGGGATGAGAAGACACCTCAACTATCCAGAACTTCGACCCTGCCTTCCTGATGGTTTTCTCCCACAAATATATGTTCAGTAATATGTTGTCGAATATTCGTGCTTTCATCATTAAAATAAATAGCATCTGTCGGCTAGAGCAGCGATTGTAGGTTATGCTATAATTGACAAAACTGTAACAGTAAGTTAACTATTCCATCACTATTTTCTTATGACGTTATGACGTTGTCACGTTCAAATATCGTCAGTGAGCCGACTTTACAGACAAGCGATTTTTTAAATGGTGCGGATCGCTTAGTGCGCGATTCTGAGTCGCACTTGACTGGTTTTTAGGGAAGTTTATTCAAAAGATTGATTATAAATGAGATTCGTCCTACTTACTGCGACAAAAGATGTTGACGTACAAATTTCTGCTTCATTTTGATAACTTTGACACCAATAATATTATTATTATTAATTCAACCTATTTTAGATCATCAAACCAAAGTTTGACATTATTATTGAGCTAAATAGAAAATTTATAGAAAACCCTGTCCGACCCATAAGGATAATAAAGGTTAGGTAAACACATGACCAAATATAATATAAAATTTTACGTAATTATCATAGTACCAATACAAATGAATTTTGAAACAATCTTTTTTTTCCGCGAATTAATTCCAACTTCCCCGAAATTTGGTAATTTTTAAAAAGTGACAACACCGGTATTATTATGAGCGAATAGCGATGCGACCATGTGCCGCGTGCCCTGCCGCCCGCCGCCTCCGCCGCCTGGAAGGGTGGATACCGCAGATTTATTAAGTTACCTCTTTTTGCGAAATACTATTTATTTTTTTAGGTGGATTTTTTTTTTAAATTTAGCCCGGTTTTGTATGCATTAGTAGAATCAGTTATCGATACCTAACAACACCTTCACGGGTCGGACAGGGTTTTCTTAACATACTGTATACATTATTATGGAAAAAAAATATGTATGTGTTGGATTTTTCTAAGTATACTTCGCTTTAGTCAGCGTTGGCATGTGATAATTTTTGTTTTCTGTTTTGAAAGTGTTTTCTTGATTTTTATTGCCATATCGCTTTTAAAGATCTCTCTGAGGCTCCAATGTTTGTTCCAGGCGAATTGTAGTTTTGAATTTATAACAGCTGAACACTAATTGTAATTAAAATAATATCAAAACAAATAATATTACAGGAAAGCAAGCTCGGTTTTCTCAGTTTGGATACTTTTTCAGCAATATAAGTAGGTACGGTGAGAGCAAATCAAATGATTTAGATCTTTGACCATCAATATCTAACCTTTTCGCAACTTTGTTAGCCTCTTGGGGTTGGCTTTCACTATAAACGGCCCCATTTGAATACCAGATTTAAATCTTTGATACAAATATAAATACTATCGGAAACCTATATCGTGGGTTACCCTTTACCCTAATATTTTATTTTCTTATTACATTTGACATTACTATTTGTATTGTAATATCAAAATACCAGAAGTAATATTATTTCGGTTCCGGGGGTAAGTTTCATATCGTGAACTTTATTTATTTGTGAATTATTTTATGTATATTGCATTGAGGTAGGTAACAGTTTTTGTTCCACAATAGAATGCCGATTTAAAACATTCAGAATCTAGTCGTGTTATCTCAGCGACAAAAAACATGTCAGAAACATAGGAAAGGTAGAGGTATTTTTATTAGATTGAGGCAGACTGTGACCTTTCTTAAAAGTTCGTTCTTACAAGAGTTAACCGTCAGTGGTGCTGGGACTTATTACTACTCAGATAGGCGTATCATTTTGTGTCAATAAAGCGCACTACATACCAAAGCCGCCGACCCGCCGACACAACCCGATGGCTTATGTTGAAAGAAGCATGTCGGCAACCTTCGCCCGCGCGTGTTGCCAGCCGACACGTCGGCGGCGCAAGTACCCGGTGACATTGTGCTGTGCTGTAGTGACGTGCTAGCATTTTTGTTTTTTGTTGTGAGAATGGCACATAAATTATAAAACTCTTTCGACGTATGGCAATCACTTACTGCCAAATAAGTTTCTGATGCCGCCGGTAAAGTTTTACGATTTGCACTGACTGAAGCCGCCAACCTAGCCCGCCGGTAAAATGTTGCTAACATATGCCGCCGGGCCGGCTTTGGTGTGTAGTGCGCTTTACTTCATCATCATCACTCTCAAAACGGTGAAATAAAACATCGCGAGGAAGCCTGGATGCCCTAAAACTAAAAAAATCAAAAACATCTACTGATCCACACAAGACCCGCGTGATGGACTTCTCTTCTGACTGTCTCGTTGGTATAGTTGATAGCTGTAAAAGTTGGATTATTTGGTTTGACTAACAGATCAGAAAAAATGGCATTGGGTTGGGAATGAATAAAAAAGCATGTTATATCCCGAGAAAAAAGAATTTTAAACTTATACAGTTTTGTTTATAGTTTATAATCAATTTATCTTTATATTAACTCGTTTATCTATTATCTATCAGATAAGGGAAATTATTGACATATTTGGTTCAGTTTTATTTTTATTGAAATTAGTTCATTAGTGACACAATTTGTCGAGTGCGGCGACGAGGAGGGGTGGGGGAGGGATTTACTTACTCAGTCAACATCTACCCAGTGCGAGTTTGGTGCCTTTGATCAAAGCATGTCCCACTTGCTGGAGTGTTCTGAGTGATCATACCAGTACCTTGGATGACCTAAAAATACAACTAATGCCGCATTCAATTCAACGTAGCCTCCACCTATTTATTGGGCATACACAAAAAAAAGAACATATGAGAAGAGTACCATCTACACCAAAAAAAAGAGAAGAAGTTACTAGTGAAGCAGTACCTATGCTTGAAGAGATTTCCCATCCGCAACTTCTCCATTCCACCATCGGACGAACGGCGTACGGCAACTTTACAACAACTACGATCCGGACGAAGCGTTTTGCTTCCTCTTTTATACCGCGTACATCGAGGGACTGGAACAGAACAGCCAGTGGTGTAAATTGGACTACAATTTAAGTGTCTTCAAGGCTAGAGTGAATAGGCTCTTCATAAACTAGCGCGCTTTACCATCAACGATTGCATCACTGCTTACCATCAGGCGGGATTGCGGTCAAGCACTAGTTTATCTACACTATCTACACTAATATTATAAAGAGGAAAGATTTGTATTTTTGTATGTAACGAATAAACTCAAAAAGTACTGGACCTATTATAATAAATCTTTTCATTACAAAGCTACATTATCACTGAGTAACATAAGCTAAATTTTATTTTAGAAAAAGATAGGGTTCCGTAAAATATTTGAGTTTTTTGAACACAAGGTATAAAAGTTACTTATTTTGCGTACGCTGCCTAAACTATAAAAGATAGAACCATAAAATGTTCTAATTAATTGTAGATCTTATGAATATCGACAAAAAAGTCCGCGACAGACTATACCTATCTATGTCAAGTGAGACACAACAGCCATTTTTTTATTTGAAAATCTAGAATTTTTTTCGACTATGTTTAAACGAATTTATTTTACTCATGCTATTAATCCTTATCAAAACTAATTATTTCATCACTAAGTACAATGACTTCTGGTTTTGATGTTATGGCGAAATTAAAATATTCCGATTTCTGCTGCACGGCCCGTTGCGAAGTGAGCGTTACCAAGGGACGCAGTGCGCTACCCCCAGGAATTTTTAAATTCTCTGAATCCCGCTGGGCTACTTCCTCATGAACTGTCGTTAAAAGTTGGTACCCCGATAATGCTTCTCAGAAATTTAAGCCCTCCTAACATGTGTAATGGCACGAGACTTCTTATAAAGGAGCTAAAAGATAATTTAATAGTAGCGAAGATTATCACCGGTCCTGCATCTGGTGAATTAGCTCATATACCATGAATACCCATGATTCCTACTGATTTGCCTATACCCTTCAAAAGGCTTAAATTTCTAGTAAAAATTTCTTTTGCACTAACGATAAACAAATCCCAGGGTCTAACATTCAAATTAGTAAGAATTGATTTACAAAAAAAATGGTTTACGCATGAGCAACTTTACTTTTTTTTTTTTTGTTGCCCTATCACTTACGTTGCCTTATCACTACGGGACTCCTGATCATCAGTATATTTTGTTACCTGAAAATAATTTTCGTCAAATGTTGTTTATAGAGAAGCTCTACAATAATCGCATTAGTTATCTATCCTAAAACAACGGGTTGCACTCCGGGACTGGCAGAAGTGAAAACTTAGTATTAATTACATTTAAATATTTTCATTATTAACAACTTTAACATCCTCATAAAGAAAATCTATGCAGCCTGAGGATAATGATTGCGACGTTGATGTTAGTGTCGGTGTCTGTGAATTGACTTGGGAATCATTTTTCAGACCGTGTCTTCCCTGGGTAGGTGTTTTGCAGCGGTAAGCGACATCCACGCGGGCGGAGCTGCGAGCGACTGCTGTGTATATCCGTAAATCCCTATGTATGCTTAAATCTTTAAAACTACGTAACGGATTTTGATGGGACTTTTTTAAATAAATAGAGTGATTAAAGAGGAAGGTTTATATGTGTAATACATGCACCCGTGCGAAGCTGGGCCGGGTCATTAGTAAATTATAAAAAAAAAACTGCCATATATTTCCAATCAACCTTGAGCCTTAATGTTTTGGAGATAAAGTTGAAAATCTAATAAAGAAATCTGACAGATTGTAGTAGCTTGATGTGCTGTCATCCATACTTAACTTGTACTAAAAAATAAAGACAATGTACCGCCTTCCACGTCTCTAACTTTAGTAATGACGAACTAATCACTAATTAACCACTCCCGCGGCGGGAAAATTCAAAGTCGCTCCGATGAACGAACAAAGCCCGCACCAGGAATTCCAGGCTAGTTTGATGGGAACAAGGTTAGCCGATCAAGGTAAATGCGAATGTCAATGAAAGTTATCTGCTGGAGCGATCATCCTCTATTCGACCTGATTAGGGGATGAATTTTCAAATATAATCCGTGCCCATGGGAATGTGAACAACGTTCTCCTCCCATCCATGTCCTTTCAGTTACACCGTGTAACGAAAAGGGTATAATACCAAGGACACGGGCTTCTTTCGATGATATCAAACGATATTGAAAGGTCATACCTTCTACAGTGCTTACCTTCGCTACGAAAACGTTCGGAATTCTAGTGTAAAAAGAAATCGAAATATTGAGTCCAAAATCCATAATAAGATTAAATAGACTTCGTATACAAGTGGCAGCTTGGAATGGAGGTCCCTATAGTTGATCGTAATAGGGTACCATCAGGGAGATTAATTATTGTTTATCAACTTTAACACACGGCACCGCGTACCGCCGCGGACGGCGGATACGGTAAAGCGGATTTCGTAGCGGTGCTCCGCGCGGAGGTTTATGCGCCTGTCCGCGCGGATGTATTTAACACGGTTGTGACCAGTTTGTTCACAGATACTAGCAAGAATCCTCTGATTTTCGTCCTGCACCCACGATGATCCGCGCGGTTACACGGCGCCCCGTGTGGGAGGCGCCGCTCCACCGCGCGGACGGCAGCGCGGAGGGGCGGTCGAGCGGTGCATGTGTGTTAGGGTCTACGGATTTAATAGAGGTCAATCGACTTGAGACCCGCTTCGCTCGAAGCGGCAGATGCGATTTTAACAAATGGATTTTTTTTTCTCGGTTGATAAATAATTAAGCATTACCCTGACTTTACATTACCTCCCCATAACAAAAGTCTGTCTCTAATATAAGTAGCGCGAGGGAAGACTACATGCCATTTATAATCTTTTCAAATTAGTAAGTTTTGCTCTCAAAAGAGGTATTTTTTAAAGAAAAATACTCGCTGTGATAAAACACCTCATTTATATTCCGAACAAAAAGGCGAACATTAATCTCTGTTTAAACTTTACTTGATTAAGCTTAAACTGTGGTCTAGAATAAATTAATCCTAGATTGTTACCCTCCAACGAACTCTTTGTTTTAGTTTTTGATTTATTTTGATCTCCTACAGGGTTTATGTAAAAGTTGGAACTATTAATTATTTTTAGCGAAGTTAAAAATAACTAAAATGTACTTGAAGAGATTTTTAGCGTTGGTGGTTCGACGGTGGACAAAGCCATTCGCCTCGTCGTTTATACCGCGTACATCGAAGGACTGCAACAATTTGCCTGTAATGGTCTTCTCGTTCGATTATAATTAAAGTGTCTGACAGGTTAGAGTGAATAGACCCATTATAAACTAGTGCGCTTCACCATCAACGACTGCATCCCTGCTTACCATCAGGCGGCATCGCTGTAAAGCTAGTGCTTTACTATCCATCCAATTTTACCTCCGATGTCCTTGCTCCCACCATACCATCCATTTTTACCGTCGACTCGCCTGCGACTGCCGTGTACAACATGTTGCTCGTGTATTTATTCGAGCACCGTACTCAAATATAAATTTCTCGGTGGTAGACCATAACATCGGCTGCCGGCATAGCTTACCATCCACTAAACTAAGTCTTGCCGCCAAGCGATATGTCGTGTTCCGGTATGATGTCTGGTGAAGCCGTAAGGAGGATGGGTCTGGGCAGTTGTGTTGCTATGTGTGCCGGGTACGATGCACCAAATGTTGTTGTGTCGGGAGTTTGTTCGTGGAGGGTCTCCAGATCAATCTCCCTCTGGTGTGGTTGGGTATAACATTGCATCACATCGCTCAACTGCCGTCTTTCTTCCTATTCACTCAGTTTTTTGAGTGAATAGGTTCTTAATAAACTAGCGCGCTTTTACATCAACGCTTCAATCCCACAGAAATCCTTACAAAGAGCGTCTAATTAAGTTTCGTATGCATTCTCTTCGTGAACGGAGACTTTTATCAGGCATGTCCTTCTTTCATAAGATAGTGAGCGGTCAATATCAGTGTGGCTACTTTCTAGAGAACATGCCTTTAAAGATTCCCCGTACCTATCCTCGCGGGACACTCAAATATATTTTTTATACCCCACCTGTAAAATCTAATTTGGGACGGCAAGCACCTCTCCGTAGAATAATTGATGAGTATCATTCCCTAATCACGGTAATACCCGATCTTGATGTGTTCCACGATACGTTGCGTATATTTAGAAATAAAATAATAATGCACCTTAATTCTAATTGTTAATCATTGTTTGTTATAATTTTTTGTTTTATATCTCGACTCATTGTTGCTTGACATTGTATTGACATTTCTTCTTTTTTTTATATGACTTATTATTTATTAGACATTTTTATTAATATTTCAACAATTATTACTGTATTATTTGTTAAATTTTAAAGTGTATTTTTATTAGGTATTATTTTATTTCGTCTCTATTGTATTATATCTTCGAGCCGATGAACTGCCAATGCTATGTACGCCATTATTGTCACATGCATCAGGCCATAAATTGAATAGTGTTAATTATTTTCAATGTTTAATGTTTGTGATGTGGCAGTACTTCTTAAATAAATAAATAAACGCTTGCATCACTGCTTACCATCAAGAGGGATTGCGGTCAAGCACTAGTTTATGATTATAAAAAAATAAATATGAGAGCGACACGTTGTCGATAGCCGTCGTCGACGCGTGTCGGTCGTGATTGTCTCCTTCAGCGTAACACATACAAAATGACAAATTTTAATCACAACAAGTTTAATTTTGACAGTTCAATCATGT
Organism: Sesamia inferens; assembly: GCA_037179545.1. Lineage (NCBI taxonomy): Eukaryota > Metazoa > Arthropoda > Insecta > Lepidoptera > Noctuidae > Sesamia > Sesamia inferens. Next base: position 1,036,978 of record CM073949.1, on the reverse strand, counting down.
TAATTTCGCTATTTATGATGCTGATCAGATATATATAATATGTTGGACGATACGGAAAAGAAAACCACAATTTGATTTATCTAAAAATAGAAATTTTAAAGTTAGTATATTTAAAATATCACAATCAAATGAAAAAACACATGTTTAAACGTACGATGTAGGTACTAACCTAAAAATAGAAAAATCGACAATTAAAGGTTTTTACTTCCAGTATACTAGTAGATCGACACTGTATCACTTCAATCAAGTTTACTTCTTCTATTTTATTTATTATTTACTTTAATCTAATCTTTATAAGTATAGTATTATAATTTTAACAAGCAGCCTGAAAATTCTCTCACATCTTTTGACGTGGGCTGTCCTGTTCGTATCGAGTGTCATACCCTTAGGCGACGTACACATAAATCATAAAGTTAATACTAAGCTATGTACACACATATGGTAAACAAAGCTTACATCTCCCCCCCTAAAATTGAACATTAACTTAAGGTTAATGTGAGTACCTAATCAAACTGAGGAATGAGCTTTGTTACATGGTAAAGTCCTAAGGACTTTTTATTCTTTCCAGTGTTAATCCTGCATATCGAATCTGATATCATTTCTTCTATTTCAAATGGACCGATTCTAATTTCGTCCAGTTTTGATTTGTTCAACTTATTACAGTCCATTACGTAAACCATATCACCTTTTTGAAATTTGTAATCTATTCTACTTTGGTCAAAAATGGCCTTGTTCCTCTCGTGTGATTTCTTTGATCTGAGAAATGCTATTCGGCGGTCTTTTTCCAGTTCTCCAGGTTCTATTTGTGTCTTTTTTAGTTCTGCTGGTAGTAAGTCGGTTGGTTCTCCTTTTAACAGATATGAAGGTGAATAACCTGTTACTGAGTGGTTTGTTAAGTTGTAGGCTTTCACACAATCCATTGCTAAGGTTGTCCATGCAGTCTTTTTCTCTTTACGGTTCAAAGCACATCTAATTTTATTGACCAGCGTCTGGTTTAGTCTTTCATTACGACCATTAGAGAAAGGGGCATCCACCGCTGTTAAAATTAAATCAATGGAGTGATCCTTTAAATATTTTTTTGAATTCTTTTGAATTCAGTGCTGGATATTGATCTGAAAGCAATATCTCAACTTCATTGTCCTTGATCACTTGCTCCATCAGTTTTATATAGTCCTTAGCCAGTTGTGTCTTTGAGCAGGAAATGTAAGCATAACGTGTGAAATGATCCATCAACAAGTGTAGATACTTTTTTGAAGACCTGTTGCTACCAAATCCTCCTATTGTGTCTATTGACATAATTTGGAAAGGTTTTACTGCTGGTCCTAATTGTGACATTAGTCCATACTTTCTATTTAAACGTGTTTTATTCTTAATACAAATTTCACATTGCCGGCAAATTAGCTTTATATTATCCAGCAGGTTGGGAGCTGTGTACAAAGGTCGTAATTTTGATTCCATCTGATTTATTCCTATATGACAGAAATGTTCATGCACCTTTTTTATCAGTATCTTACTATAGTCTTCTGACAAAACAATTTTCTTCTTCTTATTATTTTGCTTGTAATAAATATCATTTTGTATAATAAAATGTTGTTTATTTTTTATAACTGATTTTTTTTTCTGATCATCTAATATTTCCTCAATCTTTACAATATTTACTGTTTTCAAGTTGTCTTCTTCGTTTTCATGGCTTTCATATACTGGATTCCTGCTTAAGCAGTCTGCTTCCGTATTGTTTCTGCCTGGGTTATATTTTATTATAAAGTTGTATTGAGATAGGTAATGAGTCATGTCTCCCAGTTCATCATCTGTTCTATTCTTTATGTTCAGATTTTCTAGGGGCTTATGGTCTGTATAAATTGTGAATGAGTTTCCTATTAGCCAGTGTTGCCAAAATTTCAAACTTTCTTTTATGGCTAAGCATTCTAAAAATATAGCTTTCTTCTTCTTTTGAGGTTCGTTTAGTTTCTTCGAGAAGTATGCCACTGGTTTGATTTCTCCATTTTTCTGTGTTTGTTTTAATATTGCACCAATTCCTTTTATACTTGCATCGGTGTAAATAAAAGTGGGCGCCTCTCTGTCGAAAATTGCCAAAATCGGTGCCGAGCATAAATATTTTTTTATTGTCTGGAAAGCATTTTCACAATCAGCTGACCAATCATAATTGATGTTTTTTCTAAGTAAGTTGTGTATTGGATCGAGAGTTATTGCTGCATTAGGAATATATTTATTATAAAAATTTACTTTACCTAGAAATTGTCGTATTTGTTTTTTATTTTGTGGTGCTGCAAATTCTGCTATCGATTTAAGGTTCTCTTTCAGAGGTGTGATTGTATTACCTTTTACTATATGTCCCAAGAATCTTACTGACTGTGCTGCGAATTTACATTTTGTTAATTTCAGACGGAATCCCTCTTCAGCAATTGCATCCAACAGTTTTGATAAATGTTCGATATGTTCATTAAAAGTTTTCGAAAATACCATTATATCATCAATGTAGTTCATTACAAAATTTGACAGGTTATGCTTTCTTATTATATTTGTCAAAATTCTTTGGAAAATTGCTGGAGATGTTTTTAGTCCAAAAGGAAGGCAAGTCCATTGGTAATGGCCTTCCTGTGTAACAAAACCTGTTTTCTGTCTGTCGCTGATTCTCAATGGAATAGACCAAAAAGCAGAATTAATATCGAGAGTAGTGAAATACTTACAGTTGATTGTTTTTACCATCAAATCATCTATTATAGGAAATGGCTGTGGCTGTGGTACAACAATTTTATTGAGTTCTCTGAAGTCAATGCATAATCTTGACTTTTTCTCCTCATCCCGTTTGTATGCCAATGTCACTGGTGCTGCGAACGGGCTATAAGACTCTTCAATCATTTTATTCTTTAACAATTTGCCAATTTGTTTCTCGATTTCTTCTTTATCATCTAATGAGCATCTATATGGTCTTTTTGAGCAATATTGCTCCACTTGTAGATCTATGAATGCTTCATAATTTTTCACGCGGCCTACATCATATTTATCTTTTGCAAATATATGTTTATAAATGTCTAATAATGCACAAATTTTTTTCCTCTGGTCATCTTCCAAGTAGGCAATATCAATATCAAACTGATTCACATCTATGCCCTCATTAAAATTTATTTCGTAATTCAATCCTTCTGGTTTTAACTTTCTGGTTACAATTTCATGAATGTTATTATGTTTTGTTCCTTCAGTGGGCCTCATATATTCATTTACATTTGGATTGGCATTTTTTTGAAGTTGGATATTTAAGTTCCCGTCATGGGTCAACCCAAACCTCTTTATTGTATCCAAACCCAAAAGTAACTCATGAGTGAAACTTTTATCATTGCAAATAAATGCATTTATTTCGTCTTCAATATTTAGTATTTTTCCATTTAATTTGATTAAACCTGTTGTTTTTCCCCCACCACCAATTGTATTGAATTTATTTTCAAAGTAATTTATCTTTGAATTTTTTACTTTTATTAATTTGGAATTTCATTAAGGTTATATTTGAGCCGGGGTCATAAATACCAGTGCATTTCAAGGTGTTATTCAGTATAACCTCAACTTCTATTAGTGGGGGAATATTTAGTTTTTTGTATCCTGGAATTGATCAATCTCTAACATCAAATTTTTACAGTGTTTTACACTATCATTACTGTTTTTGTCTTCTTTGAACCAGCACAAATCTTCAGAGTGAAACCTATTCTTCTTTCCAATCTTGTAACATATTTGACATGGTGTTTTTTTCTTAAATTCTAGTTCTGGTTTAGTTGAACTTTTCTTTTCACTAAAACTTTTTTGAACATTTTTATTTTGATTTTCATGCATACGTAGGGCACTAAACAGAAGAGTAGGGTTTGTCATCTCTTGTCTATCTAGTTTGCTTCTAATATAAGTTGGCAATCCTGTGACAATTAAGTCGGTGAGAGTTCTGTTATCAATGTCACTGTTATACTCTAAAAGTAATCTCTGTTTTTTCAATGCATATTCCAGTAGAGAGCCATTCAAATATTTGTAAGTCAATGCATAGATTACAGAGGACCAACTTTTATCAGCAAATGTATCCAAAAAACTTACTTGCCATATTTTCCACTGTGAGTTTAAACTATGCTTAATTAACATTGACTCATACCAGTCACTTTCAGAGTCATTCAAAAATAATCTCAAGGCACTAATTTTTTCTGTATCACCAGTTAAATCGAATCTTGTACATTCACTCTCAAAACTCTGCAACCATTGTTTAGCATTGGTCATCTTATTGTCAAACTTTTTCAAAACAAATTTATCAGATAATTTGCTTAAATTGTTATATTTTTCTTTATTGGTAGCGGGTTTTTCACTTTTTTCACTTAGTTTCTCTAAAATTTCTAACAATTTTTCATCCATAGTAGGTTGGCTTGTGGCTTTGGATGTTTCTTGTAATAAATAATCATTAAACATAATATTTCCAGTATCATCTTTATAGAGGGCTAAAATATCACTTGGTAGCTTTATCCACACTTTTCTATTATTACCTCTTCTCTGTAGTGTTTTCCTTATTTTCATAAATTCTGGTAACTTTTTCAATTGGAGGTGGTGTTTTGCTGCTTGGAAACATGGCGGTATGAGATATGTAATCTCATCGTCGGTTGTTATCGATTTTATGACTATGATATTATTCTTCGGATCTTCATCCGCTGCCAACTCAACCTCAAACTGCAATCTCGACATGATCTACTATTATCCTGTAGGAACACACATACAGCACACATAGAATTACCGTACCTCCAAACAGTTACCAGTTACCTCCAAACAGTTACCAGTTACCAAGGAATACCAACAACACCTTATTACCAATACGTTTTGACAACATCCATTCAGGAATAATTGAACAACGCCGTCTCGAGAGAGACGCTATACGTTTGACACATCTGTTGAAAGGAACAAGAGGCCGCCTTGAAAAAGGCGTTTACTGTCAAAGGAATAAGATACGTGATGCGTTGCGTGGGTTCAACGACATCACTCGTAAGTACGTTTTTGACACACGGAGTTGATATATCGCAGCGGAGATCTGTACACGAAGACTGCACACGAAGATTACATCGCAGCGGAGATATGTCCACGAGGACTACACACGAAGGATACATCGCAGTGGAATCTTGGCGCGAAGACGACACACGAAGCTGGCGCATCGCAGCGGAGATCTTGACACGGCGGGCGGCCCTCGACGAAAAGGAACGACTCAGCGCGTCTACCTATATTTATAGATTCACAGCGCGGGCCAGCGGCGCCCCGCACCCCTCTCCGAGACGCGACGCGTGTTAAAGATCGCAGTAATAATATTGTATTTTATAATTGTAAATAATTAGTCATACCGCAACTTGTACCATAAAAAATGTAGATATAAGCAGGGGTTTTGAAGTCGAATAAACAGATCATATCGGACACGCAGTTTTATTCTACCTAAGAAGATTCCTCCTCCAAAATCCAATCAACTCTGACAATTGTCGATTTATAATATGTTGGACGATACGGAAAAGAAAACCACAATTTGATTTATCTAAAAATAGAAATTTTAAAGTTAGTATATTTAAAATATCACAATCAAATGAAAAAACACATGTTTAAACGTACGATGTAGGTACTAACCTAAAAATAGAAAAATCGACAATTAAAGGTTTTTACTTCCAGTATACTAGTAGATCGACACTGTATCACTTCAATCAAGTTTACTTCTTCTATTTTATTTATTATTTACTTTAATCTAATCTTTATAAGTATAGTATTATAATTTTAACAAGCAGCCTGAAAATTCTCTCACATCTTTTGACGTGGGCTGTCCTGTTCGTATCGAGTGTCATACCCTTAGGCGACGTACACATAAATCATAAAGTTAATACTAAGCTATGTACACACATATGGTAAACAAAGCTTACATATATATTTTAAAACCTATGAAGAAATGGATTTCTAAAGTCTTTCAAAACACTCGGTTTGTGATTGAAGGCGGGATTCGTAATAGATACCTTTTAAAAGCATGCCATACTAACTTTTACTTCAACATTCCAAGGCAGAGGGTACTGTCGAAGCGTTTCTCTTCCTCACACCTGTCACAGAGTAGTCACTGGCATGCGTTAGCTAGTGTTATTGTATATTTTGCGCATGCGTCGTGGTCGCGCTGGTCACGTGCCCCGTCGCGCGTGATTCAGTCTGTGGTCAGGATGTTTGGCTTCTAGATGTGGTAATGTTGTTGTGATATTATTTGTTTTGAAGACTTATGTGTGTGATTTTCCTCAAAGTCATCGAAACAATGATCTTTGAGGTTTATTAAAAAAACAATTATTGCCATGAATATTTTATTATAAAGCTGTAATTTATTTCTTTATATCCTGCTAGGTGATTGCGTAACACAATAGCAGTATGAATGACTTAGTGGATTAGCAGGAGCCTAAATTGAAAAATTCCTAGCGCGATATAGTATAAGCAGGGTGCTGTCTTCATGTTTCCTTAAAGTGGTAAGTTTGGATACAAAATTTGGTCAATTTTGGTCGTTTAAATTTCAACAAAATTACTATATCTATATACCGATTTCTACTAATATTTGTACTCCGTTAACTGTAAAACATAGAGATCACTAGTTATAGTAGTGGTAGTTATTTTTATACTTACCCATGTTTAACAAATAAACAAAAACTTTGTCATTGACATTGTAGGTATGTCTAATAGGCACAACTGACGAATCCGTGAAACTAACAAAACAACGAAACTGGCGGTTGTTTTGATGGGAAAGCTGAGTTTCACGCGCCTTTTTCATTCGACTTTTAAAATTATTTGTAGTGTGGTTTACTAAATAAAAGCGTGTGATTTATGTGGTAAAAAGTGCATTCAGTAAATAATTCATAAAGAACATTGAAATATAGCAGTATAGTGGCCACATCATGACTTTGCCTCAAACCTCCCTCATAGACGGTTCACGCGGCCGTCTTTTTCAACTGTCATTGGTGATGTCCGCTGTTATTATGAAATAAAATTTTCAAAGAATTTCTATAATTTGTTACACGTGTTATTGGCAAAATTGTGGTATCTATTCCACAGAGGCCCCTGATCAAGGGTTGAGGGTGAATCTGACCTTGAAGAAGAAGAACGAAACTGGTAAATCAAAGAAACTGACGATTAAGGGAAACTGACCAGTGAGACGAGGAGTCGATTTTATTTCTTCTTCCTCAGCTATAGGATGAAGAAGAAGGCTGGACAAAGGCCTCACCCAAGGCTTTCCACGGTGACCGGTCTTATTCTGCCCGTATCTATCGGCTTTGCGCGACTTTCACCAGGTCATCAGTCCACCCTGATGGGGGCTTCCTTACTTTGCATCTAAAGTTAAAAAGTTGACAGAATATACTTTATCAATATAGATATGGTGGATTATCCAGTTACCTTCGACATCTTCGTATGGGAAACAATTTATTGCTAATACTGCGCTACCGTAGGTCGCGTGCCGCTCGCGCAGATCGGTTACTTATGACTGTGGCTGTTAGATATGACTCACACTATCGTGATTCACATTACCTTTACTTTTTAGGCTCAATAGAAGTTTAAGGAGCGTTGATGTTTAGTCTTACTGAACGTGAATCAAGTCCCACAGGTGATGTAGCCATAATCTTTATTCTAATTTAACCAAACACAACACCACGCCTGTATTTTCCAATAGGCTGAGCAGAGGAGTCGTGGTGGCCTAGTGTTTAAAACACCACCCTCTCAAGTATGAGTGTGCGGGTTCGATTCCAGGTCAGGCATGTACCAATGTAACTTTTCTAAGTTATATGTACTTTCTAAGTATTTATTGAACACCAATGACTGATTACAAGGTGAAGGAAGACATCTTGAGGAAACCTGAACTTTAAAGTCTGAAATCGCCAACCCGCATTGAGCAAGCGTGGTGATTACGCTCAACCCTTCTCTGTATGAGAGGAGACCTGTGCCCAGCAGTGGGACGACAAAAAGGTTGATGAGGAGCAGAGAAGTAGGTAGTTATAGAACACCTAGATTTTACCAACAGTTTTGGCGAAGTCCGATGTAATAGAGGATGATGATTTACCCAGCCAGTCAGGCCAGCGGAAATGCCGTACGCTGGAAGCTTACTCTAAAGGCCAGTGTGCGAAGGTCGAAGGCCTTCGATACATCAAGGTAGACGGCAATCGCTTCCCCAATTTTTACGAGGGCCTCGCCCCACAAGTGAGTGGCATACACTAGTAGATCCCCAGTTGACCGATTGCGTCGAAACCCGTACTGCCCGTCACTGAGGAGACCGTTACCTTCCAGGTAAGCCAAAAGGCGCGAGTTCAACACACGCTCCATTATCTTGTAAAGTATGGAGGTTATTGTAATCGGCTGATTGTTGGTAGAATCGGCACGACTCCCCTTTTTGGGCACGGGCTGTCCGTTGGTAAGCTTCCAGGATTTGGGCACTATACCAGTCCTAAATGAGAGGCGATACAGGCGCGTCAATACAGGAGACAACTGGGGCGCATATCTCTTGAGAACAATCGCTGGTAGGTATACCAATATGAATATATGAAGCAATGAATTAACAATATACTTTAAAGTTATTCAAAGTGTGATTGAATTCAATTCGAATACAGGTGAAGCATTAACCACACGACAGCCTTTCGTAATAGGCATTGTCACAAAACAACACGCAGAAAGATTTTAAACAGCCCTTTACTAATAAAAGACGTAAAGTTCTAGTCTCTCCTTAAAAGCAAACGAAACATGCTTTTACAACGAAACTTTAGCTGTTCCATGTTTCTCTCCTCTATAATAGACTAAAAGCGATAGCAAAGTTTTACTTCTTGAATTACATGAACTCTAAGAGAATTCTTAAGGATGATCTTCAAAGAACGTCCTCCGAAGATACAGAGAAATTCCTAATTATGCTGAAGTGAATACAATATTCATTAGACCTAAGTTTTTAAGTATTCTGTTAATATTGATAATGTACATTGTTTTAGATCTCTTCTTCCCTGAAATACAAGGTTTCCTAGTTCAGGAACATAAGACTTACAATTAAGATTCATTATCAACAAAGAGTTGACCTTAAATTGAGCATAGAATAATAATCATTATTATTTGATGCCCTTCAAATGCGATTCGAATTAGTAAATTCGGAGAAAATAGCAAGAAAAAAATGCGAATTCAAGTAAAAAAGGTGAAAACCTTGGATGTGTTCTGTAGATTGCTTAGGATCGCGTTCAATTATAACACCGCAATTGGAGCTTATCTACGTAATAACACACAACCGTATTGTATTATTGTTTCCCTATACACGTAATAAAGCGGTGGTGACCCACTAATAACATGAAGTCAACTGCGAAGTTAGATAGAGGTGTGTTTTTTTGGTTTTTGCAGAAATTGCAGATTATGTGAAATTTTTGGTGGACGTGGAAACGTCTGAGAATTCACCTTAAGTTACAAATGAAATGAAATGAAAAGAAATCGTTTATTAAGCAAGTAGGATCACCGTTCATTTTTACATAGCATATTTTTAAACTAGATGAAGCCGGCATTTCCTAACTGACTACCTCTGAGAAGAAATAGCCGAAACAAACTCAGGGATCATCGTTTTTTTTTCAATTCCAGACATTAAAAATGAAAATGTTTACAATAATTTACGTTATAATTACGCATATTGCTTAATAACGATGCTTAACAGAGCGAGCAGCTCAGTCCCAAGCTTTTTTGTCTTCTAAATAATCTGAGATTTTATAATACCCCTTTTTGCAAAGTTTGGCCTTTATATAGTTTTTATATCGTTTAATGGGTAAGTTTCGAATGTCCATGGGAAGCTTGTTGTAAAAGTGTATACATATACCCATGAATGAGTTGCCTACTCTGTGGAGACGAGTGCGATGTACAGCAAGATTGTGTTTGTTCGCGGTATTTATATTATGAATATCGCTTATTTTCTTAAAATTCGATATATTTTTATGTACATACATAAGATTTTCAAATATATATTGTGAAGCTACAGTCAGAATGTTCACCTCTCTGAATTTTTCTCTAAGATAATCTCTAGGACCAAGGTTGTAAATGGCTCGAACAGCCCTTTTTTGTAAAACAAAGATGGTATTGATGTCCGCACAAGTTCCCCAGAGAGAAATCCCATAAGTCATAAGACTATGAAATTAACTATATAAAATAAACAAATCTGGTTGTATCTATCATCAGTTATCTGTCTAATTTTTTTAACAGCAAAGGCGGCAGTACTGAGTCTACCCGACAGCTTCTCAATGTGAGGACCCCATTGTAACTTGGCGTCAATAGATAATCCAAGAAAAATTGTCGACTCGACAGGGATCAACTCTACTCCATTCAGTTGAACATTGGTACTTAGCTGCCTGACATTTGGCGTAGAAAATTTAATGACTTTATTTTTTTTTCATTCAAAAGAAGGTTATTTACATTAAACCAATGGACAACTTTAGAAAGTGCATTGTTAACTTCGTTAAAATTTGCGAGCTGACGCTTGACTTTAAAAATAAGAGAAGTGTCATCCGCGAACAATACTCTGTTGTGATTATCCCTCACGTGATGAGGTCAGTCATTAATAAAAATTAAAAACAAGAAAGGACCTAGAATTGAGCCCTGCGGAACACCCATGGTGACCACAGATCCTGCAGATTTGTTGCCATTAACATCAACCCTCTGAATTCCGTTCTTGGTTTAGATTTTTAGTTTTGCCAAATGTAGAACGTCAGACAGAAATCCACACTCCGAGCTGCTGCTGTATATACTAAATATATAAATAAATTCTCTAATAACATTTTGCCTGTCACTTGGAAATAAAACCCGTCACCACACATGTGTGGTAACCACGAACATACACTAGGCCTGGGTTGGGAATTACGGAGAAATCCATTAATCTAAACAAAATAGACTTATATTTTATGCTATTTTTGTTCTAGTACAGGCGATGGAAAGAGCTATCCTCGGAGTTTTTCTGCGCGATAGAATCAGAAATGAGAAAATCCGCAGAAGAACCAAAGTCACCCACGAAGCTCTTCGAGTCGCTAAAATGAAATGTCAGTGGGCGGGACACATTGCTTGTAGAACCGATAGCCGACGGGGCAGTAAAGTTCTGGAGTGGTGGCCACGTGCCGAAAGACGCTGCGTAGGGAGGCCCCCAACAAGGTGGACCGATGACCTGGTGAAGGTCGCGGGAAGTCGATGGATGTGGGCAGCATAAGACTGGTCATCGTGAAAAGCCTTGGGGGAGGCGTCCAGCAGTGGATCTCTATAGGCTGAAGAAGAAGAAGAAGTACAGACGGCAGGAGGAGCCTCTAGTAGTGATAAGAGACCCATGAGCCGATCAATCAGGTCAAGTAATGCCTGCCGCGATTGGTCCGTGGATAGGTTCCATCTTTACAACCGTCCGAGCAAGACCTCTCTGTTCCTCGGACAGTACCACAAGCCGTTGGTCCTGGTTGTTTCGTGGTTCTTTGTCAGTCGTTACGGATCAGAAGCCCGAAAGTCTGACAAACAGACTTGCCAAGGGGTAAGGGCGAGGAGACCCGTTATATCCATTGCAAAGGCTGAACTGAAACGCAGCTGCAACGGTGTGCATACCCTCTTGCGTCGCGTCATCGCAGTGGAACAACGCATTGTATGCCACACCAGTGTTGCGTTGACCCTGCGCCAACGCAACACTTCGTCACACGTCTTTCTTGGACCAAGGGTATGAGAAAATCTATATCAACGACTAGTGCACGCCAGCGGCTTCGTTCGCGTGGAGTTAGTTATGCTCCGCTCCTATTGGTTACAGCGTCATGTTATTAACCTAAAGCCTTCCTGGATTAATGGGCTATAACGCAAAAAGAATTTTTCAAATGGGACCAGTTAGTTCCTGAGATAAGCGCGTTCAAACAAACAAACAAACTCTTCACCTTTATATATTAGTTTAGATGTTGCCTACTCAGCGTAAGATAATAAATGTGACGCTCATTTAGCTTCCTCCTCTAGCAGTGGACCACTGTCCGTCATCGTAGCGGAGCTCCGGTAACGCAGCGCATTCCCCTTCCTCCCGGTTCGCCTTTTGTCCGTCGATCCGTTGTAACGTCGTGCGCTACGATGCAACGGTCTAATGCAGCGGTCGGTAACCTTTTGGCAGTTACGGGCTACATGGCGATAAAATGAGGTAGCGGCGGGCCGCGCTTTTACATAATTTTAATAACAGGTCTATCAATTAATATTCTTTATTGCACACACAATAAATACTGTGCGCACATAGAATAGAATAGAATACTCTTTATTATGTACACCATATAGATTATAGAACATAAAATAAAAATATTTTACAAAGGGTGACACAATGGGCGGTCTTATCGCTAAGAGCGATCTTTTACAGACAACCTTTGGATGGAATTCTAAGGGGAAGGATAAAGAAATAATGTAGGTAGTCTACAGTGTACTGTTCACATAGATTATACAAAAAATATATACGTTAAGTGTATCATACTAGTTTAAATAAATTTATAGATCTAATTAATAAATATCATACAAGAGCACATAAAATACACACTAACAATATATGGGCATGTTACCTGAAATAAATAGATTTTATTTTATTTTAATTTCAAAGAGAGAGGAAGTGCTTTTTTATCATAGTTTTAAAAGTAAACAGTGTTTGAGCACGCCCTACGGACACGGGCAAATGATTCCATAGCCGAACTGCTTGTAAAGTAAAGGATTTATCATAGAAACTAGTGGAATGCATCAGCATGTCTAATATCAGGTTTTCCGATGACCTCAGATATCTATTACATTCTTTTCAAATGAGTGAAAAGAACTCTCACACTGAACACTACCTAAGTGATATTAAAATCCCAAAACATTTTTTTTTTGCATTATGCCAACGACAAATCAATAATAAATGGAAATTAAATGAGGAAAAATAAAAAACATAAATGTGAACTTGTACATAAACTTTCAGTGTGACGTCTGAGGCTGTATTTGAGTGGCTATTTTTTGTACATCAGATTTCGTATTTGTTGTTGAAATTCTAAGAATGGCTTTGGTGTTCATCTGTACGTCGGGGGGCATATTTATTTTTTCTATAATAATTGAGGATAGAAAATGTTTGCTCGCATAAGTAAGTACCTACTGACAAAAATTGTAAAAAACTTTTGAGTAAACCTTTTCTAATCGTCAAAATCAGTTTGCAAGCTGCCATAGAACTTAACACGAACATTGATCTAATAATATGAGCTTTTGAGAACGTCACTAGATTGAAGATCAATCAAGTTAATTTATAAATGACTCTGTAAATTCTCAATGTCACACGAAAAAGGATTTGCTAGATAGAAACCGTTTCAAAGTCGCCAAATCTGTCACTGATTTTGCAGTTGTATTAAAATAAAATCAAATTTTACAAAATAGTCGCGGGCTGCAAGGAAGAGGGCCCCGGGCCGCGGGTTGCCGACCACTGGTCTAATGGGACATGACGAAACGACGCAGCGACGACGCAACGCACTAATGAGACCTTGTTCTAACGTGTAACCCAACCAACGTAACTGGGTTGTCGGGGTCAAACAGACTGTTGCTCCGTGTAAAATACTGGTACTCGTCTGCATCGGTTAGACAGGAAGATGACTCCAATATAGTTGGGATGAAGCGAGGCAGACGATAATATAGTACAGTGACGGGAACAGACTGGGTGCAAAAGACGGAGCATAAGATGTTATAGGGCAGCCTAGGAGAGGATTGCGATAGGCTCACTTGATTGAGTACAGACGTAAAAGACCACCAGCTTGTCACCAACTCAGGAACCGTGATAGCTACACTATAACAACAAACACTAAAAACCATTTTTTTAGGTGTTGATAATAGTACGGAACCCTTCGATCGTGAGTGTGACTCGCACTGGGACATTTTTTGTCATTATTTACACAAAAATAATGTCTAAACTCCACGAAGCCTGCCTTGATAATACATTCAGAGCTTGTCGCGTGCTCATCGCGGGGTCGATCATTACAGAGTGATTCATGACACTCGTGACTCACGTCAGTTCAATACTATGTACTTCTCGTATTATATTCATATAAACATTACACATGACATTGATGACATACTTGATGAGTTTTTTTTAAATAAATTATAATCTTGACCGCAATCCCGCCTGAAATAATTATAAACTAGCGCTTGACCGCAATCTCGCCAGATGGTAAGCAGTGGTGCAATCGTTGATGGTAAAGCGCGCTAGTTTATTAAGAGCCTATTCACTCTAACCTTGAAGTCACTTAAATTGTAGTCCGACGGAAACACCGTCGCTGGCAAATTGTTCCAGTCCCTCGATGTACGAGGTATAAAAACTTTTTTACAAAAAAAAAAAAAACAACCGACTGCCTATACTCTTCATCATCAGATTTACTGCAGACCATTATTTTAACCCAATGGGTGCAAAGTTCTCATCAATATAAATAAATTAAGTCCAAACATAAAGTAGCTACAGTAAACCGTTGAGAAGTTCCCGGAACTGGCCTTTGTCTTCTTCATCAGACCTCTTATGGCAGTCACAACTCACAACCCATCTAGGTGTAAAGTTCTTATCAATACAAATTAATCAAGCCCAAACACAAGGTTGCTGTTTTGAATTGTTGAGAAGTTCCTTCGACTGTCTCCCGGCTCCATCATCAGATCTACTCCAGAGCTTTATCAAATTGTAGTGCTTTTAATTTAAAATACCTAATGAAAATACTAAGAAATGCACTAGTCGCCCCTACGATTTTTGAAAGTTCCCTTTTATTTCTCTGGTCTTCCATCATCAGAATCTGATTTACTTATCATGGGACCACCTTGGAAATATCTTCTTTGCAACAAAAAAAAAAAATCAAAATTGGTTCATAAACGGCGAAATTATGCGCGAACAACATAAAAAAGCATATATACGGTCGAATTGAGTAATCTCCTCCTTTTTGAAGTCGGTTAAAAATACGAGGTAAAACGCTTCTTCCAAATCGTAGTGGTGCCAACAATGTAAGGGTGGAAACTCTTCATAATGCATCCTATAGAACACCGACAGGCTGGCGACTCCTCACTGTGCTCCAGGATTTTTAGTCCGTTTTACAGAATTAAGTTTTTCTAACTGAACAGGCAGTTATGCTACTGGGGATTATTGAATCACTTCTTTTCTGTAGCAAAAGCACTAGGAAGTAGTGAATGTCGTTTTGGGGAAGTGCTTTATGTAATTTTGACCTGCGTAAAGTGCCTCAGCTTAGTTTGAGTATATTCCTGGGGGTGCCGCTCTAAGCAAGGAGTTCGAGGTATTTCACTAGAGAGAGCCATATCACCTACAGGCGTAACATTAGTTTGGGAAGAGAACTAAGGATGAATGGCAACACACAGTTTTCTATAATGCCGATATAAGGCATGGTGCAATGTCGTGAAGCGTTGCGATGCGATACAAACCAAAAGACGCACAATGATACGTGCGTCTTGTACTTGGTTTGCGCTAAATAAAATTTTCTTTCATTGTATCCCTCGACGATATTTCAACCGTTCGTAAAAGTTACTTATTCGGGAGCTGGGTGTCTGCTAGTACTGCTGCTGTGGCTGCCGAAAACCACAAGCGGCGTAAGCATAAAAATAGAGCGCGAGTGCTAATTTTCTCTTTAAGCCAATCTCAAATCAGCTGATGGACATTTCCTGTAGCACAAGGGCTGGCTTTTACCTTGACCAAACATTGCCTTACAATACGTTAATGCTGTTAGTCTCTGAACATTAACACTCGACAGCGATGAAGATGATTTTTTTCAACGCTTAATTATTTTGATTTGTGAATCATAATGTAGTAAAATGTTCGGAGGCCAATATAAAATTAAAATAACATTAAAAACTACCATACCATATTACAGCCTGCTATGGTAGTTTTTATCCGGATATTCTCATTCCTGGGGCGCACCGTCTTCTCCTTCTTCAGCCTATAGAGGTCCACTGCTGGACAAAGGCCTCCCCCAAGGCCTTCATTGCTTTGGGGGGTTTTCCATAATTCCCACGCTTGGCAGGCGGGTTGAGATCGCTGTAACTGATTATACGAGTATGTAGTAGGAGATAATTAGTAGGATTCTTCAAATCAGCCCACGTAAACATATACTATAAACTCTCTCCCTCATAAAACAACCACTTTCTCAACTATTTTTGGGTAACCTTTGGTTTAATCGGTGGCAGTGGAATACCAGTTTTACATGGAGAGACTGACTGTTAACACGATACTACTTGATACTTGAGAGACTGACTGTTAACACGATACTGCTTGGTACCTGAGGGACTGACTATTAACACGATACTACTTGATACTTGAGAGACTGACTGTTAACACGAAACTACTTGGTACCTACTTGAGAGACTGACTGTTAACACGAAACTACTTGGTACTTGAGAGACTGACTGTTAACACGATACTAGTTGATACTTGAGAGACTGACTGTTAACACGATACTACTTGGTACTTGAGAGACTGACTGTTAACACAATACTGCTCGGTACCTGAGAGACTGACTATTAACACGATACTACTTGATACTTGAGAGACTGACTGTTAACACGATACTACTTGATACTTGAGAGACTGACTGTTAACACGATACTACTTGATACTTGAGAGACTGACTGTTAACACGAAACTACTTGGTACTTGAGAGACTGACTGTTAACACGATACCACTTGATACTTAAGAGACTGACTGTTAACACGAAACTACTTGGTACTTGAGAGACTGACTGTTAACACAATACTGCTCGGTACCTGAGAGACTGACTATTAACACGATACTACTTGATACTTGAGAGACTGACTGTTAACACGATACTACTTGATACTTGAGAGACTGACTGTTAACACGAAACTACTTGGTACTTGAGAGACTGACTGTTAACACGATACCACTTGATACTTAAGAGACTGACTGTTAACACGAAACTACTTGGTACTTGAGAGACTGACTGTTAACACAATACTGCTCGGTACCTGAGAGACTGACTATTAACACGATACTACTTGATACTTGAGAGACTGACTGTTAACACGATACTACTTGATACTTGAGAGACTGACTGTTAACACGATACTACTTGATACTTGAGAGACTGACTGTTAACACGATACTACTTGGTACTTGAGAGACTGACTGTTAACACAATACTGCTCGGTACCTGAGAGACTGACTATTAACACGATACTACTTGATACTTGAGAGACTGACTGTTAACACGATACTACTTGATACTTGAGAGACTGACTGTTAACACGATACTACTTGATACTTGAGAGACTGACTGTTAACACGAAACTACTTGGTACTTGAGAGACTGACTGTTAACACGATACCACTTGATACTTGAGAGACTGACTGTTAACACGAAACTACTTGGTACTTGAGAGACTGACTGTTAACACGATACTGCTCGGTACCTGAGAGACTGACTATTAACACGATACTACTTGATACTTGAGAGACTGACTGTTAACACGATACTACTTGATACTTGAGAGACTGACTGTTAACACGATACTGCTTGGTACCTGAGGGACTGACTATTAACACGATACTACTTGATACTTGAGAGACTGACTGTTAACACGAAACTACTTGGTACTTGAGAGACTGACTGTTAACACGAAACTACTTGGTACTTGAGAGACTGACTGTTAACACGATACTAGTTGATACTTGAGAGACTGACTGTTAACACGATACTACTTGGTACCTGAGAGACTGACTATTAACACGATACTACTTGATACTTGAGAGACTGACTGTTAACACGAAACTACTTGGTACTTGAGAGACTGACTGTTAACACGAAACTACTTGGTACTTGAGAGACTGACTGTTAACACGATACTAGTTGATACTTGAGAGACTGACTGTTAACACGATACTATTTGGTACCTGAGAGACTGACTATTAACACGATACTACTTGATACTTGAGAGACTGACTGTTAACACGATACTGCTTGGTACCTGTGAGACTGACTATTAACACGATACTACTTGATACTTGAGAGACTGACTGTTAACACGAAACTACTTGGTACTTGAGAGACTGACTGTTAACACGATACTACTTGATACTTGAGAGACTGACTGTTAACACGATACTACTTGATACTTGACAGACTGACTGTTAACACGATACTACTTGGTACTTGGTGGGGTACTGAGGACCCGTAACGACTGTCATAAAAGGCTAGATCCATAAATGACAGCTGGGACGAACTTAGGGACCTTGTATGGAACCTATCAGAAGCTCAAAAGTCTGAAAACCTGTCTTACCAAGGCGTAGAGGACGTGTGACGCAGTAACTGGATTATAGAGGTCAGATAAGTAAGTTGTTACTTTATATAAAATTCTATATAAATCAATCGGTTAGAATGGAACCCAACCTCAAAAAATTTTATGGTTGGAAAAACTTTAGTTTTGAGTACGTCAATGGCGCCAATTCTCTTGTTTACAATCTAAACTAATTTTAAGTTCAGTGCATCATTCAGAATACTGTTCGGACTATGGCGCTCCTGCAGCGTTTCAGCAATATTTGCAGAGAAAAGAGTGGATGGTTTCCATGCCATCATGCGAAAGCGCTCTGCGTTTCTCATGAAGCGAATGCGGGCCAGCCCGAACAGCCTTCTGAGTGTGTTCGTGGACCGCTGGGACTCGCCGATGTGGCGGCACTGGATGGACTACACACTACGGGTGATCGCTTCCTGGGCTTGGCATAGCTTGGCACTTCTGTGCGGTTCTTTTTGATTCTGTTGTATTTCTGTTCTGTGTACTGTGTGCCTTTAACCGTGCTGCCAAGTCCTACAAAAAGGCACTAAAGAAGGCTCGCTTCGACCGTATTACCCATATTGGTAACAAGTTATCTGCGCAGCCTTCCGGTAGCAGATCTTTTTGGTCCCTTGCCAAATCGGTGGAGGCGAACTTCTGTCGGCCCTCACTGCCTCCGCTGGTTAGGCCTGATGGAACACTGGCCCATACGGCGAGAGAGAAAGCAGGTCTCTTTGCATCTCTCTTTGCCCATAATTCGCGTCTTGATACTGGCAGTGCTACTCCACCTATTTTACCCCATTGCGGTACTTCAATGCCTGAGGTTCGCATTCGGAACAAGGAGGTTCTGAGAGCACTGTGTCGTCTGGACGTGAATAAGGCTAGTGGTCCGGATGGTATACCAGCGATTGTTCTAAAAGCATGTGCGCCCGAGTTGTCTCCTGTATTGACACGCTTGTACCGCCTCTCATTTGGGACTGGTATAGTGCCCAAGTCCTGGAAGCTTGCCAACGTGCAGCCCGTGCCCAAAAAGGGTAGTCGTGCCGATCCTACCAACTATCGGCCGATTTCGATCACCTCCATACTTTGTAAAATTATGGAGCGTGTATTGAACTCGCGCCTCTTGGCATACCTGGAAGGTAACGATCTCCTCAGTGACCGACAGTACGGGTTTCGCCGCAATCGGTCAACTGGGGACCTACTAGTGTATGCCACTCACTTGTGGGGCGAGGCCCTCGAGAGAAATGGGGAAGCGATTGCTGTCTCCCTTGATGTCTCGAAGGCCTTCGACCGGGTATGGCACGCTGGCCTTTTGAGTAAGCTTCCAGCGTACGGCATTTCCCCTAGCCTGACTGGCTGGGTAAAAGACTTCCTGACTGAACGGTCCCTCCGAGTTGTTGTCGACGGATGCTCATCTGAGCCCATGTCGACTAATGCCGGTGTTCCTCAGGGGTCTGTTCTCTCTGCAACTCTGTTTTTGCTGCATATTAACGATCTGCTGATGCCCGGTATCTATGGGTATGCAGATGACAGCACAGTTGTGGAGAGATACCTGCCGGATGCTCGGGCTAGTAGGGAATCAATCCGGTCCGAAAGAGAGGCCATGGTAGAGCGAACGAGTGTTGCACTTCAGGCAGTCTCCGAATGGGGCAATGCCAATCTTGTAGCATTCAATGCCGCCAAAACGCAGGCGTGTCTCTTCACCGCCAAAAGGAGCCCGTTCACCTTGGCTCCTACTTTTCGGAATGTATCCTTGGAGTGTACCGACCGCCTTCAGCTTTTGGGTGTTGAGATTTCCTCGAACCTAAACTTTGGGCGGTTCGTTGAGTCCAAGGCCATGGTGGCTGCCAGAAAACTTGGTGTAATCGCAAAGGTCCGGCAGTACTTCACACCAGGGCAGCTTCTAATGTTGTACAAAGCACAGGTCCGTTCGTGTGTGGAGTACTGCAGCCACATTTGGGCTGGTGCTGCTAAGTGTCACCTGGCCACTTTGGATTCAGTGGAGAGGCGTGCGAAGAGGCTGATTGGTGACCCTGATTTAACTCGAGTTGGTCTCCAAAGCCTAGAGCACAGGCGTAGAGTAGCCAGCCTTTCGGTGTTCTATAGGATACATTCTGGGGAGTGTGCGAGGGAATTGCACGATTTAATTCCCCCATCTCCGTTCCACCATCGGACGACCCGTCGTACGGCGAGTTTCCACCCTTATGTTGTTAACACCTCAACGATCCGGACGAAGCGTTTCGCCTCGTCCTTTATACCGCGTACATCGAGGGACTGGAACAATCTGCCGGCGGCGGTGTTTCCGTCGGACTACAATTTGAGTGTCTTCAAGGCTAGAGTGAATAGGCTCTTAATAAACTAGTGCGCTTTACCATCAACGATTGCGTCACTGCTTACCATCAGGCGGGATTGCGGTCAAGCGCTGGTTTATATTTTAATAAAAAAAAAAAAAAAAAAAAAACTAACATTATATGAACTACGTCTGAAATAAATTATTATTTATTATTAAGAAAAGGATAGAAGATAAGATAGATTTTAGTTTAATCCTGTCAAATTAAGATACTCCATAGACAGTTTAGACGTGATTATAAACATGGCGACCAAAAATACGCCAAGTTACGTCACGAGCGGATTAACATGACAGGTCTAAACTGACATTTTATCTTCTGTCCTTTTCTTAATGAAATAGAAAGAAAAAGATGCATTAAACTTAAATTTAATTTAGTTTGTGAACAACAACAATCGGGACTGACTTACATGTAATAATACACGTAGGTACCTTCTTATAAACACACACGTCGTCGCTCCCATGACACACAGTATCCACGTGTGTGTCAACGTCATATAAGATACGCTCCATCGTCAGTCAAGTGGTGTGACGTAGGAAGAGTAGAGAATACAAGGAAGGAGGAAGGTTATAATTTTGCTATCAAACACCATAGCACGTATGTAATGGTGTTTGATCACGGAGTTTGTGACATAAAAATATTTATTTATTGAATATCTCATCATCACAATCCTTACATGAATTTCGTGGTCAATAATGTGGCCATAATTACAGTTTTATTATTTGCTATAACATATTATATAGATCGTGGTTTTTATGAACTCAGAAAATAAGTGAAAAGATCTATTCTATCTGGTACGTCATTAAGTACACGCAAGGTACGCGTTAAAAGGCCTTTACTCAGCAGATTGGTCCTACAGCTGGGCACCGCCCATACATGTGGCTGTCTGCTTCACAATACATATTTTTCAGACACTCACAGGTTTATTTCTTTTAATATGAGTTTGAAGTCTTGCCATCATCATCATCATCAATCTTTTTTATCGTCCCACTGCTGGGCACAGGTCTCTTCTCATACAGAGAAGGATTGAGCGTAATCACCACGCTTTCTCAATCGTCATCAACCTTTCATCGTCCCACTGCTGGGCACAGGTCTCCTCTCATACAGAGAACGATTGAGAGCATAATCACTACGCTTGCTCAATGCGGGTTGGCGATTTCAGACTTGAAAGTCCAGGTTTCGCTTGCTCAATGCAGGTTGGTAATTTCAGACTTAGAGTCCAGGTTTCCTCAAGATGAAAGCATCTTGAGGAAACCTGGACTTCACCTTGTAATTAGTAATTGGTGTCTAAGATATACTTAGAAAGTACATATAATTAACTTAGAAAAGTTACATTGGTAGTTGCCTGATTTGGAATCGAACCCGAACACTCATACTTGAGAGGCTGGTGTTTTAACCACTAGGCCACCACGACTCCCTCCTTGTTTCTAGTTAATTGTATCCCACAATGCCTACAATAAACAAATATGGTAAAATCAATGGATGGAAATGAGGAACAGGGAGTAAAGTTCACTCATCGTACATAGAAAAGGAAGGGATATGTCTGGCGGGCCATGCTCAACGGATGGTTTTGGGAAGTTGTATGTATGCTAGGACGCTAGTTGCACGGTAAACTCTGCTTGCGTGATGTAGAATTCGTGTGACGTCAGTATGAGGCGTTGTTTATTTGTCGTGTTTGTAGGTACCAGCATGAGACTGTATTCGAGCTGACTTATTATCAATGCATTGTGATATTTTTAAAACCATCTGTCAACGGTATATAAATTTTCCTCATTATAAAATGTTATTTAATTAATAATTTTATATCAACACAAATTAGTATTTGAACATTGTGAGTAACTATTAGCAACCAAATGATAAATTATTTATTTATTTTTAACATTTCATCATTTTTCCCTGTCATCATCATATCATCATCATATCATATCACCTGTGTCATCATTTATAAAGTCCATCCATGGTTTATTTGTTCTTTCCCTACTGTTATATCCATCAATAAACAAAATTCATACTCAATACTTTCCTCTCGACATTTTCCTCATTTCTTCTTAACGCATGTCGTGTTAAGGAAAGGAGGAAATTGCCATATCAATATACCATAACAACTGTTCAAAACTTGTCATTTACCAGCTACTTTAGAACTTCCTCTTTTGTAGGTACTCATTTATTAACCTCTCCATTCGTGTATAACCACACATCCGACTTTCATTCATTCCCTTAGTGGTCCAACGTTCTGATCCCTACAAGACAGCACCACACTAAGGTAGTTGACTAAAATAACTAATTAGTCCGTCAGTCAGATTTACAAAATTTACGTATTTTTCTTTTTTCATATAAACAAAAAATGAAGGAGATACAGTGCGTTGAAAACTCGTGTGACGTCACTGCACGCTACACTTTTTAGCGAGCAGTGAAGTCTCCAGCCACCACTCCCGATTTTTAATGCCTTTTATATTTGTCAATGTTAGACGGACTAAATAGAATCAATTTCTTTTTACCCAGGAAACATCCCTATTTCATAACACATTATTGCTATCAAATGAAATCATTTTGAAACCAATTGCTTATCCATTGCTCTATTTATTAGGAAATTGTGTCTGCTCAACAACGTAAGTACCGCAATGACACTTGTTGAACTGTCAATATGAAACTGATTGCTACTGATAATGTGCTACGCAATTACCTTGCTGGTCTGTATTTACAAGTGCTCAGTTTTATTGCTGTTAAGGGAAGACTACTAAACACCTCACATTCGCGATGTATTTGTCAAAAATGTAACCAAATATGAATGATTGGGAAAAGGACTTTTACTCTTATACAACAAAGTTCCGTTTACGTTACAACTTCAAGTATTTTTATTACTTTTTCAATAGGGCTAGTCAGGCTGTGAAATCAATTTAATATTCATTTAAATGAAGTTAATATTTATTTAACATAAACAAGGTTCTTTCCTATTGTATAAGCCAAAATGGAACAGGCCCTTTAGCCACGCAACGTATGTACCTACAAACTACTGTAGCCGCACCATCAGGTGACAGCTTGTTTACTTGTGAATTCCCTCCTGTAACACTCAGCCGGGGAAAATATTCAATGCGTCATTTCCATTGAGTTCATGGCAAACATTCATTTTTTGGTTAGTTTAATACATACAATAAAGAATTATTTAAATGTTTTGGTTAGTTGCGGGAAAGAAGGATAAGTATACTATGTAGCGTAAGCATAGCATAATTTCACCGTAATGCACCACGTGGTCCCAGTGGGGATCAGTAAATTTTATATGTCTTCAATTTGTCGGTTCAGGACAAGGCAATTTTCACCTTCATTGTTTTGAGAGTAGTTTAGATGAAATAAATAATTTATACCAAATAAAGTAACCCGCATTGAGCAAGCGTGGTGATTACGCTCAATCTTTCTCTGTAGGTATGAGAGGAGCCCTGTGCCCAGCAGTGGGACGAAAAAAAGATTGATGATGAAAGCGCCTGTTAGGATTCGAACCACGACACTCGGTATTTTAGACAACAGTGATCCATAATTTGTTAGTATTAGGTAAAAGGAGCTTACATTCTAGATTTAATTACATTGAATCAATATGGTACTTTCAATTAAAATAAGGAATGAACTTTTTTTTAGGATGTGAAATCATTAATTGACCTTGACTGACTAAAACCCATACATGATCTTTCATTTGCCTGTGCTCTAGGGGCCACGGTTTCCCTCGAACAATCTGCGTCTCTGGCAGGCATCGGTCTTCGTGGGCCCCGTGAGGACTTGCGTCAGGCGGAAGGTGAGGGCGCCGTGGCGCCTCTCAAAGGCACTCCTCAAAGAGTAGACTTACCGTCGCTATTGTGGCGTGCCCAACGAAGATTGAACTGAGTTTAGTCCTGGCCTATTAGGCAGCATCTGGCGTAAATTAAGAGCCATGTTTTTAATCACGGTTAAACTTGCTGTGGAATATCTAAATTTTACAGGACAAAACTAATATTTTATATTTTAACCCTTTCTTAATAAAATAGATAGAAAAAATTGCGCTGAAATAAAATTTTGTTTAGTTTGGGAACAAAGAAATCGGCGCCTGTGTTAGGTTGTGTGTTAAAATATGATTCACCACTGTAACAGATATAAGTTTAAAGAATTATCATTGGAGATAGCAACACAATACTCTAAGTTTATAAAGTGAATTCAACAGTCGTAGTCTGTGGTTCATTTTGTGGTTTCATTAATTATTTTTGCACGTAATTCAGATATCAAAATGCGTCACCGGCGCAGATTTTAAGCGCAATGACGCATTATTAGCAGAAATTATTAAATAATTTTAGTTTTAATATAGGTAAAGTTTAATGCACAGCGTTGATAACCACACCACAGGAAAATAAACAACAATGATTTTATTATTACTCACGATTATATTAACAATGGAGCGAGCCCCTCCCGAGCACCTCCCGGTCCCGCGCTGTGGTATAGCTCTCGACAACAATATCTTGGTACTGCGTGCGTCGTCAGCGTAATGTCTCCAGTTAACTGTTGAGGGTCATATCTTAGAAATATAATAATATACCATATAAATTGGACATATCTTTTTATAGTATCTGTAACCATACATATGTTTAACAAAATAAATGTTTGATTAAAATAACTCGTCGATCTCGCATAACGCAAGGACAACATTAAAGGACTTTTTTATGATTATAAACCGCAATTTCGCCTCATGGTAAGCAGTGATGCAATCGTTGATGGTAAAGCGCGCTAGTTTATTAAGAGCCTAATCACTTAATAAAACTGAGTGAAGAGGAAGGAAGACGTCAGTTCAGCGAGGTGGTGCAAAGTTAAACCCAACAACACGACCAACGATGTTGTGCCAGAGGGAGATTGATCTGGAGACTCTCTACGACCAAAATTCCGACACAACAACATTTGGCACATCGTACCCGGCCAACATCGCACGACAACTCCTCAGTCCCGTCCTCCGTACGGCTTCACCAGACATCATGCCGTAGCACAACAAATCGCTTGGCGGCAAGATTTTGTCAGGTGGGTGGTAACTTCTGCCGGCAGGTGATGTTATGGACTACCACTGAGAAAACGAGACTTTATTACGGCAACGTTTGACTACTACCTACTACCTACGAGTTTCTATCAGCAGTTTTGGTTGAAAATCCTATTTATCTCTTGTTTGTTTAAATAAATTCAGATGCGATCTGCATGATTATATAATTATTAAACTGCTAGTTATAATTTTTAAAATTACTGGCACCAAACATCTTTCTTTTTCTTTTTCTTCTGCCTATAGAGGTCCGCTGGACAAAGGCCTCCCCCAAGGCTTTCCACGATGACCGGCCTTGTGCTGCTCGCATCCATCGGCTTCCCGCAACCTTCACCAGGTCATCGATTCACCTTGTTGGGGGCCTCCCTACGCTGTGTCTTCCGGTACGCGGCCGCCACTCCAGAACTTTACTGCTCCATCAGGCATCGGTTCTGCGAGCAATGTTTCCTGCCCACTGCCACTTCATTTTAACGACTCGTAGAACTATCTCAGAGTCTTTGGTTCTGCGGATCTCCTCCTTTCTGATTCGAACGCGCAGAGAAACTCCGAGCATAGCTTTTGCCATCGTCCTTTGTGTGACTCTGAACCTTCGTATGAGGCCCATTGTGAGCGACCACGTTTCCGTTCCGTAAGTCATCATTGGCACACACACTGGTCAAAGACTTATTGAAACCTCATGCCTTTAGAGTGTGCACCCCCTGGGTCGGCTTGCTACTAGCTGCTAAATAGTTTCCCACAGTGCTGATGATTCATAAATGTCAGGTGTCAAACGTTTAATAAGGATAATAACAAAGACATTGAGTGCACTTACTTTTATATTTGCGGCTGTTATCTCGATGATTCAGTCAGCGTGCATAATTACCGGATGTTATGGTCAATTATAAACACGAACAATACTTTTTACTCTCTCGTCAATCAATAATATATATATATTTTTTTGTGTTCCGTCACTCAATTATAAATTAATCCCAGAAATTAAAACGGGACAATTTTATTGAGACTCCATTAAAGTTTGTCTGTCTGTCACCAGGCTGTGATCTCATGAACCTGATGGCAAGACACTTAAATTTTCGTTAAACAAATATGCCTACTGTATATTACTTTTCATTTTTTTCTGTAAATCATCCGCCGGTTTTTGCAATTGAAAAGATTGCGTTACGAACCTAAACTTTCCTACGTACTAAAGTATCTCTCCCTAAACCTACTTAATTTATCCATAAAATCTATTTAAAATATTCAGAGACAGTTTACAAGTAATTAAAAAACATGGCGTTTAAAAATATGTCAGTTAACGTCAGGTGCTGACTCATTTGACAGGACTACACTGATATTTTTCTTCTGTCCTTTTCTTAATAAAAAGGAAAGAAAAAGATGAACTGAACTTAAATATTTGTCGTGGATAACGATATTATCTTAATAAAAGTTTTTAATTTTATTTATGTAGCCGTAGGACAAACGCTGTGACGTTATTTTGTAATGGCGGCATATGACAGAGTCGTTTTGGATAGTGGAGATTGTCGAACGGTCACTTAGCATTGAGGCGTGGACCAGGGCACTTCTCCGAGGCGAAACTATCGGTTTGCCTATTTAAATTGTTATCGTCAGTTGTTATTTCCTATTTAGTTTTACCTCTATAGAATTGAGGGTATATTTACACTTCGTCCTTTAATTCAAAACGCCTGCGAAATGGACCCTTTCCACCACACTAAGATAGTGACGTCCCTATCGCTCCGCCGTCACAGGCGTCGTCACATAAATTAGTTTAGTTTGTGAACAGAGGAATCGGATCAATGTTTTATTTTAGGGTGCTAAAAACGGACCGAATGGGTAAAACCGGGACTTTTTACCGTTTTATTACTGCCAGTCTACCATCTTTCTCATTAACAGTGATAACTAGACAGTTGAAATTTTCAGACATAATTATTATTATTTTGCTTAGAGTTACGGTATGCTTTGTGCGCGAGTCCTATTTGCATTTGGCCAGTTTTATCCAGTTCTATTGCCCGAATCCTTTGGTGCTGTAGGGAATTCTAAGTCTGGGTATTTTAAAATAAAAATCTAGTTATTAGTTTAACTGCGACATATCTGCGAACATACGTGAGAATAAACACGATTAAAATGAGGAAATACTGCTACAGACAGGATTCTCACGCTTCGTGGCATAACATCATCTTTTGTGCGAAGGTCGGTTAAATTGTACAAGTTTGCTTGTGGCAATTTTTTCTATACTTGGGCCTAACTCGATAAACAATAGAGGTAAACAAACCGTTGCTAGGAAACGATTTCCTTAGGGTAAAACCGGGATAGATGCCGCGCTGGGATAGATGCCTCGTTTCTAAAAACTCAACTACTAGAGAACAAAACAGCAAATTCGTTGTTTACATACGCGCCACATGCACCCCCCACCTCAGTGACGCGCGAGTTGTTGTGCTAGACGGACGTTTCTCGCTTGTGTGTTGAATTACATTCGCAGCGGATGCGACGAACGCTTCAAAATTTCAAACGTAAGTATTCACTATTCCATATCTTTATAAACAGTTAAATGATTACATTTTATTTGAATTGTTTTAATACATTGGTTCTTTGAGAACACATTTAAGAGTCAATCACTGATGTTTGCATTTATTTTATTTATAAAATATTGAGAGGCATCTATCCCTAGTGAAAAGGATAGTTGCCCCGAGTTTACAAGGGATAGTTGACTTTAGGGGCATCTATCCCTCTATACTGCAAGAGCCTTATCGAAGTATTTAAAAGTCATAGTCGTGAATATTTTCGTATTTCCTAATTGTAGAATATTAGAAAACACCAAAAAAAAATGTATCCAAATTTAATTTCATAATTCGAATATGATGAAATGAGTGTAGATACAGTGTTTTATTTATCTAAATTTGCTTATTGTAGGTGAGCCATGCCAAGGAAATACAACAGAAAAGAGGGCGTACAAGCTCGAGTAGTTTCTTGGACAACAGAGCAGCTACAGTCAGCTTTCCATGAATTGGATAAAAAAGAATTGGGGAGCAATGAAATATCCAGACAATTTAGGATTCCATCCAGAACATTGCGAAGGCGTTACGCTATTAAAAACCAAACTAAGCTGACTTTGGGAAAACATCCTGTCCTGGGTTTTGAACACGAAAAAAGCTACAGATTCAACACAATTTTGATAATGAAAACCAGATGGCTGGGAATGAATGGTTCAACAGTTTTATTGAGCGAAATCCAGAGTTGTCTATTAGGCAAGCAGAAGGTTTATCTGTCGCTAGGGCTAAAGGTCTTAGCAGAGAAAAAGTGAATAATTTTCATGAACTTCTGACAAAAGTCCTGGCCGATAATGATCTCTTGGATAAGCCTGAAAGGATTTATAATATGGACGAATCAGGAGTTCAGCTTAACAATAAGCCTGGCAAAGTTGTTGCAAAGAAAGGTGCAAAAGTAGTATATAAATATGGTTAAGCATTTTATATTACCTAAGATAATAAATAAATATTACATTTTGATTACGTATTCTTCTTAGTTATTTAAAAAGGCATCTATCCCGCATCACAGGCATCTATCCTCCTAAGTGATTTCATAGTGGGGCATCTATCCATATAGGTAGGCACCTATCCCCAAAAAATGTGTTTCGCAAGAATTACATTTTTGCAAAACCAGTAATGGTTAGGTAAATAAATACAGTTTCTAAAGCTTTATGAATGATTAAACTAACTATATTACAGGGTCAATCTAAGCAAATATGTTTGGTATTCAAATAATGAAACACTTTCGAAAAGTGGGGCATCTATCCCGGTTTTACCCTACACCTAAAAGGAAAATATTAATAACCTTTTCTAGGTATATGATTTTCATCCTAGTTCCTACTAATGTAAACAGTTTATTTATGTTTAGATTTTTAATGATTTGCATAGAACGCTTAACAGAATGAAATATGATACACATGTAAGCTGATTCCCTAATAGGTTAAATTTTTGATACTTCTAATTTTATATTATACGTGCCCCATACTTGAAAGTATTATAATGCATGTATTATGCACTTGATTTGAAAAGTAGTTAAAATACCCAAAATTTTATTGATAAATTCCTCAACTTTATTCATTGGCTGAATGCCACAAAATGTGTTTAAAACCTGGATTTCATCCATTTTTATTTTTGGGCTATCACGTAAAATTAATGTCGAATTTTTAATGGTTTTTCGAAATAGCAAGTTAATATGCATGTTATTTTAGTGATTCTATTGAAATATACCGCAATAGAAATATGTAGTTAAATAAATAAATAAATATATACGGGCAAATCACACAGATTGAGCTAGCCCCAAAGTAAGTTCGAGACTTGTGTTATGGGATACTAACTCAACGATACTATATTTTATAATAGATACATATATAGATAAACATCCAAGACCCAGGCCAATCAGGAAAAGATCGTTTCCCATCATGACCTGGCCGGGGATCGAACCCGGGGCCTCCACGTCGCAGGCAGGCGTGTTGGCGTGTAGTTAAAGTAGTTAGCATCTAAAAGTCGATAATAATGTAAATTGTAGGAGATAAGTAAAACGTGAGTTGTGATAACCCTAAATTGGTTTGTTTACCTACCTGTATTTTTTATCGGGCTTCACACAATAGGTTATGCTATTTTATGAATTAAGAATTATTG
Source organism: Sesamia inferens (assembly GCA_037179545.1). Lineage (NCBI taxonomy): Eukaryota > Metazoa > Arthropoda > Insecta > Lepidoptera > Noctuidae > Sesamia > Sesamia inferens. The sequence continues at coordinate 1,006,618 of CM073949.1, read as the reverse complement.
CTTGTATGTAGATGTGCAAAAGTCAATACTATTATTGTAGTTTATATTCTTGTTATGTATTTGTCAAATAATAGACACACACACACACAGTAAAATAATACAGACAAGAAAGAAACACAGACTTCTTTCAAATATTTAAAAAGAATAGAAATAGTTTTTAAAATTATTATCAAATTATCGCAATAATATATATATGACGTTGCATACGTAGATGCATTGCGTAGGTATAAACTGTTGTGTTCGTAACAGATTTAATACATTCTACATTATTCAGCTGTTCAAATTTTTTAACTCGTTGAGCAATTCCCCATCATTATTTGGTAAACTAGCACACACTCGCCAACCCGTACGCCCCTCACGTACAAAACCACTTTTTATTCCTCCTTGAATAAATAAGACATACACTGGTAACTCATTTTTATATCGTTTCACTAACAATTATAATAGAGAATTTAAAGGCGTAGATTTTTTTTATATTTTTCTTAATAACTTAAAGATAACAAGTCAATATATCACCCAATTAAAACTAATCTTATTATTATTACTTTCAAATTAATAATGACATGTGTTTCAGTGAAATCGTGTTCTGATGCAAAAATATGATATCTAATCCGTCTCTTCTCATGAGAAGTTTTCTAAATTTATTTGAACCAATAAGTTGAATATTTGATACTATTATACTTGGATCCCTGTCCTCGACCTCCCCTGATGCTCGTAGACCATTAGTGGAGATTGCAGACAAGCCCCACACATGACTCTACAGTACAGTACCTAGCGTCCTGGCCTAAAGTAGATTCATCCTTCATGGGATGCTGCTTAAAATGTTACTGAAACTAAAAGAAGCAAAATTTAAATGTCGTATTAAACGCGGACTACGTAGCCGAGCACAGTAAAAGTTAGGGAATTACATCGCTGACAAAAATTGTTGGCTCAGCACTGGTCGTGCTCCACCAGGTGTATAAACTAATTAAAATTCGGAAACATTGTTGGAACTGCACTCACCATTTGAAAAATACCAGATTTGCATTATATAGATTAAATTTCTTAGTACCTATTGTATAATTACGTAATACACGTGTGAGTACTATGTACTTACTGTTAAGTTTCTATTTATTGGATACTTCTTACATTGACTTGTGTTCTGGCGATTGAGAGTATGTCATGCTTAGTTTAATGTTTTGCTGATGGTGGGGTGTTTGTTTGTTGTATCATTAAATTCCTTTCAAAATGGTTGAGATAAATGTTGCTGATCCATACGTTATGTTCGTGAACAGGCCCCGTCAGTGGAGACTGGTCATTTATTAGCTGTCACGGCTTGTTTTCATTTCTGAATTGTGTTTGTGGTTTTCTCTAACGGACGCTTTTAACGTGCACATCTTGGGCATCGTTTTCACTTGAATAAATTCAACATGAATGATGTGATCAAATATTTTGTAATCATTTTATGATTTTGACGGAGGTCGGGTCTGAGCAGTTGTGTTGCGATGTGTGGCGGGTACGATGCACCAAATGTTGTTGTGTAGGGAGTTAGGTCGTGGAGGGTCTCCAAATCAATCTCCCTTTGGCGCAGCATAGTTGGTCGTGTTGTTGGGTTTAACATTGCATCACCGTCGTCTTCCTTCCTATTCACTAAGATTTTTAAGTGAATAGGATTAATTAACTAGCGCGATTTACTATCAACAATTGCATCACTGCTTACCATCGGTCGGGATTGCGGTCAAGTACTAGTTTATACTTATTAGAAAAAATAGTGGAGTTCCTTGCTCGTACTTCTCCACAGAATCCTACGTTTTGTAATGGACTATTAGCTTCATCTGACTGACTGACCGACCTTCTGACAATACAAAAGTGCCTGTTATTTGTTTATTTGAAATAAATGCGTCGATTTTCATTTTAAATGTGATGACCAATGTGTTTACAAAGTAATAAGAACCTAGTCTGGTCTTCGGTAAGTCGGTATGTACGGATTTTATTGGCATTTTCCCGTCCTTCCGTCATACTGTCATTTATATAATTATATATGTAGGTACACGTCTAGAAATTGTTATCAATTAATTAAATTATTTATCATCTAGCCACGACGGGTGTTGTGTCTGGCGGGCACTAGCCCGATGGTTTATTTTGGGAAGTTGTATGTACCTATACTAGTTGCACTGTAAACTCTGCTTGCGAGATGTAGAATCCGTGTGACATCACTATGACGTGTTGTTTTTGTATGTAGCGTATTTAGATACCGCTACACGCGAACAAATCCAGACTCCGGGCTACTGTTAAGAGATTCCTGATGGAAATACTTCGTAACTAGTGCTTTATGAACGATAGGGCTATTGTTTAACTTATAATGGGCATGTCTACAACATTCCTACGAGGCACTCCATGTGCATGAATGAATCAGTGAGTAAGAAAAATTTGTATGTATTAGGTTATATGTATTCAAATACCACAAAGTAGATGATGGGATCTAGGTGTACGATAATAAGGAAAATCAAGTAACGAAGGCTTTAGGACTTGGGCCAGCCTTGTTGGTTTGCGGCGAGGTGTACCTAAGCATTTGTTAATGTAATACTTGTAAGGAAAATAAAACTCTGTCTTTTTAATGTTAAAAACTACTGCTTGACCGCGATTCCGCCTGATGGTAAGCAGTTTTGCAACTGTTGGTGGTAAAGGTGGTAAAGAGCTTATTCACTCTAGCCTTGAAGACACTTAAATTGTAATCGGACTTGAAGACCGCCGCAGGGGAATTGTTCTAGTCCTTCGAAGTACGTGATATAAAAGACAATAACAACAGTGCTGTCAACAACGTGAGGATGTATACTCGCCGTGCAACGGGTCGTCCAATGATAAAGCTGTGATGGCGGAATTAAATCATATTATATCCGCGCAGACTCTACAAAATGCAAGTCTGTGCTCCAGGCTTCGGAGATTGTCGTTAATCACGCCTGGGTCACCAATCAGTCTCTTCGCACGCCTCTCCACCGAATTCAAAGTTACCAGGTGGCATTTTGCAGCACCAGCCCAAATATGACTGTAGTACCTTCCTCCACACACGAACCGAACTGCGCTTTGTATATTAGAAACTGTTCCGGTGTAGTACCGCCGGGCCTTTGCAATAACGCCAAGTTTTCTAGCACCCATCTTAGCTTTGGATTAAATGAATTACCCAAAGTTTGGGTTTGAAGAAATCTTAACTACCAAAAGCTGAAGGTGGTCGATGCACTCGAAGGATAAATGTATCCTTCGAGTGCACCGACCACCTTCAGTTTTTGGTCAAAAAGTAGGAGCCAAGGTGAGCAGGCTCCTTTTGAAGGTGAATAGATACGTTTTTGTATTGGCGGCGTTGGATGCCATAAAATTCGCTTCTCCCCATTCGAAAACTGCCTGCTGAAGTTCACCACGGACTAAATTTATTCCTTACTAACCCTGCTCGGGTTAGTATCCCGGCAGGTATCTCTCTACAACTGTGGTGTCATCTGCATACCCATAGAGACCGGGCATCAGCAGATCGTTAATAGGGCTCCTAAGGCTTCCATGCTTGTGTTTTGGCGGCGTTTAATACCACCTTCCTTTATTTCATCTAAAACATAAAAATTGTATTTTCTTGGCTTGATAAATGGCTTCTTGGCTAAATGCGAAGGGTACAATGGGTCGACTGCGCGATGTGTTTCACGCGCGCCTCGAGATATTGTCAGCACATGACAGGGTCCACGAGGTCCGATGTCTACTGGGTTAGGGTTGCGGGTTGTTTAAAAAGAAACCTTGGCCTTAGGGCACAGGCAAGTGAAGGAACACGGGTGGGTTTTAGCCAGTAAAAGTCTGACACTCCCTTCTGCTCATCCCAGAGCAGAAGGGAGAGGTCATTTGATGATTTCCCATCCCAAAACAAAAAAAGGGGTACAATGAGTCTATTACTAAGACTCCATTGTGTGTCTGTCACCAGGGTGTAGACCAAGAGCAGTGACAGCTATAGACAGTTCAAATGTTCACAGATGATGTGTTTTCGTTGCTGATATATCAACAAATACCGAAAACAGAAATTTTATTGTATGTATCTAGTACGGTACGGAACAGCTGTTTTTCTTATGTTTATTTTTTATTATTAAAATAATGATTATATGTCAGTAGTGGACACCAATGACTGAAGGTGAAGGAAAACATTTTGAGGATACCTGAACTTTATAAGCCTGAAATCGCCAACCCGCATTGAGCAAGCGTGGTGATTACGCTCAATCCTTCTCTGTATGAGAGGAGACCTGTGCCCAGCAGTGGGACGACAAAAGGGTTGATGATGATACCTATAGTGGCAGTTTTTATCCTCATTGCACAAATATTTTTCAACAAAGCTCCCCTGTCACCGTCTATGAGACGCTGAAACATCCTCGTATCCATCCACCATTGTATCTGGCATAATTTTCCATTATAACGCAAAACTTACAGACAAATTGGAACAAAACAAGTCCCTCAAAGCAGAATAATATCGGAACACGGACAATATTTTACAAGGTCAGCAGAAAATCTCGTACTGGCCTAACAAAACACAACACATATACACACTCATAACTTATAAACCCACATCTGATGGTAGGCTTCTACTTAATTACGTTTAATTCCACGGCTCTGCAGCCTCGCAGTACTGCGGCCTGTAATGTTTGAACGTATAATAATTTCCAAACGAGATGTTTGTTATTATTAAAGTCATTCATGGTTTGTAGAGCAGCGGTGGTCAAGTGGTAACGGCCCCGACTTACGACGTTGTAGGTCATGAGTTTGAGCCCAAGTAGGTCGTGAGTCGCTTTATTTTGTGTGCAAAAATTGATCACCACTGTTCTCAAAAAGGCGAAGGTAAACAAACATTCGTGAGGAAACCGGTATGTCCTGAAATCAAAAATTCTAAGACATGTGACTTTACCAACCCTGGGCCCCTGTGGTGGACTACGGGTCTCTGTCCCAGTTCGGGAATACTATGGGCTGATTATGTATGATATGATCTCGGGAGAAGATTGAGGTATCAGTTTTTTTTTTATTTAGAAAAAAAACTGATACCTCAATCTTCTGAAAGAAGAAAGAAAAAAAATATCGCTTGTGATTACAAGCGATATATTTTTTTCTTAGGGTTTATATACCTTTGGCTATGGGGATTCCCAAAGGGATAGCCAAAGGTATATAACCCTTTAGTATCACCTTTATTTCGCTAGTAATAAAGATGTTTTTGATATCTTATAACTCGAGGGTATGAATGAGACCACGCCAAATAATCAAGTGTTATAATTTTTTGTTTTTAATTATCATTATTATTGTAACTACAATATACCTACATATTATATAACAAACAAAGATAAATCCGACCTCAATATGTTTTTAGGTTTTTCTTTTTTTCTTTTGTATAAATTATAAACTAGCACTTGACTGCAATCGCGCCTGATCCTAAGCAGTGACAAAATCGTTGATGGTAAAGTGCACTAGTTTATTAAGAGCCTATTCACTCCAGCCTTGAAGACACTCAAATTGTATTCCGACGGAAATACCGCCGCTGGCAAATTGTTCCAGTCCCTCGAGGTACGCGGTACAAAGGAGGAGGCGAAACGCTTCGTCCGGATCGTAGTGGTTTTAAAAACGTAAGGGTGGAAACTTGCCGTACGACGGGTCGTCTAATACTAAACTATCCTAACTAAAATGCAGCCAAAACTGCCGCGGCGCAAATCTCGATAATACCGACCGACTGTTCCCAAATGCGTCCCATCACTAAAACACAAATCATCGTAAATCCCGCGATTAAAGGGTGGATACAACACACAATGACCCACCGTGACCCCCCCCCCCCCCCCCTCTGCCGCCGCGTCCCCCGCCATCGCCCGCAACCTGTTTGTTGAATGGTCTGTGTTAATTATGGTACTAAAATGAAGTATTAAAACGTTTCAATTTTATTCGAGTTTAGTTTCGTTTTTGTTTTGAATGATGTACTGCTCTGTGCTACGTGACTTACGAGCACCCTATGTACCGTGTCGGTGGTAGGTTACTGAAGTTGGGTTAGTTGTGTGGCATAAGTATTTTGTAAATACATATACAGTATGTAAAGAAAACCCTGTCCGACCCGTGAAGGTGTTATTAGGTATCGATAACTGATTCTACTAATGCATACAAAACCGGGCTAAACTTAAAAAAAAAATCCCCCTAAAAAAATAAATATTATTTTGCAAAGTGAGGTAACTTAATAAATGCGCGTTAACCACCCTTCGCCTGCCGCCCGCGGGGGGCGGACGGCAGGGCACGCGGCACGTGGTCGCATCGCTATTCGCTCATAATAATACCCGTGTTGTCACTTTTTAAAAATTACCAAATTTCGGGGAAATTGGAATTAATTCGCGGGAAAAAAAGATTATTTCAAAATTCATTTGTATTGGTACTATGATGAATACGTAAAATTTTATATTATATTTGGTCAAGTGTTTACCTAACCTTTATTATCCTTACGGGTCGGACAGGGTTTTCTTAACATACTGTATGTATTGTGAGAAATTTAATACAACCACACCATCGGTTGGTGCAGTGGCTGAGCGATCGCCCGCTGCGCTCCGTGTCGCGGGTTCGATTCCCACACGGTACAAATATTTGTATTGCCTACCGTTAGTTATTCCGGATCTGGCTGTTTGTGTATGTGAGTTTGTATGTTTGAGTAATTCCTAGTGTGGGGCAACGTTTTCTTAAATTAAAAATACGTATGTACTGTATTGTTTATAGAAACTTAGTCTATTATATGATAAGCTAAACTTGTCGGCAAATCTTTTTTCAAAGCGTTGATGAGAAGGTTGACACAGTGGTTAAGCGATCGACTGCTACGCTGTGTGCAGGTTGATTCCCGCACGGAAAAATTATTTACAGAAAATCTTTTGGGCCTGGCTGTTTGTGTATATGGTTTTAAATAAATATTTGAAAATATATACATACGCACCCCAGATACAGTGAAGTAATTCTGAAGTAATTATTTTCAATAGGGTAACGTTTAAAAAAGAAACTCTTATCGAATACTAACCTTCGTACGGGATATATTATAGTGCACAAGTGTATGTGAAGACACAGGGGCTCATCTGTCTATGAGAGTGAGCGAAGAGCCCTCTTATAGACAGATGAGAATAGTAGCAGGAATGACGGCGTTACGTGCTGTCTGAGGAATAAGATGCCTAATACAATGTAAATAGTATTAGTTTAGGGTACATGGAGGTAATAAATGCTGATGAAGTTCAAAGTAAGAATAGAAAATATTGGTAAGTCAAGAGACTATTCAGAATCTTTACATGTTACGACTTACGACTTACCATAAAGGGCACTTATGTACTTAGAAACCGTGACCCTGGCGAGAAACCGTGGCCCTGTGGCACAGGCAAGTGAAGGAACACGGGTGGGTTTTAGTAAGTAAAAGTCTGACACGTCCTTCCGCTCCACACAGAGCGGATGATTTTCCATCCAAAACAAAAAAAAGAAGGCCTCTTATGTAACTACAGAAGCTACGTGTACGGTTCCAATTGGTCTTTTCTCTTTGGAAAAAGAAGCGGCAAAATACTCAACAGTTATTAAAAGCCAATTATTATTGAAATACTTTTAAAAATTACAAATCACGGTAGTCTGGGAGGACACCATAGGCCTGTCAACAAGTACTTGATAAAATAGCAAATGGTCTACAGATCTAAAGTCATAGTAGTTAGTAGTTTACAGAAAAAAAAAATAAACAAAAAAAAAAAACGAATTCAAGTGGCCTTAATAAGATGATTCTAGGGCTACCTCTCCCGATATGCGATCGCCACTCCAGATCTTTAAGGCACCATTACCTATGTGTGTGTGTGTTGACCAATTACAGATTATTTCAAATCCCAAAAGAAAAGATAACGAAAAAGCAAAACAAATCTCGAGCAGATATTAAAGCAATATGAAAGAAATCCCTTCAAAAAATCTTATAATCCCGGAAAAAATCCCGGGATTCGACATCACTATCCCTCAGGCTTACCGCTAAGCCGTCTGCGACTTAATTGAGCTAGCTTTAATAAAGTCCTTGAAGGATAAAAGAATTGTTCAAATATTTTTGTAAGGGTTGAGGCCTCGGCTCAAAATAAAATGAAACTTGTGCAAAATTAATTTGATATCTTTATGGCTCGAGAAATATGGATTTTGATTCTATTTTTAGTCAGCAAGAGTTAAGGACACGTCAGACCGCCATAGTGTCCATTTTAGTCCAGGGATTTATTCGATAAAAATGTAATTTAAATTAATGAAATCAGAAAGGAAGAACACACACGAAGTTACTACACGAAGATCATAAAACTAAATTAAACACTAGTTAGAAAAGAAAAGTTAATGTACCTATTTCAAAAACTAAAAGAATAATGAGTGACTGTACCATCACTCCTATTTTTTAGTCTAATTTAACTGGATTAAATTGATAATAAATTGTTTACTAAACAAATTGTGTGTACAATAGAAACGAATATTTAACATTGTAACTTGTGATCTCTACATTAGGTCGAGCGTGGTCTTGTGGACAGACTAATTTCAATGAAAGACTTTTAATTTTGATATAACACAGAGGAGTAATTCTCGTCATTTTAAAACGTTTTGTCTCATTTCAATTCCAATCTGTCAGAAAATCATCAAATTTTTAAACATTTTTACAAGTTTTTGACATTCAAGTTTGTCTCCTAGTTATGACTGTCATTAGATTTTGAACGGTTTAAAGATGAAAATTAGTTTTCAGACATCAGTAGGTATTATTAATGTGAAACTGGTCGCTGCCTAATTATAACGAATGGGCGTCGGATTTTCGAAATTTAACTTTCCAAATATCTACTCGAAGCTCTCGTATTTTAATGAAAATTATTTCAATGGACACTTATATCGTTTTCCATTGTCCAAACTCAAACAGTCCTTAATAAACCCTACATAAGTAAATACCGTGGTCTTACCGTTACAATACCGCATTTGAATATGAATACTGGTATACCGTCAGTGTAAAACCACATTGTCTCCATTTACTTATTTATGGCCTCGAGTCTTACTGATAAAAATAATGGTTTATGTTAGGTTAAGTACCTAAAAGTGTGTCATTTAAATTTTTGCTATATTTGTGGAATAAACGGAATTGAATTTGTGAGTGTATTATATAGTTTGTTTTCCCAGATTTTATTCAGCTTTAAAAAAGAAACAAATTCAAAATTAACTGAATTCTGAATTTGAAATATTGTAATTAACTTGCTGATTCATAGGCTTGCTGGCCAGTGTCGCGATTGCAAAAAGATAATCAATCATGCAAAACTGCTTGCGCAACCGAGCATCGCAAACACAAAAGAAAATGTAATTTGTTACATGTTTCGTAGCCACGATTTTCTCTTAAATCCCATCATAATGAGTTGGAGTAGCGCATATCTCGCATATCTATCGTGTCGGAGCAGAGTTGAATTTATTAGTCTATGTTATTTCTCACTGTTCGATAAAGCTCTCCCTTTCTTTCTCTGTCTTGCGCATTTTCTGGCCATATTAACATTACAAACCTTGTCAAAACGTGACAACCCCAGTCACCCTTAGGCGTCCAGTGCGTGAAGATCTTTGCCCATCTGTCTGGATGCACTCCCTTTTCAGCCTAGGTGTTTTTTCTCCAGCATCCGCTACTTGAGCTACAGAGCGCAGGATGGTTTCAATGTCGATGTCTTTGAGAGTGATTTATATAAACTCACCGTGAAGACTAAATTGAAATGAGTTTTATTCCATCTGAAGTTAGGGATTAACACTATTGATAACTGTAAAGACTGTTCATACAGTACTTTGTTAACAAAAAAAAATGTTATTGTACCTACCTAATAACCTACCTAACCTGACTAACCTCGTTGGCTTAGTCATCGCAAACGTTATTGCTGACCGTGGGTTCGTGAGTTCGATTCCCGGTATACACAAATTTTCTTCTCCTTCTTCTTCAGCCTATAGATGGTCCACTGCTGGACAAAGGCTTCCCCCAAGACTTTCCAAAATGATCGGTCTTATGCTGTCCGTATCAATCGGCTTACCGCGACGTTCACCAGGTCATCGGTCCACCTTGTTGGGGCCTCCCTACGCTGCCTCTTCCGGTACGTGGCCGCCACTCCAGAACCTTAGTAGTGCCCCATCGGCCATCGGTTCTACGAGCAGTGTGCCCCATCCATTGCCACTTAATTTTAGCGACTCGAAGAGCTATGTCGTTGATTTTGGTTCTTCTGCGGATCTCCTCATTTCTAATTCGATCGCGCTGAGAAACTCAGAGCATAGCTCTATTTCCATCGCCCTTTGTGTGACTCTGAGCCTTCGTATGAAGCCTATTCTCATTGATTCCGATGTGGAGGTTTCCTAACGCTAATTACTGCCAGTTTTTTCTAAACTTTCTGTTTCCGGATTCTGAGCCTTCGTATGACGCCCATTATGAGCAAATTTCGCGCATTAGTAGAACATGACCAGGATTAGGACATGGCATATTCTTAATATCGATATTCCCACAAGTCCAACACTTCATCATCAACCTTTTTATCGTCCCACTGCTGGGTACAGGTCTCCTCTCATACAGAGAAGGAATGAGCGTAATCACCACGCTTGCTCAATGCGGGTTGGCGATTTCAGACTTAATGTCCAGGTTTCTGTAATGTATGTTGTAAGTAGGTAGTGTTACAAAATGTTTCAACATTGTACCCTCAACATTATGTGTGTATCGATCGCTGTCCTCTCAATAAACGGTTCGCCAGTCGACCATATACTGCATTCAAGGAAGTCGTATTATTTCTCCAAAACCCCTATATATAATATTTGGCGACGAGTTGGACCATAGCGTGTTATACTGCGGTTAATACAAGATGTCTTTGGGAAAATTGGAAGTTTTTGACGTCGAAACTGATAATTGGACTTTGTACATTGAGCGGTTGGAGCAGTACTTTTTAGTGAATGATGTGAAAGTGGATTTAAAAGTACCAACATTGATAACGGTCATGGGAAGTGCGTGTTACGAATTATTAGTCACATTATGTACGCCGAAGAAGCCTTCTACATTAAAATTTGATGAGATTGTTACGATACTGCAAAGTCATCTTCAACCGAAACCAAATGTACTGGCCGAGAGATTTAAATTCAGACAAAGGAAACAGTTGAAAGGGGAGAATATCGCAACTTATGTAGCTGAACTGAAAAAGTTGACGAAGTTCTGTGATTTTGGGGAAGCTCTGGATAATAATCTCAGGGATCAATTTGTTTGCGGTATTGAAAATGACGTCATTCGGCAACGCTTGTTCGAGGGAGAGGTACCGACGTTCAGTAAGGCGCTCCAGTTGGCAGTGGCGATGGAGGCGGCGGAGTCTGACGCGGCGATGGTAGAACCTCGGGCTCGGGACCGCGGTCAGTGCAGTGACGTCAGAGACGCGGCGCAAGGGGCAGCGACGCACTATGTTGGCGCGGCCGGGCGAGGCAGCGGGCGGTCGGGGGCTCGCGGCCGTCGGTCAGCGGAACATAACCCGCAGCAAGACACAAAGTGCGCGCCAGCGGTGAGTCAGCGTGGGGGCCGCGGTGCACGAGCGGCGCCGGCCGAGTCGAGGCAAACGCAACTAGCGGCAAGTCCGTGCGCCGCTTGCGGAGCATACCACGAGAAGAGTATGTGCCGTTTTAGAAGATATACGTGCCGTGTATGTAATCTGGAAGGTCATTTAAAGAAGATGTGTCCTAGACTGAAAAAGGACAGAGATCTTATGTGGACACAAGTGAGGGACGAAGGGGAGGAGTCAGCCAGTAATAATGATTATTTCGATAACCTAGAACAGGTAAATTTAAATGTACTTCAATTAGATAACTCGGTGAAATATAAACCTTATTATATTGGCGTCTCAATAGATGAAAAAAATGTTTGTATGGAGGTAGATACAGGTAGTAGAATTTCGTGTGTAAGTTACGAGTTTTATAAAAAAAAATTAAGTACCCTGCCTTTAATTACATGCAATTTAGTACTTAACTATTATACTGGCGAAAAGGTGTATCCACGGGGCAGAATTAAACCCTATGTACGGTTTGGTAATACTTGCAAAGAGTTAGATTTATTTGTAATAGACCACGGTAAAGAGCCGTTATTGGGTCGAGAATGGTTATACGAATTGAAAATTAAGTTAGAAGTTATTGATAAACTCAATCAACAATGTATAAATAATATGACTAGTACTAAAGTTTTTAATATTAATGAATTGCGTTACAGATACTCTGAGGTGTTTTCTGACGGTCTCGGCTGTTTTACTGGTGGTGAAGTGAGTTTGCGTGTACGACCCGATGCGAGACCGGTATATTTGCGAGCGCGACCACTAGCATACGCGCTGCGGGAGCGTGTGGAGCAAGCGCTGGATCAGCTGGAGAGGGACGGTATCATCACACCTGTCGAGACGTCAGACTGGGCGACCCCGGTCGTACCAGTCATTAAGAAAGACGGCTCGCTACGATTGTGCGGTGACTATAAACTTACCTTAAATAAATGTTTAGAGGTTGACCGTTTTCCCCTACCTAGAATAGATGATTTATTAAGTAAATTACATTCGGGGCATAAATTTACAAAGATTGATTTATCTCAAGCATACGCACAATTTTGTCTGGATGAACCATCGAAATTATATACTGTAATCAATACACACCGGGGGTTATATAAATACAATCGTTTGATATATGGTTTGTCATCAAGTCCAGGGATATTTCAAAGAAAAATTGAACAAATTTTTGAAGGTATGCCTAGGGTAGGAGTTTTTCTTGATGATGTCATTTTGACAGGCCGGGACGAGGCAGAACATATGGATACTTTATTTAAAGTTTTCGATAGATTACAGCGGTACGGGTTAAAGGTTAAGAAAGAGAAATGTACGTTTTTTGCGGATGAGGTATCTTATTTAGGGTTCATAATTAGTAAAGATGGAGTAAAGACATGCCCAAGTAAAGTAGAAGCTATAAAAAAGGTACCTATACCGTCCAATGTATCCGAACTTAGATCGTTCTTGGGTATGGTTATGTACTATGCCAAGTTTGTTAGGAATATTAGTATGAGGCTAACCCCCCTTTACGAGTTACTAAGGAAGGATAATAAGTTTGTTTGGACAAAAGATTGTACGGAAGTTTTCAACAGCATTAAAAATCTGTTGTCTTCTAGTGAGGTACTCGCGCATTATGATCCGCGTATGCCGGTAACACTGACGACGGATGCGAGTGCGCAGGGGGTGGGAGCGGTCATAGCTCATGTGTGGCCCGATGGAACCGAGCGTCCGATCGCTTACGCGTCGCGGGTTTTAAACGCATCGGAAGCAAACTACTCGCAGATTCAAAGGGAGGCGCTTGCTATTGTTTTTGGAGTAAGGAAGTTCCATCAGTACTTATACGGGCGAGAGTTTGTTCTCAAAACGGACCACAAACCACTAGTTTCTATTTTTGGGGATAAAACGGGCATTCCAACGATGGCAGCAAGTAGGCTACAAAGGTGGGCGGTAGTCCTCTCTGGTTATCAGTATCGAATTCAATACGTACCTACCGATAAAAATGGTGCAGATGCGTTGTCTAGGTTGCCAGTGGGTACAAGGAACAAAGAACAGAACGAAATCACATATATAAATTTCGTACAGGATTTTTTACCGATAACCAGTCAAGATGTCAGTAAACTGGGGAATATGGATAGTGTTTTGAGAAAAGTCATGATATATATAAGGTCAGGTTGGCCTCCTTCATGTCCCGATGCGGAGCTACAAGCTTATTTTGTTAGAAGGAATGAGTTGTATGTCGAGTCGGGATGTGTAATGTGGGGCTATAGAGTTGTGATACCAACGGAATTGCGAAGTATTATATTAAAAGAGTTGCATATCAGTCACATGGGCATTGTTAAAATGAAATCAATGGCTCGTAGTTACGTTTGGTGGCCTGGTATCGATGCAGACATTGAACGCGTTTGCCAGGAATGCAATACATGTCGGTTGGAAGCTCCAGCTCCACCGAAAGCACCCCCTCAACCCTGGCCCTATATCTCAGAGCCGTGGAGTAGGTTACACGTTGATTTCCTAGGCCCTTTTCAGGGTAAGACGTTTTTTGTCATAGTGGATTCGTCGTCTAAATGGATCGAAGCTTTTGAAATGAAAAGAACGACCGGAAAGGAAGTTCTTAAGGTATTAAGGGATGTTTTAGCTCGGTTTGGGTTACCAAAAGAGATAGTATCGGACAACGGACCTCCTTTTACAGGTGTTGAAATAGCAGAATTTATGCGTGTTAACGGTATTAAACATATTTTTACGCCTGTTTATCACCCTGCATCGAATGGAGCTGCAGAGAATGCCGTTAAAATTTGTAAAAATGCGTTAAAAAAGGCTTTTAGGGACGGTATAGAGGTTGATACGGCATTGAAGTCGTACCTATTTATGTATAGGAATACCGTGCATAGCACGACGGGAGAGTCACCAGCGAGGTTACTGCAGCATAGAACGTTAAGGTCTCGCCTAGATCTGTTGAATATGGGCAATAAGGTTCAAGGCGTTAAACAAAGAGTGGAAGAGGCTCAACAGAAACAGGTCAAAAGTGCGGGTGGTATAATGCGTACCTTAGAGATAGGGGATGACGTGTGGGCTCGAGGTTTTGGAAGGGAGGATAAGTGGATTAGAGGTAAAATTGACGGGAACTTAGGATCTCGTTATTACTTAGTTAGTAGGGAAAATGGTCCACCTTTAAAAAGACATATAGATCAAATTTGGAGAAAGTCTCCACGGTCTATGTTAACTTGTCCACTCCCAACTGACGTTGGCGAACCTGATAGTGGAGTAAGTTCACTGACACCACCACCACCACCAGCAACAGCATCCGAGACCCGAAGTAAACGTGTAAGGAAACCGGTCACAAGGTACCAGCCATGAATAATATACTTAATTGTAAATTAGTTGTATAAGAGCAGTTTAGAATAAGTGGTAGGGTGTAATGTATGTTGTAAGTAGGTAGTGTTACAAAATGTTTCAACATTGTACCCTCAACATTATGTGTGTATCGATCGCTGTCCTCTCAATAAACGGTTCGCCAGTCGACCATATACTGCATTCAAGGAAGTCGTATTATTTCTCCAAAACCCCTATATATAATAGTTTCCTCAAGATGTTTTCCTTCACCTTCAGTCATTGGTGTCCAAGATATACTTAGAAAATACATATAACTTTAGAAAAGTTACATTGGTACTTGCTTGACCTGGAATCGAACCCGCGCACTCATACTTGAGAGGCTGGAAAAAAAAAGTCGTGGTGGCCTAGTGGTTAAAACCCACTAGGGCACCACGACTTTTTTTTTTTACTTAGTCAGGTGAAACCGCAAGGCCACAGTTAGTGTTAAATATCGGGAAAACGAGCGTCATGTTCGTAGATTAGTTAAAGACGTCGTTAAACATATTACTGTGGTCACAAACTGTATGATTCAGTTCTTATCGCCCAGTAACGGTCCATTAGTTGGACTCCTACTTCCATGTATATCGGAAACAAGTATCTATTTAGCGGATGTCATGACTAAGGGCAGTATCTACAGAGTTATTAGTTTAATTACGTACCTTCGGCCCTTACTCATTGAATTTGGATTATATAATCCAACTTTGATATCAGCCTACCTAAGCCAGACCTAAGTGCAGAGTAATGACTTCTTCTCGTATAGAGAAGGCGCGAACATTGAATGTATGAACATTCGCTAATCGGTTGGCGATTTATATTAAATAATATTGGCTTCTGCCCAACGAAATTAGTTCATTAGGTTAGGTGTGAAGTAAATAGAGTTACTTTACACTAAACATAATCTTGCTGTACATCACACTCGTCTCCACAGAGTAGGCAACTCGTTCATGGGTCAATGTATACACTTTTACAATAAGCTTCCCATGGACATTTGAAACTTACCCATTAAACGATTTAAAAAGTATATAAAGGCCAAACTTTGCAAAAAGGGGTATTATAAAATCACAGATTATTTAGAAGACAAAAAAGCTTGGGACTGAGCTGTTCGCTCTGTTAAGCATTGTTATTAAGCAATATGCGTAATTATAAAGTAAATTATTGTAAACATTTTCATTTTTAATGTCTGGACAAATGCCGGCTTCATCTAGTTAAAAAAAAACATGACGTGTAAAAGTGATCGGTGATCCTACTTGCTTAATAAACGATTTCATTTCATTTCATTTAGAATTCATAATGAGTATAGAATGATTTATTATTTAACCAGTTCAGTATTCTCATAGGGCTATGGAATATGAATATTTGCTTTGGTCTGGTCGTACCTCGGAAAGCACGTTAAGCCGTTGGTCCCAGCTGCCACACGAACATCTAGTGGCAGTCGTTACGGGTTGTTGGAGCCCTCAAAAAGTCCAACAAAATCAGTCTAACTGCAATGCTTCGATATCGCCTTCGGGTTGTGGAGGTCAGTAGGCCTAGTATGAGTTTTCTATACGAAACCCGATCGTCGATATCGAGTGCGTTTCGTCCTCTCATTGGTTGAGAGTTCTTATGAACTTGAAGCGGGCCAATCGCTGAGTCAAACGCGCTCAATATCGACGAGCGAGTTTCGTATAGAAAACTCATACTAGGCCTATAGACGGCAGTCGCTTCACGGAAAATATCGAAGTTTATATCGAAGAAATCAGCAGTTATATTCTGTTGTATCATACATCACTACTCTGTAGTCGAGTAACTAATACCATCTCTATGTATTAGTGTCTATGAATATAGTCTATTGTCTTGTCATTGTAACTTAGGATCTGACCTAGAAGAGGTCGTTTCCAATATAATATAATTCTACAAGTGTAATAAACCAGTCTAATTATCTAAAGTCTTTAATATTTACCAACCGAACAATCATACATATTCCACAGCTGAAAACGTTTCGTATGCGACTAGGATTACGCTGAGATGATGAGTATTGTCACAGGGCTGTGGTAACATCCAAGATAAATCTCATAAAAAGCAGCCGACTTGCACAACAAGTTCATATTTTTTTTACAATTACAAATATTTTCTCTATAATGTAACGGATGTGTCTTTTCCAAATTCAATGACTTAATGTTATGGTTGAAAGCAAGAATAAACAGGCTTCTGGACATACTCGTTTCAACGTAGATCTTATTCATCGTATTCCATTAGGCATAGTCGAGCAGAAGAGCAGGTGTATTTATTACCTAATAAACAAAAATCATTACCTCCCCTAACCTTAAAGATCATAAACATATGTTTAATATAAATCTAAAAAAAAAATTTAAAAACGTTAATCTAAAGTCTTCATACTACCTTTCATTGACGGCGCTCGGGATCCAGCGGGATGCCAATGCCGCTTTAGCCTGTGTGCACGAGTGGGATGTCATAAATAAGCTGCGCTTCTCCGCCGAAAAAACTCAGGCGATGGTTGTCACGCGCAAGCTTAAATATGACACTCCGGTCGTGCAGATGGGTGGCGTTGACATTTCGATGGTGACCGAGCTCAAGATCCTCGGAGTCATCGTCGACAGTAAGTTATGCTTGTTGTAAGGCAACTAACCTGTATAGGAAACTGTCGGCGATGGCTCGGGTGGATTGGGGCTTGTGTCCGGAGATCATCAGGACGATATACACCGCAGTCGTCGAACCGACGATCCTGTACGGCGCGAGCTCCTGGGCGAAAGCCGCCGAGAAGATCTCTGTGCAAAGAACCTTTGCTACCGTCCAAAGGGGCTTTGCACAGAAGATTGCCAAGTCACATCGTACGGTGTCGCTCAATGCAGCACTCACGCTGTCGGGTCTCCTCCCGCTCGATCTTCGAGTGTTGGAGGTCGCCCGGCTGTTTGAGTGCAAACGGGGACGTCCGATAGAAGAGCTGGAATCCCGCGAACTGGAGGAGCGTAGGGCCTTCACGGAGGCCCCACACCTCGCCAGTGAGCCAGATGTTGAATACCAGTGTCTGGAGAATATGCTCCCCGAACTGTGGCTCAGCTACAGCTCCTCGCTCATCTGATTTACACAGACGGTAGTAAATCGGATGAAGGGGTCGGGGCGGCATATTCATACTGGCGGGATGGGTCCGAGATTCGGACCAAGCGAATGAGGTTGGAGCCGATGTGTACCGTCTTTCAGGCGGAGCTGCTCGCGATAGCCAGGGCTACGGACCTGGTTGTCCTGAGAGGCTTCGACTGCGCGGCGGTGCTCAGCGACTCTCGATCCTCGCTCGACTTGATCCGAAACCCGGAAACGCACCACCCCCTTGCTACCCATATTCGTAAGAATATCAGGGAGCAAGAGGGGAGTGGTAAAGTCCTCCGGTTCTTTTGGGTGAAAGCTCATGTCGGGATCCCCGGCAATGAGCGCGCCGACGAACTGGCTAGGCAGGCGGCGGCCCAGTCCAGGGTCGCCCCGGCGTATGACAGGTGTCCAGTGTCATACGTCAAGCGACGTTTGAGGGAGGGCACAGTAGCTGTCTGGAACGGGAGGTACACCGGCGGGGCCACGGCTGGGGTCACGCGAATGTTCTTCCCCGATGTGGTGCGCGCGCGCTAGGTCCTGAAGTGCCTCGACAGGACGTCTATCTGGGCGCAAATTCTGACGGGTCACGGCGGCTTCGCCGCGTACCTGCACAAGTTCAAGCTGAAGAGTAGTCCAGCCTGTGTGTGTGACACACAGGCCACGGAAACGGTCCAACATTTGTTGCTGGAATGCCCGAGGCACGACCGCGACAGGTACGACCTGGAAGTAAGCACTGGTAAAAAATTGACGGAGTCATCCATAGCCGACCTCATGGCGGACAAACACTCCAGGCCGTACCTGGAGCGGTTTTGCCTCAAAGTGGCTAAGCAGTCTATCGACAGAAACCGGACGAGGGCAGCACAGCCAAGCACTGTGCCGTCGGCAAGATTTGTTTAATTTTAAATTGTAAAAGTAAGATAGTATAAGTAGGAAAGACTAATATAAAAATTGTATATAATATAAGAAAAGAATGACAAAGAAAAGAAAGAATATATAGACTGGGGAAAAAAGCGACCCCGAAAAAATGACAAGGCCAATGCCGCAAAAAACGGAAAGAGCGGAAAAAAGAGAATTGGAAAAAAATAACTAAAAAGTAAAAAAGGATTCTTGCCACGCAAGGAGACAAAGACGGCAAACTTAAAAAAAAAAAACTACCTTTCATTGTCAACCTTGAACTTGCCATAACTATTTGAGAAGTATGACCGTTTTTATCAATGAAAACGTTCCCAATGCTGAAGTATTTTTAGTTGTGAGAAGTTTATTTATATCTTAAAGGATATCGGAAGCGACTTTGACCTGTGAACCAGTGAATTAGATAAATTGCGTGCTTTAACTCTGGTATCCTCCAACTATAAATACATAACAAAGAGTTCACGAGATCGTAGAATATATGTAGAAAATTACCAATTATTTATGTAGAATTAGAATATATGTAATAATTATTAAATGTCCGCTATAGTTCTCATATTGAAACATTACCCAAAATGGCTCGAAATTATAATGAAATATTCCAAAATATGTAAACTGTTTGAGCTCGTTAGAAAAAGAAGGAACATTCTACCCTTGACAGCTTCTCAGCCTCTATGCCTGGTTGTATTAAAGGTTTTAAATAGTTTTGACGTGATAACGTCTATTAAATCGGTATGCTGGGAGTCATTCGCGAAAACTGCGTAACGGCCGAATCTGACGCTACACGGAGTCCACGCCTACTAAAACTAACCTTAGCCTTGTAGCTTTAGAGTGCAATATTATTTACCTAAAAGCACGGTTGTATACAATTAGTAGCAGTTTCATCGCATACATGATTAAAGCATTGATAGCCGAGTGGTGAAACGCTCGGATAAATATCGACTCACTCAAGAGGTGCCGCGGATCGATTCCTGACGGCAACGGACGTTTTTTATCCTTTTTAATTTTTAAATTTTTCCTTTTTAATTTTTCTTTTTCTTTTTTCTTTTTGCTTTTTTTTTATTTTTTAGAAAATTTAAACAAACTATTAAATAAAAATATAAATGTTATACATTACTTTATTTTAAATAATTTCATTGCACCCAGCAAAAATTACCATGTAATAGACGTTATCACGTTCAAATATCGGCAGTAGACGGAGTTCTACAGACAGCCAATTTTTTCTTTTCTAAACGAGTTGACAGAAAGTCTGTTCATTTTATTATTTGTAATTTTTGTATAAAGAGCGGACCTAATGCCTTAAGCAGCTCTACCAGATAACCTTGGGCGGTAAAGAGAAAAGATGCCTGGTGCTCTGTTCAAGAAGTAAATAATATTTAATATAAATATCAAAAAATAACATAAATGGTAGAAAAGTAAATAAATGTTACTCTTATTAATATATTTTGTTTCAATTATAAACTAGTGCTTGACCGCAATCCCGCCTGATGGTAAGCAGTATTGTAACGGTTGATGGTAAATCGTCCTGGTTTATTAAGAGCCTATTTACTCTAGTCTACAACACACAAGTACAATTTAAGTATCTTTAAGACTAGAGTGAATAGCCTCTTAATAAACCAGGGCGCTTTACCATCAACCATTGTATCACTGCGGGATTGCGGTCAAGCACTAGTAAAAAAATTATAAAAAAGTTGAGCTTTTGAAGCAAAACATATTGATAAATAATGTTTTCATGAATTTTCTCATGTTATCAAATCCCCGTTGCAGTTGCCACGTCTCCCTTATTTCTATGATCCTTAACCAATCCAGTCTTCGTATCTAGTTGTGTATCACTGTTATTGACGGAAGCTGTTCCCTCAAGGTCATATTAATCGGTCGGAGCACGCCTCAATTACAAGCAGTTAGAGGCATTAGCCGCTAATGAATGAACCTATTTCTGGTAAAATTGGATGGATCGATTTTGTAAACGAAATGACAGAGATTATTAAATGGTTGGAATAAAAAATGGATGTTTGATGTAAAAGAGTGGGTTTTGGGGTTGTGGAGGTTCATTGATTGCTTGATAGTTCGGCCATCGTTGGAGTAACATGGATCAACTACAAGATTAAATGGAAATAGCTAAACATTATAGACATGTCTATAATATTCCCGCACGAAAGACCATTGCGGATGATATGAAGATGTTACTTACATGTCTTCGAAATTTAATTCTAGGTCATGTCGGTTTTCTCGTGACGTTTTTCTCACTTTTTCTAGTTTAAACATGTTCATATTTTCTGAATCACCCCTTGATGAACCAAAAGTGCCTGTAGATGGTTTCAAATTAATGCTTCGATTTAAAACAAAATAAAGCTGCTATCGGAGAACTCCGATCACACACACACACACACACACACACACACACACACACACAGGTACACAGGTATTACGGGTTGTAGGTTGTAGAACCTACAACCCGTAATACCTGTTACCCAGTAAGTAACAAAGGAATAAAGTTCAGGACTAATCATGTTATTATAAATGCAGCAAAAACAATTTATATAAAACAGTTATTTGGCAACAATGAAATAATGAATGAATGTGAAATCATAAAGAACACAATGCCAATATTTACGCAAACAAAGGCATGACCAAGATAATTATGTTTTAAAATAATACTAACCGAGGAATGAGTCAATATAATTCACCTGAAATTCATTATCTGTATGAGGACAGAACAGGTGTGCTTGCACTTGACCAGATGGTGCTGAAATTGCATTTATGTATCGCGACCTTCAAAGAAAACTCTTTTTTTATTGTATATATATATATATATATATATACAATGGCAATGAGTTCGGCACTCTGATGGAGTTACACACTATCAATCTTGCCATGATTCATTTAGAAGTCTATTGCTTCTGCATTCCTCCATATTTTCGGTAAATGCGTTTGCTCAACAATGTAAATAACGCACGGGAAGTTGTAGAACTGTCAAACTGAAACTCATTGCTACTGATAGATATATTACGAAATTACCAAAATTGGAAAAGAAATATCGTCTTAAGACTAAACGGATGATATACACAATTACTAAAAAAATCCTCTAGGCCGAATTTCGAAAATGGTGACCACTCTCAAGGAAGAGCAGCCTTCGGCACATGAGATACTATACTTTATAGGATAGGGATCTCAATGTTATAAAAACCGTGAGAAGCTCGGACTGGTCGCCAGTAGGTAACAATTAGTAGTTCATTCATAAAGGCACGCGAAAGATCTGACTGTGCCGAGTGATTAAAAGTCACAGAGTCATTGTTGACACGTGAATGAGGTGCAGATGCACTCAGGCAGATGAGACACATACTTGATCCCTATACTAAGAAGGGAACATACCGGTAACTGTAACCGCAGCTATTGAGTCGGCACAGGGTTACATCATGATCATCTGGTTAATTTAGCGTCCATTTTTTAACTGAAATTGAAAAGTTGTATGGATGGGAAAAACTTATATGTGAACGCGGTTTTTCCTGACTTGAAAAAGGAGGTTTTTTTTTCTAATTATATACTAATACTTGACCGCAATCCTGCCCGATGGCAAGCAGTGATGCCTCGTCGATGGGAAAGCGCACTAGTTTATTAAAGAGCCTATTCTTTATTAAACTAGCTAATTCTATTATTATAAGGGAGACGACAGTTGAGCGAGGTGCTGCAATGTTAAACCCAACAACAGGACGAAGATGCTGCGCCAGTGGAAACCTCCAGACCAAACTCCTGACACAACAACATTCGGCGCACCAGACATCATGTCGGAACACGACGAATCGCAGCCGATATTATGGCCTACCACCGAGAGATTCGCAATTCAAGTGGTTCTCAATTCGGATATATATTTTTTATGTATTTTCTGGTTTTACTCCGTAGCATATCAGGTCCACAGATGTGTTCAATATACTCTGTCTACCTGTCACCAGGCTGCTCTAACAAGAAATACCAACAATATTTTTTTTTGTTTTGTATATATAATGGTACGGACTTCCTACGCAAGTCTAACTCGTACCTGGCTGGTTTTTTTTGAAAATAAACTCCTCTAAATGGATCGAATTTGTTTTATTACTGAGTTACATGACTCATTTATTGAAATGACAACCAAATACAAAGTTTTAAGAAATCAAAATGTAAGACAAATTAATATTGTCATAATTGTGACAACTGAATATTGTATTACACAAAACTGTTCGTTTTCCTCGAAAACCTTAATGTTACTACAACAGATGTAATTAATTACCTATTTATTGTGATGTTTTGTCATTGTTTTAAGAAATCCTAAATCAATTATTAATTTAATATTTTAATTGCGTAAGCATTGACGCATGTTTCATTATTTATTTGTTTGTGTTATAGTTCTAGTTGTTTCCTATAGAACTCGGTTTTCTTTATTTTAGTTCCATAACCAAAGTGTAAAAACGAGATCCTCATACTATTACTTCACTGTCTGCTGTCTGTCTATCACCAGGGACTCTCATGAACCATGATAGAAAGTAGAGAAAATTTCTCCGAGGATAACTAACACAATCTACACTAATATTATAAAGAGGAAAGATTTGTGTTTTTGTATGTAATGAATAAACTCAAAAGATACTGGACCGATTTTAATAATTCTTTTTTCATTAGAAAGCTACATTATCACTGAGTAACATAGTCTAAATTTTATTTTGGAAAAAATAGGGTTCCGTAAGATATTTGGGTTTTTTGAACACAAGGTGTAAACCATCAATCACCACCAAACAGAAAAGTTACTTATTTTGCGTACGCATAATATTTTTATTTTTATCCTTTTTATCCTGCCTATAATATTATTAGTAATATGAATGTTTAATTTTGATTATGTTGAATTTACTTTTTAAGTATATCTTGGATATCAATGACTATTACAAGGTGAAGGAAAACATCTTGAGAAAACCTGGACTTTAAGTCTGAAATCGCCAACCCGCATTGAGCAAGCATGGTGATCACGCTCAATTCTTCTCTGTATGAGAGGAGACCTGTGCCCAGCAGTGAGATGATAAAACCTTGATGACGATGATGTTAATTTTATTTTATTTTATGTTTCTAATTTTATAATTTGTGCACTCATCACTTATTTTCACTATTTGTACCGTGTTTATACCTAGTTATATTTGGATAATTTTTTTTTTTTAATTATAAACTAGCGCTTGACCACAATCCCGCCTGGTGGTAAGCAGTGATGCGATCGTTGATGGTAAAGCGCGCTAGTTTATTAAGAGCCTATTCCCTCAGAAAAACTGAGCGAATAGGAAGGAAGACGGCAGTTGAGCGGGTTGATACAATGTTAAACCCAACAACACGACCAACGATGCTGCGCCAAAGGGAGATTGATCTGAAGACCCTCCACGACCAAACTCCCAACACAACAACATTAGGCGCATCGTACCCGGTACACATCGCAACACAACTGCTCAGACCCGTCCTCCGTACGACTTCACCAGACATCATGCCGGAACACGACAAATCGCTTGGCGGCAAGGCTTTGTCTGGTGGGTGGTAACTTCTGCCGGCGGCCGATGTTATGGCTTACCACCGAGAAAAATATAATAATATAATTGCATGCCATGATCTTCTGTAATTGAAGGAGCACACGTAAAAGAGCCTTTCTCTATTGTTGTAATTTTAAATTCTAAGGATAGGGAGGCAGGTGATGATGAGACTGAAGTCAGCATGGGCGTACCCGGAGGACATCTAATGTAAGTCTAAATCTTATCTACTCCTACTGGAAATACCCTCTGGAAATCTCACAGAACATGTATGAACTACCCTAATTACTAATTGAAAAATACACGGGGACTTATACAGGATCACTTGCGTCTATTTGCCCTACACACTACACTACAAATGTGTCTATTTGCCCTACACACTACACTCATGTTTCATGTAGATGTGCTTGTGTAGTTTGTAAGACAAAATAGCTGGGGATGATTCAACCCTAAAATCTGACTTGCTCCCAAAGGCCAGCTGGGTACGCCCTTGGATGTCTGTCTGTGAATGTTAATAATACTTTGAGAATTGCTCCTCTACTGTTCTCGTAAATATGATGACGAAACACCATAACAAGCTCTTCCGTAGTGCAGTCACTATATTACTATAGTATAATTTAAAATTTCATTCATTAATGTGTCACTCACTACTATAGATAAATTTTTCTTATAGAATTACTCGGAATCGTGAGGTCAGTTTCACGAAGTGATCGGTGAGTCACCTTGTGTGTGCGCACATCGTAAACACACCGGGCGGCATGTGAGGTACCGTTGGGAGGCTGTCAGTTGATGATTCGTTACGGAAGTTTTGTTATCACTGCGAGTTTAATTACAAGCTGGTTGTTGTGTTTATTGTTATTATGATAAGTAAAGTACCATGTAATAGTACCTATTACATGGTACTTTTAGTTCATAATGAATAACATTTTTTTTTATACTGGTCAAATTTAGACAAATTTGTAAGGTTCATTTCCAACTCATGTTTTTTCTTTCAGACAAATAATAATCTTTTGCATGGGCGTACCCACGTGGAAATCTCACATAATATGTGAGAACTCCCCTAATTACTAAACAAAGTATAAAAGTACTTGCCTTTCCCTAGGCCTGACTTGCCTTCCCCTAGACCTGACTTGCCTTCCCCTAGGCCTGACTTGCCTTCCCCTAGACCTGACTTGCCTTCCCCTAGGCCTGACTTGCCTTCCCCTAAGCCTGACTTGCCCCCCCCCCCCCCCCCCCTCCCTCCTAGGCCAGAAGCTGGGTACGCCCATGATCTTTTGGTTAATAATATTCAATTGAATTCAGGTTCGGTATTCGCGGTGGAAATTCACATGGACTTACTCCATTGTGGGGATGCCAGGGGAGTTTATCTACCGGCTAAAACCACTGCGGAGTTCGTATAAGGATTCATCACTTCCTCGACCTGCCTCACTCAATCCGGTGAGGGACATCGGGTTCCACCTTCCCGTGCGGCCATTCCATGACTACACTGTTTATGTTTACACTACTAATTAAGTAGGTAGTATAATAATCAACATCAAGATGAAAAGATTTTTATCATGCTCTATGTATCATGCTCTTCTGAGTGTAATGTTGACTTATTTTGCGCTAGGTAAGCAAGGACGCTCTTAGACAAGTCTTTTTTGTGAGTGATGCACCGGCTAGCGGTCCATGTGCTCCTATATAACAATATAAATACTTAAATAGATAAAATTAACTAAACCTGCTTGCTTATGTAAAAAGTGTACTTTAATTGTTCGGTTTTAGGTCATCTATAGTATATAATAACACATGTTGCACTACATTTCCCCACACGCATTTACCGTATGTTCGACGTCATAACTAACTGGCATTAATCTCCACCTTATGTAGACCTCTTGTGCGGAAGACAATTTAAATGTGAGTCCTGCCTAAGCTGGTTCAGTACTATGCGAGCAGACTTCATTAAATACACAATATGGGACCAAGATTAATAATGTAAATACCAGGAACAAACACAATCTTGCTGTACATCACACTCGTCTCCACAGAGTAGGCAACTCGTTCATGGGTCAATGTATACACTTTTACAACAAGCTTCCCATGGACATTTGAAACTTACCCATTAAACGATATAAAACCTATATAAAGGCCAAGCTTTGCAAAAAGGGGTATTATAAAATCTCAGATTATTTAGAGGACAGAGAGGCTTGGGACTGAGCTACTCGCTCTGTTAAGCAATATGCGTAATTATAACGTAAATTATTGTAAACATTTTCATTTTTAATGTCTGGACTTGAAAAAAGACGATGATCCCTGAGTTTGTTTCCGCTATTTCTTCTCAGAAGTATAGTCAGTTAGGAAATGCCGGCTTCATCTAGTTAAAAAAAAAAAAAAAAGAATAAGACGTGTAAAAGTTATCGGTGATCCTACTTGCTTAATAAACGATTTCATTTCATTTCATTTAAAATACTTTTAGGGCTTTTTGTTTGTAATATTTATAATACAGCTTCATAATTACTATTTAATATTCACACTGCTGGGACACCAGGCCTAGTACACATAACAGGTTCAATAATACTGTAAGACCTGGTTTTCACAGGACCAGTTTCTGACTGTCCAGTAGTCAGCAACCTTACATTCTGTTGTTTATACGGTCACTTTTCCGACGTAGTCTCTTGGATTTGCTTAGCAGACAGTACACAGCTACTGTGTTACTGTAGTTGGTTTGACTGACTCGAAGTTTTCACGAGGCCAGCAAAATGGCTGATCAATGCGATATAACTAGAAAAAATTGATGGAAATTCTGAAAATTCAGAAGAGATAAAAACAAATTGGATAAAAAATTAGAGAAAGAAACATTTAGAAAGGAAAATTTTATATCATAACATCACTCCAACTTGCCACCGCCATTTTAAAAGAAAGGAAATACGGTTACAGACGAAGATTAAATCTGACTGTCCAATATGGCTGCCATGAGTTTTCATTACGAGACTCGATCATACGTATCGACCGCGTTTGGCGCTCTCATTGGCTGAGAGTTCTTACAACCTTGAAGCGGGTCAATCGATGTGTCAAACGCGTTCAATATCGATGATCGAGTCTTCCTAATGAAAACTCATGGCAGCCACACAGACGTTCACTGTCCTTTGGCACTCACTCGGTCAATGTCTAGTACGTAGCGTTCGTATGGAGCGATTGATGACCCAGTCGCTGTCCTTGTGGGGGGAAGGTCAGTGGACAGTAAAATATATTGAAGTAGCTGACCGCTCGCCTTTGTTTCACGGATCCAGCAGTTGCCAGATAATAACTATCCTTCACTATGGGCTAGCTACAAGGTCTGTGATAACTACATTTCTCACCACTGTGTCAGCACTAGGTATCGACAAATCATTCTTCTTCTGAATAAGACAATGAGAACACTTTTGGTCACTGAGTCAATTTTGTCAGCTTCCGTCCTACAATTAATTAATACCATATACTACAAGGAAACGCCATCACCCATCGCATGACTCAGATTCATCTCAAGTTGTTATATGGTAAACATGACTCATAGGAAGTCGTGCAAAGTCAAGGACACAGGTACGATACTCGGAACAGTGACGGTATTACCGAAAATGTCGGAGGTTCTGTAGTAAGGTGTAGAGGGTAATGAACTATGTGGCGGGAAAATCGATAAGATTTTATCTTAAATATTTTTGCAATGAGTCATTTGTAGTAGTAGAGCTCCTTGCGCGGATGTCTGAGTGAACACCAAACAGCTGCGGTGTGGGGGTGTTTGTTCTGCCACTTCTTTTCACGATGGAAAGCAGTATGAAGTGATGAAGGGTGGGCGTATTGGAAAAGGCTTAGACTGTGTGTGTGATTGCTAAGCTTATCTGCAGTATTAACTGAAAAATCCAAAATCTAAATCTAAAAAACATTTATTCCAATTAGGCCGAGAATCAGCACATTTTGAACGTCAATATTACATGAGCCGGTCCCCTAAAACGCCCGCCCTTGGCCTCTTGTTAGTGCATTTGCTGGGAAGAAGTGGTGGAACAAACTCCCCAGCAGCACAGCTATCTGTGAATTTAAAAAAAACACATGACTTTACACGTATAGTAACTAAAACAAGTAAACACAGGACATTAAATCAAATTAATTACAATAATCCAGCTAGCTACGTCAATATACCACGAAAGCAAAAACATAATAATTATCTAACGATAATACTAAAAAAAATACATTAAAACTG
The DNA here is from genome assembly GCA_037179545.1 of Sesamia inferens. Classification (NCBI taxonomy): domain Eukaryota; kingdom Metazoa; phylum Arthropoda; class Insecta; order Lepidoptera; family Noctuidae; genus Sesamia; species Sesamia inferens. The sequence continues at coordinate 977,960 of CM073949.1, read as the reverse complement.
GAAAATGGATATGCAATGTTAAAGCATGCAACCATTCTTTTATCAAGCACATTCGCCCCCGGTTCTTTCCCATTCATTCACATTCAGCGCTCACGAATAACTTTACTCACTCTCTCTTAAACATCGGAAAAGTTCACCATGCGCGCCGGCCGGCTTATCAAAAAATTCTATAAATCGATAATTACCCCTTGAAACCACCAACAAAGTGACCAAGTGAACATCTGTAGAGGCTTCCATCACAACCCGGAGAGTGCAGCGCTGGGAATCCCGTAAGTCCACCCTTGTCTCATTTGTTTGTGCTTGGGATCCGTGGGGATTCCACCGAGTTTCCCAGAAGACGCGCCTAAGAAACGCAGTCCAGCTATCGAAGAAATATCAGTATACCATCACCAAACATGCAAGGAAGTAAAAACTTTTTACTAAATAAAAGCCTTCAGGCATAAAGAACAGCTCACACATCTGTGTATGCTTTGTAAAAGAATAAATAACAGACAATAATATTATGTACTCATTTAATCTGTTAGTAAGCGTGCACGTAAAGCTGAGGTGCTGGGTAATTACAGTACCTACTGTTTCCTGAAAAGACCAACTCAAGCTATCCTGTGTTGTGGTTTGATGAGGAAAGTAGGCAACCGTGGTTTGGCATACATTTGTAGGGTTAAAACATTGGCTGAGGTTTTTATTTTCGTGCTCAATTTTCGTGTCAAGTGTCAAGTGTCCTGCACTCATGAACGGTGGTATCTAGACAGTTGAAATTTTCATAAATCATTCATTTATGTCGCCATTATAACAACAAAAAACAATAATTTAAAGAAACAGTAATAAACTTCCAGCTTTCGTGATTTTTGACAATTTTTGCTCGATTTTAATAACGACAACAGGTAGACGCTTGTAATATTCACAAAATATTTAGTTGTATTATTCACTTTAAACGTTAATATTCAAATTTGAATGAAGTAAATATTTAAGGAGGCTCCCACAGACATGATTTTCATATACAGTTGTACAGAACCCTTGGGCAGTTTTATTAAATTTGCGGTTTCCACTCTCCTTCAGTTGTTTGCAAGCTTGCCACAAGTCTGCCAAGAAAAATATATTACTTTACCTACATGAAATAATAATAATAATATCAAGTATCTTGACTTGGCTCGCGAAGTTGTCGACATGTGAGAGGTGGATTCAGCAATTATTGTACCGATAGTCGTGACAGCCAATGGCTTAATAGCCAAGAACCTCAACCAACACCTTAGAAGGCTCTCGTTAGGCAGCTAGAACAAAGGTTTGATTCAAAAAGCTGTAATTCTGGACACGGCTCGCATTGTCAGGAAGTTCCTCTCTCTGGAGCCCTGACTGCCGGTAGCTTGGACCCTGTTCCCGATACCGGTGGGTTAGTATTTTTTTATATTTTTAAATGTTTTTATATTTTAATATATTAATATTTAAAAATGCAATTGATATGTGTTTAAAATAAAGGACTATAATAATAGTAAGTATTTATTTCACAAAAAATATATAGAACATTGTACTGTACCATGTAAGGAAAGTATATAGTTATTATGCAATAGTACACTCTATCTTTTAAAATAGAACTCGCCTGTATCTTAAAAGATAAGGTTCAGCCAAATGGATTCTGTAAACAATTTTCATAAAGACATGAGTGTTTGGTTTGATATTAATTTTTCATGTTGTTTTTTTTTTGGGTTCAGTAGTCTTAGTGATTATATTAAAGAACTTCACAATCCATGAGAACAGCTTATCACTTCGTCATGCCTATTAAGGAATCTAGGTCTCTAAGTCAGCTGGACTCATTGCCTCAATTACTATTGTTATCGCTTAAGGTATTACTAAACGCACGTTCTGAGTCTGTTTAGAGCTTTCTTCTCAGAATAGTAAAATGAAAGATATATAAGATTTAAGAATGTGATGGGCGCACGAGGCCTTCCTTTAGATACCAGTGATATTATTATACCATTCAAACTTGGTGGCGTTGGTATAGGTCGTGGTACATGATGTAAACTGACCCATATTAGAGCTGGTACACACACATGGTACTTAATGAGTTTGTATGTTGAAATTGAATTGAAACATAGATTGTATGTTTACAGACTTTCTCTCCTATAAACAGTAATAATGATAACCTATTTATTGAAATTTTAATGAGGTGTTTACTCGTTTCAAATATAATATAAACACATAACACTGTTACACACAAAATACCCTGGCACATCCATGCACTGCACACTTTCCTACAATAACATCATCTCACATTATACTTTTTTTGAAGTCGTGGTGGCTAGTGGTTAAATCACCACCAGCTTCTCAAGTACGAGTGTGCGGGTTCGATTCCAGGTCAGGCTAGTACCAATGTAACTTTTCTAAGTTATATGTACTTTCTAAGTATATCTTGGACACCAATGACTGATTATAAGTTGAAGGAAAACATCTCGAGGAAACCTGGACTTTAAGTCTGAAATCGCCAACCCGCAAGCGTGGTGATTACGCTCAATCCTTCTCTGTTTGAGAGGAGACCTGTGCCCAGCAGTGGGGCGGTAAAAAGGTGATGATGATGATGATACTTTACGATTGTAACCTTTTTATTAGTGTATAGATTTACTTACTCTGTTAAAAATATTTTCTAATACTGATATACGTACAATATTAATCTAGATGCCCTTACAGATGTTACATGATTAAAGGGGTGTGAGCCTGGAGATCTGTAATACAGGTTCCGAATGTAATTTAGATTCCAGCTCTCACAAAGGTTTGAGGATGCTCGAAAGCATACGTCAAAATTTTATATACACACTAAAGTCACAAAAGTAAAAAATACATCGTACAGATGTAGATTTAGTTTTCTTTTACCAACATAATATATGTATCAAAAATATATTTCAAACATAGCACATGTTAATGTATAGCATCAAAATATTTTAAAAGTTCATTTACCTCAGTTAAAACAAACAGTATATACAATTACATGCTAAACAGCCGTGTTCACTACGTTATGTAACAAAATATGTCACCTGAAACCAGAGTAAAGTCACGTTGTAACTTGTAACCAGCGTACCTACCTACCGACATAGTAAAGTAATATTAAATGAATGGGGGAAAACCTTACGATAATCAGCACTGGGCATTTACGTTCATTCATTATTATTGTTTTGTAGGTAACCTATTGGGATTGGCGGGAGTGTATAATTATAAAGGGACATTTTATGGGAAATTGTGTGATTACCTACCAATAACAACCTCACACTGGACCGACTCACTTCCTCTCGAAGAGATGAGGCCTGCGTACCATTAGTGTTGTAGACATAGTACGCTGATTATATTGAGTAATTACAGAGATTTCATTCAAATATAATATAGTATCTAATAATCTATAATATAACTTAAAATATGCAGAAATAAGGACAAATTACAAGTCCCTTTTCACCGACTTCAAAAGGTTTATAACTCTGTTGTTGGGCTTGGTATAATTTTTTATAACAAGATACCTTCTGCTTTGCTAGACTTGCCTTACAATGCATTTAAAGCACATATTAATTCGAAACTTTGTTCAAAGGTATATTGTTCCGTAAACGACTATTCAAATAATAAAAATAGCTGGCCGCTCTGATTAACTGAACAATGTTTGTGTTATTTGTCCTTTATACCTGGGGCTTTTATTTATATTTCCATTTTAATGATATTTTAATTTTCTTTTTCTTTACTGATATTTTGGTTGATAAATGAAATTTATTTACCATATGCCAGTGAGCCCATAGCTGGCATTTGGTAAATGAATTTCATTTTATGTTGTGTTTTCATGTATTCATTACTATACATAGTATTGTATAAAGTCATTGTTTATTTTTAATGACCAGACAGCAGTGCTCCTGGGGAGTCTGTTCAGCTACTTCTTCCCAGCGATAGTCCTTTGGCTGGGAAGAAGTGGCGAAGAACGGGCGGTTTAGGGGGAAAGTCTTATGTTATCTTGACGTTCAAAAACTGCTGATTCTCAGCCTAATTTGAATAAATGACTTTTTGTTTTTAATCCAATATAATATCTATAATATTAGTAATTGAGAAATTACGTGATTTAATTCTGCTATTACTATTTCATCATCGGATAACCAGTCACACGGCGAAACTAAGTTTTACAACTGAACAGACAGCTGTGCTGCTGGGGAGTTCGTCGCGACACTTCTTCCCAGCAGAAGCACTGGGAAGTGGTGAAGAGTTAGCTTTTGTTTTGGAGGACTGTCTTATATAATTTTTGGTGTTCAAAACTGCTGATTCTCGACGTTCGGGCAAATGACTTTCAATTTTGATTATGAAAGCAATTCCCAGTCTAACACCTTCTTCTTCTTCAGCCTATGTAATAGCAGTGGATCTCTTCCACTGCTGGACAAAAGCGTCCACCAAGGTTTGCATTACATTGGGGGGATTTGCCATAATCCCTACGCTTGGCAGATGATTTTTGGGTCGCAGTAAGTTGATATTCCACAGGAAAAACGCTGCTGCCCGCTTCCCTGGTGAGAGTTCCCTTAATCGCTTTTTACGACACCCACGGACGGATATGTCTAACGAATAAATAAATAGTGACTAATCTCTAAAGCTTTTTTTCCTATTTGTCACAAAAACATTTTCTGTAATTCGCAAGCCTACAACTCTCTGGTTAGGTTTTCCCTATATAAACGAGAAAGTATCCTCATTTTAAGAATTTTTGCTCAACAGGGATAATCCACTGATGTTCAGTTGTCATCCGTAAACAATTGAAGTTCTAGGAAATGTGGTATTAGCGCCAGGTACTACAGTAATGATAGGACATTAATTGCAGTTGTATTGTGATATAACCTCGTCCATCTACGTGGTTGTAATGCACGTGGCGCCACTTTAGATGTTTACAATTATGTAGGTACTTCACGACGTATTATTTTGTAGATTTAGCTTGTAAATGAATATTTTGGTTTTGGCAGAGGGTATATTTGCGAATAGGTACTACTAAACCCTATCTGGTCACTATCAAAATATGAAAGAGAAAGACCCTTATTACAATAAGGGTCTTTCTCTTTCTCTTTTTTTTTTAAGTGCATGGTTGTTTGACGCTGTGATAACTTTTACATGCCCAACATCGCCAGAGATTGCCCAGCTGTGGGACACAATAGGTTAAAGAAAACACCCTAAGTGCGCATGAAGGGTTCCGTAATATTATCCAAAAAAGAAAATATCTGTTTAAGGTACCTGTACATTTAATATGTCAAGTGTGTTGTTATCACACAACAAGTTAACGTTAGGTAGGTTATTGACCCACAGGGTAGATACGTAACACACTCTCAGTAACATTGGGTTACATTTTGACAGTTCAACAATATTCATTGCGTTATTTACGTTGTTTAGAAGACACGTTTTCGAACACATGGAGCAATGTATTAGCAATATGCTTCGAAATGATTCCAACTAGTAGTAAGTGTTTACACAATAAGGATTCAGTTTCCATAATATCACACTGAATTCATATTTCTTGAAACCCTGTGACATGGAAGATAACTGGATCGAACATTTTGAGTTGACATACAGGAAGAGAAAATCTTAATCTCTAAATAAAGTCAGTTTATTACTCCTTTATACTCTGTGGAGGCATGAGGAACAGAGAGTAAAGCTCACTCATCCTCCATAGAAAAGGGAGGATCCTCCAACCAGACGGGTATTATGTCTGGCGGGCACTTGCCCGATGGTTGAAATTGGCAAGTTGTATGTATGCTAATTGCACGGTAAACTCTGATTGCGAGATGTAGAATTCGTGTGATGTCAGTATGACGCGTCGTTCATTTTTGTGGCGTTTGTAGGTACCGCTACATACTCAAACGTTTGTAGGTACCGCTACATACTCAAACGTTTGTAGGTACCGCTACATACTCAAACGTTTGTAGGTACCGCTACATACTCAAACGTTTGTAGGTACCGCTACATACTCAAACGTTTGTAGGTACCGCTACATACTCAAACGTTTGTAGGTACCGCTACATACTCAAACGTTTGTAGGTACCGCTACATACTCAAACGTTTGTAGGTACCGCTACATACTCAAACGTTTGTAGGTACCGCTACATACTCAAACGTTTGTAGGTACCGCTACATACTCAAACGTTTGTAGGTACCGCTACATACTCAAACGTTTGTAGGTACCGCTACATACTCAAACGTTTGTAGGTACCGCTACATACTCAAACGTTTGTAGGTACCGCTACATACTCAAACGTTTGTAGGTACCGCTACATACTCAAACGTTTGTAGGTACCGCTACATACTCAAACGTTTGTAGGTACCGCTACATACTCAAACGTTTGTAGGTACCGCTACATACTCAAACGTTTGTAGGTACCGCTACATACTCAAACGTTTGTAGGTACCGCTACATACTCAAACGTTTGTAGGTACCGCTACATACTCAAACGTTTGTAGGTACCGCTACATACTCAAACGTTTGTAGGTACCGCTACATACTCAAACGTTTGTAGGTACCGCTACATACTCAAACGTTTGTAGGTACCGCTACATACTCAAACGTTTGTAGGTACCGCTACATACTCAAACGTTTGTAGGTACCGCTACATACTCAAACGTTTGTAGGTACCGCTACATACTCAAACGTTTGTAGGTACCGCTACATACTCAAACGTTTGTAGGTACCGCTACATACTCAAACGTTTGTAGGTACCGCTACATACTCAAACGTTTGTAGGTACCGCTACATACTCAAACGTTTGTAGGTACCGCTACATACTCAAACGTTTGTAGGTACCGCTACATACTCAAACGGCTGAACGGATTTGTATGAATTTGGCACACAAAGAGTTTATAACCAGGATTAATAAAAAGGATCCTTTTTATGTATTCATTTAGATAAAGTATAGTCGGTATAAAGTTGATGCATTTTGCGTTGAAACGGCAACATTAATCGTTAATAGCATACTTCGGAGTTAAGGCTAGTTATTCTTTGTTACAGCTGCAAAAATATTCTCACAGTTCTGTATTCCTTAGCAAAACATCCTTTGTCAGGATGCCAATAGACACGCAGACCACGTCCGCCAACGTCCGGATATGGAACAATTCATATCTGTTGGGCATACAAACACAGGACACGGTATAATTGACCCTATTTTATCGGACCACTGTAGACTGCGCGATGCCTCAATAAAAAAATACAGGGTGGTGGAGTTGTCGACGCAGAACCAATTACGAAGGGTTCAGTACATGATTCTAAAAAGCCCTGCATCATTGTGAAATTAAACCCAATGCCACCTGTTGGTAAGCAGTGATGCAATCGTTCAAATCGCCCAACGATGCTGAGCCAGAGGGAGATTGATCTGGAGACCCTCTACGAACAAACTCCCGACACAACAACATTTGGTGCATCGTACCCGGCACACGTCGCAACTCAACTCCTCAGACCCGTCGTCCTTACGGTTTCAGCAAACATCATACCGGAACACGACGAATCGCTTGGCGGCAAGACTTAGTTTGGTGGATGGTAACCTCTGCCGGTAGCCAATGTTATGGCCTAACACCGAGAAAAAACAAATTGTAAAATTCATTTCATTGTAAAATTAAAACAGTTTTTCGGAGCTCAGCTTGTGCATCAGGTAGACGGTCTGCCTAAAGTGTTCCTGTACGAAGACAGGAAGTCCTTCATGGAGGCTTTTAAGTGCATTGACTGGGCTGATTACTAGTTTTTCGTCAGCTTCGAATGCAGTTCAACGTCAAAAATGTCCGTCGGTTTTCTTGTGTCGTAATTTCAAGCTCCAATTTCTTTTGTAATGTGTAAATTTTTGTTTTTGTAAGGGTATGTATAGTGAAGTGTCGTATCCAGCTCGGCTGGGCACGGTTCGGTAAGCTACGCAGTAGTATCTTCTCGTCGTCCAGGATACCACAGTGTCTCAAGACTAAAGCTTTGACCAGTGTGTGTTGCCAGTGATGACATACGGAACTGAAACGTCGTCGCTCACAATGGGCCTCATATAAAGGCACTAGGTCACACGAAGGGCGATGGAAAGATCTATGCTTGGAGATTCTCAGTGCGATCGAATCAGACATGAGGAGATGCACAGAAGAACCAAAGTTACCGACATAGGTCTTCGAGTTGATAAAATTAAGTGGTATTGGGTGGGGCACATTGCTCGTAGAACCAATGGCTGATGGGGCAATAAGGTTCTGGAGTGGCGGCCAGCGTAGGGAGGCCCCCAGCAAGGTGGACCGATGACCAGGTGAAAGTCGCGGGAAACCGATAGATGCGGGTAGCACAAGACCGGGCAACATGGAAAGTCTTGGTGGAGGCCTTTGTCCAGCAGTGGATCTCTAATTCTCTCTCTCTCTTTCTGATTGTTCTTTGATTTTTCCTCTTGTAGTTTAAATTTGTAATTGTTTGTTTTTTTTTAACTCAATGCCAGTACACACTATGTAGCCAGGCATATTATACGTTACGGAATTGCTTCGCTGACAGGGGTATTCGGCACTGGTGCAGCTACACAGGAGCTAAACTTAGCATTCGGGAACACCTTTGGAGCTGCTAAACCTTGGACAAAACTGTCTTTGTATTGTGTAGATTCAATTTCTTAGTATTGTATAATTGCATGGAACACGTGTGAGCACGATCTACTTGCTGTAAAGCATCTATTTGTTGGGTTAGTCTTTTATTGACTTGATTGTGCTATGGCTGTTGAGAGTATGTCATGCTCACTCAAATGTCTCGCTGGTGGTGGCGTGTGTGTTGGGTCATTAGGTTCCCTTCAATATGGTTGAGCTGAATGATGCTGATCCATACGTCATGTTCGTGAACGGACGCCGTCAGAGGGGACTGGTCATCTCTTAACTGCTACGGCGTATTTTAATTTCTGAATTGTTGTTTTTTTTTAATAATGGACGCTCTCAGCGTACAATATCTTTCTGCATCGTTCTCACACGATTGATTTCAAAATGAATGATGTAATCAAATATTTGTATCAATAGCTTGATAATTTAAAAGAGTGTCCATGGAGTTTCTTGCCCGTTCTTCTCCATAGGTACCTACTCTTTGGAATGGGCGACTAGCTTCACCTTACTGACTGACCGACCTTCTGACAATTCAAAAGTGCCTGTAACTGGTTTATTTGAAATAAATGCTTTGATTTTGATTTTCTGATTTTTAAAGACTGAGAAACAGAAGAAAAAGCTGTATAGTGCTGTTTGAGCGATTGTCAAATAAAACGTGAATAAAAGACGTGAGTATGATGTCATGGGTGTCAGGTGTCAGTAGATGTGCTAATATCTTTTGCTAACCTCTCGACGACCTTACGTGACATTGAATGACTGATTCATTGTTCACCAAATAGTTTTTTGCTAAAAGAAGCTACTTTTTATGAGATTGTTGATTTTGTTGGAAATAACACTTGAAATTTTTTTTAGGGTCCCGTAACCAAAGGGCCTATCGGGACCCTATTTCTAAGACTCTTCTGTCAGTCTATCATCAGGCTGTATCCACTCAATGTCAACTGTCTAGATATCTAGGATTGTGACCAGTACAATAGCTACACAGTTGAAATTTTGGAAGATGATGTTTTTGCTATCGCAATAACTACAAAAGTACTGAAAACAAAACTTTTTTACTTTATTTATTTATTTATTTATACATCCATTTCAGGCATCACAGCCCATACAACATAAACAATGCAATATTAAAATAAATCAGAAATACAAATAATAACAAACTACATATACAAATATATTATGCAAATTTTGAAATGTCAAAAATAAAGTATACTTGATGATATAATTTGACATTTGATTTGATTTTTGATTACAAGTACTTTATGTACTTGGCCGGTCACTTGGTTTTCGCTTCAAAAAAGTTATCAATTGAATTATATTGTTTTTTTTTTAATATGTTTTTGTCTCTTTTTTGTCATTTATTTTCTGGTACAATAAAGTATTTAAAAAAAAACTCCTTTTGACTCTTTATTAACTGGAATACCTACCAAAATGTGAAAAATAAATAACATATTACATAAAGATAAACCACTTATTCGGCTGATTTTATTCAATGAACAGATATTTAAAAAGAAAGTGCTGATTATCAGCCTAATATGAATAAAAAACTTTTGATTTTGACTTTGAAATACCACACCACAGCTGAAAAGAAACTCAAAAATGGTTACAGCCTTCCCCAACATATAGCCATATACCTACTATAAATTATAAGGAAATTCTCATATCTAACAAAAACAAACTATAAATAATATCTTATACACCAATAAAACTATCATATACAAAAACTTCCAGGACAAGACATTTTTATGACTGACAATACAAAATACGGTTCGTATTGTGCGCACGAGTGCACGGCACGAGTACTAATCTACTCCGCGCTGTAGTTCTCAAGGCTAGCCATTGTATGTTATAGTCAATAGAACATGTCTGAGCTAGGAAGTTTAGATCCAATTTATTTTTATGGATTAATAGCTAACGTAGCAGTATACTTCTGGGAAAAATGGATCTACTAACGTTAAGATAAGCGTCTTCCTGTCTGTTAAACCATATACATAATATGTATGTAAATTGCTAGATGCGCCTCACAGCTTCTCCCAGGACTGTTGAGATTCTGTAGGAATACCGAGATAAAGTGTTAATATATATTTTAATCCTTGTTATAAACCATTTGTGTTCCTAATTTCATTTAAATCCGTTTAATAGTTTTTGCTTGAAAAAGTAACAAACATTCATCATTAACTTTCACGATTATTGGTAGGCATAGATAGTATGTGGTGGTATGTATGGTAGTATACTTACGAAGTAGGAAGAAAGATTAGCAGGAGGTAGTATATATTACTGCCCAATTGGTCTGCTGGTTGTAAATACATCTGTGCAACTGTGAACAATTACTGGTGAAAAGCAAACAACCATCCATGATTACTATGTTCTGTTGTAGTATTACAACCTAATTTGAGAGATAGACCCTACAAATATCGTAAATCCGAAATTTTGTGAGTATATATGGAATTTTGTGACTCATTCTCAAAATACTACAAATTTGAATGAAATTTGGCACGCATAATTATAGTTTATAACCAGGAATAATACATAGTAAACTTTTTTGCCGTTATATCCACAGGACCGAAACTTACACGGATTACCGCAGGGATCAGCTCGTTCCGTGTGCAGTTTCTGGCCTGCCATCGGACGCGTCCCCAGGTGGCGGATAGGGGAACGGCCCCCAGATATGGGGGTTACCGGTTTACCGGCGCGGACCAAAACCAGAAGTGGGGACCGCTTCGGCGGTCACACGTGCGGCGGGTCGGCCACCACTCCAGGTGGCTGACGTGACCCGAACTCAGGGTCACCGTCGGGCAACCCGGTCTCCTTATTGAGAGGAGCTGGGGGCCCCGTTTGCTTCCGGGCAAACGAGTGGGGCTAAGAGGAAGGACACTTCGTTAAAAAACCCTTGGCTGCTGCGTCTTCTCGCACAAGAAGACGTACCCAGCCGGGCCCCTCCCTATGGAGGGCCCACTGTGGGCCCGCCTTCTGGCGGGAATTGCCGGCGGGGGATTGGTAGAAAGGCTCTGCTATTTCCCATGACCCCGCCACTAAGGCGATGTCGGTGTGCCGCTGTTCGGGTTTAGTGGGTATTCCCGGCTTCGGCTGGGCGAGTCCCACACACGCCCTTCGGGGTATGGTGCGTAAACGCATTCCCACAGCGTAAAAAAAAAAAAAAATAATAAAGGGATCAGCTCGTGGATAAAAAGTGGAAAAGGACAATATCTTTGAGTCATACATTTTAATAAGTACATGAACTGACACAACTAATTATAATATCTGATTAATTTTCTCTTATTTTCCTTTTAAAGTAGCTTCAAAGTAGTATCAAGGAAAACCTGGAGTTAAAGAATATGTCACCGGGAAAAAATATTTTTCCCTCATTAAATTCACTCCGGAACTTAATTAATAGGCACTTATTGTAAAATTACCACCAATTAAGTAAATGCAGTGTATTTCTGTAATTAAATTAGGACTACAATACTAATTATATAAAATAATACAGTGCCCTAATACGTAACATAACTATCAATTACATTAATGACATTACAAATCAGGGCTAAATTTTCAATTGAACATCTACATACATACGTTGCCAATATGACGTTAATTCACATAAAAACATGTTTATATGAAACCATAAAACGTCAGTAATTCAGTTTGAGTACGCATCATCATCATAGTATACCTAAACCCATAGTTTTATGAATCACTTCAGTTACTCAGAATCCTTGCGCTGGCACTCTATAAAACGAGCGAGCGGCAATACCCCGCCATTTAATTGTAACCGTTCGACCGAGCCGCACGTGTCGCGAGTTATTCAAATATTAAACATTCAAAAAACAAATATGAGTACTACCGGTGCTTCTTCCGTTCTCCTGTTCATCCTGAACATTCTCCACGTGGTCTTCGGCCTCGGGATTGCGTGTGCAGCAATCTGGTTCTTCGTTGAAGTCCACAGCATCACCAGCTTGAGGAACGCCAATCATTACCTGCTAGATTACAACGTGTACTGGCCCCAGGCCATCCCCTGGGTGTTCATCCTAGTTGGTGTTTTTGTAATCTGTGTATCGTGCTGTGGTTTCGTCGGTGCCAAGAAGAAGAGCAACGGTTTAGTGGTGATGTACATTGTGTTCGAGGTCACTGCGATAGTGGCACTCGTAGCCGCGGCTGTCGTCGCTCTGTCGTTCGCCGACACGACGTCGACCAACAAATTCGTTGAAGATGCAATCTGGGATGTGTACACTACAATGAAGAACGACAAAAGTGTGGAAGCTGCTTTCGGGACCATGGAGAAGCGAATGCAGTGCTGCGGCGCGTCCGGCCCGAGGGACTACATCAACTGGCGCTCCGAGTTCCCCGTCTCTTGTTGCGACACTTATTACCACGGCTGGATCGGTACTTACAACATCGACTGTGACTTTACGAACAAGCTGGCCAATGAGAGACACGGCTGTACCGAGGTAGCGACCAATTACGCGAGAATAGTCATCAGGGTGCTGTCCGGCGCCTGCGTCTTCACAGCATTCATTGGACTTATGAATGTTATTGTAGCTGTCACTTTATCGAAGAGTATGAAGAGGAGGCCACGACCGATGCCCGTGCAACTGGAATCTGAGAGCAAAAAGGTTTTGTTGTAAATTAGGAATTTATTTTAATTTTAAATTGTGTTCGACAAGGTTCCATTTTGGGACCAGTAATGACGTAACTAGTTTTCTTTGAGAGAAATCGATGTTACGTGCATGTTACGTGTGTGTGAAGCGATTTTGTAAACAGTTTGGTGCGAATTTCTCAGTAGTGATAGATTTAAATAGGAACTCTCGCACATGACCGGTTTTTAGCTTTAATTTACCTAATGTCCACCGTTAATGACTCGCTAGTCTAAAAGGCGACTCAATGCATCGGATGCACGAAATTGAGTCCAGCCATGTGCAGTAGACGAACAAAGACATTGAATGAGTCAGTTTAAGTATCCCTAACAACAAGATAATTGAATCTGCTGTTAGTCATATAATAACTCTGTAATTTAATGAACTTTACGAATGACTGAGCTATGTATTTCTTTGTAACTCTAATCGTATACTTGAAATGTTTATACTGTTTTTATTTGCGAAAATGTATGCTAAAATATCTCTGAAGCGTTAATTCTGTAGGACGATAATTGCTGTTGGTACCCTATATTGGGGTCAAAACACCAATTATCGGAATATAATTAATGTTAATTGATTTTAGTGATCTGATTGCGAATCTCGAATAAAGGTACAATAATGTGTTGTAGTGAATTTAATGACGTTGTGAGTGTTTGTGAAACGGGTTGGTTTGTATTTTATTGACGTTATGATTGTGTGTGGAACAGGTTGTTTTGTAGTTTTCTCAAGTTTTTCCTTAAAATTGTTGTTTTGAAATAGCGCTTGGAACTTTAGTTTTATTGTGAGATGTTTGTGAATCCGTCTAGTTAACTTAAGCCATTAATGTAATACTATTAATATAGAGATTTTAAGTTATATTCCATAATATATCTATTATTCTTAAATTTGTTTATTAAGAATAATAGATGTATTTCAAACTCAAACAATGTGTTACATGACCAAAAGATTAATTATAGCCATACTACCTCACTAGTCTAGTAGCCGTAAGTGCAGCTACCGACCGTGAGGTCCCGGGTTCGAATGAGGGGTCGAGCAATGTCTTGATGTTTTTTTCTTGAGGAAAAAATCTAAATAGCAGCTCGAAGTTTTGGCTATATTGATAAAAATTAGTTGTAAGGACATTACCGCTTACCCCTGCGTGGGTTTAGGAGTAATGATATACTGAAGTTGATAACAGTCGTCAGTTACTTCGAACTCTCCTTAAGGTCTAAAAAAACTTTAAACATTCCTGTAAATATATATTTAGGAAGAAAATTAATTATTGGCGGTAATGCCGGTTCGAAACCACAATACTTCTACTGTGCTATAGTTAGCACAATTATATGGCAATAACAAAATTCGAAAACAAAGTATTCTGAACTTTAACGACTTATGTTAAGGACTAAATTAGATACGCAAGGCCTTCTTACGTAATATTTATTTTTCTGCCCATTTATCACATAATCGTGAGTATATAGAAACTTTATAAGTATGTCGTGTAGGTACCTATAGAAGTGCGCGAGAGTTTGAGGTCCAAAGATTAGGCTGGCTACACGCTGTCAAGCAACGTCAGGTAGGCTTGACAAACCCTGATAGATATAAGTATTGATATAGATATAACATGATTGATAGAAAAGAATGATAATTGTTATTATTTACAAGTGCTTTGTGTATTTGCATTTCGATATTAAAATAGACTGGATGTTTTATAAACTTGCCTTTCCTTTTTATTCTATTTCTTACCCACCTGAGACAACATAACACACACTGGTGACGATACAATGAATGAATGAAGTATTATAAAACTTCTATATATTTAGATATTTATAGAGACAAAGAAAATTATGATACACTTACATACAAATCTTCCTAAACACAAGAAATAAACAATACCGCGTTAAAAGCGATGACACTTAACAACACAAATAACAGAACAATGCATAATTGAAATAATTCGTCATAATCTCCTTATGATTATGCAGAACACATAATTAGGTCAAACAAAAGATGACTAACAACGATTGTATCAGTAATACTTGACAGGTGGGACTGATAGTTTGTGACCACCACCAGCGCACGCGCAAAACAAGGCGCAGCCGAAGTTAATAAAAGTAGTTGCATCACACGCACGCCGCTCATTTCGCTGCCAGCTGCCCGTGCGCACGGTACAACCATGGGGAAAGACGAGCTTATCAAAAACGTTCTCTATGTTATGAACATTATCTACGCGGTCTTCGGGCTAGTGACCGCCGCGACCGGGATCTGGTTCTTCGTCCAGTTGGCTGAGTTTGTCAGCCTCAGGAACAGCAACCATTACTTACTGGACTACAGGATCTACTGGCCTCAAGTCGCACCATGGCTCTTCATCCTCCTCGGAATCTTCATCATCATGATCTCCTTCTGCGGTTGGTGCGGCGCCAACAGAGAAAGCAGAGGAATGCTGGGAATATACGGACTGTTCCTGATCCTCATTGTGGTCGGACAACTGATCGCAGCCACACTTATCTTCGTGTACGTCGATGGAGAAGACACTGACAGATTTATCAAGGACACAGTCTATGATGGATACTACAACTCGCAGTCCAACCCTGATGTGTTCAAGTCCTTCGGAAGGATCGAGAGGAAGCTGAAATGTTGTGGTGCCAACGACGCTCGTGACTACAGGAGTTGGAGAAACGACCTGCCCCTCACGTGTTGCTTGGACAGTTACTACCGTGCGACTTGTGACTTCACCGACAAGGAAGCGAACGAACGTCTCGGTTGTGCTAAAGTGGCTTCAGTATACACTAAGATCATCAGCTCGTCGGTAGCTGGAGCGTCCTTACTTATGTCTCTACTAGAGATCTGTGGTATAGTGCTAGCGTGGAAGCTGTTCCATTCTCTAAGGGAAGTGGAACATTACATCACGGAGCGGAAGGAAGGTGAAACGGAGTGCTAGGTGCTAAGTGCTACAGTATTATTATTGATACCGCCGATCGATGCCGCTACGGTATGAGACTAAACGATTCCGATACCGATTCTATGCCTGAAGTAACTTTCCCTTTCGAAGTTTTCTTTCTCTCACGGTGCTTGTTTTCCCGAATAAAGTTCGTTTCCTTGCTGAAAGGAAAGTCTGAAACCTTTGTTCAGTTAGATCTGATTAATGTTACATTCCATCTGATTGTCGGTTAGTGTTAATTCGCTTTAATTAAATCCAATCTCATAGTATAGTCTGTGCAGTCTCACTCCGCCACGCCTTAGGTCAAAGAGTATTTTAAGAAGCGAGTGGGCCTAATCAGGGACTTCCTCCTTAACTCAATGAAGCACGAGTACCTGCAGTCTGAATTGACTCATCATGAACCTCAATTGTACCTAAGACATGGTGATCAGTCGGCCTCGCCCCCCACCAAGTGTCTTTGACACACACGATTAACGTAGTTAGGTATACATAGCTCGGTATGTAAGTTTCGTAAGTTATATTTCGCGTTAATAAGCGTCCACGGACGAATGGAGATTGTGAAGCGATTGGAGGTCGTCTATGAGAAAAATGTGACCTCAGTTGGGAAGTGGGCTTGCGACGAGTAGTTAGCGAGTGGGTACCTACTTGTGCCAGATTCTCGCTTCGTTTTGAGGTCGAAGCATTGTGTAATAGATGTTACCTGTGTAAGGTGTGTCATAATACCGCCGCCGTTCGTATTTGTCGTTCGGAGTAGTAAAGTTTATTCAGCTCGGTCCATCGAAATATGCAAATTTTTACGCAAGAGCTATTGTGAGTGTATCAAGTATGCTCAGCAGAACTAATGGTAATTTATAGATTACGACATTATTTGGATTTCACAATTTTATCAAACGTGTTTGTCGAGTAGCATAGTAAAAGATGTGCCAAGATTTGGTGTTCTTAGCTTTTTTTGATAATCACAATATTTATAGAGAGTTATATTTACTTTTTGTAACGAGTTTTATAATAAGTTTTGGAACGAATTTCCGTCCTTTATGTAAAGAGCCATATTTAATATATTTAAATAAATGTGTGTTTGTAAAAGTGTGTGTCCAGTTGCCAAAGAAAGTATAGGTACAAACTTTCAAAAAAAAAAAAAAGTAAATATTTTGCATGCAAAAAATACATTTATAAACCATATAATTAGTGTAAGTGAGTAACCACAACCATTATTACCGTAATAATTATTAGCTAATAATTATAAGTTATTTTTATACAATACTTTATAATAATGTCATTTAAGTCGAAACTAGTCTTAAGTCGTTTCGTTTTGTAATAAATGTTAAAATATCTGAGAAATGTATTTTTAATCTGTTTCCTCATTCTTGTGATAATTATCATCAAATACCGATTTATTATCTTAATAATTATTATTGAGTGAGCAGCATAATATAAGAAGTTTTATTGGTCATTAAATGAAATAAAAGCCTCACAAATTTATATGTTTATTTAATTACTCACAATTATAATTACCTACTTACTTCAATGTGTCTCATAATTCTTACCAAACAAAGAATTTCTAAGTACTCAAACGAGCCACTTCCGTCAATTAGTTGGTAGGTACTTACATAATTAAAATTTCCTCTTCTTCATTACATAAGTTAGAAAGTTATTGACACACACACTCATGTGTGAAAACCCACACAATGATACAGATAACTAATATAAGTATATATTGTGAATAATTCTGTAACTGTTAGAAAATACATAGGTTAAAATATTAAAGACAGAATCATAATGAATTCTTTGGAAAATATGCTCTGTAGAGGTTGCGTTACTAAGGTATTTTTAAAGGAATACGTTAATAAAATAAAATAAAGAATTATTATTATCCATGCTATAATAAGCCATAGATAATAATAGTTCTTTGCTGTATTTTCTTTATTTTATTTTTAGTTTTTTATTACCTCTGGTTATAAAACCATAGATAATGTCTAAAAATAATCCCGTGTTACATTTTTAAATAGACAATGACCCCCGATTCACTGGTTTACAAACATCAGTGCATCTTTTTCTTACTATTTCAAAAAAAGAAAAGGACAGAAGATAAATATTACATAGATTAGTCCTGCCTAATTAGTCCGCGTGAATTTTGTTTCCAAAATATTTACGATTGTTTGGAGATGGAGAAGCAATAACATTTTTAGTTGAAGAAAAACAAATGAAAAATATACAAACAAATAAATCAACATATAATATACAAAAGTTATGAATCTATGAGTCAGTTCTCAATGTAAAGACTACAGTACATCAAAGTACTACTATCTGTCAGATTTCTTTATTAGATTTTCAGCTTTATCGCTAAAGCTTTAAGGTTCAAGTTTCATCAGAAATATTTGGCAGTTTCGGGTAGCTTGACCTGTTGTCCGTACAAATAGACTTCTATTTTCCAAATATTTCTTACTGTGTAGTGAAGAGAAAACAAGTTTGTTTACTTAAACATTACGTCATCACATGAGACAGCCCTTTTTATATATTATAGCCAAACGAGTTTTGAGAAAATATGCGTTCTTCGAGTTACATCATCATCTGTAGTAGTAACTGGTAGATGTTTAGCAGAAATGTAGATGTGTGTGTAAGTGTTGATTCGATGGGCGAAAATATTTGATAAAAGTTACTTTTGTAGGCAAGACGAGGAAAACAAATTCTAATACAGGTGTGTCAAGTTTTTTTTTTAATTTTTTATAAACTGGTGTTTGTGCGCTATCCCTGCCTGATGCTAAGCAATGATGCAATCGATGCTGGTAGAGCGCACTAATTTATTATGAGCTTATTCACTGTAGCCTTAAAGACACTTAAATTATAATCTGATGGGAAGACCGTTGCAGGTAAATTGTTCCAGTCACTGGAGAGGGTGACGAGGTTAGATAACAATTCGTCCGGATCAGAGAAATATTATTGATTTATTATTAAGAATTCTGGGGGTTTAGATCGTGGTGTGTGTTGAGCAGGTTTTATATCAGCATTTTATTATTATTAATTTGAATTGTTTTTCTATTCTTTTCCCGATAATAATATGTATTTTTTAGAGCTCACATGCGGCTTTAGCTAGTCAGTTGAAGAGCCTCATGTCCATGCAATAAAAGCGAAAAAGACATTCGAACCGAAATCAGTTCGGTTTGGACTATGTAATTTGGCACCGCGTCGAACTTAATCTGACAAGGGTGGTTTTTTATGTATAGCAGCTTGCAGTTCCTTATGAGGTTGTTATCTGCTTGATCAAATATGCCGGAGGATCACTAAGGCCAGGCTAGCGCTTTAAAACTTTTTTTGTAATTATAAAATAGTGTTTGACCGCAATCCCGACTGATCATAAGCAGTGATACAATTGTTGATAGTAAAAACGCTAGTTTATTATAAATCAATTCACTCAAAAGAAATTGAGTCAATAGGAAGGAAGACAGCAGTTGAGCGACGTGATGCAATGTTAAACCCAACAACATGACCAACGATGCTTCGCCAGAGGGAAATTGATCTGGAGACCCTCCACGACGAAACTCCCGACACAACAACATTTGGCGCATCGTACCCGGCACACATCGCAATACAACTGCTCAGATCCGTCTTTCGTACGGCTTCACCAGACATCATGCTAGAACACGACGAATCGCTTGGCTGCAAGAAGTCTGGTGGGTGATAATTTCTACCGGCAAAAAAACTTTAAAACTAAGTTATTGCATGCTAGCGTGTGGGATGCCATTGGTTGAGGGTGTCGCTGGAAGAGACCAGCAAGGGACAGGCTCAGCGGTGGGTATTTGCTCCAGCAAGGGGCTCTACATGTATATCTGTTTTATTTATGCCATAAATTTTATATCGTGTCGTTTAGTTTTATATTTTAGTGTCGTGGTGGCCTAGTGGTTAAAACACTAGCCTCTCATGAATGAGTGCGCGGGTTCGATTCCAGGTCAGGCAAGTACCAATGCAACTTTTCTAAAGTTATATGTATTTTCTAAATATATCTTGGACACCAATGACTGAAGGTGAAGGAAAACATCTTGAGGAAACCTGGACATTAAGTCTGAAATCGCCAACCCGCATTGAGCAAGCGTGGTGATTACGCTCATACCTTCTCTGTATGAGAGGAGACCTGTGCCCAGCAGTAGAACGATAAAAAAAAGGTTGATGATGATGATGATGATGAAATTTTATATTGTATGGACGACCGCAGGTCAAGCTACCTGAAACTGTCAAATATTTCCGATTAACCTTTAGCCTTAACACTTTAAAGATAAGGTTGAAAATCTAATAAAGAAATGTGATAGACTATAGTAGCTTGATGCGCTGTCTTCTGTATATAGTAAAAAGTATTCTATCTTCCTGTTTTTTATACTTCTATGCCAAATATTTTTCATCTGGGTATGTGGTAATGTGGTCGCTTTCGATGGAAAAAACCTTGAAAAAGTCAGGATTCCTATTTCTAAATTAATAACTTTTTCGCCCATCGTCAGAATATTCAAATATAAATATGTAAATACTTCTTAATATTTACTACTTAACCGCATCCCGTTACAGTGGTAGATGTTGGATTGTTGTTTACTATTTGGACTGTGTGACCAAATAAATGGTAAACAAACAACCAGTAACAAAATATCTACTTATAATCTGTACGAAAATTATTTGATAAAAGTTTAAACAAACCTTGGTCAAATTCTAACACAACAACTTACTAAAATGGATATCTGACATATTATTTGTATTTAGGAAGTAGCGCCATCATATCTCACCATACATTACCAAGAGTTTGCATCGTAATAACAACCTAGCAACCTGTTACCTAGTACTAGGGATTGACAATCAACTAATTTTTCACGATGAAATTTTAATAATTGAATTGATCGCCAAATTTATTGAGCGAAATTTATGTATAGTCTTACAAGTACGCCTGTCGTGATTATTGCCCACCTGACCTATTTCTAAATATAACATCATCATCCAGGTTCCAGGGTATCCCCTCCTGATGTGACCACTCGACCTATTTTGATCGTGAGCCACCATATAAGTAGTATAAAAATAAACACTTTTCTTGTGAAGGCTCTAATACAAAATCGTGGGAATTCACCCAAGTATGTAAATGTAATGTATCATCTGTTGACTCATACTTTCCCGCGCATGCGTAAAACAGTTATGTTGTAGTAAAACGTAATGTTATACTTTAGGATACACGCGAGTGAAGCCACGTGTTTCAGTGAGTATAGTTACGACATCTGACTCTGTTTGTTTTGCATTCTTAAGTTATACAGGAAACTTTTCAGGTTATACGGTTATACATTGTAAAGTAAATAATTCTGTAACCAATGTGTTATACATCTGTGTATAACAGATTGTGTTTAATTACTACGTATTATAATACAAAGTCGCTTTCTCTTTCCCTATGTCCCTTTGTATGATTCAATCTTTAAAACTACGCAACGGATTCTGATGCGGTTTTTTTTAATAGATAGAGTGATTCAAGAGGAAGATTTATATGTAAAATAACATTTATTAAATAGTGAAGAAATACTATTATTTATGAGGTTTCTAATGCGATGTCGTAAATAATTAAATTTTTTCGGCGTTTGCAGTGAAACGCAAAATTAAAATTAGCAAAATTTCTTGGTCTACAGAAAAGTCCGAGATGGTATTATATCTATCTGTTATGGATATATATCCCACAATGACATTTTTTGTCATTTAATTTTTACGACAATTATTGGCTAAATTTCGAAGCGATTTTAACCAATACAGCATTAATCCTTATCCAATAAAATAAAATAATTACATTATTGATTTAGTAGAGATCTATATCGCCATTTTCAGCACCGCGTCGAACCTCTATGTTTTGGTATACAAAAACGTTCACAGTTTTTCTGAAGTTTGTTTAGTATCAACATTGTACCCGTGCGAAGCCGGGGCGGGTCACTAGTAAATAAATAAACAACTGTAGTGCCGAGGCTTTTAAATAGCTAGAAAAGAAATTAAAGATTCAAAAAAAAAATCTCAGTTGACTTTCTTTGAAACTGAATTGTAAATTTTTGTTTTTATAGATATCAAAATATTATTATTCGTTAGTAATAATAGAAAATTCGGCCAAGTGTGAGTCGGGCTCTCGTACCAAGTGTTATGTGCCATTATCTATAAAACTCACGTCTATTGTGTGGGGTGTTCTAGCGGCAATAGTAATACATTATATGTGAAAGTTTTAACTATCTAGCTATCATGGTTCATAAGGTATACCCTGGTGACGATGCCCTGGGCCCGACGGTCGACGCGTCTTCGAGTGGCAGCCACGCACCGGAAGACTCAGCGTGAGTAGGCCCCCGACAAGGTGGACCGACGACCTGGTGGCCGATGCGGGAGGCGCTGGACTGGTCGTCCTGGAGATCCTTGGGAGAGCCCAAGGACGACCGCCTATGTCCAGCAGTGCTACTTTTTACTCTTTGAGTAAGGATCCCTGAAAAATATAGAATCGTATATTCAATGTCAAGTTATAAGACTTTCCGTCATCCATCTTTGAGACCACTCCTTATCAGACATAATCCATAAAAACTCCATATTTACAGAAAGAGATCACTGTCAATGTCAACTCTGCTATAACTGAAACTAGATTAGTTTTTTATCTAGATCGGCCTACTTCACAGCTGAATGAATTCAGTTGGGTACGGAGAACTATCCTTGAACTACGAAAACCGACCCTACTGCTATGATAATAAAGGCGTTTATAAAGCTAACTTTATGTCTGAACTTTAAAAGGTAGTGTGACCTCTGTGTTCGATTCGGTCTTGCTATCGAAATAGTTGTTTACGAAAATGTTGATCACATCTAACTTATTTTTCAGGTGTAAACGTGTTTCCAGAAAACACTAGGTACATAACATCTTGCCTATTATTGCGAAAGGATCAGGCAGAAATGTACTAAACCTACTTCTTGCCAGCTGAAAGTTAAAGTCAAAGCATTTGTTTCAAATACGCATGCGTAAAAGGCGTCTTTTTTTTTTAATTAAATTCAAAATTAATTGGTGGTAAAAAAAAAATCAAAATCAAAATCAAAGCATTTATTTCAAATAAACCAGTTACAGGCACTTTTGAAGTGTCAGAAGGTCGGTCAGTCAGTAAGGTGAAGCTAGTCGCCCATTCCAAAGAGTAGGTACCTATGGAGAAGAACGGGCAAGAAACTCCATGGACACTCTTTTAAATTATCAAATTAGTAAGGTAAGGTTATGTCTTTGATCGTCTGACGTGCGGTATAACCAAAGGCCATAATTTCGGCTTCCGGCAGAAGTTACCACCCATCAGACAGTCTTGCCGCCAAGCGATTCGTCATGTTCCAGCATGATGTCTGGTAAAGCCGGACGGAGGATGCTTCTGAGCAGTTCTGTTGCGATGTGTGTCGGGTATGATGCGCCAAATGTTGTGTCGCGAGTTTGGTCATGGAGGGTCTCCAGATGAATCTCCCTCTGGCACAGCATCGTTGGTCGTGTTGCTGGGTATAACATTGCATCACCTCGATCAACTGCCGTCTTCCTTCCTATTCACTAAGTTTTTTAAGTGAATAAGCTTAATAAACTGGCGCGCTTTACCATCAACGATTGCATCACTGCTTACCATCTGGCGGGATTGCAGTCAAGCACTAGTTTATAATTATTAAAAAAAATGTGTCCAGCCCAATTCCAGTTAAGCGTGGCAAGTTTTTAGTGACATCAGTTATTTGAATGATGGTTAGATTCTTGTCCAGTGGTTTGAGTTCCAGAATACTCCATTCCATCAACGTCTGGCGAGCAAAAGTAGACTGGAAATAAATGTACCATTGATGATTGAATTGACGTTATCCGTACTGTTGACTGTGCACTGACATAGCATGACCACAATATCAGCTATGCGGTTTCTTGTTATTGTTTAATTATTATTTAATATGAGTGCCTAGTCTGACTCGATGATACTTTGGTATAATTCCGTCCGTGTTTATGGAATATAACTTTAAGACCACAAAGTTTAGTTTACGGCACAATTTTAAGCATTTTTATGACTTCTTCAATAGTGGTCATTCTGAAATCAACTTTATTTGTACATATCTAAAGTTGATATATAGGAAGGAATAATGCAGTTGAGCGAAGTGATGCAATGCTAAACCCAACAACACCATCAACGATAGTGCGCCAAAGTGAGATTAATCTGGAGAACCTCAACGATCAAACTCCCGACACAACAACATTTGACCCATCGTACCCAGCACACAGAACAACACAACTGTTCAGAACCGTCCTCCGTACGGCTTCACCAAACATTATGCCGGAACACGACGAATCGCTTGGCGGCAAGACTTTGTCTGGTGGGCGGTAACTTAAATGTTTGACTTGAAAGAACGTTATTTGAAATAAATAAAAAATGAATAAATTTGTAAACGTGACTATACTTAACTAATGAATGCATAATCAGCATAATATAACGTGGTAACAAATCGCGGCAGCTGAAATGCGCTGGGCAGGTCACATCAGCCACATGTACGATATCCGCTAGGCAACGTTCTCGTATGCACTGGATGCCTCCATGCCTGAAGATGGATGACGTCCCCGAGATTGACAGATATTGAATAATCTTCTTCTTCTGCCTATAGAGGTACACAGCTGGACAAAGGCCTTCCCCAAGGTTTTCCACGATGACCGGTTTTGTGCTGCCCGCATCCATCGGTTTCCTGCGACCTTCACCAGGTCATCGGTAAACCTTGTTGGGGGCCTCCCTACGTTGCGTCTTCTGGTACGTGACCAAAATTTCCAGAATCATACTGCCCCATCAGGCATCGGCGTTGCGAGCAATGTGCCTCGCCCACTGCCACTTCATTTTAACGACTTGAAGAGCTGTCGGTGACTTTGATTCTTCTGCGGATCTCCTCATTTCTGATTCGATCGCGCTGAGAAACTCAGAGCATAGCTCTCTTTCCAACGCCCTTTGTGTGACTCTGAGCCTTCGTATGAGGCCTATTCTTATTGATTCCGATGTGGATGTTTCCTAACGCTAATTACTGCCAGTTTTTTCTAAACTTTCTGTTTCCGGAAACATTCATGGCTGTATTTCTGCTTTCATCATTATTAAATTAAACCACATTAAGCGAGATTCTTAGAAAAACAGGTTTATTAAGCAAGGTTTTACTTCTACGAAATCGACTCATTATACAAACTTCGTTAAAATTTTAGCAACATTTTAGACAAGAATAAACGTCTATTATTTTTATTAGTCTTATCTTTTGGAATTCACCAGCCTTACGATGTTAGCCAGACTTTCAAAGTCTTTCAATATTTGTTATATTTCGATATTCGCTAGTCCATTAATATTCGCCAGTCATTCGATATTTGCTGCTTCAGCTTGTTGCGCTTTACTTTGACCTTTACTGCAATTTATGACCACATTTCGAAGCAGCTCAATCCACTTTTGCTCAAATATTCGCTACAATATCAAATCCAGTTATTCGTCATAACAGACTTTTTACCAAGTACCCATTTTGATGATAACTAAGGATTTCAATAATAGTAGTGAGTTTTATAATTTTAATTAATTAGGTATGCAGGTTAATTGTGTTTCTAATTAGTTTAGAAACGCCAAATAGTTATTATGTAGTAAGTAATCAGACCGCTGGATGCGGGAGGCGCAGGTCCAGCAGTGGGCGTCTTTCGGATGAAATGATGATGATGATGAAGTACCTAATAAGCCTGGTGGACTTTTAATTGTTGGTCATGCCGGTCTCTTCACGTTGTTTCATTGTATGTGAGTTTTAGAGCAGTCGTAATATAGTGAATCAGTCAATTTTGAAACATAGTCGTTTACATAAATATGGGATGTGCTATATTTTCTCATGATTAAGGCAGAAATTAAATTTTTTCATCATGTGACATGAAAATATATTTTAAATTAATTAAATATAGGAACAGAAAAGAGAAATCAAAAGAAAAAACATTAAATAAAACTGAAACATTTAATTATGAAATGGTAAAAATACAATATTTTGATGATTGATTGTTCTAATAAAATCCATCTCCATTATATGTCTACATTTATCTATTAATGATTTTATTTAGTAAAAGTGTATGTAACATAAAAATATTGTCATGTTTTTATGTCATCAGGAATTTTAGAAACACTGTGTACCATGACTAAAAAATCTTGTTAGCATCAATGCGCCTGTTTGGGTGCCAACTCCAGACCTACTTAGATTCGACACTCGTAAGTCGGAGCCCCCACCACTGCTCTAAGCAGTCTTAAACTTTGTTTTAATTAGTTAATTTACCTAATTTAATTATTCATTACAAAGCAGTCTCCAAGGAACAATTTAGCTTTAAATTGTTACCCAGAATTTGACTTATTCAATCTAATTAGCGACCGACTCACACGACGTGAAGCGAAAACCACCAAGAAAAGATTTTATAGGGCTTAATATTACGCATGATGCCCAGAGGGTAAGCAAGGACGACAACAAAATAAAAACAAGCTTATTTCCATGAACTGGATTCAAATGCGGACTGTGTGATATCTACTGAGAATTTCCCCATAAAGAAACTCGTGACCTCAAAGCTCAGGAGTTGTAGCTATATATTTTTGTATCTACCAAACTGCGTCTACCCACACAATTATGTACTGCATAGGAACTACATATTTATAATGTCTACCTAGCGGTTTCACTCGCATAAGTTTAGGTTAGATCACGTGGGAATATCAGAATAAAGAGTATATATTCATTCTGGTTCTAAATCATCTGTGTTCCAAATTTCATCCAAAAACGTTCAGAAACATCCATCCAGCCTCTTATTTGGGGCTGGTATAGTGCCCAAGTCCTGGAAGCTTGCCAACGTGCAGTCCGTGCCCAAAAAGGGTAGTCGTGCCGATCCTACCAACTATCGGCCGATTTCGATCATCTCCATACTTTTGGTCTCCAAGACCTAGAGCACAGGCGTAGAGTAGCCAGCCTTTCGGTGTTCTATAGGATACATTATGGGGAGTGTGCGAGGGGATTGCATGATTTAATTCCCCCATCTCCGTTCCACCATCGGACGACCCGTCGTATGGCGAGTTTCCATCCTTATGTTGTTAACACCTCTACGATCCGGACGAAGCGTTTCGCCTCCTCCTACAAACTAAATAAGTATAATCTCAAAGATAAATTAAATAATTGGTTGATGTTATTGAGTTACGACGAAACTGAGAAACTTATACAAATAGCAAAATGAAAAAGATTAGTGTCTGAATTATGCAGAACTGCTATTTTTATTTCTAAATTGTAAACTACAAATAAAATCAAAAAGGCGGTGATATGTATACATATATTGACATTTAAAACGGCTGACCGCCGACTACCCAAGATACGAGCATGTCTCAGTTTGGGAGTCGTTAGTCTTAAATTTATTTGCCTCTGTACATTTTACCTTACCAAAATATATGTAACTCTTTCTTGTAACGTCTTTGTACTTTCGGAAAATAAAATTATTATTATTATTATTATTATTTCCTTTATTTCATTATAATATACATATAAATTATATTTTTAAATATTTCTACATAAAAAATATATAAAAAAACATTTAAAAATATAAAAAATAGTAACCCACCGGCATCGGGAACAGGGTCCAAGCTACCGGCGGTCAGGGCTCCAGAGAGAGGAACTTCCTAACAATGCGAGCCGTGTCCAGAAGTACAGCTTTCTGAATCAAGCCTTTGATCCAGCTGCCTAACGAGAGCCTCTTGAGGTGTTGGTCGAGGCTCTTGGCTATTAAGCCATTGGCTGTCACGACTATCGGCACAATGATTGCTGAATCCACCTCCCACATGTCGACAACCTCGTGAGCCAAGTCAAGATACTTGATTTGTTTATCTTTCTCGGCTTTCACGAGGTTCTCATCATGCGGGATGGTTATGTCAACAATCATTGCACGCCGCTCTGATCGATCCACCATCACTATATCAGGCTTATTGGCAACAATAGTCCTGTCAGTGATGATGGATCGATCCCAGTACAATGTGATATGACCATTTTCGAGAACTGGGTCGGGCACATACCTGTAGTACGGCACCTCCGATTCCACAAGGTTGTACTTGAGAGCAAGTTGCTGATGAATGATCCTGGCTACAAGGTTGTGTCTATGCAAGTACTCTCCGTTAGCTAGACGAGAACACCCGGAGATAATATGCCTTATTGATTCCCCCGGCCGGTGACATGCCCGACAGATGTCAACTGTGCCGTCTTTCACAATAAATCTCCGGTAATTGTTCGTCATCATAACTTCGTCCATAATTGCACATACAAAACCTTCGGTTTCCCCAAAAAGGTCACCGAATCGTAGCCAGGCTACGGACGCTTGTAAATCTACATCAGGCCCGTGTAGGGCTCTGAAAAAGCGTCCGTGAAGCTCTTTGCTCTTCCATACCTCCATGCGGTCATTGGTGTCAAGCACTACTGGTTTGCGCCAGTTCTCTTTAGCCAAGGAGAGCGGAGTGAGGCCCTTGTCAACCGCGACCACATCTCGATGCATCCCCACGTCGGTTTCTAGAAAATATTCCCTGAGACTGCATATCTCGCGATTGTGGAGGGTCTTAGCGTTTAAAAAGCCACGACCTCCACATTTTCGCGGGATATACAGCCTCATAACCGATGATCGTGGGTGATGCAATCGATTTGCAGTCAGCAGCGTACGGACCCTCTGATCCAGGGCGTCAAGTTCGGTTTGAGTCCATTTGAGTATGCCAAAAGAATACATCAATACCGGCATGACCCAA
The DNA here is from genome assembly GCA_037179545.1 of Sesamia inferens. Classification (NCBI taxonomy): domain Eukaryota; kingdom Metazoa; phylum Arthropoda; class Insecta; order Lepidoptera; family Noctuidae; genus Sesamia; species Sesamia inferens. The sequence goes on along the minus strand of CM073949.1, from coordinate 949,071 downwards.
CCGTTGAAAGCGCGCACCTTGTTTCCGCCTGATAGAAGACTATTAAGTACTTTTTTCAGGCGGCCCAAGAAGCGTTCCTTCAACGATTGCTTCATGTCAGTAACATTGATACCCAACGCTTCCGACATACCCAAATACTTATAGGTTTCGGATGCGGAGAGGGCTCTAAGGTTTATGGAACTCGTGAGTTGGGTTCCCACGGATTCCACAATCTCTCCTCGCTTTACATGCATGACCGCACATTTGTCCACACCAAATTCCATCCTGATGGCGCTACTGAAAGTTTCAGTAATTTTCAGTAGCTCCTTCAGTTGTGAATTGTTGGGAGCAAAAAGTTTCAGGTCATCCATGTAAAGGAGGTGCGATATAACCTGACCACCTCTCTTCAACCGATAGCCTAAACCTGAATCCTCTAATAATGTGCTTAGAGGATTCAATGCTAAGCAAAACCAAAGTGGACTCAAACTATCGCCCTGAAATATTCCTCGCTCGATCCTTATCGGTTCGCTATTCCTCAGAATATTTCGACATCCTGGATAGCGAAGGACTGTCCTCCATGTCCTCATACATGTCATCAGGAAGGTGCGTAGAGTTGCATCCACTTTGTACAACTCCAGCACCCGCATGAGCCATGTATGTGGCACTGAGTCATAGGCCTTCTTATAATCTATCCAACATGTCGATAGATCCTTTCGGGAACGACGAACTTGTTGGCTAATGGCCATATCAATGAGGAGTAGCTCCTTAGTACCGCGGGACCCGCTCCTACATCCATTTTGAGAGGCAGACATGATAGCGTTGTTGTCAATATGTTTGTTAATTTTAGTTTTCAAAATGGATGTAAGAACTTTATAGACCGTCGGTAAACAGGTGATCGGTCTATAATTTTTGGGTTCCGCGGTGCTACCTGATTTATGGAGCAGGTGGGTTATTCCAGTAGTTAGGAACTGAGGTAACGAACCAGACACTAAAGCAGTCTGGAATTGAGATGCCAAACGAGCGTGCGACCTTGGAAACCATTTTATCCAAAAGTTATGCAGCCCGTCCGGTCCTGGAGATTTCCAGTTAGGTAACGGACGGACTGCACGAGCTACATCTTGGGGGCAGATGGTGATAGCCCCCATTTCAGGTATTGGATCGCAGGCTCGCTCGACATCCCGAGCCCAGTCACCTTCAGTGTGACTGACAGGCACCGACCAGATACTGCGCCAGAATGAACACATGGCATCATCATCTGGTAGGCCCGTGTCAGCCACACTTTGTTCTGGTCGTTCCCAGTCCCTATAAACCCACCTTTGATTGCTCTGGAAGGTGCGATTCTGGGTGTATCGTTCTACTCGTCGTTTATATCGACGAATACGGTTCGCCCATGCATACACTTTCTGCTTCAGGAAGTCGATGCGCTCCGTGACACGGGCCATATAATTCTCAGGGCTGGTATTTGTACCTGAGAATGCCCGCCTCACAAAGCGCATCACTCTAGGACGAGTATTACCCTCCCTGAAGCAGATTAGTTTACCGATGAGTGCTCTGGCCCCACAAATACGACGTTCAATCCTGCGCTGCCAAGCTGGTACTACTGGTTTCGGTCGTGTAGCTCTGGAGTCAGTGTGAAATTTGACATGAGCTACACGACAAGCTGCTACAGCTGCGCAGTACAGGATTGAATGAGTATCAGTGAGGTTCTCGCAGGTATCAAAATAATTTGATAACTGCGCATCCAGAGCAGCCATCAGTGCCCTATTTCTGTTATGCATGGGCAAACGTGGCAGGCGTGGTCTTAATTCTGCCGACACGAAACGATATTCCCGAATCGCAGCCTCCAAAGCATTTCTTAATTCCTCATTGCACTGGGTACTTACATTTGTAGCCCCATCATTGCTCCCCTCGTCAGCATAGCTTGTGGTATCTCTGCGGTGCGGCTGCGATGGTATCTCCGCGATCTGTGACGGGGGAGCGATGACACAGCTACTCTGTATTTCATTTCGCAGGCGATCAAGCACAGTATCATCCAACATATGATTACGCTGGATAACCCGTACCTGATCCGACAGTCGTTGTGCCGAAACGTTGACAGCTGGTTCAAGCACCTGAAACAGAGAGAGCATTCGAACACGGTACGCGGTCAGGTTGTTTCCTCCCTCTGTAGCCCCATAGTATGAGCGCATGACATTTTCGTTGATGGATTGTGTCCATCTCATGCGCTGCACACTTCCGCCGGGAGCTGGGACCCTGTCAGAAGCCGATGGGCCTCGAGGTCCTAAGCGGTCCGGCGGCCGGCGTCCTCCCCGTCGGCGAACAGGTGGTGGCGTCGTCGGCGGAGAGAAGTACTCGTCGCTCGAGCTCGACGCAACTGCCGCGGCCGGGGTCGTCACAGCACTTACAGTGGCGCTGGAGACCGGCGGCGGCGAGGCGGAGCTGAGCAACGAGTCCGGAGATGGTGGGCGTGCACGTCGAGCGGCAGATCTTGTCAACATAGCATAATATTTGTTTCACTTTTATGTTTTCAGATTAATAATTATATATTGTCCGGGGTGACATGACAGATGTCACCAAATGGTCGGTAATGTTTTTCATTGTATATGTGTATATGAATACTTTTTATACATAATTTTAAATTATTTTAAGTTTGGGCCTTGCTTTTGTGTTGAATATTTTACAACAATGGAATAAAAAAACTGATTTAAAATAATATTTCTGAAAATGATAAAGATTATGCTGTTGACGTTTGCTGTGTTGCCAGTTGACTTACCTTATTATTATTATTATTATCCTTTATACCGCGTACATCGAGGGACTGGAACAATCTGCCAGTGGCGGTGTTTCCGTCGGACTACAATTTGAGTGTCTTCAAGGCTAGAGTGAGTAGGCTCTTAATAAACTAGTGCGCTTTACCATCAACGATTGCATCACTGCTTACCATCAGGCGGGATTGTAAATAGTAGCCAATAATGTTCCCATAGCAGGGACATTGACCTTGTCCCAGCTAGAGAGAGTGGACCTTAATTAACTCAGTGCGGGTTTGTAGACGTCAAATAGAACTAAATTAAATAAAATCCTTTGTTTTTATAACAATGTTAAATAATAATTACGTCTCATAACTCGCACATATTTGCACGTAGTCTTTTGGTTAAATACCTAATAGTCACGTTATAGGTAGCTATAGATGAGGTTCGCACAGCGAATGTTTGTGTCACCTCAGCGGAGAGGCACGTGTCTTTGGTCACGCGTGCTTCGGTGAAATAGATGATCTTGGCTACAGGTTGCAGATACAGTCCTATTTAGTTATCATCGAGAAAAAAATCGCACAGTAACCTAAGGCTTTTTGTGTCAATGCTACTAGCAAATTCAAAGATGACCCTCTTTGAATTTGCTAGAGGTTTTCGCACTCTGAGAATTTACACCAACACATTTTTTAGAAACCGGTTATAAGATTCTCCTATTCGTGCAGAGAAACGTTGGAATCTACGTCATCAGTTCATGATGATGACATCATCTGCGTATCACCACGCCTCGATGGAGGTTACACCCACGTCCGATCAACTATGGTAAGTTCCATGTAGTATGAGACTACTCTTAATTCTAGTAAAACTCGCATCAAATCTTATTGAAAACATATTTCAATCATGGGTTGGTGCTAAACTTTTTCTGAGAGAAAAATCCAATAATATTTTGATTGAGATATCCACACAGACCAAAAAGGAAAAAAGCGGTACTAAAAGGAGCAAGCACATACTCAACAGAGTTGGAACAAGGCCTATGTCTTCATTGGCAGTCTAATCAGGTAATCATTGACCTAGGAACCGTATCCGAGACCGAACAATCACAGCTGTCACTGCCAAAAGACTTGTCGAAAGAAGAATATAAATATAGGTAACTTTTCGTTCAGAATAGAAAGTCGAACCATAAAACAACAAACTGCTTTCAACGAACTTCGTTAAATAAATATTTATAAGTTAAACTTCACAAAAGCTCCACACTTTTACTTTCGTTCAACGGTTCTACTGTACCTCCGGCGCATGATGTCGTAAACCCAGCAGTGAAAGGGCCCAAAAGGTACCACGGACTAACACTTATAAGTTCTTGTAACCTTGGGCCACACAATAAACAAAACTGGTTTGGCGTTGGCTCCATAGAGTACACATTGAAGATATTTGGCAATCAAGCAAGTTACCGAAAATGTCATGCTCTATAGTTTGCTAAATGAATGAACGGGCGACTTCAAATGAATGTAAACAAGAGCAAGAAAGAGTATTATGATTATAAATAAGAATTAATTGAAGAAAGAATTAATTCAAACAGCGATCGAAAATATGGCTCATGGAAAGCTTGTCGAGGTTTTATAAGTCGTCGACTTTGGGTGTTTGTGCGACAGTCTCCTTCTGCAGCTCGATGTGTTTGATCCTCGGTTAATTATGATCAACTCAGGCCCTGGGTAAATAAATTATTTACAGAAGGCTTACACGTGCCCTTGGTCAATTTGTACTATTTTTATTGGCTCGTTGGACTTTTTTATTTGGGATGGGAAATCACCAATCAATGGGACTTCTCCCGCTCTGGGCGGAGCGGCAGGGCGTGTCAGACTTTTACTGACTAAAAGTCACCCGTATTTCTTCACTTGCCTGTGCGACGGCCAAGGCTACGGTTTCTTTTTTAACCAACCCGCAAACCTGACCCAGGAGGCATTGGTGTTCGTGGACTCCACGATGTGCTGACTTTCCTTTGAGGCGCGCGTGAAACAAAATGCGCCGTCGACTCGGGCCTGGTCATTATCGGGCGGCGAGCTGTCCACTGCTCACCGCCCGCAGGCCCGCGCCTACGTTGGTTGGGAGCTCGATGTCGTCTCCCGACTAGGGCATCTCCTGCGGCGGCTAGTGGCATGAGGGCGCTGAGATTCCCGCTGGCTCACGCGCTCCGCTTTCTCCTTTGCCAGCATTACTGCTTTGTAGAAGAAGGTGACGGCCTGCCATTCACTCTCCCTCCGGACCATGGCCTGGATCATGGCCGGACGTGAGAGATCACCGCCGATCGCCGCTACGAGGACACGGCTGTGCTCCACCCAAGCCGGGCAGACCTTATGTGGTAATCCTCAGTCAGGTTCTGTGCATTATTATTATACAGTATTATTGTAATTTGAATTAAACTAGTGATATGTCAAACTTTCTACTAACATTTCTGACTACTTTCTTCGCAGTACAGAAAACGTGTGATGTTAAGAGTGGGTATATTCACAACCAGTGTTACTATGAGCTGGTCAAATATACTGCTGGTATCTGTGTGGTTTCGAAGCTGTTTGTTTAAGTTATTTTATCGTTTGAACAGTAGAGCAGTACAACCAGGTGTGCTTTAGTCATTCTTCCACGCATTAGGAATGTGTCACCCCTTATTGATCGAACCAAACCTAAACTATTCTATTGTCTTCCGGAGGTTGGTTTGGTAATACATTGAGATTTTAAAAGGTTTGTGACTAGTTCAGTAATACCAACTGCAGGGATCGATCACTCAGAAAGCCGATTCTTATAAACTTTAAAATGTTCAAAATTTAACATCGGCTGCCGGCAGAAGTTACCACCCACCAGACAAAGTCTTGCTTCCAATCGATTCGTCGTGTTCCGGCATGACTTCTGGTAAAGCCGTACGGAGGACGCTTCTGAGCAGTTGTGTTTCAACGTGGGCCGGGTACGATGCACCAAATGTTGTTGTGTCGGAAGTTTGGTCGTGGAAGGTCTCCAGATCAATCTCCTTATGGCGCAGCATCGTTCGTGTTTTTGGGTATAACATTGCATCACCTCGCTCAACTGCCGTCTTCCTTCCTATTCACTCAGATTTTTTGAGTGAATAGATTCTTAATAAACTAGTGCGCTTTACTGGTTTGTAATTATAAAAAGGAACGAACCCAGTGCGGGTTGGTAAAAATCAGATGTCATCCAATATTTGGAGCTATGACTTGTTATCTCACGATATTACATCGTTTCCTGAGTATAGTAGTAATAGTATTTAAATTATTTATTATACAAAGTGTCGTTTGTCAGAGTTCAAACGTATGACATAAAATTCATATGACTGGGTTGCCACTGGTCTGCCAGCTATAATTGCTGTGATAAAATATGATTATTTGGTCAACCACTGGGGTTATCTCTTAGATTACAGCTCAAAAATGTTAAGTGTCGACTGCATATCTCTTATCCACGATATTTGCCCTGAACCCGCATGACCTACAGCGCGATATGCAGAGTTACTTAGATGTAACTTGTTTCTCAGAAGGTTATGAACGCTACAGTGACCGTCTTTAAGGCTCCTTTAAAAGCTTTTAAGATTATACTGGGATGGCCAGAAAATATAATTTATGCGTCGTTAGACATCTTGAATGTATGATCATCTGGGTTAGTTAACTGGTGTCATACACTGCCTGCATTTCCCTACTATGCTACCCGTCTAACCGGGTGTACCAGTGTACTAGTATTATACATGGAGCAACTGACCGACACAAACCACTTATTGGGTAATATGGTACCTCTTGCTAAGATTGATTTTCAGGATTCTGCCCACACGTGATGGTTTTTTTTATAAATGTAAACTACCTAGTGCTTGACCGCCATTCCGCCTGATGGTAAACAGTGATGCAATCGATGGCAAAACGCGCTAGTTTATTAACAGCCTATTCACTCTAGCCAGACGGAAACAACGCCGTTGGCCAATTGTTCCAGACACTCGATGTACGCGGTACAAAAGACGAGGCGAAATATTTTGTCGTCCGCATTGTAGTACCTAGTGTAAAAACAACGTAATGGTGGATACTCGCCGTACTGCGGGTCGTCCCATGATGGAACGGAGATGGAGGTATTAAAACATGCTATTCCCACGAACACTCTTTAAAATGCATCCTATAGAACATTGACAGGCTGGCTACTCTTCACCTGTGCTCCAGGTTTTGGATACCGTTTTGAACTAAATCTGAGTCGCTAATTAGCCTTTTCGCACGCCTCTTCATAAGCAATTAATACACATAAACACATTTTGCATTTTAATAGTCATAATATCTTGTCTAGAGGCTTTAATTATGTAATGTAAGTAAATTTTATTTGCTTAAACTGAAAATAACATGTTACCATAAAGATGCATGTTAATAATGTATATAAATTAATAAGAAATAACACGAAATGAACTTTGAAAATAATAGCTATTTTTATAGATGTGTGCGTATGTACGTGATCATGTATCAAGGTGATCGAATGTAAAATGGTATTAGAATACTGGTTATCTTTTATTGATTCTGTTTGTTTGGGTCATCAACGCAAAGAATCAAACCAAACCTACTAATACCCTTTAAATGTCCGTTATGGTGGTTTGAACTTGGAACATATTTTTTACTAAAACGATAAAAAAAACGTAATGTCACGTATTGATGTTCTTTTTTGTGGTTCACAAAAAAGGCAAAGGACAGAGTACGATACGGCCTAGTTCTTCAATGGCGGAGGCTACCCATAACATTAACGTAAACGGTGTCGTGAGCAACAAAGTAAGTACTTATAGCTTCTTGAGTCAATCGTTTCCAATTGCCGGTGTAAAGGTGAACAATACAGGTTTTTTTTAATAATTATAAACTAGTGCTTCACTGCAATCCCGCCTGATGATAACCAGTGATGCAATCATTGAAAGTAAAGTGGGCTAGTTTATTAAGCCTATTCACTTAAAAAACTTAGTGTATAAGAAGGAAGACGGCAGTTGAGCGAGGTGATGCAATGTTAAATCCAAAAACACTACCAACGATGCTGCGCCGGGGTGACATTGATCTGGAGACCCTCCACGACCAAACTCCCGACACAACAACATTTGGTGCAGCGTACCCGACACACATCGCAACAAAACTACTCAGACCCGTCTTCCGTACGGCTTCACCAGACATCATGCAGGAACACGACGAATCGCTTGGCAGCAAGAGTTTGTCTGATGGGTGGTATGTTCTACCGCCAGCCGATGTTATGGCCTACCACCGAGATGTTTTCTATAAAACAGCAATTTATTTTTTAATAAGCCATGAAACATTTCTATGTCAGTACCTGACAGTAAGTAATACTGTCAGGCATTTATTGTACATCAAAGTGAGTTGTATGACGTAAGATGCACTAAGCTTAATAAAAAACTTCGAAGACGCCGAGGTCATCCAACGACACAGTTTCCAACAATGGCGCCGTCACTCCGCGTAACATTACGCCGATTACGAGTAATGTTCGCGTAATTACGCATTGTTTGCGCAGGCGCATGTACATCTTGACTGTACAGTCAACTGGATATCAGTATTAACAATTTGATATTGACAGCACCTTTATGTTGTAGCATTAAAGTTGATTTTTGTAGAACAAGCATTTCCGCTGATATTTTGTCTGGTTGGCTGTAGCAGCGCAAACTGCGGTTTAGTGATAAAATAAAATAAAAACAGAACTCAGGGTAATTTTTTTATTAGGTAATGTTAATTAAATTATTACAGCTAAACAGTTTATGAATGAAATGTGACTAATAGGCATTCAATGGATTGTGATGACTTTAATAATTTATTTTTGATGTTTCTTGTAATTAGTTTATCAATGCGATGAGTGTGTCTGTTCATTGTTGGACTGTTTTTACATGTCTTTAACTGCTGCATTGCCGAGGAATTGAGATACGGAAATTAAATTCAGTTGTTTCATATAAAATATTGATTATTTATAGATATTGTACCGGACCTAGAATAGTACCAACGCATATCCTTTTTTTTTTGTTTTGATGGAAAATCATCAAACGTCCTCTCCCGCTCTGAACGGAGCGGTAGGGCGTGTCAGACTTTTATTGACTAAAACCCACCCGTGTTTCATCACTTGCCTGTCCGTCAGGGCCACGGTTTTTACCAACCCATATCCTCCCGTGGGTGTCGTAAGAGACGACTAAGGGAGCTCACACCAGGGAAGCGAGCAGCAGCGGTTCTCCTGTGGAATGTCAACTTCATCAAATCAGGCGTGGGCTTATGGCAAACCCCTTCAATGGTATGAAAACCTTGGGGGAGGCCTTTGTACAGCAGTGGGCCATTATAGACTGAGAAGAAAAAGTATATGTATGGAATGCATTCATTTAGATTTCATAGAAATTTTGATTAAAATAAAAAATTATTGGAGAAATGAGTTTGCATACGTGATTTCCTTTTTTTAAGTTTGTACTCCCTCTCACCGATAGGAGGCCTGTGTCCCAACTGTGGGAAAAATATAGGCTGATGGTGATGATGATGACACGTGTGCATGCTCATGTATTGACAGCAGCACCCCTCGTGCAGTTTACAGTGGCATTAAAACTAGTCAAAAGAGTTTTACTGCAAGACGGCATACTTTAACTGCTTGATAATAAAGTTCAGTTAACGCCACAACATCAAACATTGTTATAAGTTGTTAAATAGTGCTAGCCACTCTCTTTTTTTATGATTTTTAAAGTACTGCTTGACTCCAAGCCCGCCTGATGGTAAGCAGTGGTGCAATCGTTGATGGTGAACCTATTCACTCAAAAAAGACTGAGTGAATAGGAAGGAAGACGGCAGTTGAGCGAGGTGATAAGATGTTAAACAAAAGATGCTGCGCCAGAGGGAGACTGATCTGGAGACCCTTCACGACCAAATTCCCGACACAATATTTGGGCCATGGTACCCGGCACACATGGCAACACAACTGCTCAGACTCATCCTCCGTACGGCATCACCAGACATCATGCCGGAACATGATGAATCGCTTGGCGGCAAGACTTTGTCTGGTGGATGGTAACTTCTGCCGGCAGCCGATAGGCCTAACACCGTGTTACTATTTTTAAATGTTTTCACTCTGTCTTGTTAGTTTTCTTATGATCTGGGGTTTGCATTTTTTATGTGGCTTACCCAAATGTTCGTTGCTTACCATCAAGCGGGATTGTGATCAAGCGTTACTTTATAATATATTTAAAAAAAATCACCGATCACTGAGCTTCTTAAGTTCCAATGCGTAGACTAACTAAACCTACAGCTAAAGCCGTATGGAGGGCTTCACCAGACATCATGCCGGATCACCATAAACCGCTTGGCGGCAAGACTTTGTCGGGTGGGTGGTAATTTCTGCCGGCAGCTGATGTTGTGGCCTACAGCTCTGAAATGAACTTAATTTATCATAGACATAAAGGTGATATTTCTTTAAAGTGAAATATGGCTGGGGTGTGCAGTGCTACACACTCTTACTGTAACCAAGCTAAGATCATCACATATAATGTAGGTATAAATTCTTAGTCGGTCTTACGGAACACTGATTCGCCCATGACATCATATAGACATAGTTAATCAGTTCCAAGTGCATCTTGTTGAGTTCTTCCGATATCACTTCCAAAGCACGTGGGAGGCTTAAATTAAACCTTCCGCTGTTGTCGGCTATTTTAAAATTAACTATTATTGTTCGAATATGACTGCGGTGACCTTTACAATGGCGCGATCCCTTATTTGCAAACTAAACAAAAATTAAATTTAGTTGACAGCCTCCGTAGCGTAGTGGTAGCGAACGCAGCCGCTGCGCAAGGAGGCGCGGTTTCGATCCCCGCGCAGTGCAAATTTTGTATGCATGAATTTTAAATTTGAAATTTTATTTGCACTGGTCTGGTCATGCCTCGGAAAGCACGTTAAACCGTTGGTCCCGGTTACCATACGAACATCTAGTTACAATGTCATTACGGGGTTGTTGGAGCCCTCAAAAGTCCAACAATTGGTCTAACTGCAATGCTTAGATATCGCCTTCGGGTCAGACGGGAGTCGCTTCACGGAAAATATCGAAGTTTAGCCAAAATCAGCAGTTAGACTGGTAAAGTTTACCCCAGATTCCAAAGCCAAAACAAGCTTCGGATCAGCAGTGACATGATGTTGATGATGATGATGACTAAATTTAAGTTCAGTGCATTTTTATTTCATTATCAAAAGTACAAAATTTAAAAAAAAAAAAAAAACGAATGTGCTTATGACCACACGACTGAAGTGAAACTTCTTTTTGGATTCCCTCGGGGCCAAAAGGTCGGGCTCTTCCTCCTGATTCAGGGGACCCCAAACTCGGGTAGTCCACGACCTGTGGTTCTCGAGATAATCCACGGGGGGTGAGGTATTCAATGAGGGGGGTCGGGGTTGTTTTGTGGTGATATTAAGGGGTGAGGGGGGGGGGGTAGCAATTGAGGGGGGATACAGGAGGGACTGTGAAGTAGGTGGTACCAAATTTTATGTTAACTGACCCCCTTAATGGTTGTCAGTCAACATAAAATTTAATGTATAGTGTTAAGTGTAAATAAGTAAGTGTATCCGTGTCTCAAAACAAAAAAAAAAAAAAAAATTGCATAGATCTTCTATTTTTATTGAAAAAAAAAAAAAAACTCGTTGTAAACCTTGTAGTACCAAGCTCGCGCCACGGGCGCCTCTCTGCCTATATCCCCCACTTAACTTCCGTTCGCCTTGCCCGATCATTTTTCGTAACGCTTTCGCCAGCGTACTCCCCAAGTGAAGCGTGCCTAAAGAAGTTTCACTTCAATAATTTCTTATTCTTCTTCAGCATTAAGAGATCCACTGCTGGACAAAGGCCTCCCCTAATGCTTTCAGTACTTTGTGGGCACGCTCGGTAGGCGGGTTGGCGATCGCAGTAGCTTGATATTCCACAGGAGAAGCGTTGCTGCCGTCTTCCCTGGTGAGAGTTCTCTTAGTCGCCTCTTACGACACTCACGGGAGGATATGGGTTGGTACTATTTTAAGCCCAATACCACACGGGTAATACGAGTAGGAACGGGTAATATTAATTTAGTTCTTTTAAAATGTGTTTTTAGAATTTATTTGAATACATCATCAGTGAATATTTGAACTGGTTACTGCAAAATAGAGGTCTTGGGCTTGTAGAGAGAAAGTCTTCGTCATAGGGTATCGTTTTCACCCCTTGGGCACAGAGCCTTATAATTACAATAATAGTCTATAGAAAGGTTTTTTCTTTTACTGTGGAGGCATAATGAACAGGGAGTAAAGTTTACTCATTATCCATAGAAAAGGGAGGATCCTCCGACCGGTGTTCTGTCTGGGAGGAATTTGCTCGGTGGTTGAAATTGGGGAGTTGTATGTATGAAATTGGCTAGTTGCACGGTAAATTCTGGTTGCGAGACGTAGAAAAAAAAACATGACGTGTAAAAGTGATCAGTGATCCTACTTGCCTAATAAACGATTTCATTTCATTTCATTTAGAATCCGTGTGACGTCAGTATGACGAGTTGTTTCTTCGTGGCGTTTGTAGGTACCGTTACATCTACAATTTATAAACTACTGCTTGACCGCCTGATGGTAAGCAGTGATGCAATGTTATTTTATAATCACCGATAATTCTTCAATTTCAACTCTTTTAAAGAACAGTATCATCAGTTGAAATCTGTAATAATGTAGCAATAGAAAGTGTTCCAAATGCCAATATTTGATCTAATAACAACACAGTTATGAAATAGTGAACGTTGGCGAAGTTTTATATACTTTGCCATTTAATTAAAAGTTTCAGCAATCTGTGTGAGGAAATAGCACCGATCATTATTGGTGTTGTGTTTTTAAAAGATATTAATAAAAGCTTCGTATCGTTCACGATTGAGTCAAAAGTTTGTCTGTCATAACCGTAAGGTAAGATTTATAGATTGAACCTTGCTTTTACTTTGCTAAATAAATTTCGCGTTTCTTACAAATATGAACCTTATTACTAAACTAATACGGTTGATATTCGTTTTTGTTTGTGCAATCTGAAGGTACTTAATAAAAGTTTGTAAGTCATACAAATTGTATTAATGTTCGAGCACGACGTTAGATGATTAGTTAGAAAGGTGGTGACTATCAAGATGATGGGAAGTATAGAAGGAAAAGATATGTTGCGCCGATCAGAGAATGGGGGGAATGATAATTCGTATACTTCGCAAAGTTTAGTAAAGTTAAAGAGCTATCTGTGAATTTGGCTCTAAGATTAGCCAGCCAGGGTGGTAGGTAGTGGGCGAACTGTCCAGAATGCCAAATTCTGTATTGTAAACGTTCAAAATTCAATGTCAAAATGTTTAAGGAAATAAGACGTATTTTTGACAGATTGAGACTGAGATTATATCTGTTCTTAAAGTTTTTTTTTTAATAATTAAAAAGTAGTACTTGACCGCAATCCCGCCTGATGGTAAGCAGTGATGCAATCGTTGATGGTAAAGCGCGCTAGTTTATTAGCCTATTCACTCAAGAAACTGAGTGAATAGAAAGGAAGACGGTAGTTGAGCGAGGTGATGCCATGTTAAACCCAACAACATGACCAACGATGCTCCGCCAGAGGGAGATTGATTTGGAGGCCCTCCACGACCACACTCCCGACACAACAACATTTGGTGCATCGTACCAGGCACACATCGCAACACAATTGCTCCGACCCGTCCTCCGTACGGCTTTACAGACATCATGCCGGAACATGATGAATCGCTTGACATCAAGACTTTGTCTGGTGGATGGTAACTTCTGCCGGCAGCCGATCGGCCTTACACCGAGTTACTGTTTTTAAATGTTTTCACTCTGTCTTGTTAGTTTTCTTATGATCTGGGGTTTGCATTTTTATGTGGCTTACTCAAATGTTCTTTCTTTGGTATTGCGTCACTGCTTACCATCAAGCGGGATTGCGGTCAAGCGCTAGTTTAAAATATATTAAAAAAAAATCACCGATCACTGAGCTTCTTAAGTTGCACTGCGTGGACTAACATTAACAGATGCTCTCATCGATACACGTGGTTGCGACCAAAATTATGTCTGGACTTTAAAAGAGACTGTTGCCACAGAGTTTGTTTCAGCCTTTGCTTTCAAACTTACCAGATAAAAAACACCAAACTTGTCTCCTTTTTAAAACTTGATTAACTTAATGTGTTTATGCAAACCTACTTTCGAAAATAAAACCATTTATCATTTACGAGAATTGCCCCGGGAAGCACTGGGCGCATACAAAGACTTATCTCCATTCGTGGATATCGTTTTATTTCACCAAAGAGGTTACCATTCTTCATAGTAGAACTGAGTTAGAGTATATAAAAGTTCGCACGGAAAAGTTTTTAAACCACAAGAGGTAGGTCAGTAGGTAGGTCCTTATTACTGCCGGGAAACAGCATTGCTGTTACATTTCGTAAATGCTACTGAATCTATTAGCACGTATAAAAATAGCTTCTCAGTATTGATTTCCCCCTAAACGAATCTAAACCTCATTGGTAACTTAGTAAGGTTCAAAGTTATGTATGGTATTATAGTTCCTACCGTAATATTAGTGCAACTCGCTGTAACATAAACGATTTAGAGCTCTATTTTATTGAAATAAATGGTTGAATTGTAATACTCACTATAAAGTATTGATATAAAACAATGTGCAAAACATTTCTTTATGACATTCAATTCTAAACCATATCTCTCCAACAGTAAGACTCAAAATCACAATGGACGAACAAACGAATACACGAGGAAAACAGAATTCGATTCCCAACCTCTAAATTGAACTTCAACATTCTTGATATAAGATTCAAAGTAGTTGACCAGTTAAACTTGTTGACAATCGAAACAGTTGATCGGCAAAGGCTTGCAAAATCGATTAACAGTAATATAACGTAAACCTGAGTCAGAATGCACCGGTTTCTCAATGGGTCTCCCATCCGAATTCCGACCTTGGCGAAAGTGACTTAACTGAATCTGTAATAAGGCTTGTTGGTGCAATAGCGATTAATTACTATGTTCTGTATCTATTTTGCAAACTTATGGTTTGCCTTGAAATTATTGAATAATGGTTGTTAAACTTTAAGATATTATATATTACTAGCTGACCGGCAAACGTTGTTTTGCCACATAAATAATAGATTAAATTACTAAAATGGCTATTAAAAAATAAGGGTTGATCGTAGAAGGGTGAAAATTGGGGATTGTATGTATTTTTGTATGTTGTATCATAAAAAAATAGAAATTAAAAATTTTGTCTAAAAATTAAAAAAAAAAATTTAGGGGTGGACTACCCCTAACATTTAGGGGGATGAAAAATAGATGTTGGCCG
This sequence comes from Sesamia inferens, assembly GCA_037179545.1. Taxonomy (NCBI): domain Eukaryota; kingdom Metazoa; phylum Arthropoda; class Insecta; order Lepidoptera; family Noctuidae; genus Sesamia; species Sesamia inferens. The sequence goes on along the minus strand of CM073949.1, from coordinate 933,988 downwards.
ATTCTCATAGATACCGGTTAAGCACAAAAAAATTCATCAAAATCGGTCGAGCCGTTTCGGAGGAGTTTAAAGCCGAACACCGTGACACGAGAATTTTATATATTAGATGTACCTTATTATAACACCACGACTTATGTACTGCGAAGGTATAGGCAGAGTTGTATTTTAATTAGATACAGTAGCGCCGAGACCGCTGATGTCATCTTTTGAGGTGAATGCGCATTTGCTTTAAGCGAAATTCAATTTTTCTTTAGTTTTCGCAGTTGTCTTTTTAATCAAAATCTTGGTTCGCTTCTTTTACTGGTAAGTACAGCTGGTACCAAGAGTAGTGCAGGCAAAGTGGTACGACTTACAAGTTAGTAGATCCTGGATTCAAAACTAGATAGGCACTACTTTATATAAACAATTTCATCACTACTACTCCTAAATATGTGATCGAAAACATTGTAAAAATTTGAAGACGTTTACCGACGTCTGCGAAGTGGATTACGGCCCACTCCCTGTGATAAAGAGAAAGCCTGTGTTCGAGCACTGGGAACATTATTGTATCAATACGGTGTCAATACCTACAACCGCCACATGGAACAACGCGTCATACTGACGTCACACGAATTCTACATCTCGCCAGCATAGTTTAGCGTGGAATTAGCATACTTACAACTTCCCTACTTCAACCGTAGGTCAAGTGCCCGCCAGACACAACACCCGTCAGTAGGCCTAGTATGAGTTTTCATTACGAAACTCCATCGTCGATATCGAGCGCGTTTGGCGCTCTCATTGGTTGAGAGTTCTTATAACCTTGAAGCGCGCCAATCGATTTCCTAATGAAAACTCATACTAGGCCTACTGGTCGGAGGAACCTCCCTTTTCTATTGAGGATGAGTGAACTTTACTCCCTGTTCCTCATATCTTTAAAAATATAATCTAATAATTATACGAAAAATTAAAGCTGCTAGGCAACTGATAAAACTGGACGGTTTATAGTGGCTGGCATAACATAACACGCATGTTATCACCCAATAGTTAAGCAGAGACAGACGATTAGTACCTACACTTAAATTTGGCACAATGTGAGCAGGTCCCATGAAGAAGGGGATGGGTCTATTAGAAAGCTCTTATGGAAAAATCTAATAATATGTTAAGTAAACTATAAGAAAACTACTTCTACATAAGATAGTTTATTCTGTAAACGAATGTTTAAAGGACTAATAATACATTTAACTTTTCATTTGTATTTTGTAACATTTTCTGACTTAAATATTTGTGTGCCACTTCACGGCGAAACATGTAAGAACATACCTTTAATGTATGGTGGACCATACAAATAAATATTCTTATTCTTACAAAACCAAAAAAAAAAAAAACAATTAGATGAAGATAGCCTTTTCAAATGTAGTTTTTTTATTCAGAAGAAACGACAAGAAACTAAACAACTAACATTTAAAATAATATGTGAAGACGCGATGCACCTATATTAGGGCCAAATAAAGAATAGAGGTAAACAAACCGTTGCTAGGCAATGAGTAGTTTACGCCTAAAAGACAGATGTTAACAACCTTTTCTAGATAGATGATTTTCATAAAAGTAATAATCCTACTTCCTACTAATGTAAACAGTTTATTTATGTTTAGATATTTATGATATGCATAGAACGTTTAACCGATTTGAATGAAATATGACACACATGTAAGCTAATTTTCTAATAGGTAAAATTTTGTAAACACATGACCAAATATAATATAAAATTTTACATAATCATCATAGTAACAGTACTAATGAATTTTGAAATAATCTTTTTTTCCCGCGAATTAACTCCAATTTCCCCGAAATTTGTTAATTTTAAAAAAAGTGGCCACACCATTTGGACTGTATTAATATAAGCGATGTGACCACGTGCCGCGTGCCCTGCCCTCCGTCGCCCGTGGAAAGGTTGCCTACCGCACATGTATTAAGTTACCTCTTTTTGAGAAATAATATTTATTTTTTAGGGGGATTTTTTTTAAGTTTAGCCCGACTTTGTATCCATTAGTAGAATCAGTTATCGATACCTAACAACACCTTCACGGGTCGGACAGGGTTTTCTTTACATATTGTATAAGTACCTAGATTTCATTCATAATGAGCCTATAATGTTCCCACTGTTAGCACACAGACCTCCTCTCAGTCAGAGGGAGTAGGCCGTAATCTACCACACTGGCCCAGTGCGGGTTGGTAGACGTAGATGTCACATATCTTCGAAGTTTCATTTTTTTTGGGTTTATTACATGCCGGTTTCCTCAAGATATTTTCATTCACCGTTTTTAGAGCAGTGGCGATGAAATAATTTACACAAAGTAAACCGCTGGATGCTGGAGGCGCAGGACCGGTCGTCGTGGAGAACCTCGGGGGAGGCCTATGTCCAGCAGTGGAGGTCTTTCGGCTGAAATGATGATGAAAGTGCCTGATGGGGTTCGAACCTATAACGAGCTACAACTTGTAAGTCGCGGCAGTTACAACTTAGGCCACAGCTGCTCTATGAGCGTGTAGATTTATATCAATAAAATACTGCAGAGGGTGAAACTTGCATTTTTTTTAGCCGTTTTTTTGGACATCGTGTTTTATTTTTTAATTACAAACTAGCGCTTGACCGCAATCCCGCCTGATGGTAAGCAGTTATGAAATCTTTGATGGTAAAGCGCACTAGTTTATTAAGAGCCTATTCAGTCTAGCCTTGAAGACACTCAAATTGTAGTCCGACGGAAACACGTGAAAATTAAGTTGTTTCCAGAGGGATTATTGAAAGAGGTATAAAAATAATTGAGTTGTACCGCAAACTACGCTTTAGGTATTGTGAAGGAATTAAAGTTATTTTTCCATAAATTTCCGTTTATATTTTTAAATAATATGTCGCAAAAGCAGATTTGCGTCGTGGCAGATCAGATTAGTCGAGAAGGTAGAGGATGGGAGATGTACGGAATCGGGAACTATGGCATATGAAAGGGGGGGTAGATCGACGGCTCAGGCAGTTAATGAACTTACCAACCTTGTGGCTTCTTACATCGATTCTAAATTTAAATGCATTGGAGTCTTCCTAGACCTGGCCAAGGCCTTTGATACAGTCTCTGTTCCAATCCTAATTAACAAGATGGAAAAAATTGGTGTCAGAGGTAAGGCGCTCGATTTATTTAAAGATTACTTGAGTAATAGATCCCAGCGAGTAGTGATTAATGGTTTGTTAAGCTCGGATGCCCAAATAACAATTGGTGTTCCGCAAGGTAGCGTCCTTGGTCCAACACTGTTTCTAATTTATATTACCAGCCTTTGTCAAATTACTAGACAAAATTGCAATATATTTATGTTTGCTGATGACACAGCACTAGTCTTTCATGGTGCGACATGGGCTGAAGTAAAGTATCATACTGAATTAGGGCTTCAAAAAGTAGCTAGTTGGCTTACTCAAAATTTACTTATCCTTAATATCTCAAAAACCAAATTTATAACATTTGCTAATACAGAACATTCACTTAAAAATATAAATAATTATAAAATTCAAATCCACACTTGCAAAAATATCGGTTGTCAGACATGCGATTGTAGCTACTTGGATAGGGCTAAAGTAGTAAAATATCTTGGGATTCTCATTGATGAAAGATTGACGTGGTGTGCATATATAGACCTGTTATCAGGGAGAACAAGAAAGCTAATTTATGCTTTCAAAAAACTTAGGCACGTTGCTAATACCGCTCTACTCAAGTCAATTTATTTTGCGCTAGCCCAATCTATCCTGTCATACTGCATAACCTCCTGGGGTGGAGCACGCAAAACCCATATGCTTAAGCTAGAACGCGCCCAGCGTGCAAAATTAAAGGTCATGACATTTAAACCTTTTAGATACCCAACAATAGACCTCTATTCGGAGTGTGATGTTCTTACGGTCCATCAGTTATTTGTAAAAGAAATGGTGATGTCCCAGCATCATAAAGTTAAATACCATGGTGACTTAACCACGACTAGCACAAGACGTGAACACAGAGTATGTCCTACGATACCATTTAAAACATCATTCATAGAAAAATTTCAATGCTACCTTGGACCAATGCTCTATAACAAAATAAATAAAATTATTAAAATGTTTTCATTAAATCACCATTCATGCAAAAAAAATCTAATGTTGTGGTTAAAATCGCAAAGTTACGAAGACATCGAAGACCTATTTTTGAACCCAAAGTAATACCCATACTTTTAGACTAAGTAATAAATTATTCTAATTAAATCATCATCATTTATCCAATTTAAAAACAATATAAACATTTAATATTAAGGAGATAATAGATCTTCAATGTTATATTTCATCAACTATTAAATACCAAATCTCCGTTACTTCAACTTACAAAAAAAAAAAGGAAGCAATCCAATTTTACCCTAAGTCCAAACTTTGTGTGATTATTTGAAAAGTAATTCAATGAAGGTACTCTGTAAAAAAACGAACTATTTCTTTTTTCTTGTGGCTTATGTTTACCTTCATTTTAAACCTAAATTAAATTTTGTACTAATAACCTAATTATTTTTAGCGCACATGTTATTTTGCATTTATATACAATGTACACTAACGTCTATGATACAGGCTCGGCCTAGTTTAGACGTTAGGGCTCACTTTGATTGTTTGTAACGTAGTTACTCTAATATATTCGTAGGTTATAATTTAAAAAAAAAATTTTTTTCAATAAATATTTTTATTATTTTATTATTATTATTAAAGGTGAAGCCTATACCCAGCAGGGGGTGACCCCGGGGTGACATATTGATGATGCTGAGATTATTTAAAAGTACCATTGAAAGTTCCCTGGTCTTACAGCTGTAGCGGCATTGAGCATAGTGTTACGGGCTAGGGGTACTAAAACGCCGGTTAAGGGTTTCGAAATTTATTGGCAACGAAGGTACAGTCGATTGTAGGCAATGACAAGTAGAATGTTGCTGACGTTGCACGGAAGTCTTCACTTACGTCCACGAAGTCCGTATTGTAAACACCCAATAACACTACAGATGTTACTTCACGTAGTACTCACAGTTCTCGTTACAGTTGTCGCAGTAGGTATTCTCAAAGATCGCTTCTTAAGTGTCGCTGTTTTCGTATCGGTAGTCAAGTGTAGACTGACTCGGCGCCGGCGCCACGGCGCTATATATAGTCCAGCTGATCGAACATTCCAGAGTCGTCTAGACGTAATAATAATAGCGCATAACTTCGAGTACATTCGGTAAGTACCTACGGTAATTCCCGGAAACGGGCTTCTAGAAATTTCGATGTCGTCACTTAGTTGACAAAATTGATGAAACCTGTACCATTCGATAGGCCACCTTAAATCTAGAAATGCGTTTTTATATCGCACCTAAACGATGTCTAGATCTAGAGTTATAGAGCTTAAAAGTTACGCACTGCATGTCACGCGATATTGAACCTTATGCCCTCGACATAAGGTGCATTCGTAACATTGCCCCCTTCTTAGTCGTGCTCGTCCCGAGCATGATTTGATCCGTAATAGCGAGCTAGGCGGTCTACGTGTACGATCTTCAGCTTCCCTCTAGATCCTTTCTTTATGCGGTAGGTGACATCGTTTATCCTGGTTACTATCGTGTACGGACCCTCCCATTTGGGTTGGAACTTCGGACTCTTTCCTTTTCTCCTAATGGGATTATGTAACCATACCAAAGTTCCCTCTTCAAATCCGGGCACGTTAGCTTTGCGGTCGTATCGGATCTTCATTCTCTCGCTGGTTTTCAGACCATTCTCTCTCACTAGCTCATGTATTCCATCTAGTTTACGTCGTAGGTCGGCCACATAGTCGACGGCTAGGATAGGGGTATCGGGGGGTGTTCCGGTTAGTGCATCTATGGGTAATCTAATTTCTCGGCCGAAGTTGACTTTCGCCGGTGTACAATTTGTACTATCATGTGTTGCAGAGCGGTATGACATTAAGAAGAGTGGAATGTATTGGTCCCAATCCCTCTGATGTTCTTCCACTACTTTGGCCAAATGATTCTCTAGCGTCTGGTTGAATCTTTCGACCATTCCATCTGACTGAGGGTGATATGGTGTTGTACGAGTCTTATGTATCCCGAGTAGTTGGCAAACCTCTTGAAATAGTGAAGACTCGAAGTTTCTACCCTGGTCAGAGTGCAACTCCAAGGGGACGCCAAATCGACAGAACACCTCGTGAACTAGCTTTTTGGCAACGGTATGAGCTTCTTGGTTGGGTACTGCAAAAGCTTCTGGCCATTTGCTGAAATAGTCTTGCATGACGATGATATACCTATTGCCTTCTTCAGTAACAGGGAATGGCCCGGCTATATCGACAGCAACTCTTTCCCATGGTGCACCAACATTATACACTTTCAGTCGACCTCTGGCTCTCGTTTGCGGTCCTTTTACTGAGGAGCAGGCTACACATTTCCTACACCAGTCCTCTACGTCTTCGCGGCAATGCACCCAATAGAATCTTTTTCTCACCTTCTCCAGAGTTTTCTTTACTCCTAGGTGTCCTCCGGATACTCCGTCGTGCATCTGTCTTAGCACCGACGCGACCTTATCACAGGGGACAACTATCTGTAAGGCGACCTCCTGTCCACTAGGTGATTCCCATTTCCTCTTCAGAACTCCATTATCAATTATCAGGCTGTCCCATTGAGCCCAGTAACTTTTTGCTGTTGGGCTAAGCGCTGATATTTCACTCCAAGCGGGCCTCTGGCCACGTTTCTTCCATTCGATTACTGTCTTCAAGTCACTATCTTCCTTTTGTGCCTCTTCCAATGATCGATTATCCCAGTCTTCATCCAAAGCGTTCACCTGGATAATCCTTACGTTCTCTTTTTTTTCCTGTTTGGCACAATGTCGGCAAGATTCTTCGCAAGGCCGTCTAGATAAAGCATCAGCATTATTGTGTGACTTGCCTTTTCGATGTTCAGTGACAAAGTCAAATTCTTGCAGCTGCTCTATCCACCTTGCTACTTGTCCTTCTGGGTCTTTGAACTGAAGCAACCACTGTAACGCAGCGTGATCGGTGCGAAGTGTAAACTGTCTCCCAATCAAATATTTCTTGAAGTGTTGTAAGGTCTTAACAACGGCTAGAAGTTCTCGACGGGTAACACAGTAATTTCTTTCTGGCTTGGAAAGACATTTGCTGAAATATGCAATAACGACCTGCCGATCTCCTTGTGTTTGAGAAAGAACTCCTCCAATGCCAACATTGCTGGCATCCGTGTCCACCAGAAATCGGCCTTCCCGACTAGGGTAACCTAATACAGGAGCCCCACACAAGTGAGTTTTGAGTAGCGCAAATGCCTTTTCGCAGTCAGGATTCCATTCAAATTGACACTTTTCCTCTGTTAAACGATGCAACGGTTTCGCTAACTCTGAGAAGTTCTTCACAAACCGACGGTAATAAGCACACAGACCCAAGAAAGAGCGTACCTCAGTTTTGTTACGAGGGGTAGGCCACTTCGACACGGCTTTTATTTTTTCAGGATCTGTTCGAATTCCTTGCGCCGAAATAATGTGTCCTAAGTATCCAACCTCTTTCTGGAATAGTGTACACTTACTAGGACTGAGTTTTAAATTCGCTTCACGCAGTTTTTGGAACACTTTCTCCAAATTGCGTAGGTGCTCTTCGAAGCTTCGTCCCATAATGATGATGTCATCCAAATAGACCAGGCATGCATCACCAAGCAACCCCACCAAAATGCGCTCCATTAGGCGCTCGAATGTAGCTGGAGCATTGCACAGTCCAAAAGGCATGACATTGAATTGCCAGAGACCGTTCCCAGGACCAGTGGAGAAGGCGGTCTTTTCTTTATCCTGCTGACAGATTTCCACCTGCCAGTATCCACTTTTGAGGTCAACTGTGGAGAACCATTTCATGCCACTTAGCAAGTCCAAAGTGTCATCTATACGTGGCAGAGGATAACTGTCTTTTTTCGTGGCATCATTCAACATCCTGTAGTCAACGCAAAACCTTGTACTGCCATCCTTTTTCTTGACTAGTACAACTGGAGATGACCAAGGGCTGGTGGATGCTTCTATAATCCGGTTTCTCTCCATATCTCTTAACATTTCCGTGACTTCCTGTTCTCTTGCAAAGGGAATACGACGTGGTCTCTGTCTTATCGGCTGTGTATCACCCGTATCTATATGGTGTTTAAATAGCCCGGTCCTTCCCACGTCACCGTCGGTCTTCGCGAAGATGTCATGGAAGTTATGTAACAGTTGCTTAACTTTGTGACTTTCGAACTTGTTTAAATTGCCCTTACAACTTTCGAGTAGTGTCGATACATGTTCCTGCCACTTCTTATCACGTTCCTTTTCGTGCACCTCTGTTTTTCTCAAAGATGCTACGTTATCGCATACACCCACCATGTGATTCTTTTCAAGAATTATTTCTTTATTACTAACATTGATGATGCGTACTTTTGGTTTATCGGAAATCATCATCAGTGTCCTTGCTGTTATCCAGTCTGGGTGATTTTCAGAATCTTCTATTATAATGCAACGTTTACGGCATCCTGTTGGTGATAGTCTAATATCAACTAAGGTTTCTGATCTTGGTGGTAATACCGTTCTCCTTAAACAGTACACAGATCCTTGTTTTCCACCTTGAAGAAATACTTCTTGTTCTGGAAAACTCAATACCCCTTTTGCCACATTCAGGATGCACTGCTGTTTCTTCAAAAAGTCCAGTCCTATTATGCAATCATCTGTAATATTCGCTACTAAAACAGGGTGCGTGAATGTCTTATCACCCATTTTCAAGGTCACATTCGTTTCACCAAGGACGAGCACTGGTTGGCCGGTGGCGGTTTGTAATCGGCATTGTGAAGACCCTCTTTTCCATACTATGGTCCGAGGAAATAGCTCCGGTCGTGCAATAGTTCTTGATGCACCAGTATCAAATGTGAAACTGCATGACTTACCATTCAATTCTCCTTCTATAATAAGACTGTTTCCGTCACCCACTTGTGATACTGTTATAATGGGGGCTTCACGTCGACCAGCCAGTACTCGCCCCATAGCCCTGGCTGTTCCTAGTTTAAATCCTCTGCTTCCACCTGTGTCCCAGAAGTACTTCTTCCCTTAGACTTCCTGGGACAATTGATCCGAATATGCCCCTTTTCGCCGCACTCATAGCAGGTTGGTCCTTGTCGGGTTTTTATTGGTGCGGTTACCTCACGGATACGATGATGTTGTCGGCCATCTTGACGTACAGCTTCCACCTCTAAAGCGTGTGTCAAGGCTGCCTTCAGAGTCTGGTGGTGACCCAGACGAACGGCAGCCCTGACTTCTGCATCTCGAATCCCATCAGTAAAGGCTTGTACAGTAGTAGCGTCAATTAATGCTGGTGTTGATGCATACGCCCTTCGAACAATGCGTTCTATTTCCGTAGCCCATTGTTGCAAACCTTCACTGCTCTTCTGTGTCCGGTCGCGGAGTTGAGCCCTGAAGACATGTTCGAGGTGTTTCTCCCCGTATCTAGACTCTAACGCTTCCAACAAACAGGCTAGGGTATTGCAATCGCCGGAAATATTTTCGAGGATTTGTACCGCATCACCACGCAGAGCAAGCGTAAGAGCGGTTACCGCTTGATCGTCGTCCCAATTGTTGCCTTTGGCGACCTTCTCAAACTGTAGACGGAAGGCCACCCATGACGTTGTTCCGTCAAAATGAGGTACCTTGAAAGTCGGCAAAGCACTGGGTACCGGTACCACACTTTTAATAACTCCTTTCTGCACAGCTTTATGGAGAAACTGTATTTCTTTCTCACACTCCACGATGGTACTGTTTAGTTCCTCCATACGCTCATCTTGTTTGTCTATGCGCGTGTCTTGCTGGTCCATACGCGAATCTTGTTTGTCTATGCGCGTATCTTGCTGGTCCATACGGGCATCTTGTTGAAATGTTTTTATTCTAAGTTCGTTGACTTCTTCTTTGGTTTTATCCCATTTTTCATTTAATTCTAATATCAGTTGCTGGGACTCCTTTATTTGTGACTGGGTTGATGCCTGGGATTGTGCTACACTTTTAATTTGTGCTTGGATTTCTGCCTGAGATTGTTTTATTTCTGCCTGGGATTCTGCTATGCTCAGCCGTATTTGCGCCTGGGTTTCTGCCTGGGATTCTGCTATGCTCAGCCTTATTTGCGCCGTCAAGTGAGTCATTAATGCCGATAAATCGCATCCGCTGGTTCCGGGAATAGTGGTGGTACTAGGCGTACTCACATTCGTCGGTGTTACGACGGCCGCATCTTCTAAGGGTGCAGGGACACTAAGCAATTCTTCCTCTTGACGCGCCAAATCCATCGCTGCTTGTCGTCGCGTGCGAACTCTTTCGTCTTCCCTTGGCGTGACCGGCATTCCGCTTCTGACACCAATTGTTACGGGCTAGGGGTACTAAAACGCCGGTTAAGGGTTTCGAAATTTATTGGCAACGAAGGTACAGTCGATTGTAGGCAATGACAAGTAGAATGTTGCTGACGTTGCACGGAAGTCTTCACTTACGTCCACGAAGTCCGTATTGTAAACACCCAATAACACTACAGATGTTACTTCACGTAGTACTCACAGTTCTCGTTACAGTTGTCGCAGTAGGTATTCTCAAAGATCGCTTCTTAAGTGTCGCTGTTTTCGTATCGGTAGTCAAGTGTAGACTGACTCGGCGCCGGCGCCACGGCGCTATATATAGTCCAGCTGATCGAACATTCCAGAGTCGTCTAGACGTAATAATAATAGCGCATAACTTCGAGTACATTCGGTAAGTACCTACGGTAATTCCCGGAAACGGGCTTCTAGAAATTTCGATGTCGTCACTTAGTTGACAAAATTGATGAAACCTGTACCATTCGATAGGCCACCTTAAATCTAGAAATGCGTTTTTATATCGCACCTAAACGATGTCTAGATCTAGAGTTATAGAGCTTAAAAGTTACGCACTGCATGTCACGCGATATTGAACCTTATGCCCTCGACATAAGGTGCATTCGTAACAATAGGTTATCTAGATCTCTAACTTGGTACTTTTTTACAAAACGCAAATCTTGCACAAAAACCTCTTGTATTATTCACGGTAGGTAACCTTCTCAAGGGCAAACTACCGTTCACTATTCATCATCGTAATAACAGTTGCGACCAATCAAGCATCAAAGTATGTAGTATTTTCATTAGAAATTGATACGAGCTCCTGGTTGTTAAAACACGATGATTCAATTAAAAAAATCATAACATACCTTCACAGGAATTAACATTTCACGCTTTTGGATTAAATAAATCTTAAGTTCACGCCTGTATTTCCTTAGGGATGGGCAGAGGCATTTCCATTATAAAGCCGCCGGCAGATTGTTCCAGTCCCTCGATGTACGCGGTATAAAGGAGGAGGCGAAACGCTTCGTCCGGATCGTGGAGGTGTTAACAACATAAGGGTGGAAACTCGCCGTACGACGGGTCGTCCGATGGTGGAACGGAGATGGGGGAATTAAATCGTGCAATTCCCTCGCACACTCCCCAAAATGTATCCTATAGAACACCGAAAGGCTGGCTACTCTACGCCTGTGCTCTAGGCTTTGTCCCTTTGCTCTTTGTTATTAGGTTTAAGTCCTATGTTGGAAAAAGGGGGCGAGCCTGTAGCCAACAATTGCCGAAACCAAAAATAACAGAGACATAAAAACGTTATTCTCACGTGCATGACTTAATACCGCCATCTCCGTTCTATCATCGGACTACTCGTCGTACGGCGAGTATTCACACTTTCTTTGTTGACAGCACTACGATGCGGACGAAGCGTTTCGCATCGTCTATAATACAGCGTACATTGATGGACTGGAACAATTTGCCCGCGGCAGTCTTTCTTTCCTCTGACTACAATATTAGTGTCTTCAAAACTAGAGTGATTAGGTTCTTAATAAACTGGCGCGCTTTGCAATCCACGATTGCATCACTGCTTACCATCAGGCGGGATCGCGTTCAAGCCCTAGTCTATATAGTTTTAAAAAAATGCAAGTAAATAACACCCGTTAGAATCAAATTAATCGGAGAAATCAAAACAGATATTAAATGACAAAAAGTCAAATCATACCTGCAAATATTTACATAATTTAACAATTTTTAAAATAATAATATGTTCAAGTATATAAAACAGGAAGTGAAATAATCAGAGGGCATCAAAAATTCATCCGCATCGCTGTCAACAGGAAACGTGCCCAAAAGGCTGGCAACATTGCCACGTCGAAATAAGTTTTTAGGGAAGAGAGTTCCTTTCCTAACCGAATTGTATGATTGGCAGAATGGAAGAGTACCTAAATATAAAGTACGTAACCTGGGTGAGTAGCACGAAAACTTTAACCGTATGTTAGTGAATACAATCACACATTAATTACATATGCACAAACACCTCATTTATCTCTCCAACAAAAACATCCAACCACCCGTTTTTAAAGTATCTACGAGTAATTGTCTCCACCTCAATAGTGTGAAAACATCGCAAAAACTGATTACTACATCATTATCTATTATCTCCGTACATTGTGCTAATCGACCGGACATTCTCCGTAATGACTGAAAATTAGACAGTCAAGGTTGAATATTTAAGAATAAACGTTTTGAACCTTTGAAAGGTCACTGCTAATAGTTTATGCGCGAGGAATACAAATTTCTGGGGAGGAAATAATTGTATAATATTTTGTAAGATTTAACGACGGCAACGGGTTGGTTTGAATGGGGTAGTGAGTAAGCGCTTAGCTTCTGTCCAACGTTTGTGGATTCAATTTTTGTAAAGAAGTATATGAAAAGATGGCATTATATTGAAACCTGTCACTGTCAGAGACATTATATTGAAGACTATTTCACATTATATCGTAAATTGATTAATATTATAATGTGAAATGTAAATCTTTTTGATAATATATTTACAACTATTTGACAATATATTTGCAACTGTTTGAAATTATATTCAAAATTGTTTGACATTTAAAAACTGTTTGACACTATTAGCATTTAAATTTCGCTTGAATAAATTAAATGAAATGTTTAAATTAGCTAAAGAAATCCCGCAGACGTTGATTGAACATCAATCAAAAAATAATGACGTCGATATTGATGGCTTAAAAGTCTAAGTTTACACAAACTGATACTTAAAATAATAACATCTACCATCAGCGCTCGTTGACACCAAAACAACGTGAAATCTTTTTCATTTTTCTATTTTATTTTACCCATCACAAGTGTCGAGTTTTGTTAGCTAATTTAAAACGCCCCTGTACAGTATTAATTTATATGTTTCAATAATTTAACCGATTACAATGTGATTTTATGATTTAGATCGTGAGATAAGAGTTTAAAATTTTTCGAATAAGACAAGTTTTCGTTAAAAAACAAGTATTTTCTTTACACCATTGATTTACACTGATTTTATAAAAAACAACCTCGAAATTTCATTGGAAGTGATTCAGTTATGGCTCAGTTGCTACATATATCAATATCTGATTAAAATCTAGTTAATTAACACGGGAGATATTCTTAAAACCTACCTCTCCTAAGATGATATCAATATGTAACATCATCATCATCCATATAGGTCGTGGATCTTTAAAAACCGTTATAGAAAGTCGGAAAGTATAACAATCAGTGTTACCAAAAGGTATCGTATTACCCAGTAACTGAATTTTAGAGTAAGTTTAGTTAAACTAAAATTAAGTGACAGTAGGCCGTGCACATTGCTCGTAGAACTGATGGCCGATGGGGCAGTAAGGTTCTGGAGTGGCGGCCACATACCGGAAGACGCAGCGTAGGGAGGCTCCCAACAAGGTGGACCGATGACCTGGTGACGGTCGCGGGAAGCCGATGGAGGCGGGCAGCACAAGACCGGTCATCGTGGAAAGCCTTGGGGGAGGCCTTTGTCCAGCAGTGGACATCTATAGGCTGAAGAGGAAGAAGAGTTTTAGAGGTCACATAGGCAGCCAGATCGGTTAGTCTGGAAGTATACTGCAATATAGTAGAGATTTTGATGACCTGGGCAGTCTCTCCAACACTACATAACGTCACATGGCATTAAGAAAAAAAACTACACAACGTCACATGGCATTAAGAAAAAAAAAAAGATGAAAATTACTCTAGAATATTTCGCGATTCAATCTCTCAAATACCTTGCAATCCATACGTTCTTATGAGGATAACTGTATTGTAAAACGCAGTAGATGCGAGGACTACGTGCTACATACTAATGCAGGTACCTGGGCAGCTCGGTGAGCCGTGATCTTCGTAACCTAGGATTACGTCAGCTGTTAACTCTATGTGTGTGTGTGTGTTTGATACGTGCTATAATTCAACTGCAGCTAAATGAGTGATTCGCTAGAACCTTGTTTATCTCGGATGTAGGAATCGGGGATTTTTTCTAGCCTTCCTTTTCATTTTTAAAGTCACAAGGGCAAAATTCAAGAACTTTCTTGTCCACTGGCACATCTGCCAAAATTGCATTATACGTAACCCTATAGCCGGGGACTGCCCCATAAGATACAGGCATAGTCTAATTTAGGGGACAGGTATAAACCTATTGTACCTAATGTAATGCACACAAAAATTTAAAAATCTATTTTTTGTCCCAATAAACATATTTAAAAACTGAAAAATTATTTCGTAAATTGTACCTCAGAGGTGTATCTATAAGGTTGCTTAACTGTGCTATCAGGGATGCCATTACTAAATTAAGGCCTCTAACAAGATCACAATAAAGGTCATAACGACTTTAAGCGATTACAAGGGCACCCCTATGGGTTATAGGCCTCGACCTAGGGCGTCTCTGGGGAGGGCAGCTCAAGGGACAAGCTGGGTTGGATCTAGATTAATTTAAGGCCACAGGATCGTCGGTGCGGGCTGGCACGGCTAAGGACGTTAGTCTCGGTAGGGTAACGGGACTGCCATTAGATCTTATTACATAATAAATACCCAGCAGTGAACAGCGGAAGTGGACTTGGATCAGTCCCGACGGGGTCACTAAGAACGAGATAGACTTCATTATGACGACAAAAAGGCACATATTCAATGATGTCTCAGTGATCAACTCGCTCAAATGCGGCAGCGATCACCGTATGGTCAGAGGCACATTGAATCTGAACATAGTGTCCGAAAGATCTCGCCTGATGAAGTCTACGCTCCGGCCAGCACCCATCCAGATCCATAACTCCGAAGGTTTCCAGCTCGAGCTCCAAAATCGCTTCGAATGCCTAAGTGGTGAGGTGGACGAATACAATGACGGGTTTGTAGAAGCTGTCCGTACGGTCGGGACCAAGTATTTTAAGACCCGCCGTACAAATAGAACTAAAAAGCTCTCGGACTACACTCTCGAGCTCATGGAGGATAGACGTGAGATGATTTTGCGTTCGTCAAGTGATGCTTGCAGATACCGGCAGCTCAATAAGCAGATCTCAAAGTCTCTGAAGCGCGACCTACGTCGGTATAATACCGAGCGTATAACGGAGGCCATAGAGCGAAACAGAGGCTCTAAAGTTTTCGCTAGGGATCTGACTATTGGGCATAGCCGGCTAAGCAAGCTGAAGACTGACGACGGCAGGATCATAACGTCCGGGCCCGAGCTTTTGAGGGAAGTCGAGAATTTCTATGGACAGCTCTACACTTCGACGACAAAACCCGCATTAAATCTTGCTGAAGACCCTAGAGCAAGATTAACCCGACACTACACCGAAGATATAATGCTCGAAGACCTCAGCAGAGCCTCCGAGCGAGTCGGTCTTAAAATGAACATGGGCAAGACGAAAGTCATGTCTAATGCCCATGTTGTACCGACTCCTATAAAGATTGGAGACTCTGTTCTCGAAGTTGTTGACAGTTACGTGTACCTGGGACAAACTATCCAGTTAGGAAGGTCCAACTTCGAGAAAGAGGTCAATCGTCGAATCCAACTCGGCTGGGCTGCTTTCGGGAAGCTACGAAAAATCTTCTCGTTCGAAATACCGCAGTGTCTCAAGACAAAAGTCTTCGACCAGTGTGTGTTGCCAGTGATGACATATGGAATTGAGACGTGGTCGCTAACAATGGGCCTTATAAGAAGGCTCAAAGTCACTCAAAGGGCAATGGAGAGGGCTATGCTTGGGGTTTCACTGCGCGATCGAATCAGGAATGAGGAGATCCGCAGAAGAACGAGAGTAACCGACATAGCCCGAAGAATTGCAACACTAAAGTGGCAGTGGGCTGGACACATTGCCCGTAGGACCGATGCCCGATGGGGCCGACGGGTTCTCGAGTGGCGACCACGCACCGGAAGACGTAGCGTGGGTAGGCCCCCGACAAGGTGGACCGACGACCTGGTGAAGGTCGCGGGAAACCGCTGGATGCGGGAGGCGCAGGACCGGTCGTCGTGGAGAACCTTGGGGGAGGCCTATGTCCAGCAGTGGACGTCTTTCGGCTGAAATGATGATGATGATGATGAATAAATACCCAATGCTCAGTGGGTTTAACTTCGTAAAATCCTAAGTTCTAGTAGGTAGATCTAAAAGCTATCGTTGTTTTTACTTACTTAATATTTTCCAGAATCTTGTTTGTATTAATATCAATTTGAATAATTTTAATGCATATTTGAAATGAAATGAAATGAAATGAAATGAAATCGTTTATTAAGCAAATAGGATCACCGATCACTTTTACACGTCATGTTTTTTTTTTTTTTTTATTCTTTTTTTTTTTTTAAACTAGATGAAGCCGGCATTTCCTAACTGACTACCTCTGAGAAGAAATAGCCGAAACAAACTCAGGGATCATCGTCTTTTTTAAAGTCCAGACATTAAAAATGAAAATGTTTACAATAATTTACGTTATAATTACGCATATTGCTTAATAACAATGCTTAACAGAGCGAGCAGCTCAGTTCCAAGCCTCTCTATCCTCTAAATAATCTGAGATTTTATAATACCCCTTTTTGCAAAGTTTGGCCTTTATATAGGTTTTATATCGTTTAATGGGTAAGTTTCGAATGTCCATGGGAAGCTTGTTGTAAAAGTGTATACATTGACCCATGAACGAGTTGCCTACTCTGTGGAGACGAGTGTGATGTACAGCAAGATCGTGTTTGTTCCTGGTATTTATATTATGAATATCGCTTATTTTCTTAAAATTAGATGTCTTGGAGTCAATAGTCAATCCAAGAAAAACTGTCGACTCGACAGGGATCAACTCTACTCCATTCAGTTGAACATTGGTACTTAACTGCCTGACATTTGGCGTAGAAAATTTAATGAATTTAGTTTTTTTTTCATTCAAAAGAAGGTTATTTACATTAAACCAATGGACAACTTTCGAAAGTGCATTGTTAACTTCGTCAAAATTTGCTAGCTGACGCTTGACTTTAAAAATAAGAGAAGTCTAAACCATTGCTCCATATGTTCGAAAAATATGTCTGTTCAACAACGTTTTACAACGCAATGAATGTTGTGGAACTGTCAAAATGTAACTCATTGTTATGTGTTTTACAATTATCTTGCAGATTCTAACTGGCGGAATCTACCTCTTTGTTCTAATGGCTCAGAATCACTGCTAGAACTGTTCCTGTATGATAATCAGGGCTGAAAAGCTCTTAATAAACTAGTGCGCTTTGGTTTCAACGATTGAATCACTGTTTACTATTAGGCGTGATGGTGGTCAAGCACTAGTTTATAATGTTAAGAAAAGAGGATTCCATCATCATCATCATAAACTCAGTGTTAATCCCAGTCGCATCCGAAGCTTTTCAGCTTTGGAGTCTGGGGTCCGCTTTACCAGTCTAACTGCTGATTTTTGGCTAAACTTCCGTGAAGTGACTGCCGTCTGACCTCCACAACCCGGCATCGAAGCATTGTAGTTAGACCAATTTTAGACGTTTGAAGGCTCCGACAACCCGTAACGACTGCCACTAGACCAGTGGCAGGACCGACTGCCGGGACCAACGGCTTAACGTGCTTTCCAAGACACGACCAGACCAGTGCAAATATTGATATTCATGTATACAAATATATGCACTGTGTGGGGATCGAACCCGTGCCTCCTTGCGCAGCGGCCGCCTTCGCTACGGCTACGCCACGAAGGCTTGCACGACTGTAGCCTTTCTGCTATTACGGATTGAACGTGGTAGATTCCGACCGATCCACGCGTCTATTGTATTTCCAAGACCCTTACTTTGCTTATTCAGCAGTACAATAAAAACATGAATAGGTGAAATACTCACGTAGTTATCTAATTAGGATTTGCTAATAAAATTGTACACGTGCTGTTTTTCTTTGGCATTTGAAGAGAAGTTGTTTTGTTACGAAGTTATATCTAATTGATATGTGTACCTTAGCTCTCTAAGATAATGTATATCGAAGAATTTTATATCTAAACTGATTAGGTTTTTATCCTGCTTGGATGAAGCCTAGATAACATCCCCAGTGCTGACACACAGGCTATCACTCTTCGTGAAGGTATGGGATATAATCTACCACCAGTGGCATCTTTTAGACGTCTCAAAAGTCTTGGAATCTTTGGCTCTAGGATATACCAGTTTCCTTACTATGTTTTAGTTTAGCGTTTTGGAAGTAGTGGTGATGGAATTATTTACACATAGACCTTAGTAGGTACAGTGACCTGGTGCGTGCCTGGTTTCGTGCTGCTCTTGCTGGATGGAACTTGAAAAGACGACAAACTATATTCTGAGGGATCAAATGATTCGTTTCCACCTTCTCATGCTTTCACAAAACTCTTCCTACTTTTATAGTCATCGACATTCTTATCCAAACATATACCTAAACTAATTGTAAATTCAAATTCAAATTATTTATTTGCCAAAAAATAATTGTTACATTATTAATGTATGAGATATATATATTGCCCAGGGATGGTCAAGTGACGGGGAATATTTTTCACTTAACCCATAAAACAATTACTAGCATTTCACAAATACTTCCGTGATTGCCATAAAACAACTCAGTCTGTTATCGCAAGCTCTGATTTCATTGAGTCACTATATGAATGCAGGACACTCGACGTGCCCATGCCACCGGTAGTTGTGCAATATAATGCAACTGAACCAATTTAACTACCTATAAATGTTGACGCACTCTATCTGATCATAGAGTAGTATTAAGTATTTTAATACTGAGATCGCTATATAACAATTACTGATTGATAGATCTGCCACTTGTTTGTTGGTCTTAGTAAGATTTCATGTCATATTTTTATCCTTTTTTTGATTGGGTGTAAATGCCATGTAAGTAAAATGATAAAAAAGAAACCGTGGCCCTGGCGCACAGGCAAGTGAAGAAACACGGGTGGGTTTTAGTAAGTAAAAGTCTGACACGCCCGCACGCTTGATGATAAAAGGAAAATGATGTCCATTTTTATAATATGTTAAACTTCTCTTATAGTTTGCATTGTATGTATTTATACTCATAATATTTGGGAAATGAACTGATATTCATATCTTGTCATGTGGTGTTGGTGCAGGCTTTTTAACAGACTTTCAATGAGTTGGTGAGTTACTCCCAAAATTCAGGTGAGTTACTGACGACTTATGCGCTCCTATGGAGGATAATAAGCACGAAGTTCCACTGTTTCCTCGTAATTAAAAGATCTTGCTGTTAATCGAATTATTATGCAAGCACTAGTATAAAACAAGGATGATTATTGTATTGGATTAGATTACGACGGGCTAGTTCCAAATACAATAATTACATACCCAAGTTATTTAATTGGGTAAAAATATGTATGTTTACACTTATAAACATTTGTTGGATAGAACCCCAGTCTTAGTTCATTCAGAAAATAATCTTGAATGCTTACAGGGGGTGAGCATTCACACCAAGAGGTATGGTTGCCTGCCCTCCTTATGGTTGGTGGTTACCAGGACTCGCATTGTTCCACATTAGATGAGTGTTTTAATTATTTCAGACGCCAAAGCCCATTTCAACATATGTTAACAGTATTGCATTATTTTGTAGAAAGAATGTGTTTCATGTGGTATAGTAATTAAACTTTTGAGTTAAACTAATGAATGTATGAATCCAATGAACTGAAACTTAAAAAAATATTTCAAACAAATTATTTTAAATCTAATTGATGATATTTTTGAATTGTCAAGGGGTCGGTCAGTGGAAAATATGAACTTATTGGCCCATTCAAAAGCATAGATACCTATAAAGAAGAAAGGGTTAGACACTCCATGGACACTCAATCAAAATAATAATATGATTTCAAAGTATTGGGTACCTACATCATTTATGGTAAAAATTATGCATGAGAGAATTTCAAAAACAAGTCAAATTGGCATTAAATTAAAACAAGCCGTGGCGGCAAAGAAAAGACCAGCATGTAACGACCGTGCCTTTTTACGAACTAATCGCATGAATTAGCACCATTCAGTTCAACCATTTTGAAGGGAGCCAAGTGATCCAACATAAAATCATGGTGAAACTTCTCTATAAAGTTCAGCACGCAGCTCATAATAGTCAAGTTTCAAACTATAAGTAAGTAATATGCTAAGCGGTTGGAACTAAGTTATCGCTCGCAGGATCTACTCGATGCATGTCGAGTCTTAAGTTCGTCGCAGCCTTGTTTATTGCCTTTATTAAACGTGACTTTACCTACCTACATTACCTAGAGGTATGTATATATAATATAGGTCATTAGTGACGTCATCTGTTTGTTGGTAGGTTGTGTGCGGGTGAGTTGGTAAAGTTGATTGACGAGTCATCTTGTCAGCGTTAGCAAATTCTTTGTTCTAGAATAATATTTAATATTTTTTTTACAGTCATAAACTAGCGCTTGTCGTCAATCCCGCCTGATGGTAAGCAGTGATGCAATCGTTGATGGTAAAGAGTCTGTTTACTCAAAAAAACTGAGTGAATATGAAGGAACACGACAGTAAAGCGAGGTGATGCAATGTAATAATAAACCCAACGACACGACCAATGATGCCGTGCCAGACGGAGATGGACCTGGAGACTCTCCACGACAAAACTCCCGACACAACAACACTTGGCGCATCGTACCCGGCATACATCGTAACACAACTGCTCAGACCCGTCCTTCGTACGGCTTCACGGGCTTCACCAGACGTCATACCGGAATACAATAAATCGCTTGGCAGTTACCATCCACCAGACAAAGGTGGATGGTAACTTCTGCCGGCACCCAATGTTATGGCCTACCACCGAGAACAAAAAATAAAGATAATTTGCTTTATATGTATGTATATGTAAGTGTAAAAACGGGACCTTAATATTAGAATTAAGATCCCGTTTTTACATGTACAGGATAATGACAAACGGACTGTGGAGTCTTAGGAAACCACACTTTCTTTGTCATGAATTCATCACCTGTATCTCATAAGCCGTGACAGCTGGTTTTTTTTTCTATATCTACAAATACCAAAAACAGTTCTTTTTTTCATATAGATATGTATGTACTAGAGCAGATGTCTGCACATGAAGCTACTACAATCTGTCCAATTTCTTTATTAGATCTTCAACTTTATGGCTAAAGTATTAAGGCTCAAGATTTATTGTTTCGGGGGTAGCTTGACCTGCTGTCGTCCGTATATAAACCTTTCCTTCAAAAATAATGAAATACCTTTTTATATGCCATCTGGCGGTATTTTTAGAAATATTTTTAAATAAAATCTATAATGGCATACATACATATTAATCCGAATAACAAAAAAATCGCAGTAAGAAACCTTAGACTTGGCACGACTTTGTCTAGATTTCATTACTTTTAGAGATAAACACGCAAATCCATCGAGACTTGGCAAGCTTTTATACAGAATGTTTTTGGTGGGATTATTTTTACTTTTACAACATTATTTTTTCTTCATACGAAAACTGAATATGGTTTGTTTAGAAAAAGCAACTGAATCGATTCCAACCATTTTTACACCATGTTAGGTTTATATATTCCCAAATACATTTAGAAATTGTTGCAGTGTGGTTAGCGAGCGCGCAACACAGCTGACGGATCACACACAGCCGAGATCTTATTAAAGTAGCGCGTGAGACAAGTTAACACACAGCCACCCCGCGCCGCGCCGCTTTAGGTGCGGGCGAGCGAGCGGTGCGTTGACTATATTTTTATTGGGATAACCAAGTAAGAAATCAAGACACCATAACGTTGTATAATATACCCTGGAGTTATGTGATAATAACAATAAAACAGAATTATTTGATGGCTTGAGGTTGCTGATCTCTGGAACAGCCGTCGATATTGTAAAATTATATTTGCATTTGGGCTTTAGGTTAGTTAACATTATGTTAGAATCCCTAGGAGATGAAAAAAAGAGGCCGGTAATGCGATGGGATGCGTGGGTCGGGGCCGAGGGAGTTACAAAAATGTTGCCGTTATTTTAGTATAATAATTGTTTATCTTATAGAAGATGGCTATAAATCAAGAAGCATCTGTTGTATATAGAAAAAATCAGAGTTTGTTTGTATATTTCGTTCTGAAAATATTGATCGACAACTTATTGGAATCATTTTGAAGCATACTCGTATTATTCAACCATTGCTACATTGTTAAAAAAGTGTGTTTGCTCGACAACGTAAATCGGTATTATTTACATATGTTGTTCAGCTGACTGATGTTGTAGTACAATTGGATGTTGTTAAAATGTCATAATGAAACCCATTGCTCTCTTTTCTTTCTCCTTTTAAAAAAAAAACCCTCACATGGATTTACTCGTATATAGTGGGTGCGTTTACAAACATTTAATCTCAACAAAAAACAACTAAGTACCTGTGGGCCATACAAATATTTGGTCCATCCGGGGATCGAACCCGCGACACGCAGCAGATACTCGTATGTTGACATGCTGCCTGTAGTGTGTTACGTAAATAACTTGCTTGTGATGAAACTTTGGTGTTCTGGGAACGCCCGTGAGAGTTCCGACGTGGCATTGCAACC
Organism: Sesamia inferens; assembly: GCA_037179545.1. Lineage (NCBI taxonomy): Eukaryota > Metazoa > Arthropoda > Insecta > Lepidoptera > Noctuidae > Sesamia > Sesamia inferens. Next base: position 911,059 of record CM073949.1, on the reverse strand, counting down.
AAAATCAAAAGTCATTTATTCAAATTAGGCCGAGAATCAGCACTTTTTGAACGTCAATATTACATAAGACAGTCCCCCAAAACGCCCACCCATCGACACTTCCTAGTGCTTTCGCTAGGAAAAAGAAGTGGCGGAACAAACTCCCCAGCAGCACAGCTATCTGTTCATTAAAAAAACACATGACTTTATACCATACCATGTAGGTATAGTAATTATATTGTATAATAATGATGTTATTTCCATGTAATAAACACGCACATCTATGTATCTCTGTGTGCAAATATACGTACAAACGTAGGTAGTCAGAATGTTATGTTTTAGTTATTATTAGTGAAGGTCTACCTCGTCTAGAATGTCACGTACCTTGTGTATAAGCCTCTGAATTTGATTGGATTATCTCTGGTATGTCAATGTCAGTTTTAGCACTTAATTGTCATCCGCATAGTCAAATTAATGTAGCTAGCGACACTGCTGACGTGATGGCCATCAACAATGAAAATATTGGCCGACTCCGGATTATCTTTAAAAAAACTGTTTTGGTGTATTTCAAAATCAAAAGCCATTTATTCAAATTAGGCTTTCGAACGTCAATATTACATAAGACAGTCCCCAAAACACCCGGCCTTTCTCACTTCCTAGTGCTTTCGTTAGGAAGAAGAAGCGGAACAAACTATCAAATAGCACAGCTGTCTGTGCATTTAAAAACACATGACTTTATACAATACTATGAATAGTTGTTAACACAAGATTTGTTGTTATAGCATCAACAGACGACATTTGTGAACATTTCAACTGTCTAGCTATAATTGGTAATACATATATGCCGTGGAGTCTTGAGGACAGGAACCCGTTTTTACCTTTTGGCTACTGAACCTTAATAATTTGATAATTTTTGGGTTCAACGACCGTTGGCAGTTTTTGAAGTTGAGAACATCTGTTTTCTTTCATTTTATCGTGTTGAGAGTTGAACCTCACCAAGTTATCTGATATTTCAAGTGGCCCCGTGTTGTATACCAAGTGTTTGTGGTATAATACTGGATAAGTAATGTTATATAAAGTATATTGATAAAAGACTTTTAAATATAACATATTTAAACTAATTTCTACTTTATTGCAATGTCAATTAAATTGATTTCAGAGTGACTAACACTATTCAAATATTATTAAAAATATATGAAATTGTAACATAAAGCGAACTGTATTATGAAGGATTTACAGTTATTATTCCATGAAGTCAATCTTGTTTACATTTATCACGAATAGGACGCAATCAACATCTTTCTGTTTTCACTTTAATTAGTTAATTTCTTCCATAAATCTTTCTTTTTTATAATTATAATGTAGCGCTTGATCGCAATCCGCAATCGTTGAGGGTAAAGCGCACTAGTTTATTAACATCTTTATGAGAACAGTGACGTCTCAGCGGTAATGGTTGCGACTGATGATCGAAGTTTCGAAACCAGACAGGTCTACTCCCAAAGAGTACTAAATTGAAGAAAATTTTGTTGTATTATTGCAGAATAAACTTCTCATTGCGCTACTCCCTCTCTCTGAGAGCAGCACTCTAATTTCGTAACACACGTTTGAACAATGTGACTGTTCAACAAAGTAAAAAAAAACGTTGAACTGTCAAAATTAAACCCATTTCTACTTTTAGTGCGTTACGTAATTACCCTGCAGAGCTACCTCTTGAAAGTGGGAATATTATAGGAAGAATATGCTAAAGGATAAAACTTAGTTCAGTCAATAAAAATAAGTTTCATATCATCGTTTCTAAGTTAAATTAAGTGTATTCTTGCTACACAGTTCACTATAACCTTTAATTCGTTCGATAATATTTCATTTACTTTATCCTAAACCTTAGTACATATAAACTGTTCATTCTAAACTGCTATAAATCTCTCCTGTCCCATAAATGTCTGGCACATGACACAGCCACTCGAGCGGTGCTCAAATGATCGCTCATAATAAGGTCTGGAGCGGCTAACGTTCACAATTAGTCAATTAGAGGGCTCGGCGACAGGCGCCGGTAATTGAATCATTGCAGTTAATGCTAAAGACGAGGATATGATGATGGGAGCAAGCGGGAGGAAAACCCCCATTGATGTTGTATACAAAACCCCGTCTGTGCTGCGACGTGGAGGCCCCGGGTTCAATCCCCGACCAGGTCATGATAGAAAACGATTTTTTCCTGATTGGCCTGGGTCTTGGATGTTTATCTATATATGTATGTATTATAAAATATAGTATCGTTGAGTTAGTATCCCATAACACAAGCCTCGAACTTACTTTGGGGGTAGCTCAAAAATGATTTGTCCGTATGTATTTATTTTTATTTATTATTTTATATAACTAGCACACTGTAGGCTACCTACACTATTTCTCTTTCCTTCCCCTTAATATTCCATCCAAAGTAATTAATTTATATGTTATTACACAATAAAGAGTATTTATTCTATTTCTACTAGCTACGCTCCATGGTTTTCAGCCAAGTATTGATTACGTATGAATATTGGGACAAAAGGTATCCTCTTTGTTAATACTAGTAATAAGCCATCCGTGTGCCAAATTTCATTCAAATCCGTTCAGTAGTTTTTGCGTGAAACAGTAACAAACGCAAACTTTCTAATATTAGTAGTATTGTTGTGAACACAAGGCCTCTGTGGGTCATCATTTAAACGTGGTGTAGCAGTTTAAATACTTTGTTTACACGTAAATAATTTAGTGTCTTGTCTTTAGTATTGTTCGTCGAATTGTCGAATTCTTCATGTTTAGAGTTGTTGAAGTTACCTCTCAATCTGTGTGATTTTTTCTTCAAAAGGCCATTTCAGACACCAATCGACATGGTGTTCACATTATCTGACTAAAGTTATATCTGGACTTTATAAGAGACTTTTTTTTTCTTTTGCTTGGTATGGGAATAATCAAATGACCTCTCCCGCTCTGAACGGAGTGGAAGGGCGTGTCAGACTTTTATTGACTAAAACTCACCCGTATTTCTTCACTTGCCTGTGCCACGACCAGATCCACGGTTTCATTTTTAATCAACCCGCAACCCTGAGCCAGGAGTCATCGGTCTTTGTGAACCCCGTCACGATGTGCTAACATCTCTATGAGGCGCGCATGAAACACAACTCGCCGTCGACTCAGGTCATGGCTCACCGTTTTATAAGAGAGCTCTGAGTTTGTTTCGGTCTTTCTTCTTAAAGTAACTACGTAGTTGGTAAGGAGACGCTCAACTTATCTTATACAAGAAAATAACCTACAGTAAATAAACTGCAGTAAATAAATCATTTATCATTTAACATGTTAGAATCGCATCCAAAGAGGTTCTATGCGACAGGTCTTGATTGTTTTGTTGGTTCAGTAGCTAAAGCCGTAAATGCTATTAATGAAGTTATGATTTCTGCCCCCGGGCCGAAATTTCAATGGTTATTTCATGTACGGGCGACAACCGGTCAAGCTACCCGAAACTGTCAAAGATCCCAATCAACCATGAACCTTGATGTTCTATTGATAAAGTTAAAAATCTAATAGAGAAAACTTGACAGATCGTAGTAGTTGATGTGCTGTCGTCTGTACAATTGTATAAAAGTCTCTAAAACTTAATAAATAATTAAAAGTATATTGACTGGGCCCTAAGCAAAGTGATTGCTATATTTAAATGTGTTTTGTAAGAATAAGACTTCGGCTCAACTGTTTGTTGTTCTTAAGTTATTTTAAAGACGTGCCGTGTAAGCTCTAAACTTAACTAAGGATTTATCTCACTCTAAGTCTAGTTTCTACATTGATATTGGTAATAAATTTGATGTAGTACACAATGAATAATAATAATAATTGTTTATTATTTCAGCATCAAGTAACAATACAGTCTTGTGATTGGAGCCTCCTTTTAAGCAGAAAAGCCTGTGTTAGGAGACTCCGCTCTTCCATAACTTAATAAGTTTCATTAAGATTCTTGCTTTATACAAAATTAAACGAAATAATAGTAATAAAAGAATAATAAAAAAGAGGACTATGAAGACTATCTTACCACGATCTATCTTAGGACGAAGCGTTTCGCCTCGTCCTTTATACCGCGTACATCGAGGGACTGGAACAATCTGCCGGCGGCAGTGTTTCCGTCTGACTACAATTTGAGTGTCTTCAAGGCTAGAGTGAATAGGCTCTTAATAAACTAGTGCGCTTTACCATCAACGATTGCGTCACTGCTTACCATCAGGCGGGATTGCGGTCAAGCGCTGGTTTATATATTAATAAAAAAAAAAAAACTATCTTACCAACAAACCACAATTCTCTGAACTGACCGTCTTTAGTAATATTGATGCTAAAACAGTGTTGATTCTCAGCCTTAATTTAAATAATTTTTGATTCAATTCAATTACTGACACAGAACAATCGCTCCTCCTTTCGCTAAGTCCGCTACCGATCACTTTCGTTTTTAGTCCTGATACACCACTTTAGCACCTACGTAATAAGGGCTACTTTCTCTGCGCGGGTCAAGGTTCGCTCCCGGGTGGGGACACATGTCGTTGCGACATCTCAGTACACCGGTATGTCGTGACTTACTTTTGACCATGAGTTCACTTGTTTGGAGATTGCACTTGGTAGAGATTTTTTAAATGTTTTTTATTTCGGAATAACATTATGCAGATTTGTCCATTAGATGTTAATAGATAGTAAATTACGAATAGAAGAGGATAAGCAAACTACATAGATTTCCTTATTGTTTTCTTTCATTAGTATATCAGAACTAAATGTAGTACTGCAGTTTACTATCATGAAAGTAACCATCATCAGACATCATTCGAAGCTGGAAAGTGATTTTATCGTACCTCGAAGAAAGGCATTTTTTTTTTTGCATAATTGAATTAGAAAAAATACTGTATCGGGCGGCATTCCTACGATGTTCCTTTTTATGATACGACGTAGATTTTCCTAAACTTTTTTGTTGACTTCAATTATGCAATAAAAACAAACAGCCTTTTTTCGAGATACGACAAAATCGCTTTCCAGCGTCAATGTAGCCTTTTTACAACTATACAGTATGTTAAGAAAACCCTGTTCGACCTATAAGGATAATAAAGGTTAGGTAAACACATGACCAAATATAATATAAAATTTTACCAAATCATCATAGTACCAATACAAATGAATTTTGAAATAATCTTTTTTTCCCGCGAATTAATTCCAACTTCCCTAAAATTTGGTAATTTTTAAAAAAGTAACAACACCGGTATTATTATGAGCGAATAGCGGCATGCCCTGCCGCCTGCCCCCCGCGGAAGGGTGCTTACGCACATTTATTAAGTTACCTCTTTTTGCGAAATAATATTTATTTTTTTAGAGGATTTTTTTTAAGTTTAGCCCGGTTTTGTATCCATTAGTTATTGATACCTAACAACACCTTTACGGGTCGTTAAGTCTTTTAAGTCTTCATATTACTTTTGCTTAACTCCTGCGGGTAAAGTTTTAAAATAAAACTGATTTCAGAGATACCTAAACCTCACACTTCCAAGCAAATTACCTTTTTTAATGTATGAAAGATATATGTACGAACGACAGCAGGTCAAGTTACCCCAAACTGTCAAATATTCCCAATCAATCTTGAGCCTTAATGCTTTAGAGATAAAGTTGAAAATCTAATAAAGAAATCTGACAGATAAGTAGTAACTTGTTGTGCTGTTGTCTGTAGATATAATGTGCGAAAATAATATTATCTCATCGACCGACATACGTGAAATACTTCTGTGTTCATTTATTATGACTTGGGTGCCGTTAAATAATATATTAGTATAGTAGCGATACCTACATCGCCACAATCGAACTGCGTGTCATAGCTACTGACGTCATGCAAAGTTCTGCATCTCGAAAGCCGAGTTTACCGCGCAACTAGGATATACTATGTATTACAAATGTTTCGACTTTAATCGTTGGGCAGTTGCCCATCATTCGCGACACCGTCCGTCCTTTTCTATGGAGAATGAGTGATACACATCCTGTTCCTAATACTTCTATAATTACATAAAACATTACACATTTTTCTACAAAAGGGCTGTTTCCTGGGTAAAAACAAATTGATTCTATTTAGTCCGTTATTCAGATTATAGAAACATATTGGATACGTATATTTTATTTTATCAAATCAATAAAAAAAATGCCGAATATAAATAAATAAATAAAATATATACGGACAAATCACACAGATTGAGCTAGCCCCAAAGTAAGCTCGAGACTTGTGTTATGGGATACTAACTCAACGATACTATATTTTATAATATATATATATATATATATATATATAGATAAACATCAAAGACCCAGGCCAATCAGGAAAAGATCGTTTTCTATCATGACCTGGCCGGGGATCGAACCCGGGGCCTCCACGTCGCAGGCAGGCGTGTTGACCGCTGCGGCACGAATCAAAGAATAGGAGAGGGGCCTAGTGACGTTACTCGTTGCTAAAAAGTGTAGCAAGGAGTGACGTCACACGAGTTTTCAACGCACTGTATCGTCTTTATTTTTTGTTTATATGAAAAAAGAAAATGCGTGTCTAAGTTTTTTTTGGAAATCTGACTGACGGACTAATTAGTTTTTTTAGTCAACTACCCTATTCCCGAAATAACGCATAAACGTTCTATCGTTTTGCGCCAAACACATTTCACATTCAAAAAAATCACTTACACAACACCAAAACTTTTCTATTATAATATGCATGTTGCCTTGGTGTTTCAAACTGGTTTGTCTACTCGCCGCCAGTACTAGCCCTACGGAACGTGCTAGTAGATACTACACTACCAGCGATGTCGTAACTAAATGTTGCATTCAATTATTATGTAACGTTGTGTTTACTGTGTATATACGAGTTGTGTTTGTTATAGTTTTAGATATCAGTGCAAATCTCAGGTTGTTTAAAGGCGTACGGATGGCTTAACTGGAAAAGCTTGGTTTCTGGCCTTTTGGGCCTCGATTAAGATTTAAGGGTTGGTTAAAAAGAAACCGTGGCCCTGGCGCACAGGCAAATGAAGGAACACAGGTGTGTTTTAGTCAGTAAAAGTCTGACACGCCCTTGCGCTTCGTCCAGAGCGGGAGAGCTCATTTGATGGTTTCCCATCCAAAACAAAAAAGGTGTTTAAAGGCATTTATTGTGAAGCAGACCCTGTTGCTTAAAGTTAGCTCAATGTAAATTTAAAAAAAAAGTTTCTCAAGTGTTTCTTAAGCTGGCAAAAAATATGCAGATGTCAAGCAAATTTTGTGCATAAAAGTGTGATGGGAAATATTGCTTAAAAATCGACCAAGGCGAGTTCCGTACCATTATCAATAATTAAAAAAATTGTTCTAATATTAGTATTTTTTTACTATTGTTTTTTTTTTAATAATTATAAACTAGCGCTAGACCACAATCCCGCCTGATGGTAAGCAGTGATGCGATCGTTGATGATAAAGCGCGCTAGTTTATTAAGAGATTCCTATTCGCTCAGTTTTTCTGAGTGAATAGGTCACTCAGAAAAACTGAGCGAATAGGAACTAAGACGGCAGTTGAGCGAGGTGATGCAATGTTAAACCCAACAACACGACCAACGATGCTGCGCCAAAGGGAGATTGATCTGAAGACCTTCCACGATCAAACTCCCAACACAACAACATTAGGCGCATCGTACCCGGCACACATCGCAACACAACTGCTCAGACCCGTCCTCCGTACGGCTTCACCAGACATCATGGAACACGAAAAATCGCTTGGCGGCAAGGCTTTGTCTGGTGGGTGGTAACTTCTGCCGGCGGCCGATGTTATGGCAACTTCTGTTGCCAAATTTTCTTTTATTTATGTATTTCTATACCTACATAATCTGTGACAATTTCAACTGTCCAGCTGTCACGGTTAATGAGATATAGCCTGGAGACAGACAGACAGTGGAATCTTAGTAATCCGACGAGTCCCGGAGAAACGATTACCTATTTTATTATTTTATTTGTGGAGCTTACAAAAATTTCCTCAAAGTTTATGTTTTCCTCAATCACTTCGTCATTCATCCTCAAGAGTGTGGGTTCAGAAAGATAAAGACAGCACGGTTCGGTCGAATCTTCAACCAAGCTACACTCTTATTTTCTTTTTATCATTATACGTATTCATCAATGATGCACACAATTTAACTATGAAACACCAATCTCCGCGTCAGCTCTGGCTATATATACAGGGTGTATCGTCATCGTAACGCAAACTTCGCGAGAAGGCTAGACCGCATGCCACTAATAAAATTATGATAGTCATTTATGTCGTTAATGAACGGTTACAGAATTCAAAGTGTTAAAAAAAGTGTCGGCTCGGCCTTGGAACGTTGCAAGCGTGCCGCCCTGCGAGTTTGTAGGTATGACGTTGATCCCTGATGTGAACTCTATTAAATCAGCTGATAAGATAGATTTTCGAGTTTTGTTTTTTGTGTAATTAGCGAATTAATTAATTTTTAATATTAGTGATTTATTAAAAGTATAGCAATTATGAACGGTTTAAAGTGAAAAACACTACATATATTTCTTTTTCAAATCATGAAAAAGCTGACGTAAAATTCCGCCACTGGGGGGTTCAGAATCATATACTGGATCCATGGTACTCGTTTGTGCGTCGATGTCAGATACACACTTTATGTAGCTACGTACAATCCGAGCCACCGTCCTTTCATCGCAAAAAATGTAATTTACTGTGAAATGTTGTGTAATAATTTCCCCACTACACAGAAATACTGCACAACATTTCAGTGTTGATTCGATGTCTGTCATTCAATATTATGTGCAAAAGTTAAGCTCATTATTTTTGCACGTTTATGGACTAGCCGATTACCAGTATCCACGTTTCGGCACCGTTTGTTATTACAGATAGGACGCTTTGGTTGAGGACTTTAGTCTTTTAACAGTGAAGGATAGGTGATGAGAAGACTTGATGACATTGTGCAACCGCTGCCCGAGCTAATTCGATACTTCTGTCGACTTCATTCTCAAACCAGAGTTTCATAAGTTCTAATCTTCAAATTGTCAATTCAGAAATCAGGTAGAAAATTGTATTCTAGGGATAATATACTACCTTTAGAATCTAATCTACTTTAACCTTTGAAGAAGAAATAAAACGTCCCACCAACTCGCAGATGGTCCCTTATCTGCTGAATCACATACCGTAATACATAGTTATGTTACAAAACCTTACTTTGTTAACTTAGCAACATTGTGTCGCAATGTAGAGTGTTCGGTTGAGTAGAGGACAATTATATTGACTGTGGACTGCGAAGTGTCCGTAGGTGTAGCTTAGAAATACTATGTAAGTATGTTTAAGTGTAAGTATGACTAGAAACAGTGTCTAGGTTATTATAATGTATTCATAGCTGCTAGAGATATGTAGTTATAAATGTTTTTGTTATATTAGTATGTGCTAGCTGTCAAAATTATGGAATTTAATTTCATTTTTCGTTTCATCAGACGTTTCTTCTTCGTCGCACTGTGCTGGTGAAGGGCGGGCATTTAGGGCGGACTGTCTTATGTAACTTTGACGTCCAAAAGTGCTGATTCTCAGCCTAATTTGAATAAGTACCTTTTCATTTTGAATAATGATCTTCTTTAACGTGGTGTGTTCAGAATCTGTCAAATTACTATAATGTGATTTATAAGCTCAAAAACCGCAATGGGAAAGGTATAGGACAAATAAACTTCAGGCAAAAGTAATGCTTGTACCTAGTAACCAAAACGTAACAGTATTACACTGTTATATGACTGTTACTGACGGCTTTGTATATTGCAATGTCAACAGTCAATGGTGGTAAAATGACAACAGTAGAATTAGCGTTCAAAACGTGTCGTATATTGTCTACAAGTAACAACCACTTTTAACACAAAACTTCAAGACGATAAGAATGACTTTACACAGGTCTATAAGTATCTAATGTTAACCAAATTCACTTTTTACTGTCATATCATTGTAATCGCCGATTGAATATCAATTTATCTGTACCCTCTTTGCCCTGCAGGCACACCGAAATTGATTCCAATAATAAATAGTAAAAAAAGAAATATAAATCGACTCTCGGCAGGAAAACCCACCGGAGGTATGTAATGTTTGTTCGAAAGTGATACTGTGGCCCTAGGACAGGCAAATGAAGGAAGATAAGTCGTCATTAAAAGTCTGACACATTCTTCCGCTCGCTCAGTTCGGGAGAACTCATCATCATCAACCTTTTTATCGTCCTATTGCTGGGTACAGGTCTCCTCTCATACAGAGAAGGATTGAACGTAAGCTATGTCAGACTTAATGTCCAGGTTTCCCAAGATGTTTTCCTTCACCTTTTAATCAGTCATTGAAAACGGACCCCGGGCTCCAACGCGAAATCCGTGGATGCAACCGGGATTATACGCTGAGATGATGATGATGATGGTGTCCAAGATATACTTAGAAAGTACATATAACTTAGAAAAATTACATTGCTACTTCCCTCATCTGCAATTGAACCCGCACACTCATACTTGAGAGGTTGGTGTTTTAACCACTAGGCCACCACGACTCATTTAGAACATACTTACCACGGAAGAACTCATTTAATGATTTTCCACCCAAAGAAAAGGCATACAGTGTTATGTAAATGACATACTGCAGAAATTTCGATACTTAATAGCAAAGTTGAATACTCGTAAGCGGCAATAACCGTAATAGGTATTGAAGTAATTTCGTCTACCCTCATTTAAATAATGTTTGGGGTCGGGTGCCAGTCTAACTGGATACAGCTGGATACCTGCACTTTACACGGAGCGGTTTCTTATCTAACCCTAAAATCTTTCACACTCTAAATGTAAAAAAGATTGCAGCCAAGCACTAGTTTATAATTATTAAAAAAAAAAATGTTCACCCATCCATGGACCATCCAAGGCAAGTTTCGCTCAGCTTTTACCTGATCTAACCTCAGAATAAGGAAACAAAACTGTAACAAACAGAATCCATGTCAGTAAAATTATTACAAGGTCAAAGACATGGCCTAAAACTTATGTAAACACAATAATAACAAATAGCTGTCATTACGTTATGTATGTCCGTCTGTCACACAATTATACATTCAAGGACTGTACAGTAGGAACAAAGCAGAGGAGGCAAATTGTTGCTGTTTTTGTAAACTGTGGGAACTATTGAGACGGTCGTAAGAATGGAGAATGTGTTTAGTTCGTCCTTCTTTTTGTTTAAACCTGACTTTAGGCTTTTAATAAAAGGCTCATGCGGAAGTAATATGCTGAATAAATACAGCCTGATGGGTTGCCATGGTCTGTCTGTGAATGGTTCACATAACAAGACACGCTAGGTACGAGTCGTCAGAATACTGAACATCTGACAACAAAACTTAGCAAAATTCAGTAACTGGGTTAAGGAAGTCAGATGAGCAGTCGCTAATCTAAACTACTAGTATTCCTGTACCTGTATCCGGTTAGACCGGAAGTAGACCGCAACACAGTTTACAAAACACAGTCGGAGGGTGACATAAGTAAACATTTTTTGGTATTATTAGGTAGAAATTATAGAGAAATAAGTTATTTTTATTATCACAAGTTTAATTAAATTTTTATTTGGTAGTTTTACTTTTTAATATAAATTTTAGCATAAATTGGTGAATGACCATAAACAACTCTATTAATTATATTTTAAAACAAAAAAACTTTAAAAATAAAAGATAAAGTTGACCCATCAGCATTAGGTACAGTCTCCAAGCTTGATGTGATCTGGGTCCAGAGAAAGGAACCTTATAATAATTATTATTGTTATTTCCGACAAGTACAGTTATGACTGTCGGTATAATGAAAAGCACACACACAATAAAGAAAAAAAAAACAAAACACCTCATGTTCGCCACTTTTTTTCCTATGAATCAAGTCCCACTTATTATAATAAAGGCGCCATCGTTGTATTTCCTTATTCAGAGCTCAGATTGTATGTCGGTATGTTTCTTAGTCATTTTTATTCTTTTCCTTTTGATTTGTCACTGGTGGGTTTTCCCAGAGTTCATTCAAGGTTTGCCAAACGGTGATGGTGTGTAGCCGAATACGAAACACCTACCTTGCTTCTACAAGACAATTGGAGGAAATGAATCTCATCTCATATAAACTTAGTAGGTAATTGACTTATTTTAAACAAAAATAAAATAAAAATAAAAACTGAATATAGTTTGTTTCACACGCCTAAGTCTCGATTTGTATTAACAGTATCATATATGACAATTCTGCTAATATACCATCTCTTTGCCAAAATCCATTCAAATGTGTTCAATAGTTTTTGCTTCAATAAGCAACAAACATCCATCCATTTATTCATCCGTCTTTACAAATTATAATAGAACCTAAGGTAGTATGTATGTACCGTTAAAAGTTAAAATTATGTTACTCTGTTCTCTGAAATTGTAACACTAACGTCAGGAGAACTGTGTAACTGTAGGTCATTTTATTTGATAAGTCATAAATAGTCATGTTTATCGTCATGATCTTTCGGAATTTCCGTACCTTTTTCTTCATATCTGTTAGGTAGTTTTTAGCTGAGAACAGAAAACATTATTGAAGCGACACGTAGATGTCCAAAGAATGTTTGTTAAGAACACAACCCCTCTGTGATTAAAGGTTTTCATACCTTTTTTTTTGTTCTGAATGGGAAACCATCAAATGACCTCTCCCGTTTTGGGCGGAGCGGAAGGGTTTTTCAGACTTTTATTGACTAAGACCCTCCCGTGTTTCGTCACTTGCCACGGTTTCTTTTTTAACCAACCCACAACCCTGACCTAGGAGGCATCGCCTGCAAGCCCGCGCTTTCGGTGGCCGGGAATTCGATGTTATCTCGCGACCGCTAGCTAGAGACGTGATGGCGCTGGGATCCCCACTACCTCACTCGCTCCGCCTATTCCTTTACCAGCATCACTGCTTCGCAGAAGGAGGTGACGACCTGCCATGCACTCTTGCTTCGGACCGTGGCTTGGACCAGGGTCGGACGGAGAGATCGTATGAGAGGATCCGGCGATGCTCTACACAAGCCGGCCAGACACCACTGTATGCGACACCGTGTCGTCAGGGCGAGAACCTGCGTCAGGTGGAAGTTAGGGCGCCGTGGCGCCTCTCTAGCCAATCCTCAAAGAGAGGGTTTTCTACCTAAAAGGTAAAAACGGGACACTATTACTAAGATTCTCTGAGATTTGTCTGTCTGTCAGTGTAAGATTGTAACTGATGTACCGCGATATCTAGCTAGACTGTTGAAAATTTCACAGATGACGTATTTTTGTTGCCACTATAACAAAAAAAAACATGAACGAATTCGACTCGCACTTTACTAAAACTTTTCGGTTTATTGTCACCCCTTGTCAGCATACATACATATCTGATATTAAAATCCCGATGCACCACAATATCACATTTCCCAACAGTCTCAAAAGCCGCAATATCGTAAAAAGCATCAAATTCCCGTCAATTCCCGAATGAACCCTTCCGAGCTGAAATCCTCCCAAATATGAAGAAACGCGTGTCACATAACACGAACACTCCTTTATATTTGAGGTAATCCTTAAAAACCGCGAACACGCGTGGTAGACGAAAAACGGGACCAAACTAAACCGAAACAGACAGACAATTCTGTCTACATTGGTTTTAAATTCACACTCTTTCTACCTCTAATAACTTGATTTCAATTTGATGTTATTTTCAATACATAACTTGTCTACTTTAAAAATCATTTTGTGTAATATAAGTGGATGATGACTCGACTGAATGACTCGAGATCATCACCATGTCAACCTGGAATCACACAACGCACTGCTGGGTATAGGCTCCCCATTTATTGCTGAACTTCTCGGTTCTGTGCTCCTCTTATACAGTTTTAGTTAGAGCCTTTAACGATATAATCAACCAATTACTAGATAAAAACCAAAATAGAAGTTGGACCGCAAACTTTATCTCTGGACTAACGTTAATGTTTATAAGTATGTATTTAAATTGCTAACTCAGATTTTCCGTTTTGAGCATTAGAAATAGAACAAAAATTCTGTTTACTGTGACAAAAATAAGGTTAGTTTGCCAGGAATGTATATGTCGCAGTCAATTTGTTCAAATCGTTCATTTAATCCATCTCCTGGCCTTTGGAAATTGTGCTCACCTCACTTCCCTCCCTCCGCAGTTCTATTTTAACCAATTAGGTCGGGGTGCTCAGGCTTAGTTATTGCAATGAATTAGGCTACCACGTGATTGGTTGCAGTTACAACCTTAACTATAATGTTATGAATGTTGTTAAATCCATTAGTTAAACGGTGTCTTTTAGTTAAAAAGCCATGCGGTTATCAAAATGGCTTATTGAACCAGTTGGCTGCGATGTATGCATATCAAATAAGTTCCTCTACTCCCCGCAATATCTCGGGCGTGTGTCGCTTGTGTATGTGTGAGTGTAGATCCAAGGGATGTAGGGTGGTGCCGTAGTATAATCTGTGCATAAGATGTGAAGGGTATGTTATGAGGAAGCTGCTGGAGAATTTGTATGCGGCCTTCGTTTACGGCCAAAGCCGTGTTTCGATGACCTTTGCGCTTGTGTGGCACTAGACTCAGCGAGTAAGGAGATAGATAAAGATCTGAGGGGCAACTAATTTTAAGAACAATTACCGGTCTCAATATGTCAAAAATACCTCTAAAATCTCTACATTTTTGACAAGTTTTTAATCGACTTCAATAAAAGGAGGAGGCTTTCAATTCGTCAGAATCTTTTTTTTTTTGTCATTTTTTTGCTGAATTCAGATTGAGATTGGACTGTAAACGTTTTTAATTACGAAAATTGTATTTCAGATCAAGAAACTATTTAAGATTGCTTGTACCTATGGGGTAAGAAGCCTACTCACCCAGGTGTCCTGATGAGTTCCACACGTTTCCACAACTGAAAATGTCAGGAGTTTATATTTTTCAATACAAATTTTAAGTTTTACGAGGACAGGAAACTTTTTCTGTAATCACAGCTTTATTGCACTTGGGAAATAACCAGGGTTATTAGATTTGTGCCGTTATCAATCAACTAAATATGAGGACTTTGTTCGCTTCAATGCAACTACCATTTTAAGGGTACCGGAAGACGCAGCGTAGGGAGGCCTCCAACAAGGTAGACCGATGACCTGGTGAAGGTCGCGGGAAGCCGATGGATGCGGGCAGCACAAGACCGGTCATCGTGGAAAGCCTTAGGGGAGGCCTTTGTCCAGCAGTGGACATCTATAGGCGAAAGAAGAAGAAGTATCCAAATGATACAATTGGGAGCCTCAGATTCAGACTTCATCGTCTGCCCGCCTTCCACCGAATTTTCCCAGCTGAAGTAATTCTATTGTCGCTATAACAACACGAACCAGCTGTTGGGATCGTTTGGACCGCCCATTGGTCCGTTCGGTCCAAATGATCCCAATTAGTCGCAATCTTCAATTTTCTCGGTGGTAGGCCATAACATCGGCCGCCGGCAGAAGTTACCACCCACCAGACAAAGCTTTGCCGCCAAGCGATTTCTCGTGTTCCGGAATGATGTCTGGTGAAGCCGTGCGGAGGACGGGTCTGAGCAGTTGTGTTGCGATGTGTGCCGGGTACGATGCGCCAAATGTTGTTGTGTTGGGAGTTTGGTCGTGGAGGGTCTTTAGATCAATCTCCCTTTGGCGCAGCATCGTTGGTCGTGTTGTTGGGTTTACCATTGCATCACCTCGCTCAACTGCCGTCTTCCTTCCTATTCGCTCAGTTTTTCTGAGTGAATAGGTTCTTACTAAACTAGCGCGCTTTACCATCAACGATCGCATCACTGCTTACCATCAGGCGGGATTGCGGTCAAGCGCTATTTTATAATTATTAAAAAAAAATACATTTGACAAAAATTTGTTCGCCGATTAGGGGGCTTATGAATATATATAATGTATTGTTGTGTGATGTATTCAGCGCCAAATAATTGTATTTTCTTTCGCTTGCGCTTGTAAAATGCAGCTATAGTAATGGCTAAAAAATAATAAAACTAAAAATTAACAAATACAATTTTAAAACGAGGTCATGAAACACCTTATTAAACAAGGCGCATTAATTTTGAAATGGAAAACCAGTTCTAATTAACAGTAAATAATAAATTACAATAAGATTACTTAGCTTACAATTACTTTAACCTACTTCTATATAAACAACGTAGTATAATTATTATAACTTCACGCAATTTGTTTTCATTTAAAACCAAACAATTACGAACTTTGGATCGACGTAAAATTCTCAAAATATTCTAACCTTAGACCAATATAAGGCTATGCAGGCTAAAAAGCATATTAGCCTAAGTCAGCTTAAATTAGTTTTGGCTACATATCAGTAAGTGCAAACAACATTCAATTAGACTGATATTAGGTCTTGCCCAGCAGTGGGACGGTAAAAGGTGGATGACGATATTAGAACGATATAAAACTAAATATGCTTATAATATTGCAAAAAACAGTAGTCTTAAAAAACAGTAGTCTTGAGATTGTTGTAAGAGTAATTTTTACTTTACTTTATCTACAGATTGCAAAAATTCAAACCCATTGTTATTTTGACATTTAGTACAGTTCGGCATAAAAAGACGACACTCCGAGCCGTTGTTTTCTCACGCTTGCAATTATGTAATGAAGTGTACAATAAGATAATAACACCTATTTTTTACTTGACAGTACTACATAAGTACACGGATAATTATTTTTACAAAGTTTTCGTGTTTTTGTTTAATAGGGATGTTTCTTGGGTAAAAAAAAATGATTCTATTTAGTCCGTCATTCAGATTATAGAAAAATATTGGATACGTATATTTTGTTTTATCAAATCAATAAATATTGACAAATATAAAAGGCATCAAAGATCAGGAGTGGTGGCTGGTCACGTCACTCTGACTGACGGACTAATTAGTTTTTTTAGTCAACTACCCTATTACCTACATCTACACTTCTACACTTAGGTATAATATTACAAAGAGGAAAGATTTGTATTTATGTATGTAACGAATAAACTCAAAAAGTACTGGACTGATTTTAATAATTCTTTTTTCATTAGGAAGCTACATTATCACTGAGTAGCATAGGCTAAATTTTATTTTGGAAAAAAATTGGGTTCCGTAAGATATTTGGGTTTTTTGAACACAAGGTTTAAAAAATCAACCAGAAATGTTACTTATTTTGCGTACGCTGCCTAAACTATAAAAGATATAACCATAAAATGTTCTAATAAATAAATAAATAAATAAATAATTGTAGCTCTTCTAAATATCTACAAAGAAATCCGCGACACACTGTACCTATCCATGTCAAGTGAGGCACAACAACTATTTTTTTATTTAAAAATCTTGAATTTTTTTGGACAACATTTAAAGGCATTTATTTTACTCATGCTATTTATCCTTATCATTTGGTCTTTGAATGATTAAAATTGGACGTTTGGTTTTGAAGTGTGACGAAATTAAAATATTACGATTTCTTTCGACGCATGCGAGAGGTTTAGATCTATGAGTAAGGTCCCCGCAAGGCTCAAACGCGAGGTCGCCTCCCTGCGCAGCGGTGGTGCGCGAACCCTTTAATTGTCGTACGATTTTTTTTAGATTTCGTTGTTAAAAATACACCTTCGCAAAAGTTCTTCTCAGAACTAAACAACAATTCTTCTCATAGCTAACTAACAGTTCTCTTCAGGGGTAACCAACAGTTCTTTTCAGAGCTAAACAACAGACGTTTTCAGAGCTAGAATATTACACGCTATTATCATTTTCTTAAACATTTGAAAATGCCCAAGAGAGCCAGGTCTCAACTTTCTAAACATAGTTCTCAAGCACGGGCAGCAAGAGTACGTCGCATTGGTGAATCTTTACCTGATCGTTCACAACGCCTTGTTGAACAAAATCAGAGAAACTCTCAGGTATGCACACGAGAGTCGAGTGTCGAACGTTCGCAACGCCTTGCACAAAAATTTGAGAACCTTTGAGTTACGTGCACGAGATTCGAGGCTGGAGCGTTTCCAACGTCTTCATGAACAAAATGTAGTTTAAAACAGTTACTTTCTCTGTGCCTATATCCCTATTTATGCTTAAATCTTTAAAACTACGCAACTGATTATGATGCGCTCCTTTATGATGATATCCTTTTATTTCAGGCATCAAGGACCATGTCATCATTTCAGCCAAAAGACATCCACTGCTGGACATAGGCCTCCCCCAAGGTTCTCTACGATGACCAGTCCTGCGCCTCCCGCATCCAGCGGTTTCCCGCGAACTTCACCAGGTCGTCGGTCCACCTTGTCGGGGGCCTACCGACGCTGCGTCTTCCGGTGCGTGGTCGCTACTCGAGAACCCGTCGGCCACATCGGACATCGGTTCTACGGGCAATGTGCCTGGCCTACTGCCACTTTAGTGTTGCAATTCTTCGGACTATATCGGTTACTCTCGTTCTTTTGCGGATCTCCTCTAAACCCTAAGCATAGCCCTCTCCATTGCCCTTTGAGTAACCTTGAGCCACCAAGGACTATATAAATAAACCTAAAAGTAGTAAAATACATAGATTTAAATACCTCAAAAGGGCTTTTTACTTTTTGTAGGATATTGAACAGTGACGTCATTTTAATGGAGCATACGTAGGCATAAGCAATAATACTTGCATATTATTTTTGCCTTCAAATTTTTAGTTTTGATGATAGACAACCCCAAATCTCAACAAAATGTAACTTTATGTTTGAGTTGTAAGGTTTAAAATATAATCAGATCCTACTTTAAAAAAATCTTGTTACAGATGTTGCATCTCAACCAAAAGCTCATAAGGATCTGTAACGCTTGAAGCCAACAAGAGTGCGATGTTGGTAAACATTCGCACAATTGTATTTAAACAACAAGATGGCAACTTCCGATTATGGTCAAGCGAGAAATGATTCAATTAGGTACAGGGCTAATAGAGTAGTATTAATGAAAAAGACATCGTACGTCGACCCAAATAAACTTGATTCTATTTCTCATACCGACATCCTCCCATCACTGCGGCCATACCCTAACTCGACGTTAACCGCTCCAAATATGGCAGATTTAGTTAAAATGTTGATCAGACTAAGAATAGATGTAATATTTAGTTAGAAGGTGCTCTAGCCCCGGAGGCTCTGGACTGCATACTAATACTCTTTGGGGGCTATTCAGGGTCGTAAGGGGTATATAAAGGGGTTGTAAGCGTTTTGTCTAGAGGTAGTTTGGAACCCTTTTTTAAAGGTATGTGGTATTTTGGAGGAGAGTTGTCCTTAGACTGGTTTTTAAATTGACTGAGTATTTATGTGTGCTATTTTTGTGTGAGTGTGGTCAACATAAATGTTGCAAAAAGTAAGATACCTGTTTGTATCAGAGTGTGTTAGAAAATTTATCATAACGTATGCATTTAATAAAGGGTTAGACAGAAGTGTATAGCAGGTACTACTCTTTGCTGTCCTAAATGATGCCAAAGATTTTTTGACGGATTGAAACTTTGATTAGAATGTGAGTGTTTTTATAATTAGGGGAATTACCTCTCTAGTGAAATGTGGGTGTTGTAGACACACTAGGACAATACAGGCATGATGTTACCCCTATTATCTTTACCACTGTAATGCTGTCAAGAACGCTGACCATTTGACCTTCCATGTCGTTGCCTCCACCTGAAGGTCACTGACTCAGAGGCGACCGGCTCATCTTTCGACCATGTCAAGCCACACATGCTTAGAATGACTTAGCGTGAGAATATCCTCACATTGTGTTTTGTGTGTATTGTATCTAAACATAATTATAAGTTGTGACAGTTCTAAAATATCCGGTTGTTACCTTAAAAGAAAATAATTTAGCCTAATGTTTAACTGCTGGGATATTGGTCTGTAGAAGAACAGGGGCTGTAGAAAGAGTAGTGGAGAGAAAGAGGGGGCTGTAATCTACTACACGGGCTCATTGCATCGAGGCCGTTACCATCGAGCCACCTCGACTCCTAATCTACAATGGTAAATATTATTTGCCAACAATTATGAACTATTGGTAAAATAACTACGTAATAAAAAACCAGATATTTTCATTATCCAAAAAGACATTAACAATTTTACTAATAGGCAAATGTTATTACTCAATTAGTGAATTTCTATCAGATGAGAATTTAAATTGATTATAATATGACACCTCTATATTACTGACTTGTAGATCTGAACTGTACCTATTGACCATAAACCGGACATTTTTTTTTCTTTTTTGACTTGATGTAATGAACTGTGTTGTTATAATTTCATTTGACATGTAATTTATGTTCATTTGATTTGACAGTGTGTATTTATAATATGTAGAACGAGATGGTCTATTGTTATTGGATATTCATAAATTTTTGCTTTTGTTTGCATGCCTTAGTTAAGGTAGTCAATATAAGGACCTTCTAAAAACTTAATATCTTTATTTTGTACCTACTTTCTACGCAAATAAAGAACTAGTCTATTCTAACTAAATCGCGAACATTGTATACCTACCACAATGCTATTGTGAATGGAGGTTTACCAAATCCTCAGTACAGTTATATTATAATTTTTTCTTGACTAAAGAATGAATAATCAAACGAACCTTTATTTTCTTTTCAGTGGTCGTTAAGGAAATGCCGAGCTATTGTTAACCGACCTACCTTGTTGCATAATCTTTGATCTCTGTACTAAGAACGTTGTTTTAGTAGGTAAGCACTTAGCTAGTAACTATTGATCAAAAAGACTGTTGTTTAATTTTTTGGGGTGGGTGACTCTCAATATATAAATGAAACTATACTTGTACTGATTCTATACTTTACTTTAACTTTTCCTTAATACACATATCAGAAGGATTACATATGTACGACCATACAGGGTGTCCGGAACCGACTGGCGTGGCTCGCCGCTGTTCGGCTCCAAGCGGCGGGGTTAGCTTACGCTGCAGATTCAACCGCTACAACATTCCCCCTTTTACAAAAAAAATTTTTTTGACAATACAAGAATCTTAAAAATAAAAAATATTCTATGAGTGAAACCTGGGTACATACATTGTACGTCTAACAAAACACCTGCCACTGCACACGACACCGTTGCTATTTGCTTATTCAGCTACTTGCTCGTGTGTGTGCCGTGGTGGTCTGATTACTTGTTATCGCTCTATGTTTCTGCGAATTTAGCTGTACACATTATGAAATTATTAAATATTTATGGTTACATTATTTTGAAAAGGCATTTTGCAATTACAACACACTTTACACATTTCATTTTTATATATATTATACGTCTACATTATAATGAGCTATGACTGAATAGTCGTAATTATTCGAAACTATTTTTTTTTTTTTTGTTATGTTCATTACACTGTTTGAGCCTGAACTTGTAGCTTAATGACTGTTCCTATTTCTTTTTAAAGTTAGAAAGGATCAAAAATAATCATTTGGACAAAATATCTTATAACCAATACAACATAAAGTGACTCGCCCTTAGTATGCAAAACAATATTCCATGTTCCCATGCCCGTATTGCATTACGCGATAAGCGTGTTCAGCTGAATCGCCGTAAGTCTCGGGCCTTGTTTTGACTACGACAACGGAAACTGACTGCATAGCTTACAATTGATCGCTGTTTTACACATACTTAGTTATTAATCATATATCTTGTTACATTTGAAATACACCTTACAATATTATTCTTAACTAATCGGGCAACAATCAAGCTCTACTTAATTTAGGTCTTAAGATACACACAATACAAAACAATATTATAACCTAAATTAACACTATGATCACACTATGACGCACTTTATCCACGTGTTATTTCGAATTTCCGCCCTTATCGTACGGTAGGTAATTCGTCATTCCACGAGGTGTCTTCTTGCCTTGCCATTAGTGCCGCTTCTTGCTGCGATGCCACTTTTATAGCATCCCATGACTCTGGGGATGGTATGGGGTTGTTCAAAATCCACGTTTTAATTGCCGTCCCTGGTCGCTTGTTCTGCAAACCGGGGGGCCAAAACGACAACCCATACTTCGTCAAAAAAGTATCGCTACTCCCTCCGCCTGTCCTTTAATCTTGCGGGGCTGGGGCGCCTCCATCGCCGCCATCTGTGCTGCCGGTACCTATCCTCTGTCAAGGACTTTCTTCTAGGCGTTGCAGCTGTACGTCCTTCGCTGGCCTCATTACGTAGTGCACTTCCAGCGCCAGCGTATTCTCTCTCGTGGTATCTCCATTGCCACTTCCGGCGAGCACGTGCTCTGTTGCCACGTGCCATTGTATAATCTCGACGCTCTTAATTTTCATGACTCTGCCTCCATCAACGGGAGGTTCAAGAGCCTTCCTGTTTTACCTGCTTCCCGTTGTAAGGTATGTAATGCAGGGAGTCGTTTCCGGACACCGGGTTCAAAGTACAATTGTTACTGCGTCACCACTGTCCAACACTTGTTCGCTAATTTTCATGATCACGTCGGGTGTCACCACTTTGGGATGGGTGACTCCCGTTATAAATGAAACTCAACTAGTACAGATTCTATACTTTACTTTAACTTTTCCTTAATACACATATCAGAAGGATTACATATGTACGACCATACAGGGTGTCCGGAACCGACTGGCGTGGCTCGCCGCTGTTCGGCTCCAAGCGGCGGGGTTAGCTTACGCTGCAGATTCAACCGCTACAAATTTTTAGCGACAAATTATATTTTAATTTTCATAATAGGGGTTTGTAGTGAGTAAAAAACCGAATAGTCAATCCATCAGGTTAAGCGACACTAGCCGCGGTTAGTTCGTGGATGGGTGACCATTTTTTTTTTTTTTTAACGATACCCCACACTAGGACTTTCTCCTGTATCGTAGGTGCGTTTATAAACATATAAACTCACATACACAAACAGCCAGACCCGGAATAACTACTTGTAGGTCATACATTTGTTCCGAGCGGGGGTCCAAATCCGGGACACGCACCGCAGTAATCGATCGCCACCTCAGAAATCACGTTAAACCAATGCCTTCAGTAGGCCTAGTATGAGTTTTCATTACGAAACTCGTTCAACGATATCGAGCGCGTTTGACTCAGCGATTGGCCCGCTTCAAGGTAGTAAGATCTCTCAACCAATGAGAGCGCCAAACGCGCTCGATACCAACGATCGAGTTTCGTATTGAAAACTCATACTAGGCCTACTGAAGGCATTGGTTTAACGTGATTTCTGAGGTGGCGATCGATTACTGCGGTGCGTGTCGCGGATTTGGATCCCCGCATTTACATTTGAGGATGTTTATCGTTCCAAGAAGCCAAAAAGTTTGACAACCAGTCTTATCATTTCATGTAAAACATTAGTCTTCAGCAGCATGCAGTGTGTCTGGAAGCTCACCCCAAAATAGACTGAAAAAGACAGACTGATTGATTTAGATTTTTTCTTAATATTCTTCTTGCATTTCTTGCATATCGTCCTTTAAGTACTTTGATACACAATTATATTATTTTTGAAATTGTGTAGGTACAATTCACTAAAGGAGATGAGTAACCAGGATCGTCGGATGTAGTTGAACTATGAAAAAAAAAAGATCTAATAAAATGTATTTATTTATATATATTTTATTGTAAAACAAAAACATACATTGATTAAATATAAATTCAGTACTACAAAGTATATAATACAATGGACGGCCTTATCGCTAATGCAATCTCTTCCAGGCAATTTTAGAATAGATTGAGATTTTCTTAGACATTAAATGGGACTGTTGTTGGTGCAAATATTATACATACAGTACATTAAAATAGATACACAGATACACACATATCCATAGTTATAAATACGGACATGCAGTATATATTATGTTAAAAAAACGAATTTTAAGAAAATAAGCGATATTCATAATATAAATACCAGGAACAAACACAATCTTGCTGTACATCACACTCGTCTCCACAGAGTAGGCAACTCTTTCATGGGTCAATGTATACACTTTTACAACAAGCTTCCAATGGACATTCGAAATTTACCCATTAGACGATTTAAAAAATATAAAGGCCAAACTTTGCAAAAAGGGGTATTATAAAATCACATAATTATTTAGAAGACAAAATAGCTTGGGACTGAGCTGCTCGCTCTGTTAAGCATTGTTATTAAGCAATATGCGTAATTATAACGTAAATTATTGTAAAAATTTTCATTTTTAATGTCTGGACTTGAAAAAAGACGGTGATCCCTGAGTTTGTTTCGGCTATTTCTTCTCAGAGGTAGTCAGTTAGGAAATGTCGGCTTCATCTAGTTTAAAAAAAAACATATGACGTGTAAAACTGATCACTGATCCTACTTGCTTAATAAACGATTTCATTTCAAGTAGTGTTTTTTCACTAGACTTTTGAATGTAACTGTTCTATTGGCATGTATTCCGCAAACGAAGTGCCTGGAAAGGACTCAACAAGGAACTTAATGAAATTAATTTTATTTATAGAAAGTAATTAAATTTTATTCGAACACATCCACCAGCTTCTTAGTAAACCTCATCTGTGTATATTCGACGAACCCGGGTATTTACCTACTTGGGTGTGCATACTTATACAGACATCAAATGAATCAAGGAGTTTTTTAAATGTCATTAAATATCTTAAATCTATGAAACCTTTTCTGATGTCGTAAATGGAAGAAGGATATGTGATTTTAAGAGTTTTACTAAATCAAAAAACTATTCGCGGTTTTTGTTATCATTACTTAAAGGTTTTTTTTTTTAAATGCTATAGCCATTAATTTGTATGTTAAAAAACATCATTTATTCTAATAAAACATTAATTCTAATGCACAGCACATTGTACACTTAATGCTAGGTATAGTTACTCTATAGTAACTGTTTTTAATGTTAATTTCGTATATTTTGGCTTAGTTTTTATACAGATTCAATTTAACTCGGCCAAGGAGTGCAACACAACTAGTAATAAATATGGTGATCAGCAATAAGCGAGATAAGATTTTGACAGTGACATTTGATTTAAGTGTCATGTATCTAAGGCTATCGTATCTATATTATCTACCATATGACTGCGAAGAAAACAAAACATGAATTCCGAACATACGGCAAATTAAATAAACATAATCAAATCAAATCAACACTCGCCACGAACACAACGGGAAAATAGAACTGTCAAATTCGCCAATCAACGTCATAACCACTGTCATGGCTACCTTAAGGTGATAGATACCCGTGAGCGTCCAAAACCGCTCACTTTTGGAAGTTTATTCCTCAAGAATGCCTCAAACAAAAATTTTGAAAAA
Organism: Sesamia inferens; assembly: GCA_037179545.1. Classification (NCBI taxonomy): domain Eukaryota; kingdom Metazoa; phylum Arthropoda; class Insecta; order Lepidoptera; family Noctuidae; genus Sesamia; species Sesamia inferens. Next base: position 885,791 of record CM073949.1, on the reverse strand, counting down.
AATATGTTATGATCATAGATTCAAGCACAACATATTTATTGTTTATTATTTTCTATAGGACCTATACTTACGTCAAAAAAAAAAAAACATTTCTACACGACGTTTTTAACCTTTAAATCGATATTTCTCTTAAAGCGCTTAGACTTTTTTAAATATTCTTACTCGCAGTAACGTGTACCTGTAAGAAGTATAGAATCATAGTTTTATTTTAAAATTAATGAAATATTTAATAAGAAAAGTAATAAAAATGAGGTTCCGCACGAGTTTCCGCCTTACGAAGTTCAGAGGGGCTCTATGCGGGACGCGGGCGCGGGTGGCCGGCAGTCGCGCGCCAGCGCTCGTGAGAGGAGACTGTGTCACGTTTTGCTCCGCGCACCCTTGGATACCGACTTCGAGTGCAAGGAAATATTTTTAGTGATTCTGTGTATGATTATTGAATTTTTGCATTTATTGCTGCGCTTGGACGCTTTACGTAAATTTATATGACGTTTATTTCTATATTCTGATCAGTGTAAATAGTTTTGTTACTGCGGGTGTATAACTAGATGTGCTGTTGACTGTACCTATATTTTTGCCTGTAGTCTCATCTGCTTAATTTTCTCGTTTCGTTTCGTTTACTTATAACACGATTATTCTAACTTGGCGCATGAAGCTGTCAAAAAAATCAGCCGCGCGCATAACCGGTCAGAGGGTCGATTTCAAGGCAAGTTGTTAGAGTCGGGGTATACGCTTTAGGTATACGCTCCTTTTATGAAACGTAAAGAAAAAGAATAAAACAATTTAAGGGAACAAATTTTTTTTAGAATTTTTAAATTTTCGAAAAAAAATAATTGCATCGTGTAGAGAGTAACTTTTTATTCGGGTCATTTTTAATGGTTAAAAACCAGACTCGAAATTTCTCCAATTTTTTTGGCGGAATGAATAGGGGAAGGTCTAAGAAAGAACTTTGTACCCTAGCACTTTTAAAACGGCCCACGACGTGGTGGGTCGGACCCCCCCACACCCTATTCATTCCACCAATAAAAATTTACCCTTATCGTGGCAAGATTCTTGGTTCGAAGAAAAGCAAAAAAAAATATGTAGTAGCTTTTTTGGGCTATCAAGAACGTATAAAAATAAGGGAAAAAATCTTAATATGGAAATTTAAAAAAAAAGCAAGACGTAGGTATATTATTCTATACATTGCTACACGTACAGTGAATATTGCAATTTTAGTGATGTATATTATGCTATACATTGCTATGTTTAGGGAAAAATCAAAATCAAAATTGTTTATTTCAAATTAACCATCCGTTGGTGCTTTTGAATAGTCAATGTCGGTCAGTCCAAGAAAAGTGAAGCTAAATTGCACGTTCCAAAGCGTAGATCTCTATGGAGAAGAACGTGCAAGAAACTCCATGGAAAGTTTGAATGTTACACCAGTAACATTCAAACTTTCCATGGAGTTTCTAACGTTTTGAACATTTACTAAAATATCATTGTAAATAACATGATTTTAAACAAAAATAACTGTCTTAGTGGAAGAAAATTGGTTTAATAAAATAAATCTTTCTTAAACAATTTTTTTTTTACAAATATATGTAACATAATAATTCAGATATCGTATTGCTTGCGGTGGTACTCCAAAAACGGTTTGTATTCTTCACATAACAAAGATGAACCTTCCATATGTGCACATCGTACTTGCCTGGCCAGCTTTGCAGTACTTGCACCTGTGATATCCAGTTATTTGTGGCCAATGATCTTATTTTTCTTCCCTTTGTAGAGTAAAACCATTTCGTCGATACTAAAAGCATTCTCTTCTGCTATGGATAAACACTGTGTTTTAATACGATCAATTACAGGACGTAGTTTCTAATACCTATCTGATGTGTCGGCTTCAGAATTGTTGGTAAAATGTAAAAATCGCCTGATTTTATCAAATCTCTTTAGGAGCATTATGTATGCTAAAGCTTTGCATAACGAAAATAATTTTACCAGTAATCTTTGTAGGATGGCATAACTACATTACCCATGATGACATTTATTGCCAAAAAATCTAGTATTTCTTCCCTTGAAACTATTCTGGATCTTCCTGTTCTATGTACGCTGTATAAAATATTTACTAAGCCTTCAGCGAAAAATCTATAAAAATAATCTAATCATGACCAATCGGAAGGCACATTTTCCAAAAATGTAGTTATTGCTATTTCAACCTTGTGTTGAAATTGTGCTTTTTGCTAACGAAAATATACGTTTAGTCTTCTGTTACGTTGTCTTTTTATTTTTCGTGCAACGATGGCAGAAGCTTTGGGTTTCATTTTTTGAGCGCGCGACAAAGTTATGCCGACAGGCGTGGATGCAAGTGGTTGATTAGAAGGCAAAGATGAAATTTAAGGTAGAGCGTCATAATTACTTTCTGATATATTAGGAAATACCTAAGTAACAACAGGTGTAAGAGGCACTTCGGTTGTATCGGCATAAATATCATCTGCACCCGTTCCTATTTCATGATCAGTTTGTGGGAGGTTTAAGACTTGAGACTGGAATTTATCCATGGTGCTGGAAAACTTTCTGCTGATCCAAAGATCCTACTTCATCGCCGCTACTAGCTCCGTCTTGTGTCAGAGTCTGCATCCTTTTCAGGCACCAAGGCTTAAATGCGCCTAGCTCATAGCAGTCTAAAGCCAAGGCAAAAGAAACATGCAAAAAACCATCACCATAGCAAAACCAAACCATATTGTAATATAGCTAGGCAGATAATGCGTGTAACGTTATTTGTCAATTACCTTTATTAGGTAGCCATGCAGTAATAATAATATTATCTAGTATTTATGGTGGGAATCAAACCCACAACTTTGTGTGTCACTTTCTACAACCACTATTTCAACGAGGCAGTCAAATATCAATACACCTGTCTATTAAATTGTAATACATTTTATTACAATTTATTTTATTTAATTTACATGGTTTAGTATATAAGACAACACACATGCAATTAAAATTTTATACTATAAACATAACGGAAGGTAAATTACTGCAACTCTGGCGATGTCTAGTATAATTCTCACAGCAACAACAGCAAATATATCAAAATGTGTAGGAACAAACATTCAGGCATACGTATTTTGTAATAAACATACACATATAAGAGTCGTGGTGGCCTAGTGGTTAAAACACCAGTCTCTCAAGTATGAGTGCGCGGGTTCTACTCCAGGTCAGGCAAGTACCAATACAACTTTTCTAAAGTCATATGTACTATGCCCAACAGTGGGACGATAAAAAGGTTGATGATGATACACATTTAGGGGTATAAACAAAAATAAAATAAAACTTACCTTAGATAAAACTGAGAGTCGCATCTAGACAGTTACTTTTCACAGCTGATTTAAAACCATGACAGATAACCCACTATTTTTATTTTTGACGAGAAATGTCATGTGTTTAATAAAAGTGAAAAAATATTTTATAGTGATCGTATATTTTTATAAAGTTGTATGTATGGTATACTATACAACATGAAGATAATGAATATCTCAAAAAAAAATTGGCAAATTTTTGCTAAGTCCAAAACATTTTTTTCCTTCCTTAAAAAAATATATAAATGATACTTGTAATTTAATCCATGAAATTTGTTTAACATTCCCCATTTATTTTTCTTGTAAACCAAAACAAATTCTTTTTTTCATTCTATAAGTTCATTGGTCTCAGGTGTTCATTACCTAAAATTTGGTCAGGTAAATTTTTAAACAATAATCTAATATATAAAATTCTCGTGTCACGGTGTTCGAACTTAAACTCCTCCGAAACGGCTCGACCGATTTTGATGAATTTTTTTGTGTTTATCCGGTATCTATGAGAATCGGCCAACATCTATTTTTCCCCCTAAATGTTAGGGGTAGTCCACACCTAATTTTTTTTTTTATTTTTTAGACAAAATTATTTATATAGCAAAACAACGTTTGCCGGGTCAGCTAGTAATATATATAAGTTTCCAATGTTTCGATGGGAATTATACCAAAAACGCTAAATGCTAAATAATAACTTTAAATAAAAGAATAAACTGGTTTCCGTTTTGAATTAATCATTTTTATGAATAAATATTTGTTTTCCCTTTTTTAAATAAAAAATCCCTGCAACGCGGTATCGAAAACAACATAATAAAAGCAATTACCTAATATGTTTCACTTTAGGACATGAGTTTAGATACCACGTAATTTTATATTAGGTACTTTTTAGACAGAATACTATGAATAGTATACTTTTTAGACATATTATGGCATTCTACGTTTGTTGCGAGACGTCCGCACTCGAAGCAAGCGAGTAGGAAATGTGCACGTAAATATGTTGCGGGGTGCGCGGGGGTTTCTGCCTAGCCCCGCCCAGATGCGCAAGGTCATCGTCGTAACTAATCACCTTAATAAAGGGTTATCTCACTAAAAAACGTTTCAAATTAATATAGTAGTATTTGAAAATAAAACATCTCCTTTTTAACAATCTAATAAGCAGTATTGCCTATATTAATTCATTTTGACATCGATTGTTCAAACATAAAATTGTCAATGAGCTACTGCGGTATGACATCCCATCATCGTCATCATCATAATTCTCATCATCATAATCATCACCATCATCATCATCAACCTTTTTATCGCCCCACTGCTGAGCACAGGCCTCCTTTCATACAGAGAAGGATTGATCACCACGCTTGTTCTATGCGGATTGGCGATTTGACGTCCCATGTCATAGGAATACTCGATAGTATTCAATTCATGGAAAGCAGACCAATTAAAAACTACTGATGAAATAGAGACGGAATCCTGGGCTAGTAATATCCTATCCTAACCTTCTTCCTACTAATATAATAAATGAGAAATCTTGTATGGGTATTTGTTTCTCATTAAGACAAGAATTACTCAACGGATTTGAATGAAATTTGGCACAAAGGTATTTTATGAGTAAGAATAATACATAGGAAAAATTAGGAGTTTTTATTCCAATATTTCATGATATCGAAACCTACCCGGGTGAAACCGCAAGGCTCAACTAGTTACTTATCTTTCTAATACCGAAAATGTAACTTCGTCGGATAAGGGAAAGTGATTTAGAATTTATCTTGCAAGAGTTAACCAATATAATTATACTAGAAAATGTCTTCGGCGAGATAGAACTTCACTCTCGAAAATTACTAATTCCTTTGCTCAATTTCAAAACAAACCTTGAAGTTTTGAACGACGAAGCCAACAGTAATAAGATTTACTTAGCTGGCTTAGTAGCAAACAAAAATATCTAATTAATATGAATTTGCGACTTCTTTAGCAAAAAATTATAAATATATAAGTTAATGGACTTCTATATAATAAAGCTACCTACATTTACATTCTGATATCAACTAAACAGCTTTATAATAAAAGAAATAACTATTTTACTAAAATTTTAATGTATACTCACTTCATACACACATATAAGTAATTCCATTGTTTTTGCATGCACATTAACCCATAGAATATAGGTCACCTCCGTTCAGTCAACCGATAAGGCATACTGCATACCTGACCATTATAATCTACTTTATGTTTTGTGCATTCGGTCTTAATAGCTAAGCGCACGTCAAAGGCAGAAGAAACATGCAAAATATGGCCATAAAAAAAATGGAAAAAATAACATGAAAATCAACATGCATTCATTTCCCTGTTTTGTAGCTGACTTTAGCTTAACAACCACACACACACAGTTCAAATACAGTCGAATTCACACATATTGTGTTTTCCCGCCAATTAGATAACACGCTGCCATGACAGTTGCAATGACAGATGTCAATGTCATACATCGTGTAAGCGCGTTCAGGTTGGCGACTAATGACTGTTGTTAACGGAATTCAGGAGATTTTTATTTTCAAAAAAAGAATATTCAGCTCTCTTTCCTGTCTTTATTTTCGAATGTTTTTTTATGCTTCCGCGTTATAACCAGACAAGGTTATATTGTGTCAAATAAATAACAGAATACTCTTAATTCTGAACACCATATAAATAACAGAAGTATTTGCAAAATGTTTACAAAGGGTGACACCATGGGCGGTGTTATCGTAAAGAGGCATCTTATAAATACATTCTTTGGATGGATTAAACAGGGAAAGAAGAGAAAAATATCCCTCATATCTGTTTCCCTAACTGATACATCATTTAATATTTCAATTCTTGGATTATTTTAAATAGTGCTGAAGGATAGCAACAGTGTTTCTGTTATCCATTGTATTCGTAAATATATCAATAAGTATAGATTAATATAATATATTTTATATATTTATTGTATGATGCACTTAATTTTGGTTTTATACCTTTCTTAAATTAAATCATAACGATGAAGTAATGAGTTTATTTCAATTTATTGTGTTTCTGGGATCAATACTTCCGAACATGATAGGGTTAAAATACCTTCCCAATATCGTTTGATTCATTCAAAGAAGCCGTGCCCTTGGTATGTGTATTCCCTTTCCTCTACACATTGTACAATAACAATCATGAAATAGGAAATACGTACAAAAGAGAAAAGACATGATATATTTAATATTTTATTTCACACATTCCATTCCATTTTTTACTTCGGGTTGTGGACGTCAGTCGCTTCACGGAAAATATCGAAGTTTTACCAAAACAGCAGTTAGATTGTTAAAGACCCTAAGACTCCGAAGCTGAAAAATGCTTCGGATGCGACTGGAATTACCGCTGAGATGATGATGATGATGATGATTTTACTTAAATCTTTAAACAATAAAAACTTGCTTCACTTCCATACAAACCAAAAAATAACAATCTATATATTTTTTGCAAAAACTCAACAGGAAGTACGGAAACAACAATTAAACATAATTATTAATTACTTTGCGAATTTGAAACGGTTATCCTCTTCCGACTCAAATAGCTGGCAGCCATGAAATTTTTAATTATCCTTCAGATGAGCAAAAGTATGTTCAAAATAAATATACTGCGGCTTCATTATGTAATGTTTTTATGTACTAGGACTTTCTCTCTCGTTAGACCTGTTTGGAATAGAAATAAGCTTTTATATTCGTAGATATTTAGATATAAGTATGGGTGCTGTAACAGACACAGGACACGTGCACAAGACATCCGGACTTGGAATACCTAGGTGCCTACGTGTCTGTAAAGCGATATTGGGCTTAAAAGTGGACGATTAGGTGGATTATTAAGGAAATACTAATTTATTTAAAAAAAAAATTAGTATTTCTGCATACACATGAAAGTTAATTATAACATTTTAAAAGTACCCTATGCATAATAACATGATCTACTTTGGCTATTTTGAAACTTGAACTAACATCTCGTCTTGTAAATACGACGGTTTAATTCTTTTCTGAGTTAACATGGATGCTTCTTTACAGGAGTGCACCACGTCGGGTATCAGACTACCATCGTTTACCTTTAGGTTAAATAATGTTATTTTTTCTATAAATGGCTTTTTGCAGGTGTACTTACAAGATTATTTGTAAGTAGACCTGCATTTTAAGTGAACTGTATTCTTTTAAACTTGTTCCTTCGCCTTTGTGTCAGTGTTCTACATCGAACTGTGAATTTGAACAGTCCGCACATCACATCTTGTGGGAGTATGTTCTTTGGCAGAATGAACGCAATATTATGTTGGATAGTGTACAAGTTACATCCGGAGTCGTTTATTATACGGACCTTGTAGAAACTAGAACTAATTTCCGTGCGTTCAGGCGCTTTTGCCATACCTATTATTGGAATCAACTGTAACAGCAAATACCTACTTAGGACCCATTAACTTAATCAAATTTTATTCCGTGGTGCTTGGCAATCTGGGCTTCTCCCAGTTGCAATAATGTCCCTTTGTGCCGATTGGCCTAGTTTTATTCTGTCTCCTGCTTGTTATGGAGGGAAGTGGAAGAAATATCTTTTTTCTTACTCCTCCGCTATTCTTTTCTGATTAATTTTGTCGCGGGGCCCAAGACAGTTGAATCGTTTCTCCGGGACTCGTCGAGCTTCATTGCTCGGCGTTTTTCTGGCGGTCTCCACTGTTGATTCTGGCTTTCAGGAGTTGCAGTGGGTGGGAAAAGTGTGGCGGGTTTTGTCCCATAAAAAAAGACCTGCAAAATGTGTGTCTGCGGACTTAAATCCTAAGTGGCTACAAGGGAAGGCATATGGACCTAGGAGCATTCACTAAGGGAACGCACATGCTGGATCGGAATGATTCTGGGATAGTGGTAAAAAGAAACAGTAAATAAAAAAAGAAATTAGCAACTGAGCCAAATTAGTCTAATTATGATACATAATATATTTAAAAAAATCTTTTGTGAACTGTAACGACAGTAATTTTACAAACGTGTTGTTTTTTGCTTACTTGTACAAAAACTACGATATGCTGTTATAAATACACAGGTAATACACGTAACGTGTAATAAATAGGTCCATAAAAACGTGTAAAACTACTTTAATTTGTGAATGGTTCAATTCCTAGAAAAAAAACTGTCATGGCGGATAAAGTGGCCCGACAAAGATTAGAAAAAAAATATTACTATTGTTGCATTTGTGTCATAGGGTACCTAATTGTTTCGTGCTGTTTCGGGCCGACTCTTTTCTGTAGGAAACGACCATTTGGAATCATGCACCTAGTTTCTGGGGTTTCATAATTGCCCATGTTGGATTATATGAAATCTATACTAATATATAAAGCAAGTCGTGGTGGCGTAGTGGTTAAAACACCCGCCTCTCAAGTATAAGTGCGCGGGTTCGATTCCAGGTCAGGCAAGTACCAATGTAACTTTTCTAAAGTTATTTGTACTTTCTAAGTATATCTAATGACTGAAGGTGAAGGAAAACATCTTGAGGAAACCTGGACTTTAAGTCTGAAATCGCCAACCCGCATTGAGCAAGCGCGGTAATTCTGCTCAATCCTTCTCTGTAGGAGAGGAGATCTGTGCCCAGCAGTGGGACGATAAAAAGGTTGATAATGAATGATATAAAGCTGAAGAGTTTGTTTGTTTGAACGCGCTAATCTGGGAACTACTGGTCCGATTTGAAAAATACTTTTTGCGTTGGATAGCCCATTAATCTAGGAAGGCTTCAGGCTATATAACATCACGTTGCGACCAATAGGAGCTGGGGCAATGACTAAGCATGAATATGAATAATTGCACTGGTCTGGTCGTGCCTCGGAAAGCACGTTAAGCCGTTGGTCCGGTTGGCATACGAACATCTAATGGCAGTCGTTCCTGGTTGTTGGAGCCCTCAAAAGTTCAACAATTGGTCTAGCTGCAATGCTTCGATATCGCCTTCGGGTTGTGGAGATCAGGCGGCAGTCGGTCACGGAAAATAACGAAGTTTAGCCAAAATGAGCAGTTGAAGACTGGGACTAACGCTGAGATGGTGTGATGGTTTATATTGAATAAAAATATTTTGATTTCTCGACATGGTGTACTTGCATGCAGAAGATGCTCACTATCTCGATTGTTATCTGTCGTTATTGTCATCACACCGGTTGCTAACAGAAAGCTCAGTTGTTCAGTTTTGTGTTTGTGTTGTGCGCTACTCGCTCCTACAGATTGAGCGCAGAACGCGTTCGGGTATTGATCCGGTTGATCAAATTGTTTGATCTGTAATACAAAGGAGGATACCTAACGCTTTAATGGAGTGTGTGCGGGTTGCCCCCGATAACGCCTGAGGAAGTCCACACGGCTCTTCGCATGGCGAATCGGAAAGCTGTCGGTGCTGACGGAGTCCCCATTGAGGCCTGGAAGGCGATGGGTCCTCGCGGTGTGGGCATGTTAACAAACTTTCTGAACCACGTGCTCCTGTCCGGCAAAATCCCGAGCCAATGGAGGCTGAGTATTATCACTCCAGTCTTCAAACGCACAGGAGTGTGGTAACTACCGCGGTATAAAGGTCATGTCCCACACCATGAAGATCTTTGAGAGGATTTTAGACTCCCGGATCCGACAGGAGTGTGCTGTCTCGACGTATCAATATGGGTTCCGTCCAGGGTACGGAACCACGGACCCTATCTTCGCCCTATGGATCACCATGGAGAGATATAGATCGAAGAACACGCTTCTGCATATGCTCTTTTTAGACATGCAGAAGGCCTTCGACTGTGTCCCTCGGGGAGTGATCTGGTGGGCACTGAGGTCCAAAGAGGTACCAGAAGCCTATGTTGACATAATTCGAGACATGTACGTCAATTCCGATTCCGTTGTTAGGACCGCTGTTGGCGACACTAAACCCTTCCCCATCACCGTCGGTGTACACCAGGGATCCGTCCTTAGTCCGTTCCTGTTCAGCGTGATATTAGACGTCTTGTCAGACAGCATCAAGAATTCACATGAGCAACCAGGGAGATTGCTCATGTGAATTCTTGCTGCTATGCTGATGATATCGCGCTGGCAGACGCGGACAGGGAACGGTTGGTGCGGCGGGTAAATGCGTGGAAGAACTCGCTTGAGAGCGGAGGTCTTAAACTCAATGTGGCGAAGACGGTGTACATGGCCAGCAACACCACAGACCCTATGCCTGTGTGCATAGGCGGAGACAGAGTCGAGTGCATAGACCAATTTAAATACTTGGGGTCTGTGCTCCATGCGTCCGGCGTCATTGATTGCAACGTTAAAGCACGCATTTCCGCAGCTTGGGCAAAATGGCGTGAGATGACAGGTGTCATTTGTGACCCCAAAATGCCGGTTAAGCTTAAGGGACAGGTCTATAAGACCATCATTAGACCTGTCCTGTCCTGACCTGTATGGCAGTGAGGCGTGGCCTGTGCTTGAGCGACACAAGCAGGAGCTGCGTGTTACGGAGATGAGTATGCTGCGGTGGATGTGTGGAGTTACGCGGAAAGACCGCATCAGGAACTCCCGCATTCGTGGCAGTCTCCATGTCCGTGACATAGCAGACAAACTGCAAGAGAGTCGCCTGCGCTGCTACGGCCACGTCTTACGTAAACCGGCATGTTACGTGGGTAACAAATGTCTTGCCATGGTGCCTCCGCCGGGCCGGAACAAGCGAGGCAGGCCAAAGAAGTGCTGGCTTGACGTTGTAAGAGATGACATGCGTGCCAACAATCTCACACCACAGCATGCCAGAGATCGTGCGAAATGGAGGCGTAATAGTAGGAAAGCGGACCCCGGGTTCCAACGCGAAAGCCGCGGATGCGACCGGGATTACCTATACGCTGAGATAATGATGATGATGATGAGAAGCGGGACTTACATTAAGGGATGTTGGGATGTGTAATTTGATCCTTTCTAGATCTACAACCAAATTAGCTATTAAGTTAAATGATCCGATTGATAAATTAATTAAGTTAAGATCCTAGTGTTAAATTATTTATTTACTTTGTAAACCTACAAGGCTGGCATAATCGCTTCGCGATTAAAGCATTTTTTCTTAATAAAGATAATACATTTTTTTTTTAAATGAGCACCTCTGAAAGAAGCAGAGAATGGACATTTGGCTAGGACGCATAAATTATTCAAACTATCAGGCAATGAAAGAAAAAAAAGTCTGCCTACAGTTTTCAGTTACAGTGGCCAATATCGATGGAGATTAGCTAGGTAAGCAGGAGATATTACCTGTTTGTTCACTCTGTTTCTTTACAGTTTTAGAGCGATGTAGAGAGGAGAGTCCGGGCAGCAATCCGACAGACCGAGCTGAGATCAGGCGTTAGACTAACGGCTTAACGTTTTAACCGCCAAATTTCAAACTGAAATGAAATGAAATCGTTTATTAAACAAGTAGGATCACCGATCACTTTTACACGTCATATGTTTTTTTTTTTATTTTATTTTTTTTTTAAACTAGATGAAGCCGGCATTTCCTAACTGACTACCTCTGAGAAGAAATAGCCGAAACAAACTCAGGGATCATCGTCTTTTTTAAAGTCCAGACATTAAAAATGAAAATGTTTACAATAATTTACGTTATAATTACGCATATTGCTTAATAACAATGCTTAACAGAGCGAGCAGCTCAGTCCCAAGCCTCTCTATCCTCTAATTAATCTGAGATTTTATAATACCCCTTTTTGCAAAGTTTGGCCTTTATATAGGTTGTATATCGTTTAATGGGTAAGTTTCGAATGTCCATGGGAAGCTTGTTGTAAAAGTGTATACATTGACCCATGAACGAGTTGCCTACTCTGTGGAGACGAGTGTGATGTACAGCAAGATTGTGTTTGTTCCAGCTCCAGTCTGTTCCTAAAGCAATTCCTAATGGATAACCCAATAACTGAATAGGGAATGAATAGGTACTATAAACTTACTATACTTACACTTTTTTTTTACTTGACCTTCAACTGTTTGACTTGACTTTGGACCCACAAGACCAACGGTGCAGTGCCATATAGTCTACATATTAATTTATGTATAACGTCAAATCTTTGTAATACAAGTAGCATATCATGTAAGACAAATTTCAATTAAACTTTGTTTATTAAACACAATGAGAATGTTTTAAGCCCTCTGACTTTACATCTTCATAACAAGCAATCCAGAAATTAAATCCGAGCAATTTGTCTTTAGTTCATTTACAAACACAGCTTATTTTTCTCCCCTCAACAAAAACCATGAATTTTCTAGATTCTAGAACAAAGAACAATAAAGCATCGAAATTCGAAATTCAAATACAGTCGCGTGGCGACATAAAATCGCCAGGCTTTAAGATTAATCTGAGCTTTACTGACATTGCGACAAAAAGTCGCAGCAAACGCAGCATAGCCTTATACAAGAGATTGGTTGGTACGGTTAGTGCACACATTCACACACTGTTTTATTGCTTCGAAACTCAAATACACACTGTAATAAACTTTACGATGATGGCAGAAGAGAGTTAGGATTTTTTTCAGGTGTTAAAGTAACTTTGTTAAAATTTAAACGAATGAAAAATGCGGGTATATTTTGACGTTTTGACTGCGTCAGTCGTTTTCACGCTGGTCGGAGCATTCCAAAAGATTAGATTCTTTTTGTGATACAATGTCGTTTGGCAACCAAAATATTTGAGCATTTCCTTTTGAATTCGAACTGTGAGTTTATTTCTGAACGTTATATTGCCAAACAGTGTTTGTTTTTTCAAGTATTTTTCATCGGAATTGTGATCGGAATGTATACGAAAAGTCGTCATGTTTTTACTCTTCATTGTTCAGTATCTGGTACAGATCTTTATATCATATGGTTATTTTTATAGAAGTTATGTATGTCAGTTGTATACCCATGAGGTCAATTTGAGTGTCTTCAAGGCTTGAGTGAATAGGCTCTTGCAGTGCCGCGATCGTTGATGGTAAAGCGCGCTAGATTATTAAAAGCCTATTCACTCAAAAAAAACTGAGTGAATAGGAAGGAAAACGACAGTTTAGCGAGGCGATGCAATATTAACCCAACAACACGACCAACGATGATGAGCCAGAGGGGGATTGATCTGGGGCCCTCCATGACCAAACTCCCGACACAACGTATCGTACTCGGCATACACCGCATGCTGCGGGCCGGGTGGGCGAGATCTCCCTCTCCCTTTCCGCAGCCTCCTTTTGTTAGAAGACTGTTTCGCAGAAGGAAACACACCATCCCAGCATCCCAGGACACCTCGCCGTCGACCATCAAGTCGAATACAGCCCGCAGCGACAGGTCACTACTTACTTCAGAGATGAAGGCACAGCGCGGCTCCTCCCAAGCAGCACACTCTGCCAACGTATGCGGCTTCGTGTCAGTTCACCAGTACTGCCTCGATAGTGGTGAGGCCGGCGACCTTAAGTTTACCGAGCTTACTTAACTGCTAATACATATTTTAGCCTTTCCTCGAATAACTAAAATTTACGATTTATAAAGCTTTTATCGATTTCCATTGAGGCCCAATTAGTGCGGAAAGAGAGCGTCATAATTGGGATAAAATAATTGAGATTGACATCCAACAGTTTTGTTTTTGTTCACTGACGGTTTACGAGCGACGATCTCGGTAGGAAGCTGGAGAGGCTAGAATTTATTGTTTAAACTACAAAGGACCGTTGTTTAGAATAAATATGACTGATTTGACTTACAAAAGCTGTTAAACCAATATAATTAATTGTGATTTACGTTAAAGATGTCTGACGATTGAAAATTCAAAGGTTCATTTATATAGCCTGATAGGTTTTATCTGACACAATTAATTAATTAATGCTGTCAAATGGCTTTTTTTTTCATAAATTATAAACTAGCGTTTGAGCGCAATCCCGCCTGATGGTAAGCAGTGACGCAATCGTTGATGGTAAAGAGCACTAGTTTATTAAGAGCCTATTCACTCTAGCCTTGAAGACACTCAAATTGTAGTCCGACGGAAACATCGCCGCTGGCAAATTGTTCCAGTCCCTCGATGTCGTAGAGGTGTTAACAATGTAAGGGTGGAAACTCGCCGTACGACGGGTTGTCCGATGGTGGAACGGTGATGGGAGAAATAAATCATGTAATTCCTTCGGCTGCATGGCTGCGACCAATAATCTTCTTACTATTAAAAAAACCAAAATAGTTCAACTTCAAACATTTAACTTGTCAGCCGATGTAATTGTTGAATGGCTGATTTATTTCCAAGAATAGCCGTGACAATAGCAGCCTGTATATCCCTGGTGCTAGACCAACTCTGATGCGCGGGGTGTCTGCTGCATGGTACCATTGATTAATAATAAAATATCAAGTTGTTGGAAGGACTGTACTTTGTCATTGTTTAAGAAAAGACTTCGTAATTTTTTAGTAGACAAGGCTTATTATAGAGTTGCAGACTTTTTGTTGGAGAAAGATTTTGGTTGACTATTTTATAATTATTAGAAATTGTGATATTAATTATATTGTTGACTGATGAAATAGATTTAATTTATTGATAGAATTATATTATTAAGTGGATGATGAACTAGGACTAGATTATTTAATATAAATAATAATAACATTTTAATTTTGCATGTTTTCTTCTTCTTTTTCTTCAGCCTATAGATGTCCACTGCTGGACAAAGGCCTCCCCCAAGGCTTTCCACGATGACCGGTCTTGTGCTGCCCGCATCCACCGGCTTCCCGCGACCTTCACCAGGTCATCGGTCCACCTTGTCTACATCCTTTATAATTGGCGAAATATGACTGTTCGTATTAATACTATGTACCACCATGACTTGTGCCCTTATTTGCAAAATAAAATATCTTTAATCATACCAACCGCTATCAGACATAGTGATACATGTTTGAAACCATTTGCTTTACATTTAGGTTTATTTATAATTGATAACAAATTGAACTGCAAGAATATCTAGCTAGATTATGCAACAAGCTTGAATCATGTTTCGACAGTATTAAATAACAGATGAAATTCCAATAAAATGAAATCAATATAGTATTACAGGATTGTATTCCTGAAAATGATAACAGACAGGTCGGGCGCGGCTGTGTTCGGGTTATTCATCAATCTGCGCGTGAAAGGAGCGGGCTGATGAAGCGGCTTTAGTGTTACTTTATTTTCTTTTATTCTTGTATCGACTAAATTAGATTTTTTTGTAACTTTGGAACAGTATGGGCCCTGTTTTGACAATGATTTAGTTTGACATTATAACATATCTTCTCGATATTTTGACATATATTTCAAATTAAATAAGTGTTATTATTTTGAGATTCTAAATAATGCGTTTTTTATAAATATAATCTAGTCAGCAAGTAAATACATAGCTCTTAATTATTCTACACAGCATCGGTAGTGTGTGTGCCGCAATGTTAATATAACCCCTCGGTGGACCATAATACTGAGAAATAAATAAATACAATACAATCTAAACAAAAATAAATTGATGTAAAACAGTTTTTTAGATACATTTATTTGTTGTAAAAAGAAATGAGATCAGAATTACGAAAAACAATGAACTGACGAGTTGACGATATAAATCGACTGTTTTTATTAACTACAATTAAGTGCTAAACACAATTAAAGTGTAAAATGTAAATGATTTCAGCAACTCGCTAAATGAGATTTTAATGTTGCCATGAGTAAAAATATTGAAGAAAGTTGATTTAAGGTTGAGTAAATATTGACTTTAAGTAGCCAGCCATTAAAGTTATGAAACTGTAATTCAAACTTTATTCCCTGAAATATGAATGACTTTATTATTGAAATTCAAACGTTTTCAAATTACTGCGTAATGTAGGAGAGCCTAAATTAGATTATACCCTCTGACCTCTGGCTAATGTATTTTAAGTTGACTCTCGTAAAAACGTAGTCATTAGTGTAATTTGTTGGCAGTTTAAATTCGTGGATTTTATAATATTATGTCTGCGACATCTTGTTCTAGCAGATGTAAGGGCGAATGCTGGATCTAGAATTTTGTTCTAGCAGATGCCAGTACGATTGTTAGATGTAGGATCTTGATCTAGATGACGTCAGTGCGATTGTTGGATGTTGGATGTTGATTTAGCAGACATTATTGCGATGTTGAATGTTGGATCTTGTTCTAGCTGATGTTAGTCCGATTGTTGGATGTAGGATCTTGATTCAGAAGACGTCAGTATGGTTGTTGGTTGTAGGAGCTCGATCTAGAGGACGTCAGTGCGATTGTTGGATGTAGGATGTTGATTTAGCAGACATTATTGCGATGTTGAATGTTGGATCTTGTTCTAGCTGATGTTAGTCCGATTGTTGGATGTAGGATCTTGATTCAGAAGACGTCAGTGTGGTTGTTGGTTGTAGGAGCTCGATCTAGAGGACGTCAGTGCGATTTTTGGATGTAGGATCTTGGTCTAGCTGATGTTAGGCCTATTGTTGGATGTAGGATCTTGATTTAGAAGACGTCAGTGTAGTTGTTGGTTGTAGGATCTCGATCTAAAGGAAGTCCAGACAGTCTATCTAGATCTAATAGATATATCAGAAATAGCGTAACAATAATTTGAAAGAAATGTTGTCGTGGCAACGTAGTAATTAGTGTTGTTCAAAACATTCATATTATAAATAAGTTATGTAATTTATGTACTTATCCAATTAACCGTAAATATTATCCCAATTTGTAAGGTTAAGTGCAAAAGCACCGAAATTAATAACTTTCTATTTCATTTCTAGTACCGATTCATTTTTAAATTTGATCGACCAGTCGTTCCAAAGTAGATATCTTCTGTTTTAAAATGCTTCGAGCATAACTTTGATAAGACAGACGGAAGCCAATTTTCTTCTCTACGGTCAATCTTTTTATTAGGAAACCTAAAATAACAAAAACCTAGGTAAATAAAAATAGTACTTGTTCATTAAATTTTGTTCATTAATATGACATGATTATGTTCAAATAGAGTTAATAATAAATAAACTTGAAATATAGGAATATTTTAAGTTTATTTAGCTATATTTTAAATTTCAATAAAATATAGCAATATGTTTTTAACTTAATAAATATTATCGATAACTAAATCGATAGACAAATTGCTACATCTCTACAAGAAAATAGTAAAAGTACTCAACAATAGAGGGCGCTTATTACAATAATAGAAAAGTTTCTAGATCTATTTAAGATTTTTTTTTTTTAAATTTTAAGTACAGAGGAAATATAAATAATTCATACGAAAATAATCCGAAGTAAGGTACAGTCGTTTTACCATAACGAGATGTACAGTAACGCAAAGCGCAAGATGGCATTTTTCCTTAGAAAATATTTATTCTTGGTGGACACAAATTACGTCTTGACGCGCATGCGTACCACACTAGATTGAGCGACTTTTAACCAAGTTGACACAATTATTGGATTATGATTTTGTTCGTGATGTCCTGTCTATTGTAAATATAATTTTAATGTCTTTGGATAACATAAATATCCGTATCCAGTGATGTCACTAAGTCGCCATAACTTTGCGTTAAAATTGGGGGCTATGGCTGTATCTGTGTAGTGATTTTCGATAAGTAACATGGCTTGGTGTTATGGAAGATAATTAGAACAGGCTTAACAGTAATGGAATACTGTTCTGACCTGTAGGAATCATTGAAAATAAATGTGAGTATGTACATTACATTACAACATAATACCTCTCCTGGTACCCTGGGAATTGAGCAGTAAAGTCGTACCGTACGTAAATCATATACCTACATGCCTACCGTTTGTTTTACACAGGTCTACTCCCTATGAGAGTGAGCAGGAGGCAACAATCAATCCCGTGAGCCTAGTGCGGGGTGCTAGATGTCACATGTCCTCGAATCTTTGGTTCAAGGAGAGAGCGGTTTTTTCACGATGTTTTCCTTTACCGTTATGGGAATAGTGGTGATGGAATTATATACACAAAGTACAGGTGCTTCACTTTTTGTATATAATTTCATAGCGCTACAACCTATAACTTCTGGGTCGTGACCGTTATCATCATCAACCTTATACATCGTCCCACTGCTGGGCACAAGTTCTCATACAGAGAAGGATTGAGCGTAATCACCACGCTTGCTCAATGCGGGTTGGCGATTTCAGACTTAAAGTCCAGGTTTCCTCAAGATGTTTTCCTTCACCTTTTATCAGTCGTTAAGACATACTTAGTAAGTACATATAACTTAGAATAATTACATTGGTACTTGCCTGACCTGGAATCGAACCCGCACACTCGTACTTGAGAGGCTGGTGTTTTAATCCCTAGGCCACACGACCGTTGTCACTAGGCTAGAACGGCTCAATATTTTTAACGTAATGCGACAGTAAAGAAGTTAATGAGTTTGCAATAAATGAGTTTGAAGTTTGACAAAATAATTAACATACAAACAATTTAATCAAATTTATTATAAGATTGTCGTCTTATCATAAACCTTAACACAAGGCCTAAAGCTTATCTTTTTAAGTAGAACAATACAATTTCGTTACTGCTCATCTTGAAAAAGAAAAACAAAAAGATAAATGAAAATAAACCGAGCAACGTGATCACAGAACTTCATTACTTCTTCCCTTTGAAGAAACACGGAGTAAGTAGAAATGAAGTGCTGTTTTAAAAGTCTACTATATAGTTTAAAATTACTTAGTACTTCTCCTTCTTCGTCTTGTCGCTATACGAATGGATTTTTAAATCTGGTTTTTCCAAAACTTTGGCACTTCTAGAGCATTGTCGGTGGTATCGCAGAGGTCTCTTAGACTTCGTGTTTTGGGACACAGAGTGTAATTTAGAGGCGGAGCATAATTTGTAACAGCTAACCACATACACTAATACTATTCTACCAAGGTAGCCTAACTTTACCAAGTTGGACTTACATCTTCCCCCTTATGTCCGGAGACGGTTTAGTGACTTCCTAGTGGACCACGGAAAATTGTATCACAGGGATCTCCATCTGCTTCTTTGATGAGATACATAATAAGTAGGAAGGGGAAAATATCATGCCACAGTTTGTAATGGACATCGTCGGCCGGTTTAAAAAATGACACTTAATTTTGACTTTAACACTTGCAACTTTTCTTCAACTTTACAATTTAGCTTTTGTACTGGGCATCGTCGGCCGCTTTTAACAATGACACTTAATTTTGACTTTAACACTTGCAACTTTAGAATTAAGCTTTTGTCCGCAGCTTCGTCAGTGTAGAAGTCAGAATATAGGTACCTATCCCATAACGACTTTTCTAATAGGTAACTCTATTGGTGTACGCGGCGTACGCCAGTAAAGCTGGGGCATCTTTCCGAAATCGCAAACTATTATGAATTATACCTATACCTAAACCTCCTTCATAAATGACTCCGCTCAGTATATTTTTATAAAACGCATTAGCAGAAAAGGATATTCTTTTGAAACATATTACACATTAAAGGTTCGACCTTTCACTTACCACGTTTCTGAAGGTCTGATGTTTCCGCCCGAGAGAGTTACAATAAAATCTAGGTATTTGTACCACTTAACAACAACTGTATTCCGAAAATAAATGTTTTTTTTAATAATTATTAAAACTAGCGCTTGACCTCAATCCCGCCTGATGGTAAGCAGTGATGCGATCGTTGATGGTAATGCGCGCTAGTTTATTAAGAGCCTATTCACTCAGAAAAACTGAGCGAATAGGAAGGAAGACGGCAGTTGAGCGAGGTGATGCAATGTTAAATCCAACAACACGACCAACGATGCTGCGCCAAAGGGAGATTGATCTGAAGACCCTCCACGACCAAACTCCCAACACAACAACATTAGGCGCATCGTACCCGGCACACATTGCAACACAACTGCTCAGACCCGTCCTCCGTACGGGTTCACCAGACATCATGCCGGAACACGACAAATCGGCTGGCGGCAAGGCTTTGTCTGGTCGGTGGTAACTTCTGCCCGCGGCCAATGTTATGGCCTACCACCGAGTAAATGTCGAGTTTATTTAGGCATTTAGCCGGTGAGGTATTGATACTATAAATATAAAAGTCATGGTCACAAGTCCTATGTGTTTTCGACCTATTTAATAAGTTTCCTTTCTCGTATAATAAGAAAAAAAATACGTTTGTTTGCGACAAAAAGAAAGTATAAAAATAACAACAAGAATAAATATCAATACTTATATCAAAATTAAATAAATAAATTCAGAAAACAGAAAACACCCAAAGTAAAGTGTACTCTATTTGTTTCGGTAGTGTGGGGAAAACATGAGTCACATCCACGTAAATAATGTTAAAACCACGAGATCGAACCCCAACACGAGATATGTATATACAAGAATAATTAAATGAGTTATTTAATGAAATATTACTTAATTCTAGGGTTAGTAGATTAAAGGAACTTCATTTGTGGACAAAATAATTAACGAGCCCTCCATTTTTGACCCTTCTTGGTCAGACCCGTAATCTCGATATATTACTAGTAGTAAACAACAGAGGAAGAATAGACGCGGAGATAAAATTAACTTTTCGAGCATTTGCCCGTAAAAAGATAGCCTAACATGACGACCTTGATGAAACGACGCAATCACTCTCTTCTTCATACAATTCTGGCCAACTATAGAACCTCTTTTATATGCCTTGTGTAGAAACAGCAATGTTTATCGAGTAAAATAGAGTATTGTAAGGATATTTCCGACTCTGACAAGGAGTTGTCGGACTTAGCAGAAAACCGCTCGTGACGTATTACAATTTATCGCTGCGTTAAGAGCGGTTTACATGGAGTTGAGTTAGTGTCCTTGAAATTAAAAACTTATCATCAAGCTCATTTAATACTGAAGAGTATGAAAGAAAAAGAAAATAATAAAATACCTACATGGATTTAGCACAGACTGCAGATGCAGCCCCCTTCTCCCTATTTCCTACGACTTCGGCTGTAAAAGCGCGTACGCCGCAGTTCACGGTGTAGGTATTACTAGAAAACGCTGCGATCATAAATCCGAAATAATAAATCTGATCCTGCCGCCCCTTGCTGCCCTCTCCAGCGACGACCTAAGCCAAGGGTCGTACCCCACAGGAGGTGCGTGTAATAGCTTGGTTTTAAAGTCATGTCCTGGCTGGAGGCTTTAATTTTTCTAAGGCAATCACAGGATAAGTAGTCTATACCTAAACAAATAAATCAAATTTTAAAAACTAAGTCTCATGAATAAATTTATAAACAATTCTGGGAGTATCTTTCTTTTTAGCTTTTATCAAAGACTATACATGCCTAGTTTAAGCTTAGATAACAAATACACAATATAAGATGATGTACAAAGGATAAAAAATAAAACAAATAATGAGGGGTTAGTTCAGCAATTGTTCACAATGATACCACCGCCGCCAGTGAAAACCAGTAGTACCGCAGCGGGGCAGGGTGCGGAGCGCGCGGGGCGCGCGTTCGTCCACCAAGACAGTTGCTGGATTCGACCTCTAACGAACACTAGCGTCACACAGTTGTTCTATTTATAAAATTATATTGTTTTACCGTTAACTTGTATTTATAAACTATTAAACTACAAAAATCTAAGGAACACGCATTTTATTATTTTGGAGTCAGAACAATATCGCCAACATTTTGGAGACCACGACGTGATACTGTCGGTTGAATCGAATCGACGCGTTCAACAAAGAAGTGCAAGTTAACGACGACAGCCATTTTTGAACAACATTTGATGCGACGAGTGTGGCTACCGGCTACCTGACTATCTGCAAAATTACTTGAAGAAATTATCGAACAACCTGTCTACGAGTACGAAAACACTACGAGCGTGGATCATAATTATGGTGATTTGGTTAACCAAAACAGGGAAGTACGACCGATTTTAGTATATTATTACGTAAAAATATAATCGCATTTAAAGTTTTTTCAAGTTGTCGTTGCTTCGATTTGTGTAAATTGTGTTTAATTTCGCTTGTAACTACGTTAAGTACCGTGCATAGGTAAATATCAAACAATTATTGCAATTGCTTTTTCAAGTTAATAATTATGCAACTACCTACTATAAATTAATAAAATAAAGTAGTAGTCGGGCCAAGGTTCCAATCATTTTGTTTACATTGCTGTACTATTTCATATTGGTAAAGTATAAAACAATAGCCAATATAAGTAAATTGTCTATCGCTACATTTAAGCGAGCAATCTACCTAGGTGAATTAGCCGTAGATTGTCTACTCGCTGCTACGAGCGAACAATTTACAAAAGTCTGCTATACTCATACAATATAAATTAAATTGTCTATCGCTAAATTTAGGCGAGCAATCTATCTAGGCGCAAATCAGCCGTAGATTGTCTACTCGCTGCTACGAGCGAACAATTTGCAAATACCTGCTATATTGCTACAATATTAATAAATTGTCTATCGCTACATTTAAGCGAGCAATCTATCTAGGCGCAAATCAGCCGTAGATTGTCTACTCGCTGCTACGAGCGAACAATTTATAAATATCCGCTACAGCACGCAACTTCCGCAATTCATAAATATCCGCTATATTGCTACAATATCCGCCGTCTTTTACAATTACGCTTCACGCACGTTTCATTATTTTATTCGTGCACTAGTATCATTTCTTTCTTACGCTTTGCTTACCTTAGTTAATCGCATTTTCCAGGTTTCGCTTGCCTACCGCATGCTTCCGGAATTTCTTCGAAAATACGGTGCGAGTACAAAGGTCAGCTGCGCAGCGGCAGCGTTAATTACCCGCCTTGCAGTATAGTGCAGGCGGGCTAACACGGTTTGAAATACATTTTAATTTTATGTTTGACTCTTTATTCTCTCCAGCTGCTAGTAAATAATATATTTGTTACTGGTTTATTTCTTAGTAAAGTGCATATTCACGCTAGGCAATATGCCGTCTGATTATAAGCAATTAATTGCGCAAAGAGGTTCAAATAAATCGAGAATCACTCTGTTTACCAAGTACCTTAATGTATTAAAAGAAATTAAAATTGAACAAATTGATAACATAACATATAACGAATTGCAGTTGAAGTTGACAAGATTTCAAGAATTATTCACAACATTCGATGAAATTCAAGCACAAATTGAAATATTGTCAGCTGATACTATCGATGCCGAAATCATTCAACGCGATGAAATCGAGTCATCGATGTGTAAGCAAATTTCCATAGCACAGAATATTATAGCGTCGTGTAATAGGCGTCGTAATGAAGATGAATCAAGTGATATTCATAACTCTAATGCAAGCGTAAACATGAGTTTGAGTAATATAAAATTGCCAACGATTAATCTACCTACATTTGACGGTAATCACTTAAAGTGGCTCGAATTCCGAGATACTTACGAATCGCTTATACACAACAACGAATCCATCCCTCTCATCAACAAATTTCATTATCTTCGAAATTCGCTTGATGGTGGTGCAAGAGTGGTCATTAATTCAGTAAACTTTACTTCTGCAAATTACAAAATTGCGTGGGATTTGCTGTGCAATCGTTATAATAATAAAAGAATATTAGTAAATAATCATGTTAAGGCTTTATTTAATTTCGATCAAATCTTGAAGGAATCTCACAAATCATTACGCTACATGATTGATTTTTATACAAAAAATATTCGTTCATTGAAACAATTAGAAGAACCAGTAGACACTTGGAACACTTTACTCATTTATATCATGACTTCAAAACTAGATGGCGCCACATGTCGTAAATGGGAAGAACGTCGAAATACATTTGATGACTCTCCGTCTTGTGAAGATTTCTTTGAATTCATACGTAGCCGCGCAGACGTTTTAGAAACCATGCAGTACGGTCGAAGTGACTTCGCAAAGGCCGATAAACATCAACATAAAGATACCCATAAATCCACAAGGTCCTTTTTAGCGTCTTCTCACAACAATACACATGAAAATAAGTGTGTTGTATGTAAAGAAAGTCATATGTTATACGATTGCGATAAATTTAAACAAATGTCACTTAATTCAAAATACAACGTTGTTAAGAAAAACCATTACTGTTCAAATTGTCTTCGTCAAGGACATCGTGTTTCTTCCTGTCACTTCGGGCCTTGCAGAATGTGTAAAAAGAAACATAACACATTACTGCATAAACAAAGAGATTTAAGAAAAAATAATTCTAAAAACTCTGACACTGATTCGTCACGATCGCTTTCACCTGAACGGACAGCTATACCATCGCAATCGCAAAATCAACCGCAGGCCTCGTGCCCTAAAGTTTCTCTTTCTGCAGTAATACCCACTCAAGTACTTCTATGCACGGCAGAAGTATATTTAGTTGACGTCACAACTGATAAAGCTTATCCCGTCAAGGCGCTGCTTGACAGCGGCTCACAATCATCTTTTTTATCTGAAAAAAATACGGAAATTAATAAATATTAAAAGTAGTAAAACAAACTCTGTCACAATTTGCGGAATTAATAATTCAGCATCTGACACAACTCAATACTGCGATGTATATATTAAGTCGCGTGTTAATGACTTTCAAATTCCAGTCTCATGTTTAGTTATTCCCAAAATAACAAGTCAACTACCAAGTGTAGCTATTGACGTAACGAAGTTGAACCTACCCTCCAATATCCAGTTAGCGGATAAAAGTTTCTTTCGTCCCTCTGAAATAGATATATTATTAGGAGCGGATGTATTTTGGGATATTGTTAATTCGAATCAAATAAAATTAGGGCGAAACAAACCCACTTTGCAAGATTCTAAATTTGGTTGGCTAGTTGCTGGCCCAACCGGACAAAATACTAAGTCTACTTCCAAGGTTCAATGTAACTTCTCCCAAGAAATACGGGAGGCCCTCACTAAATTCTGGGAGGTTGAAGAACTGCCTTCGTCTGGCAAACTGTTGTCAGACATAGAGGAATATTGTGAACGCCATTTTGTCGAAAACACCAAGCGATTAGAAAATGGTAGATTTTCGGTCAAATTACCTTTGAGTGAGTCACCCGAAGATGTTCTGGGTGAATCACGCAGTATAGCTACAAAGCGTTTTTACTCATTAGAAAAACGACTATCAAAAAATAATTTAAAAAATGATTATTCTGCATTTATTCGGGAATACGAACTTTTAGGTCATTTGCATGAAGTAATACCACCTAAATTTGGTTACTATATTCCACATCATAGCGTTATTCGCGCAACAAGTGAAACTACTCGTCTGAGAGTAGTCTTTGATGCATCTTTGCAAACTTCTACAGGCAAATCATTAAATAACATTATGCGAGTTGGTCCTGTGGTACAAGATGATTTGCTATCGATTTTACTGCGATTTCGACAAAATACATATGTAGTCACAGCTGATATCGAAAAAATGTACCGACAGATCAGTCTTGATGAATCACAGCGTCATCTTCAACTAATTTTATGGAGAAATAGCGAAGCCGAGCCTCTTAGGACTTTACAGTTAGACACTGTTACCTACGGGACAGCTTCAGCTCCCTTTTTAAGCACAAGATGCTTAATACAGCTGGCTGATGAGTGTACAGACGAAACGGTAGCCAATGTAATCAGACATGATTTTTATGTAGACGATTTGAATACTGGGTCAGATTGTGAAGGTAAACTAAAGCAAGTAGTTAAGGGTGTCATTGAAATGCTCAATAAAGGTTGCTTTCCGTTACGTAAATTCCGTACGAATGCTCCTGACATATTTGATGACTTTCCAGTAGTTGATCAAAGTCAAGACTTTAGTAAAGAATCTACTGTACTTGGTTTAAAATGGATACCAAGCACAGACAAACTGCAATTTTCGACAAAACCCGAGACAATCTCAAAAGTAACAAAAAGAATCATTTTATCTATGTCATGTAAAATTTTTGATCCTCTTGGGCTATTATCTGCTATTACTATAATACCAAAAATAATATTACAAAAATTGTGGATTCGAAAGATGAAGTGGGATGATCCCATTCCTAAAGATATTGAAATGTTGTGGGAGGCTTTCATTAAAAATTTGTATCACTTGTCTACGGTAGAAGTGCTACGGCACGCAATGTCACGAAATCCTAATAATATTGAAATTCATTGTTTCACTGATGCTTCGCAAGTCGCATATGGCGCCTGCATTTATATAAAATCAACAGACCAAATAAATTCAAAAATTCAAGTCAATCTGTTATGCGCTAAGGCTAGAGTGGCACCTATTAAACCGGAAATGACAATTCCTCGCTTAGAACTATTAGGTGCGTTATTGGGAGCTCGGTTGTACGCAAAGGTGATAAACTCACTAAGAGTTGAAATATCACAATCAATTTTCTGGTCTGATTCAACCATAGTGCTAGGTTGGATAAAAACACAACCTAAAACACTCAAAACTTTTGTCTGTAACCGAATTGAGGAGATCAGGGAACTTACCAGGAGGACTGAATGGCGTCATGTACCTACGGAAAGCAACCCAGCTGATTTAGCTTCCCGTGGTATAGCTCCGCAACAGTTAAAAGATAATCACTTGTGGTGGCATGGACCCTCATTTCTGATGATGTCTCCTGATGAATGGCCTGCAGAAACTGTAAGTCATGTTGAGCTGCCTGAAACAAAATTAAGTTTTATCATACAATGTAGAGAAAATGTAATACCATTTGAAAGATTTTCAAGTTTATGTAAATTACAAAGAGTAGTTGCGTATCTCATGCGATTTATAAATAATAGCAAAAAATATAATACAAAGTTGCAAGGTGGTCTTACAAGTGATGAATTGAGTAAATCCTTACTTATACTTGCAGAACAATCACAAAAGGATTCCTTTTCTAAGGACATGCATTCACTATCTACTTACCAGACATTAAGTAAAAAGTCCAACCTTCTATCATTAAATGCTTTTCATGATAATCAAGGCATCCTCCGCGTAGGGGGTCGCATACAAAACGCATATCATTGCCCTTATGGTAAAAAACATCCGATTTTAATAGATTCTAAGCATCCATTTACTAAATTATTATTTATCAATGAACATTTAAGATTGTTGCACTGTGGTCCTTTACAATTACTCAGCTCCTTACGAGATCAATTTTGGCCTATTGGTGGTAGGGCCTTAGCAGCTAAAACTGTCAATAAATGTATTAAGTGTACTAGATTTAAAGCCAAATCAATGCAACCAATAATGGGAATCTTACCTTCACCACGTGTGACTCCGGCTCCACCATTTCAAACTTGCGGAATTGACTTCGCTGGTCCATTTCGTATTTCTAGTCGCAAAGGTCGTGGTTCTCGTACAACAAAATGCTATTTGTGTCTTTTTGTCTGCTTTTGCACCAAAGCATTACACCTTGAGGTAGTAAGCGATCTCACTTCAAATTCATTTATTTTATGTTTGCGACGTTTTATTGCACGACGCGGAAAACCTCAAACGATATTCTGTGACAATGGAAAAAATTTCGTAGGAGCGGACAGAGAGTTAAACAGACTTTTGAAATCGAGTCAACGAGCTATCGATGAGTTCGTTGCTGGTGAAGGCATTTCTTTTAAATTTAATCCTGCGTACTCGCCCAATTTCGGTGGAATTTGGGAAGCAGGTGTAAAATCTGCTAAATTCCATCTCAAAAGAATCGCGGGCAATTCTAGCCTCACATTTGAGGAACTTACAACGCTCTTTGCACAGATCGAAGCAATATTAAATTCGCGACCACTGACAGCAATGTCAGCAGATCCTTCTGATCTATCTCCACTTACTCCCGGTCACTTCCTGATTGGCAGACCATTAACCTCGCTGCCATCACCACCTGACACAGAAAGAGTCTGCATCAGCCGTTACCAATTATTAGAGCGTCTTCGACAACATTTTTGGAAGCGATGGACACAAGAATATCTGTCAGATCTTCAGCAGCGAGTCAAATGGAAAACCACATGCAACGAAATTAAAATAGGAGAATTGGTCACTGTCAAGGATGATCAAACACCGCCAATGAAATGGCTTCTTGGCAGAATCACTGCTTTACATCCAGGAAAGGATGGAGTTACTCGAGTAGTAGATATTACTACAAAAAAGGGAGTCATCAGACGCGCTCTCTCTAGAATTTGCGCCCTTCTGGATCAAGAATCCCATAAACTTCTTGAAAGCTCGGCTTTCAAGGGGGGGGGGAGGATGTTCACAATGATACCACCGCCGCCAGTGAAAACCAGTAGTACCGCAGCGGGGCAGGGTGCGGAGCGCGCGGGGCGCGCGTTCGTCCACCAAGACAGTTGCTGGATTCGACCTCTAACGAACACTAGCGTCACACAGTTGTTCTATTTATAAAATTATATTGTTTTACCGTTAACTTGTATTTATAAACTATTAAACTACAAAAATCTAAGGAACACGCATTTTATTATTTTGGAGTCAGAACAATATCGCCAACAGCAATAAATATCAGACTACTCACTGCCTGACGCAGATTTTTAACTGGACCCTAAAAGCGAGGTGATGGATCTCTAAACCAGTTTTATATTGCAACATGTCTTGTATTTTTTGTAAATTTGGAACTCTAGGTAGGCATACCTGTAGTTGTTCCTATTCCATAAAGTTTTTGTCGGTCCGGGAACCGAACATAGAGTCTCACGTTCAGTTGTCGCGTTTCGACCACTAGACTAACAAGGCAATAACCATAGAATCAATATGGACGTTAAATTCCACAATGAAATGTATTCTACTCGTAGCGTATAAAATTAAATAAATTAAATATTTAAAAAGACGAAGTAATAATATTTTGACATCATCGATATCCTAAGATCCACCACACACAACATTCTCCAATAGTTTTTACAAACGGGTTTAAAAAACAAAATAACATATTTACAAAGTGACGTAAGAGTAATATAAAGGTGATCATTACGTCATCGGCTTATAAATTACGTATTATTATAGAATGTTCTTCATTAAGCTGTCAGTTCAGATACGTCGAGTGTCAGAGGCCGAAAGGGCCAGAAAGAGGTGTTGATGAAATCGTGCCATTTTATGTTGAGTTTAATGAGCGTATTCTGAATTCATATGTATGTATGTTGGCATTTCATGCTGAGTTTTATTTTAAGGATATTTGGACTGAGTAGTCCCCAATGACCGAGGTACCAAACGTCGAGATATGAAGACTTACAAGTCTTTGATATAAAAATGTGTATGCGTAACTCATTAATGTGGTTGGGCAGGTCACCTGGTAAGGCGCAGAGGTGACAGATGGAGCGAGGTGTGACGGAGTGGCATTCAGCGGCGAGTTGGGCAGACAACATTGTTACCATGCGGGCAAAACCTGGATGAAAGAGGGGCCTTGCCCAGCAGTGGGTAAAGTGGCGTTGTGGATGATGAGTTTCCAATACGATTTTGAGTCATTGTCGACCCTTCTGTTAACACTTCTATATATCAGACGTTTGTTGAATAATGTGTGGGTTACCCATGTTTCCCGGTACCAGGGGCCACACTTCCTTTTTCGAACAAGCCGTGATCCTGGTTGGAACACTCTGTCAATTTTAAACTATTTGATGTGACAGTGCCAGTGCCTAAGGATGTTAGGTACACTGTGGGTACATTGAGTACACCATCCTTAATTCAGTACATCGTCGTGCTTATCTTTCCAACAATACTTAGTATCAGCTAAATTTGTAACGATAGTTCTGACCTTTAAGAAGTTTTGGCCCGATAATAACATTGAGAACGTTATTATGACCTCTAGGTACTTGTCAAACTGGTCATTTTACAATTACAGAATAGAATACTCTTTATTATGTACATCACATAGATTACAGAACATAAATATAAAGATTTTACAAAAGGTGACACTATGGACGGTTTTGCAGACAACCTTTGGGTGGAATACTAAGGGGAAGGAGAGGGAAATAATGTAGGTAGTCTACAGTGTACCATTTACATACATTATACAATAAATATGTACGTTAAGTGTATCATACTAGTTTAAATAAATTATATATATGTACTAAAAACGTTTCTTGATATTATTAATTTTAACTTAATTTTATTTTTTGTTGTTATAGCACAAATACAAGCTACGCGAAAAATTCAACTGTCTGCCTGTTATGGTGTATGAGATACGGGCCGCTATCAAAAACGAGTGAACATAGAACGGGTATTTCCATTGACACTCCTTGGATAACAATCAAAAAGCAGGAAAGCAATCCTTAAAACTGGCGGCGGAAAATACATTTTCAGTCGCAGAGAAAATCTTAAAGGGCTGACTAATAAAAATACCGTACATAATATCTATACCGGATAATACATAATAATACCTACACTACGGCGCTTGATCCTTATAGGAATGAAACCTACCTCGGAAAGATACGTCGAGAAGGTTCACCAGAAAATGTAAACATGACAATGTATAAACGTCACATTACCGAAATTTATATGTATTTAATAAATAAATTGTTTATTTCTCAGCTTTTGTACATATTTTTTTTATAACATTTTGTTTAAATCTAAATAGTGCTGATGTATAATTTGCCTGAACTATGTAGAACCTGTGCTTCAGGAATAAAAGTAGGTAGGTGTAGGTAGCTTGGTTGGGGGAGACCGCCAGAGATGTGCCCTAACAGGCGATGCACGGCAGGGGCTCCGGATTGGTCTTTTGAGAGGTAACGGTGCCCCTGCTATGTGCAGATGGTGACACCGAGGAAGTTTTAGTGAGGTAAGAATTCCACACTCCACACACAGGTCCTTCGGGATAGGACCAGGGGCCTTTAGAAGGTTTCCCCCCGATAACAAATAAAAAGGTAGGTAGCTTTTATATCCGACGTATATTTACATATTACATTAACTTTTTGTTACATATTCTAATCAGTTAGTGGTGTAATAAACACACTAACAGTAAAAATTGCTTTCCTTTTGACAGTTCAACCACGATATGTCCAAAAAATGTCAGCTCAATAGGGCAATAAATATTAAGTATGAATGAAATATACTAATCTCAACGTTGTTCAGCCAGACTCGATTAATGAAACGAATGCCACGATTCGTACTAGCTGCTGTAACCTCATGTCTCGTGGTACTACAGAGGCCATTTGCATATCAAGAGGTAAATCTGGAGGCGCAGTATTTATGATTCGAAAGAATTAAACAGCCATATCGAATATACATCCTAGAGTAAGCATTGGACTAGTGGAGAGATGGGAAGTCATTGACTTCCCATCTTATAATGGCGTCACTGCCAGGTGCTTCAGGTAAATAATCATCGGTACTAGATGTCGCTGCTCTCAACGTTTTTTTCAAAGATTTTTCTACCGTCCATTTCTGACCATATTATGTCCTTTTTCTGCTGTGCAAAATGTGACTGTGATCAATGTCTACATCGAAGGTCTTGATGCTCTCTGTTGCCGGTGTAACGCAATAAATATTATGAAGCAATGAATTGTTAATATCCTTCAAAATTATTTTGATAACAGTTGATAACGTGTGATGCAATTAGGTTCAGTAAATCCATTTCTTTCTTATTTTTTTTTTCTTTTAACTTCACTGTAAAAGTGGTTTCAAATGGATCTTCTGTGCTTTTGTTTTATTTGTCAATATTAAAATTGCTTTCGTGAGTCACAACATTTATACTACGCTGTGCGATGCATCGATTCTATATTCTGATGCAAATGTTGTGGCGCTGTTCATTCTTCAAGTTATTGACGCATAGAATTAATCTTTATTGAGTGGATTTTCGCACGGATTTTTCCTATAGAATTTTCTAGAATAGGCTACGATAGTTAATGATATAACGCGAACCTATTTTGTAATCGCTCCGGCTACAATCCACACGCTTCTACGGGAATGCCTCTTGTTCCCACTCGGCCAATGAGGGCGAATCGAAGCTTCTAGAACATTCTAGCAGATTTGAAGACATACGATGCGCGGTCTCTTTTTTAACAAGGTTCGTCGGACGTTTGTCAAATGGGCTAGGAACCCACTGAAAGTGTATTTTATTTCAACAACCTCTATCTTCGCAGCATACCGTATTGTTTATAATGTGTATCACCACGTGATTTACGTGATTATATCATGATTAACGTGGTATTAATGTCGTCACGGGTCAACCTCATGTAAACTATCCCTAACAGTGACGTATCATCCACAATCTTCCCGAGTGAGGTCGCTATTGAACCCAAATTGAATGAAACTCGAATGGCAGTAGGTAGCCCCCGTCAGCCATTGAACTGCCCGAATAAAATAAGTAGGCATTGTCAGTCTAATGATATAATATTGTTTGCGAACTTATATTAATATTGAGGAAGTTATATTAATATTGGAGAAGTTATATACATTGTAATAGTCTTCCTATGTATTTTTTGTCGGATGAGAAATTATAAAATGAAGTCTCTCGCTCTAGTCGGAGTGGAAGTGCGTATCAGATTTTTACTGACCAAAACTGTTCCTTCACTTGCCTATGCATCAGGGCCACGATATTTCTTTCGGACAAGAGGCAGCCCTCGGGTCTTCCTATGTCTTACCTTTTTCTTTGAAAGTTAGAGGCAGATTACTTTCTGATTTTAACCGCTAACTGAATAATATCTCAACGTGTCGCTATAATGGCGATACTTTGAGACACGGGTAGAACTAGTGGCCAGTAATCATTCAAATATAAAATAATTCGTAATTTGAAAACTACCGCCTGCGCCACTCGTCAACATAGGGCTCTCCCATTTTACTTTCAATCCACCTACCCTTTGCAAGTGATTCGTTTTAATTTCTTTGACGCGATGTTATAATCAGTGACCCCGGAGAATGATGCCTGTGCTAAAATTTTATACAGGTTGCTCCCAGAAGCCATTTCAGAAAACTGAAATTAAATAATATAAAATATTTAGGAAATTAAAATATGTTCATGAAAAAATTAAAACGTTATATGTGTATTAATGTCGCCATTAAAACGAATGATATGATATCCATATTCGAATAATACATTTCCTTAGTAGGTATGGATAGGTACGAGCGACTTGTTGTCGCCAAACAGCGAATCAGCGATGCGTCGTGGCGGGCCGCGATGGATGTCTAAAGATGATAATAACTGCCATAGACGTTTATCGAATGCAGCTGCCTATGTCGTCAACTTATGTTAATCATGTGTGTGAGCTCTTAGATAAGCCAGTTTGATGTTTATTGCTGGATAGTCTAGCCAGGTAACCGGCGACGACTTTCCCCTTACTGACATTAGCTGTCAAAATTATATTCACAATGACTGCGTCAGAAGAAGATACGTCTTGAATCGTGAATAGGCTCCTTGGCACGGGTAACTTTGGACCGTGCTTCCCGATACCGACGGTCTACTGTGTTTCCTTTTTACATGCTTTTTATTAGTTTTACTTGTATGTTTGCTTGCTTGCTTGTTTGTTTGTCCGTCTCTAGCTCTTTGGACTACGAGTGAGCGGCTCATTACTGTAAAATGTCCCACCGTTTTCAATACGTTCGTTGGCTGAGCGGTCTAAGGCGGGCGTCTTCAGTGAAGTCAGCGTTCGGATTCAGCGATCGTGGGTTCTACTCCCGGCCACACCGGAAATGTTTTATTCCGGCAAATGCTAAGATTTTATTCGTACATCTAACTGAAAGTGATTCTGAAAAACGTTACCATTTCTTTGTGACGCTGCAACTCCAAATAGTTATCACAGCTGGTAATAGATAGCGTCGGTAACTCGTTTCTCTATGATAAGTAGGAATGTTAATTTCTAAGTCGTGCATGGTTTAATGTTTGAGACAAACAGAGCCTTAGATTTTGATATGTTGGAATATCAGTATCAACAACTAGAACGGAATTGATTATTTAAAAGCGAGCCAGGGTATCAAATTTTCAACATGTTTTCAACCTTACCTTACATTATGCATTTGTATATATCATATCCCATTTGTGCAGGCAACGTATTTAGTTTAGATTTAGATTTAGTTACTTGGGTAACGCATCATTACGAATTTTAGCACTTGCTATTCTGTCTGTTAGCACCACTTAAGCGTTCATGTTATCCGTATATTATTTAAAAAATGAATATCAAACTAAAAAGTTGAAAATAAATAAGTAATAAGTTGAAAAAAATTTAAAAAACATGCTTTTAAAGAATATCAAACTAAAACGTTAAAAATAATTTTAAAATTTAATTTATGACAATAGTATATAACCCTTTACCAGGCCTCGGACCAATCCTGCAGTAATAATATTTTTTTCGTAGATTTAGATGAGTAAAAACATTTGGTATGAAATTTTATCAATAATATTTAATAAATTAGCTGAAAACCTGAAAAAAACCATGTGGGAAAACATAATCCCATTGCCTGTCTAGACGACCACATAATTATTATCTATATATAAAATAAAAAACGATAGTCATTTTGATAGAATTTTTATTATTAATTGTCCATACTAGAAAAAAAAAAAAACAAAGAAAGAATGCCACAAAAACCAAAATCCGGAAATTCTCAAAGATTATTGAGAATTTCTGGATTTTGATTTTTTTGGCACATGGTGGACAAGTTAGAGGATGGTGTAGGCAATCGAATACAAAGTGGCATTGCTTCATCAACAGTTTTGGGACATAATCTAAATATGGGTCTTCATCTTCATCATTTTCTTCATCCTCAGATGAAAACATTTAATTTAGCATACTTTCGAGTTGTTGATCGTTTAGTACCTGAATAACAAAAACACACTAAAGTAGACTGACAAATTATGACGAGAAAAATTTACCACCCACATTTTATACTTCGATAAATGACCGTGAATAAATCCTAAGTAAAACCCGTGGTGGAAAAACATAGTATAAAATAATGATTTTGATTCACCGGGCAATGGACATAATAACACACACAATAATTAGGCATTCACAGGCTTTGGGTATACGGTTCCCCACATGTTTTATTTCGTTATAACACGATATTTTTGAAGTTTTTACTGAGAATTTATACACAAATCACTAGAAAAACTTAAATTCTCGAACATATCAAAAAATTGTACGACTTACCTTTCTCCGATTTGCCATAATGTTTAAAATTACGGTGCACTAGTCACAAAAATTTACGTTTAACGGCCGGCCACAGAGCAAATGGCTGCAAAAGTGACATTTGTGTTCCGTCACACTTTTTTTTTGTGTTACAATAATTAATATTTCTTATGTCAGCCTTTTTGACAGATTGTGGAAGATTCTTTACCAAAACCTGGTAATAACTTAAGAAAATACTATGCGGGAAATTCTCAATCCATAGCCTGGTTAAGGGATAAGTAGGAATGTTAATTTCTAAGTCGTGCATGGTTTAATGTTTGAGACAAACAGAGCCTTAGATTTTGATATGTTGGAATATCAGTATCAACAACTAGAACGGAATTGATTATTTAAAAGCGAGCCAGGGTATCAAATTTTCAACATGTTTTCAACCTTACCTTACATTATGCATTTGTATATATCATATCCCATTTGTGCAGGCAACGTATTTAGTTTAGATTTAGATTTAGTTACTTAGGTAACGCATCATTACGAATTTTAGCACTTGCTATTCTGTCTGTTAGCACCACTTAAGCGTTCATGTTATCCGTATATTATTTAAAAAATGAATATCGAACTAAAAAGTTGAAAATAAATAAGTAACAAGTTGAAAAAAATTTAAAAAACATGCTTTTAAAGAATATCAAACTAAAACGTTAAAAATAATTTTAAAATTTAATTTATGACAATAGTATATAAACAATACTAGTATAAATGAGAAAAAAGCGTGAGGCGCTTAATATACAAAAATTATGACTCAAAGCGCCACAAAAACAATAAAAAAAAACTTTTTAGTTTTATATTCTTTAAAAGCATGTTTTTTTTTTTAGTTTTTTAAACTATATTTATTATATTTAAAAATATTTGTTGTTATGTTTCTTTTATACAGGATGAGTTTTTTAGAACTGTTCAAATTTCGATATATTAATCATTGGCGAAAATCATTGAATACGTGTTTTTTCTTTTAGTGTCATCAATACAAAAATATTGAGATATCATTATCACAAAGTTATAAAAAATTGATAAAAAAATGTAAAAAGTTGATGTTTGTTGACATCGCGCCATGGCATAGGCCAGTCCGACCCACCAAAGTTCATTGAACACAATGATTTTAAATCAGCGACCACGCAGAACGGATAATTCTTTCGAGAAAATGATTTAATATGAAAATTTTACGTATCGATTTTTTTTTCAAAAATGGAATTAGGAATGATACCTAATGCCTAGCATAAATTTGGACGGTGACTAAAAAATCTTACTGTATAAATAAAAAAAAGCCTACCTAGACCTAGTTTCTAGTCCTTTGAACTTTTACAACGTAACACCAAATAGCATAAACACCAAAAACATCTCCTACAAACAAAGTGCTCATCCACCATTTTGTTCCGTGGCGCGAAACGACCATAGACACGATTCATCTCCGCTTTTATGGTTCTATTAGGATTTTGTCGACGATATTTTATTAGAAGTGTAATGCCAACGGGATGTGGATGGCCTGAATACAATCTTTGAGAGAGAGGTTTAAATTTTTAAAAGCGAGTATATCCTTCCGTATTTCTTTGTTTGGCGACTGTTTATCTTTTATGGCGATAATGAAAACGGGGGATCTATGGAATTTCCTTCGAATTTCTTTTGACAAAAGTTAAATGAAAAATATTGTTCCGGACTACAACATTTTTGTAAACGTTAGGAAAGATTGATTTCTTCTTTTCTGAGCGAATGAAAAAGGTCTGTTATCGAGGTTGTTTCGAAATGTCAATTGTTATTGTCCCTATAAAAATATTTTCATACAAAGAAAAACCAGTGCCACCGCTAGCGAGCGTTCTAATGATTATGAAGTCTCGTGACTATTCACACACCTGGGTCCTAATTCACAATGATTCCTTATTTCGAAACTACGTTAACTCCTTAGCTTCATTTAGCGCGGTTTTGTGCATTATGTCTTATATGTATAAAGCTTGAACACCTCCATACAATCAAGGCGTCACAATTGGTACGAGCGAGTTCCGTCACGCATCCCACGCGGAATTGTTACTGGTGTTTCGAACTTGATCCATTTGCCGGTTAATCGCTCATAGATTAT
Organism: Sesamia inferens; assembly: GCA_037179545.1. Taxonomy (NCBI): domain Eukaryota; kingdom Metazoa; phylum Arthropoda; class Insecta; order Lepidoptera; family Noctuidae; genus Sesamia; species Sesamia inferens. The sequence continues at coordinate 848,463 of CM073949.1, read as the reverse complement.
CCAGTCAGTTAGTTTGATGATGGAGCCAAGTGCCAACTTCAAATGTAAAAACTTCGAGCTCGCTCAATGTTTGTTTCTCTTGGATGCTTTATTACAGAAATTCGAAACGTTTCAACAATATTCCCAAAACACATATTTTCCGCTGAAACTTTACAACTACAAACATCATTAAAATGATCAAAAAGTGCGAGATAAGGGGAAAAAACGTGATTAATTAAAAAGTTGAACATAATCAGTGAAGGCAGAACTAATTTAAGAGATAAACGCCAGCAATAAAAGTGACAAACAGTTCTGGGCGACACTCACTGCCAACAAAATACTACACAGTTGAATACAGAAGAACTATTCATACCTTACCATGCATAATCGTCGTTTATAATCATAGTGGGTCCGGTGTAATGAATGCATTAGGTACATTGTCTTCTGATAATAAGCGAAAATGGGAACGATTATAAAGAATTCTGGCCTAGAAATACCTAAACCTAAAGGCTCACAGGTTAGTGCTGTCGGGAAACCGGCTCCACTCATCAACGGTATGCATATAATAAGTCTATCTACTCATTGTATGTTGCTCCAGATTTTATTGCAGTTAAGAAAACATCAATTTCCCGTACATAAAAACGTTCAAAATCTAATTAGTCCGATTGACGTGTGCTTACTTCCCATCCTGATATGCAGTGTGTATCTGACATCGTCACGCAAACTTCGCGAAAAGGCTACACCACATGCCACTAATAAAATGATGACAGTCATTTATGTCGTTAATGAACGGCTACAGAATTCACAGTGTTTAAAAAAATTGTTGGTTCGGCTTTTGAACGTTGCAAGCGTGCCGCCGTACGGATTTGTAGGTATAACGTTGATCCCTGATGTGAACTCTATTAAATCAGCTGATAAGATAGTTTTCCGAGTTTTGTTCACATTGCGCTTTTTTGTGTAATTAGCGAATTAATTAATTTTACTTTAAAATCTTATTGGGTTATAAAAGTAAGCAATTATGAACGGTCTAAAGTAAAAGAATACCGCATATTTAATATAATAATAAAAATTCCGCCATTGGGGGTTCAGAATCATGTACTGGATCCATGGTACTCGTTTGTACGATGGACAACCATGGTCTTTGACTAATCAACTAGTACTTGAAGTAGCTATTAATTTCCTTCTCACGATATATCATTGCGAATCTGTTTTTTATATGTATCTAGGTATCGTTGACCTCTAATGAATGGAATAGATTGATGCCTCATGTGTGTGGGCGAAATTTTAACAGTAAAGCCTATCTAGTACAATTATTTAAAAGGTCTGTGTGATGTATTTATTCTTTTGATACCCTTAGCCAATGGTTAACAAAAAGTTTGGAAATACGGGAGACGGAAATTCAAAGACTTTGAAACGGTCGCCTCATCAATAAACGAATTAGTATTTGACCAACACTAAAAGAATAAAATATATATCTCATCTCTCTAGCCTTGTTCGAAATAAGTTCAGGATTAAAGGTCAGCTTCCTGTCTTCCCGAATTCAGTTGAATATCAGTATTTTACTAAACAGAGGCTGCCTGTCTGACCTCTACAACCCTGATATTAATATCATAATACATTCTTGCTACTACTCTATGTAAACTTTAGCATGCTAACCAACCAGGACTGGGCCCGCGTGGTAGATTATGGCCCATTCTCTCCCATATAGAGGAAGTCAACGCCTCAACAGTGGAAACACCATAGGCTGACTATACAGCGTGTTTTATTCTTCGTTACTTCTCTATCAGCCGTTTTCAAGTTCTAACTTTTTTGTTGCCCTATCTTCCACCCACACCATTTTCCATTTTATTCAAACTGAACCTACTCTGTTTCTCACTTCTTCTGTTACCACCTCTTCTTGAAATTGAATAGTATACACAGTGTCTGTAGCTGGAAACCGTACCGTTCCAGTGTTTAAGTAAATCACTTCATATCTACTTGCAGTGCTTTTGTTTTCAACACAACGGGACGAAATTAAGTTTACTCGTTTAATTCCACAATGGTATTAATATACTAGGGAGGAGAATCCTCTTATTATTTTCTTTATGAATTGTTTCACAAAGGATATAATTTGGAAGGAAATTTACACTGCAACTTTAATTATAATTATTAAGGCATTAATCTTACATCATCACCAGGAATTGTATTATCTGGAAAATATCCGAAATCAACAACATTGCATAGTAAGCAAACAGATTGGTAGTGGACTAGCCATGCTGGGCGGTGGAGCTGACGAATTCTGGAGTGGGCACCTGCTAGACTGGTTGCTGCAGGTGGAGGACAAGGAGTTCATTTTTTTATTTATAGTTAACTAAAACGGTACAACACCATCATCTCAGCGTTAATCCCAGTCGTATCCGAAGCTTTTTCAGCTTTGGATTCTGGGGTCCGCTTTATAACTGCTGATTTTGCCTAAACTTCGATATTTTCCGTGAAGTGACTGCCGTTTGACCTCCATAACCCGAAGGTGATATAGAAGCATTGCAGTTAGACCAAGGGCTTTCGAGGGCTTCAACAACCCGTAACGACTGCCATTAGATGTTCGTGTGGCAACTAGGACCAACGGCTTAACGTGCTTTTCGAGGCACGACCAGACCAGTGCAAATATTCATATTCATGTATACAAATATATACACTGCGCGGGGATCAAACCCGCGCGTCTTTGCGCAAAAGCGGTACAACACCAATTACATTAATTAACACGGAGAGAAAAATATCCTTAACTTAAAGATTAACGTGGAGTAGAGTGGTAGAGAGTTGTGTCACAGTTTGGGAAATGCCCGACTTGATTGATGACATAATGGATATAAACAAGGAAAGAAACTATTGTTATTCGCCTGCCAAACATCCTGATGTGTTTGGCAGGCGAAGTGTACATCGCAAGAAGACCATTGCTACCCTTGTATCTTAGTCATGTCTGAGTCGCCATGGCTTTACCATAAACATCTTTATGGCGCTCTCCCAACTTGTTTGTTGGAGTTGACGACCGCTGTCGGTTTTGTTCGAAGTTTTTATGAGGTAAGAAAATGTGTTTTTTTGTTTCATCATGAAAATTGACATTTCATAAGATAACTGCGGCTGATAACCTCAAAAAAAAATATTTTTTTTTTTTCATTAATCATGTTTACAGATTTTTTAATGAGATGTTAACCATGTTACGTCTGCGGATTTCTTATCATAATAATTTTATGTCACAGTAGAACATTTTATCAAGTTACAAAAAGTTCGTATATCGTTTCGATGTTTCTCGCCTACCTTATAAAAATTATTTATTAGACCTTAGTATAGAAATTCCCATCGTTTTCGATGGGAATTTCTGTATGGATAAGGTGGTGTATTTTTAGACACTAATCTTCCGAAGCCATTCACAATACAATAGTAAAAAACACACAATATCGTTGTTTTCCAATAAACAATCAGGTCTGATTTACGAGCACAAGTAAAGCGGGCACTGTTATTCTTTTCGGGCACAGAATGGTACCTAGTCTGTTCAGTGTGGGCAATGCGCAGTAAAACTGCTTGTTTACCACTTTTTATTGCGCTCGAGATCGATATGTTTTCGAGGCTACGGTACATTCACAAATATGATAGCTAGACAGTTGAAATGTTCACATATTATGAATTTATATTGCAATATAACAATAAAAATTAAAAAAATAATAATAATCTGTCTACGTGCCAAATTTCATACAAATCGTTGTAAGAAACATCCATTCATTCATTCATAAATCTATACCTACACATTTCAATTATAATATTATAGTAGAATTTACTTTTAAATTAATTTAGACGGAGTGCCTATGTTGTTCGAAAACTGACGCGACCGCATTTTGCTAACTTTAAAATGCTTACTGTAGAGACTCTAACAATGATTTTATGAACAAAGTTTATGGCAAGAAGTGCTATCATAATTTAATTTAATCATTTATTTAACTATTAGAAAAAGTGTGATTCATACAGTACTATAGCTATAAAATGTAATTTTACAAGTAATGGGAAAATCAAAATAAAGAGTTTCAAACTAAATGAATTTGGCCTCCTAGCTAGGTTACATCGTATTCGCCACCCAATTCTCACAGAAGGAGTAGAAATTAGTTCAATAATCTGCTAAGGACTATAATATAATCCAACCTTACGTAAACTTGTCAGAGACTTGACAGAGATCTCTGTTAACAGTGCTTCTCATGAAGCAAGATATCTATAAAGACGGTTAGCGCAGTGGTTCAGCTATTGACTGCTGCGTTGCATGTCGCGGGTTCGATTACCGCATGGAATAAATATTTGTATGACCTAAAAGTAGTTGTTCCGCGTCTGGCTTTTTGTGTATGGCAGTTTATATGGTTGTAAGCGTACTCACGATACAGGAGTAATTCCTAGTGCATGCAAAGTGCTGTGTAGGAATAGAGATTTCTTGTAGCTGTGCTTTCTGCATGTTTCCGTGTCGTACAACGCTGTTCCTATCATAGTCTGAACACTCTATCGTAGAACTAATAGCACACACGAGTTTAAGCCAACACAACAAACCTTTCCTTTGTCCTCGATCAAAATTTTATCAAAACAAATGTAATCAACATTCCACATCCCGGAATGCACATAAAACTTCAATCTTAATTAGCTGGCTACCCTCTTCCTAATCTTTATGGCATCTCTGGAATTGCAGCGCTTACTCGAGGGGGACAGGGGACCATGCGTATACCCCTGTCATAATGAGGGACTATTTACAATGTAAGGTCGAATGTGGGGTGCTCTGTGATTGGGTGCACACAATCACTGCTTCCGACGAAAAGCGGTTAGTTAATTGTTATGTTGACAGGCCTAATATCTTATGTTGAACATTTAGGGCTGCTGCATCTTGTCTAGAATGTTTGCTTCACCGGATTATAAATTTTATTGCAATCAATTCAACATCATCATCATCATTATTTCAGCCGAAAGCCGAAGATCTCCATGACGAGCGGTCCTGCGCCCCCGCAAACAGCGGTTTCCTACGACCTTCATCAGGGCGTCGAAGCATCTTGCCGAGGGCCTACCCACGCTGAGTCTTCGGGTGCGTTGCCGCCACTCGAGAAACCGTCGATTATTGAAATACAATAAATTATTTTGAGCAACAAGACTTATGGTGTTGTTATTAATTTGATTCAAAAGATTTATAGGGCTCCATACCCAAAGGGTACAAATAAGATTCTATCATGAATACTTCACTGTCCACCCCTCTGTCTATCCTTGTGCCTATCTTCAAGCTGTATCTAATTAACCGTGATAGCTTAACAGTTGAAATTTCCACAGAATTTCAATTGTCACTCATCATCATCATCATCTCAGCGTTAGCATCCGAAGCTTTTTTAGTTTTGGAGTCTGGGGTTCGTTTTCAATTTCAATTGCCACTATTACCACCAAAAAAGAAAATGATTTTGTTCTGGAGATGGTATAGTACCTTTGTGGGCGAGTCATACTCGCCCGTGGCCGTTCCTTGTTAAATTACCAGTCGTTTAAGTATGTTCACGCACTTATCTAGAAAAATCCATGTTCACCACGAGGATCAATTTTCCACTAAATAAGAATCAAATAATAACAATAATTCATTTTTTTTTTATAAATTATCAACTAGCGCTTGACCGCAATCCCGCCTGACGGTAAGCAGTGACGCAATCGTTGCTGGTAAAGCGCACTAGTTTATTAAGAGCCTATTCACTCAAGCCTTGAAGACACTCAAATTGTAGTCCGACGGAAACATCGCCGCTGGCAAATTGTTCCAGTCCCTCGAGGTACGTGGTATAAAGGAGGAGGCGAAACGCTTCGTCCGGATCGTAGTGGTGTTAACAACGTAAGGGTGGAAACTCGCCGTACGACGGATCGTCCGGTGGTGGAACGGAGATGGGGGAATTAAATCATGCAATTCCCTCGCACACTCCCCAAAATGCATCCTATAGAACACCGAAAGGCTGGCTACTCTACACCTGTGCTCTAGGCTTTGGAGACCCTCTCGAGTTAAATCTGAGAAATAATTAAAAATGAACAAATGAAATGAAGCATGAAGCGTGCGTGAATGAATGAATGAAGCGAACAGTAAAACAGAACACAATTATATGTAAGTTGTTAATGAAATGTTTTTTAGGGACGAAATAGAGGTTATTCCACTCCAGGAACGGCACTAAACAAAATTTTGTATCATAACTGTTTCAGTTCCCAAACAGCACCAATGTAAAATATGTTATATATAAGATATATTAAACACTTAAAGTCTTTATCACATCACCGGTCATTGCTCTCAATTACTCGTATTATTATAGAAGCTGATTCACTAAGTCAACATTTATGACTTTACCTACAAAACAAACATGATGGTAAATCGCCACGCTCGTTGTACCCGCAGTTCTAAAACAGGCATAATTAAGATATTTGCTCAGTGATACATAACTTGTAGGTAATATGATCTTTAAGTATGCCTGTGTTAACTCAATTATATTGTTGATACAAAGTGGACTCGTGTGTCTGTGTGTCCATCTGTGCATAATATTGTTATGAGCACTTGCCTTAGTCCTTTGAGGAAATGTTAACGTATAGGAAATAGGTCGAAATTCCCGGCTCTTTTACTGTAGGTAGATAAAGGATATACAGACAAAAAGCTTATATATTAGTAGTAAGGAACATCCTATGTATAAATCCAGGGTATCGGTTACATTCATACCAAATTTCAACAAAATTGGTCCTGTCGTTTGAGTGTGAAAAGTAACATACATGCACACACATCCAAACTTTTGCCCAGTAATATTAGTGTGATAACAGTAAGTAAAACCGCGGTATATTCTAGTATCGTTTGGGAATATGAATCATAATTTTAGCACGTACTTGTCAGCATTTCAAAAAGAGCTGTGATGTGAAATATTTATAAGAGAAGGTAGGTATGTTTCCATTAAATGTTCTTCTTTTTAGCCTATAAAGGTCTACAGCTGGACAGAGCCCTCCCCTCAAGGCTTTCATTGCTTTGGGGGGTTTGTCAGGCGGGTTGGGGATCGCAGTAATTTGATATTCCACAGGAGAAGCGGTGCTGCCCGTTTCCCATCACAATAAGTAGATACCTACAAACCTACAATACTTGTGTATGTCGCCCATTGTAGAGAGATTTTATGACCAAGGAAATCGAATGCTTATTCAGTTTCTGCCAGTGCCGCGAGCTATCTGAAAGAGTTACCGAGCTCCTGGCACAGACAAGTGAACCAACACTGTAGGGTTTAAGTCAGTAATAATCTTACTAGCCCTTTCGATCCGCCTGGATTTCCCTCGCAAAAAAAAGGTTTATTGTAGGTAAAGTGTTTCTCAGTAGAAGATTGAAGTGTTGTCGTGTCCATAGCAGTAGGTCGGCTCCTTATTTTTCTTCTCAGCGTGCCAGTAGCAATCTAAATGGACGCCCCATAATTCAGCTACTTGTTAGGCGCCATTACCAGCGTACATCAGGTCCCGTAAAGCGCAACTGATAGGAACCGTAAAATGCAGAACAGGCTATTAAGTGTCCCATAGCTTGTGCAACAGCACCACATTTAGACCTGGAGAGGTTTTTCTTGTTTAACCTGGGTTCGGAGTTTGTTTAAAAACAGAATTCCCTAAGGTATCTCATGTTCAGTTCGGAGGTCTCAGTAAGTGGAACAAATTACATGAGACATAAACATTTATGACGATTTCTGAATGGCTGCATCTAAGCGTACAATTCGGAGGACAGCAGGCGGAATGTCATTGTTATCTAGTTTAAAATTCCAGTCAAAACCGGTGAGTACCTTTTTTTTTAATAATTATAAACTAGTGCTTGACTACAATCCCACCCGATGTTAAGCAGTGATGCAATCGTTGATGGTAAAGCGCACTAGTTTATTAAGCCTATTCACTTAAAAAACTTAGGAATACGAAGGATGATGAAAAAAAGGTGATGCAATGTTAAACCCAAGACCAACACCACCAACGATGCTGCGCCAGAGGAAGATTGATCCGGAGACTCTCCACGACGACTGCAAAGTCTGTTAATAATAAAATAACATCAATTTTTAATATGAATATATATTTTTTATTCTGATCAATATGTACTCACGGGTTTTGACTGGAATTCTAAATTAGATAACAATGACATTCCGCCTGCTGTCCTCGAGAGAAAGTGCAGAAATGTTTAGATCCCATGTATTTAATTTATTCCACTTGCTGAGACCTCCCACCTGGACATTAGAGACTCTGGAAACCTGTCTTTATTCAAACTATGAACCCAGGTTAAACAAAAAAAAAAATGTAATACATTTTTGGGAAATAAACAGGGACCTCGCATTGTAAGTAATTATAAAAATAAAAAAAAAAACAATACACCATTATGTAAATCAATTACACTTTCTACAATACTGATTAATGAAACAAGTTGATGGTACATTAATAAATTATGATACACCAAACCGTTTGTTTCAGAAGACTGCCTCCTGTTCTCTTGAGAACTTTTAGTTAACTAATTAAACAAACAGGAATGTTTATCACTATGGTACTAATTAAGAAGTTAGGCGGTGCCTAGTAGGTGTAGGTGTCAATTCACACCGCTTTGTAGACACCGGCCTGCTCTAGAAACATTGTTAAAATCATGCCGACATCACGCTTCATGGGGATAAGCAGAATATGTGAACTATACCTAGCTCCTTGGGACAAGACTAGGCAAATGATTATGACTCACGTCAACAAAATACAGCTGGGTGTAGCTAGCACCTGGTGAGGATGTCCTTTATTCCAACAGAGAACTTTAAGCTAGTTAATCTACAAAGTATCCACTGCTATGAATGTTATGATACAGGCGTCCTCCGAGGAAGGAAGCTGGGTCATATTCAACACTGACAGTGACATATTCAGACTGGAAGTACACCTGCCAGTACCAGTAAGGCTTCAGTACTGACTGTTCTATACGCCTTGCATTAAAATATCAATGCCCAACGTTAGCTTTGAAGCAGTTTACGTCGTGCCGCCCCTATGCTGGCCCTATCGGCCCAAACAGGTGCACCGTAGCACATACATCCTAAGTAGGTAGCTCCAAATATATTTTTTAAAGTTAGGAATGATAGACCCCAAGTTGCTTTGAATATTCTAGTTAGGGCATAAAATTTTCTTTTAGCTTTTTCGCCAACAATTTTTATATGTTCGATAAATGAAAAATTATTTTCTAAGACCATACCAAGGTAGCATACGGATTGCTCTTTTTTAACGGGAACGTTATTAAATTTAATAGTAGGCAATGATTTAAGATTACCTTTTAATAGAAGTTGATAGGTTTTATGCCGGTATATTTGTCGGTCTCCGTGGCGCAGCGGTCAACACGCCTGACTGCGACGTGGAGGCCCCGGGTTCGATCCCCGGCCAGGTCATGATGGGAAACGATCTTTTCCTGATTGGCCTGGGTCTTGGATGTTTATCTATATATGTATCTATTATAAAATATAGTATCGTTGAGTTAGTATCCCATAACACAAGTCTCGAACTTACTTTGGGGCTAGCTCAATCTGTGTGATTTGTCCGTATAATATTATTATTATTATATTATATTATTATTATGCGGCGCAAACGCTAGGCGGTTACGATCACCCCGCTGAGATATTAAATTTAGACAAGTATTGAACAAGTTCTCTAGTCCAGCTCGGGTACTTGACTGAATGAGCAGTAGGCCATCGTCCGCGTAACCAGCAAGTGGACAGCTGCAAGGAAGCGGAATCGCGAGGAAGTCATCAACACTCAAATTCCATAAATAAGGACCGACAACTGAACCCTGAGGACATCCCATAGCTTAAGTACCGCGGAACCGTTTTTTTTTTTCAAATCATATCGTTTATTGCAATCCATAATGTACAGTGATAAGTTACAGGTGGTAAATATTTTATTATAATATTGGAAACAATTATGGACCCTGTTGGGAACAGCAAGTTTTAAATAATTAGAGAGTTTATAAAGTAAACGAGATTATATTTATGTTTCTATAGCAACCGCGGGTTTTTAATTTTAACAAAAGCATAGGCCACCAAGTGTTATCAAAACCCCAGAAATATCCAGAAAGATCCCAATTCCGTACTTGTTTTGGATTGGTTAACGGTTCTTCTGACAGAAAGCGCCGCGTCCACTCTAGATTTACCTATGGTGAAGCCATATTGATTACTATGAAATTTTGAACCGTTCGGTAGTAAACGTGGAACGATGAGGCGCTCAAGAAGTTTCCCCAAAGATGGTAGAAGTGTGATAGGACGATATGACTTCCGCGTCGCCACTTACGAGGAAAAACGCCTTCAGTAATGCATTGGTTGTATACAGTTAAGATGGCATCATCCGCTGTTTTACACGTTTTTTTAATCATCCTATTAGATATTATATCTTCACCTGATGATTTGTTGACCGGTAGTTTTCTAACAATATTTATAAATTCGTCATTAGATGGTACGTGTTGGTGATTCAGGTGGCACAGGAACCCCCGCTCGAATCTGTTGGTGGTAGTCGCTATCGTTAGCCAGTGAATCATCAGGGATAAGTTTATTAATTAGTACTTCTGTTGTTTCCTCTATGCCTGTGGTATGCTTATCATTGACTTTAATGTTTTGAACGTATGCAAGGTCGACCGATCTGTTAGCTTTAAATTCGTGATATAAGGAAGATCAACGATTTTCCGCAACAAGTTAGCCTTAGATTTTTCCACCGATGCTTTGTAGCGTGACTTGGCAACTATAAAAGCATTTAAAGTGAACGTAAGAAAATCTCCAGTAATCTTTCGGCTCTTGAGGTTATTTAACTGTCTACGCGCTCTGCGATATCTTTTACGCAGTTCAACTAAATAATCACTCCACCAGTTACATCTACGAATATTGGTCATAGATCCGCGACCAATGGCGATGTCAGCAGAGTAAGTAAAGGTTTCTGACATAATGTCAGCACTTTCTTCGGCTGTCAGCCCGTCCCGAGTGAATTCTTTGGCGAGACATACAAAAAGCGAGCCAAAAAATTCCCAGTTCGCTCCTTTACTTCTATATCTGAAATTACCAGGAATATGAGACGGACCCTAAATATAACCAGGAACAAATTCGTACACGATCAGGCGATGATCACTACAAGACGCGTCCGGTAGGACACGCCACCTATCCAAACGTACGTCCGCACTTGAAAGTGTGACGTCAATACAAGATTCGCCCATTTGGCTGCAAAAAGTAGGTGGTGCATCAGAGATATTATGAATCGATAGGTTCATCTCAGCAATGAAATCCTCAACAGCGCATCGTCTTTCGGTATCGGTGGCCCGAACCTTGCCATACCACAGAGACGATGAAGCGTTGACATCCGCGCCAACGATAACTTTGCAGACCGCGAGTGACCGCAAGACATGATGGAGATTATGTATATGAGGAGTAACAGGATCTGAATATTGAAAGTAACAACTTACAGCGAAAACTTTAAAAGAAGCTGATGAGACTTCAGCAACCGCACAGTGTGGCGTCATGAGGTCACATAAAGATTTTACTTTAAAGTTAGAAGACCGTGCAACATAAATTCCGGCTCGTGCAATGCACTCTAGCTGCACTACCCTGTGACGTAAACGTGAGTTTTGATATTGTTCTTGAATGAGTACAAGGTCTAAGTTGTAGTCAATAATTAATTTCATTTCGTCAATAAAAAAGGCCTATGAACACAACAACATTTGGCGCATCGTACCCGGCACACATCGCAGCACAACTGCTCAGACCCGTCCACCGTACGGCTTCACCAGACATCATGCCGGAACACGACAAATCGCTTGGCGGCAAGACTTTGTCTGGTGGGTGGTAACTTCTGCCGGCAGCCGAAGGAGCCGTTCTTCATCATCATTGGGTTCCAGTCTAACCGGATCTACCTGAATACGAATATATTACATGGAGCGACTACGTATCTACCTCCACAACCCAGTTACTGGGTAATACGACACCCCTTGTTATAAGACTGGTGGTTAGACTTCTACCACAGTCTGACTACCAGTAACGACTGTCAAATATCTACAAATGACAACCGGGCCAAAGGCTTAACTTGCTTTCTGAGGCACTGAGGGGTCTCGGTATGTAAAGATCACCCATCCACAAACCAACTGCGGCAAGCGTAGCCGGCTTTTCTTCGTATAAAACATTTATGTGAAATGAAATATTTTCACATTGAATAAATATAAAGTAAGTATAGCTTAAAATACTGTAAAAACCTGTATATTTACTTCATTTTGAAGTCACACACACATAAATCATCACAATTAGCGGTGTCGTCACAGGAAATACAGGCGCTCCCACAGTGTAGGCGCTCTTTGTACGTCCATTGTGTTCTTAGTCAACTTGTGTGAGCTACTGTACCCAGTAGCCTTTGTACCGCAATGAAATAACGATGCTATGGCTTTGTGAGCCCCTGATTATTGCACGGAGAACAATACCTGGCTGCAAGCGGCTACTGTAACAGATAAAAGATCATGATAAAAGTTCTCTAAAAGATCTAGGTGGGAATGTTAGGGCAGAATTTTTAAAAGATTCCTTTAGGATACACGTAAAGTTAAAAGATCTCACACGCATTGGGGCATACCAATCATGTGATTTGATTTTAAAATAGAACAAAATATACTTATTTCTAATTAACCGTACACCTGTGTATTAAATTCTATATAGCCAGATATATAGTAATTAGACCAATGAATAATGGGCCTGTTATCGACACCGTGATAATTAAGCGCTTCAGCGACACATTCAAATAATATTCGGCGCTGTTCAAGCGAGAACTATACAGCACTAATTTGGTTTCAGTTTTAATGGTACCGTATAGAGGAAATTAATTGTTTTGCAATATCGGTGGCGTTCCTGACTACTGGTAGTATAATATAATCGTTTCCGGGTAGTATAACCCACTGCTATCAAAACGAAGGAAAACATAATGAGGAAACTGGTGCATCCTAGAAACGAAAATTTGAAGACGTGACAAGTACCATTCAGTACTGGGCATGTATGCTATTTTTTATATATTTATAAACTAGTGCTTGACCGCAATTCCGCCTGATGGTAAGCAGTGATGCAATCGTTGTAGGTAAAGCGTGCTAGTTTATTAAGAGCCTATTCACTCAAAAAGCTGAGTGAATAGGAAGGGAGTCGGCAGTTGAGCGAGGATCTGGGGCCCTCCACGACCAAACTCCCGACACAACGTTTGGCATATCGTAATCGGCACAATTCGCACCAAAGCTGCTCAGACCCGTCCTCCGAACGGCTTCACCAGATATCATGCCGGAACACGACGAATCGCTTGGCGGCAAGACTTTGTCTGGTGGGTGGTAACTTCTGCCGGCAGGTGATGTTATACCCTACCACCGAGAAAATGCTATGCTAGATTATATCTATCCCTCTCCATCTGACAAACAGCAGATTGGTGTCCTAGCAGTGTAAACAGTATAGGTTGATAATGCTGATCATCAGTTTCCTGTCTCTGGTCGGCGCACCATGTCTCTTCTTCCATACTTCTCCATTTGTTTTATCTTCTCTGTTAGAGGGTCGATTGATCATGTTCAGCTACTTTGAACAGTAATCTTCAGAAGGCCGAAAGTCTTACCTAAGGACAGGGTATGTCAGTCGCTCCATATAAAATGCTGGTTAACTACACAGAACTGGACAACTGGTCTGGTACAATCAGACATATTCGTATGACTGGACATAAACTCATATTCGTATGACTGGACATTGGCGACACGGATGGCGCAGTGTAGCGCGGGTTTGACTCTCGCACGGAACAAATATTTGTACGGTCTGCTGGCTGTTTGTGTGTGTGAGTTTAAATGTTTGTAAACGCATCCACGATACAGGAGTAAGTTCTATGTGAGGATACCTACGTTTTTTTTAAAAAAAAACTCGTGGTGAGCTTATTTAGCTGTTTGAGTGGATAGACCGCTGTTACCACCATGTAACGTGAACTACCAACTATATTGCTCTGTGTCTCCGCTCGTTGCTATGTTGCTTGCACAAAGGAATATTAAAAGCATAAATTCGCACGGCGTTTTCCAATTTTTGGATATCGCATATCGCTATCGTCCTGGGCAGCTAAAATGCTGCCTTTCGTTATTTTTGAGTAGACAACGTTATAGCCCGATTTTTCTGATTTAATATTATGCACAATGAAGGTTTTCGAGTTTCTAGCTAAAAGACGTGCAGTTAGAGAGGCGTATGCCCAGCAATGGACTGTTGTAGACTGATGATAATGACTCAGTCATGAAAATCATCAGCATTATGATATCCTTATCTCATTTTATATACTTATAGCTATTTATACCATTAGGTGTAGGAGAAGTTAATATGTTAAAAAGGTTGGTCTATTTAATATTAAATATTATAGCAAAGGATCTTATCAAAGAGCCACAAAATGTTGTATTGAAAAGTTTATTTTAAAACAAACCGTAGACGCTTGTGATGTTGAAACCGAGTCATTATCGTAGTCATTACGACAAAAACCATTAAATAATAATTTCTCAATTATAATTGGCACCGTGGCGAAGCGACAAGATAAAACGTAACAGAAGGACAAATCTTAAAAGCAAATGAAGTGATTCTTTTTCACTATGGTTTCGTATCCAACGGGTAAAAATGTTTTAGTTTTAGGAAAAACTAAAACTCCACCAGGCTGTATCTCATGAGGCGTGCTAGCTAGACAGTTTACAAAGGAAGAACTTTCCACTAATGATTATGTCTGTTGCCTGTACACATAATAATAAACCCTATAAAATAATATAAATAAATATGTTATATTATGTAGGTTCTTCCTAATCTACACTGTCCTACTACTGAGCAAGGGTACTACCCAAATTCTTCCAGGCTTCCTATTCTCCTATCTATAGATGTTTATCTATGTTAGGAAAAACTACTTTTTAAATAACATGTCAATAGCATACACACGTCTACATTAGCTACTTTCCTATCGCAAGTATTTTTTTTACATTCCTCTAGAAACAAAGATCACCATTGTACGTATTTTTTTTGTTATTTTCCTCTTGTCTGTTTATACTCAAGTCTGTACATAAATGAATAAATAAATAAAATCACGGAATATAAATAAAACCGACCTAATACCTACATACTTTGCGATTTCCTCAAATAGAAAGAAGGTACGCGTAATAGCGTAACACATTATCAGTAGAAATAGCTTTCATTTTGAGGGTTTAATAAAATTCAGTGCGTTATTTACGTTGATGATCAGATATATTTTTCAAACACTTGTAGCAATGTACTAGTAATATCCCGTAATATGATTCACATTGTGAGTGACAGTGTGTTAATCTATTTTTATTCTTTTTTAGAGTGCTGTTTGGAAAATAAACCAGTGAAGTTGCTCATATGTGACTTTATAAACATTCAACTTAAGTTTACCTCAACAAATAAAAGTAATTTCACTTTGTCCGCCTATTTGACGCTGTATAGTGACGAAAATGTTTTTTTTATTCAAATTTTTGATGCCAATGCCCTTTTTTTAAATGGTTGGATAAAACTTCTGTATCTATCTTGCAATGGTCGAATACATAATATAATGTAATAAAAACTTTGCTGGCACACTGCCCAGTTCTTACACAAACTGCCGAGATACTAGTACTTATGTTAGATAAGAAAGTTTTTCCTCATTGTCACATGAAAGGAAAGGGGTGAGACAATAGTAGCGTAAGTCTCATAGAGAAATTGGTTTTCCTTTAATCATATATTTTAAAAGATGACCCTGGAATAGTTAAATGGTTGCATTGCTATTTCACATAAATATTAATATCTAACGTTTTTAGGGAAGCTTCACATTAGTTTAATATAACACTCATTTACACCAAATATAAGGAGAAATGTTACTCCGTGGTTTCTATTGTCTGACATTATGGGTAGTCAGAATCCTTAATGTTTGAAAACAAGTCTTAACGGCTATAGTAGCCTCAATGACCTTGTGCATGTGGGCGGAGCTAAACGCCGTACTCCCGAATTCGTAAAATGCGCGCGGTGGCGCGCTAAACTAAAACGACAATCAAAGAATATCCAGAGATGCAGACAAGCCGCGTGTAGGGCGCGATTTGTGCCTACGATTTCAGACGGGGGTATGGATGCAAGACGATAAATGTATATTTTGCATTGATAAATGGTAATATCGTACTATAATATATTTTTAGTATTCTTGATCAATGTTTAAATAAAATCAAGGAGTGCTCGTTATACAGTTTAATGGCCGATCGCAGACTGACAGACATTTGTAAAACAAGTACCCACACATTATAATATATCATAACATTAACATAAAAAATAATGGTAGATGGTAATATCTATCGATTCAACATATTTGAATTTTTTTTTTCACTACTTTTCAGTATATGAGTATCGTGTCTTTGCAGTGTCCTTGAATTAATTACTAATGCGAATAACATAAACGAGTTCATCGCGTTAACGTAAAACAAACGCGCACTAGGCACTTTGTGATATTTTTATTAAAAAAAAAAAGTTGAACCACACTAGAAATTACTTTTATCGTGGGTGCATTTTTAAACATATAAATTCACAGACACAAACAGCCAGACCCGGAACAACTACTTGTAGGACATGTTCTGAACATTTGTTCCGCGCGGGAATCGAACCCGCGACACGCAGCGCAGCAGTCAATAGCTTAACCGCTGCGCTAACCGTGCTTTATATAGATGCCTTGAGATTACAAAGCGCGTAGTTTCGGCCGTTTTCCATAAAGAGATAGTACCCTATTTATACTGTGTCAGTGACGTCGGATTGAATGTACTTCGTCGTAATGAGATTTCAAATAAAACACGAGTTATTTTAAAATCTGTAAATTTTAATTCTTCGATCCAATAAATAACATGCGAGATTATAGGCATATCTAAAGCTGCAGAAATTTCTTGCAGTTGAGAATGGCCACAGTCTATTTCTATTGTTCCTACAACTGCACAGCTGATATTGATTACTGTAGGATGTGCAAAATGTTTCCATACACATACGGCATTTAAAAATAAATAGGGAATGTAGTCCCACTTGTCGTTCTCCAACAATATCCACAGATCCTAAACCACAGTCTATAATTCTCCGTGCTTGGCAATTTTCTTTAGTTCTGAATAAAAGTAAGCAATATTAATTATGCGTCGCCCTTCGATGAAACAAGCTTGAGATTTGTTGAGGTTTTGGTGATATTTTGAGCTAAAAAAAGATATAACATACATTTTAATTAACCCTGGCAACACTGTTAGAGATTTTTGTCAAGGAATTAAGAATTTATCAAGAAAAATTAATTAAGAATTAACAAAAAAATAATTTTACAGGTATATGATATATTTGTAAACTAAAAATATAGGTTGTAGGACATGCAGGCATAATTTTACCTGAATGATGATGATGGAACTTGCGTCGTTTTTTTGTGCACATAGAGATATATAATATTATCATTTTCTTGACGACATTCTGTATGGATGTCTGACCTAGAATCAACTGCGTTAGTGTTCGACCTAAAAAGCAAATTAAACTTTTAAGTTCTGTCGATTGGTTTCTTTCTCTTCTTTTCTGTAAGTCGAAAAATGTTATTACAATATTATTTGTGAAAAACAGAAAATATATATATATATATATCCTACAGTATGTTAAGAAAACCCTGTCCGACCCGTGAAGGTGTTGTTAGGTATCGATAACTGATTCTACTAATGCATACAAAACCAGACTAACTTAAAAAAAAAATCCCCCTAAAAAAATAAATATTATTTCGCAAAAAGAGGTAACTTAATAAATATGCGTTAAGCACCCTTCCGCGGGCGGCGGGCGGCAGCGCACGCGGCACGTTGTCGCATCGCTGTCGCTATTCGCTCATAATAATACCGGTGTTGTCACTTTTTTAAAAATTACCAAATTTCGGGGAAGTTATTTCAAAATTCATTTGTATTGGTACTATGATGATTACGTAAAATTTTATATCATATTTGGTCATGTGTTTACTTAACCTTTATTATCCTTACGGGTCGGACAGGGTTTTCTTAACATACTGTATATATACGGACAAATCACACAGATTGAGCTAGCCCCAAAGTAAGTTCGAGACTTGTGTTATGATACTAACTCAACGATACTATATTTATAATAGATACATATATAGATAAACATCCAAGACCCAGGCCAATCAGGAAAAGATCGTTTTCCATCATGACCTGGCCGGGAATCGAACCCGCGGCCTCCACGTCGCAGGCAGGCGTGTTGACCGCTGCGCCACGGAGGACGTCAAAAAAATTTACTGATAACTGTGACATTCCAAGCCCGCCAGCCCGCGTCCATCGGCTTCGGCTACTTTAAACAATTACATATAGAAATAAAATATTTACAGGAAGAATCATTTAAAATAATCCAAGTAAGAGTTTTTATTACACATTTTTGCTAATATCGCAAAAACTAAAAGTCCTATCAACTCAAAACTTTTTGTAAAACTGTTTTTACACCAAAACCTTTAATTGAGTCCTAATTTTTGGTTTATATCACCATAAACAAAAAATCACATTTTCAAGTTACGTAAATTTCTAATAAGATTTTTATTTTTAAATCTCCTTACAAACCTATAAATTATAATCTAAGTGCGAGTGTTTACTTACCTGAATAGAGTCTTCTATATTATCAGCGGATGTAGTTAGTCGGATTATTGCCTTTCAAGTCTAAAGATTTCTTTCTAGATTTCCTGGAACAATTCGTAATTGTTTAACTTCAATTGTAAAAGAAAAATGGTTACAAAGAAAAATACAGTAATATGTAGGTATAAATACAAGAGTATAGGTAGATAGATACTTACGCCACCAGACGCATCTTCAATTCTCATTTGCGAGCTAATCTATGAACGTACACTGACACGATTCGCTCGTAAATATTTGCACTCACACAGACAACCACGCGTAGTCGACGATAGCCGGAGCAGAGCAGCAAGCGACACAACCCTCCCGTCTGAATGCTAACGCACGACTGCCGCCCGCGCCCGCACAGAGCACCTCTAAACCTATGTTTCAAAATAAGGATATTTTCTTGGCAAATGTTGATGGATTTAAATACGCTCTTGCATATCTGTAGTACTTCTAACCACGAATTTTTCAGTGTAAAAAAATTTCCACACATCAATGCCGTTTAGAAGTAATAACGAATATTAGCCAAAAATAGCGTTTTGGTAAATATTTTTTTAAGGCAACAGGCAAAATCCTACGAAAAAATCATCTTTAGTAAATGTTGTACATGAATCAATAGACAAGATATATTTTTTTGAAATCTCAAAACCAAGCCGTTAATTAGAAATTAGCTTCCTAAAGTGACCATTTTACGCTACTAAATGAGACTAAGGCCCTTAACAAAGGAGGATCGTGTTATCCAATAACTGGGTTAGTAGAGGTCAGATCGGCAATCACTCCATGTAATTAGCGATATTCAGCTGAATCCGGTTGATAGGAAGCTAACCCCAACCAATTTATGAAAGTACGATAAAATTCCAAATAAATTGAACTAAAAAATAGATGCTAAGAAAAAGCTTGCTTAGTTCAACAAGTTTTATGTATGGTGCTCCGAAAATAACATGATACTGACACTGCATTTGAGTCACTGTAGGTTTTCCAAATTTCCAGATAAGAATCTATGCCTATGTTCTTATCAAGAATGTAGGCCGGAAAATAGGTTTAATTAATAAACCGTTGTAAATTAAATGAACTATTACACAAGATACACTGTATAGTGTAGACGTAAACAATCAGAGTCATTTTGCATCCTTATTTATGTATATGAGGGGACGTCAGGAGGCGGGACCAAAGTTCCGGATAGTTAAGGTGTGTTCTCATCCGCATGAGCATCCATCGTGGGCGGTATTTCGGGAAAACGTTGAAAAATAACTATAGTGTGATGATCGATTCTTATTATTTTAATTGTACAGATACTTAGATCAATTTTATATTAAGAGATTACAATGTTAATCTCAGATTAAAACAGGTAAGAGCTGGGTTTGAGAATGATTAATATGCTAGACCGAAGCTTGAGTAAAGAATGCCCGCGCTAACGGTCGCATGCTATGGCAAACGCTCTTAATAAATAACATAATTTATCTGAATACCGATCAATTAATCGGCTTCAAAAATATAGAATAATTTACGAACTGATGCAAAACAAATCACGTCACATATTAAAAATTAACTAGTCACGCGATGTTATAATATTAATATTTTCTCCTTTAGGTATATTATTTGTTTTTGTTGTTAACATTATGTGCCAACTACAACCACTAACATAAGATTATTTATTTTACACTATGATCATAAATTAGACACAATCAATATTTTTGTTCGTTTATTTACCTTGTAGAAAATGCGGGAAATTTATTTAATTAGTTATCACACTTTGACAATACCTAAAGCGCCGATAATAATAATTAAGATATCAAAAGCTTCATCTTATCGCTCCACAGTTCACGCATCGGTGCGCGACGTCAACTGCACCTAGTTTGTAACGTTAGGATCCCTGTACACGAGCCATGTTGCACACAACGTAAGGATCCGTGCACATCAGCCATGTTGCACATAATACTGTCAATATCTCGGTGGTAGGCCATGAGATCGTCTACCGGCAGAAGTTACCCCCACCAGACAAAGTCTTGCCGGCAAGCGATTCGTCGTGTTCCGGCATGATGTCTGGTGAAGGCGTTCGGAGGACGGATCTGAGCAGTTGTGTTGCGATGTGAGCTAAATATGGTTATGTCGGAAGTTTGGTCGTGGAGGCTCTCCAGCTTGATGGGTTTAACATTGCATCACCTCGCTCAACTGCTGTCTTCATTCCTATTCACTCAGTTTTTTGAGTGAATAGGCTCTTAATAAACTAGCGCGCTTTACCATCAACGATTGCATCACTGTTTACCATCAGGCGGGATTGCGGTGAAGCACTAGTTTATAAGTATAAACAAAAATCTGCTCAGCCTTTTATCAATTAATATAAATAAATAAATACAAATTTTATTATTACACTTTAAAAACACACATAAGTACACAGGATTAAAAACTACTGTACAGAGAGTCACTTTAAAAGGCGAACTGATGCCTCCTAAACTAGGACAATAGCCTGTACTTTAGGAGCCAGGATTCCTTAAGGCTCAAGGCATGACACACAGTTGGTATAAGGTGACGTGCTAGTACTTATATGAACACAAAACAGATAATACAAATACAAAACAACTACGCCTTAATTAAAATATAGCATTCGATTGTCACATTAAGAGACAATAGTAATGTTCTCAATTTACTATTGTCTCTTAATGTGACAATCGAATACTAGTAATAGTAAGGTTCTCAATTTGGACAGCCTCCGTGGCGTAGCGGTAGCGAACGCGGCCGTTGCGCAAGGAGGCACAGGTTCGATCCCCGCACAGTGCAAATATTTGTATGCATGAATATGAATATTTGCACTGCTCTGGTCGGGCCTCGGAAAGCACTTTAAGCCGTTGGTCCCGGTTGCCATACGAACATCTAGTGGCAGTCGTTACGGGTTGTTGGAGCCCTCAAAAGTCTAACAATTGGTCTAACTGCAATGCTTAGATATCGCCTTCGGGTTGTGGAGGTCAGACGGCAGTCGCTTCACGGAAAATATCGAAGTTTAGCCAAAATCAGCAGTTAGACTAGTAAAGCGGACCCCAGACTCCAAAGCTGAAAAAGCTACGGATGCGACTGGGATTAACGCTGAGATGATGATGATGAGTAAGGTTCTCAATTTCGTCATACGTTAACTTCAGCAACCAATCTGTAAGTTTCGTTTTAACTCTGCGTTTAGTAAGAGAGTAGATGGGTATAAATTGTTGACTTTTATTATATAGTCGGCTAATTATGGTGGGGACGGCTTAAAGTGTAACTCAAGGAAGGCAGCACAAAGTAGTCATGTGCTGCTTTGCATAGTTAGATTCGGGGACAATCCTTTACAGTCTCCCAAAAATCCAAATTGGTATTTCGAGAGGTAGTGAGAGGTAACGGTGCCCCTTGCATATGCAGGTGGTGATCACAGGGATGGTTTTAGTGAGGTAAATGTCCCACATTCCCTGGTTCCCGAAAACAAAAAAGGGATATTGGCATGTAAAGATGATCACCCGTCCACGGAACAACCGTCGCTTAACCAGCAGATAATTACGCAATACACCATTAGTAGCATCAGGTTTCATTTTGACAGTTCAACTACATTTATTTACCTACCGTTATTTACGTTGTTGAGCAGATATATTATTCGAACTCGTTTTTCCTCGCACATAACAGTTTGTTAGATAATTTATATATTTTTATTAAACAGGGGCTGATTGCTGTTCTAAATTATAAACACTCGCTAACCTGTGACTTGGTTCACATGTTCATACATGTCACTCCGCGATAACCTCGCTGTTGGTGAAAGATAATTCGTAATCCGGTCAGTTCTTCCAGACTTTAACTGTTACGAACACCAACAAATAATATTATTTATACCTATAATGGTGAAAAGTAATCTATATATCGGTCGGATTCGATATTTTGGTAGTTAATTTCTTGAAGAAGACTATAATTTATAGGCTATATTGTTGCTAACTCTGTAAGGAGCCTAAGAAAAAAGAAAAGAACGGTTCCGGAGGATAACATAGTATATACATGTATGTATTATCTTCTACGAATGATTTATTAATATGAATGATTTTATTATCTTATATGAGCTATTAGTAGAGCTATTTGATTTAGTATTTATTTTAATAATATACTATTATTATTAAAATAAATGCTAAATCAAATCTTTTTATTCGTCAATGCAGGTGTATAACACAAAAGTTGTTAGAGTTGCAGGAAGTTCGCTACATTGTGCCGAACGCATACGAAAATTATTTTAAACGAGAATTACTTATATTCTATTAACCTATCATTATGTATATAATACTATTACATTTATATAATACTAATTCCATCACTTATATCCAATCATTGCTTAACATATAATATAGTTTTTATTTTTTAAATTTATATTAATTATTTGACTTTCTTATTCTACTATATTTATACATATATAGGAATGTTCATCTCTCATCATCATCATCTTAGCGTTAATTTATATTAATTATTTGACTTTCTTATTCTACTATATTTATACATATATAGGAATGTTCATCTCTCATCATCATCATCTTAGCGTTAATTTATATTAATTACTTGACTTTCTTATTCTACTATATTTATACATATATAGGAATGTTCATCTCTCATCATCATCATCTTAGCGTTAATTTATATTAATTATTTGACTTTCTTATTCTACTATATTTATACATATATAGGAATGTTCATCTCTCATCATCATCATCTTAGCGTTAATTTATATTAATTATTTGACTTTCTTATTCTACTATATTTATACATATATAGGAATTTTCATCTCTCATCATCATCATCTTAGCGTTAATTTATATTAATTATTTGACTTTCTTATTCTACTATATTTATACATATATAGGAATGTTCATCTCTCATCATCATCATCTTAGCGTTAATTTATATTAATTATTTGACTTTCTTATTCTACTATATTTATACATATATAGGAATGTTCATCTCTCATCATCATCATCTTAGCGTTAATTTATATTAATTATTTGACTTTCTTATTCTACTATATTTATACGTATATGTATAGGAATGTTCATCTCTCATCATCATCATCTTAGCGTTAATTTATATTAATTATTTGACTTTCTTATTCTATTATATTTATACATATATAGGAATGTTCATCTCTCATCATCATCATCTTAGCGTTAATTTATATTAATTATTTGACTTTCTTATTCTACTATATTTATACATATACAGGGTGTAAGGAGAACGCTTCCGAAGCCAGAACGTAGATTATATACAACCTAAATGCAAACGGATACCAATAACCTTTCGCTTTAAATTGATTATTTTCAAGACTTCATATTTCGTAAACAAGCATTGGATAGCGTACGAAACGTTAGGTCACTGACACGCAAGGCGACGTCGCACGACCGCGCCCGCCCTTATCAGCCGCCGAAAAGTGCCGACTTATACGCAATTTACAAACATCACTTTTAAAATCGCAATTGTAGTCCATTGTAAAAAGCTGACAGAGGCATTTTACGTACCTGTCTAAATCTTTTGCGACCTTATGAGGTTTGGCTGGAACTGAGTTTCATTCATTTCAATACAAAGCCGGGCCCGTCGCTGTGTCGATCCGTGAACACGAGGCATCAGTATTCCTCAACACATTCTTCACGTAGTTTATTAAAAACACTCACTATTCTGCCCCGCATTTCATCAGCCTTCCGATCCAGCAGTCATTAAAAAGCTCAGTGAGACGCTCGCGGACGGGACGCGTAACGAGCATGGTTCCATCGTGCTGGAACCATGCTCAACGAAATTCAGCCACAGACACATTGTCTAGCATATCATTTAAATGTCCATTTATAAAATTAAGATATGCTGATCCATTGAGGCGCTGCGGTAGAAACACTGGTCCTAGAATTCTTCTCCTAAACACATCAACATGTTGCCGTATTCACGAGCACTGTACACGTATGCCTCAGGCATTGTTTAAAACAACAAAAAGTTATAACTAAAAAGAATAAAACAGCACTAAAAACGTAACAATACCTAATAACTAAACACAAATTTAAAACTAACAAAACAATAATTAAATAATCGGTTACAAACGTAACGCACAAGCTCACGAACCGAGTCGCAAGGAACACTATTATTAACTAAAGATGTACTATGAAGGTCAAACGCTTTGGGGGAGTTCCCGGCGGTCGCGTAGGTTAAAGCGATGTGTTTACAGAGGCGAAAATGCTAAAAGAATAATTACGAGATCAGAAATCAATTCATTTTAATTGTTAGGAAATTGTACTTATGCTTTATTACAAACTGTTTTCATTTTCTAACTTTTAAATAAGATTTAACTGGTTTCTTAGATTCAATTAATTTAATTATTCACTTTAAATTGATTAGGTTTACTTACTAAATGAAGGATCCAGTTCTTGCAATAAACGAGCACGCATCGTGTGACTTTAATTACATTGTTATAAAGTTCAAATTCAATTGATTCACGGGCGCACCTGTACATGCGATGAAAATTTTTTAGTTAATTACAGCTGATGTCAGCGATCTTTTACTTTATTTCATTTACTATCGATTATCGACATAACACAAAACTGTTATTAAATTCACGACAGTGCATCAATTTAAAAACTAAGTACCTTCGATATGGACCTCAAGGTTAAGCGCGTCAAGGTCAAGGTAAACCGTAGCGATCGTCCAACTGTCGCGATGTCGGTGACCGCACGCGGTCTTTGAACCCGCGCGGGTCAGCTGAAAATTATTTACGAATACATAGCTTGTTAGAGTTGTAAAGAAAAAAAAAATGTTTAATCGCAAATAATGGTTTCATTTAACTCATTTAACTGTTGCCACAGCATAGTGTACGAAAAATGCTTAAGTAAAATTGTTAAAAAAAATGCTCATTTTTTGATGGTATCGTATCGAGAATCACTAGCCTTATCACCTGTCTTCGTTTTCGGAAGCGTTTCCCTGACACCCTGTATAGGAATGTTCATCTCTCATCATCATCATCTTAGCGTTAATTTATATTAATTATTTGACTTTCTTATTCTACTATATTTATACATATATAGGAATGTTCATCTCTCATCATCATCATCTTAGCGTTAATTTATATTAATTATTTGACTTTCTTATTCTACTATATTTATACATATATAGGAATGTTAATCTCTCATCATCATCATCTTAGCGTTAATTTATATTAATTATTTGACTTTCTTATTCTACTATATTTATACATATATAGGAATGTTCATCTCTCATCATCATCATCTTAGCGTTAATTTATATTAATTATTTGACTTTCTTATTCTACTATATTTATACATATATAGGAATGTTCATCTCTCATCATCATCATCTTAGCGTTAATTTATATTAATTATTTGACTTTCTTATTCTACTATATTTATACATATATAGGAATGTTCATCTCTCATCATCATCATCTTAGCGTTAATTTATATTAATTATTTGACTTTCTTATTCTACTATATTTATACATATATAGGAATGTTGATCTCTCATCATCATCATCTTAGCGTTAATTTATATTAATTATTTGACTTTCTTATTCTACTATATTTATACATATATAGGAATGTTAATCTCTCATCATCATCATCTTAGCGTTAATTTATATTAATTATTTGACTTTCTTATTCTACTATATTTATACATATATAGGAATGTTAATCTCTCATCATCATCATCTTAGCGTTAATTTATATTAATTATTTGACTTTCTTATTCTACTATATTTATACATATATAGGAATGTTAATCTCTCATCATCATCTTAGCGTTAATTTATATTAATTATTTAACTTTCTTATTCTACTATATTTATACATATATAGGAATGTTAATCTCTCATCATCATCTTAGCGTTAATTTATATTAATTATTTAACTTTCTTATTCTACTATATTTATACATATATAGGAATGTTAATCTCTCATCATCATCATCTTAGCGTTAATTTATATTAATTATTTGACTTTCTTATTCTACTATATTTATACATATATAGGAATGTTAATCTCTCATCATCATCATCTTAGCGTTAATTTATATTAATTATTTGACTTTCTTATTCTACTATATTTATACATATATAGGAATGTTCATCTCTCATCATCATCATCTTAGCGTTAATTTATATTAATTATTTGACTTTCTTATTCTACTATATTTATACATATATAGGAATGTTCATCTCTCATCATCATCATCTTAGCGTTAATTTATATTAATTATTTGACTTTCTTATTCTACTATATTTATACATATGTAGGAATGTTCATCTCTCATCATCATCATCTTAGCGTTAATTTATATTAATTATTTGACTTTCTTATTCTACTATATTTATACATATATAGGAATGTTCATCTCTCATCATCATCATCTTAGCGTTAATTTATATTAATTATTTGACTTTCTTATTCTACTATATTTATACATATATAGGAATGTTCATCTCTCATCATCATCATCTTAGCGTTAATTTATATTAATTATTTGACTTTCTTATTCTACTATATTTATACATATATAGGAATGTTCATCTCTCATCATCATCATCTTAGCGTTAATTTATATTAATTATTTGACTTTCTTATTCTACTATATTTATACATATACAGGGTGTAAGGAGAACGCTTCCGAAGCCAGAACGTAGATTATATACAACCTAAATGCAAACGGATACCAATAACCTTTCGCTTTAAATTGATTATTTTCAAGACTTCATATTTCGTAAACAAGCATTGGATAGTGTACGAAACGTGAGGTCACTGACACGCAAGGTGACGTCGCACTACCGCGTCCGCGCTTATCCGCCGCCGAAAAGAGCCGATTTATACGCAATTTACAAACATCACTTTCAAAATCGCAATTGTAGTCCATTGTAAAAAGCTGACAGAGGCATTTTACGTACCTGTCTAAATCTTTGCGACCTTATGAGGTTTGGCTCGAACTGAGTTCCATTCATTTCAATACAAAGCCGGGCCCGTCGCTGTGTCGATCCGTGAACACGAGGCATCAGTATTCCTCAACACATTCTTCACGTAGTTTATTAAAAACACTCACTATTCTGCCCCGCATTTCATCAGCACTGTCACATTCCCGATCAAACACTCTTTCTTTCACATACCCCCATAAAAAGAAGTCCAACGGCGTTAAGTCGGGTGAACGGCCAGGCGTGCGGCCCCAGCCTTCCGATCCAGCAGTCATTAAAAAGCTCAGTGAGACGCTCGCGGACGGGACGCGTAACGAGCATGCTTCCATCGTGCTGGAACCATGCTCGACGAAATTCAGCCACAGACACATTCTAGCATATCATTTAAATGTCCATTTATAAAATTAAGATATGCTGATCCATTGAGACGCTGCGGTAGAAACACTGGTCCTAGAATTCTTCTCCTAAACACATCAACATGTTGCCGTATTCACGAGCACTGTACACGTATGCCTCAGGCATTGTCTAAAACAACAAAAAGTTATAACTAAAAAGAATAAAACAGCACTAAAAACGTAACAATACCTAATAACTAAACACAAATTTAAAACTAACAAAACAATAATTAAATAATCGATTAAAAACGTAACCGCTCACGAACCGAGTCGGGAATGAACTGATTAATTATTTACTAAAGAAGTACTATGAAGGTCAAACAAGCCCGCGCGGACGTCGACAAACGCATTGGGGACATCCCCGCGTGAACGAAAGAATAATTACGAGATCAGAAATCAATTGATTTTAATTGTTAGGAAATTGTACTTATGCTTTATTACAAACTGTTTTCATTTTCTAACTTTTAAATAAGATTTAACTGGTTTCTTAGATTCAATTAATTTAATTATTCACTTTAAATTGATTAGGTTTACTTACTAAATGAAGGATCCAGTTCTTGCAATAAACGAGCACGCATCGTGTGACTTTAATTACATTATTATAAAGTTCAAATTCAATTGATTCACATGCGATGAAAAAATTTTAGTCAATTACAGCTGATGTCAGCGATCTTTTGCTTTATTTCATTTACTATCGATTATCGACATAATACAAAACTGTTATTAAATTCACGATCAATCAATTAAAACTGTTGACGCCTCTGTAATGTTTATTTTTCTTTATTTTAGCGGCGCTTTACAAAGGATTTTTATGGCCTTACAGCCACACTGCCGGCTGTAGGTATCTAAGTACTTTCGATATGGGCCTCAAGGTTAAGCAAAGTAAACTGGATTTTTCTGATTTGTAAATTTGAACGTTCAGATCAAAATAAAATTGTAACCCTGTTCAAGGGGAAAATCATTACGATCCTTGCACGAATGGAACCCGTAAGCAGATATCCCACAACTAGGTAGAAGTGAACTGAAAAGACATTTGCTTCAAGCGATCGAGTGAAGGTTAGTAGTTTAGGAAGATAGTCCGATCACATGGGCCCGCCGCACTAAGTCAGCCGGCGCATCGCCCGTCGCGCGTCGCGATGTCGGTGACCGCACGCGGCCTTTGAACTCGAGTCTATGCGCGAGCGTCAGCTGTCAGCTGATTATTTATTTACGAATACATTACTTGTTAGAGTTGTAAAGAAAAAAAAAATGTTTAATCGCAAATAATGGTTTCATTTAACTCATTTAACTGTTCCCACAGCATAGTGTACGAAAAATGCTTAAGTAAAATTGTAAAAAAAAAATCCTCATTTTTTGATGGTATCGTATCGAGAATCACTAGCCTTATCACCTGTCTTCGTTTTTGGAAGCGTTTCCCTGGCACCCTGTATAGGAATGTTAATCTCTCATCATCATCATCTTAGCGTTAATTTATATTAATTATTTGACTTTCTTATTCTACTATATTTATACATATATAGGAATGTTAATCTCTCATCATCATCATCTTAGCGTTAATTTATATTAATTATTTGACTTTCTTATTCTACTATATTTATACATATATAGGAATGTTAATCTCTCATCATCATCATCTTAGCGTTAATTTATATTAATTATTTGACTTTCTTATTCTACTATATTTATACATATATAGGAATGTTAATCTCTCATCATCATCATCTTAGCGTTAATTTATATTAATTATTTGACTTTCTTATTCTACTATATTTATACATATATAGGAATGTTCATCTCTCATCATCATCATCTTAGCGTTAATTTATATTAATTATTTGACTTTCTTATTCTACTATATTTATACATATATAGGAATGTTCATCTCTCATCATCATCATCTTAGCGTTAATTTATATTAATTATTTGACTTTCTTATTCTACTATATTTATACATATGTAGGAATGTTCATCTCTCATCATCATCATCTTAGCGTTAATTTATATTAATTATTTGACTTTCTTATTCTACTATATTTATACATATATAGGAATGTTAATCTCTCATCATCATCATCTTAGCGTTAATTTATATTAATTATTTGACTTTCTTATTCTACTATATTTATACATATATAGGAATGTTCATCTCTCATCATCATCATCTTAGCGTTAATTTATATTAATTATTTGACTTTCTTATTCTACTATATTTATACATATATAGGAATGTTCATCTCTCATCATCATCATCTTAGCGTTAATTTATATTAATTATTTGACTTTCTTATTCTACTATATTTATACATATACAGTATGTTACAAAAACCCTGTCCGACCCGTGAAGGTGTTGTTAGGTATCGTTAGCTGATTCTACTAATGCGTACATAACCTGGCTAAACTAAAAAAAAAAATACCCCCTTAAAAATAAATAACTTAAATAAAATAAATAGGTAATTTCATGGCAACACAGGCACAGGTCATGACCTCAGTTGACCTCATGCATGTAGGTATTGGTAGTCTAACCACATTTATCGACTCTAGAAAGAAACAATGATACCTACTTAGGCAGCTCGTGAAAAGAACTTTTTTTTAAGTAGGAAGGTCGTCTGACCCTCCGAATGTATCTTCGAATTTCATTCGATGAGCACAATGGCTGTGGCGGAGATGTTGTTCCATATTTCGTTCACTAAGAACGATACCGGCTGGCACCGTCCCACGAGATTAGCACGGTGTTTCACAACGTTAGTCCACTCCTACCAATCCACTGCTCGCCGAACTGATAGTGGAGGTACTCACGTACAGGTCGGCAAAAATATGGTGGGGCACCGTCATGCTGGAACCACATTGACCAAGAAGTAGTCACATCCGAATCGTTCAACACCTGATCACAACACAACACAATTGCAGTTTCACTAGGTACCTTCCATCAGCAGGTTACATTACGTTAGAAAACTATATGATCACACAATAAACGATACGTCTACACGGACGCGATGTCTACGCGAAACTAATAAATTTAAAATAAAAATGATTTTTATTTCATAAAAATAGGTACTCTAACTGCACGGCGGTGCCCTTTGACTAGAGGTGTGAAAGTATTCAAAATATTTCTCGTATCGATTTTTGGTATCAATTTTGTATTTCAGAATTTCACGCATCGATTCAACATCGCATGGCATTCTTTAGATTTTAGAACTTTCACATAACTTAAATCAGGTGAACTTAAATGCTTTACATTGTTTATAATATTCTCCTAAAATCGTATTTCATAAGACCTTTCTAGTTCCTATTTACTAATAATAGGTACTTGTGTTACAATATTGTTATGAGTAATTAATCGATAATCAAAAAAAGTACTTTTACCATTAGGTAATCTGTGTTTTTACAACAAATCATTCGGCCAGGTACAGTTTCGAATAATAGTGACAAAAACAAAACGTTATTACGCATAAACTAGTACAGCTCTAATTATTCCTTTGCCGCCGTCGGCGGCTAGACACACTGACGCCGCTAAAGAACCTAAAAAAATAATCAAAAGAAAGCCGACAATTATAAGGTCTAAAATGGTGTTTACACTTTTTTAAATTTCCCGAATTTTGGGGAAGTTACAGTAAATTCGCTGGTAAAAAAGATTATTTCAAAATTCATTAGTATTGTTACTATGATGATTATGCAAAATTTTATATTTTATTTGGTCATTTGTTTACCTAACCCTTATTATCCTTGTGGGTCGGACAGGGTTTTCGTAACATACTGTATAGGAATGTTCATCTCTCATCATCATCATCTTAGCGTTAATTTATATTAATTATTTGACTTTCTTATTCTACTATATTTATACATATATAGGAATGTTAATCTCTCATCATCATCATCTTAGCGTTAATTTATATTAATTATTTGACTTTCTTATTCTACTATATTTATACATATATAGGAATGTTCATCTCTCATCATCATCATCTTAGCGTTAATTTATATTAATTATTTGACTTTCTTATTCTACTATATTTATACATATATAGGAATGTTCATCTCTCATCATCATCATCTTAGCGTTAATTTATATTAATTATTTGACTTTCTTATTCTACTATAAAAATTCATTTATTGAGTAGCAGCATTTCTTTATTAACAGTTCCTAATAGCTGTTATATGTATAATACTTGCCCTTGTTTAGCAATAAATAAATCTGACAGATTTTAGTAGCTTGATGTACTGTCTGTACATTGCAAATTGAGTTTGGTTTTAATATCAAATAATTTTGAAGCGGCGCATTGCAGCTGCTTACAATGGTTATCCATAAGTCTTTTTCACTCTGCAGTCTTTAATTGGATGTTTATTTAAACGTGTTTCTATAAATCCATAAACAAACGAAGAACAGCACTTATTTTAAAGTAAGTTAGGTACAAATTTTTAACATTATTAGAACGCAAGTCACGAAAATCCAAAAGTAGGAGTACTTAAGCAACACCGTCAAACACCAATTTTATTAATATCTATACAAATTGCCACGACCCAGTTCGGTTGACCGACTTCTAAACTCGTCCCAAAGGACCAAGTTTTAAGCCAACTTTTATCAATTACACATTAAGAAATTCTAGTATAAAACACATTATAAACTTATACAATAAACGCATTAAAATTTTCTCCATATTAAAACTTATTGTTCCGTTATTATTAATTGGTAAGGTCTTGTTTGATCCTATTGAAAACAATTTTTTTGTCGTTTCAACAAAATATCAAACACGAGTAACATTCTTTTGAAAGATTTTAAGGACTTGTTCATATTAAATACTAGCGACGCGCCACAGCGTCGTACGGGTGCAATTCCTATACTAATTACACTACAGAAAAACAGAACTGTGAATGTTGTATATAAAAAAATAGCGGCCCGCCGCTCCCGCCGCCCCGGCCGGACGGTACCACCGCAAACGTTACGTCCCGCAATTATTAAATCTGAAATATCTTCCAAAATATTCATTTAAATCATGTGATGTAAAGGGCCATACAGATCTACGAGTATATTAAACGAGTATATTAAATCAAAAATATATTTATGGTATTTGATTGGGTATGGTTAATCCATACCCAATCAAATACCATATGCTGTATGCTTAAAATATCTTCGAAAATTTGGCATTATTTTCGTAGAAAGTAAATGAGAAAACATGTTATTATGGGATATCCATAAGAGATAGACGTAAATCATCCCAGAGTTTTCTGTAGACCTTTTCAATGTATACAATACTTAGTACATTATTTTGATGAATCTCGTAGGGTTCAGCCGGCGTTTGCAATGTAAGTGGAAAAAACATAATTATTTACGACATCACGTTATAAATCTCAAAATTAACAATATTTTCCACTATTTGATGGTTGTTAATATACATATATAAACCCTTCTCTTCAACCACTCTATCTATTAAAAAATCGCATCAAAATCTGTTGCGTAGTTTTAAAGATTTAAGCATACATATTGACAAGGACGGAGATAGCGACTTCGTTTTAAACTATGTAGTTAAAAAAGTCTATGCAAAGGTCCTCAACAAATTCACCATTAAATAGATAATTAAAGTAAAATTAAAATGACCTGTCGAAAGTCTTTATACAAAAAAATCCGAATGAAACTGGGAGACGATGTTACTTATAAATTGAAGTAAAAAAAAATGTTGAAAATGTAGAAGAATATTCAGATTAACACAATTAACTGTCTCGCGGAATAACGTCGAGCACTTCATTAGCGAAAATATGCTTTGAAGTCGCGATGTTGATAATTTGTTCCATTAAAGTACGTTAATTTGAAAAAGAAACTGTATTTTGTTTCATGAACTCTTTTAAGACAGAATTCAGGGAATTTACTGAGATTTTACACCACGTATTCAGCTTTTGTAATTGAGATTTTATGAAAAACATTGTTTTTCGTAGGTACAACATAAAAAACTATAAGTTTAAGTGCATAATCAGCCTAAACAAACTTGTAAACGCATTTTTCTTTCCTTTTCTCCCACAGCTGATCAGTGAGAGGGCTGTGATCCTACATGCGGGACCACTGCGGGATTGAAGATATCCTCACTAGGTTTACCTTCAAAGTATTTTCTCGAGCCGAACTCCATTTCTTTAGGATTCGATAAACTTTATTTTGATAGCTTTAATCGTTAACTAAAATGCCGCCGAATTACGGCCGTATCTTTTTATAAGACGATTGGGATTCGATTTTCTTGTTTTCCGCCTCTAACGTTTTCCGTGTCCGCATTATCTAACCGCTTTCATTTAAGAGCCTTATCTTATGTGAAGCACATTTTTTTTTGTGAAATGAGAGTTAGGATGATGCTTTTACTTTTAATAAAATTTCTTAACAGAAGATACGTTTTATACAGTATGTTAAGAAAACCCTGTCCGACCCGTGAAGGTGTTGATAGGTATCGATAACTGATTCTACTAATGCATACAAAACCGGGCTAAACTTAAAAAAAACAATCCCCCTAAAAAAAAATATTATTTCGCAAAAGGACCTCCTTTTGCGAAATATTTTTTTTTTTTTTTTTCAACTTAATAAATGTGCGTTGACCACCCTTCGCCTGCCGCCAGCGGGGGGCGGGCGGCAGGACACGCGGCACGTGGTCGCATCGCTATTCGCTCATAATAATACCGGTGTTGTCACTTTTTAAAAAATACCAAATTTCGGGGAAATTGGAATTAAGTCGCGGGAAAAAAAGATTATTTCAAAATTCATTTGTATTGGTACTATGATGAATACGTAAAATTTTATATTATATTTGGTCATGTGTTTACCTAACCTTTATTATCCTTATGGGTCGGACAGGGTTTTCTTAACATACTGTATATTAATTTAAATTTGGGAAAAAATTTCAGTTTTTTTAAGCTGTTTCCTTACTTACCCTTGTACATAAACTAAAGTTCAGCACACCTTTTTATATATATAATTATAAACTAGTGCCGCAATCCCGCCTGATGGTAAGCAGTGATCCAATCCGTGATGGTAAAGCGCGTTAGTTTATTAAGAGTCTATTCAGTCTAGCCTTGAAGGTACTTAAGTTGTAGTTCGACGGAAACACCGCCGCTGGCAGATTATTCCAGTCCTTCGATGTGCGCGGTATAAAAGAAAAGGCGAACATAAAACAGTATTTTAATTAACTTAACCTACAATACTAAGAAGTAGGTAGGGTCGTCTACCCCGGCACTAACATTTGCCAACTGTACCTACAGCAGTCATCGGGGTACCAACAACAACAACATGGCATCTAACGTTATGCGCACGTAAAACTCACTGCAGTTAAACCTCTATGGTTTAGAAAAGCGCGCATTAAAAACTTTTCGGTTTTATTTTTACTTTTTAGTAATGTTTACGAGTGGACGGTTCACGGGTACGTTGTGATTCTAGCTACCGAGTTTCATTTTGACTTCGTTGGATAGATTTCTTTTTTATTTTTAATAGAATTTTATTTTTTACAGTATAGTTTTTTTCCCGTAATTGGATTCATTTTTCCAGATAACCTCTATATGTATGTTAAAAGAGTTGAATAAAATATTTTTTCACTGGGTTATAGTAAAATATAAAATTTGATTTGTAAGTTTTAAGCAACCCTTAATTAATTCATTTTCAAAAAATAACTTTATGGAAAAATAACTTACAATAGGAGGTACTAGTCATACTGAAATCAACTTAATTTTCATGGAAATAAATTTGATATTTAACTTGAAATAGAGTGTGGGTGTGTAGTTCTGCTATTCTTAAGGCGATTAGTTACGACGATGACCTTGCGCATCTGGGCGGGGCTAGGCAGAAACCCCCGCGCACCCCGCAACATATTTACGTGCACATTTCCTACTCCCTTGCTTCGAGCGCGGACGTCTCGCAACAAACGTACCTATAATGCCATAACATGTCTAAAAGTATTCTCATCTGCACGCGCAGTAGTCTCGCAACAAACGTATAATTCATAGTATTCTGTCTAAAAAGTACCTAATATAAAATTACGTGGTATCTAAACTCATGCCCTAAAGTGAAACATATTATGTAATTACTTTTATTATGTTGTTTTCGATACCGCATTGCAGGGATTTTTTATTTAAAAAAGGGAAAACAAATATTTATTTATAAAAATGATTAATGCAAAACGGGAACCGGTTTATTCTTTTATTTAAAGTTATTATTTAGCATTTAGCGTTTTTGGTATAATTCCCATTGAAACATTGGAAACTTATATTACTTACTTGTCGGTCTCCGTGGCGCAGCGGTCACCACGCCTGACTGCGACGTGGAGGCCCCGGGTTCGATCCCCGGCCAGGTCATGATGGGAAACGATCTTTTCCTGATTGGCCTGGGTCTTGGATGTTTATCTATATATGTATCTATTATAAAATATAGTATCGTTGAGTTAGTATCCCATAACACAAGTCTCGAACTTACTTTGGGGCTAGCTCAATCTGTGTGATTTGTCCATATTTATTTATTTATTTATTTATTTTTATTTATTTATATATATTATTATTGTTTAAAAATTTAGCTGACCAAATTTTAGGTAATGAACACCTGAGACTTATGAACTTATAGAATGAAAAAAAAAAAAAAGAATTTGTTTTGGTTTACTAAAAAAAAAAAAATTACAAGTACCATTTATATATATTTTTAAGGAAGGAAAAAAATGTTTTGGACTTAGCAAAAATTTGCCGATTTTTTTTTTTTTTTTGAGATGTCCTTTATCTTCATTTTGTATAGTATATCATACATACAACTTTATAAAAATATACGATCACTATAAAATAATTTTTCACCTTTATTAAACACGTGACATTTCTCGTCAAAAATAAAAATAGTGGGTTATCTGTCATAGTTTTAAATTAGCTGTGAAAAGTAACTGTCTAGATGCGACTCTCAGTTTTATCTAAGGTAAGTTTTATTTTATTTTTGTTTATACCCCTAAATGTGTATCATCATCAACCTTTTTATCGTCCCACTGCTGGGCATAGTACATGTGGCTTTAGAAAAGTTGTATTGGTACTTGCCTGACCTGGAATCGAACCCGCGCACTCATACTTGAGAGACTGGTGTTTTAACCACTAGGCCACCACGACTTTTATATGTGTATGTGTATGTTTATTAACTAATACGTATGCCTGAATGTTTGTTCCTACACATTTTGTTATATTTGCTGTTGTTGCTGTGAGAATTATACTAGACATCACCAGAGTTGCAGTAATTTACCTTCCGTTATATTTATAGTATAAAATTTTAATTGCATGTGTGTTGTCTTATACAGTATGTTAAGAAAACTCTGTCCGATCCATAAGGATGATAAAGGTTAGGTAAACACATGACCAAATATAATATAAAATTTTACGTAATCATCATAGTACCAATACAAATAAATTTTGAAATAATCTTTTTTTCCCGCGAATTAATTCCAACTTCCCCGAAATTTGGTAATTTTTAAAAAAGTGACAACACTGGTATTATTATGAGCGAATAGAGATGCAACCACGTGCCGCGTGCCCTGCCGCCCGCCGCCCGCGGAAGGGTGCTTACACACATTTATTAAGTTATCTCTTTTTGCGAAATAATATTTATTTTTTTAAGGGGATTTTTTTTATGTTTAGCCCGGTTTTGTATCCATTAGTAGAATCAGTTATCGATACCTAACAACACCTTCACGGGTCGGACGGGGTTTTTATAACATACCGTATACTAAACCATGTAAATTAAATAAAATAAATTGTAATAAAATTTGACTGCCTCGTTGAAATAGTGGTTGTAGAAAGTGAGACAAAGTTGTGGGTTTGATTCCCACAATAAATACTAAATAATATTATTATTACTGCATGACTACCTAATAAAGGTAATGGACAAATAACGTTACACTCATTATCTACCTAGCTATATTACAATATGGTTTGGTTTTGCTATGGTGATGGTTTTTTGCACGTTTCTTTTGCCTTGGCTTTAGACTGCTATGAGCTAGGCGCATTTAAGCCTTGGTGCCTGATGAAGGATGCAGACTCTGACACAAAACGGAGCTAGTAGCGGTGATGTAGTAGAATCTTTGCATTTGCAGAAAGTTTTCCGGCACCATCGATAAATTCCAGTCTCAAGTGTTAAACCTCCCACAAACTGATCAAATGAAATGAAATGAAATGAAATGAAATGAAATGAAATGAAATGAAATGAAATGAAATCGTTTATTAAGCAAGTAGGATCACCGATCACTTTTACACGTCGTTTTTTTTTTTTTTTTTTTAAACTAGATGAAGCCGGCATTTCCTAACTGACTACCTCTGAGAAGAAATAGCCGAAACAAACTCAGGGATCATCGTCTTTTTTAAAGTCCAGACATTAAAAATGAAAATGTTTACAATAATTTACGTTATAATTACGCATATTGCTTAATAACAATGCTTAACAGAGCGAGCAGCTCAGTCCCAAGCCTCTCTATCCTCTAAATAATCTGAGATTTTATAATACCCCTTTTTGCAAAGTTTGGCCTTTATATAGGTTTTATATCGTTTAATGGGTAAGTTTCGAATGTCCATGGGAAGCTTGTTGTAAAAGTGTATACATTGACCCATGAACGAGTTGCCTACTCTGTGGAGACGAGTGTGATGTACAGCAAGATTGTGTTTGTTCCTGGTATTTATATTATGAACTTCGCTTATTTTCTTAAAATTAGATATATTTTTATGTACATACATAAGATTTTCAAATATATATTGCGAAGCTACAGTCAGAATGTTCACCTCTCTGAATTTTTCTCTAAGAGAATCTCTAGGACCAAGGTTGTAAATGGCTCGAACAGCCCTTTTCTGTAAAACAAAGATGGTATTGATGTCCGCACAAGTTCCCCAGAGAAGAATCCCATAAGTCATAAGACTATGAAAATAACTAAAATAAACAATTCTGGCTGTATTCACATCAGTTGGCTGTATATCATCATGAAATAGTCACGCGTGCAGATGATATTTATGCTGATATAACCGAATTGCCTCTTATACCTATTCTTACTTAGGTATTTCCTAATATATCAGAAAGTAATTATGGCGTTCTACCTTAAATTTCATCTTTGCCTTCTAATCAACCACTTCCATCCACGCCTGTCGGCACAAGTTTGTCGCGCGCTCAAAAAATGAAACCCAAAGCTTCTGCCATCGTTGCAGGAAAAATAAAAAGACAATGTAACAGAAGACTAAACGTATCTTTTCGTTAGCAAAAAGCACAATTTCAACACAAGGCTGAAATAGCAATAACTACATTTTTGGAAAATGTGCCTTCCGATTCGTCATGATTAGATTATTTTTATAGATTTTTCACTGAAGGCTTAGTAAATATTATCACCAGTCACACAAATTTATACAGCGTACATAGAACAGGAAGATCCAGAATAGTTTCAAGGGAAGAAATAAGTACTAGATTTTTTGGCAATAAATGTCATCATGGGTAATGTAGTTATACCATCCTACAAATATTACTGGTAAAAGTATTTTCGTTATGCAAAGCATTAGCATACATAATGCTCCTAAAGAGATTTGATAAAATCAGGCGATTTTTACATTTTACCAACAATTCTGAAGCCGATACATCAGATAGGTATTAGAAACTACGTCCTGTAATTGATCGTATTCCAACACAGTGTTTATTCGTAGCAGAAGAGAATGCTTTTAGTATCGACGAAATTGTTGTACCGTAGAAAGGGAAGAAAAATATGATCATTGGCCACAAATAACTGGATATCAGAGGTGCAAGTACTGCAAAGCTGGCCAGGCAAGTACGATGTGCACAAATGGAAGGTTCATCTTTGTTATGTGAAGAATAGAAACCGTTTTTGGAGTACCACCGCACGCAATAGGATATCTGAATTATTATGTTATATATATTTATAAAAAAAAAAAAAATTGTTTAAGAGAGATTTATTTTATTAAATCAATTTTCTTCCACTAAGACAGTTATTTTTTTTTTAAATCATCTTATTTACAATGATATTTTAGTAAATGTTCAAAACTACCAGTAACATTCAAACTTTCCATGGAGTCCATGGAGTTTCTTGCACGTTCTTCTCCATAGAGATCTACTCTTTGGAACGTGCAATTTAGCTTCAGTTTTCTTGGACTGACCGACATTGACTATTCAAAAGCACCAACGGGTGGTTAATTTGAAATAAACAATTTTGATTTTGATTTTTCCCTAAACATAGCAATGTATAGCATAATATACATCACTTAAATTGCAATATTCACTGTACGTGTAGCAATGTATAGATTAATATACCTACGTCTTGTTTTTTTTTTTTAATTTTCTTATTATGATTTTTTTCCCTTATTTTTTATAAGTTCCTTATAGCCCACAAAAGCTATTATATATATATATATATATATATATATATATATATATATTTGCTTTTCTTCGAACAAAGAATCTTGCCACGATAAGGGTAAATTTTTATTGGCAGAATGAATAGGGTGTGGGGGGTCCGACCCCCCACGTCGTGGGCCGTTTTATCTCGAAAACGGTACGTCGCAGCGAAAAAGTGCTAGGGTACAAAGTTCTTTCTTAGACCTTCCCCTATTCATGCCGCCAAAAAAAATTGGAGAAATTTCGAGTCTGGTTTTTAACCACCCGATAAAAATGACCCGAAATTATAAAATAACCCGAATAAAAAGTTACCCTCTTGACGCCCTCTACATGATGCAATTATTTTTTTTCGAAAATTTAAAAACTCAAAAAAAAATTTGTTTCCAAAAATTGTTTTATTCTTTTTCTTTAAGTTTCATAAAAGGAGCGTATACCCCAACTCCAACAACCCGCCTTGAAATCGACCGGTTAGCGCGCG
Source organism: Sesamia inferens (assembly GCA_037179545.1). Taxonomy (NCBI): domain Eukaryota; kingdom Metazoa; phylum Arthropoda; class Insecta; order Lepidoptera; family Noctuidae; genus Sesamia; species Sesamia inferens. The sequence goes on along the minus strand of CM073949.1, from coordinate 807,618 downwards.
GTTGATTTTTTTGACAGCATCATGCGCCTAGTTAAAATAATCGTGTTATAAGTAAACGAAACGAAACGGGAAAATTAAGCGGATGAGACTACAGGCAAAAATATAGGTACAGTCAACGGCACATCTAGTTATACACCCGCAGTAACAAAACTATTTACACTGATCAGAATATCGAAATAAAACGTCATATAAAATCACGTAAAGCGTCCAAGCGCAGCAATAAATGCAAAAATTCAATAATCATACACAAAATCACTAAAAATACTTCGTTGCACTCGAAGTCGGTATCCAAGGGTGCGCGGAGCAAAAAGTGACACAGTCTCCTCTCACGAGCGCTGGCGCGCGACTGCCGGCCACCCGCGCCCGCGTCCCGCATAGAGCCCCTCTGAACTTCGTAAGGCGGAAACTCGTGCGGAACCTCATTTTTATTACTATTCTTATTAAATATTTCATTAATTTTAAAATAAAACTATGATTCTATAGTTCTTACAGGTACACGTTACTGCGAGTAAGAATATTTACAAAAGTCTAAGCGCTTTAAGAGAAATATCGATTTTAAGGTTAAAAACGTCGTGTAGAAATGTTTTTTTTTTTACGTAAATATAGGCCGTATAGAAAATAATAAACAATAAATATGTTGTGCTTGAATCTATGATCATAACATATTTTTTTTTAAATTTTTGAACAAGGCATTCTTGAGGAATAAACTTCCAAAGTTGAGCGATTTTGGACGCTCTCGGGTATCTATCACCTTAAGGGCACCATGAATACTGAATCGCTTTGTGTTAAAAGTTTCCGTTTCACCTGTTTTTGACCGCGAAGGTATTGATTGCACTTTTCTATTACACAGACATATATTTTTTAAGTCTAGGTTTATAAACTGAATTAATGATCACAGTTAGTGTTGTAAATATGTAATAAAATAAATATGATGCAGCTCTTCTTGGGATCCTGTATATACTTCAAAAATAAAATCCAATATAATTTTTTCTTCGTTTATTCTCACTATATGTTTAATAAAATACTCTTTATAAAATCACATTACGTTCACACACATTATTAATTTCAGTATCTATAAGTAACCAAACCAAACCATTCTTTTCGACAACATTTTTACAACTGTTACAAAACAACAAAACATATTTCTCCTATCTTTCAAATCTCTCTTCTAAACTTGAATTAATTTTCTTTATAAAAATTATCAGCCAGAGACAATATTAAAATTCAACCTCAACAGTTAGCACGTCGGTTCCTCTGTCACCCCGTTCACCCTAGAAACTCCCCGTATTTTACAGACACAAACAAACAAATCACGCACTATTATCATATCCAAGACTAAATTCAAACCTGCTCAATTTCGAAAAATATGGGGTACATTTCAAATAGATCCAATTACCAACAAAGCGAGAAACTTTAGAACAACTTCACCCTCTGCTTACCCCTCATAATATACTTGATACAAATTGTATCTCATTGAGATCTATATCACACAATCCATAGACAAGCTCTGTTCCAAATTTACTTACTTTATTGTTCAATTTCCATAGATTATAGCTAATTTAGCCGGCGTCCCGTGTGGTACCGGGCTTAGAATAGTACCAACCCATATCCTCCCGTGGGTGTCGTAAGAGGCGACTAAGGGAACTCTCACCAGGGAAGCGGGCAGCAGCGCTTCTTCTGTGGAATATGAAATCCTGCGATCCCCAACCCGCCTGCCAAGCGTGGGGATTATGGCAAACCCCCCCAAATGTTGCACACGACTAAGCCAAGGCCCCTAGTCCCCGGCAGCTCCGCTATTCCTGGTCATTGTGGTAGCGGCCAAGGTAACGGCGGGGCAAGGGGTGCGAAGAATCTCCGGAAGAGATCCGGCTACCACAAGCAACGACGGATCGACCTGGCAACACTAAACATGCGCACACTGCGGACCGACGAGAGGGTTATTGAACTGGAGGAAGAATTGAGCAAGTTGCGATGGGGTGTCCTGGGATTATCTGAAGTCCGAAGAGAGGGTGAGGACTCGATAATCCTTAAATCCGGTAACTTGCTCTATTTCCGGGAGGGCGACCATCAGTCCCAAGGTGGTGTCGGGTTCCTCGTCCACAGGTCCCTTGTCGACAATGTAGTGAAGATCGAGAGTGTGTCGACCAGGGTGGCGTTCCTGATACTCAGAATAACCAAACGGTATTCGCTGAAGGTCATTCAGGTATACGCCCCGACCTCGACACACTCCGACGATGAAGTAGAGACTATGTATGAGGACATCTCTAAAGCCATACATAGCTCTAAAACTCACTACAGCGTTATCATGGGGGACTTCAACGCTAAACTTGGTAAACGGAGTGGTGAAGAGCTCGGACTGGGAAATTTTGGATTTGGGCGTCGGAACCACCGAGGCCACATGTTAGCTGGCTTCATGGAGAAGGAGGGACTCTTTATGATGAACTCCTTCTTCAAAAAGCGTGAACAGCGAAAGTGGACTTGGATCAGTCCCGACGGGGTCACTAAGAATGAGATAGACTTCATTTTGACGACAAAAAGGCACATATTCAATGATGTCTCAGTGATCAACTCGCTCAAATGCGGCAGCGATCACCGTATGGTCAGAGGCACATTGAATCTGAGCATAGTGTCCGAAAGATCTCGCCTGATGAAGTCCACGCTCCGGCCAGCACCCATTCAGATCCACAACTCCGAGGGTTTCCAGCTCGAGCTCCAAAATCGCTTCGAATGCCTAAGTGGCGACGTGGACGAATATAATGACGGGTTTGTAGAAGCTGTCCGTACGGTCGGGACTAAGTATTTTAGGACCCGCCGTACAAATAGAACTAAAAAGCTCTCGGACTACACTCTCGAGCTCATGGAGGACAGACGTGAGATGATTTTGCGTTCGTCAAGTGATGCTTGCAGATACCGGCAGCTCAATAAGCAGATCTCAAAGTCTCTGAAGCGCGACCTACGTCGGTATAATACCGAGCGTATAACGGAGGCTATAGAGCGAAACAGAGGCTCTAAAGTTTTCGCTAGAGATCTGACCATTGGGCATAGCCGGCTAAGCAAGCTGAAGACTGACGACGGCAAGATCTTAACGTCCGGGCCCGAGCTTTTGAGGGAAGTCGAGAATTTCTATGGACAGCTCTACACTTCAACGACAAGACCTGCATTAAATCTTGCTGAAGACCCTAGAGCAAGATTAACCCGACACTACACTGAAGATATCCCGGACGTCAGCCTGCAGGAGATTCGATTGGCTCTGAAACAGCTTAAAAACAACAAGGCGCCAGGCGATGACGGAATAACGGCAGAGCTACTGAAGGCGGGTGGTGAACCGATCCTTAGGGCCCTTCAGAAGTTATTTAATTCCGTCATAGATAAGGGAAAAACGCCACAGGCATGGCACAGAAGTGTGGTGGTACTCTTTTTCAAAAAGGGTGACAACACCCTTTTGAAAAACTACAGACCCATCTCACTTCTGAGTCATGTCTATAAGTTGTTTTCAAGAGTCCTCACAAATCGTCTCGCCTGCAGGTTTGACGACTTCCAGCCGCCCGAACAAGCCGGTTTCCGAAAAAGCTACAGCACAGTAGACCACATACATACGCTGCGGCAGGTTATACAGAAGGCCGAGGAGTATAACCTACCCCTTTGCTTGGCGTTTGTGGACTACGAAAAAGCCTTTGATTCGATCGAGACCTGGGCTGTACTGCAGTCTCTCCAGCGGTGCCAAGTAGACTATCGATATATTGAAGCGCTGAAGGGTTTGTACGAAAACGCCACCATGTCAGTCCGAATACAGGACCAGACCTCGAAAGCAATACCTCTGCAGCGTGGTGTCAGACAGGGAGATGTTATCTCTCCGAAACTGTTCACCGCTGCATTGGAGGATGTCTTCAAGGTTCTGGACTGGAAAGGACTGGGCATCAACATCAATGGCGAGTACATGACACACCTTCGGTTTGCTGATGATATCGTAGTCATGGCTGAGACCGCGGAGGACCTGAGTACAATGCTCGAAGACCTCAGTAGGGCCTCCAAGCGAGTCGGTCTTAAAATGAACATGAGAAAGACGAAAGTCATGTCTAATGCCCATGTTGTACCGACTCCTATAAAGATTGGAGACTCTGTTCTCGAAGTTGTTGATAGCTACGTGTACCTGGGACAAACTATCCAGTTAGGAAGGTCCAACTTCGAGAAAGAGGTCAATCGTCGAATCCAACTCGGCTGGGCTGCTTTCGGGAAGCTACGTAGAATCTTCTCGTCCGAAATACCGCAGTGTCTCAAGACAAAAGTCTTCGACCAGTGTGTGTTACCAGTGATGACTTATGGAATTGAGACGTGGTCGCTAACAATGGGCCTTATAAGAAGGCTCAAAGTCGCTCAAAGGGCAATGGAGAGGGCTATGCTTGGGGTTTCACTGCGCGATCGAATCAGGAATGAGGAGATCCGCAGAAGAACGAGAGTAACCGACATAGCCCGAAGAATTGCAACACTGAAGTGGCAATGGGCTGGACACATTGCCCGTAGGACCGATGCCCGATGGGGCCGACGGGTTCTCGAGTGGCGACCACGCACCGGAAGACGTAGCGTGGGTAGGCCCCCGACAAGGTGGACCGACGACCTGGTGAAGGTCGCGGGAAACCGCTGGATGCGGGAGGCGCAGGACCGGTCGTCGTGGAGAACCTTGGGGGAGGCCTATGTCCAGCAGTGGACGTCTTTCGGCTGAAATGATGATGATGATGATGATAGCTAATTTTCTTTCCCCCAACTCAACTGGGCTTTAATTAGGGACGGGACAAGATGCATAGTTAGTATAGAAATTAAGGGTTCAAAATAATTAGAAAATATTTCTCATGTTTTATATTTGCATTTCCCGCGACTTTGTCTGTGGTTGCTTTTTCTCGGTGGTAGGCCATAACATCGGCCGCCGACAGAAGTTATGGCATACCACCCACCAGACAAAGTCTAGCCGCCAAGCGATTTGTCGTGATCTGACATGATGTCTGGTGAAGCCGTACGGAGGACGGGTCTGAGCAGTTGTATTGCGATGTGTGCCGGGTACGATGCGCCAAATGTTGTTGTGTTGGGGGTTTGGTCGTGGAGGGTCTTCAGATCAATCTCCCTTTGGCGCAGCATCGTTGGTCGTGTTGTTGGGTTTAACATTGCCTCACCTCGCTCAACTGCCGTCTTCCTTCCTATTCGCTCAGTTTTTCTGAGTGAATAGGCTCTTAATAAACTAGCGCGCTTCACCATTAACGATCGCATCACTGCTTACCATCAGGCGGGATTGCGGTCAAGCGCTAGTTTATAATTATTAAAAAAAAAAACTTCTTGTTTCCCTGACCCCACCTGCCTGGGATGTCATCTAGTTCTTGTTTAGCAATCTTTCTAACTTTATTCTATTTACCTCAGCTCCTAACGTGGTGTTAAATCGGCCTTCGTCAAGAATTGGGTCTTAAAATGCTAAAATATTTTTTATCAGATTTATTTACTAGATTACTAGATTTCATATCAGTCAGATTTATTAACTAGATTACTAGATTTTCAACTTCATCTCTAAAGCAGGCTCAAGGTTGATTGGGAATATCTGACAGTTTGCGGTAGCTGGGCCTGCCGTCGTCTGTACTTTAATGTTTTTATTGTTGTACTACCTGCTCCCTGTGGTTTTACCCGCATAAGTTTCGATTCTGTGAGAATATTAGGATAAAAACTTATTTTTAATGATTCTTGTTATAAGCAATCTAAATTCGTTCAGAGTTACAAAAATTTCTCCACTATGCACCTTCATATATGGAATATAATGTATTGCCAAAGTAAAACATCTATCATTCGTTTAAATATTTGAATAGCGTGTAAAGTTTACATATCCACCAGACTGGCATTGTCTGGCGGGCAGTTGTCCGCCGGTTGATGTCGTGAACTTGTATGCGTGCTAGTTGCACAGTAAACTCTGCTTGCGAGATGCAGAATTTTCGTGACGTCAGTATGACGCGTTGTTCGCATGTAGCGTTGTAGGGGCCGATACAAGATATTTCGATCTTATTTAAATTATACTTGTGTATGCTATTTGTGCTTAGAATCTTTATACTATATCCGTATTATAAAATCGTCCCAACAAGACGCCATTGTACTAGCCAGACAGATTAATAATTACTCCCGTGTAACAGTGAACTTGAAGAGAGACAATAGCAAAATGAACAATCAATTATTGAAATAGACTGAGAAGCAGCACTTTTCAAACCTCAACATTACAAAAGACGGTTCCATTCACCACCTCCTAGTACTTTCGCTGGAAAGAAGTGAAAAACATGTAGAATCAAACTCTTTGTGAGTTCCTTAGACTTTGTTTAAGTTAAAAATCAGAGATTGAAGACCTATGAAGTAAAACGAACTCGAATTCTATACCCGTAGACAAACTCTCGACGCACATCACTAGACCAAGTTACGCCGAACACTTGCCAAGTTGGGTTGGCATCTGTTCAACATTCCGTCTCGCTCGCTCATATGGAGTTATTGCACCTTTTCATTTTATTTCGCCAATTACATAATTGGATCGTGTATCTATAGTCTCGGTGGAACTTTTATGCATTTGTTATGATAGGACGTTGATACTTACCTCTGGAGTCTGCCGGGGACTATTCTTAGAGAAATCGGGTAGGAAACGCCGACCTCATGTAGTTTATTGAATATTATTCACGTGTAAAAGTGTTTGTACAAAATTAAATTCGTCATTCGTCATTATTAGACCGTGAGTAGATTGTGGTGGTCCATTGGTGATAACTTCGAACCCAGCCGGTGATTTACTTTGTGTAAACAATTTCATCACCTCTGCTCAAAAAAAGGCGAACGAAATTATAGGGAATACGTAGTGATGACAGCCTCCGTGGCGTAGTGGTAGCGAACGCGGCCGCTGCGCAAGGAGGCGCGAGTTCGATTCCCGCGTAGTACAAATATTTATATGCATGAATGAATGAATATTTGCACTGGTCTGGTCGTACCTCGGAAAGCACGTTAAGCCGTTGGTCCCGGTTGCCATACGAACATCTAATGGCAGTCGTTACGAGTTGTTGGAGCTCTCCAAAGTCTCCAACAAGTGGTCTAACTGCAATGTTTCGATATCGCCTTCGGGTTGTGGAGCTCAGACGAGAGTCGCTTCATGTAAAATATCTAAGTTTAGACAAAATCAGCAGTTAGACTGGTAAAAGCGGACCCCAGACTCCAAAGCTGAAAAAGCTTCCGATGCGACTGGAATTAACGCTGAGATGATGATGATGACATAGTGATGCCCGCACTGTTCCTACTGAGCTTGCACCGCCCACAGCGCTCGTCTGCAACTCTCGTTCAGCACGTACGTCGAGTGTCATCCCAAGCTTTGCAACCATTTGCCCGACGGTATAATACGGTCTCGCCCTGAGTTTCCGGGATTTTGGTGATCGTAGCCAAGTAGTCGTTGGGGTCAAGTTGTAATTGCAGCATAATCACTTCGACGCCACGGTTGGCACAGTGGCTAATCGACTGCTGTGCTGTGTGTCACGGGTTCGATTCCCACACGGAATAAATATTTGTACGTCCTACAGGTAGTTGTTTCGGTTATGGCTATTTGTGTTTGTGACTTTAAATGTTTGTAAACGTCCCCACGATACAGGAGTAATTCCTTTAAAAATTGTGTGGTACAACTTATTTTGAAAAAAAAAAATATTTATTTTATTTTTATTTTTAATAATTATAAACTAGCGCTTAACCGCAATCCCGCCTGATGGCAAGCAGTGATGCGATCATTGATGGTAAAGCGCACTAGTTTATTAAGAACCTATTCACTCAGATTGAGCGAATAGGAAGGAAGACGGCAGTTGAGCGAGGTTATGCAATGTTAAACCCAACAACACGACCAACGATGCTGAGCAAAAAGGAGATTGATCTGAAGACCCTCCACGACCAAACTCCCAATACAACAACATTAGGCGTATCGTACCCGGCACATATGGCAACACAACTGCTCAGACCCGTCCTCCGTACGGTTTCACCAGACATCATGCCGGAACACGACAAATCGCTTGGCGGCAAGGCTTTGTCTGGTGGGTGGTAAAAAAGGAGTCCAAGCCCACTGCCAAAGACACTGGGGTCCCCTTGCCATCAGGCACTGCCTGTATTTTTCCGACTCTCGACATCTTTGATTTTCCAGCTTCCATCATCTCCACATCTCGTGTGGAAACTCCCTTAACTCATCTCGCAACTACTGCGGTCGACTCGTTCGTTCTAGTTCGGCTCACAGCAGCCTGACTACTCAAAATATATTGACCAGAATGTTCAGAAATGTGGCATGGGTACTGATGCCGGTCAAATTTTATTAAAGTGACGCATTTTCTAGTTACCGGTGGCACCAAAAAACTGCCTCAAAAGTTTAGATGCACCATCAGGGTAAAGTAAAGTTATACTTATTTGTTTTTACGGATTTTCACAACCAAACTGTTATGTTTACCTTCCACACGCGTAACTGTTAATACAGGGTGTACCCATGCATCGTAACGCAAACTTCGCGAAAAGGCTAGACCGCATGCCACTAATAAAATTATGATAGTCATTTATGTCGTTAATGAGCGGTTACAGAAAGAACATTGTTTAAAAAAAGTGTCGGCTCGGCCTTTGAACGTTGCAAGCGTGCCGCCGTGCGGTATTGTAGGTATGACGTTGATCCCTGATGTGAATTCTATTAAATCAGCTGATAAGATAGTTTTTCGAGTTTTGTATTCATTGCGCTTTGTTGTTTAATTAGCGAATTAATTAATTTTTACTTTAAAATCTTATTGGGTTATAAAAGTATAGCAATTATGAACGGTCTAAAGTGAAAAAACTACATATATGTTTTTTTAAAGTCATGAAAAAGCCGACGAAAAATTCCACCACTGGGGGTTCAGAATCATGTACTGGATCCATGGTACTCGTTTGTGCGTCGATGTCAGATACACCCTTTATAGTGATAACGAATTTATTACGGAATAAAATGATGTTTTTATTCTTTAATTTCGTAGACACCAACAGCTGATGTGTGCTGTACCTAAATGTCCGTGACGTCACTCAAAGGAAGTAAGTATCACATATTTAAAAAAAAAATAACGCTCTAAAAAGCAAACTTCTAAATAATTTGTACCAACTGTTTGAAACATGAAAAAAAATAAACACTTTTCTTATCACTCATCTCAAACGAGTTAAATCAAGTAGAGTCAGTTTGTTAAAATAACCATACCGAATTAATTAATTTAAAACTACTTCGAAAGCTGATTGAAACGTTTAAAATAACTAGATAATGTGAGCAATATCCCACACATACACACTCGTATTGATTGTAAACTTGTATATACTTGTACATACAATAAGAGAATTGCCATTAAAATGGCACAAACGCAACTACACAAAGATTGTGCGTATATTAAACTTTTAATCCGGTTCGAATTGGATACAGGCGGTAATGCCTGGTTATACCCTGATGGATGGAGTAGGAATGAATGGAGGAACAAGTTTAAAAGTATTTCCCTACAGTGTTGATGGCGCGGCGCTGATGATGACTCGACGGGCGAAGCATGATTATATAAATAAATAAATAAATATATTATACGGACAAATCACACAGATTGAGCTAGCCCCAAAGTAAGTTTGAGACTTGTCTTATGGGATTTATAGTAGATACATATATAGATAAACATCCAAGACCCAGGCCAATCAGGAAAAGATCGTTTTCCATCATGACCTGGCCGGGGATCGAACCCGGGGCCTGCACGTCGCAGGCAGGCGTGTTGACCGCTGCGCCACGAAGTACAAAGTCAAAGTATTTGCAGTGCGATTTTGTGTGATATACGCCAGGTAGGTCTTATAGTGGGCCTCGAAAGAGGAATGATCCTGCTAGGTGGAGAGGCCGTCGGGAAGGCAACCGCCTTGGCGCCAAATAAGCCTTTACCCGCTTACCTAACAAAGGTAAGTGGACTTTTGGGGTCGCGAGTGCATAGAGTGGGGGCTCTGTGCACCCATCAAGTGATCCCAGGGAAGACGGCGGCACAATGGCCACGTGCTGCCGTACGCAGTAAGGTCTAGGGGAGGCCCCTTTACAGTCTCCCCAGAGATGTGCCTTTACAGTACAGGCATTACGCAGGAGTCGGTTCCGGAATTGGTCTTTTAAGAGGAACCGGAACCACCCCTATGTGTGGTTGATGATCACCGGGTAGTTTTAGTGAGGTTGTTATCTCACACTCCCCGACCTCGGTCCCTAGAGATCGAGTGCCTTTTGAAGGTTTCCCTCGACAACAAAAAAAAAAAAAGAAAAGGTAAGTGTTATAGAAACTCAAATATCTACTCTTCATACACTATTAATTTAATCATATTCGAAATTAAATGTATATTTATATACTTAGAGTGGTGATGACAATACGACAATAAATTAAACATCGAGTACCTCAACACATTCTCAGTCCATAAAAACATATACTGGACATATAAATATGTCCAGTAGTTTAGTCACAGGAAATTATTTTTATTTTTTCACATTTTCTACATGATGTACTCATGTTGATAAGGAAGCGCTTACAGGTTAATGACCGCCGCATCCTGCGATACCAAACTTTAATAATAATGGCGCGAAAAAAGCAAGTTGATACAGGATCGCGCTGTCGCGATCGGAGGTCAGTGAACCAATATTTTTAAAGGATGTTCTATTCCGTTTGCAATTTTATGCGATTTAGTTTGTTTGAAAGTTTCATATTTTTATTTTTGATGCTAGATTTTTTTCTATGGTTTAGGATTATTCCGATGAACCAGCATTGTTCGTGTTTTCATTTATTGTCGTATTGTCAGCACCATTCTGTATATAATACAATCTACATAAATTATAAGCCTTTAGAGAGGATATTACATTAGAAATCATAAATCCAGGATCACTCATAAGAAACTTCGTCGGCAAGAAATTAATTTTGTATTCGAAGTATTTGTCTAGGAGAAAGTAACAACAGTAAGTTTAATATAACATTATTGAGGGTGCATTTAAATTGAGTCAATATTACAGACTACAGTTTATTATATGTTTGTATTGTCTAGTTCTCTATTCTTCCTTTCGCGTATAAAACCATTCTTCATCACCTCTGTACCTCTAGGTCATTAATACTTGAAAACAGCTAAATGAAAGATAAAATACAGTAGGCATAATGTAGACATTTGATTAGCTTTCTGAACTCTCTTAACAAAAGAATAGTAATGTTCCTAAATCTATATCTTATTTTAGTGCAATTGCATATCAGTTATAATAGATCAGTCTACCAAATTGTATAAAAACACTGATTTCAACACTCCATATACTCCTGTACTCCGTGTATCCGGAAAATACGGGCGCGATCCGGTCTAAACCGTTTAATTGCATTCCATTGTCTGTGCCCAAAGATTCCTAGTGATGGGACCGTGAACCGAAAAGTACCGATAAAAGAATGCACGATCATTGGTTTTATCGGTTGTCGAAATTGGAATGGTGTTACTTGTTATACGAGAGATTTATACTTGTACTGGCAACGCCAGCGATTTCACCAGCATGTGGGGCGGCCCCGTGGGTATGTTGGGTCGAAAATTATTACATGTTTTAATCTTGGTCAGGAAGGATCATACTTTATTTCTCAACGCATAGTGGCGTAATGTTTGGTGTTTTGGAGTACTCAAACAACGTACGTTTACGTGGTTTACTATGAGTGTGAGTATCGAAGATTTTTTTTTTTTAATATGCTCCGCTCCTATTGGTCTAAGCGTGATGTTATATAGCCTAAAGCCTTCCTGAATGAATGGGCTATCCAAAGCAAAAATAATTTTTCAAATCAGGCCTCAAGTTCCTTAGATTAGCGCGTTCAAACAAACAAACAGACAAACTCTTCAGCTTTATATATTAGTAAAGATATGTAGTAATAAGTTCTCATATAAGTGAAGTTTAAATTTCTTACTTAGTTATGACTCGATAATAGGGTAGTAACTACAAAAAAAAAAAAAAAAAAGTCCGTCAGTCAGATTTCCAAAAAATACTAGTCACTTATTTTTTCTTTTTTCATATAAACAAAAAATGAAGACGACACAGTGCGTTGAAAACTCGTCACCAGCCACCACTCCTGATATTTGATGCCTTTTATATTTGTCAATTTTAATTGACTTGATAAAACAAAATATACGTATCCAATATTTTTCTATAATCTGAATGACGGATTAAATAGAATCAATTTTTTTATCTACTATACATCCCTATTGATTGACATTATTGTTACTCTGATTAACATAATAATAGTTTTATCTCCCACTTAATTTTATATTTGGAATTACATATAAACATTATTTTCATGTGGATGTGATGGCTAAATGTGTAAATGTGGAGAACTTTATTATTAAAATACCTATGTAGGTACTTTTTTAACTAGCGCTTGACCGCAATCCCGCCTGATGGTAAGCTGTGACGCAATCGTTGATGGTAAAGCGCGCTAGTTTATTAAGAGCCTATTCACTCTAGCCTTGAAGGAGGAGACGAAACGCTTCGTCCGGATCGTAGTGGTGTCAACAACGTAAGGGTGGAAACTCGCCGTACGACGGGTCGTCCGATGGTGGAACGGAGATGGGGGAATTAAATCGTGCAATTCCCTCGCACACTCAAATATATCCTATAGAACACTGAAAGGCTGGCTACTCTACGCCTGTGCTCTAGACTTATCGATGTGGAACGGGACAATAAGAAATGTGAACGTGAAAGTGAAGAGGACGAAGTCGAGGTACAAATGTAGTAACTTGATTTTATTTTGGACAGCAAAGGTCGTACAAATAATATTTAACTCCAAGAAACTCCATTTGGCAAACTTTTATAGAATTTATGTAGTTATATCTTTTTTGTATTATTTGCCTAAAGTAGATTAAAAGATCCCATTTTAGAGTCTCGTCCATCAGATGTAACGTCGTTCACATCCAATCTAAGTTTTAACTTCTTTGTGAAAATTGACGAGATTGTGCTTTGATAGAAATCGTAAGGTCAAAAGTCAGACAGAGGTTACGTCGTTAAATTGAAATCTAGGGATAACCCTTTTACTACAGTATTGCTTTTTTACTCTTATTAGATACTAGCGGCCGCCCGCGAAATCGCTCGCGTGGAGTTAGTTATTTGAACATTTTATTTTAACCCCAAAAGAGTCAATTTCTACAATATGTAAAGAAAACCCTGTCCGATCCCTGAAGGTATTGCCGGGCTAAACTCATAAAAAAAATCACAGAAATATAAATATTATTTCGCAAAAGGAGGTAACAATACATGCGTGGGCGAAGGGAGGCAGGACACGCGGCACACGGTTGCATCGCTCATAATAATACCGTCTAAATGGTATCGCCACTTTTTTAAATTACCAAGTTGAGCAAATTGGAATTAATTCGCCGGAAAAAAAATTCATTACTATTGTTAGTATGATGATTACGTGAAATTTTATATTATATTTGGTCATGTGTTTACGTAACCTTTATTATCCTTATTGGTCGGACGGGGATTTCTTTACATATTATATATCTGCAATAAATGTTTTGATATTATTAATTAATTATTATTTGCAATTTTTAACGATGTTATTAAAGTTTATCGCACCAAAATTAATATTATGTTACAGTCTGATTTTAAAAACACCAACACATTTGTTGGTATTTTTAACACTTCGATACACTTGTCGAAGTAACATTTTATCCTGCAAATGCACGACCTAAATATGATCTGACTAAAGTTGTGATGGCCTTCTGGTCACTTCCCACCGGCCTACCTGAGCGATACTTATTCATGAGACTAGGGCATCTTGTGCATGAAGTATTGATTGGAATAACATAAATGTAATTCAGTCTTCTCAAGAATTTTAATTTAACACTGCGCACACGCGTCTGACACTATGATACAGCAGTTGCTGAGATATTGGTGTTGGATATTATGTAATGATGAACACTTACAATGGGTAAGTCGCATTACCCTAATTAGGTCAATCCATGGGCCCGCCGTCGCAGTCAGCATCTCCAGCCTGTGTGATCCTTAGAGACTTCGCAAGCACATGTATTCAAAACGAGTTGGTTCAAATGCATGCTATCAACGGGCCTGTACGCAGCTGTATACCATTCTTGAGGAGACTATATTTTTTAGTATATTAACTACTACTAAATTATTAAAGTAAGGCTACTGAACACTATACACTAACGATAATAAAAGAAAATGTGAGTCCCTCAATGTACATGTTGCAATCTCATGGTGTTAAAAGTTGAATCAATGTTACATACACATCCATGGTTCAATACAAACACCGGTTTTCATCTTGGCGCAGGTTCCTCTCCTCTCGCACGATATTTTCCTATTTAATTCTAACCAGTTTCTCCCAAAACTCAAAGGTTATGAAGACACTCTGTTTCAAGAAAGAACTATCTTCGCTAAGCTTCTTTCAAAGTTCAAACGTCACGTCATAGACTTCCCTCTTTTCACATTATTAAACTACAACACCAATTACATATCAAGAAAACTTATTTTGGTTATTTAATTTAAATTTATGCATCTATTATACTTTTACTCTAATTTAAATTATTATTTTAAAAGACATCGATTCGTAAGCAACGCCATCTATTCGAACTTACTTGGCACTAATTATAAATTTATTCCACCATTTGCCGCTAGATGTGGGGATTCGGGATTGCATCACTCCTGTATGCAATCCCGAAGGATTTGGCACAGACATTTCTCAGGTAGGTATGTTTAAATCTGGGGCGAGTCTGTTACTGGCAACCAGGCACAAACCCAGACTTCAAAACGCTACTGAAAAATACCTGATGTAGAAACCCAATAACGATAGCCCGACTTGAGAATCGAACCCAGCCTAGGTCCACTTGTTCAGCGTAAGCGACTACTGGACCAACCAGGTGAAGTAACTTTGAATCTTTACAAGAAGTAACTTTTAATGTTTATTAATAATACATTTTCTTATTAACCACTTTACAAACTTGGCGGTAGACTCAATTACTTAGCTATTTAGTTGGAAGTTTCATGATGCTAAAGTTACTTCAACTTTGGGAATTATCGACATCATAAATCCGTCTGCGAAGCAAGGCTATTATGATGTTATCTTCTCTAGCGTTTGCCCGTGGCTTCACTTTCAGGTAATAACTTCTCGGAAAAGTACTACCGATATAAAAGTATCCTAGTAAGTAGTCCTGACCATGATCTACTTGTGTACCAACCTTCATTCAAATGTGTTCAACCGTTAAGGCATGGAAAGGTAACAGACAAACATACAGACAGAATATAAATACTAGGCAGGCGTTACACCACTGCCCTCTAAATGACACAGAAAAACTTTCAACCTTCACCAACCCGCAACCTCCTCATTCCACCGAGAGGAAGCCTGATCTCCAGCAGTGGGAACACGAGAGGCTGATTATGCTGTGAATGAGCGCTGCGCCATCAAAGTCTTCACTCGACCATTTAATATGGTCGAATGAAGACTTAAACTAATTATTAAAACTCTAAAATCAACCAGATTTCATCGACTTGGATCTCTCCCCTCACTACCCCCAAACAATACGTACCGGGGACGATTTGTAGTTCACCCGTTTGAGTTACTATCCCCGGGATAAAAAGATTTGTGATAACGATGCAGATAAGGAGAGGAAAGTTATGGGACTTTATAGGGGAGGGGAGGGGTAATATGGGAGTTTTAGACGGGGGAGGGAAAATATGGGACTTTTTACTGTGTTGTGGCGTTGAGATAATGGATTGATAATGATTTTTGTTTTTGACGGCGGGTTTTCTTTTTCCGACGAAGAGATTTGTGTTGAGGCTAAGGCCGTGTGTATATATACATATATTGTGGTGGAAAATGGATTTCATCGTCAGTAGAAAGCTTTACATAATAAAAGTTTTACCAAACAAAAATATCATCTTCTCGCTTGTCTTTCCCAACTGTGTTCGTGTTGGCTTCCAGGCTAACCGAATTCCTATCTGACCTACACAAACCTGTTACTGGATATTCTCTTGGTATGTCAAAGTATAGGTAAGTCAAAGGACCATGCGCAGAGTCGTCCCCACCCATCAACAAAAATGAAATGTAGCGCAATGGATATATCTCGCCAAGATAAGTTTTTTTAGTATAGCTACGTTGGCGAAATGCATGGGGTTGCCATACTTATATTACATATAAACAATATATCTCATTGACGCATTATTGACGATTAATTCATGAATATCTAGGCATTTATATATTCATTGAACAGCTTGAGGCTCGGGGAGGTAATTAAAGTTATAATATTAAAAACTTAAAACAATAACTTGTCAAAAAGTTGGAACTTTGACCCCCAATATCTCTGGACCAATAAAGTTCCCGGGTATGGTCAAAAGCAAAAAAAAATATCGGAATAGTGGGGAGAATAAGTGGTTTTCAGCTTCGTTAAGAGTACTTTTGGACCCTTTATGTACTTTACATAACTACCAGCTGAAATACAGTTTGTATGCTTCGTTTTGTTACGCAATTATATTCTGTATTGTAATATTTACAACCATAATGTTGAAATAACTAAATGGTTAATAAAAATAAACGTTAATTTAAAATTTTATTAAATTGTTTTTTTTTTAATTTACATATTATTCCCATTATTTTATCTAAATTAACTGATTTTGTTTAAATAGGGCTATAGGCGGGACTTTAGGAAAATATTGGTACCAGTTCCATGTTTGTTGGTAGGTGGGGACGGGGCCCATATATTTTTGCCCATAGTCCTATAATATATTTTCGGTACCCAGCCCCGTTAACGGACGTCAGACGACTCTTGCCAAAAACAAAAGGGCTGTCATATGTTTTTAAAGGAAGCTTCTATAATGTTCTAGAAGTATCGACTGGCTCGCATTGGCCGGCCGAGAATGGTTGCAAAAAAAGTCGGCGTCAGACTGTTAATTTAAGCTCTTGCAAATAAGAGCTTTCCATAGTGGACAGAGTTAAAATAAGAAATAGCGTTTCTATGTCTGTTTAGTACATTAATATGAAGTTTTAACTGATTTTATTGAACCACATTGAGAGCAGCGGTGGCCTAGTGGTATGGAACCACATTGATAGCAGCGGTGGCCTAGTGGTATTGAACCACATTAAGAGCAGCGGTGACCTAGTGGTATTGAACCACATTGAGAGCAGCGGTGACATAGTGGTATTGAACTACATTGAGAGCAGCGGTGGCCTAATGGTATTGAACCACATTGAGAGCAGCGGTGGCCTAGTGGTATTTATCCACATTGAAGGCAGCGGTGGCCTAGTTGTATTGAACCACATTGAGAGCAGTGGTGGCCTAGTTGTATTGAACCACATTGAGAGCAGCGGTGGCCTAGTGGTATTGAACTACATTGAGAGCAGCGGTGGCCTAGTGGTATTGAACCACATTGAAAGCAGCGGTGGCCTAGTGGTATTTATCCACATTGAAGGCAGCGGTGGCCTAGTTGTATTGAACCACATTGAGAGCAGCGGTGGCCTAGTTGTATTGAACCACATTGAGAGCAGCGGTGGCCTAGTGGTATTGAAACACATTGAGAGCAGCGGTGGCCTAGTGGTATTGGCCGCAACCTACGAGTTTACTTTGTACGTGTACCTACATTATTTCATCACCACTGCTCTAAAACGGCGAAGGAAAACATTGTGACGAACTGCACTCGTACTCTCTGATTCGCACTGCGCCAGCGTGGTAGATTACGGCTCACTCTCTCTCACCGACTTGTGTTCCAACAGTAGGCTGATTGTGACTATTGAATCACATGCTAGTACAACAAATATTTTATTTTTTACGAATGCGATAAACGCCGAACTTGGACATTTTTCCAGAAAACCTAAAACGAACTTCGGTCGCAATCTAAAGAGAATAAAGAATTTGTATAAAATAATTTTAGGTTTCTGTGATATCCTTGAGTCGAGAGCAAAATTTTCCTTTCTTAATCAATACTTATCTAAAGCACCTCGTATATAAAGGAATAGGTAGCTAACAAATAGTGTTTGTCAGTGAAGTAGATGCGTGGGCCGCATTAGTGGTGCCACTGATAAACTGTCCCGGGGCGGTGATTTAGCGGGAACAGCGGGATAGCGGCCACGGTGCGAGGAGAACAGTGACACAAGAACATATAATGATTAACCTAGTTGAACCTGTTTATGCCACAGCAACCTGCACTAGCTATAACTTCATGTTAGCTCTGCTTCTATCTATATGATGATTGTATAAATAAACTTTTGCCAATAATTGGCCCATTATTTCCAGAACTAATTGTTCAAATTTGGGGGTAGTTATGTATTAGCGCATTTTCCTTGGTGTGATCAAAGAAACAACAAATCCTTCGGCTTTGTTGTTAGAAATCAACAATTTCCTTTTCCCAAAGCTAGTATTAACTCTATTACAGGAGCCAGCAAAATGAAAGTTGAGAATCATCAAGAGAATTTCTAAATATAGACTAGGTATAGACTATATTTATCAATCAAATAACGTTTGAACTTACTATCAATATCCCCTACACACGTTTAAACTAGTAAAAGTGGACACCACTACCTTGAACAATCGTCATACAGCTACTTTGTACATTATGTAAAATCACATACAATATGTAAATGCAGACATAAGACAAAGACGTGACTAAAATAACGTGATATTTCAATCTCATTTACAAACCTATTTAAATACTGCTTACATAAACAGTATAATTAATGTATGTTAGTGTCTAGAGAGACGTACTTTCTACTAAGTATACTAACTGATGCTCTGGGCTCTGCCTGCTGTCGACACCGTGTTGGAGTTTGCCGGTAGTTACATATGGCACCCAGAACATGCAAGAAAACTAGCTAAGTACTTGTTGGACCAAAAAAAAAAGATATTGTTTTAGTTTTTGTTGTTAAAGCGGTAACAGGAATGCAACATTTGTGAAATATTATTGACTTTCTACAAAGGTTTTTGAGATTCAGCCTAGTGACAGACAGCGAAGTTATAGTAAGTCAGGTTGTGTGTTCATAGTAGTAATACTTACGACTAGATTATTATATGTTTTATAAAGATGAATATGTTTTGTTTCATTCCCAATAAACCTTATGCTATAAAGGTACATCTGACACCTGCTTTTCTTAGTTACGTTGAACGCTTTTTGTGGCCGCATTTACAACTCCACATGCAACTGCACATCACACTGACGTTACCCACAATCCTGCATCGCACAAAGAGAGTTTACCGTGTTACTACCTAACATCAACCGTCAGGCAGTTGCCCACTATACACAAAACCCATTTGGTCGGAGGTTTCTTTCATACTGTTACGGGCTAGGGGTACTAACACGCCGGTTAAGGGTTTCGAAATTTATTGGCAACGAAGGTACAGTCGATTGTAGGCAATGACAAGTAGAATGTTGCTGACGTTGCACCGAAGTCTTCACTTACGTCCACGAAATCCGTATTGTAAATACGTAATAATACTATAGATGTTACTTTACGTAGTATTTATAGTTCTCGTTACAGTTGTCGCAGTAGGTATTTTGAAAGATCGCTTCTTAACTGTCGCTTGTTCTCGTATCGCTAGTCGAATGCAGACTGACTCTTAGCTGGCGCCACGGCGCTATATATAGGCCAGCTCAGATCGAACATTCCAGAATCGTCTAGACGTAATAATAATAGTGCATAACTTCGAGTACATTCAGTAGGTAGCTACGGTAATTCCCGGAAACGGGTTTCTAGAAATTTCAATGTCGTCACTTAGTTGACAAAATCGATAAAACCTTTACCATTCTATAGGCCACCTTATGTCTAGGAATGCGTTTTTATATTACACCTAGACAATGTCTAGGTCTCGAGTTATAGGGCTTAAATGTTACGCACTACATGTCACGCGATATTGAACCTTATGCCCTCGACATAAGGTGCATTCGTAACAATACCAACAGAGAATGAATGAACTTCATATCCTGTTCATCATATATCTATAGTTTCATTAATGACACGAATATTCGCTCTGAGATTAATACAAAAGCTCTTCTACTACTAAATAGACTATTATTTAGTAGTAGAAGAGCTTTTGTAAGACGCAAGTCTAATACAGGGATAACGATGTGCAGTTTGGCTCTTAACAAGGCACATCGCTTCGTCCAAAGCCACCCTTCGTTTTCGTGAAAGGATTATGTCTTTATATAACTAACTTTGATCACAAATCCGTCTGCAAAACGTCTTAAATGGTAAATACTTCTTAGTCTGTTTCATTGCTGTGTTATATAGAATGTGACAGAAAATTATTGGCCAGCGTATTTACCTGGCTCGAATGAATGCTTCATCATCTTCAACATTTTTATCGTCCCACTGCTGGGCATACGTCACCTCTCATACAGGAAGGATTGAGCGTAAATTACGCTTAATCCTTCTCTGTGATAACGCGGCGTAGTCACCACGCTTGCTCAATGCGGGTTGGCAATTTCAGACTTAAGACATATAGTATAGCTGACGCCAGAGGTCAACGTTTCTCGGTGGTAGGTCATAACATCGGCCGCCGGCAGAAGTTACCACCCACCAGACAAAGCCTTGCCGCCAAGCGATTTGTCGTGTTCCGGCATGATGTCTGGTGAAGCCGTTCGGAGGACGGGCCTGAGCAGTTGTGTTGGGATGCGTGCCGGAAACGATGCGCTTAATGTTGTTGTGTTGGGAGTTTGGTCGTGGAGTGTCTTCAGATCAATCTCCCTTTGGCGCAGCATCGTTGGTCGTGTTGTTGGGTTTAACATTGCATCACCTCGCTCAACTGCCGTCTTCCTTCCTATTCGCTCAGTTTTTCTGAGTGAATATGCTCTTAATAAACTAGCGCGCTTTACCATCAACGATCGCATCACTGCTTACCATCAGGCGGGAATGCGGTCAAGTGCTAGTTTATAAATATAAAAAAAAGCGCATGTCCGCCTGTGCGAAGCTTTGACCATTTTTTTGTTCGGACAACCAAGTAGAATAGCAAGCTCATAAGTTTGTGGTTTTTCATTATATCTTTTTGAAATTTTGTACATAGATTCTTTATTTAAAATACTGGACACGTGTTTTGGGGTTTCGCATAAACAAAATGATGTATAAACGCATAAATAATGTTGTATAAACCAACTCAATAAAAAGGTTAGAGGTTAATGAACTATTTAAGGTAATTTAGTGGTTGTTTAATTTTTATTCCTTATATGACTGGTTTATCGAGGACTTTAGTGATAATTTACGTAAAGTTTCTTACGTCGAAATCTATAGTGCTCACGAAATTCTTTCTGTGACCACTAAGGGAGCAAAAAAAGTTGTATATATATTCGGCCTTATGGTGTGATGTTTAGAATTCATAATATTTATGCACACGATGTCCTAAATTCATTTTACTTTATCCTCTAACGGGTAAAACGGCTTTTCCCTCAGATATCGAAGTGCAAATATACTTTTTCTGAGATAATACATTTTATTTATTTGTCACACAGCTTTTGCACATTGTGTGATAGATTCTTCTGTTGGTTAAAATTGAAGGTTTCTGGCAAATAAAATTAATTAAAGGGTGATAATTTTTTCATATTTTAACACGCAATACAATCAGTAAAAGCTTACAGATACTTCATTCAAATATTACAATCGTTATTCAAATAATCTCACTCTGTGGTTTATACTCAAGGTGACTATAACATGAAATCAAACTGGTTTATTTGAGTACCTACTTTATTTTGTGAGGCGTGAGCTTTCATAACTGGGCCAGGGACCTTCATGGAATGAACAGTTTATTGTTCGTTGAGCATCTAAAGGTTTGAGAGATTAAAATATTCACTGATGAATGTACCTACAGACGTGAGCACGTCATGACGATGATTAAGAACAGTGCGTGTTGTTCTTCCTATTTCATTAAGAAAAGGACAGAAGATAAAACGTTAGTAACCCTTCAAATTAGTCCGCTCCTGACGTAAATGGACATATTTTTGGTCGCCATGTTTATAATCGCTACTACTGGCTATGGAATATCTAATTTGACAGGATTAAACTAAATTGTTATCTTCTATTCATTTCTTGATGAAACGGAATAAAAAAGATACTTAACTTAAAATTAGTTTAGTTTGTGAACAATAGAATCGGCGTTATTGTCAAATTTTCCAAATCAACCTTAATTCTTTAGCGATAAGACTCGTTACGTCACTATGAGAGGGTATGATCCATCACCCAACTTCAATTTAAATAAATATAAATTTTATTTTACTGACAGTTAAGTTGATTTTATAGTGATTAGAACTATTGCAAAAGTTGTAAAAATGTTTGAAGCTGTAGCGTAAACTGAATTTTACTGTGTACGAATAAGAGTTATTTTTGTATAAATTCATATTAATTGTTTAGACGAATATGTCACACAATATGCAGATTGGAGTTGGTGTTAAACAGATAGTCATATCGTGAATCATAATGATTGTAGGTTGCGCCTTGATGCGCCCATGATTCAAGACCCTCAAGTGTAGAGCTGAAAGACCTTTTTTTAATAACCTACTTACATACTTTTCAATGAATGGAGTTCAAAATTTACTGAATCTGTAGTAGCAGGCTGTATGTCCTGCCAGCTTGTATAATATTTCTGAAGGTACCAGTGATGACTTATGGAATTGAGACATGGTCGCTAACAATGGGACTTATAAGAAGGCTCAAGGTCACTCAAAGGGCAATGGAGAGGGCTATGCTTGGGGTTTCACTGCATGATCGCTTCAAGAATGAAGAGATCCACAGAAGAATGAGAATAACTGACATAGCTCGAAGAATTGCTAGATTAAAGCGGCAGTGGGCCGGGCACATTGCCCGTAGGGCCGATGGCCCGATCGGGCCGACCGACGGGTTCTCGAGTGCCGACCAAGCACCGGAAGACGCAACGTCAGTAAGCCCCCGAGAAGGTGGACCGACGACCAAGTGAAGGTCGCGGGAAACCGCTGGATGCGGGAGCCACAAGACCGGTGGTCGGGGAGATCCTTGGGGGAGGCCTATGTACAGCATTGGACGTCTGTCGGCTGAAATGATGATGATCATGATGAACCTAAACCATTCTTAATTTTAAGCTTACAAACTTTCGTCTACCCACAAAATCGAAATAAATGACAGATTAGAGCTAACTCAGCCATGTCTTTACATTCTGCAGTCTGAACGCTCACTAAGCAGCAAGATCAATTATATTTGCGCGGTTATTTACCTCTAAATACTCGCACTAGTATACTGTAATCGTTCCACATCCAGAGCTCACTATAATTTTAAACGACTTAACGGCATGCATTGTTGAATATTCACAGTGCTGCGCTACTGTTAATCTACAAGCAAAGATCAATATCCCGGGATCGGATTAATTAAATAATACCATGCGCTTGTGCAGGTTCTGTGCACAAAAGAATAGACACAGAAGGTTGGCACGGAGGGCCGTCAGTCAAATGAGAACATGTCGTGTAACGACAAGAAAACTAATTTTAAAAAAAGAGGGAAATCAGTAGATTAAAAATGTATTACAAACAGTAAAAGAATTTAAAAAAAGAAATGAAGATGAATGATGATGAGCGAGGTGAAGAAAAACAAAAGGAAGGTAAAGCAGAAGCAGACACTGACAGCCGGCCAGCAGCAGCTGAGGAACGGCGCCGGCAGTAGGAGCGGTGCCAGCAGCAGAAGCAGACGCCGGCAGTAGGAGCGGCCCCGGGCGGCGGAGGGCCGGCACTAGCAGTGGTGGAGCGGCGTTGGCGGTAGGAGCGACGCCTTCAGTAGGAGCGGTTCCGGCGGCAAAGCGCCAGAAGCAGCAGCTGAGGAGCGGGTCCGGTGTCAAAGGGCCGGAAGCAACAGCTGAGGAGCGGCTCCGGCGGCAAAGGGCTGGCAGCAGCAGCTGAGGAGCGGCGCCGGCAGTAGGGGCGGCGCTGACAGCAGAAACGACGCCGGAGGCAGCGTTGATCTAAGACTTTATAATTGAAGCTGCTTATTTGAAAGCCAGAGCTCAACTGGCCACTGCTCTGCGAGGATTTCTAAAGAAACCTCGGAGAACGGTTGCAGGGCGAAATTTAAATATTCAAAAATATAGACGAGGGAACGGTAAATAATTTTATCTTCAAAGTATTCGGATCACAATTCCGAAAGAAAAATAGCAGGTCAACAAGAATTTTGATGAAAAGGTTGTCACAGAGACATCCTTTATACCGCGTACATCGACGGACTGGAACAGTTTGCCAGCGGCGGTGTCCGTCGGACTACAATTTGAGTATCTTCAAGGCTAGAGTGAATAGGCTCTTAACCCATTACTTCCCAAGCATTGAAAATATTGGATTTTTTTGATGAAATCTTGTATTAGGGCTCTTAATATGTTAAGAAAAAATAATATGGCAAAAAAATAAATTTAAAAAAAACGGTTTCGCTGACTCAGCATGTCCTATAAATAGGACAGTGGGAACATATGGTCAGGAAAAAGTAAAGATAAGAATTATATGGAAATCAGCTTTATTTCAACATCAGCGCACCAAAATCTTGCTTTACCAAACCTTGGTGCGCAGTCATCTTGAGTTTGCCAGCACTGTATGGAATCCGTATTATGCCGTGCATTCGCAGCGCGTTGAGAGCATACAAAGAGCGTTCACTCGGCATCTAGCTTTTAATGCTAGTGGTTTTTCCCACAGAAATCCTTACAAAGAGCGTCTAATTAAGTTTCGTATGCATTCTCTTCGTGAACGGAGACTTTTATCAGGCATGTCCTTCTTTCATAAGATAGTGAGCGGTCAATATCAGTGTGGCTACTTTCTAGAGAACATGCCTTTAAAGATTCCCCGTACCTATCCTCGCGGGACACTCAAATATATTTTTTATACCCCACCTGTAAAATCTAATTTGGGACGGCAAGCACCTCTCCGTAGAATAATTGATGAGTATCATTCCCTAATCACGGTAATACCCGATCTTGATGTGTTCCACGATACGTTGCGTATATTTAGAAACAAAATAATAATGCACCTTAATTCTAATTGTTAATCATTGTTTGTTATAATTTTTTGTTTTATATCTCGACTCATTGTTGCTTGACATTGTATTGACATTTCTTCTTTTTTTTATATGACTTATTATTTATTAGACATTCTTATTAATATTTCAACAATTATTACTGTATTATTTGTTAAATTTTAAAGTGTATTTTTATTAGGTATTATTTTATTTCGTCTCTATTGTATTATATCTTCGAGCCGATGAACTGCCAATGCTATGTACGCCATTATTGTCACATGCATCAGGCCATAAATTGAATAGTGTTAATTATTTTCAATGTTTAATGTTTGTGATGTGGCAGTACTTCTTAAATAAATAAATAAATAAATAAATTTAAAAATAGGACCAGTAACAGTATCAGAAATAATGTAATAAAAGCTTATTTTGTATGATAAGGTATGAAACAATCACTGCAGAGTGTTTTTTCACATTTAGAACAAAATGTTAAAGGCTTTTTTTTACAGCCTTGTCCTTGGCAACGTCTTTGTTTGTCCCTCTTGGTCATATAGTGACCATAGTTGTCAAATCTTATAGGTTGTAAAAGAACTTCTGAAGTACCTGATGTAAGCTTATTTACTTTGCCTTCCGATTTTTTCATCCAAGAAAAACATACCCTTCTTCTGAAATCAAGCAGAGGTATGGTCTCATCTTTATTTACCTGGTTATAAATAATCCATGCATTGACTAGAGTCATGTCCAAAACACGGATTACTAGAGGCCAATACCATTTTTTACCTCTAAAGCGGATTGGATACTTAGAAATAAGCCAATCATGTTTATCCACTCCTCCCATGTTTTTATTATAATTATGAATAAGCTTTGGCTGATTCACAGCAACTTTGGCCTTTTCTACCTTTGAGTACCTATTAGTTTTTACAAAAGGTTCAACAGTATCAAAATTAGTTAAGAGACATACTACATTGTTATCATGCCATTTCACGCATAATATTTCATTATTTTTATCGAAACGATGATCGGAATAACCACGTTCTTGCTTCTTCATTTCTTGTTTGGTCATGATTGGACATTTCTTAGTCCTATTGTCTCTGACTGTCCCTGTAGCTCTGAACCCTTCAGATTTCAAGTCAATCAACAATTGCATACTGCTGAAGAAGTTATCGAAGTAGACTACATGTGCACTAGGATCAGTACATACTGTAAGCAACTTTTTTACCACTCTTGAACCCAAGCCATCACCAGTATTACAAGATATTTGAGGATCCTTTCCTGTATAAAGCGAAAAGTTATAACAATATCCGCTTACTCCACACAGTGCCCAAAGCTTGTATCCAAATCTTACTGGTTTACCTTTTATAAACTGTTTGATACCATGGTGACCAAAGTATTTGACGATCATTTCATCAACAGCTAAGTTGGATTCAAAAACACCAAACTTTTGGAATGATTTATTAGCTTTATCGATAAATGGGCGAATTTTGAAAGCTTTGTCACTATTATCAATTCTTGAATTGTCATTGAAATGTAAATATGATTTAATTTTATCAAAACGATTCCGAGACATCGCTCGTTCAACAAATAGAATGTGTACATCATCATCTCTGCACCAATATAGTTTGCTTTGAGGCAAGTGGAGATACGAAGAGAAAAACAAAATTCCTATGAATACTTTTAGCTCATTCACGGTAAGATTGAAGTTCAAATCATTTTTATAATTTTTGGCATAGGTTACTGTTTCATGCACTATATATTCTAGAATCTGGTCACATAACAAGTGTTCGAATATTTCTACCGCAGATTTTCCTTCCAATTCCGTAATCATATTTTCTAAACATTGTTTAGCAGTATTAGATTCCGGCTGAATTTCAGAATATACAGGTTCACACTTACGCCAAATGACTGTCTTGTTGGTCCGAGATGTGGTTTGAGTAGGAAGATCTTCCTCGACGTTATCAATTGTACATGAAAATTCCACTTGACCAGCCACATCTGACACTGGCAGAACTCCCATATCGTCGTCATTACCTTCTTCTATATCAGTCATTTCATCCACTTCATCCGGGGGCAATATCGCAACTTCCAAGTCATTGAACTCCTCGTCACTACAATCTTCAATATCTTGAAGATACTCGGTGATTTCAGACACCATCAATGCTTTTTTATATTTTCTTCTCACTGCATCCATGATCTATAAACAATAATTATACATATATAGTAAGTATAAAAATTATATTATATATATATAAATATATATATACATATACCATCCCAAACTAAACAAATATATCGTTAACCACTTGATAAGAAACAAAATCTAATATTTTTGCTTACCTCCTTTGCTTTCCTCAATCTTATAAAAAAATCACAATTTTTTATATTACGAGATGTGTTGTGCTTGACGAAGACTTATCGACTAAAGTAAAGTTTACGAAACACTTGCAAGAAACAAAACAATAGACACGTTTGAACTTATAGCGAGCGTAACAGGATCGAACACGCTTTCACGGCTACTTGTAAAGACATGTTCCCAGTGTCATATTTATAGTACGCCTTTTTTTGAATTAGTATCACAAGCTTCCAAATAATATTTTGTTTTAGTTTTTAATTATAATAGATTCAGTAGAGATCTAAAAATCTATTTGATGGACTTTGAAGCTGATAACTTTTTATTTTCGGTTTTTTATAATCAAATCATAATACTCTTTTTAAGCTGACGAATTTCCTCAATTTAAAAATATGTATATTATAAATACGATAACTTTTTTAAGAGCGAAAAAAAAATATTTTATTGGGAAAATAGTGTGAAAATACGAATTTCATCAAAACCAATAAAAATAATAACCCTAACATAGAAAAAAAAATGTTGAATATAGTGTCCTAAAAATAGGACAGTGGGGAGGAATGGGTTAATAAACTAGTGCGCTTTACCATCAACGACTGCGTCACTGCTTACCATCAGGCGGGATTGCGGTCAAGCGCAAGTTTATAATTTTATATAAAAAAAAAATGTTCTGTAACAATGTGAATATAAGTGAAATTAAATTAAAAAATATTATGTTTGGTTGGAAAAAGTATACAGTCCTGCATAGATACAGCTTCATACCCTAAGAGGTCACTAAGTCGTCGAAACTGTATCTGTGAACTAAATAATGAGTCCTGGTGTAGTGGGATAGGATCAAAACAGAGCCAGCGGCGGTGTCCGTCGGACTACAATTTGAGTATCTTCAAGGCTAGAGTGAATAGGCTCTTAATAAACTAGTGCGCTTTACCATCAACGACTGCGTCACTGCTTACCATCAGGCGGGATTGCGGTCAAGCGCAAGTTTATAATTTTATATAAAAAAAAAATGTTCTGTAACAATGTGAATATAAGTGAAATTAAATTAAAAAATATTATGTTTGGTTGGAAAAAGTATACAGTCCTGCATAGATACAGCTTCATACCCTAAGAGGTCACTAAGTCGTCGAAACTGTATCTGTGAACTAAATAATGAGTCCTGGTGTAGTGGGATAGGATCAAAACAGAGCCTCATAGTAACGGAATGCATATTATGATCTGTGGAAATGAATGATGCATATATAAGTATGAGTATAAATAATAAGTGTGAGTATATATGAATATGTACATAACAGTACAAATAGGCGGACATATACATAAAAGCGTATGTATATCGGTTTTAAACAAATGCTGGTCAGTTTAAACTCTCAGTAGGTGGAACATGTCTATGTGTGTGTGCTGTTTTGTTTCTTATATGAACTCGACCTTCTGAAACTGTCTATTTGGTATCCTCTTCTGTGAGCTTCTACTGACCTCGATATTCGTAGGAAATTGGGTTAAATCATTCGATACTATTGTACACTATATTGCTTCCTTTTCAGAGTATTCTTTATCGGTGGTTATTTAAACAATTTTCTTTTTTAATTGGGTAAAGAATGATGTATGGGTAAAAAGTGGACACAATGAATTCCCAGAATTATTATAAATTTCCTAAATGAGTACTTTCTAATAGTTTTCCCCCTTATTCATAAATGCTGCTTAATGTTAACTAGTGATTTGTGATTCTTTAACCATACATTTTTGACTATAATTATCCTTTATGAATTAACATCACAGAGTTTAAGGAGTTTATTCACAAACGATGATTAAAGTTAAGTGACGTGCAAATGTCTAAAATGTATGTTTAAACAATCGCTAGTCACTAGTTAACTTTAAGCGGCGTTTATGAATAAGGGGTTAATGTCCAATAAAATATATATTTCTAGTACCTAGTATATTATTATTCACCACTTTGAAAAAGTAAGTAGTTTATAAATGACACAAAAATAATTACATCATTGACTTGTGCTACTGATCCATCCCACACTATGTCCAGAACCCGGGATAGCAGTAATTACACGTCTTGCTGACTGTGCCGAACTAATCACGTATGGATGTGATATGTCCCGGTCCCGGCGATGTCTCGATACAGTCCCCTCACTATTACACTCGCTCAGAAAAAGAACTGCTTTCTATCCAGTATAGCTAATTGAGTGCGAAGAGGGTCAGATATTCTGCTGATTAAGGTTAAACCTTTAGATTGTCTTTTAGATTTATTTCTTTGAAATTCGGCAATAAAATCCTTTTTATTCAAATATCTGGCCTTTTGTTCTTTTCTTTGTAGAGTGAGGGGGAACTTCCACTCAATCCTGAAGACTATAGCGGGGTGGTACAAATCTGCTCTGTTAGGTGATGGTGTTCGAAGAAGTGTATTTCGATTAACATCCTGGTCTCCAAATGGATAATAAGTTTACTAACATGGGTATAATTTATGTTTTTGTTTACTAACCCTTATGGGTGTTGCTTGGTGACGGAGCCGATTTGCGAGTGGTAGCGGTTCGAAATCAGAAAGGTGCTCTAGTGTTCATCACAACTGTAACTCTGAAACGGTAAAGGAAAATATCGTGAGGGAACTGGCATAGTTATTATAAACTAAGAATTCGAAGATATATGATATTAACGATTTCACACTGAGTCGGCGTGGTGGATTACGGCTCACTCCTTCTTACAGCGAGGAGGCTTGTCCCAGCGGTGGGAAGTTTACGCTGTTTAAGCTAGAGGTATGTTGTATACACACTTATTAGAGTTCTGTTCCCAAAAGGTAAACACAGGATCCTATTACTAAGGCTCTTATTATCCGACTGCCTATATGTATGTCTTTCACCAAGCTGTGATGTATTTCTGTTGTAACAAGTACTGAAATAATTAGTAAAAAGTTTAATGGTTTATTTGAATAAAAGATTAAAATAATGTAGACAACGGCATCGATTCTCTTGTCCACTAACCGTTCTTTCTATTTCATTAATAAAAGGTTAGAAGATAACATTATAGTTTGATCTTGTCAAATTAAGATGTTCCATAGAAAGTTTAGACGCGTTTATAAATATTGCGACCAAAAATACATCAATTTATATCAAAGACGGACTAATTCGATAGGTCCTATAAACAAATAATTATGTTTTGTCCTTATCTTATTTTTTATTTTTTATTAAATTATAAACTAGCGCTTGACCGCAATCCCGCCTGATGGTAAGCAGTGACGCAGTCGTTGATGGTAAAGCGTACTAGTTTATTAAGAGTCTAGCCTTGAAGACACTCAAATTGTAGTCCGACGGAAACACCGCCGCGGGCAAACTGTTCCAGTCCCTCGGTATAAAGGAGGAGGCGAAACGCTTCGTCCGGATCGTAATGGTGTTAACAATGTAAGAGTGGAAACTCGCCGTACCACGGGTCTTCCGATGGTGGAACGGAGAAGGGGGAATTAAATCATGCAATTCCTTCGCACACTCCCCAAAATGCATCTTATAGAAGACCGAAAGGCTGGCTACCCTACGCCTGAGCTCTAGGTTTTGGAGACCGTCTCGAGTAAAGTAAAAAAAAAGTAATAGTTAATATAAAAATAAAGATGCACTTTACTTAAAATTAGTTTAGTTTATGGATAAGAGAAACGTCGCTAATGTATGAGGAGCTACTAGATGTACAATATGTACAATATGTTCATCAAATCACAATATGTACCGTCATTATTTACCAATCAGATGAAACGGACGGCTTGCGTCTGTTCCTATAGAGTGTCAATCCATCAATCATTGTCCTGTCTGTTTGTTTATTTCACTACACATATTTGCTCACCTGATATATTTACTTCACGTTCGCTCACCGTTCTATGAGCGTTTATGCGCGTATCGTTGCCATGACGTTAAAAGGTTGGAAAAGTTCTATCTATACGGTAATAACATACAACAGCATCAATTTTGACAGTTTCTCATCATTCATTGCATTATTCATGTTGTTATCAGACAAATTTTTAGTACATTTGAAGTAACTGATTAAGTATATATACTGTAAACTGCCTCAGATTGAGATTGATAGTATGTTATGCGATTAGGGAGCTAGTACTACTTTTGCCCTTACTCAAGGGGTAAAAATAAAAGCCTCGTACGTAAGACTGTACT
Organism: Sesamia inferens; assembly: GCA_037179545.1. NCBI lineage: Eukaryota > Metazoa > Arthropoda > Insecta > Lepidoptera > Noctuidae > Sesamia > Sesamia inferens. The sequence continues at coordinate 776,131 of CM073949.1, read as the reverse complement.
GTCCGCCGGCAATGGTACAGAACCTTACATGCTCATTTCTCGGTTGCAGGTCACATCACCTGCCGGCAGAAGTTACCACCCACCAGATAAAGTATTGTCGCCAAGCGATTCGTTGTGTTTCGGCATGATGCCTGGTGAAGCCGCACAGAGAACGGGTCTGAGCAGTTGTGTCGCGGGTACGATGCGCCAAATGTTGTTGTGTCGGAAGCTTGGTCGTGGAAGGTCTCCTGGTCGTGTTGTTGGGTTTAAGATTGCATCCCCTCGCTCAATTAGCGTCATCCTTTCTATGCACTCAGTTTTTTTTGAGGGAATAGGCTCTTAATAAACTAGCGCGCTTTACCATCGAAGATTGCATCACTGTTTACTATCAGGCGAGGTTACAGTCGAGCCTAGTGCTTGATTGTGTACTTATAATTTTATTAAAAAAAAATAATAATAATCGCCCGAGTCCGACTCGCACTTAGCTGGTTTTTGTCCTAACATTTCAGGCTCTGATACTCTGAAAAGGCCTACAAACATTTTAAATTACTTTTTAGGTCATTGTTTTAACAAACTCCAGACGCCCGCTGCGCATGACTTGATACTTACTGCCGGCCCAAGCCAAAAAAACAGAACAGCAAAAATAAAATATACCGTCGAACCCTCTATTTATACTCACACCTCCCAAAATCCGGAGCAATATAAAAAGTAATTTTTATCCTAGACAAATTCCCAGAGCTATTATATTCACGTGCATAGTTCGGGCAATATTTCACCGGGCCGGGCTATTATTTATTGCTCACATTTCTCCGGCTATTTATTTAAAGGGCTGCATCAGATATGTGAATCTCCGGGGGCTGACGAGACGTATACCAGATGTTTTATAAAACTCGAGAGCTAGGGAAAGTGCTAAAGTTGTCATTACCATTTTTATTTTACGCATGTTTTCTGTACAAGCAGTTCTGTATGATTTACATATAATTTTGGTGTAGTTAGAAGCTCGAAGGAGTGTTGTTTTTTCTATGTCAGGTGTAGGGTAAAGAGTTGATCATCAGGACGCTATATACACAAATACAGGGTCTTTAATTATCTAGCGAAACTCTGCAGATGTAATTCCGCCATGACCGTTCCATCGGCTGACGACCCGGGGAGTGTCCATCATTATGTTGTTGACGAGTAAGCATATCGCTTGGCTTGGTCTTTCATGCCGCGTACATCGAAGGGCTGGAGAAATTTGCCTGCTGCGGCCTTTCCATCTGACTACAATTTAAGTGTCTTCAAGGCTAAAGTGAATAAACTCTTAATAAGCTAGTGCAATTTGCCACCAAACGATTGCATCAGTGCTTACCATCAGGCGGAATGTCTACTTAATAAATATTGTAAAAAAATAAAATTCTTGTATTTTATTGTGTAAAGTACACAAAGAGGAAACGAATATTTCAAATGAAAAAAAAAAGCAAAAGTATCATAGGGATTCAAAAAATTCTTCGGTATTGCTGTCAATAGAAACAATGCCTATAAGGCTGGCAACACTGCTACATTGTATACGCATATCTATACAACGCGGCAATATTGCCAGCCTTTTTGGCAAAAAATAAGCACCGCAAGGGAAAAATAAATATTGTTTTTCAGATGTATTCGTATGAATTATTATTTTAAATGTTTGCTTATAGGTATAATGTAAACGCTTTATATTTCAAGTGATTACATAAGTTGCGGATCATGAATCCACAAAAAGCCATTAAGTTAATTTCTGTTTTGATATACATAGTTATCATATTTAACTATACTTATAGTATAATTTGATATATAGGTAAAGCTCAGGCCACAAAGGGACGAGTTCCGCACGAGAGATATCATACGTTTAAACTTAAACGATTGGAAAGTTTAAACATTACGACATATTCGTCAAAAATGTAAACAAATCAGTTTATACTCAATACTCAATATCTTTATTGCTTTACCATAAGTTCATATAAGGGTGGTAACAATTTATGTGAGATCAATTATGGACCCTGTAGGGCACAGCAAAATAGGGTAACAGGAGAGAGGAAACTCTGTTTGAATATCTTAAAATAGTATAATTATATTGCAATTTAATTTAATAATAAATAAAATATTAATGGAGATTATTAGCATCATTTTACTTAATCTACAATTTATATATTATTTTATCTTTGGTATCTGACTAATTATACTTAATTTATTTATTTCCTTATTTGTAGATGTATTTGTGTTTAAATTATGAATAATTATAATGTTTCAGACGGTATTTTTGTAGTATGTTTAAGATAAGTATAATTAATTATATATTTAATTTTAATTTCAATTATTTATCGAAAAATAACTTTAATTCCTAGACAATAAAGTTTAGTTTCGCTACAACTTTATACATTTTTAAAAGTTTTTTTATAGTACTAATCATTCCGAAATCATCTTACTTACATTCAAAATAAAATTGATTTTGACTTAACTTGAAATAACGTTAATTAAAATCAATTAATAATATGAATAATATAGACGCTACGGTAGATACAGATTTGTGCCAACATTTGTGGTGGTGTACGGACGACAGCACGTCAACATACCCGAAACTGTCAAAATTTCCCAATCAACTTTGAGCCTTAAAGTTTTCTAGATAAAGTTGAAAATGTTAGAAAGAAATCTGACAGATTATAGTAGCTGGATGTGCTGTCGCCTGTTCATAAGACCATCACAAAAGTTAGTTGTCACAGTCGGCGCGAGCGAGGAGCCTCCGTTGGACTCCGTGCTATACCTTCCAAGGTTTATCGCTGAAACAAAAGAATAAATAATGAACGAAAAGCGCTTGCTAAGGGACGGATAACATCAAGCTCCAACACATCATTAACCGAAGACTACAATAATATACTGGCAATCATCAACCTTATTACAACAGGCGTAGAGTAGCCAGCCTTTCGGTGTTCTACAGGATGAATTTTGGAGAGTGTGCGCGGGAATTGCATGACTTAATTCCCTATTCTCCGTTCCGTTATCGGACGACCCGTCGTACGGCGAGTATCCACTCTTACGTTTTTAACACCACTACGATCAGGACGAAGCGTTTCACTTCCTCTTTTATATCGCGTACATCGAGGGACTGGAACAATTTGCTAGCGACGGTGTTCCCGTCGGACTAAAATTTGAGTGTCTTCGAGGCTAGAGTGAATAGGCTCTTAATAAACTAGCGCGCTTTACCATCAACGATTGCATCACTGCTTACCATCAAGCAGGATTGCGGTCAAGCGCTAGTATATAATTTATAAAAAAAAGTTCCCAGTTATTTTTAAAGTTACTATTACAGCAACCACAACCTTATTGTCAAGATGTTAAAGATCACTGTAATATGACAGTGAATGTAAAATCAGAGAGAAAAACTGTGAATATACTTTGGACTAGTCTCGTTGGTTCAGTAGTCAAAGAGGCGACTACTGGGCTTGGCTTTGATCCTTGTTTCGGACAAGGAGACCATCAATCTAGACAGCGTGCTACTAAAAAGCGAAATGAGTACTTACACGATTCCACGTTTTTATTGTATGACAAACGTTATTATTTATGTAATCATTGATAATTTTCTGAGATAAGCGTCTTTGAGCACTCTGTACTTAATGAACTGATGAGCAGGGGTCATTGGCCGGGGTCACGGATATATCGCAACAATGAATTAATTAAAACACATATCGAGCAAAGAGTTGGCAAATTGAAGGAAGGAAGGAGAGCCCTATGTCGGCGAGCAGCGCAGACGTGTTTGACCACAAACAGTTATGCAATCGTTGATGGTAAAGCGCGCTAGTTTATTAAGAGCCTATTCACTCTAGCCTTGAAGACACTCAAATTGTAGTCTAATGGGAACACCGCCGCTGGCAAACTGTTATTGCCGCGATGTGCGCGGTATAAAAGACGAGTGGACATGCTTCGTCCGGATAGTAGTAGTTTCAACAACATAAGGGTGGATACTTGCCGTGCGAAGGGTTGTCGGCTGATGGAACGAAGATGGAGAAATTAAGTCATGCATCAAAACTCATCCTATAGAACACCGCCTTGCTGGCTACTCTACGCCTGTGCTCCAGGCTTTGGATACCGTTTTGATATGTCTTTCATATTACAAATGATTTGATATTGTTATGATTTGTATGATTACTAGCCATTAGCATTACTTGTGTGTTATTATTTTATCTTAATTTCGCCATTGTAGCGGCGTGCTGTATGTTTATAAAAAATACCTAATTTAAGACATTTTTAGACGTAGCATATGATATCATAAATTATCCTCAAACATCAATTCTCAAACAACAGGCAAGTACATAATTTCGCATACCGCAGTTATATACCTGTGTATGTATGAGTCAGTGTATGACTAATGTACTAGATTTGTATGAGATTACTCATGTCAACTACATTCATGTACAGTGTGTCATACAAGATCATACTGCAGGATATATATTCATGATTTAATTAAGAAATTCTTTTTACTTTAACCTTGATGGTCCAGTGGTTGGAAAGCGTGACTATTAAGCATATGATCTTGGGTTTTACTTCAATTTGGATTTGTCGAACCGCAGAATCGTTGAGTTTTTCCAATATTACCTACTAGGTAGCTTTCCGCCCGCGGCTTCGCCCGCCTGGAGTTCGTTATATCGCGCTTTTTAGATTTCCCTCGGGAATATCATTTTTTTTTTCAATAAAAGGTAGCCTATGTTCTTTCTCGGGGTCTAAAGATTATTTGTGCCAAATTTAATCAAAATCGGTCGAGAGGTTTAAACGGGAAAGCGTAACAGACAGACAGGTAGACAGAGTTACTTTCGCATTTAAAATATTAGTATGGATGGTTAACAGAATAGAATATTTTCAACTATATACATATAGTGAATGCACTAGAAAATGTTGATTCTCAGCATTATTTGAATAAATAACTTTTCAGATTGATATTATTTTTGATTACAGATATTATATTACACTAGCAGCCGCCTGCGACTCCGTTCGCGTGGAGTTAGTTATTTGAATATTTTATTTTAACCCCAAAATATACAGCATATGTTTTAAATGTTTGTTATGCTCCGCTCCTGTTCGTCGCAGCGTGACGTTATGTTAGCCTATAGCCTTCCAGAGGGGCAATCGCGCTAAAATAATTCAACCAAAACAGAATTGGATCGCAACCAAACCATAACTTTTGATATGTTTCGTATCGCGCTAACGGTTTAACCATAACTGGATCGCAATTGGAACGTAGCCGTTGTCAAATGACAAAGTTGAAACAAAGCTAACTTTTTCTATGTCAAACTTATGTCTAAACTATTACATTTACTTATAATTGATTTAGTTTTTATTATTATATCCGATGAAATGTATCACTCATACCTACATTGGTTTTTCTTCAACCGAAGTTAAAACTTTAGCGCGATACGAAATGTGATCGAAACTAAACCATAACTTTACCTGGATTAGATACGAACAAGAGTTGACCTTCTACCTTTTTATTTAGCGCGATTATCCCCCTGAATTAATGAGGTATCCAACCCAAAAAGTATTTTTGAAATTCGACCAATAGTTCCTGAGATTAGCGCTTTCAAACAGACACACAAACAAACTCTTCAGCTTTATATATTAGTATAGATGTATAATTCAATCCTTCTCTGTATGGGAGGAGACCTGTGCCCAGCAGTGGGACGATAAAACGGTTGATGATGATGATGTATAATTCTAATTTTACCTTAGGCCAGAGGCTAAGCATTGCCATTTAACACTGTAATGCCGCTAGTCTCTTCGGTACCAGTCGACAGCGATGCCGAATAGGTGCGCGCGAGTGTCGGCGTACGCCTCAGAGGCGATGCACGGGGTAGTTTAACACCTCACTACCCCGTGCAAGAGGCGAGGCCCGGACAGACCGGGCCGGCACGAGAGTGTGGGGCCGCGCAAGAATCAGGGACTCCCGCGGCTCCGTGCGCACGTGACCGGAGAGACACCGGGGTGGTTTTTAGTCAGTAGGAGTCTGACAGACCCCGTCGCCCACCCCAGGGCGGCGGACATCCATTGAGGATTTTCCACCCCGGAACAAAAAAGAAAGGTTATTATCCATACTAATATTATAAATGTGAAAGTGTGTTTGTTTGTTAGTTTGTCCTTCCTTCACGCCGTAGCTAAGCAATCAATCGACCTGATTTTTGGCATACAGTTAGTTGAAAAGAAGGAGAGTAACATAGGCTACTTTTGGTCCTAAAAAAACATCAAGTTCCCAAGGGAGATTACTGGAATATTTGTATGTGTACACCAAATATCCTAATACACACATCAAAAGTGTCTAGGGATCAAGCATTTTTATGCGGATTTCTTGAGATTGAGATGTGGCTTTGTAATAAATTTATGATTTTATAAATTTATATGGATCCTTTTTGATGCATTTCATAATTTGAATCAGGAACTGTGAATCAAATTCGAGTAAAAGATGAAAATCAGCTGTCAATATTTTCCCTATAAAAACATACAACGCATTGAAGACATTATTAGTGCTACTGTTTCCCTACTACTGATTAAAACCAACGTTATTATGGAGCGGCGACGTCATTTAAGCAAGGAAGAAATGCTCAGAGCCGTGGGAATGATAGAAGCTGGTTCCCGGCAACGTACTGTGGCTTAAGCTCTGAATACAAGTCAGAGTGTTATCAGTCGACTTTGGACATGTTACCGAAGCACTGGTACCGTGGCTGAGCGCCATGGAGGACGGTATCGCTGCACCACACGGAGACAAGACCGATACATTCAAATCTTAACTCGAAGAGCTCCAACAATAACCGCCATGATGTTAGCTGTGAGGCTTCATCACTCTTCAGGGAACTTAATTAGCGACCAAACAGTCAGAAACCGCTTGCATGAAGTGAACCTTCATTCCCGAAGACCGCTACGGGTACCACCTATAGCAATGCACAATCGTAGGATTCGATATCAATGGGCTCTTGAACACAGAAATTGGGCAGAAGAACAATGGCGTTTCGTGTGCTTTTCTGATGAGTCTCGTTTTGGTATGAAACCGGATACAAGACGTATACGACACTGGAGAACCCCTGGACGCCAACAGCGATTAAAATCCTACCAGGAAGTCCATCCTTATAGTGGTGGAACCATCATGGTATGGGCGGGTATTTGGATCGGCGGAAGAACTGAGTTGATTTGGATCAGAGGCAACCTCAACGCTCAAATTTATGCTGAGACGATTGTATCAGACGTCATCGTTCCTCTACAAGTGCAAATCGGTCCCTTATTTCAGTTAATGCATGATAATGCACGACCGCACACCGCAAGAGACAGACAAGACAGACTCTCGCCGCAGCTAACATCAATGTCCTGCCCTGGCCTGCTCAGTCGCCAGACTTGAACCCGATTGAGCATGCATGGGATATGCTACAGAGAAGAGCTCTGCCTAATATGGAGGGTATCCAGTCGCAAGAAGACCTTTTTTTGTTGTTGCAACGAACATGGGCGGCCATTCCACAGCGTGATTTGGATGAACTCATTTTGAGTATGCCAAACCGATGTTCTTGTGTTGTTAGTGTTCGCGGTAGAAACACGGATTATTAATTGTTTAAGTTACCCAATAAAATTTTAGAGAAAACTGTTATTTCAGTCTTTTTTTCGAACTTTTGTGTTAGTGGTTCAAATGTCAAATATCCCTTTATTAGGAAAATGGCAAATTTCTTTATTAATGCAAAGGTGATTTGGTTTATCGTTACTGTGACAAACGAAAACACTTTATTTGATGAATCCTTAAAGAAAATTTTAATTAATATCAATCAGGAGAAAAGTTATTGCAAAAATATATGTTGATCCCTAGACACTTTTGATGTGTCTAGGGATTAAGCCTTAACTTTGGGCGGTTCATTGAGTCCAAGGCCAGGGTGGCTGCCAGAAAACTAGGCGTCATCGCGAAAGTCCGGCGGTACTTCACACCTGGGCAGCTTCTAATTTTATACAAAGCACAGGTCCGCTCGTTTGTGGAGTACTGCAGCCACATTTGGGCTGGTACTGCGAAATGTCACCTTGCCACTTTGGATTCGGTGGAGAGGCGTGCGAAGAGGCTGATTGGCGACCCAGACTTAACTCGAAACGGTCTCCAAAGCCTGGAGCACAGGCGTAGAGTAGCCAGCCTTTCGGTCTTCTATAGGATGCATTCTGGTGAGTGTGCAAGGGAATTGCATGATTTAATTCCCCCATCTCCGTTCCATCATCGGACGACCCGTCGTACGGCGAGTTTCCACCCTTACGTTGTTGACACCACTGCGATCCGGACGAAGCGTTTTGCTTCCTCCTTTATACCGCGTTCATCGAGGGACTGGAACAATTTGCCGGCGTCGGTGTTTCCGTCTCATTACAATTTGAGTGTCTTCAAGGCTAGAGTGAATAGGCTCTTAATAAACTAGCGCGCTTTACCATCAACGATCGCATCACTGCTTACCATCAGGCAGGATTGCGGTCAAGCGCTGGTTTTTAATTAAAAAAAAAAAAAAAATTGTGTATTATAAATCGAAAAGTGAGTTTGTTTGTTTGTTTGTTCCGCTTTCACGCCGTAACTACTAAGCCGATTGTTTTGAAATTTTGCAGACGTAAAGTTAGAAGTCCGGATTAAATAATAGGGTACTTTTTTATTCCGGAAAAAAATTATATTCACGAGGGAAATCTAAAAGCGCGATATACCGATCTTCACGCGAGCGAAGCCGCGGGCGGAAAGCTATTTATTTAATAATTTGTAGTTTATCTAGTTTTAGAACTTTGTAAATAATATCGTAATTTATAAACAACTTGTTTTCCAGATCTAAAAAAACACGGACATAAATATAGAAATAATAACATAGATAATTACACATAAGTACGCCCCGTTGGCTCATTAATTATGTCGAGGGACCTAAGGACTTTGAGGATCGAGAGGTTGGAGCCACACCATAACAGGAATTCAAAATCGTACGTGGTTCTCGTTCCGATACATCATCTCGAGAAGTTCCATAAAGAAGAGTTCTGGCCGAAAGGTGTTTTGTACCGCCGGTGTTGTGGCCTGCTACGTGACGCCAGTCAGCGACACACGACGCCAACACATCGTGTACATTAGAATTAGAATTAGGTGAAGTTAATTATGTTATACATATTCATAGTATTTTTATGTAAATATAGTATTATATGGGCCTTGATGTCTGAAAAAAAATGGATATATAAAATGAATCCCTCATTTTCCAATAAATAACATAATTTCACGCCTGTCACAATTCCTGAAGGTTAAGCAGAAATGGACCTGTAGTATACACACATCTCACAAGTTATTTTTAAGATCCAAGTAATTGGGAGCGGACCTATTGCATCACACATCATGGACAGAATGTACTTGTGACCCAACTTGAATTTTTCACGACTTTGTTTGTATACTTGCATTCTAAGAAATAAATAATTTTATTTTAAATTTTTATTACCATCAACCTGCAAGTGCTAAAATATTTCTGACGGAAAATCTCGTTAACACTTCGATCGACATGAGGATCAAATTCAAGAACGCATGCTCAGTAGTAGCGTTTGCTCAACAAAGCAGACCTAAGGGATAATGATCCATTATTTGGAAAAAGACTGACTTTCCCATTAAGTTTTCTGTTTACACCCTCGAATCGGTGGTGACTCATAAAAGTAACTTCTTACGACTCTACCCACCTGGCGAACGACTTTCACTACTAATACTTACACCATGACTCCTCCAACTAGGAAATGTTCTCACAACGGACTGTTTATTAATAGTTTTATTATTTTATGACTCACCTCTATAACACGGAGACTTTCTATAGCGAACAATTTCCTACATAGAAATATAATTAATCGCTGCTGCGGTTAATTGTGAGTCATTGAGCTTGGAAATGGATGCAAGGAGCACAGAGAACAGAGGGGCAACAATCGTGATTTTGAGCAGGTTTACAGTCTGTACTCTGTCTCATTCTGTCAGAAATACTTGCAATTTCCCGAAATTTTTAACACTGATTGTCGCTGAGATGAAATTTAGACCGGATTTTGAAGGGAACGTAGTTACACGAACACCTACTCAATTCTCAAACTACCAAAATCATTATCAACAGACTTAAAATATATAGTCGGTGGTAGGCCATAAAATTGACTGCCGGCAGAAGTTACCCACCAGGCAAAGTCTTGCCGCGTTCCCGCATGATGTCTGGTGAAGCGGTACGGAGGACGGGTCTGAGCAGTTGTGTTGCGATGTATGCCGGGTACGATACACAGTGTTGTGTCGAGAGTTTGATCATGGAGGATCTCCAGATCAATGTTTCTCTGGCACAGCATCGTTGGTAGTGTTCTTGGGTTTAAAATTCCATCACCTCGCTCAACTGCCGTCTTCTTCCTATTATCTTAGCTTTTTTTTTTTTTTTTTGAATAATTTGGCTTAATAAGCTATTGCATTGCATCTCTGCTTACCATCAAGCGGGATTGCGGTCAAGCACTAGTTTATAATAATTAAAAAAAGGTAGTTTGCGAAATTTAGGTACATAACTATCTTGTACATATTGCATAGTTACTTAATAGATTAAGTTCTAACAACTCTGCCTATTCTTTCGGAGAATGCAAGCGAGATGTTTACGTGTAAATGTACGTCATAATCGTAAGTACCTGTCCGAGATATTAGTAGCAATCTTGATAGTAAACCGGTTGCTCAGTGACGTCAGTGAAGGCGCTATGAAGCGCCATTTATATAGTTGTACAAATGGCTTACTAGCGCCATCTAGTGTTATAATAGTGAAACTGTTATTGTGGAGCAAGGTTTGATTGATTCTAGTTTTATCGAAATCGAAAATCAAAATCAAAGTATTTATTTCAAATAAACCAATTACGGGTACTTTTGAATTGTCTCAGGGTCGGTCAGTCAGTAAGATTCATTGGTTGCCTGGAAGAGATTACATTAGCGATAAGGCCGGCCATTGTATACTTTGTTGTGTTGAATAGGTATATTTTAACAATGGCGCCGATTCTCTTGTTTACCAACTAAACTAAATTTAAGTATAGTGCATCTTTTTCTTTATATTTTATTAAGAAAAGGACAGAACATAATATGTCAGTTTACTCCTGTCAAATAAGTCAGCGCCTGACATAAATTGATGTATTTCGGTCGCCATTTTGTCGCCAAACTGTCCATGGGATATCTTAATTTGACAGGACTAAAATAAAATGTTATCTTCTACATGACTTACGGAGCCGAGACATGGACACTAACGGTCAGACTAGTCCATAAGTTTAGAGCCGCTCAGCGAGCTATGGAGCGGGCCATGTTGGGCGTCACTCTGAAGGACCGCATCAGAAATGAGGTGATCCGACCGAGGACCAAATTTACCGACATAGCGGAGAGGATTAGCAAGCTGAAGTGGCAATGGGCTGGTCACATATGCGGCCGGGCCGACAACCGTTTGGGTAAACGAGTCCTCGAGTGGAGACCGCGTTTCGGCAAACGTAGCGTAGGACGCCCTTGGGCGAGATGGAACGACGACATCAAAAAGGTGGCTGGTAGCGGCTGGCGGAGAACTGCTCAGGATTGAGCTTGTTGGCGTGCCATGGAGGAGGCCTATGTCCAGCAGTGGACGATTAGAGCCTGATGATGATGATGATATTTTCTTCTATCCTTTTCTTAAAGAAACAGAAAGAAATGTATGCTCTAAACTTAAAGTTAGTTAAGTTTGTGAACTGGAGAATCGCCGCCAATGTATGTGTTTGGTGTAAAGTAATATATAAATAAATTAACAAAATTTCATTCCATTCCCAAGCGTGGATGTGTATGGAAAAGAACGGGTAAGAAACTCCACGGAAACTCTTTTAAAATCATAAAATTGTTACATATTATTTTATTACATCGTTCATGTTGAATTTATCCAAGTGAGAACGATGCAGATAGACGTGCGCGTTTAAAAGCGCCCGTTAGAGAAAACCATAAAAGCAATTTAGAAATTTTGCCATAGCCGAAGTTATGTTAGGTTTGTTGCTCAATTCCTTTCTAATACATACTTTATCATATATCCATACTAAATACTTTTAAAAGAAACAGAAAAAAATCGGTGACTTTTCAGCTCGAAAACGACTTTATTTAAATTTAGGACCACACTATGACAAACTCCAAGATTGTTACCACCCACCAGACAAAGTCTTGCCTCCAAGCGAATCGTCGATGTCTGGTGAAGCCGTACGGAGGACGGGTTTAAGCAGTTGTGTTGCGATGTGTGCCGGCTGCGATGCGCTAAATGTTGTTGTATCGGGAGTTTGGTCGTGGAAGGTCTCCAGATCAATCTTCCTTTAGCGCAGCATCGTTGGTCCTGTTGTTAGGTTTCACATTGCATCACCTCGCTCAAATGCCGTCTACTTTCCTATTCGCTAAGTTTTTTAAATGAATAGGCTTAATAAACAAGAGCGCTTTACCATCAACGATTGCATCATTGCTTACCACCTGGGGGGATTGCGGTCAAGCACTAGTTTATAATTGCTAAAAAAGTACCTAATTTATGTTAAAATTATTTCAACAATACTAATATGTACGACTCAAATAGTATGCCCATTATAATACTACTATTTGTAGTGTTAATATCGTTATCAAAACAACGTAAAGGTACCTATTTCAAAACGGTAACACGAAAGCTTCATAAATACCGTGAGATATGATCGCGTGGGACATAACACAAACACTGAATACCAGATAGTGGGGCCACGAACAAAACCTACTTTATTATTTATTGTAATAATATTGGGAGCACGTCTAATAATAGTGGTGTATAATTAATGCAAATTGCCTATTGATCGCGCGGAGCACGCATATCTGATCGCACGTAGGTTTGCTATTACAGTTGTATCAGGCGCTCGCGTTTAAATAAGACTGATTTAGGACTATTTGTTGTTTTAATGAGTAGCTTAATGAACTAAATTGATGGTGTATTCGTTGGTTTTGGATGCTAGATTAATGAAATGAGTATTATGCTTAATAAGAAAAATCCTACTTAATGTAAATGTTACATCATTGGTAAGATTTTTATGGCGTCTACATAAATTTGATATTGGTTTGATTTAAAGTAGTGGGGGTGTGCAGCATTCCGCATTTTCATATATAATTCTCTAGGGACACACATTTTTCAAGATTTTGATCTTTCTATGCAATAAAACAACTTGTAACAAAAGGTTATACTTGTAGGAACACACATACAGCACACATAGAATTACCGTACCTCCAAACAGTTACCAGTTACCTCCAAACAGTTACCAGTTACCAAGGAATACCAACAACACCTTATTACCAATACGTTTTGACAACATCCATTCAGGAATAATCGAACAACGCCGTCTCGAGAGAGACGCTATACGTTTGACACATCTGTTGAAAGGAACAAGAGGCCGCCTTGAAAAAGGCGTTTACTGCCAAAGGAATATGATACGTGATGCGTTGCGTGGGTTCAACGACATCACTCGTAAGTACGTTTTTGACACACGGAGTTGATATATCGCAGCGGAGATCTGTACGCGAAGACTGCACACGAAGATTACATCGCAGCGGAGATATCTACACGAAGACTGCACACGAAGGATACATCGCAGTGGAATCTTGGCGCGAAGACGACACACGAAGCTGGCGCATCGCAGCGGAGATCTTGACACGGCGGGCGGCCCTCGACGAAAAGGAACGACTCAGCGCGTCTACCTATATTTATAGATTCACAGCGCGGGCCAGCGGCGCCCCGCGCCCCTCTCCGAGACGCGACGCGTGTTAAAGATCGCAGTAATAATATTGTATTTTATAATTGTAAATAATTAGTCATACCGCAACTTGTACCATAAAAAATGTAGATATAAGCAGGGGTTTTGAAGTCGAATACACAGATCATATCGGACACGCAGTTTTATTCTACCTAAGAAGATTCCTCCTCCAAATTGGTGACCCCGACGTGATTTAACCTTGTCGTCCCACTACTCGGCTGCAGCGACCTGGAACAAATCGCCGACATCATACTAGAACCGCCAGCCACCGGTAAATACAGCGCACTGAAAGAGAGACTGATTTCAACATATCAAGAATCAGACCATCGCCAGCTTCAGAAACTCCTCAGCGGTCTCGAACTCGGTGATCAGAAACCGAGCCAGCTGCTACGTAAAATGCGCGACCTAAGTGGCAAACTTCTGTCCGACGAAGCGCTCAAGGTCATGTGGCTGAATCACCTGCCCGCCCATGTTCGCGCAGTATTATCCGTGAACACAGAATCTACACTCGAAGTTCTAGCTGCGATGGCCGACAAAATGAGGGAACACTTCGAACCAACAGTCGCCGCAGTCTCCGTAGTTCCCCCGCCAGCATCGGTCAACGAAGTACAACAGAACTCCGTCACAAATCTGCAAATCAGCATGCTTTGCAAACAAATAGAAAAGCTATCTCTCGAAGTCGCCGAATTACGAAGTAATCAGCAAAATGCATCACATCGCCGTTCCCGCTCGCACTTTGCTAGCCGTCAACAGAGCCGCTCACGCACACATTCAAGGTCAAGGCCGCGCGCTAGTAACGCGCGTACACCGAGGGACGCCGACTGGCTATGCCGTTATCACTATCGATACGGCGACGATGCTCGTAAATGCGAATCCCCGTGTTCCAAGAGCAAGCAGGAAAACTAAAAAGTACATCGACTGTGGCGGGTGTCGATGTAAACCACACATCTCGCCGCCTATGCGTGATCGACATCAACAACAGAGAAAGATTTCTCGTCGACACAGGAGCCGACATATCGGTATTAGCCGTCCGAAATAAGAAAAATAAACCGACCAAGGATACCTACAAATTGTTCGCGGCAAACGGAACAGAGATTCGTACCTACGGAGAGCGCACGCTTGAACTCAACTTAGGTTTACGAAGAAGCTTCAAATGGACATTCGTAGTCGCCGATGTAAAAACCTCAATACTGGGTGCAGACTTCCTAGTTTACCACAAACTGCTAGTCGACCTGCACCAGAGGCAACTTATCGACCGCGTTACCGATCTCAGCGTGAACGCCATCAAAATAAATAACAACGAAGAAACTATACACATGGTCAACCGAGACCACGTATATCACGACATATTGAAGAAATACCCTGATGTTCTGCGGCCGATGTCACTCAAGACTCCAGTGAAGCATGACGTCACACATCATATTGAGACTACAGGACCGCCGATATACGCACGGCCGCGCCCTCTACCGCCGGACAAATACAAAGCGGCAAAACTGGAATTCGAGCGCATGATAGAGATGGGTATATGCAAGCCGTCAAAAAGTCCGTGGGCAAGTCCTCTCCACGTCGTCAAGAAAAAGGATGGGTCACTTCGTGTATGTGGAGACTACCGGAGACTAAATGCAGTCACCGTACCTGACAGATATCCCATTCCACGTATTCAGGATTTTACGTACCAATTACACGGCAAGAAAATATTTTCAAAATTGGACCTGAAAATGGCATACTTTTGGATTCCTATAGCTGCACAAGACGCACAGAAGACCGCAATCATAACACCTTTCGGCCTATTCGAATTCAACTGCATGACGTTTGGATTACGCAACTCAGGCCAAACATTTCAACGTTTCATGCATGAAGTTTTACGAGGACTGGACAACATCGTATTCTGTTTCGTCGACGATCTACTTGTCTATTCAAATAACCAGGAAGAACATCGCCAGCACTTACAAATAGTACTCGAACGCCTAAATACCTACGGCGTCAGTCTTAACATCGACAAGTGCGAGTTTGATAAAGAAAACATAGAGTTCCTCGGTTATCAAGTATCAGCAAATGGTATCAATCCCACGCAAGAACGTATACAAGCAATAGTCAATTACCCGAAGCCACAGACAGTACAAGAACTAAGAAGATTTTTAGGCATGATTAACTTTTATCGCAGCTGTTTACCACATCAAGCCGAACATCAGCATGAATTAAACAAGTACCTACACAACAGCAAGAAAAATGATAAAACTCCGATACAATGGACACCAGAAAGCGAGCAAGCTTTTGAGAAATGCCGACAAAGCATTCTCAAGGCCACAACACTTACGCACCCGATTCCCAACGCAATATTACGTCTATACACAGACGCGTCAAACACTAGCATTGGCGCTGTATTAAAACAAAAGGTCGATGGCGTATGGAAACCACTGGCATTCTATTCAAAAACATTGAGTGATACGCAAAGAAAATATAGCGTATATGATCGCGAATTATTGGCAATGTTCACCTCAATTAAGCACCTACGTCGGCTGATAGAAGGCAACGACGTAACAATATTCACCGACCATAAGCCATTAACGTATGCACTAACAAGATCGCCAAGTACCAGCGATACACCGAGAAGAGAGCGTCAACTACATTACATAAGTCAGTTTTGCTCGAAAATTCAATACGTTCACGGTAATAATAACGAAGCGGCCGACGCCCTATCTCGTATAGAAGAAATCGACTTGTCGCAATCTACGATCGACTACAATCAACTCGCTAAAGACCAAGAGAACGACGACGAACTCAAGATCAGCATGACCAACCCGAATCTGAAGTTTGCAGAAATCACATTGCCCGGAGGTCAACGACCTATCATATGCGAAACATCAACAGGCAACTTACGCCCGTACCTACCAGCGTCTTATCGTTTTGTAGCATTCAAAGCACAACACGAACTTAGTCACCCAGGTGTACGTACGACAAGAAAGATTATTGTCACTAAATTCTTTTGGCCGAATATGAATAAAGAAGTCGGTATGTGGACAAGGTCATGCATCGGATGCCAGCGCGGGAAAATCCAGCGACATGTTATCAGCCCGCTCGGCGAGTTTCAAAAATCAGCGCGTTTCGAACATATTCACGTAGACATTGTCGGACCACTTCCGCCGTCTAATGACTATAGATACCTAGTCACGATGGTCGACCGTTGCACTAAATGGCCCGAAGCAATACCTACTCGTGACATCACCGCCGACACTGTTGCCAAGGCAATTTACGAGGGATGGATAGCGCGATTTGGCTGCCCCTTACGTGTGACAACGGATCAAGGCAGACAGTTCGAGTCGTCATTATTCAACGCACTGATGAAGAAATTTGGCATAACACGGATTCGAACCACCGCATTTCACCCTCAAGCAAACGGTCAAGTCGAACGATGGCATCGAACCTTGAAATCCGCACTTATGGCGCGAAACGCCGGCGTACACTGGAGCGAGGAACTAGCGACCGTACTCCTTGGTTTAAGAACAGTTTTACGTGAAGATACGCAAGTCAGCCCAGCTCTCATGACATACGGGTCAACATTAAGAATACCGTCAGATTTTTTCACGCCTACACAGCCAAAAAACGACGACGCAGAATTCGCCCGTCAGCTGACCGAAACAATGTCGACACTATCTCCAAACAGCAAGTCACATAGCAACAACAGAAAGATTTTCGTGTACAAAGACTTGGCTACGTGTACTCATGTCTTCGTGCGTAATGATACCGTACGAAGCCCACTGACTCCACCTTACGAAGGCCCATTCAAAGTTCTACATCGCGGCAACAAACAATTTACCATTCAGATGCCCCTACGAACATCTGTCATCACAATCGACAGACTCAAACCAGCACACTTACTCAAGCAAGAAGAATCTACTACTAGAGGAACAACAAACGCACGTGACACTCGTCGCACACATACATCGAGCGCGAATAACGAGCCGCGGCCGCTGACCCCGCCGACCTCGAGTACAACCCGCAAATCCTACGTCACTCGCACAGGACGCACCGTTAAAAAAAACGTACGATTCGCTTAGAGGGGGATGCTGTAGGAACACACATACAGCACACATAGAATTACCGTACCTCCAAACAGTTACCTCCAAACAGTTACCATTTACCTCCAAACAGTTACCAGTTACCAAGGAATACCAACAACACCTTATTACCAATACGTTTTGACAACATCCATTCAGGAATAATCGAACAACGCCGTCTCGAGAGAGACGCTATACGTTTGACACATCTGTTGAAAGGAACAAGAGGCCGCCTTGAAAAAGGCGTTTACTGCCAAAGGAATATGATACGTGATGCGTTGCGTGGGTTCAACGACATCACTCGTAAGTACGTTTTTGACACACGGAGTTGATATATCGCAGCGGAGATCTGTACGCGAAGACTGCACACGAAGATTACATCGCAGCGGAGATATCTACACGAAGACTGCACACGAAGGATACATCGCAGTGGAATCTTGGCGCGAAGACGACACACGAAGCTGGCGCATCGCAGCGGAGATCTTGACACGGCGGGCGGCCCTCGACGAAAAGGAACGACTCAGCGCGTCTACCTATATTTATAGATTCACAGCGCGGGCCAGCGGCGCCCCGCGCCCCTCTCCGAGACGCGACGCGTGTTAAAGATCGCAGTAATAATATTGTATTTTATAATTGTAAATAATTAGTCATACCGCAACTTGTACCATAAAAAATGTAGATATAAGCAGGGGTTTTGAAGTCGAATACACAGATCATATCGGACACGCAGTTTTATTCTACCTAAGAAGATTCCTCCTCCAAATACTTATACATACGAGGGTCAAACTGAAAGTTCTTAGAATTGGCCACTTATAAACAATATAATAAAAAAATAATTCTAAAATTTGAAAATAGAACTCTTTGGCAATATTACTGAGTATATATTTCATTCATTTGTCATTAGTTATACGATTTGGCGGCAAATTGAAAATTGTCTGTGTCACGTCAACATGAATTTAACACGAGAAAATTTTCGTGCAATGATTTTTTATGACTTTCGATGTCATTTAAGTCAACACGAAAGTTATGATAGACTACGATTGGCCTTTCACGATGAAGCCCTATCTCGTGTGACTGTTTACAACTGGTTTAATGAGTTTAAACGTGGTCGCACTAATCTCACTGATGATTTACGTGAGGGACGGCCTTCTACGGCGACGCCTGAAGATAACATCTGTGTTGTGCGGCGTATGATAGAGACTGACAAAAGAGTGACCTATCAGCAGATTCGGACAAGCATAGGCATCGGTATGAGTCAAGTGCACAAAATCCTCCACGAACATTTAGCCGTCAGGAAGCTTTGCGCCCGGTGGATACCTCATAATTTGACTGAGGCTCAAAAACTCCATCGTGTGGTGCCGTAAAATGATTGAAAGATTTAACGGAGGTGACTCAAATGCTGTGTTCGTGACGAAAGCTGGATTTACTCTTATGATCCTGAAACCAAAAGACAATCTGCTCAGTGGGTGTTTCCTTTCGAGGAGTTGCCAACTAAAGTGAAGAGAGATCGAAGTGCGGGAAAAAAATGGTGGCCTCGTTCTTTGGAAGGATAGGTCATTTCGCAATAATTGTGTTAGAAGATCAAAAAACAGTTTCTGCAGAATGGTACACTACCAATTGCTTGCCACTTGTATTGGAAAAAGTTCGAGAGAAATGACCTCGCAGTAGGATCCTCCTTCACCACGACAACGCCTCGTCGCACACCGCCAAGCGAACGATCGACTATTTGGCGACATTAAACGTTGAATTACTGGGTCTCCCGCCGTATAGTCCCGACCTCGCGCCTTGTGATTTTTATTTATTTCCAAAAATTAAAGAAAAACTTAAAGGAAAGCGGTTTATGAATGCCGAAGAAGCGGTGGCTGCGTATCGTGATGCCATTGAAGAGACCCCTAAGGACGAGTGGGCAAAGTGCTTTTCCCAGTGGTTCCATCGCATGCAACGGTGTATTGACGTGAATGGACAATATTTTGAAAAGATATAATAAAACTAATAACTGGCTAATGTTATCAGTTTTTGATTTTCGAAGAACTTTCAGTTTAACCCTCGTACTAAGGGATGGCTTCGTTGGACGCTATCAACGATATTTATTGGAATTGGTATTTTAATCCTGTCTAAGTGTCTACATGACGTGGTTAGCGCAATGGTTATGTTACTGACTACTGCGCTGCATGTCGCGGGTTCGACTCCCGGACGGAACAAATATTTGTATGACCTACAGAAAAACTTTGACAGAGACAACTATCGCCGAAATAATGGCAGACAAGCACTCCAGGTCGTATCTGGAGCGGTTTTGCCTCAAGGTGGCTAAACTAAGTATAAATAGAAACCCTACAAGATAGCAGCACAGCCAGCGAACCGCTTGCAAGTATAAGCAGTTAGGTAAGTAAAATAGTAGTATATGTAAACAAAGTGTGTGATAGTCCTTGGTTTAGTCTCTAAGGTTGTATTCTGTCTATGAAGTTGTAATTTGTGAAGCGATGACATATGATAAAGAGGTTAAGAAAAACCTGTGAGGATTATTATAATGTAATGAAGATATGGTGAAACAATACGCACATTGGTCCACTGAAGGGACTGAGTGCGGAAACCAAACCAATAACATAGAACATAGAACATGGTGAAACAATAGCTTTAAATGTTTTTTCTCTTTTCAGGTAATATTTGTGTTAGTTTAATGTTAGAGATTTGTAAAATTGTTAAAACTGTGAATAAATAAATTAATCTCTTTTCAGAGCAACTCAATTCTGGCTATAGTTTTAGTGTACCTCATATCTAAGGATAATTATATAACCACCTTATATATATAATCGAAATATAAGACAAGATGACAAAATGTAAGTATAAATTAACCAAGAATAATGTATATAGAAAAAAGACGATAAAAAGAATATATATATGTCGGAGATCGTCGATATAATTTTAATAGAAGTTGCTGATTTGATTTACGTAGTAGAGGGGCGAACGCTTGTGACGTTATTTTGTGATGGCGTCACATGGACAGAGTCGCTTTGGAAAGTGGGGTTCGTCGAACGGTCACTTTGCACCGAGACGCGGACCAAGGCACATCTCCGAACCGAAACTGTCGGTTTGCCTATTCAAATTGTTATTATGAAGATTGGAGGGTATATCTACACGTCGTGCTTCAATTCAAACTCACCTACGAAATGGAACCTGTACCACCACACCAAGATGCTGTCGACCCTACCGCTCGGCCGTCGCTGTCTCCGACATCAGAAGTTGGATAAAGAACTACACTGCTCACAATCTCGTTATAAATCAAGGAACAGAATAACAGTCGCTTTCTGCCAATATTTTTAAAGTACTTGTGTGATTACTTGTGTGGTAGTTGGTCATTGCCTTTGTATGAGCTTCTGTAAATGCTGGATGTACTGGCAGTGAGGCTGGAAGTGAACGTCGAGTTACGAGTCATAGTGCGCTGCAGGAGTCCGCTGTAGGCGTGCACGTGCGGCTGGACGCGGCGCTGTCGCGACAGTGCAGGCTGATCCTTGGCACGCGACAGTGCTGACTGATCCTTGGCGCGCGACAGTGCTGGCTGTTGCTTGGCGCGCGACAGTGCTGGCTGTTGCTTGGCGCGCGACAGTGCTGGCTGTTGCTTGGCGCGCGACAGTGCTGGCTGTTGCTTGGCGCGCGACAGTGCTGGCTGTTGCTTGGCGCGCGACAGTGCTGGCTGTTGCTTGGCGCGCGACAGTGCTGGCTGTTGCTTGGCGCGTGACAGTGCTGGCTGTTGCTTGGCGCGGGACAGTGCTGGCTGATGCTTGGCGCGCGACAGTGCTGGCTGATGCTTGGCGTGCGACAGTGCTCGCTGATGCTTGGCGAGCGAGGTGCGCTTGCGGAACATGCAAGGTGCGCTTGCGGAGCGCGCAAGGTGCGCTTGCGGAGCGCGCAAGGTGCGCTTGCGGAGCGCGCTTTTAGCTGCTTGGTGAATCGCATCAATGGCGTGTGGCGTTGCTGGAGCTGCGTGCGGCGCAGCCGGAGCTCCGTGCGCTTTGCGGAACTCATAAGGTTTCAAGACTTGAGCCTCTACTCTGCAGGCGATGAGAAGATTTCAGAACAGCATCTACTCTGCAGGCGATGAGAATGTTTCAAAATACCCAAAATGTTTGTGCTAACGTAATGGGATTTTATGAGAGCTCAGAGATGTCTGGTGTGCAACAGTTGACAACTGCCAAGTGGCAGGTGTTTGTGGGAAATTGCCATAATCCGGTGAGTCGTACTATTTTTATTTTGATTCCGTGGCCGAATGTTCTCTTGTCAAGCAATTTGTAATTTCATTGGTGTATGTACACACGCGCCAGTATATATATAGTGTACAAAGTTGTGCCAGTGTATTGTGTACTGTGTTGTATCATACATCACTACTCTGTAGTCGAGTAACTAATACCATCTCTATGTATTAGTGTCTATGAATATAGTCTTGTCATTGTAACTTAGGATCTGACCTGGAAGATGTCGATTATTATGTAATAATTATACAAGTGTAATAAACCAGTCTAATTATCTAAAGTCTTTAATATTTACCAACCCAACAATCATACATGGTGTCAGAAGTGGAAAAACACATACATGGTGTCAGAAGAGTGAAAAAACCCAATACGAAGAAAGAAAGTTCAAAAAATGCAAAAGTCGGATGGCGTCGGTGGCAGCCATGACACCGGTACTGCAATGAACAATGGCTTGAAGGCGCTTAAAATATCGTCAGATGCAACAAACAACAATTACGAAACCTGGAAGCGCTGGTGGCAACAGTTCGAATTATACTTGTTGGCAACAGGTTTAGACAAGTCCGGTGAGAAACGCAAGATCGCCATTTTATTACATCACATTGGTGAAAAATGCTTAAATATTTTCAACACATTCAACATAAATATTGGAGAAAGCACATTACATGACGTCAAAGCCAAATTCGACGAATTTTTTCAACCCAGAAAAAATATTACCATGTATCGTTACATGTTTTTTACCACACGTCAACAGAAATCGGAAAGCATCGAGGATTTCTTAACCGATCTCGAAAATAAGAGCCAAGATTGCGAATTTGGAACGCTCAGAGAATCTCTTATCAGAGATATTTTTATCGCCAACTTGAGTTTGGACTTAGCACATGTACGTCAGAGACTGCTGCAGGAACCTGATCTGACATATCAGAGGATGCGAGAGCTAGCTAGGACACTCATCGTCGCACAGCAGGATGCAGACCAAATTGTCAAGAGGTCCACTAGTGAAGAGTCTGAGAAAGTCATGCATCTGCGTCGGAGGAGCCGTGGTCGAGTGGAGCGTCAGCGACGGCGAGCTTCACCAGTCAGTCAGCAGGGATCCAGCGCAGGGAGGTCAAAGTCAAGTCCCAGTCCTGAGAAGCGCTCGAAGACGTGTAGCCGCTGTGGACAACACCACCGCTACAAATGTCCAGCGCAGGGAGCTAAATGCAGGTCATGTAACTCTTATGGTCATTTTGCAAAATTTTGTTACTCAAATAATAAAAAAGTCAGTCATTTAGAGTCTTTTAGTTCAACTGGTAGTCAAGATAATTTTGTTGGAATTTTAAATTGTCATAACTTCAGTCATAGTTATAAGTCTAGTCAATATAATTGTCATTTAGAGTCACAAAGTCATCACAATCAAAATCATTACAGACATAGCAGGTTGTCATACACACAGTCACAGTCACATCCCAAGTTACAATCAACGGTCAGGTCGCACATAGGCCAGTCGCAGTCAAAGTCAGAGAGATCTCATGAAGACTCATCTTGTCATATGTCGTATCTCAATGATGAAAACACTAAACAGTCTGAGAGATTCACAGTCAAGTCAAAAAAGTCAAAAAGTCTTAGCCGAGATTCATATCTTAATGATGAGTACAGACACAAGTCTGAGGAATCTCACACAACAAACACTTGTAGAATTATTACAGCAAAGTCAACACATAGTAAACAGGTCAATACAGTCGAGTCAAAAGAAAACAAATACTATTCTAAACAGTCATGGAACATAAACATTTTAGTTGGTCATACACAAATTAATTGCATTGTTGATTCTGGAGCTGATATCAATATTATGTCAAAGAAAACTTTTCAATTTTTGAAATGTCAAAGTCAAATGTCACTTGAGAAATGTCAAATAAACGTTAGTGGGTTTGGTGGTATATCAATACCCATTATGGGCAAAGTCAATATAAAATGTAGTTTATCTTTAAATAATAGCACTATTAGTGTAAATATAGTGTTTATAGTCGCAGATTTAGTTTGTCCGAATGTTTTAGGTCTACCAACTTGTGAAAAATTAGGTATAATTCAAAGAGTTTTCTCTGTGTCTCAACAAAATTTTAGTGAACAAATTCTTACACAATACAATGATGTATTTCAGGGTCTTGGATGTCTACCTCAAGTCTGTCGCCTGAAACTCAAACCTGAAGCAGTGCCATGCGTGGATGCTCCGAGAAGAGTACCCTTCGCTTTACTGAACAAACTGCGCGATGAATTGGATCGCATGGAGAAAATGCAGGTCATTGAAAAGGTTATTAAACCTACAGAATGGGTGAACAGTATAGTGATAACAGTCAAAAGCACGGGTCAGTTACGAATTTGTTTAGATCCTAGAAATTTGAATAAGAATATTGTAAGGGAAATTTATCCACTAAAGTCAATAGATGAGATCAGATCTCAACTAGCAGGAGCTGTTTGTTTTTCTCATTTAGATGCATTTTCAGGATTTTGGATGCTAAAACTAGATGAATATAGTTCTGATTTATGTACATTTCAAACACCTTTCGGTAGATATAAATATTTAAGGTTACCTTTTGGTATTAATGCATCGTCTGAAATTTTTCAAAGAGTCATGATGAATTTGTTCGGTGATTTAGAAGGAGTTCTAATATTCATCGATGATATTTTGGTATATGGACCAAACGAGTCAGTACATAATGAGAGAGTACATAAAGTCATGCAACGAGCACGTGAAGTCAATTTAAAGTTCAATAAGTCTAAATGTAAATTTTTAGTATCAGAAGTCTGTTTTTTAGGGTATGTTTTTAGTAAAGATGGTGCTAGGGTTGATGAAGAGAAAGTAAAAGCAATTGTCAATATGCCCACACCAAAAAATGTCAAAGAATTGCAAAGAATATTAGGTATGATCAATTATTTAGGTCCCTTTATTAGCAATTTGTCTCAAAAAACTCAAATTTTAAGAAATCTTTTGAAGAAAGATTCAGTCTGGACTTGGGATGAAAATCATAGTCAATGTCTTAAGAGTTTAATCGATGAAATTACAAATTCACCAGTTTTAGCTCATTATAATCCCAATGTACCATTAGTCTTGTCAGTCGATTCGTCAAAGTCAGCAGTAGGAGCAGTCATTATGCAGAATAATAAACCTATTGCTTATAGTTCAAAAACATTAACTCAAACTCAGTCAAGGTATGCTCAAATTGAGAAAGAATTGTTAGCCATTCAGTTTGGTTGTGAAAAATTTCACCAGTATGTGTACGGTCATAAAGTAACTGTTCATACTGATCATAAACCTTTAGTCTATCTTTTTAAAAAGCCATTACATGATGTACCAGCAAGATTGCAACGTATGATGTTAACTTTACAAAAATATGATTTGGAAGTTATACATGTTCCAGGTAAAGAAATGTTTATATCTGACACTCTGTCTAGAGCAGCATTGAAAGAACATTATATACCTGAGAATGAGTCAGAAATATCTTGTCATGTCAATTTAATGCATTCAAGTCTAGCAGTCACAAAGGAGTACTGTACAAAATTGTTACAGCACACTAAGAAAGATGATACTTTGCAATTGTTAAAAAAGTATTATTATGAAGGTTGGCCAAAAAATAAAAATAATGTCAGTCTGTCAATAAAACCATTTTGGAATATACAAGCTGAAATTCATGTAGTCAAAGATTTGTTGTTCATAGGGTCAAAATTAATAGTACCACAGTCAATGTATAAGGAGATGTTAGGTAAAATTCATGAAGGTCACCAAGGTATAAATAAATGCTTAAAACTGGCTAGAGAGTCTTTGTACTGGCCAAGCATGTCAGCTGATATTAAAAACTTGGTAGAACAATGTTATGTATGTGCACAATTTAAACCTAATAATCCAAAGGAACCACTAAAAAATTTTGAAATTAATAAATATCCATGGCAACAAGTAGGTGTTGATTTAATGTATTTTGATAACCTTACTTATTTAATTGTCACAGATTATTATTCTAAATTTATAGAAATAGCTTTGTTAAATAAAAACAGTACAGCAAAGAATGTAATAACACATTTAAAGTCCATTTTTGCTCGTCATGGAATACCTTTATCTTTAGTGTCTGATGGTGGTCCTCCTTTTCAGTCATTAGAATTTAAGAATTTTATGCATGAATGGGACATAGAACACATTGTAACTAGCCCATATCATCCACAGTCAAATGGTCAAGCAGAGAGTTCAGTCAAAATTATCAAAAATATGTTAAAAAAATGTAAAAGAAACTCATCTGATCCATACATAGCTTTATTACAGTATAGAAACACACCTAAGAATAATTTACCATCTCCAGCTCAATTGTTAATGTCCAGGAATTTAAGAAATAACATTCCTATGTCTTATAAGAAATTAAAACCTAAAGTGGTTACATTCAAAAATTATGAAGAATGTGTCAAGCAAAATAATAAAAATAAGTCTAAATATTATAATAGAAATACAAAGTCATTGTCATTATTGTATCCCAATGATCATGTATACTTTAAAAGAAAGCCTGATAGCAATTGGGAACAAGCCATTGTCAAGCTAAGGTTGGCTAATAATAGGTCATATGTCGTTGAGGATGTCAATGGAGTTAGGTATAGGAGGAATAGGGTTCATTTAAGACACAAATATTCTCCTATGCTATCCAATTCGTCGCAGGGGAGAGAGGAAGGTAACAGGCAGGAGTCTAGACCTCAAGAGCTCTCATCTCAATCCTCAGTCAGTCAACATGTAACTCGTTTTGGAAGAGTTGTAAAGCCAACGAGAAGGCTAATTGATGAAATAGATTAAGTAGAACATTGTATCCTAGATTAAGACCTAACCATAGGCTTAAGTCATTGTCTAAATTGTAACTGGGTCAGGTCTCTATAATATTGTTTGTCAAGGGTTAATTTAAACTTAAACAGGGGGGATGTTGTATCATACATCACTACTCTGTAGTCGAGTAACTAATACCATCTCTATGTATTAGTGTCTATGAATATAGTCTTGTCATTGTAACTTAGGATCTGACCTGGAAGATGTCGATTATTATGTAATAATTATACAAGTGTAATAAACCAGTCTAATTATCTAAAGTCTTTAATATTTACCAACCCAACAATACAATTTCTTTGCGACATGATAATAAGAGTTATTTACAAATTTTATTTCTTGTACTACCCGATTATTGTTTGTAATAATAGGCTGAGAAATTTTAAATTCGGGTTTTAAAATTATGATGTCCAAGGTCAAAATCAAAATTGTTTATTTCAAATTAACCGTCCGTTGGTGCTTTTGAATAGTCAATGTCAGTCAGTCCAAGAAAAGTGAAGCTAAATTGCATGTTCCAAAGCGTAGATCTCTAAGAACGTGCAAGAAACTCCATGGTCAAGTGTGGTTTGTCTTTGATTATTTCAAAACTAGAGTTCACTGTGGCCTATAGTTAAGAGCTCACTTGAGCTTCTGATAGGACGTGTGGTTAGATCATAAAATCTCCTATCATTGGATTATACTGAACCAGAAATACTACAACAACAAGACAAGAGAGCATGCGGCTACGAATGTAGACATGAGTGCTATTTACGAAAAATCTAAATTTGATAGAAGTGTGCTAAAGTAATGAAATTTAATAATGGTGAGTTGTTTGATGGCGATAATGGCGATCGTTGCCTATTGAAATCGTTGATTGGAAACAGAACTTATAAGTACCCCACGATCGCATAAGTACGAAAGATTTTTCCAAGTAATTTCTGCCGAGTTAGATTTTCATAATGTAGAAGATGGTGAGGAGGGTGCCTCCGCCAGCAAATGGAACACGTATCATGGCTATGTGGTCGCGCTGCACGCACTAGTCTGTAGTCGTAACTGCAACCCAGTGAGGGGTTGTTCAGAGCGCGATGGGCAGCTAGTGGTGTGGCGAGGACACTAGTAGGTATGGTCGCACTGCATGCACTAGTCTGTAGTCGTAACTGCAACTCAGTGAGGAGTTGTTCAGGGGGCGATGGGCAGCTAGTGATGTGGCGGGGACTTTGGTAGATATGGTCGCACTGCATGCACTAGTCTGTAGTCGTAACTGCAACTCAGTGAGGAGTTGTTCAGGGGGCGATGGGCAGCTAGTGATGTGGCGGGGACCTGGGTCTCGGAGGAGACTATTAGTTGTACGGTCATGTGTTGACCTGGGAGTCGTGGACTCTAGAGTTGGTCGTATCACAAGAGGTGATGACGATATGGGTGTCAACTATGAGTTGTCACTAGCTACTGTGGTAGCAGGCGATGATGTGTTTTCTTTTTGATGATTATGATTTTGATTTGATAGTTATGAGGCTTGGAGGAACCTTTTGTGTTTTCTTTTTGAAATTTGATAATTATGAGGCTTGGAGGAACCTTTTGTTTTCTATTTGAATTTTGATAATTATGAGGCTTGAAGGAAGCTCTTGCGTTTAAGTTGTTAAAATGATTAAACTTGTTTGGTTTTATAATAGTCATTGTAACTAAACGTGACGTGTGACGGTCAGGTTGGCCGAGTTTTCAAAAATGCTTCAAAGTCGGTTTTCTGTGTTTTTTTTTTTTTTAATTTGTTACAGACATGCACGAGGACGTGCAAAGGGAAATATCGAAGTTTGGCCGGAATCGGCGGTTGGCCTGTTGAAGCGGATCCCGGACTTCAGAGCTGAGGGAGCTTCGGATTCGACTGGGATTGGCGCTGGGATGATGATGATGATGATGCACGAGGACGTGCAAATCGTCAGGCTGGCCGTGTCGGAGATCGTCGATATAATTTTAATAGAAGTTGCTGATTTGATTTACCTAGTAGAGGGGCGAACGCTTGTGACGTTATTTTGTGATGGCGTCACATGGATAGAGTCGCTTTGGAAAGTGGGGTTCGTCGAACGGTGACTTTTGCATCGAGACGCGGACCAAGGCACATCTCCGAACCGAAACTGTCGGTTTCCCTATTCAAATTGTTATTATGAAGATTGGAGGGTATATCTACACGTCGTGCTTCAATTCAAAACTCACCTACGAAATGGAACCTGTACCACCACACCAAGATGCTGTCGACCCTACCGCTCTGCCGTCGCTGTCTCCGACATATATGAAATATGTCCGTGAACGGACGCCGTCAGAGGGGACTGGTCATCTCTTAGCTGCTACGGCGTATTTTAATTTCTGAATTGTTGTTTTTTTTCCATAATGGACGCTCTCAGCGTACAATATATTTCTGCATCGTTCTCACATGATTGATTTCAAAATGAATGATGTAATCAAATATTTGTATCAATAGCATGATAATTTAAAAGAGTGTCCATGGAGTTTCTTGCCCGTTCTTCTCCATAGGTACCTACTCTTTGGAATGGGTGACTAGCTTCACCTTACTGACTGATCGACCTTCTGACAATTCAAAAGTGCCTGTAACTGGTTTATTTGAAATAAATGCTTTGATTTTTTTTTTTTTTTTTTTATAAACTTATTATTATTTTCCAGTTGGAGGGTATCCCACACCCCGCTTGACGACACGTGGCAACATTCACAGTACATAGTAAAATAATATGTACCTTTCGGATTAAACCTACTTATGAAAAATTATATTCAGGTACAGTTCAAAGTGATTGCCGGAGTAACTTGATAAAAGGTTCCCGGTAGCGATCCCTACCAATTTAATTTAAGTAATATTATCTAGAATAAAACTGTAAAGTTTATAACGTTATGACTCCATTAAATGTTGATTGAAACATTATTCTTCGTACAGTTACGTTTCGGCCTTTAATATTTAAGATATTATACTCTTAAATATAGTTAATTTGCACTCTAGATAAAATAAAGGTCGCTTTAGTGACGATAATAATCGAGGACCGAGGAATTTTAGATTTTATCTAAAAAAACCGGTGAAGCGTGAGTCGGATTCGTGAGCAAAGGGTTCTTACAACATTAAACACTATTATTACACCATTTTTGCGGTTTTTGTTTTGGAAATTAAATATTTCTTTTTTTTTTGCGGGCAACAGAAATGCATCACCTGTGAAAATGTCAATTGTCTAGTGTCTAGCTATCACGGTCCATGAGATACAGCCTGGTGACAGATTGACGGTATAGTGTTAATGATAGCGTCACGCTTTTATTATTTGGGTACGGGACCCTTAAAATAGGTTTTCATAAGTTGGAAAAATATCAACTTATCTGTTTACCGTTCAGACGTTGAGAGAATGTGTTCCTGTATCAGTGGGACAATACAAGTATTTAATAAAGATCAAATTCGAAATGTACAGTAGATTGCTGTACATTGCTCTTCTTTTTTTTTCTAGATGTGCCTGTTGTGCCATGCTCAATAGAAAATCTTAACAGCGCCAAATAGCGCAAACTGCAGCGCCATCTCTCGGGAAATTGAGTTGCTAATTTATACAAACTATACACGTTATGTAGATGTTTTTTTTATTTTCGGTGGTAATTTAGTTTCGCGTGAATTATTGGTTTAATACTTGTTGTTTTGTTTAAAAAAATACATTCACAATAATAATATATAATATGAATATAGATAAAAAAAAACTTGCATATACGGTTAAATTTCAAACTTAGTTCAGAAAATATTTTGTACAATTTGTCCAATAACTGTTGAACCCATCAAGTTGAATAAGAATAAGAATAAGAATAAGAAATTTTATTTGCCCAAACATGTGTATACATACAGAATACAAAACTCATGCATGTAGGATCTTGAGAAAGAGTGGCTCACGACATGTCTGCCACTTCTCATGGCGTGCAAATATTTTAGGTACATACATAATTATTACAATAGAATGGATGACTTATATTAAATTTTATATTTATATAATAGATATCGATCGCAACTCAAACAAATTAATAAAATGAAATTCAAATATTTACATTAATCACACAATTACTAGAATAATTAACAAAATATATTATTTATTTAGCACATGCTAAATATATACAATACCATGTCAATATTTCATATTATAATTATCACAATTAAGATTTACAACAATATTAAAACAATTCAAATTTTAGTAAAATTTATAATATAAGCATTTTAAGTTCCCCACTACTACAGGACCACAATTACTACAATATTAGTTATACTTTTTAATTTATAATAATTACTGAATCATTTAAAAAATCATTAATGCTATAATATGCTTTTTGTGCTAAAAACTTTTTCATTGTTGCTTTGAGTTTAGACACTGTTTGCTCTTTCCAACTTTTGGGTAATTTGTTGTAGATTATTGGTGCCATACAAAAGACACTCTTGTGCATAAGTGCAGTCTTTGAGGCGTGTAAACATATTTTGCTGTCATCACGTCTATTTCTAGAATTTTTTTCTGCCATGCGAGGAAACAAATGTGGATTTAGTTTTACAAACATTACTATTTCTATTATGTAAAGTGAAGGGAATGTTAAAATATGATATTCAATGAAATATTTTTTACAGCTATCAGTAGTTTTGAGATTAAACATGGATCTCAAGCAGTACTTTTGTCTTTTAAAGATAATATCTTTATCGGTTGAGTTACCCCAGAAGATCACACCATATCTAATGACAGATTCAACTAAACCATAGTAGGCCGTTAATATAGCTTCTATATTTAGAGTACGTGATAATTTATATAACGCGTATGCACTACTGCATATTTTTTTTGCTAGAGTCTCAATGTGCGCTTTCCAATTTAAGTTCCTGTCAATTGTTAGGCCTAAAAATTTTGTACTATTAGCTGTCAGTATTTTATTATTATTATATTTGATGTCAAGACTAGAGAATAATGATGATCGTTGGCTAAAGTGCATAATTAAAGTTTTATTTATATTAATTTTTAATTTATTACTATCCAGCCACTTTACCGCTTCAACTAATGTATTTTTTATGTCTGTTTCATATGTACTTTTATTGTGGCATGGTATAATTATCGTACTATCATCGGCAAACAACGTCATGGGATGTTTAATGGACTTAGGGAAGTCATTAATATATAGTGTAAACAAGAGTGGTCCAAGCACACTACCTTGCGGAACTCCATGAGGGACGGTTCGTTCGCCCGACGTAAAAATGTCTTCACGTTTTGAGCTCATATTTATTCGATTGATTTGCGTTACTTGTTTTCTGTCATGTAGGTATGATTTTATTAGATTAAATATGTTACCTCTGATACCATATGCTTCAAGTTTATTAAGTAATATATTATGTTGGACATAATCAAATGCCTGTGTCATGTCGCAGAAGATGGCACAGACTGGTGTATTTCTATCCATGTTTATCATAACTGTATGTAAGAAATCGTATATGGCTAAATTAATTGATTTTTTTTCCCTAAATCCTTTCTGCTCATCACATAGTATATGATTTTTTTCCAAATATTTATTAAGTTCCCTATATATATATTTTTCGATAATTTTTGATATGATTGGGATTAATGATATTGGCCTGTAAAATTCTATTAGCTCCCTATCCTGCTTTTTAAATAACGGTTTTATTATAGATTTTTTTAGCGCATTCGGAAACATACCTTCACTGATGCTTAAGTTAATAATGTGGCTTATGGGCCCACACATTTCATGTGCTACAGTTTTAACAATTTTTGTACATATACCATCGTACCCTACACTGTTTGTATTTTTTAAGCCTGCTATAGTGTTTAGTATATCAAGTGTTGAACATGGTGCCATGAACATTGAGTCTTTTCTGACTATAATATGTTTAGTGACTGTGGTTTCTGAGCTAGTTATAGATTCAATTTTATCTATAAAGTAATTGTTAAATATATTTGCAATAATTTTTGGGTCAGTCACAGTTTCATTATTATATCTTATTTTGTCTATTGTGTTTTTGTTGAAAATAATTATCCTAGTATCCTCCCTATAAAGTTCTACTTTTGAGAATATTTTCATATTTTTTAAAGTTATGGTTGAAAAGTTAGTGGGGAGGGAAAATTAAAATATTTATGAATAAAAAAAAAATCTAACCCCTATTCATTTTTGTTGTATAAGTGGGTAGCATTACCCTTTCCATGTGTGCGTGGCTGCGCCCACGCGAGGTGTTTAACAGAAATTAAACAGTGTGTCCATAGCTGTAGCGTGTTGCACTTATCACATCAAGTACTCAACAGTTTTATTCACCCACATCTCAAATCAGTGACCGCAAAATAAACAGTATCGGCATTTTATCTACATTCGACCAAAACGTACAGTTACGGTTTATTGCTAATGAAATTGTTCCGAAGAACGATGCAGCTGGAGCCAAGAGCGGAGCGATTTTGCTCAACGCACTTAGCGACGGTACTTATAAGTTGGCAGCGGATCTGGCCCTGCCAAAGGACATCCAGGAAGTGCCATATGACGATAAAGTGCAGCTATTGGATGAACATTTCCTTCCCAACATATGCGGCTTCAGCGAGAGATACAATTTCTACGCGGCTGTACAGCAGCAGGACGAGACATAACGCAAAGGGCGTCAAGACTGCGAGGACTTACGGCACATTGTAAGTTTAGTAATATCGAGGAAGCATTAAGAGATCGGTTCGTGATGCGAATGGCAGCAGGAAATGAACGAGAAAAGCTGTGGACATCGACAAACTGACCTTGGCCAAGGCGGTAGAGCTGGCGGAGAGCGTGAGGTGCGCGCGAGCGGGTGCCGCTACCACCTCGGCTGTCCATGGACAGCAGACGCCAGTGTTCAAGATCGCCAAGGAAGTAAAGAGTGCTAAAACCATTAGTGCCGGTGCCGGTAAAGTACAGTGTGCGGTCGTTTTAATCATGAGTCATCCCTGTGTCGATTTGCAAATTATAAATGCAATAAATGCAACACCAAAGGTCAGTTCCATAAAATGTGTAACAAAAGGTTAATTACGTGTTGACAGGTGATGTGAGCGGGGATGACGATGGTAAGTCATTGTTTGACATACGCTCAGATTGTTCAACAGACCCTATGACAGGAACAGTTTCAATTTACGGGAAGGATTTACAATTTCAAATAGATAGTGGACCGTTATATCCGAGGGTACCTATAAAAATTGTTTAGGAATATTCCGCTCAGATTCCAGGAAGGATAAAGAAATAATGTAGGTAGTCTACAGTGTACTATTTACATAGATTATACAATAAATATATACGTTAAGTGTATCATACTACTTTAAATATTATTAATAGTTAAAATATTGCCACTATATGAATCGTATGTTATTTTTGAGGATGATATTCTCGTAGTTTTTATATATCCTGTTTTTAAGCTATTGCATAGCTTCTATCGCGGGCCTTGAGCGCGGGGACCGAATCCAGAAATTCCGTAACGAAAAAACCTCACGCGCTCCCCACTCCGACGGGCACGGAGGTGTGGCTTGAAGGCCGTACATCGTCTAACGTCGTTTCAGTTCGGCAGTCTTCGGCACGGTATGTTTGTGTGCGTGCGACTACATCTTTTGAAAACAATTTATAGATTTTCAAAAAGAGCATGCATATTGCAGGGCGCGAACTCAGTTCTACACACTTGCCATGTTACTGATAGTCGCGATGTGCTAAACTTGCGATTAATTTTCTCTCTGAAATAGGTCTTCTATAGAGATATGTCATAGACGTCATCGACGTTGTCATGGCTACCTTAAAAACTTTTCATATAATTAATTATTAAGTACTTTTATTCAAATTAATTTAGTAGTGTTTTTATAAAATAGCTTTTTTTTAACGGAAAAGCTAAGATGAATGTCACGCTAATTTTTCATTGGACTTTTAAATTATTTATAGTGTTGTTTACTAAATAAAAGCGCGTGATTTTATAGAGTAAAAAGTGCTCACGCGGCCGTTTTTTCAACTGTTATTGGCGATATCCGCCATTATTGTGAAATATTTTTTTAAAGAATTTCTATAATTTGTTACACGTGTTATTGGCAAAATTGTGGTATCTATCCACAGGGACCAGATCAAGAGTTGAAGTTGAAGTTTTTATTAAATAAAATATTACAGAAAGGTGTCGGTGAACAATGTTAATACGAGTACATTTAAGTGAACGAGTTGTAATATTGTTATCTCCGAAACGAAACAACGAAAGTTTAATAAAAATATGCTCGTCGGCTTTTTCTGAGGAAGACATTGATGAGGCAAAAAAGTTATTGTTTGTTTCTACGAAGACAAGACAAAAAAATGTATCGAGGCGTAAGAACAAAAAGCAGAAAGACCTAAAATATACGATTACGGTGTTTAAAATCACGGATCCCGAACAATCCCAGTTTTTGTGGCATATGACCTTCACAAATTGCCACCAGTTTGCTTTGACTACGTAGAACGTACGTAAAGAAGTTGATGAAGGATTTATTAATTCTACGGTCAGATGTTAACGCAATCAGAAGTGATTATATTACTAAAGATCAGCTCGAAAATATTAAATTGATAACAAATAATTCGACACCGACGCCGTTCATCATCAACAACCTTTTTATCGTCCCACTGCTGGGCACAGATCTCCTCTCATACAGAGAAGGATTGAGCGTAATCACCACGCTTGCTCAATGCGGGTTGGCGATTTCAGACTTGTAAAGCCCAGGTTTCCTCAAGATGTTTTCCTTCGCCTTCAGTCATTGGTGTCCAAGATATACTTAGAAAGTACATATAACTTTAGAAAAGTTACATTGGTACTTGCCTGACCTGGAATCGAACCCGCGCACTCATACTTAAGAGGCTGATGTTTTAACCACTAGGCCACCACGACAAAACAGTGGGGTATATTGAAAAAGAACCTCGGAGTCTTTGAGTTTATTTCGTGGTGCTTCCTGTGCGCCGTTTCCGAGTCAACGAAATACCAGTTGGTGGAGTCATAAGGATACTATAGCTGTCTTGCCTGCCCCTCAGTGCCCGGCCGGTCTTGCGATTGCACCGAAACAGCACACAATGACAGAGATTATAAGTAATAGCATAGACAGACCTTACGGAGGAATTGCCCTATTGTAGAGGAAGTCCGCTTTCTCAAAGGTATCAGTGTTGTTGTGTAATTGTGTAATAATAAGTGATCGTTTAGTTCTCACATGGATCGTTCTATGTTAGTTTTCTCATTTTACATGCTTACTGACTCGAGTGATAATATATTTCATGGGTTTTTTCTTTATTTCTTTATTTTTTGGCTTCGCACGGTTTGTGCATTTAGCCAATGCCACGTAATTATGAATTATTCATGTCGAAAAAGACGGCCGCGTGACCCGTCTTACGAGTGAGGTTTGGGACAAAGTCATGATGTGGCCACTATGCAGCGATATTTCACTGTTCTTTATGAACTATTTACTAAATGCACTTTTTACTACATAAATCACGCACTTTTATTTAGTAAACAACACTATAAATAATTTTAAAAGTCCAATGAAAAACGAGCGTGACACTCAGCTTGACTTTCCCGCCAAAACTCAGGGTGCTGATCACGAAAATGATTTCATTTTTGAAATCCAAGATGGCCGACATCATATTTCATAACATTCTGACATGGGTGTGATAACGAACATGACGTCATTTTTAAGCTATTGCTTAGCTTCTTTCTATCTCTTTATCAAAGTCGAACAGAAAACATTGAATATAGTTTAGTCGCTTAATCGTCACCATTTTTCGCACTCTTTTGATGACGTTGCTGGTAAAAAATAAATAAATTACAAAACAGAAAGAAAACTTGAATTGATATCAAAGAAAAAAAAACAAAGGAAAAATTACTGTATAAATAAAATAAATAAATAATTATAATTGCAAGTTATAGTTGATAAAAAAGGCTATGCAATAGCTTTACCGCGGCAGTCTCCGAGTGCCACACGCCTTTTTTTTTTTACAATTGGATTTACTTTTTATATGTTTTTATTATTGTGTTTTTATTTTTACTGTACTGCCGTCTCGGTGGCACTTGTAATTGTTTGTTGCACCGGGCGACGTGTTTTTTGACACCAGCTTTCGCTGAAAATCAGCGCTGGGCTTTGTTTTGCATAGAGTTTGCAGGATAATGCTAAGCCACAGCCGTTTTGCGTGGATGTGACGCATGTTTCCCTCAGCTATGTCTTATTTTTTGTGTTTTTGTAAACTTTTGCGTCATGTTTACTGCAAATAAACGTTTTTTTTTTCTTTCTTCTCCTTTTCTATTTCTCTTGAATAGGGGAGAAATGTTGTATATGTGGGTAGCATTACCCTTTCCATGTATGCGTGGCTGCGCCTACGCGACGTGTTTAACAGAAACTAAACAGTGTGTCCATAGCGGTAGCGTGTTTCACTTGTCACATCAAGTATTCAACAATTTTAAAATATCTATCCAACAATATATTACACGTTAGAGTGGAAATGAAAAGAAAAATCACTCCCCATTTTACGTATCCCCTACACGTACCTTACCTCGGAACCCTAAAAAACTTTACTCCTTCGTTTTTAGCCGGTTAAAAAGGATGTTCTGCTTTCGTCCAAATTTTTTTAGCTAAACATGATGTTGCATATTGCACATATCATGACTGATTCTGTCTTATCGAACAGAAAACTTTCTTCATTCACTTATTATAAATATGTATTCCGACCTTGGGGAGGTACTACCGATTGAAATACGAAAGTAGTGGATTTGTCATTTTGTATAATTATATTTTTTTTAAATACATTGCTGATTTACATTGACGTTTCATGCACAACTCTGAATATAGCAAGCAGTGTGCACCATAAAGAAAAAAATATTCAAAATATTTATAAATGGAAAATCACCTTGGTACTGATCGTCGCGTTGTAGTTTTCAATTCAGCGACGTTCAACTTCGGAATCTGAAAAAGTTTTTTCAAATTTCGAACGCCGATCGTTCGCATTTCGAATTCGCATTCATGATTGGAGCGACTCTCAGCTGTGGACGAATGAAAAAAGTTTAATTCGAAAATCAAATTCTGAATGAATTTAAAATATTTTGTTGTGCGACCTTTTTTAACCGATGTCGCTGAAATTTGGAATTAAAAGTTGAGGGTACGTCCTGTATTGCAGGCTCCTTACTTTTGTAATCTAATATTAACCTTATGTTTATTATTTGACTTTATGTACGTGTAGACAATTAAAATTTTAACTCTTAGATTAAGATAGATTGAAATCTTATTAGGTATTATATTTTTGACATATTATATTCAATTTATTGTTATTGTATCTAGTTGTTTATTTTTCATAATGTAATTTTATTTTTACGCGAATGTTGTGCACGTCTGTTATTGACACCTACACTAAAATAAGACTGTTGAAATGTTAAATGTCCATGTTTGTGTTTGTGTTGTTGATGTGCCTTAAATAAATAAATAAATAAACTCTTTATGGTTGTAAAAACAAAGAGCTAACGCTTATACGCCTTGTTAGTTTATATGGGACGTTCTTCTTTTTTATCGACAATCTGACCGGCAAATTTTTATATTTGATAAAAAAATAAACTTGTGATTTATTTAGTGAATTGTGATTTCAATTATTGCCTCATTATTGTAGGTTACAAAAACATTTAGTGCAGCGAATTATTACATGTAATTTTCGTTTAATTTCAAATTTCGTAGGAATGGTATGAAAAAAATAACACCTCAGTCACAAAAGTATTTATTTTTTTTATGCTTCATTTTAAATGAGAACTTCAGTTACTTATTACTTTCTTATCAAGAATATAAACATTTACTATTATCTAGCTCCATTGGACGAAATTTTTTAAATAATCATTTTTTTAAACCATCCAATACCACTCTGTCACATTTTTGCTTCATAAGACATAATTTTTTTGAATATTATGAAAGTCGCCCAAAAAAGTCGTTTAAAAATCTAGTGAACACCTTTATTATTTAGCATATAATACTAGAAAACGTTATTTTTGTAAATACTAACAATAAAGTGGTTCATAACTTACTTTGAACTAAAATTTTAAGGGGGACAAAATTGTGACAGAGTGAGACCTTTGTCTTGATAACTTTATTTTTATACAAAATAACTTTTATGAATGCAATGTTTGCGTGTACCTTGCACATACAGGTTTCACGACTGTTAACTGAAGGTGGTACGACATAACACGGCTTAAATTTTTCAAAATAACTGTAGTGACATTAATAACGTCGGGGTCCTCTTTTAGAAATGACTTATAGAGATCTTCCTTTTTTTCCAGCAGTGGCCCATGACACATCATCCCTGAGATGAAAATAATGATTTTTTTGTTTTAATATAGTATGTTTGGGCAAGATGGAACTATACTTCTTCACTCTCCTGATTCTAATGGTTTCTATTGCCAGATGAAGTTTTTGTCCAAAACGATGAATTGCTGGGTTTTCAGGTATACTTGTAATATAGCGTTTTATTCTGTAGTCTTTTGTATGCTTATAATGTTTATTAATGGTATTTGATAAGATATTATATATTTTCTGCATTCTTCTTTGCAAAGTTCATTTTATTTTTTAATATGAGTTGTTGTTGTAAGCACTTTATTTTGTTTCTTTTTCTGTGACTGAAATCTTTTCTTGTCTTTTTGTACAAGTAATTCTTGTATTTTTTTTTTTTTGAAGTTGAATATTTTGTCTCTAAAGGCGTGATCTTTTACGTCGCACTTGTTTTCTTCCCCTGCTACTGGCAACAGACGAGGCTGGAGTCAGTGAACGAGATCTGGGACTTAATGAACGTAGTCTGGAACTTGAAGGAGGCAGTGTAGAAGCCGGAGTGTTGTTAATTAAAACGTTCAGAAAAGTTTTCTATCTTTCTCTTCTTTTTTATTTCTTATCTGCTATTGTCTTTTTATTTTTTATGACCTTTTGGTGTCATATGCTTAACTAACGTTTTGCGAGTATGTTATCTTTCTAAATCTTTATGTTTTACTTCTGCAACAAGTTCAGGGTTAAGCTTTCTTTTTTCACGACACTGTCGCTGTCTTTCAGCCGCAGATAATGCTATTTTTTCATTTACATGATGGTAATACCTTAAATTAACAAAATGGTTGATGATAGAATAACAAACATAAAAAAACTAGCAATCACCTATTATGGATATTAACTAAGGCTCTAAGTTCCATACAAAAATGACCACTCCGTCACGAGTTATACCACTCCGTCACACATTTTCGTGACAGAGGTGCTACGTGACAGAGGTGTAAAATAGTAGTGTTCGAGATATTCAGCATTGTTCTAATTATAATTTACGCATAAAACTGGATGTATATGAAATATTTATCATAAATTAATCAAATAATATTAAAACCCCGAAATTAGAATAACATTTGTTAGTCGTAACTTACGTGACGGAGCGGTCGCTAAATAAACACACGCACCTCCTTTTACTGTTTGTGAGCGACTGACTGATATTACCGGGGCATGAGAACGTATAGCGCGAGTGCGGGATGTAGCGGAACTCTTCTCGAACCTTGTGACCAAGGTCAAAGTTTCTAAAGCACACTATTTTGTACCATAAAATGAGTGACAGAAGGTAGCAACTAAAATCATATACATCGGGAGACAGCCAATAAAACATTTTTTTATTTAATAATATAAACATTAAAAATTATTTCTTCTTATTAATGTAATAAAAAAGGTTAAGTAGTTCAGTAAATGTTCTTGGATAGAAATTTTCAATATGATTTTTTTTTACGAGAGCAGTTTGTTTACATTACTTGTCACAGAGGGACACACTTTATTTGTATGTATAACACCTCCGTCACGCTTTTTGTATACTATGTCACACTGATTTTGTAAAAAATATTTATGAATAAAATCTAGTTTTGAGGATATTAAAATTATTGCATTATCAAGTGTATTTTTATTAAAAAAAATTAAGTAATTTAATATTTATGATCAAAATATAATTTTTTTTGCGGGGAAGACAAGTCATTGTCGATAAAAAAGAAGAACGACCCATATAAGACTAACGATCCACCCCGGCTTCGCACGGCTGCATTGCTAATACTAAATACACTTCAGAAAGACTGTGAACGTTGTATAAAAAAACCGCCGCGATCGTCACACTGTGTACCGCCACAAACGCGACACCCCGCAATTTTTTATATCTATATTAAATCAATAATGTATTAAGGTAATAAATTGGATAAGGATTAATGCTGTATTGGCTAAAATCGCTTTGAAAATAAGCCAGTATAAGTCGTTAAAAGTAAATGAAAAAAAAATTATATTGACCTTTTCAATGTATACAATATTTATTATTTAGTATGTACGTTATTTTGATAAATCTCATAGGGTTCAGCCTGCGTTTCACTTCAAACGCGGAAAAAATTTAATTATTTACGACATCACATAACAGTAACCTCAAAAATAATAGTATTTCTCCACATTTTAGTGGATGTTATTATAAATATAAACCTTCCTCTTTAATCACACTGTCTATTAAAAAAAACTGCATCAAAATCCGTTGCATGGTTTTTAAGATTTAATCATACAAAGGGACATAGGGAAAGAGAAAGTGACTTTGTTTTATAATATTTAGTGATCAGCCGTTTAGTCAACTGACTGGATTTTCCAAGCAGTGTTGGCCTCGCCTCGCTTTCTCGGCTCGCATTCATAATGGTGCACCCTCTTCTCCCGTACTGCCCCCCCTTTTGTCGAGTTAGTCACTCGATGCGCTGCGTGGCGGCCGTCGCCAGCATGTATTTTTATTTTACATAATTTCATGATATCTTTTGAATGGAATGTCTGATTTCAATAATTCGAAAAGTAATCATCAGGTATTGAGACAGTCTTGAATTAAATTAAATTATTTATTTGGATAAAAATTTATAAATGGTATGAATAACACGGTCTGATTTTGATCGGCATTTCTATCAAATGTAAAAAAGTAGTTACAGTGACGTAACTACAATAGTTAGACATACGGTCTCGGTAGTTTTTTGTAGAAATTGATATATTCTATAATATTGTCAATCATTTTTTTGTCCTATCATTTATACTTTTTGCAGCGTATGCGATGAAAGACACTTCATGGCCATTTTTTTAAACTATCGTTTGGTTTTAATAAGAATTTGTAAAGATTTCTATAGTAATCTAGTAGGTACTAAATATAGCTTATGTTACTCAGTAATAATGTAGCTTTCTAATGAAATAAAAATTATTAAAATCGGTCCAGTACTTTTTGAGTTTATTCGTTACATAAATACAAATCTTTCCTCTCTATACATAATATTAGTTTAGATAATAACATTTTCATTTGATTTAAACCTACGTATGCGTGAGGTCCGCACAGCAGTGTTTCACGCGTGCCACTCCCACGGGGAAATTGGACCCGCAGAGAAACAGCAGTTCAACAAGGCTTATCAGGGATGCGGTGATGCTTTCGAGAATTCCTTACACCCGGCCATAGGTAGAGGTGACACGACGCAGTTGTGTTGCGATGTGTACCGGGTACGATGCACCAAATGTTGTTGTGCCACGAGTTTGGCCGTGGAGGGTAAATGAAATGAAATGAAATGAAATGAAATGAAATCGTTTATTAAGCAAGTAGGATCACCGATCACTTTTACACGTCATGTTTTTTTTATTTTTTCTTTATTTTTTTTTTTTTTTTATTTTAAACTAGATGAAGCCGGCATTTCCTAACTGACTACCTCTGAGAAGAAATAGCCGAAACAAACTCAGGGATCATCGTCTTTTTTAAAGTCCAGACATTAAAAATGAAAATGTTTACAATAATTTACATTATAATTACGCATATTGCTTAATAACAATGCTTAACAGAGCGAGCAGCTCAGTCCCAAGCCTCTCTATCCTCTAAATAATCTGAGATTTTATAATACCCCTTTTTGCAAAGTTTGGCCTTTATATAGGTTTTATATCGTTTAATGGGTAAGTTTCGAATGTCCATGGGAAGCTTGTTGTAAAAGTGTATACATTGACCCATGAACGAGTTGCCTACTCTGTGGAGACGAGTGTGATGTACAGCAAGATTGTGTTTGTTCCTGGTATTTATATTATGAACTTCGCTTATTTTCTTAAAATTAGATATATTTTTATGTACATACATAAGATTTTCAAATATATATTGCGAAGCTACAGTCAGAATGTTCACCTCTCTGAATTTTTCTCTAAGAGAATCTCTAGGACCAAGGTTGTAAATGGCTCGAACAGCCCTTTTCTGTAAAACAAAGATGGTATTGATGTCCGCACAAGTTCCCCAGAGAAGAATCCCATAAGTCATAAGACTATGAAAATAACTAAAATAAACAATTCTGGCTGTATTCACATCAGTTATCTGTCTAATTTTCTTAACAGCATAAGCGGCAGAACTGAGTCTACCCGACAGCTTCTCAATGTGAGGACCCCATTGTAACTTGGAGTCAATAGTCAATCCAAGAAAAACTGTCGACTCGACAGGGATCAACTCTACTCCATTCAGTTGAACATTGGTACTTAACTGCCTGACATTTGGCGTAGAAAATTTAATGAATTTAGTTTTTTTTTTCATTCAAAAGAAGGTTATTTACATTAAACCAATGGACAACTTTCGAAAGTGCATTGTTAACTTCGTCAAAATTTGCTAGCTGACGCTTGACTTTGAAAATAAGAGAAGTGTCATCCGCGAACAATACTATGTTGTGATTATCCCTCACGTGATGAGGTAAGTCATTAATATAAATTAAAAACAAGAAAGGATCTAGAATTGAGCCCTGCGGAACGCCCATGGTGACCTCAGATCCTGCAGATTTGTTGCCATTAACATCAACCCTCTGAATTCGATTATTCAGATAAGAAGTCAGAAGGTCGAGAGCTCTGTCCCTTAAACCATAATGGTACAGTTTCCTAATAAGAGTATCATAATGTACGCAATCAAAGGCCTTGGACAAATCACAAAAAATACCAAGAGCATCTTGCGATTCCTCCCAGGCCCCAAATATGTTCTTTAGCAACGCCACGCCCGCATCGGTAGTTGAACGACCCTTTGTAAAACCAAATTGTTTCACGTGCAATAAATTATATAAGTTGAAATGTCTCAACAACTGTTTCAAAATTAATTTTTCAAAAATTTTGCTCAAAGTTGGTAATATGGAAATTGGCCGAAAATTCGTGGGATCAGTTGTACTACCAGATTTGAACAGTGGAATTACTTTGCTAAGTTTCATCAAATCAGGAAATATACCAGATGTGACACAAGAATTAAAAACAATTGCTAAGAAAGGTGCGATAACATCTATTATTGAAGCTACAGTATATACTGACAAACCCCAATGATCGGCAGTTTTTTTTACATCAAGATCCTTAAAAGATTCTATAATGTCTTTAGCAGTCGCAAACGTAAATTCAAAGTGTTTGTCACATTCTGGAACACATTCTTTTAGTATGGCGTAGGCAGAAGTGGAGGAAGAAGACAAAGTTTTTGTTGTTTTTATTGGAATACTAGTAAAAAAATTCTCAAACTCAGTTGCTACCTCCAAGTCCGCCTTTATATCTTCATCGTTAATTTTAAGATGGAAATCGCGATTTTGTACTTTGGTTCTTCCAGTTTCAGAATTCATAATTTGCCAAGTTGTTTTGATTTTATTTCTAGAAGATTTTATTTTATTATTAATGTGTATGGCTTTTGCTGAGGAACAGGCTCTTTTAAAAGTTT
This sequence comes from Sesamia inferens, assembly GCA_037179545.1. Lineage (NCBI taxonomy): Eukaryota > Metazoa > Arthropoda > Insecta > Lepidoptera > Noctuidae > Sesamia > Sesamia inferens. The sequence goes on along the minus strand of CM073949.1, from coordinate 731,534 downwards.
TTGAATATTTTTTAACGAATTCTTGAAAAGCTACATCATGGTTATATGTTTTTTCCTGATACAATTCATACATTTTGTCCCTGCTTTTATAAATACCTGGGGTTGCCCAGTCACTAAATATAATGCGGTCGCTAACAGGCAATGTTTTTTTTGTGAAAACTTTCATAAATTCACAATTAATCAAGTTAAATAGTATACTATATGCATGATCCGGGTTGGTGTGATGAGGCAAGCCCGGTAGCTTTTCAATTAAATTATTTTTAAATTGTCCTAAACGATTTTCATTTACAGGAACAAAACTCACAAGTTTTCTTTGAGCTCTGACTTCACTCTTCTGAGGAAAAGTAACTAACTGGCCACAGTGATCAGAGTCTAACTCATTTATAATTAAATGGTCAGAAGGTCTTAGGTTAGAAAAGATGTTGTCTAAACAGGTGGCACTTGTGGCAGTTATTCTAGTCGGCTCAAAGAATCTTGCGTACAAATTATAGGACTTGAATAATGAGATAAATTCATTCACTGTAGCTGATTTCTCTAGAATATTAATGTTGAAGTCTCCACAGACAACAACTGTTTTGTTACTGTGACAAGTCTTTAATAAAACTTCCTCCATATATTTTCCAAAAATATCATAGGAAGCACATGGGGGCCTGTAGACACTTATTACAATGAACCGCTCGAGCTCGATGCAAGCAATTTCAATAACTCGCTCAACAGAGAGGCTTACAATATCAGCCCGTTCTTTAAATTTGATATTGTTGCGAACAATTATTAGGGAGCCACCCCTTATCATATTCACTCTGCTGAATGAGCTACCAATCTGATGGTTATTAAAGCTGAACATGAACTGATGGGCTTTTAACCAATGTTCAGTAAGACAAACAATATCAATATAACTACAGTTCATGAACAACTCCAATTCTAATTGTTTATTTATCACACCCTGTATATTTTGATGAACAATTTTAAGGTTATTATTATTGATTAGATTTTGAAAATTAAAATTTATTGGGTGTGATATTAATGTTTCTAGGTTCACATCTCTGTTAGAGTTCAACTCTATTGTCTCAATGTCCCTTGATAATGGGTACATGTCTAATTCATTATTCAAAATAGTGCTAGAGGTTGACTCTATTGTCTCAAATTGTAATTTAAATAACTTGGAACAAATTCCAAGCTCTGCTCATTACCACTAAGTGTATTACTTAACTGCTCAATAGAAGCAGCATAGTTAGCCAAACACTTGGCTGACTTATATATATAGTATGATAGCGATTCTGCTACCTGTCTTTTTAAAAAATTACAAAGATAATAGTTATCTTTGGTCGTAAAATAATTTTGACTAATGAGTGCATTAGAGTCAATAAATTCAAATTTTTCATTATACAAAGTCATAGTTTGTAATGTCATATTACATCTATATCTAATTCTGTTTTCGGTCTGTGACAGGCCATTGCCATAAGGAAAGGCAAACAAAACTATTTAGGTATCCAGATCAATCTCAATCTGGCGCAGTTCGTTGGTCGTGTGGTTGGGTTTACGCGCACTACACACCAAAGCCGCCGCAACACCCCGGCGTAGGCACCTTGGCCCGCGCGTGTTGCCCCTACACGTCAGCGGCTTGCCGGCGGCTAGCGTTCGCAAACGCTCACTTGCCCGGCGACATTTCAGCTGTAGTGACTTGCTAGTATTTTATGTGCCAAAAAAGTTTCTGATGTCGAGTCGCCGACATGCCGCCGGTAAAGTTTAACGACTTGCAGTCACTGAAACCGCGAACCTATCCCGCCGGCAAAATGTTGCCGACATATGCCGCCGGGCTTTGGTGTGTAGAGCGCTTTAACAAAATCAAAATCAAAATTATTAATTAATCATCCGTTGGTGCTTTTGAATAGTCAATGTCGGTCAGTCCAAGAAAAGTGAAGCTAAATTGCATGTTCCAAAGCGTAAACCTCTATGGAGACGAACGTGCAAGAAACTCCTAACAACTAACATTGCATTATCTCTGTCAACTGCCGTCTTCCTACCTATTCACTAAGATTTGTAAGTGAGTAGGCTTAATAAGCTAGCGCGCTTTACCATTAACGATTACATCACTGCTTATAATCAGGCGGGATTGCAGTCAAGCACTAGTTAAAAAAAAACACAGAAACACACAGAAACTAGTAAAAAAAAAGCAGAAGAGTTTGTCATAGTCTCTGGAGTGACACTACACGGTCGAATTAGAAATAAAATATTTTGTATATTTTGATAACTCAATTTTTGATTTAGACTATGAAGGAATACTGTGACTTCTAGGAGCCAAGGAAAAGCAAAAAGTTAGAACGACGCCAGGTGAAATATTGTATTTCAACAGAAATACATAATCTGTGAAAATGAGACAACACGGTTTAAGATACAACCTGGTGACAAAAAGACAGACAGCGGAATCTGAGTAATTGTGTCCGCCTTTTTACGTCAGAAAACGGTCAACGCTCAGCTCATAATGACCCCAGACTCCATACAGAGCTTCAGAATAAAATTCTTAATCATGATTCTGCCTCTAGCCGTCCACTTTTGAACATATCGACACCCCCAAGGAATAATACTGTATTATACTATTAGGTACTGGCTTATTACTGTTATAACATTTTCGGTATCTATGGGTCGGGATACACCTATGCAATTTTTTTCAGATTTTTTCTATGGTAATTTCCAACGATTTTACTTATAACACTTTTGTTCTTTGGAAATTATCCATTTTTTATGAACTAGAAAAATAACGTTATACATTATTACCAATGAAATTTTGCCGCTACATGTAAGTAAAGTAATATTACCGTAAAATATTTCGGCCAAATTTCTGGTTTACGCGATTACAGATTTATTATGGTGAATTTTGATGAAGTCATTTTCGATAATGCAATGTTACAGTTATCATCCCGGACATCATAGATACCTTAAAATAGGTATTGGCGTTAACTTGCTAAAATTCGACGAGTCAAGGACACGTTTCCACATGTAACGCACTCTACTACAAGTATCAGTAGAATGTTGTTGATAATTAACGAGACTGAAGGACATATTGCAACAAGTAAGTATCGAAATATAATTCAAAATAAAAATAAAAAGACATTCATTCAAATTAGGCCGAGAATCAGCACTTTTTAAACGTCAATATTACATAAGACAGGCCCCAAAACGCCCGCCCTTCGTAATTAAATTAACAATGTATTTAAGTTATAATTTTGTATGTACATTCGTTTGTATAAGTGGCGGTATAATTATTTTAATATATAGGTCTATTAGTATCTTTTATATTATGATGAACATTTTAGCCCACTCTACTACTGCCACAGGGCGAACATGCAACACACAGGTGTTGCGTGTTCGAATCTCGCCCCAAATAAGAATACAGAAAACGGTGGCAATGCGTAAAGATTTGTGCAAGAGGTCTCGGGTTCCAATTCCCGGGTCAGATATAACGATATTATGTATATTAAAAAAAGTCAGTAGGTATCTGCCTGAAGCCTGGAATTGTGTACGTTTTGTAAGAATAAGCTAATCACCTACCAGGCGAGAATTGGGTGTGCTACAGTTGGATGTGCAAGGAAAAAATACTTCGTCTAAATTTTACTTAATGTGCTTTTATGTTCTAAACTTACTTCAAATAGGAACTGTGCTAATATCGGGCAAGGGATCAAATCTATAGAAGTACGGTCCATCGAAGCAATAGTCTTAAAGAATTCCTACATTTTCCATGATTAGAGCGTGCAATTCCGGAATTTCGGATAAATTGTACTGATCTTTCTTCTTTATTATATTAGTATATATTTTATACAGAATCTGAACTTTTTTACTACGTTTTTATTTACACACTGATGTACACTGATTGGTTAGACTGTTTATACATTGATTGGTTTCTAGAATAAAATTATTTTGAAGTTGAACAATGACGACAAAACGACAATATGAAATAATTTTTAACACAAAAAACTACTCATTTTTAAGCCTAATAAAGATCAACGTTCTACATGTTTTGCATATGAGCATGCCAGTTCATCAGAAAAAGATTCTTTAGAAGAAAGCTATAGATATCATTTAAATAGAAAGGAGAGAATTCGGCTGATTAAACACGAGGATAAAAGACAGTTGACAAAAACGATAGCACGAAGTAATCCGCAATCTAGTGTTGACATTTTTCATTATAACCGCAAATGCACAATTTTACTATTTTTGGTGCTCTACGTAAAAGAGGGTATTGATACGTGTGGCAAAACGATTCTTTATAGAAATTGGGAATTGCTTGTTGCAATTCTTGAAGAGCGAAAAGGAACGAGGTGTTGGTAAGGTATACCTATAGTCTGATGCTTGTTATGTCCAAAAAAAGAACAGGTACATTTTTGCATTGTATGTGTATGCAGCAAAATCTTTAAATTTGTCTATAACGCACTTTCACACATTTTTAGATACAGAACGAGGGAGAACATTTATTTACACACCGGAGTAAATATATAATATAATTCTAAACTCCAAAGTCTCGGGAGAAAAAAAACTATGAAAGAATTAGAACAAACGGAATTTTAGGCATAAAAAAGTTAGTAATAAAACCCCTGAATTGGCGTTGCGATATAGATGAAAATAAGATATCTACGCTGGACTGATGTAATAGAAATTCATGTAGGTGTCATCATCCCAGCCGGACAAGGTAGTCATTAAATATGATTTTGATGAGACATATTCCGAATTAAATATTTTAAATTCATTTCAAAACAAACGATGTGGGCGAAAACCTAAGACAGATGCTTTCATTGAAAATACTATGTTGGAACGAGCTTATCATCAACATCTTCTTACAAGTAAGGCATTGCATTCAGATTTTATCGGTGGTAGGCCATAACATCAGCCGCCGGCAGAAGTTACCACCCACCAGACAAAGCCTTGGAAGTCGTGGTGGCCTAGTGGTTAAAACACCAGCCTCTCAAGTATGAGTGCGGGGGTTCGATTCCAGGTCAGGCAAGCACCAATGTAACTTTTTTAAAGTTATATGTACTTTCTAAGTATATCTTGGACACCAATGACTGAAGGTGAAGGAAAACATCTTGAGGAAACCTGGACTTTAAGTCTGAAATCGCCAACCCGCATTGAGCAAGCGTGGTGATTACGCTCAATCCTTCTCTGTATGAGAGGAGACCTCTGCCCAGCAGTGGGATGATAAAAGGTTGATAATGATGATGATGATGATGATGAAACAAAGCCTTGCCGCCAAGCGATTTGTCGTGTTCCGGCATGATGTCTGGTGAAGCCGTACGGAGGACGGGTCTGAGCAGTTGTGTTGCGATGTATGCCGGATACGATGCGCCAAATGTTGTTGTGTTGGGAGTTTGGTCGTGGAGGGTCTTCAGATCAATCTCCCTTTGGCGCAGCATCGTTGGTCGTGTTGTTGGGTTTAACATTGCATCACCTCGCTCAACTGCCGTCTTCCATCCTATTCGCTCAGTTTTTCTGAGTGAATAGGATCTTAATAAAATAGCGCGCTTTACCATCAACGATCATCACTGCTTACCATCAGGCGGGATTGCGGTCAAGCGCTAGTTAATAATTATATTAAAAAAAACTTTACTTATTTTTTTATTTTTATCTTAGTTTCACCGACTGTTATTTGTGATGTATTCTGAAAACTTCCAATAAACATTATAATTTCAATTTATTTTGTGAGTTTTCTTTAACTATTTCCTCGAAGATACCCATAGCAAAAATTAAAATCATTTTCGGTAACATGTATTTTGGTGAATAACTAATTCTGTGTACATTTAAAAGTTACGCTCAATACCATAAACTGTTTGGATAAAAAATAGCTTTCACATCATATAACAAAGTTGTCATAATTACCTTTTGTTGAAAAGTTATACCCAAAATCACTAAATCATTTTTCCTGTAAAATTTGATTTTTGCGATTACCGGTTTATTCCCCGGGGCGTCGATATGATCTTCTCAGAAACATTTTCCCAGTGACCGCTTTTGGGAATCGCGAAACTCCACTACAAATGAATGATTTAGTCAATACAAGAGGCACCCTGAACACAGCTTCTGGTTAATATGACGTCACATCCCCTATTCTATTTAACAAGGAACCAATAAGCCAGCACTTCCGGCGGGTGATCATCCATTACTCGTCCCTCCGGGGACATGTCAGACAACCTGCTACGTGTACCTCAAACTTCCCAACTAATCATGTATTCGTACATATATTATATGAGAATTTTGAAATAGACCGGCTTGACTGATAAACATAGAATGAGATATCCACATCTCATATTATCATATCGGTTAAATTTTGGAGCAAGTAAAGGCGTTCCTTTACTTCCTTTGCCTTAACTAAAAATTCAGGTTTCAACAACGAAATGAAAGTATATACAACACCCTGATATTCCATCAGTCACAAAACCTGTATCGCATTCTGAAGAATCGCCTTAGCTATCAATGCCTAGTACTGCAAGTAAAGAAAATGTATCAAATTTTATTAAATTAAAGTTTATTTAGTTTCGAGTCTGAAATAGTTGAGTCTCCATCAAGCCACGATTCAGATGAACTTCTCGAAAAAGGAATCTTTGTGGGCCCCCAAATATGAAAATTTTAATGGACATTTATTCATTGTCAAAAATATGCTTGGTATTTATTTAAAGCAGTAAGCATTTAAACAATTTCTTGGGCAATCATAATTCATCAGAAGATTATGAACAAATTGTTTAATTGTTTGACAGCCTCCATGGCGTAGCGGTAGCGAACGCGGCCGCTGCACAATGAGGTGCGGGTTCGATTGGGAGTGCAGTGCCTCGGAAAGCACGTTAATCCGTTGGTCCCTGTTGCCATACGAACATCTAATGGCAGTCGTTACGGGTTGTTGGAGTCCCAAAAATTCCAACAATTGGTCTAACTGCAATGCTTCGATATCGCCTTCGGGTTGAAAATGTCGAAGTTTAGCTAAAATCAGCAGTTAGACTGGTAAAAGCGAACCCCAGAATCTAAGGCTGAAAAAGCTTGGGATGCGACTGGGATTAACACTGAGATGATGGTGATGATTATGAACAAAGTGTTTCCAATTTGTTCTGCAATTATCATAAGTCCCTACTTATGATAATTACAGAATTTGTTCTGTAATTATAATAAGTCCCTACTTATGATAATTACAGAACAAACGCCAAAATGATTTCTAATGACTTATTCACCGCTGTGAATAAGTCATTAGAAATCATTTTTTACATTTGCACCTGCGTTTTTTCCTTAAACACTGAACAGAACGTATGAAACGAACGTTTAGTTAACGAACGTTAGTTAGTGAACTGAACGTTTTCATCAAGATTTGAAGATTTATGAAGAGAGATAACTCCCAAGATTTTTAAGATAAAAATATGTTTAAGGATTAGTACTAGTCTATTTTAAGAGAAACTGATACTAATCAGTGTAAAATAAGAAGTAATCTGTATCATTTTAGAGTTTTTCACACAGAAAATTATTAGAAGCTAATATAGTAAAGTTTAAAAATACTCTATTTTTTTCCACTTCATATCTAACATAGACACTCTATTACTCTAATGGTTCATATTAGATTCATCTGTGGGCAAAAACAATCTAAAATGGTTTTATCAGCGCAGTAACCAAGGGCATGGGTTCGAATTCCGACAGGCGCTTTACTTGCGTAGGTAAATTTATTCTCCATAGCTCTCAAAATTGCTAAGGAAACCAAATCATATTATAATGCCCAATAATGTCCCTAAATCTCTTTAAGTCCAACATCAGTACAATTACATCGCTCTCTACACACAGTGAAGCGGGCGCCTGCACTAAGTTCGGGAGTACGCGTAACTTTGTTCTAAGTTTAGCGTACTTAGCCCTCTACGCTGTGCTTGTGCTCACTTAGAGCACGAACTCGGTGCATTATTGAAATGTTCCGGTTTCGGTTAGACGATGTTTATTTCTACTTTATCCTTTAACAATTTCTGCTGTATTAGCGACTCGCCTTTGGCTAGCACGCTTTATACGATTTGTCAAAGCATCGATATTTTTTCATTATCTAGACCAGCACATTCAAATTCCCTTCCACTTCCCGTCAAACAGGCTTGTGTGCCAGTAGTGACACATACACACACGTACATAACCACACATCCACACACACGCACAAACACGCACACACACAAACATACATACACGCACGCCCCCTCCCACACTGACCAATATATCATACTATGTATAGTTCTATTTTAATGAACACATCGACATCTACCGGAATAAATTCCCTAAGTGATGACAGAGAAACACAAAAAGTGTCTTGAATTTTTGCCGTTTTCTTTCTCCATTTTGAGAACAGCGCTAATGAAATTATTTCCACAAACTAAAGCACCTATCCGGGTGCCACGTGCCGAACCTACCACCACAACCCGTAAGTCGGGTCTACAGTTCCACTGTGTCAGCACTGCTCTCGTACCTAAACTATCTACCCTTAATAACGTAACAGACCACGTGCTAACTATAAACTTCAACACGTTTTCCTCCGGATCCGGGAAACTTTTTCTTTGTTAAATATAATCATATATTCACAGTTTTATGTTAACTCCCTTGAGTGGGAGGAAATAGGACAGTAATATTCTGACCTGGATGTAATCTTTGTCTTTAAACTATGGTGCAGCGGGATGGTGGCGGTATTACTATAACATTGATCGAGTTATACGGCAAATTGTTTGAAAGAAACAAAGTTCAAACTAAAAATCAAAGAAGATTGTGAAAATTCAAAATGCAGCTAATCAAATTTGATTTACATTTGAAGCGTAATATCGGCTTTAATACCCTCGGATACCATAAAAACGACACCCATGACGAAAAATTAAATCCATTCTAGTATCTCTTATTTTCAGAGACTGGTCTTAAACTAGACAACCCTAATAGCTAATAATTTATCGAGAACTGTGTTACATGAGGTGGACTGCAAATTATATTACCTATCATAAATCAGTGTTATCCACACATACTTTTAGATCAGGTAAGAAAACTTAATATAAACCATTTAAAACCGTTATCACGTTACAATTGGCGATACCCTGGTAATACCTCCCATGTCGCGGTATCCCTGGAGACCCTACTCAATGTCGCTACGGATTTTAGCAACCTTATCAATTATATTGAAAGTGTCTAAAGGAACGTACCTTCCAGACAAGTTTTATGCTGATAGGGAACTAGTCAGGAGGCAAGGAGATAAACTTTTAATTTGATATTTTATGCATGTTTAGTTTTTCTTTACTTTGGTAAATGTCAGACCCATTTTGTTGGAGGAACTGAAGTCAAATTATCAATCTTTTTTCGATATTGATCCAGTACGTTCCATGCCTAATACATGTCTTCCAATCGAATTCCATCCAATTATTTGTGAACAAGGGATAAATATTATATGATCACTATATCCTTGCATTTGGTGGCGTACATATAACAATAAAATAATAATATTAATCATGGAGTAGATAATGTCAGATAAAAGCGTAAGATCATATAGACGAGACATCAATCAACATATACGCCCATATAGTATAACAATCAAGCAATGCCTCACACACAATGACACACAATTATATTAGGTCATTAAGGAATTCCTAAATGGATTATTATATCTACATCTATCATCATCACCATTAACCTTTTATCGTCCCACTGCTGGGCACAGGTCTCCTCTCATACAGAGAAGGATTGAGCGTAATCACCACGCTTGCTCAATGCGGGTTGGCGATTTCAGACTTATAAAGTCCAGGTTTCCTCAAGATGTTTTCTTTCACCTTCAGTCAATGGTGTCCAAGATATGCTTAGAAAGTACATATAACTTTAGAAAAGTTACATTGGTACTTGCCTGACCTGGAATCGAACCCGCACACTCATACTTGAGAGGCTGGTGTTTTAACCACTAGGCCACCACGACTACATCTATATCTATACTTATATATAAAGCTGAAGAGTTTGTTTGTTTGTTTGAACGCGTTAATCTCAGGAACTACTGGACCGATTTGAAAAAAATCTTTTTGCATTGGATAGCCCCTTAATCCAGGAAGGCTATACAGCATCACGCTGCGACCAATAGGAGCGGAGCATATCGAAACGTACGCGGATGCAACCGCGTGGTGCAGCTAGTTTTCCATAAAATAAAAATTTATTTCTACCTACACCACCACCAACACAATTTGTCTCTCCTTCTCGTATTCCATCCAACAGCTTTCTGTAAATGATCTCACTTAGAGATAAGTTCGCCCATTGTATCAACCTTTGTAAAATCATCATATTGATGTTCGGTAATTTATAGGGTAAACATGATAAAACGTAGGCTCTTAATACACTGCAGTACGCTTTACCAGCTACCATTGAATAACTACTTACCATCGGGCGGGGTCCCGATCAAGAACTAGTTTGTAACAAAAAAAGTGTTCTTTATTTCAGACAGTTCAGTCCATAGTTTTACACATTTACATATGTCATCCCGATCAAAAATAAAAATATCTTTAAATTCGCTTATATTGTTTGCTGATTTGATATTCTTTAGTAATTTAAATTTCATCATGTTTCCTATTTATTTTGTCTTTGTCTGTTAGACCAATTTTGTTTTTATACCTTAATCTTTGAGGAGTGAAATTGGCTATTCATATCATTTTATCGACAGAACACGCGGGCGGAAGCTGTTACTTATTACTTACTTTGACCTCCTCCCATCCTGTATTAAGTAAAAAATGTCTCATCACTGGCGGGTCGCTGACTTAGTAAACAAAGGTTATTATATTTGTTGTTGTTTTATTAGATGTGTTGCAATGTGTGCCGGGTACGATGCGACAAATGCTGTTCTGTGTGTCGGGAATTTGGTCGTGGTGGGTCTTCAGATCAATCGCTCTCTGGGCATTGCATCACCTAGCTCAACTGACGTCTTCCTTCCGATTCAGTCAGTTTTCTGAGTGAATAGGTTCTTAATAAACTAGCGCGCTTCACTATCAATGTTTGCATGATTGCAGCACTGCTTACCATCAGGCGGGAAAGCGGTTAAGCACTAAGTTGTAATTATGAAACAAAAGTTGGTTCACAGATTGCACGTATAAAAGACTTGGCAATACGCTGTAATACGTATTATTATGCCTGCACTGCTACAGCGTGCAACTCGTAGGTTTGCATGTTAATATATTACACCAATGTTACACTAGAATGGCAGCGCCCTACGTTCCCTCTCAATATACACCTGGTCATCAAGGCCGTCTGTTACATAATGCCCCAAGTACTTAAACTGGTACACTCGCTCTTCCCATTTAAGTTCATCCGGACAGGCGAGTTCTTGGTCTTTAAGGTTGACAATGTTATGTCAACCTTAAAGACCAAGAACTCGCCTTTTTCTTGTATACTATGGCCCTATAGCCCTCGTAAAAAGTAAGCAGCTCTCTTAGCGCCCTAAATGTAAAGCTCAGCAGCACCATGTCAGCCCCGTAGCCGATTTTATTGACTGTGACATCCATTCATTTGGAAGTTATCCCTCACTACCTTACTCTAGACTGGGCCGATGGATTGTCAATATCATATGGTCTAGACCATATGACATTGACAATCCATCGGCCCATCTCACACTATTCTTCTGATTATAATAGCAACACTAGAAGATACGCAACAGTTCCACTAGCACTTTTGTCACCCGCAACTTCTCCAACATAACCTCGTAAGATACAAGTTGGAAGGCAAGGGAGAGATATAAAAAGCAAGCAAACACGTATGTTCGACGTTTCGTGTAGTTCACCGTATATTTGATGCCGAGAATCGCACTTTCAGTGCCAACATCAATACGAAACCTATATTGTGGATCGTGCAAATTTCAAGAAGCCATCCAACCTTCCGTCCAGCTGACTGTCGAGTACCTTCGCGATTATTAATAGCCTGTTCTGACTACTCAGTACACGCTATTCAGCATTTCCTTCACAGAATAGATAAAAGACATTATACAACATTAGTTTCAGTATATGCGAAACCCCGAAATACGTGTCCAGGATTTTTATGTAAACAATTTATGTTCGAAATTTCAAAAAGCTGTCTTGTAAAATCATAAGAGCTCATAAGAGCTTGTTATGTTACCTGGTTGTCCCTGCAGCAGTGCGCATCATCTTGCGTTTATTGATTTTTATTTGTTAATTTCTGTTTGTTTGTTTATAATTCACTAATGTTAACATTATCCATCACACTTGCAAGCTTTGAACTCTCATAACGGTCAAGTGTTGATAGATATTATATACTTTAGGTACTAATAAATGCAGCCGTATCTGATAAAATAAAATATAGTATAATTTACTAAAAAAAAAGCTAATTTTACATAGAACGTATTGTACTTCTGCACAAAGAGACAGCCCGGGCAGGCCCCGGCCCGCTGAGCGCACGCGCCTTGGACCGCTGCCGTGAATTAGAATTAAGTACCTACATGACATTTTGGATTACCACTTTCACACTTGCACCTATTTATTACTATTAGTTCTTGTTCGTCATCAGCTTAGTCTCAGTGTTTATCAAAACCGTTCACTTCACTACTCTAAAAACTTTCATCGCAATTTTTTCCCGCGTGACCCACAGCCGTGTCATCACTCAACCATATTGCTCTATAGTCTATGTTTTTACCCTCTTTTTGTTCCCCAGTCTATGCATGTGTCCATTTTTTGTTCTATCAAAGGAAAAGCCGTAGCACTTCGCTAGATACGCTGACGCAATATACTACGCCATCGCTTCCAGCGCTTTATAGGAAATATTTTATGACCTCTATAAACTTACACACATGATATGAAACAGTTAAAAGACAGAAGGCTAGACAAAGTTTTCTTTCTCCAAGTTTTGGATATACAGTAAGGGTCAAAAGTGCATTACCACTTTTGAACTTTATTGTTCTAACAATAAGTGTCAAAAGTGGTACTTCACTTTTGGACCCTTAATGTACATAGGGCAGAAGGTCATCATCATACTCATCAGTATCAGCTTACAGCAGTCCACTGTTGAGCTTTGACCTCATTGAACCTAGCCATATCATTTCGTTAAATATCAACTTTATTTTAATGTTAATTATGTTGATTTCAGAGCGACACATTGAATTTTTTTTCAATAGTGCTACTACTGAAAAATATTTGATGTTTCGAAAACTGAACTTCATTGTCTAGGATTATCATATTGTTACGGGCTGGGGGTACTAAAACGCCGGTTAAGGGTTTCGAAGTTTATTGGCAACGAAGGTACAGTCGATTGTAGGCAATGACAAGTAGAATGTTGCTGACGTTGCACCGAAGTCTTCACTTACGTCCACGAAGTCCGTATTGTAAACACACAATAACACTACAGATGTTACTTCACGTAGTACTCACAGTTCTCGTTACAGTTGTCGCAGTAGGTATTCTCAAAGATCGCTTCTTAATTGTCGCTGTTTTCGTATCGCTAGTCTAGTGCAGACTGACTCGGCGCCGGCGTCACGGCGCTATATATAGTCCAGCTGATCGAACATTCCAGAATCGTCTAGACGTAATAATAATAGCGCATAACTTCGAGTACATTCAGTAAGTACTTACGGTAATTCCCGGAAATAGGTTTCTAGAAATTTCGATGTCGTCACTTAGTTGACAAAATTGATAAAACCTGTACCATTCGATAGGCCACCTTAAGTCTAGGAATGCGTTTTTATATTACATCTAGACAATGTCTAGATCTCGAGTTACAGAGCTTAAAAGTTACGCACTGCATGTCACGCGACATTGAACCTTATGCCCTCGACATAAGGTGCATTCGTAACATTGCCCCCTTCTTAGTCGTGCTCGTCCCGAGCATGATTTGATCCATAATAGCGAGCTAGGCGGTCTACGTGTACGATCTTCAGCTTCCCTCTAGGTCCTTTCCTTATCCGGTAGGTGACATCGTTACTATCGTGTATGGACCCTCCCATTTGGCTTGAAATTTCGGACTCTTTCCTTTTCTCCTAATGGGATTATGTAACCATACCAAAGTTCCCTCTTCAAATCCGGGCACGTTAGCTTTGCGGTCGTATCGGATCTTCATTTTCTCGCTGGTTTTCAGACCATTCTCTCTCACTAGCTCATGTATTCCATCTAGTTTACGTCGTAGGTCGGCTACATAGTCGACGGCTAGGATAGGGGTATCGGGGGGTGTTCCGGTTAGTGCATCTATGGGTAGTCTAATTTCTCGGCCGAAGTTGACTTTCGCCGGTGTGCAATTTGTGCTGTCATGTGTTGCTGAGCGGTATGACATTAAGAAGAGTGGAATGTATTGGTCCCAATCCCTCTGGTGTTCTTCCACTACTTTGGCCAAATGATTCTCTAGCGTCTGGTTGAATCTTTCGACCATTCCATCTGACTGAGGGTGATATGGTGTTGTACGCGTCTTATGTATCCCGAGTAGTTGGCAAACCTCTTGAAACAGTGAAGACTCAAAGTTTCTACCCTGGTCAGAGTGTAACTCCAAGGGTACGCCAAATCGACAGAACACCTCGTGAACTAGCTTTTTGGCGACTGTATGAGCTTCTTGGTTAGGTACTGCAAAAGCTTCTGGCCATTTGCTGAAATAGTCTTGCATGACGATGATATACCTATTCCCTTCTTCAGTGATAGGGAATGGCCCTGCTATATCGACAGCAACTCTTTCCCATGGTGCACCAACATTATAGACTTTCAGCCGACCTCTGGCCCTCGTTTGCGGTCCCTTTACTGAGGAGCAGGCTACACATTTCCTACACCAGTCCTCTACGTCTTCGCGGCAATGCACCCAATAGAACCTTTTTCTCACCTTCTCCAGAGTTTTCTTTACTCCTAGATGTCCTCCGGATGCTCCGTCGTGCATCTGCTTTAGCACTGATGCGACTTTATCACAGGGGACAACTATCTGTAAGGTGACCTCCTGTCCACTGGGTGATTCCCATTTCCTCTTCATAACTCCATTGTCAATTATCAGGCTGTCCCATTGAGCCCAGTAACTTTTTGCTGTTGGGCTAAGCGCTGATATTTCACTCCAAGCGGGCCGCTGGCCACGTTTCTTCCATTCGATTACTGTCTTCAAGTCACTATCTTCCTTTTGTGCGTCTTCCAATGATCGATTATCCCAGTCTTCATCCAAAGCGTTCACCTGGATAATCCTTACGTTCTCTTTCTTTTCCTGCTTGGCACAATGTCGGCAAGATTCTTCGCAAGGCCGTCTAGATAAAGCATCAGCATTATTGTGTGACTTGCCTTTACGATATTCAGTGACAAAGTCAAATTCTTGCAGCTGCTCTATCCACCTTGCTACTTGTCCTTCTGGGTCTTTGAACTGAAGCAACCACTGTAAGGCAGCATGATCGGTGCGAAGTGTAAACTGTCTCCCAATCAAATATTTCTTGAAGTGTTGTAAGGTCTTAACAACGGCCAGAAGCTCTCGGCGGGTAACACAGTAATTCCTTTCTGGCCTGGAAAGGCATTTGCTGAAATATGCAATCACGACCTGCCGATCTCCTTGTGTTTGAGAGAGAACTCCTCCAATGCCAACATTGCTGGCATCCGTGTCCACCAGAAATCGGCCTTCCCGACTAGGGTAACCTAATACAGGAGCCCCACACAAGTGAGTTTTGAGTAGCGCAAATGCCTGTTCGCAGTCAGGATTCCATTCAAATTGACACTTTTCCTCTGTTAAACGATGCAACGGTTTCGCTAACTCGGAGAAGTTCTTCACAAACCGACGGTAATATGCACACAGACCCAAGAAAGAGCGTACTTCAGTTTTGTTACGAGGGGTAGGCCACTTCGACACGGCTTTTATTTTTTCAGGATCTGTTCGAATTCCTTGCGCCGAAATAATGTGTCCTAAGTATCCAACCTCTTTCTGGAATAGTGTACACTTACTAGGACTGAGTTTTAAATTCGCTTCACGCAGTTTTTGGAACACTTTCTCCAAATTGCGTAGGTGCTCTTCGAAGCTTCGTCCCATAATGATGATGTCATCCAAATAGACCAGGCATGCATCACCAAGCAACCCCACCAAAATGCGCTCCATTAGGCGCTCGAATGTAGCTGGAGCATTGCACAGTCCAAAAGGCATGACATTGAATTGCCAGAGACCGTTCCCAGGACCAGTGGAGAAAGCGGTCTTTTCTTTATCCTGCTGACAGATTTCCACCTGCCAGTATCCACTTTTGAGGTCAACTGTGGAGAACCATTTCATGCCACTTAGCAAGTCCAAAGTGTCATCTATACGTGGCAGAGGATAACTGTCCTTTTTCGTGACATCATTCAACACCCTGTAGTCAACGCAAAACCTTGTACTGCCATCCTTTTTCTTGACTAGTACAACTGGAGATGACCAAGGGCTGGTGGATGCTTCTATAATCCGGTTTCTCTCCATATCTCTTAACATTTCCGTGACTTCCTGTTCTCTTGCAAAGGGAATACGACGTGGTCTCTGTCTTATCGGCTGTGTATCACCCGTATCTATATGGTGTTTAACTAGCCCGGTCCTTCCCACGTCACCGTCGGTCTTCGCAAAGATGTCATGGAAGTTATGCAACAGTTGCTTAACTTTGTGACTTTCGAACTTGTTTAAATTGCCCTTACAACTTTCGAGTAGTGTCGATACATGTTCCTGCCACTTCTTATCACGTTCCTTTTCGTGCACCTCTGTTTTTCTCAAAGATGCTACATTATCGCACACACCCACCATGTGATTCTTTTCGAGAATTATTTCTTTGTTACTAACGTTGATTATGCGTATTTTTGGTTTACCGGAAATCATCATCAGTGTCCTTGCCGTTATCCAGTCTGGGTGATCTCCAGAATCCTCTATTATAATGCAACGTTTGCGGCATCCTATTGGTGAAAATCTAATATCTACTAAAGTTTCTGATCTTGGTGGTAATACAGTTTTCCTTAAACAGTACACTGACCCTTGTTTTGCACCTTGAAGAAATACTTCTTGTTCTGGAAAACTCAATACTCCTTTTGCTACATTAAGGACGCATTGTTGTTTCTTCAAAAAGTCCAGTCCTATAATGCAATCATCTGTAATATTCGCTACTAAAACAGGGTGCGTGAATGTCTTATCACCCATTTTCAAGGTCACATTCGTTTCACCAAGGACGAGCACTGGTTGGCCGGTGGCGGTTTGTAATCGGCATTGTGAAGACCCTCTTTTCCATGCTATGGTCCGAGGAAATAGCTCCGGTCGTGCAATAGTTCTTGATGCACCAGTATCCAATGTGAAACTGCATGACTTACCATTCAGTTCTCCTTCTATAATAAGACTGTTTCCGTCACCCACTTGTGATACTGTTATAATGGGGGCTTCACGTCGACCAGCCAGTACTCGCCCCATAGCCCTGGCTGCTCCTAGTTTAAATCCTCTGCTTCCACCTGTGTCCCAGAAGTACTTCTTCCCTTAGACTTCCTCGGACAATTGATACGAATATGCCCCTTTTCGCCGCACTCATAGCAGGTTGGTCCTTGTCGGCTTTTTATTGGTGCGGTTACCTCACGGATACGATGATGTTGTCGGCCATCTTGACGTACAGCTTCCACCTCTAAAGCGTGTGTCAAGGCTGCCTTCAGAGTCTGGTGGTGACCCAGACGAACTGCAGCCCTGACTTCTGCATCTCGAATCCCATCAGTAAACGCTTGTACCGTAGTAGTATCAATTAGTCCCGGTGTTGATGCATACGCCCTTCGAACGATACGCTCTATTTCCGTAGCCCATTGTTGCAAACCTTCATTGCTCTTCTGTGTGCGGTCGCGGAGTTGAGCCCTGTAGACATGTTCGAGGTGTTTCTCCCCGTATCTAGACTCTAACGCTTCCAACAAACAGGCTAGGGTATTACAATCGCCGGAAATGTTTTCGAGAATTTGTACCGCATCACCACGCAGAGCAAGCGTAAGAGCGGTTACCGCTTGATCGTCGTCCCAGTTGTTGCCTTTTGCAACCTTTTCGAATTGTAGACGGAAGGCCACCCATGATGTTGTTCCGTCAAAATGAGGGACTTGGAACGCCGGCAAAGCGCTGGGTACAGGTACACCTTTAATACCTCCTCTTTGTACCTTCTCATGCAAAAATTCTATTTCTTTCCCAAACTCCATGATGGTATTGTCTAGTTTCTTGAAACGCGCATCATGATTGTCTATACGAGCATCTTGCTGGTCTATGCGCGTATCTTGTTGTACTGTTCTTATTTTAAGCTCGTTGACCTCTTCTTTGGTTTTTTCCCACTTTTCGTTTAGTTCCAATACTAGTTGCTGGGATTTTGACTGGGATTCTGCTACACTTTTAATTTGTGCCTGGGTTTCTGCTTGAGATTGTTCTATTTTTGCCTGGGTTTCTGCCTGGGATTCTGCCACTATGTTTTTTATTTGTGCTAGTAACGCCGATATATCGAATCCGCTACTGCCGGGAATAGTGGTGGTAGTGGGCGCACTTACATTTGTCGGTGGTACGACGGCCGCATCTTCTACGGGTACAGGGACACCAAGCGATGCTTCCTCTTGACGCGCCAAATCCATCGCTGCTTGTCGTCGCGTGCGAACTCTTTCGTCTTCCCTTGGCGTGACCGGCATTCCGCTTCTGACACCAATTGTTACGGGCTGGGGGTACTAAAACGCCGGTTAAGGGTTTCGAAGTTTATTGGCAACGAAGGTACAGTCGATTGTAGGCAATGACAAGTAGAATGTTGCTGACGTTGCACCGAAGTCTTCACTTACGTCCACGAAGTCCGTATTGTAAACACACAATAACACTACAGATGTTACTTCACGTAGTACTCACAGTTCTCGTTACAGTTGTCGCAGTAGGTATTCTCAAAGATCGCTTCTTAATTGTCGCTGTTTTCGTATCGCTAGTCTAGTGCAGACTGACTCGGCGCCGGCGTCACGGCGCTATATATAGTCCAGCTGATCGAACATTCCAGAATCGTCTAGACGTAATAATAATAGCGCATAACTTCGAGTACATTCAGTAAGTACTTACGGTAATTCCCGGAAATAGGTTTCTAGAAATTTCGATGTCGTCACTTAGTTGACAAAATTGATAAAACCTGTACCATTCGATAGGCCACCTTAAGTCTAGGAATGCGTTTTTATATTACATCTAGACAATGTCTAGATCTCGAGTTACAGAGCTTAAAAGTTACGCACTGCATGTCACGCGACATTGAACCTTATGCCCTCGACATAAGGTGCATTCGTAACAATATTTTTGGGGATCTCTCGCAAATGCGGAATATATAATATCGAATTAACCACAAGTTTATTAAGCCTTGTTATATAACTTTATTATAAAAATATTAGGTTCTTCTCGTCATTCAAATCGAGTTCTCATCTGAACTGGTAGTTGACCTTCTCCATCAGTCCTACACCGCGACATTAAACCGGAAAAGCGCTGTTCAAGCTATTTACAACAACCGCTCGCTTCACAACACTCATGAGTATGGCGTTTGACACCTTATTAAAGGGATATTTTTCTTGAAGCTGATCTTGTGAAAGTATAAAATAACTGCACCATGTATCAGCTGGTTATCGTCTGAGAACACCATAAACGTTTACCGAGGGTACATGGTTTATTGTTGTAGAAGGATATGCTATAATTTTTTACTGGACTATATTTTCACAACACTGTTACGCCTTGTGGTGAAAAGAAATCAATCAGGAATCATGGAAACAGTTTTATTGTACCTAGAAAATTCGATACCTACGTGAATGATTGGAATTGAAATACCTATTTTTGATACAGCTAATAACGGTATAAGATTGGTATTCAACTGCATCTGTTAAGACTAGAAGCTGACCTCGGCGTACTTGGTAAAAGGCGGATGGTAAAGTTATTTTGATACAATATTAACATTCTTTCTTGCCTGCCTCGTTGAAGTAGTGGTCGTAAGCACTGCTGCGAAATGTGGGGTATTTGTGTCGATCCTCAGGTTAAGCAAAATTATTATGTCAGGATTTGTGTATAGGTCCAAAACGCAGGCGTGTCTTTTCACCGCCAAACGGAGCCCGTTCACCTTGGCTCCTACTTTTCGGAATGTATCCTTGGAGTGTACCGACCGCCTTCAGCTTTTGGGTGTTGAGATTTCCTCGAACCTAAACTTTGGGCGGTTCATTGAGTCCAAGGCCAAGGTGGCTGCCAGAAAACTTGGCGTTATCGCAAAGGTCCGGCAGTACTTCACACCAGGGCAGCTTCTAATGTTGTACAAAGCACAGGTCCGTTCGTGTGTGGAGTACTGCAGCCACATTTGGGCTGGTGCTGCTAAGTGTCACCTGGCCACTTTGGATTCAGTGGAGAGGCGTGCGAAGAGGCTGATTGGTGACCCTGATTTAACTCGAGTTGGTCTCCAAAGCCTAGAGCACAGGCGTAGAGTAGCCAGCCTTTCGGTGTTCTATAGGATACATTCTGGGGAGTGTGCGAGGGAATTGCACGATTTAATTCCCCCATCTCCGTTCCACCATCGGACGACCCGTCGTACGGCGAGTTTCCACCCTTATGTTGTTAACACCTCTACGATTCGGACGAAGCGTTTCGCCTCCTCCTTTATACTGCTTACATCGAGGGACTGGAACAATCTGCCGGCGGCGGTGTTTCCGTCGGACTACAATTTGAGTGTCTTCAAGGCTAGAGTGAATAGGCTCTTAATAAACTAGTGCGCTTTACCATCAACGATTGCGTCACTGCTTACCATCAGGCGGGATTGCGGTCAAGCGCTGGTTTATATTTTAATAATAAAAAAAGAAAAGGTAATGTCAACAGGCTCGCCCTTTACGTCTCAGTTGTTCTCTTCTTGAAAATTGAAAAGTGACTGGTATAACGTTCAGTTAGTTAACTAAGTCACATGGCTTTTTTACCTTTGGTTAACGACATAAACAAATAGAGGGCTAAAATGCTCAACGAGTACGAAGAACATAGTTCTAAACGACTATAACATGGATGTACCCAGCTTCTGTCCCAGGGCGCGGTAAATCAGGCTTGGTTGGGGGGCAAGTAAGGCCTAGGGGTGGCAAGTCCAATTTTTAGGGTGAGTAATCTGTGTGCGCTATAGTCGTACGATTTTTTTGGCAATTATAACAAAAATTTTGTCAGTGTCTACTGCGTGGTTTATTTAAAAGTTAGAAATAAGTCCTCGTTTATACTTTGTTTAGTAATTAGGGAGATTAACCATGTTCTGCGATATTTTCAGTGGTTGCTGCCCCCCCCCCCCCCCCCCTCTGGGTACGCCCATGTGTGGGTAGATTGACACACATCTATATATCATCGTCTATCACAACTTTCCAAGTATAGACCTTTTTATGTGACTGCACTACAAAATATTTTCGCTAGGTCGCCGATTCTGCGTATAAACATAAAATAAATGCGATCTCAGCACAAAACTAACAAAATGGACACTTGGTTTGTGAGCAGTTTGTACATAACGTCGGCAAAGTAAATACAAGGTATAGTGCGCACAAATATGTACTTGATGTGAATACACTCGAAATATCTGAAGTGCACCCTTTTAGTGAGCGGGGTGGCACTGCCAGCGAGTTCTTAATAGTAAGCGGGGTGGCACTGCCAGCGAGTTTTTAATAGTGAGCGGGGTGGCACTGCGAGTTGCTATTAATCCATCTACAGACTACACTAGTAAAAAATAAAGAGTACTTGAACGTGCTGAGCTAAACAACAGTAAAAGGAGTCAGAATAAACGCTAACCGAAAACAAACTGAAGCGCGGCCAGGTGGCGTGATTTGGCGAAAAACAAACTCCATGCGGATGAAGTCATAAATACTTCTTCACGAGGAAATCACTCATAAAACAGATGGCTGATAGGGCTGAAAGGTCCCGGAGTGGAATCTGTGTACTAGAAGACGTAGCGTTGGAAGGTTGCCAAACTATCTGATGAAGGCTGCAGGCCGAGAAGCACAGAAACGCTCAAAGTGGCCATGCTTAAGGGAAGCCTATGTTCAGTATTGGATGTTTTTAGACAGTACCTAATAATGGGTATGAGTTTCAGTATATTACAAACAGATGAGATCTCCAGAATGACAACGCAACTACGATGTCTTTGCTATTACAGCTGACGTCCATAGGACCTCTAATTAGAAGCCATATACTTGCCTTATATGTATATGTCGGAGATCGTCGATATAATTTTAATAGAAGTTGCTGATTTGATTTACGTAGTAGAGGGGCAAACGCTTGTGACGTTATTTTGTGATGGCGGCACATGGACAGAGTCGCTTTGGGAAGTGGGGTTCGTCGAACGGTGACTTTGCATCGAGACGCGGGCCAAGGCACTTCTCCGAACCGAAACTGTCGGTTTGCCTATTCAAATTGTGATTATGAAGATTGGAGGGTATATCTACACGTCGTGCTTCAATTCAAAACTCACCTACGAAATGGAACCTGTACCACCACACCAAGATGCTGTCGACCCTACCGCTCTGCCGTCGCTGTCTCCGACATCAGAAGTTGGATAAAGAACTACACTGCTCACAATCTCGTTATAAATCCAGGAACAGAATAATGTGAGGATGGAAGTGAACGTCAAGTTACGAGGTGCGCACAATAGCTGGCGCAGAGATCGCTCCGCGTGATGGTCCGCTGTAGGAGTGCGCTGCAGGTGTGCGCTGCAGGCGTGCAAGTGTGGCTGATCCTTGGCGCACGACAGTGCTGGCTGATGCTTGGCGCGCGACAGTGCTGGCTGATCCTTGGTGCGCGACAGTGCTGGCTGTTGCTTGGCGAGCGAGGTGCGCTTGCGGAACATGCAAGGTGTGCTTGCGGAGCGCGCAAGGTGCGCTTGCTGAATGCGCAAGGTGCGCTTGCGGAGCGAGCTGCGTGGTGAATCACATCAATGGCGTGTGGCGCTGTTGGAGCTGCGTGCGGCACAGCCAGAGCTGCGTGTGCATTGCGGAACACTCAAAGTTTCAAGACTTGAGCCTCTACACTGCAGGCGATGAGAAGGTTTCAAAATACCCAAAACGTTTGTGGTAACGTGATGGGGTTTTATGAGAGCTTAGAGATGTCTTTGTGCAACGGTTGACAACTGCCAAGTGGCAGATGTTTGTGGGAAATTGCCATAATCCGGTGAGTCGTACTATTTTTATTTTGATTCCGTGGCCGAATGTTCTCTTGTCAAGCAATCTGTAATTTCATTGGTGTATGTATACACGCCCCAATATATACAGTGTACAAGGTGGTGCCAGTGTATTGTGTACTGAACAATTTCTTTGCGACATGATAATAAGAGTTATTTGCAAATTTTATTTCTTGTACTACCCGTATTCTTTGTTATAATGGGCTGAGAAATTTTAAACCCGGGTTTTAAAATTATGATGTCTGGTTTGTTTTTATTTCAAAACTAAATTTCACTGTGGCCTATAGTTACGAGCTCACTTGAGTTTCTGATAGTATGTGTGGCTAGACTATTAAATCTTCTCAAGAGAACAAGCGGTAACGAACATAGTAATGAGTACTATTTACGAAAAATACAAATTTGATAGAAGTGAGCTAAAGTAATGAAAATTAATATTGGTGAGTTGTTTGATGGCGATAATGGCGATCGTTACCTATTGAAATCGTTGATTGGAAACAGAACTTATAAGTACCCCACGATCGCATAGGTACGAAAGATTTTTCCAAGTAATGTCTGCTGAGTTAGAATTTCATAATGTAGAAGATGGTGAGGAGGGTGCCTCCGCCAGCAAATGGAACACGTATCATGGCTATGTGGTTACGCTGCACGCACTAGTCTGTAGTCGTAACTGCAACCCAGTGAGGGGTTGTTCAGAGCGCGATGGGCAGCTAGTGGTGTGGCGGGGACACTAGTAGGTATGGTTGCACTGCATGCACTAGTCTGTATTCGTAAATGCAACTCAGTGAGGAGTTGTTCAGGGGACGATGGGCAGCTAGTGATGTGGCGGGGACTTTGGTAGATATGGTCGCACTGCATGCACTAGTCTGTAGTCGTAACTGCAACTCGGTGAGGAGTTGTTCAGGGGGCGATGGGCAGCTAGTGATGTGGCGGGGACCTGGGTCTCAGAGGAGACTATTAGTTGTACGGTCATGTGTTGACCTGGAAGTCGTGGACTCTAGAGTTGGTCGTATCACAAGAGGTGATGACGATATGGGTGTCAACTATGAGTTGTCACTAGCTACTGTGGTAGCGGGCCATGGTTTGTTTTCATTTTGACAATTATGATTATGATTTGATAATTATGAGGCTTGGAGGAACCTTTTGTTTTCTTTTGAATTTTGATAATTATGAGGCTTTAAGGAAGCTCTTGCGCTTAAGTTGTTAAAATGATTAAGCTTGTTTGGTTTTCTAATAGTCATTGTAACTAAACTTGACGTGTGACGGTCAGGTTGGCCGAGTTCTCAAAAATGCTTCAAAGTCGGTTTTCTGTGCCTTTTTTTTTATTTGTTACAGACATGCAGGAGGACGTGCAACGGGAAATATCGAAGTTTGGCCGGAATCGGCGGTTGGCCTGGTCAACCGGATCCTGGACTCCGGGGCTGAGGGAGCTTCGGATGCGACTGGGATTGGCGCTGGGATGATGATGATGATGATGATGCACGAGGACGTGCAAATTGTTGCACGTGAAGTTGCTGATTTGATTTACGTAGTAGAGGGGCAAACGCTTGTGACGTTATTTTGTGATGGCGGCACATGGACAGAGTCGCTTTGGGAAGTGGGGTTCGTCGAACGGTGACTTTGCATCGAGACGCGGGCCAAGGCACTTCTCCGAACCGAAACTGTCGGTTTGCCTATTCAAATTGTGATTATGAAGATTGGAGGGTATATCTACACGTCGTGCTTCAATTCAAAACTCACCTACGAAATGGAACCTGTACCACCACACCAAGATGATGTCGACCCTACCGCTCTGCCGTCGCTGTCTCCGACATATATATTTATTTGTTGCGATCGCACTTTAATTGTCAAAAATATAAACAAATTTTAATTATTCGAGAAATAAATTTAGTTACTATACAATAAAGTTCAGGTTACTCTACGTCTTCAAACATTTATATAAAATTTTCAATAGAGTTCTTTAGTCACTCAAAAGTCAACTTAAATGTTTGATCTTCGACCTCCGTGGCGCAGCGGTCAACATGCCTGCCTGCGAAAACGATCTTTTAATGATTGGCCTGGGTTTTGGATGTTTATCTATATATGTATCTGTTATAAATATAGTATCGTTGAGTTAGTACCCCATAACACAAGTCTCGAACATACTTTGGGGCTAGCTCAATCTGTGTGATTTGTAAAAAATAAAAAATGTCATTGAATAAAATTGATATTTATTTAATTTAAAATAGGTTATAGGTGTTCTGACAACTGCTCTATTTTACTATACTACACACACCGACACAGTTAGGGGAACACAAAAAAAGGCAGATTATTTCTTATATAACCTATCAGACAAAGCCTTGCCGCCAAGCGATTTGTCGTGTTCCGGCATGATGTCTGGTGAAGCCGTACGGAGGACAGGTCTGAGCAGTTGTGTTGCGATGTGTGCCGGGTACGATGCGCCTAATGTTGTTGTGTTGGGAGTTTGGTCGTTGAGGGTCTTCAGATCAATCTCCCTTTGGCGCAGCATCGTTAGTCGTGTTGTTGGGTTTAACATTGCATCACCTCGCTCAACTGCCGTCTTACTTCCTATTCGCTCAGTTTTTCTGAGTGAATAGGCTTAATAAACTAGTGCGCTTTACCATCAACGATCTCATCACTGCTTACCATCAGGCGGGATTGCGGTCAAGCGCTAGTTTATAATTATTAAAAAAAAAAAAATAGCTTGCAATGAATGTTTTTCGCTTTATTTGAGTGTATTTACTCGCTATGAGTATGGCACATCCATAACAAGGGTTATTTTTTTAATAATAGAAATACAAAAAAAAAACAAAAAATTAGACACTTGAAATTTTCTGCACAATTTTTAAAATTGAATTACAGAGTTATTTTTTTTTTAACCAATCAATATCTTGTATTGCCTGCGCGGGCTCTTATTAGAGCTTGGATATGTTTGCCCATGCTCCTAATGCCATTTTCAATAATTTCTTGGGGCAAATTGGCCCACTCTTCAAACAGCGCCAATTTTAACTATTCAACATTTCTAGGAGCTGGAATCTTGAAATGAAATCGTTTATTAAGCAAGTAGGATCACTGATCACTTTTGCACGCCATATTTATTTTTTGAACTAGATGGAGCCGGTTTCTCCTAACTGACTACCTACCTCTAAGAAGAAATAGCCAAAACAAACTTAGGGATCATCGTCTTTTTTCAAGTCCAGACATTAAAAATGAAAACGCTTACAATCTTACGAACACTAATCTTGATACTGGATGGCATATCTCGAGCTTGGGCACCTTAGCTGGCACGTAAGACTTTAAACCGGCTTCCTTTAACCTTCTTCTCACTTTTCGTTCACTAAAACGCACTAAACGCTCTTCCTCCAAGAGATTTTGGGTCTGAAAAGCAGTTTAACGACGATTTCTCAAAGTTTGCCACCTTATAAAATGGTCGTCTACGGCGCTGGTTGCACGATTTCTGCATTGTCCCGGCCTCCGCACGTAAGATGCTGTTTGCCTGTACCATTTCTCATTACGGTGGATCACGGATACTGACACACCCAACCTTCGACTTACTGAACGGTATGTCTGACCTTTCTCGATCATTGTCACAGCTCTGGCGACTTCCGTTGCGGTCAAATCACTCATTTTCTATGCGATACAATGTTAATTCTCCGAACAACAACAACACAATAAGTAAGGGCCACCATGGACTGCATAAACAAATTTCTTATCGAAAACACTTAATCGCAGTAATTGTCAACAAACACTTAAGAGGGTCTAATTTCTCTCAACTGATTTAAGAGTGCCAAAAAATCAGACACATGAGGGCAATGAATTAAATGAAGGAGCCACTTGTCCAAATTCTCAGAAGTTGCAAAAAAAAAAGTCTTTTTTGTGTTCCTCTAATTGTGCCGGTGTGGTACATACTATACTATAACTTGATTTTTTTATCGTCGTCACTGGAGCCCCACGGCCACGTCAGCAGCAGCTCCGTCGCTTCGTAAAATATCGAGTGCGAGATATGACAGCATTCGACCTGCGTTTGATGGACCCCCTCCACCCCTACCCTGAATGCCTCACACCCTCGAGTCCCTGGGGACGGCTGGGGATGGTGGTACTGTCGGGAACACGGATTAGGACTGGTGACACGTGTGATAGCGTTGTTATCATGCATTTTCAGCCTTCGAAATGTAACTAATGTGGGTTGTAGGTGTCAACTTGTTATGATTTCAATAAATTCAAGTGTTTCTCTGCTGACAATGCAAAGTAAGTACCACTGAATATAGAAACTAGCTACTAAACTAAAGGTAGGCGGGATTTTGACCTGGTTTATAGAATTTATAATAATAAATTACAAATAAAAAGTCATTTATTCAAATTAGAATAAATAATTTTCGAACTTATAAAATACATAGAACAATACCTCGTCACGCCCGCCCATCACCGGTTTCTAATGTTTTCATTGGGGAGAAGAAGAGCGGCAACAAACTCCCCAGCAGTACAGCTGTCTGTTCAGCTGCATAAACAACATTTTTGTTGAATACAAAATGACATGTGGGAGGACCTCTGTCTCGCCTTCATGAGTTAGAACTTTTAACTTCTACCTAAGTATGTAAATGATAGATTAATGTCTATTTTAGATAGATTGTACATATATTTCTGACCTTATCTTTAGGTGTCTGAACTATCTCTGTGAAGTAGATAATTATTACAAATGATTATCACTGTACCTACGTTTTATTTGAAAATAACCTTATAAGATATAAGTAGATAGATATTATTGAATAATAATATTCCTTATAAATAAAGAAATGGGCAGAATATAGGCATGTACAGTGAATATTAATAAAGGCATCTGACTTTATTACTAAATAAACCATATCTTTACAGAGAGCTGTACTCAAATGTCTCTGATGTATGGTAAATCATATGGATTCCCTACAACTAAGTTGTACACTGAAACCAAATTACTTACGGTGAGACAAATCTTTGTCCTTCGAGCCACTCTCTGAAAACACAAGGTGATTCCCCCACACGATCCCGCTAAGCGCAAAGGAAAAAATGTATTACCCGTCTGTGCGCCACAAAACTGCATTCGCCAGGTGCCAGTTTTATGTTCTTAGTACGATAATTTACAAAAATGTATGTAAAGCCATTCGGATAGCTGGGCTAAATCAGTCGTATAAACAGACAAACTTTGCAATTTCTCACTCACCTCATATATTTCAGCAACACATACTCAACACAATCTCAAACACTTTAAAATACTCTCACCTAAACACCAAACACTACCACTCACATAGTTCTACACTTTTTTTTTTTTAATAATTATAAACTAGCGCTTGACCGCAATCCCGCCTGATGGTAAGCAGTGATGCGATCGTTGATGGTAAAGCGCGCTAGTTTATTAAGAGTGAATAGGTCACTCAGAAAAACTGAGCGAATAGGAAGGAAGACGGCAATTGAGCGAGGTAATGCAATGTTAAACCAAACAACACGACCAACGATGCTGCGCCAAAGGGAGATTGATCTGAAGACCCTCCACGACCAAACTCCCAACACAACAACATTAGGCGCATCGTACCCGGCACATATCGCAACACAACTGCTCAGACGCGTCACCAGACATCATGCCGGAACACGACAAATCGCTTGGCGGGAAGGCTTTGTCTGGTGGGTGGTAACTTCTGCCGGCGACCGATGTTATGGCCTACCACCGAGAAACATAAACCATAACAGAAACCACATACACACATTAAACCCTTACATACATATCCTCTCATTCTAACATCTACATTCTCAATCTTACACCTTCAACGAGTTGTTTAGTATAACTAATCCGTGATTTCCTTCCTTATCTGTTGTTAGTTTTTAATTCTTATTTTTTAACATACTGAGATACCTATTTTGTAACCTGTAAGGTACATGACTATTTTTGTAATGTCAGAACACAACACAAGGTTTTTGGTAAGACAGTGTCAGCAGAACACTGACTCCTAAGTCACAGGATCACCTAGTTTAGGGGTCAGGGTTGCATTATTAGTACGATCTTTAGTTAACCAATCTATGTATCCTAGTTTAAAGCAAAGTCAAAGGTTACTGTATCAATAAAGAATTTTTATTATTTTATTTATTATTATTATAATTGACAGCCTCCGTGGCGTACCCTTAGCGAACGCGGCCGCTGCTCAAGGAGGCGGGGGTTCGATCCCCCCACAGTACAAATATTTGTATGCATGAATATCATTATTTGCACTGGTGTGGTCGTGCCTCGGAAAGCACGTTACGCCGTTGGCCCCGGTTGCCATAAGAACATCTAGTGGCGGGGGTTACGGGTTGTTGG
This sequence comes from Sesamia inferens, assembly GCA_037179545.1. Lineage (NCBI taxonomy): Eukaryota > Metazoa > Arthropoda > Insecta > Lepidoptera > Noctuidae > Sesamia > Sesamia inferens. The sequence continues at coordinate 702,120 of CM073949.1, read as the reverse complement.
AGCTCTCAAAAGTCCAACAATATTGGTCTAACTGCAGACCAGTCAGTCGGTCAGACAGCAGTCGCTTCACGGAAAATATCGAAGTTTAGCCAAAATCAGCAGTAAGACTGGTACAATGGACCCCAGACTCCAGAGCTGAAAAAGTTTCAGATGCGACTGGGATTAACGCTGGAATGATGATGATACCATATATTATAATGATACCAGTAGACACGCAAAAGTTACAAAAATAAAACGAATCCACTAACTAAATACAAATCACCTTTGCAGCTTCACAGCTGCAAGGATTGTCATTACCTACGGATAAACAAAACTTTCTTGCTTTTTTTAGTCGAGATGGTACCGATGGTGAGCGTCCACCATTACATAACGAGATTTGTTTGTGCATCCGATCCAGACGATCATTCATAGATTTTTCAGTTTTAAAAGCCCGAAAGTCTGAGAAATCTGGCTTACCAAGGGGCATTATTTAAGTAGTGTAGTTATGGTGATGCGGCCCAGTCCTCGTGGAGATCCTTGGGTGAGGCCTTTGTCCAACAGTGGATTTCTTTCGGCTGAAATGATGATGATGATGATGTGAATCCTTTGAATGCGAGAAGTATGTAACGGTCAAAATGGAGGTGCTTGGAGGAGGTGCGTCCAGCGATGGACGTCTTTCGGCGGAAATGGTGTAGTTGTGGAGCTTAGATCAGCAATAAAATACTTGCAGTCTACTGCATCCTGTTTGTCTGGATGCCAACCCGAACAGAGTTTTTTTTTTTTTTTTTTTTTTATTAAAATATAAACCAGCGCTTGACCGCAATCCCGCCTGATGGTAAGCAGTGACGCAATCGTTGATGGTAAAGCGCACTAGTTTATTAAGAGCCTATTCACTCTAGCCTTGAAGACACTCAAATTGTAGACCGACGGAAACACCGCCGCCGGCAGATTGTTCCAGTCCCTCGATGTACGCGGTATAAAGGACGAGGCGAAACGCTTCGTCCGGATCGTTGAGGTGTTAACAACATAAGGGTGGAAACTCGCCGTACGACGGGTCGTCCGATGGTGGAACGGAGATGGGGGAATTAAATCGTGCAATTCCCTCGCACACTCCCCAGAATGTATCCTATAGAACACCGAAAGGCTGGCTACTCTACGCCTGTGCTCTAGGCTTTGGAGACCAACTCGAGTTAAATCAGGGTCACCAATCAGCCTCTTCGCACGCCTCTCCACTGAATCCAAAGTGGCCAGGTGACACTTAGCAGCACCAGCCCAAATGTGGCTGCAGTACTCCACACACGAACGGACCTGTGCTTTGTACAACATTAGAAGCTGCCCTGGTGTGAAGTACTGCCGGACCTTTGCGATTACACCAAGTTTTCTGGCAGCCACCTTGGCCTTGGACTCAATGAACCGCCCAAAGTTTAGGTTCGAGGAAATCTCAACACCCAAAAGCTGAAGGCGGTCGGTACACTCCAAGGATACATTCCGAAAAGTAGGAGCCAAGGTGAACGGGCTCTTTTTGGCAGTGTAGAGACACGCCTGCGTTTTGGCGGCATTGAATGCTACAAGATTGGCATTGCCCCATTCGGAGACTGCCTGAAGTGCAACACTCGTTCGCTCTACCATGGCCTCTCTTTCGGACCGGATTGATTCCCTACTAGCCCGAGCATCCGGCAGGTATCTCTCCACAACTGTGCTGTCATCTGCATACCCATAGATACCGGGCATCAGCAGATCGTTAATATGCAGCAAAAACAGAGTTGCAGAGAGAACAGACCCCTGAGGAACACCGGCATTAGTCGACATGGGCTCAGATGAGCATCCGTCGACAACAACTTGGAGGGACCGTTCAGTCAGGAAGTCTTTTACCCAGCCAGTCAGGCTAGGGGAAATGCCGTACGCTGGAAGCTTACTCAAAAGGCCAGCGTGCCATACCCGGTCGAAGGCCTTCGAGACATCAAGGGAGACAGCAATCGCTTCCCCATTTCTCTCGAGGGCCTCGCCCCACAAGTGAGTGGCATACACTAGTAGGTCCCCAGTTGACCGATTGCGGCGAAACCCGTACTGTCGGTCACTGAGGAGATCGTTACCTTCCAGGTATGCCAAGAGGCGCGAGTTCAATACACGCTCCATAATTTTACAAAGTATGGAGGTGATCGAAATCGGCCGATAGTTGGTAGGATCGGCACGACTACCCTTTTTGGGCACGGGCTGCACGTTGGCAAGCTTCCAGGACTTGGGCACTATACCAGCCACAAATGAGAGGCGGTACAAGCGTGTCAATACAGGAGACAACTCGGGCGCACATGCTTTTAGTTGGGAAAAGGTTAGAGTAAATCAGATAAAATAATTTGATATCGGTGATTAAAGAGGCATTTCTATTTATGTAGATGATAAAGGTAATCAGAATCACATAAACAGAACATAACGCAGTGTTAAACACTAATTAGCGCAATCAAGATACAATTAGTATCCGATGTGTAATTTACGACGCCCTGTTGAACAGCAGCTGTTTCACTAACAAATTAATATCTACATATGTCTTATGTTTGATTAATTTCCACATAACACTGATTGACTTAGTATCAATCTTCATACCACTTATTAGTATCCTATACGACGCGAATCACCACCGCTTGGCAAGTAGGTGTTTTCAGCAAGATTAACTAAAACTTAAAGTAACCCTTTAGAAATTATAATATGAAAGCTAAACAAATAAGGATAAGTCATTACCAAAAACATTGATCACGTATACATTGTAGTCGTAGACGTGATCATCACGATCAATCAAATTTAAATGTAAAGAAATCTTACTTATTGTAAAGAATAATTAGATTTTTTTTTAATAATTATAAACTAGCGCTTGACTGCAATCCCGCCTGTTGGTAAGCAGTGATGCAATCGTTGATGGTAAAGCGCGCTAATTTATATTGCGCTTAGTGAATAGGAAGGAAGACGGCAGTTGAGCGAGGTGATGCAATGTTAAACCCAACAATACGACCAACGATGCTGCGCCAAAGCGAGATTGATCTGAAGACCCTCCACGACCAAACTCCCAACACAACAACATTAGGCGCATCGTACCCGGCACACATTGCAACACAACTGCTCAGACCCGTCCTCAGTACGGCTTCACCAGACATCATGCCGGAACACGACAAATCGCTTGGCGGCAAGGCTTTGTGTGGTGGGTGGTAACTTCTGCCGGCGATCGATGTTATGGCTTACCACCGAGAAAGATCGGCCAAGTTTGCTAAAAGTTGCCTTGTGATGTGCGTGCGCATTTATAACAAAATCTCTAATGAGCTAAAATATATAAATAATGCGAATTTATTTAAAAACAAGCTGTACAGATGGCTAAATAAACATAATTTCTATGACATTAAGGATTTTTTTGACATAAATTTATAAGTAATTTGGATTATATAATGACATTGTTTACATACATAATTATTATTTTTGTATGATCGATACAAATTCTGTATATCTAAAGATGTGGACATTGTATTTAAATAAGAGCATTGTATTTAAATAACATCATTATACCAGGTTTAAGACAAATATTATTATTTTATCTCATCTTACCAAAGTATTTTATTTCACATAAACCAACATGGATGAGCATGGAGTATTCATCTGCAGAAAAAAAAAAACAAATACCAGGTACTTATTTAGTAACAATATAAATTATATTACTACACTCTGACTCTGTCTCTCACTATGAAATTTTGTCGTAGATTGATTGAAAGATATTTATAGCGTTTATAATAGTTATACAAGAGGGTTATTCATATAGAACATTGTGATTAATCGAACGGTATTCAATTAGTATGACATGCAAACAAGAATAACTTACCATTGTACTTATAAGTAATTATCTGAGCCCCGAATAAGCCTCGATCCCATGAGAATACAGGATAAAAAGTATCATAAGTCCTAATCCTGATCATGGTCTACCCGTGTGCAATATATTATCGAATCGTAATCGTAAGTGTTTTACGAAAAAAATTGTAAGATAAAACATACCCACTCACGTTGCCGTATCAAAACGTAACTTAAATATATTACAGCTAAAACTAATAGAAAAAAGAAATAACATTAAAAGTCTCGTATTATCAGTGACTGGAGACGGTTATAAATCTGAAACTGAGCTGAGATAGGATGAAGAATAGCCTGTGATTTACTGCCTATCCCCCGCCCCACCAAGCCCCCCAGCCGTGGTAGGTGCAGGCTCCTAACCCCCCGGGCATTGCCCCGGTGCAAGCTAGGCCGGTCAGGGAATCTAGCCGGAGGGGTCACTTTACTGACACCCACGGGTAAGTAATTCTCTCAACATTTAGGATAATTGCGTCACTATGATTTTGTTTAATAACAGTTAATATTTTTTGTTCAATATAGCAGGCATACACATCTCAACGACAGTAGTAGCTGGAACCGTCGGCGTGTCTGTAAGTACCGTTGACAGCTATCGACGCTTGATATTAACATTGATATTAACACGTGGACATTGAGATCATTCGACGCTTAACATTAATTCGTGGATGTCAGCCGTCGATAACGTGCCGCTAGTGTGTTTCACTGCGGTGCTCAAAACAATGGCTGCTAAGAATTGCATGTTTCAGTATATTGTCAACAATTATGTCATTATCGCATAATTTTGTTCAAAACCTGTCAGTCAACCCTGAAATATTTTTTTCCTTGTCTTGTATTAATTTATACAGCATGCAGCACGGTCTATTTGCCATCTTTGCCTCAGTCTGAAGCTCAACGTCTCGGCTGCCGTGTGTCTCACCACAGAGCTCGCCGTCCTCGCCATCCGTGAGCCTTACCATGAAGCTCGCCTAGGCACGTGCCTCTGTTTGATAAGGGAACTTTATTAGCAAGAACTTACTTTATTTGCTCTACGTGTGTGTACGTTACGCCCCCAGACTACACAGGCTAATCTCAACCTTAACACTACCGCACAAGACTCTCGTAACTTGGCAACGAAACTAAAAACTAGTTTTCGGTGTATAAAGAGTCGGTATCTATATTTTCTCCGCTGTGTGACTTTCCGATTTTCAAAGTTTTGTTCTGAAAATAAGACGTCTCTGATTTTGAAAGAGCCAGCGATAAAATATCTTGGTTTAGGATTTTCTATATTTTACGCGCAGCGATTGATTTTCTTTGTGGGTGTTTCTTGGAGGTTCTAAAGCGAATTTATAGCTGAGAGGTTTTTGTTATGGAAACGAGGCGAGTTCCGTAGAATTAATCGGAAGAGGAAGTCATTCTGTGAGCTGCAATAAAATGACTTGCGTTTATGGGGAACTGCGTTTTGTAACTTGAAAGGTCTTTTGTAAATCTGTTAAGACTTTCTTCCGATTATTATCTTCTTTGTCTTTTTAACAAAGTCAACACAAAAACAAAATGTTGTTTTAAAATGTTCTAGGCACAGAACACTACTATTTTTTTCTCTCCTGTAGAGATCTGTCAAAGACCAATCAAGGAGTGAAGCTCATCCCTCCTATAAATAAATATAAACATACACCACTGCACATATACTCATATTTTTGTATAATATAAATAAATAAATAAATATATACGGACAAATCACACAGATTGAGCTAGCCCCAAAGTAAGTTCGAAACTTGTGTTATGGGATACTAACTCAACGATACTATATTTATAATAGATAAATATATAGATAAACATCCAAGACCCAGGCCAATCAGGAAAAGATCGTTATCCATCATGACCTGGCCGGGGATCGAACCCGGGGCCTCCACGTCGCAGGCAGGCGTGTTGACCGCTGCGCCACGGAGGACGACGAATATAATTATGTATGTATGTATAGAGAAGTATGAAAGCAAAAGATATGTTGCCTCACCTCTAAATAAATTAAGAAAGGCCACGAGAATGATGATGCCATATGTGTCGTATGGATTCTGGTGGAATACAAAAGTAGTTTTTAATTTCTTACATGCAGCAGGATAAGTGCATAACACACTGACAGTTTTATTGGCTTACTTCTTGACAGTTCAAGTACATGATTAATTGCCATATTTAGGTGGCTGAGAAGATAAATTTTTCAAACACAGGAAGCAATGGATTAGCAATATCCTTCAAAATAATTGAGAATTTATTGAGTTTTTGATTGATAGTGATTTGCAATTGGCTTGTATCCTAAAAAATAATTTAATGCCCAACAGATAGATTTATAAAAAACATTGAACACGTATTTTTTAATTTTTATTTCATTCAAATACTTAGGAAGATATATTGATCTGAAATGTCGCATGACGTCACGCCAATTAGCACGTAATTACCCCCACTCTGTAACTTTAATACGCTATATTTCAGTAGTTTTTGTTAATTTCGACAAAATAAAAAATACGGGTCTTATTTTTTTTTATTATCTATAAGACGGACTAATTTTTTATTTTTTTTATTTTCATACCTTGGATACATCCTTATTAGAGTGTAGGTTCTTTCGCTATAGTCTTAGTGTCATTAGGTCGTTGTTACGTCATTGTGAAACTTCATGGCCACCTTAATACCAACACATAGATAGTGGAAACAGAAGGGCAAGTTTTGTAAGTTAAAAAGTTTAAATCCCAGTCTCATCTCAGCGACAATGAAATATCAAAAATGTGTTAAAATATAGAGAAAAACGCATTCGATATTATCAAGGGATAAAAACGCGCCTGTGTGTCCTTCATGCTAACAAAATGTATTTGTAAGGAAATCCCATTCCTCAAAAACACCCACGACTACAACTCTGCCTGTATGACCCCCATCCACGCCAGTGAGTTCTTCAACTGCCTTCATATCATGTGTAGTCAGCGACAGACCCTCATCACTTCGCGACTGATCCACTTTATATTCACTACATTAATGTTATTACTGCCTCGTTAGTCTAGTGGACGTGGGGCCGACCGGAGGCGAGCGTGGGCCGATTGATTCCGGGGCTGAGCAACGTATTTTTGTATTTTTCCCTATATTAATATATGGGACTTAAAACCTAACAGATGAAATAAAAAAAATAAATTCATCTTCTGCCAGTTTGGCGGGAGCATCATGAATGACAAACGGATGTATTGTGAATTGCCAGTTGTCAAATAATATGTGTTGTCTATGACTCTGGCTCTGATAACAGGCTAACATTTTTTTTTTAATAAAACGTCGTTTATAACTTTTCGTGTGTGAATCACTACGAGCCTTTTGACATTTTTATATTTTTTTGTTTTTTATTACATAATTATTTACTTTAAATGTATAAAATGTACAAACAATGTTTATTTATTTATAAAAATATTATATTTGAGATAGGCACACGAAATACTAGTCATTAGGAATAAGCAATTAAAACTAACAAATCAAGTTAAAAAATAACGAAACAAACCTTTGCGAAGCAGAACGACTCCCATCTCAGAATACTGCCAAATGCTGCGGTATTAAAAAAAAATAGAAATGTCGCAGTGCAGCTATTCTGATAGGGCCCGAAATGTAGCAAGTACTCCTCTATCTAACCCCACGAGGAATAGTGGCGCAATATTACGTCCGTTAAGTGAAGGCCCTGTCTCAACTTGGATCTTCAACATATTGTGTATGTTTCCAGTTTTATGACTGTTCACTACTGTTACAATTCTACAAATTGTATTTGAATTAAAGCAAATTAATTGCGAAAAAATCCCCATTCAATAAATTAGCCAACCGAGCTCACATTCATTAGTCGACACAAACATTTTAAATGAATTTCCGGGCGGCACAAAGTAAACGACTTCCACCAACAGATTTGCGAATATTTTACAAAAACAAGAGAAACTAATAAAGCAATTAACGCTCATCAAACAAACTGGCGATTTTACCCTACGCGCGAGCGAGATGTAATACCAAACGGCGGTAGAAAGAAGGAGAGAGACAGTCTAGTGTCATTCGCTTTGTAAGCCAACCCTTCTGAGGGTGACGATGAGTCGCACAAGAAATTAATTAATGTTCGGGTGGTTTCGGATTATGTTCGTGAGTGGTTCTTGTGCAGATATTGTTATAGTCGGGTTTAATAGCGCCGTGATAGTGTCAATCTAGTTTATTGCTGAGTAAGCACCTCCGAGATGGTATTCAAGTTATATCACTTGCCAATAATAATTTAATACGAATAGCTTATTACTAAAATACTATTTATATATTTTTATAAAGAAAAAAGAAAATTGCAGCTTCGTAAAAGTTGTTACCAAGTAATAATGGCTGCCACTTTCGAGTTGAGGTCGTGTGTTTGAACCCAAATTTACTTTGTGTAAATTATTTCATCACTATTGTTCTCAATAACTTGTGAAAGAAAACAGCATAAACAAACTTGTATGTCCTAGAACAAAAAATTAAAGACAAGTGACATCCACCATCCCGCACGGGGCTCGCGTCTTCGATTCCGGCCAAGTCTCTCTCACATTCAGAAGGTCCTTGTTCCTGTGGATGGGATCATTGATCTAACTATTTTGATGAAGTAGATAGTGCGCGTCAAAAATGTGATTAGTTATCACAAACATCATTACATTGAATACCTAAAAAAAAAAAAAAACAATAAAATACATTAAGGAAGAAATATTGAGCAATATGTATCATTTTTATAATGTAATTAGGAAAGTCCCCAAAAGAAAAAAAAAAACACAAATCACGTCTCCCCTATTCCGGTCGCCGAAGAGAACAGTTTTTCATCGTATTTTTCCATAAAACCTTCAAAGAAAACAGCCTAATTATACTAAAAGCTTAATTGCTGTTCAGTCTCTAAAAATTATATCAATTTAGCCCGAAAATATTTCCACAAAAATAAGTTTTCATTTTTACATGAATGAATAATTTGGGATTCCCTCGTTCGGAGACACCTCAGTGGACTGGTGGCCACAAGCTTGTTTTGATACCTCAGCGGAGTAGGGCCACTACTCCGCTGAGGTATAAGCGTTGCTGAGCTCTCAGACCTGGGTTCGATTCCTAGGTCAGGCAATGTGTTATTGAGTTTTCTATCAGGAATTTCTCAGTACTAGTCTGAAGTCTGTATTTTATTCTGGTTTTAGCCGATAGCATCGTACCCGTAACATGGCACAATAGAGGATTATGATTTAAAGTCACTGTGTCTGTCTCTGTATGATTTACTTCATAACTTTAATAATATCTCACTAAATAAGTATGACAACTTTTTAAATATTCTGTTATTTTTTTAAATATTATGATAATATTAACTCATTATTTAGCAAGTTACATCATGACTAATATTTTTGTATCTCGTATACTTTATCTCCGGTCGTCGTGGTGATCCTTGGGGGAGGCCTATGTCCAGCAGTGGACGTCTTTCGGCTGAAATGATGTTAACGATAATGATGCTTTATCATTTTGTATGCACTTTCTATTTAGGCTTACTATCACGACCAAAAGTCGAGTTACAATCTTACAAAACTAAGGCCAAGTAATACTAGTTGTAGTTACGACCTTCTTCTATAATAAAATTTGATACACACTCAGACACTTTGACAACTTGCTGCCCGCTTATGATTGTTACAGTTCTTCAAATATATGAAGTGCAATTTGACAGTTCTAACTTACTGAAGAATAGGGATTGGGTTAAAAAAAATCGATTACATGTTTTATTGCAAATAAACGTTTTTTCTTTCTTTCTTCCTGCGACTGTAAATGTCTGAGTTTTAGATTAATGAAATTCTCAAAATCTTTACTTCCATCCAAATCTAATCAACATTGTCTTAGATACAATGTTAAATATTATAAATTTTACTTTATACATTATACATTTTGAGTTTCGTAATTTTAACAGAGATGACAATATTTTAAAATTTTTCGTTCTCTGTTCAATATATAACTGTTTTGAGGGTAAATAAATGAAAAAAAGTAATTAAATAATAAAGGACGCTTTCATTGAAAACGATCGTTATTAGTAAGTTCAATTATTCGGTCATTATTAACGATTATTAGTATACAAGTGAATTTGAAGAGTTACAACACTATGGTATAGTACCATACTACGTGACTTTGAGACGACGTCGAGAAAAATACTATTTATTGTCTACATTGGTTATATTACTTTGTTTAAAAAAAAATAATGTAAATTAAGTGATTAAGAACTGTGCAGTTTGTTATAAAATAAAAATAACTTTAAAATTACGTGGTTTTGCGGAAGAAATAAATGTCAATTTCGAGTTACGCAATTACAAAGTTGTGTCGTCCTGAAAAGTATGAAACGTCAAATTGCACTTGTTATATTTGAAGAACTGTAGGTACTACTTACTAATTTTAACGTTCACAGAAAGTGTCCGAATGGCTAAGCGGTCCTCGCCTTGATTAGCATTCAAGGTGGTTCGAGTTCAAATCAATATTTTTTTTAATTGTTTATTGGTGAGTTATGAATGCAGACAAAAATAATATGTAAAAATACCGATCCGCAACTTAACCATGATAGTTTCTTTTAAGATTTTTTCTATAATAGAGTCATTATAAAAAGATGAGGGTAGATTTGTAACAAATTAAATCACTAGTTCACATAATATATTCACAAATAGACTCAACATATTTCAAATATTATAAGAAACCGGCTTTTTTGTAAGTTGTTTTTATTATTATTTGAGTAAGGTGTAAACCAATCACTTGTTACAAGTGTGTAATAAAATTGTTATTGTTCTAGAGAAATACTGTAAGCCGTTGGGTCAAGAGGTTGGAGGACTAAAGTAGCTTAAAGCGTCGAGAGAAGTGGAACGTAACGACAATATTTACCGTTGAATAAACCTTTAAAGGAATGATTCGTGTGATGAAGGGAGGTTGCATTTTTGGTTTAAAAATAAACTGGCGAGACTGGTAGAGACTTATCGAGCCAAATTTAAAAAAAAAAACAATTTATAACAATCACAGTGCAGAAGTGTCCTACAGAGCGTTTTAAATATATAAGTGATTGTGAGTTCAAACCCAAGTAACAACAAATTACTTTTGGTAAATTATAAAAACAATAATTTCGGAGTTTGAAAAGAAATAAGTTCGTTAACTATTGAACTAAGAAAGCGCTTGTACATTATAATCTCATGCCATCAAACTCCGAAAAAGTCACTGCAAGATCGCAGCACCAGTAACATGCTATACACACAAAATAATTGTAAATGTAAAAGGTACTGTTTTATGTTCTATAGATTATTTTATGATTCTAATAATATTCAGGTTAAGCTTCAATTCTCTTTTCTTTAAGAAAATCTTTTCTTTAATGATAACATATAATATTATCATTTTTATATCTAAAAACTAAAAGAGCTTTTTATATTTTTTACCATAACAATATCATAAGTTTGTCAGGGATTACTTTTATATAAAATATTACAATGCTGCCATATCAACGTTTGTTTCATTTATTAGTATAAGTATATCTTCACCTAATAATATACTTACAACTTTATAATATATTGCATTATAGTAGGTTTATTGTTTGTAAAAATAATCAAAAATAATTAAAAACTTTTTTTTGGTATAAATATTCAATAAATTGTCCTATTTGTTTAAATATTATATGCAAACATTTTAAATTTAAAATACAAATCAATTATCATAATTTTAAATTATATGAAACAACAAAAAGGTTTTGTCTTAATTAGGATTCGTACCCACAATCGCACGTATTAGATAGCACCATTGTTAAGTGCGGCCGCTAACTTAAATTCAACTAAAGTAACACAATTTTGTATTAATAAAGAAAGACAAACACTGCGATAAAAAAACGGTTTGCTAATATTGCTTTCCTTGTCTAACATAGACTACATCTTTAATTCTTCGTAGAGATATTACACAGCATGCGGTTGATTGGTTGGAATATAACACACACGAATATAAAATAATGCGTTAGTATGCGTGGCCGGTTTAGCGCAGGCGACAGTAGTCTTGGGACTTCTACATGTGATATTACATACACATGTTTAAAATAAAAATAATATTATCTTTTCTTATCTTAAATCTTCAGGGATTACAGGAGTGATGACAGTGTTTTACAATATGTTAAGAAAACCCTGTCCGACCCATAAGGATAATAAAGGTTAGGTAAACACATGACCAAATATAATATAAAATTTTACGTAATCATCATAGTACCAATACAAATGAATTTTGAAATAATCTTTTTTTCCCGTGAATTAATTCCAACTTCCCCGAAATTTAGCAATTTTTAAAAAAGTGACAACACCGGTATTATTATGAGCGAATAGCGATGCGACCACGTGCCGCGTGCCCTGCCGCCCGTCGCCCGCGGGAGGGTGCTTAACGCACATGTATTAAGTTACCTCTTTTTGCGAAATAGTATTTATTTTTTTAGGGGGATTATTTTAAGTTTAGCCCGGTTTTGTATACATTAGTAGAATCAGTTATTGATACCTAACAATACCTTTACGGATCGGACAGGGTTTTCTTTACATATTGTATAAATATAAATAAATAAATACACGGACAAATCACACAGATTGAGCTAGCCCCAAAGTAAGTTCGAGACTTGTGTTATGGGATACTAACTCAACGATACTATATTTTATAATAGATACATAATTATATAGATAAACATCCAAGACCCAGGTCAATCAGGAAAAGATCGTTTTCTATCATGACCTGGCCGGGGATCGAACCCGGGGCCTCCACGTCGCAGGCAGGTTTTTTAACTTTATCAAGTTCGGGCCACGAAATTGATCTCCTGAATAATTCCAATCGACATTTTATTGAAGTGCCATTGGAATCGATTCATTGCAAAATATAGTTTGGTCTTACAATCTATGCGGTTCGAATAAGTTACAAAACTTATTAGATTGAACCCTGTTAATTATAAGTTTGAGGAATCAGTTAGAATGTATTGTACTTCTTTACCTTAGTTAGTGAAACTCCATAAACATCATTGTATCGAAATCTAAACATGATCGTAGGAATTTGAAATGTTGATTTGTTTTTTTGTATAAATAACCACAGATAGATTATGGAACAGTCAACTAAAATGCCAGTTTAAAAATTAGTTTTCTTTATTAACTCTACATTGCGTTTATGATATACGCATCACATCACATACCGACATAATGTAATCAGCGTATTGTATTCCCACTGTTGGGACACAGGCTTCCTCTCGTCAGAGGGAGTTTGCCGTAATTTACCACGCTGACCATATTAATAGTTAAAACATTAAGCCGAACTCGAAAAACGTAAACGAAAACAAAATATTGAAATAAAGTTAATATTTAATTATTTGTTTGAAATTCGCAAAATGATGCACGTTAATTGTGTACAGCCCTGTTGATAGAAGAATGACGACTGTTTTTTTAAAAAAAGGGGCGCAAATATTTTAAATAATAAATCAGAAATCAGAAATATTTTATTTGTGAAACATAGGTACAGTGGTTATTCATATTTGAGGATAAAGTGAAATAAAATGATTTTTATTTCGGACCAGAGAATCCATAGAGTGTCAGTAACATCAAAAAGGAAAACAACTTATTATAGTTCTTGCAATTCACGAACGCGCGTGGCTCTTAGTTGTGTTCAAGTCGTATCTGTATACGTGTAAATGTGTGCGTGAGCGTAGACGCGCTACGGTTAGCATACAAATAATCAATGTTAAAATTATTTTTTCTTTGAAACCAACAATGTTAATAAAACAAATATTTTAATAGTAAGTTTTATTAAAATTAATTATTATTCATCGTCAGAGGTGTCACTATCTTCAAACTCTTCAGTGTCGCTATCAGTTGATTCTACATTAATCCTTAACTCGAAGTCCAAATCGAAATATTTTCTATATTCTTCTTCAAGTTTTTCGACATGCTTGCAAGTTTTACGCCAGGTATCATTGTCGATATCGTTCATACACTCATTTATTAAATTTTGTAAAATTGACATATTTTGTCCGATATTTTTAGTTGCAATTTTATTTTTTAAAATTCCCCAGATATTTTCGATACAGTTCAACTCAGGGTGATAGGGCGGCAAACGTAATATTTCAAAATTCTTGCTTTTAACTATTTCGTCGATTTTGAATGTTATGAAACGATGTTTATTATTTTTTATTAAATCATAGAGTTCGATTTTTTTTAATCGATCGTCACATAAAATTCCGTTATCAGTTAGCCATTTTATCATATCGCTCTTCCTTGAACTGGACGTAGGAATTTTACTGCTGCGGGCGTTATGATAGGACGCGTTATCCATCACAATAACTGCCTTTTCTGGCAAATTTGGCATAAGTTTCTCTTCTAGCCACTTCTTATAATTTTCAAAACTCATATTTGAGTGATAATCTCCAGTTGTGGAGGATGCTTTATACACCAATGAGGCATTTGGAATGAATCCATCTTTAGTACCTGCGTGCACTATAATAAACCGGCTCCCAGTACCTAATTTCTTCATAAATGGAGTATCTTTATCCTTTATGCCCCATGTATTTTGTCGAACGTGTGACGTTAAAACATATGTTTCGTCAGTGTAAACAATAGGACGTCCTTCTGCACGGCACTGAGAAATCTTTTTCAAATATTTTAAACGCCATAGTTGTAAATCATGCCTTTCTTGTAATACTCGTCGGTTATTGCTAATCTTTCGCCATTTAGAACCAATTTTTATGAGCAATGAACGTAAAGTGCTTAGACATCCGTCAAAGTCTATCTTTTCTCTGAGAACTGACCGAATTTTGTTTAAAGTTGGAATTTCCTTGTGTTCGATGTGATAATTTTGAATTGTACTTCGAATCAAATTAGTGTCAAAATTATCAAAATCAAATTTGCTACTTCTTTTACGACGTTTTTTCATTGGTGATAGAAACTTGGCAGATGTAGAGGGCATCTCTTTTTCTTCTTTCAAAATAGAAGTTACAGTACGTTCACTGACCCCTGTTGCTTCAGCGGTTCGTTTTCTTACGTTAGCCAAAGGACTCAAATCACAATTATCATTATTATTCGCTTTCATGAAATTATATTCTTCTTGAAGAAAATGAAAAACTCGGGCGATAATTGCACGACCCTACAAATAATAAAGATAATACATTGTTCATGATCGTTGATCCATACCATACAATATTAAATTAACGCTATAAATGCATATTTAAATAACTCACCTCACTACGAATAATTTTTCGCTTTTTATCGGTATTTGACATGCTGACGGTACTTCGTGGCGGATAGCGACGTGAAAACAATAAGCACAAGTAACCTGAGCGGCCGACCGCTCGCTACTGAACGCTCCGTCAGGCACACACACGAACGCATTGTGCATGTACACAACATACCACAAGCAAGAGTCACGCGCGCTCGTATATTGCAAGAACTATACCTAGTGTTAGTACCCACCGCTCTCTGTATAAATTGTTTTATTATTGGAGAGCCCAAACTCTCCGATACAGTTCTTAGGATGCTGTTGGGACTGTCTCTCACTCTCCGCAGGAGTGCGCACAATCGCGTGAAACCCGTCGGTACGAGCAAGCGCAAACATTCCCGACGCGCTGCAGCAGCGAGGAAGTTCCAACAACATCCTGAAGCCATTGTTATATTGGACGCGAAGGACATCCAGCAACTTATTAGTGTAATTGAACCATAGACTACCCGTGTACAGACTCTGGCAGTCGCCTTAAAAAGTGTAATTTTAACTAGGTTCGTACACCGAGCAAATCTACTGGCCAACATATTACACCGGACAGCAAGTGCCCTGCGCTCCCTTTCTATATCTACATGGTCCTTAAGGTCGACAGAAAGAAAGTGGCCTAGGTATTTAAAAGTGGATACCCTTTTAATTACCGACCCGTTTAGAAGTAGTTCGGGTCCCACTTCACGGCATTTGCCACCGACCTCAAAGACCATGTACTCACACTTCTTTACATTATATATTAATGCATGTGTAGCAGCATAGGATTCACAAGTCTTCAGCAACTCTCTGTTTGTCCCCGCTAACGGACCCAGCAGCGCCATGTCGTCAGCATAGCTGATCTTATTAATGCTAACCCCATCAAAACTGCATCCAACACGCATACTGCGGAGTCCCTCCATAAGGTAATGGACATAGAGGTTGAAAAGCCTGGGTGACGTCAGCACTCCCTGTCTCACACCGCACTCCAACCTATACCTTGTTACTTTACTCTTTTATGCAAAAATTACTGTAAATGCGTAAGAAAACATTTTTGATAAAAAAAATATGTAACTACAATAGACTTTGTGTCTGTGTCAGGGATTATAACATCACTTCAATGATATTAAAATGAATACCGAGCAAAGAGAAGGCGAATTGACGGAAAGAGAGAAAACTTATGTCCGATTATACAAACCCAACACACCTGCACCATATTTATTTATTTGGCTCACCAACAATTGTTTACACCAAATATTAAAAACATTCAATACAGTACTTGTGTAACAATCTCTTACAGCCGAAAGACGTCCACTGCTGGATATAGGCCTCCCCCAAGGATCTCCACGATGACCGGTCCTACGTCTTCCAAATCCAGCGGGTTCCCGCGACCTTCACCAGGTCGTCGGTCCACCTTATCGGGGGCCTACCCACGCTGCGTCTTCCGGTGCGTAGTCGCTACGCGAGAACCCGTCGGCCCCATCGGGCATCGGTCCTACGGCCAATGCGCCCGGCTCCCTGCCAATTAAGTGTTGCAATTCTTCGGTTCATGTTGTTGTTTGTTCATGTGTTCGTGCAGTGAAACCCCAAGCATAGCCCTCTCTATTGCACCATATGTACGTACGAAACCATCGAGTTGTAGGACCGTATCGCAGAGTTGTGAACTAACCATAGGTATAATAGTGGTGGCCTAGTGGTTAAAACACCAACCAATGTAACTTTTCTAAGTTATATGTACTTTCTATCTTGGATATCAATGACTGATTATAAGGTGAAAGAAAACACCTTGAGGAAATCTGGATTTTAAGTCTGAAACCGCCAACCTGGATTGAGCAAGCGTGGTGATTACGCTCAATCCTTCTTTGTATGAGAGGAGACCTGTGCCCAGCAGTGGGACGATAAAAAGGTTGATGATGAATGATTACGCGTTGATGTTTACAAGGTGGGACAAGTAGTTTTCTAAACCAAATTGCAACAAAAATAAAGTTCATGTTGGCTTTGAGAATGTTGTGAAAGCAAAAAGGGTAAAATAACTTTGAAAGGAATATAGATGTCATTGTTAAGTAGTTAGGACAGATAATTAACCAATTATGAAGAAACAAGAGACATTACAGCCCGAATTAAATCTACAAAGCCAACTTCCAAAATCTATTAGTTTAACAAATTAGTCACAAGTAAAGCACTTTCAGGCCTATAAATTAATAAATCAGTACATCAAATAGATCGCAAATCAAGGGAGAAACTTACAGGGAATAGTAAAAGTTTATCTCCAGATCCCTTATAAAGCTACGACTTCGCCCCTCGAACAATATGAGAAGTTTAATATCCTCTTGTGCTACAGAGTAATGAGGAAACGATAATATTACTTTCATTGAAGCCTTTATCCCTAAGCTGCACAGGTTTACTGATCTGATTAAGCAATACTTGCCGCGGTTTGTCCGTCGATGGGTGATCATCTGTAAAAAGAGTCCTGTGTGCCGGCAAGCACGTTAAACCGCTGGTCCTGGCTGCCTTTCGTGGATATTTGGCAGTCGTTACGGATCAGAAGCCCGAATCTTACAACCAGTCTTATCAAGGGGTACCGTATTACCAAGTAACGGGGTTGTGGAGGTCAAATAGGCAGAAATACTGGTATTCAGTTCATCCGGTTAGATTGGAAGTCAACAGCCAGATGATGATTTAGCAATGTGTTTTTTCAACTGAATAATTCATCAAAAGCCGGGATGGCGAACCTCTGTGCATCTATGTACCATTTTTCCCAAATATAAATTTCATTTGACCTTGAAGCGCCAACAATTTTTTTTTTTTCAAAAACAAACAACTGGCTTTGCTTTGCGTTTGTAGACTACGAAAAAGCCTTTGATTGATTTTGATCGAGACCCGGGTTATACGAGTACTGCAGTCTCTCCAGCGGTGCCAAGTAGACTATCGGTATATTGAAGTGCTGAAGGGTTTGTACGAAAACGCCACCATGTCAGTCCGAATACAGGACCAGACCTCGAAACCAATACCTCTGCAGCGTAGTGTCAGACAGGGAGATGTTATCTCCCCGAAAGTGTTCACCGCTGCATTGGAGGATGTCTTTAAGGTTCTGGACTGGAAAGGACTGGACATCAACATCAATGGCGAGTACATTACATACCTTCGGTGTGCTGCGGATATAATAATCATGGCGGAGGACCTAAGTACATTGCTCGAAGACCTCACTAGAGCCTCCGAGCGGGTCGGTCTTAAAATGAACATGGACAGGACGAAAGTCATGTCTAATGTCCATGTTGTACCGACTCTTACAAAGATTGGAAACTCCCTTCTCGAACAACTCTACAATCTCCAACTCTCCAAATCAACTCTCTTCTTGTTGACAGTTACATATACCTGGGACAAAGTATCCAGTTAGGAAGGTCTAACTTCGAGAAAGAGGTCAATCGTCGAATCCAACTCGGCTGGGCTGCTTTCGGGAAGCTACGTAGAATCTTCTCGTCCGAAATACCGCAGTGTCTCAAGACAAAAGTCTTCGACCAGTGTGTGTTGCCAGTAATGACTTATGGAATAAATTACCAGAAGATATTAAACAACAAAATAAAACCAGTATATTTGTAACTAAATTAATACTTAATTAGGAAAAGCTACTATACATTACAAGAATATTTAACAGGTTAATTCAATAAAAATACATAACTGTAAAGAAAGGTTAAAGGGAAACTAAAATAAGAAACATTTAATACACTAATAAACTTAATTATATATACTACATTTATAATAATGAACAAATTTTAATCGAGTACCAAATAAAGATAATTTCAATATAATTAAAAAATGTTAATGAATGAATACTTTATAATTAATATAATATGTATAATATAAAGAGATAGCAAGAGAATAAATACTCAATAGCAATACAATTAATAAAAATAAATGAATAGGAATTAAATAAAACTAAATAAATAATTAATAGATAAATGGAAACATGAAGCGCTCTTCCTCTCTTTACTTATTTAAAACTTGCTGTGCCTAACTGCTGCTGGGTCCTTAATTGTTTCCAATATTATATTATGATATTTACCACTTGTTACATTATTGTTTACGCTAGTTTATCGGTCAAGGCCGATTGTTAGTTAGTCGAGTTTGATCGACGGCGCGACCCGTAGGGATGAGCGTAATTTAGTATTGTCTATGGTGACGCGCCGCCATTAAGACAACGCTTGGAGACCCCGTCGCGTACGGTGGTCGTTGCTTAAACTTCTTGACGAAATCCTCGCATGCGTGGCGTGTTTCGGACGAGTGATTTTCGGGAAAAGTACCACCGGCCGCGTTTTGTATAGTTTGTCGCGATTGTTGCCCGTGTTTTGAAGTATTTACTTGAACTATAAAACGTAACAGTGACGTCTGTAAATTGAGTTGAATTTGAATCGGAAACGTGGTTTCATTGAACGATTGTTTGTCGGGCGTGATTGACGCTGCTAAATAACGGTTACCATACGTTGGTGAGCTTTGGTGCCCTATTAAGGGAATTTAATGTGTCGACTGGTATGGGACAGTCGACGTATTTGAAGACATCGGACGTCATTGTAAAGTCGGTGCGCGCGTCGACTTCTCCGAGACCTGCGGACGGAACACACTGAGTCCCAAGGTAAGTCCCGTAGATTTACCAGAGTGTGGTCGGAGATTGATTTACTTGTGGTATAAGCCGACCTTGTTTGTTGGATAAGCCGTGACAAATGCGCGGTAGATGTACGTGCTTTACTGGGGCGCCTACATCGTTTGGTAGCAGAGCGTGGTTTCTAATTACTAATTTGATTAATTAGAGTATCATTCCAGTATTTTGGTAGCCTTCAGAGACTAATTTGCAAAATTTGTTTTTTTTATTTGTTGTTGTCGGTATTCGTAAAATTATATCTCTGACCACCTCTATCATTGTGTGGATCCGATATTTTACAAAGTAAGAAATGTGAAAACAATTGTAGGTAGATTGTTTTATTTTTGGTTCATTTCTTTCCGTTCAGAGGAACGGAGGAGGCAAAGGCATGATACGCCATACAGCCAGTTATGTTTACGAGTAATGTTTTGTTATTGTTGACTCGATTATCTTGAGCTACGGATAAATAATTACGAGTTATTTTTATGACTAATGTTTTGTTATTGTTTTAGTCAACTCGTGTATTGTACGAACCAGATAGTTCGTGTTTGAATGTTTTGATTTAGCTCGTAATTCACAGTCGTAATTTTGTTGATTTAGCTCGTAATTCACAGTAGTAATTTTGTTCTGTTTATTGTTGATTTATTACATAATTCACAGTAATAATTTTATTCTGTTTGTTTGTTGGTTTATTGTGTAATTGGTAGTAATAATTTTGTTTTGCTAATAAGTTTGGATCTGTGTCGCAGTTAAGTTAGGCCGTTTGCACACTGATATTCTGTATGTATACTTTGTAATATTTTTTATTTGTACATGTTAGTGTTTTGTTTGTAACGGTTGCCCTTAGCGTTGGTACTCGTAAAATTATATCTCTGACCACCTCTATCATTGTGTGGATCCGATATTTTACAAAGTAAGAAATGTGAAAACAATTGTAGGTAGATTGTTTTATTTTTGGTTCATTTCTTTTTTTTTTTTTTTTTTTGGTTCTCTTCTTTCCGTACTTCCGAACGGAAAAGGCAAAGGCATGATACGCCATACAGCCTTGGTTCATTTCTTTCCGTTCAGAGGAACGGAGGAGGCAAAGGCATGATACGCCATACATCCAGTTATGTTTACGAGTAATGTTTTGTTATTGTTGACTCTATTATCTTGAGCTACGGATAAATAATTACGAGTTATTTTTATGACTAATGTTTTGTTATTGTTTTAGTCAACTCGTGTATTGTACGAACCAGATAGTTCGTGTTTGAATGTTTTGATTTAGCTCGTAATTCACAGTCGTAATTTTGTTGATTTAGCTCGTAATTCACAGTCGTAATTTTGTTCTGTTTATTGTTGATTTATTACATAATTCACAGTAATAATTTTATTCTGTTTGTTTGTTGGTTTATTGTGTAATTGGTAGTAATAATTTTGTTTTGCTAATAAGTTTGGATCTGTGTCGCAGTTAAGTTAGGCCGTTTGCACACTGATATTCTGTATGTATACTTTGTAATATTTTTTATTTGTACATGTTAGTGTTTTGTTTGTAACGGTTGCCCTTAGCTTTGGTCCCCACACGGTCTCGCGGAATTTATTGAGTTATTTACGCTTGTTTTTGTTGCTTTCCGCGCGTTCTTTAACTGAATTTAATTTGTTGATTTGAATTTGTGGCTTTCATTTGAAATGGCTCCCAATCCGCTTACTAAGACCAAAGCAGAAGTTCAAGCCGCATTGCGTTGGCTCGCGGGTGCGGCTGCCCTGATTGTTCGGCCGGATCGGGTTCAGGCATTGTTGACCAATTACGAAGGGTTGCCTGCGCGCATGCAAGGGTTGGAGCGACACGTTGTCGACTTCCATGCCTACGTTTTGGAACACCCTCCAGCGGATGACGCCATAGTGGAGACCTTTAAAAGGGATGTCGACCAGGCGTACGAACTGGCTAACCAAATTACGGAGTCGGCAGAAGGGCTCCTGGCTGCCCGTAGGGGAGAGCCGACTTTGAGCGGGGAGGTTAAACCGACCCCGCCGGTTTTGTTAGGGAGACTGCCCACATTGGAGATTCCCCACTTTGACGGGGACCTCACGGCTTGGATGGGCTTCATCAACCTGTTCGACAGCTTGGTGGACTCCAGGGAAGATTTGTCCCCCAGCCAGAAACTGGCTTATTTGCGCTCCGCCCTCCGCGGAGAAGCCAGTGCAGTGGTCCAGCACCTAATAGTTAGCGATGCTAACTACCAGGTCGCGCGGCAGTTGTTGCTGGACCGCTACCAAAACGTCCGCTTGCTAGCGGACACCCATGTGGCAGCCATTTTGGCCTTACCGAAGGCAACGCGGGTTTCCTCCTTGCGGAAGGATTTGGTCAACCCGCTCTTGACCGCTATCCACTCGTTGCGCCGGCTGGATTTGCCGGTCGACCAGTGGTCCTTTCTTCTTCTGCACTTCGTCCTCACGAAATTGCCCGCAGAGGTAAAGGGGCGATTTGAGCAAAGGTACGGGGGCAATAGCGCCTCGTATCTCCCCCCTTTCTCGGATTTGCTTCGTTTTTTGGAGGACGAGTGCAGAGTGCTGGACCAGCTGACCGACCCCACACCGGGAACGAACACGGGTCGTCCGGTGGCGGCGAGGGGTCAACCCCGCCGTCCGACCAAACAATACTCGGCTGTCCGAAGGGACTCCCCCCCCCGCACCAGGTAAACGGTGCCGGTATTGCCGGGGGGACGGACATGACGTGCGTGCTTGCGCGAAGTTCGAGGGCCTCCGGACTGCCGGACGAAGAGCCCTCGCCAAGCAACGCGCCTGGTGTTACATGTGCCTGGGGGACCACCTCCAGTCAGTGTGCCGCCAGGCTAAGGCTTGTCCACATTGCGGCGGGAGACATCACGCTCTCCTGTGCTTGAACCGCAATGGTGGTGGGTCCGAAAGGGGCCCAAGTCCCCCGCACACGGGCGGGGGCCCCAAGGGCGGGGGCCCCACGGGCGGGGGCCCCACGGGCGGGGGCCCCCCGCAGGATGTAGCGGTGGCCGTCGGGGGCTCGGGGAGGCGGGCGGTATGCTGCTCCCCCCCCTTGATGGAATACCCTCGACTGGGGCGTTATGCTCCCCCGTATGCGGCCCACGGTTATTGCCCCACACCTCGGAGTAGAGTTGGAAGGAGTCCCTACATTGCGGAGTGGGACCCTCTCGCCTACTGTCGGCGATCCCCTCCGATCTTGTCGACTCAGTTCAACCGGGGTCCAGGGGGGCAATCACCCCCCTCGGATTTTCATTAATGCCACTGTCGGGCGCAACCCCCCCACCGGAGTTTGTGCTGTTGCCAACAGCCTCCGTGCGTGTTTGGGGCCCCAAAGGTGATTTTGTCACAGTGCGTGCCCTCTTGGATTCAGGGGCCCAGGGTTGCATAATTTCTACTTGGCTCGTCCGACAGTTGGGCTTAAATATTGTGCCGCATAGGGAATCGGTACGGGGCGTTGGAGACCTGCGGATTTCGGATCCGATCGGTCGGGTTTCGTTCTCCTTCTCCCCCCACTCCTCCTCAACGCCGAAAATCGATACTTCGGCGATTGTTTTTGAAACGGTGGTCGGGCCGCTTCCGCAAGTGCGAGCCCCACACGCCGCCGTTAAATTGTCGGCTGGATTGGCTCTGGCTGATCCTCACTTCCACCGACCTGGCCCGATCCATTTACTGATCGGTGTGAATGTTTTAGGTCGTTTGCTGCGTGGAAGCAAACGAGTTTTGCAGGCAGCCGGTTTTGTAGCCATATCCACCTCTTTGGGTCATGTAGTAATGGGATCGTTTAGGGACGGCCCAGACCCCCCTTCGGCAGACAGCGACCTCGCTGTTGGTTCTGCCTTGTCGGACATCCTCCAACGCTTTTGGGAGGTGGAGGAGCCTCCGACCGCAAAACGAGTGGACCCGTTGGACGAGGACTGCGAATTGTTCTATCAGAACAATACTGGTCGCCTCCGCTCGGGTCGCTTGATCACTCGCTTGCCCTTTTTGTCAGTTCGCCCCCTCTTAGGCAGCTCCCGGCCACTGGCCGAAAAAAGGTTGTTGTCTATGGAGCGCCGAATGGCGAGGGACCCCGCATTAAAGCAGAACTACATGGACTTCATGCGGGAGTATGAGGAACTGGGGCACATGTCGCTTTCGCAGCTGGATTGGCGAAATGAAGAACATTATTTTCTTCCCCACCACGCGGTTTTGAAGACTTCCAACGGGAAGATACGTGTGGTCTTTGATGGCTCAGCACCCACGTCAACCGGAGTGTCGTTGAACCAGTGTTTGCACGCCGGACCGAAGTTGCATCACGATGTGAGTGATGTTTTGACCAACTTCCGTCGACATGCTGTCGTTTTTGTGACCGACATTCGCATGATGTTTCGGCAGACTGTGATTCACCCGGAAGACAGGAGATACCAGCTTGTGCTTTGGCGAGAGGATCCCAAGGATCCAATGCTGGTCTACGAGCGGAACACCAACACCTATGGACTACGAT
Organism: Sesamia inferens; assembly: GCA_037179545.1. Taxonomy (NCBI): domain Eukaryota; kingdom Metazoa; phylum Arthropoda; class Insecta; order Lepidoptera; family Noctuidae; genus Sesamia; species Sesamia inferens. Next base: position 677,926 of record CM073949.1, on the reverse strand, counting down.
CGAGTCCTTTTGTGGCGATCCGTTCGTTGTGGGAGCTCGCAGAGCGCGAACGGCTGCGCTACCCCCGCGCGTCTGTCCTCATAAAGGAGGATCTGTACGTCGATGACGTTTGTACAGGCGCCTCGAGTGTACGAGAGGCCCTGGTCTTGCGAGATGAGTTGATCGCTCTCCTAGGAGCTGGTGCCTACGAGTTGAGGAAATGGGTGTCCAACTCGCCCGAACTCTTGGCAGATGTACCCAAGGACCACCAGCAGGAGCCTCATCTCTTTGAAAACCCTGATACTCCAGACATGCTGTCTGTTTTGGGAGTACAGTACAAACCAGTCCAAGATTTGTTTACCTACAGATTGGAGCTTCCGAGCCCAAAGGTCTGGACTAAACGCACAGTGCTGTCCACTGTAGCTCGCACCTTTGATCCGAATGGCTGGCTTAGTCCTGTAGTGTTCGCGATGAAGTGTTTCCTACAGGAGCTGTGGGCAGCGGAAGTGACCTGGGATGAGCCCCTCTCCGGCAACTTGCTCCGAGACTGGGTGCAGTTTGTCTCATCCCTCCCGGAAGTCAACCGTGTTTGTATCCCTAGGCACATATTGCCTGAGGGACGGTTCTCCGCTAGCCTACACGGCTTTTGTGACGCGTCTGAAAGCGGATACGCGGCAGCCGTGTACATTCGAACAGTGGACGCACGAGGTGTTGTCGCCGTTCATCTGGTTACGGCTAAGAGTAAGGTTGCCCCACTTCGGACCCGATGGACCATACCGAAGTTGGAGTTGTCTGGCGCCACTCTATTAGCCCGATTGCTTAACCACGTCGTCGACACCTTGGGAGCTAGTGTCGACTTTAGGTCGATCTTTGCATGGTCTGACAGCCAAGTCGTCCTTTGTTGGCTGAAAAGTTCAGTCCATACCCTCGAGGTGTTCGTGGCCAACCGGGTGTCTCAAATTCAGACATCGAAAGCCCAGTTGATTTGGCGCCACGTGCCTGGCGAATTGAACCCCGCAGACTGCGCTTCCCGCGGCTGCGAGGCGCCCGAACTTGTGAATCACCAGCTGTGGTGGGGTCCACCATGGTTGTTACAGCTGGAGGGTTCTTGGCCCCATACCCCCGCAGTGGTCAGGGCATCTACGCCAGGGGTGCATGCTCACGCCACCGAGACTGTAGCGGCTCCAGATCCGGAGTTTTTGCTTGAGCGCTACAGCTCTTTGGATAAATTGCTTGGCGTCACCGCCTGGATACGGCGTTTCATCCACAACTGTCGTAACCCTCGTGGCAAATTTGAGTCTCCGGTCCTCTCACCGCAAGAGCGCAATGACGCTCTGCTGTATTGGGTGCGGATAGTTCAAGAGAGAGAATTTGCATCGGAGTTGAAAACCCTCCGTCAACGCACATCCAATCTGAAGGGACCCTTGGGGCGCTTGAATCCCTTCTTGGATGATCAGGGTTTGATGCGTGTCGGAGGTCGGCTTAGAAATGCTAAGCTCCCCTATGGGGCTCGTCATCCATTGTTGCTCCCCAAGAACGGCCCCTTGGTGAAGTTGTTGATTGCAGACCGCCATGTGAAAAATGCACATGCCGGATGCAATGCTCTTACTGCGATCCTCCAACGTGAATTTTGGATTTTGTCTGCGCGGAGAGTGATCCGGTATGTTATCTTCCGTTGTCTCCCGTGCTACCGCTTGAAAGCGGACATCGTGCAGCCCCAAATGGGGGATTTGCCTGCCGATCGAGTCACCGAATCGATGCCCTTTGCTGGAGTTGGTACGGATTTTGCGGGACCATTTATTGTAAAAGCTTCGCGTCTCCGTAACGCTAAGACCGAGAAGGCTTATTTGTGCGTTTTCGTGTGTTTAGCTACTAAAGAGGTCCACCTCGAGGTGGTTAGTGCTCTCACGACAGAGGCGTTCGTCGCTGCTCTTGGCAGATTTGCTTCGCGACGCGGACTGCCGTCCTTAATTCGATCTGACTGTGGGACCAACTTTAAGGGTACCGATCGTTATTTGAAGGATGTTTGTGAATTTTTAGATAAACATAATGTTGAGATCGGATCCACACTCTCTCGCAGAGGGGTACGATGGCAGTACTCACCGCCGTCCTGCCCCCACTGGGGAGGTATATTTGAAGCAACTGTAAAGGCCGCCAAGACTCACCTTCGTCGCGTTATTGGAGATAGTATCCTAACTTTTGAGGAGCTCGCGACCGTATTTTGTAAGGTTGAGGCAGTCCTTAACTCGCGTCCGTTATGCCCTTTGTCATCCGACGCGAATGATTTGGAGGCCCTCACGCCGGGCCATTTCTTGATAGGTAGACCACTTAACGCCCTGCCTGAATATCCTTATTTGGACATTAACTCCGGACGGCTCTCGCGATTTGAATTGCTTCAACAGCTTACGCAGAGTTTTTGGCGCCGTTGGCATCTGGAGTATTTGCACATTTTACAACAGCGCGTTAAGTGGTCAGACAAGACGAACCCACCAAGGGTCGGAGACCTCGTTCTGTTAAAGGACCCAAACCTGCCACCCCTCCGATGGCGTCGTGGACGCATTGTTAAATTGTATCCGGGGTCGGATGGTGTTCCCAGGTTTGCCGAGGTCCTGGTGGGGGACTCTGTCTTGAAGCGCGCGAGCGCCACACTTTCTCGCCTGCCCTTAGATTGAATTGTCGGACCGTTTGTTACTGTCCGGGGCGGGGGGATGTTTACGCTAGTTTATAGGTCAAGGCCGATTGTTAGTTAGTCGAGTTTGATCGACGGCGCGACCCGTAGGGATGAGCGTAATTTAGTATTGTCTATGGTGACGCGCCGCCATTAAGACAACGTTTGGAGACCCCGTCGCGTACGGCGGTCGTTGCTTAAACTTCTTGACGAAATCCTCGCATGCGTGGCGTGTTTCGGACGAGTGATTTTCGGGAAAAGTACCACCGGCCGCGTTTTGTATAGTTTGTCGCGATTGTTGCCCGTGTTTTGAAGTATTTACTTGAACTATAAAACGTAACAGTGACGTCTGTAAATTGAGTTGAATTTGAATCGGAAACGTGGTTTCATTGAACGATTGTTTGTCGGGCGTGATTGACGCTGCTAAATAACGGTTACCATACGTTGGTGAGCTGGGGTGCCCTATTAAGGGAATTTAATGTGTCGACTGGTATGGGACAGTCGACGTATTTGAAGACATCGGACGTCATTGTAAAGTCGGCGCGCGCGTCGACTTCTCCGAGACCTGCGGACGGAACACACTGAGTCCCAAGGTAAGTCCCGTAGATTTACCAGAGTGTGGTCGGAGATTGATTTACTTGTGGTATAAGCCGACCTTGTTCGTTGGATAAGCCGTGACAAATGCGCGGTAGATGTACGTGCTTTACTGGGGCGCCTACAATTATGGATTGCAATAAATGATTTTGATTTGATTTGAATTGAGACATGGTCGCTAACAATGGGCCTTATAAAGAAGGCTCAAAGTCACTCAAAGGGCAATGGAGAGGGCTATGCTTGGGGTTTCACTGCGCGATCGAATCAGGAATGAGAAGATCCGCAGAAGAATGAGTGCAACCGACATACCGTCCTCGGGCATCGGTCCTACGGGCAATGTGCCCGGCCCATTGCCACTTTAGTGTTGCAATTCTTCGGGCTATGTCGGTTATTCTAGTTCTTCTGCGGATCTCCTCATTCCTGATTTGATCACGCAGTGAAGCATAGCCAGAGGGCCATGCTAGGTTTTTATAAGGCCCATTATTAACTACCACGTCTCAGTTCCATATATCATCACTGGCGACACACTCTGGTCGAAGGCTTTTGTCTTTTGTTTTCCGGTATTTCGGACGAAAAGATTCTACGTAGCTTCCTGAAAGCAGCCCAGCCGAGTTTAAAGAAAACGAACGACGAAACTTTCTATATAAGTTTCTCTAAATCAGCAGTTCAGTGTAACACACAACACATAACACACCGCTCACTGCTCCGTGTAACTGTAGTCGATCGTATCGTCCAGAACAGATTGTTACTTCTAACTATAAAGTTGTGCGGAAGACTGTTGGTAAAACATATTGCGCTGTTATTTTGTTGCTGCGGCATTTTTTGTGCACTATTTTTTAAAATTATAGTAGTGATTTTGTGAGCTCACTTTTTTACTCCTGTTCTGTTTTGATAAACTTATAAACTATAATTATGTACATATATATTTACTCAATTAAATTTTCCAATATATATTTTTTTATTTTTGTGGTATCTGTAATTGTGTGTATCTTATAAGATTAAATTAGCAACATTGTACTCGGTAGGTTGCTAATGATTCCGAATGGCAACACTGTAGGTACTCGGCAGTATAGCTCCTTTAGTCTGTCAATATACGACCTATAGCCAAGTTGTCGCGGTCGTTTCATTTTGTTATCCAAGTACTCCTCAGTTTTCTTACAATTCAATGCTTATTTCGCAAGTGGGAACCTAAAAGTGTTATGTTGAAAAACTTTGTAAAAAGCAAATAGGAAGACCCTTTTTCAAATCGTCTCAGCAAATAAAAACTCATGGTCGCACCACTAACCCACAATAGGCGAGTCTCGTTGCATTTTTTCCTTAAAAACTCAACCGCGACCGTTTTATTGTCACCCTTCTTTTTAGTGATACTAACGTTACTTCACACTATAGCTCCGTCCGTTTCTCTTTTAACTTTAACATCTACTCATCGAAAACCCAACGCTATTCCACAAAACATAAAGTCTATATTAATTTAATAATCATTGTATACTTACAACATTTTTAAACCAATTAAAGTAACATTTCAGAACGGCGAGATGTGAGACAAAAGTACACCTTACAACAACCTTCTTAAAGTAGAAATTCCTTGGTGAATAAGAAATGGTTACGTATTTGCTGTCGGGCCGTGGTTCCGTAGAATGCGAACCCTTTAATAAAGGATAATGACATAATGTGGAAAGTTTATACTCGTTACAACAGAGTTAACTTGGGTAGGACTGGGAGTGAACAATATCTTAAGAATTAGTTATTCAGCTTTATAATAGTCATTCATGACAATATCAAAACGTTTGTTATGGGAGGGAGTAACCTGCAACCAGGGCTAAGTTATAGAGTCGCACAAAAATAAGGTGAAAGTAGGAACATGATGAACTGCTCATACAGATATTACATTTCTTTAAAGACATTGGTATTCTCACGGTTGCTTCACAATTCATCTTAGCCAACATCTTATATGTTAGGCAAAATATTCACGTGTACACCAAAAACTGTGATATTCATAATAGTAACACCAGAAATAAGGACAAACTGCGAGCCCCTTTTCACTGACTTCAAAAGGTTCATAACTCTTTTGTTGGGCTTGGTATAGCTTTTTATAACAAGATACCCTCTGCTTTGCTAGACTTGCCTTACAATGCATTTAAAGCACAAATCAAATCCAAGCTTTGTTCAAAGGCATATTATTCCGTGAATGATTATTTAAATGATAAGAATAGCTGGTCGCTCTGATTAACTCAGGACAATGTTTGTGTTCTTTCTCCGGAATTAGCTTACTGACACGTTATATGAGTTCATATAATTTACTTTTTTTACATTACTAAGCTGTCACGCCCTTTATGCCTGGGGCTTTTTATTTAAGTAATAAGTTTTTAGTTAATTACATTTTCATTTAAATATTGTTTTGCTTTGCTAGTATTTTGGCGTGGTAGCTGACATATGGTAAATAATTTCATTGTTGTTGTATTTTATCGTGTTCATCACTATACGTAGTATTGTATAAAATCATGTGTTTTTTTAAATGAACAAACAGCTGTGCTGCTGGGGAGTTTCTTCCGCCACTTCTTCCCAGCGAAAGCATTAGGAAGTGTCGATGGGTGGGCGTTTTGGGGGACTGTCTTATGTAATATTGACGTTCAAAAAGTGCTGATTCTCAGCCTAATTTGAATAAATGAGTTTTGATTTGATTTGATTTGATACTGGCAGCCACCACTTGATCTAACTACTCGTACATACGAGTAGATAGATCAAGGCGAGGATCAAGCAGGGGATCGAGTAGATAGGTTTTTTGAACACGAGAATCTCTAAGGGCTATCAAATGCAATAAGAATTTCCCATATTTTGAGAATTTCCTACAACCAGTCCCGGAAAAACTTATAGCTCTTGCAATTATTTATAAGTGCGGGAATCAAACCCGCGACACGCAGAGCAGCAATTATCACTGTGTCAATGTTGCCGTCAGAATTCTATTTTCTTGTAAATGTTAATATCTGAAAGCGCCTTTAAGTGCTTAGCTATTTGACTTTGACTTTACTTAATTACTGCCTTTAATATAACAATTGGGGTTAATTTTCTGGGATGCGAATCTTCCCTTTGATCGATGATTTTTCAATTATATTCATTTTTATTCCGTTGTCCCACTTTAGGAATTACTCCTGTATCGTGGGGCGTTTACAAAGATTTGAACTCACATATACAAGCAGCTATAATTGAAGTGCAAATTTAAGCTATAGTTGTCTTTACAAATTGTGAGATAAAAAGTTGAAATTTTCAAATGTGTCAAGTACATAATCATGATCTTGATAAGTAAAGCCACGGACACACTAGGGGACAAATGTCGTGCGACTTTGGATGCAGTAGCACGACGTTGCCGGACTTCGGTCGACATGTCTGGCAACATCGCGCGACGTGGGTCGCTAGCGACATCAGATGAGGTAGCGCGTCGTTGCCGGACTACGGTTGACATATATCTGGTAACATCGCGCGACACGTGTCGCCAACTATTTTTACTACTACGTTGCTACGGACATAAATCGCGCGATGTCGCCAGATATGTCAGGCGAAGTTTCACGAAGTCGCACGACTTCATCTCACGTCGCCATATTTGTAAGGCGAATTTGTCAGGCGAAATCGGCCGGCTTCGCTTGACATCTCGCGGAACTTGTCGTGGCACAAGTATCGGCGGATGTCTGTTCTTGCGTGCGGTGAGCAGTAGGCAGCTCGCTGCCCGGTAAGGACCAGACCCGAGTCTACAGCGCGTTGTGTTTCACCCGCGCCTCAAAGAGATGTCAGCACATCGTGACGGGGTCCACGACGACCGATGCCTCCTGGTTCAGGGTTGTGGGTTGGTTAAAAAAGAAACCGTGGTCCTGGCCTACAGGCATGTGAAGGAACACGGGTGGGTTTTAGTCAGTAAAAGTCTGACACGCCCTTCTGCTCCGCCCAGAGCGGGAGAGGTCATTTGATGATTTCCCATCGCAAAGAAAACAAAGGCAACATCGAGCCTGTCCTAAGTTCGCACTTGACGCCTGGTTTATGAGCCTGTATCATGTCACGGTCATCCTGACCCAGCTGTCATACTTGTCACCAAGTTTATGTCATCTTGACGCTTTTTGCCGCTTGAGCAAAGATTTAAATTGTTAGATTCACCCTACCGCGTCACAAGTTGGTCACGATTTTGTTTTAATAATTATTAAGCTATTGCATAGCTTCTATCGCGGGCCTTGAGCGCGGGGACCGAATCCAGAAATTCCGTAACGAAAAAACCTCACGCTCCCCACTCCGACGGGCACGGAGGTGTGGCTTGAAGGCCGTACATCGTCTAACGTCGTTTCAGTTCGGCAGTCTTCGGCGTTGTGTGCGTGCGATTAGACGTATTGTACGACTCTACGAAACTCGCACGAATCGAGACGAAATGAAAAAAAAAAAAACGACCAAGTGAGAGTCGGACTCGCGCACGAAGGGTTCCGTATCATTCGTATTCATATCCGTATTCGCATCGTATCGTTTGTTGTATGGGAGCTGCCCTTAAATATTTTATCATTTCTATTTTTAGTATTTGTTGTTATAGCAGCAACAGAAATACATAATATCTGTAAATTTCAACTGTCTATCTATTACGGTTCATGAGATACAGCCTGGTGACAGACGCACTGACGGACAGACAGACAGACGGACAGCGAAGTCTCAAAAATAGGTTTCTATTTTGCCTTTTAGGTACAGAACCCTAAAAGGTCAAACAAACAGACTTTCCAAGAGGTATCTTATTACCCAGTAACTGGCTCGTGGAGGTCAGCTAGCTGCCTAGCTAGCTGACCTCCACGAGTCGTTCTATGTGAAATACTATTATTGTGCTGTATTCGATTCCCAATTCCCAGACATAACATGACATAATAATATTTTTTAATACTTACACGTGGATAGATTTGTACAATTCCAGTGCAGAAGTAATTATAGCTGAGTGCCTTAGAATAATATTTGCTTCCTCGTCTTCCTATAAAAACAAATTGAAGGACCTCATGGCATATTTTATTTGCACCGGTGTGGGAATTATTTCACCCACAATTTCTTTGCACTCAACTGCGAGAAAGGATGAGGGCTTGGCCTATTTTTATGATTACAAATTATTTCAAGGTACAAAGTCCATAGGCAGCCTCACAAATAAATAGCTTGACGTTTCATTTGACTTATGTCCTTTTTATCATCATCATCAACTTTTTTTATCGTCCCACTGATGGGCACAGGTCTCCTCTCATACAGAAAGTGTAATCACCACGCTTGCTCAATGTGGGTTGGCGATTTCAGACTTAAAGTCCAGGTTTCCTCGAGATGTCTTCCTTCACCTTGTCATCGGTCATTGGTGTCCAAGATATACTTAGAAAGTACATATAACTTAGAAAACTTACATTGGTACTTGCCTGACCTGGAATCGAACCTGCATACTCATACTTGAAAGGCTGGTGTTTTAACCACTAGACCACTACGACAAATTGTCCTTCTAGTTTTAAGGAAATACACGTGCAAGTGATTGTAGTTCATAATTTTAACATTATGATATGGATATGCGTTAAGTTAACCTAGCGGTTAGACGCGTGTAGTTAGTTAGATACGTGAACCAGTGAGCTGTGAGTTCAAATCTCACGCAGTTGTATGTTTTTAGTCGATTGGAAGTAATGGGACATAAATATAATATTCTTTATCTTATACGCTTTGTTCACACACTGCGTAAAGTTACAAAGTAGGGGGTTGATCATAGAAACGCAAATACATAATTTAGAAATAATTCATTTCTGTGTAGTAGATATGAGTTAAGAATAGTTACTAACTCTATCGAAATTATCGTTGTCATTTTGCTGTAGTTATTGGATAGTGACTCTTATGATTTTATAGGTATGGATTATATTTATACTTGAAATGCAAACAAATACATATAGAGGTGAGGGCGACTGTTATCGATCGCTAGGGCATAACTTGGGCTCATGGCGACATGGAGAGTGCCATTGTCGCAACCCAGTGCTGGGCATGCCACAATAGCAAAGTAGGTAAGTCCCCTCTTTGAGGAGTAGCAAGAGAGACGCCACGGCGCCCTCACCTTCCGCCTGATGCAGGTCCTCAACGGACACGGTTGTTTCGCGAGATTCGGAGAGAGGAGACGTCCTGGTCGGGAGACGACATCGAACTCCCAGCCACCTTAGGCGCGGGCCTACGGGTGGTGAGCAGTGGCCCGAGTTGATGGCGCGTTGTGTTTTACGCGCGCCTCAAAGAGATGTCAGCACATCGTGACGTTTCAACTATAATATACAAAACTCAAAAGAATGTTTGTGATTTTTTATAGAAACCGATTTTGTTAAAACGTCCTAAGATAAGTATATGGTTCACCTTATATCCGTCTGTGTCTCTGTAATTTCCTGTGTGAAGTTTCCATTTCCTGACGCAACGCTGTGTTGATTAATAATAATAGTAATTACAATGAGGCGAGCCTTACCTAAGTTAGCGGGACGAGTGTCTGTGAGGGAGAACAATGCCGTTATAATTTCTGTCTGAAAGACAGAAGCTTATTATGTTAGAGAACAATTACTTTAGATTTGCATACATTAAATTATTACTTAGTGAAAAAATCTTTTTGTACCCTTATATTTTAGGGTTGTGTAATTTACGTCTCAGAAGCCTAATAGTCACATCCGTCCGTTCGTCCGTCCTTCCTCGGCTTACCCTCCGAATGGTTTGCGCGGGGTCGCATGGTTATGTGCATTTACGACGTCGACATAGTGCTTAAATGAAACCCTGAAAATGTTTTTTAGGTTTTTTAAATATCATAAGTTAGTGTTTGACCGCTGCCTGAAGTGCGACAATCATACACTCTACCATAGCTTCTCTTTCGGACCGGGTTATCTCCTTACTAGCTCGATCACTCGGCAGGATTCCCTCCACAACTCCTCCACTACGAATAAAGTGGGGATGATAGGTATTTTAACAACATTCAGAAATTGCTGAGTTGATTAGATTTTAGTCTCACCTACTTAAGTCAAAGTAAACGTCATGCCATTACTTTGTGAGATTGCCAGTGGACTTTTGGTCGACACTGTACATAACAACAATATAACTTGTATTCCCCGGAGGTTTAGGCAGAGGTGCCAAACTCGTCAATATTATATTGCATTGCCATTGTCGACAATCTTATTAATTGCCATGAACTTGGAAAAAATCAGCTTTTGCGCTATAAAATGCGCTATAAATGCTATTGTAAAAGATCCGGGAATCGAATCCAACAACAAAACAACATATAATTTTCGTGTATAGTGCTGTATACCTCCACATTATCAAGTTAAACAAATATCAACTTTTTTCAATAAAAATATAATTGATCTCAGCGAGAACTTTTTGAAGTGCTAGTCCACTTGAAAAAGTTATAAAAACTTTGAATTTGTATCTCACACAGGACTTTACGTTGTATGAATTAAAGTTGTTTTTCTATCAATTGATTTTCGCTTACGTGTAAAACTTCCACAACACAGGATACACACAAGAGCCCAATACATAGATGTACGAAGTCAGTTAGTTGGCAAACAATTATTTCAGTTGTTATTTTTTTTTTTTTGCAAGTTTTATGAGATTTCCCGACAGTGGCAAAGTTTGTCTCCGTATAGTGTCGGGAACTATTGGTGACAATGTAACTTTGATGAAAAAGTAATTTATAGCTCGCGAGGGATAAACAAGTTCCTAAGTTTTTATTGGTTGGATGAAAACGTGGGTCCTAGCTCACAGGGTAGTAATTGGATAACATTCCGTTTAAAGAAATAAAGAAAAAGGAATTTATTGGAACTCGCACGAGAAGAACAAACAAAATGGAACACAATCGTAGAAAAAGAAACAAACTGAAAGTTACTTTTTACTTTATTTACTAATCCCACTATTAATTATATCGTACTAATATTGTAAATGTGGAAGTTTGTGAGGATGTATGTTTGTGGGCTGGGTGATGTTTTGTGATTCTGGATGGATATTTGTTACTCAAAACTACTGAACAGATTTGGATAAAACTTGACACAAAAAGTTTATTTTATATCCATGATTAAGACATAGAACACATTTAAACTCGATATTCTCACGGAATGGAAACTAATGCGGGTCAAACCGTGGGCCTGAGTTAGTACCTACTTAAATTCATATAAGGCGTATGTGTAGGTGACGGGAGCAATGCAATCACAAGTGAGCACGTGAGGAGCGATGTATTGCATTTGTAATACGGAAGAGATATTGCCATAAGCTGCATGTACACCTATGACATGTAAACAGATAATTTCTCAGGCTGCTTTCAACAGGGTAAATAATATAGGGTACCGGATATATAGCTGATGCGAAACTTTGATATAAAAGACTGCACGATTAGCGCAGTGGTTAGCTATTGACTCCTGCGCTGCGTATCGCGGGTTCGATTCCCGCAAGGAACAAATATTTGAATCAAAATCAAAAGTCATTTATTCAAATTAGGCTGATAATCAACACCATTTCAACGTCAGTATTACATTATAAGGCTCGCCCTTCGTCACTTCCTAGTGCTTTCGCTGGGAAGGAGAAGTGGCGGAACAAAGTCTCCAGCAGCACAGGTGTCTGTTTATTTAAAAGAAAAAAACACACATGACTTTATACAATAGCACGTATAGAAATGAACACAAGAAAATACAACAACAATGAAATTATTTACCATATATAATGGCTAGCCATGCCCGAACCAAACCCGCAAAGCAAAAAAAAAAATGTTTAAAATAGGAATATATACAAGTTTAAAAAATATGACCTACAAGTAGTTGTTCCGGGTCTGGACGTTTGTATATGTTTGTAAACGCACCGACGATACAGGAGAAATTCCAAGTGTGTGGCAACATATTATTTAAAAAAAAATAAGAAGAAATAAGGGCCCGCGATTAAATAAATAAGAGCCTGTGGACGGTTAATCATGTTGACAGACTGAGACGTCTCCGTGCCGCGGGAAGCACGCTGAACCATTAGTCCCGGCTGTCATCGACTGTCGCCTGGATCTTTGACAGTTATGGGTCATCAGTCGCCCGAAATTCTGACAACCAGTCCGCCACGGTTATCGCATTTCCCAGTAACAGCAAAAGTAGTGATGAAAAGGCGAGGCAAATGATGTAGAAAGGAGTATTCTGTAGTCACACTTTATTTAGTCGATAAGAATTAAATCTTACGTAGACTAGACTCTGACAATATGTTTGCATTTTATTAAGTAATAGGATAGTTGTGTCGATCATTTGAGGGGTTAATGCCATAAACTGTGGGATGCGGGAGGCACAGTACCGGTCGTCTCGTAGAGATTCTTTTTTTTTGGGATGGGAAATCGTCAAATGTTTCTCGGTGGTAGGCCATAACATCGGCCGCCGGCAGAAGTTACCACCCACCAGACAAAGCCTTGCGCCAAGCGATTTGTCGTGTTCCGGCATGATGTCTGGTGAAGCCGTACGGAGGACGGGTCTGAGCAGTTGTGTTGCGATGTGTGCCGGGTACGATGCACCTAATGTTGTTGTGTTGGGAGTTTGGTCGTGGAGGGTCTTCAGATCAATCTCCCTTTGGCACAGCATCGTTGGTCATGTTGTTGGGTTTAACATTGCATCACCTCGCTCAACTGCCAGTTGCTTTCTGCCAATTCGCTCAGTTTTTCTGAGTGAATAGGCTCTTAATAAACTAGCGCGCTTTACCATCAACGATCGCATCACTGCTTACCAACAGGCGGGATTGCGGTCAAGCGCTAGTTTATAATTATTAAAAAAATAAAAAAAATGTCTTCTCCCGCCCTGGGCGGAGCGGAAGGGCGTGTCAGACTTTTACTGACTAATAAATACCCACTCATGTTTCTTCACTTGCCTGTACAGCGACCAGGGCCTCGGTTAACCAACCCGCAACAGAGCATAGCTCTTTCCATCGCCCTTTGTATGACTTCTTCTTCTTTGTGTGATTGTATGAGTTTTGGTTTCCTTAATAATTATCAATATCGTCGCTTAAGTTCTAACACCGCGTAACTCAAAATAATGAACTTTTCAGGAGACTTAAAAAACTGTCTAGGTATACAAACCTAGAAGTTTTTTTAGACTAAAAAAAACTGTCTAGGTATACAAACCTAGAAGTTTTTTTAGACTAAAAAAACTGTTTAGGTATACAAACCTAGACAGTTTTTTTAGTCGTCAAAATAATGAACTTTTTAACTAAAAAAAACTGTCTTTTTTTAGTCTCCTGAAAAGTTCATTATTTTGAGTTACGCGGTGTTAGAACTTAAGCGACGATATTTCTATTTATATTCTACCATTTGAAGAGAGATATTTTTTAAGTTATCCATAAACTGCTTTAAGGCCTAGATAATTTTTCTATGTCTAAAGTTAAAAGTTGTAATGTTGACAAAATAAAATATATGTATTTTATTTAGAACCAAACAAACCAATGTTTAAAAAACTTGGCTTGTTACCGCTCCCATGCATTTACATTTACGAAATATGCGTATTCGTAGTTAAGCACATACAGCTGTTTAAAACTGCAAATGAAATATGTCCACGGTTCAGACGAGATCCTTTTAGATTAGTACAGAGTGATCTACCAATGAAGTCGTGGTGGCCTAGTGAAGTCATGGTGGCCTAGTGGTTAAAACACCAGCCTCTCAAATATGAGTGCGCGGGTTCGATTCCAGGTCAGGCAAGTACCAATGTAACTTTTCTAAAGTTATATGTACTTTCTAAGTATATCTTGGACACCAATGACCGATTATAAGGTGAAGGAAAACATCTTGAGGAAACCTGGACTTTAAGTCTGAAATCGCCAACCCGTATTGAGCAAGCGTGGTGATTACGCTCAATCCTTCTCTATATGAGAGGAGACCTGTGCCCAGCAGTGGGACGACAAAAAAGGTTGATAATGATGAATAATGAATGACCTACCAAGACTGACCAAATACAATAAAAATTGTCTTGCAATATGTGTGCGGATATATAACAAGATGCCAAGTCATTTCAAAATATTAAACATAAGATTTATTGGGTGTAATTTTTATAGTTTAAAAGAGTTTATGGATCATAAATGTTAATGCCATTATATATAGTTTAGTTTAGTTTACCTTAAAATCTTTGCGTGCTATGTTCATCTCAGCTTAACATACCTGTACCTATTGTATTTTTATTCAACACCTTTGTATACCATGTTTAATGCAAATAAACGATTTATTATTATTATTCGCTAATTAATCATTATTATAATATCATTGCCTCCATGTGCAGCTGTATCAAAGTCAAAAAAATCTCAATCTGTGTTACAGGTAAAATTGAAACTGATATATGACAACATAAACTTTGACTCAGTTTACAAGTTATGCAATCTCTTAAATTACTTTATAGGCTCACCACAACATGTAACAAAAATGCCAACATTATTATGCTTGGCACGCATGATGCCAGTTTGATGAAGGTTTTCTATTAACCTAGCTTGAAGTCGTATGTTTCTCATGAAGCACAACTGATCGGTCACTGGGTGACATTAGATTAAAATATTTATCCAGTGCCTCCTCAACCATGCTCATCCAATAAGTCACAATTTGATTACTAAACCCTTACTGATGTGATAAGCACACGAAACTCGTTCGAGTGCAATCACGAGGGAGAGATAATGATTTAATTATGAATTATGTGTGTCATGTACTCGGACCTTAACGAGATCATAATAAATTGTGATGTGTGTTCTTTAGTAAAACGGTTTACATTTAAATATAAATTGATGACTTCAAGTAGATTGGTCTGATGTATAAAGAAAATAGTAAAAGGTGTACAGTCTCGCACCAGTGCTGACATATTGGTGCACCTTTCATGTGCGAGATTCTTCCGTCAAACTACAAAAGAATCGCCATGCGCAATTGCAGTTGCTTGACTTTCATTTTGATCTAGCGTCTTTCATGACAGAAAATGCCGTCTATGTAGACCCCTAAAGTCTCTTTTCAAGAGACGAAAGAAACTCGAACATTATGAATTTTCTCGAACATCGGATTCATTTAAGAATCCTATCAAGACTGTTTTGAAAGTTATAAAGAGTGGTATCTCAAAGGTTTGCAATTCAATTAATCTCAGAAATCAATAATTTTCAGATGAATTCCAATAGTCCAGTTCACACGGATACTAATTTTGAAACATTTCTCTTAAAAAACAACAAACTCACTCCAACCATGTGATGACCGCCGTTATTTTTGTTTTATATTTAAGACGAAAACTTTTCACTGTTTAAATATTTTGTTAAAAAATTCAAACCCCTGTACTCCTTCTATCTATCACCGCGGAGATCATTAATCAGGATTGATTAATTTCTCCAACACTGATCGTTAGTTTTATGTACTGCTGAATAATTCACGAATATTCGCGATGACGTCAGAGACTGAATATTTTAAAGTGCGACGTCGAACGGGATTCCAGCAGTTTTACATAATTTTGGGGAGTTTGAGCCCTCCCTTCCCCCCCTTGAAATAACAGTTAGTTATCGCATTGAAGTGAAGTTCTTGCTATATACCAATAGTATGTTTATTTTGATTTTTTGATAGGATACCGCGTACTTAGTTTAAAAAATATATATTTTATGTCTAAAAGACTATTTAGATCTTTTTCGTCAAAATACTTCCTTGAGATATAAGCAATATTAACTACAAAGGATCACAAAAGCTGTCTATATTTCACCATAAAAAAAATACGTGGTGATGGTAGCATGCAGCAACTTCTAAAGCATGAGCTTTGTGCCGGAACATCAGTCCTCGAGGGCGTGGCACGGCAGCGCAGCCTGATGTCATCCAAGTGATCAGAAGACACCCGCAAAAAACAAAAAATTAAAATTTATTCAGTTTGGCGCTTTAATGACGACATTTAACATAAGAATGTAAACGATTTCTCTCGTTTTCGTTTTATGAACATACTAGCTGCGTGCCGCCCTTTCACTCGCATGAGTTTTGACTCATAGATAATACAAATTGCGTAATTACTCTATGTTGCAATACTGAAAAAAATGGGGTCTAAGCCTCAAATATAGATACTTTCAAGGCTCAGCTGTAGCACCCAACTGTATCTAGAACCTTCAAAGCTTTTGAGTCCCTAGTTCTTTTTTTTAAAATAATTATAAACTTATACTAGCGCTTGACCACAATCCCGCCTGATGGTAAGCAGTGATGCGATCGTTGATTGTAAAGCGTGCTAGTCTATTCACTCTAGCCTTGAGTGAATAACTCAAAAAAGTTCTCGTTCTCGTTCCTCTTAACAAAGTTTTTTCAGAAAGAAGAGTTTATATACTTTAAAGGAAACCTAGAAGTCGTAGTATACAACTTAAATATTCCATCGTGCTTCGACAAGCATTTTATCTATATGAAGCCGGTATTTCCTAACTGAATCTCTCTGAAAAGAAATAGCCGATATAAACTCAGGGATTATCGTCTTTTTTCAAGTCCAGACATTAAAAATGCAAATGTTTACAATAAATTACGTTATAATTACGCATATTGCTTAATAACAATACTTAACAGAGCGAGCAGCTTAGTCCCAAGCTTTACTTACGGTAGACTTAAGTTCTGAGTTGCGTTGCAGCATTATAAGCAAATGCGAGCACTTACTGGGCAGGTCATCTCAAATCTACCTTGGTCTGTCCTCATAACGCTTTTTTAGACACCTCTCTACATGTTTAAAAATAATCTGATCAAGATGTACCTTAAAAGAGCCACGTCATTTCTTCTCGGGGTTAGTCAAAATCAAAAATCATTTATTCAAATTAGGCTAAGAATCAGCACTTTTTTAACGTCAATATTACATAAGACAGTCCCCCAAAAAGCCCGCCCTTCGCTACTTTCTAGTGCTTTCGCTGGGAAGACGAAGTGGCGGAACAAACTCCCTAGCAGCACAGATGTCGCTTCATTTAAGAAAACACATGACTTTATGCAATAATATGCTATGCTAGTAAAATAGGAAATGTCGTGTGAATTAGTTTTAATTTTTATAATCAGGGTGGCGACATTAAACAGTACAGTGGTTATGACAAATGTTATCAGTCTATTACAATACTAAAACAATCTATTTGACTAAACATAGAAAACTAAATTTGTTGCACATAATATAGCTTAAAAAAGCCGTGATACTAATGCATTAACCACGCGCGGGCGGGTCGTATCACAAGTTGGATAGATTATTGTTACAAAATACACAAACATTAGGTTAATTTTGTACTCAAATGAAAATAAAGGTTCCACGGCTAGAATGTTAATTGTTATTAATTAACTTGCGTATATTGAAAACTCGTTATACAGTACGTGGTTTCAATGAAGGTGCTAACCTAATCGCCACACAATAGGTAATGTTTAAAAGTGATATATCCGATATTCAATTCACAAAATTAACAATTTCATTCTAAAGTGAGTCAAAATTTATCAAAATTCTTTTAATTGACCTAAATTTTTAAAGAGTTTTCGATATTGGTTGTCGTAAAGATTAGGTTATGACTTGAATGTAAAGGATTAGTGTATGTCATAAATTTAACTAACAGTATACCAGCCTTTAATTAGTTTCGTTCAATACCCTGCTTGAAGATATCAACCGTTTACCGTCATTTAGTTCGCCCACAACCGAGTTTAAAACGAGTCGTACCGAGCACGTACAGCATTAGGGTTCCGTGCTGAAAGGTGCTACTGACGCAATTACAGCCTTTTGAGAGAGCGGCTTAGAGAGAGAGCTCTAAAAGGAATGGTTATGAATTACTTTGAGAGGGTATTTACAAAGATGAATGGGTTTCTGTATAGAAAGTTCGTGTATTAGTGACCCACACTGACTGTCGACTAGGGTAAGGATAAAATACTGGTTTTTCTGTTTGGTCCAGCTATGTATTAGTTATACGTTTTTAGTGTTGTAATTTCTGTTTTATCTATACTGATATATAAAGCTGAAGAGTTTGTTAGTTTGTTTGTTTGAACGCGCTAATCTCAGGAACTACTGCGTTTATTGTATTCTTTTTGCGTTGGATAGCCCCTTAATCCAGGAAGGCTTTAGGCTATATAACATCACGCTGCGACCAATAGGAGCGGAGCATATCGAAACCTACGCGGGTGAAACCACGTGGTGCAGCTAGTTTTTAATAATTTTCAATCTGTCATGCTTCAAACAAATAATTTTGTATACTATATATATAATAATTATACGTATTTTCCTTTTTTACAGTTAAACCGGAACGTTACCGGATTAAACATTTATTAACTTCCGTATTGTCATTTCTCGGGACCCCGGGGTACCGATCCTTTGGGATGCCGACGAGGGCTCGGTAGACTTTTTAATTAAATGAGGCACCAACCGAAAATTCACTTGTAATTAAGCTATGTCGTACTTAAAGTAAACATTCAAAAGTCGAGTGGCATGCTAAGGACTACATCACGTCCGTGTGAGTGTGTGAGTGATTATATTTATATTGTACTTAGAATACGGTGATTGCAACCTGCAAGGTAATTGCGTAACATATTATCAGTAGCAATGGGTTTCATTTAGACAGTTCAACAACATTCATTGCGTCATTTATGTTGTTGAGCAGACACATTTTCCAACATAGGGAGCAATGGAATAGCAATAAGCTTCAGAATGATTCCAACTGATAGTAATCTCTCTTTTCTTACCATTGCATTACTAAAATTCGATTCGTGTAAACGTATCATGTTCTGTTAGCTGTTTGAACTAAGCATAAAGTTCACGATCAAACAAGTCTGAGTTCGAAACATAAATACAATGTGTGACTGTCTTTTTGTTTGTTTGACCTGGATTTTAAACAAATATTGCTCATTTTTTATATATATACTGTTTATTTTTGTTAAACACCGTTACTACGGAACACTGATCTGAAGTTCGCCTCAAACTTAACGAATTTTTATTTATATTTTGTTATGTGCGAGCTCAGCTGGCGTTTTGCCAACTCTCTTAAATTAATCAACAATTAACACGAAGAGATTTGTTCAGCGCTATGTCAGACATTCACAAACCTCCCCTTTTACTGTTGGCACTGATTTGCATTTCTGATTAAGGAAACTGGACCGTGAACTACTGCAGTCGAGCCAAAGGGTATTATATTACTCAATAACTGGGTGGTGGACGTCAGATAGAGAGTGGCTCCGTGCAAAGTACTGGTGTTCAGTTTTTTTTTTTGACTAGACTACAAGCCCAGCTTAGCATAGTGAGGAAAGACTATAGGAATTATTTATTAAAATTTAACATTATAACTAACATTCTTCTTCTTCAGCTTATAGATGTCCACTGCTGGACAAAGGGCTCCCCCAAGGCTTTTCACGATGACCGGTCTTGTGCTGCCCGCATCCATTGGCTTCCCGCGACCTTCACCAGGTCATCGGTCCACCTTGTTAGGAGCCTCCCTACGCTGCGTCTTCCGGTACGTGGCGGCCACTACAGAACCTTACTGCTCCATCGGCTATCGGTTCTACGAGCAATGTGCCCTGCCCACTACCACTTAATTTTAGCGGACTAACATTATACCAATGTAACTTTTCTAAGTTATATGTACTTTTTAAGTATACTCGTATCTTGTACACCAATGACTGATTACAAGGTGAAGGAAAACATCTTAACGAAATCTGGACTTTCAGTCTGAAATCGTTTTGAGCAAGCGTGGTGATTACGCTCAACTCTTCTCTGTATGCGAGGAGGCTTGTGCCCAGCAGTGGGACGATAAGAAAAAATGATTGATTATCGTCAACATTATAATCCGTAAGGTGCGCCATACACACGGATGAGTTCCACAACACCTCACGTACATGTGTGCGGACAATAACTGCCAGTCATAACAAGTTTCCTCTTAATTCCGTGAAACTGTGAGTCGTTGTCTAGTTTTATTATAAAGCACGAGTCTGACTGTGAGCGAGGCGGCAGTTAATGTAGATTAATTGATTTTTTTATCGAGTAGACTAGTTTAGTGTCGATGAGGATACTATTGTTATGACTTCGGAAATTACCTAAAATCATTGGTTCCGGCATTCGTGAATCTTTTGTAGTCATTTAGGGTCGTCAAAAGTCCAAAAGTCTGACTGAGTTGTGAATGTTACAGGCAGCCGCTCCATATAAAATACTGATATTAGGCTGCATTCGGTTAGACCGGCAGTTGATGGGACTAGTTTAGTTTTTGATGATGAAGGTAAATAAACACAATACCACTAGTTTGTGCTCGAGAGATTGGTCGTTTCATATCTTCAGCCTATAGTGGTGGCACCACGCTCCTTGTAAGGGCTGGAAGAAATAATTTGACTTCATTGAAGGTTACAGCACATACCGGTTTCCTCACCAGGTTATCATTTAGTACTTTGAGATCAATAGTAAAGAATAATTTCAAGCAAAGTAAAATGCCTACATTCGAATTCACGATTTGTAAGGATCGGGGCTGATACCACTGCTCTAACAAGTACTACTTTGACGACTGTTTCTGGTTTACATCATAAAACTCCTAATGTAAGGCAGGAATACGTTGGATACGTGGAACACAAAACCTCGCGCGTCGTTATCACTGCCATATTATGACGAAAAAATTATCCCTAAACTCAGAACAAAGGAAAGAAAAACTATAGCATTATCATCCAATAATCATCATAATAATATGATCATTCCCGCTCCACTAGCATCGCGACGTGGTTCGGAGCAAGTTATACAACACCTTCATTTCTCTGGATCTCAAAGAAAAAGAAAGATCTTAACTAGTTTAGTTTACGTGTATTACTTAAAAATAAAGGAACGTTTCTTGTCTTCCAACACACAGGGAACGGAGAAGTCCCAAATACGTGAAATAATTTAACTTTTTGTAAAAGGCACTATTATCGTAATAAAACTTTTTTATAAACGCCTTTAAAAAGGAATATCCTACGTATTTACGATGTTGATCCTCATATACTGTTATGAAAAATGTTTTGGCGCTCGAATGAAGCGGTCGTGTGGACGCTGCTGTTTAACAGTTTGGTGATTTTTAAGAAAACAAGATGACGGTAATAATTCCAGTTGAGATCTTTGTACTAAAACTGCTATGTCTTAACTCGCATTAACGAGGTTATTAATGATTGAATGTTGTTTTTATTTTTATTTTTTTAAGCATTGCCCCACACTGGGAATTTCTTCTGTATCGTGGGTGCGTTTACAAACATATAAACAATAGGTCATACAAATATTTGTTCCATGCATGAATCGAATCCACAACACAACAGTCAACAGCTTCATCTATGAATACGTGTAAGTAATAGTTGTGGCGGTTTTGAATAGGCCATTAACACACATATGCACACGGCGACATTCCAAGTTATTCATTTATAGTTTTAACTGACCTCGCATTGTATTGGCTCGTACAAAGAGGGAACTGTATAGCTTAATTATTTTGTCGTATGTACTTCACCTTATATTTGGGAAGGGTGGATATTTTGAGGGACAGCTCTTGAATTAATAAAATAAATAAATATATACGGACAAATCACACAGATTGAGCTAGCCCCAAAGTAAGTTCGAATGGGATACTAACTCAACGATACTATATTTATAATAGATAAATATATAGATAAACATCCAGACCCAGGCCAATCAGGAAAAGATCGTTTTCCATCATGACCTGGCCGGGGATCGAACCCGGGGCCTCCACGTCGCAGGCAGGCGTGTTGACCGCTGCGCCACGGAGGACGACATTAACAATTATCTCATAATAATTCAAACTTTACTGTTACTACTACTGTGTTTATTCGGTTATTGACCTTCTGATCTTTCTAACTCAGTGCCATTACTGTCAAAACTTCAGATGAGTTTCTTTATATTTCCTCGAAGTTGAAAGCGCGTAGTAGTGCCGTAGCACGTCTCGTAGCCACGTAGCCGCGTAGTCGCGTAGCAGTGTGCTCTCGTAGCATCAACTAGAGGTGGGTATCGGTTTTTATGATATTTTCCAACTTTGTCTATATTTATGAATATTGATGAGCGTTGTCGTTGATTTTGACTACCTAGCGTCGTTTTTTGCCCGAGCTTTGCCAATTTTTTAGTAAAACGACAGCCGTTATTTTTAATACTGGTTTTTGTGGAAACAGATCCAAATTCCGACGGCAGGTCCGTTGTAGCGATAAAAACAGGAATCTTTACGTAATTGAGGATATTTTGAATACTAAAAAATTGGTAACAGTTATACTTCAAAAGTTTTCATGAGAATATCTATCTCAAATTTGACATATTTTGATGAAGTGAAGTTCATTTTTATACTCCGATAAGAAGTTCTCGTGGGACTATTTCTGATTTTCACATAGGCGAAGCCGTGGGAAAAACAACAGGTTTATAAATGTAACGTCAATTGAGTAGAATCAAAAAGCTATGAGAGACTTCTTTTAATAAAGGATTCAATTTGCTACAGTATTATGAAGTACAATGATGTTTGCTATCAAACAGGATTTTTTAATAATTTCGTTGTAACGATGTAAGTAATGTTGTTTGTACAACCTTGTTTCTTGGCTCAATGTTAGCAGTATGTGAATATTATATTTCTTTTTTAATGATATTTACTAGTAGCTTGACTACGATCCCTCCTGATGGTAAACAGTTATGTAATCGTTAATGGTGAAGCGCGCTAGTTTATTTTCTCGGTGGTAGGCCATAACATCGGCTGCCGGCAGAAGTTACCATCCACCAGATAAAGTCTTGCTACTAAGCGATTTGTCGTGTTCCGGCATGATGTATGGAGAAGCCGTACGAAGGACGGGTCTGAGCAGTTGTGTTGCGATGTGTGCCGGGTACGATGCGCCAACCTCCCTCGGGCCCAGCATCGTTGGCAGTGTTATTGAGTTTAACGTTGCATCACCTCGCTTAATTGCCGTCTTCCTTCCTATTCATTCAGTTTTTTTAGTGAATGGGCGTAATAAATTAGCGCGCTTTACCATCAACGATTGCATCTCTGCTTACCATCAGGCGGGGTTGTGGTCAAGCACTAGTAGATTATTATTAAAAACATATATTCTCCTTTTCTTACATTATTAACTCTAGTCAAATGAAGAAGAGGAAATTCAAATATTCTTATTTTTCGCAATTATCAGGTTAGTGTCAGGATACAGACACACCTTTAACCGTACTGCCATGTCCTACAAAAAGGCACTTAAGAAGGCTCGCTTTCACCGCATTACCCGTATTGACAACAAGCTCACTGCGCAGCTATCCGGTAGCAGACCTTTCTAGTCACTTGCCAAATCTGCTGAAGTGAACTCCTGTCGGCACTCCGCTGGTTAAGCCTGATGGAACATTGGCTCATACGGCGAGAGGGAAAGCAGGTCTCTTTGCCCACATTTCAAAGTCTGGATACTAGCAGTGCTACTCCACCGAATTTGCCTTATTGTGATACTTCAATGCCCGAGATTCGCACTAGACAAAAGTTCTGAGAGTACTGTGTCGTCTGGACGTGAATAAGTCCAGTGGTCCAGATAGTATACCAGCGATTGTTCTCAAACATTGCGCGCCCAAGTTCTCTCCTGTATTGACGCGCTTGTATCGCCTCTTATTTAGGACTAGTATAGTGTCCAAGTCCTGGAAACTGGCCAAAGTGCAGCCCGTGTCCAAAAAGGGTAGTCGTGCCGATCCTAACAATTCTCCCACAATAAAAGGTATCAATCATAAGGATGAGCAATACGACTTCTTGGGTTAAAATTGGTCATGTTTACTTTATTTAGTATTATAATTAGCGCACCAATGTTCTCACTACTGGGGCACAGGCACACGTCTCCTCTTTTTGCGAGGGAGGGGTCGTAATCAATCACACGGGACCTATGTGTGTGTCTTGGTGGATGTCACGTATGACATCTTAAAATTTTTATCTCTAGGTTTTTAGAGCAGTGGCGATGAAATAATTTACACAATATAAAGCGCATACAAGGTTGCGACCTACTTCCATTTATACATTTTACGTCATACCCGTCGGGCCACCATTGCTCATGGGCTACCACTGTTCCCACTACTGTGATCATGGCTGCTCATCAATCTCAACTAGTATTGCCTACGTACTTTGAGGGACTAGATAAGGCCTTAGAGGTAGGATATTGACTAATTAGTCAAACTACGGTATATCTTGTAATGAAAAACGACTTATTTTGTAAATAGATTTTGCACACCAATGATATTACATATTTTTATATTGCTCGGCGTTTCCTATCTGACTAGTTAGAGAAAAAATGTAGAAACTAACTCGAGAGGTCACAGTCTCACTTAAAGCCCAAAGATAATCATACTCTATTTACATAAAGGTCACGTAGATAGATGTATAACATGGTCTTTTAAGGAAAGAACCACACATATCGAGACAACCTCTCTTGTCTGTGCTAGCATATGTCAAAAATCATGCAGTTCAACTCAACACTTAAGATGGTCAACGATTCGACGAACATAACAACGAATAAATTAGGTACTCAACATTTCTGATCATAAGAAAAACTAACAGAATAAAAATTAAAATAATATGTTATTTTCTTGGATACTAATGACTGAAGGTACGGAAAATATCTTGAGGAAACCTGGACTATTAAGTCTGAAATCGCCAACCCACTTTGAGCAAGCGTGGTGATTACGCTCAATCCGTCTCTGTATGATAGGAGACCTCTGCCCAGCTGTGGGACGATAAAAAGGTTGATAATGATGATGATGACATTATTTTAAATGAATTTCAATAGTCACATTCATAATATCTAAAGTAGTATATAAAGTAGTATAATACTTTATTAAGTAAGATACCTTTTAAAATTCATTCCGTATTTCACATCTGATTTCCTTGGCTTGTCAGCCTAATCTCTTCTAAACTTAAATGATCTCGCGGTATTTGCATGTTAGCACCTAATAAGCTACAGTATTTACAGACCCTACATATAACACGTGAAAAACATAAACATGAAAATAAGAAAGACATGCAAACATTTCCTTTAACCAATCATATAAAAACATACTTTAAATATGATATGTCGCCTCGGCATCTTAATCTATGTACCATGTAAGAGCAGATGTCACTGTGATTCGTCATCAATCACACAGCTAGGACACTTAGATGCAGCATTTTTCTGACTACGTTAGAACTAATATCACACACAAATATGGAATGAAATTATTAGGAACACGATCTATTATTTTTAAAATAGCGGTTTTTTGCTTCGTTCAAAACAATATTGTCAAATACGATAGGTATTTGGCAATAATTTTTTCATAGAAGGTACTGAAAGGTTGTCGGTAAAAGTCGACCTGTTGTAGTTACTACTACATAACTCTAATTGCATTCGAATATTCAAGTGAGAACTTATATTTCTAATTATATTTTGGACACCAATGACTGATTACAAGGCATAGGAAAACATTTTGAAGAAACTGGGACTTTAAGTTTGAAATCGCCAACCCGTATTAAACAAGTTGGTGATTACGCTCAATCCTTCTCTATGTATATGAGAGGAGGCTTGTTCCTAGCAGAGGGACGACAAAAAGGTTGATGATGATTCAAGTGAGTTTAAAATGAGCTTTAATATTTTTATATTGGCTTATTATTCGGAAGAAAGACTAATAACATCGCCGGGGTAATATGAAGCTGTTTGCTTGGAATAAACTCAGGAAATATAACGTTGTATGGTTTGAACACGGTATAAAACGAAACAACGATACAACTGCTGCAGTACTGGTTACCTCTCTATTGTGGAATAAATACAAAGAAAATCATGCACTTAATAATTATAGTATTCCGCACTTCCTGATAGCTGCAAGTTACCGGAGCTGATGGACGCAGATAGCGCCAAAAAATAGTCGAATTTTGAGCCGATTACACTGAGATTACTATTGATTCTGAGCCGGTTCCGTTTAATACTAACATTTAATTTAGTATAAATACGAACGTTTAAACATTTAATTTGCTATTAATCGCCACCCACTTTGATCGACACGCTAAGAAGAAGAACGCAATCATATTATCAGATTCGTACCAAGGACGAGCAATTGGCGGTACAGAACATATAGTATTTTTCAATAAAATATTTTCTTAAAATAACCTCAAAAACAATATGAGGTATTACTAAAAACCAAGTAAAAGAAAATCTTCTTGAAACCACGACTTCCTAATAAAGTCTGCTACGTGTTGTGCCAACCCCGTTTCCGTTATATTTCCTGGCGCCATGGGGTCACAAATGGATACACTATAGAAGGTTGGATTCATACAAACATTTTAAACGCACGCAACCTAAATATGCCTACATTTGACAATAAGCCTTAGGTAGCCACGCTGCCGTGTAGAATGAACCGCTATTGAATACTATTTTATTGTTAACATAAAGTGAACTTGATAAATTAACCGACTTTAGCTATGATGTCAGGATCTGTACATTGGGTTATGTTTGTCCAGAATCGAACTCATGATTTTCATGCGATCATTTAAAAAAAGTTGCATTATTAGTAATTAGGATACGTCCTCTCCCTTTTTAGGCATTTGGTGCAAAGGATGGAGAAATGAGAAACTTGTAGGTAAGAACCCATCTGATCATCTTTCATGCAATGGCATT
Source organism: Sesamia inferens (assembly GCA_037179545.1). NCBI lineage: Eukaryota > Metazoa > Arthropoda > Insecta > Lepidoptera > Noctuidae > Sesamia > Sesamia inferens. Next base: position 651,116 of record CM073949.1, on the reverse strand, counting down.
TAAATTAGAATATGTAATAATAAAAATAATTACCTACTAACAAACTATAAGATATTGCTAACATTATGAATGCCGGTTGTCTGTTAAAACATATAGAGAGATACTATAAGAGAGACTGTGGAAGAAAACTTTGTCTCCAAGTCCTAATTTAGCATATTATATTGTAAGTTGGCGTGTCTGGCACTTCGGTGTGGTCACTTGGTGTCAGTGTCTTCTGCACTTATCTGTGTAGTGGTTGGTGTTCAAACAATGCAGCCAATAGTATTGATAAGCGGTGCTGTCCCACTCGCCCACTGCCATTGTCTTTTTTCCCCTTTGTTGTTAGCTTCATTATGTAATGGGCTTGTTATGTTGGATCACTTATGGAGACTTACTTATTGTTTTTACCATCTTATACATATTGATATAAATCCACATCATCTGACTTGTTATTCCCAAAAATGTTGGGGTTGTTTTTCAGTCTACCCGGATGGAGTTGAGTTGACTATCAATCTATAATTGCGGACCTTATCATTTTTCTTATTATTAAATTGAAAACTGATACACAGGGTGACTTGTTATAATATAATATCATTATTATTAAAAGCCTATGATGTCTCCTTGCAGTGCAGAAGCCTCTCCTCTCTTCAGGACCAGTTCTTGTTGAAAGAGTGACTTGTACGTTGACGTATTGCTGTCAGAATGTGACAGTATGGTCCAGTTACAACTACTAAGTACCCCATTAAGCACAGGCGAAAATTCATTTTATTTAAGTAAACCCAACTTGCAAAAATACATTTTTGAAAATTTCCTGGAATTCCTCTCTAAATATCACTCTTCTATTTAGAATTGGATGACCATCAATTATATATCATTGGGCAGCTGTGTTTTCAAGTTTAATGATACTTCATAATAATAATACACTTGTTTAGTAGTAAATAAAATGAACCTAAATGACGATCGTAGCAGGCAGGATGGGCTAGAAAGGATGAGTCCCTCTCATCCTTTCCTATCCTGGTGGAAGCGATCCAGAATAAAGTAGCTACTGTTGTGTCACTGCTTAACATCAGGCGGATTGCGGTCAAGCACCAGTTTATAACTTATAAAAAAATCATACCTAACTATTGTTTGGATGCACTTCCCGGTACCTTGACTTGTCTAGTCCTTCAAATAATTTGCTAAAAACAGTTAACAGTTATGTTAGTACAAGAACTTCGATACCAGGTATCTTAAAAAATACTTTGGAATTAAGCGTAAGTACTTACAGAATACGGCAAAGATATTTTCATTGATCAAGTAATTTAAAAATCAGTTAAGCGAGTCAGATTCGTGCACAAAGGGTTCCATATCTATAAAAAACTGCTTTTGGTATTTGTTATTATAGCGGCAACAAAATCTGTGGATATTTTGTAGTAACCCATTCAGTGTTGCAGGTTTGTATGTGAAATTATATGAACTTACGACGGTTTGGAATAGCAAATAACGCCTTTTGAAAATTCAAAATTTCTCGTAACTTAGTTTTCATTAAAATAAACACTTGTATCTCTCTCAACTTCACAAAGACGATCTGCTTCACAAAGATCTCTCCTACTATTTTTACAATATTCCTTATCGCAAACCACATTAACGCAAAGTAACTCGAATTCGTTTTTTTCTAAAACAGACCAGCGTGAAATAAAAACCAGCCACTTGCTTGAATAAAAATAAGCAAGCTGTAGTGTTACGAGCCAAAAGAACGCGAGCTGCAATAGCTTCAACAGCTTCAAGTTACAACCAACAAAAAATTGAATTATTTAGTATGTCAGACAACGTCTGGCATCTTTGTGTATTTTGGAACTTGCAACAGAGAATCAAGGAAGACGTAGGAAAGGAGTTTTAAAACTGTCCAGTGGAGGAATGAAACTCTTTTAAGTTTATTAAGCTCTTTTAGGAACATTTCTCAACATTGTATACTTCATTCAGAACAAGTTTAGACATTTTAACAAACCTTTTGTGCAGACTGTTCGACCAATTTTGATTTACATTGCGTAATCATAGAGATGACATTTACAGAAAATAGAGGTTACAATGCCAACTATGTACTGCACTTACTTTGAAGGCATGAGGAACAGGGTGTAAAGTTCACACATCCTCCGTAGAAAAGGGAGAATCCTCCGACCGGATGGATGTTCGCCTGGCGGGCACTTCCCCAACGGTTGACGTTGGGAAGTTGTATGTATGCTAGTTGCACGGTAAACTCTGCTTGCGAGATATAGAATTCGTGTGACGTCAGTATGATACGTTTGTAGGTACCGCTACATGCTATTTAGCAACAACGCTATAGAAGGAAAAAAAAATGTTTGTTGGGGTGGTGATGGCACCAATACTTCTTCTCGACATCTAGCTAAAGCACTAAGTGATGATTGTATTACGTAATTTTCACGTTCAAAACGTGCCGATTTTCAGCCCTTTAAGTAAGTGACTTTTAATCTTAATCAAACAGGTAATCGTATCAACTTACCTAGTGAACAATATTTTACAGAAATTAAATCCAAGTCTTAGATTCGATAAATGAGTTGCATAATTATTACGCCTATTAAAAAGACTATACTTATTTTTCTATGCACCAATGTCACATCTGTTCCATTCCCAGTTCTGTGGCGGTAAATTTGCATTTTCCATTGTATTCCTGTTCTCGAGGAAGTGGTTCGCTCTTACTGATAACGATGTTACATTTTACTAACTTTTTGTACTATTGTATTCCAAGAAAATCACTGGAATTTATTCAAGTGGTTTACCTTATTGTTTTTATCCTTATCGAAACAAGAAAGGATGCTGAAACGTCTTAGGTTCTCTGAAATATAAAATAGGTAAATACACTTATTTTTCATTAAGGGGTCCGTAGATAAGTACTTATCAGTCTGTTATTTTCTGTTTTTAAGTCACATGAAATAGGGAGGAACGTATTGCCATCAATATCGGGCTCAAATCCAGGCTTCGAGCTGTTATTTAAAACTCCTGAGGAACAACCAAATAATACTTTGTTTGAGCTCACGATCGACCCCAGAACTTCTAGTTTAGTATAGCGCCAGTTAGTAACAGTTAGTAAATATATTTTATACTAGCTGACCCGGCGAACTTTGTTCCGCCTTAAAGGCAATAAATATCACATGATCACATTTTTTACTTTTTAAATTAGGAACACTGTAAATAAAAAAAAAGTATTCCATGATTTTTTTATTTGTCATTTATTTAGTGTAGCACCTTGTGAAAGAAATGAATTTTCGCATTGTCAACGGAACAGTTTCACGGACTGCCGCCTCCCTTTGCTCTTGTGAGTGAGAAGCACGAAGTCGAGTCATAGTAAGGCGGCGCTCTGCACGTGCAATTTCTTGCTCTTCTTCAGTGCTTTCATTCAGAATGTTTCGATTTACTCTTGCATTACCGCTTTGTCGAGAAAGATTTGATAGTCTTGGTCACGGCATGATATTTTTATTGATGATAAATGGCACAGCAATACAATATTAGAAATTTTCAAGTTGAAGTTGGCTTTGTGGTTTTTTATTAGAAACTTTAAACCAGCAGAGAGTATTTATATTCTTTGCTTTAAACGATTGCTTCAACCGGTTAGACTTTTTTTAAATATGCTCAGCTGTCATTTGCTTTTTGTTATACCATTTTTGGTATATGAATTGCTGACTTACATTTTGAATGAGTTGGACCATGTCTTATGTCACGTCACACGGGAACGACGGGGACGGGTTATTAACTACCTCCCACCAATATTCAGCTAAATCGGTTCAGCCGTTCTTGAGTTATATATAAATAGTGAATAAGCAACTGAATCGATTCCAATAATTTTTACACCATGTTATATTTTGTCCCAAATACATTTAGAAATTGTTACAGTGTAGTTACCGAGTGCGTCACGCAGCTTACGATACATCATCATAGTATTGTGCGCGCGCAACAGCTGACGCTAGAGGTCAACGCACCGCGCTCGCTCGCGTGCGGATCTTTGACCATATTTATGTTGGGACAACGAAGTAGAATACACGTAGCAAGCTTATTATAACTTTGTGGTTTTTCATTATATCTTTTTGAAATTTTGTACATAATATTATTATTATTAACTTAAAAATAGGTACTGAACACGTGTTTCCTACTTTGTGGAGGTGCAGGGTACCAGGGTAGCACAAAAGTTTAGGAGAAGTCGAAACAATAAACCTCATTCATTCATTCATCATTATCAAATAATCGTAATACATGAAAGAAGGTTTATTGTGCATATTTTTTGACGTGCAAGGTACCAGGGTAGCATAAAAGTGTAGGAGAAATCGAAACAATAAAAAAGCTCATTCATCATTATCAAATAACCATAATACATGAAAGAGGTTTTATTGTGCATATTTTTTTGACGTTGAAGGTACCAGGGTAGCACAAAAGTGTAGGAGAAGTCGAAACAATAAACCTCAATCATTCATCATTATCAAATAATCATAATACATGAAAGAAGGTTTATTGTGCATAAAAGTGTGGGAGAAGTCGAAACAAAGAAGCTCATTTATTCTCACAGGAACGACGGGGAGCGGCATAGAAAGTATCCTATGTCCTTCTCCCAATTCTTAGCTACCTCCTTACCAATTTTCAACCAAATTGGTATAGCCGTTCTTCAGTTATAAATGATGTAACTAACACGACTTTCTTTTATATATATAGATTTATAAAAATAATTGCATAGTCAGCCTATAATGTACTCATTCAAAATAATTAGCTTAGTGCTTTCCTAAACATAGACAGGTCTGGGAATATATAGTCGGTCACCCATCTATGGTACAACTGCGGTAAGCGCAACTTTACCTGATCGACCCATGTAGTAACAGCTACAAAGTCGGTCGAACGGAAATCTCGTCTTTCGCCATTCCTCTCAAAAACAACGTAGCAATTATTTTAAGCGACAAGCTTCTACTTTTATTGTTAAAGTAAAGTACATGTAACATTTGTCCATACTTTGAAAGTTGTTTCATCGTCCGGATGCAGCTCCGACAATTACGCAACTTGGAGGCGAGGTAAAAGCCTTATTACACGACGAGAAAGTGAAAATTTGCGTAAATTTCGTACCCGGGGCTGTGACGTGTGGAGTAAGTGAAGAGCGGGGCCATTTTACTTGGGAAATTAGTTGAAATAAGTTGCAATCTTAGCTCGGAAGTATGAGGAATAGAGTATATAATTATTGTTCTATGTCGCCTACTATCCTTATCCTAAATCCTACTAATATTATAAATGCAAAAGTTACTGAGGATTTATGGATGTAAGTTTGTTACTGTTTCACGCAAAAAGGATTTGAATATTTAGTACAAATATAGTTTATAATTTAAGAATAAAATATAGTTATTTGTACATAACATACATACATCAGCCTATATTGTTTCCACTGTTGGGACACAGACATCCACTCGACGAGAGGGAGTGGGGCGCAATCTACTGCGCTGGCTCAGTGCTAGGACGTTTTCCTCGATGTTGACGATGTTTTCCGTAGTAGTGTAAACAACGTAAGAGTGAATACTCGCAGTACAATGGGTCGTCCGATGATGGAACGGAGATGGAGGAATTAAGTCATGCAATTCCCTCGCACACTCTCCAAATTGCATCCTATAGACAGGCTGGCTGCTCTTCGCCTGTGCTCCAGGCTTTGAAGACCGCTTTGAACTAAACGTGGGTCGCCAATTAGCCTCCTCTGCCCACCGAATCTAAAGTTGCCAGGCGGCATTTTGTAGTATCAGCCCAAATGTGGCTGCAGTACTCCTCACATAAGCAGACCAGTGCTTTTTATAACATCAGAAACTGTCCTGGTGTGAAGAACAGCCAGGCCTTTGCAGGAACCTCAAGTTTTCCTGGCAGCCACCTTGGCTTTTGACTCAATGAACTGCCCAAAGTTTAGGTTCGAGGAAATCTCAACTACCAAAAGCTGAAGGCAGTCGGTACACTCCAAGGATACATTCCGAAGAGTAGGAGCCAAGGTGAACGGGTTGTTTTTGGCTGTGAATAGATACGTTTATGCTTTGGCGGTGTTGATTGCTACAAGATGGGCAAAAAATCAACATGAAAATTAAATTATGTGACACAATTCAGCTAAACTTGTGGCAAATAGTTTATTATTTTTTTGTGTTTCGTAACGTTAATTACTTACTTTGTGAACCAAATTTTTTATTAGGCTATTTATTTTTTACTGAACAAACGGCTAGGTTGCGGTTGAGTTAATTAATTGTTAATTTGCCAGCGGCGGTGTTTCCACCGGACTACAACTTGAGTGTCTTCAAGGCTAGAGTGAATAGGCTCTTAATGAACTAGCGCACTTTACGATTAACGATTGTATCACTGTCGGGCAGCATTGACACCATCAGGCGGGATTGCGGTCTAGCACTAGTTTATAATGTATAAAAAAATATCGTTTTTAAAGTGCACAGGCATACAGTTATGTGAATCGATGAGTTTTGCTTTTGATTTTCATGAACATCATAAAACAGAAAAGCCAGAAAGTAAGTCAATATAATTTAATATTAATGAGTAATTCTCTTAAAAGGATTCTATTCTCATAACGTTACTGTTAGTATATTTAAATTTAGGTGTGAAGAGCGTATCCGCCCTCGCTCATCACCCGCACTGACCTCATCATTCCACTCTCCCGCTTTGATCCACCACCTGCGTCGTCTTTTGATCAGCGCCAAATAAAAACACCACTAATTGTATTCCAAGGGTCCGTCTAAAGTAGATGTCTCAAAAAATTAAAATACATAATAAAAATAAGCGCTTTCAGTTGTACATATTTTATTTATTAGGCACACAGCCTGGGGACTGGATTATCATCATCATCATCACAGCGTTAGTCCCAGTCGCATCCGAAGCTTTTTCAGCTTTGGCGTCTGGGGTCCGCTTTGTCAGTTTTACTGCTGATTTTTGGCTAAAATTCGATATTTTCCGTGAAGTGACTGCCGTCTGACCTCCACAACTCAAATGCGATATCGAAGTATTGCAGTTAGAACAATTGTTGGACTTTTGAGGGCTCCAACAATCCGTAACGACTGCCATTAGATGTTCGTATGGCAACCGGGACCAACGTGCTTTCCGAGGCACGACCAGACCAGTGCAAATATTCATATTCAAGTATACAAATATTTGCACTGAGCGGAGATCGAACACGCCACAGCGCAGCGGCCGCGTTCGCTACCGCTACGCCACCGAGGCTGTGACGAATCCTGGGGACAGGATCATTTTGATTAATACAATGGCCTTAGCCAATCCTGTACATATGTTTGAAATTTTTCTCTATATCAGAACTTTGAAAACGCATACTATGACTGTAGGTGTGCAAGAATATTAGTACTAGTACAGTTGCTAGTGGAGGAGCTTATCTGTTGCAACCACCACCTCCATAAGTCTGCCACCGCAGCAGTGCGGTCTTCCACTCTGAAGAGTTCTTGGGTGGCGGTGTCAATATAATGTTAGTTTCAATTAACTAACTAATCTCCACAAACGCAATCAGTAACGATATCTAAACATGATAATACAAAAATCAGTTAATGAGATGTTATCTTGTTGATGGTGTCTTCCAATGCGGTTCTGGTAATTATTTTTTTTGTCGTCTCAACCTATTTATTTGATAACATTTTACATAATATATACCTAGTTTCAAAATAATAATATGTACAAGATCATAGATCAGAGAGCTTCAAAAAATTCATCCGTATCACTTTCAACAGGAAACGTCCAAAAGACAAGCACGAATCAGCATTCCCACATTCTAAGGCAATATTAATTCTTTGGCCAAAAATAGGCCAGCATTGGTCTCCGTGGTTCAAAATACTATGCAAGTGTGCACTCGGACCCTATACTATCATTGTCTAAACGCGATAGAACAGTTTGTCTCCACTACAGCAGCGTCTTTGACCTCGCAGAATAAAGACCTTAAAACTTTTATTTTCTTTGTTTTTATGAATAATGATATGCGGACTGCGGAGAGCAAGGCAATTTAACAGTTACTCGTGCCTATATTTAAACTAACATTAAATAAATAAATAAATATATACGGACAAATCACACAGATTGAGCTAGCCCCAAAGTAAGTTCGAGACTTGTGTTATGGGATGCTAACTCAACGATACTATATTTTATAATAGATACATATATAGATAAACATCCAAGACCCAGGCCAATCAGAAAAAGATCATTTTCCATCACGACCTGGCCGGGGATCGAAGCCGGGGCCTCCACGTCGCAGGCAGGCAGACATTGGTAAGAAGATATTATGCTGACTGAGAAGTCAGCATCATACAGCCATAAATTATTTTTTATATCTTTTAGTACCATTATCCTATCTCGCACAAATCGTAAGACGTCGTAAAACAGATCTATCGTAAGTTCGTAATGCGTGTGTAGCTCGTATCCATAAAATTTGGATATAACTGCGTGTTATGTGAACGAGATTATGTTTTGTGGGAGGTGCGGGGATAAGTTTATATACTACGTATTTCTAAACAACGCTGCGAGTATACCGAGAAGTCAATTATTGTACATCATAGTACTGAACATCAGGAGCCATCGGGTTGTTACACACACTTTAACAAACAGGTTAAGTGCGACTTGAACTCACGCGCTGTTCTGTTTTTAGTATTTATTGTAATAGCAACAATAGGAATACATCTTCCGTGAAAATTTCAACTGTCTAACTGACAGGTTCATGAGATACAGCCCGGTGACAGAAAGACAGATACACAGTGAAGTCTTTTAGTACCTAATAGGATCCCGTGTTTACCCTTGGCTACGGCGCCTTAAAACTACATATTCGGTGATGTAACTCTATGTTCACACTCGACACTCGCGCCAGCGCCCATAGTACACAAGGCATTGCAACTTGTTTCGAACAAGTAGCCAATATAAGACATCCTATTCCATTGGATTGTAAACTTGCAGTGGTAACAAAGAGCTATAAAACTCGAACAACAAGCGTCTTCTTGGACAATAGCATCATTTATATAACACACGTTTACCGGCACTACGACAATACGACAGAATACTACGATACGACAATATCGCGAGTAACGTCTCTCGCGAATACTAACAGATCCGAAAGATTGGAGTTTTATGGCAACACTTAGGGGTGGCACGTAGATTGCAAGTTACAAAAACACAAAATACCCTCTTATTTCCCTCGGTGCTTACGAACCAATGATAAATGGCTAATTAAATTGCATTCAAAGTATCTATTAGACCAAATGCTGATTGATTTTTTCATGTGTGTATAATATGACATTCCTAAAACTCTAGAAGAATCCTAGATGATTTTTTATTTAGGGATTTGTTTGCGAGATGTATGTATGTACAGTATAATTTTTAATAAAAGTAATATTATAGGCTAAAATAACTGTAAAGGGACACAAATTACTATTTCAGTGTTATATAAATTGCTGGTATCTGGCATAATATCAGATGTTGTCTATTCAAACATTTTGTGGTACACATTTTCCAACCGATTACTACCGCAAAGATTTGGGATGAAGCCAAACTGCAACCAGATTACCAACTATTATCTTACTGAAGTACCGCACTATTATAGTATTAAGAAACTTTATGTAAGAACATGTGTGTAATTTAATTTGAACATGAAAGGGCCTTTTCCTTATCTTGTGGCATATTGACATTTTCATGCTTTCCAAGTGTTTTAAGGATAAAATACTAAGTAAATAAGTAATTACGAGCAACCTAAGTGTAGCTCTCGCCGGCTACGGAACCACTCGCATCGCTCGCTTGTCACCCGCGTGGTATGATCCATCCGTGGTTTGATAGTTCTAAAAAATATGAAGTGAAGTGATCGGTGATCGTACTTGCATAATTAACGATTTCATTTCATTTCATTTTCGCTTCGTTCGCTTGGCACCCGCGTCGTTTGATCCATTTTTCCAAAAAATATATCATCTATATTCCATATTTTATTTGGAGTAGAACGGGCAAGAAACTTAAATAGGGAAGTCTTTTAAATAAAAATTAGTTATACAATATTGGTTTGATAACAGGTAATGTGGAAAGGTCGCAAAAAGATGTATACTTTAAAACTAGCGTGAGTAAATAGAAGAGCTATTAAAACAAAATAAGTAATTTAAATAAGCGGACGATATCATTGCCATCACGGATACACGAGGCTGATGGGAATTGGCACGAGACAATTGAGAGGGATAAGCCCAACAACGGATGACAGGCAGGGGTCAGGCTCTGGATAGGAGTGATGATTTATGAGATAAGAGCTTTACACCTAGATGGATTGTAATTGACATTAGGGGGTCTTATGATGAAGACGAAGGATAGGTAAGGGAACTACTCAACGGTTTACAGTAGCTAGGTACTTTGTGTTTGTACTTAATTCATTTATATTGATGAGAGTTTTGCACCCACATGGGTTAAAGTGAAGGTCTGCAGTAGATCTGATGATGAAGACCATAGAGAGTTGAGAGGATTCCTCAAGAATTGACAGCCACTACCATGTCATGTTTATGCTACAATCAATTAAAATCAAGAGACTGAATTTAAGTTGACCTTCTTTGGTCCTGTTTCTCGTCGTGGTGGTGACTCCATTAATCGTCTCGTGATGCAGGGAAGGTTTGAGGACACCAGACCACGTAGTAGAACACCAATTAGATAGACGGCCCAGATCAAGGATGCGACTAAGTGCTCAGTTTATGAATGTAGGTACCCGGTAGTACCCGGCTGCAGTCCGTGTTGAATGGCGCCGCATAACTAAAATCATCACTCATCGTGATTCATAATGATGACCACTCTGGCAAGAGTGTATGGACTAAGAAGAAAACTCTAGCAACAACTCTAGCAACTCCCATACTTTCATTTTGGTACCATAGAAATTTTATAAATCGGTTTAGTAGTTTGGTTTTTAAACCGAAATTAGAGGTAACGACTAAAAAGTGCAAAATAAAAAAAATATTGCAAAAAAAAACAACGAACTCCCCAAAAACTCTGCAAAATGAAAAATGACTAATTTCGGAAGTCGTGGTCAAAAACGAATATACAAAAACCGAAATCGGCTGTTTTTTTTTTTTTGCAAAATCGTTATTTAGTTACCGATGCCACTTTCACACCTCCTCTCATATACTCATTTTTTATTCTATCCATTCGTGGACTACCGCACACACAAGTCGAAATATTAATACAATCATTAAGTGCATACTGCGACACCCCTGCCTCACATTCTGCTGTGTGGTCGTTGGCACATCCAATAGCTGCCACTAACTTGCCGCTGCTTATAAACTCGCGGAAAGAACTATTGTGTGACCACACGGCCGTAGCGGCTAAAATGTTGCGCTGGACGTGTGTTACTTCTACTGATTTTGTGAAACGTTTTTGCACAAAATAACTGTGATGGAACAGAACGCTGACCGATGCGGATACATTTTTATCGGTATGTTTTTAATTTGTTCTTTGAGCTAAGTTTTAATTTTATTATGTGCATTTATTAATTGAATACAAATAATTCTCAGATTAAGCGAAACTTTATTGGATTATTTTTAAATTGGGTTGTATCGTAAAAAATAATTTAATATCCATCAGATAGATTTATAAAAAATATTGAACACGTATTTTTTATTTTTTCTCTCTTTCAAATACTTAGGAATATATATTGATTTGAAATGTCTCATGACGTCACGCCGTGCTACAAAATATACCACGGCGTGACATAATTAGCCCCCACTCCGTAACTTTAATACGCTATATCTCAGTAGTTTTTGGTAATTACGACAAAATGAAAAATACGGATCTTAATTTTTTTTATATTATCTATAAGACGGACTAATTATTTTTTTGATTTTCATACCTTGGATACATCCCTATTACTCAGTAGTAGCCTGTAGTCTGGATTTGTGTCTGGTTGATGGCAGTAGGCTTGCTCGTTATTAAATGTGACTGCAACGTAATTGGCGAAATGTGTGTATACTGGAGGCATACCTCTACCTAACCCTCAGGTATTACAGGCGTGATGTTATTCGCTATGGCACATACTCCTGCATACATAAGGTATGGTGCTGACCACTGAAATTGCTCACACGGAAGCTGAATTAGAAATCAAGTGAACTAGCCGTTACATTGTGCTAGGCTATTCCATTTTCGATTACCTACGTGTTCGTGGTGACAGCGGGACCAGTCTTCATGGTCGAGATACGTGTACATTTTTTTACCCACTTGACTGCAATCAACCATTCAGTACAAGCCCTTGAAGTCGATACTTAGCTAGAAAAATAAACTCTTTTTAAAATCAATATATTATGTTAGTAAGTAGTCATTGACTTGTTATACATAAACGAGCGAGTGACTCTCAAATAAAAAATTTGAACATCATGAGAAAATCAGCATGGCATAGAACAAAACATTTTAAAATATCTGTCATCTGCCAACCCACACTGAGCCCGCTTGGTATATTACAGCCCACTCCACCCAGAGGAAACATTGTGGGACAGTGAGTGTCGAGAAATCGAAAAGTCATATTCACAGGTATTTAGGTCAGGTATTTATTAACTATGGATAACTTATAGCTAAAACAAACAGAATAATAAAAAATGTATTTCGGACTGACAGCCGATTACATCACTTATAAAAAAACAGATTATCCTGAGACGGTGTGGACAACACAACACAGCTACCTAGGTTATGAAAATTAATAAACAAGCACAAAAAAAAAAAAAATAGAAAACAAGCAATATAACATTCCAGCTTAAGTTACACACAAAGATAACAAAAAAGCTACGGCTCACGCACTTTCTGGCTGAGGAGACACTCGTTAAATAGGGATCGAAAGCATGCCGTTTACACATGCCATTAAAGGTTCTGCTTGCTCGCACTGTATATGAGTTTTGTCTGTAATTTGTAGAGATTAATGGAACACGCAAAGGTGCATTCCATTCCACCTTTCGGGAACGTTAAAATAGAATTTTGATAGAATATAGGAACTCATCATCATCATCATTTCAGCCGAAAGACGTCCACTGCTGGACATAGGCCTCCCCCAAGGTTCTCCACGACGACCGGTCCTGCGCCTCCCGCATCCAGCGGTTTCCCGCGACCTTCACCAGGTCGTCGGTCCACCTTGTCGGGGGCCTACCCACGCTACGTCTTCCGGTGCGTGGTCGCCACTCGAGAACCCGTCGGCCCCATCGGGCATCGGTCCTACGGGCAATGTGTCCAGCCCATTGCCACTTCAGTGTTGCAATTCTTCGGGCTATGTCGGTTACTCTCGTTCTTCTGCGGATCTCCTCATTCCTGATTCGATCGCGCAGTGAAACCCCAAGCATAGCCCTCTCCATTGCCCTTTGAGCGACTTTGAGCCTTCTTATAAGGCCCATTGTTAGCGACCACGTCTCAATTCCATAAGTCATCACTGGCAACACACACTGGTCGAAGACTTTTGTCTTGAGACACTGCGGTATTTCGGACGAGAAGATTCTACGTAGCTTCCCGAAAGCAGCCCAGCCGAGTTGGATTCGACGATTGACCTCTTTCTCGAAGTTGGACCTTCCTAACTGGATAGTTTGTCCCAGGTACACGTAGCTGTCAACAACTTCGAGAACAGAGTCTCCAATCTTTATAGGAACTATTAGTACAGTTATTGCAAAATTTTAATAATATAATAGAGGCAGATATTACTCGCCAATTAATTAAGAGTAATATATGATACCTCTTACAGAGCTTGAGGTAATCTTCAGACCGGTAGGGCTCTTTCTGGTGATAACACAAGTACTTGATAAACCTTTTCTGGATGCTCTCGATACGATCAATATACTTGTGATAACAAGGATTCCAGATTTCACATGCATATTCTAAGTGACTTCTAATAAAACTACAGTAAAGAATTTTCAAAGTTTTAGCCTGAGTGAAGCGTTTGGACAACCGCATCATGAAACCTAGGGTTTTAGATGCTTTACCGACTATGACATCAACATGAACTTTGAATGTCAGCTTAGAATTGTGATATACACCCAAATCACGGATGCAATTCATCCCAGGTAGCACTAGATCACCTTAGATATACGATGATGGTATGATGCCGAGACTGGATAGGAGACCGTCGCACAGTGGTCCGGATTTTTTAAAAGGTCTTTACAAAAAAAATGGTGGAAACACCTTTTCTAAAAAAAAAAGTTGAAATAAAAACTGTACGGTAGAAAATCTACTTCTATTCCTCTCCCTTCAGTATCAAAGTATAGCAGCCAAACATTATATTCCGGTAAGTACCATCTGTCCTTAATATGCTTGGCCTTGACGATACTTCAAAGTTTAATATTTTAATTTACATTTTCGTAATTATTAATGCGTGTTTTTTTAATTGTTGCTGATTCGTTGACTATTAGTAACTGACTGAAACTACTCCTCTGGTGAAATAATCATTTACCTGGGGGTTAATGATTATTTTTCATCGTTCCCTGATTGAGTGCTGTATTTGCATCCCCCATGTTAGTTAATATCTGTGCACGAGGGTAAAGGTTTCTGTTTACCTTGTGGAAGAAACTTAACTAATTATCCGTGCTGTGCAAAGTGGGAAAGTTTAGTGAGTTTCGTTATAGCCGCCATTAATTTTAACGAACTTGAATATTTTTATGTTTTTCCGCGTTGAAGGCGACATGAAAAATTGGACATGGTTACTTTACGCATCTCAGTTGAAGTATGTTCGGAAGATTAAGAGATAATCAAGACTTATTTAATAGAACACACTTTAGTAATCTCTACTATATATGAAAGTATTCTGATGTTTGAAACCACTTGTGTCAGACATCAGAACACTTTCGTGAGTAAACTTGCTGAGTGAGTATAATCAAACATTAGTGGCTTATATTTACATAATTTAAAAAGTAAAAAAAATAAAATTATGTACAAGTCTATAAAAGAGGAATGGAAAAAACTAGAGGGCATCAAAAAATTCATCCGCATCGCTGTCAACAGGAAACGTGCCCAACAGGTGTGCACTCGGACCGCATGGCCCTAGTGTTTCAACCCCAAACGGCTCGAACATATAGGTTCCAATGAGATTGGAGTATTTCCGCCGTTTGAGGTTTTCCGCACTTGCAGCAGCCGCTGCAGCACAACTCACCGTATTTGGAAGATGGGATGGCGCAAGCGTGTCGACTCACGTTGCATCCCATACCAAAGGCCTACCTACCTTCCAAGGCATTACAGTCATTCCGTCTGGAAATTAGTTAGCCTAATTACACAACTGTGAATTTGAATTGTGATATTTTTCAAGCCCGTTGAGTTGAGATCATTATGATAGTGTTTTATAATGCATGGATAAAAAAACACGAAATTATTAAATCTGGTATCAGTACTAAGAGTTTTATAATATACTAGCTTTCCGCCCGCGGCTTCGCCCGCATGGAACATCAAATTTTTCCGGGATAAAAATACCCTATTATTTAATACGGACTTCTAACTTTACGTCTGCCAAATATCAAAACAATCGCTTCAGTAGTTACGACGTGAAAGCTGAACAAACAAACAAACACGCTTTCCGATTTTATAATATTAGTAAGGAGTTAGACCATGCGGATTTTATTGTTCTGCGTGTGTGAGTAAATGTATTGAGCGCTTCCAACTCGCGCTCATCGCCGCGCACACTCGAGCGAAGCGCACTACAAAAACTGTGTAAGTAAATATAACGACAAAGTGTATTGTTTGTTGCTTATTTCTCCAAATTATTCCTGTCGTGACAAATACAAAACCCATTCCAAACACTTTTTTCCTTCGACAAAGGTCTCACAATTACTAAAAACCTGAATATTTCTAAATACACACACGGAGAGGTACCTCACATTTAATGCTCCCAGTAACAGACCAGTATGCAACGTATCTAGTTTAAATGCACCAAATATTAATTCACAATGACGTAAGCAAAGGTCCCCAGTATGAGTGTGACAGCATGCCGACATGGGAAGTATAGAGAGGGACAGAAGGTTTACTCCACACGACGTGCATTTTAAAGTCTATTTAAAATCTTTTGTTTTAAGTAGGCTGTTAAAAGTTACTTTAAATCATCAAAGTTTACATGAAATAGAATAATGGTAGGTGCCGAAAGGCAGTTCTTTTTATTATTCAAAAACAAAACGTTGAGCCGAACTAGGATCTCTAGCCACGAGTGCTACGAATAACTTGATGGTTCTGATTTTTTAATATTTTTATATATTTCATTTATTTGTTTTAAAAAAAAAAAACGTTGCCCAACACTAGGATTTTGTCCTGTATCGTGGGTGCGTTTACAAACAAACACTGACAGCCAGACCCGGAATAACTACCTGTAGGCTATATAAATATTTGTTCCGCACGGTAATCGAACCCGCGACACGCAGTGCAGCAGATGATCGCTCAGCCACTGCACCAACCGTGTCGCCGTGTGTTTGGTATGGGTGATGGTAATGGATGAGACACGATAAATGTGGAACAAAATTAAAACGATGGAATTTAAATTGTCTAAAATTAAGCAATTACAGATACATTGTGTTGATAGTGGCGTCATGCTGCAAAAAATATTCACGATTGCAATATTGATGAAATACAATCGCAAACAATTTTTTGGCAATATTCATACAAGTAATTATTATTTTTATTTACCTCTGAAACTTCAGAAAAATCCAGGAAATGGCGGGGATTAAAAACAACAATACTGTTATTACTAAGTTTTTAAGCTATTGCATAGCTTCTATCGCGGGCCTTGAGCGCGGGGACCGAATCCAGAAATTCCGTAACGAAAAAACCTCACGCTCCCCACTCCGACGGGCACGGAGGTGTGGCTTGAAGGCCGTATACATCGTCTAACGTCGTTTCAGTTCGGCAGTCTTCGGCACGGTATGTTTGTGTGCGTGCGACTACATCTTTTGAAAACAATTTATAGATTTTCAAAAAGAGCATGCATATTGCAGGGCGCGAACTCAGTTCTACACACTTGCCATGTTACTGATAGTCGCGATGTGCTAAACTTGCGATTAATTTTCTCTCTGAAATAGGTCTTCTATAGAGATATGTCATAGACGTCATCGACGTTGTCATGGCTACCTTAAAAACTTTTCATATAATTAATTATTAAGTACTTTTATTCAAATTAATTTAGTAGTGTTTTTATAAAATAGCTTTTTTTTTAACGGAAAAGCTAAGATGAATGTCACGCTAATTTTTCATTGGACTTTTAAATTATTTATAGTGTTGTTTACTAAATAAAAGCGCGTGATTTTATAGAGTAAAAAGTGCTCACGCGGCCGTTTTTTCAACTGTTATTGGCGATATCCGCCATTATTGTGAAATATTTTTTTAAAGAATTTCTATAATTTGTTACACGTGTTATTAGCAAAATTGTGGTATCTATCCACAGGGACCAGATCAAGAGTTGAAGTTGAAGTTTTTATTAAATAAAATATTCCGAAACGAAACAACGAAAGTTTAATAAAAATATGGTCGTCGGCTTTTTCTGAGGAAGACATTGATGAGGCAAAAAGGTTATTGTTTGTTTCTACGAAGACAAGACAAAAACATGTATCGAGGCGTAAGAACAAAAAGCAGAAAGACCTAAAATATACGCTTACGGTGTTTAAAGTCACGGATCCCGAACAATCCCAGTTTTTGTGGCATATGACCTTCACAAATTGCCACCAGTTTGCTTTGACTACGTAGAACGTACGTAAAGAAGTTGATGAAGGATTTATTAATTCTACGGTCAGATGTTAACGCAATCAGAAGTGATTATGTTACTAAAGATCAGCTCGAAAATATTAAATTGATAACAAATAATTCGACACCGACGCCGTTCATCATCAACAACCTTTTTATCGTCCCACTGCTGGGCACAGATCTCCTCTCATACAGAGAAAGAATTAAGGGTAATCACCACGCTTGCTCAATGCGGGTTGGCGATTTCAGACTTATAAAGCCCAGGTTTCCTCAAGATGTTTTCCTTCGCCTTCAGTCATTGGTGTCCAAGATATACTTAGAAAGTACATATAACTTTAGAAAAGTTACATTGGTACTTGCCTGACCTGGAATCGAACCCGCGCACTCATACTTGAGAGGCTGGTGTTTTAACCACTAGGCCACCACGACAAAACAGTGGGATATATTGAAAAAGAACCTCGGAGTCTTTGAGTATATTTCGTGGTGCTCCCTGTGCGCCGTTTCCGAGTCAACGAAATACCAGTTGGTGGAGTCATAAGGATACTATAGCTGTCTTGCCTGCCCGTCAGTGCCCGGCCGGTCTTGCGATTGCACCGAAACAGCACACAATGACAGAGATTATAAGTAATAGCATAGACAGACCTTACGGAGGAATTGCCCTATTGTAGAGGAAGTCCGCTTTCTCAAAGGTATCAGTGTTGTTGTGTAATAGTGATTGTTTAGTTCTCACACGGATCGTTCTATGTTAGTTTTCTCATTTTACATGCTTACTGACTCGAGTGATAATATAATAGATTTCATGGGTTTTTTCTTTATTTCTTTATTTTTTGGCTTCGCACGGTTTGTGCATTTAGCCAATGCCACGTAATTATGAATTATTCATGTCGAAAAAGACGGCCGCGTGACCCGTCTTACGAGTGAGGTTTGGGACAAAGTTATGATGTGACCACTATGCAGCGATATTTCACTGTTCTTTATGAACTATTTACTAAATGCGCTTTTTACTACATAAATCACGCACTTTTATTTAGTAAACAACACTATAAATAATTTTAAAAGTCCAATGAAAAACGAGCGTGCCACTCAGCTTGACTTTCCCGCCAAAACTCAGGGTGCTGATCACGAAAATGATTTCATTTTTGAAATCCAAGATGGCCGACATCATATTTCATGACATTCTGACATGGGTGTGATAACGAACATGACGTCATTTTTAAGCTATTGCATAGCTTCTTTCTATCTCTTTATCAAAGTCGAACAGAAAACATTGAATATAGTTTAGTCGCTTAATCTGCTGGCAAAAAATAAATAAATTACAAAACAGAAAGAAAACTTGAATTGATATCAAAGAAAAAAAAAACAAAGGAAAAATTACTGTATAAATAAAATAAATAAATAATTATAATTGCAAGTTATAGTAGATAAAAAAGGCTATGCAATAGCTTTACCGCGGCAGTCTCCGAGTGCCACACGCCTTTTTTTTTTTTTTTGTTATGTTGCCATACCAGAGTCAAATAAACTATTTTTTATCATCCTTTTTTCAATTATTTTTCTAGATTGCGCTGTTACAGGGTACACGATGCACCACTGTGCATGTACCATTTGTCGGTTTCCATTAGAACTTCTGCACAGTAGGAACGTTGGTGGTCGAATTATTTCAGTGGGTAGCAGTGTGCTGTCGGATAGAATATCTCGTGAATAGGTTAATGTAATTCAGTGCGACAGACAATGGCACACGCGGTGCGCCTGGAAATACATGGCTCCACGCGCTCCAGCGCCACGCGCCACGCCGACGGGGCCGTGATCGTATGGCTTTGACTGTGTCTATATAGTATGCTTACAGGATTCAGATGTTAGGAAAATAAATTAAAGTTAAAACGTAATGTCAAGTAGGTGTTTTTTTTTGTGTATCATATAATGTAATTGAAAATAATAGAATTACGTTGTTATCAAACAGAGAGAAGCGGAAAGAGAGTGGGGAGGTCTCTGCTCACCAGTGGAACTTCTCTTCAGTTTTATAATAAAAAATAATACGATGTTACTGGAATAACATGTTATTAAGACGTATTGAGGGCAGTGGTGATAAAATACACGTTCCTGTCTGGATTCGAATCCACTCTTTTCGTTTACTCTGAAACTCTACTGTGTCTTGAAGTGACATAACAATGAGATATTAGTCACGTAATTACATAATATGTTTCCTTCATACATCGTAACCATGAGTATAAATAAATATGTGACAGTGTACGGTGCAACCGCACATCAGCAAAGCATCGTCAGCATTTACGCCTCGCATTCATTTTACTTCATAATAATCATCAGTTCGCGTCGAGCCATCAAGTCGTCGCGTTCTCATTACGGCCAGCAAAGGCCACGTGTCACTCATTTGACACACATCATCATCATTATCATACATCTTTTTGGTCCTTCGATTAAGCTTCGCACGCTATAAAGTCCATTCGCGCGCGTGGATATTGTAGCGGGAAGCTAACCAGTGACTCTAACGTGTGTTGTGATCAGTGACTATCAAACTTTGAGACAAACAAGTGTCTCAGGGTCAACAAAGACCCGTAAACTATCAGTGTTCAGTGAAGGCATATTAGACTTTGGGACAAATAGGTGTCTCAAGGTTTGTTGTGTCGTCAGGAGGTGAGACTAGCAGGTGTCTCAAGCAATCATCAAGAAGCATTAAGCAGTCATCAAGGACATTCAAGTAAGATCTTTCCAATTATTTCTTACTTCAACCGGTTCTCACCATGGATGCCATACATGCAAATCAGGATGAGCTTTACATAGCCATCCAAAAGTTGACAACTAATATCAAAAAGGATCCAGCAGATCGGAAAACTGCTGACTATTTCAAACGAAGGTTGGATAACTTAAATCAATATTGGTCCGATTATCAATACAATCACGACCGCCTTCTTACGGAGGAAAGCAAGTCTCATTCGTATTTTAGTGGCCGTAAATACGAACGAACAGAAGAGCTATATATTTCGACCAAGGCATTCATTACTCAGCAATATCAAGTTTTGTTGACAAATATGAAGGAATCTCAGCAAGGAGAATCCACTCAGGAAGCACAAGGTCCTGCATGGTCGAAGCAAGAAGATCTTAAAGGACGCCAATCGCCGCCCGTGGAAGTATGCTCCAGAGGTACATCTAGCAAAATGGAGGATCTATTAAAGAAGCAAGCAAGCAACTTCAGAGCCCTGCAGCGCACTGTGGCAGGGATAAATTTGGATATTATGTCCGAAAAGTGGGAGTTGAAAGAAGCCTTACGTACTCTACAAACTCGATGGTCTATTATAGATTCCATACATTGGGAATTGGACAGCGAATTGGAAGGTGCGAATCAGCAATATGAGGCGTCTTATACAAAGTATGAAACTATTTACAATAAATTGAACAATGCAATTAATAGGAAACTAGGGTCCGTAGTTCACAAGGAAAACTGGACACCAAAAATTGACATCCCGTTCTTTAGTGGCAATTATAAAAATTGGGTGTCTTTTAAGGATTTGTTTGTTGAAGCTATCCACAATAATATCTCTTTATCAAACGCCCATAAGATGCAGTTTCTTAAAAGCAAAGTACGGGGAGAAGCTGAGCGTTTGATACAGCATCTACAAATCAGTTCCGATAATTACACTGTGTGCTGGGAAATATTGAATAACAGGTACAACAACACGTGGTTAATTTTTAAATCACACTTAGACCTCATACTAAATCTTCCAGAAGTTCAACACGCAAACGTCCATCAGATCAAGAATATGCATGATACAACAATAGAGTGTTTAAACTCGATAAGGAACCTAGGCATTGAGGTAGACAGCTGGGATCCATTCATCGTGCGTATTTTATTGCTTAAATTAGATGCGAATACTCATGACCATTATTTGGAAACTCGGAACATGCCGAGAGATCTACCAAAATTAATGGAGTTTTTAAGCTTCATAGAGAGCAGATTCACTGCTTTGGAATCTTCACGCAAGAAAACGGAAAATTCCAAACCACCATCAAACAAGCAACAAAAATCATCAGCGTTAAATTTCACAAATAAAAATTCAGCAAGTAAGACTTCGGGAAATTATGTCGAGCAAACATGCCCGTTATGTAAAGAGTCTCACGGAATATTTTATTGCAGTAAGTTTTTAAATATGACACCAAGTGCAAAGCGACAAACAGTCACACAATTGCATTTGTGCAAAAACTGTCTTTATTCGCATGGGGATAAAGCATGTACATCAGAAAAACGCTGCCGTGAATGTCGTGGCAAACATAACACACTTTTACACGAAGCGTTTCACAATAAGTCTTCATGTAATCCAATTACAGAGAACAAAACACCTGCAGTTTTTGCAACCAGGACACAAAAACAAGAATCGCAAGAAAATCACGTTTTGCAACAAGGCAACAACGTGATGGAAACCCTATTGGCCACCGCGATGATCAAGGTTCAAGCAAGTGACGGATCATATCATAAATTGCGTGCGCTAATAGATCAAGGCTCTCAAGCCTCCCTTATCTCAGCCAGAGCGGCACAACAGCTAGCTTTATCAAGAAAGTATTGCAGAGCCGTCATCTCCGGCATTGGAGAGAAGGAGAGTAGTAGCAAGGGCGTAACAAGCATAACATTTTGTTCGCATTTTGATAACTTTACTTTTCAAACAGATGTGGTAATCATGGACACGCTGATTAATCAATTACCAAGACGCACATTTGTCAAACAAACATGGGCTCACCTGGCCGGCATACAGTTAGCCGATCCAGAATACAATGTCAGTCGTCCCATTGACATTTTATTGGGAGCCGATGTTTATGCAAATATCATTTTAGAAGGTATTATCAGGGCTCATCAATCATTACCGGTTGCGCAACAGACACGACTGGGATGGATCCTATGCGGGAATTTACAGACTTTTCATTGTAACGTAGTCCTGAATCAGGTGGACGAAGTACAACGATTTTGGGAGATCGAAGACATTACAGAAGCACCCAATTTATCCGCAGAGGATGTACAATGCATGGAATATTACAAGAAAACAACAACAAGACGTGAAAATGGCATGTATGAAGTAAGATTACCATTTCAAGAAAACTTTCAGTTACAATTGGGATTATCTAAAAACAAAGCTGTGGCGCAATTTCAACAGTTGGAAAAGAAATTTCATAATAATCAAGAATTAGCAAACCAATACAAGTTATTTATACAAGAGTATAAAACGTTAGGACATATGATACTATCGTCCGGTAACATGCAACCCGATTATTATTTACCGCACCATTGCGTATTGCGACATGATTCGACTACGACAGCACTTCGCGTAGTTTTTAACGCATCTTCAAAAACAACATCAGGATACAGTTTGAATGACGTTATGTTAAAAGGCCCGAATCTGCAGCAAGATCTCCAATCTTTAATCTTAAGTTGGCGACAATATCGCGTAGCTTTTACGGCAGATATTGAAAAAATGTTTCGTTTTATTTGGTTAAATGAACAGGATCAAAAATTTCAAAAGATCATTTGGAGAGATACTCCAGACATGTATAGTCAGGTATATCAGCTATGCACGGTTACATACGGCACCAAGGCCGCACCGTTTTTGGCCATGATGACTTTAAAACAATTGGCTGAAGATGAGAAACACAATTTCGGGCATATTGCGATAAAGGCATTAGAGCAGTCATTCTACATGGATGATATCCTACACGGGAGTCATTCTGTCGAATCAGCAATTGAATTAAAGCAAGATTTAATCAAATTATTAAAATCAGGAGGGTTCAACTTAAGGAAGTGGTCTTCCAACGCATCAGTATTACAAGACAATACAATCGAGACAAGTAATCAGCAAGATAATTTCTATTTTAAGGAAATGGAGACCTCAAAAACCTTGGGATTACGTTGGAATTCCAAAGCAGACCTATTTACATTTCAATCCAAAATCGAACAATCTACTAAAATACCGACTAAGAGATCCATGTTGTCAGACATATCCAAGTTGTTTGATCCTCTTGGTTGGCTGTCTCCGCTATCAACAAAACTCAAACTATTATTTCAGCAAGTTTGGATATCAAACATTCAGTGGGATGACAAATTACCCGATCAAATTAACAAGGAATGGCTTAACATTAAAGGAGACATGCACAAAATAAATCAATTCAAGCTGGAGCGCTGGCTGGGAACTGGAGAGACCAACACGCTGGAACTGCATGGATTCTGCGACTCCTCGACCAAAGCTTACGCATGCGTCGTTTATTGCAAGACAAAAAACGACGCAAAAACAAAGATATCTTTAGTAGCAGGAAAAGCGAGACTAACTCCGGTTAACAAATCAATTTCATTGCCAAGATTAGAGTTAAGTAGTGCTCTGCTATTGGCAAAATTAATGTCAAAAATTCAACAATGTCTTAGCAATCATAATATCAAGATATATAGTTGCACAGACTCAATGGTAGTCCTAGCCTGGTTACAAGGACAGCCGGGTAAATGGAAGCCCTTTGTCGCCAACAGGGTGCGACAAATATCAAGCATCATACCTACAAACAGCTGGCGTTACGTCAAGTCAGCTGAAAATCCAGCGGACTGCGCAAGCCGTGGATTGGGGGTCGATCAATTGAAAAACTTTTCGCTATGGTGGGGAGGCCCATCATGGCTGCGAAACAACGACCCTGGCCAAGAAACTGAACAAGCAGTTTTTAATACAGACGAAGAAGCAAGAAAAATCAAGCATATCAGTCACATATCGCAGCAAGAAAGTGATAACACTTTGGGTGAATTATTATCAAGATATAGTTCACTTGCTAAACTAACAAGAGTTTTAGCTTGGATATAGAGAAGCCGATTTATCATCTCAAGAATGATGAAAAATTATGCCAAGTCGAACCTGATACCAGCAAATGCAAGATCAGCTTTACGAGTTGTTCGAATCAATGGACAACACTTCATAAAACAAATAATTATGCATTTTTCTGCTGCAGTCACTGCCAAATAAGAATTCTATGCAACGATCAGGTTTCGCTGGGGCAGTTGGTAAAAGCAGGCGTATTGGGAGTTGCACACGATTGCCTCATAAAAACCGAAAGTTTTACGGTTTACTCACACAATGAAGGTCTCAGCACTTTAGATATAAAACCTTCCTATAAGCTGCCTGAGATAGAACCCATCAATCATATCATTGACGTAGGCATCCCCACTCCACTGATACAAAACTATTCACTTCTTTCGAGCAACCACGAGCTTGACGACATCAAAAAACAACTCCATATTCTCAAAGCAAGTGAGAATTTGCCTTATCAACTTTCTTATCATGATATCCATCACTATACAGCATTATACATAGTGATCGGAGTTGTGTTGGTGGTTGCTGTAGTCATTATGGTACGTCGGCTGCGTAACAGGCGAGTCGCATCTCTGGCGGTGGCAAGGGCCACATTGGCGAGTCTACCAACACCGCAACACGAGACGCCAGCACAAGCAGAGGCTGGGGCCTCTTATACGTCGTCTGCGGTTCAATATAGTGTCAGTGCGCGTAATCAGTGTGAGATTCCATGTGTATCCGATTACAGTAAAATTCCTAAAGTGCATAAAGTGGACAAGTGTACAGTGCCTATGACTAGCAAAACAGAATTCAAATAGAGACTCTAAACATAGAATAAGGACCTATTGGAATCACCTTGTTAATCATCTAGCATAAGGACCAATTGGCATCATCTTGTCACTCACCTTTTCATGTTCATCTGATATTCATCTTCCCGCTCGGGAGCATGTACGGTGCAACCGCACATCAGCAAAGCATCGTCAGCATTTACGCCTCGCATTCATTTTACTTCATAATAATCATCAGTTCGCGTTGAGCCATCAAGTCGTCGCGTTCTCATTACGGCCAGCAAAGGCTACGTGTCACTCAATTCACACACATCAGTCCATTAGTTCATTTTAACTATAATTTTGGAACAATATAGTAGCTTAAATAAAATCAACATCTTTCATTGTATTCTGCCCACATCATCTAAAAGTAGTGTGTGATCTAGCAACAGATCATACAGACAGGATATATCGGAAATTTAGACATTCAGAACAGGGTATGATGATAATCTGTACCAAATTTCCACATTTCCATTAATTTTGTAGTGGCACTTCCTTCGGCCGCCAGTGTAGGTATCGAGAGGTCCTCACTAGTCAACTCTAACCCGCGGAGTGTACTTCTGAACCGAGTGTGTTTGATTAGAAATGCTCTTGTTTTAGGGTTGTACTGAACACTGTGCTGTTGTAGACAAGGGTAAAATAATATGAAGGGTGAAATCTAGGAAAAGTAGAAAATCCATGGAAAGTTTAGGATTTTGTGATTTTGATTTGTACTGTTCAAAGTGATAAATATCTGCGAGCTACCGGCTGCCATAGGTCAATACATGAGATACAGAAACCCCATGCTATGCAATTAGGTATTCTTAATTAAAATAAATTTCAACTTTATTTCATTAATTTCATTTCACAATTATGAGTACTGTTGTGTAAGAAATCATAGAAATATATGAAGTTGCATAAACTGAACTTTATAGTGGAGTATTTAAAGTTATTTTTCCATAAACTTATATTTGTTCACATTTTCAGCAAATATGTCTAGACTCTTGAATTCTAACGACTTTTCAAAGTCAACGGAGTTCATATTTTTTCCCTAAACTAGAGCAGTGCCATTCTGTAAAAATCTCTTCGTGAAGACTGTATGTGAATGAGCTATCCTTTCAACTAACACTACTGATTTACACTCTTGACAGCTCACTCACTCGCAGTTTACACCTAACTTTTGACGCTGAGATTTTTGGAGAATCAACCAGCATTTGAGTTAGAAAATTGAAACAACATTTTAATTCGATCCTGAAGACCCTATCGGGAAGGTGCGAGTCTCCTCTACTAGGTGATGTTGTTCGAAGATGTATTTCGAACAAGAACCATGTTTCCAAATGGAAATAAATTTACTAACATAGTTATCTTTTGTTTATTAACCCACATGGACGTTGCTTATCCGTAATACAGATTTATATAATCCAGAAATTTCCGTTCTATGAGAAGAATCAGTGCCCACATAAGTAATGGCTCTCGGTAATAAAGTATTATTTACATCGTCGAATATCTTTTGAAACTTGATAGTCTTCCGGCAGTTTTATGAGTTTCCATCAAAATCGAACGTGTTCAGCATTTCGTACAGTCACGAGCTAAAGTATAGCTTTTTATTTTGTTTATTCAAAACCGATTAACTCATATAGAACATAGCATTTTCTAACATATGGTTTATGAAAAAACCTCACGCTCCCCACTCCGACGGGCACGGAGGTGTGGCTTGAAGGCCGTATACATCGTCTAACGTCGTTTCAGTTCGGCAGTCTTCGGCACGGTATGTTTGTGTGCGTGCGACTACATCTTTTGAAAACAATTTATAGATTTTCAAAAAGAGCATGCATATTGCAGGGCGCGAACTCAGTTCTACACACTTGCCATGTTACTGATAGTCGCGATGTGCTAAACTTGCGATTAATTTTCTCTCTGAAATAGGTCTTCTATAGAGATATGTCATAGACGTCATCGACGTTGTCATGGCTACCTTAAAAACTTTTCATATAATTAATTATTAAGTACTTTTATTCAAATTAATTTAGTAGTGTTTTTATAAAATAGCTTTTTTTTTAACGGAAAAGCTAAGATGAATGTCACGCTAATTTTTCATTGGACTTTTAAATTATTTATAGTGTTGTTTACTAAATAAAAGCGCGTGATTTTATAGAGTAAAAAGTGCTCACGCGGCCGTTTTTTCAACTGTTATTGGCGATATCCGCCATTATTGTGAAATATTTTTTTAAAGAATTTCTATAATTTGTTACACGTGTTATTAGCAAAATTGTGGTATCTATCCACAGGGACCAGATCAAGAGTTGAAGTTGAAGTTTTTATTAAATAAAATATTCCGAAACGAAACAACGAAAGTTTAATAAAAATATGGTCGTCGGCTTTTTCTGAGGAAGACATTGATGAGGCAAAAAGGTTATTGTTTGTTTCTACGAAGACAAGACAAAAACATGTATCGAGGCGTAAGAACAAAAAGCAGAAAGACCTAAAATATACGCTTACGGTGTTTAAAGTCACGGATCCCGAACAATCCCAGTTTTTGTGGCATATGACCTTCACAAATTGCCACCAGTTTGCTTTGACTACGTAGAACGTACGTAAAGAAGTTGATGAAGGATTTATTAATTCTACGGTCAGATGTTAACGCAATCAGAAGTGATTATGTTACTAAAGATCAGCTCGAAAATATTAAATTGATAACAAATAATTCGACACCGACGCCGTTCATCATCAACAACCTTTTTATCGTCCCACTGCTGGGCACAGATCTCCTCTCATACAGAGAAAGAATTAAGGGTAATCACCACGCTTGCTCAATGCGGGTTGGCGATTTCAGACTTATAAAGCCCAGGTTTCCTCAAGATGTTTTCCTTCGCCTTCAGTCATTGGTGTCCAAGATATACTTAGAAAGTACATATAACTTTAGAAAAGTTACATTGGTACTTGCCTGACCTGGAATCGAACCCGCGCACTCATACTTGAGAGGCTGGTGTTTTAACCACTAGGCCACCACGACAAAACAGTGGGATATATTGAAAAAGAACCTCGGAGTCTTTGAGTATATTTCGTGGTGCTCCCTGTGCGCCGTTTCCGAGTCAACGAAATACCAGTTGGTGGAGTCATAAGGATACTATAGCTGTCTTGCCTGCCCGTCAGTGCCCGGCCGGTCTTGCGATTGCACCGAAACAGCACACAATGACAGAGATTATAAGTAATAGCATAGACAGACCTTACGGAGGAATTGCCCTATTGTAGAGGAAGTCCGCTTTCTCAAAGGTATCAGTGTTGTTGTGTAATAGTGATTGTTTAGTTCTCACACGGATCGTTCTATGTTAGTTTTCTCATTTTACATGCTTACTGACTCGAGTGATAATATAATAGATTTCATGGGTTTTTTCTTTATTTCTTTATTTTTTGGCTTCGCACGGTTTGTGCATTTAGCCAATGCCACGTAATTATGAATTATTCATGTCGAAAAAGACGGCCGCGTGACCCGTCTTACGAGTGAGGTTTGGGACAAAGTTATGATGTGACCACTATGCAGCGATATTTCACTGTTCTTTATGAACTATTTACTAAATGCGCTTTTTACTACATAAATCACGCACTTTTATTTAGTAAACAACACTATAAATAATTTTAAAAGTCCAATGAAAAACGAGCGTGCCACTCAGCTTGACTTTCCCGCCAAAACTCAGGGTGCTGATCACGAAAATGATTTCATTTTTGAAATCCAAGATGGCCGACATCATATTTCATGACATTCTGACATGGGTGTGATAACGAACATGACGTCATTTTTAAGCTATTGCATAGCTTCTTTCTATCTCTTTATCAAAGTCGAACAGAAAACATTGAATATAGTTTAGTCGCTTAATCTGCTGGCAAAAAATAAATAAATTACAAAACAGAAAGAAAACTTGAATTGATATCAAAGAAAAAAAAAAACAAAGGAAAAATTACTGTATAAATAAAATAAATAAATAATTATAATTGCAAGTTATAGTAGATAAAAAAGGCTATGCAATAGCTTTACCGCGGCAGTCTCCGAGTGCCACACGCCTTTTTTTTTTTTTTTGTTATGTTGCCATACCAGAGTCAAATAAACTATTTTTTATCATCCTTTTTTCAATTATTTTTCTAGATTGCGCTGTTACAGGGTACACGATGCACCACTGTGCATGTACCATTTGTCGGTTTCCATTAGAACTTCTGCACAGTAGGAACGTTGGTGGTCGAATTATTTCAGTGGGTAGCAGTGTGCTGTCGGATAGAATATCTCGTGAATAGGTTAATGTAATTCAGTGCGACAGACAATGGCACACGCGGTGCGCCTGGAAATACATGGCTCCACGCGCTCCAGCGCCACGCGCCACGCCGACGGGGCCGTGATCGTATGGCTTTGACTGTGTCTATATAGTATGCTTACAGGATTCAGATGTTAGGAAAATAAATTAAAGTTAAAACGTAATGTCAAGTAGGTGTTTTTTTTTGTGTATCATATAATGTAATTGAAAATAATAGAATTACGTTGTTATCAAACAGAGAGAAGCGGAAAGAGAGTGGGGAGGTCTCTGCTCACCAGTGGAACTTCTCTTCAGTTTTATAATAAAAAATAATACGATGTTACTGGAATAACATGTTATTAAGACGTATTGAGGGCAGTGGTGATAAAATACACGTTCCTGTCTGGATTCGAATCCACTCTTTTCGTTTACTCTGAAACTCTACTGTGTCTTGAAGTGACATAACAATGAGATATTAGTCACGTAATTACATAATATGTTTCCTTCATACATCGTAACCATGAGTATAAATAAATATGTGACAGTGTACGGTGCAACCGCACATCAGCAAAGCATCGTCAGCATTTACGCCTCGCATTCATTTTACTTCATAATAATCATCAGTTCGCGTCGAGCCATCAAGTCGTCGCGTTCTCATTACGGCCAGCAAAGGCCACGTGTCACTCATTTGACACACATCATCATCATTATCATACATCTTTTTGGTCCTTCGATTAAGCTTCGCACGCTATAAAGTCCATTCGCGCGCGTGGATATTGTAGCGGGAAGCTAACCAGTGACTCTAACGTGTGTTGTGATCAGTGACTATCAAACTTTGAGACAAACAAGTGTCTCAGGGTCAACAAAGACCCGTAAACTATCAGTGTTCAGTGAAGGCATATTAGACTTTGGGACAAATAGGTGTCTCAAGGTTTGTTGTGTCGTCAGGAGGTGAGACTAGCAGGTGTCTCAAGCAATCATCAAGAAGCATTAAGCAGTCATCAAGGACATTCAAGTAAGATCTTTCCAATTATTTCTTACTTCAACCGGTTCTCACCATGGATGCCATACATGCAAATCAGGATGAGCTTTACATAGCCATCCAAAAGTTGACAACTAATATCAAAAAGGATCCAGCAGATCGGAAAACTGCTGACTATTTCAAACGAAGGTTGGATAACTTAAATCAATATTGGTCCGATTATCAATACAATCACGACCGCCTTCTTACGGAGGAAAGCAAGTCTCATTCGTATTTTAGTGGCCGTAAATACGAACGAACAGAAGAGCTATATATTTCGACCAAGGCATTCATTACTCAGCAATATCAAGTTTTGTTGACAAATATGAAGGAATCTCAGCAAGGAGAATCCACTCAGGAAGCACAAGGTCCTGCATGGTCGAAGCAAGAAGATCTTAAAGGACGCCAATCGCCGCCCGTGGAAGTATGCTCCAGAGGTACATCTAGCAAAATGGAGGATCTATTAAAGAAGCAAGCAAGCAACTTCAGAGCCCTGCAGCGCACTGTGGCAGGGATAAATTTGGATATTATGTCCGAAAAGTGGGAGTTGAAAGAAGCCTTACGTACTCTACAAACTCGATGGTCTATTATAGATTCCATACATTGGGAATTGGACAGCGAATTGGAAGGTGCGAATCAGCAATATGAGGCGTCTTATACAAAGTATGAAACTATTTACAATAAATTGAACAATGCAATTAATAGGAAACTAGGGTCCGTAGTTCACAAGGAAAACTGGACACCAAAAATTGACATCCCGTTCTTTAGTGGCAATTATAAAAATTGGGTGTCTTTTAAGGATTTGTTTGTTGAAGCTATCCACAATAATATCTCTTTATCAAACGCCCATAAGATGCAGTTTCTTAAAAGCAAAGTACGGGGAGAAGCTGAGCGTTTGATACAGCATCTACAAATCAGTTCCGATAATTACACTGTGTGCTGGGAAATATTGAATAACAGGTACAACAACACGTGGTTAATTTTTAAATCACACTTAGACCTCATACTAAATCTTCCAGAAGTTCAACACGCAAACGTCCATCAGATCAAGAATATGCATGATACAACAATAGAGTGTTTAAACTCGATAAGGAACCTAGGCATTGAGGTAGACAGCTGGGATCCATTCATCGTGCGTATTTTATTGCTTAAATTAGATGCGAATACTCATGACCATTATTTGGAAACTCGGAACATGCCGAGAGATCTACCAAAATTAATGGAGTTTTTAAGCTTCATAGAGAGCAGATTCACTGCTTTGGAATCTTCACGCAAGAAAACGGAAAATTCCAAACCACCATCAAACAAGCAACAAAAATCATCAGCGTTAAATTTCACAAATAAAAATTCAGCAAGTAAGACTTCGGGAAATTATGTCGAGCAAACATGCCCGTTATGTAAAGAGTCTCACGGAATATTTTATTGCAGTAAGTTTTTAAATATGACACCAAGTGCAAAGCGACAAACAGTCACACAATTGCATTTGTGCAAAAACTGTCTTTATTCGCATGGGGATAAAGCATGTACATCAGAAAAACGCTGCCGTGAATGTCGTGGCAAACATAACACACTTTTACACGAAGCGTTTCACAATAAGTCTTCATGTAATCCAATTACAGAGAACAAAACACCTGCAGTTTTTGCAACCAGGACACAAAAACAAGAATCGCAAGAAAATCACGTTTTGCAACAAGGCAACAACGTGATGGAAACCCTATTGGCCACCGCGATGATCAAGGTTCAAGCAAGTGACGGATCATATCATAAATTGCGTGCGCTAATAGATCAAGGCTCTCAAGCCTCCCTTATCTCAGCCAGAGCGGCACAACAGCTAGCTTTATCAAGAAAGTATTGCAGAGCCGTCATCTCCGGCATTGGAGAGAAGGAGAGTAGTAGCAAGGGCGTAACAAGCATAACATTTTGTTCGCATTTTGATAACTTTACTTTTCAAACAGATGTGGTAATCATGGACACGCTGATTAATCAATTACCAAGACGCACATTTGTCAAACAAACATGGGCTCACCTGGCCGGCATACAGTTAGCCGATCCAGAATACAATGTCAGTCGTCCCATTGACATTTTATTGGGAGCCGATGTTTATGCAAATATCATTTTAGAAGGTATTATCAGGGCTCATCAATCATTACCGGTTGCGCAACAGACACGACTGGGATGGATCCTATGCGGGAATTTACAGACTTTTCATTGTAACGTAGTCCTGAATCAGGTGGACGAAGTACAACGATTTTGGGAGATCGAAGACATTACAGAAGCACCCAATTTATCCGCAGAGGATGTACAATGCATGGAATATTACAAGAAAACAACAACAAGACGTGAAAATGGCATGTATGAAGTAAGATTACCATTTCAAGAAAACTTTCAGTTACAATTGGGATTATCTAAAAACAAAGCTGTGGCGCAATTTCAACAGTTGGAAAAGAAATTTCATAATAATCAAGAATTAGCAAACCAATACAAGTTATTTATACAAGAGTATAAAACGTTAGGACATATGATACTATCGTCCGGTAACATGCAACCCGATTATTATTTACCGCACCATTGCGTATTGCGACATGATTCGACTACGACAGCACTTCGCGTAGTTTTTAACGCATCTTCAAAAACAACATCAGGATACAGTTTGAATGACGTTATGTTAAAAGGCCCGAATCTGCAGCAAGATCTCCAATCTTTAATCTTAAGTTGGCGACAATATCGCGTAGCTTTTACGGCAGATATTGAAAAAATGTTTCGTTTTATTTGGTTAAATGAACAGGATCAAAAATTTCAAAAGATCATTTGGAGAGATACTCCAGACATGTATAGTCAGGTATATCAGCTATGCACGGTTACATACGGCACCAAGGCCGCACCGTTTTTGGCCATGATGACTTTAAAACAATTGGCTGAAGATGAGAAACACAATTTCGGGCATATTGCGATAAAGGCATTAGAGCAGTCATTCTACATGGATGATATCCTACACGGGAGTCATTCTGTCGAATCAGCAATTGAATTAAAGCAAGATTTAATCAAATTATTAAAATCAGGAGGGTTCAACTTAAGGAAGTGGTCTTCCAACGCATCAGTATTACAAGACAATACAATCGAGACAAGTAATCAGCAAGATAATTTCTATTTTAAGGAAATGGAGACCTCAAAAACCTTGGGATTACGTTGGAATTCCAAAGCAGACCTATTTACATTTCAATCCAAAATCGAACAATCTACTAAAATACCGACTAAGAGATCCATGTTGTCAGACATATCCAAGTTGTTTGATCCTCTTGGTTGGCTGTCTCCGCTATCAACAAAACTCAAACTATTATTTCAGCAAGTTTGGATATCAAACATTCAGTGGGATGACAAATTACCCGATCAAATTAACAAGGAATGGCTTAACATTAAAGGAGACATGCACAAAATAAATCAATTCAAGCTGGAGCGCTGGCTGGGAACTGGAGAGACCAACACGCTGGAACTGCATGGATTCTGCGACTCCTCGACCAAAGCTTACGCATGCGTCGTTTATTGCAAGACAAAAAACGACGCAAAAACAAAGATATCTTTAGTAGCAGGAAAAGCGAGACTAACTCCGGTTAACAAATCAATTTCATTGCCAAGATTAGAGTTAAGTAGTGCTCTGCTATTGGCAAAATTAATGTCAAAAATTCAACAATGTCTTAGCAATCATAATATCAAGATATATAGTTGCACAGACTCAATGGTAGTCCTAGCCTGGTTACAAGGACAGCCGGGTAAATGGAAGCCCTTTGTCGCCAACAGGGTGCGACAAATATCAAGCATCATACCTACAAACAGCTGGCGTTACGTCAAGTCAGCTGAAAATCCAGCGGACTGCGCAAGCCGTGGATTGGGGGTCGATCAATTGAAAAACTTTTCGCTATGGTGGGGAGGCCCATCATGGCTGCGAAACAACGACCCTGGCCAAGAAACTGAACAAGCAGTTTTTAATACAGACGAAGAAGCAAGAAAAATCAAGCATATCAGTCACATATCGCAGCAAGAAAGTGATAACACTTTGGGTGAATTATTATCAAGATATAGTTCACTTGCTAAACTAACAAGAGTTTTAGCTTGGATATAGAGAAGCCGATTTATCATCTCAAGAATGATGAAAAATTATGCCAAGTCGAACCTGATACCAGCAAATGCAAGATCAGCTTTACGAGTTGTTCGAATCAATGGACAACACTTCATAAAACAAATAATTATGCATTTTTCTGCTGCAGTCACTGCCAAATAAGAATTCTATGCAACGATCAGGTTTCGCTGGGGCAGTTGGTAAAAGCAGGCGTATTGGGAGTTGCACACGATTGCCTCATAAAAACCGAAAGTTTTACGGTTTACTCACACAATGAAGGTCTCAGCACTTTAGATATAAAACCTTCCTATAAGCTGCCTGAGATAGAACCCATCAATCATATCATTGACGTAGGCATCCCCACTCCACTGATACAAAACTATTCACTTCTTTCGAGCAACCACGAGCTTGACGACATCAAAAAACAACTCCATATTCTCAAAGCAAGTGAGAATTTGCCTTATCAACTTTCTTATCATGATATCCATCACTATACAGCATTATACATAGTGATCGGAGTTGTGTTGGTGGTTGCTGTAGTCATTATGGTACGTCGGCTGCGTAACAGGCGAGTCGCATCTCTGGCGGTGGCAAGGGCCACATTGGCGAGTCTACCAACACCGCAACACGAGACGCCAGCACAAGCAGAGGCTGGGGCCTCTTATACGTCGTCTGCGGTTCAATATAGTGTCAGTGCGCGTAATCAGTGTGAGATTCCATGTGTATCCGATTACAGTAAAATTCCTAAAGTGCATAAAGTGGACAAGTGTACAGTGCCTATGACTAGCAAAACAGAATTCAAATAGAGACTCTAAACATAGAATAAGGACCTATTGGAATCACCTTGTTAATCATCTAGCATAAGGACCAATTGGCATCATCTTGTCACTCACCTTTTCATGTTCATCTGATATTCATCTTCCCGCTCGGGAGCATGTACGGTGCAACCGCACATCAGCAAAGCATCGTCAGCATTTACGCCTCGCATTCATTTTACTTCATAATAATCATCAGTTCGCGTTGAGCCATCAAGTCGTCGCGTTCTCATTACGGCCAGCAAAGGCTACGTGTCACTCAATTCACACACATCAGTCCATTAGTTCATTTTAACTATAATTTTGGAACAATATAGTAGCTTAAATAAAATCAACATCTTTCATTGTATTCTGCCCACATCATCTAAAAGTAGTGTGTGATCTAGCAACAGATCATACAGACAGGATATATCGGAAATTTAGACATTCAGAACAGGGTATGATGATAATCTGTACCAAATTTCCACATTTCCATTAATTTTGTAGTGGCACTTCCTTCGGCCGCCAGTGTAGGTATCGAGAGGTCCTCACTAGTCAACTCTAACCCGCGGAGTGTACTTCTGAACCGAGTGTGTTTGATTAGAAATGCTCTTGTTTTAGGGTTGTACTGAACACTGTGCTGTTGTAGACAAGGGTAAAATAATATGAAGGGTGAAATCTAGGAAAAGTAGAAAATCCATGGAAAGTTTAGGATTTTGTGATTTTGATTTGTACTGTTCAAAGTGATAAATATCTGCGAGCTACCGGCTGCCATAGGTCAATACATGAGATACAGAAACCCCATGCTATGCAATTAGGTATTCTTAATTAAAATAAATTTCAACTTTATTTCATTAATTTCATTTCACAATTATGAGTACTGTTGTGTAAGAAATCATAGAAATATATGAAGTTGCATAAACTGAACTTTATAGTGGAGTATTTAAAGTTATTTTTCCATAAACTTATATTTGTTCACATTTTCAGCAAATATGTCTAGACTCTTGAATTCTAACGACTTTTCAAAGTCAACGGAGTTCATATTTTTTCCCTAAACTAGAGCAGTGCCATTCTGTAAAAATCTCTTCGTGAAGACTGTATGTGAATGAGCTATCCTTTCAACTAACACTACTGATTTACACTCTTGACAGCTCACTCACTCGCAGTTTACACCTAACTTTTGACGCTGAGATTTTTGGAGAATCAACCAGCATTTGAGTTAGAAAATTGAAACAACATTTTAATTCGATCCTGAAGACCCTATCGGGAAGGTGCGAGTCTCCTCTACTAGGTGATGTTGTTCGAAGATGTATTTCGAACAAGAACCATGTTTCCAAATGGAAATAAATTTACTAACATAGTTATCTTTTGTTTATTAACCCACATGGACGTTGCTTATCCGTAATACAGATTTATATAATCCAGAAATTTCCGTTCTATGAGAAGAATCAGTGCCCACATAAGTAATGGCTCTCGGTAATAAAGTATTATTTACATCGTCGAATATCTTTTGAAACTTGATAGTCTTCCGGCAGTTTTATGAGTTTCCATCAAAATCGAACGTGTTCAGCATTTCGTACAGTCACGAGCTAAAGTATAGCTTTTTATTTTGTTTATTCAAAACCGATTAACTCATATAGAACATAGCATTTTCTAACATATGGTTTATGAATTGCAATGATAATGTAATTCGAATTTCAACACTGTATTCATTATTTAACAACAAAAATCGAAATTGAAAGTTGCCAAATGTTGACAATTTTGGTACTCGTGACTGAACTTCAGCAGAATGTTCATTTATTTAGGTCGAACTTCGATCCGTGATGAAGCGAACTATCATTGGAGCCAAAAGGATCAGATTCTGATCTCCGCCTCGTTTAGATTGAAGCCTTTGACCTGATTGTGCTCTAATATTAGATCGGCGGCGGGGTCTTTTAGCCGCTTTAATATTTCATTTTCTAGCTACAGAACTTATTTTTTTATTTTAATTCCAAAGACGAGATAAGTACATCAAATAAACGGTCTAAACTCACAACTCGAAAAAAAAATATGGTACCTTATGACAGTTGTTTTACAAAGTACATTCTCCAGATTAAGTAAATATTAAAATGCTTTAGTAAATATATATTATAACGGCGCGTGACTGATTAATTTTGAATATTGTGATTTGTTTTACATCCGTTCGTAAATTACTTTATTTTTGAAGTCGATTAATTTGTCGAACATCACACTATAGTTATTATTCAACGTTTTCTCGAAATACCGCCCACGATGGATGCTCTGGGATGAGAAGAAACCTCAACTATAAATATAAATAAATATACATTAACAAATCACACAGATTGAGCTAGCCCCAAAGTAAGTTCGAGACTTGTGTTATGGGATACTAACTCAACGATACTATATTTTATAATAGATACATATATAGATAAACATCCAAGACCCAGGCCAATCAGGAAAAGATCGTTTCCCGTCATGACCTGGCCGGGGATCGAACCCGGGGCCTCCACGTCACAGGCAGGCATGTTGACCGCTGCGCCACGGAGACCGACTTCTATCCGGAACTTCGGCCCCGCCCTTCTGACGTTTCCCCGATATATATTACCTCATGGAAATAAAATATTTTCTTTGTACTGGGCGAGAGTTAAATTCATTGAAAAATTAATACTTTTTAAAATGTATTTTCTTATCATTATTGTTAAAGTTTGTGTTTAAATGTTTATTTATAATTTGAAGTTAAACTTCTAATGGAGCACAAGCGAGGTACCACAGAATGGCGTTTTGTTTCCAACCTTCAAACGAATTAACAGAAAAAGCTCCGCTCGCTTGCTCCACAAACTCAACTAACTCAGTACCCACAAATTGCGTCTCCTCTAATTATCAACACACAAATCCTCACAGTCGCACATAATCGTACCAGACCGTACATGATCGGCGGCGTGATCGGATGTATTTGGCTGCGATCGAATGAGAATAATTTACGCGTCAATATAAACGTATTAACGCGAGAACACGAATCCACGATGTAATTATAAACGGACTGTGTAAAGGGAATTAATGTCGAAATGAATGGCCTTCGATGTTAAATGATGATTGCACAGCATCCAACAGTGTTTCATGAATTATGCTCACATGTTATTAGCTGAAGCATAATCGGCACATAATGTTTCC
This sequence comes from Sesamia inferens, assembly GCA_037179545.1. Taxonomy (NCBI): domain Eukaryota; kingdom Metazoa; phylum Arthropoda; class Insecta; order Lepidoptera; family Noctuidae; genus Sesamia; species Sesamia inferens. The sequence goes on along the minus strand of CM073949.1, from coordinate 612,442 downwards.
ACAGTTGAAACACAGACTTCCATCTGTGATAGAAAATCACTTCAGTCATCCTACACGCGGACCCAGTGCGGGTTGCTAGATGTCACATGTCGGCGCATCACATATGCGCGTGAATGGCCGAGGGGACAAATTACACTATTACAACTATTTTAATACACTGTACCACCGGACCACCGGATAGGCTCAGTCGGTGAAATAAAATAAGTGGACTGCCACTTATTTTATTTCACCGACTGAGCCTATCCGGTGGTCCGGTGGTACAGTGTATTAAAATAGTTGTAATAGTGTTAGTTTTCCTGATTGGCCTGGGTCTTGGATGTTTATCTATATATGTATCTATTATAAAATATAGTATCGTTGAGTTAGTATCCCATAACACAAGTCTCGAACTTACTTTGGGGCTAGCTCAATCTGTGTGATTTGTTAATGTATATTTATTTATATTTATAGTTGAGGTTTCTTCTCATCCCAGAGCATCCATCGTGGGCGGTATTTCGAGAAAACGTTGAATAATAACTATAGTGTGATGTTCGACAAATTAATCGACTTCAAAAATAAAGTAATTTACGAACGGATGTAAAACAAATCACAATATTCAAAATTAATCAGTCACGCGCCGTTATAATATATATTTACTAAAGCATTTTAATATTTACTTAATCTGGAGAATGTACTTTGTAAAACAACTGTCATAAGGTACCATATTTTTTTTTCGAGTTGTGAGTTTAGACCGTTTATTTGATGTACTTATCTCGTCTTTGGAATTAAAATAAAAAAATAAGTTCTGTAGCTAGAAAATGAAATATTAAAGCGGCTAAAAGACCCCGCCGCCGATCTAATATTAGAGCACAATCAGGTCAAAGGCTTCAATCTAAACGAGGCGGAGATCAGAATCTGATCCTTTTGGCTCCAATGATAGTTCGCTTCATCACGGATCGAAGTTCGACCTAAATAAATGAACATTCTGCTGAAGTTCAGTCACGAGTACCAAAATTGTCAACATTTGGCAACTTTCAATTTCGATTTTTGTTGTTAAAGGGAATTAATGTCGAAATGAATGGCCTTCGATGTTAAATGATGATTGCACAGCATCCAACAGTGTTTCATGAATTATGCTCACATGTTATTAGCTGAAGCATAATCGGCACATAATGTTTCCACAGTTGAAACACAGACTTCCATCTGTGATAGAAAATCACTTCAGTCATCCTACACGCGGACCCAGTGCGGGTTGCTAGATGTCACATGTCGGCGCATCACATATGCGCGTGAATGGCCGAGGGGACAAATTACACTATTACAACTATTTTAATACACTGTACCACCGGACCACCGGATAGGCTCAGTCGGTGAAATAAAATAAGTGGACTGCCACTTATTTTATTTCACCGACTGAGCCTATCCGGTGGTCCTTCGAGCCGAATCACTGGCATAATCTAATCATCATCATAATCAAGCCAATCACGCTCATATGTAATGCGCCGATATCACATATCTTCGAGTTTAGGTTTAATAAAAACCGGTTTCTTCGCGATGATTTCCTTCACTGTTTTGTGAGTAATGCTGATGATAATATAAAGTTATAAAACTAGCTGTGTTTGGTACAATCTGCAACTTACATCACGGCGGTTGTGGTTCAAACCTATAGTCCGTAAAATCGTTCAGTATTTTTATCTTAATCTTCTCAGCGTTAATCCCAGCCGCATCCGAAGCTTTTTCAGCTTTGGAGCCTGGGGTCCGCTTTAGTAGTTTTATTGTCCAGCCAAAAGTCGTATATCGGTAAATCGGGTTGAATAGAGATGCAGGGGTGAGTGTGGGCGAATCAAGACTAAACGAAACTTTAAAATGGATTTTCACGTTGAAGTAATGCAGTTTGTTGCAAAAAATACTATAACGAATTCACTATTTTTAGTTAAACTTTAAAAGTCCTTGTTAGTAGTAAAATATTACATTTTAAATAACAAATATATTTTAAAGACTCGTCTCGTTTTTTCTTGGACCCTATTTTACGGTAACTTTGAACACAGACTTCCTTCAGTCGTCTGTTCTTCAACCGATTCTAGAGACCATTTACCAGATCATTGGACCATCTTGTGGCGGTTTTGTTAACTTCATACAATGTATACCTACTATATGCATACAATGTATAACTACTTCCTCAAATAAAATGACATGTCCTGTACTCATGGTTGGTTTCGGCAGAGCTTCGCAAATAGTATAAATTGGAGGAAAACATTCAGCAGATCCACGTAAAACGATCACCGCTCAGCATAATGCTAAGATAGCACTGCTACTGCTATTGAAAAATTGCTACAATCTGTCAAAATCAATTGTTTTTGCTTCTGTAGGAGATGTCCTTCCCTTTGATAGACCATCAAAAACAAAATTTCAGGCATTAATACCACGATAATGTTATCGGTAGTAAAACAATCTTCACAGACCCTCGTTAGAATCACAGAAGTCTATGTTCCGGAACAAAACACATAAATATAGCGTTATTTACACAAAGGTAACCTCAATTCTGCTCCAACATAACGGATCGCAAACACGTAGCGGGTTAAAGGTTACACAAGCTATTGTGTGTGAGGGTTAACTTCCCGTTCGTGTTACATTTTATAGCTGACCGAACCCTCTTTGAAGGGAACGTCATAATTTAGAACATAAGGAGCGAAACAATCAACCGATGAATTTCTTTTTTAGAGAGTGTCGTTAACATGTCACTTAAGGCTGATTTATATTTGCAGTGATTGGTTTTGTAGAGGCCCTCGTGAAGTTATCATTGAATTAAAGTTTGTTCAACTTAAAATAAAATCAGCAGTTAGACTGATAAAGCGGACCCCAGACTCCAAAGTTGAAAAGCTACGGATGCGACTGGGATTAACGCTGAGATGATGATGTCGGAGATCGTCGATATAATTTTAATAGAAGTTCCTGATTTGATTTACGTAGTAGAGGGGCAAACGCTTGTGACGTTATTTTGTGATGGCGGCATATGTGCCGCCATCACAAAATCGCGACTCTGCCTATGGACAGAGTCGCTTTGGAAAGTGGGGTTCGTCGAACGGTCACTTTGCATCGACACGCGGACTAAGGCACTTCTCCGAACCGAAACTGTCGGTTTGCCTATTCAAATTGTTATTATGAAGATTAGAGGGTATATCTACACGTCGTGTTTCAATTCAAAACTCACCTACGAAATGGAACCTGTACCACCACCAAGATGCTATCGACCCTACCGCTCTGCCGTCGCTGTCTCCGACATATATGTATATATATAATTGGAATCTCGGAAACGGCGCCTACGATTTTCATGAAATTTTGTGTGCAGGAGGCTTCGGGGACGACAAATCGATCTAGCTAGGTTTAATTTTCAGAAAATGTCTTTTTTCCATGTTTTGAGGCACTGAACAATTGCTAAACTTCTCATAAGAAGCTAAATTTCGCCGCTGTCCTTAATGATACGAATAGCCGAGGGGCTTCGGTCTCTGATTCGGAGTTCGTAGACTTCGGGTTCAAATCCCTGACGGTATAGTGTTTATTCCTTTTTTTTGAGTTTTAAAAAGAAGAATGATGGCGTTGTCTAATGCTTTTTATTACATTTTATATAAAAAAAAAACAATATTTGTTGTTGTAAATATATATTACATGGAAGAACTTTTATTTTTCCTACTTTTATGGAGGTGCAAAGTACCAGGGTAGCACAAAAGTGTAGGAGAAGTCGACACAATGAAGCTCATTCATTTTAAAGATCAGCCTGAAGGAGCAGTCGAATTTACAACGGAATTTCTCAACAGTGTCAACACTTCAGACTTGCCACAACACGAACTGAAATATTATTATTATTGCTGGTTAGCAATAATAATAATATTTAATAATTTAAGGTTTTATGATACCTTGCACCTCCTCAAAGTGGGCAAAATAAAATTCATCCATATAATATGATTTAATAATGATGAAGTACCTGGGCGACCGAGCTTTGCTCGTCATCTTTTTTTTTTGTTATAATTATTATTATTAATTTATTTACATCAGACAATTGTCCATAGTTTTCATAAAAACACATACACAAAATACATTTAAATTATTTATGAACTATTATAAATATACATATAACATTCCAAAATAAAATAATATAAAATTAAACTGATAATTAATATAGTACTTTGATTTGATATAGATGACGTTTACATTCATGGTACAAACATTGGCTTCGTGGCCAATGTTTGGTTTGAGGTTAGACCCAGAAAATTGCTCTTAAAGTATCATGTGTCTTTTTTATACGAAAATGCCAAAAAGAACATTAAAAAAAAAAACGCTTACGAACAATTTAACTCCACGAAGCCGTGACTCATCTCAAGAAGCAGAAGAAAACATCCATGAAAAGAATCTGGTTTTCGCTCGTCCCACACGTGTTTGTCAGACTTCGCACAGTGAGGACCCATTTGAAGAAGAACTTGATGAAAATCATCAGGTTTCCGCTCATCCCACACGTGCTGCTAAAGTAAGATGCTTGCAAAACTTGACTAACATTTTAAGAACAGAGAGGTCTTATGATTTAGATGTTTCACGAGAGCGTGCAGCACAACGTGTGGCCGCCGAAAATGATGAGCAACGGGAGCGACGTCTGCAAGATATGCGGCAGCGTGCGTCAGAACGTGAAATGATTATTATTAATGAAAACCCTTGACATATGCGCAATATAGTATGGAAGGAAGTATTAGGTTAAGACCTTAAACTATGTATTGATGATAATATATAACTGATGTATTATAACTGATTGTTAAACTATAAGTACTTATTTATAATAAAATGTTAAACTAAATTGCACTCGTAATTTTATATTTAAATAACAGTTAATAATATTTTTTATTATTATGTCGGTATGATCGAAAAACATTAGTCAAACAATATTATTTAAAAAATTCGCTTGTTATGTATTTTTTTAAATATAGAGACACACGATGTACCTAACAGAAAAAAAAGATGCCGAGCAAAGCTCGGTCACCCGGTACTAACTATTAAAAAGAAAAAACAGACTTTTATGAAATTGGAATGGATGTAGATATGTAGATGTTCTTCACACTGTATTATAACAGGTCTAGCAGTGGACGTATTTCAGCTGAAATGATGATAAAAATGAGCAAAATAAAATAAGAAAAAATGGTTTTGATATTTATAAACACCTAAAGAGGTTTTTACAACTATAAAAACCGTTATATTAAATTATCAACGGATAGCCCAAATTATAAAGTACTAATTGGTAAAAAGTAGCGTAAATAGATGCTAAGTGCTTTATTACTCTGGTGGCGTACACCAGAGTAATAAACCACTTAGCATCCTCTTGAACAAAATATAATAGATACAATCATAACCCAAGTTAATAAACTGATCTGTAAACGAATCTTTCTATTACTCTAGGTAATTTGGTGGCGAGCGGTCTACATTGCAGCGTGGGGGTAGAAGCAGTGGGGGGAGGAACGTGCCACGCATATCAAGTGACCAGTTAAATATATTCGTTACGATGCAGTCGCAGTATGGAGCTGTAAACTAATATGTAGGTATGAGAGGTGGGTATTCAAATTGCAGCTTATGAATTTTACTATGAATAATAAAATATGTATTATATTATGTACATTATTTTCTTCTTTGTAAAGTACTAGGTACGAGAATTTACAACATTATTTTGTGAGGGCGCTCTTGTAGTATGACGGATCGTATGACAGATAGTAATTTTTCTTAGTGGTCGTTGCCTCGCTGTTGAAAATGGTGAGCAACAAGTCTCCTAATGCAGTCTCTTGCAGTGTGGACCGTTCAGTACATGCTGTCTCCAATATCCTCTATATGTTATAGAGATATCCTTAATTCCAGCTTGGTTTCATAAACCTGTCCAGATTAGGTATGTTTTATGCATTGTGTTTTTAGATGAGTGCCCTATGAAACAGTGCATCCGAATACATTCTCATGGCGACCCTTTATGTACAAAGTAGTCACCGCAAACACCATGTATCGAAAGCCTCATTGGATCTTTTTGCTTACGTGGGTTTTATTGCACCATATAAACAGATGGAAAAGAAATACTTAGTAAGGATTGTAAGTTTGAAGAAGAGATAAAATACATGGTGTTCTTTTTTATTAGTCGTTACTTTTCCACAGCTGGGCAAAAGCCTCCTTACTCTCCTTCCACCTCTCTCTCTTCAGAGCTGCCAGGCACCAACCTTTATCAAAGGAGTCCAGCTCATTCCACTATCTTTAACTGGAGCTGCCGCGTTGTGGTTTGCCATTAAGCGGGACTCACTGGGTCATAATTTGATTTATTTATATAAAAGTGTAGTCGTGGTGGCCTAGTGGTTACAATACCAGCCTCTCAAGTATGAGTGTACGGGTTCGATCCCAGGTCAGGCAAGTACCAATGTAACTTTTTTAAGTTATATGTACTTTCTTAGTGTATCTTGGACGCCAATGACTGATTAAAAGGCGAAGGGAAACATTTTGGGAAAATCTGGACTTTAAGTCTGAGTTCACACACACAGATGCACTCTCTCTTATCTAACTCTCATTGTCCGATGTGGCGCAACCAGACACGACCAGGGAGAGGTCAGGCGCATAACGTCTGACGTAAATAGTCGATTTTTGGTCGCCATGTTTTTAGCCACGTATAGAATAGAATAGTTCTTTATTTGCATAGTAAGTAGGTACAAAATATAGATATTAAGTTTTTGAAAGGTCCTTATACTGACTACCTTAACTAAGGCATGTAAACAAAATCCAAAATTAATAAATTTCCCATAATAATCTCATTTGATACATATTATAAATGTCAATGTGTTGTCAAATCAATTAAATAGAAATTAGATAAATATAAATTAACCATGTCAAATGAAATTAAAAACAAACAACACAATTCATTAAGTCAAGTAAAAAATAAAAATTTAAAAAATGTCCGGTTTATGATCAATAGGTATAGTTCAGATCTACATGTCAGTAATACATGGATGTCATATAATCAATTTAACTTCTCTGATAAAAATTCGCTAACTGAGTAATAACATTTCTCTATCAGTAAAATCGTCAATTTCCCTTTGAATAATGAAAATGTCTCTGTTTTTATTACGTCGTGTCGGGTAGTTTGTTAAAGATAATCGGGCCCATACACATAACACTTTTCTTTAATAGGACGGTATCGGAGCTACCAACAATGAGCAAATTTCTATACTGACTGATTGACTGACTGATTGGCCGGTTCCTATTTTCGGAGACTTTATTAAAAAGATACATAATATTAGGCTTTACAAAAACAGCCAGTTCGAAAATATAAAGTGATGGAAATGTTAATATGTTTAAGGACTTAAATATAGGTACGCAGCTATCTGTTACTATTAGATTGTACATTGCCCTTATGCAGCGTTTTTGAGCCTTCAGATTACAATTTCCCCAGAATATTATACCGAATCTGAAGACCGACGCGATTAAACCGTGGTATGCTCTTAACCTTTTGGCCATATTTACTTTTCTAGACAAGTTAAAGAGTACATACGCAACTGTACTCGGTTTTTTGCATGCTGCTTCTGTTTGTGTCTTCCAAGTTAATTGACTATCTATCATTATGCCAAAGAATTTCGCAACTAGTACTTGGTCAACTTTTTGTCCATTGTAGTGTAAATGCAAGTCTTCTGGTGGGATGCGTCGATAAAAATGATACATATTTTGTAAATGATCATACATACTTTTTGATTTTTGGTATCACCATTGGACCTCTCACTGTCAATTATAGGTGTTTTTGGTGATGTTTGAGTTTGTTTTGTTTTGTTCTTTCTCTGTTTCTTTTAGTTTTGTTTTATTAGAAGCTACAGGGCTACAGGTGATTTTTTTTTGTACAAATCATTTTTCTTTAATAAGTCTTCATTGACTAATTTTAAATTATTATTCTTTAAAGAAAGAGACTCAATTTCTTGATAATCACTATTCAATTCAAGTTCTAGTTTATTTATTTTTTCTTTTAACTTTTGCACCTTTTCTTCATTATTATTCATAGAAATGTCGGGTAGGCTGTTAATAGTTTCATTTAAGGTGTTGTTTATGTTGGAGTCGGATATGGTTCGTGCACGACGGAAAGTAATGTTTTCGAGAAAGTTCATTGTGGTATATTATTAATATTATTGGTGACTACTTAAAATGTACTTTTTGGTACAAGTATTTTTACGATTGAAATCAACAAACAATCCAAAAAGTCAAACCGTCTCTGGGATTCGAACTCAAGCCACTCGACGAATGCTGTGAGTGACGAAATTGTTGATCTTTAGCCTCTTCTGGATAAAATAAGATGTTACAAACCAGTTAGTTTTAAAGATTCAAAATTTTCCAACTATGTCATTTTGTATAAAATTTAGGTGTTCAGTCATTTTTTTTTTCATATATTTCCATGTCATCTAATTATTGGTCAAGTAGGTAGAAGTGTTTGTTGCCATGTAATGGTTTTTATCTCTCACAAAAAAGTTTTCATCACAACTATGTCACACTTTGTAGAAATTTACATTTTAAGTCGTTTTTTAATATATTTCTATTTCCTATGGTTATATTGGTCAAGTAAGTAGTAGTGTTTATTGTCAAGTAATGGTTTTTATAATTCACAAGAAGTTTACAACACAATATCTTGATTATAAACTGTCTTTATATTGTTTATAGTGAATAATTTCTCAAGATAACATTTTCACGAACGTAATGCACTGTTTTATTCACTTTTATTATATATTTGGATAAAAACAATGAATATAACTATTTTAGAGAATTTTAAAACATGAGCAGAAGATGAAATTATCCTCTCCCCTTATCATATAAAATAAAATAAAAGAAAAAGATGTACTGAATTTAAATTTATTTTAATTTGTAAACAAGTGAATCGGCACCATTCTGTTTTTATTGCTTCAACGTCAGTAGGTCCCACAAAGTATGTTTCTGTGTAAAAATAGGATATCTTTGCTGTTTCCTCCGACTGCTCAGTAAGGGTCCAATCACATTAGATCGTATTCGTTTCATTCCATTACGCAGGGAATAGAGTCCCTGCTCCCTACCCGCTGGAGCTACTCCGAGTACAGTCGACATCGAAAATATCTATAAAATAAATATCTATACATACCTATGTTTAAGTTAAGTAAAACTTAATAAAGAAGCATTTCTAAAGTTTTGTTGGGATTAGTGGGTTTTTAAGAATATGAAATTTTAGAGCATTGTGTCATCCTTACTAATATTATAAATAGTAAAGTGAGTTTGTTTGTTTGTTCCGCTTTCACGCCGTAACTACTGAACCGATTGCTTTGAAATTTTGCAGACATAAAGTTAGAAGTTTGGATTAAATAATACGGTACTTTTTATTCCAGAAAACGATATACCCGGATTCCACGCGGGCGATGCCGCGGGCAGAAAGCTAGTATTTAATAATATAACACCATACTAAATTGTTTTTTGTTTCCTTTTTCAATAACAAATGCGCCATCTGTCATATCCTCGTTCTGCGTGCATAATTCGCATAACACACACACATTATGTGTGTTATTTGAATGACGGCAATGGCGAAGTGTGTGGCAACTTTACAAACATATGTAATAATGTATTAGCAAATTCGTTGAAAGCCCTCTAATTGTTATTAAAATAATGAGTTTTACACTTGGGTTGATAACTTGATGGAAAGAGATCGATGAGTTCAATGATAGTATGAGCGTATCTAGAAGACAGTGTTAAAGTATTTTTTTTCCTTATTTATAAAAGTTTTTGCTCTCAACTGTACTCGGCAAAATTTCATTGAAGCTAACCCAAGGTCGGGCTGCTGAAACATCCAGATAGATTGCATGATGTCTGAGTTCGTTTGACGAAACTCGATTTAGTGTTGAACTAAGAGTGGGGCAATTGTGTCTAGGAATGTTAGTGGCTTTTAGCTATTTTGCTTGGACTAAATTAATTAATTCAAAGGAGTTCGATGGAGTTTAAATGCAATACTTAGTTATAGTTCTGAGACTGTCACATTGGTTGCAAGTGCTACTATTGAGTATGAGAACCTTGGTGTGATTCCCGGATCGGGAAAAGTGATGTTTTCTATGAGGAATTTCTTCGTAACAGTTTGAAAAGTCCCGGAAATTCGTTCTGCTACACTATCAATTGACTTTCTTTACAAAAACGTAAATACACATCATACATAATCAATAATTCCCACTGCTGGGAAACAGGCCTTCTCTTTGTGAGAGGAAGTGGGCTGTAATACACCACGCTGGTCCAGTGCGGGTTTGTAGATATCACCCTGTCTTCTTTAGAAGTTTTGGTTCAAGGGCATGCCGGTTCCCTCAAGATGGTTTCCTAACTGGTAATTACTTTGTTCACCTTTATGAAATTTTCGACAAGTTTGTACAAAATGTAAAATACAAGTTTTATACTATGCCGTGTTAACGCGAGGTTACAAACACATTGATGATCCTGCTAATAGTATTGCAGGTCTTTTGGTCCGTAATATATCTGTTAAATGGCCTCATCGGCGCCGCCGTGTCTCCACGTATCGGGGTAATGTCTTCCGCGCCAGGAGTGTTCAGCCAAGCTTGGACCTTTTATTTTATCTCAGCTTTAGGTTTATGATAATTATACTAAAGACTTGTGTCATGTAGGTATAGGTGCTATTATAGCTACACATGTGTCACAAATGCAGGAAACATTTATTTGCTATTGTTGACTCTGTTGTTGTTGTTAAAGACATCAGCCGGCCCATTCTTTAAGAATTTCACAGTTACGCCAAGTGAGCTTAAAATGTGCTGTCAATCCCTGGAATTTGTTGGAGTGAAGCCGTACGGAGGACGGGTCTGAGTAGTTGTGTTACGATGTGTGCCGGGTACAATGCGTCAAATGTTGATGTGGCGGAACTTTGTTCGTGGAGGGTGTCCAGATCAATCTCACTCTGGCGCAGCATTGTTGGTCGTGTTGTTGAGTTTATCATTGCATCACATCGCTCAACTGCCATCTTCCTTCTTATTTACTCAGTTTTTGATGACCGCAATCTCGCCTGATGGTAAGCAGTGATGCGATCGTTGATGGTAAAGCGCTCTAGTTTATTAAGAGCCTGTTCACTCAGAAAAACTGAGTGAATAGGAAGAAAGACGGCAGTTGAGCGAGGTGATGCAATCTTAAACCCAACAACACGACCAGCGATCCTGCGCCAAAGGGAGATTGATCTGAAGACCCTCCACGACCAAACTCCCAACACAACAACATTAGGCGCATCGTACCCGGCACACATCGCGACACAACTGCTCAGACCCGTCCTCCGTACGGTTTCACCAGACATCATGCCAGAACACGACAATCGCTTGGCGGCAAGGCTTTGTCTGGTGGGTGGTAACTTCTGCCGGCGGCCGATGTTATGGCCTACCACCGAGAAAACACTTATAATAAAACTAAAAATATATCACACGCATATGTCGAACCAGGCCCCTGTAGATTACAGCCCAGTACCTTACGGAGAGCTAGGACACAGACACAGTGGACTTTAAAAGCTGATCATGTACATACACCCTTACACATAAAGGTACCCTCAGGGTATGCAGGCGTGAAGTTATCCAAAAGGCCGCACAAGATGACATTCAGAATTTTCAGCGAAAACAGCCGAAGTTTTTCAGCGAATATTGTAAACACTTGTAAGTTGTGAAGCATGAGACTGATGTTTTCATCTCGGCCCCGCGCTGCCAGTTGTTGCTGAAACTCACTGGAACTTCACAAACATGGCAATTCATCTTCGTTTCGAAGTTTAAATTCGTTAAACACAGACTGTTATTGAAAGCTGACTGTTTAATTTTATTTTACAAGTGTCTTAAATTACAATTTAAACTAATAAGGAACATTACAACATGCTTCTAATCCACGAGGGGTTAAGCAGAGTATACCTATAGTATCTTCCAGGCCCCTACTGTAGACGACTGGAACATACTATATGTAGGTATAGGCACCTATTGTCAACAATCGGACTGTATTGCAAGACCCCAGGCTGATGTGACAAATTCTTTTCTTTTTCTCTCTATTTATTTAGAAACTTTTGTATATAAATACATCGCAGTCTACCTACCTACCTTACCTCACTAGCTGCGCGCCGTAGCTTCACCCGCGTAGGTTTCGATATTTTTTCCGCTCCTATTGGTCGCAGCGTGACGTCATATAGCCTAAAGCCTTTCTGGATTAATAGGCTATCCAACGCAAAAAGAATTTTTCAATTTGGACCAGTAGTTCCTGAGATTAGCGCGTTCAAACAAACAAATATACAAACAAACTCTTCAGCTTTAGATATTAGTACGAGTATAGACTAGCGGCCGATAGCGACTTCATTCGCGTGTAGTTATTAATTATGCTCCGCTCCTATTGGTCGCAGCGTGATGTTGTATAGCCTAAAACCTTCCTGGGTTAATAGGCATCTAACCCAAAAATAATTTTTCAAATCGGACCAGTGGTTTTTGAGAATAGCGCGTTCAAACAAACAAACAAACCCTTCAGCTTTATAATATTAGTATAGATTAGTATAGATAATATTATGTTAAGCTAACACATTAAGTGAAACAAACGTAATCTTTATATCTATTTGACAAAACGAAGACTTACGAAACTGTACAACGTCTTGGCCACATCAGATAAAGGTGCAGATAAAATTTAATTAAATAAAGTTATTTTTAATTAAACCTAATTAATTAATCAATACATCCCTCTCATCATAAAACCGGACAAATTCCGTTATAACGTCTTCTACCATATCAAATTCCTCAGTTTTGGGGGAGTCACATGTTTTTCATTAAAAAGGCAAAGTTGTTAAGCGGCATATGTCCGGATCTCAGCCTGAGAGCTGTTACCAACAATTTCCTACTCATTTTACAATTTGAAAACCATGATATATGAGGAGGTTCACAAATTTTTACTCCGTACATATTTGTTCCTCTTGTGAAATTTCTATATTTCATCATGATTCGTGCCCCTTTTTTTTTTTTTTTTTTTTTTTTCCGGGGTGGAAATCCTCATAGGATGCCCGCCGCCCTGGGGTGGGCGACGGGGTATGTCAGACTTTTACTGACTAAAACCACCCCGGTGTGTCTTCTATCACGAGCGCACGTGGGGCCGCGGGAGTCTAAATTCTTCCACGGCCCCACCCTCGTGCTGGCCCGGTCTGTCCGGGCCTCCTCTCCTGCACGGGGTAGTGGGGTGTTAAACTACCCCGTGCATCACCTTAAAGGCGCGCGCCGACACTCGCGCGCGCCTTCACCTCGGGGTCCATCAATAGGGGGGCGGGGACTTCCCCATGTCCCTCGCCCCTGGACCCATTCGCCCTCTTCCGCCCCCCATGGGGCGGAAGAGGGCGTTATCCGCCCTTCTTCGGCGCCCGGTGCGTCTTCTGCGGCCCGGGAAGGGAGTTGATATCTCCCTCTCCCGTTCCGCAGCTTCCTTCTGCGACATCACGTCCTCGCAGAAGGACACCACCGCGTCCCACGACTCTGAGCTGCCGACCATCCTCCGCACTACTGCCGGCAGCGTCAGGTCGCCTCCTACTTCATTTGTGAGGACACGGCGCTGCTCCTCCCAAGCTACACACTCGGAGAGCGTGTGCTGCGCCGTGTCCTCCCCGCATTGGACGCAGTGGTGGCACCGAGCGTCCGGCTCCCTGCCTAAGCGATGCAGGTACTTGCCGAAGCAGCCGTGCCCCGACAACACCTGCGTCACCCTGAACGACAGGGAGCCGTGCCTCCTCCCGAGCCAGTCGTCGAGTACTGGCCGGATCGCCTCGACGGTACCGAGGCCGGCGGTAGGGCGCATGAGCCTCTGCCGCCAGTCCACCACCAGGACCTGATGGAGCTCCTCTCGGCGCAGCTCGATCTGCCGCTGCACCGGACTGGAGCCCCGTGTCCGCTCTTCCTCGCGCCATCGGTACAATGACGATGATTCGTGCCCCTGTCCCAATTTAATTGTGGTCGGCGCAATATATCTTTCCTTCTATATATGTATGTCTACTAGACGTCATCTCGTTATCGCAGTCATTATCATCCACAGATTGCTCCATTGTTTCTTTGGTCTTCCCCTACTCTTATAGCCATCGACATTCACACTTAAAACTCTCCTCACGACATTTTCCTCAGTTTCCCATAACTCATACCATGATAACTGAGTTCCAAACAACTTTTCAGTTACCGGTGACACTATCGCTCTTCCTCTGTACGCATTTCTTGTTCTATTCATTTGTGTAACCCAACACATCCCTATTAGCATTCTCATCACAGCTGCATGCAATTGCCTTTTATTGAAATCCCTTTCTAATGTTCCGAGTCATACAATATAAAATCATGGTTTTATATGTTTTCCCCTTAGGATTATGGGGAATGCGGGAGTCGCAGATTGTTCCCGTGATCTGCCGCCATTTTATCCATTCAGTGTTAATTCTGTACTTAATCGTCCGATCTACTTCGCTATCGCTTTGCACGAGTGAACGGAGATACCGAAAGTCGGAGCAGACTGGAAGCCATCAAGCGCTATGGCTCTAGAAGCGGAGAAACCGCCGAAATCGCATATTCGGTTTCGGTTCTACTAATTTTCAAACCAATATTCTCCACCTTCTTTTGCTATTTCTCTAATCTATACTGAACCTTATTATGTAGGAGTTAATATTATATTTCATAAACTTATATTTGTTTACATTTTTGTCAAATAAGTCGCGATTCCATATTAGACTAATAAGTTTCAGTCAATCAAAAGTCATTTATTTAAATTAGGCTTAGAATGAGCACTTTTTGAACGTCAATATTATTTGAGACAGTCTAGTGGTTTCGCTGGGAAACACATGACATGGTACAATACTATATCTAGTAATTAACACAGGAAAACACAGTACAATAAATTGAAATATTTACTATGGTAAATAATTCAATTTGCCACGCCAAAATACAAGCAAGGCAAAAAAAAAAATCTTTTTTGTTACAAAAGGGAATCTAATAAATAAATCAAAAACTTATTACCTAAATAAAAGTCCCAAGTATAAAGAGCGTGGCAGCTCACATATTTGTAAAAGAGACAATTAAGTATATGTAGTAACTTAACCAGCTATAAGGTTTCCACTACTATGACACCAGCTGCCTCGCGACAAGAGAGACAACACCGTGGGTATTCTAGCAACAAGCCCAGTGCAGGTTGGTGAGTGAAGAAGCGTGGTAGGAGATATATGCATATTTATTTGATAATAATTAACTCCTATTAAGACTTTACACAACACATACATACGAGTTATTAGTCTATATTGGTAATTACACATGTTATGCAATTTAAAATAAAATTAAATGCTTAAAGTCATTTATTTTATATAGTACTAGCGAGCCGCCCCGGCTTCGCATGAGTGCATGTATTATACATATAAACCTTCCTCTTGAATCACTCTATCTACACACATCAAAAGTGTCTAGGGATCAACATATATTTTTGCAATAACTTTTCTCCTGATTGATATTAATTAAAATTTTCTTTAAGGATTCATCAAATAAAGTGTTTTCGTTTGTCACAGTAACGATAAACCAAGTCACCTTTGCATTAATAAAGAAATTTGCCATTTTCCTAATAAAGGGATATTTGACATTTGAACCACTAACACAAAAGTTCGAAAAAAAGACTGAAATAACAGTTTTCTCTAAAATTTTATTAGGTAACTTAAACAATTAATAATCCGTGTTTCTACCGCGAACACTAACAACACAAGAACATCGGTTTGGCATACTCAAAATGAGTTCATCCAAATCACGCTGTGGAATGGCCGCCCATGTTCGTTGCAACAACAAAAAAAGGTCTTCTTGCGACTGGATACCCTCCATATTCGGCAGAGCTCTTCTCTGTAGCATATCCCATGCATGCTCAATCGGGTTCAAGTCTGGCGACTGAGCAGGCCAGGGCAGGACATTGATGTTAGCTGCGGCGAGAGTCTGTCTTACAACTCTTGCGGTGTGCGGTCGTGCATTATCATGCATTAACTGAAATAAGGGACCGATTTGCACTTGTAGAGGAACGATGACGTCTGATACAATCGTCTCAGCATAAATTTGAGCGTTGAGGTTGCCTCTGATCCAAATCAACTCAGTTCTTCCGCCGATCCAAATACCCGCCCATACCATGATGGTTCCACCACTATAAGGATGGACTTCCTGGCAGGATTTTAATCGCTGTTGGCGTCCAGGGGTTCTCCAGTGTCGTATACGTCTTGTATCCGGTCTCATACCAAAACGAGACTCATCAGAAAAGCACACGAAACGCCATTGTTCTTCTGCCCAATTTCTGTGTTCAAGAGCCCATTGATATCGAATCCTACGATTGTGCATTGCTATAGGTGGTACCCGTAGCGGTCTTCGGGAATGAAGGTTCACTTCATGCAAGCGGTTTCTGACTGTTTGGTCGCTAATTAAGTTCCCTGAAGAGTGATAAAGCCTCACGGCTAACATCATGGCGGTTATTGTTGGAGCTCTTCGAGTTAAGATTTGAATGTATCGGTCTTGTCTCCGTGTGGTGCAGCGATACCGTCCTCCATGGCGCTGAGCCACGGTACCAGTGCTTCGGTAACGTGTCCAAAGTCGACTGATAACACTCTGACTTGTATTCAGAGCTAAAGCCACAGTACGTTGCCGGGAACCAGCTTCTATCATTCCCACGGCTCTGAGCATTTCTTCCCTGCTTAAATGACGTCGCCGCTCCATAATAACGTTGGTTTTAATCAGTAGTAGGGAAACAGTAGCACTAATAATGTCTTCAATGCGTTGTATGTTTTTATAGGGAAAATATTGACAGCTGATTTTCATCTTTTATTCGAATTTGATTCACAGTTCCTGATTCAAATTATGAAATGCACCAAAAAGGATCCATATAAATTTATAAAATCATAAATTTATTACAAAGCCACATCTCAATCTCAAGAAATCCGCATAAAAATGCTTGATCCCTAGACACTTTTGATGTGTGTATTTAAAATCGCATCAAAATCCGTTGCGTAGTTTTAAAGATTTAAGCATACATAGGGATATACGGACTGAGAAAGCAACTTTGTCGCCCGCAGCCGAAAATTTTAGCCTTTTGAAGGGTATAGGCAAATCAGTAGGAATCGTGGGTATTCATGGTATATGAGCTAATTCACCAGCTGCAGGACCGTGATAATCTTCGTTATAAGAAGTCTCGTTCCATTACACATGTTGGGAGGGCTTAAATTTCTGAGAGGCATTATCGCCGTGCCTACTTTTAACGACAGTTCATGAGGAAATAGCCCAGCAGGGTTCAGAGAATTAAATAAATCCTGGGGGTAGTGCACTGCGTCCCTTGGTAATGCTCACTTCGCAACGGGCCGTGCAGCAGAATCGTAATATTTTAATTTCGCCATAACATCAAAACCGGAAGTCCAATTTTAATCATTCACATATTAAATATAAATAATATAAACTGTACTTAGCGATGAAATAATTAATTTTGATAATAATAATAATTAATAGCATGAGTTTTTTTTTATAAATTTATAAACTAGCGCTTGACCGCAATCCCGCCTGATGGTAAGCAGTGACGCAGTCGTTGATGGTAAAGCGCACTAGTTTATTAAGAGCCTATTCACTCTAGCCTTGAAGCCACTCAAATTGTAGTCCGACGGAAACACCGCCGCTGGCAAACTGTTCCAGTCCCTCGAAGTACGCGGTATAAAGGAGGAGGCGAAACGCTTCGTCCGGATCGCAATGGTGTTAACAACGTAAGGGTGGAAACTCGCCGTACGACGGGTCGTCCGATGGTGGAACGGAGATGGGGGAATTAAATCATGCAATTCCTTCGCACACTACCCAAAATGCATCCTATAGAAGACCGAAGACCGATGAGTAAAATAAATGCGTATCCAGTCCAAAAAAATTCAAGATTTTCAAATAAAAAAATGGCTGTTGTGCCTCACTCGACATAGATAGGTATAGTGTGGACTTTTTTGTAAATATTTATATGATCTACAATTAATTAGAACATTTTATGATTCGATCTTTTATAGTTTAGGCAGCGTACGCAAAATAAGTAACTTTTCTGGTTGATTTTTTACACCTAGTGTTCAAAAAATACAATTATCTTACGGAACCCTATTTTAAAAAAATGAAATTTTGCCTATATTACTCAGTGATGATGTAGCTTTCTAATGGATAAAAGAATCATTAAAATCGGTCTAGTACTTTTTGAGTTTATTCGTTACATTCTAAAATACAAATCTTTCCTCTTTTTAATATTAGTGTAGAAAACTGGACATTTGATGAATTTAAATGAAATGTATTTTTAAATTACATATCAATAAAGCAATCAAAAGTCATTTATTCAAATTAGGCTGAGAATCAGCACTTTTTGAACGTCAATATTACATAAGGCAGTCCTCCAAAACACCCACCCGTCCTGGTTCTTCAGCTGGGAAGAAATGGCGGAACAAACTTCCAGCAGCACAGCTCTATACAATATTTGGATTTTCAATATTCAATACTTGTTGACTGGATAGTAATGAACACAAGAAAATACAACAACAATTAAATTATTTATCATATACATAAAAAGAGGTAAAAATAAAATAAGAAAAAAATATAATCAGGATAAATTGAAATAGAAATCTATATATATAAAAGAAAGTCGTGTTAGTTACATCATTTATAACTGAAGAACGGCTATACCAATTTGGTTGAAAATTGGTAAGGAGGTAGCTAAGAACTGGGAGAAGGACATAGGATACTTTCTATGCCGCTCCCCGTCGTTCCTGTGGGAATAAATGAGCTTCTTTGTTTCGACTTCTCCCACACTTTTATGTTACCCTGGTACCTTGAACGTCAAAAAGTATGCACAATAAACCTTCTTTCATGTATTATGATTATTTGATAATGATGAATGAATGAGGTTTATTGTTTCGACTTCTCCTACACTTTTGTGCTACCCTGAGTACCTTCCACGTCAAAAAAATGTGCACAATAAACCTTCTTTCACGTATTATGATTATTTGATAATGATGAACGAATGAGGTTTATTGTTTCGATTTCTCCTACAGTTTTGTGATACCCTGATACTTTGCACGTCCACAAACTATGCACAATAAAACCTCTTTCATATATGGTGATTTGATAATGATGAATGAGCTTTTTTATTGTTTCGATTTCTCCTACACTTTTATGCTACCCTGGTACCTTGCACGTCAAAAAATATGCACAATAAACCTTCTTTCATGTATTACGATTATTTGATAATGATAAATGAATGAGGTTTATTGTTTCGACTTCTCCTAAACTTTTGTGCTACCCTGGTACCCTGCACCTCCACAAAGTAGGAAACACGTGTCCAGTATTTTTAAGTTAATAATGTTATGTACAAAATTTCAAAAAGATATAATGAAAAACCACAAGGTTATAATAAGCTTGCTACGAGTATTCTACTTGGTTGTCGCAACATAAATATGGTCAAAGATCCGCGCACGAGCGAGCGCGGTGCGTTGACCTCTAGCGTCAGCTGTTGCGCGCGCACAATACTATGATGATATATCGTAAGCTGCGTGACGCACTCGGTAACTACACTGTAACAATTTCTAAATGTATTTGGGACAAAATATAACATGGTGTCAAAATTATTGGAATCGATTCAGTTGCTTATTCACTATATATAAAAGAAAGTCGTGTTAGTTACTCCACTTATAACTCAAGAACGGCTCCATCAATTTGGCTGAAAATTGGTAGGAGGGTAGCTAAAAACTAGGAAAAGGACATAGGATACCTTTTATCCCGTTCCCGTCGATCCCATGAGAATGAATTAGCTTCATTGTTTCGACTTCTCCTACACTTTTATGCTACCCTGGTACCTTGCACCTCCACAAAGTAGGAAACACGTGTCCAGTATTTTTAAGTTAATAATATTATGTACAAATTTTCAAAAAGATTTAATGAAAAAACACAAAGTTATAATAAGCTTGCTACGTGTATTCTACTTCGTTGACCCAACATAAATATGGTCAAAGATCCGCGGGCGAGCAAGCGCGGTGCATTGACCTCTAGCGTCAGCTGTTGCGCGCGCACAATACTATGATGATGTATCGTAAGCTGCGTGACGCACTCGGTAACTACACTGTAACAATTTCTAAATGTATTTGGGACAAAATATAACATGGTGTAAAAATTATTGGAATCGATTCAGTTGCTTATTCACTATTTATATATAACTCAAGAACGGCTGAACCGATTTAGCTGAATATTGGTGGGAGGTAGTTAAGAACCCGTCCCCGTCGTTCCCGTGTGACGTGACATAAGCCATGGTCCAACTCATTCAAAATGTAAGTCAGCAATTCATATACCAAAAATGGTTTAACAAAAAGCAAATGACAGCTGAGCATATTTAAAAAAAAGTCTAACCGGTTGAAGCAATCGTTTAAAGTGTGGCATTTGTACTGTATGCTATGTAGCCACGTGTTTGTACGCGATGACACCGTCCGCAAACCTCTGCAGCATCCATACCAAGGTCCATTCAAGATCATCGAACGTAAAGAAAAGTACTTTACAATCCAGTTACCAGGACGAATTAGCAATATATCGATAGATCGCCTCAAACCTGCGTACACAATCAACACAGAAGATGATCCCAGGCATACGAACAGCGAGACCAATCAAGCACCTGCAGCTACCACAGATGAGCAAACCAGCCTACATCCAGACCCGCATACGAGGGAACAACGTACCAGATCAGGCAGGATCGTCAAGACGCCTGCACGCTACGTACGCTTTGTCTAAAAGCGGGGAGTACTGTAGCATACAGTACAAATGCCACACGTGTTCGCTATTGTGGCGTTGTACAAAGGCTACACATTTCCTCTTACGGTCGACTGTAAATCAGGTCGACTATTAATCACACAGAGGAATGCGGAAGTCATGGCGCGCGTCCCGGCGACCCTGACTCCCGCAGCGAGGGTTCCGACCCTGGCTCTCCCGCGGCGAGGGTTCTCATAAATTTCACCCCAGAACACATCTGCGTGACCAACGGTCAATGTGCGTGGGAAACTATAGCGAGTCGTCTAGCACGTGAAGACTGAACTGGCGCGCTTCTACATCAACCAATCATACGCCGCGGCCTGCCTCGATTAGCGAATCAGCATCAAGAACGCACGCAAAACCGCGTGGACATCGCAGGACGGAAGCTGATTCGTTATTGGTTACCCCACTATCATTTAGAGATAGTTAGTATAGAGATAGTTAGTATTTAAGCGAGTGCATAGCTTGTAAGAGACATTATTATTATCATATTCTACATCATTGTACAACATCATTATACAACGTCATTATTATATCCATTCCTGAATCACACTCTTGTATCGCGTCATTTTACACGTCAAATACATTGTACTCTTTTACATTCGTGCAATACATAAAGTTCGATTTATCTGAGTTTTAATTACGCGACACGACCTACGCGCTACAAAAGCTAAGAATATAAATACTCTCTGCTGGTTTAAAGTTTCTAATAAAAAACCACAAAGCCAACTTCAACTTCAAAATTTCTAATATTGTATTGCTGTGCCATTTATCATCAATAAAAATATCATGCCGTGACCAAGACCATCAATTCTTTTTCGACAAAGTGGTAGTGCAAGAGTAAATCGAAACATTCTGAATGAAAGCACTGAAGAAGAGCAAGAAATTGCACGTGCAGAGCGCCGCCTTACTATGACTCGACTTCGTGCTTCTCACTCACAAGAGCAAAGGGAGGCGGCAGTCCGTGAAACTGTTCCGTTGACAATGCGAAATCGGCGAACAAACCTCAGAGATCATCATCATCATCATCATTCTTTTTATCGTCCCACTGCTGGAGACAGGTCTCATGCAGAGAAGGATTGAGTGTAATCACCACGCTTGCTCAATGCGGGGTGGCGATTTCAGACTTATAAAGTCCAGGTTTCCTCAAGATTTTTTCCTTCACGTTCAGTCATTGGTGTCCTAGATATTATACTTAGAGAGTACATATCACTTTAGAAAAGTTACATCGATACTTGCCTGACCTGGAATCGAACCCGCGCAATCATACAAGAGAGGCTGGTGTTTTAACCACTAGGCCACCACGACATCTCAGAGATCAATAGCTAGATAATTTACGAAGCACAAGTAGAAATTCATTTCTTTCACAAGGTGCTACACTAAATAAATGACAAATAAAAAAATCATGGAATACTGTTTTTTTATTTATTTACAGTGTTCCTAATTTAAAAAGTAAAAAATGTGATCATGTGATATTTATTGCCCTTAAGGCGGAACAAAGTTCGCCGGGTCAGCTAGTAATAATATAAAGACAACTGTTTCATTATAACAAAAAACCAATAACCCACAAAATTATTTGTAAAAGGTACTAGAGAGGTACAGAGGTGGCAGAGTTAGCATATCAATTTGTTTCTAATACACTTTTAAGAACCCATTTTATAGACAGCGCAGTGTGCCCTCTTTTGTTGAAATGAAATTTGAATCTATGAGTACCTAGGTCTGCTGTTAGGTGCGCTGTAGTGGTACTATCGTTCTGTTTTCAAAAACCCTTTCTCTGATACGAACAAGATATGAGCCTCCATGTTGGTGAATGCTACACGATAGTTTTAGATTATGGTTTAATTGAGGGAAACAACATAAAGCTTTGTATATTTTTGTAATGTACGTTGTGTTGTGCAGATTATACAATTTTTATTTTCTTTCCTTTTCCGTACCCATAATGTAAGAACCGTACCATTATCTTTAGAAGCGGCAGAAAAAAGTCACGTTTGTTGTATGGGAGCCCCCATTAAATCTATATATGTAAAAGAAAGTCGTGTTAGTTACATCATTTATAACTCAAGAACGGCTGAACCAATTTGGCTGAAAATTGGTAAGGAGGTAGCTAAGAACTGGGAGAAGGACATAGGATTTCTATGCCGCTCCACGTCGTTTCTGTGGGAATAAATGAGCTTCTTTGTTTCGAGTTCTCCCACACTTTTATGCTACCCTGGTACATTGCACCTCCACAAACTATGCACAATAAAACCTCTTTCATGTATTATGATGATTTGATAATGATGAATGAGCTTTTTTATTGTTTCGATTTCTCCTACACTTTTGTGCTACCCTGGTACATTGCACGTCAACAAACTATGCACAATAAACCTTCTTTCATGTATTATGATGATTTGATAATGATGAATGAATGAGGTTTATTGTTTCGACTTCTCCTACACTTTTGTGCTACCCTGGTACCTTGCACCTCCACAAAGTAGGAAATACGTGTCCAGTATTTTTAAGTAAAAATTTTCAAAAAGATATAATGAAAAACCACAAAGTTATAAGCTTGCTATTCTACTTGGTTGTCCTAACATAAATATGGTCAAAGATCCGCGGGCGAGCGAGCGCGGTGCGTTGACCTCTAGCGTCAGCTGTTGCGCGCGCGCAATACTATGATGTATCGTAAGCTGCGTGACGCACTCGGTAACTACACTGTAACAATTTCTAAATGTATTTGGGACAAGATATAACATGGTGTCAAAATTATTGGAATCGATTCAGTTGCTTATTCACTATTTATATATAAACTCAAGAACGGCTGAACCGATTTGGCTGAATATTGGTGAGAGGTAGCTAAGAACCCGTTCCCGTCGTTCCCATTTGACGTGACATAAGACGTGGTATAATAAAACGCAACTGACATGGAATAACAAACCAACTCATTCAAAATGTAAGTCAGCGATTCATATACCTAAAATGGCATAACGAAAAGCAAATGACAGCTGAGCATATTTAAAAAAAAGTCTAACCGGTTGAAGCAATTGTTTAAAGCAAAGAATATAAATACTCTCTGCTGGTTTAAAGTTTCTAATAAAAAACCACAAAGCCAACTTCAATTTCCAAATTTCTAATATTGTATTGCTGTGCCATTTATCATCAATTAAAATACCATGCCGCGACCAAGACCATCAAATCTTTCTCGACAATGCCGTAGTGCAAGAGTAAATCGAAACATTCTGAATGAAAGCAGTGAAGAAGAGCAAGAAATTGCACGTGAAGAGCGCCGCCTTAGTATGACTCGACTTCGTTCTTCTCACTCACAAGAGCAAAGGGAGGCGACAGTCCGTGAAACTGCTCCGTTGACAATGCGAAATCGGCGAACAAACCTCAGAGATCATCATAACCATCATCAATCTTTTTATCGTCCCACTGCTGGGCACAGGTCTCCTCTCATGCAGAAGGATTAAGCGTAATCACCACGCTTGCTCAATGCGGGGTGGCGATTTCAGACTTATAAAGTCCAGATTTCCTCAAGATGTTTTCCTTCACCTTCAGTCATTGGTGTTCTAGATATACCTAGAGAGTACATATCACTTTAGAAAAGTTACATCGATACTTGCCTGACCTGGAATCGAACCCGCGCACTCATACTTGAGAGGCTGGTGTTTCAACCACTAGGCCACCACGACATCTCAGAGATCAACAGCTAGATAATTTACGAAGCACAGGTAGAAATTCATAATTTCTTTCACAAGGTGCTACAATAAAAAAATGACAAATAAAAAAATCATGGATTTTTTACTTTTTCAATTAGGAACTGATTGCAATTAGAAATAAGAATACCTATTATTTTTTTTATTTACAATGTTCCTGATTGAAAAAGTAAAAAATGTGATCATGTGATATTTATTGCCTTTAAGGCGGAACAAAGTTCGCCGGGTCAGCTAGTATTTTATATTTTTAGTATTTTTTGTTATAGCGGCAATAGAAATACACAATCTCTGAAAATTTCAACTGTCTAGCTATTACGGTTCATGAGATTCAGCCTGGTGACAGAAGAATTGCGAAGTCTCATGACCGTCCGTGATGTCCGTTTTACCTTTTAGGTACGGAGAGTGGACTTTTAGTAATAGAGTCTCGTTTTAGGGCACACATGATGTATTTCCTGTTGCCGCTATAACAACAAAACATTAAAACAGGACTTGTTTTTGTAGATAAATTTAACACAAACCATTTTTCGCGATTCCGACTCCCTCGTGGTCGGTTTATTTTTCTTTAAATCATTTAAAAGTAGAATTTTAAATCATAATGTAGCACTACGGTTGATATGTAAACATGTCCACGCCTAATGTAACTTGGTGAGGGCAGTGCGTGCTATGTACATTGTACATATATTTATTTATTTTATATGTACACACTACACACAGTGCTTACTCCATACGAGTATACCTATGTATATAGTATATGAGGTAGACACAGGTACCTTGTCTTTTGTATGCGATGTTAAATCATCAAATGTCCTCTCCCGCTCTGGGTGGAGCGGAAGGGTGTGTCAGACTTTTACTGACTAAAATCCACCCGTGTTCCTTCACTTGCTTGTGCGCCAGGGCCAGGGTTTCTAGGCACAGGTACCTTGAGTTGCCTTTTGTGAGCAGGTTTGTGACTCCGGCAGTGGGAGCATTATACAAGAGAGCAGGTTTGTGTCCTCGGCAGTGGCTGATTGAGCATGTTATTTTGTGTATAATTTTTTCCAAGAAAAGAGGCTTAGATATTATGTTCGGCATTTTATTTAATATAATTCTATTTACTCCAATAAGGAAGTGAGCCGGTGTAATGTAACATTTCTTAAAGGAATCTAATAATAATAATATGACATTCATACAATCTACCTAGCTGCTCCGCACGAATAAAAGCTGCGTATGGGAAAAGTCGATTTTCTTGACATTTGCCCTCGTAGAAGTTTTGTGAATGTTTTAGGGGTACTCAACCTACGGCCCTTGGATTTAGTGGAGTATTTTTATATTGTAATAAACTTATACCCGCTACTTTCCTACCGGTTCCGTTCATTACTCGGCAAGATTGGTTGTAACGAGTTTTATCATATACGCTCGCATGTTACAGTTGTGGTTTTAAAATATTTAAGACTAACGGCCGGTAAAATCCAAGTAATACGCTATTTTAAATATCTGTGAATATTATTAGCGAGAATAATAGTAAATATTGGCGCCGACCCTGTTGTTCACAACCTAAACTAATTTTAAGTTAAGTGTAACTTTTTTCTTTCCATTTCGTTATGAAAAGTATAGAAGATAACATTTTAGTTTAATCCTCTCAAATTAAGATACTCCATAGACAGTTTAGACGCGATTATAAACATGGCGACCAAAAATACGCCAGTTTACGTCAGGAGCGCACTAATTTGACAGGTCTAAACTGACATTTTAACTTCTGTCCTTTTCTTATAGAAATATAAATAAACAGATGGACTGAACTTAAATTTAATGTAGTTTGTCAACAAGGGAAGCGGTGCCGTTGTCTACATAAAAGTTGGTATTGTCATTAATCAATCGATATTATGACAAAGCTTTCATAAAAATATATTACCACTCATTACATCGGCTCCTTATTTAGGCTGGGAGCATTACCACATTATAATATGGAAATAGGAAAAATAGGAAATATTCGATGAATATAATACAGGGCTTGCGTAACTTAGCACTAGTAGGATGCGGTCCCGAGCGACGCGACTTGAGCCTCCCTGCTCCAGATCTCCGATTTGTAAAGACGTGATTACGGAGCGCCCTTGACACTCACAGTCCGAGATTCCAATTTAAATGTAAATTCACGAAAAAAAAAATCTGCCTTGTGTGGCATTTAATTTTATTTGTCGCTTTTAGATCTCTTGCCATGAGTGCTACGAATAACTTGGTGGTTCTGATTTTTTAATATTTTTTTATATTTCATTTATTTGTTTTAAAAAAATAACGTTGCCCAACACTAGGATTTTGTCCTGTATCGTGGGTGTGTTTAAAAACATATAAACTAACATACACATACAGCCAGACTCGGAACAATTACTTGTACTTAGGTCATACAAATATTTGTTCCGTGCGGGAATCGAACCCGCGACACGCAGCGCAGCAGTCAATAGTTTAGTCGTATTTCTACGTAGTATTTATTATTTCACGTAAAATCAGACAGACAGCTGTTTTCGCATTTATAATAAATGTAATTAGTGATAGTCCTTCAGATTGAATATCGGCCGGGGCAACTAATCGCAGCGGAGAGTAAACGTCACAGGAGTGAGGATAGAGCACAAGTGTGTGAGCAGACAGCAGAGTGTCAGCATTCCCTTTCTGCCCTTGCAAGTGCACTCTCTTCCTTCTCTTTTCACTATTTTCGTCACTTGCCCTTTCTTCCTTTCTGTTAGGTAGTATACAGCGAAGTAGTACAAGAATACATAAGTAAAGTGGCGCAGGAACTAAAGTCTTCTAAACTGTTTTGATCGTCTCCTCCAGATTTAAAAGAGCTGATTTTTTATTCGTAAACGATATAGTCTCGTCCTAAGTTATGGGAGGTCGTCTGAATACTAAGATGTCTTGACTTCAATCCAGACGGTCGGTGTTTTGGAACCATTTGTATTCTTTGTTAACCTAGATCTAGATTTAGATTGAAAATAAAGTATTCGGTTTAGAGTCTGTTGCTAACTTGATAAAGTAGGATTTATTGAAAAGCTTTTTTTGTTTGATATGTATATTCATCCCAAAAAAGATTTTTATTTATTTTATTAAGATATCCAACAGCGATTTACATAGATGCTTACACTAAAACAAATATAATTCATAAAAGCCAGTAACAGGATATCATAGCTAAGTATAACATAAAAATGACCTTAACTTTTAAAACAATAATGTATCATTTTATTTTTTAGATTCCTTTCTTTTAGATTTTTAATAAATGATACTTTATCATTCCTCATTCATTCATTTTAACTCTTATAAAGTAGTATTACCGATAAAATTGACGAAGTTACTACCCCTAATTTTAATATACCTCTGTTTAATACCGAACACCGCGAAGGTATCCAGTACTTTTGGGTATACAAGTAGGGTTGACATAATCAAAATAAAACAACCACTGTATACAGTTCTATAGATGCGATTATATTTCTTAAAATTCCAAAGGACCCAACCAAATCGTTGTCATATAACGCTTGCCACTTCTAATTCGACGTCAACGCCATTTAGTAGCATTTTGTGTAAACTTTTCATAAATATACTTTATGATGTTGAACTTTATGAACGACTTTGATCTAGGATGATCATTAACAACATCCTTGAGAAAAGTTTTAAAACTGTAAAGCCACGTCCTAACCAAGCGTGGTAGTCACATGAGTATGCAGTCATCATGTTTTTTACAATATGTAAATACTGTCAATACATACGGTATATATTTCGTGCTGAGTGTCAAAAGGGTTTTTTTATATCCCTGTATTTTTTTAATCTGCTATGTATCTCGTTCACTCGGGCCCAGACCTTAATTTTTTGCATCTAACCTTTTTAACCCCAAACTTTATCCTAAAAACTTGAAGCTCGTCAGCCACAATATTCTAACAATAATAGTGTGGCGCAAAAACAGGCATGTTCCGGATACTAGGCTATTGTGGCCGGAAAATTGTGGCCAAACCGAACGCGGTGGAGAAGGGTCCGCCGGGGAGCCGAGCGGTGCCGAACGTTCACGACTAGTTGCGGGTCGGTTGTGGTTTTATTGGTTACTGTCGCGAGTAAATATGTCGGTTTTCAGGTGTTAAGAATTTAAAAAATCAAAATCAAGATTTATTTTACACAAATTAGGCTGAAAATCAGCACCTTTTAAACGTCAATATTATAGACAGTTCTCCCAAGAGTTTAAGGAGTTGATAAAAACAATGGAATCATCATCATTAGCCTTATCCCAATTATGTATGTTGGGGTCGGCTTCCTGTCTGTTCCGGTCAGTTGACAACCATTTTTTTTAATACAACAACTGCCCATCTGGGCGTAATTCTTTTAATTTTAAGAACTTTCACTGTCTGGTCTCCGTATCAATGCGATAATAAAAAAAAAAATAAAAAAAAATCCCAACATTTTGACAAATTCTTAACAATTTGATTGTCATCGAGATGAAACTGCGAGTAGATTTTGAACGTTTCAAATTAAAATAATTGTTCTTCCCCTCAGCCTATAGAGGTCTACTGCTGGACATAGGCCTCCTCCAAGGCTTTCATTCCATTCGAGGAGTTTGCTATAATGCCCACGCTTGGCAGGCGGATTGGGGATTGCAGTAATTTGATATCCCACACAAGAAGCGCTGCTGCCCACTTTTCCGGTGAAAGTTCCCTTAGTCGCCTCTTATGACACCCACGGGGGGTTGGTACTATTTTAAGCCCGGTGCGGTAAATGTCCTTCAGGCGTCCACAACCTAGTTACTACATACTTAAGTAAAACAACACCGATACCACTAGGTAGGACTGGGTGTCAGTCTTCCGGGCTTCTGACTACCCTTAATGACTGTTACCGACCTACGAATAGCAGACAGGATCAACGGCTTATTGTGCTTTTCGAGGCACGAGGAGGTCTCGATATGTGAAGATGTTCCCCCAATCATCTACCAAACGCGGTATGCGTAAAACATAAACAGTACATAGCATCAAACAAAATGAGTTGGTTTATTTGACACCAAAAATACAATATTATTAATGGAAGTAACTCAATACGGTGAAAGCAACCTTATGTGTCTGAAAGATTCCTTTGTTGAACGGTTAGATTGGTACAATTTATTTTTCCCAAATAAATCTAGATACTAATATCCAGTTTGGGACATGTAAAGCTGTCAGTATTCCGTTGGCGCGCGGCCACCACCGCCCACGGTCGCAAATCGTTTAGCAATAAAATAGCCGTTACAGCTTTACAGTAAACGTTTAGAGGCTATCCTATTTACGATCCAGAATATATACTGAATAAAATTGAAGAGTTTTAGAGATAATGTGGCTATGAAAATATATTTCGTAGCTTATTTTCTATATACAAACTATTTTTACCTAATATTATCCGTTTATAGTACGGTTAAGAGAAAATTTTCAGATTTATTTCTAACGAGAAAATTTTATGTTAACTTGAACTTGTCACAGTCAGTACTTGAAAGAAAGTGTAGGATATTCACAAACTAAACTAAACACAGTTAAAAATGAAACACCGGTCAAGAGCGAGTAAGAATCGCGGACGAGGGTTCCGAACTTATTATCTACTAGCGGCCCGATACGTGCTTCGCTACGTATAAAGTGAAATAATAAAAACAAATTTATTGGATCATTTAATTGCTAGCAATTTTAAAACTTAATCCAAAACAGATTATTAAAGAAACTACTGGGGGTACCGACTCTCGAACAGGCATCATAAAGTTGGCCATTTGAACAGCATAATTTCCCCAAATTCAGACCACAAACGTGAAAGGTTTGCCCTTCGGATTTGTTGATGAACATAGCAAATGATAAACTCAAAGGATATTGTAATCGTTAGAATAATGGCATATCAGTTGGGATGATGAGGATACGCGGTGACAGACAAACTTCTCCTTTTGATTTACCAGTTAAGATCGTAGCTTCAATTAAATTTAGCAATAAGTTTTTCACTGCCAATCTGGTGCCTTTACACAGTTTTGGTGGATTATAAAATTACAAAGAAAGTGGCATTGATTTATATATATATAGATTATCATATAACGTTAAAATCAAAAATCATTTATTCAAATTAGGTGGAAATCAGCCCTTTTTGAACGTCAATATTACATATGACAGTCCCCTCAAAACACCCGCCTTTTGCCACTTCCTAGCGCATAAGCTGGGAAAAACAAGTGGCGGAACGAATTCCTCAGCAGCACAACTGTTTTTTTTTTATAAATTATAAACTAGTGCATGATCACAATCCTGCCTGATGGTAAAGCGCGCTAGTTTATTAAGAACCTATTCACTCTAGCCTTGAAGACACTCAAATTGTAGTGTGTCGGAAAAACCGCTGCTGGCAAATTGTTCCAGTCCTTCGATGTATGCGGTATAAAAGAGGACCCGAAACGCTTCGTCCGGATGGTAGTGGTGTTAACAACGTAAGGGTGGAAAGTCGCCGTACGACCGGTTGTCCGAAGATGGAACGGAGATGGGGGAATTAACACACTCACCAGAATACATCCTATAGAAGACCGAAAGGCTGGCTGCTCTACGTCTGTACTCCAGGCTTTGGAGAACGTTTTGAGATAAATCTGGGTCGCCCATCAGCCTCTTCGCACGCCTCTCCACTGAATCCAAAGTAGCCAAATGACACTTGGTAGCACCAGCCCAAATGTGACTGCAGTACTCCACACACGAGCGAACCTGCCTGTTACATGCTACTTAAATATAGCTGGTGATGATATATGGGGCGAAACAATTGGCGAAAATGTGAACAAACATGAATTTATAAAACAAATAAGATTAATTTCTATACAATAAGGTTTAGTTCACGCTACAACTTCAAACATTATTATAACTTTGAAATAACACTAACCGCTCTGAAATCATCAAAGTAAGTGATGGTGCTTCCAAATAAGTGCACTCGTTATTTTTTCACACCTACGTTGGGAAGTCAATCTTATGTAAAGAATTCGTTCCCAAATAGCCACAGTTAAATACTCGTAGAGCGAGCTCTCTCCCAGTTGTTTCATCGCGTGGAAAGATAAAGGATGCTACCTGTGAGAACTTTGTTCTAACGCAGAGCTACAGGACTTTCGAAACACATTCGTTTTTTTTTTTATCGTCCATCTACAGACGGTGGTTATTTCAGTTTTAATCGAGTTCAAAAAAGTTTTGTGCTCGAGTGAACTTGAGATTTTTGTGCGATATGATAGAATTTTTGCGCGATTCTTAAAAGACTTTTATTTTGACTAACATTGAAATTTAATATTTGGTAAGTGTTGATCGAGCTATACCAGAAAGGCAATAATCGTGATTTAAAGAAAGTTCACAGTCTGACCTCAGTTTCAAACTGTGGACCTCGAAATCCTGCACATTTTGTAAAGTTGATTTTGATTGATTTTATTTGATACATACACTAACGATACAACAAAGTCCCCTACATACACTAGCGACACAACAAAGTCTCCTACATACACTAGCGACACAACAAAGTCCCCTACGTACACTAGCGACACAACAAAGTCCCCTACATACACACAAGACACAAAAAAATCCTCTACATACACTCGAGACACAACAAAGTCCCCTACATACACTCGAGACACAATTTCCATGGGATCTAATAGCGCGCAGGCAGACAATGATATGCGGGTGTTGTGAATAATTCCCGTCCATTGCCCCCAGATTTCGCCCGTACAGTCAGACAACCGAGTGGGGACCGTAAGTTGTTGAAATTGGAAATGGAGTTTCTGATTGTAGGAATAATCATTTTAAGGAACATGGGGAAGAGGATAAAGTTTAGTGATCACCAGTTTTGAAGTGAAAGTTCTCTATCGACGTATTGGAGAGATTTTATCGTACTGCGAAATATTTTGACGTAACATATTAGTGTTATAGGATTTGAACAAAGTAACGCCCGACACCAAAATATGTGTAGCTATTTTCATTGCCATTAAAGCAGTCCCAACTAACATTTTTGTCATATAATCAAACATTTATATGACCTTAAGTCTTATTAAAGTTGTTTTACAG
This sequence comes from Sesamia inferens, assembly GCA_037179545.1. Taxonomy (NCBI): domain Eukaryota; kingdom Metazoa; phylum Arthropoda; class Insecta; order Lepidoptera; family Noctuidae; genus Sesamia; species Sesamia inferens. The sequence goes on along the minus strand of CM073949.1, from coordinate 579,910 downwards.
TATTTTTGTTAACTCTTAGTCGTGTACTGGTGCATTATGTGTCCGATAGTCATATACGCTTTTGGTTGTATAATAATGTCGTATAGACGTTATTGCGACCTTTTTATACAACCGTCATATAGTAGTGTCGTGTCGCTGTAGGGGATCATTACAAGCACAATGACACTTCTGCTTTGTTTCCGGGATGGCTACACTATCTACAATTCGTCTGATGTTGCAGCTGTATATTAAATAAGAATCTCACCGGGGAAACATAGATAAAGCGTGCTCAAATTCTACTGTCAATAGTGTCTACTTTAGAATCAAATGTATTAATAGCTTTACCCAAGAATATCAAAAGGTCCAAAGGCTGCGGTGATGACCTTCAGGAGAGCCGTCTTCTGGTTTGCCACACTAAAAATAAAATACCACCGAATCTACTAAATGTGACGCTTTAAAACCTATCTATTCATTAACAAAACTCCACGGCGCAACTTTGCTGGTAAACATTTCTTCGTAAACTGCTCGCTCCTTACATGTCTCCAGGAGTTATTCGCTGAGAGAGCTACAAACTTCGCTAGATTGACTATTATGAGTTACCTTACTACCCTCATACTTGCAGCTTCTACTAATTGAAAGTTTTTCTGCTTTCTTAGTGTTATGGTTCATGTAAGTAAGTATCTTAACTTTGTTGTTCATTAAATATTCTGTAGTTTACTAGGATGACTACTGGCCAGACCTTAAAGTCTGAGGTGCTTGGTTTTGATCCCTTAGCCAGACAAAGTATTATTGTATTTAACTGGCTTTTACGAATATTTTACTAACGGCTTAGAGTAATTAGTCTGAACATACTTGCAGCTTACAGCTTGCTATTAGGTTATTTTTAAACGTGTTTCTCTTAATTTGTATCATCAAATCATCACATGAATCACCTTCAGAATAACGCGGTCTAAGTTTTTAAGTTAAATATTCTAAAAAACTTCACTGCACTATCAATTTAACGATTTTGAAATAAATTCCGTTTTGAACACAATTAATCACGATAGAGTTTCATCTGTCCTGGCCACCCTAGTGCCCCGCCCCTCTCCGCTCACCCCCGACTTTATTCAATTGCCCCCTGTTATACGAAACTACCCTGTGCTATGAGTTTTTACTCAATTATGGCAAAATTCAGGGGGTGGTTAGTTCCAAACCGCATTATATCGTTATTTCGACCGTCTAGTGGCGCAATTTGGGAACAATTGAACTCGTTGGTTACCTAATGGACGGTATTTTGGATTTTTGCTGAAGTGGCCACAATTTAATGACTGCGACATTAGTTTGCTGGTCACGAGACCGGCTGCTGAGCGCGCGGTTTTCAGTTAGATTCCTTGGTCTAGTTGTATAAACTATGTTTAAGACTAAGTTTTGCCCCCAGCTTCATAGAAGGTTGGTAGAGCCAAAGTGGCCGAAGATCTCTCTCAAGTAAGACAAGAAGATTTGGAAGGAAAACCAGCGTTGCACATAGGATATCATAAATACAAATATGAATGTGGATGATGTAAGAGAGGAAAAAATTGCGATCAAACTCAATACGATATCACTTCGAAATCCGAGTTTTTAACCGAGGAAAATACCACACTTGACGAAAATTTTACGTAGAGTGGTCGTAATCTACGACCAAATGGACTTTTCGACTGAACGGTTCCTGCTGAGTGGCTCGGGCTCCATCGGTGGGTAGTATTTGCTCGTGTGTACATTTTCAGAATAAAAGCCATTAAGTGACTTATTTTTTAAATTCTGAGCTTTTTATAATCATAAACTAGTGCTTGACCGCAATCCCGCCTGATGATAAGCACTGATACAATCGTTGATGGTAAAGCGCGTTAGTTTATTAAGCCAACTCACTCTACATATAAAATAAGTAATTTATGATGGTGTGTTATAAAGTATGTAGGTACATAATTATACAGTGCGGCGTTTAGGATATCACATTCATTGAACCCTCATATTCTCTACATTATATATTTTAAACATACTCGTACACCTATGTCCCTACGCAAAAGAATTAATAACAAATGACATTTTAGTAATGGGATTAATTTTTGTATTACTATTTAAACTTATTTTTTGATTATTTGATAACAATACCGTAACCCACGCGTATGCTATATAACAAACGCAATTATTTCGTACCTAATATATTTACATACCTACACTGTTAATGTTGATAAAAAAAACTTTTTTGCTATTTTTATAAAAAGATGTTGTATGATTTTTGCTTTAAGATATTGATAACGTCTTGTTATAACCGCTTTACTGTTTAATGTGATAACTTAATCGCCACTCTGTATAAGTAGTCGTAGAAAGAAAAAATAATCTAATATAAAGTAGGCATACATTTAAAATATAGATATACACTCTACACATATCAAAATCATGTGTGTGTCGAGCAGCATGGCGTGAAACTTCAGTGGTACATTAACCGACTCCTTAAGCTATATTGATTGAAAATCAATATCTTTGGTAGTCAAAACCTTTTGCGAAGTCAAACACGAAGGAATAATTCTTAAACATTTCCCACATCCTCTTCGTACACAAACTTAAACAAAAAATACGGTTCCCGCCAAAAAAGAAGCCATTTTACATTAAATGACGTAACAAAAAAGTTTCTATTATACTTTCCTGTTACGGAAGTCTAAAAATACTTTGTGGAACTCGTTCACATCGGCTCTCATCGAATCGTCGGAACCCTTAAGCTTACGTCAATCCTGACAAACGTCATTTGAGGGCTTTATGACGAGGCAAAGAAAATCAAACCTTAATTTTTGCAGCAATAGATTCAGTTTAGCTAGTTTACCGGCAAATATTTTCATGAAGAAAAGTGGACGTTAATCTGTACAACAAAAGGTTGAATTCAAGTTGTTCGAACATTTGTGGAATACTTTATAAGTAAGGCGGCGTTACAGTGACGTATCGATGTGTTTTCAATTTACATTTATGATATTATCTAGTTTTTATTTTTATGTATTGGGATACGAAAGAATAAATGTTTTTTCAACAAATGTCATCGATTCATGTGTCGATTTTGAAATACAAGAGAGGGTGAGTCTCTATTATATTATTCATTAATTATTTTAAAGGTAGCGTACTGATTAATTACAAATAATAAGTTATAAAAAAACGCACTATTAAGTTGGTAACAACAAGCCTGCACAATTATAATAACATAATTATCGAAACTAGAATCAAACCAAAACCAAATAACTACTACAAAGAGCATACTGAGGGGAACCATTTATGAACTTAAACTAATTATGTACACATCTGTAGAGACATCTGCCAGAGTTGATGTTAATACTGATTAAGTAAAATAATTGAGACAGACCGCTTAACTAATTGTTGGATAGATTAAGATGATTTGGTTAGCGCTGGAATACGTTTACCTGATTAGTAATGTTCTTGAGTTTGATAATAGTCACCGAACTGCCCTGGGCCGCACTCCAGCTGGCTTAGTTCCCTGTTCCACAATGTACCTACCGTTTTTTTTTTATTAGCCATTCATTTCTTACGTACTACTGTGCATAGGTCCCTCTCTCTCTTTTCTCCTCTCTCTGTCAGAATTGCCAAAGACTAATCATGTTTTTACAGATGGGTGAATATTTTTTTTCAAATCGAGACGCGTGCCTGGCTTTGGAATTCACCTGCATCAAATTAGATAGAAAGCTGACCCCAACACGTTGGAAACTCATAAATACCAGGTTTTGTAGCAAATAAAGAATTAGAATATAAAGAGTAAGCAGACGCATTTATTTTTTCCTAGTACGTGGGATTAAGCGGGGTGCCTAGACCCACGCCATTTAAAACTCTCTTCAGATCAGAATAATATCATCCTGATCTTCAAACTCCTGGTTGTGAACGCAGCGCTACTGGTTCGATTGACAAGCGATTACCAGTCGTGGGTCGATCGCGTCAGGGCCACTATATATACTGATTCCAGACATGTTTACTGACGGATACTGATCGGTAGCGGTTACTGTAACTACCGGTAGTTGTGGGTTAACTAGAATCAGTGTTGTTGATGTTGTGATCCCTTGATATTTATTGTTTGGAATTCAAATGGAGAAACTTATGAAGCACTTAGCACTTATTTAGATACTAGCTTTCTGCCTGCGGCTTCGTCCGCGCGCAGTTCGGTCATATCGCGCTTTTTAGATTTTCCTTGGGAATATCGAATTATTTCGGGATAAAAAGTACCCTAGTATTTAATCCAGTCTTCTAACTTTACGTCTCCAAAATTTCAAAGCAATCGGTTAAGTTGTTACCACGTGAAAGTGGAATAAAGAAACAAACAAACTCATTTTCCGATTTATAATATTAGTAAGGATTGTAAACACTGTTACCGACTGTGGGGTAATAGCGTAACACACTTAATAGCCATGACTTTAATTTTTATAGTTTTAACATTTATTGCGTTATTGATGTTGTTGAGCAGACTTTGTCGAAATTATTCCTTTGATAAGCATCATCAAAGAGGAATATTGTGCTCAATTAGAACTCGTGATTACCATTACAGAGAAGTCATTACTTCTGTCAGATAGATAAACCAGAACTTCACGATCACAATCAGAAAATCCATAAAAACCAAGAGGTCTTTTCTGGTGCTCTGATAACATTTATAGCCTGAAGCATAGGTTCAACCTAGTTCAGGCAAAGTCGGCAATCTGTGCACTATTTTAATTATAAGTTATTTATGGTTAACCCTATTTATACGAGTAAATAAACAATTTTATTTATTTATTTACTTTTTTTGGCGCAGTGACTGAGCGATCAACTGCAGCGATGAGAGCCGCGGGTTCGATTCCCGCACGGAACAAATACGGTCTAAATTGTAAGGCCTACAGATAGTTGTTCTGGCTCTGGCTATTTATGTATGTGAGTTCAAATGTTTGTTCAAACTTGTTTGTTGATACAAGGCAAATTCCTAGTGTTCCACATTTAAAAAAAAAAAGAAAAAAATAATAAAAGATCTCCCCTGCGTCTCTTTCTCCGGCATCATGTCGTTCCAGTGCGGGTTGGTTAAATGTCACATATTTTCCTTCAACGTCTTGAAAGCAGTAGTGATTAATAATTACACAAAGTAAAGTGCTTATCTGAGTTCGATCGACGCTTGGGTCGTATCCCACAACTCATAAGTCACGGCCGCTGCCACTACGCCATTACTGCTCCTTCGGTAACATTAGTGATTACAATTTAGTATGGAGTAAATGAAGGTTGCAAACCACAAACCCAAGAACTGAAACTGGGAACAGACGGCGGTACTGCCCTACATAACATCGCAAATAAAGAAGAATCACCAAATATTTCAAAATTTGCATCAAAAATCATCAGCATTTTTTAAATATCGAATAAACTACATAAGTCACTCCCCCAAAGCGCACGTACTGCATCATTTACTAATGTTGGGAAGGAGAAATAGTGTAAATAACTTCCCAGCAGAACAGCTGTCTGTTCAGTTTGTACATTTGACGATCAAAATGAGTGTAGAACAACCCACGCCTGACCCACATCAGCGCACTAAGATGTAGGTTATCTGAGAGGCTACACACATATTATTGAGGGCCGTTATAACTATCATATACAATTGACTAAGCAATTGGCACGCGGTCGTGAGCAGCTGATTGAGTGTTATGCTCTGTGATACCACACGATCTGCATGCATCACGCCTGGATTCTCCGAAGGGATAAGCAAATGTGTGTATAATAACGCCATCTGCCTCCCCATTTCCCAACTACGTCAGGGCCATCAGGGTCAGGGCTTCTAGTCCAACCGGTTAATCGAGTAATACGACACCCCTTGGTTAGATCGGTGCCAAACTTTCGGGCTTCTGACTACTAGTAGCGACTGCAAAAGATCTACAAACGACATCAGGGACCAACGGCTTAACGTGCTTTCCGAGGCGCGGAGGGACATTGGAAAAAGGTTGACTGTAAAGGTTATTATTAAGCCATGGGCCCCTCCAAATGTACACCATATTACTCCTGAATCTGAAGTTTACAAACATTTAAATTCCCATACACCAACAGGTACACTCGAAACAACGATCTTTAGGCCAGACAAATATTTATTCCGTGCGGAAAACGAACCTGCGACGCATAGAGTCGTTGTCGACCATTTGACAGATATTTATTTTCTAAAGCTTCTGGCTCTGTGTTTTGGACCAGTGTTTACGCCTATTGATTGGATATTGATGTCATGGATCGCGATGTACATTGTAAGATTGCGCCTGGTCGCTGTAACTCTATTGGTAGAAGAGTCTTGGAAGATGAGGCGATTTCATCAGTTATTCATCAGTTGCGTGCACCTCAGTCTGTAAGTTTTTACCCATTTAAACTTACAATGTAATATCCTCACTTTTACTATAATTCTGAAAAGCCAAATTTTACCATATTTTTCAATAAGGTTTTATTATTATATCCTCTTATGACTAATTTAATTCAGTTAACATTTATGGACCCAGGAATCTATGGAGTCAGTCACTTCTCCTTTTTAAAATTTTCCATACATCTGGACCATATAGATCTACTTTTCTATGTAACAGCTGATCTGTTTTGATAAAATACGAAAAATTTCGTTTATAAAAATATACCGTTTCCAATTTTTGTTATTTCAAGTTAAACAAATATCAACTTTATTCCGATGAAAATTCAGTTTATTTTAAAGTGAGAGTCCATGCTTTTTATAAAGTTATAAAAATGTTCAAAGTTGTATCGTAAACTGAAATTTATTGTATTGAAATTAAAGGTTTGTTTCTAATAACTCATATTTGTTTGTACAGTTAATTGGAAACGTAGATTACAATCACTGTGCTATTTGGATGTCGATGTCCGTGTCGACCTGTGTAATAATGCGCAAGCCTTTTAACATTATACCAGCTACAACTCTGGCCTTGATACTACTAAGAAATTCGTAAAGGAAAACCAATAAAACATTATACTTTTACCTGGGTATCGAACCCAGATCATAGGCTCAGAATTCACGCTTGTAATTACTTCAACGAGTCAGCAGTGTAATGGGGATAGTTCATTTTTTTTAAATGAGTTAATATGAAATCCATATCGAGGAATAGGGTTACTCATGACTATTGAGCGTTTAAAAAAGTAAAATATTCACGGATTATTGTTATTTACCGCTTCAAGTAAATAACCTTAATTTGACCTCTAATTACGTCATCATTTGGCTCTAAAGGGACAATTCCTTTGCCATCAAATATACACACGCTCACACACACTCGTTTACAACTGTCAAAAGTGTCAAGATACATAAACAAACATAAATTCTTCAAACATTCGATTATTATATTATACTTAGCGTCTAGCGAAATTACCAGCAAATAACGATGGAATATAGGAAGTGCTTCGTTCCAACCTGTAAAAATGACTCAAAAAATAGTCCAGATAAAATTTTTGTTCGTATTCGGGAAGACTTGAAAGAAAAATGGTGTCGTGAAGCTAAGGCGGAGTGTAAAGATGATTGATATCATAATGCTATACATTTTTTGATTTAATCGCCATAACACTTTTCACAACTTATTACATGTTGAACCTTACAGGTCTCTTGCAGGGCTCACAAATAAAAGATAAAATTTAGGACTCAAACCCCTTTATTACATGCCATCCTTTGTTCATATATATTACTAGAAATAATTGTTACAATTTAGACATCTTTACGACAATATGGTTTATAGTGAACTACGTCAATTTGACGCAGTACAAACCTTCTAGTTATTTTGACATTCACTATTTAAAAACACGCAATCCATGATTCGGCCAGTATTCTCACAAAGGAGTTGAGATTACTTCCAACACACCCCCTTAATCTCAACCCTTTGGAGAGAAAACATCCAGAACCACTTTAAACATCTTAACTACATTCTCGAAAGCCTTACTGTAAATTTTTTTTAACACTTTGGACAACACACCATTTTCTCAAAAACTTTCTAAACAACCAAACCCAAACAAAACTAACCCTAAACCTCACAACAATAAGACAAAAAACTAAACACTCTACCAACCTTAACAAAGAAAAACTACAAATCATACACAACCACATAAATCTAAAAACCATATACATAATCCCATAAATCGTACCTATAAACCAAAAAATTATTATAAAGATAGGAGTCAAAAAACGCATAAAAAAGAGTTCACAAACCTTTTCCAATGTTTCACAAACCTATTCCAATATTATTATGCTCACGCTTCCACTGTGCTAACGCAGTGTTTCTCCTCCCCTAATAAAAATCTTTGATTATCACAAAACTTAAGTGCACCCCCTTAAACTAACCTAACTTACAAGTCACTAATTTTCTTCCGTAAGCTTCTTTTTCGTCTACTAATTCCCATGTCCCATTCTTCTCTAACGAACACTTTTCCTCCTCTATTGCTTCTAACCATTCCCTATCTATAACTTCAACAAACTCCCTATCTATAACTTCAACAAACTCCCTATCTATAACTTCAACAAACTCCCTATCTATAACTTCAACAAACTCCCTATCTATAACTTCCAACAAACTCCCTATCTATAACTTCCAACAAACTCCCTATCTATAACTTCCAACAAACTCTCTATCTATAACTTCCAACAAACTCCCTATCTATAACTTCAACAAACTCCCTATCTATAAGTTCCACTGCGCCACTCTGCTAAGAAATCCATCTCAAACTCATTAAATCTACTAGGAACCTTCCTCTCTCTATAAGGATTCCTCCTGGGTACACTAGATTCTTCTTCACACTCATTAACTCTCTCTTCAATAATCTCTTGACTCGCATCTAAAAATAGATCATCATCTACTATTTCCGCATTTACATCTTCTAAATTCTCAATATCTTCACTAGCTTCATCTATATTTGCCACATTTTCAGTTATCACCTCCTCTGTATCAGCTTCATTATCAATCTCATGATTTATTTCAACTTCTACTTCAACTCTATCTCCAAAATTTCTCCCAATACTGGTTTCCCTACACTCATTTATTTGTTCACTTATTTCTTCATTCTCTGAATCACTTTCATTTGTTCGCCCTTCATTTGTGCTCCCTTCATTTGTGCGCCCTTCATTTATTCCATCTTCAATTGTTCCATCTTACAACCGTATTACTTTCTTCGCGTTCCTGCGTTCTGGGCCCATAACCTGTTGAACCTTACAGGTCTCTTGCAGGGCTCACAAATGAAAGATGAAAATTAGGACTCAAAACCCCTTTATTACATGCCATCCTTTGTTCATATATATAACCAGAAATAATTATTACAATTTAGACATCTTTACGACAATATGGTTTATAGTGAACTACGTCAATTTGACGCAGTACAAACCTTCTAGTTATTTTGACATTCACTATTTAAAAACACGCAATCCATGATTCGGCCAGTATTCTCACAAAGGAGTTGAGATTACTTCCAACATTACAAACCTATGATATTGTCTAACCTTTCATTGTTTTGTATTGTAGCCCAGGGAAGATTTGATTAATTAATGTAAGATAATGAACGAAGAACCTAAACTAAAACGTTCGGCTTTGTTGCGCAATATTGGACAAGATACGAATGAAGGCCTATCAGAACTAAATAAGTTATTGTTAAAACCTCCAAGTACCAGCCAGCCATTGAAAAGATAACATGATGATTTTGATAAATCAAAATCCAGCACTAGTCCCAGCAAAATTAAGCTGTTTAAAAGGATTGAGGTACATCCACATGTTCTACATTACCTATAAACGTAGGTACTTTGTTTTTTTTTTCATCTATACTAATATATAAAGCTGAAGAGTTTGTTTGTTTGTTTGTTTGAACGCGCTAATCTCAGGAACTACTGGTCCGATTTGGGAAATTCTTTTTACGTTGGATAGCCCATTAATCCACGAAGGCTTTAGGCTATATAACATCACGCTGTGACCATTAGGAGCGGAGCAAAACTAAACCAAGCGAACGAAGTCGCTGGCGGGCGCTAGTAATTTATAAAGCTGAAGAGTTTGTTTGTTTGAACGCGCTAATCTCAGGAGCTACTGGTCCGATTTGAAAAATTATTTTTGCGTTGGATAGCCCCTTAATCCAGAAAGACTTTAGGCTATATAACATCACGCTGCGACCAATAGTAGCATATCACAATTTAAGCGGGTGAAACCGCGTGGCGCAGCTAGTCATAATAATAAAATATATAATTCTAACTGAAATAAAGTTACACACATCATTGTTTTCACCATGTTAATATTTTAGACAAATCAAATGAGTGAAATAGCTATTATATAATGCGTGAATGAGTGAATTATGTAAAGATATGCGATGAATTTTAAGAAGTGTGTTGCTACTGAAATATATGCACTAAGTACTGGTTTATTTCCAGATCGATGCTGCTAGTCAGTGTGAAATAAAGATGGTTGACAAGAGTACAAACTATAAAACTAGGAAACAGCCTGCAAATATTATTACCACTGACGTACTGCAATCTTCACAAGAGACATCTTCGGCAGCAACTCCATCTTTATTTGGTTGTACATCAGAAAATGAAGAATCTAGTGTATGCGATGCAAGTAGAGTGGTGTCTAAAACTAAGAAGATTATGCTAGACTTAGTATTAAATAAACCAAGGATGTATTTGGGGTTACCAAAACAATTTATATGGCTTATTGATCATATAATCAATTTAATATATCTCAAACCAAGCTGTCATCTATGATATTAACAGGTATTGAAGTATTAGGTAACTTCTTTCAAAATTTTGTTTATTGTCCTCAACCCAAACAAATAAAAGAGAATCTACCATTGGTATTTAAAATAAGATATTCTGATGTCCAAATGATCATTGATTGTTTTGAGATACAAATCTCAAAACCATCTAACCCTTTGAAGCAAGCTCAGACATGGTTGCAGTACAAAAGTTGCAATACTGTTAAATACCTAATAGTTTGCACTCCAAATGGTTTTATAAGCTTCATTTCAAAAGGCTATGGGGGAAGAATGTCTGATAAAGTGATTGTAGAAAAAAGTGATTTAATAAATGTTTTAAAGCCTAATGCTGTTATTTTAGCTGACAGGGGTTTTAAAGAAATAGAAACTCTATTAAAACTACTCATGAGGCACTTCAGAGTAAAGTAATTGCAAGTTTACGTGTTCACATTGAGAGAGTTATTAGACGAGTAAGAGTAGAACGGAGTCGAGTAGAGTGGAAGAGTAGAGTATACTCTACTGAAACCTCATTCAGTTGTTAATTATAAATATGTACCTTACTTGGATGAAATAGTATTAATTGTTTGTGGTTTAATTAATTTGCAAGGAGAAATAATAAAGAGTTATTAAAATGTATCAATATTTTATTATTTTTTTGCACTTTCTAATAACTTAGGAAATATAAATGTACTCCAAAAGACTTCTGCTTTTTTTAGTATGTCCCTTATGTATACTTCATCATAGTCCACCCAAACAACATGTATATTTTTTGTAGTCTCAAATAAAGGATCTGCAACACAGAATAGTCCTTTGTTTTTTTTACAGGCCATCATTTGGCACATTATCTGTTTTAAATTTTTCTGTTATAACATCATTTTTTATATATGTTTCAATAGCTTTTTCTGAAGATGGACACTTAACCTCTACCACAAAATCTTCTCCAATACCATCAGGTGATGCTCCCAAAATGCCATCAATGAAGATGAACCCAGACCGGTCTATTTTTACCTGTAACTTCTCTTCAATTTCTTGTAGTACTTGGCTTTCTAATCTCCTGCCTCGTTGTATGGCTTTAGTTTCAGGCACTTTATATCCTCCTAATATTTGCTCAACTATAGCACCATCTGTATGGCAATGAGCAGCTTCATATAATTTAGAAGCTGTTAGTCTTCCTTGTCGTATATTATGCCAATATTTACTATCAGCTTGCCTTATTGTTTTTAATTTAATTTCTTCAATAACAATATTGTTGAAAATTCTTTTTAAATACTTCCTAAAGTTATTATAATCATGAATGGTTTCATCATCAAGGAATGCCAACATAATATCAAATATATTTTTGGAGTTGGGTTTAAAACCATCACAGAACTTCATAATAAGGGAGTTGCCCAAATTCCGTCTAAGACATTGTTCTTCAAATTCAGTTAAGACATGTGTCTTTCGGCATAAGTTTTGGGATCTTAACTTTTGGAAAAATATCTTTACTAGTAACTGGTTCAGCGCTTGCACTTGTAAGGGAAGGTTTGTTCCAGTAACATTGAACTGCAGTTGATGATGGTTCTGAAGTTATTTTTGCTAACCAAAACAATAACAAAAGGGAATGCTTACAACCACCTGTAAAAAACAACAATCTTGGTTAATCTAAGTTTGAATTAACGGTACCTACCTACATATCTCTTTTAAAAGTTGGTTATAAAAATACCTGCTGATGCTAGGCAATCTTCACATGTTGCATTAATAATATTATTATTCTGTTCATCAATTTCTTGCTTATTAAATGCTTAGAATAAGCAAGAAATTGTATAACGAAATATAGAAAATAGTCGAACAGGCAGTGAATGCATAGTAAATGCTAAAGACTACTTTAGCACTGACTATGCATTCAGTGCCTGTTCGACTAACTTTCACGTAGCCCACAGCGGTATTGATGTACGAATCCCGAGATGACCTCAAAAATTAAAGATGCTTTAGTATATTATAGTAATTAAAAACAAAACAAAAAAAAAACAGAAATCATTTAGCGAAGTAATCATCATCGCTACATTAAACCGGTGTCGTTAATACTATTGCATTGGAGCCAAGTAGACATGAGTAGTTGGCGAACAGCCGAAGTATTTGTTAGAATTCTAATACAATGTAAAAGATACTTACATTAAAAATTTTGTCCCCTTATTTCAGCCAAATTATGATGGCTACATGTTGCCACATACTCCAATATCATAATATTTTCCACCTTCGGTAGATTTCGGGAGTCAGCTCTCACGAAGTTGTCAGTCATGGTAAACAGTTCGTAAAACAGTAAGTTTATAAAATGATTTACAAACAAGACGAATGCTAGCGTGGTATTTATTTCAACGAGGTTATAAAATTTTTACTCATTTACTGTATGACAGATTGACTATTGACATTATTTTGTCAGATTTGTCTAACGTCAAAGAAATTCTTTTAGGTAAAAAGGCAAAGACACGTAAATATTCAGCCAATGATGTCGTAATCGTAACGAAGTTACTCCTAATTTTAAATAATTAATAAAAATAGAATGACTACATGAAATTAAAAAATATTCAAATTAGTTTCTTAAAATGCTCTATATTATCGAAATCTTAAATAAAAAATGAAGGTCGAAAAAATTGGTCAATGCCCATTGCGCAGCGTAACACATGATAATGTGATAAGTTGCAATGGGTGTCATTTTGTTAGTTCAACAGCATTCATTGCGTTATTTATGTTGTTGAACGGACACATTATCGAACATAGGGAGCAATGGAACACCAGTAAGCTTCAAAATGATTCCAACTAATAGTAATAATGTGTTACGCAATTAGGGTGCTGTTCTAAGTAGTAAGGTTGCACAAAAGTTATTGGATCAAGTTCTGGGCAGATACATACTGGATAGAACAGATAGGTACTCTCTGTAAAGTTTTGATATTCAACAGCTTCTGTTGAGACTGGAAGCCGAGCTCGGTGCACTTGGGAAATGTATAAATTGTTTATTTCTTACCTTTATACATAATTTTTATAACATTTTGGCATTTTCTTAAGACAGCCAGCTCATGTTCATCATGCCAATAGGTTTCTAGCAAAAGTCATTTTCCTTCTCTCTCTCTCTCTCTCTCTATTCCTTCGTACTATAATTAGTTCGCCAACTGAAGCATGTAGATGGAACAGCCCTTATCTAAAACTAACTACAGAACGATTTCGTCGGGCGGAATAAGAATAGTAAGTTATGCGATGTGTGGCGGGTGGGGCTAATCGCACGCCACCACCACCACGAGCGGGAAATATTATCAGAAGGACTTCCACGAGGAAAATATTATCTGTACAGTCTGTTACCATGAAATCAATACAATATTATAGACGAGCAGACGTTATTAAGCTATTGCATAGCTTCTATCGCGGGCCTTGAGCGCGGGGACCGAATCCAGAAATTCCGTAACGAAAAAACCTCACGCTCCCCATCGTCTAACGTCGTTTCAGTTCGGCAGTCTTCGGCACGGTATGTTTGTGTGCGTGCGACTACATCTTTTGAAAACAATTTATAGATTTTCAAAAAGAGCATGCATATTGCAGGGCGCGAACTCAGTTCTACACACTTGCCATGTTACTGATAGTCGCGATGTGCTAAACTTGCGATTAATTTTCTCTCTGAAATAGGTCTTCTATAGAGATATGTCATAGACGTCATCGACGTTGTCATGGCTACCTTAAAAACTTTTCATATAATTAAGTACTTTTATTCAAATTAATTTAGTAGTGTTTTTATAAAATAGCTTTTTTTTTAACGGAAAAGCTAAGATGAATGTCACGCTAATTTTTCATTGGACTTTTAAATTATTTATAGTGTTGTTTACTAAATAAAAGCGCGTGATTTTATAGAGTAAAAAGTGCTCACGCGGCCGTTTTTTCAATTGTTGCAAGAATTCAAAAGACTGTCTTTAAATAGTGTTCAGACGATTGCTCAAAGTGTATTAGATTTCATTAGTAATAGAAATGGCAATTCAATAATGACTTTCAACTGCCAAAGTCTAAATAGTCATAAATACGATTTACAAGATTCAGTTACGAGACAAACAAATGTGTTACTTCTTACCGAAACTTGCATGACGCATGATAATCCAATTGAAATACCTAATTTTAATTGTATTGTTCAGTTCAACCGAGATACTGTTTCAAAAGGTGGGGTAGCTATTTACCAAAATAAAAATGATATTACTAATATTATGACTCCGAATATTGAAATAAATATTGCACACGTTAGCGATGTTAATGTTAGGCGCTCAGTTGTTGGAGATATTTGTGCGTGCTTATGCAAACTTAGAAATGGCCTACAAATAGTTATGGTAGCAATTTACATTTCTCCGAATCCAAAATTGGACGAGGTAGAGCATTTTATTCATCGCACTTTACTGGAGTACACTGAAGAAGGCTCGAAAATACTTGGTACAAATGGTAATAAATTTCCACTTATCTTGGCTGGCGATTTCAACATTAACTTCGCTGATAAAAAATCAGAGCGGTTGACAACTTTTCTATCAAAAACAATGAATTTGAAAATGAATAATGATCCACAAGAGTCCACAACAAAATATGGGACCACCATTGACGCGGTATTTTCTAGGTATTTAGAGGATATTAAGTCGCAAACTTATGTTTCTTATTTCAGTTATCATAAACCTATAGTTTCAATGATAAATATTCCTGAATAACCAACAGCTACTGTAAGGTAATAAAACCCACATGTATTGTAAAATAATAAAAATATTTTAAATAATATTAACTTTTTATTTATTTAATAAAAGAAAAATTTGTTTTCTTATCGGTCACCACGCTCAAAAAGTGTAACTTGAATTAATATCAAAGAAAAAGAAATACTGCATAAATAAAATAAATAAATAATTATAATTGCATAAATTGATACAAAATGCTATGCAATAGCTTTACCGCGGCAGTCCCCGAGTGCCACACGTCTTTTTTTTCAAAATAATCGTAAGCAATTTGGAGGCATGAGGAACAGGGTGTAAAGTTGTCGTTGACGTCCTCCGTGGCGCAGCGGTCAACACGCCCGTCTGCGACGTTGAGGCCCCGGGTTCGATCCCCGGCCAGGTCATGATGGAAAACGATCTTTTCCTGATTGGCCTGGGTCTTGGATGTGAATCTATATATGTATCTATTATAAATATAGTATCGTTGAGTTAGTATCCCATAACACAAGTCTCGAACTTACTTTTGGGCTAGCTCAATCTGTGTGATTTGTCCGTATATAAAAAAAAAAAAGTTCAATTATCCTCCACAGAAAAGGGATGATGCGGCCAGACGGGTGTTATATCTGGCGGGCACTTGCCCAACGGTAGATGTTGGGAAGTTGTATGTATGTATGCTAGTTACACGGTAAACTCTGCTTGCTAGATTATAGGTTGTTCGCATGTTACGTTTGTAAATACCGCTATACAGTAGTAGAAAAAAAATGCTGTTTCAAACATATTGTCCGCGTAAGTCATCATCTCAGCGGTAATCCCAGTCGCATTCAGAGCTTTTTTTATCTTTTATTGTCTGGGGTCCGCTTTTCCAGTGCAAATGCTGATTTTGGCTAACCATCGATATTTTCCGTGAAGCGATTGCTTGTCTGACCTCCTGCAATGCTTCGATATCGCCTTCGGGTTGTTTGTACCCGAAGGCGAAATCGAAGCATTGCAGTTAGACCAATTGTTGGACTTTTTGAGGGCTCCAGCAACCCGTAACGACTGCCATTACATGTTCGTATGGCAACTGGGACCAACTGCTAAACGTGCTTTCATATTCATGTATACAATTATTTGCACTGGGCGGGGATCGAACCCGCGCCTCGTTGCACAGCGGCCGCGTTCGCTACCGCTACGCCACGGAGGCTGTCTGTTTCTCTGGCACCAGGCTATATCACATGAACTGTGATAACTATACAGTTGAAATTATTACAGATGATGTATTCCTGTTACAGTTATATCCACAAATAATAAAAACGAAATAAAATAAATACATATTTTTCTCTATGATCCAAAGCCTGTATATGGGTAGCGGACCCTTGAACAAAATCAAAATCCGTTTATTCATGCTTGACTGACAATTAGTACGGGTCACTGTGCCAGCTTCATAGACATATGTTCGAACTTCTCGATGTACGTCTAGGGAATGGATTTTCTGTATTTTTCCTTTTCATACCATACACGTGTTCGTACCTATGTGTGTGTTCTACATAACAATACCCTCTATATGTGTATATGTGTGCAAAGTAAGTTAATGTTACGATGGCTATCAGATGGGCGAGCTCCAAACGATCGTCTTTTGTTGGGAGTGATCACGAAAATCGCGTGTTTGTTAACGAATCGCTTTTATTTTCGTATGGAAATGGGAAGGTTGTGCTGCTTATTGGTATTCGGTTTTATTCGTAGTCGGAAGACTCAGAATAATATGCCGCCTGTAGGTTACCGCTCCGGTTATTTATAGACATCATGAGAGTATAGATAGTTAGAGAGTATTGCCATATCAAAATAAAATAATAAATACTGATTTTATAGATGGAACATAAGAACCGATATTTTAAAAATTTATTGACCATATTCTAAGCACCATTTTATTAGTACTCGAGTCCGTTTAAAATCTTCTATCCCTTCACATAATTGGTCGCAGCACGTAAACCTGGGTACCGCGCGTGGGGTTTGGTTGTGGTAGGAACTGTGACCAAATACACGGAACTCATATTAGTTGCAGTGGCTAAGCTGACCCTTAGACGACCGAACTTTAAATTGTTCGTCTTATAAAAATTTACCATTTTTGCATTGTTAATATAAATCGACTTGCTCAATAAATTTGCACCCGTCACTCATGTGACTATCACTGACGTCATCTGACTTCGTCTCACACGTGGCGAGGCAGTAAATCCCGAACTTTGCTCGCGTCATGTTCGTTATGTGCTCACAAACGAGCTCCAACCGTTTGCCGAACTAATACCACCGTGACGGTAGTAAAACACGTTTATTTTCATTTTGCCGAACGTTGAATAAAGAAGTTTCTGATCGACTTTTGATTTACGTACAAAATGACCTTTGAGTCAGCATTACAAGTTGGAGTTTTTTGATGAAATGAAGACAATAATAATCACACAGGGAAATCTATAAATATTTGGCAAAAAAAAAAAATGTAACACTTATATTTTATGAGTCGAGAGTTGGTTACCTAAATAAATAAATATTATTTTGAAGAAAAACTTGAAACTTTAAGTAACAACAATCTCGTGGGCCGTTCGATCGGGTTGGCGAGGACAATTCGTAGGTGATCTATTTCATATCGTTACCCCTTGTCCCTTAAAATACAAATTAAGGAAGTTAAGCCTTTTTTGGCCCGTGTGGTACCGGGCTTAGAATAGTACCAAACCATATCCTCCCGTGGGTGTCTTAAGAGGCGACTAAGGAAACTCTCACCAGGCAAGCGAGCAGCAGCGCTTCTCCGGTGGAATATCAAGTTACTGAGATCCCTAACCCGCCCGCCAAGCGTGGGGATTATGACAACCCCAAACTTGGAGGAGGCCTTTATGTGCAGTGGACCTCTATAGGCTGAAGAAGAAGCCTTTTTTCCGGCTGTCAGTTGTAGATCATTGACTGTCGATGCGACTCGTCAGAAGCCAGAAAGTGTAACAACCAGTCTTACTAAGGAGTACAGTGACTCAGGGCTGGGGAGGTCAAGTAGAAGGTCGATTATTTTATATATCAATACGCTTCTGAACAATTTTAGTTATATCCGTTTAGATTGAAAGCTGACCCCAACCCTGACGGAGTTGGGATAAGCCTAAGCAAATATTATATTCGTTCAGAAAGATACGTACAAAAGAATAATCTTCATTTCCACATCCGTGAAGACTAAGGAGGATTTAACGCATATAACCCACCCAAATGGCAAAGCACACATTCACAGCTGTCGCTTACAATGGTAGCTTAAAATGGTACTTCGCAATTCCGGCGGCTTACAGCGCGCGTCCGAAAATAAGCCGGTATTAAATGTGGTTTATGTTAATACCTTGTTATCTCTGGGATAGTGCCCGTTGTCCTGTAGTAGCAACGCTATAGAAGTGCGAAACATCAAAAGACAAAGTGACGACCAGGAACAGCATCATGTAAAACTATTAGCTGACGAGAGTTTTCTGTTACCCGCTAAAAGAAATGCCGATGGCGCCGGTTGTCTCGTTCACAGACCAAACTAATTTAAGTTCAGCTCATCTCCTTCCTTATATTTGAACGCCCGCCGCTCCCGCCACAAACGCGGCAATTTTTAAATCTGTAATATCTTCGACAATATTCGTTTAAATCATATACTGTAAAGAGCGATATAGATCTTAGAGATAAACAATTGATATCAATAAGAGATAAACAATTACCATCGGGGACTTTCCTGTAGATCTTTTCAATGTGTACAATGTTTAGTACATTATTTTGATAAATCTCATAGGGTTCAACCTGCGTTTCACTGCAAACGCAGAAAAATGTAATTATTTACGACATCACATTAGAAACCTCAAAAATAATAGCATTTTTCCACTGTCAGATGTTATTATACATATAAACCTTCCTTTTTAATCATTATATGTATTTAAAATACCGTATCAAAATTCATTGCGTAGTTTTGAAGATTTAATAATAAATAGGGACATAGGAAAAGAGAAAGCGACTTTGTTTTATACCATGTAGTGATAAGAAAAGGAAAAGATAAATGTTAATTTAGTCCGTTCAAATTAGATAGCACCTAACGGAAATTGATTTAATTTTCAACCACATAGCCACTCCTCAAGGAAGTTTTAAAATCAAAATTATTTCAAAAAAAGAACAGACATTATATAGGACATACATATATGTATAATAGCTATCTCCTGTTACACAAACATTGATAACTTTTCACAACCTGTTATTGAAATTCACTGTAGTCAAGATATAAATAAATAACCACGTTATTACGTACACCACCTCGCAAGCCTGTAACACTCTTAGCTTCACCGCTTCGCCATAAAATGACTGGCGCTGCATTCACGCAGACTCAATATCGACGCTTGTCAGATGTCATTAGTATTTGTATTTCGTGTCTAGTCCATTTAGCATTTAAGTATATTGAGTATTTATAATCAAATCATGAAGAGCATTTTGCATGTGGTGTTTGTCTATAATTGTTTGTGCAGTTACATTAAATACCCAATAAATTGTAAGTTCCTATCTGTAATAACTGTTGGTGAATTTTAATTCCATATACAATACATTTAATTGCCGTAAATATGACGCTAAGAAAGAACACAATACAACACTTACCAAATTGACAAGAAAATAAGAAGGGAATAAGGGCGCTTACAGTATACACTAATTAGACTGCCTAAAACGCCAACGTAAGGAGAAGATTTTAGGTATCTCAAGAAAAGCATCGCATAGCTTTATCGCTTCATCCCTTCATTATGACGCCAGCCTAACAGAACGTGCGGCTGAATCAAATGAAATAGTTAATTCAATAGTGGCGAGTCTACGGAGATTATTGTACTGCATATCATTTGAATGGTTTATTTGGTAGCAGCAGACTGGCCCGTTATGTAAGGGACAGGCTCTGAGTGGTAGACAAAGTTAATCATTAAATCTTTTGTGAAGTTTTGTGAATTGATACTAAACATTTGATAGAGAAGTAGGTAACTTAGTTGGAGAAAATTTTCTTATTACTTCAAGTGTACAATGTCTATCCGGATAAGATATGGGCTGCAATGATATTCACAAGAGTCTAACCACGCTAGGTCTCGTAGAAATGATTCTTCAGTTATAAATAATATAAGTAGCTCTTTCATAGAAACACAATACCTACGCGTATACGGCCAAAATGTATGGATCAACAACAAGGACGGACCCAGGTAGAGGCAGGGGTAGTACCAAGAAATCTCCCAAACATGTATGAACTCCCCTAATATGACTAGCTAAAGTATAAACGAGGACTTAACCCACTCTAAAAATTTGACTTGCTCTGCATCATTGTAACGTAATGATGTTCGAAAAACAACACGTTAACATTAACAAAGGTCACCAACGTGCATAATCTGTAAACGCGACTTATTTGCCGAGATCTTAACACATATTGTAGGTATGCGGAAATATAACTTTAACTAAAGTTCAGTTTGCTTTACAAGTTTTTTTTTTTTTATAGAATAGAATAGAATACTCTTTATTATGTACACCATATAGATTACAGAACATAAATAAAAATATTTTACAAGGGTGACACAATGGGCCGTCTTATCGCTAAGAGCGTCTTTTACAGACAACCTTTGGATGGAATTCTAAGGGATAGGATAAAGAAATAATGTAGGTAGTCTACGGTGTACTATTTACATATATTATACAATAATTATATATACGTTAAGTGTATCATACTAGTTTAAATAAATTTATAGATCTAATTAATAAATATCATACAAGAGCACATTAAATAAAATAATATGTTTAAAGAGAGAGGAAGTGCTTTTTACCATAGTTTTAAAAGTAAACAGTGTTTGAGCACGCCTTACGAACACGGGCAAGTCATTCCATAGCCGAACTGCTTGTACAGTAAAGGATTTATCATAGAAACTAGTGGAATGCATCAGCATGTCTAATATCAGGTTTTCCGATGACCTCAGATATCTATTATGTGTGTCATGAAGGAACTTGAAACGTTCTTTAAGATAAGAGGGGGTTTTAGGATTAAACAAAATGTTGTAGAGCTGAAATAGGATATGAGAATTCCGGCGAAGACGAATGGGAAGCCACTTAAGCTTTGTACGAAATTCAGATATGTGATCATATTTTTTTTTTAATAATTACAAACTAGCCTTTGACCACAATCCCGCCTGATGGTAAGTAGTGTTGCGATCGTTGATGGTAAAGCGCGCTAATTTATTAAGAGTGAATAGGTCACTCAGAAAAACTGAGCGAATAGGAAGAAAGACGGCAGTTGAGCGAGGTGATGCAATGTTAAACCCAACAACACGACCAACGATGCTGCGCCAAAGGGAGATTGATCTGAAGACCCTCCACGACCAAACTCCCAAAACAACAACATTAGGCGCATCGTACCCGGTACACATCGCAACACAACTGCTCAGACCCGTCCTCCGTACGGCTTCACCAGACATCATGCCG
Organism: Sesamia inferens; assembly: GCA_037179545.1. Taxonomy (NCBI): domain Eukaryota; kingdom Metazoa; phylum Arthropoda; class Insecta; order Lepidoptera; family Noctuidae; genus Sesamia; species Sesamia inferens. The sequence goes on along the minus strand of CM073949.1, from coordinate 558,053 downwards.
GAACACGACAAATCGCTTGGCGGCAAGGCTTTGTCTGGTGGTTCACTTAAGTGTGAATTTTCTGTTTCATTACGAAAAGGAAAAGGAAAATATATAAATATTACTTTAGTATTGTTAAATTAAGAATTATAATCCTTACACATTTTAGACGTTATTAAAAATGTCAGCGTTAAGAACATCAGTGACTAAAAATACATCAATTTACATGAGGCGCTGACAAGGTAATCGTCCACACTAACACATTCGGCCTCCAATCGTCTACTAAAAACACTTGTGTGGATTTATTTCGGTTTTCAATAAAAGTAAAGTCTCCATCTATCGTATAGCACCGGCCGGGCCCGCGCCCGCCGAGCTCGCGTTCAGCTGTCGCGGCTGATTCTCCTCCAAGTAAATAAGGGTTGCTCTCGTTCTAACAGATCCTGCTAAATCAAACGTAAATACGGAGATATTTTAGTAGTCGCCATTTGTGGAATATTTGAACAGTAAATTGTAAAAGATCTTGAAGCTTAGTTTTACGGTGCAAATAAAACATGTTTTCAGTCTTTATATAGAATAGAAAAAGTTTATTTCAGGGGTGTGTAGGGTTACTAACAAATTTTGTTCAACTTCTAGTGCTAGTAGGTTGCAGATAGATATACATGTGTCATTTTGAATTAAATCACGAAGTGTAAATATACCCTCCAATCTTGACAATAACAATTTTAATAGGTAAACCGACAGTTTCGCCCAGAGAAGTGCTCTGGCCTACGTCTCAATGCGAAATCCCCATTCGACAATCCCCACTTTCCATAACGTCTACGTGCCGCCATTACAAAATACCGTCACAGAGTTTACCTCTCTACTGAAAATGAACAAAAAATGAAAAATACTTTATTTAAAAACTAAGTTGATACAAACAAAATTGAGGTTGACCTCTCCTTTTAAGTTTGATAACACTTGTGCCAGGAGAGGCCGCTCTCCCTTAACTTGATTACACGTTTCTTAGCAAATTAATTAAATTGAATCTAATAATTATGAAATTCAAGTGTGAACTAAATCTATTTCTGTGAGCGCATCATTATCAACATTATCAACCTTTTATAGTCTCACTGCTGGGCACAGGTCTCCTGTCATAAAGAGAAGGATTGAGCGTAATCACCACACTTGCTCAATGCGGGTTGGCGTTTTCAGACTTAAGTCCAGGTTTCCTCGAGATGTTTTCCTTCGCTTTCAGTCATTGGTGTCCAAGATATACTTAGAAAGTACATATAACTTAATAAAAGTTACATTGGTACTTGCCTGACCTGGAATCGAACCCGCGCACTCATACTTGAGAGGCTGGTGTTTTAACCACAAGGCCACCACTTACACACATACTAACTATACATATAGTATTTCAAAAACAAAGGAGAATAACGAAATTGGAAAATGGGTTAATCATTTCCATAGCTCTTAAAAGGATGAGTATACCACCCTACTGGTATTATCTCGTTTCATTTAAAGCAGTTTGGAGATAAATCTAGTGTTTGAGTTTGATTGTAGTTGGTTCGTCGAGTTGATACTCTTTCAGTTCCTAAGTGGAAGTAGGAAAGTGTAAAGGGGGAACTAAAGATATGTGTGTGCGAGGAATGCGGTGCGACGCGATATATGACGAAACGAGATATTTTAATTTATGTTGTTGTGTGTTTTGCATGTAAAATCTTAGTGTTTCTACAAGAAGAGGTAGGCCTAAGTCAAAATACATGGATGGAACCCTGAGATTTCAGATGACGGCCGATAGAGTTGCACAGCTAGAAGAAATAGGGAAAGTCAAAGTTTCACTCTGAATTATTTCGAATGCAAATAAGGTCATGTTGAAGGCTGTTTCATATGTTCGAAATTTGAAAAATAAAAGAACTCATGGCTTTGATAAGCTTCCATCTTATGACACTGTGCAGACGAGTTAAGAGGGAACTCCAGTGGTGTTTTCTCAATACAAACGTATTCTGTTTTCTTCGTGGATAATGCTTTTAGAGCAATAATTGTTTTCTACAATTTTACACTGTTTCCGAAACTTAATTAATATAAGAAATACGATACTTCAAAATCGCTAAAACTAACCCATTTATACCGTGATGTTCAGATTACTTATGTCTATATAATTAGACAAAGGTAATAAGTTTTTGACAAAAAAGAAAATAATAGAAGCGTAGGTATACTTTTTCTCTAAATTTTCATATAAAAATAATTGAGATATGTCGTGTTTTGAAAAAGAAAACAGCGGAATACGAAACGTCTTGTGGTTAACGTTTTTGTAGGTAAAATCAGCCTGAGCTGCAACTGTCCCTTTCGCACTTTACCGAGAGAGGATGAAAGCAGGGCGACGGCAATAGTTTCTTTAAATACCTATTTTCTAAATTCCTCGGCACTAGAGTCCCTTCTTAAGCAATTTATAAAACATTATACTAATCCGTTGAGGTATCGATTTTTCTCCATCTCTTAAAAAGTTTTTATAAAACCAATTAACAGAAAGAATATAAAACTGATCCAAATAATTACCCACCCCCTAACGGCCCTGTTACTGACTACTTCCAAAATATTCGATAAAGGCATGAGTAATCGAGTAGGTATATGCGTATTATGAAAAGTATCATATATTTAATTAGCGTTTGGCTGCGACTTCGTTCGCGTGGAGTTGGATAGCCAATTAATCGAGGAAGGCTATAAGCTATATAACATCACGCTGCAGCCAGCCAATAGGACCAGAGTATAACAAACATTGAAAATATATGCTGTATATTTTGAGGTTAAAATAAAATGTTCAAGAGTTACTTGAACATTTTATTTTAAAATATATGCTGTATATTTTAAAGTCAAAATATACAGCATATATTTTAAAATAAAATGTTGTATACAGCATATATTTTCAATGTTTGTTATACTCTGGTCCTATTGGCTGCAGCGTGATGTTATATAGCTTATAGCCTTCCTCGATTAATTGACTATCCAACGCAAGAAGATTTTTCAAATTGGACCATTAGCTCCTGAGATTGGAGCGTTCAAACAAACAAACAAACTCTTCAGCTTTAATATATTATTATAGATGACTGTTAAAATGCATTCTGATAAGATCTTTTCACTGTCGTGGTTTACAAATACACTCAAATAGCCATGAACATCATTCATGATAGAAAGATTGCGGTAGAACTTTTTACCAGATCTGACCATAGCATGATAAACTGCCATTTGAAATATAATTAACTAAACTTTATAGTATAAGACTTCGCGGCAACTGGTTTGTATCTTATTTTAAGCATAAACAACAACATCAAAAATGAAATAGAATTAATTAGATCCGACAGCAAATAAATCACCGCCTCCATCCCCCAATGGGCGAAATGGGGTGTTTCTTATTTCTTGTTTCTATAAACGACCTTCCAAATAACATAAATTAACCATGTGTCCTATTTGCGGATCACATGTCTATACTTAACTCAGGCGAAAATAATACCAACTTAAATTATAAATTAAATTCCATAAGTGAGTACTACATTCTGCGAAAAATTGATTGAATGAATACAAATAAGAAATTAACTTAAGTAAAACTAAAATAATTTCATTCCACCCTCGCCAAAAATATCAATAAATATAAACTTTGGCATCAAAAGAAGTATATTAGAAGTAGTTGATAAATTCGCCATACTAGGCCTTATAAATAAAACAATTAAAGTAATTTTATTGAAATAGAAAACCTAAAGAGCAAATATGTATAATTCATACGAGGGTCATGCCAGAAAAAGAAAAACTAGATACTACAAAATTATAATATTTATTAATTATTACTCATATCTATCTTTTCAAAGTATTTTCTGACAGCCTCCGTAGCGTAGCGGTAGCGAACGCGGCCGCTGTGCAAGGAGGCGCGGGTTCGATCCCCGCACAGTGCAAATATTTGTATGCATCAATATGAATATTTGCACTGGTCTGGTAGTGCCTCCGGAAAGCACGTTAAACCGTTGGTCCCGGTTGCCATACGAACATCTAGTGGCAGTCGTTACGGGTTGTAGAAGCTATCAAAAGTCTAACAATTGGTCTAGCTGCAAAGCTTAGCACTTTTTTTCTTGCCTCCGTCAAATTTCTCAATCATAAATCGGCACCAATCGATCCGGCGGTCTTTCTGTTCCTCGGTTAGTTTGAGCGACACCCATCATGAACAACGCTTCCGAAAAGAAAAGTGATCATCTATAATGGTTTGCAGCGCTGCTCATCCAATACCCAGTTCTCAATCAAGCTCTACGTATGTAATTCGGAGGTTTTCTCGGATCAACTGTTCAACCGCTTCAACATTTCTTGAGTGACTGCTGTTGGCGGGCGACCCAACTTAGCTTCATCTTCACAGCTTCCCCTCCCTCTCTTGGCCTTTACCCTAAAGAATGAACTAGTTATTTATATATTCAGAAAAAATTAAAACGGATTTATTGGCATTTCAGATTGGTAACGACGATAAAGCCAAAACAGCCTCAGTTCAGCATAATGTTAGATGACAACACAAGCTGACCCTGAATCAGTTGCAACCCACGAGTTTTAAACGCTGGATAAACAAACATTAGGAAAATGGGTATCCAATTAAAAAAAAATGAGTTCAATGTTTAGTTGTAGCCGCGAAATTAATTAAAAATTCAATGTAGGAAACATTATCACCACCAACCAAGTCAGTATCAGGTTGTATCTTGAACAGAGATAGGTAGTCTCTGATTTGTTCTAATGAACCAAATGTTACTTACAAAGATGTTTTAATGATTAAAATTATGTAAGTAGATAAGAACCTTTTACAGTCGAGAATCAAAATTGGTTTCACAATTCAACCTGTCACCTTGCATAAACGTAAAATTCAATCGTGGGCCACAGAAATGTATCTATAATTATGTGATTATTATCTATAGTGATAGTATCTACTTCATTGAACAAAACGTTTCACTATGAATGATGCTTTTAGTTAAATGTCGTATTTAACGATAATATCACAAAACATCGATAAGTGGAGATGCGTCGAACGGTAATGCGTTCCTCGTCGATATTCATGATTCTGTTCATTTCTCAAAGTTGGCAGCTGCACCATTATGCACGTAAACCTCGCAACGTCGCATCGCGCGATGTTTGACAACGTCGAATTTGCATGCTCCGCGCGTTTTGAACAAATTCAGAGGAGACGTGTCTTTTCAGTGTCAAACGCCTTCCTACGCTTTGATTTAAACTTAGATTACTGCACGGAAATATGGAGAATACTGATTCAAAGGAATGTGGAACTACGAGCGAGCTTGTGTAAGCACATATTAAGTATTTTTTTCTCCAGATATTTGTATCGGTTTTACTCGCAATGGACCTTTTTGGTTCAAATTTATTTTTTATATTACTTACTACCTACCTAAATAACAGTAAATTTGCAAACTATTATATTTATATGTAATATAATTTTCTATATAATATTTTTTTCTTTATGCGGGTAAAACCAGGGGCCGGAGTTAGTGATAAAAAATATTTTTTTTAAATTCTTGTTACTCCTTTGAGTCTGAAAGACATGATCTTTTCGCCTAATAACGTTGAATACGGCACAACAGCGCCCTTGAGAAGACAGCCTCGCTAATTTTCCAAATGCCCTATAACTTTCTACGGCAAGTACATATTAGCTAACTTAGATTTGTTATGAAAATTAATAACAATATACAAAACCGAGTAATTTCAAGCAGTGTATTATATCAACGAGTTAATTTGCTGGTAGCCGCCGCGCACACAGATACACACACCACAGGGGCAGTACGCAGCTATACGCAACTACATACATATACATATATGCAGCTAATATGAACGAGAATTACGAAGTCGATGGTGCGTGCAGTAACACGGCGGGGAGTATGAACTAGACAAGCTGTACTCTATGTTTTAATAATACAAACACAACTGAATAAATTACTTATGACTTGATCGGTGGTAGGCCATAACATCGGCCGCCGGCAGAAGTTACCACCCACCAGACAAAGTCTTGCCGCCAAGCGATTTGTCGTGTCATCATCATCATTCATTTATTTATTCATAACAATTTACATTGTGTTGAACATTGCATAAAAAATTTAAATAGAAATACCACATGCGGCTATAAAAATGAAAAATGTCGAATTGGAATATAAATAAAACACAATCACAGACAAATATAACAAGTCAATCAATTATACATAAGTATGTCAATAGATATACAAACTAATGTCAGATACGATTACAAGAAAATTAAAAAATAAAATAAAAAAATAAATAAATAATGTCAAATGCATAGTTAAAGTCAAAGCATAATGTTACAGTCAAAGTTAAGGAATTCAGTCGAAAGCGTGTTCACTGGTACTTTATTTATTTTGTATCATTTGACATGAATTCTGACACTGAGTACAAACATCTTTCCAACAAGAACGTTTTTAATTTATTTTTAAATAAATGCCTATTATATATTAACAATTTCAAATCAGTTGGTAACCTATTGAATAATTCAACTGCTTGGTATCTGGAGCAATGCCTGACCACGTTAAAATTTGGTGACAACTTGTGTTTAAACTCCTTTCTTCTTGTGCTTTCTCTTACCTTACGTTCCTCTTGTGATTCATACTGATGAATATACTTAGCAAAGTAACAAAGTATATATACAAAGTATATATACAAGTATATATACAAGTAAGTATATATACAAACTTGGTACTGTCAAAATATTCAACTTTTTAAAATGCTCTCTACATGATTCTGTTTGTGAGATCCTTACTAAAGTCCTTATAGCACGTTTCTGTAAGATGAACGCTTTTTGACAATTATAGTTGTAGCTGTTACCCCAAAGCATGATGCTATACCTGTTCCGGCATGATGTCTGGTGAAGCCGTACGGAGGACGGGTCTGAGCAGTTGTGTTGCGATGTGAGCCGGGTACGATGCGCCAAATGTTGTTGTGTTGGGAGTTTGGTCGTGGAGGCTCTTCAGATCAATCTCCCTTTGGCGCAGCATCGTTGGTCGAGTTGTTGGCTTTAACATTGCATCACCTCGCTCAACTGCCGTCTTCCTTCCTATTCGCTCAGTTTTTCTGAGCGAATAGGCTCTTAATAAACTAGCGCGCTTTACCATCAACGATCGCATCACTGCTTACCATCAGGCGGGATTGCGGTCAAGTGCTAGTTTATAATTATTAAAAAAAAAAAATCATCTTCATCTGTCTAGTTGATTATTTTTAGCAAACTCATCAGTAAAAGAGTTTCAATACTAACTTAATTATTACAGATCACAGTATGTATTAAAGTGGTTCAGTATATTGGAGTAGGTAAGTTATTGTGCTATCTATACTCTGTACTAATTAACCGGGGTAGTAAATATTCTAATTATTTATTGTAATTCCCACATTATTATGATAAAGTTAATTCAACTATGTAGCCGTAGGATTCAAATTGAGATTTCACAATTTTACAAGACAAAAGATGTATAGACGGGCGTAACAAAATCGCGACTGGTTGCATCGCAAAGAAGTCTCTGCCGTCGCGTCTCATGTGCGTCGCTTGCGCGCGAGGTGTTCTGACTGGTCGACCGAGCAGGCCGACATCATTAAATTACTAAATGAGCGTATACAGAGGCCCGTGGGGCTGTTATCGATTGCGGCATCCCGCGGCAGCAGACCGACAACCTTACGAATACAGTAGGGATGCACGCTACATCCTCCTCCTCCAAGTCACGGAATCGCCCCGAGAGTGAGTTGGCTAAAAGTAAGAGCGCGCCTACTTCTTTGACTTGCGTGGTCGACCTCGCCGTCAATGAGGTTGTACTGGTTCTACAGCACTTGTATCATTGTTGCAAATGAAACCCGTTAGATCGGAAATGTGAAAACGACCTAGATGTTTTCCTTGACCATCGACTAGTTCATAGGATGTGGGACTGATAACCTTCCTAATTGTATACGGTCCATCTCTCGGTGGCATAAACTTACGGGTCAAACCCTCGGGTGCATTGCTAAGTGCATGGGTGGTTAACAGCCCCTGATCACCAACCTGAAACTCTGGTGAAGGCCTTCTAGATGAGTCGGCATACTCTTTCTTCTGATCCTGCTGCTTTTCAACCCGATCACGAATATCCTTCAGGAAATCTACAAACCACCAAACAATTGTTCACAGGAAATATATATTATACAATAAAAACTTTTTTAACAAAAAAAATCAACCGACTTCCAAAAAACACTACAAAGTGAAAAACAACTAATTTCGGAAGTCGGTGTCTTTGGTTTTTGTGTATTAGTTTTTGTCACTGACTTCCGAAATTAGTTATTTTTAAAACATAGGTATTGGAAACTATACATAAGTACTGACCTATGTATAGTGATATCCGTTTTAAACCTTATCTTATTCATACCCTAAAGTTCGCCAGTAACCCTCTATTCCAAGTAAATATAATTATAAAGGGGTCTACAGAGTCAGAAGACAGACAGTTACGGGGTCTGACAAGCCCCTTAATTCAGAATAACATTGTAGAATTGTAAGTATTGATTGTGATTGTTTATGGGGCGCGTAACTCGCATGACCAGCAAACTAAATAGTACCAACATGATAGATGAAGTAAGTCTATTTGCCATAACATGAGTGTATACATACTACATAGGCAGTGTTATCGTATAGCCTTCGAGAGAGGTTATTTATAAGACGTTCGCACGAATTTACTGAAACCGAAAGGGCAAATCTTTACTTTTTTATATAGGGCTCGATGAAGTATATACAATACGTGTGGGCGACTCGATAACTACAGAAACATATATATGGCGTTTGACACATTTCAAATCGTTTGCAATAAAATATAGAAAACAGGACGTATCTACAATTGATGAAAGTACAATATTATAAATCGTGTACTTTTTGTACATAAAATGGTGAACATTACTAAAATGTCACCAAGATCCATTGATCTATTTATAAAATAGGTTTTAGTTACATTGAATTGTTATAAATAGCACCATCTTTTAAGAACGTAAACAACAATTATAGAAAGTTGAGACTTAAGCGGATTGTCACGTCGATGTTGAATCCTTTTGCTAAAATAAATTAATTTATCGTCTTCTAGAGAATGATTTAGAATACTGGTGAAGGACTAAAATTCCCGCACGGAACAAATATTTGTATGGACTACAATTAGTTGTTCCGGGATTGGTTTATGTATGTAAGTTTATATGTTTGTTAACGCTAAACGCACTCACGACACAAGAGAAATTCCTAGCGCAGGCAACGTTTTCTTTTTTTTTTTAAATGTATAATGAAAAGTCTCGTTCTAAGACATTTTTCCGGATATTTCTCGAAGTTTTCTTCACCCTTTTGAGATATATTGATCATTGTTGTTATGAAATTTAATACACACGTGCCTGTGTGTATTGGAATCCACAACGAACACTTGTAAGTTAACGAGACACCATAGGACTCGGAGGTAAGATCTAAAAAATTAAATAATTGTAATCTTATAAACAATAAAAAGTAGGTATGTATCGTGAAATAACGAAAATGTCTTGTCGTTCTAATTTAGCTCGAGAACATTCCGCGCTGCCTTTTCATTTAGATTGTTGAGACGCCAAACAAGGATTACTTTCCATTTGTTTGTCCAAAACAAAGTGCTTTACGGCTTTGACTGCGAGTGTCGCGTGATGGCGTGAAGTGGCACGATATGGCGCGGCATGGTGCGGCGTGGCCGGGAATGGAATGGGATTATGGTCGCTTTATATCCAATGGAATAGAAATCAGAATAAAAATAGCAGATTTATAAAAACAGTCTTTAATAAAATTTACTTGTTTTCATAAATTGACTACTGACGGAGGAATAAGGGGTCGATACGATCGATCAAGCAACACTTGCTGCTGCTGATACTTATGTGGTTAACTTTTTTTAATAATTATAACAACGCGTTCCGTGTGCTGATGGGACTGCCGCGATGAGACCGAAAGCTTTGCGGCAATTATGCGCAAACGTTGCGCTTCAATCCTGCGCCGCACGCTCGGTAGTCCCCATCCTGGACTGGTGGACCGGTGGGATTCTCCGATGTTGGCCCGGTGGATACGGCTACACTCTGTTAAATAGCGATTGATAGCGTCATCGGAGAGTCCTTCTAGTCTAAATTATAACATCTTAATTTTATTTTATTTACTACTTGATACTAATTTTTATGTTATAACATTGTGTGTGATGACTTATAATTGCCTGTCAATCTTACATACATATTTTTTATTCTGTTTGTTTTAGCTGTAAGTTGTCCATGGTTAATAAATAAATAAATATTTCTACATAATATATATATATATATAAAACATTTAAAAATACAAAAAATAGTAGCCCACCGGTATCGGGAACAGGGTCCAAGCTACTACCAAGCTATTATTATTATTATAAACCAGTACTTGACCGCAATTCCACCTGATGATAAGCAGTGATGCAATCGTTGATGATAAAGCGCGCTAGTATATTAAGAGCCTATTCACAAAAAAAACTGAGTGAATAGGAAGGAAAACGGCAGTTGAGCGAGGTGATGCAATGTCAAACCCAACAACACGACTAAAGTCCCTACCACAACAATATTTGATGCATCGTACCAGGCACATATAGTAACACAACTGCTCAGACCCGTCCTCAGTACGACTTCACCAGACATCGTGCCGGAACACGACGAATCGCTTGGCGGCAAGACTTCGTCTGGTGGGTGATAACTTCTACCGGGAGCCGATGTTATGGCCTACCATCGTGAAACTATCTTTAAATATCAAGAGCAAAACTATGTTAAAGCCGAAGTTGCCCGCATTCATTCATGGATCTTTGGCAGTCGTTATAGGTAGTCAAAAAGTTTGACAGCCAGTCTTACCGTTTTACAGGTAGCGGCTTTATGCAAAATACTTACAATCAGTTGTTAACAGCCTCCGTGGCGTAGCGGTAGCGAATGCGGCCACTGCACAGAGGCACGGTTTCGATCCCCGCGCAGTGCAAATATTTGTATACATGAATATGAATATTTGCACTGGTCTGGTCGTGCCTCGGAAAGCACGTTTAGCAGTTGTTCCCGGTTGTCATACGAACATCTAATGGTAGTCGTTACGGGTTGTTGAAGCCCTCAAAAGTCCAACAATTGGTTGAACTGCAATGCTTCGTTATCGCCTTCGGGTTGTGAAGGTCAGACGGCAGTCGCTTCACGGAAAATATCGAAGTTTAGCCAAAATCAGCAGTTAGACTGGTAAAGCGGACCCCAGACTCCAAAGTTGAAAAAAGCTCATCAAGTCAAGTGATCAAAAGAAAGAGTCGTATCCGAATGCGATTGGGATTAACGCTAAGATGATGATGACTTTTATTCAGTTGCATTGAGTTACATAGTGTGAAACAGCAAGCAGATGATAGAACAAACATGAGCGCTGCGGAGCTCTGGCAACTGATACAAATCAGCATCACCTTTGTGATTGTTACTGGTTGGCAAAAAATCATTTCACAGAAACAGTTACTTGTTGAGCAGATACATTCAAAAACAATCTCCAAAGCACACTTTGGTAGGTTTCTTCTACAAAGTGTAAAACTGGGAAAAATTTGAAGGTCATCCGATTAGCATGTACAGGTTAGCGGGAGACCGACGCGCCGAATACCGAGCACTTGACTCCAGTTCCCCTGGCGCAGACGAATTTTCGTCGATTATCAAAAAATAATCTGCAGTTTCACAGAGAATGCAATACTTATACCTTTGACCGTGTAGATATTGCATTCTCTGTGAAACTGTACGTAACGGTATGGAACAGCTCATGTTTAGGGTTACGTGCGCAAAGGGTGAAAACGGGACCATAATATTAAGATGCCACTGTCTATGTGTCTGTCTGTCTGTCACCAGGTTTTTCTCATGGACTGTGATAGTTTGACAGTTAGAATTTTCTGTTGCCGCTAAAACAACAAAAACATAAAACTTTTTATTTATATGAGTTATGGTAGCACCACGTCTTCCCACGAGGTTTGAAGGCTCCCGTGGTAGATATTTACTTACTCATTTAAAATTCATAGTCGCGGAATTATGACCTCGAATCAGAATTACGTTTCAATAATTATTTAAGAAAGTTCAACAGAATTCCTCGACAAAGTCAAGTTTCCGATAAGCCTCAAGTTTACACATTAATTATCTACCTGCCGATGTTGGATCAAGTTTACTAACCATTTTCAATTTCACTGTTTGGTAATCTTTGAAATCTGAAAGAAAAATTATTCGGGAAATTATTTCAACTTTTTAGCTGATCATTAGAAATACGTTGATTTGTCGTAGTTGTAGCAAACCACACACAACTCCTTCCAATGCGAACGTCCCTAGTCCGCTTTCCGGCACAATACTCGTATATAAAATAAGGTACCTATCTGTTCGTCGCGTGGCCGTTACGATGACACTGCGTGGTATATGCATGTCCACTGGCCAAGCGCTTATTATACAATGTTATTTTTTGTTTATGCGAAACCTGAATATAGTTTGTTCAGAATAAGCAACAATATATTTTTGTTGCAACAACTAAGTAAAATAGCAAGCTCATAACTTTGTGGTTTTTCGTTGTAACTTTTTGTTTAACACGTGTTTCAGGTTTCGTATAAACAAAAAATAATGTTGTACGAGTAGTGTTTCGTTCGTCTTCGTGCCGTCATTATTACCAGAACAATATTAATTTAGGTCTTCGTTCCCAAACAAAATTGTGAACTAAGTGCCTTTGTGTGTTTAATCGAATAAGCTATAAATCCTGAGATAACCTCTCTCATGTGTGGCGTCCAACGTGGGGCTCGAATCTACGACTTTGAAATTAAGAGTCTCTTTCTCTACCGACTGAGCTAACTGGGGCATCCAGAAAGTAGTCTTTATATTATTTCACACATATACACTTTCAGCATTATGAAGCCGACAACACCAAACCATCAGGCCTACTCTACTACGGTGATGAGCCAACGGAGCGAGGTTTTGGCAATGGACATATTCGATCCACTTCTGGAAGGAGATCACGGTGAAAAGTAGATAGAGAACACTACTGCACGATGGATAAACCGTGAAGTAGTGTTCCCTATGTGTATATTTATTATTCATCTGCAATACTACACTACACTACATACAACAGTGATATACAACAATGTTTCAACAGCATATACAATATGTAAAGAAAACCCTGCCCGACCCATTAGGATAATAAAGGTTAGGTAAACAATTGACCAAATATAATATAAAATTTTACGTAATCATCATAGAAACAATACTAATGAATTTTGAAATATTTTTTTTTTCCCGCGAATTATAATAATAATAATAATAAATTTATTTATTTCTCCACAAAGGTAGTTACAATTCTACTAAGATAACAGTTTAAATATTTACAAGTCCTTTGTGAGAGCTGGTGTCTGAAGTAGGTTTCAGGAAAACCTGTAGTACAGATCACCAGGCTCCCGCCGCCTCGTAGTGAGCTAGCGTATTGTACGTGCATATCACGTCTTAAGTATAATTGTTAAGTAACTACATTGAAGTGAAGACAATATTTATAAAACTTAAACTATGTTGTGTAGTGAGTATGTTGTAATTATTGTGTGTGTGTGTGTGTGTGTGTGTGTGTGTGTGTGTGTGTGTGTGTGTGTGTGTGTGTGTGTGTGTGTGTGTGTGTGTGTGTGTGTGTGTGTGTGTGTGTGTGTGTGTGTGTGTGTGTGTGTGTGTGTGTGTGTGTGTGTGTGTGTGTGTGTGTGTGTGAATTAATTCCAACTTCCCTGAAATTACATATTGTACTCGTATAAAACCTTTTACAACAAGATAACTTCTTCTTTGCTAGACTTGCCTTTTAATACCTTTAAAGTACAGGTTTAATTTACAGGTTTAATGTCACTATTTAAAGTATTTTGAAGGAATGAGGCTCACTATATGTGGCGTTTCAGATACCGCTACATGATAAGGCTAGTTGGAAGCCCTGATTAACTCAAGACTATGTTCTCGTTCTTTCTCCGGCTTACTGGCTGGTGACATGAGATCATACAATTATTTATTTTTAGTTATGTGAGTTGCCCCGCCTTTTGTGGAGGCTTTTATTTTAGTTACTTTTTTAATGCTTTTTGTTTGGGTTCTCTTGGTATATAGGCGTGACTAGCTGTCTATGGTAAAATTTAATGTTCTGTGTCATATAGGTAATGTTATTTACTTTACATGTCTAGCATTGTATACAGTCAGATGTATTCTAATAGGGCAGTTGACTAAAAAAAACGAATTAGTCCGTCAGTCAGACTTCCAAAAAATACTAGACACGTATTTTTTCTTTTTTCATATAAACAAAAAATTAAGACACACACTGCGTTAAAAACTCGTCAATAGAATCAAAAAGAAATAGAATCATTTTTTTTTCCCAGGAAACATCCCTATTGAACAGACAGCAGTGCTGCTGGGGATTTGTTGCGCCACTTCGTCTTCTCAGCGAAAGCATTGGGTAGTGGCGTAAGGCGGGTTGTTTTCGCGGGACTTTCATTTGAAATTTTAACGTTCGAAAGTATTGATTTGCATAAATAACTTTGATTTTGTTTTCTTTTGTTTGTGTTTACCTACTTCTTCATGTTTGCTACAAGTAAACGTATTTTCCCTTCTCAGTAGAGCGCAATTTTATAAGTGAAACATTCATGTAACATATTGAACGAGTGACAAATGAATCGTTTACGTAACACATTAAGCGAGGGACAAGTGCGACGATCACGTAAAACAATGAGCGAGAGACAAATGATAACTTTATTTAACGTAGTGGGCGAGGGACAAGTGGTACATTCACGTAACAATTTAAGCGAGGAACAAATGCCACGTTCACGTAACAGGTTGAGCGAGGGACAAGTGAGACGTTTACGTAACTCAGTGAGAAAGAGATAACTGACACACACGTTCACGTAAAACAATGACTGAGGGACAAATGACACGATCACGTAACATACTGAGCGAGGGACAAGTAAGATGTTTAGATAACACAGTGAGGGAGAGACAAATGACACACACGTTCACGTAACACAATCAGTGAGGGACAAATGACACGTTTACGGAACACAGTGAGACGCTCAAGTAACACAATGAGCAGGTAACAAGTGACACGTTGTCGTCACACAGTGAACGAGGGACAAGTCATCACAATCGCAAATCGCAATCCGAAGTTGAATCGAGTTGAGGAGCGTCGAGCGTTGAGTGCGGTGAGTAAACAAATTACTGAGTAATGGTACTCTCTTAGAGCAATTCACTGAACGAGCATCAGTTTGAGACGACAATGATTATACTCGGTTGGATGTGACAAGTCATAATAATTATGTTCGTTTTGATGATTGAATTGGAATTGTTTCGTCACCTACTGTTAAATAGGCGCGTTTATTCATGATTTATATTTTTATTATTGTAACGGCTGCTTTTTCAGTCACCTGGTAAGTTTATTCGAGGAATAATTTTGGAATTTTGACAGTTACTTATGGTAGTTAAGACAAAATTGTATAGAAAATGGAGAAGGACGCCTTTGTCCTTCGATGGGAAATTACAGACTAGTTAGATTAGACAGATACCTATCAATTTCATTCCTATAATAAAAAATAAATAGTTAGGCGTTGGCAAAATCAGCTTTTTAAGAAAGAGAGAAAACTTTTTTTTCCATCCATAAAGTTAGTAACAGTTTTACTTAACTTCTAGTGATAGGGGGTTGGAGGACACAAAACCTATATTGAGATAGTGTTTATTATTGTGTACCTATTTATCCTTAAAAAATAAACAAAATATTTAGTTGATTTATTTGATATGAGTCAAGAGTAAACCTATTTTAAACAGTCGTCGTAATCTTTAGGCTGAGACACGGTTTCGTTACAAGCAGTTCCTTAGATTCACACAATCAACAGCGATTTTCAACTAAAATCTTTCCTTAACGAGTCACATATAGATAAACCAAATACCCTCAACAATAAAATATCTGGATCACACATCTAAACACGTACCACAAACAATTTATCTTTAACACATCCAGCATCCTAACCCTTCGCACCACAAAATTCTCTTGGTTTCAATTTTCCGTCTGATTTTTCGTCAATGAAAGCTGTCCCCCCTCCCCCTCCATCGCCCCCGGTCTCGCCGGCGGCCCGCGCGGTGGTTCTCTCTTTGTGCGACAGACAGTACGTCCCGCAGACGTAATTGCTTCTATATATATATATATTCGCATATATATACGCAAATTGAATTCCCACACAGAATGTTACCGAGTTTTAGGGATGTCGGAGTGAATGGGAGAATGTTGGATTTGAATCCCGGCGGACTACCTACTGCGTTTTTCACGTTGTAATCCTGGTATAGACTGCACAGATACACCGACAAACGGTTCTCAATCACACCGACGTGACGTCCCGCGATTATCACGTGTCCAATAGAATTTGAGTGATTCACTAAATTGAATCCTATTTTTAATGTGATACCACAGAATAACTAGTAGGACTAAGTGATACTATGTATTCTTTAGTGAAATGAAACTGGCGCCGATACCATTGTTCACAAACTAAACTATATTTAATAACTAGTAGGACTAAGTGATACTATGTATTCTTTAGTGAAATGAAACTGGCGCCGATACCATTGTTCACAAACTAAACTATATTTAATAACTAGTAGGACTAAGTGATACTATGTATTCTTTAGTGAAATGAAACTGGCGCCGATACCATTGTTCACAAACTAAACTATATTTAATAACTAGTAGGACTAAGTGATACTATGTATTCTTTAGTGAAATGAAACTGGCGCCGATACCATTGTTCACAAACTAAACTATATTTAATAACTAGTAGGACTAAGTGATACTATGTATTCTTTAGTGAAATGAAACTGGCGCCGATACCATTGTTCACAAACTAAACTATATTTAATAACTAGTAGGACTAAGTGATACTATGTATTCTTTAGTGAAATGAAACTGGCGCCGATACCATTGTTCACAAACTAAACTATATTTAATAACTAGTAGGACTAAGTGATACTATGTATTCTTTAGTGAAATGAAACTGGCGCCGATACCATTGTTCACAAACTAAACTATATTTAATAACTAGTAGGACTAAGTGATACTATGTATTCTTTAGTGAAATGAAACTGGCGCCGATACCATTGTTCACAAACTAAACTATATTTAATAACTAGTAGGACTAAGTGATACTATGTATTCTTTAGTGAAATGAAACTGGCGCCGATACCATTGTTCACAAACTAAACTATATTTAATAACTAGTAGGACTAAGTGATACTATGTATTCTTTAGTGAAATGAAACTGGCGCCGATACCATTGTTCACAAACTAAACTATATTTAATAACTAGTAGGACTAAGTGATACTATGTATTCTTTAGTGAAATGAAACTGGCGCCGATACCATTGTTCACAAACTAAACTATATTTAATAACTAGTAGGACTAAGTGATACTATGTATTCTTTAGTGAAATGAAACTGGCGCCGATACCATTGTTCACAAACTAAACTATATTTAATAACTAGTAGGACTAAGTGATACTATGTATTCTTTAGTGAAATGAAACTGGCGCCGATACCATTGTTCACAAACTAAACTATATTTAATAACTAGTAGGACTAAGTGATACTATGTATTCTTTAGTGAAATGAAACTGGCGCCGATACCATTGTTCACAAACTAAACTATATTTAATAACTAGTAGGACTAAGTGATACTATGTATTCTTTAGTGAAATGAAACTGGCGCCGATACCATTGTTCACAAACTAAACTATATTTAAGTTCTGTACATCTATTTCTTTCTGTTTCATTAATATGTCGTCCTCCATGGCGCAGCGGTCAATACGCCTGCCTGCGACGTAGGGGCCCTGGGTTCGATCCCCGGCCAGGTCATGATGAAAAATTATCTTTTCCTGATTGGCCTGGGTCTTGGATGTCTGATCTGTTTATGTATCTATTATAAATATATTATCGTTGAGTTAGTACCCCATAACACAAGTCTCGAGCTTACTTTGGGGCTAGCTCAATCTGTGTGATTTGTCGGTAAAAAAAAAAAAATAACAAAAGAACAGAACTTTTCACTTTTCATTTTGTCACCTTTATTTTCAAAATCAAAAAATCAAAATCAAAGCATTTATTTCAAATAAACCAGTTACAGGCACTTTTGAATTGTCAGAAGGTCGGTCAGTCAGTAAGGTGAAGCTAGTCGCCCATTCCAAAGAGTAGGTACCTATGGAGAAGAACGGGCAAGAAACTCCATGGACACTCTTTTAAATTATCAAGCTATTGATACAAATATTTGATTACATCATTCATTTTGAAATCAATCGTGTGAGAACGATGCAGAAATATATTGTACGCTGAGAGCGTCCATTATGGAAAAAAAACAACAATTCAGAATTTAAAATACGCCGTAGCAGCTAAGAGATGACCAGTCCCCTCTGACGGCGTCCGTTCACGAACATGACGTATGGATCAGCATCATTCAGCTCAACCATATTGAAGGGAACCTAATTACCCAACACACACGCCACCACCAGCGAGACATTTGAGTGAGCATGACATACTCACAACAGCCATAGCACTATCAAGTCAATAAAACGACTAACCCAACAAATAGATGCTTTACAGCAAGTAGATCGTGCTCACACGTGTTCCATGCAATTATACAATACTAGGAAATTGAATCTACACAATGCAAAGACAGTTTTGTCCAAGGTTCAGCAGCTCCAACGGTGTTCCCGAATGCTAAGTTTAGCTCCTGTGTAGCTGCACCAGTGCCGAATACCCCTGTCAGCGATGCAATTCCGTAACGTATAATGCCTGGCTACATAGTGTGTACTGGCTTTGAGTTAAAAAAAAACAAACAATTGCAAATTTAAACTACAAGAGGAAATTACCATTTGAAATTTGATACACTATTTTGCTTTGAGAATAAAGAGATTTGTAGTAAAACTACTTACTAATAGAGGGTGTTTATTATATATAAATATTTCATATGTAAATTAACCAGAGTTGACTCTATAGGTCTTTTTACCATAACAAGATTTGCTATATCGTAATTCGTAACTCAAAGTATTTCCCTGGAAAATATTTTTCTTTTTATGGACATAAATGCGGCTCGACACTCAGGCGAACCGCACTAGACTGAGATATTTTTGACCACTACGACACAAGTATCGGATTACGATTTTGTTCGTCATGTCCTGTCTCTTGTAATTTAATGTCTTTATTTAAGAATAATGTAATGTAAGTGTAATGTAACTATGTATATGTAATAAAATGAAGTAACAATTATTAAATCTTAAATAAGTCCTGACAGTAAGTGGATGACCAGTTTAAACTGTCACCGCCCATTCGCGCATGTGACGAGAGGATCAGCACAATCAGCTCCACCATGTTGTGAGACCCCTGCCATCACGCCTCGGAACATAAGGGCATGATGTAGGTACAGATATGTAGTTGTAGCTATCTATATAAAGAATAATATTAGTCAACATGAGATTTCAAAATACTAGACTAAATCAGTGATCTATAAGGTCACGGTAACTAGAGACAGCTCACTGACGAGGGTCGAAGTGTCACACCCACTTGGTGTCACTGAGGACTCGGTGAGATGAAGTGGACACATCATCAAGGGTTATTGATAAAAACAGAATAAACTATTGGGTTGAATATAATTCGGTTTATTGGAAAATGAGACTTTGACTCAACTTTGATGGGTCTGGTATTATACAGAGTGAAATGTAACTGGATAGACTCTCCTTCCAGGATGTCATAGTGTGACCTTGCCCACTTGAAAAAAAAATTAAAATTCTCTTTATACAATATGTAAAGAAAACCCTGTCCGACCCCTGAAGGTATTGTTAGGTATCAATAACGGATTCTACTAATGGATACAAAACCGGGCTAAACTTAAAAGAAAATCCCCCTAAAATATAAATATTATTTCGCAAAAAAGAAGTAACTTAATAAATGTGCGTTAAGCACCCTTCTACGGGCGGCGGGCGGCAGGGCACGCGGCACGTGGTCGCATCGCTATTCGCTCATAATAATACTGGTGTTGTCACTTTTTTAAAAATTACCAAATTTCGGGGAAGTTTGAATAAATTGGCGGGAAAAAAAGATTATTTCAAAGTTCATTTGTATTGGTACGAGTACTATGATGATTACGTAAAATTTTATATTTTATTTGGTGTGTGTGTTTACCTAACCTTTATTATCCTTATGGGTCGGACAGGGTTTTCTTAACATACTGTATACATATAGACAAATTGCACCCCATGAAGTCTGGCCGATTATTCATCGAATTCAAAAAAACTCAATCTTTATGAATTTCTTTAAATTTCTAATTAAATAATACTTTTTTCTAAACTCTTAAATAGCTATTTCTTTGAGTACCTACTTTATAAACCTTTCAGAGTATCTCAAACATGTCGGAAGTGCCGGTAGAAGTGAAAATTTGAACATTTCCATCGTTGTTTTTTTTACAAGCATTTTTTAAAGTAGATAATCAAAAACTCATCAGTTATGAGTTATTATACATTTTGCCATTAATAGGTGGGATTAGGCGGTAATAAGCGGTTTACGATTTACGAGGTATTAAAAAAACTACTTACTAGATCTCGTTCTAAACAATTTTCGTTGGTAGTTTTTATAGAAATATACATCATATATTTTTTTAGATTTTTCATTTTCTTATTTTAAAAGTTAGGGGGGGGGGGGCAACTTTTTACCACTTTGGAAGCGTCTGTCACGCAAACTATTCGGTTTAGAAAAAAAATATATTAAAAACCTAGATATCATTTAAAAACCTATCCATAGATACCCCACACGTATGTGTTTAATGAAAAAAAAAAATTGAGTTGCAGTTCTAAGTATGGGGGCCCCCAATATTTATTATTATTATTTTATTTTTGCATCAAAATCTTAATGCGGTTCATAGAATACATCTACCTACCAAGTTTCAACAGTATAGCTCTTATAGTTACGGAAAAAAATGGCTGTGACATACGGACGGACAGACGGACAGACAGACATGACGAATCTATAAGGGTTCCATTTTTTGCCATTTGGCTACGGAACTCTAAAAACGCTAGTTCACCTACGCAATTTATGCATTGTTATGGTAGCGTGTCGCCCTCAAACATAGCGTGTGTTTATGAGTACTTACGGCTTTATATCTCAAGTATTCATAAATGCTCCCTGTGTCGCACTTTCTTTTATATCATACAAGAGAAGTGCAAATTGACACATACATTTAAGCTTTAATATTAACAGTCCTGGCGGGGCAGATGAGAAGCGGAAGGAGGACCACAAGGTGTACTGGCGCCCCAGAGAGGCCGCTGATCGACTGTGAACTGCGATAACGCAAGTTTATTGACCCTTTAATATTTTTCGTCACATAGTACATATGAATCCGAAATAATCATTATACACGCACTTGCAACACATTATAGTACATACATTAATATTTACTAATTAAATTATGAGATTATATGAATGAGAAAATAAGTGTCATTTACTTTTTGATTACATAATGCTTGTATTATCCGAAGGTTTAGGCACAGGTGTACCCAGAGTAAGTACAAGTATAGAAGTGTACATTCAGTAGGTACATGCACAATTCGCCAGTTATATTAAATGCTGTATAGCATTAAATATCGATAAATCGTTCAGTTTTTAGCAACATAAATATGTCTAGTGCCAAGTTGCCGACATGGTTGAGCATTAATCACAAGTGCTGTTCCCGCAAACTAGATAGTACAGTAGGCCGCAGTTTAGTGGTAACAAATCCAATATGAGCTGAAAGAGAACCTTCACGTACATTTACAGGTGTACAGGGTGACTTCTCTACAAAATAGACCAGATGTTAGTGCTGATGCTCGACTTGCGCTCATGCGGTGTAGGTAGGTATTATATTGATATTGTGCACATAATGTATAACAGGATCTACAGCATTCCTATCGTCAGGTCGTCAAATCTGTATAAATTTGACAACTCTTAATTATTACGTTGGCTTCTATCTAAGGTGGATAATAAATCGTTAATAACGTTGACAAATTGAAGTGTACAACTGTGATGTACAAGTATGACTACTGAAGCAACTGGTATTACGTTTAGTTGCACATGACCTAGTTTACGTCCGTCAAATAAGTCATGTGTTTTTGTTTTTTGTTTACTACTTTAACCGATGCAGGATAGTCCTATTTATTAAAATAAAATCCCTGACGAAAATGTTTGAAACTATTGTTATTAAACTGAGATAGTTAGAGAGCAGCTTCTGCAAATAGTTTTAGGATTTATTTGACGTCGATCGGCACGTACGGTTTGTTCTGAACTGTTTGAGTTAGGTAACTCATGCTGCTAACTATTGCGACTAAACTGACTAAACTAAGAGTTACAGATTGCCTCAGTTGTTAGGTTAAATTATTGGTGATCAACACATGTGCTTTAGGAAAAAGTTTTTATGAAAATTTAGATAAATAAGCACTTATAATTTGCGGAAATAAGGAACAGGGTGTAAGGTTTACTCATACTTCATAGAAAAGGGAGGATCCATCTGTCTATGTCTGATAGGCTAGTGCCCGACGACTGATGTAGGAACGTTGTTTATATACAGACATCAGTATGATGCACTGTGTTCATGTGGCACTGTAGATATTCTTGAACCTTACAGGTCTCTTGCAGGGCTCACAAATGAAAGATGTAAATTTAAGACTCAAACCCCTTTATTACATGCCATCCTTTGTTCATATATATAACTAGAAATAATTGTTACAATTTAGACATCTTTACGACAACATGGTTTATAGTGAACTTCGTCAATTTGACGCAGTACAAACCTTCTAGTTATTTTGACATTCACTATTTAAAAACACGCATTCCATGATTCGGCCAGTATTCTCACAAAGGAGTTGAGATTACTTCCAACACACCCCCTTAATCTCAACCCTTTGGAGAGAAAACATCCAGAACCACTTTAAACATCTTAACTACATTCTCGAAAACCTTACTGTAAAAATTTTTTAACACTTTGGACAACACACCATTTTCTCAAAAACTTTCTAAACAACCAAACCCAAATACAAAACTAACCCTAAACTTCACAACAATAAGACAAAAACTAAACACTCTACCAACCTTAACAAAGAAAAACTACAAATCATACACAACCACATAAATCTAAAAACCATATACATAATCCCATAAATCGTACCTATAAACCAAAAATTATTATAAAGAGAGGAGTCAAAAAACGCATAAAAAAGAGTTCACAAACCTTTTCCAATGTTTCACAAACCTATTCCAATATTATTATGCTCACGCTTCCACTGTGCTAACGCAGTGTTTCTCCTCCCCTAATAAAAATCTTTGATTATCACAAAACTTAAGTGCACCCCCTTAAACTAACCTAACTTACAATCTAATTATCCTACTATTCACTCAAATACCGTAAAACGTTTCAAGTTCACTTTCTTAAACCACACAACACAATTGTTCACGTAACCTTAAAAACTTCACACTCGTTAGACCTTTGGTAAGTAAATCTGCTAACTGTTTCTCTGTGGGACAGTACTCAACTTCGAAAAGGTGCTCATCTAATTTCTCCTTTAAAAAATGAAAGCGGACATCTATGTGTTTACTCCTTCTGTTTAGCACGCCATTCCTCATTAATGCAATTGCTGACTGATTATCTACTAACAAACGGGTCTTTGGTACAGTACTAATTAATTCTTTTAGTAAATTTTGAATATATAATAATTCTTTACAACATTCAGCTGCAGCAATATACTCTGCCTCTGTACTAGAAAGAGCTACTATTGGTTGCTTTCTAGACGCCCAAGCAATCGGACCACCTCCGTAGCAGATAACATATCCTGTAGTGCTTCTACGAGTATCCAAATCCCCTGCAAAGTCTGCATCGCAGTATGCCACCAGATCACCACTGCCATCCCTGGAGTACTCTATACCTACCTTTGGAGTACCTTTGATATATTTAAGGATTGACGAGATGTTATTTTTGTCATTTAAATTTGGACAATTTTGGTGTCTACTGCAATATCCAACCTGAAACGCAATATCCAGTCGCGTCTTATTCGATATATATAAAAGCGACCCCACAGCCTCTCTATACTCATCAGTTAAATGAGTATCTCCCACATTTGGATGTTCAGCAACTAAAATGGTGGGTGCTGTTCGACTATTTGCATCTTGCAGATTTAATTTATTAACTAATTTTTGGATATAACTCTCTTGATTGATCCTAACAACCTTCTCACTACAGTGTACATCTATCCCAACGTAATTGCATACCTTCTCACAAACCCTCATTTCAAATTCTTTACTTAATTCTTTCAAAATTTTATCTAACTCTACTAAGGAACTCCCTGCTATTAACCCATCATCAACGTATATCGCCAAATAAATAAAATTTCCATCCCCAGTTGCTTTTGTGAACAAACAATGATCTGACTTTAATTTTTCAAAACCCATTTTCT
The DNA here is from genome assembly GCA_037179545.1 of Sesamia inferens. Taxonomy (NCBI): domain Eukaryota; kingdom Metazoa; phylum Arthropoda; class Insecta; order Lepidoptera; family Noctuidae; genus Sesamia; species Sesamia inferens. The sequence goes on along the minus strand of CM073949.1, from coordinate 533,555 downwards.
TTAAAAAATCTGTAAAACGGATATTCCACATGAGCGGAGCTTGTTTTAACCCATATAAACTCTTCTTTAACTTGCATACCTTGCCTTTGCTCACTGGATAACCTTTCGGAATTAGCATAAATATTGTTTCTGTTAAATTTCCATGTAAGAATGCTGTCTTGATGTCGAATTGCCGAAGTTTCAAACCCTTTTGTGCTGCTATTGAAAGTATAATCCTTAAAGAGACCGTGTTTACAACTGGACTATATGTTTCATCATAATCCACCTTATATTTCTGCTGGCTGGGAGGCGACACTATTTGAAGGCGGAAAATAACGAAACACTGTTAAACAGTTAGCACTATATAAAAAAATATCAGCATTTTGTTTTTTATTTCAAGCTTTGTTTATTTTTTTCATAGTCTCGGCCGAGGTATTATTTTATTCTCGCTGTCGATCATCTCGGTGGAGCTTTAGTATTAACTAATATCATCAATAACTACTATATCACCGGGCTGTTGTTTGATTTGACTACGGCTTTTGATGTAGTCTCTCTTGACCTATCGCTACAGAAATTGGAGGTACTTACAATTAGAGGCATTACACTCCAATCTTCTTATTTGAACAATAGACATTAGCGCGATATCATTACAAGAATGGATACTCAAAACTATATGACATCGTACAGTTCTAATAGCAAATCCAACCAATACGAGGGTTAAACTGAAAGTTCTTAGAAAATCAAAAACTGATAACATTAGCCAGTTATTAGTTTTATTATATCTTTTCAAAATATTGTCCATTCACGTCAATACACCTTTGCATGCGATGGAACCACTGGGAAAAGCACTTTGCCCACTCGTCCTTAGGGGTCTCTTCAATGGCATCGCGATACGCAGCCATCGCTTCTTCAGCATTCATAAACCGCTTTCCTTTAAGTTTTTCTTTAAGTTTTGGAAATAAATAAAAAAACACAAGGCGCGAGGTCGGGACTATACGGCGGGTGGCCCAGTAATTCAACGTTTGATGTCGCCAAATAGTCGATCGTTCGCTTGGCGGTGTGCGACGAGGCGTTGTCGTGGTGAAGGAGGATCCTACTGCGAGGTCGTTTCTCTCGAACTTTTTCCAAGACAAGTGGCAAACAATTGGTAGTGTACCATTCTGCAGAAACTGGTTTTTGATCCTCTAACACAATTGTTGCAAAATGACCTATCCTTCCAAAGAACGAGGCCACCATTTTTTTTCCCGCACTTCGATCTCTCTTCACTTTAGTTGGCAACTCCTCGAAAGGAAACACCCACTGAGCAGATTGTCTTTTGGTTTCAGGATCATAACAGTAAATCCAGCTTTCGTCACCTATTAGTATGTCGAACACAGCATTTGAGTCACCTCCGTTAAATCTTTCAATCATTTTACGGCACCAATCCACACGATACAGTTTTTGAGCCTCAGTCAAATAATGAAGTATCCACCGAGCGCAAAGCTTCCTGACCGCTAAATGTTCATGGAGGATATTGTGCACATGACTCATACCGATGCCTAAGCTTGTCCGAATCTGCTGACAGGTCACTCTTTTGTCAGTCTCTATCATACGCCGCACAACACAGATGTTATCTTCAGTCGTCACCGTAGAAGGCCGTCCCTCACGTAAATCATCAGTGAGATTAGTGCGACCACGTTTAAACTCATTAAACATTCTTGTTGACTTAAATGACATCGAAAGTCATAAAAAATCATTGCACAAAAATTTTCTCGTGTTAAATTCATGTTGACGTGACACAGACAATTTTCAATTTGCCGCCAAATCGTATAACTAATGACAAATGAATGAAATATATACTCAGTAATATTGCCAAAGAGTTCTATTTTCAAATTTTAGAAATATTTTTTTATTATATTGTTTATAAGTGGCCAGTTCTAAGAACTTTCAGTTTGACCCTCGTATGGTGCCCTGGATGGAACTTTCTTGCACGTGGCCATATTGCATAACATTTATGATTAATTATATATTATTCGCTGATGACAGCGCTATAACTATTGCGACATTTGATACAATGACCAATACATGAGACTGAAATTAATAAAGTGATGAACTAATTGAATTGCTGAATAAAAACAACATATCTTTAAACCTGAAAAGGCAGATTAATCAAAATCAAAATATATATTTTATTTAAAGGAATATTATAAATTTGCATGTTTGTGTGGAAACATAAGGTTTTGTTCACTAAAGCAAGCGATGTAAATAATTCTAGTAGCCGTCGCGACCCTCACAGTCTCGCGCTAGATGTTCTACCAAAACTTGCAAAATATAACAAAAGCTGCATGTTTCTGTGTGTCCGGGTATGCAACAAAATACCAGATGAACTTAAATGTTCGAAACTAAATCATATAAATGGTTGCCTGCTAAAGATTTTAACAGTGTCGGGGACTTCCTTGACCACCTTTTTATATCAAGTTTTATGCAAATATATTAATTATAAAATAAATACTCATAAATGGCTGATTGTTAAGATTACATATAAAAATATCATCATCCTCATTTCAGTCGAAACACTTCTTCTTCTTCACCACTCGAGAACCCGTCAGCACCATCGGCCCTCGGTCCTATGGGCAATGTGCCCGACCCACTGCCACTAATTGTTGGAATTCTTCGAGCTATGTCGGTTACTCTCGATCTTTTGCGGATGTCCTCATGTCTGATTTGATCATGCAGTGAAACTCCAAGCATAGCCCTCTTCATTGCCCTTTGAGTGAACTTGAGCTTTCTTAAACTTATCCTCACTTATTAATTTACTACTTAATAAGTGTAGTAATTACGTAATTTACTAACAAATTTTTTAAAGGTTCAGAGAAACACTATGTCATCGATTATACTCACAATGTTTAATACAGCAGTATGTTCTGGTAAAAAAAACATTCGCCTTAATACTATTATGGGCTAGGGATATTAAAATGCCTGTTAAGGGTTAGGAAGTTTATTGACAACGACGGTGCAGTTGAAAGTAGGCAATTACAAGTATAACGCTGATGTCGCACCGAAGTCTTGCCTTATGTCCACGAAGGCCGTATGTGTCGTACGCACACACACACAACAACAACACTACAGAAGTAACCCAGTGTAGTCCTCAAACTTCTCGTTGCAGTTGTCGCTGTAGTTGTTCTAAATTATAACTTTTACTTATTACTTGTTTCGCATCGATAGTCAAATGCAGACTGACTGCCGCGTTGAGTCACGCTGCTTTATACAGTATGTTAAGAAAACCCTGTCCGACCCGTGAAGGTGTTGTTAGGTATCGATAACTGATTCTACTAATGGATACAAAACCGGGCTAAACTTAAAAAAAAAAATCCCCTTATAAAAATAAATATTATTTCGCAAAAAGAGGTAACTTCATAAATGTGCGTTTTGCACCCTTCGGCGGGCGGCGGGCGGCAGGGCACGCGGCACGTGGTCGCATTGCTATTCACTCATAATAATACCGGTGTTGGCACTTTTTTAAAAACTACCTACCAAATTTCGGGGAAGTTGGAATTAATTCGCAGAAAAAAAAAGTATTTCAAAATTCATTTGTATTGGTACTATGATGATTACGTAAAATTTTATATTATATTTGGTCATGTGTTTACCTAACCTTTATTATCCTGATGGGTCGGACAGGGTTTTCTTAACATACTGTATAGGCCAGCTGATCGAACATTCCAGATCTCTTTAGAAGTAATAATATTAGCGTTTAATTTCGAGTAATATTAAAGCATTGCTAAGCCTAAAGTGATCTATCGGACGATATAAGTTTCATCAATATTAACAATACGAGATACGATACGAATAGATCACTTTAGGCTTAGCAATGCTTTTTTAGATCGCACCTGTACAACGCCTTGGACTCAAGATATAGGGCTTAAAAGTTACGTAAGGCATATCACGCATAATTGAACCTTATGCCATTGACATAGATAAGGTGCATTCGTAACAATACGGAACAAGTTTTATCTTTAGATCCACGTTTAAACCAACGAGCTATATTTTAATTACGAACTTAATTCAAATTGACTAGGTGGTGTAGGTAGTGAAAGTGAAATATGAAAAAATCATTTGTATGAGGCTCATACATCGTGTGGACTTGATCGAAAAACGAACAAAGTAAGAAATGGGAATAATAAACTATATACCTATGTAAAGACGTCAAAAGGGGCTTTATGAAAGATCTAAGAATTATTTTTATACATTTAGTATAAACAGCTCTATTAAAAGAAACGCTTGATGAATAGCTCAGGAGTAATGGCGGAGAAATCACGTGATGTTCGATGATTTCACGTCCACGCCAAAAAGGAAAAATGGTAGAATAAAACCTATAGTAGAGATAAAATTAATATAATCAATAGAAAATAGCAACCAAATTCTTTACATCATAAGTTGCAATTATTGAGATGAGTGAGTACCCCGGACCTCCAGTTACCATAGTTATTGGAATGCTTAAGCGGAAACTATAGAAAATTAGGCCTTAGATAGACTTAGACCCGGACTCTTTGCATCGGCAAAGTTGGCACACTGAAAGAGGAGATGATTTAAGTAATTGTGTAACTTGTAATAAAATTGAAGTTGTACAAAATTTGCTGATGGAATGTGTTGGAAATAAAAAGAACCCAACTCGCTGAGGCTAAGGTACAACGAGGTTGACATAATTATGTTGGGAAAAAGTGCCTTAATAAAATCTAAAGTAAAAATTTATAGTTATTCGGGTAAGACCCAGGACCCAACTAACGGTAGATATACACGGACTAAGGTTAATAGACAACAAAACAGGTCTATTCGTTGTCAGCTACATTGGGTCCCCTTCAGACTCCAGCATCAATACCATAGATGACCAGCAGCCATACCACGATCTGCTCGCAATGTACCCAGACAATGTGGTACACCATATACAGACTACCGGCCCTCCATTATAGGTAAATCACGACCGCTGCTACCTCACAAGTAAAATACAGCCAACTTATAACTTGGAATTCTCAGAAGTCGATTTATTTAACTGTTATAAACAGACATTGAAAACTTTAGACGGAGACAAATCACAAGCAGTTAAATCTCTTCTTCTTCTTCTACATATATTCTACTATCAACGACCAATCTTATTTATTATAAATTTGTTTCAAAATTGTGATTATAATATAGTTAATCTTTTGCATTCTTCTATTGCATCGCTTTTTTGTATTATTGTAGCTATGTGGCATTAGTTGGTTCCCATGCTTTGTAAATAAATATCCCAGGTACGCAGGGAAACCTCTAATCCTTACTAATATTATAAAGGCGAAAGTTTGTTTGGATGGATGTATGGATGGATGTTTGTTCCTCTTTCACGCAAAAACTACTAAACGGATTTTAATGAAACTTTACAGTAATGTAGCTTATAGATCAGAATAACACATAGGCTATAATGTATAAAGATATTGTGTGAATTGTCCAAAATATAACGATAAATGTCATTTAAGTCTGAAAAAATTCTGCAATCTGCGAGCTATTCAGGCGTGTGCTGCAAAAACAGTTAGTGCTACATGTATATAATGTATGGTGAAAATATTTATCTTAAATAGTCCTACAAAAAATTCTGCGACACCATATATATCTATCTTTTATGAGTAAGCCATTATTGTCAAAATAGTGAACCATAAATACAATAAAAATTGATAATTTATTTCTAATGCACATTTGGTAGTAATAAATGGATCCTTATCAAAATGAATACTTTTATCGCTTTTGGTATTTAAAGGAGATAAATTTTGTCCTTCACAATACATCATTTGGACAAATATTTTAATAGTTACGACGATGACAAACCGAACGCGCGATACTATGGTATGTTACGGTCCGACGGGCGGCGCGGCGGGCGAATGGAGCGGGGTCGGTCGCGGTGAGGTGGGAGGAGAAGTCGCTCATCGCTGAGTGCGCGACCCGAACGCGGGCAGACGCGTGAGGGCAGACGTCGTTGACGGTTGTGTTCGTTTTGCGAATTTTGAAGGCACTAGCGATTTGCATTTATTGTAATTGAAAATGAAATGAAAATGAAAATGAAAAATGAAAAATATTTTATTTAAAAACTAAGTTGGTACAAACAAAATTGAGGTTGACGTCTCCTTTTAAGTATGAAAACACTTGTGCCAGGAGAGGCCGCTCTTCCTTAACATATTACATATTTCTTATCAACTTAATTAAATTGAAACCTTTAAATTAAGAAGTATAAAACAAACAAACTAAAAGTAAAAGTAAGCATGTGTGTGTGCAAGCGTGAGTAAGTATTTGTGTGTATGGTGTGTCTGTATTTGTGTATTGGACTGTGTGTATGTGTGTGTGTGTGTGTAACAATTTATTTATTTATATATTAATATACACATGGACATACCTATATTTGAATTTACTTTTGCTTTTATTTATTTACTTTTTAATTATTATTTTTATTATATTTATATAACAAGCGTACACCTGACATATGAAAAATTACTACCTATTAATAACAACAAAACTAGCTAATAATATGGACAATCATATTTTCAGTATCTTCATAATCAAGAGTTTTTAGCCATTCAGTCACCATCCGTTTACACTCCAAAGTAGTTTTTGTATATATTTTAAGAATTTTGTTAATAGAGTTATATAAATGCGAAGATTGATTTGAAAATTGGTGCTTAGCAAAGTAAGTTCTACATACACTTGTTTTAGTTACTTCGTAATATCGCCTTTTTGTTAAAATAGTAGGATCATCTGTAAGGGACTTATGTTTCCTTAGAGTGGCATGTAAAATATACAGTTTGCGTAAACTTAAAAGGTTGGCTTCTGAATAAAGAGTGGTTGTAGGAAATCTTAGTTTTTTAAAAAACATTACTTTTAGGAGTATTCTTTGAGCACGCTCCACCTCTAGGAATTTAATTTTTGATGCGCCGCCCCATACTGGAATGCAGTAGATCATGATCGACTGAGCCAAGGCAACATAGACTTTTTTTATTAGTTCAATGCTAGCCGAGTGTCTAAGGATTTTGAAAATCCATATCAACTTCCTAATTCTACCAACGATTAGATCAATCTGAGAATGCCAAGACAGTCTTTCGTCAATCATAATTCCCAAGTATTTTGTGGTACCCATTTTGTTTATTGTAGGGCAATCACAGTTGTTGTTAATACTGACGCAATCATGTATTTTAAGACTATAACCGGGGCTAGGTTGGGTTCTACCGTTAATTGCAAAACAAATGTAGTTGGTCTTTGAGGTATTTAAGGTAAGCATATTTTTCCTTAGCCACAGGGCAGTGATAGCTAGAGCAGATTCAGCATCCCTTTTTATGGAGTCCCAAGAATTTCCTGTTATTACCATGGCAGTATCGTCAGCATATGAGAAAACTTTAGTAATTAAGTAAGGATAATGTGTATATAGTAATAGAATAATATTAGAATTATTTTTTGCCTGTCTATTAATTAGTAAGTAGCTATAATTTTAATTGAATAAGCAGATATTGCATTTTTCACAGATGTTTTTATTTTAATTAGGTACATAGGTTGGTAATTGTTTTTTCTTGGCGTCCATTAATATTTATAGTATATATTGTATATAGGTATAAGTAATAATAATATAGGCATAAATAATAATAATACAACGAAAGCTTGATTTTGTTTTTCAATCAGCAAATTACAATTATTTTTTATACTATTATTAGTATGTAGCTATAATTTTGATTTAATAGGCAGGTTTTGCATTTTTCAAGTATAAAAATAAAAATATCGTAGAAAAAGTACCTCCTAAGAAATAATTATGCCGCGAAAGCGTAAGTCTAATCTTTCCCAAAGCTCTAATAAAGCTCGATCTATGAAGGTAGCTAGACTTAACGAGACGTTTCCACAAGCCGAACTGCGAAGGCTTGAACAGGCGGAGCGTGAGGTAGCTCACAGAGCTGCTCAGACACCAGAGCAGTCCCAGGATCGGCGTCGACAGCACGCTGAGTATCTAGCATCTCGACGGGCTGCCGAGACACCAGAACAGTCCCAAAACCGCCTTCGGCAGCATGCTGAGTATCTAGCATCTCAACGGGCTGCTGAGACACCAGAACAGTCCCAAGCTCGACGTCAACAGAACGCTGAATATCTGGCATCTCAACGAGCTGATGAGACACCAGAACAGTCTCAAAACCGCCTTCGACAGCATGCTGAGTATCTAGCATCTCAACGGGCTGCTGAGACACCTGAACAGTCCCAAGCTCGACGTCAACACCACGCTGAATATCTGGCATCTCAACGGGCTGCTGAGACACCTGAACAGTCCCACGCTCGGCTTCTTCAGCAGGCAACTTACATAGCGTCACAAAGAGCTACAGAAACCGTTGAAGAAGCTGAATCTCGCAGACGCGCTGTTGCTGAAAGGGCACAACAGCGACGTCTAATATTCAGAAGAAACACGTGGGGGGTATTCGACAAAGCTGCATTTGAGTACGACGAGACACTTGATTACGGAAGCCACAATCTTATAAAAATAGAACCTATGAACAAAGAATGTAGATTTTGCGGTGCTCTTAAGTGGAAAGAAGAAGCTGCGGGCATGTGTCGTTCAGGAGGAAAAGTAGCTCTTGCTTCAATAGATGAGCCAGTTGAGCCGCTTAAAGAACTTTTCTCTCATGAAACAGATGAGTCTCGCCGTTTCCTAAAAAAAACATAAGAAAATACAACACGTGCTTCCACATGACATCTTTTGGGGCGGATAATATTGTTTCTATGCCAGGATTTTGTCCGACTTTTACAATACAAGGGCAAGTATACCACACAATTGGATCTTTGCTTCCTGCTACCAATACGCAACCAAAATTTTTGCAAGTTTATTTCATGGGCGATGAGGAAGCACAAGTTAATAGGCGTTCTGAGTACGTGCAAGGTTTGGATAGAAACACGGTTCAAAAAATACAACAAGTTCTACATAATCACAACATTTTAGTACATGAATTTAAAATGGCTAAAGATAGAGTGACTAGCGATAATTACAAGGTTGTAATACACCCAGATCGTGTACCACGTGGTGAACATGAAAGAAGATTCAATGCCCCGACCACAAATGAAATAGCTGCCTTAGTAGTTAGTAGTGAACAAACTGCTTCTCGGGATATCGTTATTCAGGCGCATGATGACCGGCTCACTAGAGTTCCGGACACTCATAGATTTTATGACGCTCTCGAGTACCCGATAATTTTTTGGAAAGGACAAGAGGGGTACAGTTTTGATATTCCTCAGACAAACCCAGTTACAAAACAACCCATACCAAATAAAAAAGTGTCCTGTAAAGACTTTTATGCGTATCATATGATGGTACGTCGCAACGATTTTAATTTATTACTTCGATGTAGACTTCTTCTTCTTCAGTTTTTGGTGGACATGTATGTCAAAGTGGAGAGTGAGCGCTTAAGGTTTATTGCCTTGAACCAAACAAAACTGCGAGCAGAAAATTATATACATTTACAAGACGCGATAAGGAATGATGCGGATTTGAATCCAAATAACTTGGGTCAAATGGTAATTCTCCCGTCGTCATTTGTAAATAGCCCGAGATATCTTCATGAATACACGCAGGATGCGTTCACATACGTGCGTAACTACGGGAGGCCTGATCTATTTATTACAATGACATGTAATCCCGCCTGGCCAGAAATCACTACAGAGCTCATGCCAGGTCAAAATTCAACGGACAGACACGACTTAACAGCCAGAGTATTTAAAATAAAAGTTCAAAAGTTGGTTGCTCTACTTACAAAAGGTAAAATATTTGGTGATGTGAAGTGCTTCATGTACTCTATTGAATGGCAAAAAAGAGGTTTGCCTCACGTGCACTTACTGCTGTGGTTGATGGAAAAATTACGCCCTAATCAAATTGACGAAGTCATAAGTGCGGAGATACCAAATCCAGAAACTGATCGAAAGCTCTATGATACTGTGACCAAAAATATGATTCACGGTCCCTGTGGTGCACTAAATTCGTCATCACCTTGCATGAAGGAAGGAAAATGTACCAAAAAATATCCAAGGGCGCTTTTAAAAGATACTCAAACCAACGACAAAGGCTATCCTCTGTACAGGCGTAGAGCACCAGAAGATGGGGGTCGCACGATTATTCAAAAAACCCGAGGTCACGAAGTTTTGGTTGACAATAGGTGGATTGTCCCATATTCTCCTCTGCTCTCTAAAATTTTTAATTGCCATATAAATGTAGAGTTCTGCAATACGGTACAGGCGATAAAATATATTTGTAAATATATTAATAAAGGCAGCGACCAGGCTATTTTTAACATCCGACAGCAAGGGAATGTTAATGTTGACCCGAGAGATGAGGTGCAAACATTTCGAGCCGGTCGATATGTTAGTAGCAACGAAGCAGCGTGGCGGATCTTGGGTTTGCCTCTGCATGAGAGATACCCAGCAGTCACTCATCTTGCGGTACATCTGCCCAATGGTGAGCGGATTTACTTCACTGAAAACAATTTTAGAGAGAGAATGGCCGCACCACCTAAAACGACGCTAACTACCTTTTTCCTGCTTTGCCAAAATGACGCATTTGCAAAAACATTACTTTATGTTGATGTACCCCGCTACTATACATGGAACGTGTCGTTAAAAGAATGGAAACGTCGTTTACAAGGAACCCCTGTCGACGGTTGGCCAGGTGTGAAGGCAGGAGATACTCTTGGGCGCATTTATACAGTGCACGTCAGTAACTTTGAATGTTACTGTTTGCGAATGCTGCTGAATGTAATACAGGGCCCCACTAACTTCTTGGATCTAAAAACAGTTGACGGTCAAGAACTTGAAACTTTTCGACAAGCGTGTGAGAAGTTGGGGTTGTTGGAAGATGACAACCACTGGGATGCCACAATGGAAGAGGCCGTGCTGTGTCGTTCTCCTTCCCAAATAAGAGAGCTGTTTGCACTATTAATAACCACTTGCGGTTTATCTAATCCTCTATGGGATAAGTATAAAACTGCGTTATCAGAGGATATCTTGCACAGATTTGAAAGGATGAATCAAGTCAACGATTATCTATGTTTGAATGAAGCACTGACACTTATAGAGGACAAAATAATAACGATTTCCGGAAAGAAATTGTCCGATTTCGGTATGCCCACACCACAGCGACGAGGAGAGCTGTCGACCGATTTGATTAAAGAACTAAGCTACAATACCGCTTTATTAGATGCCCAGGTCAGCGAAACCGAGTCACGCCTGCTACCAGAGCAAAAAGAAATTTATGACAAAATATCACAACGAGTTGAGCTTGGTGAAGGCGGCCTTTTTTTTCTTGATGCTCCGGGCGGTACAGGTAAAACTTTTTTGCTTAATTTGCTTCTAGCGAAAATTCGTAAGGACCGTAATGTGGCATTAGCTGTGGCATCCTCTGGGATCGCTGCAACATTACTAAGTGGTGGAAGGACGGCACACTCGGTTTTTAAATTACCTCTTAATCTGGCAAGTGAAGAAACCCCAATGTGCAACATCAGTAAGAGCAGTGCCCGCGGTGCCCTGTTGCAACAATGTAAGCTAATCGTGTGGGACGAGTGCACTATGTCACACAAACGCGCCATCGAGGCGCTTGATCGCTGTCTACAAGACATTCAAAGCAATCGAAAGTTGATGGGTGGTGTGGTAGTTTTATTGGCAGGGGATTTTAGACAGACTTTACCTGTTATCGAGAGAGGCACTGCAGCAGACGAAATTAGCGCATGTCTAAAAACATCATATCTGTGGACCAAAGTTGAAAAGCTTTATCTTACCACTAACATGCGAGTTCAATTATTCCACAATCTCGAGTCAGGAGCATATGCTCAAAAACTCCTAGAAATTGGTGAAGGCCGCCTGGACACCGACCCAGAAGGTATGGTTCTTTTCACACACCAATTTTGTCATGTTGTGGAGTCGGAAGACGAACTAATTGATCAAGTTTTTCCGAATCTGCAACAATATATTTATAACGAAAATTGGTTGTGTGAAAGAACCATACTGGCTCCAAAAAATGAGACTGTTTCGAAAGTAAATAAAAAAATCTTGGACAAAATAACTAGCGAAATATTCGTGTATAACTCCATCGACACAGTTATGTCATCCGATGACACTACAAGTTATCCCGTAGAGTTCCTAAACTCTTTAGAGTTGTCCGGGGTGCCATCACACAAGTTGGAATTAAAGGTAGGTGTACCTGTTTTGTTAATGCGTAACCTGGACGCGCCAAGATTATGCAACGGCAAGTTGCAAGTTAACGAACTAGGGAGGCACATTGTGAAGGCCACAATTTTAACTGGAGAAGCCAAGGGAGACAATGTTCTTATACCGCGCATCCCAATCATACCCAACAACTTGCCATTCAATTTTAAACGCCTGCAGTTCCCATTGAAAGTCGCATTTTCAATGACGATCAACAAATCGCAGGGTCAAACCTTAAAGGTAGCAGGCATACATTTGGGCACGCCATGTTTTTCTCACGGTCAGCTCTATGTGGCTTGCTCACGTGTTTCCAAAGCGAAAAATCTGCATGTTTATGCTGAAGGAAAAAAATCGCTAAATATAGTTTATAGAAGCATACTGCAGTAGCTACCTATAGGCCTATGATCAGGGGTTTGCAGTGCTTAATTACTGTATTTCTTATGTTGACAATATTGTTACGTTATTACAGTGCGAATTTAACATCTCAATATTGTCAGACTGTTATATTTTTCAAATACGACCCAAAAATTATGTATGTTATAATTTTAATGTCATAATGTTAGTTCTTTTCACGCTAATATAAGCTACTCGAAACACTAATACTGCGCACACGAAGTCGCGGGCACCAGTTATTGATACATAAAGACCTTGCTTTTATTCGAATTACACGCAGACGAAGTCGCGGGCAAAAGCTAGTTGGCCATAAAAATGTAACTCATATTTTGTAAATATTTTATGTATCGTTGTTGGTTACTTAAATGAATAAAAGCTGAATTCAACGCAATGGATGAACAAGGTATTTGACGACCATCGAAAAGTCCTTGAGCCAGTACAACACATTCTGTACGTGTAAAATGCACACAGTCTATATTTTTAACCGACTTCAAAAAAGGAGGAGGTTCTCAATTCGTCTGTATGTATAATATTTTTTTTTTTTTTTTTTTATGTATGTTCACCGATATTTTCGTCAATTATAGACGGATTTCAAAAAAATTTTTTTTGATGGATAGAGTTTACTTCTGAGGTGGTCCCATTTTCACCAGTCCAGGATCTGATGATGGGATCCAGGAGAAATCGAGGGCAATCACCGAAAATTGTATGCTCGTATGGTGTTTTTGTTACGTAATCACATCTTACTCAGGTATATGCTTCAGGGTGTCAACATCTGATGGTGCTGTGCTGATGATGAAGCTACAGTACTCCTCAACGGTTAGGAGTTTGAAGGCAGTACTGCAATTGGTCGATGGAAACTATTTAGTAGTATGTAGGGCTAACATGTTACTTGTGAGGTATGCTTGAATCAACATCTGATGCTGCTGTGCTGATGATGAAGCTACAGTACTCCTCAACGGTTAGGAGTTGGGAGCAGTACTGCAATTGGTTGATCGAATGTATGTAGGGCTAACGGGATACTTGTAAAGGCGCATCCAGATTCACGCCGAGAACACGCGAGCACCTTGAATGAGATTCATTGCTCGCCCGTCTTGTTCTCGTGGTCGCCTATTCTCGGATCGGTGGCGGTATTTTGGCCCGAGTCAGAGTGTTTCGGGTGAGAAAAGAGAAGCGTATCACATTCTCGTTCGGTCTCAACTCAGATCAACGCATGTACTCGTACTGACTACGCGTAGATCGTGTTCATGTGCATGTACCTACTCTGTGGTATTTTATTTTTATTTATTTTAATATTTATAAAATTATAATATGCTAACGCACACAATAATGAATAATGAAGCCTCTGCGCTATTGATCACGGCCAAACACGAAGTGAGACCATCGCTGCGTTTGGACGCTTTCTCGCTTCTCGCGTAAAGTCTCTCGTTACGTCTCGCTGTGAGTCTAGAGGGGTTTTTATATTCCATCCAGACTCACGGCGAGAAATCTCGCCGAGAAGTCTCGCCGGGCCTTCTCGCGAGAACAAGAAATTTATTAACACTCTTTCTTTTACTCAGTCTTTCATGAATAACAGCGAGACGATGTTCGCGCTGTACTGGAGTTTCATTACTCAGTCTTTCATGAATAACAGCGAGACGATGTTCACGCTGTATTGGAGTTTCATTACTTAATCGTTTTCTAATAAAATCTAAACGTTGTTGGTGTTGTTCTGTTGACTCTTGCGATAATTGAGAACGCATATAACTTCTCATCTGAGATAATCTCACTTGACGGGCCAGAGGCGATTCTTGGGAACGAGATATAACATTTCGCTTGCAATTTTTGGAAAGACGTTTCTTATTTTCTGCAATACTTTCCAGGTGACGATTTGCCCTCATTCGGGCTGCAGCCTTAGTGGGTCTACCCATGATAATAAAAAAAATTTTAATACCTAATAAGTATTATCAAACTCTTCAAAGTAAGTACGTATTAATAACAATTATAGCTTCCTAAAAAATATGAACGATTCGTCAAACGAACGTATTAATTAGTGACTATATATTAAATAAATTGAAACCCTAACCCTAAGTAAATGAACTAGCATCTATTTTTAGTTCAAAACGCATTAACACAACTAAAAATCGAGAAATAAATGGACTTTTTAAAAAAAAATCAAACCGACTTCAAAAAAAAAACACAAACGACAAAAACAGACAATAGCAGTACTTACATAACTAAAAAGCGATAAATAACCTAATTTATTCACTTAATGCATATTATATATCTACAATTATTTAAATATTTACAACTTAATACCTAATACTTTAACAAAGTCTTCTTTAACTATTTAAATATTTACAGTTATCACTTATTTTTGAAGTCGGTGCCAGCCAAACAAATAAATGTAATTAAGAAAACTGACCGACATTAAAATTCAAAGCAAAACTAAGAATAGGAAATTGCATAAGCGCGCTGAAATAATTTATTAATGGAAGCGACCGTCAACGACGTCTGCCCTCACGCGTCTGCCCGCGTTCGGGTGGCACACTCAACCGGCTGACCCCGCGCCCCGCGCCCCAGGCGCACCTTCTCCTTGGTGTGTGTGGTTTTGCGTTTGCTTACCGGCCCGGGGCCGCGCGCCTCAGTCAAACAGCACCACAGATATACTAACGGACTACGTTACCTAGGCTGCAGGCTGGCACCGACTCCAAAAATAAGTGATAACTGTAAATATTTAAATAGTTAAAGAAGACTTTGTTAAAGTATTAGGTATTAAGTTGTAAATATTTAAATAATTGTAGATATATAATATGCATTAAGTGAATAAATTAGGTTATTTATCGCTTTTTAGTTATGTAAGTACTGCTATTGTCTGTTTTTGTCGTTTGTGTTTTTTTTTTGAAGTCGGTTTGATTTTTTTTTAAAAAGTCCATTTATATTGAGATCTAAATGAAGTGACCGCGCCAGAAAACACCCGTCTGGTCGGAGGATCCTCCCTTTTCTATGGAGGATGAGTGAACTTTACTCCCTGCTCCTCATGCCTCTAAACTAAATTGTTCTGATCACTATATTCAACTAGAAAGTGCGAAGAATCAGTTGGAGAACACAATATTGGATAACAATGATTTAAGCAAACAAGTGAACAAGCTAACTAAAGAAAATAAAATATTAAAGTCGCGATCAACATAATATAACGCGGGTCTTAGCCAGGACTAGGGAGAGGAACAGACTCTCTCCCGAGACCCAGGTCATATGTTGATCGCGGTCCAAATTTTGCATAGATATTTACCACAGCAACAGTAACTCACATCGTTGCAAAAGGAAGGTATCAGAATGCAGAAATGGAAATCAAACCCTGAACTACGCAAATACAGATTTTATTTATTTTATTTTTATAATTATAAACTAGTGCTTGACTGCAATCCCGTCTTTCGATAGCAAGCAGTGCTGCAATCGTTGATGTAACGCCTGAACAGTTTAAGGACGATAAGGAGTTTAGCGTACAACAAAGCGTTGGCCGGTTGCTTCTCTTAAACGTTCTAGACAAACTACTCAATATGAGAAATATGGAGGTTTCGTGCATAGGTATAATGTGCAAATGCATATGCATTTGCACATTATACCTATGCACGAAACCGGCTATATAGCCACACGATTATAAAGAGTTATATCGATATCTACTTAAGGTAAACGCAGCTATCAACGATCCATTGAAAATCTGCAGTTATTACCGATCTATAAAGGTAATTTGAAATCTTTCATTTCCAGAACTATTCTAGCTATAGGTAGGCAAAGTTTCAGCATCGTAGTTTTACGTTAGTGTAAGCATCAGTACAAAAAAAAGACATTAAATACGTCAGGTACTGCGGGGCAGCGTGGACGCAGGACGTGTCGTACTATTCCCTTGTTCCTTCAAGTAAGTACTTATATGACTTTTCTATTTAGGTAAGACATTTATACAAACAAATGACATCTACTTTATCTTATATTACTAAATGTATTCATTTAAGTGTCAACTCTTGATTTCTTACGACTTTTAATTAATAAAAAGATATTTGCGCGATAAAAGTTTTTCATTAGTTTTAGTCGCAGCAGGTATCAACGACCCATAAGTTGCCAAAGGCAGCGACGTAACTTTTCGTTTTAGTTTTTCATTATGTTATTATATCGCACTAACACAAGTATTTTTATGTAACAGTTTGAATCATCATGATCTATCAGTCTTTATAAAAATCTATTAGGGGCTGAACTTTTTTGACTAGTTTTTACCTTTTTGCGTTGTCAATTTAACCAAAGTTATGATATTTATCGAGGATCGATATTGAATAGTTACAGTATTAAATCATTGTTTTTGTGTTTAAAACAGTGTGCATTGATTCACATTTTCTGTGACATTAATTAATTACAATCTATTTTATAGTACGAAGGTCAATTGAATTAAAATAACAATTTTTTATGACTCGGTAATACAATTCTGTTTATACTTACATACTTTATTACCGACCCATGAGGGTCGGCAATAGCACTATAAGAAGCTATTACCGATCGTATATAGATTATTTAGTTTCTCACCTACTTTTATGATATAACGTCTATTAATAAATGCTACTTCTTGTCTAAAGCAATGTAAAACATACAAATATTTTTTTTTCCAGAAGTATGGAGTCACAAAAGCGGCGAAAAGTATACAGTGAAATACATCTCGCCGAAACAATCAAAGCAATTAATGACGGTACAAGTGTATATCAAAAAGGTTTAATATTCTCAGAACTACATTACGAAACAAACGGACGGGAAATATAAGAATGAAATTTGGAGAGTTCAACCGGTTCTTAATTTAAGTGAAGAAAAACAGATTGTAGACTGGATCCACTACCTTGGCAAGATGGGATTTCGAGTTACAAAAGAACAATTATTTATTAGAAGCAGTGGCTAAGCTAATCCTTTACTTAAATCGTCCAAAACCTTCTAAAAATGATATGCCTGGCAGATATTGGTTTGAGAATTTTATAAAGAGACATCCAACAGTCTACATAAACGCGCTGCACAAAATCTTCCTTCAAGCCAAAATTAAGTCATAGAAGTGACTATACGTGCGTGGTTCAACAGAGTGAACATTAGTTTATGACAAATAATCTGCATCATGTTTTAGAAGATCCTAGACGAGTGTTTAACTGTGACGAAACTGCTTTCTTTTTATGGCCAAAAGAGAAAGAAGTTTTGGTCAGTAGAGGTAGCAAACAAGTGTATAAATGTTGCTAATGATGAAAAAGAGTGCTTGACTGTGCTTATGAACATTTCAGCTGACGGAAATGTAGCAACTCCAATGATACTTTTCCGTATAAACGTTTTCCAAAAAATCTTATGCCTACACTACCTCGTGGATGGGGACTGGGTAACACTGAATCGAGTTGGATGAACACAGAAGCATTTTATGAACATGTTACCAATTGCTTCTATCCGTGGCTTGTAACAAATGAAATACCAGTCTTCTGTTGTTTCGATTGTAAGCACCATTGTACTAAATCATATAATACGTAACTAATTAGTTGCAATTTATTTCTAAAAAGAGCTGAACCAATAACTGTGATGATTAGGGTGGAGCACGAATGTATGGCGAATTTTTTTTTTTATTATTTTGATTTCTAAGTGGAGGGGTTTTATGCCTTATGTAAAAACATAAACATATGCCAATTTTAGTGATTATTGAAAATAGCATTTTACCTCCGAATCGCCTCTAAAATTTCGAAATTCTTGAAAAACTGACTTCTTCGTTCAAATCTATATTTAGTGGAAATTAAGGAAAAATGAATGTGAAATAATACACAAAGCAATAATCAGACAAGTAAGTATGTAATAAATGCAAAAAAAGTAAATGTAACATATAAAAGAAATGCTAGGAACACCTTTTAATTTGGTTTAAAATGACATTTTGTATCAAATTTTGGCATTTGGGCTCTTGACTGTAATTTTGCCTTTATGGCACCTAGTCGCGATTTTTTCGTACACTGAGACATAGCAGCTTCTGTTGTGATCTTCACGGCTCGCTCTACAGCCTGGGTATGGCACGGAAGACGCAAAAATGATAGCTGACCTTCGCCACTAGATTGAACAATACAGGTAATTTCTTCTGTCGACAAGTTTTTAAAAATTGGAGGTTCAGTTATCTCGTTTTGCCAATTTATCATATCGATATAATTCGATGTATCAAAATTAATTTTTGGTACAGCAAAAAGCCTTGGAGCTTGTACCGCACTACTACGAGCCTTCAAAATACGCCGGGCAGCCAATTCACGTATATGTTTCCTTTCGTCGGTTATCATAGCCAATAATACATTCTCAGCATGCGCGAAATATGCGTTCCTTTGAATTACAGTGTCAACGATACCTTTCAAATCATCTGGTAAGTATCTTGAAGAATATATTATATTGAATAAATGGCGGGAACCATCTTTACAAGAAGGTTTACTCTTAATTGCGAACCAGGAAGGCGCATATACTTTAACAATAAATGTAGTTAAAGTAACCAAGGCAGATGTTGGGTTTTCGGTAGCGACGTAAAGGCGCAAAAGTCTATTTGCACGCGTAAGCCAGCGCGCATGAGACAATTTTCCTGGAGACTTGTGTCCCAAATCGTCAGGAAAAGTGCCTGTAATAATTGCTGAAACAATTCTATGCAAGTACTTCTGGTCTGTACTTAGATCGTTGGGCATTTCAGGTAGCATATCTCCTTCAATTATTTTATATTTTATTACCGGGAGTTCTTCACAATTTTCTAATGCTTTGCCTAACGGACCATTGTAAGACTTGGGTCCTGAAGTTGAACCATCAAGATGAAAAAATAAATGACGTAAAGGTAACTCATTCATGTGCAGTAAACAAATTATCCACTGAAGTGGTTTATTAAGCTGTTTTTCGAGCAGCCGTATAATGCCCCCATACTTTCCAGTGTTTACATTAGTACCGTCACAACCAATTGCCATAAGACCGTCATGAGAAATATTTAGCTGTTTTAAAAAAATTGTGATTGAAAATGCTATTCCTTTTGCTGAACCAATGTGAGGTACTACGTAACCTAAGTAGGTAGATCCTGGCTCCTGAACAAGCGCAATATGTTCCTCAATCATTACTTTTCTGTAATTTCGATTCCCTTTCTTAATGATTTTTAAAGTTTTATCTTTTCTGCCATCAAAATATAACGCGGAAATATCTTTGAGGTTTACTTGTTTCTGTAACTCCTGTCTAGTCTTGTTTCTTTCTCTTCGTAGCTTACTTCTATCTATAACTTCAACTTCAGAACCAATGTCATGTAATACTGATGACACAATCGCAGCAGCAGCCCTGTCAGACACTCCGTATCTATCACACGTTTTCGATACCGTAGGCAAGTCAATGGACGACACTTTTTTCTTTTTCTTTAGAGGAGAAACGGATTCAATTTTCTCAGCGCAGGCATCGTTTTTTAGTGGCTCATCCGTTTCGGAAGAAAGAGAAGAGGTGCTGATATCTAAATTAACAGAGGATGTACTTGCAATCGCCGGGCTAACAGAGCGATATTGTTGTTTTAACTTCCTTTCCTGATTTATTAGATTTTTTTTACTTACAGTAACATCAACTCTGCCAATTATCATTTTACGAGCCGTTCTTTGGTCAATTAAAAAAGCTTGTTCACATTTAGGGACCTTCTTTTCTCTTGGACACGTGCAATATTTAAAATCTTTGCATTTACAAGCTGATATATCAAAAAGTAACGTTTTATTTTTCATAAAATTTTCTAAAGTTTGCTGGGAATTCTTTTTCATCGACTTCAGAAGATTTTTCCGCTTCTCGTGGTAAGTTTTTAACATTTGTATAATTCTGGTACTAGTCACTGTTGGTAAAGATGCCGCTTGCCATATGCTCTCGATTTCAGGCACAATTTTATCGGCAATTTCTGAAAATTTGGGCTCCTGTTTGCTAGTTTTCATGCTTTGCCTCGTCCATTCGTAATGTTTCACAACATCTTCGTAAGTAGGTAGAACATTTCTCTTTAACTCACAACATTCACCAAATAGTGGGCATTTAGAAGCACTACGAGTTTTTTCCATATTTAACAAAAACAATGTTTTAGGTTATGTTTTAATTGCGCGCGAGCGACAGTTCACCTCGAAAGACAATAGTGCACTGCCCCGCACGGTCCACGCGCAAATAGTCCGGTTTGCACTCCTTGTTCGTACTTACAGTACTTACAATAGTAGGTTTTTATTTTTTATTGTTTAAATACCGTATATTTCCAATTAATTAATATAGTAATATAGAAAGAAAGATTAAAATGCTATAGAAAAAATAAATCACAAACTCCTGCATAAATTCTGAATTTAGTAAAAGTTCAATAACCTTTCGGAGGTAGTTATATTTATTTTTATCAAATAATATTTTACAGGTGTATGTTTGAGCTTAAAAGGCATAAACTTTTTACTCTTAGAAGTTGCAAATGCGAAAAAAAAATTTTCGCTCCACCCTAGTGATGATTAAGGTTATAATTTTCGAAAAATGATTATGATCTCAATAGCATAAGGAATTATCCTAGAGTTTAAACTCCTTAAATTAATATACATATGTGTATTAATAGTATTATGTTGATTAATTTAAAAGTTTATAATTATTTAGTTAATTACTAAGAAGTACTAATTTGTTTTATTAAATATAATGATAATTTAAAATACGAATAAGTCATTTGTTTTATTTGATTAAGATCGGTAATCATCATCATCACTAGCTTTCTACATTCTATTGCTGGAAGAAAGCTTTCTCTCATACCCGACCGGGAATAGCTGCATTAAAATCGTCGTTAATAGCTTCACAGCCGTTTTTATGGGTCGGTAATTGCAACAATCGACTAAGCCACACTGTAAATATTTTTTACAAGATTATCTTTTATTTATATGTATTTGATTCAGTTAATACATTTTTATACATAACACCAGCATATAAAATGAAACTATTAATCTTTAGAGGAACCAGTATACTAAAAAAACATGGTTGATTTTAAAATTGGTTTAAGGGGGGTCGTTAATTCCTGCGTTTACCTTACGACTATTTATTCATATACTTATACAAAATTATATTATATTGAGGTGAAAACATATTAAATGTAGATATTATCTCAACAAAAAATTTTACTCTGAATACATTTTGTCACCTAAGCATTATCATATTAAAAGCTTTTAAGAATGTTCACCTTGATTTCAACGAATTGAATTATCGCATCAAAAATATTTGTAAACATTACAATAATTGTCATTTCACTAATTCACAATGGTTGCGTAACACAGTTTCAATTACAATTTGAATCACTTTGAAGGACTTCTTCAAATCATCGATAAATTTGTTTGCTCAACATATGCATATAAAGCAATGAATATTACTGAACTGTCAACACTGTCAACATGAATGCGATGCAACCGTTTGTGTGTTATGCACTTATCCCGCCGCCAACAGTAGAAACGTGCGACAGTAAACACAGTAAGAACAAACAAACCACATTGTTTATTATTATTTATATTGTACAATATATGTCCCATAACTACATGGAGATTAATAACCCGCGAGATAACACTGTCCTATATTTGAAAAGTTTTTCATTTCCCCCGTGTTAAAATTTTCAAATATTTCTGCATTTGTTTTTAACAACACCACAATGAAAATGCAACCTTATCTTTAAGACATGAAAGTTACGTTTCAAAATTACAAAAGAAAGTACAACATTACATCAGAAACAATGTAATTTAAACACTATTTTTCTTGACACAAAGTTGATTTTCAAATATGTTAGTGCTGCTAGGTTGTTATGTGACTCACGTATTAGATTAGGCCACGCGCAGTTCGCGCGATGTCGCGTCTAGCCGCGTCGCGCGTCAGATAAATATGCTGATTTAGAAGCGACGTGCGACAAGACGCGGGTGCTCAGCACATACTGTCAGCTCGCGCAAACCATTCCTTACGAATGTGACTGTGCACTTTACGGGCATCATATTATGATCCCTGATTAATAAGACGGCATAGTTAAAGCAGAGAAGTTCAGTTGATAGCTTTTTAGTTGTCTGAGAAGTTTGAAGAATAATGTTGAGGGTGTTATAAAATATAATTGATGTGACTCGATTGATATAGTGTCTATCTATGAGAGTAGCTCTTATCCTCGTGGCTGCTGTACCTCGTGCTGATGGAATCACGTATTTAAAGTTCAACAACATCTATTGCCATATTTAACTTATTGAGCACACACGTTTTTGAACATATTCATAATCAGCCTGTATTGTTCCCACTAAATGAATAGGACGTATTCTACCACGCCGGCCCACTGCTGGTTAGTACATGTCACATGTCTTCGAAGTTTTTGGCTCTACGACATGCCGGTTTCCTCACGATGGTTTCCGTTTACCGTTTTGAGAACAGTGGTCAAGAAATAATATATACAGGGTGGCGCAATAGAACGTGCATATTGCATCATCTTTTTTTGCGGGGTAGAAGGGGCGTGGGCGAGGGGAGACCGATATCGTTGGGTAGCGCGGTTCATGAAGTTTTAGTCACTATGAGTCACTTCGACCGGAAGCGTCGCGCATTTTGCGTGCGCGCATTTTACGAAAACTCTCGTTCGTACGTAGTTGTCAGGCGACTATTTTGTTCTGAGTATGGTGTACGGCAAATTAGGGAGGCTCCGAGTGCTAATTTAATTAAAATCTGGATAAAGCGGTTTGAAGAGACTGGATCGACGTTTAAACCACACGCAAAAGGTCGTCCACGCACATCTAGGACCGAAGACAATATTGAGAGTGTTAAGCAGTCGGTACGAGAAGATCCACAAATGTCTACTCGCAAGAGATCGTCTGTCCTAAACATATCGCGACGAAGTTTGCAACGAATTTTAAACTTGGATCTTAAATTGCATCCATACAAGCTGCAATTAACTCAAGAATTGAAAGACTCTGACTTCATAGCACGGCTCACATTTGCTAATGAAATGCTCAATCGGTTTTCAAATTTTGAAAACATCCTTTTCTCTGATGAGGCACATTTTCATATGAATGAGTTCGTAAACCGCCAAAATTGTCGTTATTGGAATAGTGAGAATCCCAGACTCAAACATCAAAAACCGTTACATAGCCCTAAAGTGACAGTTTGGGCCGCAATCTCTGTCAAAGGAATAATTGGTCCTTATTTTTTTGAAAACGCGCGGGGGCAAAACATCACTGTTAATACCGAACGCTATGTTGCGATGTTGGAAGGTTTTTTGGCGCCAGAACTTGAAAATTCAAGAATAAAGAACTCTAGGACTTGGTTCCAACAAGACGGAGCTACCAGTCACACATCAAATGACTCCATGGCGGTTGTGAAGCAGATGTTCCCTGGCAAACTGATTTCGAAAAGAGGTGATATCCCATGGCCTCCGCGCAGTCCAGATTTGACGCCTCCTGACTTTTTTTTGTGGGGATACCTCAAACACAAAGTCTACACCAATAATCCGAGAAACATCAGTCAGTTCATGGAGAATATTCGTGGTGAAATGGCAGCAATCATACCAGCACTACTTAAGAAAGTTTTCGGTAATTTCCGTTTGCGGTTAGAGGAGTGCCAACGTAGAGAGGATCATCATTTAGATGATGTTATTTTTAAAAAATAAACTTCAGTTATCACTTAATAATTGCTTAGTTTTATTTTAAGTATACCTTTTGTATTTATTTTTTAATAATTATTTTAAAAATGCACGTTCTATTGGGCCACCCTGTACAAAGTAAAGTGATACCACTAGGCTACTACTGCTCTCGAATATAATTATGAAGTAATTGAATAGCAAAATTCATGAAATGAAATTCATTGCTACTGTTTGTTGATAGTATGCATAATTAGGAAGCAGAATATACTCAATAATTTCTAGAATTCCATAATGTATAAATCATAGTTGGTATATTGAAATATAGAATCAATTATAGACCCTACCCTAATCCCTAAATACCTTAAATAGTCAAACATACTGCTAGTTCCTCTTCTTGACGTGTCTAGATCGATCCATAATTAAATTACATATTTGGGCCATCAACAGCATCCATTAGCCGATTTAAAGCTTCAACGATAGGATACGCAGGATAATAATTTTAGTTGACAATAACAAACAAACAACAAACCAAGTTCAATTAAACAAAAACAAACTACTCAGACTAAATCCAAACAAATTAAATTATAAAAACTCCAACGAGCTTCCTTTATTCGCAATAAAAAACAATAGCCCCGGCATTTCAAAACTAATAACACTACAAACACATTTCCCAACTCAGTAATAACGATAAAAACGCATCCCATACACATACGATAACCATAGAGATATACACGCGTCCATATGCGTCAATATTTATGGATTCACGCGGTTATAAGTGCCATTGGGTACACGTGGCGCGGGCTTGGACGTGCGCCTTTAAACTTAGTCACGTTATGAAGGGATAATGCATTTGTGAGAATTGCGATGTTAGATATTGTCGGGGAAGTGTATGTGTTTTATTTGTTCTTGAGGCACTGACTTCTTTGAGATCAGTTATGAAATTTTTATCGCTGGGCAATTTCGCTTTTGCATTATACAGTATGTTACGAAAACCCTGTCCGACCCGTGAAGGTGTTGTTAGGTATCGATAACTGATTCTACTAATGCATACAAAACCGGGCTTTACTTAAAAAAAAATCCCCCTAAAAAAAATAAATATTATTTCGCAAAAGGAGGTAACTTATTAAATGTGCGTTGACCACCCTTCGCCTGCCGACCGCGGGGGGCGGGCGGCAGGACACGCGGCACGTGGCCGCATCGCTATTCGCTCATAATAATACCGGTGTTGTCACTTTTTAAAAATTACCAAATTTCGGGGAAATTGGAATTAATTCGTTGGAAAAAAAGATTATTTCAAAATTCATTTGTATTGGTACTATGATGAATACGTAAAATTTTATATTATATTTGGTCATGTGTTTACCTAACCTCTATTATCCTTATGGGTCGGACAGGGTTTTCGTAACATACTGTATGATGTTCCCACTGCTGAAACACAGGCTGTCTCTCCGTGAGAGAGAGATAGAGAGAGAGTGTGTGCCGTAATCTAACACGCTGGGCCTGTATAGGTTGATGGTAGATATCTCATGTCTTCGTATCCTCACGATGTGTTCCTTTACCGTTTTGAGAACACTGCTCTCATGGCGCTTTATTGAACGCGTATCTGAGTGCAAATCTAGAATCTACAACGCTTAGGTAAGTCTTTACTAATTAGTCAAAACTGCTTATTCAACAATCGAAGTGTTCATTAATATCGATTTGTCGATTTAGAATTTTAGTGAGTTGACTTTTTGAGAGTCTTAAATATGTTTATCATAATGAGTAAGAGTCTAAGTAAATCAGTCTCAATATAAATATACTTAGTTTCTCCCACATCGGATTACAATATAACAAAAAATTTGACACTAGCAAACCTGAGCGAGCTACGAGTAAATTGCCCAATAGATCACCGAGCAGTCTCCACGTGTCTTACAAATGGGAGGGTAGGCGGTAATAAAGCGGCTGACGTATGGAGTGTCAGTTGTCGCGTCGATCGCTTCAATATAGGCGCGCATAAATCGCCCGGCCGTGATTTAGGCCGCACACGGCCGCGCGGCTGTTCGTGGACATACACACTTATGGGTGAGTATATTGTAAATTATGGAGGATTACTTTTACAATTACGATTTGTTGAGATTTGTCGCATTTCATTTTTGTAAGTATATGATATTTATTTAATCAAGGAACCACGGCTGGGTTTATACTTACTGTAAGATATTCTTGTACCGTCAACCGCAGGTAGACATAGGATTGACTACTTACCAATTTTCTGTAACTACGTCATTATATTCACTACTGTCCAAAATGTGTGTTAAAGAATGGGCAAAAAACGAGATCTCATGATGGAACATAAAATGGCTATAACACGGCTAATTAACGTAGAGCTTCATCATCGAACTTTTAATCGTGCCACTGCTGGGCACAGGTCTCCTCTCATACAGAGAAGGATTGAGCGTAATCACCGCGCTTGCTCAATTCGGGTTGGCGATTTCAGACTTAAAAGTCCAGCTTTCCTCAAGATGTTTTCCTTCACCTTCAGTCATTCGTGTCCAAGATATACTTAGAAAATACATATAACTTTAGAAAAGTTACATGTGTTTAAGCAGTATTGTAAGCTTCAATTATTGATAAATGATTAATTTTCCTGGTTATACGTGATAATAATTAGACTTTGTCAGCAAATTTAATGAGTAAGTCAGGAAGACTAGTACGGTCACACGTGATTCTTTGTTTACTTTGTTAACCATACCTATGATTGTTCTAAGCGTCACAAACCAATACGTTGGCAATACCAAGCGGTGATACTCTGATTTTTGTCAGTGAAGTGTTTGAAGGAACTTCCACAGAATATAATAACCTCCCTCACAATATTATTTCCTCACCCTGTCACGTGTTTGAATTTGCATTTTTTTTTCGGGTTAACGATATATTATATTTTTAAAAATAGCTAATATAATAGTAAAAACACATATTAGCTATTAGCTATTCTATACGGAGGGTTTAAAAAAACCCTCCGTATAGAATAGTAACCAGTTATTATAGCGGTATTAACAAACGCCATATGCAACGCGTCATACTGACGTCACACGAATTCTACATCTCGCAACAGAGTTTACCGTGCAACTAGCATACATACAACTTCGCAACATCAACCGTTGGGCAAGTGCCCGCCAGACATAACACTCGTGTGGTCGAAATTTCCTCACTTTTCAATGAGTGAACTTTACACCCTGTTGCTCATGCCTCCAAAGTTATTAAATAGAGCAAAACAAAAGGCTATTGTGCTATAAATGTTATAGTATATTATATAGAATTAGTAAGTACAAGTATTTATAATAGAAAAATATTTCCACCCGCTGCCGCTGTGGCAAACAAAATAATAAAAGATATGTGAGAAACTTTATATAAATGCTAATGTAATTCAAATACAATATCGTCAGGATTTTATTATAAACTACTAAGTATATTTTAAATAATCTTGTCTACTTTGCAGTTAAAGAGATTTGTATTTTCATAGTAAATGGAATTTCTTTCTATCTAAATGAAAACTCACGCGGAAATATTTATTTCTTCGCAAATTTGACTCGGTAGGTTATTATTTTAACCAGTAGGTTAAAATAATAACCTACACTAAACAACTCAGTAGAGTTGTTTAGTTTTTAATTGTCAATTGTAATGTGTAGTGTTATGTATTTACCTACATATACTTACACTTATGGATTTATATTCATACTTATATATCATTCATTTCTACAGGTCATAATATGCATTACAGTATTATGAGGCGCTGTTCTGATAACATTTTACTACATCAAGACTCATTATTCAATTTCCAGGCACAGTCCTCAACTTCAGGCCTAAGTTTCGGCGACTTGGTGATATCTTAGCGTAAGAATCTGTACCTATGCTGTGCTGCATTAATTTTTCCTACTCAACACAACACTATAATTTAATATTTACTTATGTATACATATTTGCAACAATATTTTCATTGTTATGACAGGATGGAGGGGGCAGGTATTGCTTGTGATATAATATGTCTGTTCAAGTACTGGTACGGAGCTCAGACATATGTGGTGAAATGGGGAACCAACAGCTTCTCGACAGAGTACACGTTTAAATGTGGCGTAAGACAGGATGGCTTAACTTCGCCAACTTTATTTAACCTGTATGTTAATGTCTTGATTGAGGAGCTTGGCAGATCAAACGTTGGCTGTCATATGAGTAATCAACCAGTAAACAACTTGAGCTACGCCGACGACATGGTTTGGTTAAGACCCTCCGTGCATGGTTTACGTACACTGCTATCAATATGTGAAAAATATGCTACAGCCCACGGGGTTAAGTATAATGTAGGTAAGACGGAAGTTATGATATTTAGACACGACAAAACGAATTGCTATAACCTAGTAATCACCTTGGGTGGTAAACAGTTAAAAATCGTAACGAGCTTTAAATATCTTGGGCATGTAATAAAGGATAATCTTGGGGACGATGTTGATATGGAAAGGCAGAGGAGGTCCATTGCCGCTAAAAGCAATATGTTGGCGCGTCGTTTTGCGCGGTGCAGTAAAACTGGTAAAATCACCCTATTCGCGGCGTATTGTCAGTCGTTCTATACTTGCTACCTGTGGGACAAATACACCCGGCGAACGTACCACGCCCTTCGCGTGCAATACAATAATGCGTTCAGAGCAATACTCAACCTGCCGTGGCGGTGTAGTGCTTCTGGCATGTTCGCCGAGAATAGGATAGATGAGTTCTATAGGATGCCTTTTGGGGAGTGTGCGAGGGAATTGCATGATGTAATTCTCCCATCTCCGTTCCACCACCGGACGACCCGTCATACGGCGAGTTTCCACCCTTACGTTGTTAACACCACTACGATCCGGACGAAGCGTTTCGCCTCCTCCTTTATACCGCGTACATCGAGGGACTGGAACAGTTTGTCAGCGGCGGTATTTCCGTCGGACTACAATTTGAGTGTCTTCAAGGCTACAGTGAATAGGCTCTTAATAAACTAGTGCGCTTTACCATAAACGACTGCGTCACTGCTTACCATCAGGCGGGATTGCGGTCAAACGCTAGTTTATAATTATATAAAAAAAAAAAACGGTTCGTTTAGTGTACTTTAGCTATTATAATCATACTGTAATGTTGCACGGTATTCTATTCTGTGGGGAAATGTCGCTAATATTCACACTATCTTTGTTATACAGAGGCGAATGTTAGATCAATTCACAAATAAGTCCGAGACACTCGCAAAGAGAAATTTAAAGGGTTTAATGTAATTGCTGTCGTCACAGTCTTTTTCTGAAAATCTTTTATGAAATATAAAATTATTGTAAAAAATTACAGTTACATATATCCATAATAATATATAAATGCTAGTAACAAACACGTTGTACCTACAATATAGCTTATGAGAATAGGTGGATAGCTGCCGACGACGCTGCCAGTGTCTCTGCACCGGCCGTTGCGACGTCACACGTAGATACGACGACCCCTACACGAGCCGATGTCGATATTGTCGTCAAGAAAACAGCTGCAGTACAGACAAAGCGAGAAAGGGGATAAGCAGACGCGTTGTCTATGCATCCATAGAGACAGCCAAAAGCTTCATTACGGTACAGAAGAAGAAATGGAAACCAACCCAAAACAAATGCGGCACTACACCGACTGGAGCGAACCATTTGCTGCGTCCCGCTATATCAGTGATGCCGCTATTTATCCAGGCTGCATTATTCTGCAAGTACCGAGCAGATTGCAGATTACAGACGGATCAAGACGAGATTGACTTCGAGGGTTGTGAGGTTGGAGTCACGTCACAGAGTGAATTTTAATTCCTTTGTTGTGGGAATGCCAACTTAGGATCTTTCAATATTAATTTCTCCAGAATTTAGGGGAATAAATTAAAGGTGTTATTTACGGCGCTTCCGTGGCCGGATACCTGACACTGCGCGATATACTTACGATGATATAACTTAAATTTTATATAGATTGTTATGTATGTATTTTATATATGTTTATATTGCATGTTATAAAATAGCATTATTATCTACATTTTAAAACGGCTTTATCGACTGAACGAAATAAATAAGTATAAATGCTTGGGCTTGAGTTGCTTACTTTTTAAATGACGAAGCATTATGCTAAGATAGAAGCCTTTGGGCCTCTTAATGGACTTTATAATTTCTGTTACTTTTTTATAAATATAACTTGCATTTATTTTTCATTGTGTTTAACTTAGTTCAGTTTTAAATTCTTCCCGTACAAGTCACAATAAAAACTTTTTCTTTCTTCCAAATTTTGCACAATAAATGTTTTTTTCTCTTGTTGTTTTTTTTTTTTTTTTTCAAACATTGTGTTAAACGCACACTGTGAAAGAAAATATCATTCGGGAACATTGTTGAACACTTAGCTGCTGTTTTACTTAGGGCTTGTTTTAAATGAATTCCTATAACGGACTCACAGTTTTTTTTAAGTCACGAAAATTTATTGTTATGTACAAATCAGACACATATTGTTATTGAAACATTTTCATTTTTAATGTCTAGACTAGAAAAAAGATGATGATCCCTGAGTTTATTTCGGCTTTTCTTCACAGATGTAGTCAGTTAGGAATTTGAGCTCCAGCTAGTTTAAAAAAAATGATGTGTAAAAGTGACCAGTGAGCCTACTTACATACTAAACAATTTCATTCGGACCCGCACCACCAATTCGCACTGGGCCAGCGTGGTACATTACGGCTCACTTCTTATATACGATTATGTATATATTTGCTTATTTTTTAGTATTTTTTTTTATTTAAAAGAGTGTCTGTGGAGTTTCCTGGCCGTTCTTCTCCATAGAGATCTACTATTTGGAACGGGGAACTAGCTTTATCTTACTGACTGATCGACCCTTAGACAGTTCTAAAGTGCCTGTAATTGGTATACTTGAAATTTTTTAATAACCATTTTATACAACTATCAAGGAATGTCAAACATTACATGGTAAATTGATGAATGATGTTTATTTGCTTATATTTCATTTCCATGGCCATACAATGTAATTATTTATTATAATTGAGCTACCAAGGTGTATATAAGTCTTGAATAAGTACAATTAATATGAAACTTCCTTCAAACCCATAAAAAAACAACAAAAAAGTGCCCAATTACAAAATAATATCCTCTGTTTCTATTTAAAACCCGATTTGTACGTTTCCAACGGTTTTCCGTCCCACTGGCCTCGGCCGGGGCCCCGGGGTCCGGGTATCGTCCGCAAATAATAAAATATTCCCAGGAAATAACCGGCACGTTGCGAACGATCCTTTTGAACGACCACTGAACACTGATCTTTAAAACATAACCCACAGCTTTTCTTCAGAGGTCAAGTTACACTGGAATATTTGAACGCTAACCAGATTATTATGACCCTTAGACAAGGTCTTTTGTAGCTTCAAACTGCCATTTTAATAAGACCTCTGAATATTAAGCTATAGTACTTCAGTAAGGGTCAAGAAATCCTAGTCATTTGATACATACACCAGTATAACATGGCTCTTTCATTCTATATTCAGGTCATAGCCTGTGGGTCTTGGTCTATGGTCGTTGGTCTGAAGCTTATTGACTGGGATACCTGCAAAGTGCTGACGGCTCGGTCGGCAATCATTCAATCTCGACAAATGCTTTTATAAAGCGTCGTTTACATGATATGAATGGAACCTAGATGAGTAAATGGTGGAGGGATGGTTGGCGGGTCCTAGGACTCAGTTTCTTAATATTATACGAATATTTGGTTGAATATCCTTTAAAGTATAGATTCAAACAATATTGACATAAAAATACAGGTAATACATATTACAAACTTTTAATATTGAACATTAAATATCTAGCCACTTTAGCAACAAAAAATTAAATAAAGTAAATGAAAAATTAAAAGGCCAAAAACACTGATAAAGAACACATTTCATGTATGGCACAAAACATGTATTTATTTCGGCGTTGCTTCGTGGTAAGTAACTCATCAACTTAACTAGCCGTGTGGTAGCCGACAGAGTAGAATAGGCCACCCTCACTGTTACCGAGATGTTGTAGACAGTGACTAAGGTAAATTCCGTGCAAACTCACCAGCACGCAGAGATGGAAAACTCTGCAATTTATACCAAAACCCTCGCCAACCCATCTGCCAAGCGTGGTGAGTATGGCATTTATTGATGGAGGCCAGTGCCCTTGCAGTGGGGACGTAAATAGGCTGATGAAGAAGAAGTAACTCTTCGTGTGCAATAGCGTATCTGACTAAAAAAAACTAATTAGTCCGTCAGTCAGATTTCCAAAAAAATACTAGACACGTATTTTTTGTTTTATCAAATCAATAAAATTTAAAAACATAAAAGGCATCAAAGATCAGGAGTGGTGGCTGGTGACGTCACTGGTCGCTAAAAGTGTAGCTGGTGCTAAAAATACGTGTCTAGTAGTTTTTGGAAATCAGACTGACGGACTAATTAGTTTTTTTTAGTCAAATACCCTATTCCGTCTCGCACGTGGCCGGTTATTAATTGACTACATTTTAGTGAACCTAAATGAGAAAAAATTGCCTACTTTATTTGTTAACCACACCACCGACTCTCTCTTACACAGAGAAATCCTGTGACCTAATAGTGTGAATATTTATAATGTTCCTCAGCTCATCTGCCAACAGTAACAATAACAATATTCTATGCGATATCAATTCTAGAAAACGATGCCTGGAAGATTGAGGGGTGGCCTTTGCTTACTGAAACTATGAAGGTTTACTAAAAACCTTCAAAATGTAAGTTTTAAGATAATAAGACAAATGTGAAATCGTAGGTACTGTCTGTTTTTCTTTCCATCGACTTCGAAATCACAGCTATACTAAAGAAGGTTCTACTTCAAGGATTATAACAGTTTATTAATATACCTATGTAAGTGCCAACGATTATAACAGTTTATTAGTTACTACATATTACTCCAATATTTGCAAAAAGTACTTCGCTTACATTCAGAAATTATTGAGCAAATAATTGTAACTGAAAAATTTACCGTTTTAAGTTCAGTTTTATATTAAATATAGATATGCCATTCAGAATCGGTGCCAGGCTCAATACAACAAACTGGATTTATTTCATAATAGTAAGTCTGCTGTATCCTTTCAACATAATTTATTAGTCACCTTTTACAAAAGGGGATCCAATTTTCATGATGAACCACGAAAATAACGAAAAGAAAAGCGTAAAAATATCTTTATCTTTTGGAAGAAAGCTGTTACTGTTGCTCCGAGCTTATTCGCGCGGAAATAATTTAGGCATGTAATTTAGAATGGCGGCTTATTCGCCCCTTTTCTTTCGTTCAAAAGGAAGATCCTTCTTTTGGTTGCGAGCCTCCGAGGGATACTTGTACCTGGTACTTGTCTGTGAGAGGGTTCAAGTGAAGCGACGAAGGCATTATTTTTATGAATTCTATTTTGGAATTATCTACTGATTTTATTAATAAAACAATAAGCCATGTGCCCTTTGGGATTTCTCTTCTTAAACAGTGATCCTCTGTGTAACCTCCTCAGATAATGAATGTACTAAACTACTTCCTCGTGGGAGGAACTCTAGTCCAACATTTTCAATTGATTTGTCTGTTAGGGAATTAATTACTGAACAAAATATTTAAAACTTTACTTAAGTAGATAAATACTATAACATGTACCTAAAATTGTTCTGTTAAACAAATAAAAAAAAAAAAGATTATTACATATTTATATGAAATGAAATCGTTTATTAAGCAAGTAGGATCACTGATCACTTTTACACGTGATATGTTTTATTTTTTTTAAACTAGATGAAGCCATCATTTCCTAACTGACTACTAAACTCAGGGATCATGGGGTCTTTTTTGAAGTCCAGACATTAAAAATGAAAATTTTTACAATAATTTACGTTATAATTACGCATATCACTTAATAACAATGCTTAACAGAGCGAGCAGCTCAGTCCCAAGCTTTTTTTGTCTTCTAAATTGTCTGTGATTTTATAATACCCCTTTTTGCAAAGTTTGGCCATTAGATAGTTTTTAAATCATTTAATGGGTAAGTCTCGAATGTCCATGGGAAGCTAGTTGTAAAAGTGACTGTCATTGACCCATGAACGAGTTGCCTACTCTGTG
This sequence comes from Sesamia inferens, assembly GCA_037179545.1. Taxonomy (NCBI): domain Eukaryota; kingdom Metazoa; phylum Arthropoda; class Insecta; order Lepidoptera; family Noctuidae; genus Sesamia; species Sesamia inferens. The sequence goes on along the minus strand of CM073949.1, from coordinate 499,220 downwards.
GAGACGAGTGTGATGTACAGCAAGATTGTGTTTGTTCCTGGTATTTATATTATGAATATCGCTTATTTTCTTAAAATTCTATGTATTTTTATATACATACATATGATCTTCAAATATATATTGTGATGCTACAGTCAGAATATATTGTTACAAGACAATATATTATATTCATTTATTTGCATAAAACATGGTATATAAAGTTGTTACATTGCAAAGGTAAGATCATACACGTTTTGCTTATATCTACAGCATGCAAAAATGTGTATAATATGGTTTATATTCTTGGTATTTCTTAATACTATAAAATTAATGTCATTTATACAAGTGAATTTTAAACAATGTGCTATTTAGTAATTTAATCTCACATGGTAGTTTATTATATACTCAGACGGCCATAGCTCAGCAGCTTTTGCTATACTTAGCTGATTGAAGTATTTCCTCTAAAACAAGCCTAAATTGGTCTCGACGATTTCTAGTACTTACATCTACCGCTGTTTTAAAAAGACTTGTGTTTCCGTTCAAACATACATGTTTCATATAAATATAGTGAGGGTAGTGGTAGTAAACCAAGTTTTTTAAATATTGGTCGGGAGGATTCGTCCGGCGGAATACCTTAAATAGCTCGAACACATTTCTTTCGAGCTACAAATGCATTGTTAAATTCTGTACTGTTACCCCATACAATTAAGTCCATAACGCAATGAGGACTCAATATAAGCCCGATGGGACATTACAGCTATTTTGATTTTCATTACCTTTTTAATCTGCCTGAGAGCATATACAAATTTATTAATTTTATTACATACATTATCGACTTGGGCTTTCCAGTCTAGATGTTCGTCTATGATCGTACCCAGAAACTTAGTTTGTGTTACTTGTTGAAGTTTAGGTATATTCATTGTGAAGTTAAATTTGTTGTTATAAGATTTTTTGAATTGTACATATATGGATTTATCGAGATTAATGGTTAGATTATTATTATTGAGCTAATTTATAAGATTTTCAATTGTATTATTAATATCTGTTTCATGATTAACTATTGTTTTACATTTTTTGTCAGTAGATACAATTATCGTAATGTCATCAGGGAAAATAAAACTTTTATGTTTAGTCATGTCTATGATATCATTCACATAGAGGAGAAATAAAATCGGGCCCAGTATACTACCCTGAAGAACGCCGCGTTTGATAGTATTAAATTCAGAGCTATGTGAAACCATTTCTTTATTGCCATTAATATTAGTGATCGTAACGCATTGTTGTCTGTCAGATATGTATGATGTTATCCACTGTAGTGGCAGTTCCCTGATTCCCATGACATACTTCTGAAGAAGTATGTCATGGGAAACCAGATCGAACGCCTTGTTTGCATCTAAAAATAAACCCGTTGTTATTTGCTGATAATTAATATTTTTAAGAATTGCTTTCAGGAGTGAAAATATAGCTAAAGTTGTGGATTTATCTTTTTGGAATCCAAATTGCTCTTTCCTTATAATATGAAATTTTTCACAGTAATTAATAAGCCTTTTGTACATGCACTTTTCACACATTTTAGCCACAATTGTTAATAACGTAATTGGACGGCAGTTGCTTACTTCAGATTGTTCTCCTTTGTTGAAAAGCGGTTTTACAATTGATATTTTAAATTATCTGGAAACACTCCTTGAGCAAAAGATAAGTTTATAAGGTACGTTAGAACACCGCATAATTCTTTATCACATTCCTTAATAATTTTTGTGCTAAGTTCGTCGCAGCCCTCTGAAGTTGTGTTATTTAATAACATAATTTGTTGTTCTACTTCTCTTTCTGACATTGGAACGAGGAACATAGATCTAGGTATGACGTTATTATTACAGTGAGTATTCGTGCTTTGGTGCGAGAGTTATAGCTATGGTAGAAATTGTTGAAGGCAGTTGCTATATCTGTTGGTTCTGTAAGAACGGTATCATTAATTTTGATAAATTCTATGTTGTTTTTAGAACTAGGATTATGTATTTCATTCTTTATGACGTTCCAGATAGCCTTACATGAATTCTGGTATTTATTCATATATTTTATATTACAGTTATTTTTGGCACTGTAAATACATTTTTGTAACAAGTTTGAGCTTTCTTTTTATAACGCAAAATTCTTTTAGTTTTACAACTCCGCTTAAGACCTTTACTTATCCATGTTTGTTTTATTCTTTTGTTTAGATTTACCTTTATCACCTTGGGAAAACATAGAGTATAAAAAAGGCATAACAAATCATGAAAACACTTAAATGTGTGTGCATCTTCTTCTATGAAAACTTCTGACCAAAACAAACTTTGGAGGCATTTCTTGAATTTCTTTATATTATGGAGATTGTAATCTCTTTTGTAGATTTAATAAATTGCATCTTGTATAGATTGGCGTTTTAAGGGGAAGTCTATCATTTGCGCTGTTTCATGGTCAGGGAGATAGAGTGAAGGTACTGTGGTAACCGTGTCTGGGATGTTGCTTAATATAGTAGTCAATAAGATTTACGAGTAGCTTCATTAATATGTTCAGTCATTAAATGTTCTTACATTTCCAGCTCTTTATATCTATGAGGTAGCGGTATTTGTAAAAAGTAACTTACAATTATTTGCAATGAAGCCCCCAGCAGATCCAAGGTTAAGGAAAAGGGAGTCTAATATACTAAGAATTGAGCATACCAACACTGCCCTTTTACGGAAAAGCGTTTATGAAATGGCTCCAAGAATATATAACAAAATACCTCATGACTTAAAAATACTAAATATAAATGCCTTTAAGAAAAAGCTGAAGGAACTCTTAATAAAGAAATGCTGCTATTCTATTAATGAATTTTTATTATAATTATAATTCATATAATTAATTTAGATGTAAAAAACAAAATTGTGTAATATAATTAATAAAGTTTTCGAAACAGACTGTATAAATATGTATGCATAATAGAAAAAATAATTATAATTACAATAGATATTAACATTACTATATATGTATAAATATAATAGAGTAAGAAAGCCCAATAATTAATATAAATTTCAAAATAAAAACTATATTATATGTTAAGCAATGATTAGATATAAGTGATGGAATTAGTATTATATAAATGTGATAGTATTTACACATAAAGATAGGTTAATGGAATATAAGTAATTCTCGTTTAAAATCATTTTCGTATGCCCACAGGCACAATGTAGCGAACTTCCTGCAACCCTAACACCTTTTGTATTATACACCTGCATTGACGAATAAAAAGATTTGATTTGATTTGATTTGATTTGAATATGAATATTTATGTTATACGTTTTTACTAGGTCTTGGAAGTCGCTGGTGATTTTACTTTTTTTTAGAGTGTTTATATTGAAATCATCCGTTAGAACTATGCATGTTGATGGGTTGTACAGGGTGTACCTGACATCGTAACGCAAACTTCTCAAAAACACTAGACCGTATGCCACTAATAAAATAATGATAGTCATTTATGTCGTTAATGAGCGGTTACAGAAATAACAGCGTTTAAAAAACATGTCGGCTCGGCCTCTGAACATTGCAAGCGCGCCGCCGTGCATTTTTATAGGTATGACGTTGAGCCCTGATCTGAACTCTATTAAATCAGCTGATAGGAAAGTTTTTTTTAGTTTTGTTCACATTGCGTTTTTTTGTGTAAGTAATTAGCGAATTAATTATTTTTTACTTTAAAATATTATTGGATTATAAAAGAATAGCAATTATGAACGGTCTGAAGTGAAAAAACTGCATATGGTACTCGTTTGTGCTTCGATGTCAGATACACCCTTTATTTCCTGAAAATGACGTGTAGGAGATTATCTAGTTTATTTAAGAATACATTAGGGTCGGACTGAGGTGTTCTGTATATGCATATTATCAATAGTTTCACATCCTTCAACTCTATACCACAAATTTCGAATATTTCGTTAAAAACTATGTCTCTTCTAACTAGGATGCAAGTCCCACCGCAGTGTTTTTCTCTCCAAAAACTAGCAGCCATTGTGTATTTTGGCATTTTAAGATAGCACTCTTGGCCTTTTTAAATAAATGTTTCAGAGAGGCAGAGAGATATGTAAAGAGTGCTGTGAATCAATGGTGCAGTGTTAAATATCACTTTTAATAGTTAAAAAACTGACTCATCGTCGTCCACACCCTCAATTTCCTCACTACTGGACAAAGGCATCGATGTATGAAATGAAATGAAATGAAATGAAATGAAATGAAATGAAATGAAATGAAATGAAATCGTTTATTAAGCAAGTAGGATCACCGATCACTTTTACACGTCATATGATTTTTTTTTTTTCTTCTTCTTTTTTTTTTTAAACTAGATGAAGCCGGCATTTCCTAACTGACTACCTCTGAGAAGAAACAGCCGAAACAAACTCAGGGATCATCGTCTTTTTTAAAGTCCAGACATTAAAAATGAAAATGTTTACAATAATTTACGTTATAATTACGCATATTGCTTAATAACAATGCTTAACAGAGCGAGCAGCTCAGTCCCAAGCCTCTCTATCCTCTAAATAATCTGAGATTTTATAATATCCCTTTTTGCAAAGTTTGGCCTTTATATAGGTTTTATATCGTTTAATGGGTAAGTTTCGAATGTCCATGGGAAGCTTGTTGTAAAAGTGTATACATTGACCCATGAACGAGTTGCCTACTCTGTGGAGACGAGTGTGATGTACAGCAAGATTGTGTTTGTTCCTGGTATTTATATTATGAATATCGCTTATTTTCTTAAAATTAGATATATTTTTATGTACATACATAAGATTTTCAAATATATATTGCGAAGCTACAGTCAGAATGTTCACCTCTCTGAATTTTTCTCTAAGAGAATCTCTAGGACCAAGGTTGTAAATGGCTCGAACAGCCCTTTTCTGTAAAACAAAGATGGTATTGATGTCCGCACAAGTTCCCCAGAGAAGAATCCCATAAGTCATAAGACTATGAAAATAGCTAAAATAAACAATTCTGGCTGTATTCACATCAGTTATCTGTCTAATTTTCTTAACAGCATAAGCGGCAGAACTGAGTCTACCCGACAGCTTCTCAATGTGAGGACCCCATTGTAACTTGGAGTCAATAGTTAATCCAAGAAAAACTGTCGACTCGACAGGGATCAACTCTACTCCATTCAGTTGAACATTGGTACTTAACTGCCTGACATTTGGCGTAGAAAATTTAATGAATTTAGTTTTTTTTTCATTCAAAAGAAGGTTATTTACATTAAACCAATGGACAACTTTCGAAAGTGCATTGTTAACTTCGTCAAAATTTGCTAGCTGACGCTTGACTTTAAAAATAAGAGAAGTGTCATCCGCGAACAATACTATGTTGTGATTATCCCTCACGTGATGAGGTAAGTCATTAATATAAATTAAAAACAAGAAAGGACCTAGAATTGAGCCCTGCGGAACGCCCATGGTGACCTCAGATCCTGCAGATTTGTTGCCATTAACATCAACCCTCTGAATTCGATTATTCAGATAAGAATTCAGAAGGTCGAGAGCTCTGTCCCTTAAACCATAATGGTACAGTTTCCTAATAAGAGTATCATGATGTACGCAATCAAAGGCCTTGGACAAATCACAAAAAATACCAAGAGCATCTTGCGATTCCTCCCAGGCCCCAAATATGTTCTTTAGCAACGCCACGCCCGCATCGGTAGTTGAACGACCCTTTGTAAAACCAAATTGTTTCACGTGCAATAAATTATATAAGTTGAAGTGTCTCAACAACTGTTTCAAAATTAATTTTTCAAAAATTTTGCTCAAAGTTGGTAATATAGAAATTGGCCGAAAATTCGTGGGATCAGTTGTACTACCAGATTTGAACAGTGGAATTACTTTGCTAAGTTTCATCAAATCAGGAAATATACCAGATGTGACACAAGAATTAAAAACAATTGCTAAGAAAGGCGCGATAACATCTATTATTGAAGCTACAGTATATACTGACAAACCCCAATGATCGGCAGATTTTTTTACATCAAGATCCTTAAAAGATTCTATAATGTCTTTAGCAGTCGCAAACGTAAATTCAAAGTGTTTGTCACATTCTGGAACACATTCTTTTAGTATGGCGTAGGCAGAAGTGGAGGAAGAAGACAAAGTTTTTGTTGTATGTTACATACATCGACGCCTTTGTCCAGTAGTGAGGAGGTACATATAGTATGTACCAGTCCCAATGCTCCTGTGCCTGTGAACTGACGTTTCCAGCTTTATTTTATGTATGTATGTTGTATTTTCGGTTCCAATTTTAGATTGCGTGCACCAACTTTAGTAATTATTATTTATTTGAAAAATAATATGTTATGGATAATAAAATATGCAAACTAATAAAAAAAACCTTACGGTTATAATTATTACAAACTAAGTTCAGAAATTATTTTGTAAACTACTAACAAGAACTATTCAACCTATTTATTTAAATTGGAGGAAGAGGTTCGCCGATAACTTCGTCGTTTATGAACCGATTTTGATCATTCTTTTTTAGGATTTTTCTGTTGGAAAGAAGACATTCCCAAGGTGGTCCCATGATAAGGACATCAGAGAAATCAAGGGGAACTTTAAAAAATCGTAGGGGCAACCAGTGAGTTTGTAAGTTTTTTCATTAAGTATTTTAGCGTCAGCATCCAGTCTAACCGGATGCAGCTGAACAGTACTTTTCACAACTAAAAAGTGTAAAATAAAAACTTTTTTACAAAAAAACAACAGACTTCTGAAAATATTAACAATATCAAAAAATGAATTTAGTGAACTCTATTCATTCTGAGTGTGTTATTATTATTTATTAATATGTAAAGGACATAACCACTTAGGATTCCGCAAACTACCCTAAAAACTGAAATATAGACGCTTGTCAGGTCCAATTGTTATCATTGTCTTGTATTGTGTTACTTTACTCGAGACGAAGTTAGGAATTCATATTTAATTTAATCCAATCTGATTAATATAGCTTCCCATCGAAATGAACATCTGCGTCGCGCAGACCCTCATGGTGGAAAGCAAGGCTAAGGAAGGGACGATGCGCTCGGCTACACAGAGGGTCATGCGTTAATGTTGTAGCCGATTTGTACGTATTACTTGTTAGAACCTGTTCCGAATATGTTATGAAACCAGCTTTGAAAATTAATGCTTTTTGTCGTCAAGTAACCCTTCAAACAGGAACACAGTAGCGCTATTCTAAATAATTATTTTCAATGTCGGTATCCCACTGCTGCAGTGCTGGACAAAGGTCTCCCCGAGACCCGCACCACCTCGAACTAGCCCCTTCGGCTTGCGTGCGGTCACCTCGCCACCACTGTATGGGCCACAACGGCGCCGTCGAACTCCGCTACACACTGAGCGCAGACTTTTGTCCCGCGTTCACGTTGCAGGTGGCTGATGTGATATTCCTAATCTCATTATTATTTAAAAGCACGTGTTGTCCTACTGCAGGGCACAAAGTTCACTTATCTATTCCCACATTGCCCAGTTTACTGCGTTTGCTGGGCAATGTTTAAAGAGTTCATTTCGTCATGGCTTTTCAGAATTGTCACGTAGTCGTTTCCTACAATACATGGCCAATGGCAACTACCACCAACAAGCTGGACATGACGACAAAAACAACTAATTACTTTGTTGCAAATTGTTTTGTAACTTAGTCTTTTTTTACCCAAAGGACCATGTAAATATGCGCTGTAAAAGCTTAAGCTGCACCAGTAACATTTTCTGCGCAGATGGAAATATTTCCTGTTTTCTGCGACATTAACCAGCATGCAGAGCACCACAAATGTCTTTTTTTTTTCTTTTCTTGATTTGTAGGAAAAAATATTTGTCCGCAATACTACAGACTACGTTTCAATGCTGTCGCACATTTAGCAAATTAAAATGCAAAAAAAGAATCGTGGAAATACTATAAACAGGAAATTCGAATTCTTGCATTTTTTTAAAAAATATAAACGAGTGCTTGACCGCAATCCCACCTGGTGGTAGGCAGTGATGCAATCATTGATGGTAAAGCGCACTAGTTTATTAAGAGCCTATACTTATTGACTCAAAAAAAAACTGAGTGAATAGGAAGGATAGAAGAGTTAAACCCAACAACACGACCAATGATGCTGCGCCAGAGGGAGATTGATCTAAAGACCCTCCACGGCCAAACTCTCGACATAACAACATTTGGCGCATCATACCTGGCATATATCGCAACCACAGACCCACCCACCTGACCTGCTCAGACTCGTCCTCCGTACGGCTTCACCAGACATCATGCCGAAACATGACGAATCGCTTGGCGGCAAGAATTTGTTTGGTGGGTGGTCACTTCTACCGGCAGCCGATAATATGGCCTACCTATGGACAGAGGATGGTATGCAGTTGGCGCAGAGTAAACAAAAGGCAGAAAGAGCACTTCAAAGTTTATTTACAACGATATTTTTTCTTTGTACGAAACCTGGATATAGTTTGTTCAGAATAAGCAACTGAATCGATACGATTTTTTTTTACACCATGTCATATTTTTTCCCAAATAGGTAGCTATATTTAAAAATTGTAGAAGTGTGGTTATGGAGCGCTCAACACAGTTCACGGCAGATCACAATGGTCTTGGATACGTGCGCAGCTGGACGGGTCCCCGTCTCGTTGCGCAGGGTACAATACGTTCTAAGAAAAATGTACATGTTTCAAGTAATGAAATGAAATAGTTTATTAAGCAAGTAGGATCACCGATCACTTTTACACGTCATATGTTTTTTTTTTTTTCTTTTTTTTTTTTTTAAACTAGATGAAGCCGGCATTTCCTGACTACCTCTGAGAAGAAATAGCCGAAACAAACTCAGGGATCACCGTCTTTTTTAAAGTCCAGACATTAAAAATGAAAAAGTTTACAATAATTTACGTTATAATTACGCATATTGCTTAATAACAATGCTTAACAGAGCGAGCAGCTCAGTCCCAAGCCTCTCTATCCTCTAAATAATCTGAGATTTTATAATACCCCTTTTTGCAAAGTTTGGCCTTTATATAGGTTTTATATCGTTTAATGGGTAAGTTTCGAATGTCCATGGGAAGCTTGTTGTAAAAGTGTATACATTGACCCATGAACGAGTTGCCTACTCTGTGGAGACGAGTGTGATGTACAGCAAGATTGTGTTTATTCCTGGTATTTATATTATGAATATCGCTTATTTTCTTAAAATTAGATATATTTTTATGTACATACATAAGATTTTCAAATATATATTGCGAAGCTACAGTCAGAATGTTCACCTCTCTGAATTTTTCTCTAAGAGAATCTCTAGGACCAAGATTGTAAATGGCTCGAACAGCCCTTTTCTCTAAAACAAAGATGGTATTGATGTCCGCACAAGTTCAAGAGAAGAATCCCATAAGTCATAAGACTATGAAAATAACTAAAATAAACAATTCTGGCTGTATTCACATCAGTTATCTGTCTAATTTTCTTAACAGCATAAGCGGCAGAACTGAGTCTACCCGACAGCTTCTCAATGTGAGGACCCCATTGTAACTTGGAGTCAATAGTCAATCCAAGAAAAACTGTCGACTCGACAGGGATCAACTCTACTCCATTCAGTTGAACATTGGTACTTAACTGTCTGACATTTGGCGTAGAAAATTTAATGAATTTAGTTTTTTTTTCATTCAAATGAAGGTTATTTACATTAAACCAATGGACAACTTTCGAAAGTGCATTGTTAACTTCGTCAAAATTTGCTAGCTGACGCTTGACTTTAAAAATAAGAGAAGTGTCATCCGCGAACAATACTATGTTGTGATTATCCCTCACGTGATGAGGTAAGTCATTAATATAAATTAAAAACAAGAAAGGACCTAGAATTGAGCCCTGCGGAACGCCCATGGTGACCTCAGATCCTGCAGATTTGTTGCCATTAACATCAACCCTCTGAATTCGATTATTCAGATAAGAAGTCAGAAGGTCGAGAGCTCTGTCCCTTAAACCATAATGGTACAGTTTCCTAATAAGAGTATCATGATGTACGCAATCAAAGGCCTTGGACAAATCACAAAAAATACCAAGAGCATCCTGCGATTCCTCCCAGGCCCCAAATATGTTCTTTAGCAACGCCACGCCCGCATCGGTAGTTGAACAACCCTTTGTAAAACCAAATTGTTTCACGTGCAATAAATTATATAAGTTGAAGTGTCTCAACAACTGTTAATAAATTTTTCAAAAATTTTGCTCAAAGTTGGTAATATAGAAATTGGCCGAAAATTCGTGGGATCAGTTTTACTACCAGATTTGAACAGTGGAATTACTTTGCTAAGTTTCATCAAATCAGGAAATATACCAGATGTGACACAAGAATTAAAAACAATTGCTAAGAAAGGTGCGATAACATCTATTATTGAAGCTACAGTATATACTGACAAACCCCAATGATCGGCAGTTTTTTTTACATCAAGATCCTTAAAAGATTCTATAATGTCTTTAGCAAATCATACCACATGTTATTATATAATTATTTACAATATAAACAGAAATTATAATCAATAAACGCAAGACGGCGACGCCGCGCCAGAACAGGCACGGGCGGGTGAGCAGTGCAATGACCATACTTTTGTAGGGAAAACCAGCTTACATTACAAGCTCATAACTTTTTTATGTATCATGATAGCTTTTTGAAATTTTGTGCATAAATTCTTTACATAAAAATACTGGACACGTATTTCAGGTTTCGCATGTAAAAAAACCTTGTATAATACTACTAGTTAATGTTTGCAACTTCGTCTACATGAAAGAAAAGTACTTAGATACCCTGATCCACCCCAACACTGTTCCTTTTTTGGATTCATCGTGGGGTGACAAAGGGGTAGAACGGAGTCTAAGCAACAAAGCCACCGCAGTGTTCTACTTCTACACAGGATCGGGAGTGCGCGATTCGCATAAGCATTCGCCGTTTCCTCGACCCGCTATTCCTTAACGGACCCCTCTTCCAGTGCGGCCATTTCCAAAATAGTTAGTAGTAAACACTGCGGCGTCAACTCGGGCCTGTCTGGTCGGACGGTGAACGTCACGAGCGGGTTATCATTTAGATGTGACTTAGGGATTTTTTTGACTGTGTTCTTTTTTCTTGGCCCCTGAAGTCCACGTGATAATAAATAACAATAGATTTATCAAATAAAAAAATAGTTATTCAAATATAACTGGCAGATATGCAAACAATCAAAGGTAATAGGTTCGCCTCACCTTTTGTTTCATGGTCAGTGCCATTACCACTTACTCCTTCACCAGTTACTCATTTGTCAGTAAAAATGAGTAACTAATGAAGTATTGGTAAAACTACAACACCACCTTGCCTCTACTTTGTTATACCTCAACTATCATAAAAATGGAGAAATAAATAAATTTATTATTATTATTATTATAGTAAAACCTTTTTTACAAAAAAAAAAAACAACCGACTTCCATAAACCACTATAAAGTGAAAAATAACTGATTTCGGAAGTCGGTGTCTTTGGTTTTTGTATATTCGTTTTTGACACCGACTTCCGAAATTAGGTTTTTGGAACTCAGTTTTTTTTTTTTAATATTTTATTTTACACTTTTTAGTTATGAAAAGTACTATGTGTTCAGTTGCATCCGGTCAGACTGGAATATGACGCAAATATAGTTGGGAACCGACATAATTTTTGATAACTTTAATTTTTAGCCGTAATTTTGAAGAATTACCTCGACTGCCCATGGTCTTCATTATCAGATTTACTGCAAACCATTATTTTAACCCAATGGGTGCAAAGTTCTCATCAATATAAATGAATTAAGTCCAAACACAAAGTAGCTACTGTAAACCGTTGAGGAGTAGTCAAAACCTATCTAGGTGTAAAGTTCTTATCAATACAAATTAATCAAGCCCAAACACAAGGTAACTGCTGCGAACTGTTGAGGAGTTCCTTCAACTGTCTCCCGGTTCCATCATCGGATCTACTCCAGATCTTTATTAAATTGTATTGCTTTAAAATAGTTAATGAAAATATTAAGAAATGCACTAGTCGCCCATTACGATTTTTCAAAGTTCCCCTTGATTTCTCTGGTCTTCCATCATCAGATCCTGATGTCCTTATCATGGGACCACCTTGGAAATATCTTCTTTCCAACAAAAAAAGAATGATCAAAATCGGTTCATAAACGACGAAGTTATGCGAGAACAATATAAAAAAAGCAAATATACTTTTTTGAGTAACCTCCTCCTTTGAAATTGAGTAACCTCCTCCATTTTGAAGTCGGTTAAAAATTTTATTTTATTTTTTTTATTTTTTTTTTACGGACAAATCAAAGTAAGTTCGAGACTTGTGTTATGGGATACTAACTCAACAATACAATATTTTATAATAGATACATATATAGATAAACATCCAAGACCCAGGCCAATCACGAAAAGATCGTTTTCCATCATGACCTGGCTGGGGATTGAACCCGGGGCCTCCACGTCGCAGGCAGGCGTGTTGACCGCTGCGCCACGGAGACCGTCAGGAGAAAATGTTCGTAACATTTATCAGGTTACGTGAGTTCTTCATTTCATTCAACGTGACCTCTACATCTTGTTTAGTTATGGCGTAAGTGTATTTTATTTATTTCCTCGGTGTCAATGTGTGTGTCACTTGTTATCTTACACAGTCGCTATAAAACTGTTCTTCAGAAAGCGACCATTTCGCTCATAAAGTGTCACTATGCGAGGGGGTAATCCCGGGATCAGCGCGATAAACCCCGGACAACGGGACGAGAGGCCGAGACGAGACAATGCTCTATTGTTCTCAATGTATCGTGTCTAGTGGAGAGCGCAGTAGGATAACGGGTTGTGGTGTTTAGACGGGAAGGGTTTAATTGAGGAACAATTTCTCTGAACATGAATGATGAATTTTGGAAACTGGCAAAGCGACTGGCGTTCTATATTTTTACAGCTTTAGTGGTTGAGAGTGATCGATCTTGGGGCCAGACGCGTTTCGCATTAAGTGAGCTCAGGAATAGCATGACTTTATTCCCCCATCTCCGTTCTTGACACCATTACGATCCGGACGAAGCGTTTCACCTCGTCTTTTACATCGAGTATATCGAAGGACTGGAAAAATTTGCCAGCGGCGGTTTTTTAGTCTGATAATAATTTAAGTGTCTTCCAGGCGAATTTACTTTAAGGCGAGGTGAATAGGCTCTTAATCAATTACCGCGCTTTACCATCAACGATGGTATCACTGCTTACTTCGATGTTTAACTTAAAAATAACGGGTGACTTTTCTCAACCCGCTTTGGGTGAAGCTTAGTGTCTCACCAGTGGGCACATTACAGGCTGATTATTATTTGTGTCCTGTTCACGTTGACCTACTGCTCTGACCTGCACTAGGCGTCACTTCGACGCAACACTCAGCGTCTCAGTTAAAAATACGACTCTGGTGTATTGTCGCACGTTTTTGTGGCAAGTCTTATTCACATTAATAGCTTCTACCAATGGGATTACAACCTTAAAATTGAAGTATAAGGCTCACCATCGCTTGGCCTGTTTGTAACATTTTGGTCAATGTAATTTAGAAGAATATAAAATAATAACATCTCTATTGTCAAGTGATATGGTTTAATGTTCCTTGGCAGAAATTGTTGCAAGTAATATGTATGTCCGTTGTAATTCAAAAAAACTATTATTAATATGTGTGATGATCTGCTAGAAGAAATACAGCGCTGTAAGCCGCTTTGCGACATAATGTAATTCAAGAGCAAAAAGTGGTTTATTTCGAAGGTAGAAGGAATTTGACATTATTTTTGGTAAAAGTCATTCGTGGGTTTTTGACTGTCGTTAAGCGTTGTTATTGGGTTATGGATGCCAGATACGCAGTCACTTCATGTATCTGACTACAATTTAAGTGGCTTCAAGGCTACAGTGCACAAGCTCTTAATAAGCTAGCGCGCTTTACTATCAACGATTGCATTACTGCTCACCATCAGGTGGGATTACGGTCAATTATTAGTTTATAATATTAAAAATAAAAACTGTATTAAAAGTGCCACTTTGGACGAAGGGTTTCCTAGTCATTTATAAACAATTTAAAAAAAAACAAATACAAGAAAAAATACAAACTTCCCACCTACAAATCCCTTTCATTTCGTAAGTTTTCCTGATTTAAAGTTATTTTCATATCAAATCAAAATCATTTTAATTCGAATATCACTGACTCATATAAAAATAGTACACTCATAGTCACATTACATACACAGCACTCAATCATACATTCATAAAAATTAAAACGAATATTACTAATGTAGGCGCCCCAGTAAAGCACGTACATCTACCGCGCATTTGTCACGGCTTATTCAACAAACAAGGTCGGCATACACCACAAGTAAAATTAATCTCCGACCATATACTAGGAAATCTACGGGACTTACCTGGGACTCAGTGTGCTTCGTCGAGAAGTGAAGTCCGGCGAGGTCGACGCGCGCGCCGACCTTACAATGACGTCCGATGTCTTCAAGTTCGCTGACTGTCCCATACCAGTCTGCACACCAAGTTCCCTAACAGGCACCAAAGCTCACCAACATAAGAAGTTATTTAACAGTGTTAAACACGCCCGACACAGATCGCCAATGAAACCACGTTTCCGATTCAAATTCAACTCAATTTACAGACGCACTGTTACGTTTTATAGTTCAAATAAACACTTCAAAACCCGGGCAACAATCGCGACAAACTATACAAGACGCGCCGGTGGTATATCTAATTTCCCGAAAATCATTCGACCGAACATGCGACGCACGCGAAGATTATTCGTCAAGAGGTTCAAGCAACGGCCCCGTACGCTGCGGGGTATAATCACGTTGTTATTTTCAAGCAACGACCGCTGCCGGCGCGGTTCCAAAAACGTTGTTACATTTCAAGTTCAAGCAACGGACCTTCCCCGGCGAGGTCGCAAGACGTTGTGCTTCGTCGCGGCCGCGTCACCACAGACAATACTAAAATTACGCTAGCCCTTACCGATCGGGCATCTATCACTCGACTAACTAAAAATCGGACTCGATCGATAAAACTAGCGCGAACAACTAAACTAAATCTAAAAGTCATACTTGCCATAATGATAATTTTTATTTTTAAATGTTATTATATGTTAATATTTAAAAAGGAATTAATAATAAAAACGTAATTAAATTGATAGTTGTATCACATCAGCAACAGTGGAAGATGGGGCAATCAAGCCTTACCGCAAGCGCGACCAGCATAATGTCCGTTGTAGTGTTTTTTCTAGATAACTTGTTGTAATTAAGGAATCCCTTTGGCATTTTACCTGATGCAAAGAGTGCTGACTTATAAAATGCTGTTATATGTTTTTCTGTTAGCCAAACACACAAGGCTTCGTTGATAGGTGTGCGTGAATATGTGTCGTGCATGTACCTTCTAACAACGCTTTGTGCAATCAAACTGCCTGCGGTTTTTATATTCCCCTCTGTGGGTCACAGCGCAGGTGAGACAGGAAGACCGCTTCGTGCGGGAATATTTACTAACTCCAAAAGAGAAATTATTTAATGGAGGACTGTTTAAAATGTTGCAATAAAATTCCTGCTCACATACTCCAACTAAATGAAACGAAATTTATATTAACTGTAGGTACTGTATGTTATAACACTGTTTCCTCGATAATTTTAAGATTAATCTAATCTGACGGTGGGTTTTACGATTGTTTTGGCGAAATATACAAATATACACCAAGAACCAATAATAAAGTTCACAAAATAGTTTATAAACATCGTTTGTATTGGTTTATTGAATATGTTTTTGTGTGGCGAAACATGTGAGAGGGGTGAATGGAAGTGCCAATCCTTAATGGCTTTGTCGGTGATCAATCAGTCATATCAAAAGGTGAACCATTTCCACAGATCGTGTTTTATTAAATTTGTTTCATAACTATTGTGAGAGTACGCAGCTCCCGGTGAAAAATATTGAAAATTTTCATATTTGGATGCTACATTTTCGCAACTTTAAATAAAAATACATGATGTTTGTTTATCGAAATAAATAAATTGAATAGTTTTAAAAACAGTTTTACCTAATTAAATATTTTTTTAATCAGTTTTATCTGATGAAATATAATTTTTTCAGCCTAGATATACATACATATATGGTAGGTTTCTTCCTTTTCTGGGTCTGTATCTATTCAGAAAGAAATATCTCTATTCAGAATTTTAAACAGCGAAACAAACTTAGACTGTATACCAGTATCTGAGTATGTATACATGAGTAATGAACCTTCTGAAGTCAAACGATGGAAACTTAGGTAGTGACCTAGCTAGAAAAAGAGATCGTTATGATTAGTGCCTGTTTGTAGGTAATTCGTTATGATTGGTGCCTGTTTGTAGGTAATACGCTTGTTCGTTCTATTATATACGGGACTTAAGACAACTGGTGGCACGTGGATACATCTTTAAAGAATACAGGCGTAATAAAAGAAAAAGAAAATAAAAAATGATACTTGTTGTGTAATTTGTCCTTCGTGGTTGTTCCGTCGAGGTGTCTTGTCGTTGTATGATACGTATTTGAGAACTGAGTACAGTTCTGAGAAGTGTGCTATTTGCCAGTCGCACCTACTTATGAGTAAATTATTTCATCACAGTATAGGCACATTGTGTTGAACCCATTAAATACCCAATAACGATTAATTGAGATTTCAGGTACGAAATAGTTCATACATAAGATATGTCAAAGGAATAAAATCAATCTTTACCACTCAAACGCTCATGATACTAAGCCATAAAAAAAACAAAAATAGAGTAATTACTAACATGTAGTGAAGCGGAAGTATTCCGAATTTGATCATTCATATTGTTAGCCGATGAAATCAGTCCGATAAAACTGTCAGTGTGAGATGTTTTAACAATAGAATGAGATATTTTAATCTTTATTTAACGTGAATGTTGTGAAGTATTTTTCCGAGTGACAGAATATATCAGAAGAACTATAATTTCGTTTTATATATCTTACAAATGTAAAGGCGCGCGCCCGCCCTGGCGCACGGAGAGGCTACGCACGAGTTGAGGTCATTGATGCATGTGTGGGTTGCTTGAATAGGCGATTACATAGCTCAACACCATTAAGGAATTCATTGCTACTGTAAAAAATTCCACCAAATCCAATACATATAGGTCCTCAATTTGTTTATATATAAAATAACACCGTACATTAAAGTTTTGAATTCTATAGGCAACTTGTTGTATACAGTGTGCCTGTGAGTCAGTAGTTCATGAAGTTAGTTTATAGTAGTCGGGTGCACAGGCCGCGCAGACCGCCAGTCGGTGCTCAGCTTTATAATATTTATGATGTCCAACTGTCTGGCCGACGACTTTCGTATGAAAACGCCGTAACACATTAAAACTTGTGGGTCACGAATCGTTTTTGAAATAGAAATCAGCCAAATTATATTTTCCTTCGTTGAAGATGAACGTCTCGAAGTTCAATGAAATAATTTATTGAAAGAAGCTCTAAGTTTGGCTTATGAATTAAAGGAATTATTTTAAATACTTCTCGTTATTGTCACGTAGGTTCAGTCCGTGTCGGGCTGCTCGAAACTAAATATTATAGCTGCACAGAACAATTAACAAATAAAGCCTAAATTATTTCATCACTGCTCTCAAAATAGTATAGGAGGAAACCGTTCTAAAATGAAAAATATGACATCTAACAATCCGCACTGGGCCTATGAGTCAAGTTATGATCCACTCCCTCCCACTTAGAGGAGACTTACCTTCTAGCAGTGAAAACATTATGGGAAAATATTTATCTAATACAAGAGTTAGTTACCGTTCATTGCTTAATTTACGACAAATAAAAGCCTCTACTAAATAATCAACATAGGTATTCTCAAAAACAATTAGTTTAGTTGCTCACAAACGCACGACAAATAGAGTTACCTACAATGAAAGTGAGGGAAGTCGACGCGGTTATAATGCGGCTTAGCGGTTGAGATGGTGAGAAGCACGACCGAGCAGTTTATGTATAATATTAACGGGTCAACTACTAGTTCGTGGCAAATTATGTAGGTTTATTTAATTTAGGGCATAATACTGGTTGCTCTGGCTAGATTAGAAGGTCTGACCGCAAGATAGTAGCAGAAGAAGCAGCATAAGCAAATGGATGGCAGGTCGAATATAAAGTTGTAGTGTGATTACGTCTTTACAGGATCAATCAGCTTGTATCTTAGGATGAAGAGGAATGAATGAAAGAATCACGCAAATCACAGAATGAGTTGTGTGAAATGCTTCTCCTTAACTATTGAATAAGATAAAATAAACGCAATAGTACACCAGCAGGGAGGCATTCGTTAGTTCATCATATTGTTCTGGTTTTATAGTTTTATAAAAGACTAGCTTTCCGCCCGCGGTTTCGCCCGCGTGGACGTCGGTTATATTGCGCTTTTTCGATTTCCCTCGGGAACATCAAACTTTTCCAGGATAAAAACCCTATTATTTAATCCGGACTTCTATCTTCACGTCTACAAAATTTCAAAGCAATCGGTTCAGTAGTTACGGCGTGAAAGCGGAACAAATAAACAAACAAACTCACTTTCCAATTTATAATATTAGTAAGGATTTAATATTTTTCTTTTGCTGGCATAATGAAATAATTAACACAGATTCAAAATATTGGACTTCATCATAGTAAATTAATAACTAATGTGTTTCTGCAGCTAAAATATAGAGTAAGAAGTATAAAAATTCTAAAGGTGATGGTAAAGTTTAAAATGGAGGTGGGCTGGCCTTGTCGCCAGATACAAGGACAATCGTTGGACAATCAGTATCACAAACTGAAAGGGGCCATACGGTAGTTAAGGTAGAGTTCGTCCAAAAGGTCCGTGGCAAGATTTGTGGCCACCGCAGGGAAAGACCGGATGTCCACCGCCAGAGACAAAATTAAAAAAAAAGGGGTCGACACTATTTGATTTCAAACAATGAAAATAACAATATCTTGCACCATTTTTTAAAATTTTTACATTTTTAAATTTAATGAATTGATTTATAATTTAATAAATGGAATTACACATATTAATAATGGGTGTATCTGACATCGACGCACAAACGAGTATCATGGATCCAGTTCATGATTCTGAACCCCCCACAGGTGGAACTTTTCCTCGGCTTTTTCATGATTTAAAAAAATACATGTAGTTTTTTTCACTTTAGACCGTTCATAATTGCTATACTTTTATAACCCAATAAGATTTTAAAGTAAAAATTAGTTAATTCGCTAATAACACAAAAAAGCGCAATGAAAAGAAAACTCGAAAAACTATCTTATCAGCTGATTTAATAGAGTTCACATCAGGGATCAACGTCATACCTACAAAGACGCAAGGCGGCGCGCTTGCAGCGCACAAAGGCCGAGCCGACACTTTCATTAACGACATAAATGACTATCATATTCTTTTAAGTGGCATGCGGTCTAGCCTTTTCGCGAAGTTTGCGTTACGATGTCAGATACACCCTGTATTATTTGATTAATTGTGGGATGTAATAAAGCTGTATTATATTTGCTGTATAAGCTGTATTATATGTTTCTGTTTACAATTATTAATTCACCGCCGCATTTCTTCCGTTATATGTAGTTTTTGTACCGTTTATCGCACAATGCCAACCTGCTGCTTTGCAGGTACAACATACAATTTGCTACACTCGGCTACGCCGTGCTACGCGCTACGACTGCTACGAGCTGCTTTCGTAGCGTTACACGTAATCCTTTCTTTCACAAACGATGCATTACTTTTGATTATATTGTAAAAAATATACGATGCAGTCATTTGTGAGCTGAGCTATGAGTTTTACCAAGAAATTAAAAGGGAATACGGGAAATTCATTGTTATGCAAATTAACACACTATGAAAATTTGGCGAGTTATCATAACTGTTAGATTAGTTAGTAGTTGTTAGTTTCCCTGACTGTATGTTGGCATACTAGGTGCACAGATACATAAGATCTAGTGCAAGTTTCATGTAAAACACTACTGCACTTCACCAGGCACAATACTTTACCAGATTTTGGAATCGAACTTAGGATCTGTGAATAATAAATAAAAAATCTTCTCGGTGGTAGGCCATAACATCGGCCGCCGGCAGAAGTTACCACCCACCAGACAAAGCCTTGCTACCAAGTGATTTGTCGTGTTCCGGCATAATGTCGGGTGAAACCGTACGGAGGACGGGTCTCAGCAGTTGTGTTGCGATGTGTGCCGGGTACGATGCGCCAAATGTTGTTGTGTTGGGAGTTTGGTCGTGGACGGTCTTCAGATCAATCTCCCTTTGGCGCAGCATCGTGGATCGTGTTGTTGGGTTTAACATTTCATCACCTCGCTCAACTGCCGTCTTCCTTCTTATTCACTCAGTTTTTCTGAGTGAATAGGCTCTTAATAAACTAGCACGCTTTACCATCAACGATCGCATCACTGCTTACCATCAGGCGGGATTGCGGTCAAGCGCTAGTTTATAATTTTAAAAAAGAAAAAAATCACAAGCGCTTAGCAGTAGCGTTCGCGAGCACAAGATCACAGTTATGTAATTTTAAACTTAGATGTCTACTAATTTTTTCTAAGCACTAATGAGCTACATGTGCCTGGGCGCTCCAAGTATCACAATGTATCTGGGCGCCCCTGAGCTGTATGGTTGTTTCGGGCACTTCTTTTTTTTGTATATGAGAAATCATCGAATGGCCTCTCCCTCTCTGGGCGAGCGGAAGGATGTGTTTTACTTACTAAAACCCACCCATGTTCCTTCACTTGGAACCATGGTATCTCTTTCGAAAAACTCGCGGCCCAGACAGGTGTCGGTCCTCGTGGACCCGGTGTGATGCCTTTGGGGTGCGCGTAGAGCACAACACGCCGTCGTCGTCGCCCCGGGCCTGATCCGTGCCAGGCAGCCCACAGCTCGGTACGTCACGTACGGCACTTACTCGGCTTCGGTGGCTAGGAGTCCGTTGTTGTCTCCCGACCAGGCGTGTCCTGCGGCAGCTGTTGGCATGAGTACGCTGAGAGTTCCGCTCTCTTAAGCACTCCACCTCCTCCTTTGCCAACATCGCTGCTTAGCAGAAGGAGGTGACGGCCTGCCATCCATTCTCGCTCCGGACCATGGCCTGGACCAAGGCCTACGCAAGAGATCGCCATCGCCGATCGCCACCACAAATACTAGGCGGTGCTACACCCTCACTGGGCACAACAGAATAAAATAGAAAACTCTTTATTATGTACACCATATAAATTACAGAACATAAATATAAAGATTTTACAAAGGGTCACACAATGGGCGGTCTCATCTCTAAGAGTGATCTTTTACAGACAATCTTTAGATGAATACTAAGAGGAAGGAGAGGGAAATAATGTAGGCAATCTAGTGTAATTTTTATAAATATGTACATAAAGTGTATCATGCTAGATTAAATCATCATCATCATCATCATTTCAGCCAAAAGACGTCCACTGCTGGACATAGGCCTCCCCCAAGGTTCTCCATGACGACCGGTTCTGCGCCTCCCGCATCCAGCGGTTTCCCGCGACCTTCACCAGGTCGTCGGTCCACCTTGTCGGGGGCCTACCCACGCTACGTCTTCCGGTGCGTGGTCGCCACTCGAGAACCCGTCGGCCCCATCGGGCATCGGTCCTACGGGCAATGTGTCCAGCCCACTGCCACTTTAGTGTTGCAATTCTTCGGGCTATGTCGGTTACTCTCGTTCTTCTGCGGATCTCCTCATTCCTGATTCGATCGCGCAGTGAAACCCCAAGCATAGCCCTCTCCATTGCCCTTTGAGTGACTTTGAGCCTTCTCATAAGGCCCATTGTTAGCGACCACGTCGTAATATATATAATCATCCAATTAATTAACAACATACAAGTTCAATTTTTTAATTGTATCCGTGATTTTTGGTACTGTATAGGCAATAAACTTCATACAAGAGCAAATGATATATAATGATATGTTTAAAGAAAGAAGAGCAAGAGTTTTTATCATAGTTTCAAAATTGGCACGGCCAAGTCATTCCATAGCCGAACTGCTTTGACGTCCCTAATATCTGGTTCTCCGATGACCTTTTATGGAACGGATCTTTGGTAAATCATAAAATGACTACTCCCGCTCTGGGTGGAGCGGAAGGGCCTGTCAGACTTTTACTGACTAAAACCCACCCGTGTTTCTTCACCTGCCTATGCGACGGCCAGGGCCCCCGGTTTCATGTTTTACCAACCCGCAACCCTGACCCCAGGAGGTATCTATCGGTCTTCGTGGACCCCGTCACGATGTGCTGACATCTCTTTGAGGCGCGCGTTAAACACAACGCGCCATCGACTCGGGCCTGGTCCTTACGGGGCGGCGAGCTGCCCACTGCTCAAGGCCCGCAGGCCTGCGCCTACGGTGGCTGGGAATTTCGAACCAGGGCGTCTCCTGCGGCGGCTAGTGGGTGAGGGCGCGATGACCTTACATATCTATTAAATGTGTCATGAAGGAACTTGACCTCCACACCTACTCCAGGCGATCCTCAAAGTGGTGACACCCTGGGGTTTTCTGCCGCCTTATCCGGAACAGGAACCTCCCGAAACATTTCGGGCATTCCTAAGCTATTATTATCGATTTCCTAACAAACAAACTCAATTTAACTTGTGTACGTCTTGGGACCCGAGTCGACGCTCATAGAAGTATTAATGCAAAAAACCTGCTAAACTCAACTATCTTTTTCTGACAGCTCAATGACCTGTCCATAACGTATCATACCCTCGAACCATTATAATATGACCAGGACGTAGGTAGTTGGAGCTCAGTAGTCATCCAGTGCGATCTACTATTTCCCCGATGACATATTTTTTTGTTTTATAAAGTTTGCTGTTATAGTTGTTTTGGTAATAGTTGGTTAGATATCTAAGACAAGTATTGAAAACACAAATATGTAACAACGTATATAACAACGTTTCATTTAAGTTGTAGTCTCATAAATGTCTTTTCTTTAAATTTCGTATAAAATACTAATATATTTTCCTGAATTAATAATAAAAATATAGTTAGGAGCGTTTTTGTATATGTTCCGGGCGTTTCCGAGTAATCAAATCGTTTATTTCGTAAAATATCCATAGCTAACAACAAACGAAACTTATTAACAAAACACAAACTTATAAACTAAAATACTATAATAAATATACTCAATTGAAAAAACAAACAAAACCTCACACGGCAGCAATATGTCTGCCGCAGCAGTGCTGGATGTAAAGACAATCCAGTCGGCGGTAATCACCGCGAGAACGGTGTTGTGTTGTTGTTTTGAGGGTTCACTTGGGAATTTCAAAAACATGTCTAAAAAGCAATTTTGCGATATTATATGAGAATACTCTGAAAAGAATATTCATGATAAAATGTTATTTTTAAAGAAAAAATTATAAAAGTAACCATATATCCTGAAAGTGAGCTCAACACATTAAAATGTACGTTAAGCCAGTTTAAGTGTCCATTCAAACCTATATGGGTAGACACAAACTACATGCCAGCGGTTTTTAAATAACTTTGGTTCCTGAATACCTAGGGAAACTTAGCGAAATCGAAAAGCTGTATGAACAGCATTCAGTGACGCCTACTGAGCACAAAATAATAACTAACGCACGGTGCGATATTGATGGCCCAATCTATGCATTTTGCCAATTGGACAGCCCTCTGGAGTAAGTGCCTAAGGTCGAAATAAGCACTTCAGGGTCTACAAGCAAAACTTCTCAATAAAACTTGTTAGAGTAAAATATAATAGAGACTTTTATTTGCTTAGGACCAATTTTAAAGCCAGTCAGGTGCACTGGTTGAAAGCAAAAACTAGCTAGAAACTGTTGGGCTGTACTACACTACTACACTACACTACTGTACTGTACCTACTAATGAACTGGAACTTAAATATTATTACGTAAATAGTAAATAAATGTAGATAGAACAAACACCACTCACTAACACTTGGTGCATGCGACGAGTTATACAGACTGGTGCTGATATTTCGACAATAAATGAAAACACGGACAATGCTGGTTCCTAGGAATAATCCTAAAACAGAAAAAAACCTGCGTCATAAATAAAAAAATGAAAATTTCAAACAAACTAAATGCAATAAAATTGGAAACGGAATAGAAAATCCTTTAAAATATTGGTTCACTGACCTCCGATCGGCGACAGAGCAGTCCTGTAGCAATTTAGTTTTTTGCCGCCATTATGATTAAAGTTTAGTACTGCTGGATGTGCTGGTCACATATGCCGCAGGACCAACAACCGTTGGGGTAAACGAGTCTTCGAGTGGAGACCGCGTCTCGGCAAACGTAGCGTAGGACGCCCTTGGGCGAGACGGAGCGACGACATCAAAAAAGTGGCTGGCGGAGAACTGCTCAAGATCGAGCTTGTTGGCATGTCATGGAAGAGGCCTATGTCCAGCAGTGGACGAGTAGAGGCTGATGATGATGATGATGATGTTGACTGCTGGATACGACAGTCATCAACCTGTAATTTCTTCCTTATCAATATGTACATCATGTAGAAAATGTGAAAAATTAAAATAATTTCCTGTGACTAAACTAATGGACATATTTATATGATTTTATAGGTAGACTGAGAATGTGTTGAGGTACACGATGTTTAATTTATTGCCGTATTGTCATAATTAGTGAGAAATTACACAAGTCACATAGACGCTTATCTACCTGTTGAGTTGCTGACCCAGTGCTTAAGTACGTCTTGGTCACTGCGACAATTAAAGCGCTATTATAATAAGTTATACGATTTAAACAACAGTAAACGCAGGAGGCATAATCCCACCCTCTGTTAGCTTTAATATTCCCCTAATCGACCCTTACGATAACTTCGGAACAGCTCTAGTTAAACCTATCCCCAAGAATGTTCACCTAATAGCCCAAAATATATAGGTATGATAAAAATATGATAACTGAGCGTCAAGTTGGCGGTAATTAGCTTACGTGGGCGGCCACGTTTAATGGTTCCGCGAACATCGTGCTATTAGGTATATGAGAACTAAAATACTTGTTTAAAAAAAAAAATGTTATTTAAACTAGAAAAAATGAATACTCCTGTCAGAACTGAACCAAAGTGAAATAAAACCATACACACAAGTACCAGCATTGAAAGAATCATTAAAACCGTTCTACCAGTCGAAAGTTTTGAGGTAAAACGGAGGTCGTATTTACCCTGGGTACGCCACAATAGCGGCGGCAAATGACTGACAATGAATGAATGTTGGGTGATGATTCCAAGACATAGTGGGCAAGCTTTTGAAGCAGTTTCCGCTTTAAATTGTGACTGTAATTAGTTTAAGATTATTAATTATTTATTAAATTCGTATGTTTACTTACGTAACGGAAAAACTCAATTCATAACAAATATTGAAAAGTTGTACTAAATTAACCTATACCTTATTGTTGTACGTAATTATGAATTAAATCTGATTGTTATTTTTATACCTAATTGAAAAACTGTCATTTCATGTTATATAGTTGAAAATTTTGTAGTACAGCTAGACTAATGTAAATTATTTAGTATGTAAGGTACTAAATTTTATTGTGGTGACATGGTGACATTATTTTTAAAAGATATTCTATTTGTTTTGACGTGACAACGTCTTAAATTAGGTTGCGGCTGGGAGTCACTTATGAAAAAGTGTAACGCTCGGTAACGTTACGATGAGTCACCGATGTTTTAGTAAACAAAATATATTTCTATAGTTAAAATTTGTGCAATTCTTATTTTCATTCAATTTCTTGTTCCTATTGTGCAATTTAATTATATTCATATCAATAAATATTCTACCGAGAAAAAGACGTTGTCACGTAAAATCTTCGCCCGTAAAACCGACTTTACAGGCAACCATTTTTTTTCCAAAGAAGAAGACTATTTACAACAAAAGATCTCGCTAGAGTTTATTTCGCTCATTTAAAGTTTTATATACTTACTACTTAGGTGATCATAACCTGGTGATTACATTTTGGCCAATTTGCAGTTTCAGCAACCACGCATTGTATAGCGCCAGCTTCCTACATGTCTACAACTCTAATTTGCTCTTCCCTTGTCAAATGTCGACCACGGGTTCGATTCGAAAAATTATTTTTGTGTTTGATAGCCCATTAACCCAGGAAGGCTTTAGGCTATATAACATCACGCTGCAACAAATAGGAGCGGAGCATAATAGCTAACTATATGCAAACGAAGTGGCGGAAAGCCGCAAGTTCAAAATAAAATCGATTATCTTTTGTTTCAAAATAAGTTTTTGTTTTTGGTTTTTGAATTTCGAAAGAGGTAGTAGAGAAGAAAATAGTTTATATACAAACTTTTTTTGTACTGTAAATAATTTGAAATTAATAAGCCTTTATGTGATATCCCTAGACATGTTGATGTGTGTATATATAATCAACCTCTCAATAGCTCGGACGCGGGCTTCAAGCGAGTGGGCTACAATCCACGACGCGCCAAAGGGCGAGTTGGTAGATGTCACGTGACTTCGATTTTTGGTTCTAGTACATCCAATAATATTGTCGTGTCCTCCCTCATAATATTGTCTCTCGGTTAACGTTACACGCTACCGGACGCAGTACATAACACAATGATATGTGCGGATCCGAGGCGCGTCCCGCGGGCCGCCAGTACCCTGTTGTTATAAATGACCAACAATTGAGCCCCCGGACTATTACGTCATTTGCTAAATTGACTACACAATCCAGTCAAATACTAGCTGTTCCCGCGACTGTGTCCATGTAGAAACAAAACAACATAGTGCAGTGTCACAAATTAACACGTACTTATAAGAGTATTATGTGGATATTTGACTGTAGGTCAGTGGACTTGTCGATCTGCCAAACTGATTTGCGTTTAAGTTGGCAGAGTTATAAGAACTCTTGGTTTATTATATGGGTTGATATTTTTTCAGTGTATAAAATTGTAAAAATTTCTCTAAGAGGGATAAATAATTGAATGCTCTTTAATCATCATCATCAACCTTTTTATCGTCCCATTGCTGGGCACAGGTCTCCTCTCATACAGAGAAGGATTGAGCGTAATCACCACGCTTGCTCAATGCGGGTTGGCGATTTCAGACTTATAAAGTCCAGGTTTCCTCAAGATGTTTTCCTTCACCTTCAATCAATGGTGTCCAAGATATTCTTAGAAAATACATATAACTTTAGAAAAGTTACATTGGTACTTGCCTGACCTGGAACCGAACCCGCGCCACTCATACTTGAGAGGCTGGTGTTTTAGCCACTAGGCCACCACGATTTATATGCTCTTTAATATCTACACTAGATTGAGAGCAGCGGTGGCCCAATGATAGCGGTCGCCGCGGTTTATGAGTTGTATGTCGTAGGTTCGAACCCAGACAAAAAGCATTACTTTATGCTAATAGGGTATTTGACTAAAAAAAACTAATTAGTCCGTCAGTCAGATTTCCAAAAAATACTAGACACGTATTTTTTTTTTCCCTATAAACAAAAAATGAAGACGACCAGTGTGTTGAAAACTCGTGTGACGTCACTGCACGCTACACTTTTTAGCGAACAGTGACGTCACCACCCACCACTCCTGATCTTTGATGCCTTTTATATTTGTCAATTTTTATTGATTTGATAAAATAAAGTCGGTTTTACGGGCGAAGATTTTACGTGACAACGTCTTTTTCTCGGTAGAATATTTATTGATATGAATATAATTAAATTGCACAATAGGAACAAGGAATTGAATGAAAATAAGAATTGCACAAATTTTAACTATAGAAATATATTTTGTTTACTAAAACATCGGTGACTCATCGTAACGTTACCGAGCGTTACACTTTTTCATAAGTGACTCCCAGCCGCAACCTAATTTAAGACGTTGTCACGTCAAAACAAAATATACGTATCCAATATTTTTCTATAATCTGAATGACAGACTAAATAGAATCATTCTTTTTCTTACCCAGGGAACATCCCTATTATTTAATCACCACTACTCTCAAAGCGGTGAACTGAGCATGTGTCGGCATGTCCTAGAACCAAAACATCAAAATAATGTGACGTTATTACGTGCCACTCCCTGTCACAGTGAGAAGACTCGTGTCCCAGTGAGAACGTGCAGTGGGAACATTAGAGACTGATTAGGAGATACTGTTCTGAGCCGCGCGAGCTCTGATATTTATTTTAACAGTTTACTGCATTGCAATGCGGATAGCATTCACTATATACACTTCAAAATTCGTAGAAATATCACAAGCGCCTACTGACATAACAGTATCTACAAGTTGTAATGTTCCTGCATAGATTTATTTCGACACAATTACATACACTCGTTAGGACTGTGGGCCGTAAAATGGGCTCCCTACGGACCGATATTACGGACCGATTTGTGAGATAATACCGCGATGGTAGTGTGTGAGTGAGTAATGGATTACCTATGTATACATACACATGCACATGTGTGAGGTACACCTGACGATACTCGAGGGCAGATCAGGAGGGGTTCGAAAACCGCACGATATGGATATTGTACTTCCGGGTTGATTAAATGGGGTATCAGGCTCATGGGTTAGTGGTTGCAAGGCGGGTTGACGAAAGTTAAGATCTGAGAACGATTTCTGTATCACATAAAGATGGAAAAGAAACTTAGTTAGAGTTGATGCAAGTGAAGTGGAGGTGACGTGGTGGTTAAGCAGGCGGGGGGGTTGTGCGAGAAGTAAATTTCTTCAAATTTCATCCGGGTTCGGTTTAGCTTAATTAAAAAAAAAAAAACTATTTTTTTAAGAAAACTAATTTTTGTTAAAATATAAATGATACTACTTACTTTAATTATCTTGAAAATTGACACGAAATAAACTACTTTCATAAGAAGGCACTATACACGTGGGCCGATTGCCTATATCCAACAATTCAACACCTTAATATTGTTTAATATATTCATTCTTTCTTTTTTTAAAAAAAAAAACGTTGGCTCACACAAGGTTTTTCTCTTGTATCGTAGGTGCGCTGACAAACATATATAAACTCACAAACACAAACATCCAGACCATGAAAAAGTAGTTGTAGGCCATACAAATATTTATTCCGTGCGGCAGCAGTCAATAGCTTGACCACTGGGCTTACCGTGGTGGTGTTGATTGATTTGATTGAACTTGATTACTTAATAGTAATCAAGTTCAATGTTAGTTTTTATTTGCTTGTTATTAGTTGCTATATTCTCAACCTATTTTCGTCCATAAATCCAATATTCTTGCGTTATATTATGAACGTCAGCAGTTTGGCTGGATTTAACGGACTGACTGAAAACATGCCATTCAGCAAGTTAGAGCGTCCAATAAAATGACGTAACGAGTTGTGAACAGCTGCCCAAATAATAACTGCTGAGCCAAGCTCGGCACCGCTCGTGTTGGGTCGACTTGTAATATCATGCGATGTAATACATGTGGCTGGAAATAAAGTTATTTCATTTATTTGCCAATCCGATGATGATCCAAAAGCCCCATGAGTCATACCATATATACCTACATATTTATATACTGACAATATAGCTAATTATTTGCTTGGTCGCATTTTGTTCTAAATCTGCCAGTTCATACTGTACTATAATCAGTTCATACTGCACTATGATCAGCCTGTAATTTTTCCACTACTGGTTCACTGACCCAGAAGTGTGTGGTAATCCACTACACGTGCCCAGTGCGGGTTGAATCTGCCAGAGAGATTAAAAAATTGAGGTCTCTATTTAAGATTTACTGTAAAATTTGTTCGAGTTTCTGAAATAAACCTTTTTATTTTTTACGTTACTATAACTATTGGAGGAGCTGAGCAAAAGAAAGAAAAAGTCCGAAAAAATACGAAGTAACAGCACGGGCAAGCGATGTGTACAGAAATATATTGAATATACCAAATAGTTGAATTATAAATCCACTGGAGCAAAATCACAGACAGAAAATGGTATATTAATTTAAGGAAAATTGGCTCTAAAGTTCACTATTACAAAATAACAACAAGAGAACGCTGTACAAACGTATTTCCAGGTTTCTCGTCCACCGACGGAAGTCTCCAAAATAAATGATCCAATCTCAACTGGCCAGTGTTTCCACTACAATCAGACCCCTTTCCAATGCTACGAATAGCAGTAACAGTACGTTTTTATATTATAGCCTACAACCGCATTGGTTTGTAGTAACTAGGTCGGTGTCAACACTTTTTGCTCCTTTGCTTTTCAGCTCCGGAACAAAGCAGAACGCACTTAAAAGTGTTGCCAATTTTATTTATTTACTTTCATTTATTTCATTTTATAAGTCAAGGTAAATAGAAGTTTTTAAGAGAAATAAAATATTAATTACAGAAATTTGTTAGCATGCAATGCCGGAAGTTTGCATTAGGTACAGGGTGGTTCTGAGGGTACTGTGTCGTCTGGACGTGAACAAGGCTAGTGGTCCAGATGGTATAGCCGAGTTGTCTCCTGTATTGACGCGCTTCTACAGGTTCTCATTAAGGACTGGCATAGTGCTCAAATCCTGGAAGCTTGTCAACGTGCAGCCCGTGCCAAAAAAAGGCTAGTCGTGCCGATCCTACCAACATTGGCCAATTTCAATAACCTCCATACTCTGCAAGATTATGCAGCGTGTATTGAACTCGCGTCTCTTGGCTTACTTGGAAGGTAACGATCTCCTCAGTGACCGACAGTACGGGTTTCGCCGCAATCGGTCAACTGGGGACCTACCATTATATGTCACTCACTTATAGGGCGAGGCCCTCGAGAAAATTGGAGAAGCGACTGCCGTTTCCTTAGATGCCTCGAAAGTTTTCGACCGGGTTTGACATGCAGGTCTTATGAGTACGCTTCCAGTGTACGGCATTTCCACTGACCTGACTGGCTGGGTAAAAGATTTACTGAGTGAACGGTCTCTACGAGTTGTTTTCGACGGATGCTCATCAGAGCCCATGTTGAATAATGGTGTTCCTCAGGGGTATATTCTCTCTGTAACTCTCTTCCTGCTGCATATTAAAGATCTGTTGATTCCCTTAATCTATGGATATGCAAATGACAGCAAGGTTGTGGAAGGACACCTGCGGAGTGCTCGCGCTAGTAAGGAAGCAATCCATTCCTAAAGAGACTCTATGGTAGAGCGTACGGATGTCGCACTCCAGGCAGTCTCCAAATAGGGTGTAGCCTATCTTGTGACATTACTCTCGTCTCGTCTTTTATACCGCGCACATCGAGGGACAGGAATAATTTGCCTGCGGTGGTCTTCCTGTCTGATTTCAATTTAGGTGTCTTCAAGGTGTTCAGTGAATAGTTTTGATTTATTTTAGTTAATAAATGATTGCATCACTGCTTACCATCAGGCAGGATCACAGTCAAGCATTATTATATAACGTTTAAAAAATAAGTTTTGAAGACCCAAATGAACATCCTTATCCGTTTTATGAGGACTTCAACGTGAGAGTGCCATAAAACTTTTTGTTCAGTAGTTATTTTTAAATATTTTGTGGATTT
Organism: Sesamia inferens; assembly: GCA_037179545.1. NCBI lineage: Eukaryota > Metazoa > Arthropoda > Insecta > Lepidoptera > Noctuidae > Sesamia > Sesamia inferens. The sequence continues at coordinate 467,721 of CM073949.1, read as the reverse complement.
GAGTTGTTGAATTTTCTGACAACCTCGGTCAAAACCTCTGTAACTGGTAGAGGTTATGACAATACGGTAATATTGAAGCCGAAATTAGTAACGCTGTTTATATGTGTATATTTATGAAAACATCGTCGGACTTAACAATATTTCGCTGATCAATATTTTTAAAACTAGATGGCGCCGGCATTTTCTACTTGTCTGATCTTTAACAGGAAACATAGAGGACCTACGAACCTAATACTTTCTATCTAGTTCTATATTCTGTATTTTCAGAACTATCACAATATAATAAGTGATCAAACGAACTTACCTGTTGTGAAGTTCGATCATTATTATACGAAGGGCTTCGTTCGAAGATATAAGATATACATTGCAGCTTCCTAACGTTAGTTGACAACCAAACGCATATTTAGAGCTGAAAGCAGATACTAAACGCCCAATTGTGACGTTTCCCGTGCTATCTGTCATCCGTCATTCTTTTAGAGTATGTTAAGAGGATCTCAATTTTTCAGGGGTTGGGCAGGGAGGGTTCTTATATCTTCGAACGAAGCCCTTCGTATAATAATGATCGAACTTCACAACAGGTAAGTTCGTTTGATCACTTATTATACTTTAGGCTTCGTTCTTGATATAAGATATACATTGCAGATGTTTAGAGATTTTTGGGAAAAATTGAGATACCCCGACATGAAATTTTAAATTAATTGGTATTTCAATGGGAAATTAACATCTTTTATTATTTAGACACATGATATAAAATATGGCAATAATAGATAAACAATCAAATAATTTTATATAATCTTAATACTGGACTTATTCTCTAATTTATTTTTAGAATCAGTTTGACATTTAAAAATATAGGCATTTAACATTAATAATAATCAAGAACTGTGATCAGTATTAAGCACCGCATGAGCAAACTCAGTTAAATGATTTACAATGGGTCTATTATAAAATCTAGCAAAAGTTGAAGAGCTATTAGTCCAGCCTGCTGTTTGCCTGATAACATCTAATGACACTCCCTTAGCGTTAGCAGTGGATGTCGAGGCATGTCTAGTACTGTGTCCTGAAAAAATACTAATATCTATGCCGCAAATAAATAAAGTATTTTTTATCCATCTACTGATGGTAGAGGGAGAAACTGGTCTGTGGGGCTTATTTAATGAAAGTATTAAGTGAATATGATTTCCCCTAATGCTCTGTGTATAATCAAGGTAATCACGTAATGTACTAGCTGGGCAAATTTCAACCTTTTCAAAGAAAGGTAAAAATAGGTTCAGTGGGTTGTGACCTGGACCAGATGTTTTAGTAGTATCTGTAATAGCAATGTTTATACCTGCATGATTTTCTGTGATGTTAGGTATTTTTATCAGAGACAAGGTCTGTGCTCTTTGGGCTGTGCTTAGTGCTAATAACATTATCAATTTTTTGGACAACTGTTCAAAACTTAATGAATTATTTGGAGTCCATGTTTTTAAAATATTTAGGACTTTACTTGGGTCCCAAGTAGTTTGGTACTTAGGCCCAGGTGGTTTCATTTTATAAAAACCTTTAAGTAGCCTCTTGATGCGATCATCATTTCCAATTTTTGATCCTATTATTACCGCAAGGGCTGATTTGTGTGAATTTAAAGAGCCATATGCTGCTCCTAACTTAAACTGTTCGGTTAAAAAATACATAATAATTGGTATAGATGGTGTAAATGGATCTATACTTTGTTTTTGACAAAAGGCCCACCAGATTTTATAGGTGACATTGTATTGTTTTAAGGTATTATTTGAAAGAGAATTTAACATAATTTCTATTGCTGATGGGGGGATGGCTCGATTTAGCCACGCTTTCCTGATAATATCCCGGCCATTAGTGTAAGGTGGAGATGTAGGGGGTGCTTCTCTCTGAAAGAGGAATGCAATAGTTGTTTATTGGGTTTGAAGATTAACAGCTTTGAGACTAACATTGCTTGCATTAATGGATACCAAGCTTGTGACGGCCAATATGGCATGACCAAAATACCTGTTGCTCTATCATTCTTAATTTTTTGTAAACATCTTAATAAAATACTAAATGGGGGAAAAGCGTAAAAAAAGTAATTTGTCCAGGACACTGTAAAAGCATCTATATTCAATGCATCTGGGTCCGGTTTCCATGAAATGTAAGATTCACATTTTGCATTAATTCTTGAGGCAAAGAGATCAATATCAGGTTGGCCAAACTGAGCCACAATGTGTTGGAATGTGGAGGTATTTAGTTCCCACTCTATGTCCGGATTGACTCTACGTGATTCTTCATCTGCTTCTTTGTTATCTCTTGATTTTATGTAAGAAGCATACAACCAAATTTGCCTATTTTCACACCATTGCCATATGCTTCTGGCTAAACTATTTAAATGTGGGTACTGGATTCCTCCCATTCGGTTAATATACGATATGGCAGTCTTATTATCAACACGCAACAATATGTGTACATATTTTTTATTTTTTGCAAGCATTTTTAAGGCCAAAAATATAGCAAGTAATTCAAGATAATTTATGTGATGTAATTTCTCAGTCTCTTTCCAGAACCCATGAACCCTAATATCATTATAAACGGCCCCCCACCCACTTTTTGATGCATCTGTAAATATTTCCAGATCATATTTTATGTATGCTATACTTTTATGCAAGCTATTTACTCTATCAGCCCACCACTGTAGGTCTAGTTTTATTTCTGGGTGGATTATTATCTTTGTATCGTAATTGCCTTTACTTTTAATTAAACCCTGATATTTATGGTGTTCTAAAAGTTTTGTGTAAAGCCAACCATATGTGCTTGCCGGGCATGCAGCAGTTAATGTTCCTATTAATTGAGCAAGGTCTCTTATGCTACAACTCTGTTTCTTTAAGTACTTTTCAACTAATTTTTGAATGGTAATTTTTTTGTCTGTGGGTAAAGTTAATGTCATTGTTTTGGTATCAAACACAAAACCTAAGAATTTACAGGACTGTGATGGTATAATTATACTTTTTTCATAATTAATAACAAATCCAAGACATTTTAAAGTAGCAATTGTTTCATTAACATTTTTTAAACATGTTTCATAATCAGAGCCGATGCATAAGAGATCATCAAGATATTGTATTGATTTATGACCTTTAGCTCTTAAATGTGTAACCATTACTCTCATAATCTTGGAGAACACATAAGGTGCAGAACACAAGCCATATGGGAGTGCATTGAATTCATACAATTGATCATACTCGAACCGTAAATACTTCCTGTAAGCTGGATTAATATTTATCATTAAATAGGCTTCTTTTAAATCAATTCTTGCCATAAAATCTCCTGGAGAAATTAGAGCTATTGCAGTTCTGTGATCTTCCATTTTGAAATGGCATGTGTTTACAAATTTGTTAAGAGGCTTAAGGTTAAGAATAAACCTTTTGCTACCATTTGGTTTTTGAATCAAAAACACTTTAGAAATAAATTGCTCTTTACATGGTGTACAAGGAGAAATGGCACCTAATTCCAGTAAATTATTAATGGCTGTATGCATATTAGGGTCATTTAAATAATTATTTTGTATTAACTGTGACTGGTAAGGTGTGTCAATAAAAGGTATTGAATAACCCTTGATATGATTCAATATAGAAATATCGTCACATATCCTTTGCCAACAAGGTAAGAAATAACTTAATCTTCCAGCATGACTAACCTCTAGTGTCGGGCACGAGTCTTGTCCTGTGGTGGTGGGGCTTTGAGCTTTCTCCCTGCTTGCTGTTGCTGGTACTGATTGTATTGTTGTGCTGGATGATATTTCCTTGCTTGGTAAGAGGACAGTGATTTTTTGTGTCCCAGCCTCGGATTTGTCCTCTGTTGGTTGCAACGAGGTGGACCACTCAAGTTTCCCTGACGGGTTGTGGCAAGAGTAACTGACTTTTTTATAGATTGGCTTGTTCTTTGACAAGCTTGTAGGATCTTTACCCTTTCTGAAAGGTTGGTACCATAAAGATAATCATCTCTTTCTACATCCTTGACAGTATCTAGGAATTTTTTGTCTAAAACGGGGAAAATAAGGTTTCTCCGAGATTTTGTTTGTGTAAAGTGTAAATCTGTCAAAATCCTTCCCGCGTCACTGAGCTGAGAGATCATTTTTAGCCTGTCAATATTGTTGTCATTGATTAGCATTGATACTGCCTCACCTAAAATGGTGATTCCCATTCCCAACTGATTTTGTTCAGATTCTATCTTTTTATCACGGTTAATTATTGTATCATTCACTGTAGCAATAATTTCTGGATTGAGCATAGGTGCTTTAAGCAAGCAACAGTTTTCTGGTACATTTCTTTCCAATTTTGATTTATTTTCCCTTGGGAGTCCATTCTTCAAAATGGTATTCCAAATACGGGCCAAGTCCTTGTTAAGTGCTGGTCCATGTTTGGGTTTTTCTGTCATCAAATCCCCTAATGCTTCCAGCACTTCTGGGGATAGAGCCGGCGCGGTGTCTAGCTCAGGTAAGGGGTCAGGCTCCGGTAGGGGGTCCGGATCAGGTAGGGCATCACTTACATTCATGGGTATACTTGTGTAATTCGTGTTAGCCTCTATTGGCACCGGTACTTCGATACAGTTATTTATTATTTCAATGTCTTCATCATTTTTGCGGTCTGCAAAAGGTAGAATTGACCTGTTACATGTACCAAGGTATTTATACCTAAGCGTAACCTCTCGGATTACACCATTAGGTAAATTAAAAACTCGTGCGTTTATCTCGTAAACGCCCCGAATTATTTGTTTGCGTCAATGTATCTCGTACATCACCCGCGTGGTACCAACAATTGACACATTTGAGAAATGTGAAAGTTTACCTGGTGAAGAGAAAATGGACGAGTCTGATGAATCGCTGCGGTGTCGTTTCATCTTCTTTTCTAGTTTTCGGATTTTTTTAAGGTAATATTCCTTTCCATGTTTTCGTTTCGGCATAATACTTATTTTTAGTTTTTTTTTTTTTTTTTCTTTTTAATACTTAATATTTTTGGGGAATCCTTGCGTACAGGTTGCCGCGCAAACGTAAAGAATGACGGATGACAGATAGCACGGGAAACGTCACAATTGGGCGTTTAGTATCTGCTTTCAGCTCTAAATATGCGTTTGGTTGTCAACTAACGTTAGGAAGCTGCAATGTATATCTTATATCGAGAACGAAGCCTAAAGTATAATCCATATTGGAAGCGCGCCTAGCAACTGGTTGCAGACTAGAAAGTTATTATCAGTTTCAAAGACTGTTGTGCGTTCTAAATTAAAGAATGAATTATCATTTTTCAGTCCTATTAGACGGTATAGGTATCATGGAGCGACTGCCTCCACCCAGTACTTGGTAACATGATAATTCTTTATCCTGTGTATGTGTTCCAAGGCTTCCAGACTTCTGATTAGCCGTAGCAGCTGTTAAAGAACTTCAAATAATAAATAAATAAACATATATTTCTCTTCCATTAAGTTTCTTAGAAATATAAGATTATAATTATAATTTGATAAATCGGTCGTGGGAGATTGGTATCAGATTAACACGATTAAAATAATATTATACAAAAGTAATTATCCTAATAAACTGTAAAGCGACAGCAGATAAACTGTAGCGCTTGCAGCCATAATTAATTATAAACGGCACAATTAAGAAGAAACGAACATTTTAATACAGCTACAATATTCATGTAAAAGTTAATCAAATTACAAACGTACACGTGTACGATAAATGTAACAGTTAAAATTATGCTCATTAATTAATTTTCATTCGCTTCCATTTGGATTAAAAGACGCGGTAATCGCCTTGTGTTGTCAATGAGAAATGGTAGCGCGGCTGTCTTTTGTTTTAAGAAGTTTGCCCAATATTGGGCGGTACTCTCTTTTCTCTCCTAAAATAATTTGTCCAAAATCGTCATTCCTAACATGTGTGTTATAAACTTCAGGAAGCATAATGTTAGTTACAAATATCTGTCATGGCTGAGACTTACACGTACTTATTTTAACAAAACACACGCTCTTACTTTTAGAAATGTATCCTTGGAGTGTACCGACCGCCTTCAGGTTTTGGGAGTTGTGATTTCCTTGAACCTAAACTTTGGGCGGTTCATTAAGTCCAAGGCCAAGGTGACTGCCAGGAAACTTGGCGTTATCGCAAAGGTCCGGCGGTAATTCACATCAGGGCAGCTTCTAATTATGTACAAAGAACAGGTCCGTTCGTGTGTGCAGTACTTCAGCCACATTTGGGCTGTTGCTGCTAAGTGTCACCTGCCCACTTTGGATTCAGTGGAGAGGCGGGCGAAGAGGCTGATTGGTGACCCTGATTTAACTCGAGACAGTCTCCAAAGCCTAGAGCACAGCCGTAGATTAGCCAGCCTTTCGGTGTTCTATGCATTTATTGCATGCATTTTGGGGGGTGTGCGATGGAATTACATGATTTAATTACTTCATCTCCGTTCCACCTTCGGACGACCCGCCGTACGGCGAGTTTCCACCCTTACGTTGTTAACACCACTACGATCCAAACGAAGCGTTTCGTCTCCTCCTTTATACCGCGAACATCGAGGGACTAGAGCAATTTGCCAGCGACAGTCACTAACTGACGGGTGTTAGTTAACACACGTGGAACGCGGCCTGCGGGAATAGGTAATTTCAGGAACAACCGCAACAAAGAAATGATGACAGTTTATACCTGTCTCGTCGCCTTCGAAAGAGAATTGGTGTGTAATACCACCAGGGTCCAGCACACTACTACTCCACAATCCTGATCCGGTCGGGATCAAGGCCACCTGAGAAAAGCCAAGATGCGACGCCTCCACACGGTTTCTCGACCCTAGGCCTGCCAAAAAAGAGCCAAATAGGAATTTCAGCCAAATCACTCGTCGTCCAACTACATAGGGTCCATGGCGCAACCTCGCGTGCCACCATCGCGAGCAGACCCAAAGAATCTTCCAGCAAAAACCGACCAACCTCCTAAATGATTTTTTTTCCTAGAATCATAGACAAGGCGTTCCACGAATTGAATTGTAAATTTAAGACTCTTGAATTGGTTTTTATTTTTAATGCCATAATGTTACCCATTTCCTTTCCATTTCATTTTATTTAACTAGGTAATCATTTATTTAAATTCTGTTATTTAATTATTGATCGAGTTATCGCGAGACGCCATCTCTCGGCCCGATGGCTCAACTCTAATGTCGCTTCTATCTAGATACAAGAGATGTCGGCCGCTGTCACGTTTTGCTTCGTGGCATTATATTATATTGCATTCGTATTATATTAAATCTCCTGTTCTCTCAGGTTATACTTATCAATTTATGTTTCTGTCTCTTTTTAATGTCGCTATTTCGTTCATCGACTTCCAAATCATGCTAAAAAACACTGCAAATAATTTGCTACAAATTACAAAAACGGTTTATTATTTGGAGTCTGTTGCTAAGAGATATCTGTATCAGGAGATTTAAAGAACTTACTTTGTCAACAGTAGCTATTTATTTTACTGATTCGGTAAATATTGACACACAGTATGCAGTAAGAATGTCAGAATAAAAAACGTTTCTTGAGCAAATATGAAGCTTGTTGACTCAAAACGTTTACTTTACAAGAAACGACAATATTGAGCTGAAGATATAAACGAACATGGTTCTTCAGTTGAGAAGCATGAGATATATTTATAGACAAAGAATGGTATTGAAGGAAGGCCATGTAGCTAAGTAAAAACCGCTACGTGAGTCGATAGAAGGTTAAACTACGTTTGCCGCGGTCGACGCGTGGATGGGTGACCATACTCGTATCGATATGTATTACAAGTTAGAGGATGCTTGAGAACATGCTGGTCATGTCCCATAGGGCAATCTAGAACCTAGACAAATCGAATTGGGTAATTATTTAATTGTAAAATTCATTATTATTTTTTCATTATCATTTGCAGTCTGCATTTGCTATATATAACACAATTAAGGATTGAAGTTGCAGAGTTTACCTTAGTAATTAGTAATTAGTAATTAGTAATTCTCATAGGGTTCACTGAGTCAAGGTTTTTCTTCTTCAGCCTATAGAGATCCACTTTGGTTTTTATTTATTTATTTTATTATTTATGTACACACAGTAAAATACATAAAAATACGACAAAAAGATCTGAGTACAAAGGTGCTGCTTATTTCTTTAGAAATTTCTTCCAGCAGACCTGCGAAAGGAGAAGTAAAACAGAAATGTAGACAATAGTGTGTAAGAACAAGGAGGAAATATAATATGAACATGATAACTATTAAAGTAATAATATTAAATATACCTAAACCTATAAATAAAAAATAATTATATAAGCCAAACCAATAAAACCTAAAATAACTATACTAAGTACTTAAATAAATATATAATACTAAAATATATAAATATGTATAAATAATAATAAACAAATTCTCACAATATAGAGAAAAGGTAATGCTCTTTTATTGAACGTTTAAATTTAGAAATAGTGTATAAATCACGAATGTTTTTCAGCGGATCTCTTCATTTCTGATTCGATCACGCAGTGAAACTCCGAGCATAGCTCTTTCCATCGCCCTTTGTGTGACTCGGAGCCTTCGTATAAGGCCATTATATATATGTATATAGATACATTCTGGGGAGTGTGCGAGGGAATTGCACGATTTAATTCCCCCATCTCCGTTCCACCATCGGACGACCCGTCGTACGGCGAGTTTCCACCGTTATGTTGTTACCACCTCTACGATCCGGACGAAGCATTTCGCCTCCTCCTTTATACCGCGTACATCGAGGGACTGGAACAATCTGCCGGCGGCGGTGTTTCCGTCGGACTACATTTTGAGTGTCTTCAAGGCTAGAGTGAATAGGCTCTTAATAAACTAGTGCGCTTTACCATCAACGATTGCGTCACTGCTTACCATCAGGCAGGATTGCGGTCAAGCGCTGGTTTATACTTTAATAAAAAAAAAACGAGTGTGCTTATGACCACACGACTGAAGTGAAACTTCTTTTGCACCATCTGTATGTATATATATATATATATATATATATGTGTATGTACAATATATACATGTATATACATATACATATATTAATTTTCTATAAATATTTAAATTTATTTCATGCTTTCATTTAGAAATAAATATTTTTGCATATCCCTCCAATTTAAAAAAAAAAAAAAAAAAGTGGATTCCCTCGGGGCCAAAAGGTCGGGCTCTTCCTCCTGAATCAGGGGACCCCAAACTCGGGTAGTCCACGACCTCTGGTTCCCGAGATAATCCACGGGGGGGTGAGGTAACTAAAGGGGGTCGGGGAGGGGGATAGGTTTCGTGGGGTTGCGGGGGGAGGGGGAGGGGGAGAGGGGGAGTGGATTCCCTCGGGGCCAAAAGGTCGGGCTCCTCCTCCTGATTCAGGGGACCCCAAACTCGGGTAGTCTACGACCTCTGGTTCCCGAGATAATCCACGGGGGGGTGAGGTAACTAAAGGGGGGGGGGGTAGATTTCGTGGGGTTGCGGGGGGTAGAGGGAGGGGGAGAGGGGGGAGTGGATTCCCTCGGGGCCAAAAGGTCGGGCTCCTCCTCCTGATTCAGGGGACCCCAAACTCGGGTAGTCCACGACCTCTGGTTCCCGAGATAATCCACGGGGGGGTGAGGTAATCAATGAGGTCGGGGGGTGTTCGCAGCGTCATGTTCTCGAAGAAATTCATAGTTCTTAATCAATCAAGGTACTTAGCTTAATAATTGAGCTTATGAGGCTCGAAAGCAATTTGTACTTTGTGTCCAATTATCGTATTGTGACGATATCTTAAAGCTTCTATACTTTCAATTATATCAGAAATGTTCAGCAAAAATATATAAAACAATATAAAGGCCAGAACAGAACGAAATTTATAAATTTATTTGTGCTCTTAGGTAATCAATTGTTAACAAATCTTAAAAAGATCCAAAAAATATATATTGCCTTCGGCGAGATGCGAACTCACAACTTCATACTCGACTCAATTGTTAACAAATCTTAAAAAGATCCAAAAAGTATATATTGCCTTCGGCGAGATGCGAACTCACAACTTCATACTCGACAGGTCATGCAATATTTACATGAGCCAACTCCTTGTTTGTATTACAGACGAAATAGGACTATACTCTGCTTCCGTTCGCCTTCATCATTTTTTTTCCTATCATTTTTCGTAACGCTTTCGCTAGTTTACTCCCCAAGTCAAGCGTGCCTAAAGAAGTTTCACTTCAAAAAAAAAAAACAACAACAAGAGGACCAGCAGCCACTGAGCACTCGGGGAGGTTTTCTGCCACGCACTCCAATGCTATGCCCAATGTAAAAACTAGCCTTATGGTCACGGGAAGTGTCAACAAGTAGAATGGGAGTTAATTGAAAAGGCAATGACCACTCGGACCCCACGACACGAGGGTTTCAACCTCAAACGGCTCCAAAATGTAATTTCCGATAAGGTTTTATATTTTCACCACTTGAGGTATTCACAGTACTCCAAGCCAGTAAGATGGTTCGAATGCTTTTAATAATACCGCTTACGTTTCTTGTTGGAGGTTGGTGGTAGAACGTTACTGGCTGTTAGATGTATAATCTGTCACACAGTGACTATATTTGTCATATTCAAATATGAGAAGAGTTCGGAATAATCTGAGACGAACAGATGTGTTTTAGTGATATAAAATTACCAATATATGTAGATACCGGCATTAGGAACTGCGTTTGGACTCTGTTCGAAGCATTTTCCATCACTTCTAATCGGGAGAACTTAGATATGGTAGTGTGCTACATTATGACTGGTCAACTTTTAGCTTTGGCACGTAATCGATACCGCTGTACTGTATGGTGACCAACGAGGCTTGACGTTGTAAGAGATGACCTGCGAGCGAAAAATCTCATATCGCTAAAGATCGGGCTAATTGGAGGAGAATGAGCAGGAAAGTCCAATCAGTTCCAGTTAGGAAGGTCCAACTTCGAGAAAGAGGTCAATCGTCGAATCCAACTCGGCTGGGCTGCTTTCGGGAAGCTACGTAGAATCTTCTCGTCCGAAATACCGCAGTGTCTCAAGACAAAAGTCTTCGACCAGTGTGTGTTGCCAGTGATGACTTATGGAATTGAGACGTGGTCGCTAACAATGGGCCTTATAAGAAGGCTCAAAGTCGCTCAAAGGGCAATGGAGAGGGCTATGCTTGGGGTTTCACTGCGCGATCGAATCAGGAATGAGGAGATCCGCAGAAGAACGAGAGTAACCGACATAGCTCGAAGAATTGCAACACTGAAGTGGCAATGGGCTGGACACATTGCCCGTAGGACCGATGCCCGATGGGGCCGACGGGTTCTCGAGTGGCGACCACGCACCGGAAGACGTAGCGTGGGTAGGCCCCCGACAAGGTGGACCGACGACCTGGTGAAGGTCGCGGGAAACCGCTGGATGCGGGAGGCGCAGGACCGGTCGTCGTGGAGAACCTTGGGGGAGGCCTATGTCCAGCAGTGGACGTCTTTCGGCTGAAATGATGATGATGATGATGAGCAGGAAAGCGGATCCCGGGCTCCAACGCGAAAGTCGCTGATGCAACCAGGACTAAACACGTAGATGATGATGATTATATAATTTAGATCCTTAATACATGATACTTTTGAATCCGTTATTTAACACTTTTGTTTCATACTTATTTATGTGTGTAACATAATAATAATAATATTTATTTGCGAAAAACATGGTATACAAAGCTGTTTAAATATAAAATGAGCTCATGTTTTGCTTAAAAATTAAGCATGCAAAATTTTGTAGTGTAGGGTGCCTACAACGTGCGATGAAGGGTTATTCATCGTTCGTTATACCCTGCACTGTTGGCTCCATTAATACAGTGCACATGCAGAGGGTAGCACAGCAAACAATTTTCACATTAAGGATGATATTCAGCTGTTTTACTAATCTCCATCAGCCTGCCTTTCCTTAACTTTTGGAAGCGCCTTTCAGTGTCACCAGATGAAAATAAATACCAGTATATTACGAGTACATGGACGTGCGTCTGTCTACCCAACCTCCACAACCCATTTATTGGCTTATACGATATTTCTTGGGATGAATTATAGGTGGCATTAAAATTGAATGTTACGGTCAGAAACAAAATTAAAACAGTTATTGATTGATACGTCTGATAAGTTTCTGAATTTTACGATTTACATTAGTCTGGACTTGAAAAAGACGATGATCCCTGAGTTTGTTTCGGCTATTTCTTCTCAGAGGTAGTCAGTTAGGAAATGCCGGCTTCATCTAGTTAAAAAAAAAAAAAACATATGACGTGTAAAAGTGATCGGTGATCCTACTTGCTTAATAAACGATTTCATTTCATTGACAAAATAATGCGAACTTATTTATTTATTATTATTTATTTATTAAAAAAATATAGTAAAATATTTTTTTATTCTTGCATTGACTGATGAAGTAGGTAAATCCATAATGTGACATTTGTAACTTTTATTTTGACACAATATACTGAATAATTTGTGTTTACCTGTAGCATGATTAATTAATATTCATTATTATGTATTATGTTTTCAATTACATATGTGATATGCTTCTTGGCATAACATAGCGACCCATAAACATAAATTTAAGAACTGTGTTTGTTAAAACTCTGTAGTAAAGATTAATACTAGCCACTAAGAACACCATGTACAAATTTTATATTTTGGATTTTGTTTTTTTTTTTGGACACTTCCTTACTTGTCAATAAAAACCTTTCAGTAGACTGCGCAATTTTCTGTTATATTTATTATATAAATTAGTGGTTATGGGCCATTAAGAATAACGAATACAGTTAAAACAGTAAGAAATACGTATTCTGCAAGTATTTTATGAGCAAGTGCTATGGAAAATATACCATCGGGTGATCGGTCGAAGACCACGTCAACGGCAGAACTACCGGCACAATCGCAGCTCATAAACAAGCTGAGAGGTAGCAGTAACTTTTCTAATTGGATGTTTTCTATACAATGCTATTTAGTCGACCTTGACCTCTGGGAGATTACTACAAGTCAGCCCAACCTCAGTGATCCAGTACAAAAAAGGCGAGATGAGAAAGCACGAGCGAAAATATGCCTACTTTGCGACGAGTCTGTATATCCAGTTATACGACCGGCCACATCAGCTTTTGACGTACTAAACAGGCTGAGAAAAGCATATGCGGATAGCGGCTTAACCAGAAGATTATCACTTATGCAAAGGTTGCTAAGCAATAAGTACACTGGTAGCATCCAGAGCTACACAAACGCGGCAACAAGCATTCAACAAGAGCTACAGGCAATTGGCAAGGCAGTCGAAGACGAGTTTCTCGCTATTATCATACTAGCAGGCCTACCTGAAGAATTTCGACCGCTAGTAATGGCATTAGAACACACGAACACCAAACTAACGTCAGAAAATGTTATAGCAGCCCTATTGAAGGAAGACTCCAGGAAATCTTTACCTACCAGAGTTAAAGAACCTAGCACGACGGCATTGCAAACTAACGAGCAGCAGAAGAAGAAACTCTTTTGTACATTTTGTAAAAAAACCGGGCATGTCGTATCACAGTGTAGGAAGTTAAAGAAAAATAAGATTTCAGTTTCGGCAAAGTGTAATTCAAATTATACATCCCACTCTACACTTTCATCTTGTTTTTCTAACATCCCTTTTTCAGGTTCAGAGGATTGGATCCTAGACTCTGGTGCAACCACACATATGAGTAATAACAAAGAGTGGTTTGAGACTTTGTCCACCCATATTACTCCAATCACTGTTGCTAATAAAGAGCAACTCCTGAGTCAAGGCAGAGGTACTGTAAATATTAATATATCTGACAATGTAAACAGAGTTTCTGATGTTTTATACGTTCCCAACCTTGCAACTAATTTACTATCAGTCAGTAAATTAGTAAATAAGGGGTATGATGTTTTATTTACATCACAAGGGGCTACCATATCTTTGAGTGGCAGTTGTAAAGTGACAGGTAATGTCATTGCTTCAGGTTCACACTACAGAGGCATGTTTAAACTTGATGTAAAGAGTTCTCAAGCTCTTTGCTCTACCACCAAAGAGACTGCTATGTTGTGGCATAGACGCCTTGGTCACCTCAATGCAAGGAGTATGAATATTTTAAAAAATAAACGAGTTGGCGTTAATTTTAGCGGGAACTGTAATGAAACTTGTGTTCCATGTTTACAGGGCAAACTGTCAAAGAAAAAGTTTTCAAAATCTCAAAGTAAATCAAGTAAAGTCCTAGAATTAGTCCATTCGGACTTATGCGGACCCATGAGTACGCATTCTTGGGGCGGAGCATTATATCTTCTCACATTTACCGACGACTACAGTCGAAAAACTTACGGGTATCTTTTGAAATCAAAAGCCGAAGTTTTTAGTAAGTTTGTGGAGTTTAAATATTTAGTTGAAAACCAAACTGGCGAAAAAATTAAGGTTTTACGTTCAGATAATGGTCGCGAGTATGTAAATACGGATTTGTCTAATTTTTTAAAGGAGAATGGAATCATCCATCAGACCACCGTACCATACACACCGCAGCAAAATGGAGTTAGTGAACGTGCTAATCGGACTATAATTGAAAAAGCCAGATGCATGCTCAAAGACTCGAATTTACCTTTAGCATATTGGGGAGAAGCGGTAAATACGGCAATTTACCTTAAAAACCGTATGCCCACCCAAGCCTTAAATAACAGAATTTCAGAAGAATTATGGACCAGGAAGAAAGTTAACCTCTCTAACCTGCGAGTCTTCGGATGTGAAGCTCATGTCCTTATCCCGAAAGAAAAACGGAAGAAACTGGATTCCAAAACAGAAAGTTGTATCTTTGTTGGCTATACAACTGAAAGCAAAGGTTACCGCCTTATAAATTCTGAAAATCCTGGAACGATTATAATTGCAAGAGATGTTGTCTTCATAGAGGATAAAATATATGCCAACACTAAATCTGGAAAACCAGATTTAGAATCAACAGATCCTCGAAAGTCAGTAGAAGTTCTTGTACCCCTTGATCCTGAACCAATTGAAGACGGACCTGTTCCACAATCTGTATCTCAGCAACAGCGAGACATTCAGCCTGTGACGATACCACCATCAGAGGAAGTATCTTTGGATGAACCCTCAACTTCTTCCAGTCCTCCTCCAAATGAAGCTATAGCTAGAGAATCACCATCGCCAGAGCGCAGATATCCTCAGCGAGACAGACGTCAACCTGATAGATTTGAAGCTGGTTGTAATATCTACCTTACTTCAGATATGGAGCCTGAGACTTACAAAGAAGTTGCACAACATCCACAAAAGGATAAATGGTTAGAAGCAATGAATGCTGAATACAATTCTTTAATGAATCACGGAACATGGGTTCTAGTCGACCGACCGTCAGATCGGAAAACAACTAAATGCAAATGGGTTTATAAAATTAAAAAAGATACAAGTGGACAAATAACAAAGTACAAAGCGAGACTAGTAGCAAAAGGTTTCACTCAAGTGGCTGGAGTAGACTACGGAGAAACTTTTTCACCAGTTGCTAGACTCTCTTCTGTAAGACTTCTTTTGGCATATGCAGTTCATCACAATCTACAAGTACATCATCTAGATGTCGAAACTGCTTTTCTAAATGGAGATCTCGATGAGGAAATATATATGGAACAACCGGAAGGTTTTTCTGAAGATCCAAGGAAAGTGTGTTTACTGAAAAAAGCACTATATGGCTTGAAGCAAGCTCCACGACAATGGAATAAAAAAGTGTGCGAAGCACTTGCCACTTTGTCGCTTACTCAAGTTCCATCCGAACACTGTCTCTACATTAAAAGAGATGGTAATGACATACTAGTCGTTGCCGTGTTTGTCGACGATTTCCTTGTTTTGAGCAGCAATGATCTCATGAGAGAGACATTTAAAAAAGAACTTAAAAAAATGTTCAAAATTAAAGATTTTGGTCCTCTTAGAGACTGTCTCGGTATGCGTGTCATACAGAGCAAAGGCTGCACTACTCTCGATCAGACCAAGTACATAGAGAAACTTATTACAAAGTTTGGGATGAATGATGCAATAACTATATCAACTCCTTTAGAACCTGGTCTGAAACTAACTCTTCCCTCGAAGGAAGAAGAAACTGAAGCTCCTTATCAGGAACTTATCGGCTCGCTAATGTACATTGCTATATGTACAAGACCTGACATCTCACACTCAGTGTCGTATCTTTCCCAATTCAATGCACATTACGGGGGGGTACACTGGAGGGCCGCTAAGAGGGTTCTACGGTACCTGAAGGCTACCAAAGATCTAAAGCTTCAGTACACTTCAAAAGGTCAGTCATACCCAGTCGGATATGTTGATGCCGATTACGGGAACAACATTATTGATCGACGTTCATTTACTGGATTTACCTTTTTCATGTGTGGTGCACCAATTTCATGGGAAGCACGCAAGCAGCGCACAGTCGCGCTTTCAACCACAGAGGCCGAGTACATGGCTCTAGCTGAAGCTTGCAAAGAGGCGATTTACCTGAAAACTCTCATACAGAAGTCTTTGCCGTCTCTCATCCCATCACCATACATACAGACAACCAAAGTTCTTTAAAACTGGCACACAACAATACATATCACTCACGCACAAAACACATAGACATTAAACACCATTTCATACGAGACTCGCTTTCACAACACTGCATACGTCTTCAATACAAACCCACGACAGAAATGATTGCAGACATTTTGACCAAACCTTTGCCGAGACTGAAGCACTGTAAATGTGTACAGTTGTTAGGCTTAGTTTAGGTTTAGGTGTATGTTGTTATTATTCTGCAGGTGTATAGTTGTTGTGTAAAGATAGTGATAGGTCGGTGTATATCAATGTGTCTATTTTTTGTAAGTATGTATTAGTGTTAAGTGTACAGTTAACTTTGATATGTCTATATACCTTATCCATAATATTGTATATAGGGTGTTCTTATTGCGGGGGGGTGTTAAAACTCTGTAGTAAAGATTAATACTAGCCACTAAGAACACCATGTACAAATTTTATATTTTGGATTTTGTTTTTTTTTTTGGACACTTCCTTACTTGTCAATAAAAACCTTTCAGTAGACTGCGCAATTTTCTGTTATATTTATTATATAAATTAGTGTATTCACTACGTATGTTACACAAATAAAATTGATTTTGATTTTTGAAGACTTTTTTTCAGACTTGTAGGCTTTTGAATGTCAAAGAACTATCAGTGACAGCCGGAGCTGACGCGCGACGGCTTAACGCTTTCAAGACACGGAGAGGTAGAGGCTCAATATGTTATGAAAATTCATGATTATTATTCTCCTCACAACCATGGAGGCCGATATTACCCTGCTAACCTCCACCCCGTTATTAGATTATATAAGCCCTAGAGCACACAGCAAGATTGATGGATGGATCTGAACTTGAACAGTACAGCGAAAGCCCTTTATAGCGATGAGTGATCGATCAGATGTAGGCCATGTTTTATATAGGGTTATTCCTTGCTTACGATCTCGTCACACTTACAGACCAGAGTCGACAGTATTTTGTACCAGGCTCTGATGAGCACGGTGTTTTCAGCTTCACAAAACAACTTTATTATAAACAAGTTAAGAATGTCTTATAGACATAAACCTCCTGATTTTTTTTTTCTAAAATGCTGTGTTTTCAACTTTTCGACATGTTAGACTTCCAATATTTTAAATAACAAAAAGTGACCTTCTCATTTTTTTTTAAATAATTATAAACTAGTTCTTGACTTCAATCCCGCCTGATGGTAAGCAGTGATGCAATCGTTGATGGTAAAGCGCGCTAGTTTATTTTCTCGGTGGTAGACTATAACATCGGCTGCCGGCAGAAGTTACCACCCACCAGACAAAGTATTGCCACCAAGCGCCTATTCAGTTAATAAAACGTTGTGAATAGGAAGGAAGTCGGCAGTTGAGCGAGGTGATGCAATGTAAAACCCAACAGCACGACCAACGATGCTGCGCCAGAGGGAGATTGATCTGGAGACCCTTGACGACCAAATTCCCGACACAACAACATTTGGCGCATCGTATCCGGCACACATAGCAACACAACTGCTCAGACCCGTCCTCTGTACGGCTTCACCAGACATCATGCCGGAACACGACGAATCGCGAACGTGCGATAAAACGCGGATTTAGAGCGGTTTGAACAATCCATCTTGACATCCATACTTGGTATGAACGTGTTGAGATTACAAGTGGGAATTTCCGTACAGATTTGGAGCCCGGAGGAATAAACCAGGCCTTTAACTTTTATTACGTTCACCAACAATTGATTACATATCATCATCTTCATTTCAGCCGAAAGACGTCCACTGCTGGACATAGGCCTCCCCCTAGGTTCTCCACGATGAGCGATCCTGCGCCTCTCGCATCCAGCGAGATGGCTATGTCGGTTACTCTCGTTCTTATGCGGATCTCTTTAGTCCTGATTCGATCGTCAAGTGAAACCCCAAGCATAGCCCTCTCCTTTGCCCTTTGAGTGACCTTGAGCCTCCTTATAAGGCCCATTGTTAGCGACCACGTCTTAATTCCATAAGTCATCACTGGCATCACACACTGGTCGAAGACTTTTGTCTTGAGACACTGCGGTATTTCGGACGAGAAGGTTCTACGTAGCTTCCCGAAAGTAGCCCAGCCGAGTTGGATTCGACGATTGACCTCTTTCTCGAATTTGGAACTTCCTAACTGGATAATTTGTCCCAGGTACACGTAACTGTCGACAACATCGAGAACAGAGTCTCCAATCTTTGTAAGAGTAGGTACAACATGGACATTAGACATGACTTTCGTCTTGTCCATGTTCACTTTAAGACCGACTCGCTCGGAGCTCGGAGCGGTCTTCGTGCATTGTACTCAGGTCCTCCGCGTTCTCAGCCATGACTACGATATCATCAGTAAACCGAAGGTCTGTAATATACTCGCCATTGATGTTGATGTCCAGTCCTTTCCAGTCCAGAACCTTAAAGACATCCTCCAATACAGCGGTGAACAGTTACGGGGAGATAACATTTCCCTGTCTGACACCACGCTGCAGAGCTATTTGTTTCGAGGTCTGGTCCTGTATTCGGACTGACATGGTGGCGTTTTTGTACAAACCTTTCAGCGCTTAAATATATCGATACTACATGATTACTTATTATGATTAAACAAAAACAACCAAATAATACATTCCCAAAGGTAAAATAACAGTGCATCAATGACTTATACATAAACACAACATCCATACAAAATATGAATCATGGAGATCAAATTATAACATTGGAATGAAATTCCGAATAAAAAATAGAAAAGCAAAACATTGTGGTCTTCAATATTATAACATTAATAAAGAATGATTAAAATTTAAATAAATTACTGAAAATTCTTAATAAATTTTATAAGTAACGTAAAGTAAAATCATGAAATTTCATTAAATATGAATTTAATCTAAATAGAACTAAGATTAAAATTGAAAACAATAAATTGATTTAAAGAAATTGATAACATTAATACAAATAAAATGAATTGCAACGTGGATTCCCATCTTCCATTTTTGAATGCTGTGAGAAAATATACTTACATTTACATAGCTAGGTATTTTATGTAACAGAATATCTTATATCTTTCATTATCAAAATAAAAGCACAATCAGTACTTACTTGCGTACCGGCCGGCGCGGCGGCGGCAGCAGTCACCAAACGTAAAGTAGCTGCAATGAATGTCACAACTTCGTGAGCAGCCATTGTTGCAATAACAAAGGAAAAGTGGGCACCTTTGCGTCGACCGTAACTATCTGTTGGAAAATTAACCTTATATACGTGATGTTAAGAGTCACATGGTCGGGCACTAATAAAAATATGCCACTGGAATTTCAACCTCATGGCTGTGGAGATAAGACTGAGATGGCTGCATGATTTTATTGCTCGTAAACTACGTTTTGTGAGCGCGGTAACATTTCACATGTGATTTTGGGGTAAAAAGATAAACACGTGAAATATTGGTCGCTTTGGTTTAAGTTTGGTTGTTAGGCTTGTTTGGTTGACTGCTAGAGAATGCCTAAGGCATTAAGTCCGCCTCTGTACATTTTGTTTGTGCGAAAGTATAAATGAATAAATAAATACTATGACCAAGCTCGATGTGTCAACTAGTAGCCACTGAAAAGATCTACTACACAATTCCTAGCTTAACTCCAAGTTACCAAACTATAGTTTTGTCATCCGACCTATATTTCTTATACAGATACAAAGCGTAATTTCGATACGATTTCACATAGTAAGTAATTCAACATACATATATGATGGCGGACTAAAGTAGCACTTGCAAATAAACGGTTCCTAATACATATTTACCGGCCGCGGCCGCTTCACTCGATGCATGTATTCATAATCCAGGTGTGAAGGCCGTGGTGGACGGGATTTAGCAGCACTGTGTTGCGACCCGAATATTATACCAGTCATGTTTTCCTCGAAATACTGAACTAGCCACAATCTACCATTGAATTGGATATGCTAATGTATTTACAAAATAACCAACGCGAAGTTGTATTAAATTTGCGTTGGGTATTTTATAACTGTTTCGAGTGTAGTATTTTGACTTCAGTTTATATATTGGCGAAATATTGTAGTTAGTGAAAAGGAGAAAAGAAAAACAAACGGGGAAGACATACAAAGGTTATGCTTATATCTTTGGAAATCTCCTCGAGCACGTCTGTTCTAGAAAGAAATATACATAGATTGCTTATATAATAAACTAAAACCCCAAAAAAAAAACTTTTTATTTCCACTATGTGAGTGTTATAATACTTCAATTTGAATAAAACTTACAATATAAAAGTTATTTGTTGGAATTCCTTTTGTATAACTGTGGTTTAATGTACGTATATGTTATTTTGAAATTGTTCACAATATGACCTCAACCTCGGAGTTTTGTCGGTAAAGTTAAGCCGAGTGTCACGCTCATTTTTGATTGGACTTATTAAATTATTTATAGTGTCGTTTACTAAATAAAAGTGACTGAATATGTTGTAAAAAGTGCATTCAGTAAAGAGTTCATAAAGAACATTGAGATAGCGCAGCATAATGGCCTCATCATGACTGCCTCAAACCTCCCTCGCAGACAATTCACGTGGCCGTCTTTTTCGACATGATTTGATTTCGATTACGTGACATTGGCTAAGTGCACAAACCGTGCGAAGCCAAAAAAAGAAAGAAAGACCACAGCCTGAAACTGTCAAAATAGCTTCTACATAATTTCCCAAAATTTTTGACAAGTTTCTGACTTTGATTGCCGCTGTGATGTGATAGCGACTGCATTTTGAACGTTTTTAATTAGTTACGAAGATTATTGTTCTGAAAAGATTGTTATCACAAATGTCAATAACACTACACGATATAAGTTGGCAGTTTGCCATTTGTTCTGCAATAAATGTCCAATGAGCAGACGTGATTGACGTGAAAAAATAATAATTGCCTGAACGACAACTAATAAAATAACAGAAACTAGTGGACAATAACTCGTTTGTATTAAAAGCACTACAATTAAATGGTACTTTTATTATTCAGTATACTTATAAGTTGTAGATGGAGATATAATCCGTCGTCCTCCGTGGCGCAGCGGTCAACACGCCTACCTGCGACGTGGAGGCCCCGGGTTCGATCCCCGGCTAGGTCATGATGGAAAACGATCTTTTCCTGATTGGCCTGGATCTTCGATGTTTATCTATACATATGTATCTATTATAAATATAGTATAGTTGAGTTAGTATCCTATAACACAAGTCTCGGACTTACTTTGGGGCTAGCTCAATCTGTGTGATTTGTCCATATATATTTATTTATCTATTATTTATTAATCCCAAACAAAATGATTCAGAGAAGTAACAGAGTAATCCTAATCGGCATAGCCTGCAGAGTAAGCCAATTGAAGTTGCAGTGACGTGGTTTTCAGTCCGAGGACTGAAAACCACGTATTGGTAAGAGGCGTATGTATGGCCTCTTAGCTAGATCAGCCGACGACCTTAAGAAGTTGAGGACCGTTTGTGGCTCAGTCTGGAAGAGGCCGCTGCCCGGCTGTGGACTGCTGTTGCTACTGCTGCTGGATTTTTTATTAAAGCACGACTCTGTTCATACAGGTGCAAGTGGAAAAAACAACTACATCGCCATGATTATAAAATGTGGCTTATTCTATGTAAATTATTAATAACAATAAAGAATCAGTGTTTAAAATACTTCATTTTGATAACCCACTCGATATGCTTGATAGATTTTTTCTTTTATTAGGTACCTCACAATATGGCGTCAAACATCTGCCATTTTGTTTTTTTTTTAATGTCACCTATCTAAGAATACTTGGGCTATAAAGACATATCTGACAATACCACAAATTTGGACGGCTGCCTGGATGGGTAGTTTTTAGCGCGTATACATCAATTATATTCCTAGAATAAACATGTCATAATAGCACTTCAGCGTGTGTACTCCCGCCGAGCACTCAACAGACGATACTCGTATAATAGTTTGTCTGTTTAACGCGACTTTAACCGCTCCCGTCTCGAAGGACAGAACCAACGGCTGTTTATTTAGTTCCCACTTATAAACTAGTGACGAACACGCACCAGGATCCAGAACCTCAAGTGTGAAGCGATATATTTGTTTAGTGTAAGCGTCCCTTTAGTGGAGATGTAAATAGGAGCCCCCTCCTCCGTCCTCCGCTCTGAAGGATCGGAGGATCAATAGTGAGATGATAATAACGGAGGTTTGTTTGATGAGGATGGCTCGGTCTGATGATATTTGTAATCGAGGCAGTACGATCTGCTTATCAATTGGCTTATGTGTTTACGACACACTATTTCTAATAAAGTTTACCAGTGATAAATTTGTGTTTTCAATAATCTCAGCATCGTCGTGAAATTATTAGCGAATCACTTATCAATAATTCCTGCCCAGAAACAAGACTCATAATCTGGTGAATACCGCTCCTCTTTATTCCTTAGTCATATTCCCTATGGACGAATCAGAGATCTGACCAAATCCCGGGCCGGTAACTGAAAAGGTATGCTCACTTTCTATCCCCCGTTATTACTCACGTGTCTGGAACCTTGCTACAACTTGATGTACCTACATACACAGGAATATTTCCACAGGCGTTTAAATCAGCAATTTTAAAACACATGCACAAAGATGGTGACAAGGACCGTATCAGCAACTTTAGACCCACCTCTATTCTTCAAATTCTGTCCTTTTTAGCTTTTAATTTTTTTAAAATTTTAATTCTTCCTAATTCAGTTTCTGGCGCGGGAAATCTAAAAATGACGCAACACATGAATCGGTTAGCTCGATAAAAACAAAATTGGATAAGGGGGAGAATTGATTGACAGTTTTTCTGGACTTGGCTAAGACATTTCACAGTTTCTGTCCCAAATTTATTGTACAAAATGAAAAATAAGGAAATAAGGGGCCTTCCTCTAAAATGATTTCCGGACTACTTATATAATCGAAAACAGCAAGTTAGAATATGGTTTGTAGAATAACGAAGAGCCAGTGAACTGAGAGCTACAAGTGAGCACATCAACGGCAAAACCGCAGTTCAAGACTGTCACCGTGGCCGAAATCTATCGGGATTACATCATCATCACACGGTACCTCAGAATCCACAACTTTATATTTCAAGGTAAGTTGTTGATGAATAATTCTAGCTACTTGGTTATGCCTGAGCAAGTACTCACGGTTACCCAGACGAGAACAATTAAAGACATCTAAATTCTTGAAACGACACTCATCGACCGTCACGTCCTTCATAATAGCCATATCTCCGGTGGTTTTGTTAACTTCGTCCATAATTATAAAGACAAAACCTGCTTCTTCTTCTTTATCCTGTAGAGGTCCAATGCTGCTGCGGCCGCAGCGTATGTATGTGGTCTATGGTGCTAAAGCCTTTTCGGAAGCTTGCTTGTTCGGAAGGCTGGAAGTCATCGAACCTGTAAGCGAGATGATTCCTGATTACCCTATAAAATAGCTTATAGACATGGCTCAGGAGGGACAAACGCCAAGCATAGTGGTTTGTTATACTACTCTGACTTCTGTATAACTTGCCGCAGCGTATGTATGTGGTATATGGTGCTAAAGCCTTTTCGGAAGCCTGCTTGTTCCGGAAGCTGGAAGTCGTCGAACCTGCTAGCGCGCGCAAGTTGCCGGACTTCAGGATTATTGAGTCCTCTCCCACTCTTCGGAGAGTAGCCTTTTGGTGTGCTACGAACGACAAAGCGTTTCGCCTCCTCGTTTATACCGCGTACATCGAGAGACTGGAACAATTTGCCAGCGGCGGTGTTTCCGTCGGACTACAATTTGAGTGGCTCTTAATAAACTAGTCGCTTTACCATCAACGATTGCGTCACTGCTTACCATCAGGCGGGATTGCGGTCAAGCGTTTGTTTATAATTTAAAACCCCACAATGTCTCAGCGCAACCGACTAAGTTCTTCCTCCAGTTCGACAATCTTCTTATTGGTCCGTAGTGTGCGCGTGTTATATGTTGCCAGGGCCAAAGGTCGTCGTTGGTGATGGTAGCCGGATCTCTTCCGGAGATTCTTCGCACCCCTTGCTCCGCCGTAACCGAGTCCGCTACCGTAGACTGGAATGGCGGAGCTGCCGGGGACTAGGGGCCTGGGCTGTGTCGTGTGCATCATTTGGGGGCGGTTGCCATAATCCCCACGCTTGGCAGGCGGGTTGGGGATCGCAGTGATTTGATATTCCACAGGAGAAGCGCTGCTGCCCGCTTCCCTGATGAGAGTTCCCTTAGTCGCCTCTTACGACATTCACGGGAGGCTATGGGTTAGTTCTATTCTAAGCCCGGCACCACACGGAGCAAACAAAACAGTTAATACTACAAAACCATTGTGAGAGTAAAAAAACACACATCAAGCTACTACCATCTCTTAGAATTTTAAAATAAATTTATCACTAAAGCCTAATAATGCTGTAGAGATAAAGTTCCCTGTTCTTGACAACTGGCTGTACCTAATTGTGTCGCCTCCGTTGAATATCCAATAAATAAGTAATCCATCTTCTATCTATACCTACATATTATATATTAAGTTTACTCAAGGCGGCGGCGCGGCGGTCGGCGACGTGACCACGTTGTTCTTCTAAACGATTGATTTTGATGCGATTTTCATGATCGAAAGTTTATGTGTCAGTGTGAGTTTTTTTAAATATAATAAACTAGTGTTTGACCGCAATCTCGCCTGATGGTAAGCAGTGATGCAATCGATGATGGTATACGCGCTAGTTTATTAAGATTAGAGAGACACTTAAATTGTAGTTAGACGGAAAGTCCGACGCTGGTAATTGTTCCAGTCCCTCGACGTTCATGGTGTAAAAGGCGCGAAACGCTTCGTCAGGATCGTATTCTTGTCATCAACATAAAATTAGAGACTCGCCGTACGAAGGCTCGTCCGATGATAGAACAGAGATGGAGGAATTTAGTAATGCAATTCCCGCGCACGCTTTCCAAAATGCATCCTATAGAGTGTAGAACAACGACACGCTGGCTCCTCTACGCCTGTGCTCCAGGCTTTAGAGACTATTTTCAAGCCTTCACCGCTTACACTTCAACCCACTCTGGGCAAATGTCCCTCTCTTTTTCCTTGGCTTCTTGAGCAATGCGAAATCAGTAATTAGTGTTTTGGAGCGCAGTGTGTTTGGGTATACATTTTATGTACAATAACATAGGTACTTACCTAAAGTAAAGATATATTTATGATTTGTCAAATCTTACAAACCGTGCGAGGCAAGGGCGAATCGCCAGTCAAAAACTCAAGAGTAATATAATAAACCAATATCAGAGAAAACAAGTTGATCTATCATTTTATAAATAAAACATAATGAACGAAGAGACGTAACTTTGAAAGTAAGTGAAAGGCACCTTCCCCTACGTTTGAAGTTGCAAGAAGAGGGTTCCACACTCCAGCAGTTGTTTTAAAAACATTCATCAAACTATCGTCACGCCCTCCAGCAAAAATCGCTTAGAGAGTAAAACTTACCCCCATTGATGCAGGGGAAGCTGTCTGCCGACACTTCACCGTTATTTTGTACGTGGTGTTTTTGATAGATTATTGACTATCCTAACAATGCCCTCGAGTGTCGTAGAAGACAATCCTAAGGTTACGATAAAATTGTCAATTTAACTTAACGCCTCGTTAATCTAATGTTCTCAAGCGGTGCTGCTGAGTGGAGAAGACAGCACTACAGTAGTTAGGGGTGATGTCTGTGACAGACAGTTATTAGCTAGTCGGTCGGCAGATTGTTACATTGTAAATGTAATATATAAACAACATACGTAACACAATTCGTCCGACCTGGGAATCAAACCCAGGTTCATCAAATCATGCTCAGCAATTGTGTTTGTAACAACTAGGTCAACGAGGCATTATATTCATAAAATAAATCGTCTTTTTGTAAAACTTAAATCCTCACAAGCCTAATACAAATGGGAACATGGGAACATTCCGAAGGCGCAGGCGTGCGTCTGATTTATTCCACCTCCTAAACTTGAGGAATGTGTTTATTGCTTCCTCGAACCCTGAACGTTAATATATACGTCGGCTGAAAACTCGGTTGTTTTCACTTAAACTATATTTCTCAAAGTAAAAATACGAAACAGTTTTAGAAATTAACAAAATTTCTATCTACGACAAAATACGACATACGACACAATATTACAATATCTCATGCCTGTTAAAGCTAAAAATACAATCATATATGACTCCGCTGTAAGCTATTCGTTTTGCTTCATCAGGTATAAGTCTTAATACATGTTAAATCCGAATAGACCAATTTCATAGTAACTGCATTGTATAGCATATAACTGATCCCTGCCGCCTCTTAATAGACAATAATTAGTCCGCGGAACACCACAGACAACAAGGCAATGAACACCACTAGCATCAAGGCAAGGCAATCTTCCCAGACACGACATATGTAGCAATAAATACACCGATAGCATTACTTTTCTAATTGGAACATAGAGTGTAGGTCTACTTGTGGGCAGAAATGAGTAATTGTGTTGGTAATGTAGACTGTCACAGTGGCAGCAGCGGTCATTACGGTTGCCCGTTGGTGTATTTTTTTTTTGTTTTTTCATTCGTGAAAATTTTTTAAGTTTTGTTAACAAATTTATAGCGGGATTTTATAGGCTAGTTGTCAGCGTAACCTGTCTATTTCGCACAAAAAGAGCAGCAGGTATCCCTGCCAGTGCCAACCAGCGCTGCGGGACATTAAACCTATAATAAATGTTCTATCTTGATCCGGGGTTCACATTGCTGCCAGAGACTTGTAGGGATGCGCATGATACTATATGTAGCTGTGTCGGGAAAAACTTCGACAGTTGTCGAAGTGATTAACTGATTAGAACACTTTCAAAGAGCGTGAACAAATCTTTTTTTAGTTGTTCTTATGATAAATAAAGTAAACGATTACAGAGCCATTTCATAGCCATCAAGAATAAAAGTAAAGCTTTGTCTTCGTATGTCAATGACGTTAACTTCTTTATTATATTGTTAGTTATATAAGCTTAGTTTGTATTTATAATTTTAGCTTGTTTGAGAATGTCCAAGACCGATGTGGCACGTAGCTCAATCGACAGTGAAACTTCCGTGATCAAAATCAAAATAAAAAGCGCTTTAATCAAATTAGGCTGAGAATCAGCACAACTTGAACATCCAGGTATTTATTACATAAGATAATCCCCCAAAGCGACAATCTCCAACGAGGTGCAAATATAACATGACCTGCCTTACAAGAAATAATTTATTTATTTATTTATCTCCCCCATCACAAACATTTAACACTGAAAAAAAACTATTTATGATGCAAGTAACAATAATGGCGTACATAACATTGCCAGTTATTATTTTATTTTTTCCATTCGCATCACTGCTTACCATCAGGCGGGATTGTGGTCAAGCACTAGTTTATAATTATTAAAAAAAAAAATACAGTTCATCGGCTCCAAGATGAAATACATTAGTTAATTTTAAATAAATTAATGAATACCTAATAAAAACATACTTTAAAATTCGAATTTAAGTAATAACACAATAATAATTCTTGAAATATTAATATGAATGTCTAATAAATGTCATGTCGTATAAAAAAAAGAAGAAATGTCAATATAAT
This sequence comes from Sesamia inferens, assembly GCA_037179545.1. Lineage (NCBI taxonomy): Eukaryota > Metazoa > Arthropoda > Insecta > Lepidoptera > Noctuidae > Sesamia > Sesamia inferens. The sequence goes on along the minus strand of CM073949.1, from coordinate 439,543 downwards.
ATCAAGTAACAACAAGGCAGTTAATAAAACAACAAATGATTAACGATTAAAACTAAAATTAAAGTACTTTTTAATTTTACTTTTTTTAATATAACTGCTAGTGGAACACTTAAGATCTGGTATTACCGTGATAAGGAAATGATACTCATCTATTATTTTAATCATAATGCTTAGTCATGATTTAAACCGAAAAAACAAAAACCTTTTAAGTTGCAAACACGATGTCTCATCCCTAATGTGCACAGAGCCGCTCCCATGCATCCGCGGTGCCAAGTTCCCGCGCTTTACAAATAAAACGAGAACACCACTTTACATCCACATGAAACATAATCTTATTTGTGTTATGAGCTTTCTTACATTTAATACGAAAATATAAAAGATAAACGTTACTGACTTAGACTCAAACAGGCCATATTTTATTTAAAAGGACCGTGTCAAACTTGATCTTAACAGGGTTGAAATGAAATGAAATGAAATGACTGACACTGTTGCACCCATATTTTGCCAATGATTTTTATTAGTCCCATGCGATGAGGGATCTCCCTATTATTTCAAAGACCGATTACCCTGGGTCGAATTTTCAATCACACTTTCACATAACTAGGAGATTAAACACAATACCACAGTGTTCTCAATAAAAATAAAGTTACAGTGAAATTTTTAAATGATTGAATTAACCGAAGAATAGCTTCTACCCGTGATTTATTCCGCGTAAAATGTTCTCTCTTCAAGTAGTCTAGGTCTCTCTTCAGACCCGTCTTTTCCCTGTTTCTTGTTTCCCCGTCCCTGTTTCCATTTTTTTTATTTCGCTCGGCTACCAAGGATTGTAGCGTGATGATGACGTTTTATTTTGGATGGGACGTCATCGAATAACCCGGTCTCGCTCTGGGTAGCTCTGGGAGCGGTAGAGCGTGTCACACTTTTACTGACTATAACCCGCCCATGTTCCTTCGCTTACCTGTGCATCAGAAGCTACGCTAATTATAATTATGTTCAAAATAATTAAATTTAAACCAGTCAAAAATTAAAATAACGTCTGTAACGACATATACATAACGGCGCGTGACTGGTTAATTTTAAATATTGTGATCTGTTTTGTGTCAGTCTCAATTGTCCGTAAATTACTGTCGAACATCACACTATAGCTGTTATTGTTCAACGTTTTCTCGAAATACCGCTCACGATGGATGCTCATGCGGATGAGAAGACACCTCTACTATCCGGAACTTCGGCACCGCCTTCCTGACGGTTTCCCCGTTATAATTATCAACCTTTTTATCGTCCCACTGTTGGGCACAGGTCTCCTCTCATACAGAGAAGGTCATACATATTAGCACTTATTTGCGTTCTTTCCTATAAGTCAGAATAAACATTCCAATAGGTACTGTTAGTAGTACTGTAATGCTAATGCTAATGATGATTTTGTTTTAATAGTACTGATAACGTGGAAGATATTCCGCGACACCAGGACTCAGTACTGTTATTATTATCAATCAACACAATACAGCTTAACAATAACAAGCCCTCAATAATTTGAAAGAAGGGTTCTCATGGTGACTTAAAAAATATCGTTGTTAAGAACTGTCATAATAATATTATAATTGTGGTTGTTATAATGTATTCCTCATGTCAAACGAGATCATTTTCCATCCTCGCTTATGGTATGGTTGGGAGTTTCTTATAGGGGCTTCACTGGGGTACAATTTTGTGAGAAAGGTGTAAAACCGAATGCATTTGTGTATGATGCAGTCCTGACGAACATTGAGGAACCTGTTTTTTATACCATGTTAAATAATAGGCATTGGGTATTCCAGCAAGATTAGGTGCCAGCTCATAGACTTCATCCGGCACGAAGATTGGCCTTCCTCCAGTCCAGATTTGAGTCCGTTACATTCGTCCGTTAGAGTCCGAAAATTAAATTTCAAGTATAGGGCTATGTCTGTGAGCTGATTGTGGATGAGTCTTGGTATCGTGAAAAATCAGTTCCTGACAGTACTTACTGAAACGTTTATTCTGACCTGCAGGAATAAATGCTAACAAACGTGAGTATTATATACATTTCATTACACGTCATCAAAAAGAAATAAAAGTTCCGAATAACAAGGTTAAACTTTTGAAATATAACATAATCGTAACATTAACAAGCACTGAGCAGTACAAGCATCTTGTTTCACAATAACATCACTTTGTTCTCAAAGACTTCGTTGTTGGTTGTCCGCTCGGGCGCGCGCCGCTCCACGACTCCCGCGAGGACCATTCCTTTTTTAAATCTCGTCGCCGTGGCGATGTCGACTTAATGAGTACAGAAAACAATCTAAATGGAGTCATTGTGAAGGGTCGCTCGTGACATCAGCGCCACCTCGCGGGACAGCGCCGCGTGGCTAACATTGACTCTTAGCTTCTTATTTGTTCATTTTCATTCTCGTTCGAGTTTTCAATTTTAAAGCTTTTCAAGGACTTGAAAGTGTTCAGTTGCTTGTTTCAAAAATCAATGGAAATACTTTGACATTAATAGTGCTTTTACTTCACAGAGAGGTCTACTTTTAAGCACCAAGTCCTAGCGTTTTATACTGCCTGTCGCCTATGGACGTACAACATTAGTTTGGGGCCGACTTAAGAATGAACAACACCACGCTTTGTCCCTACTTCCTGTATGATTCTTCTGACACCATGTATGATTGTTCGGTTGGTAAATATTAAAGACTTTAGATAATTAGACTGGTTTATTACACTTGTAGAATTATATTGGAAACGACCTCTTCTAGGTCAGATCCTAAGTTACAATGACAAGACAATAGACTATATTCATAGACACTAATACATAGAGATGGTATTAGTTACTCGACTACAGAGTAGTGATGTATGATACAACATCCCCCCTGTTTAAGTTTAAATTAACCCTTGACAAACAATGTTATAGAAACCTGACTTAGTTACAATTTATTTAAGTTACTTTATGACCGTACACATACTGGTGAAATTTTTCACAACCAAACTGAATGGCTAACAATTCTTTCTCAATTTGAGCATACCTTGACTGAGTTTGAGTTAATGTTTTTGAACTATAAGCAATAGGTTTATTATTCTGCGTAATGACTGCTCCTAATGCTGACTTTGACGAATCTACTGACAAGACTAATGGTACATTGGGATTATAATGAGCTAAAACTGGTGAATTTAAAATTTCATCGATTAAACTCTTAAGACATTGACTATGATTTTCATCCCAAGTCCAGACTGAATCTTTCTTCAAAAGATTTCTTAAAATTTGAGTTTTTTGAGATAAATTGCTAATAAAGGGACCTAAATAATTGATCATACCTAATATTCTTTGCAATTCTTTGACATTTTTTGGTGTGGGCATATTGACAATTGCTTTTACTTTCTCTTCATCAACCCTAGCACCATCTTTACTAAAAACATACCCTAAAAAACAGACTTCTGAAACTAGAAATTTACATTTAGACTTATTGAACTTTAAATTGACTTCACGTGCTCGTTGCATGACTTTATGTACTCTCTCATTATGTACTGACTCGTTTGGTCCATATACCAAAATATCATCGATGAATATTAGAACTCCTTCTAAATCACCGAACAAATTCATCATGACTCTTTGAAAAATTTCAGACGATGCATTAATACCAAAAGGTAACCTTAAATATTTATATCTACCGAAAGGTGTTTGAAATGTACATAAATCAGAACTATATTCATCTAGTTTAAGCATCCAAAATCCTGAAAATGCATCTAAATGAGAAAAACAAACAGCTCCTGCTAGTTGAGATCTGATCTCATCTATTGACTTTAGTGGATAAATTTCCCTTATAATATTCTTATTCAAATTTCTAGGATCTAAACAAATTCGTAACTGACCCGTGCTTTTGACTGTTATCACTATACTGTTCACCCATTCTGTAGGTTTAAAAACCTTTTCAATGACCTGCATTTTCTCCATGCGATCCAATTCATCGCGCAGTTTGTTCAGTAAAGCGAAGGGTACTCTTCTCGGAGCATCCACGCATGGCACTGCTTCAGGTTTGAGTTTCAGGCGACAGACTTGAGGTAGACATCCAAGACCCTGAAATACATCATTGTATTGTGTAAGAATTTGTTCACTAAAATTTTGTTGAGACACAGAGAAAACTCTTTGAATTATACCTAATTTTTCACAAGTTGGTAGACCTAAAACATTCGGACAAACTAAATCTGCGACTATAAACACTATATTTACACTAATAGTGCTATTATTTAAAGATAAACTACATTTTACATTGACTTTGCCCATAATGGGTATTGATATACCACCAAACCCACTAACGTTTATTTGACATTTCTCAAGTGACATTTGACTTTGACATTTCAAAGATTGAAAAGTTTTCTTTGACATAATATTGATCTCAGCTCCTGAATCAACAATGCAATTAATTTGTGTATGACCAACTAAAATGTTTATGTTCCATGACTGTTTAGAATAGTATTTGTTTTCTTTTGACTCGACTGTATTGACCTGTTTACTATGTGTTGACTTTGCTGTAATAATTCTACAAGTGTTTGTTGTGTGAGATTCCTCAGACTTGTGTCTGTACTCATCATTAAGATATGAATCTCGGCTAAGACTTTTTGACTTTTTTGACTTGACTGTAAATCTCTCAGACTGTTTAGTGTTTTCATCATTGAGATATGACATATGACAAGATGAGTCTTCATGAGATCTCTTAGACTTATCAGTCACCAGCCTTTTTTCATCACTGAGGCATTTTTTATTAGACCTCTCAGATATGGCATTATCACCACTTTCATCACAGAAATATGACACAGGATATTTTTTATGACAAGATGAGTCTTCATGAGATCTCTTAGACATTGACTGCGACTGGCCTATGTGCGACCTGACCGTTGATTGTAACTTAGGAGCTGACTGTGTGTATGACAACCTGCTATGTCTGTAATGATTTTGATTGTGATGACTTTGTGACTCTAAATGACAATTATATTGACTAGACTTATGACTATGACTGAAGTTATGACAATTTAAAATTCCAACAAAATTATCTTGACTACCAGTTGAACTAAAAGACTCTAAATGACTGACTTTTTTATTATTGGAGTAACAAATTTTTGCAAAATGACCATAAGAGTTACATGACCTGCACTTAGCTCCCTGCGCTGGACATTTGTAGCGGTGGTGTTGTCCACAGCGGCTACACGTCTTCGAGCGCTTCTCAGGACTGGGACTTGACTTTGACCTCCCTGCGCTGGATCCCTGCTGACTGACTGGTGAAGCTCGCCGTCGCTGACGCTCCGCTCGACCACGGCTCCTCCGACGCAGATGCATGACTTTTTCAGACTCTTGACTAGTGGACCTCTTGACAATTTGGTCTGCATCCTGCTGTGCGACGATGAGTGTCCTAGCTAGCTCTCGCATCCTCTGATATGTCAGATCAGGTTCCTGCAGCAGTCTCTGACGTACATGTGCTAAGTCCAAACTCAAGTTGGCGATAAAAATATCTCTGATAAGAGATTCTCTGAGCGTTCCAAATTCGCAATCTTGGCTCTTATTTTCGAGATCGGTTAAGAAATCCTCGATGCTTTCCGATTTCTGTTGACGTGTGGTAAAAAACATGTAACGATACATGGTAATATTTTTTCTAGGTTGAAAAAATTCGTCGAATTTGGCTTTGACGTCATGTAATGTGCTTTCTCCAATATTTATGTTGAATGTGTTGAAAATATTTAAGCATTTTTCACCAATGTGATGTAATAAAATGGCGATCTTGCGTTTCTCACCGGACTTGTCCAAACCTGTTGCCAACAAGTATAATTCGAACTGTTGCCACCAGCGCTTCCAGGTTTCGTAATTGTTGTTTGTTGCATCTGACGATATTTTAAGCGCCTTCAAGCCACTGTTCATTGCAGCTCCGGTGTCATGGCCGCCACCGACGCCATCCGACTTTTGCATTTTATGAATTTTCTTTCTTCGTATTGGGTTTTTTCACTCTTCTGACACCATGTATGATTCTTCTGACACCATGTATGATTGTTCGGTTGGTAAATATTAAAGACTTTAGATAAATAGACTGGTTTATTACACTTGTAGAATTATATTGGAAACGACCTCTTCTAGGTCAGATCCTAAGTTACAATGACAAGACAATAGACTATATTCATAGACACTAATACATAGAGATGGTATTAGTTACTCGACTACAGAGTAGTGATGTATGATACAACACTTCCTACATGTCCTTCACCTTCCAAATAATGCACTAACCTCTACTTTCCGAAACTCCGAAGTTTCGAACACAGTTCTATTTTGGGATGGGCCCGTATTTTCGATCACTTGATACTAAAAGAGGATGGCTCCAACTCTCAACTGCTAACTGCAATCGCAATCGCTACCAACTGTCACTTGACTTAATTCTACTACGTCGAAAACGGACACTAGGAATTTCTCCTGTACCGTGGGTGTGTTTACAAACATATAAACTCACATACACAAATATCCGAAACAACTATGTAACTTATAGGTCATACAAATATTTATTCCATGCGGGAATCGAACCCGCGACAATCGTGTCGTCAATGTCGATATTATTTATGAGTTTTTATTATACGCAAAATGGTTTCTCTTGGCTTTTTAATGTCGATTTTACAGAACACAGCCCATTTTCTTTGTTTCCAAGTATTTAAGCTCGTGTCAAGTGGTGCAGAGAGCTCTCCATTTGTAGGGAGTAGGGAGGTACACCGGCGAAACAATTATTGTTCTTTGTCATTCCGCATACTCTCACAGAGGATAGCTATATTTTTGTTTTTAATCATTGTAACAAACTGTGTCTCCTCTCAAACAGCGAAGGATTAAGCGTCATCACCACGTTTGCCCGATGTGTGTTGGCGATTTCAGACTTAAAGCCCAGGTTTTTTTTTAATTATAAACCAGCGCTTGACCGCAATCCCGCCTGATGGTAAGTAGTGATGCGATCGTTGATGGTAAAGTGCGCTAGTTTATTAAGAGCCTATTCACTCTAGCCTTGAAGACACTCAAATTGTAACGTGACGGAAACACCGACGCCGGCAAATTGTTCCAGTCCCTCGATGTACGCGGTATAAAGGAGGAAACAAAACGCTTCGTCCGGATCGCAGTGGTGTCAACAACCTAAGGATGGAAACTCGCCGTACGACGGGTCGTCCGATGATGGAACGGAGATGGGGGAATTAAATCATGCAATTCCCTTGCACACTCACCAGAATGCATCCTATAGAAGACCGAAAGGCTGGCTACTCTACGCCTGTGCTCCAAGCTTTGGAGACCGTTTCGAGTTAAGTCTGGGTCGCCAATCAGCCTCTTCGCACGCCTCTCCACCGAATCCAAAGTGGTAAGGTGACATTTCGCAGCACCAGCCCAAATGTGGCTGCAGTACTCCACACACGAGCGGACCTGTGCTTTATATAAAATTAGAAGCTGCCCAGGTGTGAAGTACCGCCGGACCTTTGCGATGACGCCTAGTTTTCTGGCTGCCACCCTGGCCTTGGACTCAATGAACCGCCCAAAGTTAAGGCTCGAGGAAATCTCAATTCCCAAAAGCTGAAGGCGGTCGGTACACTTCAAGGATACATTCTGAAAAGTAGGAGCCAAGGTGAACGGGCTCCTTTTGGCGGTGAAAAGACACGCCTGTGTTTTGGCGGCATTGAATGCTACAAGATTGGCATTGCCCCATTCGGAGACTGCCTGCAGTGCAGCACTCACACGCTCTACCATGGCCTCTCTTTCGGACCGGATTGTTTCCTTACTAGCCCGAGCATCCGGCAGGTATCTCTCCACAACTGTGCTGTCATTTGCATACCCATAGATACATACAATATGCTTTCCTTCACTTTATAATCAGTCATTGATGTCCGAGATATACTTAGAAAATACATATATAACTTAGAAAAGTTACATTGGTTGTTTTTATTTCATCACTAGCTGACCCGGTGAACTTTGTTCCGCCTTAAAGGCAATAAATATCACATGATCACATTTTTACTTTTTCAATTAGGAACATTGTAAATAAAAAAAATATATTATTATTTCTAATTGAAATCAGTTCCTAATTGAAAAAGTAAAAAATCCATGATTTTTTTATTTGTCATTTATTTATTGTAGCACCTTGTGAAAGAAATTATGAATTTCTACCTTTGCTTCGTAAATTATCTAGCTGTTGATCTCTGAGATGTCGTGGTGGCCTAGTGGTTAAAACACCAGCCTCTCTTGTATGAGTGCGCGGGTTCGATTCCAGGTCAGGCAAGTATCGATGTAACTTTTCTAAAGTGATATGTACTCTCTAGGTATATCTAGGACACCAATGACTGAAGGTGAAGGCAAACATCTTGGGGAAACCTGTACTTTATAAGTCTGAAATCGCCACCCCGAATTGAGCAAGCGTGGTGATTACGCTTAATCCTTCTCTGCATGAGAAGAGACCTGTCTCCAGCAGTGGGACGATAAAAAGATTGATGATGATGATGATGATCTCTGAGGTTTGTTCGCCGATTTCGCATTGTCAACGGAACAGTTTCACGGACTGCCGCCTCCCTTTGCTCTTGTGAGTGAGAAGCACGAAGTCGAGTCATACTAAAACGGCGCTCTGCACGTGCAATTTCTTGCTCTTCTTCAGTGCTTTCATTCAGAATGTTTCGATTTACTCTTGCATTACCGCTTTGTCGAGAAAGATTTGATGGTCTTGGTCACGGCATGATATTTTTATTGATGATAAATGGCACAGCAATACAATATTAGAAATTTTGAAGTTGAAGTTGGCTTTGTGGTTTTTTATTAGAAACTTTAAACCAGCAGAGAGTATTTATATTCTTTGCTTTAAACGATTGCTTCAACCGGTTAGACTTTTTTTTAAATATGCTCAGCTGTCATTTGCTTTTTGTTATACCATTTTTGATATATGAATTTCTGACTTACATTTTGAATGAGTTGGATTGTTATTCCATGTCAGTTGCGTTTTGTTACACCATGTCTTATGTCACGTCACACGGGAACGACGGGGACGGGTTCTTAGCTACCTCCTACCAATATTCAGCTAAATCGGTTCAGCCGTTCTTGAGTTATATATAAATAGTGAATAAGCAACTGAACCGATTCCAATAATTTTTACACCATGTTATGTTTTGTCCCAAACACATTTAGAAATTGTTGCAGTGTAGTCACCGAGCGCGTCACGCAGCTTACGTACGATACATCATAGTATTGCGCGCGCGCAACAGCTGACCCTAGAAGTCAACGCACCGTGCTCGCTCGCCCGCGGATCTTTGACCATATTTTTGTTGGGACAACCAAGTAGAATAAATAGCAAGCTTATAACTTTGTGGTTTTTCATTATATCTTTTTGAAATTTTGTACATAATATTATTAACTTAAAAATACTGGACACGTGTTTCCTACTTTGTGGAGGTGCAAGGTACCAGGGTAGCACAAAAGTTTAGGAGAAGTCGAAACAATAAACTTCATTTTCATCATTATCAAATAAATAATCGTAATACATGAAAGAAGGTTTATTGTGCATATTTTTTGACGTGTAAGGTACCAGGGTAGCACGAAAGTGTAGGAGAAATCGAAACATTAAAAAAACTCATTCATCATTATCAAATCACCATAATTAATACATGAAAGAGGTTTTATTGTGCATAGTTTGTGGACGTGCAAGGTAACAGGGTAGCACAAAACTGTAGGAGAAGTCGAAACAATAAACCTCATTCATTCATCATTATCAAATAATCATAATTATATGAAAGAAGGTTTATTGTGCATATTTTTTTGACGTGGAAGGTACCAGGGTAGCACAAAAGTGTAGGAGAAGTCGAAACAATAAACCTCATTCATTCATCATTATCAAATAATCCTAATACATGAAAGAAGGTTTATTGTGCATATTTTTTGACGTGGAAGGTACCAGGGTAGCATAAAAGTGTGGGAAAAGTCAAAACAAAGAAGCTCATTTATTCCCACAGGAACGACGGGGAGCGGCATAGAAAGTATCCTATGTCCTTCTCCCAGTTCTTAGCTATCTCCTTACCAATTTTCAGCCAAATTGGTGTAGCCGTTCTTCAGTTATAAATGATGTAACTAACACGGCTTTCTTTTATATATATAGATTTTTGAGTACGTGGCTTTTTATTTTCTACTACAATAATGTTCAATATTTATAAATTACTTTTTAAATTAGCCTTTTTAATATCGAACTATTAACAGCAAATAACACAAGTTCTATTGAAGCTATCAATTGACCTGGCTAGTTTTGTACTATCAAATTAAAATTTTATAAGAGTGGAACCTTACAATATAAAAAGTCGATTGTCCTAATATATAACATGACTATTATGTGTAAACTAAAAAAAAACGCCTGCACCTTGTGATGAAATTTAGAATAATAGTTTATCTAAAGGATCTTAAAATATATAAACCAAATTTAGTCACATAGATTTTGATTAGGAAGTAGTCAAACGTGGCTCCAAATGGTTTGTATAAACCTATACACGATGCTGTTTCGCCGATGTAAACTTGGCTGACACGCTACCGCGTGTCTAGATATAACATTCTAGAAACCCATGCTTAAATTATGATTTGAATAATTACAAAAAATCAAGTTTTATTTTTACTTTCTTATCATTTCGTCTATAAACAACAAATCTTATTACAAGTTTCACAGTCCGGCGAATAAAGACGTAAGTTTAATTTAGTTGGGCCTAAAAACGGCATTGAAGCAAGCCCCAAATCCGGGATTAGGACTGGAAGAGACCTCATGTGCCCGGATTCAGGGTTCCCAGATGTCCCGCAAGATTTGCCAAATTAATCCCACACTGTTTACTTCCCTAATCTGGACAATCTTGGACTATCGTACCTATAGGCGTACTTGATTAGTCGTCTTAAATTTGGAAAAGAAGATCTTTTGCATTACTCTTAAAATCCATAAAAAAAAAAGCACGCGAGGTACCTGGTCGTCTAAAAATAACAATGGTTACCTATCGAAAGGGCAGTTAACTCTATCAGAGATAAAGCGAAATCACAGTAAAGTAAGTTGAGGTAGGATATCAAAGTTTTCAGTTTTAATGACACAACGTGAACTTTATGGCTTCATGTGCATATTCAAACACAAACATACATAATAATCAGTCTATATTGTTCCCACTCTTGGGACACAGCCTGATTATTATAGTCTATATATGTAAATTATTAATAGTGCAGAATTATAAAACAAATATGTTGTGGATGGAGGTGAAAGTATTTTAGTGAAAGTTGCTAATAAGATGTGTATAGTAGTAGGGTAAACGCAGTGACGTTATTTTTAGAATGGCGGCACGAGGACGACTCCGTCCTTGCGTTTCGGAAAGTGAAGATGGTCTAACGGTCACGAATTGAGACGCGGGCAGGCCACTTCTCCGTCGGTTTGCCTATTTAAATTGTGATTGTCAAGATTGGATGGTATATCTACAAGTCGTGCTTCAATTCAAAACTCAACTACGAAATGGAACCTTTACCACCACACCAAGATGCGGACGACCCTACCGCTGCGCCGTCGCTGACGGCGACAAATATTACAAAAAAAGTATAAAAACAGGTAGATATTAAATTAACAAAATGTTTAAACAAGTGTTATTAACTAAACTTATGAATTAATGTTTATCGGCAAATATGGTTTCTGTATTAAAAACTTAGGGAGTAGGTAATTTATTAAATATTTTTGCAGTCATTCCTAAGAAACTTTTTGAAAATTAAAGTCTCATATTATGAGTATTGTTTACATTTAAAATTAAGGTATCTTTATTCAAAAAACCAAAACCGTGATGAGCAACCATAAACATGTCGCGGAAGGTCGCCCTAGTACATGACATATGTGACGTCATACTTCAGAGACTTCAGCGGCCGCTAGGTAACAGTTACGCATATCAATTGATCGGAGCAGAGTACTCCACAGATAATGAGCTTTTTGAGAAACTCCCGAAACCCGTCTCATATAAGAATGTTAAACTCAAAAGCGTTGGTTGACCGCTTTCTTAATTGAATTTCTCGATTTGCTCGAGATAAGTGAAACTTTTCGCTGGTTTCCATTTCTGTTAAATGGAAAATTCAATTTGTGACAAAGTTATTACATTTTTATTATCATTTGATTCTACATTAGGATAATTAGGAGCTCTTACTGAAATTGTGTAGATTTATAATGGGAGAGTGTTTCAGATCGTAAAGTAGATACAGAATGTTTCATTTAAAGGAATGCAGTAGGTAGACAACTCACCACGTAGGCAGTATTAGGTTTATTTATAAGCGGAATTATTTAGATACTTACAGTGTAGTCCAAGATAGGTAGGTACCCACTGGAGAAAATATCGTAAATGAAATTGTTACAATTCTCTTTAATTGTAACAATACTCCATCATCACAAAACTGCCTGCCATGCTGCGCGATAGCAATAATCGTTGATTGTAACGCAAATTAATTTTGAATTCCATCAAACCTCAGAGGGTTAAAATTGCACATCATTTTCACCATCGCACCCTAAAAGCTAGCTACCTACTTAAATCTCAAACTCGCAAGTCACCCTGTATAATACGAAACAAGTGGGGGATACACTCGTAATTCAACGACAGACGATGTCCCAATCAAATTAGCATAACAACACAGAATACAAAGGGTACAGAAGCACGAATCTAATGAACGAAAACAGACGCGCGCACTGTGCAATAAGAATACTAGTTATTTGAAAGAATACCAGTACGATAATTTGACAAATATTTATGGTAAGTTCAACAGGTGTGAAAATATTAAATTAATTCTTATATAAAATCATAACCAACAATAACAATTCATTAATAACTGTAAAAAACGCTTCTGAAAAATTGGTAAACTCTAAACGATAGATACTTATATAAATAAAATATAATATTAAAAATATGTATATGTTTGAAACTCTGGAATAAATAATAATTTAAAAGCATCTAAGAAGTAAAAAGTTTTTGATTAGTTTTTAAACAAGTCAGAACAACATTCGTATGCGATCTTAAATGCCGGTCGCGCGATGAGCCGTCCCTGGAAGCATGAGGGCTCGCAGTGCGCGCATGTTCGCCTCATAGACGTAATAGTATAACATAGACCTGCCATACCTACCAAAAAAGTGCTACAGCTGCACTTGAGAGTATAAAATGGCCGTTAATAGAGCTGCCCATCTTTCTTTATAACAATATCGATAAAAGATTACGAGATTATTATTTTTTTGAAGTTTGTTTTGATTTTATGGTCTTGGAATTTAAGCTTTTAGCTATTACAAGAAATAAAAATATATCGAATAATTTATGTAACGTCTAACAAGGCTCTAGCCTTGTTAGACGTTTGCAACGAGGGAACATATTCAAAGAAATCTTAATATTCACGATGGACTCCCGGCGCGGAAGAATTCTGTGATACATAATCCTACTATCGATTCCTATTATAATATTATTAACACATAAATGTGAAAGTGAAGATGGACGCAAAAACCATTAAACGGATGAAATTTAGCACACATTAGTACAGACGACAGCACATCCAGCTACTACAATCTGTTAGATTTCTTTATATGACTTTCAACCTTATCTCCAAAGTATTAAGGCTCAAGGTTGATTGGGAATATTTGACAGTTTCGGGTAGCTTGACCTTGTGTCGTCGGTACAAGACCTGGATTAACACAGGAAACTAGACAGGAGGATATGCGAGTGAAACTGCGGGGCTGTCGCTAGTTTTATATAATATAGAGTGTTGTAATTTACAAAAAAATATACAATAAATTCTTTTTCACAGACTTCCTTGACGGAATCGTCTTAAATAATATTTTAAATTCCCAACACCGAAGGTAGGTGGTTCTAACATGCAGGATGATTGCGGGTTTTAATTAAAAGTCAACAATAATTTAATTATAACAATCTATTTAAACAAATCAGTCTTATTCATTCCTGAACATTATAATTTTGTACAGGTAACTTCTATACAAAAAAAAATCTACCTTAACAAGTTAGATTTATCTCCATAATATTCCATTATCTCAAATGTCAGATTTCTTTATTAGATTTTCAACTTTATCTCTAAAGCATTGAGGCTTAAGGTTGATTGGGAATATTTGACAGTTTCGGGTGGCTTGACCTGCTGTCGTTCGTACCTACACCTCTATTATACTTTTGAATAATAAATATTTATATTTTGTGTCATGTTCACAATCCCCATCATTTACAACTTTTTTTGATGGATAAACCAGACCATCTCGAGATTTTAAAGTAATTACTAATTTTTTTTTTTTAAATAATAAATAATAATTAATTTAATTAAATCATTTTAAGAAGTTTTGGGGTCCTGCACATTCTGCAAGCAAAGCTTGGGACTCAAAATTCAATTTTTTTTTTCCTTTATAACTTTTATAATAATACTAAAATAAGCAACTTTTGTCGTCTGTGTTCTAACTTTCTCATTAAATATCTTTATCTTCTTGGACTATCTTTGACCTTTGTCCTTTAATTTCTTTATTGTTTTAAAATGGTGCACCTGAAATCAAATCAAAATAAGCTTTGATATCTTTCATGAAGCATGAGATATCTTTCATCACCTCAATTCAATTCATGAGATGTTATCATTGATAGCAGTTGGATTTGCAAATAATGTTGAAAAATTAAAGTCATACTGATAAATCAGGTGCAGTGGATGTGCTAGCAGATATATTAGCCGCGTGGTGGTGCTACTGACTAAACCTATCGTAGTGGATTGCCAAGGATTAAATCTATGCCACTCCTCTTTAAAATCTCCCCAGGTTGATTTTAAATGGTAGGTATACAAACAGCTTTGACCTCCAAACATTTAATATTAACGTAAAAGTTAAGTAATTACTCAAAAAATTAGTTTGACTCTTCAATAATAGTAGTCCTACTATTTCTATTAAGGAAAAAAGAAGTAGATTAGGAGCACCACATCCAGATATTGATTGAAAGTTTGTTTGATTCTGATCATTTTCGACTAAAATTCTTAACATATTTGATCGTATTGCAAACTGTAAACAAACAATACTTTGTTAGTATTTTTGGTGTTGTTGGATTTTTTTAAAAGGGATTTTTAATTAATCCTTCGATTTTTTTATCTTAAGACCACACTCTTAACACATTTTTTACATCACTGTTTGCAAGTGCAGCAATGGTGGTCCGGTTGGGGGCATCATCAGTATTTATCGGCCACAACGCAATCATGTTGGACAAAAAATTGGAACACGCAACGGTACTTAGCAATAAGGTTGGTGAAGGTAAAGCATCGTCACACAATGTTACTTTATCCAGTGTCCCGTTGAAACATGATTCTTCAAAGTGAAGGGAATTAATGTGAATCATTTCAGTTAACATCTTTAAATTTTCAACACCAAATGTTTCCAGCCAAATTTTCTGTTTTAGTTTATTAGCACGCAGCCCTGAAAGTAAAAAATAAAACTAATAAGTAAGAATATACTATCGATAAAATAATAATACTATCGATAAATACAAAATTGTCTAAATGTGCAACCCTAGCCCTTCAATAACAAGAAATTGATTTTAATAAGAAAATAAAGGCAAAACGTAAATTATGTATGTTTTACTGTTGAAACTTTAAGATAAATGCATAAAGTATAAGTTTATTATCTAAATCTAAAGGTATTTCAGGAGAAATTTAGTACGTACTGGTGTAAAGTTATGTTCGGTTTATTACCGCTTCTTTTGATGCCACATCCTATTATATTACAGTTGGGCATTTTGCTATTGACAATTTTCACTACATAACACAGTTTAAACGCAACATTACTGTAGGCCTAGTATGAGTTTTCAATACGAAACTTGTTCGTCGATATCGAGCGCGTTTGACTCAGCGATTGGCCCGCTTCAAGGTCGTAAGAACTCTCAACCAATGAGAGCGCCAAACGCGCTCGATATGGGCGATCGTGTTTCGTATTGAAAACTCATACTAGGCCTACTGTAAATTATTCGAAAATTCACAAGTTTTATTCACAGGTTAAGAGCATTTGACAGTTTATGTACCCACTTAGCGAGATGAGAAAATGGCGAACCGGCCGCAAATAGGTATTTCAATGGTGTTAGAAATAAAGGGTTGCCATTACAGTAATTTTTTTTTTATTTTTGCGTCGATATGCCTCATATTTGTATAACTATTTTTTCTATAGTCAAACATTTCCTGTCCATGTATATATGTCAATGTTTCGCCCCTTGATTCAGTCAGACTTCTGTACGCATCTCTTCTATGATCAAAGTGCCCTCGCCGATGGCAGCGCAATTAGTGGGTACGACCCAAACCTAATGCCTTTTTAAACAAATGCCGCCGAACTCTCCAGTAGATTTAAGACTGTTTTGATTTTGGAGGAGTGCTTTTTCCTTTGACCTCTGGAATTGGGCTTTTCTCGAAGTCGTAAAGCGCTGTTTTGTTTGAATAAAGCCTATTGAGATACTTAGTAAACAAAATCTTTAATTGAAAGCCTACCACGAAGCTATAAAAGCCTTAGAAATAGGAATCAGTAGAGAGAAAAGTCTCTATTCAAAATTATGAATAAAAACTAAGCTTAGGACGTAATAGAAAACTTCTGTATAAAATTAAACGCCTTACAGAGCCCATCAGCACTGTATTGCTGTAGACGTGCTATACGATCCCGATACACGGCACATTTGTGCCAAGTTTGGCACACACTTGTGCTAAGTTTGGCACATACATATTTGCGCCAAGTTTGGCTTGGCGGCGTGCTCTGAAGAAGCAACTTGACCCAGTTAGAGAGCAAAAAGTGAAACACAACATGTGTATCGATATTGATACTTGAGATCACAGTGAGCGGCGCGGTGCCACGCACGTTACATTTATCCTTTTGGGACTTGTAGCGACTGGTATCCACCACACTTTGTACATGTGCCTTATGCAGGTCGCCAGCTTATCTGTCTAGAGGAGCTTTGAATCCATGAGTGCATTGGGATTAGCATTATTTGATCTGTACTTCACTTTGACAAAGCTGCAAACTACAAATGTGGACTGGTTGCTGGTGTAATTAAATGCATTTTGTTTCAGCTTCACCTTTGACATGGCGTCTGTCACCGCTTCAGCGACACCTCTGGTACCGCAACATATCTATAGATAGAGCACTACTTGAACGAGCAGCTTAATTGGCCGTGAAATTGGACCTTTTACAAAATATTATAGCATGACACTGCTCACCACCTAGGACGACGAGCGCCGTGTGAAGACTTCGAAGCGGATATATAAACACCAAGGACCGTTGAGCTAGGTTGTAGGGTGGAAACAAAGACGAACGGCGTAAGAAGTCGTCTCAAGTTGGGCTTGGAAGACTGGCGGTTCTTAACGTCTTAAATAAAGATGATCGTTGAATTGTTAACGTATGTACTATTAAGTGCCAAGGTGCAGAAAGTTCTACTTGTTTGTTTTAGTTATGTTTAAGAATACTTGCTATACATTGCTGACCGATTGACCACAGAAAGCAAAATATTAGTTAGCAGCCGGATATTTAAGCATGTATTTACTTGTTTTATTCTAGTTGAATTTGCTCATAACTTAAGCTTAATATTTAACGTTTTAGTGAATAGGATTACAATTAATGGTGTAATAGAATTAAAGGAACGAAGACCAAATGAAGGAAAGGAATGGACTAAATGGAACCAAATGAAAACTGTTTATTTGGGATATTTAACCGCTTGGGATATTTAACCCTATTAGAATGTGTGACCGTGTAAGAAAACGCATCTTTTAATTTTAGAATAGAGTAATATTCTAGTTTAGAGTAATATTCAAAAACTTCTGAACGACATTCTTGAAATAAAGAAGCATAGCTTTGTACGTGATCAATTAGATCAAATAACTAAAAAAGTAAAATAAACTTGAATATTAAAGTGGGGTTCCTTTTGATTAATTTATTTTTAGTGTTTGTTCAAGTTAGACCGATGACTTAGTGAAGGTCGCGGGAAGCCGATGGGTACGGGCAGCACAAGACCGGTCATTGTGGAAAGCTTTAAGGGAGACCTTTGTCCTATAGTGGCCCTCTATAGGCTGAAGAAAAAGGAACAGACGTTCAGCGATAGAAACCCACTCCTTAGAAATTTCAACCGACTACCTTCAGACAATAAGACGACGCCCGCTGACAGATATACGGGGACGGAGGGAAATACAGACGGACGGCTAGCTGAGGCTTAGTAATACATGCACCCTAAGTGTACGGTATCCCAAAAAATATTAATCCTGTACTAATATAAAGCTGAAGAGTTTGTTTGAACGCGCTAATCTTAGAAACTACGGGCCCGATTTGAAAAATTATTTTTGCGATGGATAGCTCATTAATCCAGGAAGGCTTTAGGCTATATAACATCACGCTGTGACCAATAGGGGCGGAGCATAACTAACTACACGTGAACGAAGTCGCTGGCGGCCGCTAGTTTAAGATAAATGAAACCTAGACCATTAAACAAATAATAAATAAACGAATCAATTAGGTACTACATTTTCTTTTAAAAACGTGAACTGCGGGACGAAGACCGTCAAGTTGCTCGGCCACCCCAATTACGTATCTTTATACTATAATTAATCCCACGGACAGTTATAAGCACTTTTTTATCACGGAATGCACTCCCCCTCTCCCCACCCGGGCCTAAAGGGTTGAACTTAAGAGATTGCTCACCCAAGCCCTTCATTAATGTGACGAGCAAGGGGCGAGGAGGCAACCCGAAGTGCGTTCGTGTTTCCTCGTCAAACAATCATTATGAACTTGTTGAAAATACATTATTATCTGACAACATGATGTGTGTTCAGTGGGTTTCAAGTCCCATGTGCCGCAGGCGGGCGATTTACTCAATAGTTTCAAGTCCCATGTGCCGCAGGCGGGCGATTTACTCAATAGTTTCAAGTCCCATGTGCCGCAGGCGGGCGATTTAGTCAATAGCATACTAAACACATTTTGATTTAGTCGGTAGGTAGCATGCTCAACGCATTTTGATTTTAGTCAGTTAGTTGGTTAATGAGTTATTTTCTAAAGAATTAGAGGAGAGTCATTTCAACCCCTCTCTCCCAAGTTATAGTCTTGTATACAACGTTATTTTTTGTATATCCGACACCGGAAACACGTGTCCAAAATTTTTTTAATTTAGGAATCTATGTACAAAATTTCAAAAAGATATCATAAAAAACCACAAAGGTATAAGCTTTTTACCTTACCTGGTTGTCCCACGAAAAATATGGTCTACACACCGCTCGCCCGTCCGCGCCTGCAACAGCGCGGCGCGGGGGGGCTGTCACACTGTGCTCCTAGTACTATGATCTACCGCCAACTGCGTTGTACGTTCGGTAACCAGACTGCAACAATTTTTAAATTGGTTTTAAAAAAAATATAACCTTGTGTAAAAATGATTGGAATCGATTCTGTTGCTTATTCTGAAAAACTATATTTAGGTATTAATATCTTCGAAAATATTCATTTAAATAAAGTGCTTTAGAGTGTCATATAGATAGATGTTAAATCAACAATATATTTAAGGTATTTAATTGATTTCAACTAAAGCACCTGCCATCCACTTAGGCATTAAATCCGCCTCCGTACATTTCTTCAAAATCAAAAGACATTTATTCAAATTAGGCTGAGATTCAGCACTTTTTGAACGTCAATATTACATAACACAGTCCCCTAAACCTAATTCTTACTCTATTATATTTATACATATAACGTTAATCTCTATTTCTTCTATTATGCATGTAACATATTTATACAGTCTGTTTCGAAAACTTTATTAATTATATTATACTATTTAAAAAAAAATCCAAACATATTTTTTTTTTTAATAATTATAAACTAGCGCTTGACCGCAATCCCGCCTGATGGTAAGCAATGATGCGATCGTTGATGGTAAAGCGCGCTAGTTTATTAAGAGCCTATTCACTCAGAAAAACTGAGCGAATAGGAAGGAAGACAGAAGTTGAGCGAGGTGAGGCAATGTTAAACCCAACAACACGACCAACGATGCTGCGCCAAAGGGAGATTGATCTGAAGACCCTCCACGACCAAACTCCCAACACAACAACATTATTCGCATCGTACCCGGCACACATCGCCACACAACTTCTCAGACCGTCCTCCGTACGGCTTCACCAGTCATCATGTATGCTTCACCACAAATATAATTATGTGAATTATAATAATCATAATAAAAATTCATTTATTGAGTAGCAGCATCTCTTTACTAACAGTTCCTTCAGCTTTTTCTGAAAGGCATTTATATATAGTATTTTTAAGTCATGAGGTATTTTATTATTCTTGGAGCCATTTCATAAACGCTTTTCCGTAAAAGGGCAGTGTTGGTATACTCAATTCTGTTAGCGATCAGAAATGGTACCTATATATGTTAACGGAAATGTATGTAATGCGTCATTGTATACTTGCTTTTGCATTTGCTCGGAAATGTGTGAAATAAATTTTATAACACACATTTCCTAGTAAATCTATACATTTCATAAATAGCTAACGGAAATGTATTACTTTAAAGATGTCCATTAGTATGCGGGGATTATAACAAAAGTAACCTAACTTTTTTTTTTTTTTTTTTTTTTTTTTTTTTTTTTTTTTTTTTTTTTTTTTTTTTTTTTTTTTTTTTTTTTTTTGTCGCTGGGGAAAATATGACAATTACGCATCCCCACCAGGGTATGTGGGACTCCCCGGGAGAGAGCCTCCCGGTATACCCACTAAAAACCCCAGCGGCGCTCCGGCATCGCCATAGTGGCGGGGGAGTGGGAAATTAGCATAGCCTGGCTACCTCTCCCCCGCCGGCGAAACCCGCCTAGTAAGGCGGGCCCTCATTTGCCCCTCTTAAAGAGGGGCCGCGGCTCCTACGGTACGCCGGCCGCCTACGGAGCGCCGGAGCGAGGGGATCCTCCTCTCGCTCCCGCTCCGCGGCCTCCTTCTGCGACATCACGACCTCGCAGAAGGA
This sequence comes from Sesamia inferens, assembly GCA_037179545.1. Classification (NCBI taxonomy): domain Eukaryota; kingdom Metazoa; phylum Arthropoda; class Insecta; order Lepidoptera; family Noctuidae; genus Sesamia; species Sesamia inferens. The sequence continues at coordinate 418,534 of CM073949.1, read as the reverse complement.
GGCCATCGCCGCCCAGGCCCCCTCGCTCCCCACCATCGCTCTGACGACGGCGGGCAGCGAGAGGTCCCCTCCTACCGCCGCGACAAGATCGCGGCGCGGCACGGCCCACGACGGGCACACCGCGAGGGTGTGGTCCGCCGCGTCCTCCGCCGCGCCGCAATCGTGGCACGACGGCGTTTCCTCTCGTCCTATCCGGTGCAGGTACCTGCCGAAGCAGCCGTGACCGGAGAGTACCTGCACCAGACGGAAGGAGAGGAACCCGTGAAAAAGTAACCTAACCTTTTTTTTTTTTTTTTTTTTTTGTCGCTGGGGAAAATGTCAATTACGTTGTAGTATGTGGGACTCCCCGGGAGAGAGCCTCCCGGTATACCCACTAAAAACCCCAGCGCAACTCCGGCATCGCCATAGTGGCGGGGGAGTGGGAAACTAGCACAGCCTCAGCTACCTCTCCCCCGCCGGCGAACCCCGCCTATTGAGGCGGGCCCTCATTTGCCCCTCTTAAAGAGGGGCCGTGGCTCCCGCGTGGTGAGCGGTGCAAGGCGGGCGCGGGCACCCCCGTGCCTCACGCCCGCCGCTCACCTCAGGGAGGGAGAAAGCGGGCAAAGTCCCGCCTTCTCCTGCCCCTACGCCGCCTACGGAGCGCCGGAGCGAGGGGATCCTCCTCTCGCTCCCGCTCCGCGGCCTCCTTCTGCGACATCACGACCTCGCAGAAGGAGGCCATCGTCGCCCAGGCCCCCTCGCTCCCCACCATCGCTCTGACGACGGCGGGCAGCGAGAGGTCCCCTCCTACCGCCGCGACAAGATCGCGGCGCGGCACGGCCCACGACGGGCACACCACGAGGGTGTGGTCCGCCGCGTCCTCCGCCGCGCCGCAATCGTGGCACGACGGCGTTTCCTCTCGTCCTATCCGGTGCAGGTACCTGCCGAAGCAGCCGTGACCGGAGAGTACCTGCACCAGACGGAAGGAGAGGAACCCGTGACGCCTGTCGAGCCAGTCCTTCAGGACCGGCCCGATGGCGTCGAGGGTGCGACGGCCGAACACCGCGGAGGCGAGGTCGCGCGTCCAATGTTGGACGATGGCGTCCCTCGCCTCCCGGCGGACGGCCTCCCTCAGCTCCGGGGCCGGACGCTCGCCCAGCGCCCTACGCCCCGCCGTCCACTCGTACACTCTGGCGAGCACCCAGGCCTCGAGCTCCCAAGGCGGGGTGCTCGCCAGAGCGCATGCCGAAGCGAAGCCTACCGTGCGGTAGGCCTGCGCTACCCGCTGGGCGATGGCCCTTTGGGGCGCCCGAAGAGCGGTGACGTTCTCCCTCCTATGGAGGGAGTCCGCCCAAATGGGGGCCCCATAAAGGGCCATGCTCCGCAGTATGCCGGCGTATAACCGCCGGCAACGACTGCTCGGCCCTCCCATGTTCGGCATGAGCCATGAGAGGGCGTCCGCGGCTTTCAGCAGGCGCGTTGACAGCCCGCTAAAATGCGGGCCGAAGCGCAGCCTGCTGTCCAGCATTAGGCCCAGATATTTCATCTGGGCCTTGACCCCGATTCTGACGCCCTCCACAAAAATGTGGGCCTCGGGTGGGGGGCGCTGCCGGGGGCCGTGAAAGAACACGGCCTCCGTTTTGTGCAGCGCCACCCTCAAGCCCAAGCGGCGGATCCTCCCCGCCACTAAGGATCCGCCCGCCGAAGCCAAACTGGCCGCCGCATTTGCTGTTAAGAAAATTAGTCAGATAACTGATGTGGATACAGCCAAAATTGTTTATTTTAGTTATTTTCATAGTCTATGACTTATGGGATTCTTCTCTGGGGAACATGTGCGGACATCAATACATCTTTGTTTTACAGAAAAGGGCTGTTCGAGCCATTTACAACCTTGGTCCTAGAGATTCTCTTAGAGAAAAATTCAGAGAGGTGGACATTCTGACTGTAGCTTCACAGTATATATTTGAAAATCTTATGTATGTACATAAAAATATATCGGATTTTAAGAAAATAAGCGATATTCATAATATAAATACCAGGAGCAAACACAATCTTGCTGTACATCACACTCGTCTCCACAGAGTAGGCAACTCGTTCATGGGTGAATGTATACACTTTTACAACAAGCTTGCCATGGACATTCGAAACTTACCCATTAAACGATTTAAAAACTATATAAAGGTCAAACTTTGCAAAAAGGGGTATTATAAAATCACAGATTATTTAGAAGACATAAAAGCTTGGGACTGAGCTGCTCGCACTGTTAAGCATTGTTATTAAGCAATATGCGTACTTATAAGGTAAATTGTAAATTAATTAATTAAATTGTAAACATTCTCATTTTTAATGTCTGGATTTGAAAAAAGACGATGATCCCTGAGTTTGTTTCGGCTATTTCTTCTCAGAGGTAGTCAGTTGGAAAATGCCGGCTTCATCTAGTTAAAAAAAAATGACGTGTAAAAGTGATCGGTGATCCTACTTGCTTAATAAACCATTTCATTTCATTTCAGTGTCATCTGCATATGTGAAAATTTTGGAATTTGTGACAGGCATGCGACAAAGGTCGTTGATGTTAAACTGGAATAGGGTCGGGGCAAGCACACTTCCCTGTGATATACCAAAGGTGGTGATCTCCTCTCTGCAAATGTGATCACCAATTTTACACACATTCTACGTTTAGTGATATAGCTTGCAAAAAAATCATGGGCCGCGTATTCCAATGTCACCCAACTTCGACAGACTATCTAAGCTGCGGGCTACAATTATTGGAAACAGCCTATTCTAGCCTAGAAAAATCCTACTATAATTTCTGGGCATACTAGCCCTAGAACCCTGGAGCGCCTCGCAGCACCCAGCACTCAGCCGTAGTGCTCACAGCCACGTGATCAACGAGTCACGCCTGTAATGTTATTTAAAACATTATTTCACTCAAATTAATTTGTTATACGATATATGTATATGCAGTTATGGCGGCGATGTACGTGAGTTATGTTGATGTATGTACATAATGTTTCATCTTCTAATGTAATTTAATACCCACTTCGTTCGCGTCAGGGTTGCATTCGAACTTATTTCGTTCTACAGAACAGCCTGTTATTAAAGTAAGTAATGAATTTCCTAAGTTATCTTTTCACATACCTAATTATAATAAAATATTGACGAGTCGTATAAGTGCACCAAAACTGAAATGATGGAAGAACTGGCTTTTATCCAGGAGTGGGCAACGTAAGGAAGTTAACCTATAACATCAGCTATATGCCAGTGAAACTTCTGTCAAAATCGGTCTAGTCGTTTCGGAGATTAGTCGGAGCAAACAGCCATGCTATAGTATAATAGGTGTAAAAATAAGTTTCCGCCGTTTCTTGAACATGCGAACGAGCATTATCTTGTAGAAGAATAATTTTGTCATATCTGGGGTAGTAATGGGAGCCTTTTTCCTCTTTCTTCTATTCTCCTCCTATTTTTTGAAACCACTCACGACAACTTGTCTCTCTTAATGCAGCTTCACCATAAACTTCTACAAGCAATCGATGGGCCTCAACTGCAGATTTCTTCAAATTAAAGAAGTAATAAAAGTTTCCGCATTTGATGCTTATTTGGCACAAAACTTGTCATTTTTTAAAAATTCAATTTTATATTTTTAATAAACCAAATTGCCACTTCCCAGCTCAAGCACTAGGAAATAACGAAGGGCGAGCGCATCGGGGGCAGTCCCCCGATATATAATATTGACGTTCGAAAAGTGCTGATTCTCAGCCTAATTTGAATAAATGACTTTTGAGTTTGATTACGTATTTAACATACTGATAACAACGTACGTGTACGTTGTTATTATACCCTCTGTACTGCACCATTAAATATGATAACCTCATCCCCACTCTAGAAGGAACGGCTAAGTTGTGTGTTGTCTGTCAATGAATACATTTAACATTACAGATTTTTTAAGATTAGATCAGCAAAATTATAAAACTTTTAACAAATCTAGTCGACCATTTAGCAATTGTAAGGCAGAACACTTGAGTTGATTACTCAACCATTTTGCCCACAACTCCTTCAGCGTCACAAAACAATCAGACCCCTGTAGTACGTTATAAATCACAGCCGAGGGTCCTTCAGCGTGGCGCCGTAGGTCGCGGCTGTGAGTGGGTGAGCAAATCGAGCCCCATTAAGTACCAACCCCACGGGGACCTGTGGGGCCTGCCACGGCGGGCCCTCGGTTTAAGTAGTTTATGAGGAGACGAGTGGTTTACACATTGTTAGTTTTAGATTGTTCTTTACACACCCAACAGTGGGTTTACAAGTTACAGTACATCAAATGGTTTATATTAGGAACTATCAATGCGCCCGATGGCGTATTGCATCGGAAAAAAATACTCACTCCCATACTTTCATCAGTAGATAAAGTTATGGAAATTAGTATTTTTGCCATATTTTTGGAACGTATTTTTGAAGTGAAACTTCTTTACGCACGCTTGACTTGGGGAGTAAGCTGGCGAAAGCGTTACGAAAAGTGATCGGGCAAGGCGAAAGGAAGTTAAGTGGGGGATATAAGCACAGAGGCGCCTGTGGCGCGAGCTTGGTACTACAAGGTCTACAACGAGTTTTTTTTTTTTTCAATAAAAATAGAAGATCTATGCAAAAATATTAATTTACCAATGAAACCATGAAATAAATTTAAATATTTATAGAAAATTAATATATGTATATGTGTATACATGTATATATTGTACACACACATATATATATATATACATACAGATGGAGCGAAAGAAGTTTCACTTCAGTCGTGTGGTCATAAGCACACTCGTATTTTTTTTTTTAGTTTGAACTTAGGTAACATTTTGTTCCCTTTGTAATTTTGAAAGCTTCTTGCTTCTAGTTCTAGCGGTGTTGTAGTGCATTGTCAATGTGCAATCAAACGAAAATCAGTACTGGTCTGCCATAACCGCAACCAATCGGTGCCAACGCTGGCTTGAACGCATGTCGTTTTTTTTTTTTTTTTTTTATTTAAAGCACAGCCACATCACATACATTAAACTTATGCTAAAGTAATCTTAATAACTATAGGACCAATGTACATGACAATTACGGCGTACATAACATTGATTTATATATTTTTTTTTACTGCCTCGAAAAATACATTACGCTACACTAAGACTAATACAAACAAGAAGTTGTTTTGCAGTTTTGCAGTTATTACTTACTAGTTTTCCGTGCGCGGCTTCGCCCGCGTGGAATTCTTTTTATATCACGCTTTTTAGATTCCTCGTTTTCGGGGATCAATTATTGTATCATTTAGCTTCTAAATTTACATGTGCATATTCGTTTGCAATATATTACCTTGTTATAAACTACACACAGCTGACACAGCGCCATCTATCACCGAACTGTTATAAAGCTAACAATATTTTTGTTTTCCCTCGGGATTATCAAAATTCGTCTAAAAAATTTCAAAGCAATCGGTTCAGTAGTTACGGCGTGAAAGCAGAACACACAAACTCACTTTTCGATTTATAATATTAGTAAGGATTAATTATAGTATGTACTAGGGCTTCCAATCCGGAGTTTCGTAACTCCGGAGTTTCAGAGCGATTTTAAGCATTTTTCAATTCAAATCCAAAACTAAAAAATTAAACTTTATTTACAAAACGAGAAAAAATGCATTTTACTTCTTGAGCGTAACTCGGTTGTTTGATTCCTTCATAAGTCCTTAGCACACATAAACATAGACTTTATTCGAATAATATCGAAGTGTTGTACTAATGCAGCTTTTTCTACTCGAAAGTTAGAAGTTCTCTTTTGACTCATCTTTGAACGCGCTGCCTTTTCTCAGAACTTATTACCAAGAGCTTCAATCTCAAAAAAAGTATATTTTTAGGTATAAATTCATGATTATTATTTTATTTAGCTTGCCAAAAAATAATGTTTAATTTTAAGGCTGTTTTTGTTGATGTTTTAATATGTTATAATGCGTATTACCTAATTGTTTAGTATAACGTCTGCTTGTCAGACAGTACATTTTTAAGGAAAACAACTGATTGTTGCTAAACAAATGTTTATTTTTTATGATTGTGGATTGTTTTAACATTTTACAATGGGTATTAGTTGTCTGTTATAACGTTTGCCTCTCAGATAGTAAATTTTTAAACAAAAAAAAAAAACTGATTCTTGCTAAACAAATGTTTATTTTTTATGATTGTGGATTGTTTTAACATTTTACAATGCGTATTAGTTGTCTATTATAACGTTTGCCTGTCAGATAGTAAATAATTAAACAAAAAGATTGATTCTTGCTAAACAAATGTTTATTTTTTATGATTATGGATTGTTTTAACATTTTACAATGCGTGTTAGTTGTCTATTATAACGTTTGCCTGTCAGATAGTAAACAATTAAACAAAAAGACTGATTCTTGCTAAACAAATGTTTATTTTTTATGATTGTGGATTGTTTTAACATTTTACAATGCGTATTAGTTGTATATTATAACGTTTGCCTGTCAGATAGTAAATAATTAAACAAAACCACTGATTCATGCTAAACAAATGGTTATTTTTTATGATTGTGGATTGTTTTAATATTTTACAATGCGTATTAGTTGTCTATTATAACGTTTGCCTGTCAGATAGTAAATTTTTAAATAAACAGACTGATTATTGCTAAACTAATGTTTATTTTTTATAATTATTTTAATCCTTACTAACCTTATAAATGTGAAAGTGAGTTTTTTTGTTTGTTCCGCTTTCACGCCGTAACTACAGAACCGATTACTTTGAAATTTTGCAGACGCAAAGTAGAAGTCCGGATTAAATATAATAACTAAGGCACTTTTTACACCGGAATATTTGATATTCCCGAGAGAAAACAATAATGTTATTAGCTTCATACCAGTTCGGTGCCAGATGGCGCTGTGTGTCGTTTAAAAAAGTATAATATATTGCAAACGAATATACATATGTAAACTTAGATGTTAATGATTCAATAATTAATCTCCGAAAATGAGGAATCTAAAAGCGCGATATAACCGAATCCTACGCCGGCGAAAAGCTAGAATTTTATAATCAATATTAGTTGTCTATTATAACTTATGTCTGTCAGGTAGTAAATTTTTAAACAAAAACACAGATTTCTTAACAAATAAATTTTCAGTTCTATTGATTAAAATTAAGGGCATTTTTATTCATGTCTAAAAAAACCTGTCGACTCCGGAACCAACTCCGGAGTTCCGGTTTTCATTGCTCAACATCGTAACTAGCTCCGGAGTTGATAAGTATCCGAGTTTGGGTGCCCTAGTATGTACATTCAAAACGCCAAGAACAACTGTTATGAACTGCTAAAGCGGATAATCGCTTCACTCTAGTAAACATTTAAAAGAGAATACTATTTATTATGTACACCATACAGATTATAGAAGATAAATATAAAGATTTTAATAACGGTATCACAATGGGTGCTCTTATCGCTAAGAACGATCTTTTACAGACAAGCTTTATATTTATTTTTGTTTCACTCCACATTCGCATGATGACGCCAAAATAATATGGTAAGCACTGGCCGTAACTATCTCGGTGTCGTCGCCCATCCTACTTCGTCACATCACATCACTACTTCGATTTCGCTTAGATTTCTTTCGTACTTTTTTGTATTCTTTATACTTATATTACGTCGTTACCTATAAAATTGCCGTTTAATATGGAAAAAATTAAACCATTATTTTTTACGTATTTTTTATTTGTATTAATCGAAGTAATCACCCATGCAATCACTGCATCTTTGCCAATGCAAAGATGAATGACTAGTGTTGTATGTAAATGACTAGTGTTGTATGTAAATGACTAGTGTTGTATGTAAATGTCTAGTGTTGTATGTAAATGACTAGTGTTGTATGTGATGTGTGTAATGCTAAGGGACAGCCGTTTTGCGTGGATGTGACGCATGTTTCCCTCAACTATTTCTTTATTGCAAATAAACGTTTTTCTTTCTTTCTTTCTATAAATCACAATATGTCACAAAAAAGTTACAATGCTATACCTTTCTACTACGACATGCTACTCCATTCTGCTACGACACGCTATGGCACAGTTACCACGTGCTTTATTACTGTGACGCCATGCTACGCCATCGCTACGACATGCTAAACCAATCTGCTACGATATGCTGCACGTTCCTACTACGATATGCTACACCATTCTGCTATGCCATCGCTACGACATGCTAAACCAATCTGCTACGATATGCTGCACGTTCCTACTACGATATGCTACACCATTCTGCTATGCCATCGCTACGACATGCTAAACCAATCTGCTACGATATGCTGCACGTTCCTACTACGATATGCTACACCATTCTGCTATGCCATCGCTACGACATGCTAAACCAATCTGCTACGATATGCTGCACGTTCCTACTACGATATGCTACACCATTCTGCTATGCCATCGCTACGACATGCTAAACCAATCTGCTACGATATGCTGCACGTTCCTACTACGATATGCTACACCATTCTGCTATGCCATCGCTACGACATGCTAAACCAATCTGCTACGATATGCTGCACGTTCCTACTACGGAATACTACATTCCGCTACGACACGTTATGCCACAATTATCACGTGCTTCATTACTATGATGGCATACTACGCCATCGCTACGTCATGCTGAAGCATTCTGCTACGACATGCTACACCAAACTGCTACGACACGGTACACCATTCTGATATAACATGCTACACCCCAGTTACAATTGCTTCGTTAGTGTGACGGCATACTACACCATAATGATATCATATTATAATACAGCCATGACTTGCGACATTACTAAAAAATACAATATACTACGATCTAACACATGTGAAGACCCTTGTCCAAATCATTACGACACTGTCACACCTACACTATGCTAGGCCATAGTGACAACATGCCACCATGCGACTACAGAATCGCTACACACGGCTACAAAACTATGATTTGATTAAACTAAACCTAAGCCTAAATGAACAGTTACGAAACGTTTCCTATGAGGAAAAGCCGACAGAAAACTCCAAAGTTGCATCGTAAATAGGTGTGTACCACTACTTGTTGATATTTCTACACCATTCTCTTCACTTCATTAAATAGAAAATACTCTCCACCTCTACAGTCTACAACTGCTCAACGGTCGCACATTCGTTTCTTCAAATAACATTTCTGTTTCAAAAGAATTTATTAAAAAGCTAAATCAGATATAAAAACATATTGAAACCATGTGATAAGGTATAATTATGTACAAATACTTAAACTAAAACGAGGACAGATATATAAAGAAGAGAATATATCATCGTGTCTACGAATAGTACTGACGTGAGCTGCAGACATGCACCTCTCATCGGCGGATCAAGTGTCCCGGCTGAATCGTCGCCTGTCGGAAAGCATATTATTACAAGTACAATTCGCTTTTAACCCTAAGTAGTAACCACTTTGTATATGTTAGTAGTTTACCACTGAGAGTGGAAGAAAGTACTCACAGTTAAACAAATATAAAATATTACAACACTCAAACGTAGGACGAGCTAATCTTCAAACGTTCTGCTATCTTTTCACAACTTCATATTCGCATGTATTTTAATTTCACTGGAAAATTGTATGCATAATATGCGGTTAACGTGTATTTTGAATGATATTAAAGTAAATACTAATTTTCTATTTATTAAAATTATGGATTTGAGGTCAGGGAACACGATTGATTAGTGAGTTAGTGGAATATCAAACTAAATTAGTCCCAACTATTGTTTTACATCAGTATAATGAAATAAAAGCTGCACGTCTATACCTACCTATACAGTCTACCTGTATGTTAACCAGCTGATCTGTGACCTTAGCAATATTAATATCAGCGACGCAGATGATATGGTGTAGCTGAGCCCATCTATCGGCGCACTTAGAAGGCTGATTCGTATTTGTGAGGAGTATGCGGTGACCCACGGTTTCAGGTACAACGCTGTCAACAGGGAACTCCTGGTTTTTAAAGTGGGGAACAATTGTTATGAGTCGGTCCCACCTGTTACCTTAGGGGACACTCTGCTTACCAGAGTGACGAAGTAAGTAATTAAGTACCTGGGACATTGGGTCACTGATAGTCTATCTGACGATGTAGACTTGGAGAAGAAACGCAGGGCATTGGCAGTTAAGTGTAATATGCTGGCTCGTAGGTTTGCGCGTTGTACGAAGGAGGGAAAACTTACACTTTTTAGAGCATATTATTGTCAATCTCAGTACACATGTGCCCTATGGGTCAATTATACAAAAAGTTCGTATAATTTATCGGTTATGTTGGGTCTACCGCGATTTTGCAGCTCGTCGAGGATGTTCGCGGAAGTCGGTGTGTCTGATTTTTATGCTCTGTCTCAGCCTGGTTTCTGTGATAGCCGGTAGGTTGGACAGCCCAATAATAGCGCACTGGATGACGATGCATCGAGCATCATACAATTATGTGGTCTGAGTAATTTAAATTTTACGTTTAATTTTATTTTAACTGTTGGTTTTCATTTAAATGTTTACATTAATTCTAATTGTGTTTTAAATTAATTTTTATTGTTATTGTTAATCATATTTCTTAGATAATTTTTATTTTATTTTTGGTTAGTGGATTGAGTAGTTTATATATTAATTTTATTTTAATTATGTTATATTTTATTTTAATTTTGTTGTTTAAATTTAAATTTTGTACTCTCACGACCAAAAGTCGAGTTACCTACAATCTCACAAAACTATGGCCAAGTAATACTAGTTGTAAGTACGGCCTTCTTCTATAATAAAGTTTGATACACACTCATACACTTTGACAACTTGCTGCCCGCTTATGATTGTTAGGTACTACTTACTAACTTCAATGTTCACAGTAAGTATCCGAATGGCTAAGCGGTCCTCGCCGTGATAAGCAATCAAAGTTGTTCGAGTTTAAATCTAATAACTTACATAATTTTTTTAAAATGGTTATTGGTGAGTTATGAATGCTGACAACAAAAATATGGAAAAATACCGATCCGCAACTTAACGATAATACTTTCTTTTAAGATTTTTTCTATATTAGAGTCATTATAAAATGATGAGGGTAGATTTGAAACAAAGTGAATCACTAGTTCTCATAAAATATTCCACTACCTATTAGCTACAATAACTCTTCATCTTAAATGTCAACCATTCCCGTTTCAAAGTATAAGCAGTCCATTTTTTTAAGTTCTTTTCATTACTCGCGTTACTTCTTCACTCCTGGCATCACTTCTGACACCATGTTATGTTCTTATATGATTTAATTAAACGCTTGTATTCATTTTATATAATCGTTTACTATATTCAGAAATACATATTGTCGTACCACACAGGTACAAAGAGAATGAAGCCGACATGCATAAAGTGATGTGACTTCAGTACATCTTACTAAATAGTGATGTTACAACCAATATAAAGGCCAAACTTAAAATCACAGATTATTTAGAAGACAAACGCTTGGGACTGAGCTGCTCGCTCTGTTAAGCATTGTTATTAAGCAATATTGCATAATTATAACGTAAATTATCGTAAACACTTTCATTTTTAACGTCTGGACTTGAAAAAGACGATAATCCCTGAGTTTGTTTCGGCTATTTCTTCTCAGAGGTAGTCAGGAAATGCCGGCTACATCTAGTTTAAAAAAAAAAAAACATATGACGTGTAAAAGTGATCAGTGATCCTACTTGCTTAATAAACGATTTCATTTCATTTCAATTACATTTTTTCCGCGTTTGCATTGAAACGCAGGCTGAACCTTACGAGATTTATCAAAATAATGTACTAAATAGTGTACATGTTGAAAAGGTCTACAAAAAAGTCCGCGATGGTATAGGTCTATCTCTTATGGATATCCTACAATATCATTGTTTTATTTTTCATTTTCTTTTTACGACAAATACCGGCTAATTTTCGAAGCGATTGTAATCAATACAGCATTAATCCTTATCCAATGTCGACCATTGTAATATCTTAAATACATTATTGATTTAATATAGATATTAAAAACTGCGGCGTGTCGCGTTTGCGGCAGTACACGGTGTGGCGTTCGCGGCGGTTTTTTATACAACACAGTGAACACTGTGTTTCTGAAGTATATTTAGTATCAGCATTGCACCCGTGCGAAGCCAAATATTTTTATAGTACTTGTGTGATTACTTGTGTGGTAGTTGTTCATTGCCTTTGTATGACCTTCTGTAAATGCTGGATGTACTGGCAGTGAGGCTGGAAGTGAACGTCATGTTACGAGGTGCGCTCAATTATTGCTGACGCAGAAGAGATCGCTCCGCGTGATAGTGCGCTGCAGGAGTGCGCTACAGGAGTCCGCTGCAGGCGTGCAAGTGCGGTTGTGCTGGCTGTTGCTTGGCGCGCGACAGTGCTGGCTGTTGTTTGGCGAGCGAGGTGCGCTTGCGCAGCACGCAAGGTGCGTTTGCGGAGCACGCAAGGTGCGCTTGCGGAGCGCGCTACTAGCTGCGTGGTGAATCGCATCAATGGCGTGCGGCGCTGCTGAAGCTGCGTGCGGCCCAGCCAGAGCTGCGTGCGCTTTGCGGAACGCCCAAGGTTTCAAGATGTGAGCCTCTACTCTGCAGGCGATGAACAGATGTCAAAATACCCAAAACGTTTGTGGTAACGTAATGGGATTTTATGAGAGCTCTGAGATGTCTGGTGTGCAACGGTTGACAGCTGCCAAGTGGCAGGTGTTTGTGGGAAATTGCCATAATCCGGTGAGTCGTACAATTTTTATCTTGATTCCGTGGCCGAATGTTCTTTTGTCAAGCAATCTGTAATTTAATTGGTGTATGTACACACGCGCCAGTATATATACAGTGTACAAGGTTGTGCCAGTGTATTGTGTACTGAACAATTTCTTTGCGACATGATAAGAGTTATTTGCAAATTTTATTTCTTGTACTACACGTATTCTTTGTTATAATGGACTGAGAAATTTTAAATCAGGGTTTTAAAATTATGTCTGGTTTGTCTTTATTTCGAAACTAAAGTTCACTGTGGCCTATAGTTACGAGCTCACTTGAGCTTATGATAGTATGTGTGGCTAGACTATTAAATCTTCTCAATAGAACAAGCGGTAACGAACATAGAAATGAGTGCTATTTACGAAAAATCTAAATTTAATAGAAGTGAGCTAAAGTAATGAAATTTAATATTGGTGAGTTGTTTGATGGCGATAATGGCGATCGTTACCTATTGAAACCGTTGATTGGAAACAGAACTTATAAGTACCCCACGATCGCATAGGTACGAAAGATTTTTCCAAGTAATGTCTGCTGAGTTAGATTTTCAAAATGTAGAAGATAGTGAGGAGGGTGCCTCCGCCAGCAAATAGAACACGTATCATGGCTATGTGGTCGCGCTGCACTATAGTCTGTAGTCGTAACTGCAACCCAGTGAGGGGTTGTTCAGAGCGCGATGGGCAGCTAGTGGTGTGGCGGGGACACTTGTAGGTATGGTCGCACTGCATGCACTAGTCTGTAGTCGTAACTGCAACTCAGTGAGGAGTTGTTCAGGGCGCGATGGGCAGCTAGTGATGTGGCGGGGACCTGGGTCTCTGAGGAGACTGTTAGTTATACGGTCATGTGTTGACCTGGGAGTCGTGGACTCTAGAGTTGGTCGTATCACATGAGGTGATGACGATATGGGTGTCAACTATGAGTTGTCACTAGCTACTGTGGTAGTGGACCATGGTGTGTTTTCTTTTTGACAATTATGATTATGATTTGATAATTATGAGGCTTGGAGGAACCTTTTGATTTCTTTTGAATTTTGATAATTATGAGGCTTGAAGGAAGCTCTTGCGCTTAAGTTGTTAAAATGATTAAGCTTGTTTGGTTTTCTAATAGTCATTGTAACTAAACTTGACGTGTGACGGTCAGGTTGGCCGAGTTCTCAAAAATGCTTCAAAGTCGGTTTTCTGTGCCTTTTTTTTTAATTTGTTACAGACATGCACGAGGACGTCCAACGGGAAATATCGAAGTTTGGCCGGAATCGGCGGTTGGCCTGGTGAACCGGATCCTGGACTCCGGGGCTGAGGGAGCTTCGGATGCGACTGGGATTGGCGCTGGGATGATGATGATGATGATGATGATGCACGAGGACGTGCAAATCGTCAGGCTGGCCGTGTCGGAGATCGTCGATATAATTTTAATAGAAGTTGCTGATTTGATTTACGTAGTAGAGGGGCAAACGCTTGTGACGTTATTGTGTGATGGCGGCACATGGACAGAGTCGCTTTGGAAAGTGGGGTTCGTCGAACAGTCACTTTGCATCGAGACGCGGACCAAGGCACATCTCCAAACCAAAACTGTCGGTTTGCCTATTCAAATTGTTATTATGAAGATTGGAGGGTATATCTACACTTCGTGTTTCAATTCAAAACTCACCTACGAAATGGAACCTGTACCACCACACCAAGATGCTATCGACCCTACCGCTCTGCCGTCGCTGTCTCCGACAAGTATATAATATATTGCATTATAATATGTTTATTGTCTGTTGTTATAGTGTATCTATATTAAACTGAAACATATAATAAAATTTTTTTTTGGTATAAATATTCAATAAATTGTCGTATTAAATATTATTTGCAAACATTTTTACTTTAAAATACAAATTAATTATCATAATTTTAAATTATATGAAACAACAAAAAGGTTTAGTTTTAATTAGGATTCGAACCCACAACCGCACGCATTTGATAGCACCATTGTTAAGTGCGACCGCTAACTTAACTTCAACTGATGTAACGAAATTTTGCATTACTTTAAAGAAAGACAAACACTGCGAAAAAAAAAAACGATTTGCTAATATTGTTTTCCTTGTCTAGTATAGACTACAATTAATTCTTCGTAAAGATACTACACAGCATGCGGTTGATTCGTTGGAATATAACACACACGGATATAAAATAATGCGTTAGTGTGCATGACCGGTTTAGCGCAGGCGACAGTAGTCTACATTCATTATAATTCTGATTTAAATTAAATTTTATTTTTATGATTAATATTCAGTATTTATTATACAATTTTTATCGTCATCTCAGCGTTAATTCCAGTCCCATCCGAAGCTATTTCAGCTTTGGGAGTCTGGGGTCCGCTTTACCAGTCTAACTGCTGATTTTAGCATCGAATATTTTTTTTTTTTATTTTTTTTTTTATTAATGTATAAACCAGCGCTTGACCGCAATCCTGCCTGATGGTAAGCAGTGACGCAATCGTTGATGGTAAAGCGCACTAGTTTATTAAGAGCCTATTCACTCTAGCCTTGAAGACACTCAAATTGTAGTCCGACGGAAACACCGCCGCCGGCAGATTGTTCCAGTCCCTCGATGGACGCGGTATAAAGGAGGAGGCGAAACGCTTCGTCCGGATCGTAGAGGTGTTAACAACATAAGGGTGGAAACTCGCCGTACGACGGGTCGTCCGATGGTGGAACGGGGATGGGGGAATTAAATCGTGCAATTCCCTCGCACACTCCCCAGAATGTATCCTATAGAACACCGAAAGGCTGGCTACTCTACGCCTGTGCTCTAGGCTTTGGAGACCAACTCGAGTTAAATCAGGGTCACCAATCAGCCTCTTCGCGCGCCTCTCCACTGAATCCAAAGTGGCCAGGTGACACTTAGCAGCACCAGCCCAAATGTGGCTGCAGTACTCCACACACGAACGGACCTGTGCTTTGTACAACATTAGAAGCTGCCCTGGTGTGAAGTACCGCCGGACCTTTGCGATTACACCAAGTTTTCTGGCAGCCACCTTGGCCTTGGACTCAATGAACCGCCCAAAGTTTAGGTTCGAGGAAATCTCAATACCCAAAAGCTGAAGGCGGTCGGTACACTCCAAGGATACATTCCGAAAAGTAGGAGCCAAGGTGAACGGGCTCCTTTTGGCGGTGAAAAGACACGCCTGCGTTTTGGCGGCATTGAATGCTACAAGATTGGCATTGCCCCATTCGGAGACTGCCTGAAGTGCAACACTCGTTCGCTCTACCATGGCCTCTCTTTCGGACCGGATTGATTCCCTACTAGCCCGAGCATCCGGCAGGTATCTCTCCACAACTGTGCTGTCATCTGCATACCCATAGATACCGGGCATCAGCAGAACGTTAATATGTAGCAGAAACAGAGTTGCAGAGAGAACAGACCCCTGAGGAACACCGGCATTAGTCGACATGGGCTCAGATGAGCAACCGTCGACAACAACTCGGAGGGACCGTTCAGTCAGGAAGTCTTTTACCCAGCCAGTCAGGCTAGGGGAAATGCCGTACGCTGGAAGCTTACTCAAAAGGCCAGCGTGCCATACCCGGTCGAAGGCCTTCGAGACATCAAGGGAGACAGCAATTGCTTCCCCATTCCTCTCGAGTGCCTCGCCCCACAAGTGAGTGGCATACACTAGTAGGTCCCCAGTTGACCGATTGCGGCGAAACCCGTACTGTCGGTCACTGAGGAGATCGTTACCTTCCAGGTATGCCAAGAGGCGCGAGTTCAATACACGCTCCATAATTTTGCAAAGTATGGAGGTGATCGAAATCGGCCGATAGTTGTTAGGATCGGCACGACTACCCTTTTTGGGCACGGGCTGCACGTTGGCAAGCTTCCAGGACTTGGGCACTATACCAGTCCCAAATGAGAGGCGATACAAGCGTGTCAATACAGGAGACAACTCGGGCGCACATGCTTTTAGAACAATCGCTGGTATACCATCCGGACCACTAGCCTTATTCACGTCCAGACGACACAGTGCTCTCAGAACCTCCTTGTTCCGAATGCGAACCTCAGGCATTGAAGTACCGCAGTGGGGTAAAATAGGTGGAGTAGCACTGCCAGTATCAAGACGCGAATTATGGGCAAAGAGAGATGCAAAGAGACCTGCTTTCTCTCTCGCCGTATGAGCCAGTGTTCCATCAGGCCTAACCAGCGGAGGCAGTGAGGGCCGACAGAAGTTCGCCTCGACCGATTTGGCAAGGGACCAAAAAGATCTGCTACCGGAAGGCTGCGCAGATAACTTGTTGCCAATATGGGTAATACGGTCAAAGCGAGCCTTCTTTAGCGCCTTTTTGTAGGACTTGGCAGCACGGTTAAAGGCTCTCTTCTTTGAGCTTAGATCCGTAGCTCCGCGGTCACGAGCGTCAACCCAGGTGAGAAATGCTGTGTGCTTACGCTGTTCAGCTTGGGCACAATCGGCATTGAACCATGGGCGAGCCGAGCCACCGACGGGCACGTCATTATAGGGAATAAAATATTCCATAGCTTGACGCACCACATCGGTTATAGCATCCGCACAGCTCGACGGATTGCTAGAAGAGAAGCAGACCTGCTGCCAAGGATAAGACGCAAAGAAATGGCGCATCTCATCCCAGTCTGCTGACCTGTATCGCCACATTCGCCGTTCACCACGAGAGTCGTGATCTGGTGGTGGAAGGCGATAAAGAAGCATAATTTATTATACAATTTTTATATTCATTTTAGTTTTGGATGCATCTTTTTTATAATGTTGTTGCTAATTTATATATTATCTCTATGGACCCTGGTCTAACAATATATTTTTTATTATTATTATTATAAACAAGTTAAAATTGCTTTGTTTAGGGTCTATTATCAAAGCTTATCGCTGGACGTCCTGAGTGTCTACTATAATAACCTATTCGATCAGAAATGGCGAAGGTAGGCCATAACATCGGCCGCCGACAGAAGTTACCACCCACTAGACAAAGCCTTGCCGCCAAGCGATTTGTCATGTTCCGGCATGACGTCTGGTGAAGCCGTACGGAGGACGGGTCTGAGCAGTTGTGTTGCGATGTGTGCCGGGTACGATGCGCTAAATATTGTTGTGTTGGGAGTTTGGTCGTGGAAGGTGTTCAGATCAATCTCCCTTTTTCTGAGTGAACAAGCTCTTAATAAACTAGCGCTAGTTTATAATTATTAAAAAAAAAAGGAGATCCGCAGAAGAACCAAAGTCACCGACATATCTCTTCGAGTCGCCAAACTTAAGTGGCAGTGGGCAGGGCACATTGCTCCTAGAACCTATGGCCGATGGGGCAGTAAGGGCAGAGTGGCGGCCACGTACCAGAAGACTCCGCGTAGGGAGGCCCTAACAAGGTGGACCGATGACCTGGTGAAGGTCGAGGGAAGCCGATTGATGCGGGCAGCACAAGACCGGTCATTATGGAAATCTGAACGTAAGCCTTCTTGTTGAAACCTTGGTCCAGGTCGTCGCACAGGCAACTGAAGACACACGGCCATTCCAACAAAAAAAAAGAGCCCTCTTGGCATAGTCATGACGTGAAACCATCGACTGTTTCTGTTTTGTGTGCTAATTCAAGTCATGTGTATACTAGACCCATGGTTCGAAATTAGGTTTTCTACGTACCACTTAATGAAGGACCTCAAACTTGCGTACCCCTTATTGCAGGAATGTTAAATAAATTATTAAAAATTATCATCAAATGAAACATGTGTTTTCTGTCATTATATTCTCACATTTATCACATTAATGAGCTCAAGTTTTATTTATGTTACAAAATCCTAAAAAACCTAGTTTTATTTTGGTTCTGCGCGTACCCCTTGATCCAATCTCGTGTACGCCGGGGGATACGCGTACCTACTGGTACAACACTGTACTGTACTAGATGGATCTACTTGTTTTTTTTTCTTTCTTATTTTAGACTTAATCATCTGTGGAAGCATGAGGAACAGGGAGTAAAGCTCACTCATCCTCCATAGAAAAGGGAGGATCCTCCAACCAGACGGGTGTTATGTCTGGCGGGCACTTGCCCAATGGTTTTTTTTTTTTTTTTTTTATTCTACTTTTGTTTAGGGACATTTATAATCGCAATGCGTATGTCAGTCCCATCGTACCTTAAATACACATTTATCACATTTGAGCCATAAACCTAAACAGACTCTTCGCATCGTCGCCATTTGGTAGGGCCAGGATTTTATGGAATGTGCCTATTTCAAGTCTGTTCAGCCTCAAGACCCTGAATAAGTCATTTCTACCAGACTCGTACCGGACACAATCCATCAATAAGTGGTGTAAGTCTTCGACAACTCCGCACTCCACACAGTTAGGCGACATCGTTTTTTTCATTAGAAACGCAAACTTATTACATGGAATGTGTCCAGATCTAAGTCTATGAGCCGTAACAACCAATTTTCTACTTAAATTATTGTTTATAAACCAGGGCACACGAAAAGGCTGACTCTGCACAGTTTTGTACCAAATCCCTTTGTCTAAAGAACGCTTGTCAAAATATTCTTTCCAATCTTCATAACATTTTTTTTTTAATTTAGGTAACACCTCAGAATAGTCCAAAACTATGTTAGTTTGTTTTCCGTGTTTAGCTGCATATTTTGCCAGCATGTCGGCCCTTTCATTGCCCTCTAATCCAATATGCGATGGAACCCATTGCAATCTCAATGTAACACCTTTATGCATTAATTCATCTATCTTCGATAGAATAACATAAGCTATCGATACACCTCTGAGGCCAGAGGCGCATCGAGCTAAATGTTGTAAGGAACTTTTGCTGTCTGTGCAAATAACAATATTCTTGTGTTGACTACTGCTACAGAACGTAAGTGCTTCAGAGATTGCAATAAGTTCCAACGTCATTATGGACGCTTTCTTATCTATTTTAAAGCAATTACTTTGACAATGTATTGGTTCACTAGGCACATAAAAGGCTGCTCCACGATCTTCTATACTCTTCGACCCATCCGTAAATATACTAAGCCATTCATTGTACTTCAAATGTAACTCTCTAATAACTTCAACTTTTAATAAATCACTATTATAGCTTTGTTTAGGTAATTTCACTACATCTAGATCCCATATAATTACTTCTTGAATATTAATGTTAGTCATCCATGTCCTCAAAGTAAACATCAGCAAAGGATGTGAAGAAGCTACATGTTCTACTGTCACTTCATTGTGTAAAGAAGGCAGTAGAGGGATCTTTTTATTTCTCCAATAACTATTGAGCCGAAAATCGTAGAGCTCACCTAACAAATTATTGGTAATATTATTTTCTATCGACTTAGATTTTAAGCAAAACTTATAACCTAAATATTTTCTCCGTAGATACAGTGGAACTACACAGAGCTCACTTTCCATAACGTGGATAGGTGTAGTCTTGATAAAACCACCTATTACTCTCAAAGCCTGATTTTGAATTTTATTTAATTTGTCTAGGTGACACTTTGCACTCACATCATATAAGAAGCTGCTGTAATCTATGCGACTTCTGATCAAAGCTATGTAAATATGTCTCAAATGTTTAGGATGTAAGCCCCATGACGTGCCAGCCAGGACTTTGAGTAAACTTAGGCTTCTTTGTACTTTTTCGGCTATCATATTGATGTGTTTACTCCACCGCAGTGATCTGTCCAACCACACACCCAAATATTTGTAATTATCTACTAACTGTAAACTATGCCCATTTATGTTTAAATCTATTTCCAATTTTCTTAATCCCCTTGTAAAAATGCATACTTTAGATTTAGTTGGCGATAATTCTAAGCCAATATCATCCAAAATATTACAAAATGTATCTAATGCTACTTGAAATTCATGTTCACTTTGACTAAGATTTCTAGAAGAACAATACAAAACGAAATCATCCGCGTATTGACACATAGTCACATTTTTTATCTTATGGTAACAAATCATTGTAACCACATTAAAAAGAAGAGGGGAAATTGGGTCTCCTTGTGCCAAACCTCGGTCAGTATACCTTATAAAATAATTATGTTGATTAGTCTCATCTTTCATCATAAGGTGCCTTTGACTTAGGTAGCTGCATAGATATTGGCATATTTTTTGCCCCACTCCTATTTCATCTAGAGTACTAATCAGTACGTCTACTAATACATTATTATAAGCATTTGATATATCTAAAAAACAAGCTATAGTTGGAATTTTATGCGAAAATCCTACATAAATCTGGCTTACTAATTTAACCAGGCAATCCTGGCATGACTGCCCTCTTCTAAATCCGGACGTATATGGAGACAACAATTTATTTTTCTCTATGTACCATTCAAGTCGTTTAGTCAACATTGAGTGGAAAATTTTACATACACAAGATATTAGAGAAATTGGCCGTAGTTTAATACCATTATTATGGCCGTTTTTAGGAATGGGCGTCACCAGTATGTCGCGCCACTGGTTTGGAATATCCCCCGTATTAAATATATTATTATATAATTTTAATAAGTACATTTGACTGATTGGTGAAAGATGAGAGATAAGTGAATATGTTATACCATCATTGCCCGGTGCTGTATCTTTTCGCTTAAAACAATGAGTCATTTCTTGTACAGTGAAACTCTGATCTAATTCTGAATTATTTGATTTAAAACTGTGGCAGGGCTGTCGGCACGTATAATCGGGAGCAAGATTGGAAAGTAATTCGAGTTTTTGTTCATTGGAAATATATGATCGCGAAGAATGAACTCCCTTAACCCAACCCATACGTTTCCACATATCAGAACTAGTTGTTTGTTCATCTATGCTGCTACAATAAGTTTGCCAGTCATTTGTTTTAGATTCCTGTATGGCTTTTTTCGTGGTTTCTGTTATTCGTTCAAGGACAATTAGGTTATCAGGTGTAGGGTTGCATCTAAAATGTTTCAAGGCCAGTCTCCGTTGTGCAACAAAATGAGAAAGCTTTGGGGTCCAATAAGGCTTAGGACGAAACCCATTAGTCGGTTTATCGCATACATTTATCAGGGGTATGAACTGATTCGCAGCTTTCTCCACCTGCTTAATAAAGTGGTCATACATTGATTGTACAGTGGCAGTTTCAACAGGTTGGAGCAAATAGTTCTCTAAGTACTTAGAGTATTCCAACCATTTTGCTAACTTAAAATTCCGTTTTTTGGTATTACAAACAAAGTGAGCTTTACTATTGTATTTATATGAGATCTTAAGACACAAATGATCGCTCCCTAAACACTCATTCATAACATTCCATTTTAATAAATGCGACAAGTCGGTAGAAGCAAATGTCACATCGGGAGAACTTTGTTGTATAATACCATCGACAGAACTCATTCTTGTTACGCTACCGTCATTAAGAGAAATGAAACCATTTTCTAACGCGGAGTCATATATTTGTATACCCCTCGCGTCAGTTTTACACGACCAAGTAGCGTGATGGCCGTTAAAATCTCCTGCTAGAATACATTTGCGAGGAAATAATGAGAACACTTGCTCCCAATCGGATATACTTGTACGTACCGATGATGGACAGTATATCAGTACGATGTTTTTAATTTGGTTACAGTTCAAAAGTTTAATTGATATTATTTCTATTCCCGAATTATTAATATTAACAAAATTTGGTTGTACTTTAATTGATTTGTGTGTAATTATAGCTATTCCTCCGTATCCATCGATCCTGTCATTTCTAAAGATATTATAGCCACTTATGTTTATGTGTGATTCTGGTTGTAACCATGTTTCGGATATTAACGCAATGTGTACTTTATCTTGTTGCAATAGGAGTTCTAATTCATTACGTTTAGGT
Source organism: Sesamia inferens (assembly GCA_037179545.1). Taxonomy (NCBI): domain Eukaryota; kingdom Metazoa; phylum Arthropoda; class Insecta; order Lepidoptera; family Noctuidae; genus Sesamia; species Sesamia inferens. The sequence goes on along the minus strand of CM073949.1, from coordinate 395,980 downwards.
CGCAAGCTTCGTGCGTTCCACTGTATTATATTAAGTGACACAATATTATTAGGTTTATTAGCCATTATTAAAAAAAGACATAAATTTCCCTAGATCATCTCCACTTACAATCTTGAAAAACCACTGACCACATATATCTATAAGCAATTTAACTAGTTGTCTAAATTTAGTGATCAAACTACCCTCAGATAAACATACATCTCTGATTCTTTTATAAATACTGTACATACTAAAAGTTTTTTTTAATTCGTCAGCACCTGGGTCCTTCTCCGGATTTGCGGCTTGTGACCAACAACTTTCTTCAGAATGTTTTTCTTGTTGTTGTGGATATCGTGTTGTCGTGGTCGCCCCTCGGGTCGCTCCTTCCCTTTGCTTTTGAAATACCCTCTTTTTTTGAATATATTTGTTTGTGTGTTGATCTTCTGTCTCTATCAAATTTGCTTCTCTTTCATTATGTACGAGAGCTTCTGTGACAAGTACATCCCGGTACGACGCCTCAGGCCTATCCAGCGCTGATTCACCTTGCAAGTTGACTACCGATTGTTGAATGTTTTCTTGCATGTAATTGGGGCGTCTTTCATAGTGTACATTTTGTGTTTCTTTATTTTTCAAATAAAGTTCAAGTCCCTTACGATAATTGCAGTTATTCTCCATCATAATGTTTCTAATTTCCTTTTCTTTTAAAAATACGGGGCATTTTTTGAATAAAGCCATATGTGGTCCTTTACAATTTACACAGACATATTTCTCGGTCTCACAGTTTGGGTGGTAATTACCACATTTGGGACATACTTGTTTCTTGATTGTACACGACCTTGACAGGTGACCAAATCTCCAACATACAGAACATTGAGATACTGGGAAAGTGTATGGTTCCACTTTAAATCTACAACCGTAACCATATACGTATGGTGGTAAAATGTTACCCTTAAAGCAAACTCTGATTGTTTCAGAAGCCACCCATTCTCCATTATCAGATTGTCTCCTTAATCTTCTTACTGATATCACGTCGTACTCACATGTAACGTTCTCTAAAATTTCTTTCTCTTCCATTTCTAAATCCACTTGTTTGAGGATTCCGTAACAAAGGTTAGCTTCGTCCGTCATTTGTACTCTGTATCCTAAACTCGTAAACTTTTCACAACTTATTAACTTCGATGCATCTTCCTTATTATTAAAGTAAATTAACACCTTAAACGCATTTTTATATACAATTCTCAGTACATTTTCAATATGTTGTGAGCGTAAAAGTTTTGCCATCCCAAATTGTTTCGGTAATATTTCTTTTCCGGTTACGGACACGATTACCTTAGACTTTCCGGACTCACTGTTATTCTCATTTGTTTTGTCACTATTTGAGTTTTGTCGATTAGCTTTTTTATTTCCCCTTCTTACTGCCACAAAACCGTCTTCTTCTATTACCTCTTCGTCATCCTGTCTACCTCTCTTCTCTGCAAGTCGTTGTTGTTTTCTTTTATTCGTCTCCTCACTTGAAGTTGAAATTAGTTGTTGTTCACTCTTTTCATTCGTGCTCCTCTCATTAGTCATAATACTATTAAGTTGTTGTTCCTCCTCCATTATTTCACCGTCACTTGAGTCAAAATTGTTATCAAATTCATCCATTTTTAATTATCACAATGAACCTTGTAATGTACATATTATGAATAGGTATATAGTAACGACGCGATAATAAATAGCGGTCCAAGCGTAAGTGCATGCGCCTTGACTGCTCGCGCGTACTCGTGACACTGTTACTGTTGCCCAATGGTTGAAATTGGCAAGTTGTATGTATGCTAATTGCACGGTAAACTCTGATTGCGAGATGTAGAATTCGTGTGACGTCAGTATGACGCGTCGTTCATTTTGTGGCGTTTGTAGGTACCGCTACATCACTCCCCTCCGGAGACCGGAGGTCGATAGTGGGCTGAGTCTTGTATCTTGTGATTCTTGCTAGGCCAGCTGAGGTTCCAGTGAGTCGGAACCGGTTGCCGCGTAGTTCACGGTGAGTCGGAACTGTCTTTGAAGATTCCCCAGTGAGTCGGGGTGGTGGGGCGCTGCGTTGTACTCCAGTGCGTCGGATGTCGTACAGCGCCGGGTTGAGGCTGCGTCGAGGTTGCTGATGAGGTTGAGGGTGATGACCAGGTATGTGCGATCGCTGCATGCTTGTGGTTAGGATACCCGTTGAAGAAGTGGGTGCTGGCTGGGTGGGTGATTCGCCGATGAAGCTTGCGGGAGTGATGATGATGGAGTCACGCTCAAGTTGTTGCACGAAGGCTGCGCTGACGTTCATGCTCGGGGTCACCATTGTGGAAGCATGAGGAACAGGGACCACTCATCTTTTTGTATACACGTATTACTATAAAAAATAATTCTATATTTCTTTCATCCTTTGTTACATTTATCCTACAAATACTAACAAGAGAGCTTCCCGAATATAACACCCCACACACTGTTTGGATTAAAGTAACTTAATAAATATTCTCATAGGAACTTATCAAAAGAAAAAACAATATTGAGCAATGACTTTCTCAAAGTTTACGTTTAAAAACAAAATAAAAAGACAAATTGTAAATGCAAATCCTTTGGAAACTCGCAAGTTTCTAGAAGACGCTAATTGCCAATTAAGATCAGCTTACACTGAGCAACTGAACAGCGCGGAGATAAAATCATAAAAATGTTGATAAGAAGAGAGAATCTAGCCCTGGGGACTGTGTCGGGGCAATCTGTGTCGTCACTCTTATGTAATTGATGTCGTCGTGCTGTCTACTTAGACACACTTCACTGCGAAAATCTTTCTTACGGTTATAATATAAGGCGCTGTCAACATCAAGTGGTTACCATAAATGTGCGGTTCCATTTAAGTGATTGTAAGAGGATTCAGACGGTAAATTCAAAGCTTTGTTTAGTTTTGTTACCGTGCATGTAGTAATTTTATAAATGTTAACGGAAATGTATGTAATGCGTCATTGTATACAATTCCTAGGAAATTTATATAATTCCTAAATTTGCTCGGAAATGTGTGAAATAAATTTTATAACACACATTTCCTAGTAAATCTATACATTTCCTAAATACCTAACGGAAATGTATTACTTTAAAGATGTCCATTAGTATGCGGGGATTATAATAAACCTAACCTAACCTAACCTAACCTAATTGTTTCAACCGGAGTCTTAATAATAAATCTGTTTCTAAGTTTAACAAAGTGTTTTATTAATTTTATTCATAGAAAGCATGGTTTTATACATTTCCTAATACGATATAGGAAGAAATTGTATAATTTTCCTAGGAAATGTATACATTTCCCAGGATATGTGTGTATTAAATAATGTTTGGAACAATATTTTACACATTTCCTATATAGCTTCGGAATTGTATAATAATAAAAAAAAAAAAACGTTTATTTGCACCTTAAAGTAAAGAGAAACACAAAACAATTGTTTTACAATAAAAATAGACCTAAGGTAAGTAAAGTTGTATTTTAGAGTTGCAACCAATACCTAAGCTAAGATAACTAAATATCTTGTAATTATAGGTATCAGCGCCCACCTTCGGAAACAATTGTACCCAAATGATCAAAATAACATATAAACTATGTACTTTACTCAATTGAATAGTTGTCATTGCCTAGATGAGTATGAGTTATAATTATTTGGATTTTAGATTCAAGGCAATAATTATTATTACTATTTAGGTGCAAAACTAGAAAGCAAGAAAACAAAAATGATTAAAAAAAAAAAAATCAAACAAATAATCGGTACCTGCTAGTGCCTATAGAGGTGCATGTGAGTGTATGTGTGCTTTTGTGTGGGTGTGTAATGTTTGTGCATGGGTGATATGTGTGTGTGTGCGCGCGAGTGTTTGTTACATGTAGGTATACATTTCCTAGTAATTGTATATAATTCCTAGGTTTCACACACACACACACAATACCACACATACACCAAACCCAGAACCCAAACACCAAACCAAACACAGAATATTTATATAAAATATAGGGAAGTTTCTTTCCAATTCTCCAAAAGAATGGTTAAAACGGTTACTTTTGAGCTGCATTTTAAGCATAATATGTGTCAGCGTTATAATGTTTGTACAGCTGGGATACAAAGCTTTCTTCGTCGGTGAGTTGGTAGAGGTTACGTGGCCTCGAACATTTGGTTTTTGGACGTTGGCCAAATAAAACACGATACTTTCCTTGAAGTAGTAGAATACCGTTTAATAAAATCCCTTCGCTTTTGATTACTTTTGTACATTTATCTATACAATACGTCACGTACCTTTTTCCTAATAACTCGATAACAACATCTTCATTGTAAGTTTTGGTTTTTCACTCAACCAGAAATGTTTTTGTTTGATACTTTTAAACTGTGAATATCAAATTGTAGCCTTTTTCTTCTTATCGAGGTTTTTTTCTAAAGTATTTTTGGTCACACGAAGGATGTATTTAATAAGTCGGCGTCATTCATTTCACCATTCGGAACGCCGACGCGGGCGCCATCTCATAGCGCTAGGCAAGAGCGGTGTGATCAGAGCTCCCGTGATCACTGAAAAAATGGACATTGAACGAACATGAGTTTAGAAACTGTCTCGCGTTCCGAATCGTTGTGTACCTACAGTGCGTGATTCTCTAATGTGACTAACTTGTTGGTATATTATAATTTGATTTATACTGTAAACCGCTAATTAACGTGGGTGTGACCCAACACTACCCACAGTAATTAAAATATTTCTGACAATAACAAGAGACAGACATACATTTTGCTCTCACAACGAAAATATGTTTCTGAAAGTAATACTTTGAACCAAGTTGTTATTTGCTTGTTTATGCCCTGAATCACAGGATTTGAGAGGAGCAATCCTTAAGAACTCATATTATTGATTAACTAAGTAAGCCATACAACGCAAAAATTTATCACGCGGCGAGTCAGTTTCTAGACCGAAGACGGACCGGACTTTTTCGGTTTCCATTATTATGCTGCTCTTCACGTTTCCTTCTCAGCGAGCTATTTGCTTTCAATTTGACTGCACTGTTAGCGCAGTGGTTAAGCTATTGACTGCTGCGCTGCGTATCGCGGGTTCGATTCCTGCACGGAATAAATATTTGTATGACACAAGTAGTTGTCGCGGGTCTGGCTGTTTGTGTATGTGAGTTTATATGTTAGTAAACGCTGACACGATACAAGAAAACTTCCAAGTGTGGGGCAACGTAATTAAAAAAATGAAAGAAACAATAGTGTTCCTTAGGTGGTTCACGTCAATGGTGGAGATACGGAATGCAAAACTTTAAAAATTTCAAATCCTGGGTTCGATTTTCCTGTTAGGGAAAATGTAATCGGGTTTTTCGATCATGATTTTTTTAGGAGCAGTCAGAGGTTTAGGTTCAGCAGCCCAGAGCGTGGGCCTGTGGTCTGTGCCCGATTGAAGGTAAGAGGCTCACATCACCACATGGGGCTTGAACATAACTGGAACACTGTGCGTATACATTATAACGCTCTAGTCGAACATTTTAGAGGTTATGTTTTACCTATCATGGATTTATATTCAATACTGCATTTTACATTTCTAACAGTTCTAGTTGAAATGATCAAACTTATACGATGTTATCAGTGTGCCCTCACCGAGTGTACAGACCGCCTCGTATTTCAACATACACACAAACATATGTAAGTACGTATACACAGTGTAGTGCTGACCGGCGCGCACCGACTTACATGTGAGTTCGTACAGATTCATATTTCATACAATTTCATATATCTTACAAAAGTTTCCGGTCCGCACTAGATAAACAAAATAAACAGAAGTTTCACTGGGAACACAACATGAAACATTTAAATAGATTAAATTAAACTATATACTATATAGTGTATATAGTATATGTATTAGAGTCAGGTAGTACACATAGGCTCGGCTCAGCCCCACCTCCACGATTAGTATTAATTTATGTATGTATCTGTCTCTATATGTATAATGGAGAAACGGTCAGGAAGGCGGTGCCGAAGTTCCAGATAGTTGAGGTTTCTTCCCATGAGCATTAATCGTGGGCGGTATTTCGAGAAAACGTTGAAAAATAACTATAGTGTGATGTTCGATTCTTATTATTTTAATTGTAAAGATACTTAGAACAATTTAATATTAAGGGTTTAAAATGATAATCTCAGATTAAAACAGATAAGAGCCACTGGGATTGAGTATGACCAACACACTTGATCGAAGCTTGAGCAAAGAATGCCCGCGCTAACGGTCGTTAGCTATGTCAAACGCAACCCCAGTCGGGTGTAATAACAAATCATAATATATCCGAATACCGATCGATTAATAGAGTTCAAAAAAATAGTTGATTTAAAAAACAACCAGTCACGCGCCGTTATGTTTAAGTATTTTATTTGTGTGAGTGGTGCGACTAACCTAAGTATAACGCAAAGAGATTTAAGATAAATATATTTTAATGTCTTTGGTATAACGAAATCATAACAGCTAGACTATAATAGGTAACGTTACATCGCATCGCTCACGAGGTTTAAATAAAATATTTTTCTCTCTATGCTATAAGTACCTACAATCACGATGTGGTACGAAATAACAAGTGCGAGATATCTAGAGACAATCAATACGAATCCGGAACTTTACTACATGAATCCATAAACATCATGTCACCGTGTCTCCTAAACTAGGTATTCCTGTACCTTAGGAGAAAGTAAAGTTGGTTCATACTTTAAAAAAAAAAGTTATGGTGAAACTATAACATTTAAAAAAACATTACCTACCTCCATATCCTAGCAACCTTTCTGTCCCCAGTTTGACTTCTGCACCAATCTCGGGCGGCGAATGTATGGATAGAATTCATCAAGTGTTCGGGCGAGCGAGGGCAGCGGGTGGGCTTGGTGCGGCGCGGGGCGCAGAGGGAGGGGGCGACGTTCAGAACTTTTTGCCCCACGCACAGCAATATAAATCATCCGCCGGTGATATCTAAGGCGCTGAAAAACTTGTGCAAACTTTCACAAGTCCTGCCATTCAGAGGAACTCGCAGGGGAGTGAGGAGGGACGAAGGGAAGGCAGGCTGGGAAATTAATTCAAATGAATGTTGTATAAATAAAAAAGGAGTTAAAGAGGGTGTGAGTAACATGGTTGATGATAACCTTGATTTAGTGATTATATACACTTCTAGCTGTGCCGCACGGTCTCACACGCGTAGGTTTCCACATGTTTTTTTTTTATATGCTCCGCTCCTATTGGTCGCAGCGTGATGTTATATAGTCTAAAGCCTTCCTGGATTAATGGGCTATCCATCGCAAAAAGAAGTTTTCAAATCGGACCAATAGGAGCGGAGCATAACTAACTACACGCGAACAAAGTCGCTGGTGGTCGCTAGTATCAAATAATCCTCATTTTTCATCCTAAAATATTAAGTAACTCGCTAATATAATAAATGAACTTCTTTCTTACCGACTTAAAAAAGGAAGAGGTTCGCATTTTGATAATAATTACTTATACGAGTATCAAAAAGTAACAAAGACCAAAATTTTCGTAAAAAATAAAAACTATTTGGAGTATCAATTCAATATTCTACTAGTGTAAAATTTAAAATCTCGGTTTAAAACACGGTGCCCTCACAAATCTCAATTCGATTTTGCTTATAATCTAGATTCATGACAATATCAATCCAGATTAAGTCTCCAAACTTTTTTCTTATTTTTCTCCTAGAGCGATATTTACCGCTCTATATTCAAAGTAAATCCCTTCTCGTCGGTAACAAAACGGCACGTCGTGTTAGAGTCCGGTCACGTTGCGGACACATCTCTACTGATCCCGTATTACGGACGAGGCGACATGAACCTCGGCCGGCGTACCACGCATTACTCGACGATCTCAGTTCAGAATATGCGCTTATGATGAGGATAAGGTGTGAAAAGTTAACCACAGTGGCGAGCGGGCAAGCTTGTTGCTAGATTTCTTTTCAAAGTGATAGTGAAATTTCCATTTTGACTATACGAAATGGTCAATTTCGACTTCAGATCCGTCTGACCTAAACTAATACCGTCCATTATGTGATTATTGCTTATGTGTCTGTTTCACGGAGTATGTCAACATGAGATGACATAGCTCTTTAGAAGAGTTTATTGTAGCTGTTATAAAGTGAGCTACCAATATTGGCCTATAAGGTGTCAGTCAGCAACCAAAATTTGGCCAAACCAAAGTTTGAACAAAATTGTGAGCGAGATATTCAAAAACCAATTTCGTTCTTTTCACATAGATGGTGTGAACTGCATATTCCATCTAGTAATGATTACGTGGCTTATATTAGTATATACCGTTTTATCGATAAGACTTCAGACTACATTTTATCTAAAACTGAGCGTCATTCGTAAACAGCAAGTTGGATAAAAAATTAAGTTTAAAATGGACAATCAAAGAGAGCATTATCGTCATATTTTATTGTTTTCAAAAGAGAACAAATGCCGTGCAAGTTTGAAAGAAATTATGTAAATTTTATGATGAAGACTATCTTACTGACACCAGTATTAGCGTTTCTTTGCTCGTTTTTGGTGAACAAATCCGTTTCTATGGGATGCATTTTAACCCTAGAGTGGGCGCGTCTTTTTGCAAAACGTTAGTAGGCGCGTGGTGAGCATTTTGCCGCCCATTTTCATTGACCATTGTAACTAGTAATATAGCAATTTAATTTTTTTTTCGCAGGATTTCAATAAGATACATTAAATAGGTAATAATAAATTAATATATTTATTAAACTTCATTTTAAGAGATTCGGTGTACAAAACATTATAGGAAACTTGACATTTAAACTGATTTTTTTCCCTTATTCTACATAATAGGTACTCAATAAAACTTTCAAAATTGGAAAAGTAAAACAGAATTATATATTTTCTAAATTAAAAGGACATCTTTATTAAAACAGTCTTCACAAAGGTATGTGCAATGTTCATCGCACAGTAACTTTGAATATCACCAATACCCTTTTTTGTGCTCCTGTTTTTCTTTGAGGGACATATACTGCAGATCTCGGAGTAAAAATGAATGTGGTATCGAACTAAAAATGTTATCCATCGTGATGTTGCAGCCAGTGCTGAAGATATTTTGGTATTATCTTTGTACTAAAGCGTTTGCTGAATTATCAATGTTTCCGTCTGATTTAAGTGTCTTCAAGGCTAGAGTGAATAGGTTCCTAATAAACAAGCGTACTTTGCCATCAACGACTACACCACTGCTTACCATCAGGCGGGATTGCGGTCAAGCACTAGTTTATAATATTTCCAAAAAAAAAAACACACAAGATGCACCGCGTACTGGTCGTCCAACTACTACTGATGACAACAAATTTTTATTTTGAAAAACATTGCCCCACACTAGGAATTTCTCCTGTATCGTGGGTGCGTTTACAAAGACATAAATTACATATATAAACAGCCAGACTCGGAACAACTCCTTGTTAGCCATAAAAAATTTGTTCCGTGCGAGAATCAAACCCGAGACATGCAGCGCAGCAGTAGCTGGCCCACTCACAACAATAGCTCAACCAGTGCGCTAACCATACAGTCTGAAATTAAAAGTGTAAAACTAACCGCCTTATGACAACTGGAGAGAAACAAGCTTCGTTTACTTGTACTTACACCAACTTAGGTACTAACTAGCTTACTAAACATACTGGATGTTTATTTGTTTAAGTTTCTCATGAATTAAAGGAAATCTACCTCTCCAAACACATTGACGGAGGTATGCGACTCTTAGCTGAATCGTAACAAAATATGATCCATTTTAAAAAGACTCATAACGGATGATTAAAAACACAACAACGATCAGGTTTTTGATGCTTCTAAAAATCAAGGTTTCTTTGAACGTGGAATATTTCAACTTATATATTTTGTTTCACGCAAACCTATATGGCCACACGTAAACAGTATATGGTTGCACAGTGGTTAATCACTACTTCAATTTGAGCAACGTTTATGAATAAATGGGGTGAGTGATTGTTACATACTTTTGAATAGCTGTCAGCAGTTATAGCAACCACACAATTAAGGGATTATAATTCATAAGCGCTGCTTAAAGTTAACTAGTGATTAGCGATTCTTTAATCATACATTTTTAAATTTTTTAACGTCCATCGTTTAAACCAGGGATGTTACGGAGCTTCGACTCCGACTCCGTTAACTCGGAGCTTCCGATTACAATCATACCTTCGGTTCCGACTTCGGTTCCGATATTTTAAATCGGAGGTTATTAAAGCATAACACAGCGGCGACGGCCTGCCGACTGTTATGAATAGTACGGTAATTGTATTTACACAATTTTAAAGCATATTACTAGTCCATTACTCCATATGTTTGATAAATGTGTGTACTCAATAACATAAATAACGCAATGAATGTCTTTCAACTGTCAAAATGAAATCCATTGCTACTGATAGTATGTTACGTAATTACCTACTGGTTCATACATATCACGCGGGTAATTACCTACTGGTTCATACATATCACGCGGGTAATCCATTGCTACTGATAGTATGTTACGTAATTACCTACTGGTTCATACATATCACGCGGGTAATCCATTGCTACTGATAGTATGTTACGTAATTACCTACTGGTTCATACATATCACGCGGGTAATCCATTGCTACTGATAGTATGTTACGTAATTACCTACTGGTTCATACATATCACGCGGGTAATTACCTACTGGTTCATACATATCACGCGGGTAATCCATTGCTACTGATAGTATGTTACGTAATTACCTACTGGTTCATACATATCACGCGGGTAATTACCTACTGGTTCATACATATCACGCGGGTAATCCATTGCTACTGATAGTATGTTACGTAATTACCTACTGGTTCATACATATCACGCGGGTAATCCATTGCTACTGATAGTATGTTACGTAATTACCTACTGGTTCATACATATCACGCGGGTAATTACCTACTGGTTCATACATATCACGCGGGTAATCCATTGCTACTGATAGTATGTTACGTAATTACCTACTGGTTCATACATATCACGCGGGTAATCCATTGCTACTGATAGTATGTTACGTAATTACCTACTGGTTCATACATATCACGCGGGTAATCCATTGCTACTGATAGTATGTTACGTAATTACCTACTGGTTCATACATATCACGCGGGTAATCCATTGCTACTGATAGTATGTTACGTAATTACCTACTGGTTCATACATATCACGCGGGTAATCCATTGCTACTGATAGTATGTTACGTAATTACCTACTGGTTCATACATATCACGCGGGTAATTACCTACTGGTTCATACATATCACGCGGGTAATCCATTGCTACTGATAGTATGTTACGTAATTACCTACTGGTTCATACATATCACGCGGGTAATCCATTGCTACTGATAGTATGTTACGTAATTACCTACTGGTTCATACATATCACGCGGGTAATCCATTGCTACTGATAGTATGTTACGTAATTACCTACTGGTTCATACATATCACGCGGGTAATCCATTGCTACTGATAGTATGTTACGTAATTACCTACTGGTTCATACATATCACGCGGGTAATCCATTGCTACTGATAGTATGTTACGTAATTACCTACTGGTTCATACATATCACGCGGGTAATTACCTACTGGTTCATACATATCACGCGGGTAATCCATTGCTACTGATAGTATGTTACGTAATTACCTACTGGTTCATACATATCACGCGGGTAATTACCTACTGGTTCATACATATCACGCGGGTAATCCATTGCTACTGATAGTATGTTACGTAATTACCTACTGGTTCATACATATCACGCGGGTAATCCATTGCTACTGATAGTATGTTACGTAATTACCTACTGGTTCATACATATCACGCGGGTAATCCATTGCTACTGATAGTATGTTACGTAATTACCTACTGGTTCATACATATCACGCGGGTAATCCATTGCTACTGATAGTATGTTACGTAATTACCTACTGGTTCATACATATCACGCGGGTAATTACCTACTGGTTCATACATATCACGCGGGTAATCCATTGCTACTGATAGTATGTTACGTAATTACCTACTGGTTCATACATATCACGCGGGTAATTACCTACTGGTTCATACATATCACGCGGGTAATCCATTGCTACTGATAGTATGTTACGTAATTACCTACTGGTTCATACATATCACGCGGGTAATCCATTGCTACTGATAGTATGTTACGTAATTACCTACTGGTTCATACATATCACGCGGGTAATCCATTGCTACTGATAGTATGTTACGTAATTACCTACTGGTTCATACATATCACGCGGGTAATCCATTGCTACTGATAGTATGTTACGTAATTACCTACTGGTTCATACATATCACGCGGGTAATCCATTGCTACTGATAGTATGTTACGTAATTACCTACTGGTTCATACATATCACGCGGGTAATCCATTGCTACTGATAGTATGTTACGTAATTACCTACTGGTTCATACATATCACGCGGGTAATTACCTACTGGTTCATACATATCACGCGGGTAATCCATTGCTACTGATAGTATGTTACGTAATTACCTACTGGTTCATACATATCACGCGGGTAATCCATTGCTACTGATAGTATGTTACGTAATTACCTACTGGTTCATACATATCACGCGGGTAATTACCTACTGGTTCATACATATCACGCGGGTAATCCATTGCTACTGATAGTATGTTACGTAATTACCTACTGGTTCATACATATCACGCGGGTAATCCATTGCTACTGATAGTATGTTACGTAATTACCTACTGGTTCATACATATCACGCGGGTAATCCATTGCTACTGATAGTATGTTACGTAATTACCTACTGGTTCATACATATCACGCGGGTAATCCATTGCTACTGATAGTATGTTACGTAATTACCTACTGGTTCATACATATCACGCGGGTAATCCATTGCTACTGATAGTATGTTACGTAATTACCTACTGGTTCATACATATCACGCGGGTAATCCATTGCTACTGATAGTATGTTACGTAATTACCTACTGGTTCATACATATCACGCGGGTAATCCATTGCTACTGATAGTATGTTACGTAATTACCTACTGGTTCATACATATCACGCGGGTAATCCATTGCTACTGATAGTATGTTACGTAATTACCTACTGGTTCATACATATCACGCGGGTAATCCATTGCTACTGATAGTATGTTACGTAATTACCTACTGGTTCATACATATCACGCGGGTAATCCATTGCTACTGATAGTATGTTACGTAATTACCTACTGGTTCATACATATCACGCGGGTAATCCATTGCTACTGATAGTATGTTACGTAATTACCTACTGGTTCATACATATCACGCGGGTAATCCATTGCTACTGATAGTATGTTACGTAATTACCTACTGGTTCATACATATCACGCGGGTAATCCATTGCTACTGATAGTATGTTACGTAATTACCTACTGGTTCATACATATCACGCGGGTAATCCATTGCTACTGATAGTATGTTACGTAATTACCTACTGGTTCATACATATCACGCGGGTAATCCATTGCTACTGATAGTATGTTACGTAATTACCTACTGGTTCATACATATCACGCGGGTAATCCATTGCTACTGATAGTATGTTACGTAATTACCTACTGGTTCATACATATCACGCGGGTAATCCATTGCTACTGATAGTATGTTACGTAATTACCTACTGGTTCATACATATCACGCGGGTAATCCATTGCTACTGATAGTATGTTACGTAATTACCTACTGGTTCATACATATCACGCGGGTAATCCATTGCTACTGATAGTATGTTACGTAATTACCTACTGGTTCATACATATCACGCGGGTAATCCATTGCTACTGATAGTATGTTACGTAATTACCTACTGGTTCATACATATCACGCGGGTAATCCATTGCTACTGATAGTATGTTACGTAATTACCTACTGGTTCATACATATCACGCGGGTAATCCATTGCTACTGATAGTATGTTACGTAATTACCTACTGGTTCATACATATCACGCGGGTAATCCATTGCTACTGATAGTATGTTACGTAATTACCTACTGGTTCATACATATCACGCGGGTAATCCATTGCTACTGATAGTATGTTACGTAATTACCTACTGGTTCATACATATCACGCGGGTAATCCATTGCTACTGATAGTATGTTACGTAATTACCTACTGGTTCATACATATCACGCGGGTAATCCATTGCTACTGATAGTATGTTACGTAATTACCTACTGGTTCATACATATCACGCGGGTAATCCATTGCTACTGATAGTATGTTACGTAATTACCTACTGGTTCATACATATCACGCGGGTAATCCATTGCTACTGATAGTATGTTACGTAATTACCTACTGGTTCATACATATCACGCGGGTAATCCATTGCTACTGATAGTATGTTACGTAATTACCTACTGGTTCATACATATCACGCGGGTAATTACCTACTGGTTCATACATATCACGCGGGTAATTACCTACTGGTTCATACATATCACGCGGGTAATCCATTGCTACTGATAGTATGTTACGTAATTACCTACTGGTTCATACATATCACGCGGGTAATCCATTGCTACTGATAGTATGTTACGTAATTACCTACTGGTTCATACATATCACGCGGGTAATCCATTGCTACTGATAGTATGTTACGTAATTACCTACTGGTTCATACATATCACGCGGGTAATCCATTGCTACTGATAGTATGTTACGTAATTACCTACTGGTTCATACATATCACGCGGGTAATCCATTGCTACTGATAGTATGTTACGTAATTACCTACTGGTTCATACATATCACGCGGGTAATCCATTGCTACTGATAGTATGTTACGTAATTACCTACTGGTTCATACATATCACGCGGGTAATCCATTGCTACTGATAGTATGTTACGTAATTACCTACTGGTTCATACATATCACGCGGGTAATCCATTGCTACTGATAGTATGTTACGTAATTACCTACTGGTTCATACATATCACGCGGGTAATCCATTGCTACTGATAGTATGTTACGTAATTACCTACTGGTTCATACATATCACGCGGGTAATCCATTGCTACTGATAGTATGTTACGTAATTACCTACTGGTTCATACATATCACGCGGGTAATTACCTACTGGTTCATACATATCACGCGGGTAATCCATTGCTACTGATAGTATGTTACGTAATTACCTACTGGTTCATACATATCACGCGGGTAATTACCTACTGGTTCATACATATCACGCGGGTAATCCATTGCTACTGATAGTATGTTACGTAATTACCTACTGGTTCATACATATCACGCGGGTAATTACCTACTGGTTCATACATATCACGCGGGTAATCCATTGCTACTGATAGTATGTTACGTAATTACCTACTGGTTCATACATATCACGCGGGTAATCCATTGCTACTGATAGTATGTTACGTAATTACCTACTGGTTCATACATATCACGCGGGTAATCCATTGCTACTGATAGTATGTTACGTAATTACCTACTGGTTCATACATATCACGCGGGTAATCCATTGCTACTGATAGTATGTTACGTAATTACCTACTGGTTCATACATATCACGCGGGTAATCCATTGCTACTGATAGTATGTTACGTAATTACCTACTGGTTCATACATATCACGCGGGTAATCCATTGCTACTGATAGTATGTTACGTAATTACCTACTGGTTCATACATATCACGCGGGTAATCCATTGCTACTGATAGTATGTTACGTAATTACCTACTGGTTCATACATATCACGCGGGTAATCCATTGCTACTGATAGTATGTTACGTAATTACCTACTGGTTCATACATATCACGCGGGTAATCCATTGCTACTGATAGTATGTTACGTAATTACCTACTGGTTCATACATATCACGCGGGTAATCCATTGCTACTGATAGTATGTTACGTAATTACCTACTGGTTCATACATATCACGCGGGTAATCCATTGCTACTGATAGTATGTTACGTAATTACCTACTGGTTCATACATATCACGCGGGTAATCCATTGCTACTGATAGTATGTTACGTAATTACCTACTGGTTCATACATATCACGCGGGTAATCCATTGCTACTGATAGTATGTTACGTAATTACCTACTGGTTCATACATATCACGCGGGTAATCCATTGCTACTGATAGTATGTTACGTAATTACCTACTGGTTCATACATATCACGCGGGTAATCCATTGCTACTGATAGTATGTTACGTAATTACCTACTGGTTCATACATATCACGCGGGTAATCCATTGCTACTGATAGTATGTTACGTAATTACCTACTGGTTCATACATATCACGCGGGTAATCCATTGCTACTGATAGTATGTTACGTAATTACCTACTGGTTCATACATATCACGCGGGTAATCCATTGCTACTGATAGTATGTTACGTAATTACCTACTGGTTCATACATATCACGCGGGTAATCCATTGCTACTGATAGTATGTTACGTAATTACCTACTGGTTCATACATATCACGCGGGTAATCCATTGCTACTGATAGTATGTTACGTAATTACCTACTGGTTCATACATATCACGCGGGTAATCCATTGCTACTGATAGTATGTTACGTAATTACCTACTGGTTCATACATATCACGCGGGTAATCCATTGCTACTGATAGTATGTTACGTAATTACCTACTGGTTCATACATATCACGCGGGTAATCCATTGCTACTGATAGTATGTTACGTAATTACCTACTGGTTCATACATATCACGCGGGTAATCCATTGCTACTGATAGTATGTTACGTAATTACCTACTGGTTCATACATATCACGCGGGTAATCCATTGCTACTGATAGTATGTTACGTAATTACCTACTGGTTCATACATATCACGCGGGTAATTACCTACTGGTTCATACATATCACGCGGGTAATCCATTGCTACTGATAGTATGTTACGTAATTACCTACTGGTTCATACATATCACGCGGGTAATTACCTACTGGTTCATACATATCACGCGGGTAATCCATTGCTACTGATAGTATGTTACGTAATTACCTACTGGTTCATACATATCACGCGGGTAATTACCTACTGGTTCATACATATCACGCGGGTAATCCATTGCTACTGATAGTATGTTACGTAATTACCTACTGGTTCATACATATCACGCGGGTAATCCATTGCTACTGATAGTATGTTACGTAATTACCTACTGGTTCATACATATCACGCGGGTAATCCATTGCTACTGATAGTATGTTACGTAATTACCTACTGGTTCATACATATCACGCGGGTAATCCATTGCTACTGATAGTATGTTACGTAATTACCTACTGGTTCATACATATCACGCGGGTAATCCATTGCTACTGATAGTATGTTACGTAATTACCTACTGGTTCATACATATCACGCGGGTAATCCATTGCTACTGATAGTATGTTACGTAATTACCTACTGGTTCATACATATCACGCGGGTAATTACCTACTGGTTCATACATATCACGCGGGTAATCCATTGCTACTGATAGTATGTTACGTAATTACCTACTGGTTCATACATATCACGCGGGTAATCCATTGCTACTGATAGTATGTTACGTAATTACCTACTGGTTCATACATATCACGCGGGTAATTACCTACTGGTTCATACATATCACGCGGGTAATCCATTGCTACTGATAGTATGTTACGTAATTACCTACTGGTTCATACATATCACGCGGGTAATCCATTGCTACTGATAGTATGTTACGTAATTACCTACTGGTTCATACATATCACGCGGGTAATTACCTACTGGTTCATACATATCACGCGGGTAATCCATTGCTACTGATAGTATGTTACGTAATTACCTACTGGTTCATACATATCACGCGGGTAATCCATTGCTACTGATAGTATGTTACGTAATTACCTACTGGTTCATACATATCACGCGGGTAATCCATTGCTACTGATAGTATGTTACGTAATTACCTACTGGTTCATACATATCACGCGGGTAATCCATTGCTACTGATAGTATGTTACGTAATTACCTACTGGTTCATACATATCACGCGGGTAATCCATTGCTACTGATAGTATGTTACGTAATTACCTACTGGTTCATACATATCACGCGGGTAATCCATTGCTACTGATAGTATGTTACGTAATTACCTACTGGTTCATACATATCACGCGGGTAATCCATTGCTACTGATAGTATGTTACGTAATTACCTACTGGTTCATACATATCACGCGGGTAATTACCTACTGGTTCATACATATCACGCGGGTAATCCATTGCTACTGATAGTATGTTACGTAATTACCTACTGGTTCATACATATCACGCGGGTAATCCATTGCTACTGATAGTATGTTACGTAATTACCTACTGGTTCATACATATCACGCGGGTAATCCATTGCTACTGATAGTATGTTACGTAATTACCTACTGGTTCATACATATCACGCGGGTAATCCATTGCTACTGATAGTATGTTACGTAATTACCTACTGGTTCATACATATCACGCGGGTAATTACCTACTGGTTCATACATATCACGCGGGTAATCCATTGCTACTGATAGTATGTTACGTAATTACCTACTGGTTCATACATATCACGCGGGTAATCCATTGCTACTGATAGTATGTTACGTAATTACCTACTGGTTCATACATATCACGCGGGTAATCCATTGCTACTGATAGTATGTTACGTAATTACCTACTGGTTCATACATATCACGCGGGTAATCCATTGCTACTGATAGTATGTTACGTAATTACCTACTGGTTCATACATATCACGCGGGTAATCCATTGCTACTGATAGTATGTTACGTAATTACCTACTGGTTCATACATATCACGCGGGTAATCCATTGCTACTGATAGTATGTTACGTAATTACCTACTGGTTCATACATATCACGCGGGTAATCCATTGCTACTGATAGTATGTTACGTAATTACCTACTGGTTCATACATATCACGCGGGTAATCCATTGCTACTGATAGTATGTTACGTAATTACCTACTGGTTCATACATATCACGCGGGTAATCCATTGCTACTGATAGTATGTTACGTAATTACCTACTGGTTCATACATATCACGCGGGTAATCCATTGCTACTGATAGTATGTTACGTAATTACCTACTGGTTCATACATATCACGCGGGTAATCCATTGCTACTGATAGTATGTTACGTAATTACCTACTGGTTCATACATATCACGCGGGTAATCCATTGCTACTGATAGTATGTTACGTAATTACCTACTGGTTCATACATATCACGCGGGTAATCCATTGCTACTGATAGTATGTTACGTAATTACCTACTGGTTCATACATATCACGCGGGTAATCCATTGCTACTGATAGTATGTTACGTAATTACCTACTGGTTCATACATATCACGCGGGTAATCCATTGCTACTGATAGTATGTTACGTAATTACCTACTGGTTCATACATATCACGCGGGTAATCCATTGCTACTGATAGTATGTTACGTAATTACCTACTGGTTCATACATATCACGCGGGTAATCCATTGCTACTGATAGTATGTTACGTAATTACCTACTGGTTCATACATATCACGCGGGTAATTACCTACTGGTTCATACATATCACGCGGGTAATCCATTGCTACTGATAGTATGTTACGTAATTACCTACTGGTTCATACATATCACGCGGGTAATCCATTGCTACTGATAGTATGTTACGTAATTACCTACTGGTTCATACATATCACGCGGGTAATCCATTGCTACTGATAGTATGTTACGTAATTACCTACTGGTTCATACATATCACGCGGGTAATTACCTACTGGTTCATACATATCACGCGGGTAATCCATTGCTACTGATAGTATGTTACGTAATTACCTACTGGTTCATACATATCACGCGGGTAATCCATTGCTACTGATAGTATGTTACGTAATTACCTACTGGTTCATACATATCACGCGGGTAATCCATTGCTACTGATAGTATGTTACGTAATTACCTACTGGTTCATACATATCACGCGGGTAATCCATTGCTACTGATAGTATGTTACGTAATTACCTACTGGTTCATACATATCACGCGGGTAATCCATTGCTACTGATAGTATGTTACGTAATTACCTACTGGTTCATACATATCACGCGGGTAATCCATTGCTACTGATAGTATGTTACGTAATTACCTACTGGTTCATACATATCACGCGGGTAATCCATTGCTACTGATAGTATGTTACGTAATTACCTACTGGTTCATACATATCACGCGGGTAATTACCTACTGGTTCATACATATCACGCGGGTAATCCATTGCTACTGATAGTATGTTACGTAATTACCTACTGGTTCATACATATCACGCGGGTAATCCATTGCTACTGATAGTATGTTACGTAATTACCTACTGGTTCATACATATCACGCGGGTAATCCATTGCTACTGATAGTATGTTACGTAATTACCTACTGGTTCATACATATCACGCGGGTAATCCATTGCTACTGATAGTATGTTACGTAATTACCTACTGGTTCATACATATCACGCGGGTAATTACCTACTGGTTCATACATATCACGCGGGTAATCCATTGCTACTGATAGTATGTTACGTAATTACCTACTGGTTCATACATATCACGCGGGTAATCCATTGCTACTGATAGTATGTTACGTAATTACCTACTGGTTCATACATATCACGCGGGTAATCCATTGCTACTGATAGTATGTTACGTAATTACCTACTGGTTCATACATATCACGCGGGTAATTACCTACTGGTTCATACATATCACGCGGGTAATCCATTGCTACTGATAGTATGTTACGTAATTACCTACTGGTTCATACATATCACGCGGGTAATCCATTGCTACTGATAGTATGTTACGTAATTACCTACTGGTTCATACATATCACGCGGGTAATCCATTGCTACTGATAGTATGTTACGTAATTACCTACTGGTTCATACATATCACGCGGGTAATCCATTGCTACTGATAGTATGTTACGTAATTACCTACTGGTTCATACATATCACGCGGGTAATCCATTGCTACTGATAGTATGTTACGTAATTACCTACTGGTTCATACATATCACGCGGGTAATTACCTACTGGTTCATACATATCACGCGGGTAATCCATTGCTACTGATAGTATGTTACGTAATTAAATGTAGGTGATATTTAGACATCGGGAAAGATGAAACATTCAGCATAAAAAATACAGCGTGGCAGCCGGATCATCAACAGCCACCTGAAGGCCAGATTGAGACTGGGTTCAGACATTCTTAAAATTATGAGAATTAAGACTGATTTACACGGTGCAATTTAATTTAATTAAGTTGAAGCAACAATAAAAGTTGTATTGTCTAGACACCATTTAGATATGTAAATCAGCCTTAAATCCTCTGTTACCATGGTTTTTGCTACTGATAGTATGTTACGTAATTACCTACTGGTTCATACATATCACGCGGGTAATCCATTGCTACTGATAGTATGTTACGTAATTACCTACTGGTTCATACATATCACGCGGGTAATCCATTGCTACTGATAGTATGTTACGTAATTACCTACTGGTTCATACATATCACGCGGGTAATCCATTGCTACTGATAGTATGTTACGTAATTACCTACTGGTTCATACATATCACGCGGGTAATCCATTGCTACTGATAGTATGTTACGTAATTACCTACTGGTTCATACATATCACGCGGGTAATCCATTGCTACTGATAGTATGTTACGTAATTACCTACTGGTTCATACATATCACGCGGGTAATCCATTGCTACTGATAGTATGTTACGTAATTACCTACTGGTTCATACATATCACGCGGGTAATTACCTACTGGTTCATACATATCACGCGGGTAATTACCTACTGGTTCATACATATCACGCGGGTAATCCATTGCTACTGATAGTATGTTACGTAATTACCTACTGGTTCATACATATCACGCGGGTAATCCATTGCTACTGATAGTATGTTACGTAATTACCTACTGGTTCATACATATCACGCGGGTAATCCATTGCTACTGATAGTATGTTACGTAATTACCTACTGGTTCATACATATCACGCGGGTAATCCATTGCTACTGATAGTATGTTACGTAATTACCTACTGGTTCATACATATCACGCGGGTAATCCATTGCTACTGATAGTATGTTACGTAATTACCTACTGGTTCATACATATCACGCGGGTAATCCATTGCTACTGATAGTATGTTACGTAATTACCTACTGGTTCATAATATCACGCGGGTAATTACCTACTGGTTCATACATATCACGCGGGTAATCCATTGCTACTGATAGTATGTTACGTAATTACCTACTGGTTCATACATATCACGCGGGTAATCCATTGCTACTGATAGTATGTTACGTAATTACCTACTGGTTCATACATATCACGCGGGTAATCCATTGCTACTGATAGTATGTTACGTAATTACCTACTGGTTCATACATATCACGCGGGTAATCCATTGCTACTGATAGTATGTTACGTAATTACCTACTGGTTCATACATATCACGCGGGTAATCCATTGCTACTGATAGTATGTTACGTAATTACCTACTGGTTCATACATATCACGCGGGTAATCCATTGCTACTGATAGTATGTTACGTAATTACCTACTGGTTCATACATATCACGCGGGTAATCCATTGCTACTGATAGTATGTTACGTAATTACCTACTGGTTCATACATATCACGCGGGTAATCCATTGCTACTGATAGTATGTTACGTAATTACCTACTGGTTCATACATATCACGCGGGTAATCCATTGCTACTGATAGTATGTTACGTAATTACCTACTGGTTCATACATATCACGCGGGTAATCCATTGCTACTGATAGTATGTTACGTAATTACCTACTGGTTCATACATATCACGCGGGTAATCATTGCTACTGATAGTATGTTACGTAATTACCTACTGGTTCATACATATCACGCGGGTAATCCATTGCTACTGATAGTATGTTACGTAATTACCTACTGGTTCATACATATCACGCGGGTAATCCATTGCTACTGATAGTATGTTACGTAATTACCTACTGGTTCATACATATCACGCGGGTAATCCATTGCTACTGATAGTATGTTACGTAATTACCTACTGGTTCATACATATCACGCGGGTAATCCATTGCTACTGATAGTATGTTACGTAATTACCTACTGGTTCATACATATCACGCGGGTAATCCATTGCTACTGATAGTATGTTACGTAATTACCTACTGGTTCATACATATCACGCGGGTAATCCATTGCTACTGATAGTATGTTACGTAATTACCTACTGGTTCATACATATCACGCGGGTAATCCATTGCTACTGATAGTATGTTACGTAATTACCTACTGGTTCATACATATCACGCGGGTAATCCATTGCTACTGATAGTATGTTACGTAATTACCTACTGGTTCATACATATCACGCGGGTAATCCATTGCTACTGATAGTATGTTACGTAATTACCTACTGGTTCATACATATCACGCGGGTAATCCATTGCTACTGATAGTATGTTACGTAATTACCTACTGGTTCATACATATCACGCGGGTAATCCATTGCTACTGATAGTATGTTACGTAATTACCTACTGGTTCATACATATCACGCGGGTAATCCATTGCTACTGATAGTATGTTACGTAATTACCTACTGGTTCATACATATCACGCGGGTAATCCATTGCTACTGATAGTATGTTACGTAATTACCTACTGGTTCATACATATCACGCGGGTAATCCATTGCTACTGATAGTATGTTACGTAATTACCTACTGGTTCATACATATCACGCGGGTAATCCATTGCTACTGTAGTATGTTACGTAATTACCTACTGGTTCATACATATCACGCGGGTAATTACCTACTGGTTCATACATATCACGCGGGTAATCCAT
Source organism: Sesamia inferens (assembly GCA_037179545.1). NCBI lineage: Eukaryota > Metazoa > Arthropoda > Insecta > Lepidoptera > Noctuidae > Sesamia > Sesamia inferens. Next base: position 371,893 of record CM073949.1, on the reverse strand, counting down.
TGCTACTGATAGTATGTTACGTAATTACCTACTGGTTCATACATATCACGCGGGTAATCCATTGCTACTGATAGTATGTTACGTAATTACCTACTGGTTCATACATATCACGCGGGTAATCCATTGCTACTGATAGTATGTTACGTAATTACCTACTGGTTCATACATATCACGCGGGTAATTACCTACTGGTTCATACATATCACGCGGGTAATCCATTGCTACTGATAGTATGTTACGTAATTACCTACTGGTTCATACATATCACGCGGGTAATCCATTGCTACTGATAGTATGTTACGTAATTACCTACTGGTTCATACATATCACGCGGGTAATCCATTGCTACTGATAGTATGTTACGTAATTACCTACTGGTTCATACATATCACGCGGGTAATCCATTGCTACTGATAGTATGTTACGTAATTACCTACTGGTTCATACATATCACGCGGGTAATTACCTACTGGTTCATACATATCACGCGGGTAATCCATTGCTACTGATAGTATGTTACGTAATTACCTACTGGTTCATACATATCACGCGGGTAATTCCTACTGGTTCATACATATCACGCGGGTAATTACCTACTGGTTCATACATATCACGCGGGTAATCCATTGCTACTGATAGTATGTTACGTAATTACCTACTGGTTCATACATATCACGCGGGTAATCCATTGCTACTGATAGTATGTTACGTAATTACCTACTGGTTCATACATATCACGCGGGTAATTACCTACTGGTTCATACATATCACGCGGGTAATCCATTGCTACTGATAGTATGTTACGTAATTACCTACTGGTTCATACATATCACGCGGGTAATCCATTGCTACTGATAGTATGTTACGGTAATTACCTACTGGTTCATACATATCACGCGGGTAATCCATTGCTACTGATAGTATGTTACGTAATTACCTACTGGTTCATACATATCACGCGGGTAATCCATTGCTACTGATAGTATGTTACGTAATTACCTACTGGTTCATACATATCACGCGGGTTAATTACCTACTGGTTCATACATATCACGCGGGTAATCCATTGCTACTGATAGTATGTTACGTAATTACCTACTGGTTCATACATATCACGCGGGTAATCCATTGCTACTGATAGTATGTTACGTAATTACCTACTGGTTCATACATATCACGCGGGTAATCCATTGCTACTGATAGTATGTTACGTAATTACCTACTGGTTCATACATATCACGCGGGTAATTACCTACTGGTTCATACATATCACGCGGGTAATCCATTGCTACTGATAGTATGTTACGTAATTACCTACTGGTTCATACATATCACGCGGGTAATCCATTGCTACTGATAGTATGTTACGTAATTACCTACTGGTTCATACATATCACGCGGGTAATCCATTGCTACTGATAGTATGTTACGTAATTACCTACTGGTTCATACATATCACGCGGGTAATTACCTACTGGTTCATACATATCACGCGGGTAATCCATTGCTACTGATAGTATGTTACGTAATTACCTACTGGTTCATACATATCACGCGGGTAATCCATTGCTACTGATAGTATGTTACGTAATTACCTACTGGTTCATACATATCACGCGGGTAATCCATTGCTACTGATAGTATGTTACGTAATTACCTACTGGTTCATACATATCACGCGGGTAATCCATTGCTACTGATAGTATGTTACGTAATTACCTACTGGTTCATACATATCACGCGGGTAATTACCTACTGGTTCATACATATCACGCGGGTAATCCATTGCTACTGATAGTATGTTACGTAATTACCTACTGGTTCATACATATCACGCGGGTAATTACCTACTGGTTCATACATATCACGCGGGTAATTACCTACTGGTTCATACATATCACGCGGGTAATCCATTGCTACTGATAGTATGTTACGTAATTACCTACTGGTTCATACATATCACGCGGGTAATCCATTGCTACTGATAGTATGTTACGTAATTACCTACTGGTTCATACATATCACGCGGGTAATCCATTGCTACTGATAGTATGTTACGTAATTACCTACTGGTTCATACATATCACGCGGGTAATCCATTGCTACTGATAGTATGTTACGTAATTACCTACTGGTTCATACATATCACGCGGGTAATTACCTACTGGTTCATACATATCACGCGGGTAATCCATTGCTACTGATAGTATGTTACGTAATTACCTACTGGTTCATACATATCACGCGGGTAATCCATTGCTACTGATAGTATGTTACGTAATTACCTACTGGTTCATACATATCACGCGGGTAATCCATTGCTACTGATAGTATGTTACGTAATTACCTACTGGTTCATACATATCACGCGGGTAATTACCTACTGGTTCATACATATCACGCGGGTAATCCATTGCTACTGATAGTATGTTACGTAATTACCTACTGGTTCATACATATCACGCGGGTAATCCATTGCTACTGATAGTATGTTACGTAATTACCTACTGGTTCATACATATCACGCGGGTAATCCATTGCTACTGATAGTATGTTACGTAATTACCTACTGGTTCATACATATCACGCGGGTAATCCATTGCTACTGATAGTATGTTACGTAATTACCTACTGGTTCATACATATCACGCGGGTAATTACCTACTGGTTCATACATATCACGCGGGTAATCCATTGCTACTGATAGTATGTTACGTAATTACCTACTGGTTCATACATATCACGCGGGTAATTACCTACTGGTTCATACATATCACGCGGGTAATTACCTACTGGTTCATACATATCACGCGGGTAATCCATTGCTACTGATAGTATGTTACGTAATTACCTACTGGTTCATACATATCACGCGGGTAATCCATTGCTACTGATAGTATGTTACGTAATTACCTACTGGTTCATACATATCACGCGGGTAATCCATTGCTACTGATAGTATGTTACGTAATTACCTACTGGTTCATACATATCACGCGGGTAATCCATTGCTACTGATAGTATGTTACGTAATTACCTACTGGTTCATACATATCACGCGGGTAATTACCTACTGGTTCATACATATCACGCGGGTAATCCATTGCTACTGATAGTATGTTACGTAATTACCTACTGGTTCATACATATCACGCGGGTAATTACCTACTGGTTCATACATATCACGCGGGTAATTACCTACTGGTTCATACATATCACGCGGGTAATCCATTGCTACTGATAGTATGTTACGTAATTACCTACTGGTTCATACATATCACGCGGGTAATCCATTGCTACTGATAGTATGTTACGTAATTACCTACTGGTTCATACATATCACGCGGGTAATCCATTGCTACTGATAGTATGTTACGTAATTACCTACTGGTTCATACATATCACGCGGGTAATCCATTGCTACTGATAGTATGTTACGTAATTACCTACTGGTTCATACATATCACGCGGGTAATTACCTACTGGTTCATACATATCACGCGGGTAATCCATTGCTACTGATAGTATGTTACGTAATTACCTACTGGTTCATACATATCACGCGGGTAATCCATTGCTACTGATAGTATGTTACGTAATTACCTACTGGTTCATACATATCACGCGGGTAATCCATTGCTACTGATAGTATGTTACGTAATTACCTACTGGTTCATACATATCACGCGGGTAATTACCTACTGGTTCATACATATCACGCGGGTAATCCATTGCTACTGATAGTATGTTACGTAATTACCTACTGGTTCATACATATCACGCGGGTAATCCATTGCTACTGATAGTATGTTACGTAATTACCTACTGGTTCATACATATCACGCGGGTAATCCATTGCTACTGATAGTATGTTACGTAATTACCTACTGGTTCATACATATCACGCGGGTAATCCATTGCTACTGATAGTATGTTACGTAATTACCTACTGGTTCATACATATCACGCGGGTAATCCATTGCTACTGATAGTATGTTACGTAATTACCTACTGGTTCATACATATCACGCGGGTAATCCATTGCTACTGATAGTATGTTACGTAATTACCTACTGGTTCATACATATCACGCGGGTAATCCATTGCTACTGATAGTATGTTACGTAATTACCTACTGGTTCATACATATCACGCGGGTAATCCATTGCTACTGATAGTATGTTACGTAATTACCTACTGGTTCATACATATCACGCGGGTAATCCATTGCTACTGATAGTATGTTACGTAATTACCTACTGGTTCATACATATCACGCGGGTAATCCATTGCTACTGATAGTATGTTACGTAATTACCTACTGGTTCATACATATCACGCGGGTAATCCATTGCTACTGATAGTATGTTACGTAATTACCTACTGGTTCATACATATCACGCGGGTAATCCATTGCTACTGATAGTATGTTACGTAATTACCTACTGGTTCATACATATCACGCGGGTAATCCATTGCTACTGATAGTATGTTACGTAATTACCTACTGGTTCATACATATCACGCGGGTAATCCATTGCTACTGATAGTATGTTACGTAATTACCTACTGGTTCATACATATCACGCGGGTAATCCATTGCTACTGATAGTATGTTACGTAATTACCTACTGGTTCATACATATCACGCGGGTAATCCATTGCTACTGATAGTATGTTACGTAATTACCTACTGGTTCATACATATCACGCGGGTAATCCATTGCTACTGATAGTATGTTACGTAATTACCTACTGGTTCATACATATCACGCGGGTAATCCATTGCTACTGATAGTATGTTACGTAATTACCTACTGGTTCATACATATCACGCGGGTAATCCATTGCTACTGATAGTATGTTACGTAATTACCTACTGGTTCATACATATCACGCGGGTAATCCATTGCTACTGATAGTATGTTACGTAATTACCTACTGGTTCATACATATCACGCGGGTAATCCATTGCTACTGATAGTATGTTACGTAATTACCTACTGGTTCATACATATCACGCGGGTAATCCATTGCTACTGATAGTATGTTACGTAATTACCTACTGGTTCATACATATCACGCGGGTAATCCATTGCTACTGATAGTATGTTACGTAATTACCTACTGGTTCATACATATCACGCGGGTAATTACCTACTGGTTCATACATATCACGCGGGTAATCCATTGCTACTGATAGTATGTTACGTAATTACCTACTGGTTCATACATATCACGCGGGTAATCCATTGCTACTGATAGTATGTTACGTAATTACCTACTGGTTCATACATATCACGCGGGTAATCCATTGCTACTGATAGTATGTTACGTAATTACCTACTGGTTCATACATATCACGCGGGTAATCCATTGCTACTGATAGTATGTTACGTAATTACCTACTGGTTCATACATATCACGCGGGTAATTACCTACTGGTTCATACATATCACGCGGGTAATCCATTGCTACTGATAGTATGTTACGTAATTACCTACTGGTTCATACATATCACGCGGGTAATCCATTGCTACTGATAGTATGTTACGTAATTACCTACTGGTTCATACATATCACGCGGGTAATTACCTACTGGTTCATACATATCACGCGGGTAATCCATTGCTACTGATAGTATGTTACGTAATTACCTACTGGTTCATACATATCACGCGGGTAATCCATTGCTACTGATAGTATGTTACGTAATTACCTACTGGTTCATACATATCACGCGGGTAATCCATTGCTACTGATAGTATGTTACGTAATTACCTACTGGTTCATACATATCACGCGGGTAATCCATTGCTACTGATAGTATGTTACGTAATTACCTACTGGTTCATACATATCACGCGGGTAATCCATTGCTACTGATAGTATGTTACGTAATTACCTACTGGTTCATACATATCACGCGGGTAATCCATTGCTACTGATAGTATGTTACGTAATTACCTACTGGTTCATACATATCACGCGGGTAATCCATTGCTACTGATAGTATGTTACGTAATTACCTACTGGTTCATACATATCACGCGGGTAATTACCTACTGGTTCATACATATCACGCGGGTAATCCATTGCTACTGATAGTATGTTACGTAATTACCTACTGGTTCATACATATCACGCGGGTAATCCATTGCTACTGATAGTATGTTACGTAATTACCTACTGGTTCATACATATCACGCGGGTAATCCATTGCTACTGATAGTATGTTACGTAATTACCTACTGGTTCATACATATCACGCGGGTAATTACCTACTGGTTCATACATATCACGCGGGTAATCCATTGCTACTGATAGTATGTTACGTAATTACCTACTGGTTCATACATATCACGCGGGTAATCCATTGCTACTGATAGTATGTTACGTAATTACCTACTGGTTCATACATATCACGCGGGTAATCCATTGCTACTGATAGTATGTTACGTAATTACCTACTGGTTCATACATATCACGCGGGTAATTACCTACTGGTTCATACATATCACGCGGGTAATCCATTGCTACTGATAGTATGTTACGTAATTACCTACTGGTTCATACATATCACGCGGGTAATCCATTGCTACTGATAGTATGTTACGTAATTACCTACTGGTTCATACATATCACGCGGGTAATCCATTGCTACTGATAGTATGTTACGTAATTACCTACTGGTTCATACATATCACGCGGGTAATCCATTGCTACTGATAGTATGTTACGTAATTACCTACTGGTTCATACATATCACGCGGGTAATCCATTGCTACTGATAGTATGTTACGTAATTACCTACTGGTTCATACATATCACGCGGGTAATCCATTGCTACTGATAGTATGTTACGTAATTACCTACTGGTTCATACATATCACGCGGGTAATCCATTGCTACTGATAGTATGTTACGTAATTACCTACTGGTTCATACATATCACGCGGGTAATCCATTGCTACTGATAGTATGTTACGTAATTACCTACTGGTTCATACATATCACGCGGGTAATCCATTGCTACTGATAGTATGTTACGTAATTACCTACTGGTTCATACATATCACGCGGGTAATCCATTGCTACTGATAGTATGTTACGTAATTACCTACTGGTTCATACATATCACGCGGGTAATCCATTGCTACTGATAGTATGTTACGTAATTACCTACTGGTTCATACATATCACGCGGGTAATCCATTGCTACTGATAGTATGTTACGTAATTACCTACTGGTTCATACATATCACGCGGGTAATCCATTGCTACTGATAGTATGTTACGTAATTACCTACTGGTTCATACATATCACGCGGGTAATCCATTGCTACTGATAGTATGTTACGTAATTACCTACTGGTTCATACATATCACGCGGGTAATCCATTGCTACTGATAGTATGTTACGTAATTACCTACTGGTTCATACATATCACGCGGGTAATCCATTGCTACTGATAGTATGTTACGTAATTACCTACTGGTTCATACATATCACGCGGGTAATCCATTGCTACTGATAGTATGTTACGTAATTACCTACTGGTTCATACATATCACGCGGGTAATCCATTGCTACTGATAGTATGTTACGTAATTACCTACTGGTTCATACATATCACGCGGGTAATCCATTGCTACTGATAGTATGTTACGTAATTACCTACTGGTTCATACATATCACGCGGGTAATCCATTGCTACTGATAGTATGTTACGTAATTACCTACTGGTTCATACATATCACGCGGGTAATCCATTGCTACTGATAGTATGTTACGTAATTACCTACTGGTTCATACATATCACGCGGGTAATCCATTGCTACTGATAGTATGTTACGTAATTACCTACTGGTTCATACATATCACGCGGGTAATCCATTGCTACTGATAGTATGTTACGTAATTACCTACTGGTTCATACATATCACGCGGGTAATCCATTGCTACTGATAGTATGTTACGTAATTACCTACTGGTTCATACATATCACGCGGGTAATCCATTGCTACTGATAGTATGTTACGTAATTACCTACTGGTTCATACATATCACGCGGGTAATCCATTGCTACTGATAGTATGTTACGTAATTACCTACTGGTTCATACATATCACGCGGGTAATCCATTGCTACTGATAGTATGTTACGTAATTACCTACTGGTTCATACATATCACGCGGGTAATCCATTGCTACTGATAGTATGTTACGTAATTACCTACTGGTTCATACATATCACGCGGGTAATCCATTGCTACTGATAGTATGTTACGTAATTACCTACTGGTTCATACATATCACGCGGGTAATCCATTGCTACTGATAGTATGTTACGTAATTACCTACTGGTTCATACATATCACGCGGGTAATCCATTGCTACTGATAGTATGTTACGTAATTACCTACTGGTTCATACATATCACGCGGGTAATCCATTGCTACTGATAGTATGTTACGTAATTACCTACTGGTTCATACATATCACGCGGGTAATCCATTGCTACTGATAGTATGTTACGTAATTACCTACTGGTTCATACATATCACGCGGGTAATCCATTGCTACTGATAGTATGTTACGTAATTACCTACTGGTTCATACATATCACGCGGGTAATCCATTGCTACTGATAGTATGTTACGTAATTACCTACTGGTTCATACATATCACGCGGGTAATCCATTGCTACTGATAGTATGTTACGTAATTACCTACTGGTTCATACATATCACGCGGGTAATCCATTGCTACTGATAGTATGTTACGTAATTACCTACTGGTTCATACATATCACGCGGGTAATCCATTGCTACTGATAGTATGTTACGTAATTACCTACTGGTTCATACATATCACGCGGGTAATCCATTGCTACTGATAGTATGTTACGTAATTACCTACTGGTTCATACATATCACGCGGGTAATCCATTGCTACTGATAGTATGTTACGTAATTACCTACTGGTTCATACATATCACGCGGGTAATCCATTGCTACTGATAGTATGTTACGTAATTACCTACTGGTTCATACATATCACGCGGGTAATCCATTGCTACTGATAGTATGTTACGTAATTACCTACTGGTTCATACATATCACGCGGGTAATCCATTGCTACTGATAGTATGTTACGTAATTACCTACTGGTTCATACATATCACGCGGGTAATCCATTGCTACTGATAGTATGTTACGTAATTACCTACTGGTTCATACATATCACGCGGGTAATCCATTGCTACTGATAGTATGTTACGTAATTACCTACTGGTTCATACATATCACGCGGGTAATTACCTACTGGTTCATACATATCACGCGGGTAATCCATTGCTACTGATAGTATGTTACGTAATTACCTACTGGTTCATACATATCACGCGGGTAATCCATTGCTACTGATAGTATGTTACGTAATTACCTACTGGTTCATACATATCACGCGGGTAATCCATTGCTACTGATAGTATGTTACGTAATTACCTACTGGTTCATACATATCACGCGGGTAATCCATTGCTACTGATAGTATGTTACGTAATTACCTACTGGTTCATACATATCACGCGGGTAATCCATTGCTACTGATAGTATGTTACGTAATTACCTACTGGTTCATACATATCACGCGGGTAATTACCTACTGGTTCATACATATCACGCGGGTAATCCATTGCTACTGATAGTATGTTACGTAATTACCTACTGGTTCATACATATCACGCGGGTAATCCATTGCTACTGATAGTATGTTACGTAATTACCTACTGGTTCATACATATCACGCGGGTAATCCATTGCTACTGATAGTATGTTACGTAATTACCTACTGGTTCATACATATCACGCGGGTAATTACCTACTGGTTCATACATATCACGCGGGTAATCCATTGCTACTGATAGTATGTTACGTAATTACCTACTGGTTCATACATATCACGCGGGTAATCCATTGCTACTGATAGTATGTTACGTAATTACCTACTGGTTCATACATATCACGCGGGTAATCCATTGCTACTGATAGTATGTTACGTAATTACCTACTGGTTCATACATATCACGCGGGTAATCCATTGCTACTGATAGTATGTTACGTAATTACCTACTGGTTCATACATATCACGCGGGTAATCCATTGCTACTGATAGTATGTTACGTAATTACCTACTGGTTCATACATATCACGCGGGTAATCCATTGCTACTGATAGTATGTTACGTAATTACCTACTGGTTCATACATATCACGCGGGTAATCCATTGCTACTGATAGTATGTTACGTAATTACCTACTGGTTCATACATATCACGCGGGTAATCCATTGCTACTGATAGTATGTTACGTAATTACCTACTGGTTCATACATATCACGCGGGTAATCCATTGCTACTGATAGTATGTTACGTAATTACCTACTGGTTCATACATATCACGCGGGTAATCCATTGCTACTGATAGTATGTTACGTAATTACCTACTGGTTCATACATATCACGCGGGTAATCCATTGCTACTGATAGTATGTTACGTAATTACCTACTGGTTCATACATATCACGCGGGTAATCCATTGCTACTGATAGTATGTTACGTAATTACCTACTGGTTCATACATATCACGCGGGGAATCCCCTCACTCCTGACTCGTGCTCCGTGCACTCTGTCGTCAATTATTTTTCACTTGTTATTATGTACTTTGTCACGCACAAGGGCACACGACACGTTCATAGGTTATCTATAGACATGTGTTTTGATTATTCGCTAGTTTTGGAGTCGACACGTTTGATTTAATTTGTTTCAAAGCTTTTGTCCATTTAATTTAAAATATGCTACTTTGGGTTTTAATTTACTTCATTTAATTTCTTGTTTATTTGGAAATATGCCAATTTTCTTTTCACTGTTTGTGTTTAATTTTATAATAAAAAACGAGTGTGCTTATGACCACACGACTGAAGTGAAACTTCTTTCGCACCATCTGTATGTAATAATAATAATAATAATAAGTTTATTTCATATAAATTTGTCTTACATTACATGTCAATGAGTCTCCATTTAGGCATAGAAATGCCTGTAGTTGAAGGCTCCATTAATTGTAAATATGAAAGTAACAAAAAGGGAAACGAGAAAAAATAATAATAAATAATATAATGCGACTAATTGTATGAGTGTGTGCGTGTGGGAGGTGTGTGTGCATGTTGGTGTGTGTGTGCCTGTGTGTGTGTGTGTGAGTATTGTGTGCGTGAATAAATATAAGAAATGTTATTTGTTCAATTTAATGACGCTCTATTAGGTCACTCGTTGCAAGAGACCCTCTGTATCATTGTAATTTAAATTATGTAGCCAGATTGTTAATTCTTTTTTGCATTGCAATAATTTTTTGTCATAGACGTATATGACTTTATTAATCTTATTATATAAAAAGGATGAGCGTTTTTTGAATTGTCTGCTAGCAAATTCCGTTTTAGTTTTGGGAACGTTTAGTATGCAGTATTTATTTCTTTTTTTTAGTATCTTAGCATCGTATGGTGTCTCCTTGTGCGTTTTGAGCATGATATGTAGAATGTATAATTTTCTTACTGATAGTAGATTACATAATTCATAAAGCTTTGTAGTAGAAAATATTTCCTTTTTTTGAAGTACATTACTTTAATTATTGCTCTCTGAGCACGTTCTAATTCAAGAAATCTAGATTTCGTTGCTCCACCCCATATAGTTATGCAATATATCAAAACAAACTGGACTAACGATACATAAATTTCATTTAATAAATTTCTTTGATTGTCATTATTTTTATTTTCATCTATTCTCCCGGGTACAACATATCTCAACTCTTTGAAAATCCAGATCAGTTTCCGTACTCTGCTTATGACTTGTTCTAGTTGAGGATGCCAGGAAAGACGCTGGTCAATGATAACTCCTAGATACTTTATTTGGTTAACTTGTTGGATAATAGGGCAATTGGTGCAAGTTTCTGTAGTAGTGTCACACATATAGATTCTTAAATTAAATTCTTTTTCTGGTTGAAATTGATTATAAATATTAAAACAAATGAAGTTGGTTTTGCTAGTGTTCAGAGTGAGAAGGTTTCTTTTTAACCAAGTTGTAATAAGAGCTTAACCTTCTTCTGCAAAGTTTTTAACTTCATCCCATGTTTTACCTGAGAAGACGACAGTTGTATCATCGGCGTATGAGAATACTTTAGCGTTATGGATCCTCATGTTGCAGAGGTCATTAATGTAAATTAAAAAAAGTGTGGGTCCTAGTACACTTCCTTGGGGTACGCCGTATGACACATCTGCATCCTCACTGACAGTTTTGTTAAGTTTCACTTTTTGCATTCTACCGGAAAGATAATCCTTAAAAAGTGCAAGTGGTATTTCACGAATTCCAATTGCTTCAAGTTTCTGTAGAATAATGGAAGTAGAGACGGTGTCAAAAGCTTTTTTAAGATCAAGAAAGGCAGCCATACATTTGTTTCCTTGGTCAAGTTGTTCGGTTACCAAAGAAGTTAATGCTATCACAGCATCTTCAGTTGACTTTTTTTGTCTAAATCCAAATTGGGAAGGTGACAGAATATCAAATTTATTTAAATACTGCAAGAGACGAGTGTTTAACAATTTTTCTATGATTTTGGAAATTGCAGGTAAAACGGAAATAGGCCTATAATTGTTGACATCGTCTCTATCTCCACCCTTATACACAGGTGTTATAATGGATTTTTTTAAGGGGGCTGGAAAAACACCTTTTTGAAAGCATAAATTGGCTAGATGAGTGATAATTGGTACAATTTCATATTTAGCTAGTTTCAAGAAACAAGTTGGTATATTGTCCCATCCGGGGGCACTATCAGATCGTAAATTCATTAGCGTAGTACAAATTTCGTGTGGATCGGTATCTAGAAGAACCATTGAGCTTGATAGCGATGGCGTTTTATTAAGGAGTTTACCAGATAAGTTAGAGCCTGAAGCGATGTTTTGGGCCAGATCTCTGCCTATACTTGCAAAATATTCATTTATAAAATTAGCAGACTCCATGGGAGATGATTTAATCTGTAACAAATCCAAGCACTCTTTTCGTGATTTATTAGTATAAGTGATATTTTTTATATTTTTCCAAAGAAGTCTATTGTTTTTGATAGCACTAGTTATTTGTTCCCTATTATACTTTCTTTTTAGCTTTTTTATGAGATTATTGCAATAGTTTCTATACCTTGTATATGTCATTTTGGCAATTTCATTATGCGGATCATTTCGTGCCTTTTGCTGTAAAGCATTACGATTCCGAATACATCTCAGAATACCTGGTGTTATCCAGGGTTTTAATAAACGTTTACTACTTGGTACTGTAATAGTACGTGTATTAGCAGACAATGATTCCGTTATTTTATCTATTAAAGATATTATAACCACATTTGGGTCATCAATTAATAGAAGTTCAGTTTTTCAATTTTTATTTTGCAAGCATAGGAGAGCATTGTCAAAGTCTATCGTTGTTTTATTTTTATCTGGAGCCATTTTTTTTTTTTTTTTTTTTTTTTAATAATTATAAACTAGCACTTGACAGCATTCCCGCCTGATGGTAAGCAGTGATGCGATCGTTGATGGTAAAGCGCGCTAGTTTATTAAGAGCCTATTCACTCAGAAAAACTGAGCGAATAGGAAGGAAGACGGCAGTTGAGCGAGGTGATGCAATGTTAAACCCAACAACTCGACCAACGATGCTGCGCCAAAGGGAGATTGATCTGAAGACCCTCCACGACCAAACTCCCAACACAACAACATTAGGCGCATCGTACCCGGTACACATCGCAACACAACTCCTCAGACCCGTCCTCCGAACGGCTTCACCAGACATCATGCCGGAACACGACAAATCGCTTGGCGGCAAGGCTTTGTCTGGTGGGTGGTAACTTCTGCCGGCAGCCGATGTTATGGCCTACCACCGAGAAAATTTTGTCTTTTGTTTTTGCCAAGGAAAGAAAGGTGGTGTAGTGATCAGTAGTGGTAGTACGTAAGATGGCTATAAAAGCAGATATTTTTTTCGGATTAATATTTAACATAAAATGATCAAGACAATTCATTTCCCTAGTGGGTAGTGTATGCCCAGCCAAAATTCCGTATGACGATAACATAGTAAGGTAATTTATTCTATTTTTATGTTCGTAATGTTGTTCTGTTTCCCTAGATATCAAGTTAATATTTATGTCTCCTGTAATCACAATGTTTTTTTTTTGTATATTTAGTGATTCTAAATGTAAGCCTAAAGAGTCAATAAAATTATCTGCATTTAAATTTGCAGGAGATCTGTATACACCTAAGACAATATTATTTAGTACCTCGATTTGTAGGCAGGATGCGTGTAAAAGCTCAACTTCTGCAACTTTATGTTTTAAAGATTTTTTCACATATGCGACGACTCCATCATGTTTATTTGTAAGGTTTGTGGTATAATAACAGTTATAATTATCTAGTTGCGGAATTGGTTTAGTTAAATTAAGTTGGCATTCCGTTAATATACTGATATCTGGTTCAAATTTAAGACTAGACAATGAAACTAAAAAGTCGTCGAAATTGCAGTAAATGCCTCTAATATTTTGGGAAATTATAGTAAAGTCATTATTGTGAATGGATATGTGTTTGACAAGATCTGTACAGTCGCATGTGACCGATTTAGCAAGCTGTATGTTGTCTATATCTTGTAGTGTCTGTAATGAATTACACGCGGTAGCCATTTTTAAAATAATAAGTAATTCTTGTCCTTGCTGGCCATTGCTTAAAATGTGTATACTGTATCGGTGTTTTTGCGCTTGTCTTATGTGTGTTAGTGTTTGTTAGGGCATAATATGTCTTTAAAGAGTGTCTAATGTACAAGTGTAGAGTAAAGTGATTGATGGAATTATGAGTATTTTTTTGTTTCTTGTAGATGAGTTTACAATCAAAAATGATAAAATTTTCGCTTGAAGAAAATAAATAAATTAGAATTATACAAATCATAACTACAGAAAGGTAAAAACGGTGAAAGTTACGGTTTGTTTTGAATGCTGGTGAGATCATGCTCCGACTTGATCTGCACGCGTTTGTTATCTTCGAGACGTAGAAAAACTGTTCCACGAAAAATCCAGCATGCGTAGCTCTTTGTTTTAGCAAATTCACGGACTTGAGAAAATAATTTGGCTGTCTTTTTTGTGACACACTCAGACACAAAGATGGGCTTCCTTTCTCCTTTCAGACACAGATGTTCTGTATGTAGCTTATCATTTAATTCTTTGGCTTTGTTAAATTTTTTTGTAGCTGTTAGAACTTTTTCTTTTTTTAGTACCGTAGTAAACTCAGTAATGATAGTACCTGTGCCATTTGATTTTTCATGTGGCTTTATTCGGTAGATATCTTTGATGTCACTATCTTTAATCTCAGCATCAACTATCTTGCCCAGATCAGACATAAATTTGCTAAGGTCCTCTTTTCCCTCAAACTTATTCTGTTCGGAGATCAGCTTTGGCACATTTCTAATTTCAATTGTTGTGGAACAGGTTTTCCCTTCCAAATAATTTACCCGTTCCTCTAACGCAATAATACGCTTCTTGTCTTCCTTCCTCTCATTTTGCAGCGAATCAATTCTGTTCAGAGCCACGTCGTACTTTTCTGATAAGAAACTGATACTTTCCTTAATCTCTTCACTCTGTTTCTCTAAAGTCGTTTGCAACTCACGAAAGCGTAAATATTGTTCCGCTTCCAGAGAACTGAACAGAGTACGCATTTCCTGCATAACATTACCCATACTCGTGGCATTCGCATTTTTAGTTTCAGGAGGCGTTCTCAAAGCTCGTCTTTTTTAGTCCTGAAGGACATGTGTCCTTCAGGACTAAAAAAAGGAAGAAGAGGATTGGAAGAAGAGGAGGATTTGAGGAGGATTTGGAAGAAAATGAGCATGATAATGTTATCATGCTCATTTTCTTCCAAATCCTCCTCAGGTTCATATTGTAATACATAAGTTCGCTCATTTATATTCTTTTTGCCCTTTTGTGGTGGACTGCGATGGACAGACATAGCCGGCTTGGTCCAGAATCACTTTAGTTTACAGAGAAGGTATTAACAGGCAATGGATTGCAAAATCTTTTGTGTGAAAAGAGGTGCTCGATGCTCTAGTTCCTTACTTAGTAAGTTCCAAGGCAAGACAGCCTAGTAGTGAAGCGTTGTCTAATGTATCCGGGACACAAAGCACTGCACTATAGTCGATTATCACGATTGATGTTATTAACAGACACACTCTTATAACATTTCACTGTCTGCAACAATACATTTGCAATATTTATATTACAATAATATTTTCATTTTTACCAAATTATTTTATCCATATGTCACTTAACAGTTGACACACAAACTAAACAACTGAAATTATATAAATACAATATATATAATAATACAATATATTAATATATTACAATATATACATGTCGGAGATCGTCGATTAATTTTAATAGAAGTTGCTGATTTGATTTACGTAGTAGAGGGGCAAACGCTTGTGACGTCAAATTGTGATGGCGGCACATGGACAGAGTCGCTTTGGAAAGTGGGGTTCGTCGAACGAGGACTTTGCATCGAGACGCGGACCAAGGCACATCTCCAAACCGAAACTGTCGGTTTGCCTATTCTAATTGTTATTATGAAGATTGGAGGGTATATCTACACGTCGTGCTTTAATTCAAAACTCACCTACGAAACGGAACCTGTACCACCACACCAAGATGATGTCGACCCTACCGCTCTGCCGTCGCTGTCTCCGACATCAGAAGTTGGATCAAGAACTACACTGCTCACAATCTCGTTATAAATCAAGGAACAGAATAAGTCACTTTCTGCCAATATTTCTAAAGTACTTGTGTGATTACTTGTGTGGTAGTTGTTCATTGCCTTTGTACGACCTTCTGTAAATGTTGGATGTACTGGTAGTGAGGCTGGAAGTGAACGTCACGTTACGAGGTGCGCTCAATTGGTGACGCAGAAGAGATCGCTCCGGGTGATAGTGCGCTACAGGAGTCCGCTGCAGGCGTGCACGTGCGGCTGGACGCGGCGCTGTCGCGAAAGTGCTGTCTGTTGCTTGGCACGGGACAGTGCTGGCTGATGCTTGGCGCGCGACAGTGCTGGCTGTTGCTTGGCGCGCGACAGTGCTGGCTGATGCTTGGCGCGCGACAGTGCTGGCTGATGCTTGGCGCGCGACAGTGCTGGCTGTTGCTTGGCGCGCGACAATGCTGGCTGTTGCTTGGCGCGCGACAGTGCTGGCTGATGCTTGGCGCGCGACAGTGCTGGCTGTTGCTTGGCGCGCGACATTGCTGGCTGTTGCTTGGCGCGCGACAGTGCTGGCTGATGCTTGGCGCGCGACAGTGCTGGCTGTTGCTTGGCGCGCGACAGTGCTGGCTGTTGCTTGGCGCGCGACAGTGCTGGCTGTTGTTTGTCGCGCGACAGTGCTGGCTGTTGCTTGGCGAGCGAGGTGCGCTTGTGGAGCATTCAAGGTGCGCTTGCTGAGCGCGCTTCTAGCTGCTTAGTGAATCACATCAATGGCGTGTGGCGCGGAGTCAGAGCTGCGTGCGCTTTGTGGAACGCCCAAGGTTTCAAGACTTGAGCGTCTACTCTGCAGACGATGAGAAGAATTCAGGACAGCATCTACTCTACAGGAGATGAGAAGGTTTCAAAATACCCAAAACGTTTGTGGTAACGTTATGGGATTTTATGAGAGCTCAGAGATGTCTGGTGTGCAACGGTTGATAACTGCCATGTGGCAGGTGTTTGTGGGAAATTGCCATAATCCGGTGAGTCGTACTATTTTTATTTTGATTTCGGTGCTGAATGTTCTCTTGTCAAGTTATCTGTAATTTCATTGGTATACGTACACACGCGATAGTACGTATACAGGGTATGGGTAGTACCAGCGTTGTGTACTGAACCATTTCTTTGCGATATGATAAGGGTTATTTTTGTAAATTTTATTTTTTGCAGGTACTACCCGATTATTGTTTGTTATAATGGGCTGAGAAATTTTAAATCAGGGTTTTAAAATTATGTCTGGTTTGTCTTTATTTTCAAAACTAAAGTTCACTGTGGCCTATAGTTACGAGCTCACTTGAGTTTTTGATAGTATGTGCGGCTAGACTATTAAATCTTCTCAAGAGAACAAACGGTAACGAACATAGAAATGAGTGCTATTTACGAAAAATCTAAATTTGATAGAAGTGTGCTTAAAGTAATGAAATTTAATAATGGTGAGTTGTTTGATGGCGATAATGGCGATCGTTACCTATTGAAATCGTTGATTGGAAACAGAACTTATAAGTACCCCACGATCGCGTAGGTACGAAAGATTTTTCCAAGTAATGTCTGCTGAGTTAGATTTTCAAAATGTAGAAGATGGTGAGGAGGGTGCCTCCGCCAGCAAATAGAACACGTATCATGGCTATGTGGTCGCGCTGCTCGCACTAGTCTGTAGTCTTAACTGCAACCCAGTGAGGGGTTGTTCAGAGCGCGATGGGCAGCTAGTGGTGTGGCGGGGACACTAGTAGGTATGGTCGCACTGCATGCACTAGTCTGTAGTCGTAACTGCAACTCGGTGAGGAGTTGTTCAGGGCGCGATGGGCAGCTAGTGATGTGGCGGGGACTCTGGTAGATATGGTCGCACTGCATGCACTAGTCTGTAGTCGTAACTGCAACTCGGCGAGGAGTTGTTCAGGGCGCGATGGGCAGCTAGTGATGTGGCGGGGACTCTGGTAGATATGGTCGCACTGCATGCACTAGTCTGTAGTCGTAACTGCAACTCAGTGAGGAGTTGTTCAGGGGGCGATGGGCAGCTAGTGATGTGGCGGGGACCTGGGCCTCAGAGGAGACTATTAGTTGTACGGTCATGTGTTGACCTGGGAGTCGTGGACTCTAGAGTTGGTCGTATCACAAGAGGTGATGACGATATGGGTGTCAACTATGAGTTGTCACTAGCTACTGTGGTAGCGAACCATGGTGTGTTTTCTTTTTGATAATTATGATTTTGATTTGATAATTATGAGGCTTGGAGGAACCTTTTGTGTTTTCTTTTTGAAATTTGATAATTATGAGGCTTGAAGGAACCATTTGTGTTTTCTTTTTGAAATTTGATAATTATGAGGCTTGAAGGAAGCTTTTGTTTAAGTTGTTAAAATAATTAAGTTTGGTTTTCTAATAGTCAATGTAACTAAATGTGACGTGTGATGGTCAGGTTGGCCGAGTTTTCAAAAATGCTTCAAAGTCGGTGTTCTGTGTTTTTTTTAATTTGTTACAGACATGCACTAGAACGTGCAACGGGAAATGTTGAGGTTTGGCCTGAATCGGCGGTTGGCCTGGTGAACCGGATCCTGGACTCCAGGGCTGAAGGAGCTTCGGATGCGACTGGGATTGGCGCTGAGATGATGATGATGATGATGAAGATGATGATGCACGAGGACGTGCAAATCGTCAGGCTGGCCGTGTCGGAGATCGTCGATTAATTTTAATAGAAGTTGCTGATTTGATTTACGTAGTAGAGGGGCAAACGCTTGTGACGTCAAATTGTGATGGCGGCACATGGACAGAGTCGCTTTGGAAAGTGGGGTTCGTCGAACGAGGACTTTGCATCGAGACGCGGACCAAGGCACATCTCCAAACCGAAACTGTCGGTTTGCCTATTCTAATTGTTATTATGAAGATTGGAGGGTATATCTACACGTCGTGCTTTAATTCAAAACTCACCTACGAAACGGAACCTGTACCACCACACCAAGATGATGTCGACCCTACCGCTCTGCCGTCGCTGTCTCCGACATACATATATATATGTATATATATATATATGTATGCGCTGCTGAATGGTTCGCACACACCTTGGTTATTAACTTGAATGATAGTCACAGATAGCCAAATATGATGCTTTATTGATTATTTAACTAACTCGTAACTAACAATATATGAATGTGTAAATGAGTACAGTCTTTGAAGGCTGATCGTGTACTGACGCCTTACACTATAATTTGTGCATGGCGACGGAATACTGCTGATCTATGTAGGTAATGTGCGCGTGTCATGTACGATGGCTGACTCGTACATATTCCCGGGCGAGAGAGATGTGAGTGGTTGATGAGAATGAGTTTACAGAATGCTTAAATGCTAAACTTATAAATTTCACCCAAGTTACATTTCAAAAATTAAATCTATTCTTAGCCATAACTTGAATTAGTCACTGTCACCAGACACCGGTGTGACCACAGTAGGTGTCCTCTTGTGGCGCTTGATGCTGCTGAGTAAGCTAGAAAAATTTCTTAATTCAACCACCTCTTGTGGCTGTTTCGAATCTCTAGTGCGTGGCGTCGGGCCGACGGAGGGGGCCGAGTGCTGTCTTTGCGTCTGCGGTACTGGAGGTTGCGTCTCGGAGTCCAACTGTAAGTTGGTGCTTCTCTGCCGACGACGACGCCAAAACCACCGACACGTATAAATTACGGCTACTAGTACAGCGCCCAGCCATATCACGTAGATTGCTGAATATTGATGAATATCGTGGCTTGAAATTCCCAAGTTCAAGGCTTGTTCTGACTTCATCTGCTCAATCTGCTCTTTGATGTGCCGCAATGACGTTTCGTGCTCCGTGATGTTCAATTCAACTTGTGGCAAGGTGACGTTGATGATGTGGTTGATAGGTGCTATTTGCTGTAATCCCCAATCAACCGTAGTCTTAATTTCTGAGCGTCCCAGTTTGTGTGAATAAACGGTGAAGTCTTGTCCTTTAATTACGCAATCAGAATCGAGTGCTATGACCCCGGCCTTCGTGATTTGTATTGCGGTAATGTGATCCCCGCATATGACACGCAGTGCACACTGCTCGCAACAATAATAAAGGTAAGTATTTATTTTCTTTAATTCCGTCCAATTATTGCGGCATGCTGCTGTGTTTGTAAGACATCTGTTCGTGTCCATATCCTTGATGCACATGCTGTCTTCTGACTTAAACTGGAAAATGGGTTTTCGGGAGTGGCAGAGGCGACTAGACTCGTCGTACTCCAAACATTGTTGTATGTCTCTCGCCGTCATTGTCAGATAGGTGTCTTTGCGTAAGTTTATTGCGATGTAATCTGATATCGGCACGACGGCGATTGTACTATTACCAAATTGCTGTGGTATTGATATGAGTTTATATACGTCATAACTTTCTCTGTTGACCAGTGGTATTCTAATTTCAAATATGAGGTACTCGTGTGTTATCCGTGTTTTAACCTTTAGAAGGTGGTAAATTTTTGGAAGTTCAGTCTGTATGTTTTCTATCGGCAAGGATAGTTCTCGCGATAATTGTCCTGAGATTATGCTGAGTTGAACTCGTAGTTGCTTCGGCGATAGTAAGTGGGCGCTGAACATTCCATGATGGACGTCTGTTATTGTGTCGATTATTGTATCTTGAATTGATTTCAGCTTCGTGAGCATATTTGTAGCTATGATGGTGGACAGTGCTAGCTCATTCCTCACTTCTTGTTCTTGCAAGTTTTTGTTCAACGTATTGGTGGCCTTTGTAATAATGTTTAAATGTTGATTGATGGCCTTGTGTTGCCGATTAATCGATTCTTCAGTTCTCTTGAGTAGATTGTATTCTGCTTCTACTACTGACGTCTGGTTTTTCCACAAGAGTGCCAAGTGATTTTGATTTTCTTGTATAAGAGAAATATCTTGCTTGTATTGATCTGCGAAGCGTTGATCTAGAACTCCAAATAAACTGTTGGCAGCGTAACCCACACCGTCGATGAGGCCTCGTCGCCGTCGTATGCGTTCTTCGAAATGCTGATTAAGTAACATTACATTGTAGTACGTCAGTTCGTCATGAGAGTGACGTAGCTGTTGTAGTATGATGTCACATAGAACTTTGTTTCTTTCTCTTTCACATACGCTGTTTATTTGTTTGATGTATTTGTCGAAGGTTAAGGTCAGATTAAATTAATAATAATTAATTAGATTGATTATGTACGAGTCAGCCATCGTACATGACACGCGCACATTACCTACATAGATCAGCAGTATTCCGTCGCCATGCACAAATTATAGTGTAAGGCGTCAGTACACGATCAGCCTTCAAAGACTGTACTCATTTACACATTCATATATTGTTAGTTACGAGTTAGTTAAATAATCAATAAAGCATCATATTTGGCTATCTGTGACTATCATTCAAGTTAATAACCAAGGTGTGTGCGAACCATTCAGCAGCGCATACATCTTTATGGTCCTTCGAGCCGGATGTAATTCAAGAAATGTTTTGCACAAAAACAACTTGTGGTGTTGGTTGCAATGTGGACAGTTTGTTGTATTTGCATTGTCTTTTGTCGGTGAATTTGATCTATACTTGTTATTTTTGTTCTGATTAGCGCTGAATGCTTTATACGAGTGAAATTTCTTGTTATTCTGTGCAGACTCTGACTGATATGGTTTTGCTGTTTCTGGTTTACGACGTGATGATTCCCATGATGTAAATTTTCCTTCTAGAAAATCGAGAAACTCTGCTAAGTTGGGTAGCTCACGTGGCTCCACTAGTGATTCTAAGTAATCATTATGAGTCACTGTATCCAACTTTTGTGAAAGCAAATGAACCAATATTGGATCCCACGATGACATGTCCACCCCAAGGTTTTTAATTGCGTTGATACATTCTTTCGTCGTATCGTGTAGTTTTTTAACTGATCCTGCTGATAAATGTTGAGTGCTAGGAACAGCGAGTAATGAATTGAGATGTGACGCGAAGATAAGTTTTCTGTTATTGTATCTGCGGTTAAGGATCTCCCATGCAGTTCCATAATTTTCCGAGCTGATTGATAGATGCTGAATAAGTTTCTCGGCTTCGCCTTTCACTTTGCTTTTGAGAAACTGCATTCTCTGTGCGTTAGAAAGAGATGGATTGGAATGGATAGTCTCAACAAATAGATCTTTGAATCCTGTCCAGTGGTCGTAGCTACCACTAAAGGTTGGGATTTCGATGATTGGCGTCGACTTTTCCCGGTGTGTAACTGACCACATTTTGGAGTTGATGGTTGCTTTCATTTGGTTATAAACCAGCTCGCACGTATTGTAAGACATCTCATATTGTACGTTGGCTTCATTGGGTAAACTGTTAATTTCCCAATAAAGTGAATCAACTGCTTTCCACCTTGACTCTAACTCCTTTAAGGCGTCTTCAAACTGCCAATTTTCTTTGAGGAGGTCCACATTGATGTTTGATGCGGTTCTTTGGAACGCTTTAATATTGCTCCTTTGTTTGCGTAGCATCTCATCTGTTCTGCTGTTGTTCGCAGTCTCAGATATTTCAGGTACCTTTATTGAAAGGGTTGGTTGGTGACCTTGTCCAGTTTCACCTGCACCTTGCTCTTGAAGTACTTTTGGCACCGTTGACTGCGAGGGCGACGGTGCTAACTCGAACTCGAAGGCTGACTGCTTTAATGAGGGTGATGCTGGCTTTTCTTCTTGATGTAAATACCTTATAAAGGATTCCCTTGTACTCCTGTAAAATTTTTTAGTCTGCTCATAGGATTCCTGCATAAAGTATTGATGAGATGAATCTTCGTGCCCGCGAATCTTCTCATGGTTGATTTGAAATTCTGCCCAATACTTATCGAGGAGGTCTATCTTCTTCTGCACACTGCTGGGAGTCTTGCGGCTTTCTCCATCTTTTTTAAAATTGATGAGGAGTTTTTGCATTGCCTCCATAATTTGATACTGAGTTTGGATAACTCCCTCCATGATGGAAAAATTTGTAATAAATACTTCGAGTCACTTCAGTGCTTCAGTGATCCCTTGTATTTGCTGCTGCTTGTTCAGTGATCTTTGCGGTCCGTATCCTCTGTGCAGGTGATGCTTCTTATATTGAGCTGGTTCGATGCTGCTTCTGGTCGGCCGGCCCAAACAAATCGCCACCACACAAAAGAACGCGAAATTATGATCTTGAGGCTCGAAGGACCATAAAGATGTATGCGCTGCTGAATGGTTCGCACACACCTTGGTTATTAACTTGAATGATAGTCACAGATAGCCAAATATGATGCTTTATTGATTATTTAACTAACTCGTAACTAACAATATATGAATGTGTAAATGAGTACAGTCTTTGAAGGCTGATCGTGTACTGACGCCTTACACTATAATTTGTGCATGGCGACGGAATACTGCTGATCTATGTAGGTAATGTGCGCGTGTCATGTACGATGGCTGACTCGTACAATATATATATATATATATGTGTGTGTACAATATATACATGTATACACATATACATATATTAATTTTCTATAAATATTTAAATTTATTTCATGCTTTCATTTATAAATTAATATTTTTGCATAGACCTCCAATTAAAAAAAAAAAAAAAAGTGGATTCCCTCGGGTCCAAAAGGTCGGGCTCTTCCTCCTGAATCAGGGGACCCCAAACTCGGGTAGCCCACGACCTCTGGTTCCCGAGATAATCCACGGGGGGGTGAGGTAACTAAAGGGGGTCGGGGGGGATAGGTTTCGTGGGGTTGCGGGGGGGAGGGGGAGAGAGGGGGGGAGTGGATTCCCTCAGGGCCAAAAGGTCGGGCTCCTCCTCCTGATTCAGGGGACCCCAAACTCGGGTAGTCCACGACCTCTGGTTCCCGAGATAATCCACGGGGGGGTGAGGTAATCAATGAGGGGGTCGGGGGGTGTTCGCAGCGTCATGTTCTCGAAGAAATTCATAGTTCTTAATCAATCAAGGTACTTAGCTTAATAATTGAGCTTATGAGGCTCGAAAGCAATTTGTACTTGGTGTCCAATTATCGTATTGTGACGATATCTTAAAGCTTCCATACTTTCAATTATATCAGAAATGTTCAGCAAAAATATATAAAACAATATAAAGGCCAGAACAGAACGAAATTTATAAATTATTTGTGCTCTTAGGTAATCAATTGTTAACAAATCTTAAAAAGATCCAAAAAATATATATTGCCTTCGGCGAGATGCGAACTCACAACTTCATACTCGACATGTGATGCAATATTTACATGAGCCAACTCCTTGTTTGTAGTACAGACGAAATAGGACTATACTCTGCTTCCGTTCGCCTTGCCCGATCATTTTTCGTAACGCTTTCGCCAGTTTACTCCCCAAGTCAAGCGTGCCTAAAGAAGTTTCACTTCAAAAATTTAAATGAAAACACTGACTGAATAATGTTTTTTGTGTTTAAATAAAAAATCTCTCTCATACCATCACTTCTGACCCTGCCTCCGCCTCCGGTTCCGACTCCGATAAATCAAATTTAAAAACTCTGACTCCGGTTCCGACTACGATAAATCAAATTTAAAAACTCCGACCCCGGTTCCGGCTCCGCTATAACTACCTCCGTTACATCCCTGGAATAAACGCCGCAGATTTTAAGGGGTTTATTTATAAACGATGATTAAAGTGAACAGACGTGCAAACTTCTAAAATGTATGTTTAAACAATCGCTTATCACTAGTTAACTTTAAGCAGCGTTTATGAATAAAGGGTATATGTCCTATCCAGTGAGCTAACCTGCAATCGACAGACACTGAGCAGTCGTCCCATACGTACTGCAGTATGTACATATGTAGGACAGACAGTGTCCAGCTGACGCCAATATCCTTATATTACACCCGTCTAGTAGAGATACGCGTCCGGAATTCGCCCCGGGACTCGCCCTGGGGAACGCCCCGGGATGCCGTCACCCCGGGGTTCGATTGATGTAATATCGGGAGACTGCATTTTATGTTCATTTCGAATGTAATAAGATTGATTTATTCTACTTTAACTATGGTAGAGTTAGATATTTTTAGTGTTTTGTCCATCAACATTTTTATAGGACTTGCGCAATAATGAAGTTTAGTGATTAATTTTTTTTGAAGAAAAAACAAAATGAAAAAAGAAGCTAGGAAGAAAAAGGTTAAAAAGGAAATTTATTTAAAAAAATTAAAACTGTTTAAATAAAGACAACTTACGGGCTTATTGGTGTCCGTCCAGACGACAGACGGAACGAAATAAGATCGACTCTGACACCTACATGTGGACGGTGCATTGCTCTGCACGCTTTTTACTCATATAAAGGAACAGCGACGATGTGACTAATCTTGATTGGTTTCCAAAAATGAGTTCCAAAGAAGGTGTTGTGACTCGTTTCCAGGGTGCCATATGACTAATATCAGTTAGTTAAAGACAACAGTAGCCTTCTCTGTTTGGAAAATGCAGTTGTGGTCCGCATTGGGAAAATAGCAGTAGTTAGTCGTATCGGACACTGAAGTCCCCAGTAAGAGCTACAGCAGCCGAAAGAGTGTTACTAAGTTTAAATACTAAAGTTCGTGAGAGCCATGAGTGTCAGATAAATGTCACAGCTGTGTAACAATGATCATGTGAAAGTTACATTCAGTATCGTTTATGTAACATTAGCCCCTCCACCCCTCCCCCCTCTCGTGAAACAAAGTAATAAAATTGGATATTGAAGGAAGTTCAAGTTAGAGTTGGAAGATCCCGATCGCTATTTTTTTTTGTAGCCATAGAAACAGCTGTACCATATACAGCTCTAATATTTTATGTTTTACCTTTGCAAGTGAATTATAAAGTCTAGGTGACTAATACCACTGATTTTGTGTTTCAAATTACTCGTAAACGATACACATCGAAATAAAAATAAAATTCAGAGTATATTTTAGCTCACAGCTGGTTCCAGTTTTTCAGTTTACATTTTTTTTTTTTAAATAATTATAAACTAGTGCTTGACCGCAGTCCCGCCTGATGGTAAGCAGTGATCTCAACGTTAATCCTAGTCGCATCCGAAGCTTATTCAGCTTTGGAGTCTGGGGTTTGCTTTAACAGTCTAGTTACTGATTTTGGCTAAACTAATCTGCTTTTTCGCAAGAACAACGTCAAGTGTCCTGGCAGTCAGCTTGGGACTTAATGAACCGCCCTAAGTGTAGGTTTGAGAAAATCTCAACACCTCTTCCTCTCAACCTTAATTTTGCATGCAAGATGCAGTATCTCTAAACGTATGAACGACTATATAGCTGAACCGTGCCCACATCGTTGGGCAATCCATTACCATTTGTAATTAAATCGGACTTCGACAAAAAAATCTAAGTATTAGGTTAATGTGGCTTTTTATTGGTAAAAGTATTTTCAAAAAGGATTCAGTGGATCCTGAATCAACCGCATACAAACTCACACACTCACAAACTTTACCTCTTACGGATAATTAAGCCGGAAATGATTGCTGTCTAAAACAGGGCACGGCTGACATCGAAGAGCAGCTTGTTACTACGCACTCAAAACATGATTCTACATTCGGTGGAATAAGTGATTGCTGTTTAAATTTTGACTTTTATTCTTTGTCATCATGATCTGCCTCATGAACTTATGATTCAAGAGTTAGCGTCCCCCAGGCTTTTTTTTTTATTTCTGGCCCATTTATTTCATCGGGACACCACGGCGGCGCAACCAGTCGCCTTACCAACAAAATGTACCTATACAGCTCTATAGAGAGTTACTCACCTGGTGTCCATTTGGTTGTGCAAGCCTGTATACATTTTGTTGGTAGCAGCAACTGGTTGCGCCACCACGATGATCCGGTGAAATTTATAGACCCAAGTTTTAGCGGTTTTAAAAAGTACTTTAATACGACGGAAAATCAAAAATCAAATCATTTATTCCAAATAAACCAAATATAGGTACTTTTAAATTGTCAGAGTCGGTCAGTCAGTAAGATGAAGATAGTCGCCCATTCCAAATAGTAGGTCTCTTTGCAGAAGAACGGAAAGGAAACTACATATGGACACTCTTTTAAAGTCATAAAATGTATCCATGAATTTATATTTGAATTCATCCATGTAAGACCGTTGCAGAAAAACGTGAACTTTAAAAGCGTCCGTTATAGAAAATACACAAGCAATTCAGATATTAAGCAGAGACAGTTGACCAGTCCCCACTGACGGCGCCGGTCACTGACGTGACGCATGGACCATTCAGCTCAAACATTTTGAAGGGAACTTAATGTAAGGCATATAGGCAGTCGCTCCGTGTGAAACAATGGTGTTCAGCTGCATCCAGTAAGACGGGGAGTTGACCCCAATACAGTTGAGAAAAAGTTGATGACGAGCTACTGGTGTGTTCGCATTACACAGAGAGAACGAATATATTACAAAGAGAGACCGAATATATTACACATAGAGCACGAAAATCCTTTACTGCACAAGTAGTTCGACTATGGAATGACTTGCCCGTGTCTATTAGGCGTGCTCAAACTCTGTCCACTTTTAAAAACATAGTAAAAAAGCATTTCCTCTCTCTTTAAACATGTCATCATTTTTTTATTTGCTTTTGTATGATGTTTATTAATTAGATGTATATATTTATTAGACTAGTATGATACACTTAACGTGCATATTTATTGTATAAACTATGTAAATAGTACACTGTAGACTACATACATTATTTCTCTCCTTCCCCTTACTATTCCATACAAAGATCGCTCTTAGCGATAAGACCGCCCTTTGTGTCACCCTTTGTAAAATCTTTGTATTTATGTTTTTGTAATCTATATGGTGTACATAATAAAGTGTATTCTATTCTATTCTATATTACACAGAGAGAACGAATATATTACACAGAGAGAACGAATATACGCAGCTAGTGTAGCTGCGCCAAGTGGTTTCACCCGCGTAGGATATATATTATTTGCTCGATATTTTTTATTTGCTCCGCTCCTATTGGTCGCAGCGTGATGTAAAATGCAAAAAATAGTCGGGGAAATAAATTTTCATGCAAATTGAGAACCAACTAAAATTGTATGTACTTATATTGAAATTACAACTACTGTTGTTTGACAATTGTGTGAAACTACTATAACACGCAAAATAACGCATGGAATCCATTTACTTAACGATTAATTTCCCTAACTCTGATCTCTGACAAGCCATCTGCTCTTGTTGCGTTACACTGCGTTGTTCCCATTTCCCAGTAGAAGCGAGTTCGTCCGCTTCGATTGCACGCACCACTGACTCCACGTACCCCCACGAAAATAATTTTATTAAAACCCCTTCTTTGTAAGCTAAAATCAGCCATATCGAACAGACATCACGGTTCAGTCTACAATGTACCACGTTGCCCCGAGGCTCTCTTACCGATGCGAACTCAAAGTGGAGCGAAGAAATGAAACTCTTTAATATTTTTATATCATTTATTTTGTCCGGTATACGATTTCCATAAACACATGGCGATGAATATATGGATTCTGTACATTCAATATCAAAGTAAACAATAAAATGTATATAATAAAATGTAAATATATATTATGATCTATTAAATTAGGTTGGCACCGTGATGCGACACAGTAGTATCGAATGGACGCTAAGTACGAAACTGGGGAGCACGCGGCCGCGCCCGCCACCGAGCTGGCTCTCGGGACCACCGAGCAGCCGCCAAGTTGGTGAACGAAATGGACTTTGTTACGATTTTCATACACACTCCAAGTACCGATAAAATTAATAATCTTCAGTCATACCCGGTGATATATATAAAACAACTCACTCCAATATGTTTTGTAATTATTGCGTGAAAAGGTAACAATTATCCATTAGTCCTACCATAGAAAGTTTCACGTTTATAATAATATTATAATAGGTTAAACGCTGTCATTCTGAACTTTTATTACAAGTTGATGTGCTAAAATTTATAGCGAGGTGCTATTTGTTGGATCGGTAGTGTAGGCGGGCGCGGCCAGTAGACACGAGGTGCGGGGGCCGCGGAGCGAACTACCGGCTGAGAGACATCCGCGGAACAAACGGACCGTTACACAATATGACCGCAGTGGTACAACATGCACAAAGTGAATCACTTGACCAAAGTGTACTTTTTACGAAGTAAACGGTAACGAAGCAACCACAGTCGCTTATACTAGATGCCGTTGACCAAAACGAAGATACTGATACAAGGTACCTATAATGAACCTCAAATGTCTCAAAAAACCAAATAGGCTATAATGTACCAACAATGAGGCAATTTGTCCACAGGTACAAGGCGTAAGGGACGACAAGGGACAGAGAGAGGAAGTGCAAAAGGATGAGGAGACAGAATGTCCGAGAGTGACGACGGACCTACTAGAATCATATTACATGGGAGATATGGTACAGAGCGCTCACTGATAACAATCATATAGTATGAGAGACATGGTACAGAACGCTCACTGATAACAACGTGTGCACAACCACACGTTGTTATCATATATGTGCCCCATAGTTATGAGGCACATATAAACTACTGTACTCAAAGTTGTTTTGTACATAATTCAGTTTCATTTTGCTCTGTTTGTGATCTCTGATTGTTAAAGCACTCTGTACCATTTGACTCTGCCAGCGAGCTAGACACGACAGAAATAGCGGGAGCGGGACACGAAGGTTCTACGTAGCTCCTTAACTAACTACATCGAATTCCGCATGGACGGATCATTATATCATCATCCAGGTACGAACGAAACAACGATTTTTTTACGCGCTTTGACAATCTATCGGAAAATATGCAGCGGAATACTCTGGACTGCGGATTCTGAATTATCTGATCAACAAAAACAGCTTTGGAAGTTCAATGAAGATGTCGCTTCAAAAGTCGAATGGAATGTGTTTAGTTCATTCATACTTGACGGCACGAATGGTGCAAAAGTCGAATGGAATGTGTTTAGTTCATTCATACTTGACGGCACGAATGGTGCAATGGTTAAGCTACTGACAGCTGTGCTGCGTGTCGCAGGTTTGATTCCCACAAGGAACAGTTATTTGTAGGACCTAAAAAATAGGTCTTTCTGGTCTGGCTGTCTGTGTATAATTCTTAGTATTGGGCATTTTTTTTTTTTAAATTACTAAACTGTGCAGGTATCTGTACATATTTAGGGTCACAACATTTTATTTATGGATCAGCTTCACAGAGTCCACTGGTTATCATCCGCTACAAGTCAATTACGCTATTAATTAATTAGGATTGTTTTTTTCCAAACTCATTGTCCAATTGACGATAAACGCTCAGATATACAAAAATACATCTCGCTACAGCTAATAAACTATCAACACTGTTCACTTGATTAAATTCTCTGCGACACGTGTCGGACACCTTGCTGACTTGAGACGGACACACGGACACGCTGACGTGAGACGGACACACGGACACACGGACGGTGCGGCCCGCGACGCGCCCGCGCCTCTTTATCACAATTTTAACAACGACTACATATATTTACATCGGTGTGTGATAACTTCATGAGGAATGACTTTGCTCTTTGATCACGACTTATTTGCAATAGAACTAGACAACAACAATAATATGGATACAAAAAAGATGCATACAATCAAGGGACCAAACGTAAATTAAAAAAGGCTTATTTATTTTGTGGTCTGTTTAGTAATTATTGATATTATATTAGTGAGCGAAAGGGTCTAAGTGCTGATAGAGAGTACTCTATTGTTGACTACTTGGTGGATCATAGAGGAACTCAGCAATGTTTTAACATTTGGAAGAAAGTCATCTCACATAAAGCACACACACAAACATCGGCTACACATAGAGAGAGCGTCCAGTATCAAAAGAAACAGAACGATACTAAACACAATCCAACGAACTTAACCAACCAACTAACCGACGCCAACACCAACGCCAAACATTTGATCAAAATCCCTTAACACTACGAGATTCTTGCAAAAATTGTGGTAGCAAATATTATTAGTATCTTGTCCATACAAAAAACGCCCGATCTAAACGAACGACTAAAATTGACATCGACATTTACTTGATTCCGTTTAAGCTATGATACATAGTATTTATACTTTAAGAATTTGACATCTATATAAAATATATTATAGTTATATGCTGGCTGGCGGCGGCGGTCGCGCCCGAGACAATCTCTCTCGGTGTTATATTATTGCTTTACATTACACTCGACCGAGGAACTCTGTCGCCGACCACTCTGACGTCACAGCCGCCGCCACGGGTGAGGTACTTAACGACCAGCTTAACTCTCACTTACTTACTTTATAATCTCATGTCATTTGGTGTTTACATTGCACTAATAATTCACATTCCATCAAAATACGAACATAACGTAATAATCGACCATATATTTATAATAATCAATATAAGAAAAATCTATGTTAAATATTAAAATATCAACAATTTGGCACATTTGATTCCTGTTTATAAATTACGTTAGAAAATAAGAGGATACAGGGAGGAAGAGAAAAGAGATAACTCAAGAGATAATATAAGGATTAGGCCGAACACACGCCCGCTGAAGCAAGTTGTCTCAGACACTAACAAGGAGGAGGGTCAGTAAAGAAGTAACTTGTTTACTTAAAGCATAACATTATGGAACTTGAAATAATTATAAAAACATTATAATAACACAGGTCACCAACGAAAATCTGAGCAAACTGATAAAAGTGACGTTGTCAACGTTTGGGTTGTAGAAGACGATAAAACAGTAGTTGCTTCAGCGAATGTGTCAGTAGATACGTACGAGTATAGACACGCTAGAGTAACCAATAATGACGTAATACAGTAGGTAGCTACGAAGACTAGAGTAGGAGATAGACTGACAAGTCAGCTCGTCTTGGACGAGTAACAACACATTCGCGCGAATGCTACGGTTTGTGGACAACGAGCGTAAACTTTCACTTGTCTGTGTGGCGCACCACAGTACGGCTTTGGACACTCTGTTGACCTCACAATCACTTTTCCTGCTTCGAGGACACTTGTTTTGATTTTGGACGACAGTCACTTCACAGTGATTTTGTATTCACACTTCACTACGACGGGTACTAAATACTTGCTCCGCATGTCGGACACCATAGTCACGGACGACTGTTTGCCCAATTTCTTCCATAGCAGTGGCGTTCCTTTCACTATCATCTCAATATTTGAAGACTGTTGCTTTCGTCCTCTATTATTGCCGACTTC
This sequence comes from Sesamia inferens, assembly GCA_037179545.1. NCBI lineage: Eukaryota > Metazoa > Arthropoda > Insecta > Lepidoptera > Noctuidae > Sesamia > Sesamia inferens. Next base: position 338,882 of record CM073949.1, on the reverse strand, counting down.
ACTTCTCAAGGCCCGGCAGCTTCAAGACGACGGGTACTATTAGGAAGAATACAATTGCTGGAGTGACTGCGGCGGCTTTATTGTGAAGGGCGCGAACGGTGTGCCTTGCGGGCGCGGGGGAGGGGTGTGCCGTCCGGCGCGGGAACACGGCGACGGCCCCGGAGTGTCCCGCGGCCGCCACACACCACACCTCGTCGGGCTCGGCCACGTGCAGCACGGCGCGCCAGCAGTGCTGCGCCAGGTCCGGCGCCAGCGTGGCGGGCGCCGCGCCCCTCGCACCCCCCGCCCCCCGCACCCACAACACGCGCACGTCCCGCCCGCAGGCGCCGCACTCCAGGCGCCACCCGCCGGCCGCCGGCTCGGCACTCAGAGCCGTCGCCGTAGCTCCACCTGTATCAAGGTTACGATGGATTCTAGCATTCACATATGGGTACCTACCTGTAATCCACATTCTATTATTATTCTATATATTGGTCATCCTCCGTGGCGCAGCGGCCAACACGCCTGCCTGCGACGTGGAGGCCCTGGGTTCGATCCCCCGGCCAGGTCAAGATGGAAAACGATATTTTCCTGATTGGCCTGGGTCTTGGATGTTTATCTATATACGTATCTATTATAAATATTGTATCGTTGAGTTAGTATCAAATAACACAAGTCTCGAACCTACTTTGGGGCTAGCTCAATCTGTGTGATTTGTCCGTATATAAGTATTTATTTATTTTATTCGTATAAAAGATAGCTTTGCATGCGTCGCGGCCTCTATGAAAGTAAAAAAAGTGAAGACGTTACACCCTTGCCTGCATATTTAAACAACAGGTAAGACACCCAACTCATGCACTCATGCTCACCAGTAACTTTAAGAGTGACTCTCTTGAGTTCTTTCAGTCGCATGAGGTCCGGCGCGCGCGCTCCCACGCAGCGGTACTCGCCTCCTTCTTGATATAACGCGTCTTTTATACCTGTGTACATGAGAATCAAAGTTATGGGTGAGACTGTGAAGGCTCTTATATATGTATGTAGTGAATTTTACTTCATAATTTACCCAAGACACCGTGAGCATGATGCGAGCCGGCCGGTGCCCAGGACTCACTGGAGTTGCCCACGACGCGGCGCCACCAGCAACCCACACTGCCTGTACACACACCGAGCATATGCGATGAACAAGTATAGACCTGACGAGGTCACACATTAAAAGTACACTCACAGGATTTTTTATTAGCATATACATATAGGTAACTCGACCACATCAGTACATTTCAGGTATCAGGCACTTCTTACGACTCATTAGTCAATTTCTTATGTTAACTGAATTCACTCGAATAGAGCATACGAAAAATAGAATATCAAAAATGGATTGGCCAGTAACAAGGTATTTACATTAGTCCTGCATGTATTACATGACCTTGACAGACGTACCTTTAGGACAGTGTAGCTGCACGTTGCCCCCAAGTGGAACTTCTACCTTTTGATGATCTGGTTCTTCAGCCGCACTCTCTGCTTCTGTCACTGTCTCCATGTTTTCTTCGGGAGCTTATAGGAAATGACGTGTTTGGTTAATAGGAGTTGACATTTGTGCCGTTACTAGGATTTTATTTGGAATGTCGAAACGAATTTAATTGTGAGTTCAAGAAGTGATTTAATGGTTTTAACAAAGCAAATCATGATTAACCTCAACAGAGAGAATTATAATGAGACAGAATATAATGAAGGGGGAAAACATTTTTACTAATCTGACTGTAAGATAATATACGACGAGAGAAACAAAACTTCGATAGAGACAAATAATAAATAAACAAATTTAACAGCAATACTCACACATAACATTTAGGTAGTATCCAATAGACGAATACTCTGTATCGAGCCAAGTGGCTCGGCAGCGGTACCAGCCCGCGTGGGACCCGCGCAGCGCCGCCCAGCGCAACGTGGCGGAGCCGCGCGCCGTCTCGTCACCGGCTTCCAGAGGTGGAGGGGAACTGACACATATCGACTGATACATACACAAGTCTATGTTAGGGCATAGAAGTCCATTGTCAACAAGTGTGCCAAATTTTCATAGAAATCTGTTCAGCTGTTGAAAACGTAAACGTAACGTGAATACCACAATAATTTATAGTTGAAAGCTAAAACATGTCGTATTTCAAAAACATGCTTAGTTCAGATATGCAGACATCTAACAAAAACAATAATATTAAGCAATTGATTTATTCATATTATTAGACTAAAAGGGATTCTTACTGAACTACATAATTAGGGCGCTATAATTAACAATACCTACATCTCTCCTCTCCTGAAGTTTAATTAGCATTAATCCCGCAAATGATGCCATATCAAACGGATTCAGGTCAATCGGTCAAGCCACTGTAATTCAATGTGTGTTGAAGCGCTTTTGTGACCTCTGCTAGTGGTGCATTGTTTGTAATGAGGGTCACATCCCTCCTATAAAAAATCAACAATAACAAAACTCGACAGTTTTATTTTCATATGCAAGCATTTCTTGAATCTTTATTTTCTGATTCGTCATATGAACATTTCACATCAGCTAGTAGTGAATACAAGTATTTACATACAAAAAATATTCACCCCAAGAAACTTTAACTGACTCAGTATTCAAAACATTACGGACTTCACAACAACAACAAGAACGAAAAACAACTTTTATTAAACAAACAACGTAAACGGGATTAAATAAGTAACACGTAACGTGCGTATTGTGTTTCATACGGTAACTGGAGGACGTTGTGGTGAGTAACGGGCGATGCTAACAAAAGGGACCCGGACCGAGGGATACAGGCAATAGAGATACGACGAATAAAAGTGAAGTGTCAGCGCCCTTTGTCTCGGATTGTTTAGTTCACTTACGACAACTTATAATCTACCCGACGGACGCGTTACCTTCGCTCACATTGTACATAAATTATGTCGGAGAATTTATTTAGTAGAAGGATTTTATTTTGGGGTTTTCGCTCTCGGTTGACGCCTTATTAAACAAGAGTAAAGAGAGTTAAAATTGGACACAGTATAGGACCCTGGAGTATTCCCTGGTTAGCTCATAACTTAACACGAAACGAGGAGGGATTTAGATATATCATATATATATACATAGGATTTTTTTTAAACTTTATAAATATTATATATTTATCGCGTTCAAGCACTGGGCTTGAACGCGATCCCGCCTGATGGTAAGCAGTGATGTTAATCGTATCGTTATTAGGTTATCCGTCAATCGGAAGACCGCCGTAGGAAAATTGTTCAGAAATAATTAGCATGTTGAATGGAGCAGGATTTAATTTAAGAAAATGGTCGAGTAACACGCCGGAGCTATTAAGCCATTTGACAGAAAACCAATTAAATCTATCTGTATTGGGTTTCAAGAATGCTGACTCCGCTAAAACACTAGGACTTGGATGGAGTCCGGTTACTGACACATTTACATACCAAAACAAAATTGACCTTGCATTCGACACATATACAAAACGTACTATGTTGTCTGACATATCAAAGATTTTTGACCCACTCGGTTGGTTATCGCCGATTACATTAAAAGTAAAGCTCATATTTCAACGCGTGTGGTCCATCGATATAAACTGGAATGATACCTACAGTGCCTCAGAAAATCCAGGTATGGCACGCTGGCCTTTTGAGTAAGCTTCCAGCGTACGGCATTTCCCCTAGCCTGACTGGCTGGGTAAAAGACTTCCTGACTGAACGGTCCCTCCGAGTTGTTGTCGACGGATGCTCATCTGAGCCCATGTCGACTAATGCCGGTGTTCCTCAGGGGTCTGTTCTCTCTGCAACTCTGTTTCTGCTGCATATTAACGATCTGCTGATGCCCGGTATCTATGGGTATGCAGATGACAGCACAGTTGTGGAGAGATACCTGCCGGATGCTCGGGCTAGTAGGGAATCAATCCGGTCCGAAAGAGAGGCCATGGTAGAGCGAACGAGTGTTGCACTTCAGGCAGTCTCCGAATGGGGCAATGCCAATCTTGTAGCATTCAATGCCGCCAAAACGCAGGCGTGTCTCTTCACCGCCAAAAGGAGCCCGTTCACCTTGGCTCCTACTTTTCGGAATGTATCCTTGGAGTGTACCGACCGCCTTCAGCTTTTGGGTGTTGAGATTTCCTCGAACCTAAACTTTGGGCGGTTCATTGAGTCCAAGGCCAAGGTGGCTGCCAGAAAACTTGGTGTAATCGCAAAGGTCCGGCAGTACTTCACACCAGGGCAGCTTCTAATGTTGTACAAAGCACAGGTCCGTTCGTGTGTGGAGTACTGCAGCCACATTTGGGCTGGTGCTGCTAAGTGTCACCTGGCCACTTTGGATTCAGTGGAGAGGCGTGCGAAGAGGCTGATTGGTGACCCTGATTTGACTCGAGTTGGTCTCCAAAGCCTAGAGCACAGGCGTAGAGTAGCCAGCCTTTCGGTGTTCTATAGGATACATTCTGGGGAGTGTGCGAGGGAATTGCACGATTTAATTCCCCCATCTCCGTTCCACCATCGGACGACCCGTCGTACGGCGAGTTTCCACCCTTATGTTGTTAACACCTCAACGATCCGGACGAAGCGTTTCGCCTCGTCCTTTATACCGCGTACATCGAGGGACTGGAACAATCTGCCGGCGGCGGTGTTTCCGTCGGACTATAATTTGAGTGTCTTCAAGGCTAGAGTGAATAGGCTCTTAATAAACTAGTGCGCTTTACCATCAACGATTGCGTCACTGCTTACCATCAGGCGGGATTGCGGTCAAGCGCTGGTTTATATTTTAATAAAAAAAAAAAAAAAGTTACTGAGGGATGACTTTGACAATATCAACCGTTTTGAGATACCGAGATGGATTGGTAAATCAGGAACTGACATCGAAATACATGGATTTTGTGATGCTTCAGAAAAGGCATACGCATGTGTCATCTATGCCAAAACCCAAAATGAGTTTCAAGAGATTTCCATACAACTTATAGTAGCTAAGACAAAATTAGCGCCTGCCAAGATAAAGCTGACATTATCACGTTTAGAACTTTGTGGAGCCCTATTATTGATAAAACTTGTCGCAAAAGTGGTACAAACTTTTGCAATAAATAAAATTCATGCACATACTTATGCTTGGACAGATTCGATGGTGGTACTTGGATGGTTGCACGGGAATCCATCACGTTGGAATGTGTTCGTAGCAAATCTTACACAACAAATTACACAAGTTATTCCCGCAGTAGAGTGGAGACATACAAAATCTTCTGACAATGCAGCAGACCGGGCGTCTAGAGGCCTAACCCCTTCCCAGCTGAGAGAGCACTCGTTATGGTGGAAGGGACCTACGTGGCTAAAGGATGACATTAAAGGTAATAAATACTCTGAACATAGCAGACCCAGAGATTGCAATAAAGAGGGATCATCAAGTAATGACTATACAATTAAAATATCAACTTATTGACAACTTGGTCTTCGTGGCGCAGCGGTCAACACGCCTGCCTGCGACGTGGAGGCCCCGGGTTCGATCCCCGGCCAGGTCGGGATGGAAAACGATATTTTCCTGATTGGCCTGGGTCTTGGATGTTTATCTATATATGTATGTATGTTTATCTATATAATTTCTGACAGAAAATCCAGAAGATGACTATTTTACACCAGGACACTTTTTAACTTTGTCTTCACTCCTGACAGTTTCTGACACATACAGCATAAAGACAAGATGACAATTGACAGAACATATGCATCAACAATAGGGATGTATCTAGCAACTGTAAAGGCCGCCAAAACTCACCTTCGTCGCGTTATTGGAGATACTATCCTAACTTTTGAGGAGCTCGCGACCGTATTTTGTAAGGTTGAGGCGGTCCTCAACTCGCGTCCGTTATGCCCTTTGTCATCCGACGCGAATGATTTGGAGGCCCTCACGCGGGGCCATTTCTTGATAGGGAGACCACTTAACGCCCTGTCTGAGTATCCTTATTTGGACATTAACTCCGGACGGCTCTCGCGATTTGAATTGCTTCAACAGCTTACGCAGAGTTTTTGGCGCCGTTGGCATCTGGAGTATTTGCACATTTTACAACAGCGCGTTAAGTGGTCAGACAAGACGAACCCACCAAGAGTCGGAGACCTCGTTTTGTTAAAGGACCCAAACCTGCCACCCCTCCGATGGCGTCGTGGACGCATTGTTAAATTGTATCCAGGGTCAGATGGTGTTCCCAGGTTTGTCGAGGTCCTGGTGGGGGTCTCTGTCTTGAAGCGCGCGATCGCCACACTCTCTCGCCTGCCCTTAGATTGAATTGTCGGACCGTTTGTTACTGTCCGGGGCGGGGGGATGTTTACGCTCGTTTATCGCTCGGTTTCGATTGTTAGTTCGAAGATTGTTGATAGATGGCGCGACCGGTACGGGCGAGCGTAATGTATAATATTATAATCTTGTGGGTGGTCGGTGACGCGCGGTAGAACAGAACGTTTCGAGAAGTCTTGAGAAAATCATCGCGCACGCGGGGTGCGTTTTGACGATTGATTTTCGGGAAGTATAGTTCCGGGCCGCGGTTTTGGACAGTTCTCGCGTTTTGTTGCCCGTGTGTTTGAAGTATTTACTTGGATTATAAACCGTAACAGTGCCGCCTTTAAATTGAATTGAATTTGAATCTGAAACCTGGTTTCATTGCTGATTGTTTGTCGGGCGTGGATTTACGCTGCTAAATAACGGTTTTTTATGCTGGTGAGCTTTGGTTGTCCTCATGGAGGAACTTTAATGTCTACTGGTGTTGGACAATTAGTGTGTTGGAAGCCATCGGACAGCATTGTAAGTCGGCGCGCGCGCCGGCTCTCCGGTATTTCATCCCACGACGGAACACCCGGTGTCCTAGGTAAGTTCCTTAGTTTTGTTGTGGAGTGTGGTCGGATATTTCTTCGTTGTGTAAGCCATGACTGATCGCGGTAAATGTACGTGCTGTACTGGGGCGCGTACATAGTCCGTCCTACAGATAATAAAAAAAATTAAGACCCGTATTTTTTATTTTGTCGTCATTACCAAAAATTACTGAGATATAGCGTATTAAAGTTACAGAGTGGGGGCTAATTACGTCACGCCGTTCTATACTTTGCACCATGGCGTGACGTCATGTGACATTTCAAATCAATATATCTTCCTAAGTATTTGAATAAAATAAAAAATAAAAAATACGTGTTCAATATTTTTTATAAAGCTATCTGACGGACATTAAATTATTTTTTAGGATACAAGCCAATTCTGGAAAAATGGTGTTCAGATTATTTACAACAATCGCAATCTAGACCCAAATGGAATATTCCCTTTGCACCAATGACACAGTGCTCATAAAAGAAGATAATATGCCGCCTTCAAAATGGGTTCTTGGACGAATAATGGAATTGCATCCTGGAAAAGATGGGTATGTGCGAGTGGTGAATGTTAAAACCAAATCAGGCACAATGAAAAGACCGATTATCAAATTGTCTCCTCTTCCCGTACATGAAGATGAGACGATATATAAATCTGACAATATTCATGAATCTGTCAAAAGAAAACCTGCGAGGAAAATCAAGCGGAATTTTCTCGTGACCTCTCTTCTATTACTGATGACATTTCCGACTCCTTCTCTTCAACAAACAGTAGTAACATGTAACCTCCCTTAACAATTCGTACTCCCTGTACTTTGACAAAATCGCTGACATAAGTATTGTACAGGACCTATGGAAAATGGTGGTTTTCTATAATATGGCATCCTATTGGCTGAGCGTTGTTGACATTTATTTATTTATTATGGCACTCCAACGATTAATTATTCACATAAACATAAATATAAATTAGTCTTAAATACAAAGTTCTATTGTGAATTTATCAATTACAGGTGTGCACAGCATTTATACATGTGGTTAACCTAGGTTTGATAAGTAATCTAACGAATTAAAACAAATAATAATAATAAAATCTGAGTTATTCGAGAAATATGTTTTAAATGTCATACGACAAATGAACAAAATAAATTAAATTAAAATTGCTTTAAATGTCAAATAAATTAAAATTAAAATAATTCGATATTTCATTCGCAAATAAACAAATCGTGTAGAGATGAGCCTCTGCTCGCGTCTACTGCGTCACAACTGTACCATCAGTTGGAAGAAATAACACATCATAAAAATTTATTGACGAACATACAAACACCAAGAAAGAAAAGAGGTCTGATTAATGGAATTGGATACGTTGCGAATAGTTTATTTGGACTCTTGGACGAACGATTTGCCAAACAGTATGAAAAAGACATCAAACTTGTAGGTACAAATCAGAGAGGATCACATATTTTCGTTATTCAAAAATCAAACGTCAATATAATGGAAACAGAAAACAACATAAAAAAAAAATGAAGCTACAATGAATAAAAACTTTATCACTATCCATGAACATTTGCAACGTATCACATCTGACATGAACCAAGTTCAAAACGAGAATCAAACCACGTTACGAAAAATTTACTTATTGACAGCACTCATGGCGGCTGATATTATAATCACTCATATACAACGCTTACAGGATGACTTAATTAATATTGTAACTGACATTTACCATGGCAGAATAAATTCATATTTATTGTCTCCGGATCAAATTCAACAACAACTCAATATAATCTCCAGTCAAATTCACGGTGTATCAGTGAATTAAAGACACTCGCTAGTAAAGGTCGTTTTATCTTGACAACATCCACCACTGCCTACTAGCTGACATCATTTCATCTTAACATTGACATTCGTGTATCGTGGTCTCACAACTCGTGCATATTGACATTTCGTGTATGTGGTCACACAACCCCGTACACATATGATATTTGAGATATATTGAGTCTATTCGTAATTTATTAGCCTGCATATTGATCAAAAAAGTAAAACTAATAACACAAACTCGTAACTGCATGTTCACCAACCAACAACAGCTAAGTAATACTATTTGAGTTACTATAGCTAATAGGTAGTGGAATATTTAATGTGAACTAGTGATTCACTTTGTTTCAAATCTACCTTGACCTTTTTATAATGACTCTAATATAGAAAAAAATCTTTTAAAAAAGTATCATGGTTAAGTTGTGGATCGATATTTTTATATATTACATATTTTTGTTGTCAGCATTCATAACTCACCAATAAACATAAAAAAAATTGTAAGTTATTAGATTTGAACTCGAACCACCTTGAATGCTTATCACGGCGAGGACCGCTTAGCCATTCGGACACTTTCTGTGAGCGCTGAAATTAGTGAATAGTACCTAACAATCATAAGCGGGCAGCAAATTTACAAAGTGTATGAGTGTGTATCAAATTTTATTATAGAAGAAGGTCGTAGCTACAACTAGTACTGCTTTGCCATAATTTTGTGAGATTGTAACTTGACTTTTGGTCGTGATAGTACATTGCTGACATCTAATAGTAATATTTATGCCTCTGTGATAGAACTCTGAGGATTCTAGACTGCATAAACTGTGTGAAAGCAATTTATACTGCCTCCTGGGAAGAAAACTTCTTGCCACGCATAAAACGGGAAAATCACAAAAAAAAAAAAATGGTAGTCCATTGGAACAAGGTCTAGCAAATACGCAGGATGACGAATGGTTTCTAACAGCAGTTCCAGGAGATTCAAAATGGATTCTCGTGCTGTATGAGGTCTCGCGTTGCCATGGAGCAATAATGGTGAAGATCGATTCATGAGTCGGGGCTTTTTTACTGCTAGTTTTATCAACATTGTTCGGAGTTCGACACAATAGCTATTTGCCGTTGTTGATTAACCAGATCGGAGAAAACTATAATGAATTACAATTATCTTTTTATTGGTAAGTTATGCTTTAGGACACTGTTGTGACGTTTGAACTGGGGTCAGATATTGCATTTTTCGTTTACGGCTATCATAAAGAATCCACTTTTCATCACATGATTCATTCATCCATTTGATCCAATATTCCTTCATTTCTGTACCGCAAGCAACACAAGTTTCAACACACGTTGCTTTCTGCAGATCAGTCAAATCTTGAGGCACCCATTTTTCTGTTCTTTTTTTTTATTTTATTGATTTGGCGCACATGATTCAATATTGTGGGTAAGGTAACGTTAAACCATGCCGCTAAATTCTGGGTAGTTTGATTAGGATCGGCTTCTACCATCTCTCTTAAATCACAGTTATTCACCTGTGTGGGTGGTCTTCACTTCGAAGTTTCCATCACGAAAACGTTTATACTAAAATCACACGGGCGTTCATTCGACATTAGTAGACCCCTCTCCAAACGCAATATCGTTATTGCGGGCTGTTTCTGCCGCGTTATTTCCGCGTCGGAATTCGTATTCCTAAATCACTCAAATTTTCACAGTATTCATCTTTCTCGTCTTAGTTGAATAACAAAAACAATTGAAAGTCGATATTCAAATGTTTCACATTTTTCAAAAGAAGAACATTATAGAAACCACGTCAACAAAATTTCATTCGAAAACCTCAAACCATGATGATTCTATGTTAATTCAAAGGAACTGTTGCAACAAAACGGTAATTTCATACTTTAACCCCTAATATCGGATGGGATAAAGGTATACATAGCTCACTCAAGCTCAATTCATCTTTATGTTTTCACGGTGGGATTTTTACACAATAGCAGTGCAGGGAAGCTCAGCGAGGGAACGTGGTCTTGCAAGTTTCATCTAGATTTACCTGGTAGGGTTGGCGTCATCTCGCAGCCACCATGCCCTAGCTGGTGGGTTAGCGTCGACGTCGCAGCGCAACGCCGCCGCGCCACCGGCCGACAGCGACACCCCAAACCCCGGCCAGCGGGAGATCACGAACGATGGAGGATCTAGGTCCGGACGGGTTTCGAATCATATTTATGTACTCGTAATACACATTACAGTTAAAATATTTGCTTTATAAATTGCGTACTAAAACTTGTAAAATGTTTGTGACTTCCGAAATCAAATCTTACCTGCCCAGAGGCGGGCGGCATAACAGATTAGAATTGTTTTTTTTTTTCAAAACTTCATATCAGCAGGCCGCTTGAATTACCAATAAATTGTAATGAAACAAATCATCACACATCATTATCTCACTACTTTCTGACGTTATTTCGTAAAGTTATTGCAGTTTGAATTCACGCTTTTATCAAGCCCTACATGGACCCGATGTAAATCTACTAGCCTCCGTAGCCTGGCTGAAAAACCGAAGGCGTTGTCTGGGCAATTATGGACGAAGTCATGGTGACGACGTCGTTATATAAGTAGATGCATTTTCATAGTATTGGTATATTTGCTCAGTACGTGTGAGTACTATGCAGTTGCTATTAAGCTACTTTTTACTGGATACGTCTTGCATTGCCAATAACTGATTAAAAGGTGAAGGAAAACACCTTGAGGAAACCTGGACTTTAAAGGATTTAAATCGCATTGAGCAAGCTTGGTGATTACGCTCAATCCTTCTCTGTATGAGAGGAGACATTTGCCCAACAGTGGGACAGTTTAAGGTTGATGATGATGATGTTGATGATCTTGCATTGACTTGACTTTGCTCTGGCGGCATAGACATTCACTAGGTCTTTGCAGATAGTGTTAAAATAAATATAATTGTATAACCAAACAGTTTGTGATGTCACTTGTTGACAGAAGTTTTAACTTCTATACTTAAGATATTACCATCTCTTCTGAGTCGTTTTATATACTTGTCTTGCTGTCGAATGTCTCGATTGTATATCGTATAAAATAAATTTTATTTCTGCTGTCCAATCATGGTTTATTTTGCTCTAAATCCTTCAGGTTATGGGTTTAGGATGCGTGTGGGGGTCATTAAATTTCCTTCACAGTGGTTGAGCTAAATGATGCTGATCTAGGCGTCCTGTCCAGGAACGTGCGCCGTCAGTGGGGACTGCAAGTGATCATCTCTTAGCTGCCACGACTTATTTTAATTTCTGAATTGCTTTCAAGTTTTCTATAATGGACACTTTTAATATGCACGTCTACTCAAATATTTTATAAAAAAATTATGATTTTAAAAGAATGTTCGTGGAGTTCTTGCCCGTTCTTCTCCATAGAGACATACGCTTTGGAATGGGCGACTATATTCATTCTACTGACTGACCAATCCTATTACCTGTAATTGGTTTATTAGAAATAAAAGCTTCGATTTGATTAGACAGACTTATAGATTTTTGGTCGAAACTGTAACATAAACCTTTTTCTAAAACTAACTTTCTGTAAAGTTTTTGGTAAATTACACAAAGTATAAGGAATTTATCAACTTTGTGTAGTTTGTGGGAACAATAAAATGAATTCTTGTCCACATACGAGGGTCAAACTGAAAGTTCTTAGAACTGGCCACTTATAAACAATATAATAAAAAAATAATTCTAAAATTTGAAAATAGAACTCTTTGGCAATATTACTGAGTATATATTTCATTCATTTGTCATTAGTTATACGATTTGGTGGCAAATTGAAAATTATCTGTGTCACGTCAACATGAATTTACAATATTTAAAAATTTTCGTGCAATGATTTTTAATGACTTTCGATGTCATTTAAGTCAACAAGAAAATTATGATAGACTATGATTGGCCTTTCACGATGAAGCCCCATCTCGTGCGACTGTTTACAACTGGTTTAATGAGTTTAAACGTGGTCGCACTAATCTCACTGATGATTTACGTGAGGGACGGCCTTCTACGGCGACGACTGAAAATAACATCTGTGTTGTGCGGCGTATGATAGAGACTGACAAAAAAGTGACCTATCAGCAGATTTGGACAAGCTTAGGCATCGGTATGAGTCAAGTGCACAATCCTCCATGAACATTTAGCGGTCAGGAAGCTTTGCGCCCGGTGGATTCCTCATAATTTGACCGAGGCTCAAAGACTCCATCGTGTGAATTGGTGCCGTAAAATGATTGAAAGATTTAACGGAGGTGACTCAAATGCTGTGTTCGACATACTAACAGGTGACGAAAGCTGGATTTACTGTTATGATCCTGAAACCAAAAGACAATATTTTTTTTTTTTTTTAGTAATTATAATCTGCTCAGTGGGTGGAGTAGCTGCCAACTAAAGTGAAGAGAGGTCGAAGTGCGGGAAAAAAATGGTGGCCTCGTTCTTTGGAAGGATAGGTCATTTCGCAACAATTGTGTTAGAGGATCAAAAAACAGTTTCTGCAGAATGGTACACTACCAATTGTTTGCCACTTGTCTTGGAAAAAGTTCGAGAGAAACGACCTCGCGTAGAATCCTCCTTCACCACGACAACGCCTCGTCGCACACCGCTAAGCGAACGATCGACTATTTGGCGACATCAAACGTTGAATTACTGGGTCACCCGCCGTATAGTCCCGACCTCGCGCCTTGTGATTTTTATTTATTTCCAAAAATTAAAGAAAAACTTAAAGGAAAGCGGTTTATGAATGCTGAAGAAGCGGTGGCTGCGTATCGCGATGCCATTGAAGAGACCCCTAAGGACGAGTGGGCAAAGTGCTTTTCCCAGTGGTTCCATCGCATGCAACGGTGTATTGACGTGAATGGACAATATTTTGAAAAGATATAATAAAATAAATAACTGGCTAATGTTATCAGTTTTTGATTTTCTAAGAACTTTCAGTTTAACCCTCTTATCAATACTCTTTGAGGTTGACGGAGCATGATATTCCAATTTAATATTAATGTGTTATGCCTACAATTACAAAAGAATCAATACTCACATGTGACGTGTATCTCTAGCTTGGCCGTCATGACGTGCGCGGGCGAGGATTGCGGCGGCGCAAGGGTCGCGGGGGTCGCGGAGGTCGCAGGGGTCGCGGGGGGCGCGGGGGCGGCGGGCGTGCGCTGGCGCGCGTCACACTGCAGCGTGGCGTTGTGAAGTTCGCGCGCTGCCGTCACCACCGCGTGCGACACCGACACGCCTTCTGTACAACCACACAATGGTTATCATTGTCATCATCTAACAGATAACTACTGGACATAATAATATTATGTAGGCATATGTCTCCGATCGCCTGCAAGCCCTAGTCCCCGTGTCTGTTAAAGAGATACAGGGTGTATCATGATGATGAGATACATCGTAACGCAAACTCGCGAAAAGGCTACACGGCCTGCCACTAATAAAATTATGATAGTCATTTATGTTGTTAATGAGCGGTTACAGAAATAACAGTGTTTAAAAAAAAGTGTCGACTCGGCCTTTGAACGTTGCAAGCGTGCTGCCGTGCCTGTTTCTAGGTATGACGTTGACCCCTGATGCGAACTCTATTAAATCAGCTGATAGGATAGTTTTTCTAGTATTATTCAAATTGCGCTTTTTTGTGTAATTAACGAAATAATGTTTGCTTTAAAATCTTAATCTAAATCTTAAAGTAAAAAAAACTGCATATTATTTTTTTTTAATCTGGAAAAAGCCGACGCAAAATTCCACCACTGGGGGTTCAGAATCATGTACTGGATCCATGGTACTCGTTTGTGCGCCGATGTCAGATACACCCATTATGAAATCGTTGATCGCTGGCTCTTGAGCAATTTTCGTAATGAAAACGTTCAAAATCTTGTCTTCATATATTGAACATTTCTCCTTCTGAAAGAGACGAATGATGTAGAGTGTGTTCACTTACCGATGGAGTAGTTGGTGTGATGTATCCTGAGGTAAGGGCGGTGGTCCAGAGCCGGCTCCAGTGCCAACAGGCGCCACGACAGCTCGGGGGGCGGCACGCCGCCTGCAAGGTGCAATGTGTTACTGCACTGTACCATATCAGTCTAGACTGATGTTTATGATTGAGATGTAATGGCTTGCTATAATGCAGGTAATTAGCCTCAACTCCTTCAAAGTGGTAACACAGACATTGATATTTTCTAACAGACAGCTGCTATGATGCGGGACAGTACAGTGCGCAACTTGTTCTTCCCAACTAGAACGGAAGTGGTGAAGGGCGAGCGTACCGGTGAGTCTGATGTAATTTTGGCATTAGAAGAGTACTGATACTAAGCCTAATTTAAACTAAGACTTTTGACTTTAGACTTTTGATTTTGATTAATTTTTAATTCGAACATTTTGAATATTTAGGAAGTCGGTCGTGTTTCCGCCTGCCTACAATAAAAGAGTCTTCAAGGCTGGAGTGAATACTTTACCATCAACGAATACATCACTGCTTGCCATCAGGCGGGATTGCGGTCAAGCACTAGTTTGTAATTATAAAAATATATATATGATTATACAATATGTAAAGAAAATCTTGTCCGATCCGTGAAGGCGTTGTTAGATATCGATAACTGATTCTACTAATGGATACAAAACCGGGCTAAACTTAAAAAAAAAAATTCCTCCTAAAAAAATAAATTGTATTTCGCAAGAAGAGGTAACTTAATACATGTGCGGTAGGCAACCGTTACGCGGCTGATGGGGGGCAGGGCACGCGGCATGTGGCACATCGCTTATAATAATACAATCCAAATGATGTTGTCACTTTTTTAAAAATATACAAATGTCGGGGAAGTTGGAGTTAATTCGCGGGAAAAAGAGATTATTTCAAAATTCAGTAGTATTGTTACTATGATGATTACGTAAAATTTTATTTTTTATTTGGTCATATGTATACCTAACCTTTATTATCCCTACGGGATTTTCTTTACATATTGTATACAAAGTGGTGCTGACAATACGACACTACATGAAAACACGAACGATGCTGGTTCATAGGAATAATCCTAAACCATAGAAAAAAACCTCATCAAAAAGAAAAAAAATAAATAAAAACTAAATAGTACATCCTTTAAAAATATTGGTTCACTGACCTCCGATTGGCGACAGCGCGATCCTGTATCGATTTGCTTTTTTCGCGCCATTATTATTAAAGTTTGGTACCGCAGGATGCGGCGGTCATTAAACTGTAAGCGCTTCCTTATCAACATGTACATCATGTAGATTGTAGAGAATATGATAAATGAAAAATAATTTCCTGTGACTGAACTAATGGACATATTTATATGATTTTTTATGGGTAGACTGAGAATGTGTTGAGGTTCACGATGTTTAATTTATTGTTTTATTGTCAGCATCACTCTGTATTAACCTGTATACAGACCCGTGTCTGCAGAAAACCCCGTGTAAGTGTGCTACTTGTCGCCCTACTATGTAGGTATGCATAAATATATATGACATAGATAAAATACTTGTAGGTGTTCCTCGAATGGTCTGAAGATGTCCTTTGCCACGTGAAGATGTTCAGCCCCCAATAATTTTACTAGACGCCCATAGACGCCATTTTTCTTCACTCGCGCCGCCTGTTGCTAACGCGCCCGCACCGATCGCGTCTTCACCCAGTCTTCGGTCTTTTCAACTTAACAATTATTCACTCCACCGATTGCAAGGGGGCCTCCGAACCCCAAGGAATGAATCCGCCATCCCATAATATACCCCGTCCCGCCCCAGATGGCGGGACGCGCGCGTCCCTGTACACGTCGGAAGGTTACATCCGACTCGAGCCGCCCGCTTGCGAAGACAAACTTTTTTCGACTGTCCGCGAGGAGCAATTATTCCGGTCTGCTCAACTGGATTACTACATACTGTACCGATAAGAGGGCTTCCGAACGCCAAAAATACAGGTCAGCCGTCTTTTCCATCTATTTCGCGTCGCCCCAAGCGACGATGCATGCGCGGATACGCGCCCAGAACTGGTTTTCGACTCACAGCCGGCGACCGACGCGGACGTGTCGCTCGGCTAAGCCCCGCGCCCGCTTCCCGTACGCGCGCATACATCAAAACAATATATTAACCTTCAGCGACGCAGCGTACTTCTAGCTCAGTCTTGTCTCTGACAGGCACCCAGGTGTTGCCAGCGTCCAGGCGCCGTCCATCCACCGCCAGGTACACAGACCGCACCGGTTCTACGGACACAAACACTGGTTACTACTTATCCTTCGATAAAAACACTAAGTTTATTAAGGATAAAAATATAATGTCATCCATGATTCAATACACTGAAACTATAATTGAATACAGCAGAAGCTACACATATCATTAACGGGGGATGAAGTGATGACTCACAATTCACAAGTGAATGTCGCGCAACGACATCGCCTAATATCGCCCGAGGCCCGATATATCCGGCGTAGAGATGGGAATATACCCGGTAAAAACCCCAACTTTAGGTAAATACCCATTTATACCTATTTTTACCTACCCATAAAACCCGGTAAAAATTAAAAAAAAATTACCGGGTAAAAATTATAATCATTTTAATTTAGGGTAGAGCAGTAGTTAGATCGTTATTATTGTCGCAGATCATATTTTGATCAAGTTACAACCTGACACTGACCTGTGAATTGCAAAAAATATAAAAAAATCTGAATTTCACGGTCTGCCACTACGACTACTTTCACAACTACCTTTTTTTTGTTCTGAATGGGAAATCATCAAATGACCTCTCCCGCTCTGGGCGGAGCAGAAGGGCGTGTCAGACTTTTACTGACTAAAACCCACCCGTGTTCCTTCACATGCCTGTGCACCAGGGCCACGGTTTCTTTTTAACCAACCCGTTCTAATATTTACCTTCCCGTTTTTCACCCACCCGCCCGCGCGTCTCTAATGCGGCGACATCAAGAACTACAAAATTGATATCACCGAGTATGAAAAGCTACATATCTGGAGAGGCAAGTCGCGTGACCTTACTAGATTCAAACACTTTGTGAGAGCTCTATATCCTACAGCTATAACAAGGCCCCACATTAACAAGTTTGATCCTTATTAATTTCCTCACCATAAATCAGCAACTTCGTCGGTTTTCCCGATACAGTCTTCCCGTTATGGTCAGTGTAGGTGCAGCGCCACGCGGCGGCATCTCCCCTGGTGGCGCGACCGACCACGATGGCGCCACCGTCGCGCCACACCCCCTCCCCGCCCACCGGTACTCCAGTCCCGCGTGCACTCGTCAGTTCGCCGTCCTTATACCAGCGGACATCGCTCGAGTTGCTGACATCACACTCGATGCGCGCCCGCGCGTGTGCTTCTACTAGCAACTCGCGGTCGTATTTTGGCACCTGTAGGAGAGAATACTTTGTTTATTCAATTGAATACTAAAAATTAAATTGCGGAGATTGATCCCGTGTTATGCACGTCACTCAGATCACAGACGATTGATGGTGTCGAACTGGTTAAGTCATTTCAAAATGTAAAAATCGTTAAGATGTAAATTTTGGTTATAAACATAAACGTCCACCGCATGCCACTAATAAAATTATGATAGCCATTTATGTAATAATAATAATATATATATTTGCTTAAAAACACGGTATATAGAGATGGTAAGAATACAATTTAGACCAAGACATGTTTTGCCAATTTAATATAAGCATGCAAATTTTCCAAGATGTACTAGACATTAACATTTTTTGTCAAGGAAATCCTTAACACTACAAAAACCATTCACAGACAACTATTCATACAATTTCCTTTTAAATAATTTGGTATTCACATTTTTGAGATCGTTTGGTAACTTATTATATAAATGTACACACATGCAAGGCAGCTTTTATTATATTTAGCTAGCCTTGGAATCTCACTTAGTACGAGCCTGTTGGGTTCTCGTCGGTTTCGGACACAAATGTCATTTGCTTTGACAAATAAATTTTGATGCTGCCTGACAAACATACATATCTCATAAATATAAAGAGCCGGCAGTGGTAGCAAACCAAGTCTCTTAAATACTGGTCGACATGAGTCATCTGGTTGAAGGCCACATATTGCCCTTATGCATTTTTTTTGAGCGACAAATGCTCTATTTACATCGGTACTATTACCCCACATCACCAGACCATAGCGCAGTAACGATTCAACATACGCGTGATATGAAATAATAGCAGTTTTTATATTCGTGACATTTTTAACTTGTTTCAACGCATAGACGAATTTATTAATTCTAGTGCTAACACTTTCCACGTGTTCTTTCCAATTAATGCCTTAAATATCTACACACATTCACAGCGTTTAAAAAAAGTGTCGGCTCGGCCTTCGGACGTTGCAAGCGTGCCACCGTGCGGTTTTGTAGGTATGACGTTGATCCCTGATGTGAACTCTATTGAATCAGCTGATAAGATAGTTTTTCGAGATTTGTTTTCATTGCGCTTTTTTGTGTAATTAGCGAGTTAATTAATTTTTACTTTAAAATCTTTTT
Source organism: Sesamia inferens (assembly GCA_037179545.1). Lineage (NCBI taxonomy): Eukaryota > Metazoa > Arthropoda > Insecta > Lepidoptera > Noctuidae > Sesamia > Sesamia inferens. Next base: position 319,733 of record CM073949.1, on the reverse strand, counting down.
TTTTTTTTTTTAATCTGATTTTATTTTGGGGCTTTTATGGGGATATGTCAGCCCCATCGTCCCCTTTACACTGATCTTACTTACTAAATACAGTATAAAATCTAATAATATAAATATAAATATAGGCTACTTAATTAAAAAAAAAAAGAAAAAACTAGAGCTATTCATATAGAACCTTAATTACGCAACACAACTTTTTCGTCATCTCCGATAATGGTACTGACAAAATGGATTGTATTAAACCTATATCTAATTTATTTAAGTTAAATTCCCTTATGTATAGCTCCCGTTCATCTTTATTCCTAGTACACTCCATCAACAAATGTTGCACATCCTCAATTTGATTGCAAGTCGAGCAGTTAGGAGACTCGGCCTTTTTCATGAGAAATGCAAATTTTTGCTGACGGATAGTGTCCCGAACGAAGTCTTAAAATTAACTTAATGTCGCTTCTACTTAACGTACTATCATCGAACCAGGGTGCAAGAGACGGCTGTCCTTGAATGCTTTTATACCAAATGCCTTTATGATGTGAAATTTTGAAAAAAAATTGTTTCCAACAATTAAAGTTCATTAATTTATATTTCGATATATATTCCCAATAATCAGGGACATAACATAGAGGAGTACCATCCACTACCGCTGATTTTGATATGCGATCAGCCTTCTCATTTCGCCTTAATCCAATATGTGCTGGAACCCATTGCAATCTAAGTTTTATATTTTTATTATCTAAAAAAATTAAACATTTTAAAATATCATACGCTATCGATGCACCTCTGCTGTAACCAGAGGCGCACCGAGCGATATGTTGTAGTGCGCTCCTACTATCTGAAAAAATTACTACCTTATTTAAATTTTGTTTCAGGGTGTAATTCATTGCTTGATAAATAGCAATGAGTTCCAGCGACATAATTGATATGTTACAATTAATTTTATATCCAAAACTATACCCTAAACTCTGGTCAAATATTCCTGCTCCTAGTCCAGAATTGCTTTTAGAACCATCGGTATAAATTTTATGCCATCCAAAATAAGTAGTATTTAATTCAGCTAAGACATCGCTTAGTACCTAATACATTTTTTATCATTATTACATTTACTGGTGCTTACACTTTCTAGTTCGATTTTAATACACTTTTTTGAATATAAGATGTCCAAATTTCTAAACTAAAAATTTTAAGAAAATCCGATGACATAATTTTTTCATGTTTTGCGACATTATGTACATTAACCAGTAATGGCTTTTTTTTCTTTTGCCAATAAGAGATGTGACAAATATTGTTCAACTCGGAAATTAGATCAACTGTAATATTATTCGACCACGATCTACTTTTAAGGTAGTATTTGTATGCTAAATATTCTCTTCTCAAATATAAAGGCGGGATACATAGATCTGATTCCATTACATGAATAGGAGAGCTTTTAATATAACCTCCTATTAACCGTAGGGCCTGATTTTGCAGTTTGTCTAATTTCGATAAATGAGTTTTAGCACTACAGTCATAAATAAAAGAGCCATAATCTAATCTACTTCTAATTAAGGATATGTAAAGCTTACGTATGTGTTTTGTATGAATACCCCAAGAACTACCCATTAATAATTTTAATATATTTAAATATTTTGAGCTTTTACAGACTATTTCGACTTAATTCTTAGATGTCTCTCACTCAAGAAAGCCCAAATGTAGTTGCAAAAAGTTGACCCTATTTGAAGTTCATCCAAAATTTTAACAGCTGCATCAACTGAAACATTATTATATGCATTTTGAATGTCAAGGAAACATGCTACTGTAGGGATATTTTTATAAAAGCCATTTTGTACGTAAGTGACTAAGCGAGTTAGCGAATCTAAACAAGACATAGATTTTCTAAATCCAATAGTGTATGGTGATAATATTTTTCTTTTTTCTGTGTACCATTCTAGACGTCTTACCAACATTAAATGAAATATTTTACATAAACACGAAATTGGTGATATGGGTCGTAATTTGGGATCAGCAGAAGTGCTATTTGCTTTGGGAATAGGAATTATCTGTATATTTCGCCACTGAGTTGGTAAAATACCAGAATGGAAGATTCCATTATATAAGTTAAGCAAATGAGATTTGGCTACATCAGGAAGATTATAAATCATCGTATAAGAAACACCGTCCTCTCCCGGCGCAGAGTCCTTTTTTTTTAAACAGTTTTCTAGTTCGTGGATATTAAAATCACACTCTAAAGTCTCATTATTCGATACAAACGTGGGTTTCTTGTTTGCAACATAGTCAGGAGTCAGTGATCGTAATAGCTCATTTTGCTTTGTGACAGAAGGATAGTTCGTAGACTGCTTATAACCCTTTATCCACCGCATACGCCGCCACATGTCATAAACTGATACTACTTGATCAATGGAATCACAAAAGCTCTGCCACCCTAAGGATTTCGCTCTTTGAATTGCTATACTAGATTCTTTAATTTTTTCTTCTAATTTAGACAAATTATCAGGGGTAGGATTACGTCGAAACATTGCTAGACATAATCTACGCTGTGCAACTATGTGGGATAGCTCAGGATTCCAATATTTTTTTGGTTTAAATTTTTTAATAGGGCTAGAACACCATTTGATATACGGAATATATTTGTCAGCAGCTAAATTTATTTTATGTAGAAGAAAATCATACATTTTTTGCACATTGCCATCAACAGGAAAAATTATATTTTTAGGTAAAAACTCACGACATTCTTTCCAATCTGCCTTTTTGTAATTTCTTTTTTTAACTCTAATAAAATCATCAGGAATTTTGATCGTCATTTTAATTATTAAATGATCACTACCGAGGTTTTCGTTGATCACTTTCCATTCGACTTTTATAGCAATGTCAGAAGTAGCAAATGATATATCTGGTGAGGTTTTTTGTAAATTCCCATTAACTAATTTAACTCTTGTTGGTGAACAATCATTCAAGGAAATGAAGGAGTTTTCAAGCGACATATCCATAATTTGAGTGCCTCTTGTATCGATTTTAACAGACCAGTTCGTATGGTGACCATTGAAGTCACCAGCTATCAGGGTTTTATTTGGAAAATGAGAGAAAATTTCGTCCCAGTCTGAGGTTTGCGTTTTTACTGATGATGGGCAATAGAGTGCAACAATGTTTTCTAAGTCTTTGCAATTAATTAATTTTACACATACTATTTCTATACCTGTATTTGAAATCTGAAAAGAATCAAAGTGTGACCGTATCGACTTGTGAACAAAAACAGCGACCCCCCCATAGGAGTCGTATCTGTCTTTTCGATATATATTATAGCCACTTACATTAAAGTCCATTTGAATATCTAACCATGTTTCGCTCACTATTGCTATGTGAATGTTTTCTTTATTTAGTATTCCTGTGAATCAAATTATTTTTGGCCGAATGCTCTGTGAGTTCCATTGAAGAATGTTTATTCTCATATTTTTGTCAGAATTATCCATTTATGAGATTAATAATATTTTCTAACAAATTCCCCTTTAAAAAATAATTTAATATAAACTTCTTCAATTCTTCATATATACTTTTAAATAACAATATGGTTTTTTCTTGAAAAGTCCCCTCTGATGTGTATATTTTCTTCATTTTCATTAGAAATTTCTTGTATTCAAAACTATCGAATAATAATTGTTCATCTTTTCTTCCACTGTCGATTTTCCTGAAACAAGTTGGTCATTCTTTCCTTGCTTTCTATAATTTTTAGATTTTCTTTCTGGTAATGATTTTTTTGTGCCATCTTGTTCCGATTGAATGGTATTTTCTTCCTGTATTATTAACTCTGATCCATATTGTACGGGATTGGTAACTACATTTCTATAGGTTAGGGTTTCTTCTAGGGAAGTTGTAGTTAATGACGAGTTTTGTCTCATACGGGTTTGGGAGCTAACGTGTTCCCGTTGTTTTTCAAGTAATAGCTGAAGTGCTATTCTATATGTAACCTGCTGCTTACTCATAATGATTCTTATATCTCTTTCCTTTAGGTATAGAGGACAGTTTTTGTCTAGGACAAGGTGACTTCCTTTACAATTTAGGCATGTAATTTTATTTATGTTACAATTTTCATGGTCACCGCCACATTTTGGACATATTTTTTTTTTCTTTGGACAGTACTTTAATATATGGCCAAATTGCCAACATCCAGAACACTGTGTCACGGGAAACACATAAGGCTCAACCTTTAAACGGCAATTATATGCATGTACATAAGGTGGCAGTTTGTTACCTTTAAAGCAAACCCGTACTGTCTCGCTGTCAATCCATTTATTCTCCGAGTTGACTCGCCTCAGTCGCTTAATTGATACTATCTCGGTAGTGCATTCCAAAATTTCCAATATCTCTTTATCATTTAAATCTAGATCAACTCCTCTTACCACACCGTAGGCTAAAGATAATTCATTTAGTAGTTGGCATCTCCATCCCATATCTTTGAATTTTTGGCATTCCATTAACTTAATCGCATCTTCTTTGTTTTGAAATTGAATTAAAACTTTATTGAAACTTTTATATTTAATTCTTATTATATTCTTGACATTTTCACACCTCAATAATCTTGCCAAAGCCATTTGTTTAGTATGTTTTGTGTTGAATTTACACACACTTCGTGTTTTGTTTTGTTATTCAATTCATCATCTTTTCTAGATCTACCCTCATTTTATCTTGTAACTCCACAGATTCGCTTCTATTTAATCTTTTAGGTTTCCTCCTATTTACAGTAATAAAGTCCTCATCATTATCATTATCAACATCACTACTTTCATGTTCCCTCTCCTTCCTCTTCTCCGCTGTTTTTTTCTCACTTTCATTATTTACGCCGGCTCGCACAATGTTAGGTTCCAACGAAACAACACAATCTTTTTCGCAATTTAGCGAACTATCCATATCACTTGCACTTTCATCTTCTCCACTCTCCATTGTTTATTAAATAACTGTTTATGTAGTGACACTAATCGCGAAACTTATATACACAGTAGCGGGTCATTAAACCAACCGTCAGTTACGGGTACGCGACAGCGAATGACTTTAAAATCTTATTGGGTTATAAAAGTACAGCAATTATGAACGGTCTAAAGTGAAAAAAAACTACATACATATTTGTTTAAATCATGAAAAAGCCGACGAAAAATTCTACCACTAGGGGGTTCAGAATCACGTACTGGATCCATGGTACTCGTTTGTGCGTCGATGTCAGATACACCCTTTATAACTTTGCTGGGCGAACTAAACAGACTTCACGGATCACATACAAAAAATTTGGAAAAGTTATCGTCAAGAGCAGTAAATTTAATTAATTCAAAAGCGTCTTGGTCAACATTCAGCAATAGGAAATCACTATCGATATTTCAAAATAGTCATTTAACTAAAAAACAAACTAACTGATATAATTTCTCTAAAAATCATACATCTAAGAAAAAATATTAAAAAAAAAGAAAAAAAAAAGACAACAGAATTAGTAAGAAAACATTCCAACAAATAACAAGTTTAAAATGAGAACAAACAGTGCACAGCTGAAACAAGCGCAAGCTGAGGAGGGATTCGTACTAATTATGTTATAACTCCTGCTAATGAAGTTCTGCCGAAGGAATAAAAATAAGAAAAATAACAAGCGCACGTAAACAATTTATTTATTGAAGCAAGAAATAAATCTGGAGACGTCCCTTTGAAACAACTAACTGAACCTCCCGACTATTGTGTGCCAGTGTGCTAACTGCCAACTGCCGAGGGCTGACTGACGATTGTCGGTATGATGATACAGTATCGAGAAATAACTGAGAAAATGACTAAGATTCATGGAAGAAGGAACATAAATAGTGTTATTTTACTATTCTTTTAAAAACAGCAGCAGCAGCAGCGGCAGTCCCTAGTGTCGGACGGTGGTTAATCCCACAACCGCACCGCGTACGTGTACCGCACGAGTAGGAGTAGTAGTAGTAATCTTTCGGGTTGAGAAGGTTTTTAAGATAGGGTTATACGAGTTCATGTAATTGTTTTTTTTTACAATGCTTAATGAGTAAGCTGTTAAGCCCTTTATTTATGTTTTTTTTTTTTGCTTTGCTGACTGAATATTGGTGTGATTAGCTGGCTTAAATAATTTAATTTGTTGTACTTTGAGAACAAAGTACAATCTGGTAGTTACTTTATGCATAGTACTAGACAGGGTCAGTTGGTTTTTACCTCAACAGATATCTCTGCTGCTGGGGAGATTCTTCCGCCACGTCTTCTACCCAGCTACAGTACAAGTAAGTGGCGAACGGGCGTTTTGAGGGACTGTCTTTTGTAATATTAACGTTGATGTGTGTGCTGATCCTCAGCTCAATTTAAATAAATGACTTATGATTTTGACCTGCAGGGTGCGTCTGGTCGTCGGGCCTAGGAAAAACGTTTCCACAGATGGGAAAGGTTTTTAGGATTGTAATGAGATTAAAAAGCAGCCACAATATCCGAGAGTTCCGGCGAAGTCGAATGGGGAGCCCCTTTAGTATCTTAGGAAAGTTGGAGATGTAACCATATTTTTTATGGTTAATTATATATTTTGCAAACGCGCATATAAAAGTACCAGCATAACGAATAATGGGCGAATGTAAGTTTCAGGAAGAGATTTTGGTGATCAAGGGAAGAAACCCTTTTTTGGTTTGCTCATTTTACTACACGATCTGTTTTCCTGACTCATTGCTGTAAAGTATTAGGTATTATTTGCATTATTAGGCTGTGAGCGTACCTGCTGCACGACATGTGGTTGCGGCTGGTCGTGCTGCGGCTTGCGCTGCTGCTGCGCCTGCGCAGGTCGGATGACGAACGTGTCGAGGCGCGAGGAGGCGCGAGGCCCCGGCGCGGCGCCCGCGTCCCCGATGGCGTCTCGCACCGCGCCGCGGATGTTCAGAATCGTGTCGCCTGTCTTCACGCGCCGCTCCGCGACTGTGGCCTGCTCAAGCATACGACACAGTTAAGGTCGAAACATATTGTCAAAACGTGACACGACGCCACGACATCCGACGCATGTGAGTACGTATCATTTCCATATATTTAATATGGTCAGAAGCGCATAGGCAACACGCTACGTGACCACACGCCGCAACGTCCAACCGATTTGGATCAGCGTGTTGCCGGGGAATCAGCGCAGTGTGTTTCTAGTTAACAACCGACGCCGATAAAAGAAAAGATATTTTGTATAAAAAATTGGTTTAAAATGTCGGATGAAGAATGAATAGAATTAGGGAAAAACGGTACTCATTTTTATATGCTATGAGTACGTCTTTTTTATTAACTGTTTCTGTACAAAATATATCCCCAAAATCTGCAATAAATCTTCTTCAAAATCCTCATTTAGCTCGTCTGCAAGCAGAATCGAATCCATGGCCACGTGTCACGTCAATACACTTCAGCATTTCGTGAGAGACTACACTACACGATAATTATGTGTTGTAGCATCGTGTGGCGTATTGCCTATGTGCACGGCGAGCGTCGTGTGTCGACACAACACATCGCGTTGCGTTCTGTAGGCCTAGTATGAGTTTTCATTACGAAACTCGTTCGATCGTATCGAGCGCGTTTGACTCAGCGATTGGCCCGCTTCAAGGTCGTAAGAACTCTCAACCAATGAGAGCGCCAAACGCGCTCGATACGATCGAACGAGTTTCGTATTGAAAACTCATACTAGGCCTACTGATAGTATGTTTCGCCCTTTAATTTAGCAGCGATGTAGTGTGTCCTGCTATGTACTGTGTCCTGCGATGTAGTGTGTCCTGCTATGTAGTGTGTCCTGCTATGTACCGTGTCCTGCGATGTAGTGTGTCCTGCTATGTACTGTGTCCTGCGATGTAGTGTGTCCTGCTATGTAGTGTGTCCTGCTATGTGCTGTGTCCTGCAATGTAGTGTGTCCTGCTATGTAGTGTGTCCTGCTATGTACTGTGTCCCGCGATGTAGTGTGTCCTGCCATGTAGTGTGTCCTGCTATGTATTGTGTCCTGCGATGTAGTGTGTCCTGCTATGTACTGTGTCCTGCGATGTAGTGTGTCCTGCTTTTGAAAAATAATACTGTAAAACCTATACCTACACTACATTGATTCTTTATAGTTTGTGCAGCAAATTCAAACATTTTTTAAACTTTTAATTGGCTCTATTAACACGTTAGCTAAGTAGGTATTTGCAGAAGTGGAAAGAAATATTGTTTAAACAAGTACCTACACACTAGTGAATGTTGCATTTGTATCTATGCCTAGCTATCGAAATGTAGATGATCACAAATACAGTCCGCTCAAATGATTTGTCAAGTTAGTTGAAAATAAATCTTCGCGACAAACTCACGTCTATTTTTTCTAAAAACCTGATCAAACCAAATACGGTAATAATAGGTTAAAGTAATTTTCGAGACACGCATGAGATAGGTACCTACCATGGATGGCGATGATGCACATCTGCAATATGTACTAATATTGAAAGATAACAGCACTTCATTAAAATTGTTAATCGTCACTTTGTGATTTTCTTATGGACAAGGGAATCAAAATCAAAATCAAAGCATTTATTTCAAATAAACCAGTTACAGGCACTTTTGAATTGTCAGAAGGTCGGTCAGTAAGTAAGGTGAAGCTAGTCGCCCATTCCAAAGAGTAGGTACCTATGGAGAAGAACGGGCAAGAAACTCCATGGACACTCTTTTAAATTATCAAGCTATTGATACAAATATTTGATTACATCATTCATTTCGAAATCAATCGTGTGAGAACGATGCAGAAATATATTGTACGCTGAGAGCGTCCATTATGGAGAAAAAACAACAATTCAGAAATTAAAATACGCCGTAGCAGCTAAGAGATGACCAGTCCCCTCTGACGGCGTCCGTTCACGAACATGACGTATGGATCAGCATCATTCAGCTCAACCATATTGAAGGGAACTTAATGACCCAACACACACGCCACCACCAGCGAGACATTTGAGTGAGCATGACATACTCTCAACAGCCATAGCACTATCAAGTCAATAAACCACTAACCCAACAAATCGATGCTTTACAGCAAGTAGATCGTGCTCACACGTGTTCCATGCAATTATACAATACTAAGAAATTGAATCTACACATTGCAAAGACAGTTTTGTCCAAGGTTCAGCAGCTCCCACGGTGTTCACGAATGCTAAGTTTAGCTCCTGTGTAGCTGCACCAGTGCCGAATACCCCTGTCAGCGATGCAATTCCGTAACGTACAATATGCCTGGCTACATAGTGTGTACTGGCTTTGAGTTAAAAAAAAAACAATTGCAAATTTAAACTACGAGAGGAAAAATCAAAGAACAATCAGTGTAAGCATAGAAATCGGACGCAGCTCAAGCCCAAGCCTTTTTGTCGTCAATATAATCTTTAACACTATAAAATGCTTTCTGACACAACTTACGTTTAATGAAGCATTTGAATTTATTCAGGCTCAGATCTTGAACCACCTCTGGAAGTCTATTGTAAAAATGTATACATTGGCATCTAAAAGAGCCTGTTATTTTATATCTATTTTGTATCGACAATATCACTTATTAGAGACTAGTAGCGCCATCTGTCATTGAATATGTAGCACTGTATGTTTTCAAATTAAAAAGTTCAGTTCTTGTCTGTGAGCCACGCGTTTGATTTATTAGAGGTTATGGGCCCAGTTTTAAAGTTTTTCTCGCAATTTTCTTGGACATTCCTAGTGAAATAGACTTTGCAGATTGAGATAAACTGTTATTAACGCTGTAACTGTAAAAATGACGACGAACTACCTTGTCAGTGTGCCTAAATTGAAAGGACGAGAGAACTACAGTGAGTGGGCTTTCGCGGCTGAGAATTTCTTAATTCTGGAGGGAATGTCTGATTACATCAAGTTGGAGACTGTACCAGCAGAAATAGGAGCAGCAGGTGACGCGAAAACCAGAGCAAAGTTAATTCTGACAATAGATTCGTCGCTTTATGTGCACATCAAAGGTGTACAAACGACCCATGAGCTGTGGAAGAAATTGAAGAACCTATTTGATGACTCAGGATTTACGAGGAGAATCAGTTTACTGAGGAGTTTGATTTCCATACGACTCGAAAATAGTGTTTCAATGACTTCGTACGTGACACAAATCATCGAAACAAGCCAAAAATTGAGTGGTACGGGTTTTAAAATTAATGATGAGTGGGTCGCATCGCTTTTGTTAGCGGGATTAACAGAAAAATATTCTCCTATGATAATGGCAATTGAGCATTGCGGCATACCATTGACAGCAGACGCCATTAAAACCAAGTTGTTGGACATGGAAGAAAGCGGAAACGGAGGCGACAATAGCGCTACCAATTCCAGTGGAGCGTTTGTGAGTTTCAAGAAAAACCGTAATGTTGGTAGCACTGCGACCAAAGATAACACCCAGATGTCAAAGTCAAAACAAAAAGTAATAACATGCTACAAATGCAAACAAACAGGGCATTACCGCAACCAATGTACATTTGCTAACAAAAATTCCTCGAATATAAATAAAAATGAACGTACAAGCAGTAATGCGTTTAGCGCCGTGTTCCTGAATGGTGAATTTTGCAAAAGCGATTGGTATATAGACTCTGGGGCGAGTGTTCATCTTACTGCGAACGAAGAATGGTTGTCAAATGTGTCGCGGGATCTTATGATCAAGGAAATTGTCGTGGCAAACAAAAATAAAGTACCTGTATTATGTACTGGAGATGTGCAGATTACGACAAAGACGCGCGCCTGTGAATACGATATTACAGTAGAAGGTGTATTATGCGTGCCGAAGTTGACTACAAATCTGTTGTCTGTTAGTCAACTTATATCAAAAGGAAACAAAGTTTCATTTAACAATTATGGTTGTCAGATTTTCAACCAAGCAGGAGTACTGGTGGCTACAGCGAGACTGTTGAATGGTGTATATAAACTAAATATGCCTGAATATTGTTCATCAGCTGCAGTGATGGTGTCCAGTGAAGTTTGGCATCGACGTCTAGGTCATATCAACAGTCAGTATCTGAACAAGATGCAAGATGCTGTACAGGGATTAACACTTGATAATAAGACTGATATATCAAAGTCATCATGTGTTGCATGCTGTGAGGGCAAGCAGAGTCGCTTACCCTTTCCCAAAGAAGGAAGCAGAAGTACAGAGTTGCTACATATAGTTCATACTGATCTCTGTGGACCGATGGAAAACCGGTCTATGGGTGGTTCTAGATACTTTATGCTGTTCATAGATGATTTTAGTCGAATGACATACATTTACTTTTTGAAAACAAAAGATGATGCATTGAAATGCTTTCAACAGTATAAAGCAGAGGTTGAGAATCAACTTAATCACAGCATAAAAATCTTGAGAAGTGATAATGGGACAGAATTCTGCAACAGCAAGTTTGACAATTTTTTGATGTCGAATGGGATAGTACATCACAAAACAAATCCATACACACCTGAGCAGAATGGTCTGTCGGAACGATTCAACCGGACTATTGTCGAGAAAGCCAAGTGTCTTTTGTTCGATGCAGGTCTTGAGAAAAGATTTTGGGCAGAGGCCGCACACACTGCAGTGTATTTACAGAATAGGACTGTGACCACATCATTAAATTATAGAACTCCCTTCGAGATATGGACGGGCAAAAAGCCTGATGTGAGTCATTTACGTGTTTTTGGTAGTACAATCATGGTACATGTGCCAAAACAAAAGAGATTAAAGTGGGACAGAAAGTCTGAAAAATGTATACTTGTCGGCTATTCCAATGATGTCAAAGGGTACAGGATTTACAACCCAAAGTCTAATATCATCACTACTAGTCGGGATGTTATAGTATTGGAGAATATAGCAACAGATAACTTTCTGGAGGTACAGGAAAATTGTTCAGATGAGATGAATATGGTTCCAGTGGGGGAAAAAGTATTAACAACTCTTGAAGATTCACTTGAACAATCAGAGAGTCTGAACACAGATGACAGCGGGGAACTGTATGTACCTTGTGAAAATGATACATCGGATAGCTCTGAGTCTGGTACAACAGACAATGAAGACTCACTTATACTCAACAATGTCAAAATGACAAGTGGGCCTCGGCGTAGGCAGCAGCCAGACAGATTTGGGTTTGCAAGTGCTTGTATACAAGATGACAACATGTTCACAGGTGAGATGTCATTACAAGAAGCCTTGGAAGGTCCTGAGAAAGCACAGTGGTTAGCGGCAGTGCAAGATGAATTGCAGTCGTTTGAGAAAAATAGTGCATGGGAACTTGTGGATGTACCAATAGATGGTACTATAGTGCAGTGCAAGTGGGTTTTACGAAAAAAACACGATAGTGAAAACAAAGTGCGTTACCGAGCTCGTCTAGTCGCGAAGGGCTTCACCCAAAAACAAGGTATAGACTATACAGAAACCTTTTCACCTGTGGTGAGGCATACGACTCTTAGACTACTATTTGCATTATCTGTAAAGTTAGGTTTAGATGTTAGCCATTTAGATGTAAAGACTGCTTTTTTGAATGGTGATTTAGAGGAAACCATTTATATGAAAATGCCAGATTGTTATAATAGTAATAATTCAGCATGTAAAGTACTGAAACTTAAAAAGGCTATTTATGGACTTAAGCAGGCTTCTAGAGCTTGGAATCAAAAGGTTGATAATTGTCTGATCAGTAATGGTTACAAAAGGTCAAAAGTAGAGCCATGTATGTACATAAAGGATATTAACAGTTGTAAGACGATTGTAACAGTCTATGTCGACGATTTCTTTATATTTTCCAATGATAAAATTGAAACTAAGAACTTAAAACAGATTTTATCTAAAGAGTTTAGCATTAAGGACTTAGGTGAAGTTAAAACATGTCTTGGAATGAATGTAACCTTCAATAAAGATAAGGGATATGTAACTCTGAGTCAGGAAACTTATATTGATCAACTTTTGAGCAAATTTAATTTAAGTGACTGTAAAACTGTTGATACTCCTATGGAGGTCAAACTAGATGTAAATAAAGGTCATGTAGGTGTAAATAGTCATGTGCCCTATCAACAACTTATTGGTAGTTTAATGTACCTGTCGGTCTTAACTAGGCCAGACATTAGTTACTCTATAAGTTATTTAAGTCAATTTAATAATAGCCATACCAAGGAGCATTGGGAATATGCGAAGAGAGTATTAAAATATCTAAAACGAACTAAGTGTTATGGAATAAAATATTGTAAAGAAGGTAATTCAGAAATAACAGGGTATGCAGATGCTGATTGGGCCTCTAACTCTGTAGATAGGAGATCATATACTGGAATGTGTTTTTTGTTATCTGATGGTATAATATCATGGGAATGTAAAAAACAGAAATGTATAGCCTTATCTAGCACTGAATCAGAGTATATTAGTCTGTCTGAGGCATGTAGAGAAGCATTGTATCTAAAGGAATTGCAATATGAAATAACAAATAAGATGTACACAATCAGCCTATTCAATGATAATCAGAGTGCACAGAAACTGTGTGCGAATCCAGTATTTCACAAACGTACAAAACATATTGATATCAAATATCATTTTTGTCGTGATCTAGTAAAGGATAAAATTGTTAAAATGCTGTATTTGCCAACAGCTGATATGCCGGCTGACATATTGACGAAAAGTTTATGTTCAGCAAAGCATTATAAATTTATGTTGCTTCTTGGCATAGTTTGTATAGAATAATTTATATATATGTTAGAAAGACGGATGTATAAACTATCATGTTGTGACGCGCTAACATATACATAATAGTAATTTTTCTGTAAAATTGTTTAGTGGATATTGCGATAAGTGGGGGTGTTATTTTATATCTATTTTGTATCGACAATATCACTTATTAGAGACTAGTAGCGCCATCTGTCATTGAATATGTAGCACTGTATGTTTTCAAATTAAAAAGTTCAGTTCTTGTCTGTGAGCCACGCGTTTGATTTATTAGAGAGCCACCTATTTTCTTGAGCCTTGTTGTAGGTACAATAAATTTGTGTATCTTCGTTCTTTAGTGTAAATAAAATTTTTAAACGAGTATTTTACGTTTAATGATGAACAATCATAAGAAAATAAAATAATTTCAAATCTAAATAATGCCTCAAGGAGTTCTACTCACTTTAGGCGCTCTTTCCCAGTCCTGACGGCTGCTCCGCTTGGTCCGCACGTCGCTCGCTTGTACGACAGTGGCGTGTTCAGGCTGCGCGCCGGTCGCGCGTGTCGTGTCGGCCGCGCCGGTTGCATCTGTCATGTCTGTCGTGTCGTCGCTCAGCACGGGGTACAGTTTGACATCGCGCACAGCGTCGGCCGCGTCCGCCGGCGCGAGAGGCGCAAGGGGTGCGCGCTCCGAGCTCGAGTACGACGCGCGCGACAGGGGAAATCCTGGCCAGGAAACGCCATTGTTAAGGTTTTTTTTTTTTTTTAAAGAAGAAGGATATTTATTTATTACTTAACTGACTCTAAATTTAAATCTCGATATAAAGTTGTCACGTCAGTTTTGCTAAAGTTGGGATACAAATGGCAAAAAACGGTAGATAACAGACGTGTAACTACTAATTATAGAAGCATGGTATTAAAAGCTACGATTTAATTATCTGAAAAAACTACTCCAATAACGTCAAGAAAATAGGTTTTTTGTATATGTATACAGATGAGAGCTATATCTTCACCAATCATGTGGTTATAATATGTATTAGTTACGGTAAGTAGTCAATATTATTATGATGACACCCGTAACTTTTATTTTGAAACGTTTTTTGAGAGTTCATTAATGGTACATGTGACACACGCTGCACGCTGCGTCATTTCGCTGATTGTTTAATATTAAAAAAAAAAGAAACACAAATCGAAGTTTAGAATTATGTTGTTACTATGCCCGCATCTATGTATCAATGTGTAATTAACTTGGAGCTGTGTGAATTACATCATGTGTAACTCCATATTACATTCACCCACATTCTTTTCTCGACGAGGAGGTAAACGCAGCAAAATAGGGGATACACGCAACAAATCAACGACTGTTCAACAATTTAATAAAATCGCCTAGCAAACATCTTGTTATTTTGGCTACAACTTAGACGCTCACGCTTTTCTCGACGCATGCGATACGTGAGACGACTCGCGGCGACTAGTGGCGAGACGGATCCGACGCGACACCGCTTAGATACACCATTTAACGATACGTAAGAGCCAATCTACACAAACGCGTTTGCTTGCGCAGTTTAAAACTGCACAGTTCTGAACGGAACTGCACAGTCCAAGCTTTGGAAAATCTGCAAGCCGCGCTTTGCGCTTTGAAGTTTGTGCATGATACCGTCATGCTTCCTTATCTTGCTTCATTATCTAATATACTGTAAGACAGTTACATACGGTATTAATTTTTTATATAACTTTGTGTGGGCGTCGGCACACTTTTAAATCCTATAAGTATATTCCCAGTTAGTAAAATCTTTTAAAATTAGAGTGGTATGCATTTATTTGACTTTTTTTTTTTCAGACTGAATATGCTCTTAATAAACTAGCGCGCTTTACCATCAACGATCGCATCACTGCTTACCATCAGGCGGGATTACGGTCAAGCACTAGTTTATAATTATTAAAAAAATAAAAAACATTAAGTGATATAAATGCAATAAGCTAGTATACTATCAAAGTGAGTGTAATTAAAACAAGAGTTCGGGAAATGACAATAGACCGGTTAAAAAGTGTTATTACTGTAAAAAACGTCTATAACGCGCTAGAAAAAAAAGTCTATTATACATAACTTAAATTTCATTATCAGGGAAAGTTACACATTTCATTGTCTATGAGGGTCAATCACGACGGTTCCTAGCCACAGAAAGGTCGATGTATTAAGAGCGATTTGTAGTTGATAATAATGAATCGGGCCACGCGCCCGACACGAACCCGACACGAGTCCGCCACACATCGGGCACACGTCAGGCGCACGTCGCGCGTCGGCCGAACCACGGTAAATAATGTCACCACCATAGTTCGTTACTATAAAAAGTTTTGTCTGCTAGTGTGTGAGCAGCGCGTGATGATGCAATGAGGATAGAGGACAACCAATTGATACGGATAATGCTTCCTATATTTATGTGTTACATATAAACGTAACTGATAAAACAAGGAAGTCTGGTAACTGTGAAGAAAATAATGAATTATGTCAGAAGCAACCATGTATTTACATTATGACAAAAGATACGCGTGAATATGAGCGCATGTTATTAACTACTACATTTTGGGAAACTAAAACATTTTGGGAAGTGGATCATTTAGATCCACTTCCCAAAATGTTTTAGTTAGGGGAATTAACGTTTAACCAACAACTAAAGGTCCTGATATAGTTTGACTTTCTTCATTATCATTTAACACACTTAAATAAATGTTAAAATTTAGCTAATTTAATTATTTTTATTACGCTTATCACAAAAAAAAAACGCAGTAAATATTTTTATCAGTTTTTTTACGTGTAAGGTATACTTAATACCATGTTTTGAAAGCAACTCAATTAGCTTTTTCTACAACGTTACATTTTACGCATCATCACTTGACTTTTATTCATTGTTGTTTCTACGTTTCATACATTATTTTACGTTTCAATCAATCAATGTGTATTTCTTTATTACACTTTGGTATAATACAAATTTATTTCAAGTAAAATATTGTTTAAATAAATTGCACATTTAGTATTTCAATGAGTTCGGATAACTGTAATGGATTTTTTTGACATTTGACAAATTAAGTCCAGGCATATTTCAAGAAAACAATAATATGTCTACATTGTGATAGAAAATAAAGTGTCTGGCAAGCTGGTATAGTTGAATATTGTTGCAATTGTTTGTTCAGTCGACGAACCACAGGATTTTGCGCTGACGTTATGACATTAGTGTCGTATCTTGGATGGGCTAGGTAACAAGAAAATATACCTGCTCTAGCTGAATTTCTGGTCGATGTTAATAAACGATGAAGTGATGATAATGAATAAACTATTTCACTTCAAACATAGTGTATAATTTGTTTTTCCCTTTTGACATATGTAGGTACTGTATGTATACATAACGTAAGCCAATGAAATGTGTTGGGTAAGATAGCTGTCGATTAGGGTAGGTAGGACTGGTAGTCAACAGAATTTATTATATTTTACTTTTCTTATTTAATTGGATTGGGGTCATGCACTAGTTTATAATTATAAAAAAAAAATGTTGTATATTCTTATAGTTGTACTGGCTTGTTAATAGCGAATGTGTGTGGCCTTAATAGATCAGTTCGATTAACTGTAAGTATTAACTGTAAGTATTGTGATTTGTGACTTTACATATTAAACTGTAGAGTTTTAAGTGTATTCTGTCTTTTGTGCACCTACTTTAAAATAAACTTTGTGATTGTGAATTCCGTATTGTTTCTCCCAGTAAAATGCGAACTCTAAGCCCTGGCGATATTACCGCTCGCCTCTCATCCTCCTTCTGATCCTACATCAGAAGCCCTAAAGCCTTGAAGGTAATACACCTCTGCTCGACCCTGCCATTCTGTCTTTTACATATCAATTTAAGTTGCTTAACATCCTCCATGTACGGCTCACATTCGCCGGCTCTATACTAACATTGTGTTTTTGATAAGGAGTGTTATACAACACTGTTATAGCCAATCAAAGGGGAAAAGTCAAGTCAGTTAAGTTGCAATCAAGCACGATTTTATACTGTTTACAAAAAGTTCAAAATATTATATTAACCTACTACTAACTACTAATACAATGTGTAATGTGTGTATCAGCTAAAAGGTACATACTAACATTGTCTCATGTAGGTACACTAGTAGTCGAAGTTTAGCTGTCAATCTATCAGTTTGCCAATGACACTGGTCGAGGTTAGACGCGTGCTGCTTGCGATACGAGTGTAGTGGTGAGCTAGTGAATTACAGGTGTTACTGTAAGGACAGAGGAGCAATCGCGCTAAAATAATTAAACCAAAACAGAATTGGATCGCAACCAAACCATAACATTTGTTATGTTTCGTATCGCGCTAATGGTTTAACCATAACAATTAGAACGTAACCGTTGTCAAATGACAAAGTTGAAACAAAGCTAACTTTTTCTATGCCATGTCAAACTTACGTCTTAACGATTAGATTTACTTATAATTGATTTAGTTTTAATTATTATATCGGATGAAATGTATCACTCATACCTACATTGATTTTACTTCAACCGAAGTTGAAAGTTTAGCGCGATACGAAATATGATCGAAACTAAACTAGAACTTTAACTGGATTAGATACGAACAAGAGTTGAACTTCTACTGTTTTAGTTAGCGCTATTACCCCCCTGGAGTTCTTAAACAATGTAACATTCTTTAGCTAAGTGACACGACACGTCAATTTTCATGCAACTGACAAAACGATAGGTATACTGTTCTTATTTAAATATTTTGAAATTAATTTGCATAAAAAATTGAAGGGGTTGACAATATTTGAGGTAAACATTGGTACAGTCCGTCGCGATGTCAGTCAGCGCGCGGTATTCTCACTTTGTTTTACATTTTATTAGGAAAAGTGGGTGTTTTAATGTAAAGGGGTCGACAGATAAGCGCGCGTGATGCATGGCTGTCCGAGTTACGAATGGCGAGCGATTAATATAAGAGAGGAGGGATGGAAGGGGGATCGGTCGGGTTGTACAAACGCGAATAATTACACTAGGCAACAAAAAAAAAGTTTTATTTTTTCCCAGAGATCTGATTATGTAATTCGGAATCACCATGCTGTAGGGAACTTTGAACAGTAAATAAAATATCTCAGTCACGTATAGTTTTTAAGAGAAATTTATTTTTAATTTTAAAATTTTTGATATCTATTTTGAAGTAAATATATTATTTAGACATAAAAAATAAACTTGTTTTTGTTCTTTTGGTTTGTCTCTTGTAAGAAGAGGTTGGAGTCTCTCTAACTAAAAACCAACAGTAGTCTGCAAGCATTGCAGTGGTCCATTTCCCCTGGTAACGCTTTTCTATTGAAGCGATTTCTTGGTGAAAGCGCTCACCGTGCTCATCACTCACAGCACCGAGATTTTCTTTAAAAAAATCTAGGTGCGAGTGCAGAAAGTGTGTCTTTAAGGACATATTGCAACCCAATTCTTTATAAGCATTTAACATTTGATTTATAAGGTTTTCATATTGAGGCGATCGTTTGTTTCCCAAAAATTTTTCTGTGACTTCAACAAATGCCAACCAAGCATTCTTTTCTTTATCGTTTAAGCTAGAAATGAACAACGGATCTTTAATTAATTTTCTAATGTCTGGGCCAATAAAAACACCTTCTTTTAATTTTGCATCACTTAAAGCAGGAAATTTTTCTTTTAGGAACTTAAAGCCTGAGCCATCTTTGTTCATTGCTTTCACAAAGTTTTTGATTAACCCTAGTTTAATATGTAATGGTGGTAAAAGTACTTTTTTTGGATCTACTAATGGGTAATTTTTGACATTTTTCTGACCTGGATCATAAGAAGTTCTCAGTGGCCAAGTTTTTCTAACATAATGCTCAGCTCTTGCACGGCTATCCCACTCACATAAAAAACAACAGTATTTTGTGTACCCAGTTTGCAATCCTAAAAGTAAAGCAACCACTTTTAAGTCAGCACATATTGCCCAATGATGTTTACTATATTCTATTTTGTTCAATAAATGCTTTAAGACGTCGTAAGTTTCTTTAAAATGAGCACCATGCGCCACTGGAATGGATGGATATTGGTTTCCGTTGTGAAGAAGCACGGCTTTCAAGCTAGTTTTAGATGAATCTATAAACAGCCTCCATTCATCTGGTGAATGCTGGTGATCCAATTTAGCCAATAAACTAACAACATCGTTGCAATAAATTAAATCTCCATCTTTAGAATAGAAATCAACGTAGGAAACATGTCGTTTACGGTATGCAGTAACGCGAACGTCGTGTTGAAGCAGGTTCCATTGTTTTAATCTTGAACCTAACAGTTCAGATTTTTCCTTAGGCAAGTCCAAGTCTCTAACAAGGTCGTCGAGCTCAGCTTGGTTGATCAAATGTGGTGATTCAGAAGTACTTGCCACTTGAATGTCCTCAAATTCATCATCAGAACCTGAAGTGGTACTTGAGTGTTCAACGTGACTTGGCGGCGTAGGTACTGGAAGATCTTCCGAATGAGGTATTGGTTTTGTCACGGAAGACACCTCTGGGTAATTTACTGTGTGCTTTGATTTCTTAGAAAATCCTTTGACATCAGTAAGACAAAAATAACAGTTACTCACATGATCCTTAGGTTCTCGCCAAATCATAGGTTGACCAAAAGGCATCTTTGTTGGTTTCCCATTGAACCAGTTAGTCAAATTCTTGTGACATGAGTAACAGCACATATGTGGCAACCAATATTTGTCTTGGTTGCGAATATCTAAACCAAAATATGCACGATAGCACTTAGTAATCAAAGGCGTTATGCGTTTTTTTTGACTCTTCGGCGAATATAAACCGCAAATAAAACAAAATAAATCCGGAGAATTGACACAACAGCGAGACATGGTGAAAGAACGAAGTGTATATTGTTACTTCAAAATATTATTGCGATCGTTTCTACGAAAAATTTCGAGCTACCCTCTTAAATTGATACAAAAAGTGACAATTTAAAAAAAAACTAAAATCTCATTTTCTATACGTGATAGAAATAAATTATTATTTTTATGATATTAGGTGAATGATTATCTACAAAATATGATATGTATTTCCCCCGGGAAATTTTGACTGTTGACTAGTGTTATTCAAAACAAGGCCACAACACGGAAGCGGGTTCCACAGCTATTCGACTATCATATTTTAACGATTTTTAAACAATGGGAGTGCTATACAATTCGTTACATGAAATAAATACGCGTAATTATAATGTTAAATTGTGTTCGTGTTTTGTTATTAGCTAAGAATTAATGCATGAAAATCACTGACATTAAAATGTTGTTTTAAAGTAAGTTTTTGATTAGACATTGATTATTTTCTCTCATTTTAGACGATAGTACCGCATTGTTTCGCGGCGGCTTATTACAATGTTTTAATGAACAGACTGTTGCCGTTCGCCCGTCGTCGCTACGGCGCGGCGCGGCGGCGGCGCGGTGGCGGCGCACGTCCCGCGGGACTCATCTCGATGTGTTTACTACACGACATGCTGGCGCATAGAGATGTCGGTAGAACTTATACTACAACATCAAAACAATTCAAAATACATTTCACTGTTAGAACGCTACACAGGGCCCGATCTAGAGGGGGGCAGGCGGGCATTTGCCCAGAGCGGCAAAATTGTAGGGCGGCAAAATTGACTTATTCTTATCTAGACAATTACCCTTCTATCAAAGTAAACAGAATTGTTCTCTTGCAATAAACGTATCTCAAATTATTTAGTCTCTTTATACCGTTCGTTCACCGACCTTTCCACATAATCAGCTCCTCTACTCTACGATAAAACAATCGTAGAGTCAACACAGTCTGCTTACGTTTGATGGGAATTTCCCTCAGATTTTCGGGGGAATACCCTTTATCTACATTCGCACAACGTGACATTTTAGGGGATCCCTATATATTAACTATAAGTAAAAGATTTAACTATTTGTCCATTACTGATTTTGAAGCCACCTAGTAAAAACGTTCTGCCAAAGAGGCAAATTTTCGTCATATTCATGAGTAATGTAGTGGTTAATAAGTGATACAGAATTAAAATGTTTTATCCATTTATGTGAAATATATGCTAAGTCTACAAGTCGGTTCTATTCTTAAAAGTGACGTGATTTTTGTGGTACAGATTAATCATATAAATATTGAAGTGAAGAAGAATTTACTACGTAAGTACTTATCTATTATATTAAGTAAATTGTAGGAAAAAATACGTAATATTGAACACACCTTGCTAAAAAGTGTACTTACTTACTTTTTGTTCCTTGGTAAATAGATAACTATTAGTTTTAGTGCCGATTTCACCATCTCCGGTTAGCCTATTCGTCAATTAAATTTTCAGTTTTTTGACAATTCTTGTATGAGTTTGACAGTTCTTATAGGCTATTCGGGTCTTTAATAAGAGCTCTTAATTTAACATTGACTGCAAGATATGTTAAAATGTTCTAAATGGTATGTAAATAATATGAAAATTAACATTGCTCCTCTTCCGGCTTGTTAAATTCCACTCGCCCACCATAATTATTATTTTTGTGAGAATGCGTAATTAAAGTAGCCTATGTCAGTGTCCTTTATATCTAGATACCAAAATTTATCCAAATTGATTCATTGGTTTAATCAAAAAACGTAGCAGTCAGAGTCAGACAAACAGAATAACTCTCGAATTTTAAACATTAGCAATATTATTAGGTACGTCTATTTAAATTTATTACATATTTTTATTTTATTTACCATACAGAATGGCTGACGGTAGATCACGCTTGTCGGGACACCAATATAAAAAACGAAGGCTGGAAAAAGATGCAGAACGACAAAAGCAAGCGGGGGCATTAGAGTCCTTTTTGAAGAAAGGTGAGCTTAACAAACCATCGACACCCATACCAGAAACCAATGCTATAGCTGAGATTCCGCTTAAACCTCGAGAAGAACATACATCCGATTCCAATACAATTTGTGAACCTGGCGCTTCTACTTCTGGGTCAAGCGCTATGGCAGGTGAAGCTGTTATTGTTGGTGAAGGTGCTATTGCAACTCCAAGTGTTTCTACACAATTAAAATCTATTTTAGATTTCGACCCAGCTACGTGGCCCAATAGATTAACAGATGCAGAAAGAATATATTTGGTAAATAGAGGTCCTCCAGACCCACTGCATGAATTTGAATTTCCGCAAGATATCAATGGGCGGAGGTTTACTTCGAGATACTACAAGAGAAAGCTTAATAACGGTGAAGAAATTTTGAGAGATTGGCTTGTATATTCTGTGGCAAAAAATTCATTGTATTGCTTTTGCTGTAAAATCTTCAATACAACTACAACTTTCGGTCTATCTGAAGATGGCTACAAAAATTGGAAGTATGTAGGTGATATGCTTAAATCTCATGAAACATCACGAAACCATGTAGAAGCTGTAAAATCTTGGGTAGAACTTTTTCTTAGGCTCAAATCGTGTCGTACGATAGATGCCGATTCACAGAGAATAATTAAATCAGAAATAGAACACTGGAATGGAGTATTGCTACGAATTGTCTCAATCATCAAAATGTTGGCTAAAAATGGCTTGGTTTTTCAAGGTACTTCTGATAATCTGTATCAACATAACAATGGTAATTTTTTAAAACTAATAGAGTTGTTAGCCGAATTTGATCCCGTTGTGCAGGAACATGTACGTAGAGTTT
Organism: Sesamia inferens; assembly: GCA_037179545.1. Lineage (NCBI taxonomy): Eukaryota > Metazoa > Arthropoda > Insecta > Lepidoptera > Noctuidae > Sesamia > Sesamia inferens. The sequence continues at coordinate 296,401 of CM073949.1, read as the reverse complement.
TGAAAAAAGACGAGAAACAAGCAACCTACTTAAGTAAAACAATTCAAAACGAGTTCATTAAAACAATTTCAGACGGCATAAAAAAACATATTGTGGAAGCTATCAATACATCGAAATATTATTCTATTATTTTAGATTGTACTCCAGATGCAAGCAAAACAGAGCAAATGTCCATGATAATTAGGTATATGTCTATTATTCGATCCCAAAACCATTCAAGAACGTCAGAGATTGTGATAAATGAAAGCTTTTTAGGATTTATACCAATAGAGAAATCTACAGGTCTGGCACTAACAGAAATTATCCTGGAACAATTATCAGCACTTGGATTGTCTTTAGAAAACATAAGAGGGCAAGGGTACGATAATGGATCTAATATGAAAGGTATTCAAAGTGGTGTTCAAGCCAGGATTAGAAACATTAATCCACGGGCATTTTACGTTCCTTGCAGTAGTCATTCTTTAAACTTAGTGGTAAACGACATGGCAAAGTCCTCACTGGAAGCTACAATTTTTTTTAATACTGTGCAAAAAATATATGTTTTTTTTCCTCTTCAACATTAAGGTGGTCGATTCTTTTGAATAATGTAAAAGGTCTTTTTCTATAACCACTTAGTGCCACGAGATGGGAAAGTCGAATCGAAGCAATAAAACCACTAAGACATCAAGTAGGACAAGTTTATGATGCATTGTTTAGTGTTTACCAAGACACAGATATGGATTCCTCCACACGAGATGAAGCTTCGAGTTTGTTGAACCAAATTAAACAGTTTAAATTCTTATGTTCCATTATAATTTGGTACGAAACTTTGTATCGCATAAACCCTGTTAGTAAATTCATGCAAAGTAAAGATTTTGACTTAGTTTCCGTCATTAAATTACTTAAAAATACAAAAGATTTCTTTGAAAACTCGCGTTCAGATGAGTATTTTACTCAAGGTCTTGAAGATGCCAAAGCCTTAGCTTCTGAAATTGATTGCGAGGTGTTAGACATTTTGCTTTTTTGTATAACATATATGCTTTAAGAGAACTCCCAAAAGATAAATTGTTAGAACATTGTAAGAACCTCGAGGCTATATTAACTCATGAGAACTCGAGCGATATAAATGCATTAGAACTTTATGAGGAATTGTCAGTCCTTAGTATGTTTTTAAATAGTAATTTATCTCCTCAATATGTTTTGAAATTTGTAACAGATTTAAGATTTGGTCCAAATATCAGTATTGCGCTCAGGATTCTTTTAACTTTACCGGTAACAGTTGCAAGTGGTGAAAGAAGCTTTTCTAAATTAAAAATAATAAAAAATTATTTGCGATCCACCATGACACAAAATAGATTGTCTGGATTGGCATGATTTCAATAGAACATAAGGTTTGCGACAGTATAAATTTATCAAATATTGTTAAAGATTTTGCAGAACAAAAAGTGCGAAGAAAATTATTCTAATTAAGATAGGATTTAATACTTATTCTCCGAAAAACTGTTTAATTTACACAATTTCATTATTTAAAAAAATAACTGTTTTGTTATGTTGTAACATAATTGTTTTTTTATTACCTATTAAATTTTAAAACAAATCTTTTGTTGTGTCTTTTATAAACGTAGGTACCTACCATATGAACCTCAACTTAAATACATTATGAACCGATTAACTCGACAAACTAAATGCTTGGACCTAAGCTTTTTAACTTCTGAAACGATTTTAATAAACAATGTTTATTGTTCCCTTAGTTAAAGGACCATTATAGGTACATAAGCAAGATTATACCGAAACAGTAAGAAATAGCACAAGAAAAAAGAGGCCCATATGAAGTAATGAGTCGCAATAGGTGTATAATGATGATAAAGTGGAAAGGTACATAACTATGTCGGTAAAACATATCAATCCATTCAGTAGTTACTGTGAAATTCGTTTAAAGATATACATTGTATAGTTACTAACATAGAAACACTCATCAACTTTCGTACAGGTACTTCTTCAAAGGCCCAATAGACTGATGTGAACACGTGAATAATAATATTCACGTCAGTCTATTGGGATGGGCCTTCTGTATACTTAACATCCCCCAACAACACTAGCTCATGACTTATATGGTTTTGTGTATGTAAAGGGCGGCAAAAATTATCTTTGCCCGGAGCGGCTAAATAGCTAGATCGGGCCCTGACGCTACACTATTGCCGAGTACCATAGGATATTGCATCGTATAGTTGAGTTCCGCGCGGACAAAGATAAAGATATTTTACTTGGCAAATAAGGGTATAAGTCTTGGTGGTACATAGTATTAATACAGAAACACCAATATTTTGCCAATTAAAAGCATGCAAAATTAAATTGTTCATAATTAAAAAAAAAAATATTAGGTAAATTAAATACCCAACATAATTACTCATCATCTTATTTATAATATATGCAATTCGATCAATAAATACAATAATACTATTTCAATTTCATCAGTCAATAATAAAATTAATTTGATAATTTCTAATAAATTATAAAACAAATACATTATATAAAATAGTCAATCAAAATCTTTCTCCCACAATAAATCTGCAACACAACCTTGCCCAACATAAGCCTTGTCTACTAAAAAATTAGTCTCTTTAAACAATGACACATTACAGTCCCTCCAGCGACTTGGCATTTTATTATATTCTGTGCTTGATTTGCGGCAGACGCTTTTGTTTAACATGATTCCCGCGTGTTTCACCGAAAACTAGTTTGAGGGTCGTGACCGCACGAAATAAAGTCAAACGATTATAAAATTGTAAAAACATTGTTTACTTAGTTGAAGTCTTTATTTATATCTTTAGGTGACTAATTTCACTTGACTGAAAAATTCAAACCAAAATGATATAGGAGTATTGTATTTTTACATTTCGCTGTTTATATTTTTCTAAATTCCTTGTAATAGATCGTGTATAACGTTAACCATAGTTGAATATCACAGGCTCGCACACGCACTTAACGGATAGACTACGGACACGTCTATTATCGCCTGTGGCTCCCATAAGAACAGACAGTTTCTTTCTACTGTATACTGAGTTTGATTAAAGTTTGACGCCAATTTATTTGTTTTCTTCATCTCCATCACATTCATAAACTTTATCACCCACAATTTTCTCTGACCCTTATTAAATCTTATTTCTGTCTCTCACATCTGAATCATTATTATTTCTACTTGGACTGAAGGAACTACTACTGAATTGAAGGAATTTTGTCCCTATTTAATCTTTGGAAGAAAAGTTCCAATGGTGTTTGACCAGTGAACGAGTGGGGTGTAGTATTGAACATCATTAGATATTCGTATAAACATTCTTTAACTTTAAATTATAAATTTAACAGAATCCTCCAATTTATTGGAAGCATTATACAATCTACCAATTTAATGGCAGTATTTGACACGACTTACCAATTTAATGGCAGCATTTAGCGCGGCCTACCAAATTAATAGCAGCATTTAGCACGACTTACCAATTTAATGGCAGCATTTAGCGCGGCCTACCAATTTAATAGCAGCATTTGGCACGACCTACCAATTTAATGGCAGCATTTGACACAGCCTACCAATTTAATGGCAGCATTTAGCACGACCTACTAATTTAATGACAACATTTGACACGGCCTACCAATTTAATGGCAGCATTTAGCAGGACCTACCAATTTAATGGCAGCATTTGACACAGCCTACCTATTTAATGACAGCGTTTAGCACGACCTTTTAATGGCAGCATTTGACACGGCCTACTAATTTAATTTAATAACATAATATTTTACTAATATTATTGTGCTATGAGTAGGTCTTACATACTATAGATCTTTGCTAATTGTCGTATTAACTGAAACACCAAAATCATTGAACATAATTACTCTGAATTATGCATGAATAAAATGCACTTAATCACTATATACATATCGTCTTCCGACGCTCGGGGAATACGACCGGTGCCAAACAGTGACACAGATTTCTATGCGCATTGTCATCGAAAAAGAATAATTATTGTTTAATTTTGCCCACAAAAGTAGACTACAATACAGAGGTGCCTATGCTCACCAAATACCTCTCACTAGTGTTTACCATAATACCGTCTTGCATAGTTCAATGTAAACAATAACGAAAACCGTACCGTTTGTACTTTTGGGGTGATTATTCCCGAAAACATCAACAATATCAAAAAAAAAAAATTATTAAACGCCTATTCATTTTTAAACACCTATTCTATCCAACATTATACCACACGTTAGAGTGGATTATCCGCAGACGGATAAAGAGACCTGGCGAGACCACAAGGCTCCCAGTTAACTACGGAACCCCCAAAAATACAATAGTATGGCTTTAAGATCCCTGCCCTTTTAATAATAATAATATTTATTTCAGAAGCACGTGATATACAAAGCTGTTAAAATATGAAATAAGCTCATGATTTGCTTAAAATTAAGCATGCAAAACTATGATGAAATGTTACAGTTTATGGTCCAAAAATGTTACAGTTTGTGGTCCAAAAATTGCTTAACAGTATACATTTTCATTTAGTCATCAAAAAGTAAAAATAATACACAGTTTAACCTGAAAGATACTTTTAAAACACTTCTAATCATCAGTTTCACCGGGCTACTGCACAATAAACATGTTCATGTGTTTTGGAAGTGCACTTGATAAACATCGTGTTATTTCAGCGAAGTTTTGTACTTTGACCCGCTCTGCTATACTATTAAAGTATTAATGCAGTATAAGGAGTTCATCGACACTTAGTAGTAATATCTCAATAAGGTACAAATCTTCAGTGTTGCGTCATTATTCGAATAATTAATAATTATTAGTTAAAGTTGTAATGAGGTATGAACAGGATATATGCCTTTTAATAGTAAAGGAAGTTTCACATAGAACTCTGGCATTAGACTACACAAAATTATCAGCGTGTTCCAAAAAGAACACAAATTCTATGTAACAGCAAATTATTTTTATACCAATACACTTGAACATGAACTATTAGTAATTAACTTCTAGTTTATTTAAATTTACATGTTAATGCCAAACTCTTATTATTGCGATAGTAAAATTATCGTCATTTCAATAATACCACATTGTGAATGAAGGGTGGAAAACGAAAGGTCACTGTGAAGATGGACAATGGTACACTGAGGTATTTAAATGAAAATACTATATTTATCTATCAAAAACAGCAAATACTGAAGTCATCTGAGCCTACAGTCTTGTACCAGAATTGAATAGGAGCTAACTACACATGTCGCAGTTTAACCTGTAAGGTTGGTGTCTGCTTAACTGGTCTGGCTGCTATATTGGGACGAGCAAGGCCCTTTGCTATGGTGTCAGTTTTCCTACAACTTCCCATATTGTTGAACTAATATCGATACTCATTTCGGTATTGTTTATTTAAAAATATAGTAATTTATCTACTTACTCAAAGAGGAACAGGCGGACTTAAGATCTTGGGCATTCTGTGTTTTTACTATATATATATAACTATATATTGTTCTCTTCAGTAAATCACTCTTCATTGTAATTTATAAATTACAATAAATAAGCAAAACATACAATAAGTTCCCGGGGTGCAGTCACGTTGGGTGTCTAATATTTAGAGTTATCTTTCTAAAAATATTTATTATGATTTTAATGCTGTCCCAAAAATTAAAACAATACGTGCCAATAGATACCAATTTTACTCCAAAGTTAAACTATGGGATCTTATGTTCTGCACCGAAATGTGAAAGTAACACTGTCAATGTCAATTGGTATTTCTTGTTTTCGCCCCTAAAACTTAAATGATCGTTGTTTGACAGTTTAGTAGTGTAGCCTGGGACTAGGAGAAATACATCCATCACATTCAATCATTTATCTTTAAAATTACACAATATATACCTTCAAAAAATATACAGGTAAATGTATATACAGGAGGATAGCCTATACATAGATATGGGTACAAATATACCATTATTAGGTATATTGAGTGTACCGCATTAGTCATGTGGTTAGGTAAAAATACAGAGTTAATACCTAGTTACCGAAGTATATCGCTAGGTCAGCTCACCTACGAGGCTGCAATTTGAAGGTTATCAGAAAAACAAAATATAGTTTAAAAAACTAAAAAAAAACAACCTTTTATAGAATATCTATATATCTATGAATTAAATTATAAATTTTAATATTTAATTTATGACAATAGTATATAAACATTACATTATAACACTTTGGTGTTGGTTTCTCATTTATACTAAAATGAGAAAGCAACACCAAAGTGTTAAGTTATTAAGAAAATATTGTATAGTCTATGTCTCTCTTATATTTGTCTATTACCTCTCTCCAAGGAAAGGCGATTACGTATGAGAAATATAGCTGCCGATGCAAACCAGTTCTCTGTTTTAATAATATTAATAATAACAGGTTATGGGCCTAGCTAGGTAATTTGTTTATGTAAAAAAGTTGTAATTTTTCAGTATAGCCAAATTTTTTAGCTTAGATCGCGTGTGATAGAAAAATCATGTCTACGAACTACTTGGTAAATGTACTCGTACCAAAGCTTAAAGAGCGGGAAAATTACACGGAATGGTGTCTCACCGCGGAGAATTTTCTGATCCTGGAAAACATGGACCATTGTATAAAACCTGTTACCTGGAAGATAACAGAAGCCGCTGATGATGTGAAGACCAAGGCAAAATTGATTCTCACAATCAAATCGAGCTTGTACGTGCACGTAAAAGATGTTAAAACGTCTTTGAAGCTGTTCAATAAAATGAGAGCCTTATTCTATAATTCCGGCTTTACCAGACGCACCACCAATTAGATCTTGAACCACCTCTGGAAATTTTCTTGGGGCTTGTTGAAGGAACAATAAATTTGTGCCTGTTCCTATTATTTTTATTATGGAAATAACTGTATTTTTTTAAACAATTTTATATTTTTATGAGCATACAAAATATTTTCATAAATATATTGAGACGGCACGGTCAGTTCATTAATGTATTTAACTTTAACTCGAGCAGGTGGTTCAAGAGCGGCGGATATACTTCCAATGGAGGGTCAAAAGACTACGCAAAACAGCAGCAACGACATCTCGGCCGTCGATATAACCTTCACTAGGCACCTTGGCAAGTTCGTACCATGAATACTTCCATATCATAACAAATACATACGTACAAGGCACCTCGGGTTTACACGCGTATAAAACACGTACCTACTTCTGCAAATAATACCGGCCCGTGGCAGATAACATGGATTACCTACTCTCAAAATTATTCTGGACAAGAAAACATTGCGCTTGACGTTATTTTTTTTTTATTTATTTCTAATAAACTTACAATTAGGTTCACAATTTGTTTTAGGTGTAACGACGACAACTCCTTAATAAATCGAAGCCTAGATGTGTCGGGCGGTCTGTACACGGCACATAATCCGATTTTAAAACTATTCATACTCAGCTCGCTAGCCACACATTCAAACTCCTGTGTACACAAGTTACTACATCTCACAAAAGCTACAGACTTATGAATATATAATAAAATACCTCCACCTTTTCTATTAATTCTTAATTGTGAATATAAGTTGTAAGTAGGTAGTTCAAACATTTGCCCCAAGTCATTTTTAATGTTGACGTATGTTTACTATTTGACACCATGTACTCAATTTGAGAAAAGTTTTTCTTGACAGATCGAATGTTTACTTGCAAAAAGTACAAAAAACTTTCAGGTACTATACATGAAGTAAAATCATCCCATGTCTGACAATTGGTTTCGACTATATTATGTTCTGTTGTATCTAGCATGGAAAACAACATTGTTTGTTTGTTTCAACAACACTGAGCGAATAGGAAGGAAGACGGCAGTTGAGCGTGGTGATGCAATGTTAAACCCAACAACACGACCAACGATACTGCGCCAAAGGGAGATTGATCTGAAGACCCTCCACGACCAAACTACCAACACAACAACATTAGGCGCATCGTACCCGGCACACATCGCAACATAACTGCTCAGACCCGTCCTCCGTACGCGTTCACCAGACATCATGTCGGAACAACCAGGTTTGATATGACAATAATATGAGTAGCTACCTAGTTATCTACTGTCCACCATGGCACGATTTTACCCTTTGGATATCGGCTATCGAGCGGATTGTTATTACTTTCTTTTCCTGAGCACTTTTACCTAGTAATATATTTCCATGTTTACACCATATACAGGAAAACAACTCTTTGAGTTCTTCTTTCGTTTTCCATAGCAGGTAGGCCGTCGATGGCGTCAGACACTCCCGAAGGTAAATTTTATCAGCACCATTATGCTTGCAGCAGATGTCGTCGCAGTTTTAGCAGCATCAATCCATAGATCTCTGTTTCCTTCTCGAAGTATCACAGTGATCGGAGCCTGCTCTCTGTTTCTCGCAGCATTTGAAAGGTTTTTTGTTTTCCTATACGCTTTGACGACGTCATTAGGGTTTTGTTTTATGTTTTCGGCGATTTTTTTAACAATTCCTTCATTCGTCTTTCTCAGATGGGTAGATGCCACATACTTCTAGCTGATTGCATAATTGTAATTGCTCTATATGATTTAATTTATTTTCTAGAACTTCATATTTGATGTTTGTGTGTTTAGTATAAGTTTGTAAATTATTGCATCGGTTTTCCAATTCCATCATTGATTTTTCATATTTCTGGATCTTGGTGTTATATTCATCAATTTTATGAGAGTAGAATTGCAGGGTATGTTGTTGTTCTTCTTTAATGACCTGCCTCACTTCCCGGCGTAGATCTCGTAATATTTGTTGCATCATGTTGTCATGGGCACCAACGTGTGGGGTAGTAGACTCTGTGTCTGTATTTTCGTCTCCGTCTTCATCTGGTATGATGCATGAAAGTCTTTTAAGCCTACCACCACCGGTGCAGGATTTACATTTTCAGTCAACTGAATCTGTTTCATGCAATATACTAAGTTGGCCGGGTGTTATTGATGCACAGGAGAAATGAAGCCACTTGTTACATTTATTGCACTGCAGTCCGGGAGACTTTTTGGTTATCAGTTTTACACGTTTTGCATATTTCACCATTGTTATTTATGTATGTAGGGTAGGTTATAATAACAGACAGCGAGCGCTATGTATGTGACTACTCTCGTTTGGCGCGCGCGAGTGAATGATTATACACCATCATACAGGTTAAGTACCCACAATTCGATTTATCAAACTTGTAAAATTTGGTTAAAATACTATCAAATACCCAATTAATTCAATTGTATGTACTAAGCCAGTAAGTATTAGTATCTATTTACCTACCCGGGTGTCGAGGCTGTGAGAAGTATAGGTACGTACTACGAAATGTTTGCCTTTTTTTTTTTGTTCGGATGGGAAATCATCAAATGACTTCTCCCGCTCTGGGCGGAGCGGAAGGGCGTGTCTGACTTTTATTGACTAAAACCCACCCATGTTTCTTTACTTGGCTGTGCGACGGTTAGGGCCACGGTTTCTTGTTTAACCAACCCGCAACCCAGGAGGCATCGGTCTTCATGGACCCCGTTACGATGTGCTGACATCTCTTTGAGGCGCGCGTGAAACACGACGCGCTGTACGAAATGTTTGTCTGCCGCGGAATATAAACTTAATGTAAACATGCGTTCCAAAATTACTCCATAATTCAATATAATGATGTATACACAAAAGAAATTTTGTACCAATACTTTGAGAATGTGAAACTACTCACTATTTTGTTTCTTTTCGTACACTACGGATGATGAGCCTTACAATGTTCGACATAACTCTTCACGAACAACATCAACGGTGTTACTTCACGCTCGTACGCTTCATAATATATTTTATATAATGGCACGAAATTATAATTATGTAGTCCAGGAAACTTATACCGTGTGCCCATAACATAGCAGTTAATTTGCGTTTAATTTTATGAAACATTTAAAAATTTCATCAGCCACCTGCCGCTTATTGCTGAGAGTCGATCTACCGCTGTCTATAACGATGTAAGCACTGTTGCTAACTGTATGACTGATTTGAAGAGCCGCGAGTGGGTCAGAACCGCACGGCAAGTCAACTCGTGTACCACAAGTCCAAAGGTGTAATTAACTTATGTCAGAAAACACAATAAAATGTAAAATAATGGAGTGACCTACACAACCCAACTACTGGGTAACATCTTAACTCTGGTACGAAAGAGTGGCGAATCGCATCTTCTTCTCTGAGCTGGAGGAGGGCAAACGATAGCATGGCGGACAACTCCTCCGGTTCAAGGATGTCTTAAAACGACACATGAAGAGATGCAATATAGAACCCTCTGAATGGGAGCGTTTGGCAGCAAAGCGGTCAGAATGGCGTGGTATGGTGTACGGACAAGTACGCGAGTTTGAGGAGCAGCGCAAAGCTGACCTCGATACCAAACGCGACCAATTAAAGGCCCGCCCACCTGCTGCCATCACATACAATTACGTCGACGGCGTGCTTACGTGCCCTCAGTGTGCACGAAGTTTCGCCAAGATAGGCTACATAAGCCATCTTCGGGCGCATGAGCGCCAAATCACCGGCTAGGAGTCGAAGTGGTCGCCGTGGCCGAAATCGGTCGGAACACACATCGGAACTCTGGTAACGATGCCCAAAGATCTATGGACGGAGCCGATACCCAACGGCAGCCGACGCAGATTCACGCGGAACTACATTTATGCACATTATGTGCCTCTGTGCATTTAATACGTTGACAAGTGATACTTAGCAGCCACTTGTTCTTAACCCTCCCGCCCCTCCGCCCTACAGTGAGCAGTCCCTACTCCGTCTGAGTGACAGAGGAACGAGCTCTGAGTGCGGAGACGCTCATTACTCTTCATCTCACCCGAGAAGGGCTTAAACGATTAGATGTGGGAATACAGGATAATGCGCTAAATACTAAAGAAACGAATTATTGTTTTTGCTCAGAAAGGGACTTTACTGGGATTTACCGACACGGCTGTGGGTCTCTTAAATAATGCCTGAATAGCTATCATTCATCAAATAAGTATTTTAAAAAATGGAATTTTTATTTTGTATTTAGAATTTGTCTATCTGCGTGACTATTATCTAAGTCTACCTGCGTGATTATTGTGAAAAATCTAGCGTTAACTAATTCAGCAGCGATTTTGGTTCTGTTCCACTGCGCACTGCAGGACGATGAGCTCTTCTTACACAGAAAGGGCTCGAGCATTGACCACCACACTTGCTCAAGATGCGTTCGCGTTTATAGACTTTTATGCAAACCCTAAGTCCAGTTTTCCGCATGACGTTTTTCTTCACCGATGCCAATAATGGGTCCGTAATATACTAGAAAGTGTGTATCAATTAAAAATACATACCTACAACTTAATGCATGAACGGCGAGGTTTTGACACATACTTAGAATCAGAATCAGATAGTTTATTTGTAGAACATAGGTAGGTAATACAGATTGTGATGTCAATATATAATTAACACTATATGTTGCCGTCGAAGGCGTACAAATATTATAATACAATTAAATTGAAAAAAAAAAAGATATAATCATATAGTCAAAATAAATAATTATAACAAATTCAGAGATTAAATAAAATAATTCCTTAATAACAAAGGCGTCCCTATATCAGTTGATCCTCCAAATATTCACTAAGCGCATAATAAGTCTTCTCACACAACAATTTAAAAAGAGCCTTTTTGAATTGGTGTATGCTGTCAAGATCCTTTAATTTATTTAGTAATCTATTATATAACTTGGGTACCATTCCCAAAAAGCTCTTTGAATACAGTGCATTCTTGTGTGGAGCAGCACATATCTCTCTATATCGTCTTTTTGATCTCAATGCTGGAAACAAATGCATGTTTGATTTTATGAATACTACTGTCTCGTAAATGTACGGACAAGGCAAAGTAAGTAGTTTATATTTGTTAAATAAGGGTCTACAACTATCAGTCTGTTTTGGCTTAAACACAGCACGCAAACATCTCTTTTGGGCTTTCAACGCGATGTCTTTATCGGTGGAATTTCCCCAATACATTATACCAAAAGATATCATCGATGACACAAACGTTTTATATGCAATCAATACTACAGATTCATTAGATATTTGCAAGATGATACAGTGCATGAAAACATTGGTTTAATTTTGAACAAACACTCTCGACATGATCCTTCCAATTTAGATGATTATCCAAATCCAAGGAATCTGGCACTGTTGGTTTCGTGTATTTTTTGGTCTAAACATCTTATATTTAAAATTTGTTTTTACTTATAATCAATCCTTGCTTATGAGTATGGACGACAGTGAGTATCAATATAAGGTCAACCAGCATCTAATATACTATACATACTTAGTTATGTTGGTAAAACCGGTGTGTGTGATTGAATCACTCCTTTTGTTTCTGTCGGCAGCCGCATGAGGATGCACAGACAAGAGAATGTGGGGTGAACCAAAAGAAAAAACAGTGCTCTGTGCAGCGACATCAGGGCTGATTAATTGTTTGTTACATACAAGACAACACATACAATAGGTATGTATCAAACACTCGACGCGTGTTATTCTTCCCACCTACGTTTTAAATATATTCCACGCAATAAAACAAATCATTTTTAAAAAATGTTCGCAAAAATAATTAAAATAAATATTTCATTTTTAAATTTGTAATGTTTAACTGATTTCTTACATCTGCAATTTACATGAAGCGATGACGCGAAACTAGAACAAAATGAAAAATATAAAAATTAAAAAAAAAAAAGGTAAAAATAAGTCTATAGTAACTTAGACAGCCGGGCGGGATTCGTTATTGGAGTGTGAGCCGTTCAAAGACCCGGTCTAAGTTACTTTAATAATAAATAAATAAATAATAGGTAGCTTAATAGGTACGTAGTTTGATCCATGTCAGTATGAATACAGGACCAGACCTCGATACCAATACCTCTGCAGCGTGGTGTTAGATAGGTAGATGATATCTCCCCGAAACTGTTCACCGCTGCATTGGAGGATGTGTTCAAGGTTCTGGACTGGAAAGGACTGGGCATCAACATCAAAAGCGAGTACATTAAACACCTTCGATTTGCTGATAATATCGTAGTCAAGGCTGAGACTGTAGAGGCCCTGAGTACCATGCTCGAACACCTGAGCAGAGCCTCTGAGCGAGTCGGTCTTATATTGAACATGGACAAGACTGAAGTCATATGTAATGCTCATGTTGTACCGACTCCTATAAAGATTGGAGACTCTGTTCTCGAAGTTGTTGATAGTTACGTATACCTGGGACAAAATATCCAGTTAGGTAGGTCCAAATTCGCGAAAGAGGTCAATCGTCGAACCCAACTCGGGTGGGCTGCTTTCGGGAAGCTACGTAGAATCTTTGCGTTCAAAATACCGCAGTGTCTCAAGACAAATGTCTTCGATCAGTGTGTGTTGCCAGTGATGACTTATGGCACTAAGACGTGGTCGCTAACAATGGGCTTTATAAGAAAGCTCAAGGTCACTCAAAGTCTCAAAGGGCAGTGGAGAGGGGTATGCTTGGAGTTTCACTGCGTGATCAAATCATAAATGAGGAGATCCACAGAAGAACGAGAGTAACCGACATAGTTATGTTTACGGAATGATAAGCCTTTGAACAAAGCTTGGATTTGATTTGTACTTTAAATGCATTGTAAGGCTAGCCCGAAGAATTGCAACACTTAAGCGGCAGGGGGGCAGGCACATTACCCGTAGGACCGATGCCCGATGAGGCTGACAGGTTCTCGAGTGGCGACCACGCACCGAACGATTCAGCGTGGGTAGGCCCCCGACAAGATCGACCGACGACCTGGTGAAGGTCGCGGGAAACCGCTGGATGCGGGAGGCGCAAGACCGGTCGTCGTGGAGATTTTTGGAGGAGGCCTATGTCCAGCAGTGACGTCTTTTGGCTGAAATGATGTTGATGAATTAAAAAAGGTTAATCTTGCTCTGGGGTCTTCAGCAAGATTTAATGCGGGTTATGTCGACGAAGTGTAGAGCTGTGCATAGAAATTCTCGACTCCCCTCAAAAGCTCAGGTCCGGACGTTATGATCTTGCCGTCGCTAGTCTTCAGCTTTCTTAGCCGGCAATACTAATAGTCAGATTTCTTGCGAAAACTTTAGAGCCTCTGTTTCGCTCTATAGCCTCCGTTATACGTTGGGTTACGTCACGCTTCAGAGACTTTGAGATCCGCTAATTGAGCTGCCGGTATCTGCAAGCATCACTTGACGAACGCAAAACTGCCTCACGTCTGTCCTCCATGAACTGGAGAGTGTAATCCAAGAGCTTATTTACGGCAAATAGTTTTGCCGTCAATGTCGTAAAAATGTCAGCGTAACTGAAGTAGGCATATATATATTATATTAAAATTTTGTAGAAAATTAAATAATTTATAACTCATATTCTAAAACAAACTTAACAATTTGGGATCAATCCCATAACATAATATGAGGAGATAAGTTCGAGATTGAGGGGATTGAGCGGCAATGGTCAGCGATACTTCATAGATATATCCGATCGGGAGGTCGACAAGTCTGTCGGGACACGGGATAACAAAAGAAATGGATTTATTTCAGTGTTGAGGAACAACAACAACAACAACAACAAGGGGTCGATTTTGTATATAATTGCTTAGTGACGTTGTTGTCAACCAGTGTTGTGTCGCAGGGGTCATTGTCAGTAGCAGGTCCATTGGAACGGACATTAGATGTCGGTTAGCAGATGGTACTTTTGATACACTTTATTTTTAAAAAGTTATTTTCAAAATCACCCATAACTAGTTTTTAATCTTCCTTTTAAGTTTTGTTTTGATTATGTTCATGTTAGTATATTATGTATATTAAATAATTGGTTAGTAATATCATATGATACAAGTTTTTCGTTTCTTTTAAATAAAATATTATGTAAAAGAAACAAAAAACCGTTTTAATTAATCACAATAAAGCAGCTTTCATCCTATTCAGTCGTGTGATTTATCGAACGCAACTAAAAATTTAATGATAAAAACGACTAAAATATTTTTAGTATAAAAACGTTTTATGTTTATTGGCGCAAATGTCAATATATGTATGTAGTTTTGACTTCATTGTTAGAGTTCGTTGGGGCTATAAGTTTGACTTGACGGAAACTGCTGTCTCATAAATATACAAACAAGGTTTACAGGGGGTTAACAGCGGGTTAACAGCTTCAACTTTTTGGAAATGCCAGTCAACTGCCAGTTGATCGTAACTTGAACACAGATCGTACGAGGAGAAATGAGACAAGAAATAAAATAATAACCGAAACCCAGAGAACATAATTACTATGACAAGCAATATCTCATCATCTGTATAGGCCTTTCACCAGCATCCCCAACATCCATCAGACTCAACTGAATTACAGTATTTTACATGGAGCGATTGCCTGTCTGATCTCTTCAACTCAGCTACTGGATGATACACTAACTGGTTGTCATGTCAAACTTTCGCGATCTGACTGATTATTGAATATCTATGAATTACAGCCGAAAATGTAATGATCCACAGACTAATCGGGTCAAGCGTAGCTTAACCTAATCGTGAGACTTGTGCTGGTATGTTTTAATCACGCCCCCCCTCCCCTCCTCTACGACAAGCAATTTATGTTACGACAAATACTATGTAATACTTAGTTATTACAAATTAAATAATAAATTAATGAATTGTGCTCAGGAATAAATTTGAATCACTTATGTATAACAAAGCAAACTGTAAATAAAATAACGAATTGCCGAATTATATTCGCCGTTCACGTAGCAGTCAAAACTAAACTCATGCTACGCCGTAGTAGTTACCCCGTTGTTGCTACGCCGTAGTTGCTGCTCCGCAGTTGCTACGCCGTAATTTTTACACCGTAAGTGCTACACCGTAATTGCTACACCATAGTTGCTACACCGTAATAGAGAGGCTATAGTAGCTACGCCGTGCCACTTCCACCTTAAATTACTATGAGCGCATTTGTTGTTTAAGCCTGGATGGATTAAAGTGTTAGGTTGATCTATCGTAATAAGATCTGTTTAACGTTACAAAACAAGATAGTCTGTAAATACACGAGTAACAGATTTGAATCCGGCTTTTATCATTTAATTAAATATTTTCGAGTATTTTGAGTGGTTTTGTATAAGAAACTTCGTCACCTTACCACAGCGAGGTAACGCGAAGGGCGACCGGCACGGAGCCTGACGTGAAGTCGCCGTTAATAAGTAACGACCCTCGCCGCCGCCATCCATCTCCCGCCGACGGAACTGGTTACGGCGATCCATGTCTTCGTAACTGATCGGCAAAACTTATCTGATAACTTGGTAGTTTCACCGAGAAACCATACTCAGTAGAATTAATAAAAAAAAAAGAACTAGCAAAATGTATAACTTTTACAGCACTACTGACTGCTTCTAAATCTTCGAAACTATTGTGCTGAATTTCATTCGCCGGATCACGGGCAGATAGGATGTTATGGAGAAACATACATTTCACTATTTAAAGGTTTCTCACACAAAAGCTACAAAGGTAAGGTAGGCTTTATAGGTTACTGTTTGTCTCGACAGCAACTTAATGTTGGATATTGTCTGCGGCTTCCATACAGTCACATGAATGTCAAAGCCGCGGCCATGCAAACGTTTTTTGGGCAAAAACAAAATCTAGTCTCTTTCAAACAGATCATAGGGTACCACACTGACTCCGATAATAAGGGTTATATGCAGAAACACAATATTTTATGTCCTTTGACAGCAGATGCAGTAATTAAAAGTTTCACTTCAAAGATCGGGAACTCAATCTGAGTATTCGCATTTTATTATATTCTATATAATCTAATGATTAATAAACTATTAATAAACTATAGATTAAATAAACTAGTGCTTGACTGCAATCCTGCCTGATATTAAGCAGTAATGCAATCGTTGATAATAAAGCGCGCTAGTTAATTAAGCCTATTAACATAAAAAATCTTAGTGAATAGGAAGGAAGACGGCAGTTGATCGAGGTGATGCAATGTACGACCTGACGCTGCCGGCAGTAGTGCGGAGGATGGTCGGCAGCTCAGAGTCGTGGGACGCGGTGGTGTCCTTCTGCGAGGACGTGATGTCGCAGAAGGAAGCTGCGGAACGGGAGAGGGAGATATCAACTCCCTTCCCGGGCCGTAGAAGACGCACCGGGCGCCGAGGAAGGGCGGATAACGCCCTCTTCCGCCCCCCATGAATGGGTCCAGGGGCGAGGGACATGGGGAAGTCCCCGCCCCCCATTGATGGACCCCGAGGCGGAGGCGCGCGCGAGTGTCGGCGCGCGCCTTTGAGGCGATGCACGGGGTAGTTTAACACCCCACTACCCCGTGCAGGAGACGAGGCCCGGACAGACCGGGCCAGCACGAGGGTGGGGCCGTGGAAGAATTTAGACTCCCGCGGCCCCACGTGCGCTCGTGATAGAAGACACACCGGGGTGGTTTTAGTCAGTAAAAGTCTGACATACCCCGTCGCCCACCCCAGGGCGGCGGGCATCCTATGAGGATTTCCACCCCGGCAAAAAAAAAAAAAAAAAAAAAAAAAAAAAAAAAAAAAAAAAAAAAAAAAAAAAAAAAAAAAAAAAAAAAAAGGTGATGCAATGTAAACCCAACAGCACGACCAACGATGCTGCGCCAGAGGGAGACTGATCTTGAGACCCTCCATGACCAAACTCCCGACACAATAACATTTGGTGAATCGTACCCGGTACACATCGCAACACAACTGCTCAGACCCGTCCTCCGTACGGCTTCACCAGACATCATGCCGGAACACGACGAATCGCTTGGCGGCAAGACTTTGTCTGATGGGTGCTAACTTCTCTAACTTCTGCCGGCGGCCGATATACATAATTACCTTAACGGTGTATTATCCTTATCTCTACGTTGAGGTTGTTTTGGGGCTTGAGTGCCTCGTACGCTAGGTCTTGGCTTGTGATCTGGTTTCTCATCCACACAAGAGCGATACTACATCCGCAGGACAGCTTGTGGCGAGGTATGTTGCATTCATTAGTGATCCCACGAACATAATCTGCCAGGAGGTTCCTCATCTCAGGCTTGCCTTTATGGGTCAGCTAGAGTGAACACTGAAGAGGAACAAAGCTATCACCACAGTTTTGCCTTTAATGGCCGATTGGAGTAGAAATTCGTAAGAGAAAACGTGCCCGGGGGAAGGAATTATTCCCGTAGAACTCATAAAGACCTTCACCATCTACTACCGGTCTCTGGGATTGTTCTGGAAGCCGTGAATAATACCTCTCCACTCCTTATAAGCACCACGGACATGTTGCGCTCTTGCCGCTACTATTTGCTAGCGACTGCTTCCGGGAACCCAATATTGAGTACGCAACTCACTTCCAACAATTTATTCGTGAAATTGATATGAAACATTGATCCGGCAGGAGCCTTAGTTATTCCATTGCTGCAAATTTGCTACACGTACCGGGGTTTGTAAAAGAACACAACACAATTGGAGTAGACGTGTTCTTGAGCGGATACCGGAAACCGGTAAACATAAAGGGAGATGCACTCAGGCTAGGTGACGCGACGAGCTTCGCAGGATGGCTGATAGTAACCGGATGAGAGTTACCGGGAATCGAGTTCAATAGTTGAGTATGAAACAAAAGAGGTTTATATCCAGAATACTCGTCAAACCAACACCGCTATTATAATCTAGAAATACTTACAGCCAAATAAAATCTTAATGTTGTCCTATTAATGTTATAAATGCGAGATAAATGAATAAATATATATGGACAAATCACACAGATTGAGCTAGCCCCAAAGTAAGTTCGAGACTTGTGTTATGGGATACTAACTCAACGATACTATATTTATAATAGATACATATATAGATAAACATCCAAGACCCAGGCCAATCAAGAAAATATCATTTTCCATCATGATCTGGCCGGGTTTATACTTTCCCAAAAATAAGACATAGGATATGTTTTATACAGTATGTTAAGAAAACCCTGTCCGACCCGTGAAGGTGTTGTTAGGTATCGATAACTGATTCTACTAATGCATACAAAACCGGGCTAAATAAAAAAAAAAAATCCACCTAATAAAATAAATATTATTTCGCAAAAAAGAGGTAACTTAATAAATTTGCGTTATCCACACTATCGCGCGCGGCGGCGGAGGCGGCGGAGGCGGCGGGCGGCAGGGCACGTGGCACGTGGTCGCATCGCTATTCGCTCATAATAATACCGGTGTTGTCACTTTTTAAAAATTACCAAATTTCGGGGAAGTTGGAATTAATTCGCGGGAAAAAAAGATTATTTCAAAATTCATTTGTATTGGTACTATGATGATTACGTAAAATTTTATATTATATTTGGTCATGTGTTTACCTAACCTTTATTATCCTTATGGGTCGGACAGGGTTTTCTTAACATACTGTATACTTACGCGAGTGAAACCGGGGGGCGCAGCTAGTGTCTAACAATGTCTGTCATATCGTAGTCACCGTTGATAAAGAGCGGAACTTTTGCAAACTATTTGTCTTGAAGTCCGAAGTTATGTTCCAAGGCAGAAAAACAAAAGTAGATCCCGACGTGCTCGTGACGTCAAACTCAAAGACGAACAGAACAGGACAGACTGGCTGCCGCAGACAATCGGCATTCTGTGAGCTCAGGGCCGGGGAAGCGGCGCCCGGTATGTGCGTATATGCTTCACAATCAGCCTGGCGTGAAAAGGCGGCGTTTCGTAGACTGCTTCCATAAAATATTTTTTTCGGAATGAGTTTTTTCATAAAACGAAACGTTTCGTCTCGTTTTGCGTGACTGTTGTTAAAGTTTGTTGTTGACAGCTAGATAGCCCGAGTCGACACGTAAATCACACACCTTTAAAGTAGATATTTAGCGGCTCATCTGTTGGCGATCACCACCACTGATAGACATTATTAAATCATGACCATAATATAATTAGAAAGTTGAATCATTATATCATATTAAACCAGGCCGCTCATCTAAAGCCTTTTAGATAAATTTCGTAGTGTCATGAAATTTAATTAACCTTACGCTATCAACAAGAACATTCAATGCAACAAAAAACTGAAATCATTATTATGTAAACAAAAAAAAGAACAAAAATGTTATAGCGGTGACGCAATACCATTGACCATTGTATACATATGTATATCTCGCTGTGGGGAACACGGATCGGTCACACACACACACACACACATTCAATCCTTTTTTCTCATACAACAAAAGTATTCAACGTCGCTAAAGAAATTTCACTTCAAAACTACACAAAGCGATCTGAACTGAAGGTTGCACTATAATCTGTACTAATCTATAAAGCTGAAGAGTTTGTTTGTTTGTTCAAACGCGCTAATCTCAGGAACTATAGGCCCGATTTGAAAAATTATCCGAAAATTATCCGAATTGTCCGAAAGAGAGGCCATGGTAGAGCGAACGAGTGTTGCACTTAAGGCAGTCTCCGAATGGGGCAATGCCAATCTTGTAGCATTCAATGCCGCCAAAACGCAGGCGTGTCTTTTCACCGCCAAAAGGAGCCCGTTCACCTTGGCTCCTACTTTTCGGAATGTATCCTTGGAGTGTACCGACCGTCTTCAGCTTTTGGTGTTGAGATTTCCTCAAACCTAAACTTTGGGCAGTTCATTGAGTCCAAGGCCAAGGTGGCTGCCAGAAAACTTGGCGTTATCGCAAAGGTCCGGCAGTACTTCACACCAGGGCAGCTTCTAATGTTGTACAAAGCACAGGTCCGTTCGTGTGTGGAGTACTGCAGCCAGATTTGGGCTGGTGCTGCTAAGTGTCACCTGGCCACTTTGGAATCAGTGGAGAGGCGTGCGAAGAGGCTGATTGGTGACCTTGATTTAACTCGAGTTGATCTCCAAAGACTAGAGCACAGGCGTAGAGTAGCCAGCCTTTCGGTGTTCTATAGGATACATTTTGGGGAGTGTGCGAGGGTATTGCACGATTTAATTCCCCCATCTCCGTTCCACCATCGGACGACCCGTCGTACGGCGAGTTTCCACCCTTAACACCTCTACGATCCGGACGAAGCGTTTCGCCTCCTCCTTTATACCGCGTACATCGAGGGACTGGAATAATCTGCCGGCGGCGGTGGTTCCGTCGGACTACAATAATCTGCCGGCGGCGGTGGTTCCGTCGGACTACAATTTGAGTGTCTTCAAGGCCAGAGTGAATAGGCTCTTAATAAACTAGTGCGCTTTACCATCAACTATTGCGTCACTGCTTACCATCAGGCGGGATTGCGGTCAAGCGCTGGTTTATATTTTAATAAACAAAAAAAAAAAATATTTTTGCGTTGGATAGCCCATTAATCCAGGAAGGCTTTAGGCTATATAACATGACGCTGCGGCCAATAGAAGCTGGCATATTAAAAAAAAACATAGCGAAACTTGTTTTTCGGTGGTAGGCCATATCGGCTGCCGGCAGAAGTTACCACCCACCAGACGAAGTCTTGCCGCCGGAGGACGAGTCTGAGCAATATTGTGTTGCGATATGTGCCGGGTACGATGCGCCAAGTGATGATGTGTCGGGAGTTTGGTTGTGGAGGGTCTCCACATCAATCTCCCTCTTTTTTTTTTCCGGGGTGGAAATCCTCATAGGATGCCTGCCGCCCTGGGGTGGGCGACGGGGTATGTCAGACTTTTACTGACTAAAACCACCCCGGTGTGTCTTCTATCACGAGCGCGCGTGGGGCCGCGGGAGTCTAAATTCTTCCACGGCCCCACACCCTCGTGCTGTCCCGGTCTGTCCGGGCCTCGTCTCCTGCACGGGGTAGTGGGGTGTTAAATTACCCCGTGCATCGCCTCGAAAGGCGCGCGCCGACACTCGCGCGCGCCTCCGCCTCGGGGTCCATCAATGGGGGGCGGGGACTTCCCCATGTCCCTCGCCCCTGGACCCATTCATGGGGGGCGGAAGAGGGCGTTATCCGCCCTTCCTCGGCGCCCGGTGCGTCTTCTGCGGCCCGGGAAGGGAGTTGATATCTCCCTCTCCCGTTCCGCAGCTTCAAAATCAAAATCAAAGCATTTATTTCAAATAAACCAGTTACAGGCACATTTGAATTGTCAGAAGGTCGGTCAGTCAGTAAGGTGAAGCTAGTCGCCCATTCCAAAGAGTAGGTACCTATGGAGAAGAACGGGCAAGAAACTCCATGGACACTCTTTTATATTATCAAGCTATTGATACAAATATATTCCTTCCTTCTGCGACATCACGTCCTCGCAGAAGGACACCACCGCGTCCCACGACTTTGAGTTGCCGACCATCCTCCGCACTACTGCCGGCAGCGTCAGGTCGCCTCCTACTTCATTTGTGAGGACACGGCGCTGCTCCTCCCAAGCTACACACTCGGAGAGCGTGTGCTGCGCCGTGTCCTCCCCGCATTGGACGCAGTGGTGGCACCGAGCGTCCGGCTCCCTGCCTAAGCCGTGCCCCGACATTACCTGCGTCACCCTGAACGACAGGGAGCCGTGCCTCCTCCCGAGCCAGTCGTCGAGTACTGGCCGGATCGCCTCGACGGTAGCGAGGCCGACGGTAGGGCGCATAAGCCTCTGCCGCCAGTCCGCCACCAGGACCTGACCGAGCTCCTCTCGGCGCAGCTCGATCTGCCGCTGCACCGGACTGGAGCCCCGTATCCGCTCTTCCTCGCGCCATCGGTACAATGACGCGAGTACTTTCGCCTCTAGGTCCCAGGACGGGGATCCGGCCAGAACGCAAGCCGCCTCGTAGGATATCGTGCGATACCCGCGGACGACCATGACGGCCATCGCCCTCTGCGACTTGCGCAGAATGGCGAGTGTTCCGGCCGTCAGGTCCATCGCCCACACAGGGGCCCCATACAGCGACCAATCCCAATGGAGACTAGCCTTCAGTGCAGAGGATATTATAGGACGCATGTGTGTACACAGAGAATGCACTCCGTCTTTCCCACTTCGACAATCCGGGGTCATTCGCCGGCAACTTCCAAACTACGGTCCAATGACACTGTGCCCAACCTAGTAATAGAACCCAGCAGTTATAATACCTATATCAGCTAAAGTTCTGAAACACTTCTAAGACCTTAGCTAGAAGCCTGTCCACATGGACGTACCAGCAGCCTCGTGAAGAGAGTAGTGGCAGCGCTGTCTTCATGTCCGGCCATGTGTAGTGTTGGGACTTACCTACACAGAGAATGTAAGCGGCTTCATTAATAAGAAATTGGTGGCAGAGCGATGACTTATTACTTGATATGTATCAAGTTATACACTTGCTTCATTTTTACATGCATGACTTATTTCAGTATGACGTTTTATGTGTTACTGTACAGTGAAGAAAGAAAATTGTTCAGCAAAAATTTAGCTATCAACTTAAATTTACTATGTATGTATGGCTAAACAATCCCTTTGTCTGACCATTCCGATATCATAACTTGCCGGAGTCGCGCCCGCACCGCACGCCACCGTCATCGTCGCGCACAACAGATGGCTCCCTATTCTTAGATACACGTCACGTGTGAGCTATCGATCGCTGGCTCATCGTTACATCGCGAGGGAGTCCATCCATTAAACTGAACGCATCTGTCACCAACAGGGTTGGCGAACTGCGTCCAATGCGTACTGTTTGTGAGTAACAGTCATATTATGTAGCGTAGAAGTGTAGCAATGTGTAAATAGAATAGTGAAGTGACGAAAGAAACCGGCATGTACTAAAGCCAGAAATCTGAAAACATGTCACAAGTCTTCGAATCTACCAATCCGCACTTGACCCACGTGATGTGGATTATAGCGCACCCCCTCTCTCAGATAGGAGGCTGTGTCCCAGGGACGTTATAGGCCGAGTATAGTGGGCAAAATTATTTTAAACAAAGTTACCATTCGAATTTTAAATGTTAAAGAAGTATTGCTTAAATAAGAAATGGACTTAGATTAAGAAAAATTCTTGATAACATTAAACCTACTGCAGCGACACATAAATCTGTAATATGCTTCCATATTTATGGTGCGCTACTTTCTGTGGCTGAACGCTGTTACCCAAAACACAAACCTTGGCTTAGTTTGGGTCACAGTAGCCCATAAAAGATTGTAAAAACTTGTGACAATGAAAATATTTTTTATTTTCTTTTTATTTGTTTGAGTTCGTAATTTGAACAAAAGTATCTGATATTCGGATCCCCTCACTTGTAAATATTCACTCGGTAGCGATGGGTGACCCTCGTGATATAAACGTTACTACCAAAACATGATAGATACCGGATTTATAGAATAAACAACATGCCGAGTGTACACGACTGAGCCCGACACTCCACGAATCGATACAACGTCGATCTTTTTACATCATGACACACGTCATTGTTCGCGGAAGCAACGAGGCGTGCTCGACATCGACGGTTAGCGATCTGGCGACGCGCGACTATCCGCGATCCGGCCGCTGCTAACCCGACGTTACACTCAATACGTCGAAATCTGTGGCTCGAGAAACGCGATATTAAAATTCTCGACACGATCGGATCCGACACATCTCCCTTCCCGTTCTGCGCCCCTTGCACCCTCAGTCCCGGCGAGCTGCCGTCGCGCGCGAATATAGAGTGAATTGATTTAATCTTAAGAGGTTGCCGATGTCCGCGAGTTAGCGTGGTCGGGATCCACGACACGACGCGCGACCTCGAGCGAAGAAGAAGGACCACAGTACACAAGATACCTACATGGGTTGTGTCTATAAGTGCTGATGTGTACAAAGAGCTGAATCAAAGATGAAGGAATGCTATTCCTACATCATCTGTTTACATTAACATGTCTGCAAATCCGACCGTTACGACACTTTCACTAGTGGTGACGGTAGAATGTAACGTGTAACATTTAATCAGGCTCTCATTCACTAGGAGGGTACGTGTTCATATAAATTCATTTTTGTTAATTAAACAGGATTTCAGATGAGGTAGGTGTATCTCATGCAGCCTCATGAAGTTCACAGGAAGTGAATGAATGCATTGAAGTGCATTGAAAATGATGAGAAGTGATGTTAAGTGTATAAATATTTGTAATTGTATTTTTATTTCCAACTATTTATTTTTTTATTTTAATTTATTTACATCCGACAATTGTCCATAGTTTTCATTAAAACACATACACAAAATACATTAAAATTATTTATGAACTATTATAAATACACATATAACAATTTCCAAAATAAAATTAAATTAAACTGACAATTAAAAAAATAAAATAAATGTCAAATTTAAAAATAAAATAAAATGCCGAAATAAAAAATAAAATAAAATGCCAAAATCAAAAATAAAATAAAATGCCAAAATCAAAAATTAAATAAAATAGAATGTCAAATTTAAAAATAAATAAAATAGAATGTCAAATTTATAAATAAAATGTCAAATTCAAACTAGGTAGGTTTGATTACAAAAGCTAGACGGAGCCCACCAGTCAAGAGAACACAATATACGCCCTTGTCCAGTGCTCCATAAAAATACAGTCTGAGTCCAACCTCTCAGCAATGAGCTGCAGGTAACTGTTGTAGCTGTCGCGCATCCGATGCATCAGGGACGCAGCTCTTTTGCCCATTATCGCCGCGAACCCGTCCACACGTGCGTCAGCAAACATTCCCGACGCGCTACAGTAGCGCGGCACCCACCTTACACAATTTCTCTGATTGCCATACCAGTGTTTGAGGAGTGCTATAAGCTCATGTGGGAGGTCATTATCCCTTGACAGCTTCTGCCACAACCTATCATACGCCACCAGGTCGAATGTTTTCGATAAATCGAGAAAGCAGGCGTAGACAGGTGTGCTTCTGTTGGTGTAGTACTGGACGGTGTGTTTGAGACATAGTACTGCTGTTTCAGTGGACAGGCCAACTCTGAATCCGAACTGGGCGTCATGCAGAGTTACATGTTTACATAAATATGTTTCAATCACACCGTCCAGGACCTTCGCTATTACAGTAGCAAGAGATATCGGTCTGTAGTTGCCAATGCTGGAAGCGTCTTCAGTCTTGTTCTTAATTATCGGTACCACTACAGTCTTTAACATATCCCCCGGTAAATGCGAATGGCTGACACAGAGGGTGAACAACATGGCGAGCATCCTTGGCATTGGTATTGAACACCCGCATTTTGCAGGTGTTCAATACTCAGTGAGTCATGGTCCGGGGATTTTCCTCGTTTCATGTTATCCACCACCCGCGCAACGTCCTTCGCTGCGATATACACTGACCTCGACCCCCCACGCACCTCCTTCTCCCCCGGTTCCACAAATGCAGGACCTAGCGGGGATTGCACCGTAAAATGGTATCTAAACAAATTGGCAATTCGGACAGGATCACTAATGCCTTCTACACTTACGGGAACACTTTGTTGATCTCTTTCCAAAACTTTGCAAAATTTTTATCCTTATGTTGAGTCGCAATAAAGTTCATTTTTATTTGAGTTCGAGACTATGTAACGTAATAAATGTAAGTTTCTTTATTACCTTTTCCTAAACCACTGAACCCACAATCCTGAAATTTTGCAAATGCTTTGTCAATCGTTCATAAAAACAGATATAGAGTACCTTTCATCCTAAAAAACGGGTTGTTACCGAGAATAGCAAAAATAACATTATATTCGATGACGCCACGTTCCTTTAGCAGTTTAGCATCACGGTTTACTTCCATTTTTACGTGGGGGAATTCATCATCATTCATTTCAGCCGAAAGACGTCCACTGCTGGACATAGGCCTCCCCCAAGGTTCTCCATGACGACCGGTCCTGCGCCTCCCGCATCCAGCGGTTTCCCGCGACCTTCACCAGGTTGTCGGTCCACCTTGTTGGGGGCCTACCCACGCTACGTCTTCCGGTACGTGGTCGCCACTCGAGAACCCGTCGGCCCCATCGGGCATCGGTCCTACGGGCAATGTGTCCAGCCCACTGCCACTTCAGTGTTGCAATTCTTCGGGCTATGTCGGTTACTCTCGTTCTTCTGCGGATCTCCTCATTCCTGATTCGATCGCGCAGTGAAACCCCAAGCATAGCCCTCTCTATTGCCCTTTGAGTGACTTTGAGCCTTCATATAAGGCCCAAGTCATCACTGGCAACACACACTGGTCGAAGACTTTTGTCTTGAGACACTGCGGTATTTCGGACGAGAAGATTCTACGTAGCTTCTTCGGGGGAATTCACGGGCAGCAAATACTAGCTGTACTTAATAATATTAAGTACCGATTACTATTATTTGTGTGGTCGTGGTGGCCTAGTGGTTAAAACACCAGCCTCTTAAGTATGGGTGTGCGAATTCAATTCCAGGTCAGGTAAGTATCAATGTAACTTTTCCAAGTTATATGTAAAGGGTTTTTCAATAGGCGAGCGTCCCTATTAACTTTGACAGCTCACAGCGGCCATCTTTTTTATTCAAATTTGACAGAGTATCGCATTACCAGTGATAACTGTCAAATTTGGCATGAATACATATTTAGTCGTGACATTTCACCATGGAACGCTTCAACAACGCGTAGAAATTATTAAAATTTATTATCAAAATCAGTGCTCTATTCGCCTAACGTTCCGTGCGTTGCGACCAATTTATGGCGTTCATGGCCGTCTTGCAGAGTCCACAATCAGTCGTTTGATAAAAAAATTTGAGACAACCGAGTCAGTGATCGATGAAGCAGTTCCTCTACGTCAAAGAAACGCAAGTTCGTTGGAGAATATTGTTGCCGTTCGAGACAGTGTGCGAGAAAACCCCAGACAATCCATTCCGCGTTGTGCGCAAGAACTGGGTCTTCTTGCGAAATCAACATGGCGAATTTTGCGTCGAGATTTGGGTTTTCATCCATATAAAGTTCAATTAACTCAAGAGCTAAAACGCAATGATCACAGGCAGCGCCGTGTATTCGCTGATTGAGCGTTAGAGCATCTGGCAGCTGATCCTGCTTTTGCAAAAAAATCATCTTCACTGATGAGGCTCATTTCTGGTTAAGCGGCTTTGTTAATAAACAAAATTGCCGGATTTGGTGCGTGCGATGAAAATCCGCGGGAGATTCATCAGGTGCCTTTACACTCCGAAAAAGTAACTGTTTGGTGTAGATTTTGGTCTGGCAGTATCATCGGCCCTTATTTCTTCGAAGATGCGCAAGGAGCCGCGCTCGCTCGTCAATGGCGACCGATATCGGACGATGATAACAATTTTTTTGTGGCCTAAGGTAGGTGGTATGGATCTTACAAATATGTGGTTCCAACAGGACGGCGCCACTTGCCATACAGCACGGGAAACATTAAATTTATTGAAAGAGAAGTTCGAGGGCTTCGTCATCTCGCGTGGTGGCGACATCAACTGGCCCCCGAGATCGTGTGACTTAACACCGCTCGATTATTTTCTGTGGGGCTGCGTGAAATCTCTAGTGTATGCAGATAAACCACAGCCAACTGCTGCCCTAAAGGCCAACATAAATCGCGTTCTTCGTGAAATTGAGCCCCATTTATGCGAAGACGTCTTACAAAATTAGTCCACCAGAATACACCATCTACAGCGGAGTCGCGGTAACCATTTGGCTGATATTATTTTCTACACATAATGTCATTGAATATTCTTTAAAATGTAATAAAACCTGTGGTAATATCACCTAAACAGATCGTTTTATTTCATTTCAATGTTACTTACTAATTATGATACCAATGACTGATTAAAAGGCGAAGGAAAACATCTTGAAGATACCTGGACTTTAAATCTGAAATTGCCAACCCGCATTGAGCAAGCGTGGTGATTACGCTCAATCCTTCTCTGTATGAGAGGAGATCTGTGCCCAGCAGTGAGACGATAAAAAAAAGGTTGATGATGATGACTATTATTTGAAAATAACTAGACTCAGGGTGAGAATGTAAGCAAGCCTCGCGTGTTGATTAGCATTAAGTACTTAATTAAAGTCCGTATTCAATTAATAACGACAGGTACCTACACACGACAACATAGATCCGGCGAGCCTGCACGCACACATTCACACGCCTCTCGAACCGCAAGTGAAGGCGCGAAGCTCGCGATTGGCTTTTGTTTATTAAAATAAATGAGTTAAATATTGAATTAGTCAATTTTTTTAAATATACAAAATTTCAAGATGCACAGTATCAAACAAAAGGAATACTCGAAACTGTCACTGAAATACTCGGCAATTCTACGTATGTACATAGTTCCGGCCATACAATTTTTTTTTTTAATAATTATAAACAAGCGCTTGACCGCAATCCCGCCTGATGGTAAGCACTGATGCGATCGTTGATGGTAAAGCGCGCTAGTTTATTAAGAGCCTATTCACTCAGAAAAACTGAGCGAATAGGAAGGAAGACGGCAGTTGAGCGAGGTGATGCAATGTTAAACCCAACAACACGACCAACGATGCCAAAGGGAGATTGATCTGAAGACCCCCCACGACCAAACTCCCGACACAACAACATTTGGCGCATCGTACCCGGCACACATCGCAGCACAACTGCTCAGACCCGTCCTCCGTACAGCTTCACCAGACATCACGCCGGAACACGACAAATCGCTTGGCGGCAAGGCTTTGTCTGGTGGGTTGTAACTTCTGCCGGCGGCCGATGTTATGGCCTACCAAATTCAATCGTAAACAGATTGTTTAAAGTTGAATTCACAAAGCAGTGTACAAATGTAATACAATTTTACGACCGCAGTTAGCTACTATACTAAGTATTAGTTACTCACATCACATTACATCATCAACCTTTTTATCGTCCCACTGCTGGGCACAGGTCTGCTCTAATACAGAGAAGGATTGAGCGTAATCACCGTGCTTGCTCAATGCGGGTTGGTTATTTCAGACTTCAAGTTCAGGTTTCCTCAAGATGTTTTCCTTCACCTTCAGTCATTGGTGTCCAAGATGTACTTAGAAAGTACATATATATAACTTTAGAAAAGTTGCATTGGTACTTGCCTGACTTGGAATCGAACCCGCGCACTCATATTTGAAAGGCTGTTTTAACCACTAGGCCACCACGACTTGTACATAGTTCCGGCCATACAATAAACAATTTATTGTATTAGGCCGAGTAGTAAACATGAGGGAGGCGCGGGTGCGCGGGGGCTGCCTGTGCCTGCCGTCCCCACTCCTCCGAGCATGAATGGCAGCGTGCGCGGTGACATCAAACATATTTCGTTATCAATAACTATTTTTTTTTACTAAAACTTATGATAGTAATAATATTTTTATCTATAAAACTTATTTAATTATAAGTTGACAAAGTTTGTGCACTGAATAAAAAAATATCCTGTAAGTGTAACGTTATTTTTGTTTATACGAAATCTGAATATAGTTTGTTCAGAATTAGCAACTGAATCGGTTCCAATCATTTTTAGATCATGTTATATTTTATCCAATACACACAATATATTTAGAAATTGTTGCAGTGTGGTTACTGAGCGCGCTACGCAGCTTACTATAGAACACCGACAGGCTGGCTACTTACTATAGAACACCGACAGGCTGGCTACTCTTACTATAGAACACCGACAGGCTGGCTACTCTTACTATAGAACACCGACAGGCTGGCTACTCTTACTATAGAACACCGACAGGCTGGCTACTCTTACCATAGAACACCGACAGGCTGGCTACTCTTACTATAGAACACTGACAGGCTGGCTACTCTTACTATAGAACACCGACAGGCTGGCTACTCTTACTATAGAACACCGACAGGCTGGCTACTCTTACTATAGAACACCGACAGGCTGGCTACTTACTATAGAACACCGACAGGCTGGCTACTCTTACTATAGAACACCGACAGGCTGGCTACTCTTACTATAGAACACCGACAGGCTGGCTACTCTTACTATAGAACACCGACAGGCTGGCTACTCTTACTATAGAACACCGACAGGCTGGCTACTCTTACTATAGAACACCGACAGGCTGGCTACTCTTACTATAGAACACCGACAGGCTGGCTACTTACTATAGAACACCGACAGGCTGGCTACTCTTCGCCTGTGCTCTAGGCTTTGAGGACAGTTTTGAGCTAAATCTGGGTCGCCAATTAGCCTCTTCGCATGCCTCTTCATTGAATCGAAAGTAGCCAGGTAGCATTTAGCAGCACCAGCTCAAATGTGGCTGCAGTACTCCCAAACACGAACGGACCTGTGCTTTGTATAACAGCGGAAGGGCGTGTCAGACTTTTACTGACTAAAACCCACCCGTGTTTCTTCACTTGCCTATGCGCCAGGGCCACCAACCCTGACCCAGGAGGCATCAGTCTATCCGCCGGACCTTTGTGATAACGGTAAATTTCCTGGCAGCCACCTTGGCCTTGGATCCAATGAACCGCCCAAAGTTTAGGCTCGAGGAATTCTCAACACCTAAAATCTGAAAGTGGTTGGTGCACTCACAACTATGTACTTATTACGAATAATGATAAAAAACGATTACTGTTCGGATTCGATTAAAAAAGGACAAATTGATCCAATATTAAATAATGCGTTGTTTATTTAGTCATGAAAACCACAAAAACAAAACAATAGACACTTTTACTTATTTTGTGCAGACGATTTGGACACGTTCAGTGTATATCTTGGGTTTTGAACGACATTATCAAGTAAATTGAAAAATGACCAAAAAATCAAATAAAATAATTCTCTAAGGTGATTTAGAACTTTCAGTATTTATATAATCAAGTCAAAGCATAAAATTTGTTATAAAAGGTACGTTTTATGTTTATATTTGGTTATATGTCCATCCGATACTTTTGCGACGGACTATGTGCGAGCTCCTGCGGCCGCTCGCCGTGTGGAGCCGACCTTCTGTGCCAGACTATGTACCAACTGCGGTTGTAATTAATTGTAGTCATTATCAACAAGGCTTTGTCACGCCAACTTTAATGAGAAAACTTTCTATTAGCTTATATTATATTCACATACAAGATAATACGAAGCTTCGCAATGTACTAGCTGCTTATTATATATATTGAAAGTTAATATAATTAGCTTGAATAAATAAAAATGTCTATTTGAATTTTCCTTTATTCAGTGCCTAGTTCTTCTGTGGTTCTTTTATATCTTCAGCCTACATATTTGTAGATACGTTCATATTAATCTTTAGTAAAACACTAATATCCATATACGTTATTTTTTTAATATGCGAAACCACGTTTTCATAAGTAATGAATGTACAAAATTAAAAAAAGATTTCATGAAAATTCACAAGTTTTTTTTTATTTTCTCAGTAGTGGTTAATCCTCATGGACGTGATGCCTAGTGAGCTGCCTAGTGAGCCAGTCTGGGCAGTGCCGGACTCTTACCGGCTAAAACCACACTCCTGCCTCACATTGCTACCGCGGACTTTGTGTTCGGTGCCTCTGTTTAGATTACAATATTATCTATTTATTTTTTCTTTAATTATAACAGTTGTAGTGCTCCCAAGTCAGCCACCACTTTTACATGCTCCATGCTATCTTAATCCTACGTGAGTCTATCACAATACATTTATATTTTAGTACATGTGTTATATCTATGACGAGTCATAATTCTAAGAAAAGTATTGTAATGTGGATTGTTTAACTTTAGTTGGTTCCGAAGATGATTCGATTGTATAGACTGAAAGAACGGCTGGATGAAGGGTACTCTAATATTGCTATTGTCTATAAATACGAAAACCCGACCCTAGGTGGGGGTCAGTCTTCATCGAGCCGTCGGACCGAGCATACTACCAGTTAAGTAACTCGTAATATTTCTATGTAGGTCTTATGTACAATATTTCTTATGTACCACTTGTGTAATACCATCAGTATGTGACGTTGTGTATATTATGTGCTTCGTGTCTTATATTCCACCGTGTATTGCTTCACCTGTTATTATGCTTTGTTATATCGTATTATTACTGTTGTACTGATGATGTTGATTGTAAATATATATGTACATAACTTTCCTCCTATAATGTTTACTTGCATTTTTTTAAATGATCATATCCTTTATTTCAACGCTAGCGACCCGCCCCGGCTTCTCACGGGTACAATGTTGATATTAAATACACTAAATACAGAAAAACTGTGTAACAAAAACATAGCGGCTCGCTCCCGCCGCCCGGCTGGCCACTACACCTCGTGTTCGCGCCATCTGGTTAATATGCGAAGTGCCACTACACCAGAGCGCGGTACCAGAGGGACGCGGGAGGGGGGCGATCGCCCCACGCGGCCGCGCCGCGCCCTCAACGACACTCTCTCACCGACGACAGCCCGGACGCACGCTAGTTAGCCATTTTACTTAAATTTAAATATAACTGTAATAAACGAATAATAATAAACGAATTTTTAAAAAGCGCAATTAAAAGGAATCATTGAAGAAGACCTAGACAACCTGCATCCCCGCAACATAGTGGTCCTTCGAGCCGGATCATCATCAGAAGTTCGATCGACTGCATCACGTCCTGTGGAACATCATCGTGAAGACGGAAGAGCAGTTAAACGGTCAGGCTATTCAATCCTTCCTCACCCATCCTAAACGATTTGATTTGTGCTAACGTTGGTGTCTGTCTTCAAATTCCAGTGGCAACGGTT
The DNA here is from genome assembly GCA_037179545.1 of Sesamia inferens. Lineage (NCBI taxonomy): Eukaryota > Metazoa > Arthropoda > Insecta > Lepidoptera > Noctuidae > Sesamia > Sesamia inferens. Next base: position 262,884 of record CM073949.1, on the reverse strand, counting down.
TCCACTGCCTGCCTGCTGTGCGTCTCCAGAGGTGATCCTAAGCGATTGTAAGTACCTTTTGCTTCCCATATTTCCCCAAAATGAGTGATGAGGATGTTAGTTCCAGACTTCCTTTACCTAAATCGGTAAAGGAGGGTAGTCGTAGTCGGTCGCCTTCAAAAGAAGGTCCTAGAACTGATACAGACTTTAAAAAGCAAAGAGGAGTTTTTAAAGCTAGATTGTCTTATTTTGATAAATTCATTACAAAATTTCAAAATGTAACTTTGTCTAAATCACAGTTGATAGAATTAAATTTAAGAACTTCACAGCTCGAATCAATATACAAAGAATTCAATGAAGTTCAGACTAAAATTGAGGATTTTTCAGAAGAAAAAGATTTGTTGGCTCAAATGGAATATCGAGAAAATTTTGAGGAACAATATTACGGTTCTATTTCCATTGCTAAATCGATTTTATATGATAATAATTACAACGAAACTATCATAAATAGTAATAGCGACAATTTATCTCAAATAAGTAAACCGTCACAAATTAAATTACCCGATATCAAATTACCCACATTTGACGGTTCATATGACGACTGGCTTGAGTATAAAAATTCCTATATAACGATGATTCATAAACGTACAGACTTAGACGAAATACAAAAATTCCATTATCTGCGGTCATCACTCAGCGGTGGTGCACTTCAGGTGATAAGCGCATTAGAATGTACTCCTGCTAATTACGTCCACGCGTGGGATTTATTAGTTAAACGATTCCAAAATGATCGGTTGTTGGTTCAAAATCACGTGAAATCATTGTTTTCGTTGTCGAATATGCATAAGGAGTCTCCAGTACTAATTAGGAAAGTAATTGACACTATTTTACGCAATTTGCGCGCCTTGTCATCCTTAGGGGAACCAACGGAATCATGGGACACACTTATTATATACTTGGTAGTGAGTAAGTTAGATAGTTCTACGGAACGCGAGTGGGAAGATTATAAGGGAACACTTATTTCTAATACCCAAAGTGAGGGTACTAAGCGAAAACTGAAGCTAGATGACTTGTTGGACCTTCCTTAGAAACCGAGCTGATTTATTAGAAACGATACACTTTAATAACAATAATTCGAATAATACTCATTCTAATAAGGCGCACAAACCACCTTCTTCTGTCAAGTCTCAGGCGCAGGTACATACACATAGTTATGCCGCCGCCAATAATGCGAAGTCGATTAAACGTAATCGTGTTTGTGTTTTGTGTCACGGGAATCATGCGTTGTATATGTGTAGCATGTTTCTTAATTTATCCGTTGCTGATAGATTGAAATTAGCGTCAGATAAAGGCTTATGTCAAAACTGTTTGCGTGCAGGCCACTCGATGAACGAATGCCGTTTCGGTCCTTGCAAGCAATGCAATCGTAAACATAACAGTTTGCAACATAAAGATGCCTACGATAAGTCTAATTTTTCATCAGTTAGTTCTAACACGCCTCCAGTAAAATCAACTGTATTGCATTCGTCATTAGGTTCAAATTATAATGATTGCAATGCACGGCTACCACAGCCGACCCTACAGTCGGTTATATTATGTACTGCACGGGTAGAGGTGTTGGACGTAAACAATAAACTACACACAGCCCGGGCGCTCCTAGATAACGGAAGTCAACATTGTTTTGTTACGGATGCGTTTTGTAAGCGAATTAATTATACGAATTTTATACAGTCCACTGTGCAGATTTCAGGTGTAGGACAATCGGTCTCGCACTCAAATAGATTATGCGATTTAGTTATTCGATCGAAAGTAAGCGATTACTATGCGAAAATTCAATGTTTCGTTTTACCGCGTATAACGTCATTCTTGCCGTCTGTGAGTATTGATGTTGATTCTATACAAATTCCTAAGAACATTGAACTAGCTGATCCCACTTATCATCTACCCTCAGAAATCGATTTATTGATAGGTGCGGATTTGTTTTGGGAACTTTTAAGCGATAACAAAATACGATTAAAATGCGGTCCATTCCTACAAAATTCGAAATTAGGGTGGTTGCTTTCGGGACCTATTTATGCAAATAAATTGCATAACAAAATTAATGTTCAATGCAATTTCACACAAACTATCGATTCACAGCTGCGAATGTTTTGGGAAATAGAAGATTGTAATTCTCGTGAGAATATTTTTAATAAGGAAGAACGTAAATGTGAAGAAATATTTCTTAAAACGACAAAACGTGAGTTAGACGGTAGGTTTTCGGTACGCATACCATTAAAAGAATCAGCTGATTCGTTAGGTGATTCATACACCACAGCTTATAAGCGATTTGTTTCTTTAGAAAAGAAATTAGAGCGTATGCCTCAATATAAACGTATGTATGCGGATTTTATACGAGAATATCGCGAGTTAGGCCACATGTCTAAGATATATAAGTACAGTGAGCCACATTATTTCCTGCCACATCATGGGGTATTCCGTGAGGGTAGTACAACCACACGTTTAAGAGTAGTTTTCAATGCACTAAATGATAGTAACCTGTGGTGGCACGGTCCAGTCTTTCTGCAAAATCCTAGCTGGTCAAACAACGATCAAATCATGTCTGTGTGTAATGATAATGATTTACCTGAATTAAAAAATAAAACTATTAGTGCAATCTGTACAGCTGAGGAAATACCGTTTGATTTTGATAGGTTTTCATCTTTTAGCAAGCTAAAACGGGCCGGGGCGTACGTACTCAGGTTCATTCATAACACTCGTCATAAACACGCGCAGCGAACCGGTTTGATAACACCCGCTGAGTTACTCGAGTCGCAGGCGCTTATTACACGCTGTGCGCAAGCGCAGTCATTTCCTACGATTTATACGTGTTTGTTAAATAAAATTCCCTTAACGAAATGCAAAGATGCGAATAAAATAATAGGATTAAATGTTTTTCTGGATGACAATAAAGTAATTCGTGTGGGTGGTAGGCTATGCGATTCACCCATTTTTAGTTATAATAAACGACATCCCGCATTGTTATGTTCTAAACACAACTTCACTCGGCTTTTGTTCCGATACCAACATCGAGTTTTACTCCACGCTGGACCTCAGCTCCTGTTGTGCACTATACGCGAGGGTTGGTGGCCGCTGTCAGGTAGGAATCTCGCCAGGAAAACCGTGCATGAGTGCGTGACGTGCACACGCATGAGAGGTAAGACCTTGATGCCGATAATGGGTAATATACCTAAAGAACGCTTAGAGGCAGGCTTTCCTTTCATGCGCACTGGCGTAGATTACGCGGAGCCAGTTTACATATTGAACCGCAGGGGTCGGGGTTCGAGGTTGATGAAAGCATATATTTGCTTGTTTGTTTGTTTTGCAACAAAAGCTATTCATTTAGAATTAGTAAGTGGCTTATCCACAAACGATTACATATTAGCCTTAAAACGATTTATTTCTAGACGCGGAAAACCCGCAGAAATATTTTCCGATAACGGGAAAAATTTAATTGGTGCGGAAAAAGAGTTTCCACTATTGTTACAAAATGATCTCGATAAAATAATAGATTTTACTGCCATTGATGGTATAAAATTTACTTTTATTCCTCCATACGCGCCTCATTTTGGGGGTCTTTGGGAGGCTGGGGTGAAATCGTGTAAGTATCATCTCAGACGCATAGTAGGTAATGCAAAATTAACGTTTGAGGAGTTCAGTACGACATTGGCACAAATCGAAGCCGTCTTGAATTCCCGACCTATATCCGCTATGTCCACAGATCCTTCAGACTACCTACCCTTAACTCCAGTCCATTTTCTCATTGGTCGACCATTGACTGCTCCGGCCTGCGCAGACTTCACCGCGGTGCGGAGCGACCGCTTACCACGCTACGACCGGGTCGAGCAACTACGGCAACACTTTTGGAAGCGCTGGTCAGTGGAATATGTGGCGGAGCTACAGCGCAGAACAAAATGGAAAACTGAAGCGAACGACATACAACTTGACAGTCTCGTCTTAATCAGGGAAGATAATTATCAGCCGCCCCTTAAATGGCGCCTGGGGAGGATAAGCCGAGTTTTCCCTGGTAAGGACGGAGTTTCACGAGTCGCTGACATACAAACAGCAACTGGATCCGTGCAGTGAGCATTCTCCAAAATATGCCCGCTGCCACTGCCCACAACTGGAATAGATGAGACTACAACACCAACCCTGACGTCGGCACCCAAGACGTCATCGACGGAATCGACATAATTTCGACTTCTTTGGAAGCTTGGAGCTTCCAAGGCCGGCGGCATGTTCGCGCCATCTGGTTAATATGCGAAGTGCCACTACACCAGAGCGCGGTACCAGAGGGACGCGGGAGGGGGGCGATCGCCCCACGCGGCCGCGCCGCGCCCTCAACGACACTCTCTCACCGACGACAGCCCGGACGCACGCTAGTTAGCCATTTTACTTAAATTTAAATATAACTGTAATAAACGAATAATAATAAACGAATTTTTAAAAAGCGCAATTAAAAGGAATCATTGAAGAAGACCTAGACAACCTGCATCCCCGCAACACCTCGCAAATTTTAAATCTACACTATCGACACTATACATAATATTATAAAGAGGAAAGATTTGTATTGCATGTAACGAATAAACTCAAAAAGTACGAGACCGATTTTAATAATTCTTTTTTCATTAGAAAGCTACATTATCACTGAGTAACATCGGCTATATTTGGAATTATTTTGGAAAAAAAATAGAGTTCCGTAAGATATTTGGCTTTTTTGAACACAAGGTGTAAAAAATCAACCATAAAAGTTACTTATTTTGCGTACGCTGCCTAAACCATAAAAGGTATAACAATAAAATATTCTAATTAATTGTAGACCTTATAAATATCTACAAAAAAGTCACACTATAGGTACCTATCTATGTCGAGTGAGGCACAACCATTTTGAATTTTTTTGGACTATGTTTAAACGCATTTATTTTACTCATGTTATTAATCCTTATTAAAATATTATTTCATCACTAAGTACACTTTTTGTAGATTATATTTGGTAGGTATTTGATTAAGATTGGACTTTCGGTTTTGAAGTTATGGTGAAATTAACATATTACGATTTCTGCTGCACGGCCCGTTGCGAAGTGAGCGTTACCAAGGGACGCAGTGCACTACCCCCATAAATGTTTAAATTCTCTGAACCCCGCTAGGCTACCACCTCATGAACGGTCGTGAAAAGTGGCACGTCGATGTTGCTTCACAGAAATTTATGCCCTCCCAACATGTGTAATGGCATGAGACTTCTTCTAAAGGAGCTTAAAGATAATTTATTAAATTATCTTTTAGCTCCTTTATAAGAAGTCTTCTCCTTTAGAAGAAAGTGAATAGGCTCTTAATAATCAATGATCGCATTACTGCTTACCATCAAGCTGGATTGCGGTCAAGCACTAGTTTATAATTATTAAAAAAAAAATAAGAAAAACATTAAGTGATATAAGTGCAATAATCTAGGACACTATCGGAAAATCGGGAAATGACAATAGACCGGTTAAAAAGTGTTATTACTGTAAAAAATGGGGCATACTAAAAATGAGTGCTACTTCAGGAAGAATCGTGAAAAAGACAGTGCGAGTAATGCATTTATGGTGATGAACTCAAATACACACATCAAAAGTGTCTAGGGATCAAGCATTTTTATGTGGATTTCTTGAGATTGAGATGTGGCTTTGTAATAAATTTATGATTTTATAAATTTATATGGATCCTTTTTGGTGCATTTCATAATTTGAATCAGGAACTGTGAATCAAATTTGAGTAAAAGATGAAAATCAGCTGTCAATATTTTCCATATAAAAACATACAACGCATTGAAGACATTATTAGTGCTACTGTTTCCCTACTACTGATTAAAACCAACGTTATTATGGAGCGGCGACGTCATTTAAGCAGGAAAGAAATGCTCAGAGCCGTGGGAATGATAGAAGCTGGTTCCCGGCAACGTACTGTGGCTTTAGCTCTGAATACAAGTCAGAGTGTTATCAGTCGACTTTGGACACGTTACCGAAGCACTGGTACCGTGGCTGAGCGCCATGGAGGACGGTATCGCTGCACCACACGGAGACAAGACCGATACATTCAAATCTTAACTCGAAGAGCTCCAACAATAACCGCCATGATGTTAGCCGTGAGGCTTCATCACTCTTCAGGGAACTTAATTAGCGACCAAACAGTCAGAAACCGCTTGCATGAAGTGAACCTTCATTCCCGAAGACCGCTACGGGTACCACCTATAGCAATGCACAATCGTAGGATTCGATATCAATGGGCTCTTGAACACAGAAATTGGGCAGAAGAACAATGGCGTTTCGTGTGCTTTTCTGATGAGTCTCGTTTTGGTATGAGACCGGATACAAGACGTATACGACACTGGAGAACCCCTGGACGCCAACAGCGATTAAAATCCTGCCAGGAAGTCCATCCTTATAGTGGTGGAACCATCATGGTATGGGCGGGTATTTGGATCGGCGGAAGAACTGAGTTGATTTGGATCAGAGGCAACCTCAACGCTCAAATTTATGCTGAGACGATTGTATCAGACGTCATCGTTCCTCTACAAGTGCAAATCGGTCCCTTATTTTAGTTAATGCATGATAATGCACGACCGCACACCGTAAGAGTTGTAAGACAGACTCTCGCCGCAGCTAACATCAATGTCCTGCCCTGGCCTGCTCAGTCGCCAGACTTGAACCCGATTGAGCATGCATGGGATATGCTACAGAGAAGAGCTCTGCCGAATATGGAGGGTATCTAGTCGCAAGAAGACCTTTTTTTGTTGTTGCAACGAACATGGGCGGCCATTCCACAGCGTGATTTGGATGAACTCATTTTGAGTATGCCAAACCGATGTTCTTGTGTTGTTAGTGTTCGCGGTAGAAACACGGATTATTAATTGTTTAAGTTACCCAATAAAATTTTAGAGAAAACTGTTATTTCAGTCTTTTTTTCGAACTTTTGTTCAAATGTCAAATATCCCTTTATTAGGAAAATGGCAAATTTCTTTATTAATGCAAAGGTGACTTGGTTTATCGTTACTGTGACAAACGAAAACACTTTATTTGATGAATCCTTAAAGAAAATTTTAATTAATATCAATCAGGAGAAAAGTTATTGCAAAAATATATGTTGATCCCTAGACACTTTTGATGGTGTGTAGTAATGTTCAAGAATCTAAGTGGTTAGTGGACTCGGGGTGCTAGCCAACATATGTGCCGTGATCATAACCTATTTCCAACATATTTATCGTTGAACAATAAAACAGTGATAGTCTGAAATGACGAGGAGATTATTGCGCTCGAGTGTGGACAGGTGGCGGTACAGGTTTACAACGGTCGCAGATGGGTGAATACAAACATAGACAATGTTTTCTTCGTTCCGAAATTGAAAACAAACTTGCTATCTGTCGCTACAGAGAGAGGTTATGTTGTTAAAATAGATAATAACTTGTGTAAATTCTGCAAAGAAAATATTGTGAGTGCCGTAGCGCGTCGTAATGGAGATATGTACTATATGGACGTGCGTTACAAATGTGAGATAGCAAACGCGACTGAAGTGAAATCTAGACTTAAAGAGTGGCACGAAAAACTTGCTCATGAAAACTTACAGTATGTGAGAATGGTGCTTAAAAACAACAACTTTTAAGTTGATACATGCATATATATGCAGACCTATGGAGGTGCCATCGGTGGGAGGATCCAGATACTTCGTAATTCTTAAAGATGACTTCTCTAACTACAGATCTTTTCACGGACTTCAAAAGGTTCATAACTCTTTTGTTGGGCTTGGTATAGCTTTTTATAACAAGATACCCTCTGCTTTGCTAGACTTGCCCTACAATGCATTTAAAGCACAAATTAAATCCAAGCTTTGTTCAAAGGCATATTATTCCGTGAATGATTATTTAAATGATAAGAATAGCTGGTCGCTCTGATTAACTCAGGACAATGTTTGTGTTCTTTCTCAGGAATTAGCTTATTGATACGTTATATAAGTTCATATAATTTACTTTTATACATTACATAAATATGTAAGCTGTCACGCCCTTTATGCCTGGGGCTTCTTAGTTAAGTAACAAGTTTTGGTTAATTACATTTTCATTTAAATATAAATATATTGTTTTGCTTTGCTGGTATTTTGGCGTGGTAGCTGGCATATGGTAAATAATTTCATTGTTGTTGTATTTTATCGTGTTCATCACTATACATAGTATTGTATAAAGACATGTGTTTTTTTAAAAATGAACAGACAGCTGTGCTGCTGGGGAGTTTGTTCCGCCACTTCTTCTTCCCAGCGAAAGCACTAGGAAGTGTCGATGGGTGAGCGTTTTGGGGGACTGTCTTTTGTAATCTTGGCGTTCAAAAAGTGCTGATTCTCAGCCTAATTTGAATAAATGAATTTTGATTTTGAAGATCATTGTACAGAAAGGCAAAGATGAAGTTAAGATGTGTATTGAGAACTTTTTGTACAAGGCTGAAAATATAACCAAAAACAAAGTACTGTGTTTTAGAAGTGATAACGGATTAGAGTTCATGAACAAAGAAGTTAAAAATTTGTTTGAGAAACGTGGAATAACCCATCAAACCACGGTGCCATATACTTCCGAACAAAATGGTAAGGCGGAGCGAGATAATGGAACTCTAATAGAATCAGCACGTACATTGTTGTGTACAGCAGGTCTACCTAAAAAGCTGTGGACGGTAGCTGTTCATACTGCGGCATATGTACTAAACAGAACAAGCAAAAGCAATGAAACTGTAAAGACCCCATATGAAACGTGGGCAGGCAAACAATTTGACATAAGGGGCCTTAAAATCTTTGGAAATCTCGTGCATGTCCATGTCCATATTCCAAAGAAGAGGAGGAAATGGGATCCTAAAGGGGAAAAAGCAGTCATGGTTGGCTACGAGGAAAACGTTTAGGGCTACAGGATATTCTTCACAGAAACGAACACCGTTGAGGTAAAAAGAGACGTCATATTTCTAGAAACAGGTGAAAAACAGAAGGATCAATTAGTTATGCTGGACACTATAATGGAGGAGGAAAAAGACACTAGTTTAAAGCATTCTTAAAACAGAGAGCAGGCTGAAGATCAAGGAAAGAGGATGGAGAAAGAAGAAGCACAGACTGAAGCGGTTGAGGAAACCCTTAATGAGTCTAGCGAAAGTGACAGTGTCTACATACCATGTTCCAGTGATGATGAATCCACCAATTATGATAATGGAGAGATACAGACACGTGAGAAGAGTACTCTAATCAGGAAACAGACTTCATTTTATAGGTGTCATGTCTATGTTGAGGGAAATGAACCGAAGACTTGATGCCATGCGGAATGATGCGATAAAAGGAAAGAAGCAATGCAGAAAGAACAGAATACGCTCAAAGAAAATAATACTTGGACTTTTTGTGAAGAACCTGTAACTAAAAAGGCTGTAAGTAGTAGATGGGTATTTAAAATCAAAAACTGTAATAATAATGTAGAATATAAAGCGAGACTAGTGGCGAGAGGTTTTGAGCAGTGTGATACAATGGATATATGTGATTTATATGCACCGGTAGCTAAATTATCAACTTTCAGATCATTTGTTTGTATAGCAGCAAAATTAAACTTGTCAAATGGATGTTACAGGTGCCTTCCTATATGGAGAAATTGATAAAAAAGTGTATTTAGAATTGCCAGAAGGTGCATATTGCTGTGATAAAAATATTGTTATATTAAAGAAATCTCCGTATAGGTTAAAAAAAAAATCAGCAAAATATTGGAACGACAAATTAAATTCAGTAATTATGAAACAAGGTCATCAAGGACAGGTAAAATCAAAAAGTGATTCTTGTCTGTACATAAAATGTGAAGGCGACGCCCGAACATATGTTTTACTATATGTAGACGATTTATTAATATATGGAAATAATCAAAAGCAGATTTGTGACCTTAAGTCGTTATTGAATAATGAATTCAAAATGAAAGATTTGGGCTTAATTTCAAATTTCTTAGGTATTCATGTAAAACAAGATTTAGGTATAGGGATTACTGAACTTAATCAAAAGGAATATTTAGAAAGTGTATTACATAAATTTGATATGCAAAATTGTAAAGAAATATGTACACCAATGGATCTGAACTTTAACAATGATTCTGTGATTGATAAAAACATTGAAAATATATGTAGAAAAACTATAGGGTGCTTGTCTTATGCTGTATTAGGAATAAGACCTGATTTGTGTGTTGCTCTGCCAATTTTGAGCAGATACCAAAACAATGTAAATAATGTTTTATTTTATTAACTGCCTTAAAGAGAGTATTAAGATATGTGAAACATACAATAAATTACAAACTTGTCTACAAATGTAATTGCAACTTATTAGTGGGATATTGTGATGCAAATTGGGGAGGAGACTTGAAGGATAGAAAGTCGACAACTGGTTACTGTTTTAAGTTTGCAGATTGCTTAATTTCATGGTCTTCTAAAAAACAGGCCAGTTTCAGTCTATCTTTTACCGAGTCAGAGTATATATGACTTCTAGCGAAGCCTGAAAGAAAGATTTTAATATTGTAAAAGTGTGTCCTGTCATAATATTTTGTGACAATCAGAGTGCCATTATGATAGCGAACACTGAAAGTGTCAAAAGATTAAAGCATATTGATATTATATGTCATTTCATTAAAGAGTTGATTAAATGTGGAAAAGTAATGCTAAAATATATTAAAACTGAAGACCAAACTGCAGATATGTTCACAAAAGCATTAAATAAAAATTTACTGTCAAGATTTATTAAAAACTGTGGCTGTATGAATAAGTTAAATAAATGACTGTAATTACATTGAGAGGGGGTGTTAGTAGCAATGTTATACTTTTTCTATTTTAATGTGTTAGTAACACTGTCTCTATTGTCTATACTGTCATGGCATATATTGTCTGCGGTGAAGTGCGGTGTTAGAAATTATAATTAGTTAAATAAAGTCTGCTACAAGTTTAAACGATTGTTTTACTTACATTTCAATAACAACTTTAGCATCCTCATAAAGACAATCTATGCAGCCTGCGGATAATGACTGCGTCGTCGATGTTAGTGTCGATGTCTGTGAATTGACTTGGGAATTATTTTTCTGACCGTGTCTTTCCTGGGTAGGTGTTTTGCAGTGGTAACCGACATCCAGGCGGGATTTAATCTTACAAAGGGACATAGGGAAAGAGAAAGCGACTTTGTATTATTATAGGTATGTAGTGATATACAACGTTATTTTTTCCTATATGCGAAACCCGAAATACGAGTCCAGTGTTTTTAAGTAAAGACTCCATGTCAAGTTATGAGCTTGATATGTTACCGGATTGTCCCAATAACAATATGGTCAACGCACCGTTAGCCGGCCCGCCTCTGCAGCGGCGCGGCGTCGTCTTGCGTTTAATGGTCATAATTTCTGTTTGTTTGTTTGTAATTAACTAGTGAACACATTTTCCATCACACTTACTGGTAACGGTCAAGTGTAGGTACATATTATTATATGTTTTACACGTGAAAAATAAAATGTTGTATAATTTACTTAAAACGTTTGTTAGTTTTAAGTAAATTAGTGTAGTGGTAATGGAGATGAATATACTACAGTGGATGTGTGGAGTTACGTGGAACGACGCCATCAGGAACTCCCGCATCCGAGCAGTCATCGAGTCCATGACATAGCAGACAAACTGCAGGGGGGTCGCCTACGCTGGTACGGGTTACGTAAACCGCACGTTATGTGGCTAACAAACGTCTTACCATGGCGCCTCCGCCGGGCCGGAACAAGCGGGGTAGACCAAAGAAGTGCTGGCTTGACGTTGTAAGAGATGACATGCGTTTCAACAATCTCTCACCATAGGATGCTAAAGATCGCGCGAAATGGAGGAGAATGTGCAGGAAGGCGGACCCCGGGCTCCAACGCGATAGCAGCGGATGCAACCGGGATAAACGCTGAGAATCATCTTAAAATACCAGCCTCTCAAGTATAAGTGGGCGGATTGGATTCCAGGTCAGGCAAGTACCAATGTATATTTTCTAAGTTATATGTCCTTTCTAAGTATATTTTGGATACCAATGACTGATTAAAAGGTGAAGGAAAACATCTTGAAGATACCTGAACTTTAAGTCTGAAATCGCCAAAACGCATTGAGCAAGCGTGGTGATTACGCTCGATCGTTCTCTGTATGAGAGGAGACCTGTGTCCAGCAGTGGGACGATAGAAAAATTGATGATGATGTTAATTTTACCTAGAACGTATTGCACCCCTGCACAAAGGGGCGGCAGTGTCCTGTCCCGCTGTGCGCACGCGCCTAGTACCACTGATCTGAAGTGAGCTGCGTTGTGAGCATCATAGTTCACGACACACACGATTTCTATATGTTTTGGGAACATATACTAACATGTTGTAAAAATTATTGGAATCGATTCAGTTGCTTATTCTAAACAAACTATATTCAGATTTCGTATAAAGAAAAAATAACGTTGTATTTAAAAGAGGATAGATTTCTATCCCATGTTTGCGGCGACTCTATTCGAATCCTTTTTTTTTTTTTTGTTCCGCGTCCTACGGCTCTGCGCTCCTCCTCCCACGCTATACACTCGGAGAGCGTCTGGTGCACCGTGTCCTCCCCGCATTGGACGCAGTGGTGGCACCGAGCGCCCGGCTCCCTGTCTATGCGTCGCAGGTACTTGCCGAAGCAGCCGTGCCTCGACAGTACCTGCGTCACCCTGAACGATAGGGAGCCGAGCCTCCTCCTGAGCCAGTCGTCGAGTACTGGCCGGATTGCCTCGACGATAGCGAGGCGGCGGTAAGGCGCATAAGCCTCTGCCGCCAGTCCGCCACCAGGACCTGACGGAGCTCCTCTCGGCGCAGCTCGATCTGCTGCTGCACCGGACTGGACTCTATTCGAATCTAGGACAACATAACAGCTCGCATAGCAGTTGCCCGCTTGTGCGATGGCGACCCACCTACTAAGGTTAACACACACACACACACACAAACCACTTTCCACCGACGTACAAGTACAGAAAAGTTGCCATCATAGAGGAGAGTAAAAAATTTAAATGGGACTATGTAGTAGCACTAACATTTGACATATAAGACTAAATATACTTACAGTGCCAAGCTTTTATAGCATGTGGTCAAATACATACATGAATATGAGACAGCAGAAGAACGACAAAGCAGAGAATGCATTACAAGGTACATCCTTCTTTGAATATTGTAAAAACAGTCCTAAATTATCAATTAATTATATTGTTTAATAAGTTGCCTCTAGACTGGCGATGGTCGATGATGTGATGATCAACATCACATCATCGACCATTTTACAATCCCACTGCTGGGCACAAGTCTTCTGTCACACAGAGAAGGATTGAGCATAACTACCACGTTTGCTCAAAAATTTCCTCTAGACATAAAAAGCGCTATCTACTCAAATTCATTCAAAAGTCAACTCAAACGTTTTCTGTTGAATAAGACGTGTCTTTACACGGTTGACGATCTGTAACAGAATTCTTATGTGTGTGTAGATATGCAATTTTGTAATACACACATCAAAAGTGTCTAGGGATCAACATATATTTTTGCAATAACTTTTCTCCTGATTGATATTAATTAAAATTTTCTTTAAGGATTCATCAAATAAAGTGTTTTCGTTTGTCACAGTAACGATAAACCAAGTCACCTTTGCATTAATAAAGAAATTTGCCATGTTCCTAATAAAGGGATATTTGACATTTGAACCACTAACACAAAAGTTCGAAAAAAAGACTGAAATAACAGTTTTCTCTAAAATTTTATTGGGTAACTTAAACAATTAATAATCCGTGTTTCTACCGCGAACACTAACAACACAAGAACATCGGTTTGGCATACTCAAAATGAGTTCATCCAAATCACGCTGTGGAATGGCCGCCCATGTTCGTTGCAACAACAAAAAAAGGTCTTCTTGCGACTGGATACCCTCCATATTCGGCAGAGCTCTTCTCTGTAGCATATCCCATGCATGCTCAATCGGGTTCAAGTCTGGCGACTGAGCAGGCCAGGGCAGGACATTGATGTTAGCTGCGGCGAGAGTCTGTCTTACAACTCTTGCGGTGTGCGGTCGTGCATTATCATGCATTAACTGAAATAAGGGACCGATTTGCACTTGTAGAGGAACGATGACGTCTGATACAATCGTCTCAGCATAAATTTGAGCGTTGAGGTTGCCTCTGATCCAAATCAACTCAGTTCTTCCGCCGATCCAAATACCCGCCCATACCATGATGGTTCCACCACTATAAGGATGGGCTTCCTGGCAGGATTTTAATCGCTGTTGGCGTCCAAGGGTTCTCCAGTGGCGTATACGTCTTGTATCCGGTCTCATACCAAAACGAGACTCATCAGAAAAGCACACGAAACGCCATTGTTCTTCTGCCCAATTTCTGTGTTCAAGAGCCCATTGATATCGAATCCTACGATTGTGCATTGCTATAGGTGGTACCCGTAGCGGTCTTCGGGAATGAAGGTTCACTTCATGCAAGCGTTTTCTGACTGTTTGGTCGCTAATTAAGTTCCCTGAAGAGTGATGAAGCCTCACGGCTAACATCATGGCGGTTATTGTTGGAGCTCTTCGAGTTAAGATTTGAATGTATCGGTCTTGTCTCCGTGTGGTGCAGCAATACCGTCCTCCATGGCGCTCAGCCACGGTACCAGTGCTTCGGTAACGTGTCCAAAGTCGACTGATAACACTCTGACTTGTATTCAGAGCTAAAGCCACAGTACGTTGCCGGGAACCAGCTTCTATCATTCTCACGGCTCTGAGCATTTCTTCCCTGCTTAAATGACGTCGCCGCTCCATAATAACGTTGGTTTTAATCAGTAGTAGGGAAACAGTAGCACTAATAATGTCTTCAATGCGTTGTATGTTTTTATAGGGAAAATATTGACAGCTGATTTTCATCTTGTACTCGAATTTGATTCACAGTTCCTGATTCAAATTATGAAATGCACCAAAAAGGATCCATATAAATTTATAAAATCATAAATTTATTACAAAGCAACATCTCAATCTCAAGAAATCCGCATAAAAATGCTTGATCCCTAGACACTTCTGATGTGTGTATTTTACGTGTTTTTAATGTAATTTAATATCTTAATTTTCTCTTTTACTGTGTAATTTCAGATACAATAATTGTTGTTAATGAATAAATGACTATGACTAACACTTAATATTAAAACTTACGGCGTTCTAATAACTCACTATAGCTGTTCGAAAAACTGATGTAAATATCTAATAAGTTGAAACCAAGACAGTGCTACTTACAAATACGTTAAACTTTTCTTTTTTTTTAGGTTCATTTTCATGGGCACGAAACAATAGCGGCAACAGGTCCCCTGTTCGAGTAGCTAGAAAAGCGCCACGACGCCCTCACCTCCCGCATGATATAGGTCTTCACGGCTGTTCCGGATAACGGATATACGGCTGTTCGAGAGGCTGTTCCAGCGTGTCACCATTGTGATCGGAGCATAGCTATGTCCTCGTGGTGCGGATATATCACGTCCGGCTCTGATCTACCAATGATCTGGAGCGTGAGTTCATAGCAGGCCGTCATTTCCTTCAGCGAAGCAACAATGCTCGCAAAGGAGGGGGTGCAGCGCGTGAGGAAAAGGCACTCGGAGCGCCCTCATGTCCCCAACCGCCGCACGATGTCCTAATCATTGAGAGACCACAACGAACTCCCGGCTAAAGAAAGCCCGAGCTGCCCACTATTCGTCGCCCGGTAAGGACCAGGCCTGGTTCGACGGCGTGCTGTATTCCGTACAAACTTGTACGGAACTTTGTTTCTTTGTGGTTATTAGAAAGAGATATTGTGGCCCTTAGTGAACAGGTAAGCGAGGCAAACTGTTGGTTTTAGCCAGTAAGTCTAACACGCCCTTCCACTTCACCCAAAGCGGGAGAGGTGTGTTTTTCAATTTCTTTTTATCCGGCCCTTATCATTAAAGTGTGGTACATACTGGTAGCCAATTGAAGATAGGGACTGTATCCAAACGAGCGTCTACCTTATCGTTGCGATATCACATTGGCATCTTTTAGTGTTGTCAGTTGAGCTAAGCTCCTCTCTAACACTTGACCCCCTAACAACAGTACAGTTTGAAGACTTGGCCGTTGAATCAGTCGTCAATGGGCGCTCGTCTGTCGCAACTCTCGGCCTCGTCCGTCAACGTCAACTTAATGAAACGGCGCCGGCGCGCGGATGGCGCTGACAGCCACTCATCTAATCTAATATTGAAAAGATTCTAAACGATATTATTATTGAATTAGGGTTCCGTATCCATGACGATGAATGCTTTTAAGGAAGTAATATAAAAAAATTGTTTAAAAAAAGATTGTGTATTAGATACCTACTACAAGGCTCTATAGATTTGTAGTCACTTGAAAATTTGAAAAATGTGTTTTGTTCGTGAATCAATTACAAATTTGAATAAAGAATCCCACATCTTTTTTTTTATAAAGCGCTTGACCGCAATCCCGCCTGATGGTATACAGTGATGCGATCGTTGATGGTAAAGCGCGCTAGTTTATTAAGAGCCTATTCACTCTAGCCTTGAAGACACTCAAATTGTAGTGTGACGGAAACATCGACGCTGGCAAATTGTTCCAGTCCCTCGATGTACGCGGTATAAAGGAGGACATACAAAGACAGCTATATACACCGAGGTAGGTATAGGTAGATACCTATAAAAATAATGGTAATAATTTACTGGTACACCCTATGTACCACATTCTAGGAAATAAATATTTTGTTTTGATTTTGAACGAAAACTATGGGAATTTGTCAGCTGTTATCGAGAAGCTTGCACGCTAGTTTCTGCTCATAGCTATTTCTAGACTTCGCAAATCGAGGTGTTAAAAGTCACTCTCAAGCCCTCATATCGTACTGAACCATCGGAAAACGTGTCAAATGTGTACTTGACCGGATTTTTCATGTTACAAAGAGAAAAAGTGAATGTTGTGACCTATTTGACGAATGTTCCTTACATGTTCGTCGTCTGAACATTAATATATGGAAATAGAAGTGATCCGTCGTATAACACAACAACCACGTGATTGGAAGTTCAACAAAGAAATACCTCGTCATTAAAATCATAAGTTTTTATTTGATATTACGTACTTCAGTTCTATTGAAACAATTTCGAAACATGCATATCTCACACCTATGAGAGATAGGAAGAGATCCAAATTCGGTACTTTCATTTGATTTTCATTAATTAATTACTCTTCTTGCCCACGGTTAGCTATGTTCTAAACAATAATGGCAATGAAGCTATTCCATTTAAGACACTTATTAAATTTTGCTAGGTGCCATTAGGGCAACAAATAAGAACAGGAGGTTGATAGTTTTTGATTATGGGTATATATGCTCGAATTTGTGAGCGCACCTTAAGCAGAGACAATAATGTTGGGCGACGTCTGGCATCACGGGGGCAGTTAAGCGTCGTCAAAAACAAAGCGCGGCATCAAAAATGTATGTAAATGAGTTGGAGCTCGTTTGTGCTCGTTAGCGAGTTGTTCCAGGCGTTGTGCCGATATCACTAGTTAATACTAATGGAACAAATGTCTGCGCTAACGACGCTCACAGATGTGAGACGTATTAGGTAATCAGATAGATGGGTTCCAACTGATTACCTAATACTACTCGTAACTAATACTATTTTTGACGACACGATTAACATAGTGGTTGATCGATCGACTGACTATAAACTAATGTTTGACCTCAGTCTCTCCTGATGGTAGACAGTGATGCAATCATTGGTGGTAAAACACGCTAGTTTATTAAGAGTCTATTCACTCTAGTCTTGAAGACTGACGGAAAGGCCGCTGCTAGCAAATTGTTCCAGTCGTTTGATATTCGCGGTATGAAAGACGAGGCGAAATGCTTCATCCGGATCGTATTGGTGTCCAAAACTTAAGGGTGGATACTCGCCGTACGACGGAACGGACGTTCATCCGTTAAGGGAACGAAGATGGAGAAATTAAGTCATGCAATTCACTCGCACACTCTCCAAAATGCGTCCTATAGATTCGGGATATTGCGAGCGGTGCTAATAACTTAAGCGTTTATACCGCGGACATCGAAGGACTGGAACAATTTACCAGAATTTAGCCTGAACACGAAAAATTATTAATGTTGGCCAGAAATATCAAACTCTGCATTACAATGAGCGGAAACACATAGCAAATGAACGGAAACACATAAGGAAAATGTTCCTAAAAATACTATCCTAACGAGTCTTTCTTCAGTGAAGCAGCGAGACGTGCGAACATAAACGGCTGCCGAGATACCGCGGAGCCAGATGAGATAACAGATAACGGCGTGGGACGACGTCCTGCTCCCGCGCATGGTGCCTCAAGATTCCTAATAATTACTGAAACTCTCATAGCGCTCGACTGCACCCTGAACGATTCTATAAGGAAACCGATTGTTGATGTACACCAGAACGTTCACCTGGGGACTACCTGCCTGATGGTAAGCAGTGATCCAATCGTTGATGGTAAAACGCGCTAGTTTATTAAACGCCTATTCACTCAATAAACTGAATCAATAGGAAGGAAGACTGCAGTTGAGCGATGTGATGAAATGTAAACCAAACAACACTACCAACGATGCTGCGCCTGAGGGAAATTGATCTGGAGAACCTCCACGACCAAACTCTTGGCTCATTAACCTTTGGTGCTACTACTTTTAATCAGTGTAAAAGCATTGGTTGTTTGTCACTAAACCGTCACTAAAACTTTATTCAGTAACGGTTTCTCTAAGGTTATCAGTTATAGATATTCAGGATGGCCGAAATTTCTGATATCAGTTTGTTTGGTCATTAATAAATACTGCTAACTTAAGAACTGTTACTTCTTTTGCTGGCACCTTTATGCGTCACATAATCGTCACTAAAAACCGGAGTAGCAGCCACTGCCTATCTCGACTGGCCGAACGTTCTGATATACTCGTACATGATTGTAGAGTGACGACTATTTATTTACAGTCAATGCATCATAGTAATAAGTGTGTGTTTACTGGCCCCTAAATTAATTAACTAGGAAACTTTACAAAAACAGAGAACAATTGGAAGTTCACAACGATGCCATCCGAAAACCATACCTCTCGTTCTTTATTTTTTCTATGATGAATCGATCACGATAGGGCTCATTTCCATAGGGCCAATCTCCTGAGCCGTAAATTTACCTAAAGGTTAAGAAATCTCTGGTAAAGTGCAGCTAACGCGTTGCCGTCTCTCCCCCGCTGCATGAATATCTGACAGATTTTTAACACGCCGCTAGTCATCGCATAGCAGACAAGTATATTTGTTTCCGTCCCCAGCGAATTTCTCTACTGATTATCATTGATTACATTATCATACTCATTTGCAATACTTGTCTCACAGTTCAGAGGAATACATTAAATCATTTTGAGGAAGCTTTTTTGAACAAATTCTTTGAAATTAATTTTCAAAGAATTTGTTCAAAAAAGCTTCCTGAAGGAAAAATAACTCGTAGACACTTGTTTTTGTGTTTATGCTTCGTTTAGCGCGAAAGGTTCTTCAGATGATTTTATTTTAGGTGTCGCCGACGTCGCGCTCTGTTTGGTGCTAATGTAGCGTAGCAATATAGCGACCTTGACGATCAGAAAGAACATTATACGTAGCAAAATAACATTTTAAACAAATTTAAAACCAGCGCACTAGAATGTTTGAGCACATTCTGGGTGCATTGCTAAACGCAAATTTTGGTAATTGCATTGCTTTTTTGATTAGGTGCGTTTTATGCTATCATTCGCAGAACAAACACTTTCATAGGCACAGAAATTAGTCGCAGTGAACAATGGCGTTACAAATTTGCTACGGCGTAGCAATCCGCTACGAGATTACGTAGCTGTGCTACGTAAAGTCTACATTGCATTGTAGACTAGATAGTGTGTAGCCGATTTTCTCGAGTTTCTACAGTAGTTGGAGAAATAGATATTTTAGCCAATAGTGAAGCTGTCATCAATCTACTGCATGGTTCCGGTCTCAATGTCGCTGAGAGGCAATTTAGCCAGTTCTGCGCTATTTGTGCCGTTGTTGAACAAAGTCCGAGACTGCAGACTAACTGGCGACTCCCGTGTGTGTGTGTGTGTGTGAGTGTGTGTGTGTGGATATGGGTGCGTGTGTAACGATGCGTCGTATGCGGATCGATACACATGACCAACTGGGAGACTACTGGGAGAAGGTGCACTATAGAACATGCAATAATGTACTGTTCCTTGTTTAAGTGAACTACATGACGAACAATTTAATGAATATTTGGTGCTCAAATTCTTCATGGCCTTCGAGTAAGGCGCATGTGTTTATAGCTGCACCTGAAGCAGGAGAAATTAATGTGAAACAATCATAGACGAGAAAAGTTATCTAGATAATGAGAATAATGAGCAAGCTCTATTTACAGCAGTTATTCGTTGCTAACAAATAATAGTTTTGATTCTGTTTCACTGTTTAGTGGTACGTAGCGCGATACACATTTATAGACAGAGATGCAGTCATTTACACACACACACACACACACAGTCATACAGACAATACGTCAAACTCTCGTAAAGGAACATCGGAGAGACGCATTTCATTTAAAATTATACAGTGCTAACAGTTTCTACTAGGAAGTTTTTAATAAACAGTTATTGATGAAATAAATCCGCATAACACTTCATGTGGAAGAAATCGTAATACTCGTATTTTCCGTACATAGTTCTTAGGAATTAATTAAGGATACAACGATATCGAGTAGTCTTTGTGTTACATCTCATCACATCAGCTCACAGCGGCTGGCGGTGGTAAGCAGCCAGCAGTGCGCAGAACAAAAGAAACTTGTTAAAGTTGCGTTTTATTATAAAATACTTTTTCTCTTCGCAGTAGTAAGCGATGTGGGAGCGAAGAACAAAGGACGCTTTGTGAACCAGTTGAATCGAACGCAAATGTACCGCCGAATGATTGACTTAAAGGAATTGTTGTCGGCCACGAATGTCCGACAGTGGGAAATTATACCAACACAGAACGTTCGGTTTACGTTAGTTTGTGATCGTAGCAGAGACGGCCGTGACTGATTAGTGGCGGACGATATCAAAGAGATGTGGAGTGAGGCACTGTGTCTGGCACTGTGTCTGGCACTGTGTCTGGCACTGTGTCTGGCACTGTGTCTGGCACTGTGTCTGGCACTGGTCCGGGACACGCACCGCTCCCGTACAATATTCAATTGAAATGTTTACCGCAATATCAAAGGCGTATTGTAGAATATTGTTCAAACATATGAAATATTCATTAAGTGCGGTGTAATCATCATTTTATAGATTTCTTTATATAGTCCAAAGTTTTGTTAAAATTAATTCTTGGACATAGTTTTAGAAATCGTAAGGATTGTATGGTAACTATATGAGTTAAAAAATATAAATATGTATAATAAATATAAATATATATACGGACAAATCACACAGATTGAGCTAGCCCCAAAGTAAGTTCGAGACTTGTGTTATGGGATACTAACTCAACGATACTATATTTTATAATAGATACATATATAAATAAACATCCAAGACCCAGGCCAATCAGGAAAAGATCGTTTCCCATCATGACCTGGCCGGGGATCGAACCCGGGGCCTCCAGGTCGCAGTCAGGCGTGGTGACCACTGCGCCACGGAGACCGACAAATGTATTTAACTTTACTGAAACTTAGAATGTGCTCTGGTAGCGGATGTTGGAACTAAGGAACCCGTGTTGCCACTATCGTATCCGCTGTCAGAGCAACGTGTGCCGCGGTCGTCCCTGCATCGCCACTTGTGGAGACGTTGACTTGTGTTGGTTCCTCGACCCCTAAACGAGCCTACGCAGCAATTGTAGCCGCTAAAACGCCTGTTGAGCCACAAAAATCGATTAGATAGAGGTAAAATTAGATTGCTTAGCTAAATTAGATAGCTTGATTGCAATCCCGCCTTATGGTAAGCAGTGATGCAATCGTTGATGGTAAAGCGCACTAGTTTATTAAGAGCCTACTCAGAGAAACTTAAATTGTAGTCGAAATCCTTCGATATACTAGGTATAAAAGACGATGCAAAACACTTCGACCAGATTGTAGTGGTTCATGGTGCTCGTTCCGACACATCACCTCGAGAAGTTTCTCAAAGATGAGTTCTGGCCGAAAGGTGTTGTGTACCGCAGGTGTCGTGGCCTGCTACGTGACACCAGTCAGTGATACACGACGCCGACACTTCGTGTACATTAGCAGTAGTTAATTATGTTATATGTATTTATAATATTTTAGTATATGTATTTATAGTTTATGTTTATATGGGCTCTGATGCCTGAAATAAATGTATGAATAGACTCCGTCATGAAACTTTTTTCTTTTACCTCATCATCTCCCCCCAGCGTACCTGTGCGTATCGCTTTATTGCTTCTCATTGAGTTGATCTGTTCTGCTCATGCGGTCGTAGTGTCGTTGTAGCCAGCAACAGAACGCTGCGTTTTGTTACGATTAGCGCTAGAATTGCTTAATGATACGTTCATTAGCAGAGGCAATGAGCCCATCCACCGTTATGTACGCTCCTCGCGCTGTGCCGGCCCGGTAGCTCTACAGCCGACAATAGTGGAGTTAGTTTAACTTGCGTACAATTTCCTGCGAAGCTAACGGAACCGAACCGAATATTTGCACAACTTAATTTGAGCACGTCTATAGTGTTGGTACCCTAGCAGACGGAACTCCATCGTGAGTACTAAGTTGACATTACAGAAATTTTGTAGATCTGCACAAAAATATGTCCAGTAGTAATGTGATATCGGTTACGGGATGTTTGTCAGCGGCGGTGAATACAGATAATACACGTGTTGTATGGGCCTCTCCCGGGAGATGAGCAGCACGTGTCGGAAGTCGTGATCGATGGCGCGTTGGTGACGACTGAGTATCACGGCGTTCTTTACCGCCAGGGAAACAGAATGCCGCGAATAATCGTTAACATGAGAAACATAATACTCTATTAATAATTATAAATAGAAGATTAATATTTCAGCCGTGCCGCGGAAATAATCCGGCGAGGAACGGGCCTTGCTGGATTATTTCTTATTCCTCCAGTTTCCCTGACGTCACATGATCACCCACCCTTGAGGGTGAGGGGGAAGGTCGTATAAATTAAAAACCAGTGGCGTCGCAACTCAACAGCTAAGACTGTCACAACCCACAGCACCGTGCACTAATGAACAAGATTCTCCGGAACGCTGACATGTATTGAACTATTGTGAGAGACATGAGATCAGATCGTCGAGACGAACTCTTCTATGATCAAATAAATGTCCAACACTACAGTAGTATGCTATGGAATACATTGTACATGTCTTGCACGTGACTGTACCATGTGTGAGACACTACGAGCGAGAGGAAGAAATCAGACGCTTCCATAACACGCGTACATATTGTGTGGACAAAATGATGCATGTTCTCAGATGATACAGACTGTTCTACAATTTCCCGTATATAAGAAAATGACTCATTCCTAAATAAATAAAATCAAGCAGCCAGTCACGGTCTACAGCCAAAATAACATTTGCAGTCTGTCCCCGGGGCCCCGAAAACCCCGGGAAACTTGTAGCCACAGAGTTGCGGCCAAGTTTTACTTAAAAAAAAACTTCCCTACTTCTTTCCTAGTGTGATAAAGGTTTATTTCCTCAGGGGTGCGTTTACAAACATATAAACTCACATACACAAACAGCCAGACCAGTAACAACTACTTGTAGATATTTGTTCCGTGCGCGAATCGAACCCGCGGCCCGTAGCACAGCAGTCAATAGCTTAAGGTGTATACTAAGCTCGATGAACTTATGCATGTGGGCGGAGCTAAACGCCGGTTCCCAAATTCATAAAATGCGCGCTGTTAAACTAACGATAATCAAAGAATGTGCATAGGCGCAGACATGCCGCACGCTGGTCGTAATTTTTTTCCTACGATTATCGAAGGGGATACGGATACAAGGCTGTTAAATTTTGAATATCATATATCATACAAAAATCAAATTTTGAATATCATATATATCATACAAATGTGTGTCCTATTTAAAATAAACATTTTCTCTTATTTGCAATATGGAATTGCCCCTGTATTTACGGGGACAATTACATACTAATAAAAGAAAATTTTTATTTGCGATTTGGTGCGAGGAATTTAAAAAATAAAGGCCGAATGGGTAATGAGAGATGATGACACATGGAAACGGGAAATGGAACCAAACCTAGACATACAAACATACAACATCGTATTTGGAATGTTTGGCTTCCTGAATTGGTACATCCAAGGTGTCCTAGGAATTTGCAAATCAGTAGTGAAAAAAGATATGATTGTATACGTAATTTTTTTC
The DNA here is from genome assembly GCA_037179545.1 of Sesamia inferens. Lineage (NCBI taxonomy): Eukaryota > Metazoa > Arthropoda > Insecta > Lepidoptera > Noctuidae > Sesamia > Sesamia inferens. The sequence continues at coordinate 238,463 of CM073949.1, read as the reverse complement.
CTACGATTATCGAAGCGGATACGGATACAAGGCTGTTAAATTTTGAATATCATATATATACACACATCAAAAGTGTCTAGGGATCAACATATATTTTTGCAATAACTTTTCTCCTGATTGATATTAATTAAAATTTTCTTTAAGGATTCATCAAATAAAGTGTTTTCGTTTGTCACAGTAACGATAAACCAAGTCACCTTTGCATTAATAAAGAAATTTGCCATTTTCCTAATAAAGGGATATTTGACATTTGAACCACTAACACAAAAGTTCGAAAAAAGACTGAAATAACAGTTTTCTCTAAAATTTTATTGGGTAACTTAAACAATTAATAATCCGTGTTTCTACCGCGAACACTAACAACACAAGAACATCGGTTTCGCATACTCAAAATGAGTTCATCCAAATCACGCTGTGGAATGGCCGCCCATGTTCGTTGCAACAACAAAAAAAGGTCTTCTTGCGACTGGATACCCTCCATATTCGGCAGAGCTCTTCTCTGTAGCATATCCCATGCATGCTCAATCGGGTTCAAGTCTGGCGACTGAGCAGGCCAGGGCAGGACATTGATGTTAGCTGCGGCGAGAGTCTGTCTTACAACTCTTGCGGTGTGCGGTCGTGCATTATCATGCATTAACTGAAATAAGGGACCGATTTGCACTTGTAGAGGAACGATGACGTCTGATACAATCGTCTCAGCATAAATTTGAGCGTTGAGGTTGCCTCTGATCCAAATCAACTCAGTTCTTCCGCCGATCCAAATACCCGCCCATACCATGATGGTTCCACCACTATAAGGATGGACTTCCTGGCAGGATTTTAATCGCTGTTGGCGTCCAGGGGTTCTCCAGTATCGTATACGTCTTGTATCCGGTCTCATACCAAAACGAGACTCATCAGAAAAGCACACGAAACGCCATTGTTCTTCTGCCCAATTTCTGTGTTCAAGAGCCCATTGATATCGAATCCTACGATTGTGCATTGCTATAGGTGGTACCCGTAGCGGTCTTCGGGAATGAAGGTTCACTTCATGCAAGCGGTTTCTGACTGTTTGGTCGCTAATTAAGTTCCCTGAAGACTGATGAAGCCTCACGGCTAACATCATGGCGGTTATTGTTGGAGCTCTTCGAGTTAAGATTTGAATGTATCGGTCTTGTCTCCGTGTGGTGCAGCGATACCGTCCTCCATGGCGCTCAGCCACGGTACCAGTGCTTCGGTAACGTGTCCAAAGTCGACTGATAACACTCTGACTTGTATTCAGAGCTAAAGCCACAGTACGTTGCCGGGAACCAGCTTCTATCATTCCCACGGCTCTGAGCATTTCTTCCCTGCTTAAATGACGTCGCCGCTCCATAATAACGTTGGTTTTAATCAGTAGTAGGGAAACAGTAGCACTAATAATGTCTTCAATGCGTTGTATGTTTTTATAGGGAAAATATTGACAGCTGATTTTCATCTTTTACTCGAATTTGATTCACAGTTCCTGATTCAAATTATGAAATGCACCAAAAAGGATCCATATAAATTTATAAAATCATAAATTTATTACAAAGCCACATCTCAATCTCAAGAAATCCGCATAAAAATGCTTGATCCCTAGACACTTTTGATGTGTGTATATATATATAATATTTTTTACACCATGTTATATTTTTTCACAAATACATTTAGAAATTATTACAGATGGTTATTGAGCGCGCTACGCAACTTACGCGCGCGCAAGCCCGCGCTCCGCTGCCGCCACAGGTTAATGCACCCGGCTCGAACTTCCAAACGGAGCGCGGGCCATATTTTTGTTGGGACAACTAAGTAGGATAACAAGCTCATAACTTTGTGGTTTTTCATGATATATTTTTGAAATTTTGTACATTGATTGTTTAGTTAAAAATACTGGACACGTGTTTCGGGTTTCGCATAAATAAAAAATAATGTTGTATATTATTATAAAAGTGTATTCCAAATGTCTTATTTAAGATTATTTCATTGTTGAATTTCTTTTGAACTTTCATTTTTCTTGCCTTGCTTTGCTTTAACATTTTTATTTATTTACATATGTAGGTACTCATACATCTGTTTACCCAATATACAATACAAACAAAATAGTATTTAGAAATGAAACCGCTAATAAATCCTTCACGCACACAATAGAAATGGGCATAATTCATCCGTTAATATTTTTGCACTCACACAGACCGTGGTTGATAGCCGAAGCAGAGTTTAGATAAATATGTTTTTAAGGCAAAAGTGCAAAGCATGAATCAATTGACAAGATAATATATTTTTGCAAATCTTTAAACCAAGTCCTTAATAAGAAATAAGCTTCATAAGGTGAAAATGAAAACAAAAAAACGAGAGGAAGGCTCTTAACCAATGCGCCACCTGAGCGTCAATTGTGATAATGATAACACAGTGATCGACAAATTGTTCACTTTGTGATAACACAGCGATCAACAAATAGTCGGCTCCGCGTTCATATTAATGAGCTTTGGCGGGACTAAGCAGCGCGGGGGGCAGGCGGGCAGGGGGGCAGGTTGGCAGAGGTAAGAACCGAAGCAGAAGGCACACTCTGTATGAACTTGGATTTGGAATGAAACAACAGTCCCTGATCATATTCTTGTTTCAAAGCATCCATTCATTTTTAAATTTATGATTGTATTTACAAACTTGATCATCCTTTTCAGCTCCGTGAAGGTTATGTTAGCTGTCCTTCTGCGGGCACCTCTGAGGGCGCGGCGGCTTCGCTTTTAACCGCAACCTATGAATACATTAGCAGCGAGTAATAACGTTTTAAAAATAATGCCTTCATTCAGCTTCTGATCGCAGACGGCGGTGCGGTGCGGTGCAGCGGTGCCCTGGATAACACGAAATCCTTTCGCTATCAGACGAAATATTTTGCCCCCCAAGGATTTTACAATAATTGCTCACTCGTGCTAGAATTCATGTGCCTCATTTGAAACATATACTTGCCCTACACTGAACAGATGCAATAATGAAAATTACTCGTCTAGGTCTTCAAATCGCTAAGAGAACCTGCTGATATGGGCACGCTGAAGATGGTGAATTTTTGAGGAGTGGGAAATCCTCGTGTACGCCCAGGCTGCCTCACTAGTGAGCTAGTCTGGGTAGTGCTGGCTGGTATATTTTATCGACTGCGGTCTCTTTTTGGTGTGCCCTCCTATTTTGATAGCCTCTGGTTGCTATTGTAACACTTTTTTAAATTTTGTTTAAACTATATTTATTATTTTTTATTACTCTAAAAATGCAATTTACTGGTCCAGCGACTTCGTTCGCGTGGAGTTAATTATGCTCCGCTTCTATTGGTCGCAGCGTGATGTTATATAGCCTAAGGCCTTCCTAGATTAATGGGGTATCCAACGCAAGAAGATTTTTTCAAATCGGACCAGTAGTTCCTGAAATTAGCGCGTTCAAAAAACAAACTCTTCAGCTTTATATATTAGTATAGGTTTATATTTTATTTCTAGTAAAACGCTCTTAATATGGCTACCATACTATATTATGTATAATATACATATTGACATATTTACTTATTCTACTTTGGTATGATTATTCCTTATTCTAATTACTTTGAGATTATCAAATATATGTCTTTTTAGATTTTTCTCTATACTGGTAGACTATGTTTAGCAGCGCCATGAAAGCGGCATTTCATGGTGGTTCCGTACTCCGCATTTACTGGCTTATACATCCACAACGGTAAGATAAGATTTTTATTGATTCTAGCTGAGTTTAATGGGGCTTATGCAGTTAATTGGTCCGATTTCTCAAGAAATTTGATCTAATTTACTTTTTATTTAGGTTATATGTTTCAGTTATCGTGGATATCTAGAAAGCTCGGCACTTTCGCTGCCAGCCGTGATGGGCAGTCAGCTTGTAAGTGGGGGTCACCGCAGTGTATACAGAGGTCGGCGGGCTGCGTGCATAGTTTTCGGCTGTGGCCGAATCCCAGACAGCGAGTGCACTGCACCAGTGGCGAATGGTCCCACCTGCACCCGCACTCGCTGCAAGTCGATATACACACGACCTGTGGTAGTCAGCCTTTGCCACACCATAGGGGAAACCTACAGAATGAAGTGGCAGGTATGGGGGTTCCTCGTCCTACGACGGTACTTCACCCATCCTCAGCTCTTCCACATTTATGTCCCCATTAGGTGGGTGTTCTGACACCGCAAGACCATTGCAACCTCTGCACCAGAGTGGCAGAAGAGAACATCTAGGATAATGATGAGTGGATCCTTATTCTTCATCTCCTCTACCACTAGGTTTCCCACTCTCCTAATTTTCCGCCATCTTGTTAAGCTCCTCCCTGGTCTTAAAACCTATGACCACCTTTGTGCACTATATTTACTGCTCACGTTTTTACGCGTGCAGTCGGTGGGTTCAGCACTCAACAATCATACAACCACCTTCGCCTCTTTGCCCTGATACTGCAGCACATACGTCTGTAGCTCTATACGATAAAGCGGCAACGATGCGCGTCCTTGGTCTATACAGTGCAGGGTGTGTCAATAACTTTTTAGCATCCTACCAGCAACAAACTGACGTTTGCGAACTACTGCTGCAAGGTAAAAGGGTAGATGGCGCCAGCTGTCAAGTAAACATTTTGCTCCCGTGTTAAAAATCTCTAAAATAGTTTTATTAATTGTTTTTACTCAAATATACAATAAAAGTGAATATAACAGTGCAATACGTTCGTGGAAATGTTATCTTGAGAAATTATTCACTATAAACAACATAAAGACAGTTTATAATCTGGACAATACATTGTGATGAAAACATTTTTGTGAGTGATAAAAAACCATTACTTGACGACAAACACTACTACTTACTTGACCAATAGTCATATGACATAGAACTATATGGAAAAAAAAGGACTTACAACCTAAATTTTTAGTGTGACATTTTTGACAAAAAAAAAATTAATCTTTAAACTGACTGCTTTGTAACGTCTTTTTGTCTCCAGAAGAGGCTAAAGATCAACAATTTCGTCGCTTATAGTATCTGTCGCGGTGGCTAATAACATAAGCTACCTCGCAACTTTCGTCGTGTGGCTTGAGTTCGAATCCCACTGACGGTTTCACTTTTTGGATTGTTTGTTGATTTCAATCGTTAAAAATACTTGTATCAAAAAGTACATTTTAAGTAGTCACTAATAATATACCACAATGAACTTTCTCGAAAACATTACTTTCCGTCGTGCACGAACCATATCCGACTCCAATATAAACAACACCTTAGATGAAACAAGTAACAGTCTACCCGACATTTCTGTGAATAGCAATGAAGAAGAGGTACAAAAGTTAAAAGAAAAAATAAATAAACTAGAACTTGAATTAAGTAGTGCTCATCAAGAAATTGAGTCTCTTTCTTTAGAGAATAATAATTTAAAATTAGTTAATGAAGACTTATTAAAGAAAAATGCTTTGTTCAAAAAAATCACCTGTAGTCCTGTAGCTTCTAAAAAAAACAAAACTCAGTCGCCATTAATAAAGAAACAGAGAAAGGACAAAACAAAACAAACCCAAACATCACCAAAAACACCTATGATTGACAGTGAGAGGTCCGATGTTGATGCCCAAAATGTAAAACCATCTATGCATGAAACCGAAAAAACGAAATCAAGCAATAACTGTTTGAAAATAGTGCGCCCAAAAAAGCGAAAACTACACATTATTAGCAACTGTAACTACATTGACGCTTTAAAAAATATAGAAAATACCTTCAGTGAGTTTTTCGAGTATTGCCATTACTCGTCACCAGGTAGTGGATTAAGAGAAATCCTGACAAATATCAGTAATAAAGTGCGAAATTTTTCTATGAGTGACTATTGTTTAATTATGATAGGAGAAAAAGACTTTAGAAACGCAGGAGACTACCCCGAATTGATTACAGAAATAAAAGAATCGCTAAAGAAAATTAAACATACAAATGTAATAATATGCTGCCCCACCTATATAAGAGGAGCGCTAATTTATAATTACAGAGTAGAATTATTTAACAACTTGGTTTATATGGACATCCAGCACAACGACTATGCTTACTTCTTTGACTCAAATCGTAACCTTTCTTTGGATATGTTCTCTGATTATACCGGAAAACTAAACAGAGAGGGTACAAAATGCTTATTTCAAAATATCTTTGACCGTCTAATTATTGACATAAAAAATTATCCTATAGTAGACGCTACTATTGATAATACGTCAAATGAAAGTGTTTTTTTTCGTTTATGATAAGATAAAAATATTACACCAGAATATTGCTGGATTAATAAACAAGTCTGACCTACTTACGGTTCAACTTCAGCAATTGTCGCGGGAAAAAAAAGACATAGATGTCATTTGTATCACAGAACATTTTGTTATGGCAGGATACGAAAAAATATTGAATGTTTCAAATTATAAGCTAGCAGCTATATATGCAAGACAGTCTAAGAAGCGAGGAGGATCGTGTATTTTAATTAAAAAGGATCTGGAGCACAAAGAGCTATTAGATATATCACGGCATTCCATAGCTAATGTCATCGAATGTTGTGGCATAGAATTGTCAAATCAAAAACTAATTATTATATGTGTTTATAGACCACCCAAGTCCAATAATTTAAATATATTTTATGAAAAATTAGAAATTATTCTAAATAAGCTATGTACCAAATCGGATAAGAGAATAGTTATGTGTGGGGACTTTAATATAGACACATTAAAAAGAAACAGATTAACTTTGGACTTTGAATACTTTCTTTTGGGCTACAATCTAGAGTTAGAACTGCGGCAACCCACTAGGTTAGCCAGTAGTACCTGTTTAGACAATTTTGCCCGTAGCTCTCAATTAAGGTGTAATTCAGAAGTACTGGATTTTGCGTTGTCAGACCATACTGCCCAAATATTGGAAGTAAGGGTTAATAAATCATACAGAATAAACTCATGGACGATTAAAAAACGCGACCTATCTAAAGAAAATATGACTAGATTCAAAAATTATCTGAAGTGTCTCTCTTTCTCCGAAGTCTACCAAACCGAAAATGCTAATGAAGCATACAATTATTTTCTGGAGCAATTTAGCATGTTGTACGATCTTTGCTTTCCTTTTAAATTAATAAAAGTTAAGGCTAATAAAAAAAATAAATGGGTTTCAACTGGCATCAGAATTTGTAGTAGGAAACAAAGGAAATTACTATGGAAATACAGACGCGAACCATCGAATAGTAATAAAAATAACTTTAGAAATTATTCGCGCAGGTTTCGGAAAATTATTAAATTAACACAAAGAGCACAAAACAACTATTTCATTAACACATCAAGTAATAAAGCGAAAGCATCATGGCAGGTTATAGATAATAAAGTTCGAATCACTGAGCCTATTTCCCAAATTAAAATACATAATACTACCGTTACTGATCCGACAGAAATTGCAAATGTATTTAATGACTATTTTATTGACCAGACACTGAATAATATCACGAAACTACCGGACACTATAAATCTGTTAAATAATCCCAACTCAATGTTCATGCACCCAATAGTACCGCAAGATATTGTGAGAACAATACAATTACTTAAAAATAAAAGTAGCACTGGTTATGACGGTATATCAACAAGGGTTATAAAACTCGTATCAGACGACATTGCTTTGCATTTGTGTCATATTTTCAATTTATGTATCAGTACTGGGGTATTTCCGGATAGTTTAAAAACAGTCATAGTAAAGCCACTTTTTAAAAAAAACAATAAAGAAGATCTAGCAAATTATAGACCAATTGCTTTAATACCCATTTTTTCCAAAGTTATGGAAAAAATCATTTATGAGTCAATAAATAATTTCATATCCAAATATAATATCTTAAGTTCGGAACAAAAGGGTTTCAGAAAGAATAAAGGCATAAATACGGCCGTTTATGATTTGCTGAATGTCATATTGGAAAATGTAGATAAAAAAGTACCAGTATGTGCAATTTTTACAGACATGTCAAGGGCTTTTGATTGTGTTGATCATGACATTCTTTTAAAAAAACTATACATCATAGGCATCAGAGGAAATGTGCTTAATCTAATAAAATCGTACCTTAAAAATCGCAAGCAGCACACAGAAATATCTAGGATATGTCTAAAAACCAAGCATGAAAAAAAATACCTATCTAAGGCTAGAGTTATTAGATATGGCGTACCACAGGGCAGTGTGCTGGGCCCTTTATTATTTTTGCTCTATATTAATGATTTACCTCGCCACATTGAACATCAAATGGTTTTATTTGCTGACGATAGTACTGCCTTGATTAAATGTATTGACAAAAAAAAATATGAACATGACATAAATAATACTTTGATAAATATAACACGCTGGCTTGACGACAATAATTTAGTAATCAATATACAAAAGACTAATGTAATGCATTTTTATCAGCGAATTCCACCAGAAGACTTGCATTTACACTACAATGGACAAAAAGTAGACCAAGTACTAGTTGCAAAATTCCTTGGCATACTGATAGACAGCCAATTAACTTGGAAGCCACAAGCAGAAGCAGTATGCAAAAAACTGAGTACAGTTGCGTATGTACTCTTTAACCTATCTAAAAAGGTAAATATCGCCACAAGGTTAACAGCATACCACGGTTTGGTCGCGTCGGTCTTGAGATTCGGCATAATATTCTGGGGAAATTGTAGTCTAAAGGAACAGGTGTTCAAAGCTCAAAAACGATGCATAAGGGCAATGTGCAATCTAATGGTAACAGATAGCTGCGTACCTGTATTTAGGTCCCTAAAGATATTAACATTTCCATCACTGTATATTTTCGAACTGGCTGTTTTTGTGAAATGTAATATGCATCTTTTTAATAAAGTGTCCGCAAATAGGAACCGGCCAATTAGGAGACAATATAAAAATTTGCTTATTGTTGCGGGCTCCGATACCGCCCTATTAAAAAAAAGTATTATATGTATGGGCCCAATTATTTTTAATAAACTACCCGACGTAATAAAAAACGTGACACTTTCATTATTCAAGAAGAAATTGACAATTTTACTAAGAGCCAAATGTTATTACTCAATTAGCGAGTTTCTGTCAGATGAGAATTTAGATTGATAATGTGACATCTCTGTATTACTGACTTGTAGGTCTGAACTGTACCTATTGACCATAAACCGGACATATTTTTTTTTTGACTTGATGTAATGAATTGTGTTTATTTTAATTTAATTTGACATGTAATTTATATTTATTTGACTTGACAGTGTGTATTTATAATATGTAGAATGAGTTGGTCTATTGTTATTGGATTTTCATTAATTTTTGCTTTTGTTTGCATGCCTTAGTTAAGGTAGTCAGTATAAGGATCTTCTAAAAACTTAATATCTGTATTTTGTACCTACTTTCTACGCAAATAAAGAACTATTCTATTCTATTCTATTCTAAGGTTTCGGCTGGGTCTGTCATCCTGCAGCAATGATGTCACAATCTGTTTCTTTGTGTTGGCTTTGATTCTGTATACCACGGGGGGTTCGTGACTCCATTTTGCCATGCACACACTTTCCCATTTATAAAACACTAGCTTACCGCTCGCGGCTACACCCGCGTGGAGTTCGGTTATATCACGGTTTTTAGATTTCCCTCGGGAATATCAATTTTTTCCGGGATAAAAAGTACCATATTATTTAATCCGGGCTTCTAACTTTACGTGTGCAATTTCATAACAATCTGTTCAGTGGTTACGGCGTGAAATCGGAACAAACAAACCAACAAACTCACTTTCCCATTTATAATATTAGTAAGGATTTATAATACGGTATATTTCAATGGCCGCATCGTCAGTGTACAAACGATGCAAAATAATATAAATGACCCTATTTCAATGGACACTCTATTGAAACAGGGTCATTTGTATTGCGAAAATTGTTGCGACTGATAACGTTTTTAATAAAGTAATCTGGGGGGAAAGAAACACTGAATAGACCGGAAAGTATTATGAAAGTTGTCACTCGCAACTGAGAAAGATTAATTTTCCTGTAGAATTTATGTACCTACTGCGCCGATCACTGTTGTTATTATAAGGATCACAAGCGTATTTTGAAGGAAATGTATAACTATATTGTACAAATATTAGTAAGGCGGCGGTAGACAGTTATGCTGGTCCTGTGTCCAAGAAACACAAATATATACCGGGGTGGAACGAGCACGTTAGCGCTGCTCACAAAGAGGGTCGATTATGTTATCAACACTATATCTATGATAGCATGTGCCAAAGGAGGACAATTTTTAAATCTCGGGTAAAATTTTGTCAAGATAATGAGAAACAAATCAAGTTAGATATAATTGCACAGCATCGTTCAGATAAACAATTTGGTAAATTCTGGAAAAAGACAAGTACATTGAACCCAAAATCGAGTCTACCTGTGAGCGTTGCGGCGTGCATGAGCCTCGTGATATGGCTAATCTGTTTCGGAGTCATTTTAAAGTGGAACCTCCTACTGTGGGCTTTTGACCTGATACGAGGTGCTGAAATCATGGCAGGGGACGTTAATGTTCGATTTAGTGCCAAGGAAGTTGCCTCCGTAATTTGTAAAATGGTGTAAGGTAGGTCCCCTGGTCACGATGGTCTTAGCATTGAGCATCTGAAGCATGCTGGTTTCCATTTGTCTCGAGTGCTTGCTACGTTTTTCAGCTTATGTGTGAGTGATTGTCACCTACCGGATGAACTTATGTGTGAGTGATTGTCACCTACCGGATGAACTTATGTGTGAGTGATTGTCACCTACCGGATGAACTTATGTGTGAGTGATTGTCACCTACCGGATGAACTTATGTGTGAGTGATTGTCACCTACCGGATGAACTTATACGGACCGTGGTTCTTCTTCTTCTTCTTCAGCCTATGGATGTCCACTGCTGGACAAAGGCCTCCCCCAAGGCTTTCCACGCTAACCGGTCTTGCGCCACCCGCATCCACCGGCTTCCCGCGACCTTCACCAGGTCATCGGTCCACCTTGTTGCAGGCCTCCCTACGCTGCGTCTTCCAGTACGTTGCCGCCACTCCAGAACCTCACTGTCCCATCGGCCATCGATTCTACGAGCAATGTGCCATGCCCACTGCCACTTCAGTTTAGCGACTCGCAGAGCTATGTCGGTGACTTTGGTTCTTCTGCGGATCTCCTCATTTCTGATTCGATCACGCAGAGAAACTCCGAACATAGCTCTTTCCATTGCCCTTTGTGTGACTCTGAGCCTTCGTGTGAGGCCCATTGTGAGGACCGTGGTTGTTCCGGTTATAAAAAACAAAACGGGGGATGTCTCAGACCTGACTAACTATAGACCAATCTCGCTGGCTACTGTAATAGCAAAAGTGCTGAACAATCTGCTTGACAAACACATGGATAGGCACATAAAGCTTCATGATGCTCAATTTGATTTCAGACCTGGTCTCTCGACTGAAAGTGGCATTCTGTGCCTCAAGCAGACTGTACAGTATTATACGGATAGGAGTAATGCCTATGCCCGTTACCTGGACTTGTCCAGGGTATTTGATTTGGTGTCATATGACGTGTTGTGGCTAAAATTGGAAAATGAAACGGACGTGTCACGTAATGTTATCGCTATTTTGAGATATTGGTACTCGAGCCAAAGGAATACTGAGCCATGGGCAGGTACACACTCGGACATGTATTGGTTGGAGTGCGGGGTGAGGTAAGGGGGGTTAACCTCTCCTCGTCGTAGGGCCTTTACGGAGGCCCCTCACCCCGCCAGTGAGCCAGATGTTGATTATCAGTGTCTGGAGAATATGCTCCCCGAAACTGTGGCTCAGCTACAGCTCCCCGCTCATCTGATTTACACAGACGGTAGTAAATCGGATGAGGGGGTCGGGGCGGCATATTCATACTGGCGGGATGGGTCCGAGATTCGGACCAAGCGAATGAGGTTGGAGCCGATGTGTACCGTCTTTCAGGCGGAGCTGCTCGCGATAGCCAGGGCTACGGACCTGGTTGTCCTGAGAGGCTTCGACTGCGCGGCGGTGCTCAGCGACTCTCGATCCTCGCTCGACTTGATCCGAAACCCGGAAACGCACCACCCCCTTGCTACCCATATTCGTAAGAATATCAGGGAGCAAGAGGGGAGTGGTAAAATCCTTCGGTTCTTCTGGGTGAAAGCTCATGTCGGGATCCCCGGCAATGAGCGCGCCGACGAATTGGCTAGGCAGGCGGCGGCCCAGTCCAGGGTCGCCCCAGCGTATGACAGGTGTCCAGTCTCATACGTCAAAAGACGTTTGAGAGAGGGCACAGTAGCTGTCTGGAACGGGAGGTACACCGGCGGGGCCACGGCTGGGGTCACGCGAATGTTCTTCCCCGATGTGGTGCGCGCGCGCAAGGTCCTGAAGTGCCTCGACAGGACGTCTATCTGGGCGCAAATTTTGACCGGTCACGGCGGCTTCGCCGCGTACCTGCACCGTTTTAAACTTAAAGATAGTCCAGCCTGTGTGTGTGACACACAGGCATCTGAAACTATACAGCATTTGCTTTTCGAGTGTCCGAGGCATGACCGCGACAGGTACGACCTGGAAGTAAGCACTGGGAAAATTTTGACAGAGTCATCTATAGCCGACCTTATGGCGGATAAACACTCCAGGCCGTGCCTGGAGCGGTTTTGCCTCAAAGTGGCTAAGCAGTCCATTGAACGAAACCGGACAAGGGCAGCACAGCCGAGCACTGTGCCGTCGGCAGGAATCGGATAGGAAGTAATGTAATATATAGAATAAGATGTTAAAATAAGTAGATAAGATTGATATAAGGAATAAGTAGATTAAGACTAAACAGAATTGTAAATAGTAACTAAGAAGAATGAAAAGATTATGGGAAAAGAGCAACCCAAAAAAGCACAAGCCAGAGTAACAGCTCACTAAAAAGATAAAAGTAAAAAAAAAAGAAAAAAAAAAAAAAACAAATAGTAAAAAACGATTCTTGCCATGCAAGAAGGAAAGAGACGGCTAAAACAAAAAAAAAAAAAAAAAAAACCTCTCCTCGTCTCTTTAACTTATACATGAATGAGCTGATCGGCGAGCTCAGCAGAGCGGGCATAGGGTGCCATATAGATGGACGGTGCGTCAATAATATAAGCTACGCGGATGACATGGTTCTGCTGAGCCCGTCGATTAGTGTCATGCGTAAACTGCTAGAAGTTTGTAAAAGAAATGCACGAGCCCATGGGCTCAGATATAATGTAAACAAGAGTGAAGTGATGGTGTTTAAGGCTGGTAACAAATCATTCGCTAGTGTGCCTCCTCTGTATCTTTGCGGTGCCACCTTAAACAGAGTGTCTAGATTCAAATGTCTGGGTCACTGGGTCTCTGAGGATCAGAGTGATGACTGTGATTTGAAGAGGGAACGCAGGGCGCTGTCTGTGCGCTGTAACATGCTGGCCCGCAGGTTTGCACGGTGTACCGAGCAAGTCAAGGTGACTTTATTTATGGCCTTCTGCCAGTCCTTCTACACTTGCAGCCTGTGGACTAAGTACACGCAGCATACGCGCACCGCTCTGCGAGTCCAATATAATAATGCGTTTAGAATACTGTTCGGACTACGGTGCAGCTGCAGAGCTTCAGCAATGTTTGCTAAGAAAAGAGTGGATGGTTTCCATGCCATCATGCGAAAGCGCTGTGCATCTCTCATGAAGCGAATTCGCAGAAGGAGACGACGGCCTGCCATGCACTCTTGCTCCAGACCATGACCTGGACCAGGGACGGACGCGAGAGAACGTATCGATCGCCACCACGAGGACTCGGCGATGCTCTACCCAAGCCGGGTCCATACCTCCTTCGTATAGTACATCGTGTCCTCAGAGCGATCCACATAATGGTGACACCCTGACGTTTGCTCCCGCCTTATCCGGAACAGGAACCTCCCGAAACAACCGTGTCCGGGGAGGACCGCACCGGGGCGCCTCTCTAGACACTCTACAAAGAGGGGATTTACCGCCGCTATTGTGGCGTGCCTAAGCACAGGCCCTACATGCTTAAAAAAAAGACTGACACCACTTCCAATACCAGTGTCATCGGACATGTTGTCACAGTTTGCTCAGCAGTTATTCTACATCCCAATTCAGGTGTCCACACAAGATCAACCAAGACCCAGTGACACGGAACTGTATAACATTGTTACAGACGGTAATGGTATAGCGCTTGACCTAGTTTCAATAAATTTCCAGACCAAGAACTATTTACCGTACATAATACTACCTGAGTGTGAAGGTAAGTTTTTATTAGATACAGGGGCCAGCCATTCAGCTGTAGCAACTGAAGTAGTTGCAGACACCATATTTGAGTACTGCGTAGAAACAGAACCCTTTCAAATAAATACGGCACATAGTTCATCAGTTCACGACAAGGTAGTGTACCTCCACTTACCTTCCGCGTTTAATAGCGATATAGTACATACGTTTTTGATATTTGATTTCAACCCTAAATATAAAGGTCTTATCGGAATGGTCCTTAAACAATAATGTGTTACGTACATCTACAGTGGAAATACCAATACACTTTAGTTCCCCACCTAAGAAAATAAACATCGAACCTAGATGCGAAAAGATAGTCAAAGTAAAAACACTACTTAGATAGCCAATACCTACATGATGAAATGATCTGGTCAGATGCTGTAATGTCAATCAGCTATAGTTAACGTTACAAACGGTTCATTTAAAACATCGGTAATCAACCATAGTGATCAGAAGAGATGTATCCCGTCTCACCCCTCGATTGAATTAGAAAAATAACCCGTTTCTAAAGAAAAGGATAGTCATGATATTAATGCCATACAGACTCAAACTGATATTGATCAAATATTAAAGGAAAATCTTTAGAAAATCCATACAGATCATATGAACGAAGAGGAAAGGCACGAAATGACCCGGTTATGTTATCAGTATAGGGACATGTTCTATGCAGAAGATATACCACTCACTTTTACGCACGCCGTTAAATATGAGCTCAGATTAAGCGACCAAACACCAGTTTTCGTACGTAATTACAGGCAAGCTCCTAAACAACGCGAAGAAAAGCGCGAATAAATGTCTAATTTTGATTTTGTCAAATAAATTACAACAGTGCTGTATTAACCGTTGCTGAAAACAGTCCATCTCGGAAATTATCACCCAAAATGATACAGTAAAATAGACACGTCGCACACTGGTCAGTCGGGATGCGGCCGCGGCACGGACACGGCGTAGTTCCTATGTGGAGTGGAGTCGTGGAGAAGCGGCGCTCCACACCTGTATCAGTTGTGGTTAACTAGTGCTTATTGTTGTGTCTTGAGTACACAGAGTCCTGACTGCGGCTATAAAGTTGCGGAGTCTCGATGTGCCGCCCCTGTGCTAATAAAAAGGCTTTGAAGAATACGTATACAGCGCACTTCAAATAGCGGCAATCTCAATGTTACGTTTTATCGCAAATCGTATCGACCCGATCGATAGAGACCTCTTTATTTCGGCAGTCGATCGTAGGTAATGAATTCAGAGAATGTAGAGGGGAATGAAATCATGCAAAGTGACGCCAAGAGATATTAGCATCGACAGGAAATGTGCGATTGGGAGGAAAAACCGAGTGGGAACAACCGGGAGCGTGTGGCGGTGCCAGACTGATTTATTAACACTAACGACACGTCGCCGACACCGACGACGCCGCACGTACCTACAGAACAAGCAAGAGGAAACAAGTGTACGAGTAGTCACAGAGGTACACACACACCTACCAATGTCCTTACACAGAATTGTGAGAACAGTAAGGACCTGACTCGGAGGAATTCCTTATAAGCGTGGAAAGGAATTGCTACCTTTATTATTTAAGTCAAGTAGTAGAAAGAAAAAATAGAATCAATCAAACATGTATTGAGCTCACTGAGCGGCGCGCCTCTGGGCAGTGTATAGACAGGGTCTAGACGGATACTGCTCAGGTGCTGGTGACACCCGGATAGTGCGAGTGAACGTACGGGTAGACGTTGAGCGTATTGATTGCTATACTTACTTATTTGAATAAATATACAAAAAAAAAAAAAAACTAATGTAGGAGTGTAAGTAAGTGGCTGCGTTGCTTGTAACTTTAAGGGTCAGTTTTTTGTTCGGCAGCTAGCTCAACTTGATAACTATATAAAGTTGTGTTAACACAGAATAAATCTACCTATAGTTCATATAGTTTCGGAAAAAGTGCTGTGATATACGGATGGATAGACAGATATGCCGAATCCATTTGGGGCCCGTTTTTTGCCATTTGACTACGGAACCCTAAAAATGGTAAAAGTAATGCAAAATGTGGTCTTATAAGTTTTAATAATAAAACATTAGATACTTACTATTTTTAACATTTGGTTAACTACGGAATAAAAATTGATCAGAAACACATTTTACCGACCATGCAAAAACAATTAGGTAGTTGAATTAACTACGAATCAAGACCGCCCCAAAGATGGCAATTTAGAAAAGGTGTTCAAGTCACAGAGAAATAAAAATTAAATTAATATACCAGATGTTAAAAGTATCTATTTCAATAATCAGATATTCAAATTAAACAATCAGTGCGTTAAGTAATTGGTAGGAATACCTAGCAGGCACTTTGACAAGAACACAAATTATGAAGCAATAGATTATCAACATCCTTCAAAATGATTCAGATTATGTGTGTTACGTAATGAGCCTGCACTTGTTGTTATTATAAACTTATCAATTAATTATTGTTTGTGGGAATGGAAATTGTTTCGTAAGTAACAGAGAAGCGCCTGTATGCTCCGCGAACTATATATACATACCGCACTCAAGTGGGTGCGATATGAACACAGCTCATATCGTGCAGCTCTGTTAGCTTTTTTATACTATTAACTCCTCGACTGGCTCATAGTGCTCAGTCAGTGTGCTAGTAGGTAGTGCACACAGCTCTTTCAACAACTCACACAAACTTATTAGGAATTGTGTCCGTTTTTATTAAAACTTTTGGATGATAAATTTTGTTGAACGCGATCTGGTAGTTCAATATCATCATTCAGTTCTGTTCAGTGTACTTAATAAATCATTCCATCAGCTTCACGCTCTTCGGAGTAAACATCCATAGTTTAAGTAGGTATTAGAACGCACACTTAACATGGCCGGGTCGGCTGGTCGGGGCACCCCGGCTTTTATTTCAGATCAAAATTCCATAGACAGCCCGGTACTAAATACTTAGGAAGAAAAATATCAAAAGGGCTGGACACCGCCCGTTTCAGACTGCTGACTCCTGTCTAGATACGACTTGACACTCTACAGTACTTACACTGATAGGTTCAACATAGCTTTTAAATTTCTATGACGATAAAATATACGAGAACTTAATTAAATAATTAACGTAACGAGTAAACGGCAGTAAAATGTAGGTAATCAAGCAATATAATACTTAAATGGATAGACATTAGACAATTCCTGTAGCACTGCACAGTCGTAGAAGGACATAAAGCGAGTTTAACGTTCCCTCGCTAAAGAAACAATAAATAGCGACAGACTCTCATCTCGTGGCTTTAAAGTTAAGCGTTTGTAATTAAATCTCGCAATTCGTTTGATGGTAAGATAATGGGATTATATGAGTGCGGCGCGCGACGCGGTGTGGCGTCGTCGGCGTCGTGCGATTACGACACGCAGGTAGATAGATACAACTGCGTGTCATAACGGGATTACTGGTGATTTTGGTAACGCGACCGCGCGTTCAACTCACAACGCAAACCGATTAGGTTTGGGGGTAATATCAATACATTTTATGATTTTATTAACATCTCTCGGTCTAGTTTAATAGTCTGTTAGGTATGTTGTTCATGGGATAGACATCAGACACAGCTACCCAGAGTGAAAAATAAGGTCTCTGAATTAACTTAACCTAACCCTTACAACGCTAATTTAGAATTTGGTTCCTAGATACCTTGAATGGATAATCAAATTCATTGATATTGCGGACGACAACAGGTCAAGCTACCCTAAACTGTCAAATATTTCTATTTAATCTTGAGCCTTAATGCTTAAGCAATAAAGTTGAAAATCTAATAAATAAATATGACAGATTGTTATAGCTTGGCGTGCTATCTTCTGCGGTCTGTACAATATGCATCATAGTGACACCAATGTTGTCACTTGGTACCTATTAATAAAATTACGTACGAGAATCGCAAGGCTGATGCAGTCATACAAATACAGTTAAGTATAAATGCTTAGCAACAAGTTATTAAGAAAAAAACTCACCAGTAAGAAAGGTAAAGTAGAGGAGAGTGGAAAGAAGGGTGCGCGTGCGGCGCGCGGGGCGTGGCCACGGCGCGCTCAACTTATGAGTGCGCGGCATGGCGGGGGGCGGGGCGGGGACGAGGGAGAGGTGCGCGCGAGCGAGCGAGACAGACAGCCGGCGGCGGCGGCGGACGGCTCATCTCCACGGACGCAGCATCTATAACAACGCAACCAACCTTAGAACTACTTACACGTGTAACTGTATAGATTAGTAGGAAGTAGGATTACCTACTTCCTACTAATCTATACAGTTTATTTATGTTTAGATATTTATTATTTGCACAGAACGCTTAACCGATTTGAATTAAATATGACATACATGTAAGCTAATTTCCTAATAGGTTAAATTTTTTATAAATATATATTATACTTCCGTGTGATACCGGGCTAAGAATAGTACCAACCCATATCCACCAGTGGGTGTCGTAAGAGGCGACTAAGGGAACTCTCACCAGGGAAGCGGGCAGCACCGCTTCTTCTGTGGAATATCAAATCCTGCGATCCCCAACCCGCCTGCCAAGCGTGGGAAGTATGGCTGACCCCCCCCCCCCCCCCCCGAAATGATGCACACGACTAAGCCAAGGCCCCTAGTCCCCGGCAGCTCCGCTATTCCTGGTCATTGTGGTAGCGGCCAAGGTAACGGCGGGGCAAGGGGTGCGAAGAATCTCCGGAAGAGATCCGGCTACCACAAACAACGATGGATCGACCTGGCAACACTAAACATGCACTTGTGGACAATGTAGTGAAGATCGAGAGTTTGTCAACCAGGGTGGCGTTCCTGGTACTCAGAATAACCAAACGGTATTCGCTGAAGGTCATTCAGGTATACGCCCCGACCTCGACACACTCCGACGATGAAGTAGAGACTATGTATGAGGACATCTCTAAAGCCATACATAGCTCTAAAACTCACTACAGCGTTATCATGGGGGACTTCACACATGGAAAGAGCTCGGACTGGGAAATTTTGGGTTTGGGCGTCGGAACCACCGAGGCCACATGTTAGCTGGCTTCATGGAGAAGGAGGGACTCTTTATGATGAACTCCTTCTTCAAAAAGCGTGAACAGCGAAAGTGGACTTGTATCAGTCCCGACGGGGTCACTAAGAATGAGATAGACTTCATTATGACGACAAAAAGGCACATATTCAATGATGTCTCAGTGATCAACTCGCTCAAATGCGGCAGCGATCACCGTATGGTCAGAGGCACACTGAATCTGAACATAGTGTCTGAAAGATCTCGCCTGATGAAGTCTACGCCCCGGCCAACACCCATCCAGATCCATAACTCCGGAGGATTCCAGCTCGAGCTCCAAAATCGCTCCGAATGCCTAAGTGACGACGTGGACAAATACAATGACGGGTTTGTAGAAGCTGTCCATACGGTCGGGACTTAGTATTTTAAGACCCGCCGTACAAATAGAACTAAAAAGCTCTCGGACTACACTCTCGAGCTCATGGAGGACAGACGTGAGATGGTTTTGCGTTCGTCAAGTGATGCTTGCAGATACCGGTAGCTCAATAAGCAGATCTCAAAGTCTCTGAAGCGTGACCTACGTCGGTATAATACCGAGCGTATAACGGAGGCTATAGAGCGAAACAGAGGCTCTAAAGTTTTTGCTAGGGATCTGACTATTGGGCATAGCCGGCAAAGCAAGCTGAAGACTGACGACGGCAAGATCATAATGTCCGGGCCCTAGCTTTTGAGGGAAGTCGAGAATTTCTATGGACAGCTCTACACTTCGACGACAAGACCCGCATTAAATCTTGCTGAAGACCCTAGAGCAAGATTAACCCGACACTACACCGAAGATATCTCGGACGTCAGCCTGCAGGAGATTCGATTGGCTCTGAAACAGCTTAAAAACAACATGGCGCCGGGCGATGACGGAATAACGGCAGAGCTACTGAAGGCGGGTGGTGAACCGATCCTTAGGGCCCTTCAGAAGTTATTTAATTCCGTCATAGTTAAGGGAAAAACGCCACAGGCATGGCACAGAAGTATGGTGGTACTCTTTTTCAAAAAGAGTGACAACACCCTTTTGAAAAACTACAGACCCATCTCACTTCTGAGTCATGTCTATAAGTTGTTTTCAAGAGTCCTCACGAATTGTCTCGCCTGCAGGTTTGACGACTTCCAGCCTCCCGAACAAGCCGGTTTCCGAAAGGTCTTCAGCACAGTAGACCACATACATACGCTGCGGCAGGTTATACAGAAGGCCGAGGAGTATACTCGTAACCTACCCCTTTGCTTGGCGTTTGTGGACTACGAAAAAGCCTTCGATTCGACAGAGACCTGGGCTGTACTGCAGTCTCTCCAGCGGTGCCAAGTAGACTATCGGTACATTGAAGCGCTGAAGGGTTTGTACGAAAACGCCACCATGTCAGTTCGAATACAGCACCAGACCTCGAAACCAATACCTCTGCAGCGTGGTGTCAGACAGGGAGATGTTATCTCCCCGAAACTGTTCACCGCTGCATTGTAAGATGTCTTCAAGGTTCTGGACTGGAAAGGACAGGGCATCAACATCAATGGCGAGTACATGACACACCTTCGGTTTGCTGATGATATCGTAGTCATGGCTGAGACCGTGGAGGACCTGAATACAATGCTCGAAGACCTCAGTAGAGCCTCCGAGCGAGTCGGTCTTAAAATGAACATGGGCAAGACGAAAGTCATGTCTAATGCCCATGTTGTACCGACTCCTATAAAGATTGGAGACTCTGTTCTCGAAGTTGTTGACAATTACGTGTACCTGGGACAAACTATACAGTTAGGAAGGTCCAACTTCGAGAAAGAGGTCAATCGTCGAATCCAACTCGGCTGGGCTGCTTTCGGGAAGCTACGTAGAATCTTCTCGTCCGAAATACCTCAGTGTCTCAAGTCAAAAGTCTTCGACCAGTGTGTGTTGCCAGTGATGACTTATGGAATTGAGACGTGGTCGCTAACAATGGGCTTTATAAGAAGGCTCAAAGTCACTCAAAGGGCAATGGAGAGGGCTATGCTTGGGGTTTCACTGCGCGATCGAATCAGGAATGAGGAGATCCGCAGAAGAACGAGAGTAGCCGACGTGGCCCGAAGAATTGCAACACTAAAGTGGCAGTGGGCTGGACACATTGCCCGTAGGACCGATGCCCGATGGGGCCGACGGGTTCTCGAGTGGCGACCACGCACCGGAAGACGTAGCGTGGGTAGGCCCCCGACAAAGTCGTATCGTAAATGAGCCGGTGCAAAATAATAACAATGACGGATGGAAGAACGTTTCGTACCGCAGACAGCGTAATACTACGAGCTACAGATACTTGGGCACCTCCGGTACCGCAAGGGACAAGGAAGGGAAATTCAAAGCTGTAATAAAAACATTGCCAATTTTCATCACAAAAGTTCATAAAGACACGACGGCGAAAGACATTTCAGATTATGTGTATCATAAAACGGGCGAGGTGATCACACTTGAAAGTGTATCATTTAAATATCCGAAAGAATATAATGCATACAAATTTTTTATTTCGGAAACTAAAGTGGAGAAGTTTCTTGACAGCAATCTGTGGCCCGAGGGAATTATTTTTAGAAAATTCGTAAATTTTAAAATGAAAAACAATAAATATACGAACGGTGCAAACAGCAGTGCTGTAATGGCGTAAAGTAGGTATTAATGTATAAGTTAACAAGCTACAATTGTAAGAGTATTAAACGTTCGGTGGAGAGCGTTAGGCAGCTATGTAGCACGTCAGACATAATTGCCTTGCAAGAAACATGGTTGCTGCCCCACGATATCTCGTTCCTGAGCAATATTAATGCTGATTTCGGGTGCACCGGGACGTCGGCGGTGGATACTACGGCTGGCATGCTACGAGGACGTCCCTACGGCGGAGTGGCATTGCTGTGGCGGAAAAGTGTATTTGTCAACGTTTCGGTAGTGCAGTGTGATAATCCGAGAGTGTGTGCGGTTAAAGTATGCATGAATTCGAGGTCATTTCTAGTGTTCAGTGTCTACATGCCGACGGATAATAGTGCGAACTTAACGGATTTTACGGACTGCCTTAGCCTCGTAAGTGCTATTATCAATAATAGCGATATCGAAACTGCTTTTATACTCGGAGACTTTAATTCGCATCCCAATGAACAATTCTATAATGAATTAATTTCTTTTTGTCGGGAATCTGACTTATTATGTGCTGATGTAGAATTGTTGGGAGTGCACTCTGACACTCATACTTTTATAAGTGATGCGAATGGCTCGAGACGCTGGTTAGATCACTGTGTTGCGACGAAAGCAGCCATGTGCACTATTGTTAATGTAAGTGTTAAATATGATGTACTTTGGTCCGATCACTTCCCTCTTATAATACAATGCAATTTAAATGAAATCAAACCAAAATTGTATAATTCAAATATTTACAATAATAATATGCTTTATAATACAATAAAATGGGAGTGTAGAAAACTTGAGCAAATTGACATTTATACAAAATATTGTAATGATAATTTAAAATGCATTGATTTTCCAAGAGAATTGAGTAAATGTTCTGACTATGTTTGTAATAAATTTGACCACAGAGTTATTATTGATAATATGTATGATGACATTGTTAATATTTTGTGCCGGGCAGCATCTGAAAGTTATGTACCAGGTCGTGTGCGAAATAGGAAGCCAGTTGTCGGGTGGAATAGGCACGTGAGTGATGCTCACAGGCAGGCCAGGCTAAAGTTTGAGCAGTGGGTGTCTTATGGAAGACCGCGCGAGGGTCGTGTCTGGATTGAGATGCAAACCAGTAGAAGGTTTTTTAAGTCGCGCTTACGATGGTGCCAGGACAATAGTGATCAAATTAAAATGGATATACTGGCGTCGCATCATTCTAGGGGCGACTTCCGAAATTTTTTGGAAGTCCACCAATAGACTCAATAGTAGACCGGGCCTGCCGGTGAGTGTCAGTGGCGCTGCTGATGGCTCACAGATTGCTGAGTTATTTAGGGAGCATTTCACTGTTTCGTCGCCGTTGGGACCGCCACAGTCTACAAGTAGTGCCGGGTGTAGTGGTCAGGAGTCCAGTACCCGGTTTACGGCAAAGGAGGTTAGACAAGTTATTATGTCTATGTCGAGGGGTAAGTCTCCAGGCCACGACCACTTAAGTGTTGAGCATCTTAAGCACGCTGGTCATCATTTGCCCAGAGTTTTGGCGATGTTCTACTCCTTGTGTATAGGGCATTCGTATCTGCCTGAGCGGATGATGAAGACTGTGGTGGTGCCAGTTATTAAGAACAAGACTGGTGATGTTAGTGACAAAAATAACTATAGACCCATTTCTTTGGCCACTGTTATTTCAAAGGTGCTTGACGGTTTGCTTAATACTCAGTTGGAGAAATGTTTGAGGTTACATGATAATCAGTTTGGTTTTAAGGCTGGTCTTTCTACAGAAACAGCTATATTGAGTTTAAAGCAAACTGTCAAGTACTACACGGATAGAAATACACCTGTTTTTGCTTGTTTCCTCGACCTATCGAGGGCGTTTGACCTCGTTTGCTATGATTTGCTATGGCAAAAACTGAAGCAAGCATCAGTGCCAGATGAACTGACCCGTATCTTTAAATACTGGTACAACAATCAGGTCAACGTTGTTCGTTGGGCGGGGGCTTACTCAAACCCGTACAGGTTACAGTGTGGCGTGAGACAGGGAGGGCTAACTTCTCCTAAGCTCTTCAACCTATATATTAATGCGCTAATAGAGGGGCTCAGCAGCACGCATGTTGGTTGCCATATTGGGGGTGTGTGCCTTAACAATATCAGTTATGCTGATGACATGGTGCTGCTCAGCGCCTCTGTCTGTGGGGTGACGAAATTAATTGGTATGTGCGAAAGATATGCTGAGGAACATGGTTTGTTGTATAACACGAAGAAGAGCGAATGCATGGTCTTTCAGGCAAGGAGGTGTCCAGATTACTTGCCCATAATTAAGCTCAACGGATGCCCCCTTAAGAATGTTGATACATTTAAATATCTCGGACATTTATTAACCTCAGACTTGAAAGACGATGCCGACATTGAAAGGGAACGTAGGGCGCTGTCTGTTCGTGCGAATATGATAGCACGCAGATTTGCTCGGTGTTCAAGTGGCGTCAAAATAGCCCTATTCAGGGCATTCTGTACGTCCTTCTACACTGGCAGTCTGTGGGTAGATTATACGCAGAAACAGTACAGTGCTCTACGTGTCCAGTACAACAACGCGTTCAGAGTGCTCTTGGGGCTGCCTCGCTTCTGTAGCGCCTCGGGGATGTTTGCGGAGGCGCGTGTGGATTGTTTCCACACAATCATGCGCAAGCGGTGCACATCCCTGGAGCATAGGGTGCGGGGCAGCCGCAACAGTATCCTGAGCGCTTTTGCTGAACGGCTCGACTGCCACTACCTCAACCACTGTCGCATGATTCACGTGCAGAAAGACGTTAAGTTTTTATTTTAATATTAGAATTCGGTTTTTGACATAATGTATTATTTTAATTCTAGTTGACATAATTTATTATTGTTTGATTATTACTATTGGTTACTAACATTAGCTATAAGTAATAAATTGTTACTAACAAAACTATGGACTTTTTGGTCTGAAATAAATGACATTATTATTATTATTAAAGTGGACCGACGATCTGGTGAAGGTCGCGGGAAACCGCTGGATGCGGGAGGCGCAGGACCGGTTATCGTGGAGAACCTTGGGGGAGGCCTATGTCCAGCAGTGGACGTCTTTCAGCTGAAATGATGATGATGAATGATATTATACTTCGTCCATACTTGAAAATATAGCTTGTCTATAAGGTCGTAAAAATTGATCTTTCTGAAACTAACAATTTTAAAAGCAGGGCAACACTAAATCTTATTAAATACAAGTACACATCGAATGTCATCGGCAGTCATCGATTTGTTTTATAACACACATTTGTGATTTACACATTTGTAAGTATTAATTCTTTTTAATTTTAAATTAACAAAAATTTGTATTAATTTACAACTCTTTTTTAACAAAACATCGAAGAAATGTGTTAAATATGAGTAAAACAAACCGGAGTGGAGCTCGGGAAATTGTTTTTAAATTTTATCATCAATGTTTTTTAGTCACCAAGCTCAAAGAACAATTTTTTTCAAATATGCATGATATTTGTGCTTGAACAGTTACAGCTAAAACAGGTATGTAATCATGTTACTGTTTGTTTTTATCTACTAGAAGTTTAAAATTTACCAAGTAAACGATTTTAAGACTAAAATGAGGATTGTTTACATTGCGCATTTATAGGTTAGATTGCAAATATGTTTGTGTACGATTTGCAAATGTTGATACTTTGGGTGATTTAATTTACCACTGATTTTAAAAATAAATTATATCATGTTCGGAATTAAAATTAGTGCTATCCATCTTCTGATAGAAATTACATATTATTTTTTAAAAATTGCAGGAAAATGTGAGGGTTATCCTTATATCAAGATATAGATGAGTCAGTTATTCGCCTAAGCGAAGGTAGCAGGCTGATGACAGCAGTAGTGGAGACGTTGTTAGTGACGCAGCTGACAATGAAAATACTTTTTAGCGAAGAATATTTGGAATCAGATGATGAAAGCAATTATTATGGTTTGAAATACTTTTCATTGGTAAAATCACGTTAATACTTATAATAATAAATATGTATGATTTTATTTTTTATTTTACTCATTTTATTTAAACCATAGACTTGTGCTTTCATTAAAACTAGTTTTGCTTCTAGTACAAAATAATGTGCTAGTCTTAAAACGATTTCAATCACATTAACAGGGTTGCTATATGCACGACCGCAGCGCCCTTATTTAATTTTCACGACTTTATAGCCAAACTATTTATTGCAATGCATGTGTTATGCAGTTGATTTGAAAGTAAGTAAAATACGCAAAATTGTATTGGCAAATGTGAGGCATTTGTCAAAATGTTATTCATTGGTTGAATTCCATAAAATGTGTTTAATATCTGGATTTCATCCATCTTTCTTTTTTTGATTTTTCGTTCGAAGTCGAAGTTTCGAAGTTATTATGCATGTTATTTTAGTGTTTGTATTGAAATGTGCTGCAATAGAAATTGTTAATAAATAGTTAGCATGTAAAAATCGATAATCATATATATATAACAGGAGATTTGTAAAACGGTAGCTGTGATAACCCTAAATTAGTTTGTTTACATCTATTCTTTACGGAGCTTGGCGAGAATATAGCAGTGTTACTTCACCGAACTTCCTCACTGCGACCGGCATTGAAGCCGAAGAGGTTCGCATTAAGAACAAGGAGATTCTCAGAGTACTGTGTCGTCTGGACGTGAATAAGGATAGTGACCCAGAAGCCAGATGGTATCTATACCTACCAGCGATTATTCTTAAGGCATGTGCGCCCGAGTTATCTCCTGTAGGTATTGACGCGCTTATATCGCCTCTTATTAAATTAGTCCAATGTAGGTTTGTGTGAATAAACTTCTAAGAGCTGTTGGTGCTGTATTTAATCCTGTTCAAGCGATATTTAAGCGTTGGCTGGAATTTCTTCTGGCACTCCAGAATAGATACAGTAGACGCTCGTTCTCGCTTATCTCGCGGATTACTTAGCTGAAACCGACGGCCGCGCGGAGCAGGGGTCCGGGGGCGCTCCCGGACTACGAACCGTTCTCATATCGGGTGACATTTTTACTTTAAGTACCTATAGTTATAGTAGCATCAATTTTACAATCATGTAATCAAGAAATATTTTTTGCGTCCTCCGAAAGTCTCATACTCTTTGCCAGTTTTGTTAGCGTCGGCTTCCACACTCACAAATTGCAGCATATCCCCGGGAATCCCGAGCTACAGTAAAAATACAAAGAATACATAATAGGTACGACGTGATAGCCGATATATCTCACAATACGGATTATGGACTATAAGAATTCAATCCACTTGAATGTGATCTCCGAACTAATAAACAGATCTGACTTTTATAATATTCCCACATCAAGCTTCATTTTTGCACGAACAATCTACTTAATCATATTAGAGTGCGAGGGGATCAGTGTTATTGTACCAGTACCGTAGGTACTAGTGTCCCGCGTTAAGTTAGTTTCCGCGTCGCTCCACGGAGAGCGTGCCGGCGAGACGGGTGCACGTATCCAGCAGCGAGTGTAGCGAACCGCTACAAACAGCACAGAAGGTCCTCTGCTTATACCTACCCCACAATATTCGCACCGGGTAACTTCCACGAAACTGCGGCTGTCAATTTAGTGAATGATAAAAAAATTTGTTGTTGTTTTTAATGGATCGATTTTTTCTTAGGTAAAGTTGTTTTCATTCTTCGTTTTACACCTCTTTTACGAACCTCAGTTTCAGAGTGTTTGTAGTGTGAGTCGAACCTTCTGAACTTCACTCTGCGTAATGTACATAGCTCCGGGTGTAGAAACCGGCGCGGGGCGAGGGGGACGCGGGTGGGAGGGGTGCGAAAACTGATCGTATTTCTCCGGATCGAGTGGAAGGAAGTGTTTAGCGAGCTTCCTCCGTTCAGCGACTACTGCGAACGACAAACTACGCATCGGAAGCTTTCGGGAATAGCCGAACGTTGCCGACGACGCCTTTATTATATATACGTGGTGACTGGTGAGGAACGGCGGACGAGCTCTTTGTGCACGCTGCGGAAGTGACCCACACAGTGCGTGAGGGATTAGTTATTCTTTGAGAACAGGATCAGGTTAGAAGGTGGTGGTCAGTCATTTAATTTTAATGTTACACAACCTAGGTAGGTGTAGGTCCATAGGTGTACCTATAGTGCGATGCGATGCCAGTGGAACTCAACCTCCGTCTCGGCCGAAAAAATACAATTTAATAGCCACTGAAACGCTTCCAAAAAGTATACAGCAAAATACATACTGCCGTCTTACCGAAAAATAAATACTGCCAACAGGCAGTATTTATTTTTTTTATACCCGAACAAGGGCACAACTAACACTTTTTGTCAAAATGAGTTATACAGTATGTTAAGAAAACCCTGTCCGACCCGTGAAGGTGTTGTTAGGTATCGATAACTGATTCTACTAATGGATACAAAAAAGAGCTAAACTTAAAAAAAAATCCCCCTAAAAAAATAAATATTTTTTCGCAAAAAGAGTAACTTAATAAATCTGCGTTATGCACCCTTCCGCGGGTGGGGGGCGGCAGAGCACGTGGCACGTGGTCGCATCGCTATTCGCTCAAAATAATATCGGTGTTGTCACTTTTTCAAAAATTACCAAATTTCGGGGAAGTTGGAATTAATTCGCGGGAAAAAAAGATTATTTCAAAATTCATTTGTATTGGTACTATGATGATTACGTAAAATTTTTATTTGGTCATGTGTTTACCTAACCTTTATTATCCTTATGGGTCGGACAGGGTTTTCTTAACATACTGTATATTATGTACATTCGGAATCAGGAAAAAAAGGCCTATCTCTCTGATTTTTTGTAGATTTTTAGCTACAACATTAACGGAGATAGCATAAGCGTAAAGGGCACAACTGCATCATTTTTTAAGTTTTATTACATTAAAAAGGCATATTGTAGGATATGACTTTTATGGTCTTACATTTGCAGCCTTATGGCATGAAGCCATATCAGGCCGAAAAAAGAGGACATCATTAGCTGCTTTGGGGCCTTTTCCAAACAAAACTGATATCTTAAACATATTATTCTATGGCTGGATAACTGTGTTCTTTATTCATATCTCGTATATTTAGTAAAGTCTGCAGAAGATTACTTTGAATCCATTACATTACGCAAGACCGCAAGATTCATAATTGTTATAATAATATTACGGTTTTTGTAAACTTAGTTTTTTTTACCACCAGGCGGGATTGCGGTCAAGCGCTGGTTTATATTTTAATAAAAAAAAAAAAAAAAAAAAAAAAGTTCCTAATTGACTTTGTTACCTAATTTTTAACTAAGAGACATTTTGATGTGTCACTTTTAATAAACAATTCTGTTTTTGTTTTGTTGAGTCCTTCAATTATTTATATAATTAATAATAATTGATTGTACATACCTTAGGAAATTATTTAGTATAAACTTTTGAAAAAAGTTCTTTTTCTTTCAACTTATTTTATTTCTTATACAATAACTTTTATCAGCATCTTTTAAAATATACGATCCTACTGAGGCGAAAATAAAATACGAGTGTGAGTGTATTTTATTCTTTGTCGGTGGTAGGCCATGACATCGGCTGCCGGCAGAAGTTACCACCCACCAGATAAAGTCTTGTCGCTAAGCGATTCGTCGTGTTCCGGCATGATGTCTGGTGAAGCCGTACGGAGAACGGGTCTGAGCAGTTGTGTTGCGATGTGTGCCGGTTATGATGCGCCAAATTTTATTATGTCGGGAGTTTGGTCGTGGAGGATCTTCATCAATCTCCCTGTGACGCGGAATCGTTGTTGAGTTTAACATTGCATCACCTCGTTCAACTGCCGTTTCCCTATTCACTAAGTTTTTTTTTTTTGTGAGTAGGTTAAATAAATACCATCAACGCTTTACCATCAACTATTGCATCACTGCTTACCATCAGGCAGGATTGCGGTCAAGCACTAGTTTATAATTATTAAAAAAAAAAAGAATCAACTCCCAATATTTACCTATACATTGGGAATTAATTCTAATATTTACTGTACCTATATTGTAATTATTTTAATAATTTTCAGTAAATACAATTAGGTAAATATGCCTTTTGGTTCCCCGTGTGGTGCCGGCCTTAGAATAGAACCAACCCATCCTCCCGTGGGTGTCTTAAGAGGCGACTAAGGGAACTCTTACTAGGGAAGCGGGCAGCAGCGCTTCTGTGGAATATCAAATCACTGCGATCCACAACCCGCCTGAAAAGAGTGGGGATTATGGCAACCCTCCAATGATGCACACGACACAGCTCAGGCCCCTAGTCCCCGGCAGCACCGCTATTCCAGTCTACGGTAGTGGACTCGGTTACGGCGGAGCAAGGGGTGCGAAGAATCTCCGGAAGAGATCCGGCTACCATCACCAATGACGACCTTTGGGCCTGGCAACATATAACACGCGCACACTATAGAGCGATGAGAAGATTGTCGAACTGGAGGAAGAACTGAGCCGGTTACGCTTGGACATTGTGGCATTGCGATAATCCTGAAGTCTGGCAACCTGCTCTATTTCCGGGAAGGCGACCAGCTGTCCCAGGGTGGCGTCGGGTTTATTGTCCACAAGTCCCTCGTGAACAACGTTGTTAAAGTCAGGAGCTTTTCGACTCGGGTGGCGTACCTTGTACTCAGAATAACCAAACGATATTCATTAAAGGTTATACAGGTCTACGCTCCGACTATGAGGTGGAGGCTATGTATGAGGACGTTA
This sequence comes from Sesamia inferens, assembly GCA_037179545.1. Lineage (NCBI taxonomy): Eukaryota > Metazoa > Arthropoda > Insecta > Lepidoptera > Noctuidae > Sesamia > Sesamia inferens. Next base: position 207,815 of record CM073949.1, on the reverse strand, counting down.
GTAGAGCCATACATTCCTTCAAAACCAACTACACTGTTGTCATGGGGGACTTTAACCCATAACTGGGCATGCGAAAGGCGGACGAGACGAAAGTGGAGCAATTTGGAGTTGGCCCAATGGCCAGACCAAAAACGAGATGGACTTCATAATGTCAACGAGACGGCAAGTGTTCAACGATGTCTCCGTGATCCATGCGGATAAAACCGGGAGTGATCACCGAATTGTTAGAGGCATCTTGAACCTTAACATTATGCTCGAACGCTGTCGACTTATGAAGTCCACGCTCCGTCCAGCGACAACCTAACTCTAAAACCCAGAAAGCTTTTAGATCAAACTGCAAAATCGCTTCGAATGCCTCGGTGAATGTGTAGATGTGGACGACTATAACAACAGGTTTGTGGAAATCTCCAAACGGAAGGGCCCAAGTTTTGAGAAAATCGACATGTTCTAGAACCAAAAAATATAAGACACATGCCATCTACCAACCAGACCAGCACTAATCTCGCGCTTGATTATGACAGACTCACTCCCTTTTCTGAGGGGAGGCCTGTTTCCTTTGTCCCACAATGGAAACGTTATGGGCTGATTAGGCTTTGCCTATGTTAGTTGCCCAATAACATATCCTATGTTAGTTTTTACATAAGAGCAGGCTTATTTAAATTTCTGAATTGTTTTTGTTTTCTAAAACAGACGCTTTGAACGTGTACATTTTTTTTATCGTTCTCACACATGGTTAATTTCAGCAAAAAGGATATAACCAAATAGTTCGATTTTTTTGTTGTTTACGTTTATGCGATAAATGCGGCTATACCTACTACCTTAAAATGATACATAAATAATAACACAATAAGGCCATCTCACTGGCTCTGAGGTTGAGCATTTACAAGTGTCCGTCAGTAGAGTTACAATCTAGAGTCAAAACTATGGCCAAGTAATACTAGTTGTAGTTACGACCTTCTTCTATAATAAAGTTTGATACACACTCATACACTTTGACAACTTGCTGCCCGCTTATGATTAACGCCGTGATTATGATTAACGCCGTGATTAGCGATTGAGGTGGTTCGAGTTCAAATCTAACAACTAACAAATTTTTTTTTAAATGTTTGTTGGTGATTTATGAATGCTCGCAACAAAAATATGTAAAAATACTGATCCGCAACTTAACGATGATACTTTCTTATAAGATTTTTTCTATATTAGAGTCATTATAAAAAGATGAGGGTAGATTTGAAACAAAGTCAATCTAAATCACATAAAATATTCTACTACCTATTAGCTGCAATAAGTAAACTCAAATAATATTAGCTTTTGTTGGTTGGTGAACATATAGTTACGAGCGTTTGTGTTATTAGAATTACTTTTTAATCAATATGCAGGCTAATATTAGTATCCAAGCTAAGGCAAATATTGTGGCCCTCTAAAGGATTGGTCTCAATAAATCTGAAATATCAAATGAAACCGGCTTTTGTGTAAGTTGTTTTTTATTATTATTTGGATAAGGTGCAAACCAATCGCTTGTTGAAAGTGTGTTATGAAATTGTTATTGTTTTAGAAAAATACTGTAAGCCGTTGGGTCAAGATGTTGGAGGATGAAGGTAGCTTAAAGTGTCGAGAGCCTTAAACCTTTAAATCGCGCGAAGAAGGGAGGTTGCATTTGTGGTTTAAAAATAAACTGGCGAGACTGGTGGAGACTTAGCGAGCTAAACAAAAAAAAAACATTTTTTTACAATCACAGTGCAGAAGTGTCCTACAAAGTGTTTTAAATATTATATAGGTAAGTGGTTGTGAGTTCAAACCCAATAAATTATTTTTGGTTAATTATAAAAACAATAATTTCGGAATTCTAAAAGAAAAAAGTCCGTTAAAGTTAGTTCAATAAACTAAGAAAGCGCTTGAACATTATAATCTCATGCCATCAATTTCCGGAAAAAGGCACTGCAAGATGGCAGCACTAGTAACATGCTATACACGCAAAAAATTGTAAATTTAAAAAGTACTGCTTTATGTTCTATAGATTATTTTATGATTGTAATAATATTCAGATTAAGCTTCAATCCTCTTCTCTTGAAGAAAATGAATAATTGAGCTATAACCACTTTATTGATAACATGTAATTTAATAATTATCACATCTAAAAACCAAGAATGATTTTATAATTTTTACCATAACAATATCATAAGTTTGTCAGGGATTACTTTTATATAAAATATTACAATGAATATACACCTAATAATATACAACTTTATAATATATTGCATTATAATGTGTTTATTCTTTGTTATTATATTACATCTATAGTAAACTAAAACATATAATTAAAACCTTTTTTGGTATAAATATTCAATAAATTTTCCTATTCGTTTAAATATTATTTGCAAACATTTTTACTTTAAAATACAAATCAATTATCATAATTTTAAATTATATGACACAACAAAAAGATTTGCCATTATTAAGAATCGAACCCACAATCGCACGCTTATGATAGCACCATTTTTAAGTGCAGAAGCTAACTTAACTTTTTTTTTATATAAATTATAAACCAGCGCTTGACCGCAATCCCGCCTGATGGTAAGCAGTGATGCGATCGTTGATGGTAAAGCGCGCTAGTTTATTAAGAGCCTATTCACTCTAGAATGAAGTGACGAAATTTTTCATTACTTTAAAGAAAGACGAAGACTGGGATAAAATAAAATGCGTTAGTGTGCGTGGCCGGTTTAACGCAGGCGACAGTAGTTTTTAAGGTGGAAGGGGACTTCTGACTGTACATACCTACGCTTTGACATGGGCAAGTAGCTTCAACTTTCTTAAATACTGACCCAATAACAATTCAATAGTGCCTGTCAAAATCCAAATCAAAAGTCATTTAATCAAATTAGGCTGAGAATTAGCATCCACAACTATTGTTATTTTGATTGGAAGAAGGGGAAATGCAAACAGTGTAAAGATTAAGAAATATTTTCAAAGTCTAGCCTTGTAAATGTGTGTAAATGTAAATAAAATAGTTTTGTTTGCCTTTCCTTATTGCAATGGCCTGTCACAGACCGAAAATAAAATTAGATATAGATGTAATATGACATTACGAACTATGACATTATATAACGAAAAATTTGAATTACTTGACTCTAATGCACCATTAGTCAAAATTATTTTACGACCAAAGATAACTATTCTCTTTGTAATTTTTTTAAAGAACAGGTGACAGGTAGCAGGATCGCTATCGCACTATATATATCATCATCAACCTTTTTATCGTCCCACTGCACAGGTCTTCTCTCATACAGAGAAGGATTGAGCGTAATCACCACGCTTGCTCAATGCGGGTTGGTGATTTCAGACTTAAAGTCCAGGTTTCCTCAAGATGTTTTCCTTCACCTTCAGTCATTGGTGTCCAAGATATACCTACTTAGAAAGTACATATAACTTTAGAAAAGTTACATTGGTACTTGCCTGAACTGGAATCGAATCGAAGTCAGCCAAGTGTTTGACTAACTATACTGCTTCTATTGAGCAGTTAAGTAATACACTTAGTGGTAATGAGCAGAGCTTGAAATTTGTTCCAAGTTATTCAAATTACAACTTGAGACAATAGGGTCAACCTCTAGCACTATTATAATTCAAGATTAATTTATATATAATAATAAATTAGACTTGTACCCATTATCTAGGGACATTGAGACAATATGTAGAGTTAAACTCTAGCAGAATAGTAAACCTAGATCTATTAATATCACACCCATTAAATTTTAATTTTCAAAATTAAATCAGCAATAATAACCTTAAAATTATTCATCAAAATATACAGGTTGTGATAAATAAACAATTAGAATTGGAGTTGTTTATGAACTGTAGTTACATTGATATTGTTTGTCTTACTGAACATTGGTTAAAAGCCCATCAGTTCATGTTCAGCTTTAATAACCATCAGATTGGTAGCTCATTCAGCAGAGTGAATATGATAAGGGGTGGCTCCCCAATAATTGTTCGTAACAATATCAAATTTAAAGAACGGGCTGATATTGTAAGCCTCTCTGTTGAGCGAGTTATTGAAAGTGCTTGCGACGAGCTTGAGCAGTTCATTGTAATTGTCTACAGGCCCCCATGTGCTTTTTATGATATTTTTGAAAAATATATTGAGGAATTTAAAGACTTGTCATGTTGTACTATTGAACCTGATTAATTGTAAATTTATGAAAGTTTTCACAAAAAAAAACATTGTCTGTTAGCGATCGCATTATATGTTATATGACTGGACAACCCCAGGTATTTATAAAAGCAGGGAATAAATGTATAAATTGTATCAGGAAAAAAATATATGGTTATACGTTTTTAAAACTTTTCAAGAATTTGTTAAATATTATTCAAGAGCCTGTGCCTCAGCAAAAGCCATACACATTAAAAATAAAATAAAATCTCCTGGAAATAAAATCAAAACCACTTGGGAAATTATAAATTCAGAAACTAGAAGAACCAAAGCACAAAATCGCAATTTCCATCTTAAAATTAACGATGAAGATATAAAGGCGGACTTGAAGGTAGCAACTGAGTTTGTGATTTTTTTTACTAATTTTCCTATAATAACAACAAAACCTCTGTCTTCTTCCTCCACTTCTGCTTACGCCATACTAAAAGAATGTGTTCATGAATAGGACAAACACAGTTTACATTTGTGACTGCTAAACACATCATAGAATCTTTTAAGGATCTTGATGTAAAAAAAAAAAGACGTGTGGCACTCGGGGACTGCCGCGGTAAAGCTATTGCATAGCATTTTGTATCAATTTATGCAATTATAATTATTTGTTTATTTTATTTATGCAGTATTTCTTTTTCTTTGATATTAATTCAAGTTACACTTTTTGAGCGTGGTGACCGATAAGAAAACAAATTTTTCTTTTATTAAATAAATAAAAAGTTAATATTATTTAAAATATTTTTATTATTTTACAATACATTTGGGTTTTATTACCTTACAGTAGCTGTTGGTTATTCAGGAATATTTATCATTGAAACTATAGGTTTATGATAACTGAAATAAGAAACATAAGTTTGCGACTTAATATCCTCTAAATACCTAGAAAATACCGCGTCAATGGTGGTCCCATATTTTGTTGTGGACTCTTGTGGATCATTATTCATTTTCAAATTCAATGTTTTTGATAGAAAAGTTGTCAACCGCTTTGATTTTTTATCAGCGAAGTTAATGTTGAAATCGCCAGCCAAGATAAGTGGAAATTTATTACCATTTGTACCAAGTATTTTCGAGCCTTCTTCAGTGTACTCCAGTAAAGTGCGATGAATAAAATGCTCTACCTCGTCCAATTTTGAATTCGGAGAAATGTAAATTGCTACCATAACTATTTGTAGGCCATTTCTAAGTTTGCATAAGCACGCACAAATATCTCCAACAACTGAGCGCCTAACATTAACATCGCTAACGTGTGCAATATTTATTTCAATATTCGGAGTCATAATATTAGTAATATCATTTTTATTTTGGTAAATAGCTACCCCACCTTTTGAAACAGTATCTCGTTTGAACTGAACAATACAATTAAAATTAGGTATTTTAATTGGATTATCATGCGTCATGCAAGTTTCGGTAAGAAGTAACACATTTGTTTGTCTCGTAACTGAATCTTGTAAATCGTATTTATGACTATTTAGACTTTGGCAGTTGAAAGTCATTATTGAAATGCCATTTCTATTACTAATGAAATCTAATACACTTTGAGCAATCGTCTGAACACTATTTAAAGACAGTCTTTTGAATTCTTGCAACAATTGAAAAAACGGCCGCATGAGCACTTTTTACTCTATAAAATCACGCGCTTTTATTTAGTAAACAACACTATAAATAATTTAAAAGTCCAATGAAAAATTAGCGTGACATTCATCTTAGCTTTTCCGTTAAAAAAAACGCTATTTTATTAAAACACTACTAAATTAATTTGAATAAAAGTACTTAATAATTAATTATATGAAAAGTTTTTAAGGTAGCCATGACAACGTCGATGACGTCTATGACATATCTCTATAGAAGACCTATTTCAGAGAGAAAATTAATCGCAAGTTTAGCACATCGCGACTATCAGTGACATGGCAAGTGAGTAGAACTGAGTTCGCGCCCTGCAATATGCATGCTCTTTTTGAAAATCTATAAATTGTTTTCAAAAGATGTAGTCGCACGCACACAAACATACCGTGCCGAAGACTGCCGAACTGAAACGACGTTAGACGATGGGGAGCGTGAGGTATTTTCGTTACGGAATTTCTGGATTCGGTCCCCGCGCTCAAGGCCCGCGATAGAAGCTATGCAATAGCTTAAAAACTGCCGATCATTGGGGTTTGTCAGTATATACTGTAGCTTCAATTATACAGTATGTTAAGAAAACCCTGACCGACCCGTGAAGGTGTTGTTACGTATCGATAACTGATTCTACTAATGCATACAAACACGGGCTAAACATAAAAAAAATCCCCCTAAAAAAATAAATATTATTTTGCAAAAAGTGGTAACTTAATAAATGTGCGTTCACCCTTCCGCGGGCGGCGGGCGGCAGGGCACGCGGCACGTGGTCGCATCGCTATTCGCTCATAACAATACCGGTGTTGCCACTTTTTTAAAAATTACCAAATTTCGGGGAAGTTGGAATTAATTCGCGGGAAAAAAAGATTATTTCAAAATTCATTTGTATGGATACTATGATGATTATGTAAAATTTTAGAATATATTTGGTCATGTGTTTACCTAACCTTTATTATACTTATGGGTCGGACAGTGTTTTCTTAACATACTGTAGATGTTATCGCACCTTTCTTAGTAATTGTTTTTAATTCTTGTGTCACATCAGGTATATTTCCTGATTTGATGAAACTTAGCAAAGTAATTCCACTGTTCAAATATGGTAGTACAACTGATCCCACGAATTTTCGGCCAATTTCGATATTACCAACTTTGAGCAAAATTTTTTGAGTTGATGCTCAACAGTTGTTGAGGCACTTTAACTTACATAATTTATTGCACGTAAAACAATGTGGTTTTACAAAGGGTCATTCAACTACAGATGCGGGCGTGCCGTCGCTTAAGAAAATATTTGGGCCTGGGGGGAATCGCAAGATGCTCTTGGTATTTTTTGTGATTTGTCCGAGGCCTTTGATTGCGTACATCATGATACTCTTAATAGGAAATTGTACCATTATGGTTTAAGGGACAGAGCTCTCGACCTTCTGACTTCTTATCTGAATAATCGAATTCAGAGGGTTGATGTTAATGACAGGAGATCTGCGGGATCTGTGGTCACCGTGGGCGTTTCGCAAAGCTCAGTTCTAGGTCCTTTCTTATTTTTAATTTATATTAATGACTTACCTCATCACGTGAGGGCTAATCACAACATAGTATTGTTTGCGGATGACACTTCTCTTATTTTTTAAGTAAAACGTCAGGTAACAAATTTTGATGAAGTTAACAATGCACTTTTTAAAGTTGTTCATTGGTTTAATGTAAATAACCTTCTCTTAAATGAAAACAAAACTAAAGTCATCAATTTTTCTACGCCAAATCAGGCAGCTAAGTACTAATGTTCAACTGAATGAAGTAGAGTTGATCCCTGTCGAGTCGACAGTTTTTCTTGGATTAACTATTGACGCCAAGTTACAATGGGGTCCTCACATTGAGAAGCTGTGGGGTGGACTCAGTTCTGCCGCCTTTGCTGTTAAGAAACTTCAGATACTGATGTGGATAGAGCCAGAATTGTTTATTTTAGTTATTTTCATAGTCTTATGGGATTCTTCTCTGGGGAACTTGTGCGGACATCAATACCATCTTTGTTTTACAGAAAGGGCCTGATTAAACCATTTACAACCTTGGTCCTAGAGATTCTCTTAGAGAGAAATTCAGAGAGATGAACATTCTGACTATCTTATGTATGTACATAAATATATTTCGAATTTTGAGGAAATAAGCGATATTCATAATATTAATACCAGGAACAGACACAATCTTGCTGTACATCACACTCGTCTCCACAGAGTAGGCAACTCGTTTATGGGTCAATTTATACACTTTTACAACAAGCTTCCCATGGACATTCGAAACTTACCCATTAAACGATTTAAAAGCTATATAAAGGCAAACTTTGCAAAAAGGGGTATTATAAAATCACTGATTATTTAGAAGACAATAAAGCTTGGGACTGAGCTGCTCGCTTTGCTAAGCATTGTTACTAAGCAATATGCTTAATTATAACGTAAATTATTGTAAACATTTTCATTTTTAATATCTGGACTTGAAAAAGACGATGATCCCTGAGTTTGTTTCGGCTATTTCTTCTCAGAGGTAGTAGGTAGTCAGTTAGGAAAATCAAATCAATTCAAAGCATTTATTTCAAATAAACCAGCTACAGGTACTTTTGAATTGTCAGAAGGTCGGTAAGTCAGTAAGGTGAAGCCAGTCGCCCATTCCAAAGAGTAGGTACCTATGGAGATGAACGGACAAGAAACTCCATGGACACCCTTTTAAATTATCAAGCTATTGATATAAATATTTGATTACATCGTTCATTTTGAAATCAATCGTGTGAGAACGATGCAGAAATATATTGTACGCTAAGAGCGTCCATTATGAAAAACACACAAAGAAAAAACAACAACAAAAAAAGACTAATCCAACAAATAGATGCTGTACACCAAGTACTTTGTGCTCACACATGTGCCATGCAATTATACAATACTAAGAAATTGAATCTACACAATGCAAAGATACGAGTAGTTTTGTCCAAGGTTCAGCAGCTCCAACGGTGTTCCCGAATGGTAAGTTTAGCTCCTATGTAGCTGCACCAGTGCCGAATACCCCTGTCAGCGATGCAATTCCGTAACGTACAATCGGCTTGGCTACATAGTGTGCACTGGCTTTGAGAAAAAAAAAAACAAATAATTACAAATTAAAACTACAAGAGGACGCAGCTCAAGCCCAAGCCTTTTTGACGTCAATATAATCCTTAACACTATAAAATGCTTTCTGACACAGCTTACGTTTAATGAAGGATTTGAATTTATTCAGGCTCAGATCTTGAACCACCTCTGGAAGTCTATTGTAAAAATGTATACATTGGCATCTAAAAGAGCCACCTATTTTCTTGAGCCTTGTTGTAGGTACAATAAATTTGTGCCTGTTCCTAGTATTTATGTTATGGACATCACTGTATTTTTTAAACAATTTTATATTGTTATGAGCATAAAAAAGATTTTCATTAATATATTGAGACGGCACGGTCAGTACATTAACCTCTTTAAATGAAATGAATGAAATGCCGGCTCCATCTAGTTTAAAAAAACATGACGTGTAAAAGTGATCAGTGATCCTACTTGCTTAATAAACGATTTCATTTCATTTCATCTGCACGGGCCCTATTCTGTTATTTTAATAAATTAGTCATTCCAACACGATTCCATTATCATTAGATTGTCATTGTGCTTAAAAGTTCGTAACCTATTAAATCAAGCAATTATCTCAGTCGTCTAGTAATGGAATGGTGATAGAATGACATTGTCGTATTGTTATTATTATAAAACCCGTTAATAATACAAAAATATAATATATAAAGCCCAAAATAATAAACCCATAAACTTATTTTTTTTCTATATCAACTTTCACCTCCGCCTCCGCCTCCGTTAACCTCCGCGTCCGCGGAGGTGAGATTCGTCGCCTCCGCCTCTGCTAACAAGGCCTCCGTTACAACCCTAGTAATAATAGTCACAGACAGATAATCCTACCGCCTCCTATAGCTTACTAAACCTTTACAATAACATTGACATCCCCACCATGTATAGATCTCCTTGATGTTGTTACAGCAGCATGTAACTTTGTGAAACCTCAATTGAATCAGTTTGAAACTTTTCAAGGGGGATGAAGCCAAATGTTCATTTTCAACCTACGCCTTCATGACCTACCCACAAACGGTTAAACGTTTGAAATGGCTTCCCAAAGGTCATTGTGTTTTTATTGTGAAATTCTTTCCAAGAGCTTGTCGGGCCACGCTTAGTGTAGGGTTCCGTAGTTTCCCGTTCGTAATAATAAGTTGGGTGTCCACACTTAGGAGTAAATACATGACCTATTCGTTAGTTTGAGTTGACATACAAGTACGGAATTATAAAAACCATAGCAGAATGGTGATACCTACAGAAAGACTTATAGATTCTAACTACATATATTATAGCTCATACCCTTCCCGAGCCCAAAAACTTAGAAAAAAACTTAACAGCGCGAAACAGCCAATGTACAGCGCCGTCTCTCGGGAATTTGGGTTACTAATTTTCACAAAACTAGATGGATTATGTACCTATGATTTGAAATAAAATACGTTCAGAATAATAAAATATATAAATTGAGATAAAAAAAAGTAAAATTAAGATAAGTCGTAGTGGCCTAGTGGTTAAAACATCAGCCTCTCAAGTATGAGTGCGCGGGTTCCATTCCAGGTCAGGCAAGTACCAATGCAACTTTTCTAAAGTTATATGTACTTTCTAAGTACATCTTGGACACCAATGACTGAAAGTGAAGGAAAACATCTTGAGGAAACCTGGACTTTAAGTCTGAAATCGCCAACCCGCATTGAGCAAGCCTGGTGATTACGCTCAATCCTTCTCTGTATGAGAGGAGACCTGTGCCCAGCAGTGGGACGATAAAAAGGTTGATGATAATGAAGATAAAAAACAAAACATGCTTGTATGTAGTAGTACGGTTAAATTACAAACTTAGTTCAGAAATTATTTTGTATAATTTTTCTAAAACTATTCAACCGAACCGACTGAAAGTCTTTATAACGTTCTACTTTTTGGATATTTTAATATTTTTTCAAGTTTAGGAGTACCAAATTTCAGCTCACTGGTGATAATGAAACGGACGGACCGACAGACCTGACAAAACTATTATAAAAGGGTTCCTTGTTGATTATGGAACCTTAAAAATATAGATAGACACCACAGTATGTATATTACTAAGCAGACTTTTTACCAGGGGCTGTTGTTGATGGCGTTGGTGATTTGGCTTGCGACTCAGAGACTCAGATCATACCCCAGGGAACACGAGAGAGCCCAGGTCGTCACCACACACTAACCCGATAACACTGCGGGACACATCATGATGCTTAAACTTGTTTCAGTTTTCGCTTAAGTACCAACTTTGCATAATGTTCAGGTGAGATCCCTCACCTCTCACCAACTTTGAACGAGTGTTCATGTGAGATCCTTCTCACCTCTCTCAACAAACACAAGCAATTATCCGTTAAGTTTCGTCGTAAACACACATTCAGTACGTTTCTTTCTCGCCGCGTTTATCGGAAATTCATTATTCACTCACGATAACTTTACATTAGGAGTTCCAAATAATGAGTGTTGTTGGCTCTAACAGTTTTTGTTTAACGGTGCTGCTTCTTGTTCAATAAATTTGCAAACCTTACCAAAGTCTTAACAGGGCTACTGGAAAGATTCTTGTAAAATATACTCCTGATGCAACAATGTCCTTGACAGATCAATCATGTTCACAGTCTATAAAGTCGCGAATAAAATTAGGGCGCTGCCCTAGTGCATATAGCAACCCTGATCGTGTGATTGAATTCATTTTGATACTAGCACATTATTTTGTACTAGAAGCAAACCTGGTTTTAATGAAAACACAAATCTATGGTCTCTGGAGTTCAAATAAAATGAGTAAAACAAAAAAAAAATCGTAGATATTTATTGCTATACGTTTTAACGTTTTTTTTTTACCAATGAAAAGTATTCCAAAACATAATAATTCCTTTCATCATCTGATTCCAAATATTCTTCGTTAAAATATTTTTTTTATTAGCTGCGTCACTAACAACGTCTTCGCTACTGTTGTCATCAGACTGCTGTCTTCGCTTAGGCGAATAACTGACTCATCTATATCTTGATATAGGAATAATATGGTATTTCTATCAAAAGATAGATAAAACAATTTTTAATTTCCAACATAATGTACCATTCATTTTTTAAATCAACGGTAAACTTAATCACCCAAAGTATCAAAAATACTAGTCGGACTACAATATGTTACATTTATGTTTACAATGTAAGCAATAAATGCTGTAAAAAAATCCTGATTTTAGTCTTCAAATCGTATACTTAGTAAATTTGAAACTTCAGTAGATAAAAACAAACAGTATCATGATTACATACTTGTCTTAGCAACTGTTCGAGCATAAATATTATCCAAATTTGATAAAATTTATCCAGCTTGGTGTATGAACAAACATTGATGATACACTTATACAAAAATAATTTATAGAGCTCCACTCCAATTTTTTTTTTTCTCATATTTGACACATTTATTCGATGTTTTGTCGAAAGAGGCAGAATCAAAAATTAATGAAAATTCCAATAAATAACAAGTCACGAAAGAAATCGATGACAGCCGATGACATTCGATGTACTACGATTTAGTGTTGCCCTACTTTTCATGACTTTATAGACAGACTATACGCTTAAACACACTACATATTTGGTAAGAACGAGGACATTGTTTCTAAAACGTATTCATGGTGACACCATTTAAGGAGCTCAAAGTGCAGGTGCAGTGCGCGCCGGGACAATGATATCAACGGCAATTACAATTGTGACAATGTGTATTTACTAAGTGGAGTCGTCCTGAATTGATTGTGATTACTGTGCAGGCGGAAAATCAAAATCAAAAGTCATTTATTAAAATTAGGCTGAGAAATAGTACTTCCCCCAAAACGCCCACCCATCGACACTACCTACTGCTTTCGCTGAGAAGAAGTGGCGGAAGAAACTCCCCAACAGCACAGCGGTCTGTTCATTTAAAAAAGAAAACATGACTTTATACAATATTATGTATAGTAATGAACACAAGAAAATACGAGAACAGTGAAATACCAGCAAAGCAAAACAAAATAAAACATCATTAAAATGGAAATATAAATAAGTAAAAACTTATTACTTAAATAAAAGCCCCAGGTATAAAGGGCGTGACAGCTCACAAATTTATACGTTGTAAAAAAGTAAATTATATGAACTCATATAACGTGTCAATAAGCTAATTCCGGAGAAAGACATTCATTCCAGAGATAAACATTGTCTTGAGTTAATCAGAGCGACCAGCTATTCTTATCAATTAAATAGTCATTTACGGAATGAATGAGGAACTGAGAATTCCTAGTAGGATTGATATGTGTGGTCCCCACTGAAGTTTGGCATCTACTGTTTCTCCCAGAAAAACTGCCGAGCCCACAGTTTCAAGCTAAAATGATGTTGGGTCCTAGATTTCTATCGTTAGGCAATAGGTTATGTGTGTTTCCAACACACTGGCGTCATGCGTGATGCGTGGCACATTATATTGCGATTCGTCGCACAATGTTATGCACCTTTCACGATAAGTTCGTCACTTCTCCTTTGGCTTTCACAACATTCACTCCGGACGGGGGTCAGGGTGAGGGGGTGGTGCTCGCTCTTGAGAAATGTCAACGACGGCGCGCTCAAGAAAAATTCTAGCAATAACAAGTTGCGACAAACTCGTGGGCGCGCCTGGAAACGGATATTAGGAATTTATCGTTCTACTTTACACAATTTTTATGTTTCGCAGCAACTTTCGCTTTCCAATTTTCATATTCGTTTCGTTCCGCCGACATCTGAGTAATGTCCTGCTCCAACTTCTACCACCAACAACGAACTTCCACTTCTCGTAAAGTTGTAAATCTATTGAAGGTAATAAACGTGGAGTTCCTCTCGTCGCGACCGACCCACTCAACGTTTTCAGATATCATAATTCACTTCTTATGTAGCTCGTCGTTGTCCTTTCTAAAGAAGCTTATGATTTCATCATCATCATCATCATTTCAGCCGAAAGACGTCCACTGCTGGACATAGGCCTCCCCCAAGGTTCTCCACGACGACCGGTCCTGCGCCTCCCGCATCCAGCGGTTTCCCGCGACCTTCACCAGGTCGTCGGTCCACCTTGTCGGGGGCCTACCCACGCTACGTCTTCCGAGCTTATGATTTACATCAAGTTAATATTGTATTGAAGTAATCAGGAGACTTGAAGCATTAAGGTGAGAATCATCTGAAGTCTAAAACCAATCTCAAGTTTGGAATCAAATGTCACAACTAGTTAACCCGATATCCTTAAACAAACAAACATAGCTAATATGGGCGCTTGATTTTGAGGATGAAAAGTAAATGTTATTTTTCTTTCCACGTCTACACTGTAATAATACTAATAATTATTTTAAGTCCTTACATGTGAAATTAGCGTTTTGTATGAGAAGAATAAAAGTCGTTTATTTTTTTAATATAATATATTTATTTAATCAAAGAATGATACACTGCTACCTATGCACAGTTTCTGCCATCTCATAGGTAGTTCGTTTATACGTTTTCTATAAAAATATTAGGATGGGAATCAATAAAATCTTTGAAAGCTTTGGACTGCCTCATCGAAGTTGAATTTTTCCCCTGCAAAAAGTTATCCAAATTTCTAAAAAAATGGTAGTCTATTGGAGCAAGGTCCGGGGAGTACGGTGGATGTCTTAAACATTCCAATTAAAGCTCCTCTAATTTGGTATCAGTCTATTGTGCAGTTAGTGGGGTCTTGCGTTGTCCTGAAGCAGTAGTGGCCTTGTGCGATTGACCAGTCTCGGTTGTTTAGCGGCTAGTTTATTCATCATTATGTGGAGCTGCTTACAGTAGAGATCTGCCGTAATCGTTTGGCCAGATTTAAGGAAGCTGTAGTGCATCACACCAGTACTAGTCCACCAAACGCTGACCAATAACTTTTTTCTAGTCAATTTTCTCTTTGGGCAGAATTTGGATGGTTCACCGGGGTTCTTCGGGTGTGCTTCCTGTTGTTGCAGAGTGTTTACTTTTAATTACAGGTAATAATTCGATTTAAAATCCCTTCATTATTGTGCCGATTCAGTAATGTAACGCAGCAGTCGACGTGCGTTTGTCGGTTTGTTTCACTCAATTCATAACCCTCTAATTTGGTACCCTTCGAGCCTTCCTATCTTCCCAATTTGCTTCAAGTGGATTAAAACAGTTTTATCACTAACACCACAGCCTGCAGCTAACTCTGACGTAGTTTGCGATGGATCCGCTTCCACAATAGCCTTCAATTCTTCATTGCCGACTTTGGTCTCCGGCCGTCCACGGGGATTGTTCTGTATGTTGAAATTTCCAAAAAACGTTGGAACCAAAAACGCACTGTGCTTTCTCTAGCGACAGCAATATCATGCACATAATTATTTCTTCGAGCCGTTTCTGGAGCACTGGTGCTACGGCAGAATGAGTTCTGTTTTTAATTCGTAAATAACGCAAAATTTTAAAGTGGCCAGTACGACAAAACGCCAATTCCTGCTCTCTTCCCATGTTAGGTACCTGTGAGCGGTACAATACGTTATTTTCTTTCATTCTCCCCTGTCATCAGTCACTCTACCGCCCAATCCTTTTTCTTTCACATCATCCCTCACACAACCCATTCATCTATCATTTACACTTTACAGCCAAACCGACTAGCGACACCTTCGTTGTTGAGAAAAATTAAAAAGTGCTGAAAAATATTTATCCAGTTGGATGAATTACGAGGAAAACTTTATGTAGTGTACAGGGCTTTAGCTAATGTAATTTATTATATTAGCTAGTGAGACCCTGCACTCGGAATAGATATCGATATCTGGATGGATATCTATTGATATAGGTATATAATCGAAATCTAAACACGATCTAATTAAAATGAGTTGAGGAAGTTCTGTCATGTTTACACAAAACAGGTTTTTTTTTAAATAATATTTCAATACTAAAATTCCCAAGATCCCAACTAGTCGCAATCATTTGACAAAAATGTGTTCACCGATTAGGCTGCAGATCCAGATCGACGGCGCATTTTGTTCCACGCGTGTCTCAAAGGGATTTCAGCACATCGTGATGGAGTCCACGAAGACCAAAGCCTGCCAGGGCTGTCGGTTGTTCGAAAGACATAACGTGGCCCTGGACTTGGATCCTTCACTTGAAGAAACACGTATGGGTTTTAGTCATTAATAGTCTGATATGCCCTTATGCTTACCCAGAATGGGAGAGGTCAATTGACGATTTCGCTCCAGAAAAAAAGGACGCGGCAACGCCGTCGACACAACCAGGCTAGCTTACCTATTCTGTTACAACCTCATTGTGACCTGCTAAGGATCACTGGACAATTACAATAATATCGATGGCCACGTACGATGTACCTACCAGGTGTTAACTGCGCTTTTCAAAGCTAAATTGTTCAAATCCAGAGGGTCCTCATTCTCACTACACCAGCTGCACTGTTGTCATTCACCACTCTAAGTACAGACGTTTTATACCGTACATGAATGATTTAACAGGAATAGGAGAAGAACAATATTAGCAATGTAGCTTTATCTTATAGTTGAAATGTTTTATTTTAATAGAAAACTGTAGGAATTGTTTTCAAACATATATGAGCATAGCTAGTTTAATGTCAAGGCCGTCTCGAATGTTTCTGTACCGGACAAAGACGTATGTACATGCTGTTGTAAATTTGTGACATTAGCGACACTGGACACAATACAGTGCACGATACTGTTGTATCTATGTCCACAGTTCAATACCATTATATATACAGGACGAGATAAATATTGAAACAACTTGCATTTTATTTACATCATTACAAATTGCAACCTTTGAATTGAAAATGAGTTTTGGTTAACATATCTATAATTACATCTTAAATGCAATAAGTAAGTACCTAATTAATATATTTTTTATTATAAGAATATTTTTTTGCATTGTAAATATAGAACTGTTCTTTGACACAATTAGTTGAAAGAATGAAGAACATCCTCCGCCATATAGTTTGTTGTCGAGCAGGCGAGTACATTGGTAACTACAGTCATTGCTAGCACTGAGACTGAAGCAATGCTCAAGAAGCATGTAACTTCGAACAGAATAAGTTGTATCTTCGTTATTCGTCTGTAGTATAAATAATGGAGATATAGATGTCTGTCATAGAAGTCTTATTTCAAGGGTATTTTAACGAAGCCTCATAATTATATGTAAATGTGACCGTTAACGAAAATAAGTGTTTCCTAAAAAGTAATGACGAGATTTAAATAAACTAAATAAACTTGGAACCGACGGTAACTTATGCGACGAGCATCGCCGGAGATGTGAGTAACTCATTAAAGCACTGTGTTGTCATCGTGTAACACTCACCGATGTCGGGACGCGGAGTCTATCGACACTAACACACACACACACACAAACGTCCTGTCACGTCGGGCACCGCGAGCAGACTGGCAACCCCGCGCGCGACCCTCCCCGTCTCCCCTTCCCCGCTTCACGGGAGCGCTCCCCGCCCCCCGCACCTAGCGACAAGCCACACGACGCACAAAGAGGGATCAGCCGGTCCCGAATCCTGATACCGATGATACCCGACTGCCGCGATACTGATGTGCCACAACTACACCGTCCTCACTACAACATAACTACCTGTCGCAAAAGAGGAACCCGGAACATAACCACCTCCTGTACAGCGAGAGTTGGTTGTGCAACACAGCCATGTATTTGTCTCAAGCATCTTGATTGAGTTCATAGAGCTGCCTTCACCTACATACTGCTCGGACGTGTGACATTGTGCGACCGCTGCGTGACGAATGATTATACACGGTTTTAATTGATGGTCGCGGACTGACGATGTAACAGTGAGCGGTGCTTCACTAATCAGCAGCAACAGAAGACCCAGTCCGCACATGATGAGAGCACGCGCCGAGGTGAGCCAACTTGTCAGCACGGTCGAGGCAGCTGCAGTTACCGACGTTAACACTCGTGTACAAACAATATGAAGTCGCCGATTTTAAGCGTCAGTCTATTGACAACGTTGGCAGCTGCTGAACGTTGGTTGCTGGCACTGCCGACGGTCAAGACCTACAGAAAAACAAAAGTTTTGAAAATCAATTTTTAATTGCTTTTATTTTTTAACTTTACCTAAATCACGTGTTTTATCTTAGGAAACCGACACTATTTGGTAATAATATATGAAACATATATTTTTAAAAGTAACTGCTAAAGAGATCCAAAACTTTTGGCACTTTCTAATTTCAGTCTTAATAAAATCTTAATAATAATAATTTTTATAACTTTAGAGATATTTCTTAATCAAAATTTTTCGAGGTCATCATCACTCTCATTGTCAAAGATCCTCATCCTCCTCTGTTCAGGCTTCCTATCACGTTCCTTATCTTTCTGTTCTTCAGACTGATTAAGAAGTTCCCGTATTTTGTTTTTTATATTTTTGTTTGTTTGTTTAAACTGTACTCTCACGATATACAATTGGATTTACTTTTTATATCTTTTTATTATTACGTTTTTTTTTTTAATTTTTACTGTAATTTAATTGTTTGTTGCATCGGGTGACGTCTGTACGTTGACGCCGGCTGTCGCTGAAAACCAGCGCTGGGCTCTGTTTGTGCATAGAGTCGCAGCATAATGCTGAGCGACAGCCGTTTTGCGTGGATGTGACGCATGTTTCCCTCAACTATTTCTTATTTTTTTATGTTTTTGTAAACTCTTGCGTCATTTTTATTGCAAATAAACGTTTTTCTTTCTTTCTTTCTTTCTTTCTTTCTCACTATCTAGTTGCTTATCCTCTTGTTCCTTATCCTCCCATTCTTCAGTCTCACTATCAAGCTCGTTATCTTCTTGTTCTTCAGTCTGTTATCAAGTTGTCTATCATCCAGTTCTTCAATCTCATTGTTTAGTTCCTTATCTTCTTGTTCTTCAGTCTTATCATAACGTTCTCTTTCCTTCACTTTTTCAATCTCACTGTATAGTTCAATTTCATTCTGTTCTGCAGTCCCACTATCCAGTTCTGACCCTTGAGAAACAATACGATCAGCAGTACGTTTTATTACTAAGCCCACTCCATCCATGTGCCCTTTGCCGTGGCCTACTTCACAGAAGTTCCATGTTGCAGTTTTTAAACTGTAACTCTTTGCCAAGTATTGAGTTTACAGATAGAACATGTATCTGTTTCTGTTCTGTGCACTAGGACCATCACTTAAAATATGCAAATTCTGAATTGTGCATGACAATACAAATAGATCTAGCATCTTTAGAAAGTGAGCACATATTGCACTAGCACCATGGCACAAATTCTCAGAAAATGTGCAAAATGAACTACTGTTGAGTTTTTGCTTATCTGGACATCTATAGTAATAAACACCAGTATGAAGACTGATTTTCTGTCTGGAAGCATTGAAATGGACTGACTGGATCTCATTAGTATATTTGCAGCAATAATTTTCAGAAACCTCGATCTGCATAAATGTGTCTCCGTCAACAAGGTTATTCCTTATTAGGGAGGATTGTTTGTATTTTCAAGTCTTCTAAGAACGATTCTACTAGCTCTTATTTTCGTAATTGTTTTCTCTCCTTTTACTGTTCTTCTTATTTCCTTTCTTGTCCTTCAATCAATCGCTTTTTTTTTGTGACACACCAAGTTTTATACGTAGTAGTCTCCGAAGCATCATAAAGTGTATTTCAGGAGATTTATGTAAGTAAACACGATATTTGCTCTACATGCAAGCCTCCTTGTTGATATCACCAACTATGCTCTTGAACAACTCTGTTAACCCATTCCTCCCCACTGTCCTATTTTTAGGACACTATATTCAACATTTTTTTTTTCTATGTTAGGGTTATTATTTTTATTGGTTTTGATGAAATTCGTATTTTCACACTATTTTCCCAATAAAATATATTTTTTTCGCTCTTAAAAAAGTTATCGTATTTATAATATACATATTTTTAAATTGAGGAAATTCGTCACCTTAAAAAGAGTATTATGATTTGATTATAAAAAACCGAAAATAAAAAGTTATCAGCTTCAAAGTCCATCAAATAGATTTTTAGATCTCTACTGAATCTATTATAATTAAAAACTAAAACAAAATATTATTTGGAAGCTTGTGATACTAATTCAAAAAAAGGCGTACTATAAATATGACACTGGGAACATGTCTTTACAAGTAGCCGTGAAAGCGTGTTCGATCCTGTTACGCTCGCTATAAGTTCAAACGTGTCTATTGTTTTGTTTCTTGCAAGTGTTTCGTAAACTTTACTTTAGTCGATAAGTCTTCGGCAAGCACAACACATCTCGTAATATAAAAAATTGTGATTTTTTTATAAGATTGAGGAAAGCAAAGGAGGTAAGCAAAAATATTAGATTTTGTTTCTTATCAAGTGGTTAACGATATATTTGTTTAGTTTGGGATGGTATATGTATATATATATTTATATATAATTATTGTTTATAGATCATGGATGCAGTGAGAAGAAAATATAAAAAAGCATTGATGGTGTCTGAAATCACCGAGTATCTTCAAGATATTGAAGATTGTAGTGACGAGGAGTTCAATGACTTGGAAGTTGCGATATTGCCCCCGGATGAAGTGGATGAAATGACTGATATAGAAGAAGGTAATGAAGACGATATGGGAGTTCTGCCAGTGTCAGATGTGGCTGGTCAAGTGGAATTTTCATGTACAATTGATAACGTCGAGGAAGATCTTCCTACTCAAACCACATCTCGGACCAACAAGACAGTCATTTGGCGTAAGTGTGAACCTGTATATTCTGAAATTCAGCCGGAATCTAATACTGCTAAACAATGTTTAGAAAATATGATTACGGAATTGGAAGGAAAATCTGCGGTAGAAATATTCGAACACTTGTTATGTGACCAGATTCTAGAATATATAGTGCATGAAACAGTAACCTATGCCAAAAATTATAAAAATGATTTGAACTTCAATCTTATCGTGAATGAGCTAAAAGTATTCATAGGAATTTTGTTTTTCTCTTCGTATCTCCACTTGCCTCAAAGCAAACTATATTGGTGCAGAGATGATGATGTACACATTCCATTTGTTGAACGAGCGATGTCTCGGAATCGTTTTGATAAAATTAAATCATATTTACATTTCAATGACAATTAAAGAATTGATAATAGTGACAAAGCTTTCAAAATTCGCCCATTTATCGATAAAGCTAATAAATCATTCCAAAAGTTTGGTGTTTTTGAATCCAACTTAGCTGTTGATGAAATGATCGTCAAATACTTTGGTCACCATGGTATCAAACAGTTTATAAAAGGTAAACCAGTAAGATTTGGATACAAGCTTTGGGCACTGTGTGGAGTAAGCGGATATTGTTATAACTTTTCGCTTTATACAGGAAAGGATCCTCAAATATCTTGTAATACTGGTGATGGCTTGGGTTCAAGAGTGGTAAAAAAGTTGCTTACAGTATGTACTGATCCTAGTGCACATGTAGTCTACTTCGATAACTTCTTCAGCAGTATGCAATTGTTGATTGACTTGAAATCTGAAGGGTTCAGAGCTACAGGGACAGTCAGAGACAATAGGACTAAGAAATGTCCAATCATGACCAAACAAGAAATGAAGAAGCAAGAACGTGGTTATTCCGATCATCGTTTCGATAAAAATAATGAAATATTATGCGTGAAATGGCATGATAACAATGTAGTATGTCTCTTAACTAATTTTGATACTGTTGAACCTTTTGTAAAAACTAATAGGTACTCAAAGGTAGAAAAGGCCAAAGTTGCTGTGAATCAGCCAAAGCTTATTCATAATTATAATAAAAACATGGGAGGAGTGGATAAACATGATTGGCTTATTTCTAAGTATCCAATCCGCTTTAGAGGTAAAAAATGGTATTGGCCTCTAGTAATCCGTGTTTTGGACATGACTCTAGTCAATGCATGGATTATTTATAACCAGGTAAATAAAGATGAGACCATACCTCTGCTTGATTTCAGAAGAAGGGTATGTTTTTCTTGGATGAAAAAATCGGAAGGCAAAGTAAATAAGCTTACATCAGGTACTTCAGAAGTTCTTTTACAACCTATAAGATTTGACAACTATGGTCACTATATGACCAAGAGGGACAAACAAAGACGTTGCCAAGGACAAGGCTGTAAAAAAAAGCCTTTAACATTTTGTTCTAAATGTGAAAAAACACTCTGCAGTGATTGTTTCATACCTTATCATACAAAATAAGCTTTTATTACATTATTTCTGATACTGTTACTGGTCCTATTTTTAAATAAAGCTGATTTCCATATAATTCTTATCTTTACTTTTTCCTGATCATATGTTCCCACTGTCCTATTTATAGGACATGCTGAGTCAGCGAAACCGTTTTTTTTTAATTTATTTTTTTGCCATATTATTTTTTCTTAACATATTAAGAGCCCTAATACAAGATTTCATCAAAAAAATCCAATATTTTCAATACTTGGGAAGTAATGGGTTAAGTTTGGAGCGTTAAAAATTCCCAAGTGTATCAAATTATCGAATTCCTTGTTGATATCACAAACTATGCTCTTGAACAACTCTGTTAAGTTTGGAGCGTTAAAAATTCCCAAGTGTATCAAATTATCGAATTTAAGCTGCATATTTTCATGTACAATACATAAACAGGTATCCCTTTCAGTAACTTGGCGAGAAAAGATCCAAAGAGAACGCATCCGGCAAAAAGTTGAAAAACTCAGTTTTTCTTTGTTTTCGATCTGGAACTTGCTATAGAGATTAGTAAATATATCACACAAGTAATGTTTTTGTTTCTTAATCTTGTTCTTGGTGATAACATCTTTTTTTTCCAGGACACTGCTTACTGTTGTCATCACGCTCTAAGAAGGCAATCATTTTTGAATTTAAGCTTTTTGTTAAAATCTGTTTATTAGCGACTTTATTTGGATTTCTAGAAAGTTGCTGAATTTTATGATTGGCCTTTAGTAATTGTACTCGTAATGCATGCACCTTTCTTTCCAGCGTCTGGATTACAGTTGCCTGAGTGTTTATTATTAAAGTGAACTCCTCACGTCGTTTTCGGGCAAGACGAATACCTGCTACTTTTTGCCTAATCAAATTAGAACTAGAGCTAGAAGGTAGGAGACATTCTTCTCTGGAGAAGGACGATGCAGGATTAACAAGTGGAGACCTTCTCGCCATCTAAAAAAACACAAACCAAAACATGTCTTTTTGTATATAAATGCGTTTTGTTTGTGTGTAATTAAACAAACAAAATAATTGCAATGATCCAAGTAAATGTTCATATCCCTGGACTTGTGGTCACTTCCGTGGAGAAAAAATATCCACGGAATCAATGGAAGTGACATCCATGGAAAGGACATTTTTTGTTTCAACTATAGAAAACTAACCTATAAAATTTTATCTGTGCAACCTATTTCGGCAGTCGTAACTTGACCATTATACATACAAAACAGCAAAACAAATGTAAATTTAACATTATATACTTACTTGGCAAAAGAACCACAATAGTGACCACGTATGCTTGACGAGTTTTAATTAAGTAATCTTATTGTTTTTTCACGACAAACGTACAGCAGCCAGTGAGAAATTGACATCTGTTTATAATTATGATAAGTGAGAGATTGTCAATGCTCACATGAATTCCGATATACGCAGTTATTTTCCTTAGTAAAAAGTTATTAGAAGAAGGTCACCTTCGTCGTAGAAGTGCTCAAAAATTTGAGTTACACATTTAGAAGAAAGAAAGAAAGAAAGAAAATACATTTATTTAGCACAGATTAAAAGACACACAATACATCAGATAAAGACAAATATTAAAAAGTAAAAAAAAATAGTAATAATAAAATAAAGTTAATATGATAAAACAAATTAATGTAGAAAACTAGCAGGAATGTGTGCCTCCCGGCTGCGCCAAAAAGACCCAGTTCAGCAAAAATGTCAGACAATTAGTGCCTGACGCTGGTTTTCAACTGAACCTGATGTGTGAAGTGACGGATGTAAAACAGTTTATACATAGCAACGTGACTTCTGTATGCAATAAAAAAAAAGGATAAAGAAAATAAAAACAAAAATGAAATATACTTAATAAAATAAATTTATGTTATATAAAAACAATGACGTATGTATATGTATAAAAATGTGATTATGAATAGTAAAATATGTAATAAATAGTAACAAAACTATACCAGTAAATAAATATATAATTGAATGGAAGACAATTTATGTAGGTACGTTAAATAAAAATTAAAACCCAAAAAATCCAAAAAATGCGGCCCAATATATATATTAACTGCGTAAAAAAAAACAAAGTCTCAAAAACGAATTTCGATGTTTTGTTCTCTTTTTTACCAATTAGATATAAAGCTATCAGTTGATATGGGTCCGTATTTATTAGAATTTAAGATAATATCGTAATATTTTGGAAATATCATGCTATAGATTGGTAAAAAATTGTTATTTCTATGAATTCGCTTTAGTCACATCCACGGAAAAGACATGTTCACGATTTTTTTTTTTTTTATTAAAAAAAAAGCGATCAGTCTTTTATTTTTATTTTCACGTAGTCTACGTCCACACATATAGTAGTATTACCTTGATAAATATATCAAGTCCACGTGCCCTTTATTATTAAAGAAAAAAACCTTTGTCACAGATAATTTTATTGAAAATGAGAAATACCCAGTTATGTCCATGATGTAAATACTAGAAATAGGCACAAATTTATTCTATGTACAACAAGGCTCAAGAAAATAGGTGGCTCTTACAGATGCCAATGTATACATTTTTACAATATACTTCCAGAGGTGCTTCAAAATCTGAGCCTGAATAAATTCAAATTCTTCATTAAACGTAAGTTGTGTCAGAAAGCATTTTATAGTGTTAAGGATTACATTGAGGACAAAAAGGCTTGGGCTTGAGCTGCGTCCGATTTCTATACTTACACTGATTGTTCTTTGATTTTTCCTCTTGTAGTTTTAATTTAAGCCAGTATTACACACTATGTACATGCGTGTGCATATTGTACGTTACGGAATTGCATCGCTGACAGGGGTGTTCAGCACTGGTACAGCTACACAGGAGCTAAACTTAGTATTCGGGAACACTGTTGGAGCTGCTGAACCTTGAACAAAACTATCTTTGTATTGTGTAGATTCAATTTCTTAGTATTTTATAATTGCATGGCACACGTGTGAGCACAATGTACTTGCTGTAAAGCAGCTATTTGTTGGGTTATTTTAATTTCTGAATTGTTGTTTTTTTTTTGTGTTTTCCATTATGGACGCTCTTAGCGTACAATATCATCGGAAAAAAAGTTTGTTTATGAACGGTGAGTTCAGCTTTGTACAGTGGAAGTGAGTTCTGCGATTAAAATAAGAGTAATAAATTATTTTTTATTATTAGTGTTACATATTAAAATAATTATCGAGATTTATTCTTTCTGATCATGTATAAATACTTTGTACCCAATGTCTGATAAGTTGTCTTTACGAGTGTGTTAAAGTGGACGATGAAATGATTACTCATTGCTCATTGTGTGCCGGATTTTCGTCAAGTTTTTGTTTGATATAACATATTAAAATATGACAACATAATCCCTGCAAGATAAATAGTTCATATTTAGTCATTAAATAGACTTCTGCTAAAAAATAAGAACAAAATAAGGAGGATTTTACGAGCGCTCGGCGCGGCTTGATACCGATCGCGCGCTCGGACGTACAACGCATTCTCAGCTGTCACATCGGGACGTTCAAGTGGATATACAAAATGTAAAGAAAATCCCGTCCGATCCATAAGGATAATAAAGGTTAGATAATCACATGACCAAATAAAATTTTAAATTTTGCATAATCATCATAATAACAATACTAATCAATTTTGAAACAATATTTTTTCTCCGCGTTTTTAGAAGAAGAAATTCACCAGATTTTGGAGAACTTAGAGTAAATACTCTAACTTCTCCAAAATCTGGTTAATTTCTAAAAAATGACAACACCATTTTAGACGGTATAATTGTCGGATTCCTTTCATTCTTTGACGGTGTCCGTCTGTCCAGCCAACCAACCAGCAGTAGGCAGTGAGCATTTTCGGCGACGTGAAAAGAATGACTAGAGATGCACCATTTTTTGCGTAATAACATTTTTTTTATCGCTATTAATCGAAACCTGTACCTGGTTCAATGATTTCTTGTAAAAACGCAGATTACCTAATGGTAAAAGTGCTGTCGTTAAAGTCATTGTTATATCACAGGTATTAGTAAATAGAAACTAGAAAGGTCTTATGAAATACGATTTTAGTAAAGTATAATAAACAATGTAAAGCATTTAAGTTTACCTAATTTAAGTTATGTGAAAGTTCTAAAATCTAAAGAATGCCATGCGATGTTGAATCGATGCGTGAGATCTGCAATATTAAATCGATACCAAAAATCGTTACGACTCATATTTTGAATACTTTCACACCTCTAGTCAAAAGGTAGCGCCATGCAACTAGAGTACCTATTTTTATGAAATAAAAATCATTTTTATTTTAATTTTTTTAGTATCGCGTTGACATTGCGTCTGTGTAAACGTATAGTTTATTTTGTGATCATATCGTTTTCTAACGTAATGTAACATGCTGATGGAAGGTAGTAACTGCAATTAGCTGTGTTGTGTTGTGATCAGGTGTTGGACGATTCGGATGTGGTGGTGGTGGTGTGGTTCCAGCATGACGGTGCCCCACCATATTTTTGCCGACCTGTACGTGTATACCTCCACTATCAGTTCGGCGAGCAGTGGATTGGTAGGGGTGGACTAACTTTGTGAAACACCGTGTTAATCTCGTGCGACGGTGTCAGGCCTGTATCGTTCTGTTCTTAGTGAACGAAATATGGAACAACATCTCCACCACAGCCATTCTGCTCATCAAATGAAATGATACATTCGGAGAATCAGATGACCTTCCTACTTAAAAAAAGTTCTTTTCACGAGCTGCCTAAGTAGGTATCATTGTTTCTTTCGATAAACGTGGTTAGACTACCTAAACCTACATGCATGAGGTCAACTGAGGTCATGACCTGTGCCTGTGTTTATTTTATTTAAGTTATTTATTTTTAAGGGGGTATTTTTTTTTAGTTTAGCCAGGTTATGTACGCATTAGTAGAATCAGCTAACGATACCTAATAATACCTTCACGGGTCGGACTGGGTTTTCTTTACATACTGTATTTCTGCATCGGTCTCACACGGTTGATTTCAACATGAATGATGTAATCACATTTTTGTATCAATAGCTTGATAATTTAAAAGAGTGTCCATGGACTTTCTTGCCCGTTCTTCACCATAGGTACCTACTCTTTGGAATGGGCCACTGTAGCTTCATCTTATTGACTGACCGACCTTCTGACAGTTCAAAAGTGCCTGTATAACTGGTTTATTTGAAATAAATGCTTTGATTTTGATTTTTTTGAGTTATCGATACCTAAATCTACCTTCACGGGTTGGGCAGGGTTTACATATTGTATAGTTGAACTCTGACATAAAAAAAAAAACAAAAATAATTGAAATTGTGGACTGCTACTAGAACATACACGCAGTCACAATACAGTTAACTTATCATTGCTGCTTATAACTTTTACCTCGAAATTTGGTTTTGCTTCTAAAGAGGTCTAGATTGGTCTTCTATACCGTCCACGCATCGCCTTCACCAGCATCGTCCACGTTATCAACTTGCCTTCTTATTCTTACTGTGACGTTAACATATTAATTGACAATGTATATATCGAGAAATCGAACTTACGTCGAAAGTTAGAAAACCTCGACCTATCCAAAGGGGCCGGCCCAGACGGATACCCAGCTTTGTTTTTTAGGGCCACTGCTGGTAGCATCTGTGAACCGCTTCATATAATTTACAAGAAATGCCTGTATGAAGGGGTGTTTCCTGAAATATGGAAACAGGTCAATATAATGCCCGTGCACAAGGGAGGCTCAAAACATGATATCGAGCAATAACGACCCATTTCAATTTTGTCGACCTTGTCAAAGTTATTTGAAAGACTTGTATATAACGAAATCTACCCAATCCTGCATAGCGAACAACATGGTTTTGTTAAACGCAAAAAAAACAATTTTTTAATATTCACCAACTATCTTTTTGAAAGCATGAATAGACGTCTGCAGGTAGACGCTGTTTACACAGATTTCAAAAAGGCCTTTGACAAGGTGGATCAAAACCCGCCACACTTTTCCCAACCACTGCAACTCCTGAAAGCCAGAATCAACAGTGGCGACCGCCAGAAAAACGCCGAGCAATGAAGCTCGACGAGTCCCGGAGAAACGATTCAACTGTCTTGGGTCCCGCAACAAATTAATCAGAAAAGAATAGCGGAGGAGTAAGAAAAAAGATATTGACAAGGTGGATCATAAAATATTACTTAATAAAATTGCATTTAATGGCATTCGGGGCAACTAGCTTCGGTGGTTTTCATCTTATGTTACTAACAGAACACAGAAGGTGATTGTGAGTGGCCATCAGTCTAATACAATGTCTATAACTTCTGGTGTTCACAGGGCTCAATCTTGGGACCACTCTTATTCAATATTTATATAAATGACATTGGGAAATGCTTCTTAAGTACTAAATTTCTTATGTACGCTGATGATTTGAAAGCCTTTAAAACTATTACCACTAAAGAAGATTGTTTAAAGTTTCAAGAAGACCTGGATAGGCTTTCTACATACTGTGTTCACAACAAACTCAACTTAAGCGTTTCCAAATGTTATTATAAAAATTTCACTAAAAACAAATCTGTTGCGAATTTTGAGTCATGCCATCCATTTGAGCCATGTTGAGCAACACTTCAGTTGTAAGAGATCTGGGTGTTCTAATAGACAGTAAATTATCGCTTAATCAACACGTAGAAAGCATTGTCAATAATTCATTTAGGATGTATGGTTTTGTCATGAGATCATCTGCTGAGTTCAAACGGCCCATTACTTATCTCTACTTATACAATACGCTTATATGCTCACAGCTTGAATATACGGCCCCAATCTGGAACCCATTTTATAATAAATATGTAGATATGATTGAGAAGGTCCAGCGTAAGTTTCTTCGCGCTATGCACTATAGGTGCTATAAAAGATGTTTGACGTACTCACAATTAATTAGCAAATATAACGCACCCTCGGTGCGAGACCGTCACTTTTGCGAAAATGCAATTTTTTCGGAGAAGCATTCAAGCACTTGACAATGCAAGCACTTTGACATCAAACGTGATTCGCGCCAAAACCATAATGACACTCTAAGCTGATTTGCGGAAACTATGGGTACTAGGAAAGTACCGTAATGTCACTATGTAAAAGATTTCTTCAGGACAGTTCAGGACACTCGCATTTAACTCATTTTTAAAATTTTTGCTATAGTGCACCGAGGATGCGATAATATTTCTTTCATTCAACTTTTCAAGAACCAGACTCAGACTCTGATAATCTGGATTCTAATACAGATATTAATTCTTCCGACTCAGTGAACCTAAGTACCGTTAGCGTGTGCCCAGACATGGTATTTAAGCTACTTAAAAGGACCAAACATGATTCCGCCAATTTTCATTGTCGATTGTCATTGTGCAAAAAGTCTTGTGGAGCCAGTATGCATATTGTTTAAGCGGTCTTTGAGAGAGGGTGTTGTCCCGAAAGCATGGAAATTTTTTCAGCATTCATTACCCCTATCTTTAAAAAAGGCGATAGGTCGAAAATAGAAAATTACCGTCCCATATCTAAACTAAGCCTTTTCTCTAAAGTTCTGGAACGAGTGGTACACACGGAAGTTTATTCCGCCTTGCAACGCTGTTTTGGCGATGAACAACATGGTTTCCTCAGAAAACGGTCGACTGCCTCCAATTTGGTATTGTCCAACGAATTCATAGCCATTGGGATGGATAATCGTTGCCAAGTCGATGTTATGTACACGGACTACAGCAAGTGTTTCGACCGAATAGATCACCGTGTGCTTCTTCAGAAACTTTTAGCTGCAGGAATACACGGTGACCTGTTTCGCTGGTTTTCATCATATATAGATAATCGAACGCAGGCTGTGGTTCTGCGTGGGTACACGTCCGGTTGGAAAAGTGTCCCATCGGGCGTGCCTCAAGGCTCGATTTTGGGACCGTTGCTGTTCACATTATTTATCTCGGACATAAAGAACTGCTTTACTAATTCAAATATTTTACTATACGCAGATGACATGAAGATTCTTAAGTCTATACGTACATTAACTGATACTGAGCTACTTCAATCGGATCTTCACAAATTCTTTTTATACTGCAAAACCAACAAGTTACAACTTAATATATCCAAATGTTTTCACGTAGTCTACACGCGTCGAATAACTGCTATCGGTTCGGGGTATGCTCTGGATGGTACGTACATAAGTAAGACAGGCAGTATCAGGGATCTTGGTGTAGTACATGACAGCAAATTACTTTTTGACGATCACATAGAAACCATTGTCAAAAAGGCTTTCAAGGCCATGGGTTTCATTACCAGAGCTTGCTCTAACTTTAGGTCTCTGAAACCAATAAAAGTCCTCTACTGTTCACTTGTGCGTAGCCATCTCGAGTACGCTTCCCAAGACTGGAATCCCCAGTACGAGAGTTACAAATCACGTATTGAATCAGTTCAAAAAAAGTTTTTGCGCTACTTGGATTTTAAGGCGGGGCATTTCTCATTAGACTATGAACACCGTTGCAAGCGATATCATTTCCTGCCATTGAACATACGACGTAATATTGCTGACATATGTTTTTTGGCAAACATAGCAAATGGCTCAATTGATTGTCCGGAACTGCTCAGTAAAATACTTCTTCGTACCAATCAAAACAACCTATGCAAACGACCTCTGTTGCAGGCACCACGCGCATCAACTAATTACAGATGCAACGCCTTTTTGATTCGTAGTGTAAAAGCCTTCAATTGTTTACTATCGCACCTGGATATCGACCTATTTTGCACAAAAGCATATTTTGGGGATAGTCATGAATAGGTTGAGCTGTTTAGTGGTTCAGTATACTAATTGAACTACTAAATGGTTTAACTGCTTTGATATTGCACGATATTTTATAATGCTCTTTAATCAGTTTTTTATTCCTCTTTAATCAGTATTTCTTTTTTTTTATTATTTTTGTTTTTTTTTATTTTTCTCTTGGTTTGCAAATCGTTGGTAACGTACGTACATAACGAAATTATGTTCTTCTATCTAGATATATATATGTGGAAGCTTGTAATTAGCAATTTGTGTTGTAAATAACGAAGTTTATGGTAATATTAGTCTGTAAGCTTTCTGTAATAATAAAATAAATAAATATCTTACCATTACAGTCTTGGCGTAAGTTTCTAGAGGCCAGCACACTGCATGGTATCATTCATAATTACTTCGATTGCATTGATCTCACAAGTAAATTGTGTTATGTGGTCCCTCGTACTGTAAATAAGCGTAGTGTCCGTGCAGGTACATTGTTTGCTGTAAATACCTGTCGGACTAATTCAGGATTCCGATGCCCTATTCGTCGTATGGTAGAATCATATAATCGCAACTTCATTGACATTGATATTTTTGTATGTTCCAAATCGAAATTTAAATCTAATGTTTTGTAAATTTTGTCTAATGATGGTGAGAAATAGTGTGTGTTTTATCCAAAATTTAATTAATTTCAACCTTTTTCATTAATTTCTATACATTTATTATGAATTGTAATAAGTCAATTATTTAATTAATTGATTTAATTATTATAATTTTATTATTTTGGTATTATTTTTGTTTTGGTGTACTTATTCATTATTGTTTTAAATTTAATATTGTTTTATTGTGTTCAAATGTTATTAATTAGTTAATTAAGCCATCTAGTGGCACTCTTTTTAACGTATTCCTATATTGTTAAGATGCGGATAATGCAGTGGGCTGCAATATTGTTATAATAATGTTATATAATATTTATTTATAATGTTATATTTCTTATTATATATTCTATATTCTCTATATTTATATTCTTATATTATATATTCTCTATATTTTTGTATGCCAAAAGGCAGAATGTACTGGGACTATATCTGACGAAAACACCATTATTGTAACACCTGCATTAAAGACAAATAAAGAAATTATTATTATTATTACTTTTTGTAAATATTATATATTGTAGCTGTTTATTGTCCCATAATTAATAAAAAAAAACTATGAAAAAACACGGTCGTCTGACCAAATAAGATAAAGATACATTCTCAACCAAATTTCAACAGGTGGTGGTGGCACCTTTGGACCGAAGTCGATGAAGGCAAATTGTCACCTGTAACGAGTTAAGTAAACATGATCCTCGGTAATGAGGGACCGATTGAAATTTAACTAAACTCATGAAAATTATGATATTTTGTTGATTATTGTTTTACTGGTGTATTTTTGTGCGGTAGAGCGGGCGACGCGCGCGTCTCATTGATATGTTAATGCGCCGGCGATATACTTATACGACGCCACCACCAGCGCTCAGCACTCGTCTGCCACTCGCCCTACTACGTCTACTTCTCGTCATGTGCCTCTACTCGTGTGCTGCGATACCGATGGCCGCACTACTGCTTCTCGTGAGTGATACCTTCCTTAGAACCATTACGCACTGACCATTGTCGACTGGTCGCCGGCGACTCGTTCGATGGCGATTCAAAACTTCACACTGTCTAGTTTGCTCTGGTTGCATCTAAACTTAGATGTAGTATTACATTTCCAAAAACAGCTATAGATACAATGTTAAGGCAGCCTTTATTATGCAAAAGCGAGCATTAAGAAGCATGCTTCGTTTAAACCAGACATAATCATATAAAGAGTTTTCTATTATGTAGGTTTAGAATTATAACGGTGCCATGTCTTTATGATTAGGTTCTCCTTACTCATTTAATCAAAAACTGAAACGACTTTGAAACAGATGAGGAAAGGAAAAACAGAGTTGACACTCGTAGGAAAGATCTTACTACTTTTGCGCAGGCAAGCATTATGTTGTCAATCAGTAGTCACTGTTTTTTGTCCGCAGTGGTGCGACGTCGGCATTGTTGAACCGAAGCCGCTGCTCGGCCTGCTGGGCCTCCTCGGCGGGTACGTACATACCTCCAACACGATTCCGCGCAGTGTATTCTTTATCAAACTGGAAAAAGCATTGGAATGATGAAACGATTAAAAAAATATCTTTTGCTAAATACATATATAATATAGTATAATATTCCTTCTATTCTATTATTATATTCAATAAAACATTCAAAACCTCACAACGGAAGTAAACACGTTATTTATGCAGTCACTTTGTTGTTTTTTAAGTATCCAGAATGTATCAGTAGTTAACAGGTGCAGTAAGTGCAGGAGCCTTGGAGTGCTCGTGGTGATGTGTTGTTACGTGTTGCAGAACGAACGGCACCAGTCTACTGGAGACGTTGCTGCTGAACCACGTGCAGAACAAGATCAACGCGCTCGACGTGCTCACTGGTCTCATCGCCAACACCGGTAACTTCACCGGTCAGTACACACACAGACATACCCATGCACAAGGACAAGGAACACAAATCTAAACAATATCATTCAATCATCATCGACGTTTGGTTACCGATATCTGTAACCTATTGAGTTTATAACTTACATGTGTAGTGGGTACGAGTTGTAGTACTTGACACGCACCATTTGTCGTAAAGTTCAGTTAGTAGGTATAGAGAAGCCCGTTCCACTGGTAGGTTAGTTTAGAGTAAGTTGAAGTACTACAGTGTACTGTATTATTTCACTCAGTTATTGATAGTGGCACAGTAATTAGTTCACTATATTTTAATTCGTTAGTCATGTAGTTTTATTATATTATGACACACATCGTTGGCCTAAGGTAGATTTCCGGATAACCAGCAAAATGTACGGCTATAAGATGAGAACGTACATAATATGCATTGTTTTTATAGAATCTTGTATATAGTTGGAGTCGGTCACTATCCAATAATGTCCAATAATTCTTTTCTCTTGTACAGGTTAAAGGAAAGATATTCGTACATATAGCAAGCCAACCGACCGACCACTGCCGCCGCACATGCAAAACTGTTTAATAATTTAACAATTAATCTAGATTACATATATTTTTGTTAATTAATTATCATTTATCTAGAAATCAAGCTTATTATTTTGTAATAAATGAGTTATCATACAGTACACACTTATTTTATTTTAGACGGTATTTTCATGAAATGAAACCTATTAATTCAAGTTGCCATACAATTACAATTAGGTACTGAGTATTTAGTAAGTATACATAACGGTGTGACTACAGACAAACAATAAAAAACGCTTCGTCTGGACATCACAATCGGAGGACTAAAAGCTAAGCGCACTTGAAGTAGGGACGAGCCGCAGCGCACCGCACCAGCTGTTTCAAACTACTCTGAATTAGAATTAACAGTGATTATTTTCAGTTATTCCTGTGGGTCATAATAAACATTTTGACGCTCTTCTGATTATTTTCAACTCACAGACACAGCCCTCAATATTAACGCTAAGTTTCGATGACTTAGTGACATCTAAGCGTTGGGAAACTGTACTAACGCTGGATGGCAGCACTTGTTCCTTCTAAACACAATAATTTTGAATATAACTTACTAGCGACTCGCCCTGACCGCCCTGGCTTCACAAGGGTGCAATGCTGATACTAATTACACTACAGAAAAACTGTGAACGATGTATATAAAAACATAGCGGCCCGCCGCTCCCGCCGCCCCGGCCGGTCGGTACCGAGGCAAACGCTACGGCCCGCTATTTTTATATCTATGTATACTAATATATAAAGCTGAAGAGACAAATTGTTTGTTTGTTTGAGCGCGCTAATCTCAGGAACTACTGATCCGATTTGATACAGGTCCAAAAATTTTTTTGCGTTGGATAGCCTATTGACCCAGGAAGTCTTTAGGCTATATAACATCACGCTGCGACTACCAGGAGTGGAGCATAATATAAAAAAGTGAAACTTCTTTCGCTCCATCTGTATGTATATATATATATATATATATATGTGTGTACAACATATACATGTATACACATATACATATATTAATTTTCTATAAATATTTAAATTTATTTCATGGTTTCATTGGTAAATTAATATTTTTGCATAGATCTTCTATTTTAATTGAAAAAAAAAAAAAAAAACGAGTGTGCTTATGACCACACGACTGAAGTGAAACTTCTTTCGCACCATCTGTATGTATATATATATATATGTGTGTACAATATATACATGTATACACATATACATATATTAATTTTCTATAAATATTTAAATTTATTTCATGCTTTCATTTATAAATAAATATTTTTGCATAGACCTCCAATTTAAAAAAAAAAAAAAAAAAGTGAATTCCCTCGGGGCCAAAAGGTCGGGCTCTTCCTCCTGAATCAGGGGACCCCAAACTCGGGTAGTCCACGACCTCTGGTTCCCGAGATAATCCACGGGGGGGTGAGGTAACTAAAGGGGGTCGGGGGGATAGGTTTCGTGGGGTTGCGGGGGAGGGAGGGGAAGGGGCAGAGGGGGCAGTGGATTCCCTCAGGGCCAAAAGGTCGGGCTCCTCCTCCTGATTCAGGGGACCCCACACTCGGGTAGTCCACGACCTCTGGTTCCCGAGATAATCCACGGGGGGGTGAGGTAACTAAAGGGGGCGGGGGGGGGGGTAGATTTCGTGGGGTTGCAGGGGGTAGGGGGGAGGGGGGAGAGGGGGAAGGGGAGAGGGTGGAGTGGGTTCCCTCGGGGCCAAAAGGTCGGGCTCCTCCTCCTGATTCAGGGGACCCGAAACTCGGGTAGTCCACGACCTCTGGTTCCCGAGATAATCCTCGGGGGGGTAAGATAATCAATGAGGGGGGTCGGGGGGTGTTCGCAGCGTCATGTTCTCGAAGAAATTCATAGTTCTTAATCAATCAAGGTACTTAGCTTAATAATTGAGCTTATGAGGCTCGAAAGCAATTTGTACTTTGTGTCCAATTATCGTATTGTGACGATATCTTCTTCTATACTTTCAATTATATCAGAAACGTTTAGCAAAAATATATAAAACAATATAAAAGCCAGAACAGAACGAAATTTATAAATTATTTGTGCTCTTAGGTAATCAATTGTTAACAAATCTTAAAAAGATCCAAAAAAAAATATATATTGCCTTCGGCGAGATGCGAACTCACAACTTCATACTCGACAGGTCATGCAATATTTACATGAGCCAACTCCTTGTTTTAACCTAACCTTTTTTTTTTTTTTTTGACGCTGTGGAAATGACGTTTACGCACCATACCCCGAAGGGCGTGTGTGGGACTCGCCCAGCCGAACCCGGGAATACCCACTAAAACCGAACAGCGGCACACCGACATCGCCTTAGTGGCGGGGTCATGGGAAATAGCATGCCTGCCTACCAATCCCCCGCCAGCGATTCCCGCCCGAAGGCAGGCCCACAGTGGGTCCTCCATAGGGAGGAGCCCGGCTGGGTACGTCTTCGTGGGCAAGAAGACGCAGCAGCCAAGGGTTTTTTAGCGAGGTGTCCTTCCTCTTAGCCCCACTCGTTTGCCCGGAGGCAAACGGGGCCCCCAGCTCCTCTCAATGAGGAGACCGGGTTGCCCGACGGTGACCCGGACTTCGGGTCACGTCAGCCACCTGGAGTGGTGGCCAACCCGCCGCGCGTGACCGCCGAAGCGGTCCCCACTTCTGGTTTTGGTCCGCGCCGGTAAACCGGTAACCCCCATATCTGGGGGCCGTTCCCCTATCCGCCACCTGGGGACGCGTCCGATGGCAGGCCAGAAACTGCACACGGAACGTATCATTAACCTTTTTTTTTTTTTTTTTTTTTGATGTCGCTGGGGTAAATGACAATTACGCATCCCCACCCGTCGGGGGACGGGCAGGGTATGTGGGACTCCCCGGGAGAGAGCCTCCCGGTATACCCACTAAAAACCCCAGCGCAACTCCGGCATCGCCATAGTGGCGGGGGAGTGGGAAACTAGCACAGCCTCAGCTACCTCTCCCCCGCCGGCGAACCCCGCCTATTGAGGCGGGCCCTCATTTGCCCCTCTTAAAGAGGGGCCGTGGCTCCCGCGTGGTGAGCGGTGCAAGGCGGGCGCGGGCACCCCCGTGCCTCACGCCCGCCGCTCACCTCAGGGCGGGAGAAAGCGGGCGAAATCCCGCCTTCTCCTGCCCCTACGCCGCCAAAGGCCGAACCGTATCCGGCCCTCGCCTTGGTTGCGCGCGCTTGCCTCTCCTTGGGGGCAACCAACTCCTCCAGTTCCAGCTCGGCCTCGGCCCGTCTGGCCAAGCCGAGCTGGCGCTGGGCGTCTGCCAAACCCACATCGTGGGTGCCAGCCTGAGAAGAAGTCGATGGCGAAGCATTCTTCGCCTTCGACTTCTTCTTGTTGGGCCTACCCTTGGCCGAGCCCGAGGAGCCCTCGGACCCGAGCCTCAGGTAGGCCCTCTTCAGGCTGCACTCCGCAGCCACTCCACACACAGAGGACGAGTCCCCGACAACGGACCCCATGTCCGAGTCGGAGAACTCGTCCCCTCCGCAGAAGCCCGTCGCAGAAGGTGCGCGACTCGCCTCCGACGCCGACATTTCGTCGGGGTGGCCCTAAGAA
This sequence comes from Sesamia inferens, assembly GCA_037179545.1. NCBI lineage: Eukaryota > Metazoa > Arthropoda > Insecta > Lepidoptera > Noctuidae > Sesamia > Sesamia inferens. Next base: position 170,269 of record CM073949.1, on the reverse strand, counting down.
GGGCCTTTGGGTTGGCCCTGAGAAGGGCCTTTTGGTTGGCCCTGAGAAGGGCCTTTTGGTTGGCCCTGAGAAGGGCCTTTTGGTTGGCCCTGAGAAGGGCCTTTTGGGACGAAACGCCCGGCAGCGTCTCTCAATGCCTTCGACATTTCGAGAACCACAAAACCACAATAAAAATAACAAACCACAATAAAATACTATAAAAACCACAATCGAATAAAACCCTCAATAAAATAAAAACCACAATAAAATAATCCACTATATACGCAATCGCCCTCAGAATAAAATAAAATCGCAAGATCGCGTAGGTCACAGTGCTTGTTAGCCACCGGTCTGCCACTCCGTTACGGTGGTCAGACACGGCGTTGCCCGGGGTACACTGCGAGGAAGTCAGCACTGTGGGGCTTACCCCAACCTAACCTAACTTTTTTTTTTTTTTTTTTTTTTTTTTTTTTTTTTTTTTTTTTTTTCCGAGTGGAAATGCATTTACGCACCATACCCGTCGCTAGCTAGGCGACGAGCGTGTGTGGGACTCGCCCGGCCGAAGCCGGGAATACCCACTAAAACCACCCGGTTACCCTCTTGCCCTGCTGGGAGTGCCACGGGATCTGCCTATAAGGCAACTGGCCCCGTGTCACCCCCAGGGCTTACCGGCTGGGCCGGTTTCCGCGCCTATGGAGGATTACCCGGTAACGAGGTAATCCCCAGACGTGGTGACTGTATGATTGTTCGGTTGGTAAATATCAAAGACTTTAGATAATTAGACTGGTTTATTTCACTTGTAGAATTATTATATTGGAAACGACCTCTTCTAGGTCAGATCCTAAGTTACAATGACAAGACAATAGACTATATTCATAGACACTAATACATAGAGATGGTATTAGTTACTCGACTACAGAGTAGTGATGTATGATACAACATCCCCCCTGTTTAAGTTTAAATTAACCCTTGACAAACAATGTTATAGAAACCTGACTTAGTTACACTTTAGACAATGACTTAAGACTATGGTTAGGTCTTAATCTAGGATACAATGTTCTACTTAATCTATTTCATCAATTAGCCTTCTGGTTGGCTTTACAACTCTTCCAGAACGAGTTACATGTTGACTGACTGAGGATTGAGATGAGAGCTCTTGAGGTCTAGACTCCTGCCTGTTACCTTCCTCTCTCCCCTGCGACGAATTGGATAGCATAGGAGAATATTTGTGTCTTAAATGAACCCTATTCCTCCTATACCTAACTCCATTGACATCCTCAACGACATATGACCTATATTAGCCAACCTTAGCTTGACAATGGCTTGTTCCCAATTGCTATCAGGCTTTCTTTTAAAGTATACATGATCATTGGGATACAATAATGACAATGACTTTGTATTTCTATTATAATATTTAGACTTATTTTTATTATTTTGCTTGACACATTCTTTATAATTTTTGAATGTAACCACTTTAGGTTTTAATTTCTTATAAGACATAGGAATGTTATTTCTTAAATTCCTGGACATTAACAATTGAGCTGGAGATGGTAAATTATTCTTAGGTGTGTTTCTATACTGTAATAAAGCTATGTATGGATCAGATGAGTTTCTTTTACATTTTTTTAACATATTTTTGATAATCTTGACTGAACTCTCTGCTTGACCATTTGACTGTGGATGATATGGGCTAGTTACAATGTGTTCTATGTCCCATTCATGCATAAAATTCTTAAATTCTAATGACTGAAAAGGAGGACCACCATCAGACACTAAAGATAAAGGTATTCCATGACGAGCAAAAATGGACTTTAAATGTGTTATTACATTCTTTGCTGTACTGTTTTTATTTAACAAAGCTATTTCTATAAATTTAGAATAATAATCTGTGACAATTAAATAAGTAAGGTTATCAAAATACATCAAATCAACACCTACTTGTTGCCATGGATATTTATTTATTTCAAAATTTTTTAGTGGTTCCTTTGGATTATTAGGTTTAAATTGTGCACATACATAACATTGTTCTACCAAGTTTTTAATATCAGCTGACATGCTTGGCCAGTACAAAGACTCTCTAGCCAGTTTTAAGCATTTATTTATACCTTGGTGACCTTCATGAATTTTACCTAACATTTCCTTATACATTGACTGTGGTACTATTAATTTTGACCCTTTGAACAACAAATCTTTGACTACATGAATTTCAGCTTGTATGTTCCAAAATGGTTTTATTGACAGACTGACATTATTTTTATTTTTTGGCCAACCTTCATAATAATACTTTTTTAACAATTGCAAAGTATCATCTTTCTTAGTGTGCTGTAACAATTTTGTACAGTACTCCTTTGTGACTGCTAGACTTGAATGCATTAAATTGACATGACAAGATATTTCTGACTCATTCTCAGGTATATAATGTTCTTTCAATGCTGCTCTAGACAGAGTGTCAGATATAAACATTTCTTTACCTGGAACATGTATAACTTCCAAATCATATTTTTGTAAAGTTAACATCATACGTTGCAATCTTGCTGGTACATCATGTAATGGCTTTTTAAAAAGATAGACTAAAGGTTTATGATCAGTATGAACAGTTACTTTATGACCGTACACATACTGGTGAAATTTTTCACAACCAAACTGAATGGCTAACAATTCTTTCTCAATTTGAGCATACCTTGACTGAGTTTGAGTTAATGTTTTTGAACTATAAGCAATAGGTTTATTATTCTGCATAATGACTGCTCCTAATGCTGACTTTGACGAATCGACTGACAAGACTAATGGTACATTGGGATTATAATGAGCTAAAACTGGTGAATTTGTAATTTCATCGATTAAACTCTTAAGACATTGACTATGATTTTCATCCCAAGTCCAGACTGAATCTTTCTTCAAAAGATTTCTTAAAATTTGAGTTTTTTGAGACAAATTGCTAATAAAGGGACCTAAATAATTGATCATACCTAATATTCTTTGCAATTCTTTGACATTTTTTGGTGTGGGCATATTGACAATTGCTTTTACTTTCTCTTCATCAACCCTAGCACCATCTTTACTAAAAACATACCCTAAAAAACAGACTTCTGATACTAAAAATTTACATTTAGACTTATTGAACTTTAAATTGACTTCACGTGCTCGTTGCATGACTTTATGTACTCTCTCATTATGTACTGACTCGTTTGGTCCATATACCAAAATATCATCGATGAATATTAGAACTCCTTCTAAATCACCGAACAAATTCATCATGACTCTTTGAAAAATTTCAGACGATGCATTAATACCAAAAGGTAACCTTAAATATTTATATCTACCGAAAGGTGTTTGAAATGTACATAAATCAGAACTATATTCATCTAGTTTAAGCATCCAGAATCCTGAAAATGCATCTAAATGAGAAAAACAAACAGCTCCTGCTAGTTGAGATCTGATCTCATCTATTGACTTAAGTGGATAAATTTCCCTTATAATATTCTTATTCAAATTTCTAGGATCTAAACAAATTCGTAACTGACCCGTGCTTTTGACTGTTATCACTATACTGTTCACCCATTCTGTAGGTTTAAAAACCTTTTCAATGACCTGCATTTTCTCCATGCGATCCAATTCATCGCGCAGTTTGTTCAGTAAAGCGAAGGGTACTCTTCTCGGAGCATCCACGCATGGCACTGCTTCAGGTTTGAGTTTCAGGCGACAGACTTGAGGTAGACATCCAAGACCCTGAAATACATCATTGTATTGTGTAAGAATTTGTTCACTAAAATTTTGTTGAGACACAGAGAAAACTCTTTGAATTATACCTAATTTTTCACAAGTTGGTAGACCTAAAACATTTGGACAAACTAAATCTGTGACTATAAACACTATATTTACACTAATAGTGCTATTATTTAAAGATAAACTACATTTTACATTGACTTTGCCCATAATGGGTATTGATATACCACCAAACCCACTAACGTTTATTTGACATTTCTCAAGTGACATTTGACTTTGACATTTCAAATATTGAAAAGTTTTCTTTGACATAATATTGATATCAGCTCCCGAATCAACAATGCAATTAATTTGTGTATGACCAACTAAAACGTTTATGTTCCATGACTGTTTAGAATAGTATTTGTTTTCTTTTGACTCGACTGTATTGACCTGTTTACTATGTGTTGACTTTGCTGTAATAATTCTACAAGTGTTTGTTGTGTGAGATTCTTCAGACTTGTGTCTGTACTCATCATTAAGATATGAATCTCGGCTAAGACTTTTTGACTTTTTTGACTTGACTGTGAATCTCTCAGACTGTTTAGTGTTTTCATCATTGAGATATGACATATGACAAGAGTCTTCATTGGATCTCTCAGACCTATCAGTCACCAGCCTTTTTTCATCACTGAGGCATTTTTTATTAGACCTCTCAGATATGGCATTATCACCACTTTCATCACAGAAATATGACACAGGATATTTTTTATGACTAGATGAGTCTTCATGAGATCTCTTAGACATTGACTGCGACTGGCCTATGTGCGACCTGACCGTTGATTGTAACTTAGATAGTATAGGATCTGACTGTGTGTATGACAACCTGCTATGTCTGTAATGATTTTGATTGTGATGACTTTGTGACTCTAAATGACAATTATATTGACTAGACTTATGACTATGACTGAAGTTATGACAATTTAAAATTCCAACAAAATTATCTTGACTACCAGTTGAACTAAAAGACTCTAAATGACTGACTTTTTTATTATTGGAGTAACAAAATTTTGCAAAATGACCATAAGAGTTACATGACCTGCATTTAGCTCCCTGCGCTGGACATTTGTAGCGGTGGTGTTGTCCACAGCGGCTACACGTCTTCGAGCGCTTCTCAGGACTGGGACTTGACTTTGACCTCCCTGCGCTGGATCCCTGCTGACTGACTGGTGAAGCTCGCCGTCGCTGACGCTCCGCTCGACCACGGCTCCTCCGACGCAGATGCATGACTTTTTCAGACTCTTGACTAGTGGACCTCTTGACAATTTGGTCTGCATCCTGCTGTGCGACGATGAGTGTCCTAGCTAGCTCTCGCATCCTCTGATATGTCAGATCAGGTTCCTGCAGCAGTCTCTGACGTACATGTGCTAAGTCCAAACTCAAGTTGGCGATAAAAATATCTCTGATAAGAGATTCTCTGAGCGTTCCAAATTCGCAATCTTGGCTCTTATTTTCGAGATCGGTTAAGAAATCCTCGATGCTTTCCGATTTCTGTTGACGTGTGGTAAAAAACATGTAACGATACATGGTAATATTTTTTCTGGGTTGAAAAAATTCGTCGAATTTGGCTTTGACGTCATGTAATGTGCTTTCTCCAATATTTATGTTGAATGTGTTGAAAATATTTAAGCATTTCTCACCAATGTGATGTAATAAAATGGCGATCTTGCGTTTCTCACCGGACTTGTCCAAACCTGTTGCCAACAAGTATAATTCGAACTGTTGCCACCAGCGCTTCCAGGTTTCGTAATTGTTGTTTGTTGCATCTGACGATATTTTAAGCGCCTTCAAGCCACTGTTCATTGCAGCTCCGGTGTCATGGCCGCCACCGACGCCATCCGACTTTTGCATTTTATGAATTTTCTTTCTTCGTATTGGGTTTTTTCACTCTTCTGACACCATGTATGATTGTTCGGTTGGTAAATATCAAAGACTTTAGATAATTAGACTGGTTTATTTCACTTGTAGAATTATTATATTGGAAACGACCTCTTCTAGGTCAGATCCTAAGTTACAATGACAAGACAATAGACTATATTCATAGACACTAATACATAGAGATGGTATTAGTTACTCGACTACAGAGTAGTGATGTATGATACAACAGTGACCAGTGCAATGCGCGAGCGGGTGCTACCCACACACGCTGGTCACACTCCGGGGCGAAAGGAGATGGGGGGTTCGTCCCCCGCCTTCTTCGCCCCGCCCGTCTACGCCGGAGGGGAGTGGGAATAGGTTGCTAATTGGCAACCTCTTCCCGCTCCCTCTCCGCTGCCTCCTTCTTGGAGGAGGCAGCCTCCCCTGCACTCTCGCTTTCAACCATGGTTTGGACCATGGTTGCCAGCGAGAGGCGTCCCTGCGGTACGAGGACACCGATGGACCTACCTGGCATTAGTAGTGTCCATCGGTGCCCCCGTCCTAGCGGCGGCCGCCGAGGCGGCAGCCGGCGGCCCCCAAGCGGGGCGGCCCCGGACCGGTGGCGCCTTACAGGCGGAGCCGGCCATCTTATGGCCGCTGGGTAGGCCCCTGTCCGTGCAAAGCGCGCACTTTACAGGGGCCGTGCAGCCCATCGAGAAGTGGCCCTCCTGGCCACAGCGGAAGCACTGCTTGCTCTGGTCCTTGGTGGACGGGCAGAGCGCCGCAGTGTGCCCCATGTCCATGCACCTTCGACAGCGCATTGGGCGCTGATCCAACATTTGGATGGAGGCGGCGCTCCAGCCTGCGTCCACCTTGCCCCTCTCCGCCAGCTGTTTTGCGGCCTCTACGGGGCATGAGACTCGGACCGAGCCCATGCCCCTCGCTCCCGACACAATTTTGCCCACCCGAATTTGGTCGGGCGGGCAATTGGCCAACTCGGCCAGGGCCCCCTTGACGTCCTCAGGTGTGAGGGACTCTTCCAGCCCACCCACGCGGACCGCCGCCATCTTGGTGGGGCGGGTCACCTCGGCAGCCTCCCCAAGCACCTCAGCCATCCTTTTTGAATAAAATAAATAAATAATTATAATTGCAAGTTACAGTTGATAAAAAAAAAAAAAAAAAAAAGGCTATGCAATAGCTTTACCGCGGCAGTATCCGAGTGCCACAAGCCTTTTTTTTTTTTTTGCCGGGGTGGAAATCCTCATAGGATGCCCGCCGCCCTGGGGTGGGCGACGGGGTATGTCAGACTTTTGGTTCGTCCCCCGCCTTCTTCGCCCCACCCGTCTACGCCGGAGGGGAGCGGCAAGAGCAGACTCTTCCCGCTCCCTCTCCGCAGCCTCCTTCTGCGAGAGGACGGTCTCGCAGAAGGAGGCGGCAGCCTCCCATGCACTCTCGCTTTCAACCATGGCTCGACCATGGTTGCCAGGGAGAGGCGTCCGCCTCGACATTCGAAACTTACCCATTAAACGATATAAAACCTATATAAAGGCCAAACTTTGCAAAAAGGGGTATTATAAAATCTCAGATTATTTAGAGGATAGAGCGGCTTGGGACTGAGCTGCTCGCTTTGTTAAGAATTGTTATTAAGCAACATGCGTAATTATAACGTAAATTATTGTAAACATTTTCATTTTTAATGTCTGGACTTTAAAAAAGACGATGATCCCTGAGTTTGTTTCGGCTATTTCTTCTCAGAGGTAGTCAGTTAGGAAATGCCGGCTTCATCTAGTTTAAAAAAAAAAAAAAAAAAAACATATGACGTGTAAAAGTGATCGGTGATCCTACTTGCTTGGTAAACGATTTCATTTCATTTCATTTCATTTTATTTCCTCCGAGCGCCGCAACGAGGTCGCGGCGCTCGTTTCGCCAGGCCGGGCACTCCACCAGGGTGTGCTCGGCCGTGTCGTTGGGGGAGTCGCAGTGGTGACACCGCGGTGACTCCTCCCGACGGGCGATCCTGTGCAGGTAGTGACCGAAGCAGCCATGCCCGGTCAGTACCTGCACCAGACGGAAGGTAAGGCTGCCATGCCGGCGCCCAACCCATCCCTCCAACACCGGACGAATCGCTCCAATCGTCCGGTGGCCGGCAGCTGGGGAGCGGAGCGCCTCCCTCCACCGGCTCAGGGCCTCCCCCTGAGCCGCTAATCGGACCCGCCTTACTTCCTCGAAGGCGGGTCGTACCCCCCGTTCCCGGGCCGCGACACGGTGTCGATGCACCTGGGACAGAACCAGGGCATCGACCTCCCACGGGGGCGTGCCCGCGAGCACGCAGGCCGCCCCATGACTGACCGTGCGGTATGCCCGCACGGTCCGTGTCGCGATGACCCTCTGCGGCCTCCGCAGCAGGGCCACTGTGCACCGGGAAAGGCGCTCCGCCCACACCGGGGCTCCGTAGAGTGCCTGGTACAGCCGACGGCACGCCGAATTCGGCCCCCCCCCCCCCAGATTGGGGAGGAGCCGTCGAGTACAGCCGTGGGGCGAGGAGCCTGAAATGCTCCTCGAAACTCCAGCGGGGATCCAGGATCAGGCCGAGGTACTTGATGTGTACCTCGACGGGAACCCGGACCCCCTCCACTCGGATACGGAGACCCGGTGGGGTTCTGCGTCGCGGGGCGTGGAAGGTCATGGCCCTCGTCTTATCGAGAGCCACTTCCAGCCCCAGGAGGCGGATGAGCCGGACGACCAAGGAGGTGCCCACCGACGCGAGGTGGACCGCCTCCTCCCACTCGCGCGCCCTGACCGCGACTAGGGTGTCGTCTGCGAAACAGACGACGTCCATCCGCGGCAAGAGCGCGCCACGCAGAACCCAGTTGTACCCCAGGTTCCAGAGCAGGGGACCGAGCACTGATCCCTGGGGTACTCCTACATTTACGGTCCACGACTGGACGCGACCTGGAGACCTGGAGGACCGTGCCGTCCTCCTCGTGGACGGGGCTGGCCAGGTCCGGCGGTATGGCGTGGAAACCGGCGTTCCACAGGGGTCCGTTCTAGGGCCTCTTCTGTGGAACGTCGGTTATGACTGGCTCCTGCGGGGAACCCTCCTACGAGGCACGAATGTCATCTGCTACGCGGATGACACTCTCCTCACTTCCCGCGGGAGCACCTTCCGGGAGGCGGCCAGTTTGGCATCGGCGGGCGGATCCTTAGTGGCGGGGAGGATCCGCCGCCTGGGCTTGAGGGTGGCGCTGCACAAAACTGAGGCCGTGTTCTTTCACGGCCCCCGGCAGCGCCTCCCACCCGACGCCCACATTTATGTGGAGGGGGTAAGGGTCGGGGTTGAGGCCCAGATCAAGTATCTGGGCCTCATGCTGGACAGCAGGCTGCGCTTCGGCCCGCATTTCAGCGGGCTGTCGACGCGCCTGCTGAAAGCCGCGGACGCCCTCTCATGGCTCATGCCGAACATGGGAGGGCCGAGCACTCGGTGCCGGCGGTTATACGCCGGCATACTGAGGAGCATGGCCCTATATGGGGCCTCCACAGGAGGGAGAACCTCACCGCCCTTCGGGCGCCCCAAAGGGCCATCGCCCAGCGGGCAGCGCGGGCCTACCGCACGGTAGGCTTCGCTTCGGCATGCGCTCTGGCGAGCACCCCGCCTTGGGAGCTCGAGGCCTGGGTGCTCGCCAGAGTGTACGAGTGGACGGCGGGGCGCAGGGCGCTAGGCGAGCGTCCGGCCCCGGAGTTGAGGGAGGCCGTCTGCCGGGAGGCGAGGGACGCCATCGTCCAGCATTGGACGCGCGACCTCGCCTCCGCGGTGTTCGGCCGTCGCACCCTCGACGCCATCGGGCCGGTCCTGAAGGACTGGCTCGACAGGCGTCACGGGTTCCTCTCCTTCCGTCTGGTGCAGGTACTCTCCGGTCACGGCTGCTTCGGCAGGTACCTGCACCGGATAGGACGAGAGGAAACGCCGTCGTGCCACGGTTGCGGCGCGGCTGAGGACACGGCGGACCACACCCTCGCGGTGTGCCCGTCGTGGGCCGTGCCGCGCCGCGATCTTGTCGCGGCGGTAGGAGGGGACCTCTCGCTGCCCGCCATCGTCAGAGCGATGGTGGGGAGCGAGGGGGCCTGGGCGGCGATGGCCTCCTTCTGCGAGGTCGTGATGTCGCAGAAGGAGGCAGCGGAGTGGGAGCGAGAGGAGGATCCCCTCGCTCCGGCGCTCCGCAGGCGGCGTAGGGGCAGGAGAAGGCGGGATTTCGCCCGCTTTCTCCCGCCCTGAGGTGAGCGGCGGGCGTGAGGCACGGGGGTGCCCGCGCCCGCCTTGCATCGCTCACCACGCGGGAGCCACGGCCCCTCTTTAAGAGGGGCAAATGAGGGCCCGCCTTTCTAGGCGGGTTTCGCCGGCGGGGGAGAGGTAGCTTAGGCTGTGCTAGTTTCCCACTCCCCCGCCACTATGGCGATGCCGGAGTTGCGCTGGGGTTTTTAGTGGGTATACCAGGAGGCTCTCTCCCGGGGAGTCCCACATACCCCACCCGTCCCCCGACGGGTGGGGATGCGTAATTGACATTTTCCCCAGCGAGAACAAAAAAAAAAAAAAAAAAAAAAAAACAAAAAAAAAAAAAAAAAAAAAAAAAAAACAACGAGTGTGCTTATGACCACACGACTGAAGTGAAACTTCTTTTGCACCATCTGTATGTATATATATATATATAAATGTGTACAATATATACATGTATATATAAATACATATATTAATTTTCTATAAATATTTAAATTTATTTCATGTTTTCATTATAAATTAATATTTTTGCATAGACCTCCAATTTAAAAAAAAAAAAAAAAAAAAGTGGATTCCCTCGGGGCCAAAAGGTCGGGCTCTTCCTCCTGAATCAGGGGACCCCAAACTCGGGTAGTCCACGACCTCTGGTTCCCGAGATAATCCACGGGGGGGTGAGGTAACTAAAGGGGGTCGGGGAGGGGGATAGGTTTCGTGGGGTTGCGGGGGGGAGGGGGAGGCGGAGAGGAGGGGAGTGGATTCCCTCAGGGCCAAAAGGTCGGGCTCCTCTTCCTGATTCAGGGGACCCCAAACTCGGGTAGTCCACGACCTCTGGTTCCCGAGATAATCCACGGGGGGGTGAGGTAACTAAAGGAGGGGGGTAGATTTCGTGGGGTTGCGGGGGGTAGGGGGGAGGGGGAGAGGGGGGAGTGGATTCCCTCGGGGCCAAAAGGTCGGGCTCCTCCTCCTGATTCAGGGGACCCCAAACTCGGGTAGTCCACGACCTCTGGTTCCCGAGATAATCCACGGGGGGGTGAGGTAATCAATGAGGGGGGTCGGGGGGTGTTTGCAGCGTCATGTTCTCGAAGAAATTCATAGTTCTTAATCAATCAAGGTACTTAGCTTAATAATTGAGCTTATGAGGCTCGAAAGCAATTTGTACTTTGTGTCCAATTATCGTATTGTGACGATATCTTAAAGCTTCTATACTTTCAATTATATCAGAAATGTTCAGCAAAAATATATAAAACAATATAAAGGCCAGAACAGATCGAAATTTATAAATTTATTTGTGCTCTTAGGTAATCAATTGTTAACAAATCTTAAAAAGATCCAAAAAATATATATTGCCTTCGGCGAGATGCGAACTCACAACTTCATACTCGACTCAATTGTTAACAAATCTTAAATAGATCCAAAAAATATACATTGCCTTCGGCGAGATGCGAACTCACAACTTCATACTCGACAGGTCATGCAATATTTACATGAGCCAACTCCTTGTTTGTATTACAGACGAAATAGGACTATACTCTGCTTCCGTTCGCCTTCATCTTTTTTTTTTTTTTTTTTTTTTTTTTTTTTTTTTTTTTTTTTTATTTTCCTATCATTTTTCGTAACGCTTTCGCTAGTTTACTCCCCAAGTCAAGCGTGCCTAAAGAAGTTTCACTTCAAAAAGGTTAGGTTAGGTTAGGTTAGGTTGGGGTACGCCCCACAGTGCTGACTTCCTCGCAGTGTACCCCGGGCAACGCCGTGTCTGACCACCGTAACGGAGTGGCAGACCGGTGGCTAACAAGCACTGTGCTCTACGCGATCTTGCGATTTTATTTTATTTTGAGGGCGATTGCGTACGTAGTGGACTATTTTATTGTGGGTTTTTATTCTTATTGTGGTTTTTATTCTGAATTTTATTGTGGGTTTATTTTATTGTGGGTTAGGTTTTATTGCGGTTTTATTCATTTTTATTGTGGTTTTTTATTCATTTTTATTGTGGTTGTAGTTTTTGGATTTCGCTATGTCGAAACCACTACGAAATGCCTCCGGGCGTTTCGTAGCAAAAGGCCCTTCTCAGGGCCAACCAAACGGCCCTTCTCAGGGCCAACCCAAAGGCCCTTCTCAGGGCCAACCAAAGGGCGAGTGTTCGGCCTCAGAGGCTAGTCGCGCACCATCCGTGGCGAGCCTCTGCATGAGCGTGGCGGACGAGTTCTCGGACTCGGATGTCGAGTCCGTGGCCTTGGACTCGTCCGTATGTGGGGTGGCTGCAGAGAGCAGCCTGAAGAGGGCTTACTTGAAGCTCGGGTCCGAGGGTTCGTCGGACTCGGGCAAGAGTAAGCCCAAGAGGAAGTCGAAGACGAAGGCTGCTTCGCCTTCGACTTCCTCTCAGGCCGGCACCCACGATGTGGGTCTGGCTGTCGCCCAGCGCCAGCTCGGCTTGGCCAGACGGGCCGAATCCGAGCTGGAGTTGGAGGAGCAAGTCGCCGCGAAAGAGAGGCAGGCGCGTGCGGCCAAGGCGAGGGCCGGATACGGTTCGGCCCTCGTCTCCTTCGAGGGCCTGTCCGTGGCCGAGTTGGTCCGCTTGGCGGAAGAGGACAAGGAGGAGATCGTCGAGGTCGCCTCCAAGTCCTCCAACCTCAAGGGGACCATCCAGAAGGCGCTAAAATGCCGTGCAACTAGCCTGCACGGCATTGTAGCGGAACTGACGCAGCGCACTGCGTCGGAGGAGACGCGGCAGCTGCAGGCGAGGGTGGATCGCCTGCAAGCGGAGGTCAGCCAGCTTCATAAGAAGCTGGCTGAGGCTACGGCCCCGCCCCCGTCGGCAGCGGCTCCGTCGGCAGCGGCCCCGGCGGCAGCGGTTCCCGCCCCCTCCTCCTCCAACCTTGAGGAATTGTTCCGCAAGGTGGTAATGGAGGAGAGGGCGTTCACTCGAGCCTGCTTCGCAGGTATAGAGGACCGCCTGCTGCCGGAAAAGCGTCTCCGTCCGCCGCTAGCGGCAGACAAGACGCCGACAGCGGCTCCCCAGGCCCCGAAGCCCTCAAAGGGCAAGGGCAAGGGTAAAAAGTCCCCGGGGGCTCCGCCTCCCCCCGGAACAAGTGCGGGCCCAAATCCGGGGCCGGTTGCCATCGCGGCACCCGCCCCGAAGGTTCAGGAGGCCGACGCCCTCCTCCCTTCCACCACCCCAGCCAACCAGTCGTGGTCAGAGGTGGTTAGGAAGGGAAAGGGGAAGGGCAAGAAGGCGACCCAGGCCACGGCTACCCCGGCGGCTGCCCCGGCAGCAGCCGCGGCAGCCGCAAAGGCTCCGAGGCTGGTTGCCCCCAAAACCGCGGCGGTTACGGTGACGATCGTCCCCGAGGCCGCGGAGAAGGGGGTAACCTACGAGTCCGTGTTGAGACGGGCTCGTGCCGTCGCGGACCCCGCCCAGTTGGGAATCGGTGCCTGCCGTCGGACCCAAACCGGAGCTCGGTTATTCGAGTTTCCGGGGAAGGACGGCGGCAAAAACGCCGATTTGTTTGCCAACAAGGTGCGGGAGGTCCTTGCGGACGTGGCCAGGGTCGCCAGGCCGATGAAGACGACGGCCGTCGAGGTGACCGGTCTTGATGACTCGGTCACCAAGGAGGAGGTGGTGGCGGCCATCGCCTCGGCAGGAGGCTGCGAACCCGCAGCGGTACAGGCTCGGGATATTAGGCCCGGCCGCGGTGGACTGGGCACTATCCGGCTGGTGTGCCCAGTCACCGCAGTGTTGGCCGCCCAGGCTAAATGCCAGGGGCGGCTACTGGTAGGCTTTAGCCGGGCCGTGATCCGGGTACTTGAGGCAGCGCCGATGCGCTGCTTCAAGTGCTTCGGCATCGGCCACACCCGAGCCATGTGTCCGTCCACCGTGGACAGGGCGGACACATGTTTCCGCTGCGGGAAGCAGGGGCATATGGCGGCCTCGTGCGATGCCGCCAAGCCGCATTGCGCGGCATGTGCCGACAGTGGCCGCCCTGCGGACCATGTGATGGGGGGGAGCTCATGCCGACCCCCCACCAAGAAGGGCAAGCCGCAGGCGGCTATAAGCCGTCCTGCCGCTGCTGCCACCACCGCCGCTGTGATCCCAGCGGCGGTGGCCGACGAGGGTGATGCGATGGTCGAGTAATGGGTACCGACCATCGCATCTTGCATGCAAACACCAACCACTGCCGGGCTGCCCAGGGCCTGCTGGTGCAGTCGATGGCCGAGTGGTTGGTGGATGTGGCAGTGGTGGCCGAGCCGTACTATACTCCCAGCAATTGGCTGGGAGATAGTGACGGCTCGGTGGCAATCGTGGCGCGGTCTTCCTCGGACTCCCCTCCCCTCTCGCTCTTAGAGAGGGGACCGGGATACGTGGCCGCCGCGTGGGGAGGGTTGGCCCTTGTGGGGGTCTACTTCTCCCCAAACCGCCCTCTCCAGGACTTCGAGGATTTCCTCGGGGTCCTGACGGCGGTCATCGGGAGGACGGCGCCACGACAGGTCTCCGTGTTAGGAGACCTGAATGCCAAGTCGGTGGTCTGGGGAAATCCGGCCACCGACGCCCGCGGTCAGGCGGTCGAATTGTGGGCGGCCACGTCTGGTCTCTCCCTCTTGAATGGGGGGAGAGTCCAGACGTGCGTGCGGCGGCAGGGCGGGTCCATTGTGGACCTCACCTTTGCCACGCCCGCACTGGCCGCCCGCATTCGAAATTGGAGGGTGGAACTGGGGGAGACGATCTCGGATCACCGCTACGTGCGATTCGAGATCTCCCCCCAGAATCCACGGGGGCGCCGCAGCACCCCCTCATCGTCGGGCCGTTCCCCGTTTCCAAGGTGGGCTCTGACCCACCTGGATCGGGAGGCGGCACGGGAGGCCGCGTTCGTCCAGGACTGGCTTTGGCCAGGTCCCGGCGTGGACGTCCTGGACGTGGACGCGGCGGCGGCCCGACTGAGGGGGTCATTGACCGAGGTGTGCAACGCCAGCATGCCTCGGTCGAGACGTCCACCTCCCCGACGCGCCGTGTACTGGTGGTCGGAGGAGTTGGCGGAGCTGCGGGCCACCTGCGTGGCGGCACGGCGGGCCTACACCCGATCGCGTCGGCGGCGCCGACGGGACGAGGCCGAAGAGGACCGCCTCTACTCCACATACGTGGGGGCGAGGGCGGCCTTTAAGTCGGCCATCGGCGCCGCCAAGGACGCGGCGAGGGCTGAGCTGCTGGAGGGTCTCGACAACGACCCATTCGGGAGACCATATAAGGCGGCGCGGAACAAACTGCGTCGCATTGGTCCCCCGGTTGCCGAGACCCTCGAACCAGCGCTCCTGGATGGGGTGGTGCGGTCCCTGTTTCCGCGCAGGGATCCGCACTTCACCCCACCAGCGATGGGCCCGCCAAGACCAGCGGCCCTACCGGAGGAGGAAGCTCCTCCTCCTCCGGTTTCAGAGGAGGAATTTGGCGCGGCGACTCTCCGTCTCCGCGCCAAAAAGACGGCTCCTGGCCCGGACGGCGTTCCCGCCAGGGTGGTGGCCATCGCAGCCACCGAGATGGAGGGAAGGTTTCGGGACCTCTTCGACGCGTGCTTCGCGTCGGGGAGGTTCCCGAAACCTTGGCGGGAAGGCCAGTTGTGCCTCCTCCACAAGGAGGGACGGCCGGCGGACTCCCCCTCGGCATACCGGCCCATCGTTTTGCTCGATGAGGTCGGTAAAATGTTCGAGGGGATCATCGCCGGCCGTCTGAAGTGTCATCTTCGGAGCGTGGGACTGGACCTGTCGGACGCCCAGTTCGGTTTTCGAGCTGGGCGTTCGACAGTGGACGCCCTGGCCCGTCTAAAGGGCCAGGTGACAGAGGCGGTAGGAGTGGGGGATGGAGTGTTGGCTGTGTCATTCGACATTGCCAACGCCTTCAACTCCATCCCCCACTCCACCATCCTGGAGGCGCTCCGGTTCCACGGTGTGCCCCTGTACTTGCGGGGCCTCCTGGCCAGCTACTTGGCGGACCGTGCCGTCCTCCTCGTGGACGGGGCTGGCCAGGTCCGGCGGTATGGCGTGGAAACCGGCGTTCCACAGGGGTCCGTTCTAGGGCCTCTTCTGTGGAACGTCGGTTATGACTGGCTCCTGCGGGGAACCCTCCTACGAGGCACGAGTGTCATCTGCTACGCGGATGACACTCTCCTCACTTCCCGCGGGAGCACCTTCCGGGAGGCGGCCAGTTTGGCATCGGCGGGCGGATCCTTAGTGGCGGGGAGGATCCGCCGCCTGGGCTTGAGGGTGGCGCTGCACAAAACGGAGGCCGTGTTCTTTCACGGCCCCCGGCAGCGCCCCCCACCCGACGCCCACATATTTGTGCAGGGAGTGAGGGTCGGGGTTGAGGCCCAGATGAAGTATCTGGGCCTCATTGTGGACAGCAGGCTGCGCTTCGGCCCGCATTTCAGCGGGCTGTCGACGCGCCTGCTGAAGGCTGCGAACGCCCTCTCATGGCTCATGCCGAACATGGGAGGGCCCAGCACGCGGTGCCGGCGTTTATACGCCGGCATACTGCGGAGCATGGCCCTTTACGGGGCTCCAATTTGGGCGGACTCCCTCCACAGGAGGGAGAACCTCACCGCCCTTCGGGCGCCCCAAAGGGCCATCGCCCAGCGGGCAGCGCGGGCCTACCGCACGGTAGGCTTCGCTTCGGCATGCGCTCTGGCGAGCACCCCGCCTTGGGAGCTCGAGGCCTGGGTGCTCGCCAGAGTGTACGAGTGGACGGCGGGGCGCAGGGCGCTGGGCGAGCGTCCGGCCCCGGAGCTGAGGGAGGCCGTCCGCCGGGAGGCGAGGGACGCCATCGTCCAACATTGGACGCGCGACCTCGCCTCCGCGGTGTTCGGCCGTCGCACCCTCGACGCCATCGGGCCGGTCCTGAAGGACTGGCTCGACAGGCGTCACGGGTTCCTCTCCTTCCGTCTGGTGCAGGTACTCTCCGGTCACGGCTGCTTCGGCAGGTACCTGCACCGGATAGGACGAGAGGAGACGCCGTCGTGCCACGGTTGCGGCGCGGCGGAGGACACGGCGGACCACACCCTCGCGGTGTGCCCGTCGTGGGCCGTGCCGCGCCGCGACCTTGTCGCGGCGGTAGGAGGGGACCTCTCGCTGCCCGCCGTCGTCAGAGCGATGGTGGGGAGCGAGGGGGCCTGGGCGGCGATGGCCTCCTTCTGCGAGGTCGTGATGTCGCAGAAGGAGGCCGCGGAGCGCGAGCGAGAGGAGGATCCCCTCGCTCCGGCGCTCCGTAGGCGGCGTAGGGGCAGGAGAAGGCGGGATTTCGCCCGCTTTTTCCCGCCCTGAGGTGAGCGGCGGGCGTGAGGCACGGGGGTGACGGCGCCCGCCCTGCACCGCTCACCACGCGGGAGCCACGGCCCCTCTTTAAGAGGGGCAAATGAGGGCCCGCCTTCTTAGGCGGGTTTCGCCGGCGGGGGAGAGGTAGCTGAGGCTGAGCTAGTTTCCCACTCCCCCGCCACTATGGCGATGCCGGAGTTGCGCTGGGGTTTTTAGTGGGTATACCGGGAGGCTCTCTCCCGGGGAGTCCCACATACCCTGCCCGTCCCCCGACGGGTGGGGATGCGTAATTGACATTTTCCCCAGCGACATCAAAAAAAAAAAAAAAAAAAGGTTAGGTTAGGTTAGGTTAGGTTGGGGTACGCCCCACAGTGCTGACTTCCTCGCAGTGTACCCCGGGCAACGCCGTGTCTGACCACCGTAACGGAGTGGCAGACCGGTGGCTAACAAGCACTGTGCTCTACGCGATCTTGCGATTTTATTTTATTTTGAGGGCGATTGCGTACGTAGTGGACTATTTTATTGAGGGTTTTATTCGATTGTGGTTTTTATTCTGAATTTTATTGAGGGTTTCTTTTATTGTGGGTTAGGTTTTATTGCGGTTTTATTCATTTTTATTGTGGTTTTTATTCATTTTTATTGTGGTTGTAGTTTTTGGATTTCGCTATGTCGAAACCACTACGAAATGCCTCCGGGCGTTTCGTAGCAAAAGGCCCTTCTCAGGGCCAACCAAACGGCCCTTCTCAGGGCCAACCCAAAGGCCCTTCTCAGGGCCAACCAAAGGGCGAGTGTTCGGCCTCAGAGGCTAGTCGCGCACCATCCGTGGCGAGCCTCTGTATGAGCGTGGCGGACGAGTTCTCGGACTCGGATGTCGAGTCCGTGGCCTTGGACTCGTCCGTATGTGGGGTGGCTGCAGAGAGCAGCCTGAAGAGGGCTTACTTGAAGCTCGGGTCCGAGGGTTCGTCGGACTCGGGCAAGAGTAAGCCCAAGAGGAGGTCGAAGACGAAGGCTGCTTCGCCTTCGACTTCCTCTCAGGCCGGCACCCACGATGTGGGTCTGGCAGTCGCCCAGCGCCAGCTCGGCTTGGCCAGACGGGCCGAATCCGAGCTGGAGTTGGAGGAGCAAGTCGCCGCGAAAGAGAGGCAGGCGCGTGCGGCCAAGGCGAGGGCCGGATACGGTTCGGCCCTCGTCTCCTTCGAGGGCCTGTCCGTGGCCGAGTTGGTCCGCTTGGCGGAGGAGGACAAGGAGGAGATCGTCGAGGTCGCCTCCAGGTCCTCCAACCTCAAGGGGACCTTCCAGAAGGCCCTGAAATGCCGTGCAACAAGTTTGCACGGCATCATTCTGGAGCTGACGCAGCGCACTGCGTCTGAGGAGGCGGGGCAGCTGCAGGCGAGGGTCGATCGCCTGCAAGCTGAGGTTAGCCAGCTTCATAAGAAGCTGGCTGAGGCTACGGCCCCGTCCCCGTCTTCCTCGGCCCCGTCAGCAGCGGCCGCGTCGGCAGTGGCCCCGTCGGCAGCAGCGGTTCCCGCCCCCTCCTCCTCCAACCTTGAGGAATTGTTCCGCAAGGTGGTCATGGAGGAGAGGGCGTTCACTCGTGCCTGCTTCGCAGGCATAGAGGACCGCTTGCTGCCAGAGAAGCGGCTCCGTCCGCCCCTTGCGGCGGACAAGACGCCTACAGTGGCTCCCCAGGCCCCGAAGCCCTCAAAGGGCAAAGGCAAGGGGAAGAAGTCGCCGGGGGCTCCGTCTCCCCCCGGTACGAGTGCGGGCGCCAAACCGGGGCCGGCTGCCATCGCGGCACCCGCCCCACAGGTTCGAGAGGTCGACGCCCTTCTCCCCTCCACCACCCCGTCCAACCAGCCGTGGTCAGAGGTGGTGAAAAGGGGCAAGAAGAAGGCGTCCCAGGCCCCGGCTGCCTCGGCGGCTGCCCCGGCGGCTGTCCCGGCGGCTGCAGCGGCGGCCGCAAAGGCGCCGAAGTTGGTTGCCCCCAAAACCGCGGCGGTCACGGTGACCATCGTGCCCGAGGCCGCGGAGAAGGGGGTAACGTACGAGTCCGTCCTGAGACGGGCTCGTACCGTCGCAGACCCCGCCCAGCTGGGAATCGGTGCCTGCCGTCGGACCCAAACCGGAGCTCGGTTATTCGAGTTTCCGGGGAAGGACGGCGGCAGAAACGCCGATTTGTTCGCCAGCAAGGTGCGGGAGGCCCTTGCCGATGTGGCGAAGGTGGCCAGGCCGGTGAAGTCCACGGCCATCGAGGTGACCGGTCTTGATGACTCGGTCACCAAGGAGGAGGTGGTGGCGGCCATCGCCTCGGCAGGAGGCTGCGACCCCGCAGCGGTGCAGGCTCGGGAGATTAGGCCCGGCCGCGGTGGACTGGGCACTATCCGGCTGGTGTGCCCAGTCGCCGCAGTGTTGGCCGCCCAGGCTAAATGCCAGGGGCGGCTATTCGTGGGTTTTAGCCGGGCCGTGATCCGGGTGCTTGAGGCGGCGCCGATGCGCTGCTTCAAGTGCTTCGGCATCGGCCACACCTGAGCCATTTGTCCGTCCAGCGTGGATAGGGCGGACACATGCTTCCGCTGCGGGAAGCAAGGGCATATGGCGGCCTCGTGCGATGCCGCCAAGCCGCACTGCGCTGCGTGCGCGGACAGTGGTCGCCCCGCCGACCACGTCATGGGGGGGACGTCATGCCGCCCCCCCTCCAAGAAGGGCAAGCCGCAGGCGGCTATAAGCCGTCCTGCCGCTGCTGCCACCGCCCCCGCTGTACTCCCAGCGGAGGCGGCCAACGAGGGTGATGCGATGGTCGAATAATGGGTATCGACCATCGCATCCTGCAGGCAAACACCAACCACTGCCGGGCTGCCCAGGACCTGCTGGTGCAGTCGATGGCCGAGTGGTTGGTGGATGTGGCAGTGGTGGCCGAGCCGTACTATACTCCCAGCAATTGGCTGGGAGATAGTGACGGCTCGGTGGCAATCGTGGCGCGGTCTTCCTCGGACTCCCCTCCCCTCTCGCTCTTAGAGAGGGGACCGGGATACGTGGCCGCCGCGTGGGGAGGGTTGGCCCTTGTGGGGGTCTACTTCTCCCCAAACCGCCCTCTCCAGGACTTCGAGGATTTCCTCGGGGTCCTGACGGCGGTCATCGGGAGGACGGCGCCACGACAGGTCTCCGTGATGGGAGACCTGAATGCCAAGTCGGTGGTCTGGGGAAACCCGGCCACCGACGCCCGCGGGCGGGCGGTGGAATTGTGGGCGGCCACGTCTGGTCTCTCCCTCTTGAATAGGGGGAGCGTCCAGACGTGCGTGCGGCGGCAGGGCGGGTCCATAGTGGACCTCACCTTCGCCACGCACGCACTGGCCGCCCGCATTCAGAACTGGAGGGTGGAACTGGGGGAGACGATCTCGGATCACCGCTATGTGCGATTCGAGATCGCCCCCCAGAATCCACGGGGGCGCCGCAGCACCCCCTCATCGTCGGGCCGTTCCCCGTTTCCAAGGTGGGCTCTGACCCACCTGGATCGGGAGGCGGCACGGGAGGCCGCGTTCGTCCAGGACTGGCTTTGGCCAGGTCCCGGCGTGGACGTCCTGGACGTGGACGCGGCGGCGGCCCGACTGAGGGGGTCATTGACCGAGGTGTGCAACGCCAGCATGCCTCGGTCGAGACGTCCACCTCCCCGACGCGCCGTTTACTGGTGGTCGGAGGAGTTGGCGGAGCTGCGGGCCACCTGCGTGGCGGCACGGCGGGCCTACACCCGATCGCGTCGGCGGCGCCGACGGGACGAGGCCGAAGAGGACCGCCTCTACTCCACATACGTGGGGGCGAGGGCGGCCTTTAAGTCGGCCATCGGCGCCGCCAAGGACGCGGCGAGGGCTGAGCTGCTGGAGGGTCTCGACAACGACCCATTCGGGAGGCCATATAAGGCGGCGCGGAACAAACTGCGTCGCATTGGTCCCCCGGTTGCCGAGACCCTCGAACCAGCGCTCCTGGATGGGGTGGTGCGGTCCCTGTTTCCGCGCAGGGACCCGCACTTCACCCCACCAGCGATGGGCCCGCCAAGGGAAGGACCGGAGGAGGAAGCTCCTCCTCCTCCGGTTTCAGAGGAGGAATTTGGCGCGGCGACTCTCCGTCTCCGCGCCAAAAAGACGGCTCCTGGCCCGGACGGCGTTCCCGCCAGGGTGGTGGCCATCGCAGCCACCGAGATGGAGGGAAGGTTTCGGGACCTCTTCGACGCATGCTTCGCGTCGGGGAGGTTCCCGAAACCTTGGCGGGAAGGCCAGTTGTGCCTCCTCCACAAAGAGGGACGGCCGGCGGACTCCCCCTCGGCATACCGGCCCATCGTTCTGCTCGATGAGGTCGGTAAAATGTTCGAGGGGATCATCGCCGGCCGCCTGAAGTGTCATCTTCGGAGCGTGGGACCGGACCTGTCGGACGCCCAGTTCGGTTTTCGAGCTGGGCGTTCGACAGTGGACGCCCTGGCCCGTCTCAAGGGCCAGGTGACAGAGGCGGTAGGAGTGGGGGATGGAGTGTTGGCTGTGTCATTCGACATTGCCAACGCCTTCAACTCCATCCCCCACTCCACCATCCTGGAGGCGCTGCGGTTCCACGGAGTGCCCCTTTACCTGCGGGGCCTCCTGGCCAGCTACCTGGAGGACCGTGCTGTCCTCCTCGTAGACGGGGCTGGCCAGCTCCGGAGATACGCTGTGGGAACCGGCGTTCCACAGGGGTCCGTTCTAGGGCCTCTCCTGTGGAACGTCGGTTATGACTGGCTCCTGCGGGGAACTCTTCTGCGAGGCACGAGTGTCATCTGCTACGCAGATGACACTCTCCTCACTTCCCGCGGGAGCAGTTATAGGGAGGCGGCCAGTTTGGCCTCGGCGGGCGGATCCTTGGTGGCGGGGAGGATCCGCCGCCTGGGCTTGCGGGTGGCGCTGCACAAAACGGAGGCCGTCTTCTTTCACGGCCCCCGGCAGCGCCCCCCACCTGACGCCCACATTTTTGTGGAGGGCGTCAGGATCCGGGTCGAGGCCCAGATCAAGTATCTGGGCCTCATTGTGGACAGCAGGCTGCGCTTCGGCCCGCATTTCAGCGGGCTGTCGACGCGCCTGCTGAAGGCTGCGGACGCCCTCTCATGGCTCATGCCGAACATGGGAGGGCCGAGCATGCGGTGCCGGCGTCTGTACGCCGGCATTCTGCGGAGCATGGCCCTTTACGGGGCCCCCATTTGGGCGGACTCCCTCAATAGGAGGGAGAACCTCACCGCCCTACGGGCGCCCCAAAGGGCCATCGCCCAGCGGGCAGCGCGGGCCTACCGCACGGTAGGCTTCGCTTCGGCATGCGCTCTGGCGAGCACCCCGCCTTGGGAGCTCGAGGCCTGGGTGCTCGCCAGAGTGTACGAGTGGACGGCGGGGCGCAGGGCGCTGGGCGAGCGTCCGGCCCCGGAGCTGAGGGAGGCCGTCCGCCGGGAGGCGAGGGACGCCATCGTCCAGCATTGGACGCGCGACCTTGCCTCCGCGGTGTTCGGCCGTCGCACCCTCGACGCCATCGGGCCGGTCCTGAAGGACTGGCTCGATAGGCGTCATGGATTCCTCTCCTTCCGTCTGGTGCAGGTACTCTCCGGTCACGGCTGCTTCGGCAGGTACCTGCACCGGATAGGACGAGAGGAAACGCCGTCGTGCCACGGTTGCGGCGCGGCGGAGGACACGGCGGACCACACCCTCGCGGTGTGCCCGTCGTGGGCCGTGCCGCGCCGCGATCTTGTCGCGGCGGTAGGAGGGGACCTCTCGCTGCCCGCCGTCGTCAGAGCGATGGTGGGGAGCGAGGGGGCCTGGGCGGCGATGGCCTCCTTCTGCGAGGTCGTGATGTCGCAGAAGGAGGCCGCGGAGCGCGAGCGGGAGGAGGATCCCCTCGCTCCGGCGCTCCGTAGGCGGCGTAGGGGCAGGAGAAGGCGGGATTTCGCCCGCTTTCTCCCGCCCTGAGGTGAGCGGCGGGCGTGAGGCACGGGGGTGCCCGCGCCCGCCCTGCACCGCTCACCACGCGGGAGCCACGGCCCCTCTTTAAGAGGGGCAAATGAGGGCCCGCCTCAATAGGCGGGGTTCGCCGGCGGGGGAGAGGTAGCTGAGGCTGTGCTAGTTTCCCACTCCCCCGCCACTATGGCGATGCCGGAGTTGCGCTGGGGTTTTTAGTGGGTATACCGGGAGGCTCTCTCCCGGGGAGTCCCACATACCCTGCCCGTCCCCCGACGGGTGGGGATGCGTAATTGTCATTTTCCCCAGCGAGAACAAAAAAAAAAAAAAAAAAAAAAAAAAAAGGTTAGGTTAGGTTCCCTGAGGTTCCGTGTGCAGTTTCTGGACCTGCCATCGGACGCGTCCCCAGGTGGCGGATAGGGGAACGGCCCCCAGATATGGGGGTTACCGGTTTACCGGCGCGGACCAAAACCAGAAGTGGGGACCGCTTCGGCGGTCACGCGCGGCGGGTCGGCCACCACTCCAGGTGGCTGACGTGACCCGAAGTCCGGGTCACCGTCGGGCAACCCGGTCTCCTCATTGAGAGGAGCTGGGGGCCCCGTTTGCCTTCGGGCAAACGAGTGGGGCTAAGAGGAAGGACACCTCGCTAAAAAACCCTTGGCTGCTGCGTCTTCTTGCACACGAAGACGTACCCAGCCGGGCTCCTCCCTATGGAGGACCCACTGTGGGCCTGCCTTCGGGCGGGAATCGCTGGCGGGGGATTGGTAGGCAGGCATGCTATTTCCCATGACCCCGCCACTAAGGCGATGTCGGTGTGCCGCTGTTCGGTTTTAGTGGGTATTCCCGGCTTCGGCTGGGCGAGTCCCACACATGCCCTTCGGGGTATGGTGCGTAAATGTCATTTCCACAGCGTCAAAAAAAAAAAAAAAAAAAAAAAAAAAAAAAAAAAAAAAAAAAAAAAAAAAAAAAAAAAAAAAAAAAAAAAAAAAGGTTCCCTGAGGTGGGAATTTTATTGAGGGTTTATTTTATTGTGGGTTGGGTTTTATTGCGGTTTTATTCATTTTTATTGTGGTTTTATTCATTTTTATTGTGGTTTAGGTTTTCGTAATGTCGAAGCCATTGCGAAATGCCTCCGGGCGTTTCGTTTCAAAAGGCCCTTCTCAGGGCCAACCCAAAGGCCCTTCTCAGGGCCAAACAAAAGGCCCTTCTCAGGGCCACCCCGACGTATTGTCGGCCTCAGAGGCCAGTCGTGCACCATCCGCGGCTAGCCTCTGCATGAGTGGAGCGGACGAGTTCTCAGACTCGGATGTAGAATCCGTAGTCTTAGACTCGTCCGTTTGTGGGGTGGCTGCGGAGAGCAGCCTAAAGAGGGCTTATTTGAAGCTCGGGTCCGAGGGTTCCTCGGACTCGGGCAAGAGTAAGCCCAAGAGGAAGTCGAAGACGAAGGCTACTTCGCCTTCGACTTCGTCTCAGGCCGGCACCCATAATGTGGGTCTGGCGGACGCCCAGCGTCAGCTCGGGTTGGCCAAACGGGCCGATCTCGAGCTGGAGCTGGAGGAGAGGGTTGCCGCGAGGGAGAGGCAGGCGCGTGCAACCAAGGCGAGGGCGGGGTATGGATCGGCCCTCGTCAGTTTTGACGGCCTGTCCGTGGCCGAGTTGGTCCGCTTGGCGGAGGAGGACAAGGAGGAGATCGTCGAGGTCGCCTCCAGGTCCTCCAACCTCAAGGGGACCTTCCAGAAGGCCCTCAAATGTCGTGCAACAAGCTTGCACGGCATAATAAAGGAGCTGACGCAGCGCACTGCGTCAGAAGAGACGAGGCAGCTGCAGGCGAGGGTGGATCGCCTGCAAGCTGAGGTTAGCCAGCTTCATAAGAAGCTGGCTGAGGCTACGGCCCCGTCCCCGTCGGCCTCGGCCCCGTCGTTAGCGGCCCCGTCGGCAGCGGTTCCCGCCCCCTCCTCCTCCAACCTTGAGGAATTATTCCGCAAGGTGGTCATGGAGGAGAGGGCGTTCACTCGAGCCTGCTTTGCGGGCATCGAGGACCGCTTGCTGCCGGAGAAGCGCCTCCGTCCGCCGCTAGCGGCTGATAAGGCGCCGACAGCGGTTCCCCAGGCCCCGAGGCCCTCAAAGGGTAAGGGCAAGGGGAAAAAGTCCCCGGGGGCTCAGCCTACCCCCAGTACGAGTGCGGGCGCCAAACCGGGGCCGGTTGCCATCACGGCACCCCCCCAGGTTCAGCAGGGAGACGCCCTCCTCCCTTCCACCACCCCAGCCAACCAGTCGTGGTCAGAGGTGGTTAGGAAGGGAAAGGGAAAGGGCAAGAAGGCGTCCCAGGCCCCGGCTGCCTCGGCGGCTGCCCCGGCGGCTGTCCCGGCGGCTGCAGCGGCGGCCGCAAAGGCGCCGAAGTTGGTTGCCCCCAAAACCGCGGCGGTCACGGTGACCATCGTGCCCGAGGCCGCGGAGAAGGGGGTAACGTACGAGTCCGTCCTTAGACGGGCTCGTACCGTCGCAGACCCCGCCCAGCTGGGAATCGGTGCCTGCCGTCGGACCCAAACCGGAGCTCGGTTATTCGAGTTTCCGGGGAAGGACGGCGGCAGAAAGGCCGATTTGTTCGCCAGCAAGGTGCGGGAGGCCCTTGCCGATGTGGCGAAGGTGGCCAGGCCGGTGAAGTCCACGGCCATTGAGGTGACCGGTCTTGATGACTCGGTCACCAAGGAGGAGGTGGTGGCCGCCATCGCCTCGGCAGGAGGCTGCGACCCCGCAGCGGTGCAGGCTCGGGAGATTAGGCCCGGCCGCGGTGGACTGGGCACTATCCGGCTGGTGTGCCCAGTCGCCGCAGTGTTGGCCGCCCAGGCTAAATGCCAGGGGCGGCTACTGGTGGGCTTTAGCCGGGCCGTGATCCGGGTACTTGAGGCAGCGCCGATGCGCTGCTTCAAGTGCTTCGGCATCGGCCACACCCGAGCCATGTGTCCGTCCACCGTGGACAGGGCGGACACATGCTTCCGCTGCGGGAAGCAGGGGCATATGGCGGCCTCGTGCGATGCCGCCAAGCCGCATTGCGCGGCATGCGCCGACAGTGGCCGCCCTGCAGACCATGTGATGGGGGGGAGCTCATGCCGACCCCCCACCAAGAAGGGCAAGCCGCAGGCGGCTACAAGCCGTCCTGCCGCTGCTGCCACCACTCCCGCTGATGTCCCATCAGCGGCGGTGGCCGAGGGTGATGCGATGGTCGAATAATGGGTATCGACCATCGCATCTTGCAGGCAAACACGAACCACTGCCGGGCTGCCCAGGACCTGCTGGTGCAGTCGATGGCCGAGTGGTTGGTGGATGTGGCAGTGGTGGCCGAGCCGTACTATACTCCCAGCAGTTGGCTGGGAGATAGCGACGGCTCGGTGGCAATCGTGGCGCGGTCTTCCCCGGACTCCCCTCCCCTCTCGCTCTTAGAGAGGGGACCGGGATACGTGGCCGCCGCGTGGGGAGGGTTGGCCCTTGTGGGGGCCTACTTCTCCCCTAACCGCCCTCTCCAGGACTTCGAGGATTTCCTCGGGGTCCTGACGGCGGTCATCGGGAGGACGGCGCCACGACAGGTCTCCGTTTTGGGAGACCTGAATGCCAAGTCGGTGGTCTGGGGAAACCCGGCCACCGACGCTCGCGGACGGGCAGTCGAATTGTGGGCGGCCACGTCTGGACTCTCCCTCTTGAATAGGGGGAGCGTCCAGACGTGCGTGCGGCGGCAGGGCGGGTCCATTGTGGACCTCACCTTCGCCACGCCCGCACTGGCCGCCCGCATTCGAAATTGGAGGGTGGAACTGGGGGAGACGATCTCGGATCACCGCTACGTGCGATTCGAGATCTCCCCCCAGAATCCACGGGGGCGCCGCAGCACCCCCTCATCGTCGGGCCGTTCCCCGTTTCCAAGGTGGGCTCTGACCCACCTGGATCGGGAGGCGGCACGGGAGGCCGCGTTCGTCCAGGACTGGCTTTGGCCAGGTCCCGGCGTGGACGTCCTGGACGTGGACGCGGCGGCGGCCCGACTGAGGGGGTCATTGACCGAGGTGTGCAACGCCAGCATGCCTCGGTCGAGACGTCCACCTCCCCGACGCGCCGTGTACTGGTGGTCGGAGGAGTTGGCGGGGCTGCGGGCCACCTGCGTGGCGGCACGGCGGGCCTACACCCGATCGCGTCGGTGGCGCCGACGGGACGAGGCCGAAGAGGACCGCCTCTACTCCACATACGTGGGGGTGAGGGCGGCCTTTAAGTCGGCCATCGGCGCCGCCAAGGACGCGGCGAGGGCTGAGCTGCTGGAGGGTCTCGACAACGACCCATTCGGGAGACCATATAAGGCGGCGTGGAACAAACTGCGTCGCATTGGTCCCCCGGTTGCCGAGACCCTGGAACCAGCGCTCCTGGATGGGGTGGTGCGGTCCCTGTTTCCGCGCAGGGATCCGCACTTCACCCCACCAGCGATGGGCCCGCCAAGACCAGCGGCTCTACCGGAGGAGGAAGCTCCTCCTCCTCCGGTTTCAGAGGAGGAATTTGGCGCGGCGACTCTCCGTCTCCGCGCCAAAAAGACGGCTCCTGGCCCGGACGGCGTTCCCGCCAGGGTGGTGGCCATCGCGGTCACCGAGATGGAAGGAAGGTTTCGGGACCTCTTCGACGCGTGCTTCGCGTCGGGGAGGTTCCCGAAACCTTGGCGGGAAGGCCAGCTGTGCCTCCTCCACAAAGAGGGACGGCCGGCGGACTCCCCCTCGGCATACCGGCCCATCGTTCTGCTCGATGAGGTCGGTAAAATGTTCGAGGGGATCATCGCCGGCCGCCTGAAGTGTCATCTTCGGAGCGTGGGACCGGACCTGTCGGACGCCCAGTTCGGTTTTCGAGCTGGGCGTTCGACAGTGGACGCCCTGGCCCGTCTCAAGGGCCAGGTGACAGAGGCGGTAGGAGTGGGGGATGGAGTGTTGGCTGTGTCATTCGACATTGCCAACGCCTTCAACTCCATCCCCCACTCCACCATCCTGGAGGCGCTGCGGTTCCACGGAGTGCCCCTGTACTTGCGGGGCCTCCTGGCCAGCTACCTGGAGGACCGTGCTGTCCTCCTCGTAGACGGGGCTGGCCAGCTCCGGAGATACGCTGTGGGAACCGGCGTTCCACAGGGGTCCGTTCTGGGGCCTCTTCTGTGGAACGTCGGTTATGACTGGCTCCTGCGGGGAACTCTTCTGCGAGGCACGAGTGTCATCTGCTACGCAGATGACACTCTCCTCACTTCCCGCGGGAGCAGTTACAGGGAGGCGGCCAGTTTGGCCTCGGCGGGCGGATCCTTGGTGGCGGGGAGGATCCGCCGCCTGGGCTTGAGGGTGGCGCTGCACAAAACGGAGGCCGTGTTCTTTCACGGCCCCCGGCAGCGCCCCCCACCTGACGCCCACATTTTTGTGGAGGGCGTCAGGATCCGGGTCGAGGCCCAGATAAAGTATCTGGGCCTCATGCTTGACAGCAGGCTGCGCTTCGGCCCGCATTTCAGCGGGCTGTCGACGCGCCTGCTGAAAGCCGCGGACGCCCTCTCATGGCTCATGCCGAACATGGGAGGGCCGAGCAGTCATTGCCGGCGGTTATACGCCGGCATACTGCGGAGCATGGCCCTGTATGGGGCGCCCATTTGGGCGGACTCCCTCCACAGGAGGGAGAACGTCACCGCTCTTCGGGCGCCCCAAAGGGCCATCGCCCAGCGGGCAGCGCGGGCCTACCGCACGGTAGGCTTCGCTTCGGCATGCGCTCTGGCGAGCACCCCGCCTTGGGAGCTCGAGGCCTGGGTGCTCGCCAGAGTGTACGAGTGGACGGCGGGGCGCAGGGCGCTGGGCGAGCGTCCGGCCCCGGAGTTGAGGGAGGCCGTCCGCCGGGAGGCGAGGGACGCCATCATCCAACATTGGACGCGCGACCTCGCCTCCGCGGTGTTCGGCCGTCGCACCCTCGACGCCATCGGGCCAGTCCTGAGGGACTGGCTCGACAGGCGTCACGGGTTCCTCTCCTTCCGTCTGGTGCAGGTACTCTCCGGTCACGGCTGCTTCGGCAGGTACCTGCACCGGATAGGACGAGAGGAGACGCCGTCGTGCCACGGTTGCGGCGCGGCGGAGGACACGGCGGACCACACCCTCGCGGTGTGCCCGTCGTGGGCCGTGCCGCGCCGCGATCTTGTCGCGGCGGTAGGAGGGGACCTCTCGCTGCCCGCCGTCGTCAGAGCGATGGTGGGGAGCGAGGGGGCCTGGGCGGCGATGGCCTCCTTCTGCGAGGTCGTGATGTCGCAGAAGGAGGCCGCGGAGCGCGAGCGGGAGGAGGATCCCCTCGCTCCAGCGCTCCGTAGGCGGCGTAGGGGTAGGAGAAGGCGGGACTTCGCCCGCTTTCTCCCTCCCTGAGGTGAGCGGCGGGCGTGAGGCACGGGGGTGCCCGCGCCCGCCTTGCACCGCTCACCACGCGGGAGCCCCTCTTTAAGAGGGGCAAATGAGGGCCCGCCTTCTTAGGCGGGTTTCGCCGGCGGGGGAGAGGAAGCCCAGGCTTTGCCACTCCCCCACTCCCCCGCCACTATGGCGATGCCGGAGCGCCGCTGGGGTTTTTAGTGGGTATACCGGGAGGCTCTCTCCCGGGGAGTCCCACATACCCTGCCCGTCCCCCGACGGGTGGGGATGCGTAATTGTCATTTTCCCCAGCGACAACAAAAAAAAAAAAAAAAAAAAAAAGGTTCCCTGAGGTGAGCGGCGGGCGTGAGGCACGGGGGTGCCCGCGCCCGCCTTGCAGGGCTCACCACGTGTGGGAGCTTCGGTCCCCCTCCTAGGAGGGGCAAATGAGGGCCCGCCTTACCAGGCGGGTTTCGCCGGCGGGGGAGAGGAAGCCCAGGCTGTGCTAGTTTCCCACTCCCCCGCCACTATGGCGATGCCGGAGCGCCGCTGGGGTTTTTAGTGGGTATACCGGGAGGCTCTCTCCCGGGGAGTCCCACATACCCTTCCCGTCCCCCGACGGGAGGGGATGCGTAATTGTCATTTTCCCCAGCGACAACAAAAAAAAAAAAAAAAAAAAAAAGGTTAGGTTAGGTTGGGGTACGCCCCACAGTGCTGACTTCCTCGCAGTGTACCCCGGGCAACGCCGTGTCTGACCACCGTAACGGAGTGGCAGACCGGTGGCTAACAGGCGCTGTGACGTACGCGATCTGCGAATTTTTATTTTACTTGAGGGCGATTGCGTACAGTGTGGTTTTTATTATTGTTTTTATCGTGGGTTTTATTATTGTGGGTTGGTTTTAATTGAGGTTTTTATTTGTTTTTATTATTGTGGTTTTTGGTTTTCGCTATGTCGAAACCACTACGAAATGCCTCCGGGCGTTTCGTATCAAAAGGCCCTTCTCAGGGCCAACCAAACGGCCCTTCTCAGGGCCAACCCAAAGGCCCTTCTCAGGGCCAACCAAAAGGCCCTTCTCAGGGCCACTCCGACGGGCTGTCGGCGTCAGAGGTAAGCCGCGCACCGTCTGTGGCGAGCCTCTGTATGAGTGTTGCGGATGAATTCTCCGACTCGGACATCGAGTCCGTAGTTTTAGACACGTCCGTATGTGGGGTGGCTGCAGGGAGCGGCCTGAAGAGGGCTTACTTGAAGCTCGGGTCCGAGGGTTCCTCGGATTCGGGCAAGAGTAAGCCCAAGAGGAAGTCGAAGACGAAGGCTGCTTCGCCTTCGACTTCCTCTCAGGCCGGCACCCACGATGTGGGTCTGGCGGTCGCCCAGCGCCAGCTCGGCTTGGCCAGACGGGCCGAGGCCGAGCTGGAGCTGGAGGAAAAGGTTGCCGCGAAGGAGAGGCAGGCGCGCGCAGCCAAGGCCAGGGCCGGATACGGTTCGGCCCTCGCCACTTTCGACGGCCTTTCCGTGGCTGAGCTGGCTCGGCTGGCAAAGGAGGACATGGAGGAGATCGTCGAGGTCGCCTCCAGGTCCTCCAATCTAAAGGGGACCTTTCAAAAGGCCCTCAAATGCCGTGCAACTAGCCTGCACGGCATTGTAGCGGAGCTGACGCAGCGCACTGCGTCTGAAGAGACGAGGCAGCTGCAGGCGAGGGTGGATCGCCTGCAAGCGGAGGTCAGCCAGCTTCATAAGAAGCTGGCTGAGGCTACGGCCCCGCCCCCGTCGGCAGCGGCTCCATCGGCAGCGGCCCCGTCGGCAGCAGTTCCCGCCCCCTCCTCCTCCAACCTTGAGGAATTGTTCCGCAAGGTGGTCATGGAGGAGAGGGCGTTCACTCGGGCCTGCTTTGCGGGCATTGAGGACCGGCTCCTGCCCGAGAAGCGCCTCCGTCCGCCTTTAGCGGCGGACAAGACGCTGACAGTGGCTCCCCTTGCCCCGAAGCCCTCAAAGGGCAAAGGCAAGGGGAAGAAGTCGCCGGGGGCCCCGTCTCCCCCCGGCACGAGTGCGGGCGCCAAACCGGGGCCGGCTGCCATCGCGGCATCCGCCCCGCAGGTTCAGGAGGTAGACGCCCTCCTCCCATACACCACCCCGTCCAACCAGTCGTGGTCCCAGGTGGTGAAGAAGGGGAGGAAGAAGGCGAACAAGGCCCCGGCTGCCTCGGCGGCTGCTGCGGCGGCTGCCCCGGCAGCTGCCCCGGCGACAGCCCCGGCAGCCAATAAGGCTACGGTCGGCGGGAGGAAGCTGGTTCCTCCCAAATCCGCGGCGGTCACGGTGACCATAGTCCCCGAGGCCGCCGAGAGGGGCGTCACCTACGAGTCCGTCCTGAGACGGGCTCGTGCCGTCGCGGACCCCGCCGAGTTAGGGCTCGGTGCCTGCCGTCGGACCCAAACCGGAGCTCGTCTTTTCGAGTTTCCGGGGAAGGACGGCGGCAAAAACGCCGACCTGTTCGCCGGCAAGCTGAGGGAGGTGCTTGCCGACGTGGCGAAGGTCGCCAGGCCGACTAAAACCACCTCCATTGAGGCACATAAGGCCCGGCCGCGGTGGACTGGGCTCTATCCGGCTGGAGTGCCCAGTCGCCGCAGTGTTGGCCGCCCAGGCTAAATGCCAAGGGCGGCTACTGGTGGGCTTTAGCCGGGCCGTGATCCGGGTGCTTGAGGCAGCGCCGATGCGCTGCTTCAAGTGCCTGGGGATTGGCCACACCCGAGCCATGTGTCCGTCCACAGTGGACAGGGCGGACACTTGCTTCCGTTGCGGGCAACAGGGGCATAAGGCGGCC
Source organism: Sesamia inferens (assembly GCA_037179545.1). Lineage (NCBI taxonomy): Eukaryota > Metazoa > Arthropoda > Insecta > Lepidoptera > Noctuidae > Sesamia > Sesamia inferens. The sequence continues at coordinate 137,949 of CM073949.1, read as the reverse complement.
TCGTGCGAGGCCGCCAAGCCGCATTGCGCGGCATGCGCCGACAGTGGTCGCCCCGCGGACCACGTAATGGGGGGGAGCGCATGCCGACCTCCCGCGAAGAAGGGCAAGCCGCAGGCGGCTATAAGCCGGCCTGCCGCTGCTGCCACCGCCCCCGCTGTACTCCCAGCGGAGGCGGCCGACGAGGGTGATGCGATGGTCGAATAATGGGTACCGACCATCGCATCTTGCAGGCAAACACCAACCACTGCCGGGCTGCCCAGGACCTGCTGGTGCAGTCAATGGCCGAGTGGTTGGTGGATGTGGCAGTGGTGGCCGAGCCGTACTATACTCCCAGCAGTTGGCTGGGAGATAGCGACGGCTCGGTGGCAATCGTGGCGCGGTCTTCCTCGGACTCCCCTCCCCTCTCGCTCTTAGAGAGGGGACCGGGATACGTGGCCGCCGCGTGGGGAGGGTTGGCCCTTGTGGGGGCCTACTTCTCCCCTAACCGCCCTCTCCAGGACTTCGAGGATTTCCTCGGGGTCCTGACGGCGGTCATCGGGAGGACGGCGCCACGACAGGTCTCCGTTTTGGGAGACCTGAATGCCAAGTCGGTGGTCTGGGGAAACCCGGCCACCGACGCTCGCGGACGGGCAGTCGAATTGTGGGCGGCCACGTCTGGACTCTCCCTCTTGAATAGGGGGAGCGTCCGGACGTGCGTGCGGCGGCAGGGCGGGTCCATTGTGGACCTCACCTTCGCCACGCCCGCACTGGCCGCCCGCATTCGAAATTGGAGGGTGGAACTGGGGGAGACGATCTCGGATCACCGCTACGTGCGATTCGAGATCTCCCCCCAGAATCCACGGGGGCGCCGCAGCACCCCCTCATCGTCGGGCCGTTCCCCGTTTCCAAGGTGGGCTCTGACCCACCTGGATCGGGAGGCGGCACGGGAGGCCGCGTTCGTCCAGGACTGGCTTTGGCCAGGTCCCGGCGTGGACGTCCTGGACGTGGACGCGGCGGCGGCCCGACTGAGGGGGTCATTGACCGAGGTGTGCAACGCCAGCATGCCTCGGTCGAGACGTCCACCTCCCCGACGCGCCGTGTACTGGTGGTCGGAGGAGTTGGCGGGGCTGCGGGCCACCTGCGTGGCGGCACGGCGGGCCTACACCCGATCGCGTCGGCGGCGCCGACGGGACGAGGCCGAAGAGGACCGCCTCTACTCCACATACGTGGGGGCGAGGGCGGCCTTTAAGTCGGCCATCGGCGCCGCCAAGGACGCGGCGAGGGCTGAGCTGCTGGAGGGTCTCGACAACGACCCATTCGGGAGACCATATAAGGCGGCGCGGAACAAACTGCGTCGCATTGGTCCCCCGGTTGCCGAGACCCTGGAACCAGCGCTCCTGGATGGAGTGGTGCGGTCCCTGTTTCCGCGCAGGGATCCGCACTTCACCCCACCAGCGATGGGCCCGCCAAGAGCAGCGGCTTTACCGGAGGAGGAAGCTCCTCCTCCTCCGGTTTCAGAGGAGGAATTTGGCGCGGCGACACTTCGTCTCCGCGCCAAAAAGACGGCTCCTGGCCCGGACGGCGTTCCCGCCAGGGTGGTGGCCATCGCGGCCACCGAGATGGAGGGAAGGTTTCGGGACCTCTTCGACGCGTGCTTCGCGTCGGGGAGGTTCCCGAAACCTTGGCGGGAAGGCCAATTGTGCCTCCTCCACAAGGAGGGACGGCCGGCGGACTCCCCCTCGGCATACCGGCCCATCGTTTTGCTCGATGAGGTCGGTAAAATGTTCGAGGGGATCATCGCCGGCCGCCTGAAGTGTCATCTTCGGAGCGTGGGACCGGACCTGTCGGACGCCCAGTTCGGTTTTCGAGCTGGGCGTTCGACAGTGGACGCCCTGGCCCGTCTCAAGGGCCAGGTGACAGAGGCGGTAGGAGTGGGGGATGGAGTGTTGGCTGTGTCATTCGACATTGCCAACGCCTTCAACTCCATCCCCCACTCCACCATCCTGGAGGCGCTTCGGTTCCACGGAGTGCCCCTTTACTTGCGGGGCCTCCTGGCCAGCTACCTGGAGGACCGTGCTGTCCTCCTCGTAGACGGGGCTGGCCAGCTCCGGAGATACACTGTGGGAACCGGCGTTCCACAGGGGTCCGTTCTAGGGCCTCTTCTGTGGAACGTCGGTTATGACTGGCTCCTGCGGGGAACTCTTCTGCGAGGCACGAGTGTCATCTGCTACGCAGATGACACTCTCCTCACTTCCTGCGGGAGCAGTTATAGGGAGGCGGCCAGTTTGGCCTCGGCGGGCGGATCCTTGGTGGCGGGGAGGATCCGCCGCCTGGGCTTGAGGGTGGCGCTGCACATAACGGAGGCCGTGTTCTTTCACGGCCCCCGGCAGCGCCCCCCACCTGACGCCCACATTTTTGTGGAGGGCGTCAGGATCCGGGTCGAGGCCCAGATCAAGTATCTGGGCCTCATTGTGGACAGCAGGCTGCGCTTCGGCCCGCATTTCAGCGGGCTGTCGACGCGCCTGCTGAAGGCTGCGGACGCCCTCTCATGGCTCATGCCGAACATGGGAGGGCCGAGCACGCGGTGCCGGCGTCTGTACGCCGGCATTCTGCGGAGCATGGCCCTTTACGGGGCCCCCATTTGGGCGGACTCCCTCAATAGGAGGGAGAACCTCACCGCCCTACGGGCGCCCCAAAGGGCCATCGCCCAGCGGGTAGCGCGGGCCTACCGCACGGTAGGCTTCGCTTCGGCATGCGCTCTGGCGAGCACCCCGCCTTGGGAGCTCGAGGCCTGGGTGCTCGCCAGAGTGTACGAGTGGACGGCGGGGCGCAGGGCGCTTGGCGAGCGTCCGGCCCCGGAGTTGAGGGAGGCCGTCCGCCGGGAGGCGAGGGACGCCATCGTCCAACATTGGACGCGCGACCTCGCCTCCGCGGTGTTCGGCCGTCGCACCCTCGACGCCATCGGGCCAGTTCTGAGGGACTGGCTCGACAGGCGTCACGGGTTCCTCTCCTTCCGTCTGGTGCAGGTACTCTCCGGTCACGGCTGCTTCGGCAGGTACCTGCACCGGATAGGACGAGAGGAGACGCCGTCGTGCCACGGTTGCGGCGCGGCGGAGGACACGGCGGACCACACCCTCGCGGTGTGCCCGTCGTGGGCCGTGCCGCGCCGCGATCTTGTCGCGGCGGTAGGAGGGGACCTCTCGCTGCCCGCCGTCGTCAGAGCGATGGTGGGGAGCGAGGGGGCCTGGGCGGCGATGGCCTCCTTCTGCGAGGTCGTGATGTCGCAGAAGGAGGCCGCGGAGCGCGAGCGGGAGGAGGATCCCCTCGCTCCGGCGCTCCGCAGGCGGTGTAGGGGCCGGAGAAGGCGGGATTTCGCCCGCTTTCTCCCGCCCTGAGGTGAGCGGCGGGCGTGAGGCACGGGGGTGCCCGCGCCCGCCTTGCACCGCTCACCACGAGGGAGCCGCGGCCCCTCTTTAAGAGGGGCAAATGAGGGCCCGCCTCAATAGGCGGGGTTCGCCGGCGGGGGAGAGGTAGCTGAGGCTGAGCTAGTTTCCCACTCCCCCGCCACTATGGCGATGCCGGAGTTGCGCTGGGGTTTTTAGTGGGTATACCGGGAGGCTCTCTCCCGGGGAGTCCCACATACCCTGCCCGTCCCCCGACGGGTGGGGATGCATAATTGTCATTTTCCCCAGCGAGAACAAAAAAAAAAAAAAAAAAAAAAAAAAGGTTAGGTTTCGGGCCTACACCCGATCGCGTCGGCGGCGCCGACGGGACGAGGCCGAAGAGGACCGCCTCTACTCCACATACGTGGGGGCGAGGGCGGCCTTTAAGTCGGCCATCGGCGCCGCCAAGGACGCGGCGAGGGCTGAGCTGCTGGAGGGTCTCGACAACGACCCATTCGGGAGACCATATAAGGCGGCGCGGAACAAACTGCGTCGCATTGGTCCCCCGGTTGCCGAGACCCTGGAACCAGCGCTCCTGGATGGGGTGGTGCGGTCCCTGTTTCCGCGCAGGGATCCGCACTTCGCCCCACCAGCGATGGGCCCGCCAAGGGAAGGACCGGAGGAGGAAGCTCCTCCTTCTCCGGTTTCAGAGGAGGAATTTGGCGCGGCGACACTCCGTCTCCGCGCCAAAAAGACGGCTCCTGGCCCCAACGGCGTTCCCGCCAGGGTGGTGGCCATCGCGGTCACCGAGATGGAGGGAAGGTTTCGGGACCTCTTCGACGCGTGCTTCGCGTCGGGGAGGTTCCCGAAACCTTGGCGGGAAGGCCAACTGTGCCTCCTCCGGAAGGAAGGGCGGCCGGCGGACTCCCCCTCGGCTTACCGGCCCATCGTCTTGCTTGACGAGGCCGGTAAGATGTTCGAGGGGATTATCGCCGCCCGCCTGAAGCGCCATTTGCGGAACGTGGGACCGGACCTGTCGGACGCCCAGCTCGGTTTTCGAGCTGGCCGTTCGACAGTGGACGCCCTGGCCCTTCTCAAGGGCCAGGTGACAGAGGCGGTAGGAGTGGGGGATGGAGTGTTGGCTGTGTCATTCGACATTGCCAACGCCTTCAACTCCATCCCCCACTCCACCATCCTGGAGGCGCTCCGGTTCCACGGTGTGCCCCTTTATCTGCGGGGCCTCCTGGCCAGCTACTTGGAGGACCGTGCCGTCCTCCTCGTGGACGGGGCTGGCCAGGTCCGGCGATATGGCGTAGAAACCGGCGTTCCACAGGGGTCCGTTCTAGGGCCTCTTCTGTGGAACGTCGGTTATGACTGGCTCCTGCGGGGAATCCTCCTACGAGGTACGAGTGTCATCTGCTACGCAGATGACACTCTCCTCACTTCCCGCGGGAGCACCTTCCGGGAGGCGGCCAGTTTGGCGTCGGCGGGCGGATCCTTAGTGGCGGGAAGGATCCGCCGCCTGGGCTTGAGGGTGGCGCTGCACAAAACGGAGGCTGTGTTCTTTCACGGCCCCCGGCGGCGCCCCCCACCCGACGCCCACATTTATGTGGAGGGGGTGAGGGTCGGGGTTGAGGCCCAGATGAAGTATCTGGGCCTCATGCTGGACAGCAGGCTGCGCTTCGGCCCGCACTTTAGCGGGCTGTCGACGCGCCTGCTGAAAGCCGCGGACGCCCTCTCATGGCTCATGCCGAACATGGGAGGGCCGAGCAGTCGTTGCCGGCGGTTATACGCCGGCATACTGAGGAGCATGGCCCTTTACGGGGCCCCAATTTGGGCGGACTCCCTCCACAGGAGGGAGAACCTCACCACCCTTCGGGCGCCCCAAAGGGCCATCGCCCAGCGGGTAGCGCGGGCCTACCGCACGGTAGGTTTCGCTTCGGCATGCGCTCTGGCGAGCACCCCGCCTTGGGAGCTCGAGGCCTGGGTGCTCGCCAGAGTGTACGAGTGGACGGCGGGGCGCAGGGCGCTGGGCGAGCGTCCGGCCCCGGAGTTGAGGGAGGCCGTCCGCCGGGAGGCGAGGGACGCCATCGTCCCAACATTGGACGCGCGACCTCGCCTCCGCGGTGTTCGGCCGTCGCACCCTCGACGCCATCGGGCCAGTCCTGAAGGACTGGCTCGACAGGCGTCACGGGTTCCTCTCCTTCCGTCTGGTGCAGGTACTCTCCGGTCACGGCTGCTTCGGCAGGTACCTGCACCGGATAGGACGAGAGGAAACGCCGTCGTGCCACGGTTGCGGCGCGGCGGAGGACACGGCGGACCACACCCTCGCGGTGTGCCCGTCGTGGGCCGTGCCGCGCCGCGATCTTGTCGCGGCGGTAGGAGGGGACCTCTCGCTGCCCGCCGTCGTCAGAGCGATGGTGGGGAGCGAGGGGGCCTGGGCGGCGATGGCCTCCTTCTGCGAGGTCGTGATGTCGCAGAAGGAGGCCGCGGAGCGCGAGCGGGAGGAGGATCCCCTCGCTCCGGCGCTCCGCAGGCGGCGTAGGGGCAGGAGAAGGCGGGATTTCGCCCGCTTTCTCCCGCCCTGAGGTGAGCGGCGGGCGTGAGGCACGGGGGTGCCCGCGCCCGCCTTGCACCGCTCACCACGCGGGAGCCACGGCCCCTCCTTAAGAGGGGCAAATGAGGGCCCGCCTTAGTAGGCGGGTTTCGCCGGCGGGGGAGAGGTAGCGAGGCTATGCTAGTTTCCCACTCCCCCGCCACTATGGCGATGCCGGAGCGCCGCTGGGGTTTTTAGTGGGTATACCGGGAGGCTCTCTCCCGGGGAGTCCCACATACCCTGCCCGTCCCCCGACGGGTGGGGATGCGTAATTGTCATTTTCCCCAGCGACATCAAAAAAAAAAAAAAAGGTTAGGTTAGGTTTGTCTTGCGATCCGGCTGACGCCCGGCGTTCGCAGGTGTCCGGGCCTGCGAATGTTAAATTGGTTTCCGAAGAACGCGCAGGGGTAGGCGACCAGGCCCCTGCTGTCGTTAATATTACTGGCAGCGACGATGAGAGAAGAGATGTGGACGAACGGCCGCGTGGACCGGCTTCCGTAAGGAAGCGACCACGCGGCCATGCTCAGAAGGGAAGTGGGTCGGCGGAGCTGACCTCTGGGGAGGAGGGCCTGCCGGCCCCGAAGGTGCCGACCGCGAGGAGAGGTCGGCAAAACCCCAGGGGAGTTACTGCTTCGCGGCAGCGGAGGGACGCCAAGGGGAGGTTCATGCGTGCTCCGGCGGCCAGCGAAGCGGAAAGTGACACGGGGGTCACTACCGAGGACCCTGGCGACGCTGGTAGGCTAATGATGGCGCTTGATTCCGCCGGTGCCACCGGACGACTGTCGGTGGTAGCGGTGGAATCAAGCGAGGGGGCTCGCGACACGCACTCTGCCGAAGGTGGTTCCGTGAGGGGAAGTAGGAAGGCCTCACGGGAACACTGGACAGAGAGCGGGTCGGAAGGTGAGGAGGCTGGATCCGGAACCCCGGAGAGACCGGCCTCCAAGACCCTGAAGACGGGAGCTGGCAGGGGCGGGTCCCACCATTCGGTGGGGCTCTCCCAGGCCAGGAGGTTTTTGCGGGATGGTCCGTCGGACTCGGAGTCCACCTTGACAGACTCCGAGACGGTATCCCGCAGAAATAAAGGAAAGGGCAAAGGGACTGCCTCCTCGGTGGCTGCACCTCAAGACCTTCGGGCGAAGGCTGAGGAGGGGGCAGCGGCCATTGAGGGGGTTCTTAAAAAGTCCCGGAACCTGAAGGGGACCTGCATCCGGGAGATCAGGGAGGCATCGAGCAAAATGCTCGAAGCGGTCAACTCCCTGGCCTCCCGGAAGGAGGACGAGGTAGTAGCAAGGCTGCGGGCGGACAACAAACGCCTGCAAGGGCAGCTCGCAGCCTTGCAGAAAGAGGTGGCGGCGCTGCGCAGGGCTTTCTCCGAAGGGGGAAGCCCGCGCAGCAAAACGAAACGGCCCAAGGAGCCGGTCCCGGCGCCGGTCCCGCAGCCCCTCCCTGTAGGGGGCATAACGCGGGACGATTTTGCCCGGGGCATGGAGGTCCTCCAGCGCGAGCTGATGAACTACGCTGGTAGCGTCATCACAGCGCGGCTGGAGGGCCTCGATAAGGATGGTCGGCTCCTGCCGGCCAAGTCCCATCGCCCCGCGCTGGCGGCCGAGAGGCGAGCGAGCCAGCCCCAAGAGAGGGAGCGGCGGGAGACTGAGCCGGCGACTTTGATGCCGCCCGCCAACATGCCTAAAAAGGCTAGGCCGGCGGCAAAAAAGAAGCCGAAGGGTCCGAGCGGGCGCGGAGGGGCAGAAGCCCCTGCCCCTGAGCAGAAACGGGCCCAGGAGCAGATCGCCGGAGGCTCCGCTCAGGTGCAGCCTCTGGTGCTGGAGGGGCGGGAGACGTGGGCGACAGTGGTCCGTAAGAAGAAGAAGGCCACTACTGCCACGGCTCCCGCTCCGGCGCAGAAGCCTAAGGGGCCCAAATCGGCGGCCCCGAAAAAGGCAGCCAAGAGGGCACCTAGGGCGCCGAAGAGGCCCGCCGTACTGATGGCCCTCAAGCCCGCGGCCGTGAAGGAGGGCGCCACGTACGTGGACGTCCTCCGGAAGGCGCGGGCGGCCATCAGCCTCGCGGAGATCGGGGTTGGGCCGGGTAAGGCGAGGAGGTCCATGACGGGAGCTTGGCTTATCGAGCTCCCAAAAGAGACCTCCCCCTCCCAGGCCGACGCCTTGGCCAAGAAATTGGCTGAGGTGGTCGGGGGAGGTGGCCGACATTACCCGGCCCACGAAAATTGCCGAGATCCGCGTGGCGGGCCTCGATGAGTCCCTCACTCAGGAGGAGGTGAGGGGGGCCCTGGCGGAGGCGGTCAAGTGCCCGCCCGACAAACTTCGGGTGGGCACCATAGCCCTGGGGGCGCGGGGCACGGGCTCGGTCCGGGTCTCGTGCCCCATAGAGGCCGCGAAGGGGCTGGCGGAGCGGGGCAAGGTGGTGGTGGGCTGGAGTGTGGCCACCATCCACCTTTTGGAGCAGCGCCCCATGCGCTGCCGCAGGTGCCTAGCGAGGGGGCACACTGCGGCGCTCTGCCCCCCCTCTGCCAAGGACCGGAGCCGGCTTTGCTTCCGGTGCGGCAAGGAGGGCCACATGGCTGCGGCCTGTAAGGCCCCTGTTAAATGCGCGCTATGCGCAGACAGGGGCCTGCCCAGCGGCCACAGAATGGCCGGCGCCGCATGCGGAGCCCCTCCGGTCCGAGGCCGCCCTGTAGTGGGACCGCCAGCGGGACCACCAGCGGCCGGCTCTGCGACCACCGCAACGGAAGGGACACCGATGGACACTGCTAATGCCCAGTAGGTCCAACGGTGCCATTCTACAGGTTAATGTCAACCACTCCGCCACGTCACAGGACCTCTTGTGTCAGGACATGGCGGAGTGGGGAGCAGACCTGGCGGTGGTGGCAGAGCCATACTTTGTTCCGAACTCGGTCAATTGGTTAGGGTCGTCGGACGGCCTGGCTGCGATCACGCGATCCGCCGCGAGCACCGGCCCCCCTCTCGTTCTTAGGGAGAGGGGTCCGGGGTTCGTCGCGGTTCAGTGGGGGGGAGTGGTGGTCATTTCGACCTACTTCTCCCCCAATCGCAGCCGGGCCGAATTCGAGCGCCTCCTGGCGGCCGTCGAGGGGACGGTCAGGAGGGCGGCTCCACGCCCCGTGTTGGTGGCGGGAGACTTCAACGCCAAGCATGGCGCGTGGGGGGTCTCCCGTCACGAACGTCTTCGGTGAGGACCTGGTGGAGTGGGCCCACTGCTTGGGTCTCCAGGTCCTCAACCGGGGCAACACCCCGACGTGTGTGAGGTGGCAGGGTGAATCAATAGTGGATGTCACCCTGGCCACCTCGACCCTAGCCGACCGAGTTCGGAACTGGCGGGTAGAGACGGCGGTGGAGATCTCGGACCATAGGTACGTCCGCTTCGAGATCTCCACTGCGGGGCCTGCGGCCCCGCTCCACCTGGGCCCAGCGGCAGGCGCCTCCTCGTTCCCGAGGTGGGCGCTTGCACATCTCCGGAGGGACGTTGCCGAGGAGGTGGCGACGTTCCGAGCGTGGGCCGAACCACCGGCCCACCTCATTGGAGACGCGGACGGCATGGCGGACCTACTCGCTGAGGACCTGGAAGTGGTCTGCAGCGCCGCCATGCCGAGGGCCCAGGGACCCCGCCGAAAAAAGCAGACATACTGGTGGACGCAGGAACTCGCTCACCTGCGTGCCGCCAGTATGGCTGCACGGCGCGCCTACCAGAGGTGCTGGAGGCGCGCCGTAAGGGCGCCCGGCGAAGAGGACGGTCTTCGCCGGGCATACAGGGAGGCTCATCGAGCCCTGCGTACCGCCATATGCAGGGCAAAGGTCGCTGCCGCTGAGGAGTTCCTCGCACTCCTCGACAGCGACCCCTGGGGAAGGCCCTACAGGGTGGTGAGGGGGAAGCTGCAGGGAGCGGCACCCCCCACATCCTGTATGGAGCCGGGCCTATTGAGAAGGGTCCTGGAAACTCTGTTTCCGAACCCGGGACCCTTCACGCCCCCCAGGATGCCCGCCTCCAGTTCATCCACTCTGGAGGTGTGGACCGATGGGCCTCCCGTATCCGACGGTGAGTTGGACTCCGTCAGGGAGAGGCTCCGAGCCAAAAACAAGGCTCCGGGCCCGGACGGCGTCCCTGCGAAGGTGATGGCAATTGCCATAGAGCCCCTGGGGGACCGGTTCCGCGCGGTTATGGACACATGCATCGCGACGGGCCGCTTCCCCAGGAGGTGGAGGGTGGGCAGGCTCTGCCTCCTTCGCAAGGACGGACGTCCTGCCGACTCACCGTCGGGTTATAGGCCGGTCGTGCTCCTGGATGAGAGCGGAAAATGCTTTGAGAGAATCATCGCCTCTCGCATCCAGGAGCACCTGGAAAGCCGTGGGCCGCAGTTGGCGGACTGCCAGTACGGCTTTCGGACCGGCCGGTCCACGATGGACGCGGTGGCTCGCCTCAAGAGGTGGACTGAGGCGGCCACAGCGAGGGGTGAGGGTGTAGTCGCGGTGTCGTTAGACATCGCGAACGCGTTCAACACCCTCCCCCACGAATGCATAGAGGCGGCACTGAAGTACCATGAAGTGCCCCTCTACCTCTGCGCCCTCGTGCGGGACTACCTCCGTGAGAGGAGGGTGCTGTACGAGGACGCAGAGGGTCGCGTCCAGTCGTGGGCCGTATCAGTAGGAGTACCCCAGGGATCGGTGCTTGGTCCCCTGCTCTGGAACCTGGGGTACAACTGGGTTCTGCGTGGCGCGCTCTTGCCGCGTATGGACGTCGTCTGCTTTGCGGACGACACCCTAGTCGCGGCCAGGGCGCGTGACTGGGAGGAGGCGGTTCACCTTGCGTCGGTCGGCACCTCATTGGTCGTCCGGCGCATCCGCCTCCTGGGGCTGGAAGTGGCTCTCGAGAAGACGAGGGCCATGACCTTCCACGCCCCACGACGCAGAACCCCACCGGGTCTCCGTATCCGAGTGGAGGGGGGTCCGGGTTCCCGTCGAGGTGCATATAAAGTACCTCGGCCTGATCCTGGATCCCCGCTGGAGTTTCGAGGAGCACTTTAGGCTCCTCCTCGCTCCGCGGCTGTGCTCATTCGCAGCCGCACTCGGACGGCTCCTCCCCAATCTTGGGGGGCCGAATTCGGCGTGCCGTCGGCTGTACCAGGGAGTGGTACGGTCGATGGCGCTCTACGGAGCCCCGGTGTGGGCGGAGCGCCTTTCCCGGGCAACAGTGGCCCTGCTGCGGAGGCCGCAGAGGGTCATCGCGACACGGACCGTGCGGGCATACCGCACGGTAAGTCATGGGGCGGCCTGCGTGCTCGCGGGCACGCCCCCGTGGGAGGTCGATGCCCTGGTTCTGTCCCAGGTGCATCGACACCGTGTCGCGGCCCGGGAACGGGGGGAACGACCCGCCTTCGAGGAAGTAAGGCGGGTCAGATTAGCGGCTCAGGGGGAGGCCCTGAGCCGGTGGAGGGAGGCGCTCCGCTCCCCAGCTGCCGGCCACCGGACGATTGGAGCGATTCGTCCGGTGTTGGAGGGATGGGTTGGGCGCCGGCATGGCAGCCTTACCTTCCGCCTAGTGCAGGTACTGACCGGACATGGGTGCTTCGGTCACTACCTGCACCGAGTCGCCCGTCGGGAGGAGTCACCGCGGTGTCATCACTGCGACTCCCCCGACGACACGGCCGAGCACACCCTAGTGGAGTGCCCGGCCTGGCGGAACGAGCGCCGCGATCTCGTTGCGGCGCTCGGAGGCGGACGCCTCTCACTGGCAACCATGGTACGAGCCATGGTTGAAAGTGAGACGGCATGGGAGGCTGCCGCCTCCTTCTGCGAGACCGTCCTCTTGCAGAAGGAGGCTGCGGAGAGGGAGCGGGAAGAGGACGTACTTGCCGCTCCCCTCCGGCGTAGACGGGTGGGGCGAAGAAGGCGGGGGACGAACCCCCGTCTCCTTTAGCCCCAGGGTGTGACCAGCGCGTGCGGGTAGCTCCCGCACGTGCATTGCACAACGGTCACCACGTCTGGGGATTATTCCGTTACCGGGTAATCCCCCTTTGGCGCGGAAACCGGCCCTACAGGGGAGGGCCGGCAAGCCCTGAGGGTGTCACGGAGTACTTGGCCTTCGGGTCGGCCCCGTGACACTCTCAACACAGGGCCCGACGGTAACCGGGTGGTTTTAGTGGGTATTCCCGGCTACGGCCGGGCGAGTCCCACACACGCTCGTCGCCTAGCTAGCGACGGGTATGGTGCGTAAAGGCATTTCCACTCGAGAAAAAAAAAAAAAAAAAAAAAAAAAAAAAAAAAAAAAAATGTTAGGTTAGGTTGGTGGTTCCGTGCGCAGTTTCTGGACCTGCCATCGGACGCGTCCCCAGGTGGCGGATAGGGGAACGGCCCCCAGATATGGGGGTTACCGGTTTACCGGCGCGGACCAAAACCAGAAGTGGGGACCGCTTCGGCGGTCACGCGCGGCGGGTCGGCCACCACTCCAGGTGGCTGACGTGACCCGAACTCCGGGTCACCGTCGGGCAACCCGGTCTCCTCACTGAGAGGAGCTGGGGGCCCCGTTTGCTTTCGGGCAAACGAGAGGGGCTAAGAGGAAGGACACCTCGCTAAAAAACCCTTGGCTGCTGCGTCTTCTTGCACACGAAGACGTACCCAGCCCAGCATGTGGGTTTGGCAGACGCCCAGCGCCAGCTCGGCTTGGCCAGACGGGCCGAGGCCGAGTTGGAACTGGAGGAGTTGGTTGCCGCCAAGGAGAGGCAGGCGCGCGCAACCAAGGCGAGGGCCGGTTACGGTTCGGCCCTCGTCAGCTTCGATGGCCTTTCCGTGGCTGAGTTGGTCCGCTTGGCGGAGGAGGACAAGGAGGAGATCGTCGAGGTCGCCTCCAGGTCCTCCAACCTCAAGGGGACCTTCCAGAAGGCCCTCAAATGCCGTGCAACCAGCCTGCACGGGATAATAGTGGAGCTGACGCAGCGCACTGCGTCAGAAGAGACGAGGCAGCTGCAGGCGAGGGTGGATCGCCTGCAAGCGGAGGTCAGCCAGCTTCACAAGAAGCTGGCTGAGGCTACGGCCCCGCCCCCGTCTGCTGCGGCCCCGTCGGCAGCGGTTCCCGCCCCCTCCTCCTCCAACCTTGAGGAATTGTTCCGCAAGGTGGTCATGGAGGAGAGGGCGTTTACTCGGGCCTGCTTTGCGGGCATCGAGGATAGGCTCCTGCCCGAAAAGCGTCTTCGCCCGCCACTTGCGGCAGACAAGACGCCTACAGTGGCTGCCCAGCCCGCGAAGCCCTCCAAGGGCAAGGGCAAGAGGAAAAAGTCCCCGGGGGCTCTGCCTCCCCCCGGTATGAGTGCAGGCGCCCAGACGAAGCCGGTTGCCACCACGGCACCCCCCCAGGTGCAGGAGGCAGACGCCCTCCTCCCTTCCACCACCCCAGCCAACCAGTCGTGGTCAGAGGTGGTTAGGAAGGGAAAGGGGAAGGGTAAAAAGGCGACCAAGGCCACGGCTGCCCCGGCGGCTGCTCCGGCGGCTGCCTCGGCGGCTGCCCCGGCAGCTGCCGCGACAGCCGCTAAGGCTCCGAGGCTGGTTGCCCCCAAAACCGCGGCGGTCACGGTGACGATCGTCCCCGAAGCCGCGGAGAAGGGGGGTAACGTACGAGTCCGTCCTGAGACGGGCTCGTACCGTCGCCAACCCCGCCGAGTTGGGGATTGGCGCTTGCCGCCGGACCCAAACCGGAGCTCGTCTATTCGAGTTTCCGGGGAAGGACGGCGGCAAAAACGCCGACCTGTTCGCCGGCAAGTTGAGGGAGGTGCTTGCCGACGTGGCGAAGGTCGCCAGGCCGACCAAAACCACCTCCATTGAGGTGACCGGGCTTGATGACTCGGTCACCAAAGAGGAGGTGGTGGAGGCGGTCGCAAATGCCGGTGGCTGCGAACCCGCAGCGGTGCAGGCTCGGACTATTAGGCCCGGCCGCGGTGGACTGGGCACTATCCGGCTGGTGTGCCCAGTCGCCGCAGTGTTGGCCGTCCGGGCAAAATGCCAAGGACGGCTCTTCGTAGGCTTTAGCCGGGCCGTGATCCGGGTGCTTGAGGCAGCGCCGATGCGCTGCTTCAAGTGCTTCGGCATCGGCCACACCCGAGCCATGTGTCCGTCCAGCGTGGATAGGGCGGACACATGCTTCCGCTGCGGGAAGCAAGGGCATATGGCGGCCTCGTGCGATGCCGCCAAGCCGCACTGCGCTGCGTGCGCCGACAGTGGTCGCCCCGCCGACCACGTCATGGGGGGGACGTCATGCCGTCCTCCCTCCAAGAAGGGCAAGCCGCAGGCGGCTATAAGCCGTCCTGCCGCTGCTGCCACCACGCCCGCTGTGATCGCAGCGGCGGTGGCCGAGGGTGATGCGATGGTCGAGTAATGGGTGCCGACCATCGCATCCTCCAGGCAAACACCAACCACTGCCGGGCTGCCCAGGACCTGCTGGTGCAGTCAATGGCCGAGTGGTTGGTGGATGTGGCAGTGGTGGCCGAGCCGTACTATACTCCCAGCAATTGGCTGGGAGATAGTGACGGCTCGGTGGCAATCGTGGCGCGGTCTTCCTCGGACTCCCCTCCCCTCTCGCTCTTAGAGAGGGGACCGGGATACGTGGCCGCCGCGTGGGGAGGGTTGGCCCTTGTGGGGGTCTACTTCTCCCCAAACCGCCCTCTCCAGGACTTCGAGGATTTCCTCGGGGTCCTGACGGCGGTCATCGGGAGGACGGCGCCACGACAGGTCTCCGTGTTGGGAGACCTGAATGCCAAGTCGGTGGTCTGGGGAAACCCGGCCACCGACGCCCGCGGTCGGGCGGTCGAATTGTGGGCGGCCTCGTCTGGTCTCTCCCTCTTGAATAGGGGGAGCGTCCAGACGTGCGTGCGGCGGCAGGGCGGGTCCATTGTGGACCTCACCTTTGCCACGCCCGCACTGGCCGCCCGCATTCGAAATTGGAGGGTGCAACTGGGGGAGACGATCTCGGATCACCGCTACGTGCGTTTCGAGATCTCCCCCCAGAATCCACGGGGGCGCCGCAGCACCCCCTCATCGTCGGGCCGTTCCCCGTTTCCAAGGTGGGCTCTGACCCACCTGGATCGGGAGGCGGCACGGGAGGCCGCGTTCGTCCAGGACTGGCTTTGGCCAGGTCCCGGCGGGGACGTCCTGGACGTGGACGCGGCGGCGGCCCGACTGAGGGGGTCATTGACCGAGGTGTGCAACGCCAGCATGCCTCGGTCGAGACGTCCACCTCCCCGACGCGCCGTGTACTGGTGGTCGGAGGAGTTGGCGGAGCTGCGGGCCACCTGCGTGGCGGCACGGCGGGCCTACACCCGCTCGCGTCGGCGGCGCCGACGGGACGAGGCCGAAGAGGACCGCCTCTACTCCACATACGTGGAGGCGAGGGCGGCCTTCAAGTCGGCCATCGGCGCCGCCAAGGACGCGGCGAGGGCTGAGCTGCTGGAGGGTCTCGACAACGACCCATTCGGGAGGCCATATAAGGCGGCGCGGAACAAACTGCGTCGCATTGGTCCCCCGGTTGCCGAGACCCTGGAACCAGCGCTCCTGGATGGGGTGGTGCGGTCCCTGTTTCCGAGCAGGGATCCGCACTTCACCCCACCAGCGATGGGCCCGCCAAGGGAAGGACCGGAGGAGGAAGCTCCTCCTCCTCCGGTTTCAGAGGAGGAATTTGGCGCGGCGACACTCCGTCTCCGCGCCAAAAAGACGGCTCCTGGCCCCGACGGCGTTCCCGCCAGGGTGGTGGCCATCGCGGTCACCGAGATGGAGGGAAGGTTTCGGGACCTCTTCGACGCGTGCTTCGCGTCGGGGAGGTTCCCGAAACCTTGGCGGGAAGGCCAGTTGTGCCTCCTCCACAAAGAGGGACGGCCGGCGGACTCCCCCTCGGCATACCGGCCCATCGTTCTGCTCGATGAGGTCGGTAAAATGTTCGAGGGGATCATCGCCGGCCGCCTGAAGTGTCATCTTCGGAGCGTGGGACCGGACCTGTCGGACGCCCAGTTCGGTTTTCGAGCTGGGCGTTCGACAGTGGACGCCCTGGCCCGTCTCAAGGGCCAGGTGACAGAGGCGGTAGGAGTGGGGGATGGAGTGTTGGCTGTGTCATTCGACATTGCCAACGCCTTCAACTCCATCCCCCACTCCACCATCCTGGAGGCGCTCCGGTTCCACGGAGTGCCCCTTTACTTGAGGGGCCTCCTGGCCAGCTACCTGGAGGACCGTGCTGTCCTCCTCGTAGACGGGGCTGGCCAGCTCCGGAGATACACTGTGGGAACCGGCGTTCCACAGGGGTCCGTTCTAGGGCCTCTTCTGTGGAACGTCGGTTATGACTGGCTCCTGCGGGGAACTCTTCTGCGAGGCACGAGTGTCATCTGTTACGCAGATGACACTCTCCTCACTTCCCGCGGGAGCACTTTCAGGGAGGCGGCCAGTTTGGCTTCGGCGGGCGGATCCTTAGTGGCGGGGAGGATCCGCCGCCTGGGCTTGAGGGTGGCGCTGCACAAAACGGAGGCCGTGTTCTTTCACGGCCCCCGGCAGCGCCCCCCACCCGACGCCCACATTTATGTGGAGGGGGTGAGGGTCGGAGTTGAGGCCCAGATGAAATATCTGGGCCTAATGCTGGACAGCAGGCTGCGCTTCGGCCCGCATTTTAGCGGGCTGTCGACGCGCCTGCTGAAAGCCGCGGACGCCCTCTCATGGCTCATGCCGAACATGGGAGGGCCGAGCAGTCGTTGCCGGCGGTTATACGCCGGCATACTGCGGAGCATGGCCCTTTATGGGGCCCCCATTTGGGCGGACTCCCTCCATAGGAGGGAGAACGTCACCGCTCTTCGGGCGCCCCAAAGGGCCATCGCCCAGCGGGTAGCGCGGGCCTACCGCACGGTAGGCTTCGCTTCGGCATGCGCTCTGGCGAGCACCCCGCCTTGGGAGCTCGAGGCCTGGGTGCTCGCCAGAGTGTACGAGTGGACGGCGGGGCGCAGGGCGCTGGGCGAGCGTCCGGCCCCGGAGCTGAGGGAGGCCGTCCGCCGGGAGGCGAGGGACGCCATCGTCCAACATTGGACGCGCGACCTCGCCTCCGCGGTGTTCGGCCGTCGCACCCTCGACGCCATCGGGCCGGTCCTGAAGGACTGGCTCGACAGGCGTCACGGGTTCCTCTCCTTCCGTCTGGTGCAGGTACTCTCCGGTCACGGCTGCTTCGGCAGGTACCTGCACCGGATAGGACGAGAGGAAACGCCGTCGTGCCACGATTGCGGCGCGGCGGAGGACGCGGCGGACCACACCCTCGCGGTGTGCCCGTCGTGGGCCGTGCCGCGCCGCGATCTTGTCGCGGCGGTAGGAGGGGACCTCTCGCTGCCCGCCGTCGTCAGAGCGATGGTGGGGAGCGAGGGGGCCTGGGCGGCGATGGCCTCCTTCTGCGAGGTCGTGATGTCGCAGAAGGAGGCCGCGGAGCGCGAGCGAGAGGAGGATCCCCTCGCTCCGGCGCTCCGTAGGCGGCGTAGGGGCAGGAGAAGGCGGGATTTCGCCCGCTTTCTCCCGCCCTGAGGTGAGCGGCGGGCGTGAGGCACGGGGGTGTCCGCGCCCGCCTTGCACCGCTCACCACGCGGGAGCCACAGCCCCTCTTTAAGAGGGGCAAATGAGGGCCCGCCTCAATAGGCGGGGTTCGCCGGCGGGGGAGAGGTAGCTGAGGCTGTGCTAGTTTCCCACTCCCCCGCCACTATGGCGATGCCGGAGTTGCGCTGGGGTTTTTAGTGGGTATACCGGGAGGATCTCTCCCGGGGAGTCCCACATACCCTGCCCGTCCCCCGACGGGTGGGGATGCGTAATTGTCATTTTCCCCAGCGACATCAAAAAAAAAAAAAAAAAAAAAAGGTTAGGTTAGGTTTCCGTGCGCAGTTTCTGGACCTGCCATCGGACGCGTCCCCAGGTGGCGGATAGGGGAACGGCCCCCAGATATGGGGGTTACCGGTTTACCGGCGCGGACCAAAACCAGAAGTGGGGACCGCTTCGGCGGTCACGCGCGGCGGGTCGGCCACCACTCCAGGTGGCTGACGTGACCCGAACTCCGGGTCACCGTCGGGCAACCCGGCCTCCTCACTGAGAGGAGCTGGGGGCCCCGTTTGCTTCCGGGCAAACGAGTGGGGCTAAGAGGAAGGACACCTCGCTAAAAAACCCGTGGCTGCTGCGTCTTCTCGCACACGGAGACGTGACCAGCCGGGCCCCTCCCTATGGAGGGCCCACTGTGGGCCTGCCTTCGGGCAGGAATCGCCGGCGGGGTTGTGGACGGCAGGCTTGCTACATCCCATGACCCCGCCACTAAGGCGATGTCGGTGTGCCGCTGTTGGGTTTAGTGGGTATTCCTGGCTACAGAGCTGGGCGAGTCCCACACACGCCCTTCGGGGTATGGTGCGTAAATGCATTCCCACAGCGTCAAAAAAAAAAAAAAAAAAAAAAGGTTAGGTTAGGTTCGCAGGAGGGAGACGCCCTCCTCCCTTCCACCACCCCAGCCAACCAGTCGTGGTCAGAGGTGGTTAGGAAGGGGGGAAAGGGCAAGAAGGCGACCCAGGCCACGGCTGCCCCGAAGGCTGCCCCGGCGGCTGCCCCGGCGGCTGCCCCGGCGGCTGCCCCGGCGGCTGCCCCGGCGGCTGCAGCGGCGGCCACAAAGGCGCCGAAGTTGGTTGCCCCCAAAACCGCGGCGGTCACGGTGACCATCGTGCCCGAGGCCGCGGAGAAGGGGGTAACGTACGAGTCCGTCCTGAGACGGGCTCGTACCGTCGCCAACCCCGCCGAGTTGGGGATTGGCGCTTGCCGCCGGACCCAAACCGGAGCTCGTTTATTCGAGTTTCCGGGGAAGGACGGCGGCAAAAATGCGGACCTCTTCGCGACCAAGTTGCGGGAGGTCCTCGCCGACGTGGCGAAGGTCGCCAGGCCGACCAAAACCACCTCCATCGAGGTGACCGGTCTTGATGACTCGGTCACCAAGGAGGAGGTGGTGGCCGCCATCGCCTTGGCAGGAGGCTGCGACCCCGCAGCGGTGCAGGCTCGGGAGATTAGGCCCGGCCGCGGTGGACTGGGCACTATCCGGCTGGTGTGCCCAGTCGCCGCAGTGTTGGCCGCCCAGGCTAAATGCCAGGGGCGGCTATTCGTTGGCTTCAGCCGGGCCGTGATCCGGGTGCTTGAGGCAGCGCCGATGCGCTGCTTCAAGTGCTTCGGTATCGGCCACACCCGAGCCATGTGTCCGTCCACTGTGGACAGGGCGGACACATGCTTCCGCTGCGGGAAGGAGGGGCACATGGCGGCCACGTGTGAGGCCGCCAAGCCGCACTGCGCGGCGTGTGCCTCCGGCGGCCGCCCCGCCGACCACGTTATGGGGGGGACGTCATGCCGTCCTCCCTCCAAGAAGGGCAAGCCGCAGGCGGCTATAAGCCGTCCTGCCGCTGCTGCCACCACTCCCGCTGATGTCCCATCAGCGGCGGTGGCCGAGGGTGATGCGATGGTCGAATAATGGGTATCGACCATCGCATCCTGCAGGCAAACACCAACCACTGCCGGGCTGCCCAGGACTTACTGGTGCAGTCGATGGCCGAGTGGTTGGTGGATGTGGCAGTGGTGGCCGAGCCGTACTATACTCCCAGCAATTGGCTGGGAGATAGTGACGGCTCGGTGGCAATCGTGGCGCGGTCTTCCTCGGACTCCCCTCCCCTCTCGCTCTTAGAGAGGGGACCGGGATACGTGGCCGCCGCGTGGGGAGGGTTGGCCCTTGTGGGGGTCTACTTCTCCCCAAACCGCCCTCTCCAGGACTTCGAGGATTTCCTCGGGGTCCTGACGGCGGTCATCGGGAGGACGGCGCCACGACAGGTCTCCGTGCTCGGAGACCTGAATGCCAAGTCGGTGGTCTGGGGAAACCCGGCCACCGACGCCCGCGGTCAGGCGGTCGAATTGTGGGCGGCCTCGTCTGGTCTCTCCCTCTTGAATAGGGGGAGCGTCCAGACGTGCGTGCGGCGGCAGGGCGGGTCCATTGTGGACCTCACCTTTGCCACGCCCGCACTGGCCGCCCGCATTCGAAATTGGAGGGTGGAACTGGGGGAGACGATCTCGGATCACCGCTACGTGCGATTCGAGATCTCCCCCCAGAATCCACGGGGGCGCCGCAGCACCCCCTCATCGTCGGGCCGTTCCCCGTTTCCAAGGTGGGCTCTGACCCACCTGGATCGGGACGCGGCACGGGAGGCCGCGTTCGTCCAGGACTGGCTTTGGCCAGGTCCCGGCGGGGACGTCCTGGACGTGGACGCGGCGGCGGCCCGACTGAGGGGGTCATTGACCGAGGTATGCAACGCCAGCATGCCTCGGTCGAGACGTCCACCTCCCCGACGCGCCGTGTACTGGTGGTCGGAGGAGTTGGCGGAGCTGCGGGCCACCTGCGTGGCGGCACGGCGGGCCTACACCCGATCGCGTCGGCGGCGCCGACGGGACGAGGCCGAAGAGGACCGCCTCTACTCCACATACGTGGGGGCGAGGGCGGCCTTTAAGTCGGCCATCGGCGCCGCCAAGGACGCGGCGAGGGCTGAGCTGCTGGAGGGTCTCGACAACGACCCATTCGGGAGACCATATAAGGCGGCGCGGAACAAACTGCGTCGCATTGGTCCCCCGGTTGCCGAGACCCTGGAACCAGCGCTCCTGGATGGGGTGGTGCGGTCCCTGTTTCCGCGCAGGGATCCGCACTTCACCCCACCAGCGATGGGCCCGCCAAGACCAGCGGCTCTACCGGAGGAGGAAGCTCCTCCTCCTCCGGTTTCAGAGGAGGAATTTGGCGCGGCGACGCTCCGTCTCCGCGCCAAAAAGACGGCTCCTGGCCCCGACGGCGTTCCCGCCAGGGTGGTGGCCATCGCGGCCACCGAGATGGAGGGGAGGTTTCGGGACCTCTTCGACGCGTGCTTCGCGTCGGGGAGGTTCCCGAAACCTTGGCGGGAAGGCCAATTGTGCCTCCTCCACAAGGAGGGACGGCCGGCGGACTCCCCCTCGGCATACCGGCCCATCGTTCTGCTCGATGAGGTCGGTAAAATGTTCGAGGGGATCATCGCCGGCCGCCTGAAGTGTCATCTTCGGAGCGTGGGACCGGACCTGTCGGACGCCCAGTTCGGTTTTCGAGCTGGGCGTTCGACAGTGGACGCCCTGGCCCGTCTCAAGGGCCAGGTGACAGAGGCGGTAGGAGTGGGGGATGGAGTGTTGGCTGTGTCATTCGACATTGCCAACCCCTTCAACTCCATCCCCCACTCCACCATCCTGGAGGCGCTGCGGTTCCACGGAGTGCCCCTTTACTTGAGGGGCCTCCTGGCCAGCTACCTGGAGGACCGTGCTGTCCTCCTCGTAGACGGGGCTGGCCAGCTCCGGAGATACGCTGTGGGAACCGGCGTTCCACAGGGGTCCGTTCTAGGGCCTCTTCTGTGGAACGTCGGTTATGACTGGCTCCTGCGGGGAACTCTTCTGCGAGGCACGAGTGTCATCTGCTACGCAGATGACACTCTCCTCACTTCCCGCGGGAGCAGTTATAGGGAGGCGGCCAGTTTGGCCTCGGCGGGCGGATCCTTGGTGGCGGGGAGGATCCGCCGCCTGGGCTTGAGGGTGGCGCTGCACAAAACGGAGGCCGTGTTCTTTCACGGCCCCCGGCAGCGCCTCCCACCCGACGCCCACATCTATGTGGAGGGGGTAAGGGTCGGGGTTGAGGCCCAGATCAAGTATCTGGGCCTCATGCTGGACAGCAGGCTGCGCTTCGGCCCGCATTTTAGCGGGCTGTCGACGCGCCTGCTGAAAGCCGCGGACGCCCTCTCATGGCTCATGCCGAACATGGGAGGGCCGAGCATGCGGTGCCGGCGTCTGTACGCCGGCATTCTGCGGAGCATGGCCCTTTACGGGGCCCCCATTTGGGCGGACTCCCTCAATAGGAGGGAGAACCTCACCGCCCTACGGGCGCCCCAAAGGGCCATCGCCCAGCGGGCAGCGCGGGCCTACCGCACGGTAGGCTTCGCTTCGGCATGCGCTCTGGCGAGCACCCCGCCTTGGGAGCTCGAGGCCTGGGTGCTCGCCAGAGTGTACGAGTGGACGGCGGGGCGCAGGGCGCTTGGCGAGCGTCCGGCCCCGGAGCTGAGGGAGGCCGTCCGCCGGGAGGCGAGGGACGCCATCGTCCAACATTGGACACGCGACCTCGCCTCCGCGGTGTTCGGCCGTCGCACCCTCGACGCCATCGGGCCGGTCCTGAAGGACTGGCTCGACAGGCGTCACGGGTTCCTCTCCTTCCGTCTGGTGCAGGTACTCTCCGGTCACGGCTGCTTCGGCAGGTACCTGCACCGGATAGGACGAGAGGAGACGCCGTCGTGCCACGGTTGCGGCGCGGCGGAGGACACGGCGGACCACACCCTCGCGGTGTGCCCGTCGTGGGCCGTGCCGCGCCGCGATCTTGTCGCGGCGGTAGGAGGGGACCTCTCGCTGCCCGCCGTCGTCAGAGCGATGGTGGGGAGCGAGGGGGCCTGGGCGGCGATGGCCTCCTTCTGCGAGGTCGTGATGTCGCAGAAGGAGGCCGCGGAGCGGGAGCGAGAGGAGGATCCCCTCGCTCCGGCGCTCCGTAGGCGGCGTAGGGGCAGGAGAAGGCGGGATTTCGCCCGCTTTCTCCCGCCCTGAGGTGAGCGGCGGGCGTGAGGCACGGGGGTGCCCGCGCCCGCCCTGCACCGCTCACCACGCGGGAGCCACGGCCCCTCTTTAAGAGGGGCAAATGAGGGCCCGCCTTCTCAGGCGGGTTTCGCCGGCGGGGGAGAGGTAGCTGAGGCTGAGCTAGTTTCCCACTCCCCCGCCACTATGGCGATGCCGGAGTTGCGCTGGGGTTTTTAGTGGGTATACCGGGAGGCTCTCTCCCGGGGAGTCCCACATACCCTGCCCGTCCCCCGACGGGTGGGGATGCGTAATTGTCATTTTCCCCAGCGAGAACAAAAAAAAAAAAAAAAAAAAAAAAAGGTTAGGTTCTTTAAGAGGGGCAAATGAGGGCCCGCCTTCTTAGGCGGGCTTCGCCGGCGGGGGAGAGGAAGCCCAGGCTGTGCCACTCTCCCACTCCCCCGCCACTATGGCGATGCCGGAGCGCCGCTGGGGTTTTTAGTGGGTATACCGGGAGGCTCTCTCCCGGGGAGTCCCACATACCCTGCCCGTCCCCCGACGGGTGGGGATGCGTAATTGTCATTTTCCCCAGCGACAACAAAAAAAAAAAAAAAAAAAAAAAAGGTTAGGTTAGGTTCCGTGCGCAGTTTCTGGACCTGCCATCGGACGCGTCCCCAGGTGGCGGATAGGGGAACGGCCCCCAGATATGGGGGTTACCGGTTTACCGGCGCGGACCAAAACCAGAAGTGGGGACCGCTTCGGCGGTCACGCGCGGCGGGTCGGCCACCACTCCAGGTGGCTGACGTGACCCGTACTCCGGGTCACCGTCGGGCAACCCGGTCTCCTCACTGAGAGGAGCTGGGGGCCCCGTTTGCCTTCGGGCAAACGAGTGGGGCTAAGAGGAAGGACACCTCGCTAAAAAACCCGTGGCTGCTGCGTCTTCTCGCACACGGAGACGTGACCAGCCGGGCCCCTCCCTATGGAGGGCCCACTGTGGGCCTGCCTTCGGGCAGGAATCGCCGGCGGGGTTGTGGACGGCAGGCTTGCTACATCCCATGACCCCGCCACTAAGGCGATGTCGGTGTGCCGCTGTTGGGTTTAGTGGGTATTCCTGGCTACAGAGCTGGGCGAGTCCCACACACGCCCTTCGGGGTATGGTGCGTAAATGCATTCCCACAGCGTCAAAAAAAAAAAAAAAAAAAGGTTAGGTTAGGTTAGGTTAGGTTGGGGTACGCCCCACAGTGCTGACTTCCTCGCAGTGTACCCCGGGCAACGCCGTGTCTGACCACCGTAACGGAGTGGCAGACCGGTGGCTAACAAGCACTGTGACCTACGCGATCTTGCGATTTTATTTTATTCTGAGGGCGATTGCGTACATTGTGGTTTTTATTATTGTTTTTATCGTGGGTTTTATTATATTGTGGGTAGGTTTTATTGAGGTTTTATTTGTTTTTTATTGAGGATTTGGTTTTTGGTAGCGATGCCGAAAAAAATGCGAGATGCTTCCGGGCGTTTCGTCCCAAAAGGCCCTTCTCAGGGCCAACCAAAAGGCCCTTCTCAGGGCCAACCCAAAGGCCCTTCTCAGGGCCACCCCGACGAAATGTCGGCGTCGGAGGCGAGTCGCGCACCTTCTGCGACGGGCTTCTGCGGAGAGGACGAGTTCTCCGACTCGGACATGGGGTCCGTTGTTGGGGACTCGTCCTCTGTGTGTGGAGTGGCTGCGGAGCGCAGCCTGAAGAGGGCCTACCTGAGGCTCGGGTCCGAGGGCTCCTCGGGCTCGGCCAAGGGTAAGCCCAACAAGAAGAAGTCGAGGGCGAAGAATGCTTCGCCATCGACTTCTTCTCAGGCTGGCACCCACGATGTGGGTTTGGCAGACGCCCAGCGCCAGCTCGGCTTGGCCAGACGGGCCGAGGCCGGGCTGGAACTGGAGGAGTTGGTTGCCGCCAAGGAAAGGCAGGCGCGCGCAAGCAAGGCGAGGGCCGGATATGGTTCGGCCCTCGTCAGTTTCGAGGGCCTGTCTGTGGCCGAGTTGGTCCGCTTGGCGGAGGAGGACAAGGAGGAGATCGTCGAGGTCGCCTCCAGGTCCTCCAACCTCAAGGGGACCTTCCAGAAGGCCCTTAAATGCCGTGCAACCAGCTTGCACGGCATTATAGTGGAGCTGACGCAGCGTACTGCGTCAGAGGAGGCAAGGCAGCTGCAGGCGAGGGTGGATCGCCTGCAAGCTGAGGTCAGCCAGCTTCACAAGAAGCTGGCTGAGGCTACGGCCCCGCCCCCGTCTGCTGCGGCCCCGTCGGCAGCGGTTCCCGCCCCCTCCTCCTCCAACCTTGAGGAATTGTTCCGCAAGGTGGTCATGGAGGAGAGGGCGTTCACTCGGGCCTGCTTCGCAGGCATAGAGGACCGCCTGTTGCCGGAAAAGCGGCTCCGTCCGCCGCTAGCGGCTGACAAGGCGCCGACAGCGGCTCCCCAAGCCCCGAAGCCCTCAAAGGGCAAGGGCAAGGGGAAAAAGTCACCGGGGGCTTTGCCTCCCCCCGGGACGAGTGCATGCGCCGAACCGGGGCCGGTTGCCATCGCGGCTCCCACCCCTCAGGTCCAGAAGGGAGACGCCCTCCTCCCCTCCACCACCCCGTCCAACCAGCCGTGGTCAGAGGTGGTGAAGAGGGGCAGGAAGAAGGCGAAAAAGGCCCCGGCTGCCTCGGCGGCTGCTGCGGCGGCTGCCCCGGCAGCTGCCCCGGCGACAGCCCCGGCAGCCAATAAGCCACAAGTCGGCGGGAGGAAGCTGGTTCCCCCCAAATCCGCGGCTGTCACGGTGACCATCGTGCCCGAGGCCGCGGAGAAGGGGGTAACGTACGAGTCCGTCCTGAGACGGGCTCGTACCGTCGCCAACCCCGCCGAATTGGGGATTGGCGCTTGCCGCCGGACCCAAACCGGAGCTCGACTGTTCGAGTTTCCGGGGAAGGACGGCGGCAAAAATGCGGACCTCTTCGCGACCAAGCTGCGGGAGGTCCTCGCCGACGTGGCGAAGGTGGCTAGGCCGACCAAGACGGCGGCCATAGAGGTGACCGGTCTCGACGACTCGGTCACCAAGGAGGAGGTGGTGGCGGCAATCGCAGTGGCCGGAGGCTGCGAACCCGCAGCGGTACAGGCTCGGGACATTAGGCCCGGCCGCGGTGGACTGGGTACTATCCGGCTGGCGTGCCCAGTCGCCGCAGCGTTGGCCGCCCAGGCTAAAGGCCAGGGGCGGCTATTTGTCGGTTTCAGCCGGGCCGTGATCCGGGTGCTTGAGGCGGCGCCGATGCGCTGCTTCAAGTGCTTCGGGATCGGCCATACCCGAGCCATGTGTCCGTCCACTGTAGACATGGCGGACACATGTTTCCGCTGCGGGAAGGCGGGGCATATGGCGGCCACGTGTGAGGCCGCCAAGCCGCACTGCGCGGCGTGTGCCTCCAGTAGCCGCCCCGCCGACCATGTTATGGGGGGGAGCTCCTGCCGACCCCCAACCAAGAAGGGCAAGACGCAGGCGGCTATAAGCCGTCCTGCCGCTGCTGCCACCACCCCCGCTGTACTCCCAGCGGAGGTGGCCGACGAGGGTGATGCGATGGTCGAATAATGGGTACCGACCATCGCATCTTGCAGGCAAACACCAACCACTGCCGGGCTGCCCAGGACCTGCTGGTGCAGTCAATGGCCGAGTGGTTGGTGGATGTGGCAGTGGTGGCCGAGCCGTACTATACTCCCCGCAATTGGCTGGGAGATAGTGACGGCTCGGTGGCAATCGTGGCGCGGTCTTCCTCGGACTCCCCTCCCCTCTCGCTCTTAGAGAGGGGACCGGGATACGTGGCCGCCGCGTGGGGAGGGTTGGCCCTTGTGGGGGTCTACTTCTCCCCAAACCGCCCTCTCCAGGACTTCGAGGATTTCCTCGGGGTCCTGACGGCGGTCATCGGGAGGACGGCGCCACGACAGGTCTCCGTGTTGGGAGACCTGAATGCCAAGTCGGTGGTCTGGGGAAACCCGGCCACCGACGCCCGCGGTCGGGCGGTCGAATTGTGGGCGGCCTCGTCTGGTCTCTCCCTCTTGAATAGGGGGAGCGTCCAGACGTGCGTGCGGCGGCAGGGCGGGTCCATTGTGGACCTCACCTTTGCCACGCCCGCACTGGCCGCCCGCATTCGAAATTGGAGGGTGGAACTGGGGGAGACGATCTCGGATCACCGCTACGTGCGTTTCGAGATCTCCCCCCAGAATCCACGGGGGCGCCGCAGCACCCCCTCATCGTCGGGCCGTTCCCCGTTCCCAAGGTGGGCTCTGACCCACCTTGACCGGGAGGCGGCACGGGAGGCCGCGTTCGTCCAGGACTGGCTTTGGCCAGGTCCCGGCGTGGACGTCCTGGACGTGGACGCGGCGGCGGCCCGACTGAGGGGGTCATTGACCGAGGTATGCAACGCCAGCATGCCTCGGTCGAGACGTCCACCTCCCCGACGCGCCGTGTACTGGTGGTCGGAGGAATTGGCGGAGCTGCGGGCCACCTGCGTGGCGGCACGGCGGGCCTACACCCGATCGCGTCGGCGGCGCCGACGGGACGAGGCCGAAGAGGACCGCCTCTACTCCACATACGTGGGGGCGAGGGCGGCCTTTAAGTCGGCCATCGGCGCCGCCAAGGACGCGGCGAGGGCTGAGCTGCTGGAGGGTCTCGACAACGACCCATTCGGGAGGCCATATAAGGCGGCGCGGAACAAACTGCGTCGCATTGGTCCCCCGGTTGCCGAGACCCTCGAACCAGCACTCCTGGATGGGGTGGTGCGGTCCCTGTTTCCGCGCAGGGATCCGCACTTCGCCCCACCAGTGATGGGCCCGCCAAGGGAAGAACCGGAGGAGGAAGCTCCTCCTCCTCCGGTTTCAGAGGAGGAATTTGGCGCGGCGACACTCCGTCTCCGCGCCAAAAAGACGGCTCCTGGCCCCGACGGCGTTCCCGCCAGGGTGGTGGCCATCGCGGTCACCGAGATGGAGGGAAGGTTTCGGGACCTCTTCGACGCGTGCTTCGCGTCGGGGAGGTTCCCGAAACCTTGGCGGGATGGCCAACTGTGCCTCCTTCGGAAGGAAGGGCGGCCGGCGGACTCCCCCTCGGCTTACCGGCCCATCGTCTTGCTTGACGAGGCCGGTAAGATGTTCGAGGGGATTATCGCCGCCCGCCTGAAGCGCCATTTGCGGAACGTGGGACCGGACCTGTCGGACGCCCAGTTCGGTTTTCGAGCTGGGCGTTCGACAGTGGACGCCCTGGCTCTTCTCAAGGGCCAGGTGACAGAGGCGGTAGGAGTGGGGGATGGAGTGTTGGCTGTGTCATTCGACATTGCCAACGCCTTCAACTCCATCCCCCACTCCACCATCCTGGAGGCGCTCCGGTTCCACGGTGTGCCCCTTTATTTGCGGGGCCTCCTGGCCAGCTACTTGGAGGACCGTGCCGTCCTCCTCGTGGACGGGGCTGGCCAGGTCCGGCGGTATGGCGTAGAAACCGGCGTTCCACAGGGGTCCGTTCTAGGGCCTCTTCTGTGGAACGTCGGTTATGACTGGCTCCTGCGGGGAATCCTCCTACGAGGTACGAGTGTCATCTGCTACGCAGATGACACTCTCCTCACTTCCCGCGGGAGCACCTTCCGGGAGGCGGCCAGTTTGGCGTCGGCGGGCGGATCCTTAGTGGCGGGAAGGATCCGCCGCCTGGGCTTGAGGGTGGCGCTGCAAAAAACGGAGGCCGTGTTCTTTCACGGCCCCCGGCAGCGCCCCCCACCCGACGCCCACATTTATGTGGAGGGGGTGAGGGTCGGGGTTGAGGCCCAGATGAAGTATCTGGGCCTCATGCTGGACAGCAGGCTGCGCTTCGGCCCGCACCTTAGCGGGCTGTCGACGCGCCTGCTGAAAGCCGCGGACGCCCTCTCATGGCTCATGCCGAACATGGGAGGGCCGAGCACTCGGTGCCGGCGGTTATACGCCGGCATACTGAGGAGCATGGCCCTTTACGGGGCCCCAATTTGGGCGGACTCCCTCCACAGGAGGGAGAACCTCACCACCCTTCGGGCGCCCCAAAGGGCCATCGCCCAGCGGGTAGCGCGGGCCTACCGCACGGTAGGTTTCGCTTCGGCATGCGCTCTGGCGAGCACCCCGCCTTGGGAGCTCGAGGCCTGGGTGCTCGCCAGAGTGTACGAGTGGACGGCGGGGCGCAGGGCGCTGGGCGAGCGTCCGGCCCCGGAGTTGAGGGAGGCCGTCCGCCGGGAGGCGAGGGACGCCATCGTCCAACATTGGACGCGCGACCTCGCCTCCGCGGTGTTCGGCCGTCGCACCCTCGACGCCATCGGGCCAGTCCTGAAGGACTGGCTCGACAGGCGTCACGGGTTCCTCTCCTTCCGTCTGGTGCAGGTACTCTCCGGTCACGGCTGCTTCGGCAGGTACCTGCACCGGATAGGACGAGAGGAAACGCCGTCGTGCCACGGTTGCGGCGCGGCGGAGGACACGGCGGACCACACCCTCGCGGTGTGCCCGTCGTGGGCCGTGCCGCGCCGCGATCTTGTCGCGGCGGTAGGAGGGGACCTCTCGCTGCCCGCCGTCGTCAGAGCGATGGTGGGGAGCGAGGGGGCCTGGGCGGCGATGGCCTCCTTCTGCGAGCTCGTCATGTCGCAGAAGGAGGCCGCGGAGCGCGAGCGGGAGGAGGATCCCCTCGCTCCGGCGCTCCGTAGGCGGCGTAGGGGCAGGAGAAGGCGGGATTTCGCCCGCTTTCTCCCGCCCTGAGGTGAGCGGCGGGCGTGAGGCACGGGGGTGCCCGCGCCCGCCTTGCAGGGCTCACCACGTGTGGGAGCTTCGGTCCCCCTCCTAGGAGGGGCAAATGAGGGCCCGCCTTACTAGGCGGGTTTCGCCGGCGGGGGAGAGGAAGCCCAGGCTGTGCTAGTTTCCCACTCCCCCGCCACTATGGCGATGCCGGAGCGCCGCTGGGGTTTTTAGTGGGTATACCGGGAGGCTCTCTCCCGGGGAGTCCCACATACCCTTCCCGTCCCCCGACGGGAGGGGATGCGTAATTGCCATTTTCCCCAGCGACAACAAAAAAAAAAAAAAAAAAAAAAAAAAGGTTAGGTTAGGTTAGGTTAGGACTTGCGGATCCTTGGTGGCGGGGAGGATCCGCCGCCTGGGCTTGAGGGTGGCGCTGCACAAAACGGAGGCCGTGTTCTTTCACGGCCCCCGGCAGCGCCCCCCACCTGACGCCCACATTTTTGTGGAGGGCGTCAGGATCCGGGTCGAGGCCCAGATAAAGTATCTGGGCCTCATGCTTGACAGCAGGTGGCGCTTCGGCCCGCACTTCAGCGGGCTGTCGACGCGCCTGCTGAAAGCCGCGGACGCCCTCTCATGGCTCATGCCGAACATGGGAGGGCCGAGCAGTCATTGCCGGCGGTTATACGCCGGCATACTGCGGAGCATGGCCCTGTATGGGGCGCCCATTTGGGCGGACTCCCTCCACAGGAGGGAGAACGTCACCGCTCTTCGGGCGCCCCAAAGGGCCATCGCCCAGCGGGCAGCGCGGGCCTACCGCACGGTAGGCTTCGCTTCGGCATGCGCTCTGGCGAGCACCCCGCCTTGGGAGCTCGAGGCCTGGGTGCTCGCCAGAGTGTACGAGTGGACGGCGGGGCGCAGGGCGCTGGGCGAGCGTCCGGCCCCGGAGTTGAGGGAGGCCGTCCGCCGGGAGGCGAGGGACGCCATCGTCCAACATTGGACGCGCGACCTCGCCTCCGCGGTGTTCGGCCGTCGCACCCTCGACGCCATCGGGCCAGTCCTGAGGGACTGGCTCGACAGGCGTCACGGGTTCCTCTCCTTCCGTCTGGTGCAGGTACTCTCCGGTCACGGCTGCTTCGGCAGGTACCTGCACCGGATAGGACGAGAGGAGACGCCGTCGTGCCACGGTTGCGGCGCGGCGGAGGACGCGGCGGACCACACCCTCGCGGTGTGCCCGTCGTGGGCCGTGCCGCGCCGCGATCTTGTCGCGGCGGTAGGAGGGGACCTCTCGCTGCCCGCCGTCGTCAGAGCGATGGTGGGGAGCGAGGGGGCCTGGGCGGCGATGGCCTCCTTCTGCGAGGTCGTGATGTCGCAGAAGGAGGCCGCGGAGCGCGAGCGGGAGGAGGATCCCCTCGCTCCGGCGCTCCGCAGGCGGCGTAGGGGCAGGAGAAGGCGGGATTTCGCCCGCTTTCTCCCGCCCTGAGGTGAGCGGCGGGCGTGAGGCACGGGGGTGCCCGCGCCCGCCTTGCACCGCTCACCACGCGGGAGCCACGGCCCCTCCTTAAGAGGGGCAAATGAGGGCCCGCCTTAGTAGGCGGGTTTCGCCGGCGGGGGAGAGGTAGCGAGGCTATGCTAGTTTCCCACTCCCCCGCCACTATGGCGATGCAGGAGCGCCGCTGGGGTTTTTAGTGGGTATACCGGGAGGCTCTCTCCCGGGGAGTCCCACATACCCTGCCCGTCCCCCGACGGGTGGGGATGCGTAATTGTCATTTTCCCCAGCGACAACAAAAAAAAAAAAAAAAAAAAAAAAAAAAGGTTAGGTTAGGACTTGCCGGCGGTTATACGCCGGCATACTGCGGAGCATGGCCCTTTATGGGGCCCCCATTTGGGCGGACTCCCTCCATAGGAGGGAGAACGTCACCGCTCTTCGGGCGCCCCAAAGGGCCATCGCCCAGCGGGTAGCGCGGGCCTACCGCACGGTAGGCTTCGCTTCGGCATGCGCTCTGGCGAGCACCCCGCCTTGGGAGCTCGAGGCCTGGGTGCTCGCCAGAGTGTACGAGTGGACGGCGGGGCGCAGGGCGCTGGGCGAGTGTCCGGCCCCGGAGCTGAGGGAGGCCGTCCGCCGGGAGGCGAGGGATGCCATCGTCCAACATTGGACGCGCGACCTCGCCTCCGCGGTGTTCGGCCGTCGCACCCTCGACGCCATCGGGCCGGTCCTGAAGGACTGGCTCGACAGGCGTCACGGGTTCCTCTCCTTCCGTCTGGTGCAGGTACTCTCCGGTCACGGCTGCTTCGGCAGGTACCTGCACCGGATAGGACGAGAGGAAACGCCGTCGTGCCACGGTTGCGGCGCGGCGGAGGACACGGCGGACCATACCCTCGCGGTGTGCCCGTCGTGGGCCGTGCCGCGCCGCGATCTTGTCGCGGCGGTAGGAGGGGACCTCTCGCTGCCCGCCGTCGTCAGAGCGATGGTGGGGAGCGAGGGGGCCTGGGCGGCGATGGCCTCCTTCTGCGAGGTCGTGATGTCGCAGAAGGAGGCCGCGGAGCGGGAGCGAGAGGAGGATCCCCTCGCTCCGGCGCTCCGTAGGCGGCGTAGGGGCAGGAGAAGGCGGAATTTCGCCCGCTTTCTCCCGCCCTGAGGTGAGCGGCGGGCGTGAGGCACGGGGGTGCCCGCGCCCGCCCTGCACCGCTCACCACGCGGGAGCCACGGCCCCTCTTTAAGAGGGGCAAATGAGGGCCCGCCTTCTTAGGCGGGTTTTCGCCGGCGGGGGAGAGGTAGCTGAGGCTGTGCTAGTTTCCCACTCCCCCGCCACTATGGCGATGCCGGAGTTGCGCTGGGGTTTTTAGTGGGTATACCGGGAGGCTCTCTCCCGGGGAGTCCCACATACCCTGCCCGTCCCCCGACGGGTAGGGATGCGTAATTGACATTTTCCCCAGCGAGAACAAAAAAAAAAAACGAGTGTGCTTATGACCACACGACTGAAGTGAAACTTCTTTTGCACCATCTGTATGTATATATATATATATATATATATATATGTGTATGTACAATATATACATGTATATACATATACATATATTAATTTTCTATAAATATTTAAATTTATTTCATGCTTTCATTTAGAAATAAATATTTTTGCATATCCCTCCAATTTAAAAAAAAAAAAAAAAAAGTGGATTCCCTCGGGGCCAAAAGGTCGGGCTCTTCCTCCTGAATCAGGGGACCCCAAACTCGGGTAGTCCACGACCTCTGGTTCCCGAGATAATCCACGGGGGGGTGAGGTAACTAAAGGGGGTCGGGGAGGGGGATAGGTTTCGTGGGGTTGCGGGGGGAGGGGGAGGGGGAGAGGGGGAGTGGATTCCCTCGGGGCCAAAAGGTCGGGCTCCTCCTCCTGATTCAGGGGACCCCAAACTCGGGTAGTCTACGACCTCTGGTTCCCGAGATAATCCACGGGGGGGTGAGGTAACTAAAGGGGGGGGGGGTAGATTTCGTGGGGTTGCGGGGGGTAGAGGGAGGGGGAGAGGGGGGAGTGGATTCCCTCGGGGCCAAAAGGTCGGGCTCCTCCTCCTGATTCAGGGGACCCCAAACTCGGGTAGTCCACGACCTCTGGTTCCCGAGATAATCCACGGGGGGGTGAGGTAATCAATGAGGTCGGGGGGTGTTCGCAGCGTCATGTTCTCGAAGAAATTCATAGTTCTTAATCAATCAAGGTACTTAGCTTAATAATTGAGCTTATGAGGCTCGAAAGCAATTTGTACTTTGTGTCCAATTATCGTATTGTGACGATATCTTAAAGCTTCTATACTTTCAATTATATCAGAAATGTTCAGCAAAAATATATAAAACAATATAAAGGCCAGAACAGAACGAAATTTATAAATTTATTTGTGCTCTTAGGTAATCAATTGTTAACAAATCTTAAAAAGATCCAAAAAATATATATTGCCTTCGGCGAGATGCGAACTCACAACTTCATACTCGACTCAATTGTTAACAAATCTTAAAAAGATCCAAAAAGTATATATTGCCTTCGGCGAGATGCGAACTCACAACTTCATACTCGACAGGTCATGCAATATTTACATGAGCCAACTCCTTGTTTGTATTACAGACGAAATAGGACTATACTCTGCTTCCGTTCGCCTTCATCATTTTTTTTCCTATCATTTTTCGTAACGCTTTCGCTAGTTTACTCCCCAAGTCAAGCGTGCCTAAAGAAGTTTCACTTCAAAAAAAAAAAAAAAGGTTAGGTTAGGTTAGGTTAGGTTAGGTTTCCGTCACTGTGGGAACCGGCGTTCCACAGGGGTCCGTTCTAGGGCCTCTTCTATGGAACGTCGGTTATGACTGGCTCCTGCGGGGAACTCTTCTGCGAGGCACGAGTGTCATCTGCTACGCAGATGACACTCTCCTCACTTCCCGCGGGAGCAGTTATAGGGAGGCGGCCAGTTTGGTCTCGGCGGGCGGATCCTTGGTGGCGGGGAGAATCCGCCGCCTGGGCTTGAGGGTGGCGCTGCACAAAACGGAGGCCGTGTTTTTTCACGGCCCCCGGCAGCGCCCCCCACCAGACGCCCACATCTTCGTGGAGGGGGTGAGGGTCGGGGTTGAGGCCCAGATCAAGTATCTGGGCCTCATTGTGGACAGCAGGCTGCGCTTCGGCCCGCATTTCAGCGGGCTGTCGACGCGCCTGCTGAAGGCTGCGGACGCCCTCTCATGGCTCATGCCGAACATGGGAGGGCCGAGCACGCGGTGCCGGCGTCTGTACGCCGGCATTCTGCGGAGCATGGCCCTTTACGGGGCCCCCATTTGGGCGGACTCCCTCAATAGGAGGGAGAACCTCACCGCCCTACGGGCGCCCCAAAGGGCCATCGCCCAGCGGGCAGCGCGGGCCTACCGCACGGTAGGCTTCGCTTCGGCATGCGCTCTGGCGAGCACCCCGCCTTGGGAGCTCGAGGCCTGGGTGCTCGCCAGAGTGTACGAGTGGACGGCGGGGCGCAGGGCGCTTGGCGAGCGTCCGGCCCCGGAGTTGAGGGAGGCCGTCCGCCGGGAGGCGAGGGACGCCATCGTCCAACATTGGACGCGCGACCTCGCCTCCGCGGTGTTCGGCCGTCGCACCCTCGACGCCATCGGGCCAGTCCTAAGGGACTGGCTCGACAGGCGTCACGGGTTCCTCTCCTTCCGTCTGGTGCAGGTACTCTCCGGTCACGGCTGCTTCGGCAGGTACCTGCACCGGATAGGACGAGAGGAGACGCCGTCGTGCCACGGTTGCGGCGCGGCGGAGGACACGGCGGACCACACCCTCGCGGTGTGCCCGTCGTGGGCCGTGCCGCGCCGCGATCTTGTCGCGGCGGTAGGAGGGGACCTCTCGCTGCCCGCCGTCGTCAGAGCGATGGTGGGGAGCGAGGGGGCCTGGGCGGCGATGGCCTCCTTCTGCGAGGTCGTGATGTCGCAGAAGGAGGCCGCGGAGCGGGAGCGAGAGGAGGATCCCCTCGCTCCGGCGCTCCGTAGGCGGCGTAGGGGCAGGAGAAGGCGGGATTTCGCCCGCTTTCTCCCGCCCTGAGGTGAGCGGCGGGCGTGAGGCACGGGGGTGCCCGCGCCCGCCCTGCACCGCTCACCACGCGGGAGCCACGGCCCCTCTTTAAGAGGGGCAAATGAGGGCCCGCCTTCTTAGGCGGGTTTCGCCGGCGGGGGAGAGGTAGCTGAGGCTGAGCTAGTTTCCCACTCCCCCGCCACTATGGCGATGCCGGAGTTGCGCTGGGGTTTTTAGTGGGTATACCGGGAGGCTCTCTCCCGGGGAGTCCCACATACCCTGCCCGTCCCCCGACGGGTGGGGATGCGTAATTGACATTTTCCCCAGCGAGAACAAAAAAAAAACAAAAAAAAAAAAAAAAAAAAAGGTTAGGTTTCCGTGTGCTCTCCGTGTGCAGTTCTGGCCTGCCATCGGACGCGTCCCCAGGTGGCGGATAGGGGAACGGCCCCCAGATATGGGGGTTACCGGTTTTCCGGCGCGGACCAAAGCCAGACGCGGGACTGCTTCGGCGGTCATGCGTGCGACGGGTCGGCCACCACTCCAGGTGGCCGACGTGACCCGAACTCCGGGTCGCCGTCGGACAACCCGGACTCCTCATGGAGAGGAGCTGGGGGTCCTGCTCGCGTGCGTGCATGCGAGTGGGGCCAAGAGGAAGGACACCTCTCTAAAAAACCCTTGGCTGCTGCGTCTTCTTGTTCAAGAAGACGCACCCAGCCTAGGGGCGACGGGTCCCGGTCCGGGACACGGTCTGACACAGACCACCGTTCGGCCCAACGTTGCGCTGGAGCGGGCACTCCAGTGCAACGAATATCCGTTTACGGATGGTGACGTGTGCCGCTGCGCCTAGTTGGACAGCGGCACGGAGGCATGTCTAATGCCGACGTCATCTGGGGGCTTGGCTTAACCGCCCGGCCCCCTACAAGCCTAATCCCAAGGTGGGAGCGTGCCGAGGGGATGAGTGGCCGGTGGGAGACCGGTCGCTAACGCTCACCTGCTGGGTACCTGCCGACCCCCAGCAGTAATCAGGCTTATCCGGAGTACGACGCTCTGCCCGGATGGACGAATAATACGCTAAGTCTCGTGGGAACAGTATGAAGAAGAATAAACCAAATAACAAAACCATACTAAAGAAGAACAGAGGAGTCAGGAGAGAAGAAGGAGCAGTCTCCGACCCGGAGAAAGCTCCCGAGCCTGTTGTGTCGGACGCCGACAGTACGGGCTCACTGGAGTCAGTCCGAACGGAACCGGACGTGACACCGTATTTGAAGCGAACTAACTCGCAGCCGGTGGTTGTGTTGGAGACACAGGCCGGCACAAGCGACGAAGGGGTGCTGTACATCAGTCGATCGAGCACCCCGACCGCCAAGCGCGGTAGAGGACGACCGCCTACGACAGGCCAATATGTCGGCCTGTCCAAGGCCCGAAAAGAGTTGCAGGCCGCCCAAAAGGCCGCCGAAAAAGAGGAGCGTAGCGCGGTGGAAGAGCGCAGGGTGGCCGAGCTGGCCCGGAAGGTGAACACCGGACGGGTCAAGCAATTGTCGGAAACTTCTTCCACCGTGTCATCGGTCGAAGACATTCAGGCCACGGAGCTGGGCGAAAGGCTCCGGAACGCCGTGGAGACGGTGAGGGTGGTCTCCAGGGTGTCCAGTGGCCTGAAGGGGACCTGCCAGAAGGCCCTAAAGGGGGCAGCGGCCACCATGCTGGAGGTCGCCGAGGAGCTACTACAGCGCTCCTCATCGGACGAAACAAAGAGGCTAACGGCGGCTAATGCTCGCCTAACAGCCCAGGTTGCGGAGCTCCGTAAAGAGCAGGAGGAGTTGCGTGCGGAGCTTCGCAACCTGATGAAAGAAAGGAGAAGAGAAGACACCACTGGGCCGGCGGAGGCGCAGCCCATTTCCCGGCCTTCTGCGGAGGAGTCGGAGTTAGTCCGGCTCTTCAAGACGGAGATGGCGGCGCTATCTGCCCGCTTCTCCGTCATTGAGAGCAAGGTGCTGCGGCCTCCACTGGCCCACGACAAGACACCGCCGGCCCAGACGTATGCGGCGAAGGCTGCTGCGCCCAGGCCGGCCAAACCGGCTAAGACAAAACCCGTTGCTGCTGCTCCGGCTGCTCCAGCAGCCCCAGTTGCACCAACGGCCCCGGCGACGACGACGAGCGCACCAACGGCCACCTCGCAAGAGTGGGTGACCGTTGGTGACAAGAAGAAAGAGAAGAAGAAAAAGAAGAAAAAGGCAAAGGCGGCTAAGGAAAAACAGAAGCAGAAGCTCCGCGCCCCGAAGTCCACGGCGGTGGCTATCAAGCTACCGCCGGAGGCCATAGAAAGGGGCGTGTCATACGCGTCGGTCTTGACGAAAGCCAAGGCCGACATTAATTTGAAGGACCTGGGGATAACGGGCATCGTTTGGAAGGAGGCGGCAACCGGTGCCCGATTGCTCGAGGTGCCCGGCGCTACAAGCGATCCAAAAGCAGACGCACTTGCAGAGAGGCTCAAGGCCTCTCTCAAGGAACAATTCCCGGACGCAATAATATCCAGGCCCGTGAAAACGCTAAATTTGCGTGTTTCGGGCCTGGATGACACGGTGACGGAAAAGGAGCTCGGGGCCGCCATTGCGGATGCGGGCAAGTGCCCCCTGGAACAGGTCCGGCCCGGTGAGATAGGGCCCGGCCTCCGGGGACTCAGGTCCGCGATAGTTACTTGCCCGGTTGCGGCGGCTCACCGCATCGAAGCGAGCGGCCGCAACCTGCTTGTTGGGTGGGTGTTGGCGCGGGTTAAAATCCTCTCGCCCCGACCCCAGAGGTGTTTCCGGTGTCTGGAGGTGGGACACCTGGGCGTGCATTGCTCGTCGACCATCCAAGTCGGCGGGCTCTGCTTCCGCTGCGGCCGGTCCGGTCACAAGGCCGCCGCATGCGACGCCCCGCCGAGTTGCCCAAAATGTGCGGCTGCGGACAGGCCGGCCGACCACCGGATCGGCAGCAAATCCTGCGCCGACACCCACACCAAGCAGGGCAAGAAGAAGAAGGGGACCAAGGGGGTTGGGCCTGCTGCCCAGGGCGCTGCGGCGCCTATAGCGCAGCAGACCCCGCCCCCTAAGGCAGCCGACTCGCTGCCGGAGGGGGAGCGGACTATGGACACTGAATAATGTCTGCGTCCGCTTCCCTTCGTTTCCTTCAGGGCAATATCAACCACTGCGCCCGTGCTCAGGATCTTCTCCTCCAGAGCATGGCGCAGTGGTTGATCGACATTGCGGTGGTCGCCGAGCCGTGGTTCGTACCCCCCAGGGATGACTGGGTGAGCGACGTCCACGACTCGGTGGTCATGATCTTGAGAAGATCGGCCGGGACCCCGTCCTTTGAAGCCGTCGCCAAAGGACGGAATTTCGTCTCGGCACTGCTCGGAGAGTTGATGATCGTAGGGGTCTACTTCTCTCCGAGCAGGTCTCTCGCCGAATTCGAGGCATGGTTGGAGGAGTTGGGCACCGTCGTCAGACGAAACCACCCTCGCCCCGTGGTCGTACTCGGGGACTTCAACGCCAAGGCAGGCGCCTGGGGTTCCCCGACTACCGACGCTCGCGGCGAGGTGCTGGAAGAGTGGGCGGTCGAGCACGGTCTCGCCGTCCTTAACCAGGGCTCGGTGGACACGTGCGTGCGCCAGCGGGGCGGCTCAATAGTGGACATCACGTTCGCTAGCCCCGCCCTCGCACGCCGTGTCCAAGACTGGCGTGTCATGGAGGGGGTGGAGACGTTGTCGGATCATAGATATATCCGATTCAGCCTCTCCGCCCTCCCCACTGCGCCTGTCCCAGCGCCGGCCCTACCGACCCCTGGTTCGATCGGTCCGCGTTGGGCGTTAAAGCAGTTGGATCGGGAGCTGCTCCTAGAAGCCGCGATCGTCCAGGCCTGGGTGACTACACCGGACAGGCCTGTCACCATCGACGAGGAGGCTGAGCAGCTCCGGCTGGCCATGACCAGCGTCTGCGATGCGGCGATGCCTAGACGGCGTCAAGAGCCATCTAGGCGCCGGGTGCACTGGTGGTCGGCGGACATCGAACGCCTCCGTGCCGCCTGTGTCGCGGCTAGACGCCAGTATGCCCGGCATAGGAGAAGGCGGCGCCGCCCGCCAGACGCTGAAGCCAGAGAGGCGGAACTATATGAGGCTTACCGCGAAGCGAGGAAAGCACTGAAGGGGGCCATCGCCAAAGCGAAGGCAGAGGCCCGCGAGCGGCAGCTAGCTACCCTGGATCGCGATCCGTGGGGGCGTCCTTATCGCGCAGTAAGGGACAAGCTGCGCCCTTGGGCGCCTCCGCTCACCCAGGGTATGCGGCCCGAGTTGCTGCGAGAGGTGGTGAGTGCCCTCTTCCCTGCTAGGGCGGAGCACATCCCACCGCCTATGGTTCCGCCTCGATCCGCTGACGCCAACGCCAACGCGGACGACGACGACGACGACGACGTGCCCGACGTGACCCGGGCAGAACTGAGAGCGGCGGTGTCCCGGCTTCAAGCCAAGAACACCGCCCCAGGGCCCGACGGCATTCCTGGCCGAGCGTGGGTCCTGGCCGCGGAGGCTCTCGGGCCTCGACTGATGGGCCTTTTCAGCGCGTGCCTGGAGCGGGGCCAGTTTCCACGCCCATGGAAGACGGGCCTACTGGTCCTGCTGAGGAAGGCGGGGCGCCCGGCGGATTCGCCGTCTGCGTACCGGCCCATAGTGTTGCTGGACGAGGTGGGCAAGCTCTTTGAAAGAGTAGTTGCAGACCGCCTCGTCCGCCATCTAAACACGATCGGGCCGGACCTAGCGGACGGCCAGTTCGGCTTCCGCCAAGGGCGCTCCACAGTCGACGCGATAATGCGCGTAAAGGCCACGGCGGAGAGTGCTGTCTCCCGGGGCGAAGTGGTGTTGGCGGTGTCTTTGGACATCGCCAATGCGTTCAACACCCTGCCCTGGAGCTGCATTAGGGAGGCGCTCCGATTCCACGGGGTGCCCCCCTACCTCCGCCGCACAGTCGGGGCCTACCTTGCAGAAAGGCAGGTCATCTACCCGGGTCACGGTGGTGCCTGGCATCGGCGAGAGACGACGTGCGGTGTTCCACAGGGGTCGGTTCTAGGCCCTCTCCTGTGGAACATCGGCTACGATTGGGTGCTGCGTGGCGCGCTCCTCCACGGCGTCGTCGTCACGTGCTACGCTGACGACACGCTCGTCACCGCGCGAGGGAGGACATATCGCGACGCAGCCATCCTAGCGACGGCAGGGGTTGCGCAAGTGGTCCAGAGGATCCGGCGTCTGGGCCTGGAGGTGGCCCTCAACAAATCCGAGGCCCTGTGTTTTCACGGGGCTCGGCGAGGCCCACCTGCAGGCTCACACATCGAGGTAGGAGGCGTTCGCATTGCCGTCGGGGCGACGATGAGATATCTCGGTCTCGTCCTCGACGGCAGGTGGAACTTCGGGCCGCACTTCCGGCAACTGGCCCCCAAACTGAGGACGGCCGCGGCCGCGTTATCGCGACTGCTGCCCAACTTGGGGGGGCCCGACTCATCGTGCCGGAGGTTGTACCTAGGAGTCGTGCGGTCTATGGCCCTTTACGGGGCCCCAGTGTGGGCGGACACCCTGACGCCTCGCAATTTTGCGGTCATCCACGGGCCGCAGCGAGCGACGGCAGTCAGGGTGATAAGAGGATACCGCACGGTCTCCTACGAGGCGGCCTGCCTCCTAGCCGGATCGGCGCCCTGGGATCTCGAGGCCCGAGCCCTCGCGTCGCTTTACAAGTGGCGTGGGGAGGCCCGAGAGCGGGGTGAAAGACCGTTTCCGCCGAGAGCGATCGAAGCGAAGCGGTCCGAGCTCCGCCAAGTCCTGGTGGCGGAGTGGTCTGCGAGACTTGCGCAACCCAGTGCGGGGCACGCCCTCATAGCGGCGGTAAGACCCTGCATGGAGAAGTGGATCGACCCGAAAAGGCGCGGGGTGCTCACCTTCCGTGCGACGCAGGTGCTGACCGGACACGGGTGTTTCGGCAGTTACCTGTGTCGTATCGGTCGGGAGCCGACACCGGCGTGCCATCACTGCGGTGGCGGGGCAGAGGACACGGCGCGGCACACCCTCGAGGAGTGTCCCGCATGGGACGAGCCGCGCCGTGCGCTAACCGCAGCAATCGGCGGAACCGACCTCTCGCTGTCGGCCGTGGTCAAAGTCATGGTCGACAACGAGGAGTCATGGGACGCGGTCGTCTCATTCTGCGAGGATGTAATCGCGCAGAAGGAGACGGCCGAACGGGAGAGGGAGGCACTGAGCACTCTCCCGTCCCGCCGACGGCGCGCTGGTCGGAGGAGGAGGGAAGCCGAGGTCGATCCGCTTCCTCCATAACGAGAGGCCGACGGGCCGAGGACCGGGGGGGTCCGACGTCCGTCACTAGGGCCGGAGTAGGCGTGTAGAGGCAGTTCCGGCACGCCTACCTGATGGAAGGAGGGGAGGAAGAGGGACCCGCCGAGCTCGCGCCGGCGGGTCAAGCCTGCCGGGGATGCGGTGAATGGCAAACTAGGCCCCGCACCCCCGGCCATAGGCAGGAAGAGGAACGCTCCAGTGGTTTTAGCCGGTGAGAGCCCGGCACACCCTCCGTCGACCCCCCGACGGAGGACGGTCTGGTAGAGATTTCCACTGGGTGAACAAAAAAAAAAAAAAAAAAAAAGGTTTCCGTGTGCTCCGTGTGCAGTTCTGGCCTGCCATCGGACGCGTCCCCAGGTGGCGGATAGGGGAACGGCCCCCAGATATGGGGGTTACCGGTTTACCGGCGCGGACCAAAGCCAGACGCGGGACTGCTTCGGCGGTCATGCGTGCGACGGGTCGGCCACCACTCCAGGTGGCTGACGTGACCCGAACTCCGGGTCGCCGTCGGACAACCCGGACTCCTCATGGAGAGGAGCTGGGGGCCCCGCTTGCGTGCGTGCATGCAAGTGGAGCCAAGAGGAAGGACACCTCTCTAAAAAACCCTTGGCTGCTGCGTCTTCTTGTTCAAGAAGACGCACCCAGCCTAGGGGCGACGGGTCCCGGTCCGGGACACGGTCTGACACAGACCACCGTTCGGCCCAAACGTTGCGCTGGAGCGGGCGCTCCAGTGCAACGAATATCCGTGTACGGATGGTGACGTGTGCCGTTGCGCCTAGTTGGACAGCGGCACGGAGGCATGTCTAATGCCGACGTCATTTGGGGGCTTGGCTTAACCGCCCGGCCCCCTACAAGCCTAATCCCAAGGTGGGAGCGTGCCGAGGGGATGAGTGGCCGGTGGGAGACCGGTCGCTAACGCTCACCTGCTGGGTACCTGCCGACCCCCAGCAGTATTGAGGCTTACCTGGTTACAAGGGCACTGACCAGGTGGACATTTAATTCCCTACTACTCGTGGGAACAGTATGAAGAAGAACAAAACTAACAACAAAAAAATTATTAAGAAGAACAGAGGAGTCAGGAGAGAAGAGGGAGCAGTCTCCGACCCGGAGAAAGCTCCCGAGCCTGTTGTGTCGGACGCCGACAGTACGGGCTCATTGGAGTCGGTCCGAACGGAACCGGACGTGACCCCATACTTGAAGAGGACTAACTCGCAGCCGGTGGTAGTTTTGGAGACCCTGGCTAGCACGACTGACGATGCGACGCTGTATATCAGCAGGAGTAGTACCCCGACTGCCAAGCGCGGCAGGGGACGACCGCCTACGACAGGCCACTATGTCGGCCTGTCCAAGGCCAAGAAAGAACTGGAGGCTGCCCAAAAGGCCGCCGAAAAGGAGGAGCGCAGCGCGGTCGAAGAGCACAGGGTGGCCGAGTTGGCCCGGAAGGTGGACACCAGACGGGTCGTTCGGCTGTCTGAAACGTCTTCCGCCGCATCGTCGGTCGAAGATCTGCAGGCCACGGAGCTGGGCGAAAAGCTCCGGAACGCCGTGGAGACGGTGAGGGAGGTCTCCAGGGTGTCTAGTGGTCTGAAGGGGACCTGCCAGAAG
The DNA here is from genome assembly GCA_037179545.1 of Sesamia inferens. Taxonomy (NCBI): domain Eukaryota; kingdom Metazoa; phylum Arthropoda; class Insecta; order Lepidoptera; family Noctuidae; genus Sesamia; species Sesamia inferens. The sequence goes on along the minus strand of CM073949.1, from coordinate 95,089 downwards.
GCATTGAAATTGGCTGCGACCTCCATGCTAGAGGTCGCCGAGGAGCTACTACAGCGCTCCTCCTCGGACGAAACAAAAAGACTGACGGCGGCAAACGCTCGCCTAACAGCCCAGGTTGCGGATCTCCGGAAGGAGCAGGAGGAGCTCCGTGCGGAGATTCGTAACCTGATGAAGGAAAGGAAGAAAGAAGATACCTTTAGGCCGGCCGAGGCGCAGCCCGTTTCCCGGCCTTCTGCGGAGGAGTCGGAGTTAGTCCGGCTCTTCAAGACCGAGATGGCGGCGCTATCTGCCCGCTTCTCCGTCATTGAGAGCAAGGTGCTGCGGCCTCCACTGGCCCACGACAAGACACAGCCGGCCCAGACGTATGCGGCGAAAGCTGCTGCGCCCAGACCGGCCAATCCGGCTAAGACAAAGCCCGTTGCTGCTGCTCCGGCTGCTCCAGCAGCCCCAGTTGCACCAACGGCCCCGGCGACGACGACGAGCGCACCAACGGCCACCTCGCAAGAGTGGGTGACCGTTGGTGACAAGAAGAAAGAGAAGAAGAAAAAGAAGAAAAAGACAAAGGCGGCTAAGGAAAAACAGAAGCAGAAGCTCCGCGCCCCGAAGTCCACGGCGGTGGCTATTAAGCTACCGCCGGAGGCCATAGAAAGGGGCGTGTCATACGCGTCGGTCTTGACGAAAGCCAAGGCCGACATTAATTTGAAGGACCTGGGGATAACGGGCATCGTTTGGAAGGAGGCGGCAACCGGTGCCCGATTGCTCGAGGTGCCCGGCGCTACAAGCGATCCAAAAGCAGACGCACTTGCAGAGAGGCTCAAGGCCTCTCTCAAGGAACAATTCCCGGACGCAATAATATCCAGGCCCGTGAAAACGCTAAATTTGCGTGTTTCGGGCCTGGATGACACGGTGACGGAAAAGGAGCTCGGGGCCGCCATTGCGGAGGCGGGCAAGTGCCCCCTGGAACAGGTCCGGCCCGGTGAGATAGGGCCCGGCCTCCGGGGACTCAGGTCCGCGATAGTTACTTGCCCGGTTGCGGCGGCTCACCGCATCGAAGCGAGCGGCCGCAACCTGCTTGTTGGGTGGGTGTTGGCGCGGGTTAAAATCCTCTCGCCCCGACCCCAGAGGTGTTTCCGGTGTCTGGAGGTGGGACACCTGGGCGTGCATTGCTCGTCGACCATCCAAGTCGGCGGGCTCTGCTTCCGCTGCGGCCGGTCCGGTCACAAGGCCGCCGCATGTGACGCCCCGCCGAGTTGCCCAAAATGTGCGGCCGCGGACAGGCCGGCCGACCACCGGATCGGCAGCAAATCCTGCGCCGACACCCACACCAAGCAGGGCAAGAAGAAGAAGGGGACCAAGGGGGTTGGGCCTGCTGCCCAGGGCGCTGCGGCGCCTATAGCGCAGCGGACCCCGCCCCCTAAGGCAGCCGACTCGCTGCCGGAGGGGGAGCGGACCATGGACACTGAATAATGTCTGCGTCCGCTTCCCTTCGTTTCCTTCAGGGCAATATCAACCACTGCGCCCGTGCTCAGGATCTTCTCCTCCAGAGCATGGCGCAGTGGTTGATCGACATTGCGGTGGTCGCCGAGCCGTGGTTCGTACCCCCCAGGGATGACTGGGTGAGCGACGTCCACGACTCGGTGGTCATGATCTTGAGAAGATCGGCCGGGACCCCGTCCTTTGAAGCCGTCGCCAAAGGACGGAATTTCGTCTCGGCACTGCTCGGAGAGTTGATGATCGTAGGGGTCTACTTCTCTCCGAGCAGGTCTCTCGCCGAATTCGAGGCATGGTTGGAGGAGTTGGGCACCGTCGTCAGACGAAACCACCCTCGCCCCGTGGTCGTACTCGGGGACTTCAACGCCAAGGCAGGCGCCTGGGGTTCCCCGACTTCCGACGCTCGCGGCGAGGTGCTGGAAGAGTGGGCGGTCGAGCACGGTCTCGCCGTCCTTAACCAGGGCTCGGTGGACACGTGCGTGCGCCAGCGGGGCGGCTCAATAGTGGACATCACGTTCGCTAGCCCCGCCCTCGCACGCCGTGTCCAAGACTGGCGTGTCATGGAGGGGGTGGAGACGTTGTCGGATCATAGATATATCCGATTCAACCTCTCCGCCCTCCCCACTGCGCCTGTCCCAGCGCCGGCCCTACCGACCCCTGGTTCGATCGGTCCGCGTTGGGCGTTAAAGCAGTTGGATCGGGAGCTGCTCCTCGAAGCCGCGATCGTCCAGGCCTGGGTGACTACACCGGACAGACCTGTCACCATCGACGAGGAGGCTGAGCAGCTCCGGCTGGCCATGACCAGCGTCTGCGATGCGGCGATGCCTAGACGGCGTCAAGAGCCATCTAGGCGCCGGGTGCACTGGTGGTCGGCGGACATCGAACGCCTCCGTGCCGCCTGTGTCACGGCTAGACGCCAGTATGCCCGGCATAGGAGAAGGCGGCGCCGCCCGCCAGACGCTGAAGCCAGAGAGGCGGAACTATACCAGGCTTACCGCGAAGCGAGAAAAGCACTGAAGGGGGCCATCGCCAAAGCGAAGGCAGAGGCCCGCGAGCGGCAGCTAGCTACCCTGGATCGCGATCCGTGGGGGCGTCCTTATCGCGCAGTAAGGGACAAGCTGCGCCCTTGGGCGCCTCCGCTCACCCAGGGTATGCGGCCCGAGTTGCTGCGAGAGGTGGTGAGTGCCCTCTTCCCTGCTAGGGCGGAGCACATCCCACCGCCTATGGTTCCGCCTCGATCCGCTGACGCCAACGCCAACGCGGACGACGACGACGACGACGACGTGCCCGACGTGACCCGGGCAGAACTGAGAGCGGCGGTGTCCCGGCTTCAAGCCAAGAACACCGCCCCAGGGCCCGACGGCATTCCTGGCCGAGCGTGGGTCCTGGCCGCGGAGGCTCTCGGGCCTCGACTGATGGGCCTTTTCAGCGCGTGCCTGGAGCGGGGCCAGTTTCCACGCCCATGGAAGACGGGCCTACTGGTCCTGCTGAGGAAGGCGGGGCGCCCGGCGGATTCGCCGTCTGCGTACCGGCCCATAGTGTTGCTGGACGAGGTGGGCAAGCTCTTTGAAAGAGTAGTTGCAGACCGCCTCGTCCGCCATCTAAACACGATCGGGCCGGACCTAGCGGACGGCCAGTTCGGCTTCCGCCAAGGGCGCTCCACAGTCGACGCGATAATGCGCGTAAAGGCCACGGCGGAGAGTGCTGTCTCCCGGGGCGAAGTGGTGTTGGCGGTGTCTTTGGACATCGCCAATGCGTTCAACACCCTGCCCTGGAGCTGCATCAGGGAGGCGCTCCGATTCCACGGGGTGCCGCCCTACCTCCGCCGCACAGTCGGGGCCTACCTTGCAGAAAGGCAGGTCATCTACCCGGGTCACGGTGGTGCCTGGCATCGGCGAGAGACGACGTGCGGTGTTCCACAGGGGTCGGTTCTAGGCCCTCTCCTGTGGAACATCGGCTACGATTGGGTGCTGCGTGGCGCGCTCCTCCACGGCGTCGTCGTCACGTGCTACGCTGACGACACGCTCGTCACCGCGCGAGGGAGGACATATCGCGACGCAGCCATCCTAGCGACGGCAGGGGTTGCGCAAGTGGTCCAGAGGATCCGGCGTCTGGGCCTGGAGGTGGCCCTCAACAAATCCGAGGCCCTGTGTTTTCACGGGGCTCGGCGAGGCCCACCTGCAGGCTCACACATCGAGGTAGGAGGCGTTCGCATTGCCGTCGGGGCGACGATGAGATATCTCGGTCTCGTCCTCGACGGCAGGTGGAACTTCGGGCCGCACTTCCGGCAACTGGCCCCCAAACTGAGGACGGCCGCGGCCGCGTTATCGCGGCTGCTGCCCAACTTGGGGGGGCCCGACTCATCGTGCCGGAGGTTGTACCTAGGAGTCGTGCGGTCTATGGCCCTTTACGGGGCCCCAGTGTGGGCGGACACCCTGACGCCTCGCAATTTTGCGGTCATCCATGGGCCGCAGCGAGCGACGGCAGTCAGGGTGATAAGAGGATACCGCACGGTCTCCTACGAGGCGGCCTGCCTCCTAGCCGGATCGGCGCCCTGGGATCTCGAGGCCCGAGCCCTCGCGTCGCTTTACAAGTGGCGTGGGGAGGCCCGAGAGCGGGGTGAAAGACCGTTTCCGCCGAGAGCGATCGAAGCGAAGCGGTCCGAGCTCCGCCAAGTCCTGGTGGCGGAGTGGTCTGCGAGACTTGCGCAACCCAGTGCGGGGCACGCCCTCATAGCGGCGGTAAGACCCTGCATGGAGAAGTGGATCGACCCGAAAAGGCGCGGGGTGCTCACCTTCCGTGCGACGCAGGTGCTGACCGGACACGGGTGTTTCGGCAGTTACCTGTGTCGTATCGGTCGGGAGCCGACACCGGCGTGCCATCACTGCGGTGGCGGGGCAGAGGACACGGCGCGGCACACCCTCGAGGAGTGTCCCGCATGGGACGAGCCGCGCCGTGCGCTAACCGCAGCAATCGGCGGTACCGACCTCTCGCTGTCGGCCGTGGTCAAGGTCATGGTCGACAGCGAGGAGTCATGGGACGCGGTCGTCTCATTCTGCGAGGATGTAATCGCGCAGAAGGAGACGGCCGAGCGGGAGAGGGAGGCACTGAGCACTCTCCCGTCCCGCCGACGGCGCGCTGGTCGAAGGAGGAGGGAAGCCGAGGTCGATCCACTTCCTCCATAACGAGAGGCCGACGGGCCGAGGACCGGGGGGGTCCGACGTCCGTCACTAGGGCCGGAGTAGGCGTGTAGAGGCAGTTCCGGCACGCCTACCTGATGGAAGGAGGGGAGGAAGAGGGACCCGCCGAGCTCGCGCCGGCGGGTCAAGCCTGCCGGGGATGCGGTGAATGGCAAACTAGGCCCCGCACCCCCGGCCATAGGCAAGAAGAGGAACGCTCCAGTGGTTTTAGCCGGTGAGAGCCCGGCACACCCTCCGTCGACCCCCCGACGGAGGAAGGTCTGGTAGAGATTTCCACTGGGTAAAAAAAAAAAAAAAAAAAAAAAAAAAAGGTTTCCGTGTGCAGTTCTGGCCTGCCATCGGACGCGTCCCCAGGTGGCGGATAGGGGAACGGCCCCCAGATATGGGGGTTACCGGTTTTCCGGCGCGGACCAAAGCCAGACGCGGGACTGCTTCGGCGGTCATGCGTGCGACGGGTCGGCCACCACTCCAGGTGGCCGACGTGACCCGAACTCCGGGTCACCGTCGGACAACCCGGACTCCTCATGGAGAGGAGCTGGGGGCCCTGCTTGCGTGCATGCATGCAAGTGGGGCCAAGAGGAAGGACACCTCTCTAAAAAACCCTTGGCTGCTGCGTCTTCTTGTTCAAGAAGACGCACCCAGCCTAGGGGCGACGGGTCCCGGTCCGGGACACGGTCTGACACAGACCACCGTTCGGCCCAAACGTTGCGCTGGGGCGGGCGCTCCAGTGCAACGAATATCCGTGTACGGATGGTGACGTGTGCCGCTGCGCCTAGTTGGACAGCGGCACGGAGGCATGTCTAATGCCGACGTCATCTGGGGGCTTGGCTTAACCGCCCGGCCCCCTACAAGCCTAATCCCAAGGTGGGAGCGTGCCGAGGGGATGAGTGGCCGGTGGGAGACCGGTCGCTAACGCTCACCTGCTGGGTACCTGCCGACCCCCAGCAGTATTGAGGCTTACCTGGCTACAAGGGCACTGGCCAGGTGGACATTTAATTCCCTACTACTCGTGGGAACAACATGAAGAAGAACAAAACAAACAACAAAAAAATTCTTAAGAAGAACAGAGGAGTCAGGAGAGAAGAGGGAGCAGTCTCCGACCCGGAGAAAGCTCCCGAGCCTGTTGTGTCGGACGCCGACAGTACGGGCTCGCTGGAGTCAGTCCGAACGGAACCGGACGTGACACCATATTTGAAGCGAACTAACTCGCAGCCGGTGGTTGTGTTGGAGACACAGGCCGGCACAAGCGACGAAGGGGTGCTGTACATCAGCCGATCCAGCACCCCGACCGCCAAGCGCGGAAGAGGACGACCGCCTACGACAGGCCACTATGTCGGCCTGTCCAAGGCCAAGAAAGAACTGGAGGCCGCCCAAAAGGCCGCCGAAAAAGTGGAGCGCAGCGCGGTGGAAGAGCGAAGGGTGGCCGAGTTGGCCCGGAAGGTGGACACCGGACGGGTCTCTCGGCTTTCCGAAACTTCTTCCGCCGTGTCATCGGTCGAAGACTTTCAGGCCACGGAGCTGGGCGAAAGGCTCCGGAACGCCGTGGAGACGGTGAGGGAGGTCTCCAGGGTGTCCAGTGGCCTGAAGGGGACCTGCCAGAAGGCCCTAAAGGGGGCAGCGGCCACCATGCTGGAGGTCGCCGAGGAGCTACTACAGCGCTCCTCCTCGGATGAGACAAAAAGACTGACGGCGGCAAACGCTCGCCTAACAGCCCAGGTTGCGGAGCTCCGTAAGGAGCAGGAGGAGTTGCGTGCGGAACTTCGCAACCTGATGAAAGAAAGGAGAAGAGAAGACACCACTGGGCCGGCGGAGGCGCAGCCCATTTCCCCGCCTTTTACGGAGGAGTCGGAGTTAGTCCGGCTCTTCAAGACGGAGATGGCGGCGCTATCTGCCCGCTTCTCCGTCATTGAGAGCAAGGTGCTACGGCCTCCACTGGCCCACGACAAGACACCGCCGGCCCAGACGTATGCGGCGAAAGCTGCTGCGCCCAGGCCGGCCAAACCGGCTAAGACAAAGCCCGTTGCTGCTGCTCCGGCTGCTCCAGCAGCCCCAGTTGCACCAACGGCCCCGGCGACGACGACGAGCGCACCAACGGCCACCTCGCAAGATTGGGTGACCGTTGGTGACAAGAAGAAAGAGAAGAAGAAAAAGAAGAAAAAGACAAAGGCGGCTAAGGAAAAACAGAAGCAGAAGCTCCGCGCCCCGAAGTCCACGGCGGTGGCTATCAAGCTACCGCCGGAGGCTATAGAAAGGGGCGTGTCATACGCGTCGGTCTTGACGAAAGCCAAGGCCGACATTAATTTGAAGGACCTGGGGATAACGGGCATCGTTTGGAAGGAGGCGGCAACCGGTGCCCGATTGCTCGAGGTGCCCGGCGCTACAAGCGATCCAAAAGCAGACGCACTTGCAGAGAGGCTCAAGGCCTCTCTCAAGGAACAATTCCCGGACGCAATAATATCCAGGCCCGTGAAAACGCTAAATTTGCGTGTTTCGGGCCTGGATGACACGGTGACGGAAAAGGAGCTCGGGGCCGCCATTGCGGAGGCGGGCAAGTGCCCCCTGGAACAGGTCCGGCCCGGTGAGATAGGGCCCGGCCTCCGGGGACTCAGGTCCGCGATAGTTACTTGCCCGGTTGCGGCGGCTCACCGCATCGAAGCGAGCGGCCGCAACCTGCTTGTTGGGTGGGTGTTGGCGCGGGTTAAAATCCTCTCGCCCCGACCCCAGAGGTGTTTCCGGTGTCTGGAGGTGGGACACCTGGGCGTGCATTGCTCGTCGACCATCCAAGTCGGCGGGCTCTGCTTCCGCTGCGGCCGGTCCGGTCACAAGGCCGCCGCATGTGACGCCCCGCCGAGTTGCCCAAAATGTGCGGCCGCGGACAAGCCGGCCGACCACCGGATCGGCAGCAAATCCTGCGCCGACACCCACACCAAGCAGGGCAAGAAGAAGAAGGGGACCAAGGGGGTTGGGCCTGCTGCCCAGGGCGCTGCGGCGCCTATAGCGCAGCGGACCCCACCCCCTAAGGCAGCCGACTCGCTGCCGGAGGGGGAGCGGACCATGGACACTGAATAATGTCTGCGTCCGCTTCCCTTCGTTTCCTTCAGGGCAATATCAACCACTGCGCCCGTGCTCAGGATCTTCTCCTCCAGAGCATGGCGCAGTGGTTGATCGACATTGCGGTGGTCGCCGAGCCGTGGTTCGTACCCCCCAGGGATGACTGGGTGAGCGACGTCCACGACTCGGTGGTCATGATCTTGAGAAGATCGGCCGGGACCCCGTCCTTTGAAGCCGTCGCCAAAGGACGGAATTTCGTCTCGGCACTGCTCGGAGAGTTGATGATCGTAGGGGTCTACTTCTCTCCGAGCAGGTCTCTCGCCGAATTCGAGGCATGGTTGGAGGAGTTGGGCACCGTCGTCAGACGAAACCACCCTCGCCCCGTGGTCGTACTCGGGGACTTCAACGCCAAGGCAGGCGCCTGGGGTTCCCCGACTACCGACGCTCGCGGCGAGGTGCTGGAAGAGTGGGCGGTCGAGCACGGTCTCGCCGTCCTTAACCAGGGCTCGGTGGACACGTGCGTGCGCCAGCGGGGCGGCTCAATAGTGGACATCACGTTCGCTAGCCCCGCCCTCGCACGCCGTGTCCAAGACTGGCGTGTCATGGAGGGGGTGGAGACGTTGTCGGATCATAGATATATCCGATTCAGCCTCTCCGCCCTCCCCACTGCGCCTGTCCCAGCGCCGGCCCTACCGACCCCTGGTTCGATCGGTCCGCGTTGGGCGTTAAAGCAGTTGGATCGGGAGCTGCTCCTCGAAGCCGCGATCGTCCAGGCCTGGGTGACTACCCCGGACAGGCCTGTCAACATCGACGAGGAGGCTGAGCAGCTCCGGCTGGCCATGACCAGCGTCTGCGATGCGGCGATGCCTAGACGGCGTCAAGAGCCATCTAGGCGCCGGGTGCACTGGTGGTCGGCGGACATCGAACGGCTCCGTGCCGCCTGTGTCGCGGCTAGACGCCAGTATGCCCGGCATAGGAGAAGGCGGCGCCGCCCGCCAGACGCTGAAGCCAGAGAGGCGGAACTATACGAGGCTTACCGCGAAGCGAGAAAAGCACTGAAGGGGGCCATCGCCAAAGCGAAGGCAGAGGCCCGCGAGCGGCAGCTAGCTACCCTGGATCGCGATCCGTGGGGGCGTCCTTATCGCGCAGTAAGGGACAAGCTGCGCCCTTGGGCGCCTCCGCTCACCCAGGGTATGCGGCCCGAGTTGCTGCGAGAGGTGGTGAGTGCCCTCTTCCCCGCTAGGGCGGAGCACATCCCACCGCCTATGGTTCCGCCTCGATCCGCTGACGCCAACGCCAACGCGGACGACGACGACGACGACGACGTGCCCGACGTGACCCGGGCAGAACTGAGAGCGGCGGTGTCCCGGCTTCAAGCCAAGAACACCGCCCCAGGGCCCGACGGCATTCCTGGCCGAGCGTGGGTCCTGGCCGCGGAGGCTCTCGGGCCTCGACTGATGGGCCTTTTCAGCGCGTGCCTGGAGCGGGGCCAGTTTCCCCGCCCATGGAAGACGGGCCTACTGGTCCTGCTGAGAAAGGCGGGGCGCCCGGCGGATTCGCCGTCTGCGTACCGGCCCATAGTGTTGCTGGACGAGGTGGGCAAGCTCTTTGAGAGAGTAGTTGCAGACCGCCTCGTCCGCCATCTAAACACGATCGGGCCGGACCTAGCGGACGGCCAGTTCGGCTTCCGCCAAGGGCGCTCCACAGTCGACGCGATAATGCGCGTAAAGGCCACGGCGGAGAGTGCTGTCTCCCGGGGCGAAGTGGTGTTGGCGGTGTCTTTGGACATCGCCAATGCGTTCAACACCCTGCCCTGGAGCTGCATCAGGGAGGCGCTCCGATTCCACGGGGTGCCCCCCTACCTCCGCCGCACAGTCGGGGCCTACCTTGCAGAGAGGCAGGTCATCTGCCCGGGTCACGGTGGTGCCTGGCATCGGCGAGAGACAACGTGCGGTGTTCCACAGGGGTCGGTTCTAGGCCCTCTCCTGTGGAACATCGGCTACGATTGGGTGCTGCGTGGCGCGCTCCTCCACGGCGTCGTCGTCACGTGCTACGCTGACGACACGCTCGTCACCGCGCGAGGGAGGACATATCGCGACGCAGCCATCCTAGCGACGGCAGGGGTTGCGCAAGTGGTCCAGAGGATCCGGCGTCTGGGCCTGGAGGTGGCCCTCAACAAATCCGAGGCCCTGTGTTTTCACGGGGCTCGGCGAGGCCCACCTGCAGGCTCACACATCGAGGTAGGAGGCGTTCGCATTGCCGTCGGGGCGACGATGAGATATCTCGGTCTCGTCCTCGACGGCAGGTGGAACTTCGGGCCGCACTTCCGGCAACTGGCCCCCAAACTGAGGACGGCCGCGGCCGCGTTATCGCGACTGCTGCCCAACTTGGGGGGGCCCGACTCATCGTGCCGGAGGTTGTACCTAGGAGTCGTGCGGTCTATGGCCCTTTACGGGGCCCCAGTGTGGGCGGACGCCCTGACGCCTCGCAATTTTGCGGTCATCCACGGGCCGCAACGAGCGACGGCAGTCAGGGTGATAAGAGGATACCGCACGGTCTCCTACGAGGCGGCCTGCCTCCTAGCCGGATCGGCGCCCTGGGATCTCGAGGCCCGAGCCCTCGCGTCGCTTTACAAGTGGCGTGGGGAGGCCCGAGAGCGGGGTGAAAGACCGTTTCCGCCGAGAGCGATCGAAGCGAAGCGGTCCGAGCTCCGCCAAGTCCTGGTGGCGCAGTGGTCTGCGAGACTTGCGCAACCCAGTGCGGGGCACGCCCTCATAGGGGCGGTAAGACCCTGCATGGAGAAGTGGATCGACCCGAAAAGGCGCGGGGTGCTCACCTTCCGTGCGACGCAGGTGCTGACCGGACACGGGTGTTTCGGCAGTTACCTGTGTCGTATCGGTCGGGAGCCCACACCGGCGTGCCATCACTGCGGTGGCGGGGCAGAGGACACGGCGCGGCACACCCTCGAGGAGTGTCCCGCATGGGACGAGCCGCGCCGTGCGCTAACCGCAGCAATCGGCGGATCCGACCTCTCGCTGTCGGCCGTGGTCAAAGTCATGGTCGACAACGAGGAGTCATGGGACGCGGTCGTCTCATTCTGCGAGGATGTAATCGCGCAGAAGGAGACGGCCGAACGGGAGAGGGAGGCACTGAGCACTCTCCCGTCCCGCCGACGGCGCGCTGGTCGGAGGAGGAGGGAAGCCGAGGTCGATCCGCTTCCTCCATAACGAGAGGCCGACGGGCCGAGGACCGGGGGGGTCCGACGTCCGTCACTAGGGCCGGAGTAGGCGTGTTGAGGCAGTTCCGGCACGCCTACCTGATGGAAGGAGGGGAGGAAGAGGGACCCGCCGAGCTCGCGCCGGCGGGTCAAGCCTGCCGGGGATGCGGTGAATGGCAAACTGGGCCCCGCACCCCCGGCCATAGGCAAGAAGAGGAACGCTCCAGTGGTTTTAGCCGGTGAGAGCCCGGCACACCCTCCGTCGACCCCCCGACGGAGGACGGTCTGGTAGAGATTTCCACTGGGTGAACAAAAAAAAAAAAAAAAAAAAAAAAAAAAAAAAAAAAAAAAAAAAAAAAAAAAAAAAAAAAAAAAAAAAAAAAAAAAAAAAAGGTTAGGTTAGGTTAGGTTAGGTTAGGTTTCCGTGTGCTCTCCGTGTGCAGTTCTGGCCTGCCATCGGACGCGTCCCCAGGTGGCGGATAGGGGAACGGCCCCCAGATATGGGGGTTACCGGTTTTCCGGCGCGGACCAAAGCCAGACGCGGGACTGCTTACGACGGGACGAGGCCGAAGAGGACCGCCTCTACTCCACATACGTGGGGGCGAGGGCGGCCTTTAAGTCGGCCATCGGCGCCGCCAAGGACGCGGCGAGGGCTGAGCTGCTGGAGGGTCTCGACAACGACCCATTCGGGAGACCATATAAGGCGGCGCGGAACAAACTGCGTCGCATTGGTCCCCCGGTTGCCGAGACCCTGGAACCAGCGCTCCTGGATGGGGTGGTGCGGTCCCTGTTTCCGCGCAGGGATCCGCACTTCGCCCCACCAGCGATGGGCCCGCCAAGGGAAGGACCGGAGGAGGAAGCTCCTCCTCCTCCGGTTTCAGAGGAGGAATTTGGCGCGGCGACACTCCGTCTCCGCGCCAAAAAGACGGCTCCTGGCCCCGACGGCGTTCCCGCCAGGGTGGTGGCCATCGCGGTCACCGAGATGGAGGGAAGGTTTCGGGACCTCTTCGACGCGTGCTTCGCGTCGGGGAGGTTCCCGAAACCTTGGCGGGAAGGCCAACTGTGCCTCCTCCGGAAGGAAGGGCGGCCGGCGGACTCCCCCTCGGCTTACCGGCCCATCGTCTTGCTTGACGAGGCCGGTAAGATGTTCGAGGGGATTATCGCCGCCCGCCTGAAGCGCCATTTGCGGAACGTGGGACCGGACCTGTCGGACGCCCAGTTCGGTTTTCGAGCTGGCCGTTCGACAGTGGACGCCCTGGCCCTTCTCAAGGGCCAGGTGACAGAGGCGGTAGGAGTGGGGGATGGAGTGTTGGCTGTGTCATTCGACATTGCCAACGCCTTCAACTCCATCCCCCACTCCACCATCCTGGAGGCGCTCCGGTTCCACGGTGTGCCCCTTTATCTGCGGGGCCTCCTGGCCAGCTACTTGGAGGACCGTGCCGTCCTCCTCGTGGACGGGGCTGGCCAGGTCCGGCGATATGGCGTAGAAACCGGCGTTCCACAGGGGTCCGTTCTAGGGCCTCTTCTGTGGAACGTCGGTTATGACTGGCTCCTGCGGGGAATCCTCCTACGAGGTACGAGTGTCATCTGCTACGCAGATGACACTCTCCTCACTTCCCGCGGGAGCACCTTCCGGGAGGCGGCCAGTTTGGCGTCGGCGGGCGGATCCTTAGTGGCGGGAAGGATCCGCCGCCTGGGCTTGAGGGTGGCGCTGCACAAAACGGAGGCTGTGTTCTTTCACGGCCCCCGGCGGCGCCCCCCACCCGACGCCCACATTTATGTGGAGGGGGTGAGGGTCGGGGTTGAGGCCCAGATGAAGTATCTGGGCCTCATGCTGGACAGCAGGCTGCGCTTCGGCCCGCACTTTAGCGGGCTGTCGACGCGCCTGCTGAAAGCCGCGGACGCCCTCTCATGGCTCATGCCGAACATGGGAGGGCCGAGCAGTCGTTGCCGGCGGTTATACGCCGGCATACTGAGGAGCATGGCCCTTTACGGGGCCCCAATTTGGGCGGACTCCCTCCACAGGAGGGAGAACCTCACCACCCTTCGGGCGCCCCAAAGGGCCATCGCCCAGCGGGTAGCGCGGGCCTACCGCACGGTAGGTTTCGCTTCGGCATGCGCTCTGGCGAGCACCCCGCCTTGGGAGCTCGAGGCCTGGGTGCTCGCCAGAGTGTACGAGTGGACGGCGGGGCGCAGGGCGCTGGGCGAGCGTCCGGCCCCGGAGTTGAGGGAGGCCGTCCGCCGGGAGGCGAGGGACGCCATCGTCCAACATTGGACGCGCGACCTCGCCTCCGCGGTGTTCGGCCGTCGCACCCTCGACGCCATCGGGCCAGTCCTGAAGGACTGGCTCGACAGGCGTCACGGGTTCCTCTCCTTCCGTCTGGTGCAGGTACTCTCCGGTCACGGCTGCTTCGGCAGGTACCTGCACCGGATAGGACGAGAGGAAACGCCGTCGTGCCACGGTTGCGGCGCGGCGGAGGACACGGCGGACCACACCCTCGCGGTGTGCCCGTCGTGGGCCGTGCCGCGCCGCGATCTTGTCGCGGCGGTAGGAGGGGACCTCTCGCTGCCCGCCGTCGTCAGAGCGATGGTGGGGAGCGAGGGGGCCTGGGCGGCGATGGCCTCCTTCTGCGAGGTCGTGATGTCGCAGAAGGAGGCCGCGGAGCGCGAGCGGGAGGAGGATCCCCTCGCTCCGGCGCTCCGCAGGCGGCGTAGGGGCAGGAGAAGGCGGGATTTCGCCCGCTTTCTCCCGCCCTGAGGTGAGCGGCGGGCGTGAGGCACGGGGGTGCCCGCGCCCGCCTTGCACCGCTCACCACGCGGGAGCCACGGCCCCTCCTTAAGAGGGGCAAATGAGGGCCCGCCTTAGTAGGCGGGTTTCGCCGGCGGGGGAGAGGTAGCGAGGCTATGCTAGTTTCCCACTCCCCCGCCACTATGGCGATGCCGGAGCGCCGCTGGGGTTTTTAGTGGGTATACCGGGAGGCTCTCTCCCGGGGAGTCCCACATACCCTGCCCGTCCCCCGACGGGTGGGGATGCGTAATTGTCATTTTCCCCAGCGACATCAAAAAAAAAAAAAAAAAAAAAAAAGGTTAGGTTGGGGGGGGTACGCCCCACAGTGCTGACTTCCTCGCAGTGTACCCCGGGCAACGCCGTGTCTGACCACCGTAACGGAGTGGCAGACCGGTGGCTAACAGGCACTGTGACCTACGCGATCTTGCGATTTTATTATATTCTGAGGGCGATTGCGTACGTAGTGGATTATTTTATTGTGGATTTTATTTTATTGAGGGTTTTTATTCGATTGTGGTTTTTAATAGTATTTTATTGTGGTTTTATTTTTATTGTGGTTGTTGGTTGTCGATATGTCGAAGCCATTGAGAAACGCTGCCGGGCGTTTCGTCCCAAAAGGCCCTTCTCAGGGCCAACCAAAAGGCCCTTCTAAGGGCCAACCCAAAGGCCCTTCTCAGGGCCAAACAAAAGGCCCTTCTCAGGGCCACCCCGACGTATTGTCGGCCTCAGAGGCCAGTCGCGCACCATCCGCGGCTAGCCTCTGCATGAGCGTGGCGGACGAGTTCTCGGACTCGGATGTCGAGTCCGTGGCCTTGGACTCGTCCGTATGTGGGGTGGCTGCAGAGAGCAGCCTGAAGAGGGCTTACTTAAAGCTCGGGTCCGAGGGTTCCTCGGACTCGGGCAAGAGTAAGCCCAAGAGGAAGTCGAAGGCGAAGCAGACATCTGCTTCGCCTTCGACTTGTTCTCAGGCCGGAACCCACGATGTGGGTCTGGCAGTCGCCCAGCGCCAGCTCGGCTTGGCCAGACGGGCCGAGGCCGAGCTGGAACTGGAGGAGTTGGTTGCCGCCAAGGAGAGGCGCGCAACCAAGGCGAGGGCCGGTTATGGTTCGGCCCTCGTCAGTTTCGACGGCCTGTCAGTGGCTGAGTTGGTCCGCTTGGCGGAGGAGGACAAGGAGGAGATCGTCGAGGTCGCCTCCAGGTCCTCCAACCTCAAGGGGACCTTCCAGAAGGCCCTGAAATGCCGTGCAACAAGTTTGCACGGCATCATCCTGGAGCTGACGCAGCGCACTGCGTCAGACGAGACGAGGCAGCTGCAGGCGAGGGTCGATCGCCTGCAAGCTGAGGTTAGCCAGCTTCATAAGAAGCTGGCTGAGGCTACGGCCCCGTCCCCGTCGGCCTCGGCCCCGTCGGCAGCGGCCGCGTCGGCAGCGGCCCCGTCGGCGGCGGCGGTTCCCGCCCCCTCCTCCTCCAACCTTGAGGAATTGTTCCGCAAGGTGGTCATGGAGGAGAGGGCGTTCACTCGTGCCTGCTTCGCAGGCATAGAGGACCGCCTGCTGCCGGAGAGGCGGCTCCGTCCGCCGCTAGCGGCCGACAAGGCGCCGACAGCGGCTCCCCAGGCCCCGAAGCCCTCAAAGGGCAAAGGCAAGGGGAAGAAGTCGCCGGGAGCTCAGCCTACCCCCAGTACGAGTGCGGGCGCCAAACCGGGGCCGGTTGCCATCACGGCGCCCCCCCAGGTTCAGCAGGGAGAGGCCCTCCTCCCCTCCACCACCCCAGCCAACCAGTCGTGGTCAGAGGTGGTTAGGAAGGGGGGAAAGGGCAAGAAGGCGACCCAGGCCACGGCTGCCCTGAAGGCTGCCCCGGCGGCTGCCCCGGCAGCTGCAGCGGCGGCCACAAAGGCGCCGAAGTTGGTTGCCCCCAAAACCGCGGCGGTCACGGTGACCATCGTGCCCGAGGCCGCGGAGAAGGGGGTAACGTACGAGTCCGTCCTGAGACGGGCTCGTACCGTCGCCAACCCCGCCGAGTTGGGGATAGGCGCTTGCCGCCGGACCCAAACCGGAGCTCGTTTATTCGAGTTTCCGGGGAAGGACGGCGGCAAAAATGCGGACCTCTTCGCGACCAAGTTGCGGGAGGTCCTCGCCGACGTGGCGAAGGTCGCCAGGCCGACCAAAACCACCTCCATCGAGGTGACCGGTCTTGATGACTCGGTCACCAAGGAGGAGGTGGTGGCCGCCATCGCCTTGGCAGGAGGCTGCGACCCCGCAGCGGTGCAGGCTCGGGAGATTAGGCCCGGCCGCGGTGGACTGGGCACTATCCGGCTGGTGTGCCCAGTCGCCGCAGTGTTGGCCGCCCAGGCTAAATGTCAGGGGCGGCTAATAGTGGGCTTTAGCCGGGCCGTGATCCGGGTGCTTGAGGCAGCGCCGATGCGCTGCTTCAAGTGCCTGGGGATTGGCCACACCCGAGCCACGTGTCCGTCCTCCGTGGATAGGGCGGACACCTGCTTCCGCTGCGGGCAACAGGGGCATAAGGCGGCCTCGTGCGAGGCCGCCAAGCCGCATTGCGCGGCATGCGCTGATAGTGGTCGCCCCGCCGACCACGTCATGGGGGGGACGTCGTGCCGTCCTCCCTCCAAGAAGGGCAAGCCGCAGGCGGCTATAAGCCGTCCTGCCGCTGCTGCCACCACCCCCGCTGTGATCGCAGCGGCGGTGGCCGAGGGTGATGCGATGGTCGAATAATGGGTACCGACCATCGCATCTTGCAGGCAAACACCAACCACTGCCGGGCTGCCCAGGACCTGCTGGTGCAGTCAATGGCCGAGTGGTTGGTGGATGTGGCAGTGGTGGCCGAGCCGTACTATACTCCCAGCAATTGGCTGGGAGATAGTGACGGCTCGGTGGCAATCGTGGCGCGGTCTTCCTCGGACTCCCCTCCCCTCTCGCTCTTAGAGAGGGGACCGGGATACGTGGCCGCCGCGTGGGGAGGGTTGGCCCTTGTGGGGGTCTACTTCTCCCCAAACCGCCCTCTCCAGGACTTCGAGGATTTCCTCGGGGTCCTGACGGCGGTCATCGGGAGGACGGCGCCACGACAGGTCTCCGTGATGGGAGACCTGAATGCCAAGTCGGTGGTCTGGGGAAACCCGGCCACCGACGCCCGCGGGCGCGCGGTGGAATTGTGGGCGGCCTCGTCTGGTCTCTCCCTCTTGAATAGGGGGAGCGTCCAGACGTGCGTGCGGCGGCAGGGCGGGTCCATAGTGGACCTCACCTTCGCTACGCACGCACTGGCCGCCCGCATTCAGAACTGGAGGGTGGAACTGGGGGAGACGATCTCGGATCACCGCTACGTGCGCTTCGAGATCGCCCCCCAGAATCCACGGGGGCGCCGCAGCACCCCCTCATCGTCGGGCCGTTCCCCGTTTCCAAGGTGGGCTCTGACCCACCTGGATCGGGAGGCGGCACGGGAGGCCGCGTTCGTCCAGGACTGGCTTTGGCCAGGTCCCGGCGGGGACGTCCTGGACGTGGACGCGGCGGCGGCCCGACTGAGGGGGTCATTGACCGAGGTGTGCAACGCCAGCATGCCTCGGTCGAGACGTCCACCTCCCCGACGCGCCGTTTACTGGTGGTCGGAGGAGTTGGCGGGGCTGCGGGCCACCTGCGTGGCGGCACGGCGGGCCTACACCCGCTCGCGTCGGCGGCGCCGTCGGGACGAGGCCGAAGAGGACCGCCTCTACTCCACATACGTGGAGGCGAGGGCGGCCTTCAAGTCGGCCATCGGCGCCGCCAAGGACGCGGCGAGGGCTGAGCTGCTGGAGGGTCTCGACAACGACCCATTCGGGAGGCCATATAAGGCGGCGCGGAACAAACTGCGTCGCATTGGTCCCCCGGTTGCCGAGACCCTGGAACCAGCGCTCCTGGATGGGGTGGTGCGGTCCCTGTTTCCGCGCAGGGATCCGCACTTCACCCCACCAGTGATGGGCCCGCCAAGGGAAGAACCGGAGGAGGAAGCTCCTCCTCCTCCGGTTTCAGAGGAGGAATTTGGCGCGGCGACTCTCCGTCTCCGCGCCAAAAAGACGGCTCCTGGCCCGGACGGCGTTCCCGCCAGGGTGGTGGCCATCGCGGTCACCGAGATGGAGGGAAGGTTTCGGGACCTCTTTGACGCGTGCTTCGCGTCGGGGAGGTTCCCGAAACCTTGGCGGGAAGGCCAACTGTGCCTCCTCCGGAAGGAAGGGCGGCCGGCGGACTCCCCCTCGGCTTACCGGCCCATCGTCTTGCTTGACGAGGCCGATAAGATGTTCGAGGGGATTATCGCCGCCCGCCTGAAGCGCCATCTGCGGAACGTGGGACCGGACCTGTCGGACGCCCAGTTCGGTTTTCGAGCTGGGCGTTCGACAGTGGACGCCCTGGCCCTTCTCAAGGGCCAGGTGACAGAGGCGGTAGGAGTGGGGGATGGAGTGTTGGCTGTGTCATTCGACATTGCCAACGCCTTCAACTCCATCCCCCACTCCACCATCCTGGAGGCGCTCCGGTTCCACGGTGTGCCCCTTTACTTGCGGGGCCTCCTGGCCAGCTACTTGGAGGACCGTGCCGTCCTCCTCGTGGACGGGGCTGGCCAGGTCCGGCGGTATGGCGTGGAAACCGGCGTTCCACAGGGGTCCGTTCTAGGGCCTCTTCTGTGGAACGTCGGTTATGACTGGCTCCTGCGGGGAATCCTCCTACGAGGTACGAGTGTCATCTGCTACGCAGATGACACTCTCCTCACTTCCCGCGGGAGCACCTTCCGGGAGGCGGCCAGTTTGGCCTCGGCGGGCGGATCCTTGGTGGCGGGGAGGATCCGCCGTCTGGGCTTGAGGGTGGCGCTGCACAAAACGGAGGCCGTGTTCTTTCACGGCCCCCGGCAGCGCCCCCCACCTGACGCCCACATTTTTGTGGAGGGCGTCAGGATCCGGGTCGAGGCCCAGATAAAGTATCTGGGCCTCATGCTTGACAGCAGGTGGCGCTTCGGCCCGCACTTCAGCGGGCTGTCGACGCGCCTGCTGAAAGCCGCGGACGCCCTCTCATGGCTCATGCCGAACATGGGAGGGCCGAGCAGTCATTGCCGGCGGTTGTACGCCGGCATACTGCGGAGCATGGCCCTGTATGGGGCGCCCATTTGGGCGGACTCCCTCCATAGGAGGGAGAACGTCACCGCTCTTCGGGCGCCCCAAAGGGCCATCGCCCAGCGGGCAGCGCGGGCCTACCGCACGGTAGGCTTCGCTTCGGCATGCGCTCTGGCGAGCACCCCGCCTTGGGAGCTCGAGGCCTGGGTGCTCGCCAGAGTGTACGAGTGGACGGCGGGGCGCAGGGCGCTTGGCGAGCGTCCGGCCCCGGAGCTGAGGGAGGCCGTCCGCCGGGAGGCGAGGGACGCCATCGTCCAACATTGGACACTCGACCTCGCCTCCGCGGTGTTCGGCCGTCGCACCCTCGACGCCATCGGGCCGGTCCTGAAGGACTGGCTCGACAGGCGTCACGGGTTCCTCTCCTTCCGTCTGGTGCAGGTACTCTCCGGTCACGGCTGCTTCGGCAGGTACCTGCACCGGATAGGACGAGAGGAGACGCCGTCGTGCCACAGTTGCGGCGCGGCGGAGGACACGGCGGACCACACCCTCGCGGTGTGTCCGTCGTGGGCCGTGCCGCGCCGCGATCTTGTCGCGGCGGTAGGAGGGGACCTCTCGCTGCCCGCCGTCGTCAGAGCGATGGTGGGGAGCGAGGGGGCCTGGGCGGCGATGGCCTCCTTCTGCGAGGTCGTGATGTCGCAGAAGGAGGCCGCGGAGCGGGAGCGAGAGGAGGATCCCCTCGCTCCGGCGCTCCGTAGGCGGCGTAGGGGCAGGAGAAGGCGGGATTTCGCCCGCTTTCTCCCGCCCTGAGGTGAGCGGCGGGCGTGAGGCACGGGGGTGCCCGCGCCCGCCCTGCACCGCTCACCACGCGGGAGCCACGGCCCCTCTTTAAGAGGGGCAAATGAGGGCCCGCCTTCTCAGGCGGGTTTCGCCGGCGGGGGAGAGGTAGCTGAGGCTGAGCTAGTTTCCCACTCCCCCGCCACTATGGCGATGCCGGAGTTGCGCTGGGGTTTTTAGTGGGTATACCGGGAGGCTCTCTCCCGGGGAGTCCCACATACCCTGCCCGTCCCCCGACGGGTGGGGATGCGTAATTGTCATTTTCCCCAGCGAGAACAAAAAAAAAAAAAAAAAAAAAGGTTAGGTTGGGGATCCGTGTGCAGTTTCTGGACCTGCCATCGGACGCGTCCCCAGGTGGCGGATAGGGGAACGGCCCCCCAGATATGGGGGTTACCGGTTTACCGGCGCGGACCAAAACCAGAAGTGGGGACCGCTTCGGCGGTCACGCGCGGCGGGTCGGCCACCACTCCAGGTGGCTGACGTGACCCGAACCCCGGGTCACCGTCGGGCAACCCGGCCTCCTCACTGAGAGGAGCTGGGGGCCCCGTTTGCTTCCGGGCAAACGAGTGGGGCTAAGAGGAAGGACACCTCGCTAAAAAACCCGTGGCTGCTGCGTCTTCTCGCACACGGAGACGTGACCAGCCGGGCCCCTCCCTATGGAGGGCCCACTGTGGGCCTGCCTTCGGGCAGGAATCGCCGGCGGGGTTGTGGACGGCAGGCTTGCTACATCCCATGACCCCGCCACTAAGGCGATGTCGGTGTGCCGCTGTTGGGTTTAGTGGGTATTCCTGGCTACAGAGCTGGGCGAGTCCCACACACGCCCTTCGGGGTATGGTGCGTAAATGCATTCCCACAGCGTCAAAAAAAAAAAAAAAAAAAAAAAAAAAGGTTAGGTTGGGGACTGAGGGCGATTGCGTACATTGTGGTTTTTATTCTGAATTTTATTGTGGGTTTATTTTATTGTGGGTTAGGTTTTATTCTGATTTTATTGTGGGTTTTTATTAGATTTTATTGCGGTTTTATTTTTTAGTGTGGTTTTATTTTTATTGTGGTTTAGGTTTTCGTAATGTCGAAGCCATTGCGAAATGCCTCCGGGCGTTTCGTTTCAAAAGGCCCTTCTCAGGGCCAACCCAAAGGCCCTTCTCAGGGCCAAACAAAAGGCCCTTCTCAGGGCCACCCCGACGTGTTGTCGGCCTCAGAGGCCAGTCGCGCACCATCCGTGGCGAGCCTCTGCATGAGCGTGGCGGACGAGTTCTCGGACTCGGATGTCGAGTCCGTGGCCTTGGACTCGTCCGTATGTGGAGTGGCTGCGGAGAGCAGCCTGAAGAGGGCTTATTTGAAGCTCGGGTCCGAGGGTTCCTCGGACTCGGGCAAGAGTAAGCCCAAGAGGAAGTCGAAGGCGAAGCAGACATCTGCTTCGCCTTCGACTTGTTCTCAGGCTGGCACCCACGATGTGGGTTTGGCAGACGCCCAGCGCCAGCTCGGCTTGGCCAGACGGGCCGAGGCCGAGCTGGAACTGGAGGAAATGGTTGCCGCCAAGGAGAGGCGCGCAGCCAAGGCGAGGGCCGGTTATGGTTCGGCCCTCGTCAGTTTTGACGGCCTGTCAGTGGCTGAGTTGGTCCGCTTGGCGGTGGAGGACAAGGAGGAGATCGTCGAGGTCGCCTCCAGGTCCTCCAACCTCAAGGGGACCTTCCAGAAGGCGCTGAAATGCCGTGCAACCAGCTTGCACGGCATAATAATGGAGCTGACGCAGCGCACTGCGTCAGACGAGACGAGGCAGCTGCAGGCGAGGGTCGATCGCCTGCAAGCTGAGGTTAGCCAGCTTCATAAGAAGCTGGCCGAGGCTACGGCCCCGTCCCCGTCGGCCTCAGCCCCGTCGGCAGCGGCCGCGTCGGCAGCGGCCCCGCCGGCAGCGGCGGTTCCCGCCCCCTCCTCCTCCAACCTTGAGGAATTGTTCCGCAAGGTGGTCATGGAGGAGAGGGCGTTCACTCGTGCCTGCTTCGCAGGCATAGAGGACCGCCTGCTGCCGGAGAGGCGGCTCCGTCCGCCGCTGGCGGCTGACAAGGCGCCGACGGCGACTCCCCAGGCCCCGAAGCCCTCAAAGGGCAAAGGCAAGGGGAAGAAGTCGCCGGGGGCCCCGTCTCCCCCCGGCACGAGTGCGGGCGCCAAACCGGGGCCGGCTGCCATCACGGCATCCGCCCCGCAGGTCCAGGAGGTAGACGCCCTCCTCCCATCCACCACCCCGTCCAACCAGTCGTGGTCCGAGGTGGTGAAGAAGGGGAGGAAGAAGGCGAACAAGGCCCCGGCTGCCTCGGCGGCTGCTGCGGCGGCTGCCCAGGCAGCTGCCCCGGCGACAGCCCCGGCAGCCAATAAGCCACAAGTCGGCGGGAGGAAGCTGGTTCCCCCCAAATCCGCGGCGGTCACGGTGACCATCGTGCCCGAGGCCGCGGAGAAGGGGGTAACGTACGAGTCCGTCCTGAGACGGGCTCGTACCGTCGCCAACCCCGCCGAGTTGGGGATTGGCGCTTGCCGCCGGACCCAAACCGGAGCTCGTTTATTCGAGTTTCCGGGGAAGGACGGCGGCAAAAATGCGGACCTCTTCGCGACCAAGTTGCGGGAGGTCCTCGCCGACGTGGCGAAGGTCGCCAGGCCGACCAAAACCACCTCCATCGAGGTGACCGGTCTTGATGACTCGGTCACCAAGGAGGAGGTGGTGGCCGCCATCGCCTTGGCAGGAGGCTGCGACCCCGCAGCGGTGCAGGCTCGGGAGATTAGGCCCGGCCGCGGTGGACTGGGCACTATCCGGCTGGTGTGCCCAGTCGCCGCAGTGTTGGCCGCCCAGGCTAAATGCCAGGGGCGGCTATTCGTTGGCTTCAGCCGGGCCGTGATCCGGGTGCTTGAGGCAGCGCCGATGCGCTGCTTCAAGTGCTTCGGTATCGGCCACACCCGAGCCATGTGTCCGTCCACTGTGGACAGGGCGGACACATGCTTCCGCTGCGGGAAGGAGGGGCACATGGCGGCCACGTGTGAGGCCGCCAAGCCACATTGCGCGGCGTGTGCCTCCGGCGGCCGCCCCGCCGACCACGTTATGGGGGGGACGTCATGCCGTCCTCCCTCCAAGAAGGGCAAGCCGCAGGCGGCTATAAGCCGTCCTGCCGCTGCTGCCACCACTCCCGCTGATGTCCCATCAGCGGCGGTGGCCGAGGGTGATGCGATGGTCGAATAATGGGTATCGACCATCGCATCCTGCAGGCAAACACCAACCACTGCCGGGCTGCCCAGGACCTGCTGGTGCAGTCGATGGCCGAGTGGTTGGTGGATGTGGCAGTGGTGGCCGAGCCGTACTATACTCCCAGCAATTGGCTGGGAGATAGTGACGGCTCGGTGGCAATCGTGGCGCGGTCTTCCTCGGACTCCCCTCCCCTCTCGCTCTTAGAGAGGGGACCGGGATACGTGGCCGCCGCGTGGGGAGGGTTGGCCCTTGTGGGGGTCTACTTCTCCCCAAACCGCCCTCTCCAGGACTTCGAGGATTTCCTCGGGGTCCTGACGGCGGTCATCGGGAGGACGGCGCCACGACAGGTCTCCGTCATGGGAGACCTGAATGCCAAGTCGGTGGTCTGGGGAAACCCGGCCACCGACGCCCGCGGGCGGGCGGTGGAATTGTGGGCGGCCTCGTCTGGTCTCTCCCTCTTGAATAGGGGGAGCGTCCAGACGTGCGTGCGGCGGCAGGGCGGGTCCATAGTGGACCTCACCTTCGCTACGCACGCACTGGCCGCCCGCATTCAGAACTGGAGGGTGGAACTGGGGGAGACGATCTCGGATCACCGCTACGTGCGCTTCGAGATCGCCCCCCAGAATCCACGGGGGCGCCGCAGCACCCCCTCATCGTCGGGCCGTTCCCCGTTTCCAAGGTGGTCTCTGACCCACCTGGATCGGGAGGCGGCACGGGAGGCCGCGTTCGTCCAGGACTGGCTTTGGCCAGGTCCCGGCGGGGACGTCCTGGACGTGGACGCGGCGGCGGCCCGACTGAGGGGGTCATTGACCGAGGTGTGCAACGCCAGCATGCCTCGGTCGAGACGTCCACCTCCCCGACGCGCCGTGTACTGGTGGTCGGAGGAGTTGGCGGGGCTGCGGGCCACCTGCGTGGCGGCACGGCGGGCCTACACCCGATCGCGTCGGCGGCGCCGACGGGACGAGGCCGAAGAGGACCGCCTCTACTCCACTTACGTGGGGGCGAGGGCGGCCTTCAAGTCGGCCATCGGCGCCGCCAAGGACGCGGCGAGGGCTGAGCTGCTGGAGGGTCTCGACAACGACCCATTCGGGAGGCCATATAAGGCGGCGCGGAACAAACTGCGTCGCATTGGTCCCCCGGTTGCCGAGACCCTGGAACCAGCGCTCCTGGATGGGGTGGTGCGGTCCCTGTTTCCGCGCAGGGATCCGCACTTCACCCCACCAGCGATGGGCCCGCCAAGGGAAGGACCGGAGGAGGAAGCTCCTCCTCCTCCGGTTTCAGAGGAGGAATTTGGCGCGGCGACTCTCCGTCTCCGCGCCAAAAAGACGGCTCCTGGCCTGGACGGCGTTCCCGCTCGGGTGGTGGCCATCGCGGCCACGGAGATGGAGGGAAGGTTTCGGGACCTCTTCGACGCGTGCTTCGCGTCGAGGAGGTTCCCGAAACCTTGGCGGGAAGGCCAACTGTGCCTCCTCCGGAAGGAAGGGCGGCCGGCGGACTCCCCCTCGGCTTACCGGCCCATCGTCTTGCTTGACGAGGCCGGTAAGATGTTCGAGGGGATTATCGCCGCCCGTCTGAAGCGCCATCTACGGAACGTGGGACCGGACCTGTCGGACGCCCAGTTCGGTTTTCGAGCTGGGCGTTCGACAGTGGACGCCCTGGCCCTTCTCAAGGGCCAGGTGACAGAGGCGGTAGGAGTGGGGGATGGAGTGTTGGCTGTGTCATTCGACATTGCCAACGCCTTCAACTCCATCCCCCACTCCACCATCCTGGAGGCGCTCCGGTTCCACGGTGTGCCCCTGTACTTGCGGGGCCTCCTGGCCAGCTACTTGGAGGACCGTGCCGTCCTCCTCGTGGACGGGGCTGGCCAGGTCCGGCGGTATGGCGTGGAAACCGGCGTTCCACAGGGGTCCGTTCTAGGGCCTCTTCTGTGGAACGTCGGCTATGACTGGCTCCTGCGGGGAACTCTCCTACGAGGCACGAGTGTCATCTGCTACGCGGATGACACTCTCCTCACTTCCCGCGGGAGCACCTTCCGGGAGGCGGCCAGTTTGGCGTCGGCGGGCGGATCCTTAGTGGCGGGGAGGATCCGCCGCCTGGGCTTGAGGGTGGCGCTGCACAAAACGGAGGCCGTGTTCTTTCACGGCCCCCGGCAGCGCCCCCCACCCGACGCCCACATATTTGTGGAGGGAGTGAGGGTCGGGGTTGAGGCCCAGATGAAGTATCTGGGCCTCATTGTGGACAGCAGGCTGCGCTTCGGCCCGCATTTCAGCGGGCTGTCGACGCGCCTGCTGAAAGCCGCGGACGCCCTCTCATGGCTCATGCCGAACATGGGAGGGCCGAGCAGTCATTGCCGGCGTCTGTACGCCGGCATATTGCGGAGTATGGCCCTATATGGGGCCCCCATTTGGGCGGACTCCCTCCATAGGAGGGAGAACGTCACCGCCCTTCGGGCGCCCCAAAGGGCCATCGCCCAGCGGGCAGCGCGGGCCTACCGAACGGTAGGCTTCGCTTCGGCATGCGCTCTGGCGAGCACCCCGCCTTGGGAGCTCGAGGCCTGGGTGCTCGCCAGAGTGTACGAGTGGACGGCGGGGCGCAGGGCGCTTGGCGAGCGTCCGGCCCCGGAGCTGAGGGAGGCCGTCCGCCGGGAGGCGAGGGACGCCATCGTCCAACATTGGACACGCGACCTCGCCTCCGCGGTGTTCGGCCGTCGCACCCTCGACGCCATCGGGCCGGTCCTGAAGGACTGGCTCGACAGGCGTCACGGTTTCCTCTCCTTCCGTCTGGTGCAGGTACTCTCCGGTCACGGCTGCTTCGGCAGGTACCTGCACCGGATAGGACGAGAGGAGACACCGTCGTGCCACGGTTGCGGCGCGGCGGAGGACACGGCGGACCACACCCTCGCGGTGTGCCCGTCGTGGGCCGTGCCGCGCCGCGATCTTGTCGCGGCGGTAGGAGGGGACCTCTCGCTGCCCGCCGTCGTCAGAGCGATGGTGGGGAGCGAGGGGGCCTGGGCGGCGATGGCCTCCTTCTGCGAGGTCGTGATGTCGCAGAAGGAGGCCGCGGAGCGCGAGCGGGAGGAGGATCCCCTCGCTCCGGCGCTCCGCAGGCGGCGTAGGGGCAGGAGAAGGCGGGATTTCGCCCGCTTTCTCCCGCCCTGAGGTGAGCGGCGGGCGTGAGGCACGGGGGTGCCCGCGTCCGCCTAGCACAGCTCACCATGTGGGAGCTTCGGTCCCCCTCCTAGGAGGGGCAAATGAGGGCCCGCCTAATTAGGCGGGATTCGCCGGCGGGGGAGAGGAAGCCCAGGCTGTGCCACTCCCCCACTCCCCCGCCACTATGGCGATGCCGGAGCGCCGCTGGGGTTTTTAGTGGGTATACCGGGAGGTTCTCTCCCGGGGAGTCCCACATACCCTGCCCGTCCCCCGACGGGTGGGGATGCGTAATTGTCATTTTCCCCAGCGACAACAAAAAAAAAAAAAAAAAAAAAGGT
Organism: Sesamia inferens; assembly: GCA_037179545.1. Lineage (NCBI taxonomy): Eukaryota > Metazoa > Arthropoda > Insecta > Lepidoptera > Noctuidae > Sesamia > Sesamia inferens. Next base: position 68,700 of record CM073949.1, on the reverse strand, counting down.
TAGGTTGGGGAGCCCTTGTGGGGGTCTACTTCTCCCCAAACCGCCCTCTCCAGGACTTCGAGGATTTCCTCGGGGTCCTGACGGCGGTCATCGGGAGGACGGCGCCACGACAGGTCTCCGTACTCGGAGACCTGAATGCCAAGTCGGTGGTCTGGGGAAACCCGGCCACCGACGCCCGCGGTCAGGCGGTCGAATTGTGGGCGGCCTCGTCTGGTCTCTCCCTCTTGAATAGGGGGAGCGTCCAGACGTGCGTGCGGCGGCAGGGCGGGTCCATTGTGGACCTCACCTTTGCCACGCCCGCACTGGCCGCCCGCATTCGAAATTGGAGGGTGGAACTGGGGGAGACGATCTCGGATCACCGCTACGTGCGATTCGAGATCTCCCCCCAGAATCCACGGGGGCGCCGCAGCACCCCCTCATCGTCGGGCCGTTCCCCGTTTCCAAGGTGGGCTCTGACCCACCTGGATCGGGAGGCGGCACGGGAGGCCGCGTTCGTCCAGGACTGGCTTTGGCCAGGTCCCGGTGGGGACGTCCTGGACGTGGACGCGGCGGCGGCCCGACTGAGGGGGTCATTGACCGAGGTGTGCAACGCCAGCATGCCTCGGTCGAGACGTCCACCTCCCCGACGCGCCGTGTACTGGTGGTCGGAGGAGTTGGCGGAGCTGCGGGCCACCTGCGTGGCGGCACGGCGGGCCTACACCCGCTCGCGTCGGCGGCGCCGACGGGACGAGGCCGAAGAGGACCGCCTCTACTCCACATACGTGGAGGCGAGGGCGGCCTTCAAGTCGGCCATCGGCGCCGCCAAGGACGCGGCGAGGGCTGAGCTGCTGGAGGGTCTCGACAACGACCCATTCGGGAGGCCATATAAGGCGGCGCGGAACAAACTGCGTCGCATTGGTCCCCCGGTTGCCGAGACCCTGGAACCAGCGCTCCTGGATGGGGTGGTGCGGTCCCTGTTTCCGCGCAGGGATCCGCACTTCACCCCACCAGCGATGGGCCCGCCAAGGGAAGGACCGGAGGAGGAAGCTCCTCCTCCTCCGGTTTCAGAGGAGGAATTTGGCGCGGCGACGCTCCGTCTCCGCGCCAAAAAGACGGCTCCTGGCCCCGACGGCGTTCCCGCCAGGGTGGTGGCCATCGCGGCCACCGAGATGGAGGGAAGGTTTCGGGACCTCTTCGACGCGTGCTTCGCTTCGGGGAGGTTCCCGAAACCTTGGCGGGAAGGCCAATTGTGCCTCCTCCACAAGGAGGGACGGCCGGCGGACTCCCCCTCGGCATACCGGCCCATCGTTCTGCTCGATGAGGTCGGTAAAATGTTCGAGGGGATCATCGCCGGCCGCCTGAAGTGTCATCTTCGGAGCGTGGGACCGGACCTGTCGGACGCCCAGTTCGGTTTTCGAGCTGGCCGTTCGACAGTGGACGCCCTGGCCCGTTTCAAGGGCCAGGTGACAGAGGCGGTAGGAGTGGGGGATGGAGTGTTGGCTGTGTCATTCGACATTGCCAACGCCTTCAACTCCATCCCCCACTCCACCATCCTGGAGGCGCTGCGGTTCCACGGAGTGCCCCTGTACTTGCGGGGCCTCCTGGCCAGCTACCTGGAGGACCGTGCTGTCCTCCTCGTAGACGGGGCTGGCCAGCTCCGAAGATACACTGTGGGAACCGGCGTTCCACAGGGGTCCGTTCTAGGGCCTCTTCTATGGAACGTCGGTTATGACTGGCTCCTGCGGGGAACTCTTCTGCGAGGCACGAGTGTCATCTGCTACGCAGATGACACTCTCCTCACTTCCCGCGGGAGCAGTTATAGGGAGGCGGCCAGTTTGGCCTCGGCGGGCGGATCCTTGGTGGCGGGGAGGATCCGCCGCCTGGGCTTGAGGGTGGCGCTGCACAAAACGGAGGCCGTGTTTTTTCACGGCCCCCGGCAGCGCCCCCCACCAGACGCCCACATCTTCGTGGAGGGGGTGAGGGTCGGGGTTGAGGCCCAGATCAAGTATCTGGGCCTCATTGTGGACAGCAGGCTGCGCTTCGGCCCGCATTTCAGCGGGCTGTCGACGCGCCTGCTGAAGGCTGCGGACGCCCTCTCATGGCTCATGCCGAACATGGGAGGGCCGAGCACGCGGTGCCGGCGTCTGTACGCCGGCATTCTGCGGAGCATGGCCCTTTACGGGGCCCCCATTTGGGCGGACTCCCTCAATAGGAGGGAGAACCTCACCGCCCTACGGGCGCCCCAAAGGGCCATCGCCCAGCGGGCAGCGCGGGCCTACCGCACGGTAGGCTTCGCTTCGGCATGCGCTCTGGCGAGCACCCCGCCTTGGGAGCTCGAGGCCTGGGTGCTCGCCAGAGTGTACGAGTGGACGGCGGGGCGCAGGGCGCTTGGCGACCGTCCGGCCCCGGAGTTGAGGGAGGCCGTCCGCCGGGAGGCGAGGGACGCCATCGTCCAACATTGGACGCGCGACCTCGCCTCCGCGGTGTTCGGCCGTCGCACCCTCGACGCCATCGGGCCAGTCCTAAGGGACTGGCTCGACAGGCGTCACGGGTTCCTCTCCTTCCGTCTGGTGCAGGTACTCTCCGGTCACGGCTGCTTCGGCAGGTACCTGCACCGGATAGGACGAGAGGAGACGCCGTCGTGCCACGGTTGCGGCGCGGCGGAGGACACGGCGGACCACACCCTCGCGGTGTGCCCGTCGTGGGCCGTGCCGCGCCGCGATCTTGTCGCGGCGGTAGGAGGGGACCTCTCGCTGCCCGCCGTCGTCAGAGCGATGGTGGGGAGCGAGGGGGCCTGGGCGGCGATGGCCTCCTTCTGCGAGGTCGTGATGTCGCAGAAGGAGGCCGCGGAGCGGGAGCGAGAGGAGGATCCCCTCGCTCCGGCGCTCCGTAGGCGGCGTAGGGGCAGGAGAAGGCGGGATTTCGCCCGCTTTCTCCCGCCCTGAGGTGAGCGGCGGGCGTGAGGCACGGGGGTGCCCGCGCCCGCCCTGCACCGCTCACCACGCGGGAGCCACGGCCCCTCTTTAAGAGGGGCAAATGAGGGCCCGCCTCCTTAGGCGGGTTTCGCCGGCGGGGGAGAGGTAGCTGAGGCTGAGCTAGTTTCCCACTCCCCCGCCACTATGGCGATGCCGGAGTTGCGCTGGGGTTTTTAGTGGGTATACCGGGAGGCTCTCTCCCGGGGAGTCCCACATACCCTGCCCGTCCCCCGACGGGTGGGGATGCGTAATTGTCATTTTCCCCAGCGAGAACAAAAAAAAAAAAAAAAAAAAAAAGGTTAGGTTGGGGAGCTGAGCTGCTGGAGGGTCTCGACAACGACCCATTCGGGAGGCCATATAAGGCGGCGCGGAACAAACTGCGTCGCATTGGTCCCCCGGTTGCCGAGACCCTGGAACCAGCGCTCCTGGATGGGGTGGTGCGGTCCCTGTTTCCGCGCAGGGATCCGCACTTCACCCCACCAGCGATGGGCCCGCCAAGAGCAGCGGCTCTACCGGAGGAGGAAGCTCCTCCTCCTCCGGTTTCAGAGGAGGAATTTGGCGCGGCGACACTCCGTCTCCGCGCCAAAAAGATGGCTCCTGGCCCCGACGGCGTTCCCGCCAGGGTGGTGGCCATCGCGGTCACCGAGATGGAGGGAAGGTTTCGGGACCTCTTCGACGCGTGCTTCGCGTCGGGGAGGTTCCCGAAACCTTGGCGGGAAGGCCAGTTGTGCCTCCTCCACAAAGAGGGACGGCCGGCGGACTCCCCCTCGGCATACCGGCCCATCGTTCTGCTCGATGAGGTCGGTAAAATGTTCGAGGGGATCATCGCCGGCCGCCTGAAGTGTCATCTTCGGAGCGTGGGACCGGACCTGTCGGACGCCCAGTTCGGTTTTCGAGCTGGGCGTTCGACAGTGGACGCCCTGGCCCGTCTCAAGGGCCAGGTGACAGAGGCGGTAGGAGTGGGGGATGGAGTGTTGGCTGTGTCATTCGACATTGCCAACGCCTTCAACTCCATCCCCCACTCCACCATCCTGGAGGCGCTCCGGTTCCACGGAGTGCCCCTTTACTTGAGGGGCCTCCTGGCCAGCTACCTGGAGGACCGTGCTGTCCTCCTCGTAGACGGGGCTGGCCAGCTCCGGAGATACACTGTGGGAACCGGCGTTCCACAGGGGTCCGTTCTAGGGCCTCTTCTGTGGAACGTCGGTTATGACTGGCTCCTGCGGGGAACTCTTCTGCGAGGCACGAGTGTCATCTGTTACGCAGATGACACTCTCCTCACTTCCCGCGGGAGCACTTTCAGGGAGGCGGCCAGTTTGGCTTCGGCGGGCGGATCCTTAGTGGCGGGGAGGATCCGCCGCCTGGGCTTGAGGGTGGCGCTGCACAAAACGGAGGCCGTGTTCTTTCACGGCCCCCGGCAGCGCCCCCCACCCGACGCCCACATTTATGTGGAGGGGGTGAGGGTCGGAGTTGAGGCCCAGATAAAATATCTGGGCCTAATACTGGACAGCAGGCTGCGCTTCGGCCCGCATTTTAGCGGGCTGTCGACGCGCCTGCTGAAAGCCGCGGACGCCCTCTCATGGCTCATGCCGAACATGGGAGGGCCGAGCAGTCGTTGCCGGCGTCTGTACGCCGGCATACTGCGGAGTATGGCCCTATATGGGGCGCCCATTTGGGCGGACTCCCTCCATAGGAGGGAGAACGTCACCGCTCTTCGGGCGCCCCAAAGGGCCATCGCCCAGCGGGTAGCGCGGGCCTACCGCACGGTAGGCTTCGCTTCGGCATGCGCTCTGGCGAGCACCCCGCCTTGGGAGCTCGAGGCCTGGGTGCTCGCCAGAGTGTACGAGTGGACGGCGGGGCGCAGGGCGCTGGGCGAGCGTCCGGCCCCGGAATTGAGGGAGGCCGTCCGCCGGGAGGCGAGGGACGCCATCGTCCAACATTGGACGCGCGACCTCGCCTCCGCGGTGTTCGGCCGTCGCACCCTCGACGCCATCGGGCCGGTCCTGAGGGACTGGCTCGACAGGCGTCACGGGTTCCTCTCCTTCCGTCTGGTGCAGGTACTCTCCGGTCACGGCTGCTTCGGCAGGTACCTGCACCGGATAGGACGAGAGGAGACGCCGTCGTGCCACGGTTGCGGCGCGGCGGAGGACACGGCGGACCACACCCTCGCGGTGTGCCCGTCGTGGGCCGTGCCGCGCCGCGATCTTGTCGCGGCGGTGGGAGGGGACCTCTCGCTGCCCGCCGTCGTCAGAGCGATGGTGGGGAGCGAGGGGGCCTGGGCGGCGATGGCCTCCTTCTGCGAGGTCGTGATGTCGCAGAAGGAGGCCGCGGAGCGCGAGCGGGAGGAGGATCCCCTCGCTCCGGCGCTCCGCAGGCGGCGTAGGGGCAGGAGAAGGCGGGATTTCGCCCGCTTTCTCCCGCCCTGAGGTGAGCGGCGGGCGTGAGGCACGGGGGTGCCCGCGCCCGCCTTGCACCGCTCACCACGCGGGAGCCACGGCCCCTCTATAAGAGGGGCAAATGAGGGCCCGCCTAATTAGGCGGGATTCGCCGGCGGGGGAGAGGAAGCCCAGGCTGTGCCACTCTCCCACTCCCCCGCCACTATGGCGATGCCGGAGCGCCGCTGGGGTTTTTAGTGGGTATACCGGGAGGCTCTCTCCCGGGGAGTCCCACATACCCTGCCCGTCCCCCGACGGGTGGGGATGCGTAATTGTCATTTTCCCCAGCGACAACAAAAAAAAAAAAAAAAAAAAAAAAAAAAAGGTTAGGTTGGGGATGCCCTTCTCAGGGCCAACCAAAAGGCCCTTCTCAGGGCCACCCCGACGTATTGTCGGCTTCAGAGGCCAGTCGCGCACCATCCGCGGCTAGCCTCTGCATGAGTGGAGCGGACGAGCTCTCAGACTCGGATGTAGAATCCGTAGTCTTAGACTCGTCCGTTTGTGGGGTGGCTGCGGAGAGCAGCCTGAAGAGGGCTTATTTGAAGCTCGGGTCCGAGGGTTCCTCGGACTCGGGTAAGAGTAAGCCCAAGAGGAAGTCGAAGGCGAAGCAGACATCTGCTTCGCCTTCGACTTCTTCTCAAGCCGGCATCCACGATGTGGGTCTGGCTGTCGCCCAGCGCCAGCTCGGCTTGGCCAGACGGGCCGAGGCCGAGCTGGAACTGGAGGAGTTGGTTGCCGCCAAGGAGAGGCGCGCAACCAAGGCGAGGGCCGGGTACGGTTCCGCCCTAGCCACTTTCGACGGACTCTCCGTGGCTGAGCTGGCTCAGCTGGCGAAGGAGGACATGGAGGAGATCGTCGAGGTCGCCTCCAGGTCCTCCAACCTAAAGGGGACCTTTCAAAAGGCCCTCAAATGCCGTGCAACTAGCTTGCACGGCATTGTAGCGGAACTGACGCAGCGCACTGCGTCGGAGGAGACGCGGCAGCTGCAGGCGAGGGTGGATCGCCTGCAAGCGGAGGTCAGCCAGCTTCATAAGAAGCTGGCTGAGGCTACGGCCCCGCCCCCGTCGGCAGCGGCTCCGTCGGCAGCGGCCCCGGCGGCAGCGGTTCCCGCCCCCTCCTCCTCCAACCTTGAGGAATTGTTCCGCAAGGTGGTAATGGAGGAGAGGGCGTTCACTCGAGCCTGCTTCGCAGGTATAGAGGACCGCCTGCTACCGGAAAAGCGTCTCCGTCCGCCGCTAGCGGCAGACAAGACGCCGACAGCGGCTCCCCAGGCCCCGATGCCCTCAAAGGGCAAGGGCAAGGGTAAAAAGTCCCCGGGGGCTCTGCCTCCCCCCGGAACAAGTGCGGGCCCAAATCCGGGGCCGGTTGCCATCGCGGCACCCGCCCCGAAGGTTCAGGAGGCCGACGCCCTCCTCCCTTCCACCACCCCAGCCAACCAGTCGTGGTCAGAGGTGGTTAGGAAGGGAAAGGGGAAGGGCAAGAAGGCGACCCAGGCCACGGCTGCCCCGGCGGCTGCCCCGGCGGCTGCCCCGGCAGCAGCCGCGGCGGCCGCAAAGGCTCCGAGGCTGGTTGCCCCCAAAACCGCGGCGGTTACGGTGACGATCGTCCCCGAGGCCGCGGAGAAGGGGGTAACCTACGAGTCCGTTTTGAGACGGGCTCGTGCCGTCGCGGACCCCGCCCAGTTGGGAATCGGTGCCTGCCGTCGGACCCAAACCGGAGCTCGGTTATTCGAGTTTCCGGGGAAGGACGGCGGCAAAAACGCCGATTTGTTTGCCAACAAGGTGCGGGAGGTCCTTGCGGACGTGGCCAGGGTCGCCAGGCCGATGAAGACGACGGCCGTCGAGGTGACCGGTCTTGATGACTCGGTCACCAAGGAGGAGGTGGTGGCGGCCATCGCCTCGGCAGGAGGCTGCGAACCCGCAGCGGTACAGGCTCGGGATATTAGGCCCGGCCGCGGTGGACTGGGCACTATCCGGCTGGTGTGCCCAGTCACCGCAGTGTTGGCCGCCCAGGCTAAATGCCAGGGGCGGCTACTGGTAGGCTTTAGCCGGGCCGTGATCCGGGTACTTGAGGCAGCGCCGATGCGCTGCTTCAAGTGCTTCGGCATCGGCCACACCCGAGCCATGTGTCCGTCCACCGTGGACAGGGCGGACACATGTTTCCGCTGCGGGAAGCAGGGGCATATGGCGGCCTCGTGCGATGCCGCCAAGCCGCATTGCGCGGCATGCGCCGACAGTGGCCGCCCTGCGGACCATGTGATGGGGGGGAGCTCATGCCGACCCCCCACCAAGAAGGGCAAGCCGCAGGCGGCTATAAGCCGTCCTGCCGCTGCTGCCACCACCGCCGCTGTGATCCCAGCGGCGGTGGCCGACGAGGGTGATGCGATGGTCGAGTAATGGGTACCGACCATCGCATCTTGCAGGCAAACACCAACCACTGCCGGGCTGCCCAGGACCTGCTGGTGCAGTCGATGGCCGAGTGGTTGGTGGATGTGGCAGTGGTGGCCGAGCCGTACTATACTCCCAGCAATTGGCTGGGAGATAGTGACGGCTCGGTGGCAATCGTGGCGCGGTCTTCCTCGGACTCCCCTCCCCTCTCGCTCTTAGAGAGGGGACCGGGATACGTGGCCGCCGCGTGGGGAGGGTTGGCCCTTGTGGGGGTCTACTTCTCCCCAAACCGCCCTCTCCAGGACTTCGAGGATTTCCTCGGGGTCCTGACGGCGGTCATCGGGAGGACGGCGCCACGACAGGTCTCCGTGATGGGAGACCTGAATGCCAAGTCGGTGGTCTGGGGAAACCCGGCCACCGACGCCCGCGGGCGGGCGGTGGAATTGTGGGCGGCCTCGTCTGGTCTCTCCCTCTTGAATAGGGGGAGCGTCCAGACGTGCGTGCGGCGGCAGGGCGGGTCCATAGTGGACCTCACCTTCGCCGCGCCCGCACTGGCCGCCCGCATTCAAAATTGGAGGGTGGAACTGGGGGAGACGATCTCGGATCACCGCTACGTGCGATTCGAGATCTCCCCCCAGAATCCACGGGGGCGCCGCAGCACCCCCTCATCGTCGGGCCGTTCCCCGTTTCCAAGGTGGGCTCTGACCCACCTGGATCGGGAGGCGGCACGGGAGGCCGCGTTCGTCCAGGACTGGCTTTGGCCAGGTCCCGGCGTGGACGTCCTGGACGTGGACGCGGCGGCGGCCCGACTGAGGGGGTCATTGACCGAGGTGTGCAACGCCAGCATGCCTCGGTCAAGACGTCCACCTCCCCGACGCGCCGTGTACTGGTGGTCGGAGGAGTTGGCGGGGCTGCGGGCCACCTGCGTGGCGGCACGGCGGGCCTACACCCGATCGCGTAGGCGGCGCCGACGGGACGAGGCCGAAGAGGACCGCCTCTACTCCACTTACGTGGGGGCGAGGGCGGCCTTCAAGTCGGCCATCGGCGCCGCCAAGGACGCGGCGAGGGCTGAGCTGCTGGAGGGTCTCGACAACGACCCATTCGGGAGACCATATAAGGCGGCGCGGAACAAACTGCGTCGCATTGGTTCCCCGGTTGCCGAGACCCTGGAACCAGCGCTCCTGGATGGGGTGGTGCGGTCCCTGTTTCCGCGCAGGGATCCGCACTTCACCCCACCAGTGATGGGCCCGCCAAGGGAAGAACCGGAGGAGGAAGCTCCTCCTCCTCCGGTCTCAGAGGAGGAATTTGGCGCGGCGACTCTGCGTCTCCGCGCCAAAAAGACGGCTCCTGGCCCGGACGGCGTTCCCGCCAGGGTGGTGGCCATCGCGGTCACCGAGATGGAGGGAAGGTTTCGGGACCTCTTTGACGCGTGCTTCGCGTCGGGGAGGTTCCCGAAACCTTGGCGGGAAGGCCAACTGTGCCTCCTCCGGAAGGAAGGGCGGCCGGCGGACTCCCCCTCGGCTTACCGGCCCATCGTCTTGCTTGACGAGGCCGGTAAGATGTTCGAGGGGATTATCGCCGCCCGCCTGAAGCGCCATCTGCGGAACGTGGGACCGGACCTGTCGGACGCCCAGTTCGGTTTTCGAGCTGGGCGTTCGACAGTGGACGCCCTGGCCCGTCTCAAGGGCCAGGTGACAGAGGCGGTAGGAGTGGGGGATGGAGTGTTGGCTGTGTCATTCGACATTGCCAACGCCTTCAACTCCATCCCCCACTCCACCATCCTGGAGGCGCTCCGGTTCCACGGTGTGCCCCTTTATTTGCGGGGCCTCCTGGCCAGCTACTTGGAGGACCGTGCCGTCCTCCTAGTGGACGGGGCTGGCCAGGTCCGGCGGTATGGCGTGGAAACCGGCGTTCCACAGGGGTCCGTTCTAGGGCCTCTTCTGTGGAACGTCGGTTATGACTGGCTCCTGCGGGGAACTCTCCTACGAGGCACGAGTGTCATCTGCTACGCGGATGACACTCTCCTCACTTCCCGCGGGAGCACCTTCCGGGAGGCGGCCAGTTTGGCGTCGGCGGGCGGATCCTTAGTGGCGGGGAGGATCCGCCGCCTGGGCTTGAGGGTGGCGCTGCACAAAACGGAGGCCGTGTTTTTCCACGGCCCCCGGCAGCGCCCCCCGCCCGATGCCCACATTTATGTGGAGGGGGTAAGGGTCGGGATTGAGGCCCAGATGAAATATCTGGGCCTCATGCTGGACAGCAGGTGGCGCTTCGGCCCGCACTTCAGCGGGCTGTCGACGCGCCTGCTGAAAGCCGCGGACGCCCTCTCATGGCTCATGCCGAACATGGGAGGGCCGAGCAGTCACTGCCGGCGGTTATACGCCGGCATACTGCGGAGCATGGCCCTATATGGGGCCCCCATTTGGGCGGACTCCCTCAATAGGAGGGAGAACCTCACCGCCCTACGGGCGCCCCAAAGGGCCATCGCCCAGCGGGCAGCGCGGGCCTACCGCACGGTAGGCTTCGCTTCGGCATGCGCTCTGGCGAGCACCCCGCCTTGGGAGCTCGAGGCCTGGGTGCTCGCCAGAGTGTACGAGTGGACGGCGGGGCGCAGGGCGCTTGGCGAGCGTCCGGCCCCGGAGTTGAGGGAGGCCGTCCGCCGGGAGGCGAGGGACGCCATCGTCCAACATTGGACGCGCGACCTCGCCTCCGCGGTGTTCGGCCGTCGCACCCTCGACGCCATCGGGCCGGTCCTGAAGGACTGGCTCGACAGGCGTCACGGGTTCCTCTCCTTCCGTCTGGTGCAGGTACTCTCCGGTCACGGCTGCTTCGGCAGGTACCTGCACCGGATAGGACGAGAGGAAACGCCGTCGTGCCACGATTGCGGCGCGGCGGAGGACACGGCGGACCACACCCTCGCGGTGTGCCCGTCGTGGGCCGTGCCGCGCCGCGATCTTGTCGCGGCGGTAGGAGGGGACCTCTCGCTGTCCGCCGTCGTCAGAGCGATGGTGGGGAGCGAGGGGGCCTGGGCGGCGATGGCCTCCTTCTGCGAGGTCGTGATGTCGCAGAAGGAGGCCGCGGAGCGCGAGCGGGAGGAGGATCCCCTCGCTCCGGCGCTCCGCAGGCGGCGTAGGGGCAGGAGAAGGCGGGATTTCGCCCGCTTTCTCCCGCCCTGAGGTGAGCGGCGGGCGTGAGGCACGGGGGTGCCCGCGTCCGCCTTGCACAGCTCACCATGTGGGAGCTTCGGTCCCCCTCCTAGGAGGGGCAAATGAGGGCCCGCCTAATTAGGCGGGATTCGCCGGCGGGGGAGAGGAAGCCCAGGCTGTGCCACTCCCCCACTCCCCCGCCACTATGGCGATGCCGGAGCGCCGCTGGGGTTTTTAGTGGGTATACCGGGAGGCTCTCTCCCGGGGAGTCCCACATACCCTGCCCGTCCCCCGACGGGTGGGGATGCGTAATTGTCATTTTCCCCAGCGACAACAAAAAAAAAAAAAAAAAAAAAAAAAAAGGTTAGGTTGGGGATCCGTGCGCAGTTTCTCCGTGCGCAGTTTCTGGACCTGCCATCGGACGCGTCCCCAGGTGGCGGATAGGGGAACGGCCCCCAGATATGGGGGTTACCGGTTTACCGGCGCGGACCAAAACCAGAAGTGGGGACCGCTTCGGCGGTCACGCGCGGCGGGTCGGCCACCACTCCAGGTGGCTGACGTGACCCGAACTCCGGGTCACCGTCGGGCAACCCGGCCTCCTCACTGAGAGGAGCTGGGGGCCCCGTTTGCTTCCGGGCAAACGAGTGGGGCTAAGAGGAAGGACACCTCGCTAAAAAACCCGTGGCTGCTGCGTCTTCTCGCACACGGAGACGTGACCAGCCGGGCCCCTCCCTATGGAGGGCCCACTGTGGGCCTGCCTTCGGGCAAGAATCGCCGGCGGGGTTGTGGACGGCAGGCTTGCTACATCCCATGACCCCGCCACTAAGGCGATGTCGGTGTGCCGCTGTTGGGTTTAGTGGGTATTCCTGGCTACAGAGCTGGGCGAGTCCCACACACGCCCTTCGGGGTATGGTGCGTAAATGCATTCCCACAGCGTCAAAAAAAAAAAAAAAAAAAAAAAAAAAAAAAAAAAAAAAAAAAAAAAAAAAAAAAAAAAAAAAAAAAGGTTAGGTTGGGGTGCAAGTCGAAGAGCCTCCTCGTGGCGCACCCTGGGCAACGCCAGCCCCAACTGCCCACCGCGTTCTGGTGGACTCTTGGGCCTGGCGGCTAATCTTCACACGGGGAAGGGTCAGGTTTCAATCACCGATCATCTTTGATGGTCGTTGATGGGAACCTGGCTTATGGGGAGCAGCATGCGACCGCTTCCCACTCTGTTTGCAGAGTATGGTAAGTGGTCGCATGCTGGGGGCATACCGTAATCCCTTCGGGGACCGGGGGCTGTCGGGGCATTTGTCCGGGCCGCGAGGGGACACCTCTATAAAACGGCCGAACCACGGGCGGCATATCCCGTTTAAGGTTACCGCGAACCTGACGGTCTAATAACCGTCGAAAGTGTGATCTATTAGGTCCGGCTTCAATCACCGATCATCTTTGATGGTCGCTGATGGAAGCCTGGCCTATGGGGATCAGCATGCGACCGCTTCCCAGTCTGTTTACAGAGTTTGGTAGGTGGTCGCATGCCGGGGTCATACCGTAATCCCTTCGGGGACCGGGGGCTGTCGGGGCATTTGTCCGGGCCGCGAGGGGACACCTCTATAAAACGGCCGAACCACGGGCGGCATATCCCGTTTAAGGTTACCGCGAACCTGACGGACTAATAACCGTCGAAAGTGTGATCTATTAAGTCAGGTTTCAATCACCGATCATCTTTGATGGTCGTTGATGGGAGCCTGGCCTAAGGGGATCAGCATGCGACCGCTTCCCAGTCTGCTTGCAGAGTATGGTAAGTGGTCGCATGCCGGAGTCATACCGTAATCCCTTCGGGGACCGGGGGCTGTCGGGGCATTTGTCCGGGCCGCGAGGGGACACCTCTATAAAACGGCCGAACCACGGGCGGCATATCCCGTCTCAAGGTTATCGCGAACCTGACGGACTAATAACCGTCGAAAGTGCGATCTAATCCTAAGTTTTGGGGGCTCGGCGAGAGGATGAATGGCTGGGGGATGTCCAGTCGTTAGAGCTCCCCACTGTGGATACCTGCCGCCCTCCACAGTATGTAGGCTTCCCTGGGGCACGACGCTCTGCCCCTGTGGTGACGACCCTGACGCTAATTCTCGTGGGAACTGAATGGAAGACAAAAACAAACAAAAACAAAAACGGACGGACAAAAACAAAAATGACGATGACTTACGGCAAGCTAATACGGACTCGACTAGCAACATGGAAGGACTAACGAGCGCTGACAACACTGTCAGGCTAATGATGGCGCTTGATGCCACCGGTGCCACCGGACGATTGTCGGTGGTATCGGTGGAATCAAGCGAGGGGGCACGAGACACGATGTCTGCCCAAAGTGGATCCGTGGGGGGAGGTCGGAAGGCCTCACGGGAACACTGGGGAGACAGCGTGTCTGAAGGTGAGGGGGCTGGATCCGGATCACCGGAGAGACCGGCCTCCAAGATCCTCAGGACGGGAGCTGGCAGGGGCGGGTCACACCATTCGGTGGGGCTCTCCCAGGCCAGGAGATTCTTGAGGGATGGTCCGTCGGACTCGGAGTCCACTCTAACTGACTCCGAGACGGTATCCCCCAAGAATACCAGGCGGGGCAAAGGGGCTGCCCCCTCGATGGCTGCACCTCAGGACCTTCGGGCGAAGGCTGAGGAAGGGGCGGCGGCTATTGAGGGGGTACTGAAGAAGTCCCGGAACCTCAAAGGTACCTGCATCCGGGAGATCAGGGAGGCATCGAGCAAAATGCTCGAGGCGGTCAACTCCCTGGCCTCCCGGAAGGAGGATGAGGAAGTGCAAAGGCTGCGGGCGGACAACAAACGCCTGCAAGGGCAGCTCGCAGCCTTGCAGAAGGAAGTGGCGGCGCTGCGCAGGGCTTTCTCCGAAAGGGGAAGCCCGCGCAGCAAGAAGAAACGGCCCCAAGAGCCGGTCCCGGCGCCGGTCCCGCAGCCCCTCCCTGTAGGGGGCATAACGCGGGACGATTTTGCCCGGGGCATGGAGGTCCTCCAGCGCGAGCTGATGAACTACGCGGGTAGCGTCATCACAGCGCGGCTGGAGGGCCTCGATAAGGATGGTCGGCTACTGCCAGAAAAGTCCCATCGCCCCGCCCTGGCGGCCGATAGGCGAGCGAGCCAGCCCCAGGTGCGGGAGAGGCAGGAGACGGAGCCGGCGACATTGATGCCGCCGGCCAACATGCCCAAAAAGGCGAGGCCGGCTCAAAAAAAGAAGCCGAAGGGGCCGAGCGGGCGCGGAGGGGCAGAAGCCCCTGCCCCTGAGCCGAAACGGGCGCAGGAGCAGGTCGCCGGAGGCTCCAGGGACGTGCAGCCCCTGGTGCTGGAGGGTCGGGAGGAGGGGGAGTCGTGGGCCACGGTGGTCAAAAAGAAGAAGAAGAAGGCCACCGTGACTCCCGCTCCCGCTCCAGCCCAGAAGCCTAAGGGGCCCAAAGCGGCGGCCCCAAAGAAGGCCCCCCAAAAGGCGCCCCGGGCGCCGAAGAGGCCCGCCGTGCTGGTGGCCCTCAAGCCCGCGGCCGTGAAAGAGGGCGCCACGTACGTGGACGTCCTCCGGAAGGCGCGGGCGGCCATCAGCCTCGCGGAGATCGGGGTTGGGCCGGGTAAGGCGAGGAGGTCCATGACGGGAGCTTGGATTATGGAGCTCCCGAAAGAGACCTCCCCCTCCCAGGCCGACGCCTTGGCCAAGAAATTGGCTGAGGTGGTCGGGGAGGTGGCCGACGTTACCCGGCCCACGAAAATTGCCGAGATCCGCGTGGCGGGCCTCGAGGAGTCCCTCACTCAGGAGGAGGTGAGGGGGGCCCTGGCGGAGGCGGTCAAGTGCCCGCCCGACAAACTTCGGGTGGGCACCATAGCCCTGGGGGCGCGGGGCACGGGCTCGGTCCGGGTCTCGTGCCCCATAGAGGCCGCGAAGGGGCTGGCGGAGCGGGGCAAGGTGGTGGTGGGCTGGAGTGTGGCCACCATCCACCTTTTGGAGCAGCGCCCCATGCGCTGCCGCAGGTGCCTTGCGAGGGGGCACACTGCGGCGCTCTGCCCCCCCTCCGCCAAGGACCGGAGCCGGCTCTGTTTCCGGTGCGGCAAGGAGGGCCATCTGGCTGCGGCCTGTAAGGCCCCTGTCAAATGCGCGCTATGCGCAGACAGGGGCCTGCCCAGCGGCCACAGAATGGCCGGCGCCGCATGCGGAGCCCCTCCGGTCCGAGGCCGCCCCGTAGTGGGACCGCCAGCGGGACCACCAGCGGCCGGCTCTGCGACCACCGCAACGGAAGGGACACCGATGGACACTGCTAATGCCCAGTAGGTCCATCGGTGCCATTCTACAGGTTAATGTCAACCACTCCGCCACGTCACAGGACCTCTTGTGTCAGGACATGGCGGAGTGGGGAGCAGACCTGGCGGTGGTGGCAGAGCCATACTTTGTTCCGAACTCGGTCAATTGGTTAGGGTCGTCGGACGGCCTGGCTGCGATCACGTGACCCGCCGCGAGCACCGGCCCCCCTCTCGTTCTTAGGGAGAGGGGTCCGGGGTTCGTCGCGGTTCAGTGGGGGGGAGTGGTGGTCATTTCGACCTACTTCTCCCCCAATCGCAGCCGGGCCGAATTCGAGCGCCTCCTGGCGGCCGTCGAGGGGACGGTCAGGAGGGCGGCTCCACGCCCCGTGTTGGTGGCGGGAGACTTCAACGCCAAGCATGGCGCGTGGGGGTCTCCCGTCACGAACGTCTTCGGCGAGGACCTGGTGGAGTGGGCCCACTGCTTGGGTCTCCAGGTCCTCAACCGGGGCAACACCCCGACGTGTGTGAGGTGGCAGGGTGAATCAATAGTGGATGTCACCCTGGCCACCTCGACCCTAGCCGACCGAGTTCGGAACTGGCGGGTAGAGACGGCGGTGGAGATCTCGGACCACAGGTACGTCCGCTTCGAGATCTCCACTGCGGGGCCAGCGGCCCCGCTCCACCTGGGCCCAGCGGCAGGCGCCTCCTCGTTCCCGAGGTGGGCGCTTGCACATCTCCGGAGGGACGTTGCCGAGGAGGCGGCGACGTTCCGAGCGTGGGCCGAACCACCGGCCCACCTCATTGGAGACGCGGACGGCATGGCGGACCTACTCGCTGAGGACCTGGAAGTGGTCTGCAGCGCCGCCATGCCGAGGGCCCAGGGACCCCGCCGGAAAAAGCAGACATACTGGTGGACGCAGGAAGTCGCTCACCTGCGTGCCGCCAGTATGGCTGCACGGCGCGCCTACCAGAGGTGCAGGAGGCGCGCCGTAAGGGCGCCCGGCGAAGAGGACGGTCTTCGCCGGGCATACAGGGAGGCTCATCGAGCCCTGCGTACCGCCATATGCAGGGCAAAGGTCGCTGCCGCTGAGGAGTTCCTCGCACTCCTCGACAGCGACCCCTGGGGAAGGCCGTACAGGGTGGTGAGGGGGAAGCTGCAGGGAGCGGCACCCCCCACATCCTGTATGGAGCCGGGCCTACTTAGAAGGGTCCTGGAAACTCTGTTTCCGAACCCGGGACCCTTCACGCCCCCCAGGATGCCCGCCTCCAGTTCATCCACTCTGGAGGTGTGGACCGATGGGCCTCCCGTATCCGACGGTGAGTTGGACTCCGTCAGGGAGAGGCTCCGAGCCAAGAACAAGGCTCCGGGCCCGGACGGCGTCCCTGCGAAGGTGATGGCAATTGCCATAGAGCCCCTGGGGGACCGGTTCCGCGCGGTCATGGACACATGCATCGCGACGGGCCGCTTCCCCAGGAGGTGGAGGGTGGGCAGGCTCTGCCTCCTTCGCAAGGACGGACGTCCTGCCGACTCACCGTCGGGTTATAGGCCGGTCGTGCTCCTGGATGAAAGCGGAAAATGCTTTGAGAGGATCATCGCCTCTCGCATCCAGGAGCACCTGGAAAGCCGTGGGCCGCAGTTGGCGGACTGCCAGTACGGCTTTCGGACCGGCCGGTCCACGATGGACGCGGTGGCTCGCCTCAAGAGGTGGACTGAGGCGGCCACAGCGAGGGGTGAGGGTGTAGTCGCGGTGTCGCTAGACATCGCGAACGCGTTCAACACCCTCCCCCACGAATGCATAGAGGCGGCACTGAAGTACCACGAAGTGCCCCTCTACCTCTGCGCCCTCGTGCGGGACTACCTCCGTGAGAGGAAGGTGCTGTACGAGGACGCAGAGGGTCGCGTCCAGTCGTGGACCGTCAATGTAGGAGTACCCCAGGGATCAGTGCTCGGTCCCCTGCTCTGGAACCTGGGGTACAACTGGGTTCTGCGTGGCGCGCTCTTGCCGCGGATGGACGTCGTCTGTTTCGCAGACGACACTCTAGTCGCGGCCAGGGCGCGCGACTGGGAGGAGGCGGTTCACCTTGCGTCGGTCGGCACCTCTTTGGTCGTCCGGCGCATCCGCCTCCTGGGGCTGGAAGTGGCTCTGGAGAAGACGAGGGCCATGACCTTCCACGCCCCACGACGCAGAACCCCACCGGGTCTCCGTATCCGAGTGGAGGGGGTCCGGGTTCCCGTCGAGGTGCACATCAAGTACCTCGGCCTGATCCTGGATCCCCGCTGGAATTTCGAGGAGCATTTCAGGCTCCTCGCTCCGCGGCTGTGCTCTTTCGCAGCCGCACTCGGACGGCTCCTCCCCAATTTGGGGGGGCCGAATTCGGCGTGCCGTCGGCTGTACCAGGGAGTGGTGCGGTCGATGGCACTCTACGGAGCCCCGGTGTGGGCGGAGCGCCTTTCCCGGCGCACAGTGGCCCTGCTGCGGAGGCCGCAGAGGGTCATCGCGACACGGACCGTGCGGGCATACCGCACGGTCAGTCATGGGGCGGCCTGCGTGCTCGCGGGCACGCCCCCGTGGGAGGTCGATGCCCTGGTTCTGTCCCAGGTGCATCGACACCGTGTCGCGGCCCGGGAACGGGGGGAACGACCCGCCTTCGAGGAAGTAAGGCGGGTCAGATTAGCGGCTCAGGGGGAGGCCCTGAGCCGGTGGAGGGAGGCGCTCCGCTCCCCAGCTGCCGGCCACCGGACGATTGGAGCGATTCGTCCGGTGTTGGAGGGATGGGTTGGGCGCCGGCATGGCAGCCTTACCTTCCGCTTGGTGCAGGTACTGACCGGACATGGGTGCTTCGGTCACTACCTGCACCGGGTCGCCCGTCGGGAGGAGTCACCGCGGTGTCATCACTGCGACTCCCCCGACGACACGGCCGAGCACACCCTGGTGGAGTGCCCGGCCTGGCGGAACGAGCGCCGCGATCTCGTTGCGGCGCTCGGAGGCGGACGCCTCTCACTGGCAACCATGGTACGAGCCATGGTTGAAAGTGAGACGGCATGGGAGGCTGCCGCCTCCTTCTGCGAGACCGTCCTCTTGCAGAAGGAGGCTGCGGAGAGGGAGCGGGAAGAGGACGTACTTGCCGCTCCCCTCCGGCGTAGACGGGTGGGGCGAAGAAGGCGGGGGACGAACCCCCGTCTCCTTTAGCCCCAGGGTGTGACCAGCGCGTGCGGGTAGCTCCCGCACGTGCATTGCACAGCGGTCACCACGTCTGGGGATTATTCCGTTACCGGGTAATCCCCCTTTGGCGCGGAAACCGGCCCTACAGGGGAGGGCCGGCAAGCCCTGAGGGTGTCACGGAGTACTTGGCCTTCGGGTCGGCCCCGTGACACTCTCAACACAGGGCCCGACGGTAACCGGGTGGTTTTAGTGGGTATTCCCGGCTTCGGCCGGGCGAGTCCCACACACGCTCGTCGCCTAGCTAGCGACGGGTATGGTGCGTAAACTGTCATTTCCACTCGAGAAAAAAAAAAAAAAAAAAAAAAAAAAAAAAAAAAAAAAAAAAAAGGTTAGGTTAGGTTAGGTTAGGTTAGGTTAGGTTAGGTTAGGTTAGGTTAGGTTAGGTTAGGTTAGGTTAGGTTAGGTTAGGTTAGGTTAGGTTAGGTTAGGTTAGGTTAGGTTAGGTTAGGTTAGGTTAGGTTAGGTTAGGTTAGGTTAGGTTAGGTTAGGTTAGGTTAGGTTAGGTTAGGTTAGGTTAGGTTAGGTTAGGTTAGGTTAGGTTAGGTTAGGTTAGGTTAGGTTAGGTTAGGTTAGGTTAGGTTAGGTTAGGTTAGGTTAGGTTAGGTTAGGTTAGGTTAGGTTAGGTTAGGTTAGGTTAGGTTAGGTTAGGTTAGGTTAGGTTAGGTTAGGTTAGGTTAGGTTAGGTTAGGTTAGGTTAGGTTAGGTTAGGTTAGGTTAGGTTAGGTTAGGTTAGGTTAGGTTAGGTTAGGTTAGGTTAGGTTAGGTTAGGTTAGGTTAGGTTAGGTTAGGTTAGGTTAGGTTAGGTTA
This sequence comes from Sesamia inferens, assembly GCA_037179545.1. Lineage (NCBI taxonomy): Eukaryota > Metazoa > Arthropoda > Insecta > Lepidoptera > Noctuidae > Sesamia > Sesamia inferens. The sequence goes on along the minus strand of CM073949.1, from coordinate 49,473 downwards.
GGTTAGGTTAGGTTAGGTTAGGTTAGGTTAGGTTGGGGTGCAAGTCGAAGAGCCTCCTCGTGGCGCACCCTGGGCAACGCCAGCCCCAACTGCCCACCGCGTTCTGGTGGACTCTTGGGCCTGGCGGCTAATCTTCACACGGGGAAGGGCCAGGTTTCAGTCACCGATCATCTTTAAGATGGTCGGTGATGGGAACCTGGCCTATAGGGGTTTGCATGCATCCACTTCGGCTCTGATCAGCAGAGTGCTGTAAGTGGATGCATGCATGGGGCATACCGTAATCCCTTCGGGGACCGGGGACCGTCGGGGCATTTGCCCGGGTCAAGTGGAAGGAAAACCACGAATAAAACCCTCGAACACCGTAATCCCTAAGGGGACCGGTGACTGTCGGGGCATTTGCCCGGGTCGCGTGGAAGGAAAACCACTATAAAAACCCTTGAGGACCGCGGGTTTCTTTTTAGCCCGCGGTTTGGGGGCACCGTGGCGTTGGTCGTCTTGGCCGCGGTGCAAGGGGGTGGGTAGTTTTAGGTTAGGCTTAAGTTAGGATTAGGTTTTTATATAAACTATACACAAAAATACAAAAAATCAAAAAAGCGAAAACCAAAAGAGAAAACTACAAAATTTGAAAAAATACAAAAAAATCTAATTAGTCTTAAGTTAGTTGTAGATACCGAGCAGCGGGCGGTATAACCTGCACAGAAGGCATCCGCTGGCCTTGGGAGGATTAAATCCCTCCCAGAAATAGCGGCCACATCGCCTTGGGAAAGCGATGTGAGTATTTCCCATATCGTAATATGGAAATGTCGAATATAGAGAATGCGATGTCGAGCGATCCGGCTGACCCCCGGCGTCCGCAGCTATCCGGGGCTGCGGATGTTAAATCTACGACCGATGAGCGCGCAGGGGTGGGCGACCAGGCCCCTGCTGTCGCTGATGTTACTGGCAGCGATTATGATTGCGAAGAGGTGGAAGTCGAGGTAGGGTCGCGGGGATCTCCCCCAAAGTGGCTACCACGCGAGCCTCCTCCGACGAGAAGAGAGAGATTGGAGCTCTTGAGAAGAGTGCTGCAGGTTGATGTCACCGACACCGCCGGAGGATCGTCGGAGTTGTCGGTGGCATCAAGCGAGGGGGCACGCACGCCGTCTGCCCAAAGTTGCGGTAGCAGGAAGGCCGCACGGAGGTGGGCAGACAGCGAATCTGAGCTAGAGGGTGCTGGGTCCGGCAGGTCGGACAAACCGGCACCCAAAATTATACGAACTGGACCTGGCGGGGGTGGCCCCAAACATTCGGTGGGGCTCTCCCAGGCCAGGAGACTATTAAAGGAAATGCCTTTGGACTCGGAGTCCTCGCTGTCGGACTCCGACATGGAATTGCAACAGGCAGGACGGGACGACGAATGTGGTCCCCCTGTGCGGTCGGACAAGGAATCCCGCCCAACCGGACGTGACGAGGATTGTGGGCCCCCTATGCCATCGCCCCCTGTTCTTCAGTCAATGGCTGAGGAGGGGGCGGCGAGAATTGAGGGGGTTCTCAAAAAATCAAAAAATTTAAAGGGGACCTCCATAAAGGAGATCAGGGAGGCGTCACTGGTGATGATCCAGGCGGTCCGGTGGCTGGCCTCCAGAAAGGAGGACGAGGAGATGCGTCGGCTCCGGGCCGACAACAGGCGCCTGCAAGGGCGGGTCGCGGTCCTAGACCAACAGGTGGCCGCTCTGCGCCAGGCCGTGTCCGAGAGGAGTAGCCCGCGCCCCAGACAGACACGGCCCCAGGAGCCAGTCCCGGAGCCGGTCCCGCAACCCGTTCCCACGGGCCTTACGCGGGACGATTTTGTGAGCGGTATGGGGGTCCTCCAGCGCGAGCTGATGAACCACGTTGGCAGGGTCATCAGCGCGCAACTGGAGGGCCTCGAGAGGGACGGCCGCCTCTTGCCGGCCAAAACTCATCGTCCCTCGCTGGCGGCTGACAGTCAATCAAGCCAGCCCCCAGCGAGGGAGAGACGGAGTATGGACGAGACGGAGCCGGCGACACTTATGCCGCCGCCGGCTAACCCGCCTAAAAAGACCAAAAAGGCGAAGAAAAAGGAGCCGAAGAGACTGAGGGGGACAGAGGCAGAGGCCAGACCTGCGCCTGAGCCGGCACGCGCAGAAAGTCAGGTCCCTGGGAGCTCCCGGGACGTACAGCCCCTGGTGCTGGAGGGGGAGTCCTGGGCCACGGTGGCAAAGAAGGGGAAGAAGAAGGCCGCCACCGCCCCTGCTCCCACTCCAGGCCAGAAGTCAAGCCAGGAACCTGGCCAGAGGCCAGGCCAGAAGCAGAAAGGGCCAAAACCGGCGGGCCCCAGCAAGGCACCAAGGGTGCCAAAGAGTCCCGCCATTTTGGTGGCCCTCAAGCCGGAGGCCATACGCGAGGGCACCACTTATGTGGACATTCTAAAGAAGGCGAAGGCGGCCATAAACCTGGCCGAGCTCGGGGTGGGTCTGGGCAAAATAAGGAGGTCCATGACGGGAGCCTCCCTCATGGAGCTCTCCAAAGAGACCTCCGCCTCCCAGGCTGACACCTTGGCAAAAAGGATGGCCGAGGTGCTTGGGGAGGTTGCCGAGGTGACCCGCCCCACCAAGATGGCGGCGGTCCACGTGGGTGGGCTAGAAGAGTCCCTCACACCAGAGGACGTGAAAGGGGTCCTGGCCGAGTTGGCCAATTGCCCGCCTGACCAAATTCGGGTGGGCAGAATCGTCCCGGGAGCGAGGGGCATGGGCTCGGTCCGAGTCTCATGCCCCGTAGAGGCCGCAAAACAGCTGGCAGAGAGGGGTAAGGTGGACGTAGGCTGGAGCGCCGCCTCCATCAAAATGTTGGATCAGCGCCCAATGCGCTGTCGTAAGTGCATGGAGCAGGGGCATACTGCGGCGCTCTGCCCGTCCACCAAGGACCGGAGCAAGCAATGCTTCCGCTGTGGCCAGGAGGGCCACTTCTCGATGGGCTGCACGGCCCCTGTAAAGTGCGCGCTTTGCACGGACAGGGGCCTACCCAGCGGCCATAAGATGGCCGGCTCCGCCTGCAAGGCGCCACCGGTCCGGGGCCGCCCCGCTTGGGGGCCGCCGGCTGCCGCCTCGGCGGCCGCCGCTAGGACGGGGGCACCGATGGACACTACTAATGCCAGGTAGGTCCATCGGTGTCCTCATTCCGCAGGGACGCCTCTCGCTGGCAACCATGGTCCAAACCATGGTTGAAAGCGAGAGTGCAGGGGAGGCTGCCTCCTCCAAGAAGGAGGCAGCGGAGAGGGAGCGGGAAGAGATTGCCAATTAGCAAACTATTCCCGCTCCCCTCCGGCGTAGACGGGCGGGGTGAAGAAGGCGGGGGACGAACCCCCATCTCCTTTCGCCCCGGAGTGTGACCAGCGTGTGTGGGTAGCACCCGCTCGCGCATTGCACTGGTCACCACGTCTGGGGATTACCTCGTTACCGGGTAATCCTCCATAGGCGCGGAAACCGGCTCAGCCGGAAAGCCCTGGGGGTGACACGGGGCCAGTTGCCTCAAGGCAGATCCCGTGGCACTCCCAGCAGGGCAAGAGGGTAACCGGGTGGTTTTAGTGGGTATTCCCGGCTTCGGCCGGGCGAGTCCCACACACGCTCGTCGCCTAGCTAGCGACGGGTATGGTGCGTAAAGGCATTTCCACTCGAGAATTTAGGTTAGGTTAGGTTAGGTTAGGTTAGGTTAGGTTAGGTTAGGTTAGGTTAGGTTAGGTTAGGTTAGGTTAGGTTAGGTTAGGTTAGGTTAGGTTAGGTTAGGTTAGGTTAGGTTAGGTTAGGTTAGGTTAGGTTAGGTTAGGTTAGGTTAGGTTAGGTTAGGTTAGGTTAGGTTAGGTTAGGTTAGGTTAGGTTAGGTTAGGTTAGGTTAGGTTAGGTTAGGTTAGGTTAGGTTAGGTTAGGTTAGGTTAGGTTAGGTTAGGTTAGGTTAGGTTAGGTTAGGTTAGGTTAGGTTAGGTTAGGTTAGGTTAGGTTAGGTTAGGTTAGGTTAGGTTAGGTTAGGTTAGGTTAGGTTTCCACGATGGACGCGGTGGCTCGCCTCAAGAGGTGGACTGAGGCGGCCACAGCGAGGGGTGAGGGTGTCGTCGCGGTGTCGTTAGACATCGCGAACGCGTTCAACACCCTCCCCCACGAATGCATAGAGGCGGCACTGAAGTTCCATGAAGTGCCCCTCTACCTCTGCGCCCTCGTGCGGGACTACCTCCGTGAGAGGAGGGTGCTGTACGAGGACGCAGAGGGTCGCGTCCAGTCGTGGACCGTATCTGTCGGAGTACCCCAGGGATCAGTGCTTGGTCCCCTGCTCTGGAACCTGGGGTACAATTGGGTTCTGCGGGGCGCGCTCTTGCCGCGGATGGACGTCGTCTGTTTCGCAGACGACACTCTAGTCGCGGCCAGGGCGCGCGAGTGGGAGGAGGCGGTCCACCTCGCGTCGGTCGGCACCTCCTTGGTCGTCCGGCGCATCCGCCTCCTGGGGCTGGAAGTGGCCCTCGAGAAGACGAGGGCCATGACCTTCCACGCCCCGCGACGCAGAACCCCACCGGGGCTTCGTATCCGAGTGGAGGGGGTCCAGGTTCCCGTCGAGGTGCACATCAAGTACCTCGGCCTGATCCTGGATCCCCGCTGGAATTTCGAGGAGCACTTTAGGCTCCTCGCTCCGCGGCTGTGCTCTTTCGCAGCCGCACTCGGACGGCTCCTCCCCAATTTGGGGGGGCCGAATTCGGCGTGCCGTCGGCTGTACCAGGGAGTGGTGCGGTCGATGGCACTCTACGGAGCCCCGGTGTGGGCGGAGCGCCTTTCCCGGGCAACAGTGGCCCTGCTGCGGAGGCCGCAGAGGGTCATCGCGACACGGACCGTGCGGGCATACCGCACGGTCAGTCATGGGGCGGCCTGCGTGCTCGCGGGCACGCCCCCGTGGGAGGTCGATGCCCTGGTTCTGTCCCAGGTGCATCGACACCGTGTCGCGGCCCGGGAACGGGGGGAACGACCCGCCTTCGAGGAAGTAAGGCGGGTCCGATTAGCGGCTCAGGGGGAGGCCCTGAGCCGGTGGAGGGAGGCGCTCCGCTCCCCAGCTGCCGGCCACCGGACGATTGGAGCGATTCGTCCGGTGTTGGAGGGATGGGTTGGGCGCCGGCATGGCAGCCTTACCTTCCGCTTGGTGCAGGTACTGACCGGACATGGGTGCTTCGGTCACTACCTGCACCGGGTCGCCCGTCGGGAGGAGTCACCGCGGTGTCATCACTGCGACTCCCCCGACGACACGGCCGAGCACACCCTGGTGGAGTGCCCGGCCTGGCGGAACGAGCGCCGCGATCTCATTGCGGCGCTCGGAGGCGGACGCCTCTCACTGGCAACCATGGTACGAGCCATGGTTGAAAGTGAGACGGCATGGGAGGCTGCCGCCTCCTTCTGCGAGACCGTCCTCTTGCAGAAGGAGGCTGCGGAGAGGGAGCGGGAAGAGGACGTACTTGCCGCTCCCCTCCGGCGTAGACGGGTGGGGCGAAGAAGGCGGGGGACGAACCCCCGCCTCCTTTAGCCCCAGGGTGTGACCAGCGCGTGCGGGTAGCTCCCGCACGTGCATTGCACAGCGGTCACCACGTCTGGGGATTATTCCGTTACCGGGTAATCCCCCTTTGGCGCGGAAACCGGCCCTACAGGGGAGGGCCGGCAAGCCCTGAGGGTGTCACGGAGTACTTGGCCTCCGGGTCGGCCCCGTGACACTCTCAACACAGGGCCCGACGGTAACCGGGTGGTTTTAGTGGGTATTCCCGGCTTCGGCCGGGCGAGTCCCACACACGCTCGTCGCCTAGCTAGCGACGGGTATGGTGCGTAAACTGTCATTTCCACTCGAGAAAAAAAAAAAAAAAAAAAAAAAAAAAAAAAAAAAGGTTAGGTTAGGTTAGGTTAGGTTAGGTTAGGTTAGGTTAGGTTAGGTTAGGTTAGGTTAGGTTAGGTTAGGTTAGGTTAGGTTAGGTTAGGTTAGGTTAGGTTAGGTTAGGTTAGGTTAGGTTAGGTTAGGTTAGGTTAGGTTAGGTTAGGTTAGGTTAGGTTAGGTTGGGGCTCCGTGCGCAGTTTCTGGACCTGCCATCGGACGCGTCCCCAGGTGGCGGATAGGGGAACGGCCCCCAGATATGGGGGTTACCGGTTTACCGGCGCGGACCAAAACCAGAAGTGGGGACCGCTTCGGCGGTCACGCGCGGCGGGTCGGCCACCACTCCAGGTGGCTGACGTGACCCGAACTCCGGGTCACCGTCGGGCAACCCGGCCTCCTCACTGAGAGGAGCTGGGGGCCCCGTTTGCTTCCGGGCAAACGAGTGGGGCTAAGAGGAAGGACACCTCGCTAAAAAACCCGTGGCTGCTGCGTCCTTCTCGCACACGGAGACGTGACCAGCCGGGCCCCTCCCTATGGAGGGCCCACTGTGGGCCTGCCTTCGGGCAGGAATCGCCGGCGGGGTTGTGGACGGCAGGCTTGCTACATCCCATGACCCCGCCACTAAGGCGATGTCGGTGTGCCGCTGTTGGGTTTAGTGGGTATTCCTGGCTACAGAGCTGGGCGAGTCCCACACACGCCCTTCGGGGTATGGTGCGTAAATGCATTCCCACAGCGTCAAAAAAAAAAAAAAAAAAAAAAAAAAAAAAAAAAAAAAAAAGGTTAGGTTGGGGTGCAAGTCGAAGAGCCTCCTCGTGGCGCACCCTGGGCAACGCCAGCCCCAACTGCCCACCGCGTTCTGGTGGACTCTTGGGCCTGGCGGCTAATCTTCACACGGGGAAGGGTCAGGTTTCAATCACCGATCATCTTTGATGGTCGTTGATGGGAACCTGGCTTATGGGGATCAGCATGCGGCCACTTCCACTCTGTTTGCAGAGTGCGGTAAGTGGTCGCATGCTGGAGGGCATACCGTAATCCTTTCGGGGACCGGGGGCTGTCGGGGCATTTGTCCGGGCCGCGAGGGGACACCTCTATAAAACGGCCGAACCACGGGCGGCATATCCCGTTTAAGGTTACCGCGAACCTGACGGACTAAAAACCGTCGAAAGTGTGATCTATTAGGTCCGGCTTCAATCACCGATCATCTTTGATGGTCGTTGATGGAAACCTGGCCTATGGGGATCAGCATGCGACCACTTCCCAGTCTGTTTACAGAGTTTGGTAGGTGGTCGCATGCCGGGGTCATACCGTAATCCCTTCGGGGACCGGGGGCTGTCGGGGCATTTGTCCGGGCCGCGAGGGGACACCTCTATAAAACGGCCGAACCACGGGCGGCATATCCCGTTTAAGGTTACCGCGAACCTGACGGACTAATAACCGTCGAAAGTGTGATCTATTAAGTCAGGTTTCAATCACCGATCATCTTTGATGGTCGTTGATGGGAGCCTGGCCTAAGGGGATCAGCATGCGACCGCTTCCCAGTCTGCTTGCAGAGTATGGTAAGTGGTCGCATGCCGGAGTCATACCGTAATCCCTTCGGGGACCGGGGGCTGTCGGGGCATTTGTCCGGGCCGCGAGGGGACACCTCTATAAAACGGCCGAACCACGGGCGGCATATCCCGTCTCAAGGTTATCGCGAACCTGACGGACTAATAACCGTCGAAAGTGCGATCTAATCCTAAGTTTTGGGGGCTCGGCGAGAGGATGAATGGCTGGGGGATGTCCAGTCGTTAGAGCTCCCCACTGTGGATACCTGCCGCCCTCCACAGTATGTAGGCTTCCCTGGGATACGACGCTCTGTCCTTGTGGTGACTTCAAATCGCTAAGCAAATATCAATTGTATGGAGAATTTAAACACAAAAACCAAAAACCAAACGGACCGGAACAACAAAACTGACCTTACGCAAGAAACAATGGACCTGAATAGCCAAACGGAAGGACTACCGAGCGCTGACAATACTGTCAGGCTAATGATGGCGCTTGATGCCACCGGTGCCACCGGACGATTGTCGGTGGTATCGGTGGAATCAAGCGAGGGGGCACGAGACACGATGTCTGCCCAAAGTGGATCCGTGGGGGGAGGTCGGAAGGCCTCACGGGAACACTGGGGAGATAGCGTGTCTGAAGGTGAGGGGGCTGGATCCGGATCACCGGAGAGACCGGCCTCCAAGATCCTGAAGACGGGAGCTGGCAGAGGCGGGTCCCACCATTCGGTGGGGCTCTCCCAGGCCAGACGGTATCTGCGGGATGGTCCGTCGGACTCGGAGTCAACACTAACTGACTCCGAGACGGTGTCCCCCAGAAGCACCAGGCGAGGCAAGGGGACTGCTCCCTCGGTGGCTGCACCTCAGGACCTTCGGGCGAAGGCTGAGGAAGGGGCGGCGGCCATCGAGGGGGTGTTGAAGAAGTCCCGGAACCTGAAGGGGACCTGCATCCGGGAGATCAGGGAGGCATCGAGCAAAATGCTCGAAGCGGTCAACTCCCTGGCCTCCCGGAAGGAGGATGAGGAAGTGCAAAGGCTGCGGGCGGACAACAAACGCCTGCAAGGGCAGCTCGCAGCCTTGCAGAAGGAAGTGGCGGCGCTGCGCAGGGCTTTCTCGGAAAGGGGAAGCCCGCGCAGCAAGAAGAAACGGCCCAAGGAGCCGGTCCCGGCGCCGGTCCCGCAGCCCCCCCTTGCCGGGGGGGCGATGATTACGCGGGACGATTTTGCCCGGGCAATGGAGGCCCTCCAACGCGAGGTGATGAACCACTGCAGTGGTGCCATCAACGCGCGTTTTGAGGGCCTCGACAAGGATGGTCGGCTTCTGCCGGCCAAATCTCACCGTCCCGCCCTGGCGGCCGAAAGGAGGGCGAGTGCTCAGCCGGCGACGCTCATGCCGCCGGCTAACATGCCCAAAAAGGCTCGACCTGCCCAGGCAAAAGGGGCGAAGGGATCGAGTGGGCGCGGAGGGGCAAAGGCCCCTGCCCCTGAGCCGAAACGGGCGCAGGAGCAGGTAGCCGGAGGCTCCAGGGACGTGCAGCCCCTGGTGCTGGAGGGCCGGGAGGAGGGGGAGTCGTGGGCCACGGTGGTCCGCAAGGGGAAGAAGAAGAAGGCCACCGCCGCCCCGGCTCCCACTCCAGCCCAGAAGCCTAAGGGGCCCAAATCGGCGGCCCCGAAAAAGGCTTCTCAGAAGGCACCGAAGGCGCCGAAGAGGCCCGCCGTGCTGGTGGCCCTCAAGCCCGCGGCCGTGAAGGAGGGCGCCACGTACGTGGACGTCCTCCGGAAGGCGCGGGCGGCCATCAGCCTCGCGGAGATCGGGGTTGGGCCGGGTAAGGCGAGGAGGTCCATGACGGGAGCTTGGATTATGGAGCTCCCGAAAGAGACCTCCCCCTCCCAGGCCGACGCCTTGGCCAAGAGATTGGCTGAGGTGGTCGGGGAGGTGGCCGACATTACCCGGCCCACGAAAATTGCCGAGATCCGCGTGGCGGGCCTCGATGAGTCCCTCACCCCGGAGGAGGTGAGGGGGGCCCTGGCCGAGGCAGTCAAGTGCCCGCCCGACAAACTCCGGGTGGGCACCATAGCCCTGGGGGCGCGGGGCACGGGCTCGGTCCGGGTCTCGTGCCCCATAGAGGCCGCGAAGGGGCTGGCGGAACGGGGCAAGGTGGTGGTGGGCTGGAGTGTGGCCACCATCCACCTTTTAGAGCAGCGCCCAATGCGCTGCCGCAGGTGCCTCGCGAGGGGGCACACTGCGGCGCTCTGCCCCCCCTCCGCCAAGGACCGCAGCCGGCTCTGCTTCCGGTGCGGCAAGGAGGGCCATCTGGCTGCGGCCTGTAAGGCCCCTGTCAAATGCGCGCTATGCGCAGACAGGGGCCTGCCCAGCGGCCACAGAATGGCCGGCGCCGCATGCGGAGCCCCTCCGGTCCGAGGCCGCCCTGTAGTGGGACCGCCAGCGGGACCACCAGCGGCCGGCTCTGCGACCACCGCAACGGAAGGGGCACCGATGGACACTGCTAATGCCCAGTAGGTCCATCGGTGCCATTCTACAGGTTAATGTCAACCACTCCGCCACGTCACAGGACCTCTTGTGTCAGGACATGGCGGAGTGGGGAGCAGACCTGGCGGTGGTGGCAGAGCCATACTTTGTTCCGAACTCGGTCAATTGGTTAGGGTCGTCGGACGGCCTGGCGGCGATCACGCGACCCGCCGCGAGCACCGGCCCCCCTCTCGTTCTTAGGGAGAGGGGTCCGGGGTTCGTCGCGGTTCAGTGGGGGGGAGTGGTGGTCATTTCGACCTACTTCTCCCCCAATCGCAGCCGGGCCGAATTCGAGCGCCTCCTGGCAGCCGTCGAGGGGACGGTCAGGAGGGCGGCTCCACGCCCCGTGTTGGTGGCGGGAGACTTCAACGCCAAACATGGCGCGTGGGGGTCTCCCGTCACGAACGTCTTCGGTGAGGACCTGGTGGAGTGGGCCCACTGCTTGGGTCTCCAGGTCCTCAACCGGGGCAACACCCCGACGTGTGTGAGGTGGCAGGGTGAATCAATAGTGGATGTCACCCTGGCCACCTCGACCCTAGCCGACCGAGTTCGGAACTGGCGGGTAGAGACGGCGGTGGAGATCTCGGACCACAGGTACGTCCGCTTCGAGATCTCCACTGCGGGGCCAGCGGCCCCGCTCCACCTGGGCCCAGCGGCAGGCGCCTCCTCGTTCCCGAGGTGGGCGCTTGCACATCTCCGGAGGGACGTTGCCGAGGAGGCGGCGACGTTCCGAGCGTGGGCCGAACCACCGGCCCACCTCATTGGAGACGCGGACGGCATGGCGGACCTACTCGCTGAGGACCTGGAAGTGGTCTGCAGCGCCGCCATGCCGAGGGCCCAGGGACCCCGCCGGAAGAAGCAGACATACTGGTGGACGCAGGAAGTCGCTCACCTGCGTGCCGCCAGTATGGCTGCACGGCGCGCCTACCAGAGGTGCAGGAGGCGCGCCGTAAGGGCGCCCGGCGAAGAGGACGGTCTTCGCCGGGCATACAGGGAGGCTCATCGAGCCCTGCGTACCGCCATATGCAGGGCAAAGGTCGCTGCCGCTGAGGAGTTCCTCGCACTCCTCGACAGCGACCCCTGGGGAAGGCCCTACAGGGTGGTGAGGGGGAAGCTGCAGGGAGCGGCACCCCCCACATCCTGTATGGAGCCGGGCCTATTGAGAAGGGTCCTGGAAACTCTGTTTCCGAACCCGGGACCCTTCACGCCCCCCAGGATGCCCGCCTCCAGTTCATCCACTCTGGAGGTGTGGACCGATGGGCCTCCCGTATCCGACGGTGAGTTGGACTCTGTCCGGGAGAGGCTCCGAGCCAAGAACAAGGCTCCGGGCCCGGACGGCGTCCCTGCGAAGGTGATGGCAATTGCCATAGAGCCCCTGGGGGACCGGTTCCGCGCGGTCATGGACACATGCATCGCGACGGGCCGCTTCCCCAGGAGGTGGAGGGTGGGCAGGCTCTGCTTCCTTCGCAAGGACGGCCGTCCCGCCGACTCACCGTCGGGCTATAGGCCGGTCGTGCTCCTGGATGAGAGCGGGAAATGCTTTGAGAGAATCATCGCCTCCCGCATCCAGGAGCACCTGGAAAGCCGCGGGCCGCAGTTGGCGGACTGCCAGTACGGCTTTCGGACCGGCCGGTCCACGATGGACGCGGTGGCTCGCCTCAAGAGGTGGACTGAGGCGGCCACAGCGAGGGGTGAGGGTGTAGTCGCGGTGTCGCTAGACATCGCGAACGCGTTCAACACCCTCCCCCACGAATGCATAGAGGCGGCACTGAAGTACCACGAAGTGCCCCTCTACCTCTGCGCCCTCGTGCGGGACTACCTCCGTGAGAGGAAGGTGCTGTACGAGGACGCAGAGGGTCGCGTCCAGTCGTGGACCGTCAATGTAGGAGTACCCCAGGGATCAGTGCTCGGTCCCCTGCTCTGGAACCTGGGGTACAACTGGGTTCTGCGTGGCGCGCTCTTGCCGCGGATGGACATCGTCTGCTTTGCGGACGACACCCTAGTCGCGGCCAGAGCGCGTGACTGGGAGGAGGCGGTTCACCTTGCGTCGGTCGGCACCTCATTGGTCGTCCGGCGCATCCGCCTCCTGGGGCTGGAAGTGGCCCTCGAGAAGACGAGGGCCATGACCTTCCACGCCCCACGACGCAGAACCCCACCGGGGCTTCGTATCCGAGTGGAGGGGGTCCGGGTTCCCGTCGAGGTGCACATCAAGTACCTCGGCCTGATCCTGGATCCCCGCTGGAATTTCGAGGAGCATTTCAGGCTCCTCGCTCCGCGGCTGTGCTCTTTCGCAGCCGCACTCGGACGGCTCCTCCCCAATTTGGGGGGGCCGAATTCGGCGTGCCGTCGGCTGTACCAGGGAGTGGTGCGGTCGATGGCACTCTACGGAGCCCCGGTGTGGGCGGAGCGCCTTTCCCGGCGCACAGTGGCCCTGCTGCGGAGGCCGCAGAGGGTCATCGCGACACGGACCGTGCGGGCATACCGCACGGTCAGTCATGGGGCGGCCTGCGTGCTCGCGGGCACGCCCCCGTGGGAGGTCGATGCCCTGGTTCTGTCCCAGGTGCATCGACACCGTGTCGCGGCCCGGGAACGGGGGGAACGACCCGCCTTCGAGGAAGTAAGGCGGGTCAGATTAGCGGCTCAGGGGGAGGCCCTGAGCCGGTGGAGGGAGGCGCTCCGCTCCCCAGCTGCCGGCCACCGGACGATTGGAGCGATTCGTCCGGTGTTGGAGGGATGGGTTGGGCGCCGGCATGGCAGCCTTACCTTCCGCCTAGTGCAGGTACTGACCGGACATGGGTGCTTCGGCCACTACCTGCACCGGGTCGCCCGTCGGGAGGAGTCACCGCGGTGTCATCACTGCGACTCCCCCGACGACACGGCCGAGCACACCCTGGTGGAGTGCCCGGCCTGGCGGAACGAGCGCCGCGATCTCATAGCGGCGCTCGGAGGCGGACGCCTCTCACTGGCAACCATGGTACGAGCCATGGTTGAAAGTGAGACGGCATGGGAGGCTGCCGCCTCCTTCTGCGAGACCGTCCTCTTGCAGAAGGAGGCTGCGGAGAGGGAGCGGGAAGAGGACGTACTTGCCGCTCCCCTCCGGCGTAGACGGGTGGGGCGAAGAAGGCGGGGGACGAACCCCCGCCTCCTTTAGCCCCAGGGTGTGACCAGCGCGTGCGGGTAGCTCCCGCACGTGCATTGCACAGCGGTCACCACGTCTGGGGATTATTCCGTTACCGGGTAATCCCCCTTTGGCGCGGAAACCGGCCCTACAGGGGAGGGCCGGCAAGCCCTGAGGGTGTCACGGAGTACTTGGCCTTCGGGTCGGCCCCGTGACACTCTCAACACAGGGCCCGACGGTAACCGGGTGGTTTTAGTGGGTATTCCCGGCTTCGGCCGGGCGAGTCCCACACACGCTCGTCGCCTAGCTAGCGACGGGTATGGTGCGTAAACTGTCATTTCCACTCGAGAAAAAAAAAAAAAAAAAAAAAAGGTTAGGTTAGGTTAGGTTAGGTTAGGTTAGGTTAGGTTAGGTTAGGTTAGGTTAGGTTAGGTTAGGTTAGGTTAGGTTAGGTTAGGTTAGGTTAGGTTAGGTTAGGTTAGGTTAGGTTAGGTTAGGTTAGGTTAGGTTAGGTTAGGTTAGGTTAGGTTAGGTTAGGTTAGGTTAGGTTAGGTTAGGTTAGGTTAGGTTAGGTTAGGTTAGGTTAGGTTAGGTTAGGTTAGGTTAGGTTAGGTTAGGTTAGGTTAGGTTAGGTTAGGTTAGGTTAGGTTAGGTTAGGTTAGGTTAGGTTAGGTTAGGTTAGGTTAGGTTAGGTTAGGTTAGGTTAGGTTAGGTTAGGTTAGGTTAGGTTAGGTTAGGTTAGGTTAGGTTAGGTTAGGTTAGGTTAGGTTAGGTTAGGTTAGGTTAGGTTAGGTTAGGTTAGGTTAGGTTAGGTTAGGTTAGGTTAGGTTAGGTTAGGTTAGGTTAGGTTAGGTTAGGTTAGGTTAGGTTAGGTTAGGTTAGGTTAGGTTAGGTTAGGTTAGGTTAGGTTAGGTTAGGTTAGGTTAGGTTAGGTTAGGTTAGGTTAGGTTAGGTTAGGTTAGGTTAGGTTAGGTTAGGTTAGGTTAGGTTAGGTTAGGTTAGGTTAGGTTAGGTTAGGTTAGGTTAGGTTAGGTTAGGTTAGGTTAGGTTAGGTTAGGTTAGGTTAGGTTAGGTTAGGTTAGGTTAGGTTAGGTTAGGTTAGGTTAGGTTAGGTTAGGTTAGGTTAGGTTAGGTTAGGTTAGGTTAGGTTAGGTTAGGTTAGGTTAGGTTAGGTTAGGTTAGGTTAGGTTAGGTTAGGTTAGGTTAGGTTAGGTTAGGTTAGGTTAGGTTAGGTTAGGTTAGGTTAGGTTAGGTTAGGTTAGGTTAGGTTAGGTTAGGTTAGGTTAGGTTAGGTTAGGTTAGGTTAGGTTAGGTTAGGTTAGGTTAGGTTAGGTTAGGTTAGGTTAGGTTAGGTTAGGTTAGGTTAGGTTAGGTTAGGTTAGGTTAGGTTAGGTTAGGTTAGGTTAGGTTAGGTTAGGTTAGGTTAGGTTAGGTTAGGTTAGGTTAGGTTAGGTTAGGTTAGGTTAGGTTAGGTTAGGTTAGGTTAGGTTAGGTTAGGTTAGGTTAGGTTAGGTTAGGTTAGGTTAGGTTAGGTTAGGTTAGGTTAGGTTAGGTTAGGTTAGGTTAGGTTAGGTTAGGTTAGGTTAGGTTAGGTTAGGTTAGGTTAGGTTAGGTTAGGTTAGGTTAGGTTAGGTTAGGTTAGGTTAGGTTAGGTTAGGTTAGGTTAGGTTAGGTTAGGTTAGGTTAGGTTAGGTTAGGTTAGGTTAGGTTAGGTTAGGTTAGGTTAGGTTAGGTTAGGTTAGGTTAGGTTAGGTTAGGTTAGGTTAGGTTAGGTTAGGTTAGGTTAGGTTAGGTTAGGTTAGGTTAGGTTAGGTTAGGTTAGGTTAGGTTAGGTTAGGTTAGGTTAGGTTAGGTTAGGTTAGGTTAGGTTAGGTTAGGTTAGGTTAGGTTAGGTTAGGTTAGGTTAGGTTAGGTTAGGTTAGGTTAGGTTAGGTTAGGTTAGGTTAGGTTAGGTTAGGTTAGGTTAGGTTAGGTTAGGTTAGGTTAGGTTAGGTTAGGTTAGGTTAGGTTAGGTTAGGTTAGGTTAGGTTAGGTTAGGTTAGGTTAGGTTAGGTTAGGTTAGGTTAGGTTAGGTTAGGTTAGGTTAGGTTAGGTTAGGTTAGGTTAGGTTAGGTTAGGTTAGGTTAGGTTAGGTTAGGTTAGGTTAGGTTAGGTTAGGTTAGGTTAGGTTAGGTTAGGTTAGGTTAGGTTAGGTTAGGTTAGGTTAGGTTAGGTTAGGTTAGGTTAGGTTAGGTTAGGTTAGGTTAGGTTAGGTTAGGTTAGGTTAGGTTAGGTTAGGTTAGGTTAGGTTAGGTTAGGTTAGGTTAGGTTAGGTTAGGTTAGGTTAGGTTAGGTTAGGTTAGGTTAGGTTAGGTTAGGTTAGGTTAGGTTAGGTTAGGTTAGGTTAGGTTAGGTTAGGTTAGGTTAGGTTAGGTTAGGTTAGGTTAGGTTAGGTTAGGTTAGGTTAGGTTAGGTTAGGTTAGGTTAGGTTAGGTTAGGTTAGGTTAGGTTAGGTTAGGTTAGGTTAGGTTAGGTTAGGTTAGGTTAGGTTAGGTTAGGTTAGGTTAGGTTAGGTTAGGTTAGGTTAGGTTAGGTTAGGTTAGGTTAGGTTAGGTTAGGTTAGGTTAGGTTAGGTTAGGTTAGGTTAGGTTAGGTTAGGTTAGGTTAGGTTAGGTTAGGTTAGGTTAGGTTAGGTTAGGTTAGGTTAGGTTAGGTTAGGTTAGGTTAGGTTAGGTTAGGTTAGGTTAGGTTAGGTTAGGTTAGGTTAGGTTAGGTTAGGTTAGGTTAGGTTAGGTTAGGTTAGGTTAGGTTAGGTTAGGTTAGGTTAGGTTAGGTTAGGTTAGGTTAGGTTAGGTTAGGTTAGGTTAGGTTAGGTTAGGTTAGGTTAGGTTAGGTTAGGTTAGGTTAGGTTAGGTTAGGTTAGGTTAGGTTAGGTTAGGTTAGGTTAGGTTAGGTTAGGTTGGGGTGCAAGTCGAAGAGCCTCCTCGTGGCGCACCCTGGGCAACGCCAGCCCCAACTGCCCACCGCGTTCTGGTGGACTCTTGGGCCTGGCGGCTAATCTTCACACGGGGAAGGGTCAGGTTTCAATCACCGATCATCTTTGATGGTCGTTGATGGGAACCTGGCTTATGGGGATCAGCATGCGACCACTTCCCACTCTGTTTGCAGAGTATGGCAAGTGGTCGCATGCTGGGGGCATACCGTAATCCCTTCGGGGACCGGGGGCTGTCGGGGCATTTGTCCGGGCCGCGAGGGGACACCTCTATAAAACGGCCGAACCACGGGCGGCATATCCCGTTTAAGGTTACCGCGAACCTGACGGACTAATAACTGTCGAAAGTGTGATCTATTAGGTCCGGCTTCAATCACCGATCTAAGGTTACCGCGAACCTGACGGACTAATAACTGTCGAAAGTGTGATCTATTAGGTCCGGCTTCAATCACCGATCATCTTGGTGGTCGTTGATGGAAACCTGGCTTATGGGGATCAGCATGCGACCACTTCCCAGTCTGTTTACAGAGTTTGGTAGGTGGTCGCATGCCGGGGTCATACCGTAATCCCTTCGGGGACCGGGGGCTGTCGGGGCATTTGTCCGGGCCGCGAGGGGACACCTCTATAAAACGGCCGAACCACGGGCGGCATATCCCGTTTAAGGTTACCGCGAACCTGACGGACTAATAACCGTCGAAAGTGTGATCTATTAAGTCAGGTTTCAATCACCGATCATCTTTGATGGTCGTTGATGGGAGCCTGGCCTAAGGGGATCAGCATGCGAACGCTTCCCAGTCTGCTTGCAGAGTATGGTAAGTGGTCGCATGCCGGAATCATACCGTAATCCCTTCGGGGACCGGGGGCTGTCGGGGCATTTGTCCGGGCCGCGAGGGGACACCTCTATAAAACGGCCGAACCACGGGCGGCATATCCCGTCTCAAGGTTATCGCGAACCTGACGGACTAATAACCGTCGAAAGTGCGATCTAATCCTAAGTTTTGGGGGCTCGGCGAGAGGATGAATGGCTGGGGGATGTCCAGTCGTTAGAGCTCCCCACTGTGGATACCTGCCGCCCTCCACAGTATGTAGGCTTCCCTGGGATACGACGCTCTGTCCTTGTGGTGACTTCAAATCGCTAAGCAAAACGATGATGTATGGAGAATTTTAAAACACAAACCCAAACCAAACGGACTGATACAAATAAAAAAGACGACCTTAGGCGATCTACGACGGACTTGGATAGCAATACGGAAGGACTACCGAGCGCTGACAATACTGTCAGGCTAATGATGGCGCTTGATGCCACCGGTGCCACCGGACGATTGTCGGTGGTATCGGTGGAATCAAGCGAGGGGGCACAAGACACGATGTCTGCCCAAAGTGGATCCGTGGGGGGAAGTCGGAAGGCCTCACGGGAACACTGGGGAGACAGCGTGTCTGAAGGTGAGGGGGCTGGATCCGGATCACCGGAGAGACCGGCCTCCAAGATCCTGAGGACGGGAGCTGGCAGGGGCGGGTTACACCATTCGGTGGGGCTCTCCCAGGCCAGACGGTATCTGCGGGATGGTCCGTCGGACTCGGAGTCAACATTAACTGACCCCGAGACGGTGTCCCCCAGAAACACTAGGAGAGGCAAAGGGATGGGCCCATCGGTGGCTTCATCCCCAGACCTTCAGGCGAAGGCTGAGGAGGGTGCGGCGGCAATTGAGGGGGTCCTAAAAAAGTCGCGGAACCTCAAGGGGACGTGCATCCGGGAGATAAGGGATGCATCGAACAAAATGCTCGATGCGGTTCGATCCCTGGCCTCCCGGAAAGAGGATGATGAGGTGAAGCGACTTAGGGCCGACAACAAGCGCCTGCAAGGGCAGCTTGCGGCCCTCCAAAAGGAAGTGGCGGCTCTGCGCAGGGCTTTCTCAGAGAGAGGAAGCCCTCGCTCCAAAAAGAAGCGGCCCGAACAGCCGGGCCCGAGGACGGTCCCGCAGCCCCCCCCTACTGGGGGGGCGATGATTACGCGGGACGATTTTGCCCGGGCAATGGAGGCCCTCCAGCGCGAGGTGATGAACCACTGCAGTGGTGCCATCAACGCGCGCTTCGAGGGCCTCGACAAGGATGGTCGGCTTTTGCCGGCCAAGTCCCATCGCCCCGCGCTGGCGGCCGACAGGCGAGCGAGCCAGCCCCAGGCGAGGGAGAGGCAGGAGACGGAGCCGGCGACATTGATGCCGCCGGCGAACATGCCCAAGGCTGCTAGGCCAGTCAGGGCCAAGGGCAAGAAGGCCAAGAAGGGTCCGAGCGAGCGCGGAGGGGCAGAGGCCCCTGCGCCTGAGCAGAAACGGGCCCAGGAGCAGATCGCCGGAGGCTCCGCTCAGGTGCAGCCTCTGGTGCTGGAGGGGCGGGAGTCGTGGGCGACGGTGGTCCGCAAGGGCAAGAAGAAGGCCACTACTGCCCCGGCTCCCGCTCCAGCGCAGAAGCCTAAGGGGCCCAAATCGGCGGCCCCGAAAAAGGCAGCCCAGAAAGCACCGAAGGCGCCGAAGAGGCCCGCAGTGCTGATGGCCCTGAAGCCCGCGGCCGTGAAGGAGGGCGCCACGTACGTGGACGTCCTCCGGAAGGCGCGGGCGGCCATCAGCCTCGCGGAGATCGGGGTTGGGCCGGGTAAGGCGAGGAGGTCCATGACGGGAGCTTGGCTTATCGAGCTCCCAAAAGAGACCTCCTCCTCCCAGGCCGACGCCTTGGCCAAGAAATTGGCTGAGGTGGTCGGGGAGGTGGCCGACATTACCCGGCCCACGAAAATTGCCGAGATCCGCGTGGCGGGCCTCGATGAGTCCCTCACCCCGGAGGAGGTGAGGGAGGCCCTGGCCGAGGCAGTCAAGTGCCCGCCCGACAAACTCCGGGTGGGCACCATAGCCCTGGGGGCGCGGGGCACGGGCTCGGTCCGGGTCTCGTGCCCCATAGAGGCCGCGAAGGGGCTGGCGGAACGGGGCAAGGTGGTGGTGGGCTGGAGTGTGGCCACCATCCACCTTTTAGAGCAGCGCCCAATGCGCTGCCGCAGGTGCCTCGCGAGGGGGCACACTGCGGCGCTCTGCCCCCCCTCCGCCAAGGACCGGAGCCGGCTCTGCTTCCGGTGCGGCAAGGAGGGCCATCTGGCTGCGGCCTGTAAGGCCCCTGTCAAATGCGCGCTATGCGCAGACAGGGGCCTGCCCAGCGGCCACAGAATGGCCGGCGCCGCATGCGGAGCCCCTCCGGTCCGAGGCCGCCCCGTAGTGGGACCGCCAGCGGGACCACCAGCGGCCGGCTCTGCGACCACCGCAACGGAAGGGACACCGATGGACACTGCTAATGCCCAGTAGGTCCATCGGTGCCATTCTACAGGTTAATGTCAACCACTCCGCCACGTCACAGGACCTCTTGTGTCAGGACATGGCGGAGTGGGGAGCAGACCTGGCGGTGGTGGCAGAGCCATACTTTGTTCCGAACTCGGTCAATTGGTTAGGGTCGTCGGACGGCCTGGCGGCGATCACGCGACCCGCCGCGAGCACCGGCCCCCCTCTCGTTCTTAGGGAGAG
Organism: Sesamia inferens; assembly: GCA_037179545.1. Classification (NCBI taxonomy): domain Eukaryota; kingdom Metazoa; phylum Arthropoda; class Insecta; order Lepidoptera; family Noctuidae; genus Sesamia; species Sesamia inferens. Next base: position 29,865 of record CM073949.1, on the reverse strand, counting down.
GGGTCCGGGGTTCGTCGCGGTTCAGTGGGGGGGAGTGGTGGTCATTTCGACCTACTTCTCCCCCAATCGCAGCCGGGCCGAATTCGAGCGCCTCCTGGCAGCCGTCGAGGGGACGGTCAGGAGGGCGGCTCCACGCCCCGTGTTGGTGGCGGGAGACTTCAACGCCAAGCATGGCGCGTGGGGGTCTCCCGTCACGAACGTCTTCGGTGAGGACCTGGTGGAGTGGGCCCACTGCTTGGGTCTCCAGGTCCTCAACCGGGGCAACACCCCGACGTGTGTGAGGTGGCAGGGTGAATCAATAGTGGATGTCACCCTGGCCACCTCGACCCTAGCCGACCGAGTTCGGAACTGGCGGGTAGAGACGGCGGTGGAGATCTCGGACCATCGGTACGTCCGCTTCGAGATCTCCACTGCGGGGCCTGCGGCCCCGCTCCACCTGGGCCCAGCGGCAGGCGCCTCCTCGTTCCCGAGGTGGGCGCTTGCACATCTCCGGAGGGACGTTGCCGAGGAGGCGGCGACGTTCCGAGCGTGGGCCGAACCACCGGCCCACCTCATTGGAGACGCGGACGGCATGGCGGACCTACTCGCTGAGGACCTGGAAGTGGTCTGCAGCGCCGCCATGCCGAGGGCCCAGGGACCCCGCCGGAAAAAGCGGACATACTGGTGGACGCAGGAACTCGCTCACCTGCGTGCCGCCAGTATGGCTGCACGGCGCGCCTACCAGAGGTGCAGGAGGCGCGCCGTAAGGGCGCCCGGCGAAGAGGACGGTCTTCGCCGGGCATACAGGGAGGCTCATCGAGCCCTGCGTACCGCCATATGCAGGGCAAAGGTCGCTGCCGCTGAGGAGTTCCTCGCACTCCTCGACAGCGACCCCTGGGGAAGGCCCTACAGGGTGGTGAGGGGGAAGCTGCAGGGAGCGGCACCCCCCACATCCTGTATGGAGCCGGGCCTACTTAGAAGGGTCCTGGAAACTCTGTTTCCGAACCCGGGACCCTTCACGCCCCCCAGGATGCCCACCTCCAGTTCATCCACTCTGGAGGTGTGGACCGATGGGCCTCCCGTATCCGACGGTGAGTTGGACTCCGTCAGGGAGAGGCTCCGAGCCAAGAACAAGGCTCCGGGCCCGGACGGCGTCCCTGCGAAGGTGATGGCAATTGCCATAGAGCCCCTGGGGGACCGGTTCCGCGCGGTCATGGACACATGCATCGCGACGGGCCGCTTCCCCAGGAGGTGGAGGGTGGGCAGGCTCTGCCTCCTTCGCAAGGACGGACGTGCTGCCGACTCACCGTCGGGTTATAGGCCGGTCGTGCTCCTGGATGAAAGCGGAAAATGCTTTGAGAGGATCATCGCCTCTCGCATCCAGGAGCACCTGGAAAGCCGTGGGCCGCAGTTGGCGGACTGCCAGTACGGCTTTCGGACCGGCCGGTCCACGATGGACGCGGTGGCTCGCCTCAAGAGGTGGACTGAGGCGGCCACAGCGCGGGGTGAGGGTGTCGTCGCGGTGTCGTTAGACATCGCGAACGCGTTCAACACCCTCCCCCACGAATGCATAGAGGCGGCACTGAAGTACCATGAAGTGCCCCTCTACCTCTGCGCCCTCGTGCGGGACTACCTCCGTGAGAGGAAGGTGCTGTACGAGGACGCAGAGGGTCGCGTCCAGTCGTGGACCGTCAATGTAGGAGTACCCCAGGGATCAGTGCTCGGTCCCCTGCTCTGGAACCTGGGGTACAACTGGGTTCTGCGTGGCGCGCTCTTGCCGCGTATGGACGTCGTCTGCTTTGCGGACGACACCCTAGTCGCGGCCAGAGCGCGCGACTGGGAGGAGGCGGTTCACCTTGCGTCGGTCGGCACCTCATTGGTCGTCCGGCGCATCCGCCTCCTGGGGCTGGAAGTGGCTCTCGAGAAGACGAGGGCCATGACCTTCCACGCCCCACGACGCAGAACCCCACCGGGTCTCCGTATCCGAGTGGAGGGGGTCCGGGTTCCCGTCGAGGTGCACATCAAGTACCTCGGCCTGATCCTGGATCCCCGCTGGAGTTTCGAGGAGCATTTTAGGCTCCTCGCTCCGCGGCTGTGCTCTTTCGCAGCCGCACTCGGACGGCTCCTCCCCAATCTTGGGGGGCCGAATTCGGCGTGCCGTCGGCTGTACCAGGGAGTGGTACGGTCGATGGCGCTCTACGGAGCCCCGGTGTGGGCGGAGCGCCTTTCCCGGGCAGCAGTGGCCCTGCTGCGGAGGCCGCAGAGGGTCATCGCGACGCGGACCGTGCGGGCATACCGCACGGTAAGTCATGGGGCGGCCTGCGTGCTCGCGGGCACGCCCCCGTGGGAGGTCGATGCCCTGGTTCTGTCCCAGGTGCATCGACACCGTGTCGCGGCCCGGGAACGGGGGGAACGACCCGCCTTCGAGGAAGTAAGGCGGGTCAGATTAGCGGCTCAGGGGGAGGCCCTGAGCCGGTGGAGGGAGGCGCTCCGCTCCCCAGCTGCCGGCCACCGGACGATTGGAGCGATTCGTCCGGTGTTGGAGGGATGGGTTGGGCGCCGGCATGGCAGCCTTACCTTCCGCCTAGTGCAGGTACTGACCGGACATGGGTGCTTCGGTCACTACCTGCACCGGGTCGCCCGTCGGGAGGAGTCACCGCGGTGTCATCACTGCGACTCCCCCGACGATACGGCCGAGCACACCTTGGTGGAGTGCCCGGCCTGGCGGAACGAGCGCCGCGATCTCGTTGCGGCGCTCGGAGGCGGACGCCTCTCACTGGCAACCATGGTACGAGCCATGGTTGAAAGTGAGACGGCATGGGAGGCTGCCGCCTCCTTCTGCGAGACCGTCCTCTTGCAGAAGGAGGCTGCGGAGAGGGAGCGGGAAGAGGACGTACTTGCCGCTCCCCTCCGGCGTAGACGGGTGGGGCGAAGAAGGCGGGGGACGAACCCCCGTCTCCTTTAGCCCCAGGGTGTGACCAGCGCGTGCGGGTAGCTCCCGCACGTGCATTGCACAGCGGTCACCACGTCTGGGGATTATTCCGTTACCGGGTAATCCCCCTTTGGCGCGGAAACCGGCCCTACAGGGGAGGGCCGGCAAGCCCTGAGGGTGTCACGGAGTACTTGGCTTTCGGGTCGGCCCCGTGACACTCTCAACACAGGGCCCGACGGTAACCGGGTGGTTTTAGTGGGTATTCCCGGCTTCGGCCGGGCGAGTCCCACACACGCTCGTCGCCTAGCTAGCGACGGGTATGGTGCGTAAACTGTCATTTCCACTCGAGAAAAAAAAAAAAAAAAAAAAAAAAAAAAAAAAAAAAAAAAAAAAAAAAAAAAAAAAAAAAGGTTAGGTTAGGTTAGGTTAGGTTAGGTTAGGTTAGGTTAGGTTAGGTTAGGTTAGGTTAGGTTAGGTTAGGTTAGGTTAGGTTAGGTTAGGTTAGGTTAGGTTAGGTTAGGTTAGGTTAGGTTAGGTTAGGTTAGGTTAGGTTAGGTTAGGTTAGGTTAGGTTAGGTTAGGTTAGGTTAGGTTAGGTTAGGTTAGGTTAGGTTAGGTTAGGTTAGGTTAGGTTAGGTTAGGTTAGGTTAGGTTAGGTTAGGTTAGGTTAGGTTAGGTTAGGTTAGGTTAGGTTAGGTTAGGTTAGGTTAGGTTAGGTTAGGTTAGGTTAGGTTAGGTTAGGTTAGGTTAGGTTAGGTTAGGTTAGGTTAGGTTAGGTTAGGTTAGGTTAGGTTAGGTTAGGTTAGGTTAGGTTAGGTTAGGTTAGGTTAGGTTAGGTTAGGTTAGGTTAGGTTAGGTTAGGTTAGGTTAGGTTAGGTTAGGTTAGGTTAGGTTAGGTTAGGTTAGGTTAGGTTAGGTTAGGTTAGGTTAGGTTAGGTTAGGTTAGGTTAGGTTAGGTTAGGTTAGGTTAGGTTAGGTTAGGTTAGGTTAGGTTAGGTTAGGTTAGGTTAGGTTAGGTTAGGTTAGGTTAGGTTAGGTTAGGTTAGGTTAGGTTAGGTTAGGTTAGGTTAGGTTAGGTTAGGTTAGGTTAGGTTAGGTTAGGTTAGGTTAGGTTAGGTTAGGTTAGGTTAGGTTAGGTTAGGTTAGGTTAGGTTAGGTTAGGTTAGGTTAGGTTAGGTTTTTTTTTTTTTTTTTTTTTTTTTTTTTTTTTTTTTTTAATGCCGTCTCCTTTCTTCTTGCATGGCAAGAATCATTGTTTGCTTTTTTATTTTCTTTTCCGCCAATTCATTTTTTCGCGCTTACTTATTTTTTAGCGGCATTGGCCTTGTCAATATTTTTTCGGGGTCGCTTTTTTCCCACGTCTCTTTCTTAGTTTTCTTTTCTTAGTCTTTTTTTAAAAATCATTTTTACAATTTCTTATACTAGTCTATCTACTTAATTTTTCTTATCCTACTTCTATATATTTCTATTTTCAAACAATTCCTGCCGACGGCACAGCGCTTGGCTGTGCTGCCCTTGTCCGATTCCTCTCTATACTAATTTTAGCCACTTTGAGGCAAAACCGCTCCAGGTACGGCCTGGAGTGTTTGTCCGCCATGAGGTCGGCTATAGATGATTCCGTCAATTTTATACCAGTACTTACTTCCAGGTCGTACCTGTCGCGGTTGTGCCTCGGGCATTCAAATAATAGGTGCTGAACCGTTTCAGATGCCTGTGTGTCACACACACAGGCTGGACTATCTTTCAATTTAAACTTGTGCAGGTACGCGGCGAAGCCGCCGTGACCCGTCAGGATCTGCGCCCAGATAGACGTCCTGTCGAGGCACTTCAGGACCTTGCGCGCGCGCACCACGTCGGGGAAGAACATTCGCGTGACCCCAGCCGTGGCCCCGCCGGTGTACCTCCCGTTCCAGACAGCTACTGTGCCCTCCCTCAAACGTCGCTTGACGTATGAGACTGGACACCTGTCATACGCTGGGGCGACCCTGGACTGGGCCGCCGCCTGCCTAGCCAGTTCGTCGGCGCGCTCATTGCCGGGGATCCCGACATGAGCTTTCACCCAAAAGAACCGGAGGACTTTACCACTCCCCTCTTGCTCCCTGATATTCTTACGAATATGGGTAGCAAGGGGGTGGTGCGTTTCCGGGTTCCGGATCAAGTCGAGCGAGGATCGAGAGTCGCTGAGCACCGCCGCGCAGTCGAAGCCTCTCAGGACAACCAGGTCCGTAGCCCTGGCTATCGCGAGCAGCTCCGCCTGAAAGACGGTACACATCGGCTCCAACCTCATTCGCTTGGTCCGAATCTCGGACCCATCCCGCCAGTATGAATATGCCGCCCCGACCCCCTCATCCGATTTACTACCGTCTGTGTAAATCAGATGAGCGGGGAGCTGTAGCTGAGCCACAGTTTCGGGGAGCATATTCTCCAGACACTGGTAATCAACATCTGGCTCACTGGCGGGGTGAGGGGCCTCCGTAAAGGCCCTACGCTCCTCCAGTTCGCGGGATTCCAGCTCAGCAATCGGACGTCCCCGTTTGCACTCAAACAGCCGGGCGACCTCCAACACTCGAAGATCGAGCGGGAGGAGACCCGACAGCGTGAGTGCTGCATTGAGCGACACCGTACGATGTGACTTGGCGATCTTCTGTGCAAAGCCCCTTTGGACGGTAGCAAAGGTTCTTTGCACAGAGATCTTCTCGGCGGCTTTCGCCCAGGAGCTCGCGCCGTACAGGATGGTGGGTTCGACCACCGCGGTGTATATCGTCCTGATGATCTCCGGACACAAGCCCCAATCCACCCGAGCCATCGCCGACAGTTTCCTATACAGGTTAGTTGCCTTGCAACAAGCATATGAAATATGCTTGTTGAAGGTCAACTTACTGTCGACGATGACTCCGAGGATCTTGAGCTCGGTCACCATCGAGATGTCAACGCCACCCATCTGCACGACCGGAGTGTCATATTTAAGCTTCCGCGTAACGACCATCGCCAGAGTCTTCTCGGCGGAGAAGCGGAGCTTATTTACGACACCCCACTCGTGCACACAGGCTAAAGCGGCATTGGCATCCCGCTGGATCCCGAGCGCCGTGTGCCCAGAGAACACCAGCACGATATCATCCGCAAACGCCTGCACGTACGCGCCCAGCGCATCCAGGTTGTCCAGCAGAGGGTCCAGCAGCATGTTCCAGAAGAGAGGCCCACCGATGGAGCCTTGGACACAGCCCTTGGTCTGGGGCTTCCGCATCGTCTTCCCCGCGTAGCGCACGACTACGCTCCGGTCCCTGAAGTAATCCTCGACAAGACGCCTAAGATTAACGGGAATACCTTTCTCAATCATTCTGCACTTTATAGCAGGCCACCATGCATTGTCGAACGCCCCCTCGATGTCAAGAGAGACTATCAGGGCGGTCTCCCTCTTGTGGAGGATGCCTCTGACGTGTTGTATCAGGTCGTACAGCGCGTCCTCCGTGCTCCGCTGCGGTACGAAGCCGTATTGCCGCGCATTGGACTTGGGCAAGAAGTGCCAGCGGATTCGCCGGCACAGGATTTTCTCCAAAATCTTGCCCAGGATGGAAAGTAGTCCAATGGGGCGATACGACTTTGCGCGGGCATAGTCTGGACGCGCCGGCTTCCTTAGCACCACGACAGATGCCTCCTTCCACGGCGCTGGGAAGCACGCCAGGTCAAGACACCGGTTCAGGATGGCCAGGAATAGCTGGATATCCTGGTTAATTACCCGGCAGCATATATCGCTCGTAAAACCATCCGGACCCGGTGCCTTTTTAGGGTTGAAGCTGCGCAGAGTCCGGACCAACTCCCCCCTGGTAATCGGGGGGGTCGTCGGTCTCTCCCGGTAGGCGCGTGCTGACCAGATCCGCCCGACCTCTGATGACGGTGTGGACCTCAGAGTCCACAGACGCGTCATCATCGGCGAAGAATGTTCTGGCCAGCAGCGCGACCGATTGATCCGGGCTCTGCACAACTCCACCCTCCACGAGTAGCTGGTCCTCGGGACGACCTGACGCCCTTCTCAGCACCCGAAAGATACCGTCCCACATAGACTCCCTTTCTTGCATCGAGCAGAACTGCTTCCAGCTCGCAGTCTGGGCGCTGACTGCCCTCCGCTCGTACTCCGCCTTGGCACTCAGGTAGTCTTCCACAACATACTGTCTGCGACGCGGCGCGGCACAGCGGATCCTACGCCGCTTTGTGTTCACGTCGCGCCGCAGCCTTTCAAGCTCGTCGTTCCACCAAGGAAAGCCCTTCTTGGGTTGGGGTGGTCTGTGCGGGGGGATAGCCCTCCCGCACGCTTCGGATACGGACTCTATATAGTCCGAGACCACCCCTTCAAGCTCGCCCCTCGTTTGGGCGTTGGATATCCGCTCCAGGGTGAGCCCTCGAGCGGATATCCCGCTTTGCATTTCCTCGGTGAGACGACCCCAATCAGCCTTCCGGGTGTTGAAGCGCCGACTCGTCCACCGGGTGTTACCCCCGGAGGGCACCTTGAGACCCAGAACCACACGTATCGCCCGATGATCAGAACTTGTCACGGAGTCGTCCACTTTCCACTCAAGGACGCTTCTCAACAGCCCCTGGGTGCAGACGGTAACATCGACATGACTCGTGTACCGCCTGCCCCCACGGACCGTATCGAAGGTGGGGACGACTCCTTCGTTCAATACGTGCAGCTCCATATCATCAAAGAACCCCCTCAGGGACTCCCCCCGAGAGTCCTCCTCGACGCTTCCCCACCACGGACTCCATGCATTCCAGTCTCCTCCCATGAGGATCCTGCCCGTGCCGACCCGGCCCATGAAGTCACGTATCTGCAGAAGGTACGGCTCGATATCCTCCGTGCCCTCAAGGTATACAGAGACAGCCGCCACGGTCCAATCGCCCGCCTTTAAAACGACAGCCACGATATTCTCGGTGATGATTAGAGGGTTCACAAGAACCTCCAAGTCATCCCGGAACACCATGACTGCCGCTTTGACGGGCTTGGTCCTAGCAGACTCCCTCTGCACCACCCTAACGCCACGGAAGCTACCGACCCGCCCCTCCGCGCCAACGTAAGGCTCCTGGACCAGGGCGACACCGACACCACCCCCACGGGCGGACAAGACTAACTCCTGAGTAGCAAGGCGGCCGCGCTGGAGGTTGGCCTGTAATGCTATAAAGCGGTCCTTGCATTCACTATCCACTGCGGGGCCCTCAGCAATAGCTTATGGAGGAGCGCGCGATACCGTCCCACTTCTGCCTTATCGGACAGCCGCCATCGAACGCATTGTGTCCCGCCGTCTGCAGTCCGGCCCGGTCGCAGTTCACACAGACTGGGGCCTTCCCGTCCACGCGGGAGGGGCACTTCGCACGGTCGTGCTCCCCCCCGCAGTGGGCGCAAAGGTCCACCTTCTGTTTACAGAATCTGCGGCCGTGGCCGTACCCCAGGCACCGGGAACACTGCACCAACGGCGACTGGTCCTCGGCAGTCAGGCCCTGTATATCGATGTACAGGGTCTCCGCCTCAGTCAGCCTGCGCCACACCTGAGGGGAGACCTGCAGCACCACATGGGCCTGGAGAGGGTTCCGCGCCCTCCTCCTATAAACCTCCTTGACCCGGAAGTGAGCATCGTCCATGCCCAGCCACAACTTCCGGTTCTGAGTTTTGAGAGACTCAACAATATCAGCCTCGGAGTTGTAGCTGAGCAGGTTTCGGATGACCACCCGCGGGTCTCGGTTTGCTGCGGGCTGGGTGTCGAGGCCGTCTCGAGCATTGAGTCGGCTCTGCGCCTTCTCGAGCTCCGGCCTGTTCCCGCAGCAGATGACGATCTTACCATCTCTGACTTTCCTTATCCTGTCGACCTGGATTCCCGTTTTACGGGCGTCTAGGGCCTCCCTAACTTTCAAAATCACGTTCTCGCTCGTGTCATTCTTCTCTTTCGATGAGACGACCAGCGCATGGTTCGGTCGGACGGGGAGAGGGCGGGCCTTTGTCTTGGAGGCCCTCAACTTCTCGGCGTACGTTGCCGCCGGGACCTTGAGGGTCTCCACGGCCTTTCCGGCCTCCCTTACGGTTTCCCCGTACTTTTTCACACTCTCCCCGACCTCCCCAACCCTTGCCCCGATCGTCTCGACCTTTTCATGCGTCTCTTTCGTTCTCTTGCTTACTTCCTCCGTCATTCTTCCCGCACACTCCATCTTCTCAGCCATCCCATCTACTTTCTTTCCAGTCACCTCGATACTCACCCTTACTTCCTTCATTTCTTCCACTAGGCCCTCTAACTTTTTAACATTGCCGCAGAGCGCCCTGCCAGGGGGATACTCGTCAAACCGGTCCATTACATCCGTGTTAATCATTTTCTTTATGGACTCGGTATTCGTGACGAGCTCCCCCAGGCGTGCCCCAATGTCCAACTCCCTAATGCTCCGGGCCAATCTTTCGATTACTCGGTCTTTTCCTTCAAGCTTCTCCCTTAATTCTTTCTCCTTTTCAGACCGCAACTGCTCCAGCTGGAGCTCCCGGGAGCGAAGCATCTCGTCCACCTGGAGGACTGTTTCGAGCAGTCCCGAGAGACTGCCCAAAACGCCCTCCTTAATGGACGTCTTCAGGTTGCCCGAGAGCTCCAGCTGGGACTTCGCGGCCCGATACAACCTATTGGCCCGGGCTGAGTGGCTCTCCGTTGGGCGGGCGCTATTCTGCGGCTGCGACTGGGCCACCGCGGCCTCGCGCGACCCACCATCCTTGTTGTCCTTACGCTCTGTGTGCGCGACACTAACGTTTTTTACGTTCTTCCCTGCGATTAAAGACATTTTTTACAGGGCAGCACAACCAAAGCAACAACTAGGGAACAATCAAATAAATTTAAAATTATTACAATTAAACAATAAATACAATTAAAATAAAATAAATAATTAAAATTGTTAAAATTACGTCACCAAAACGGGTGGCGGTCAAAAGACACTTAAATTAATATAATTAAAATAGGTTAAAATTCCCAATAGGGGACAGTGGACAATACACACACAGAATAGTCAAGAGGTAAAATTATACAGTCAAGATTAAATTAAAATTAAACTAAGTCTAAGGTCAAATTAATATAAAATAAAATTACAATTGGTGTACAATTTAGTTAAAGTAGATAAAAGAGATAAAATAACACAGATTAAAAGTCTCCCAATAATGGGTAGTCAATACAGTAAATAAATAGAATAATATAATTGAATTAAAATTTAAAATTATAGAAGTCAGCGCCACCAATAAGGGTGGCGGTCAAAGGAACTTGGCTACTTAAACTAAATTAAAACTAAATCTCACGTCCCCAAAAAAGGGACGATCGACACAAACACAACACAACAATCACAACACAGTCACTAACCTAACCTTAATATAATTAAACTATTTATGTCTGCTAAGTGAGCAGTCTCGTACAACAGTTGACAATAAAATTAAAGTTAAAACTTATATTCCCAATAGGGGGACGAACACAATACACTCACAACAGACAAAATTTTTTCCTAACTAACCCAAAATATATAAATTAAAATTTAAGAGATTTAAGAGATACGGCCCGTTTGTCCCACAATTTAGCGCACACCGCACCAAGTGTGTGTGTGTGTGTGTGTGTATGTATGTGGAAATCTCCCGGGGCCAGCTGGTTAGGCTCCTCCTCCCAACTCCGAAGAGCCCAAACTCGGCTGGTCTGTGACCTCTGGGTCCGAAGATAGGTCGCGGGGGGTGTGAGGTAGGAGCGCGTGGGGGGGAGGGATTTCCTGGGGGCCAAGAGGTCGGGCTCCTCCTCCCGGTTTCAACGAGCCCAAACACGGGTAGCCTGCGACCTCTGGTTCCCCAGAGAATCCGCGAGGGGGTGGGGTAATATGAGGGGGGCGTGGGGCGGGGTGAGTTAGGGTAGGGTAGAAGGGTATCTAGGGCAAGGGGAAGTGTCGGGAGAGACTGTGGAGTGAGGCTGTAGGGTGAATAGATTTGATAGTGTTTTTGTGAATGTTGTATGTGAGTGTGATGTGATGCGTATTATATGTGTAGAATGTGAGCGTGATGTTATGAATGTAAATACCAGCCCGACTCACCCAGTCCTGTTGATTTGCCAAACAATTTTGAACCTTAGCGCTTTAGCATTAAGGTCGAATTCCAAATCCTAAAAGTATATTAATTAACCAAAAAAAAGTAATCAAAATAAGTAAATTAGGCTGGTATGAGTCGAGCTATATACGTGTATAATGGTCAAAAGTCAGCGCGGGTGCTGCACGGCACAGCGGGTGCTGTGTGGGAGTATGCCGCCGGGTGAAAATACTTCGCGAATTTACCCCGAGGTTTTCTCCCCGACGTCGTAGAAGGGTGGGACAAGTTCCAACCGATGTGGAGTCTTATAAAAACAACTACCCTTTTTACTCCACTCCTCTAGGACCCCCCGTTCTGGAGATATTTTTATTATCTAGACGACGCCGAGGGCGTGGGAGTCGGGGTAAATTCGCGACCTAGATAATGGCTGTATCTCTTTAATGCGACAACCTATTTTGACTAAATTTTTACAGGGGGTGGCTGAAGGACTTATTTATATGTTAAAGTTTAAAAACAATTAAAATATTCTACAATAGACTAGTAATAAAGTTTTTTTAAAACCAACAAAACAAAACAAAACAAAGTTAATTTTTGCGGTCGGCAGGAAAACTCCGTCTCCGTATTTAATTTATTACTTAGCGTTCCGCAGTCCAATAAAATTTTTGATAACACCACCACTATTTTAAATGTACCACACTCTTCATATAAGTTTTTGGGGTAAGGTTGTCACTGAATTTTTTGAGAATTTTTGAAACGAAATTAGGTCTAGCTCTTTTGCGGCCGCACTGAGATTTATAAAACTTTTAAACAATTATAACACTTACAGGGGTTGTCCGATTTTTGTGATTTTTTCACCTCCTGGGTCCTCGGGGTGGTCCGCTCCTCACTGATGTAGCGGGGGGAACTATAGCCCCAAAAAAGGGGGACCACGTGTACCCCGTGGTCCGGAAAAACGGCGTATTTTCTCGCGCGGGCGCGGGAAAATTCGGGGTTTGGTTCCACCCTGTGGAACTGGTCACGACGGTCCAGAAGACACTTTAAAAGACACACGTCACCGCTTTAATTTCCAAGATATCACCACTTTTATGTGAATTTGGGGGTTTTTCGCCCAATTTTCCGCCAATTTTCCACTTTTCACTTCGCGCTTTTCACCGTCACATTTGTCGCACTGAGACGCGTAATTTGATGTATAACACGCCTATATTCCAGAAACTTTTACTATTTTTGCGATTTTTAACAGTTGGAGCGCGGTTTCCCGTGGTTGTTCGGGCGGCTGCTGAGGCCAGACTGGTTAGGTTAGGTTAGGTTAGGTTAGGTTAGGTTAGGTTAGGTTAGGTTAGGTTAGGTTAGGTTAGGTTAGGTTAGGTTAGGTTAGGTTAGGTTAGGTTAGGTTAGGTTAGGTTAGGTTAGGTTAGGTTAGGTTAGGTTAGGTTAGGTTAGGTTAGGTTAGGTTAGGTTAGGTTAGGTTAGGTTAGGTTAGGTTAGGTTAGGTTAGGTTAGGTTAGGTTAGGTTAGGTTAGGTTAGGTTAGGTTAGGTTAGGTTAGGTTAGGTTAGGTTAGGTTAGGTTAGGTTAGGTTAGGTTAGGTTAGGTTAGGTTAGGTTAGGTTAGGTTAGGTTAGGTTAGGTTAGGTTAGGTTAGGTTAGGTTAGGTTAGGTTGGGGTGCAAGTCGAAGAGCCTCCTCGTGGCGCACCCTGGGCAACGCCAGCCCCAACTGCCCACCGCGTTCTGGTGGACTCTTGGGCCTGGCGGCTAATCTTCACACGGGGAAGGGTCAGGTTTCAATCACCGATCATCTTTGATGGTCGTTGATGGGAACCTGGCTTATGGGGATCAGCATGCGGCCACTTCCACTCTGTTTGCAGAGTGCGGTAAGTGGTCGCATGCTGGAGGGCATACCGTAATCCTTTCGGGGACCGGGGGCTGTCGGGGCATTTGTCCGGGCCGCGAGGGGACACCTCTATAAAACGGCCGAACCACGGGCGGCATATCCCGTTTAAGGTTACCGCGAACCTGACGGACTAAAAACCGTCGAAAGTGTGATCTATTAGGTCCGGCTTCAATCACCGATCATCTTTGATGGTCGTTGATGGAAACCTGGCCTATGGGGATCAGCATGCGACCGCTTCCCAGTCTGTTTACAGAGTTTGGTAGGTGGTCGCATGCCGGGGTCATACCGTAATCCCTTCGGGGACCGGGGGCTGTCGGGGCATTTGTCCGGGCCGCGAGGGGACACCTCTATAAAACGGCCGAACCACGGGCGGCATATCCCGTTTAAGGTTACCGCGAACCTGACGGACTAATAACCGTCGAAAGTGTGATCTATTAAGTCAGGTTTCAATCACCGATCATCTTTGATGGTCGTTGATGGGAGCCTGGCCTAAGGGGATCAGCATGCGACCGCTTCCCAGTCTGCTTGCAGAGTATGGTAAGTGGTCGCATGCCGGAGTCATACCGTAATCCCTTCGGGGACCGGGGGCTGTCGGGGCATTTGTCCGGGCCGCGAGGGGACACCTCTATAAAACGGCCGAACCACGGGCGGCATATCCCGTCTCAAGGTTATCGCGAACCTGACGGACTAATAACCGTCGAAAGTGCGATCTAATCCTAAGTTTTGGGGGCTCGGCGAGAGGATGAATGGCTGGGGGATGTCCAGTCGTTAGAGCTCCCCACTGTGGATACCCTGCCGCCCTCCACAGTATGTAGGCTTCCCTGGGATACGACGCTCTGTCCTTGTGGTGACGACAATGAACGCTAAGACTCGTGGGACTTGATATGGATAAAACTGATTTGCTTAACGACAAAAACGGACATGAAACAAAAATGAACAACGACTTAACGCAACCTTTAATGGACTCTGCTTGCACAATGGAAGGACTACCGAGCGCTGACAGTACTGTCAGGCTAATGATGGCGCTTGATGCCACCGGTGCCACCGGACGATTGTCGGTGGTATCGGTGGAATCAAGCGAGGGGGCACGAGACACGATGTCTGCCCAAAGTGGATCCGTGGGGGGAGGTCGGAAGGCCTCACGGGAACACTGGGGAGACAGCGTGTCTGAAGGTGAGGGGGCTGGATCCGGATCACCGGAGAGACCGGCCTCCAAGATCCTGAAGACGGGAGCTGGCAGGGGCGGGTCACACCATTCGGTGGGGCTCTCCCAGGCCAGGAGATTCTTGAGGGATGGTCCGTCGGACTCGGAGTCCACTCTAACTGACTCCGAGACGGTATCCCCCAAGAATACCAGGCGGGGCAAAGGGGCTGCCCCCTCGATGGCTGCACCTCAGGACCTTCGGGCGAAGGCTGAGGAAGGGGCGGCGGCTATTGAGGGGGTACTGAAGAAGTCCCGGAACCTCAAAGGTACCTGCATCCGGGAGATCAGGGAGGCATCGAGCAAAATGCTCGAGGCGGTCAACTCCCTGGCCTCCCGGAAGGAGGATGAGGAAGTAGCAAGGCTGCGGGCGGACAACAAACGCCTGCAAGGGCAGCTCGCAGCCTTGCAGAAGGAAGTGGCGGCGCTGCGCAGGGCTTTCTCCGAAAGGGGAAGCCCGCGCAGCAAAAAGAAGCGGCCCGAACAGCCGGGCCCGAGGACGGTCCCGCAGCCCCCCCCTACCGGGGGGGCGATGATTACGCGGGACGATTTTGCCCGGGCAATGGAGGCCCTCCAGCGCGAGGTGATGAACCACTGCAGTGGTGCCATCAACGCGCGCTTTGAGGGCCTCGACAAGGATGGTCGGCTTCTGCCGGCCAAATCTCACCGTCCCGCCCTGGCGGCCGAAAGGAGAGCGAGTGCTCAGCCGGCGACGCTCATGCCGCCGGCTAACATGCCCAAAAAGGCTCGACCTGCCCAGGCAAAAGGGGCGAAGGGTTCGAGTGGGCGCGGAGGGGCAAAGGCCCCTGCCCCTGAGCCGAAACGGGCACAGGAGCAGGTCGCCGGAGGCTCCAGGGACGTGCAGCCCCTGGTGCTGGAGGGTCGGGAGGAGGGGGAGTCGTGGGCCACGGTGGTCAAAAAGAAGAAGAAGAAGGCCACCACTGCCCCGGCTCCCGCTCCGGCCCAGAAGTCTAAGGGGCCCAAAGCGGCGGCCCCAAAGAAGGCCCCCCAAAAGGCGCCCCGTGCGCCGAAGAGGCCCGCCGTGCTGGTGGCCCTCAAGCCCGCGGCCGTGAAGGAGGGCGCCACGTACGTGGACGTCCTCCGGAAGGCGCGGGCGGCCATCAGCCTCGCGGAGATCGGGGTTGGGCCGGGTAAGGCGAGGAGGTCCATGACGGGAGCTTGGATTATGGAGCTCCCTAAAGAGACCTCCCCCTCCCAGGCCGACGCCTTGGCCAAGAAATTGGCTGAGGTGGTCGGGGAGGTGGCCGACATTACCCGGCCCACGAAAATTGCCGAGATCCGCGTGGCGGGCCTCGAGGAGTCCCTCACTCAGGAGGAGGTGAGGGCGGCCCTGGCGGAGGCGGTCAAGTGCCCGCCCGACAAACTTCGGGTGGGCACCATAGCCCTGGGGGCGCGGGGCACGGGCTCGGTCCGGGTCTCGTGCCCCATAGAGGCCGCGAAGGGGCTGGCGGAGCGGGGCAAGGTGGTGGTGGGCTGGAGTGTGGCCACCATCCACCTGCTGGAGCAGCGGCCCATGCGCTGCCGCAGGTGCCTTGCGAGGGGGCACACTGCGGCGCTCTGCCCCCCCTCCGCCAAGGACCGGAGCCGGCTCTGCTTCCGGTGCGGCAAGGAGGGCCATCTGGCTGCGGCCTGTAGGGCCCCTGTCAAATGCGCGCTATGCGCAGACAGGGGCCTGCCCAGCGGCCACAGAATGGCCGGCGCCGCATGCGGAGCCCCTCCGGTCCGAGGCCGCCCCGTAGTGGGACCGCCAGCGGGACCACCAGCGGCCGGCTCTGCGACCACCGCAACGGAAGGGACACCGATGGACACTGCTAATGCCCAGTAGGTCCATCGGTGCCATTCTACAGGTTAATGTCAACCACTCCGCCACGTCACAGGACCTCTTGTGTCAGGACATGGCGGAGTGGGGAGCAGACCTGGCGGTGGTGGCAGAGCCATACTTTGTTCCGAACTCGGTCAATTGGTTAGGGTCGTCGGACGGCCTGGCTGCGATCACGCGACCCGCCGCGAGCACCGGCCCCCCTCTCGTTCTTAGGGAGAGGGGTCCGGGGTTCGTCGCGGTTCAGTGGGGGGGAGTGGTGGTCATTTCGACCTACTTCTCCCCCAATCGCAGCCGGGCCGAATTCGAGCGCCTCCTGGCAGCCGTCGAGGGGACGGTCAGGAGGGCGGCTCCACGCCCCGTGTTGGTGGCGGGAGACTTCAACGCCAAGCATGGCGCGTGGGGGTCTCCCGTCACGAACGTCTTCGGCGAGGACCTGGTGGAGTGGGCCCACTGCTTGGGTCTCCAGGTCCTCAACCGGGGCAACACCCCGACGTGTGTGAGGTGGCAGGGTGAATCAATAGTGGATGTCACCCTGGCCACCTCGACCCTAGCCGACCGAGTTCGGAACTGGCGGGTAGAGACGGCGGTGGAGATCTCGGACCACAGGTACGTCCGCTTCGAGATCTCCACTGCGGGGCCAGCGGCCCCGCTCCACCTGGGCCCAGCGGCAGGCGCCTCCTCGTTCCCGAGGTGGGCGCTTGCACATCTCCGGAGGGACGTTGCCGAGGAGGCGGCGACGTTCCGAGCGTGGGCCGAACCACCGGCCCACCTCATTGGAGACGCGGACGGCATGGCGGACCTACTCGCTGAGGACCTGGAAGTGGTCTGCAGCGCCGCCATGCCGAGGGCCCAGGGACCCCGCCGGAAAAAGCGGACATACTGGTGGACGCAGGAAGTCGCTCACCTGCGTGCCGCCAGTATGGCTGCACGGCGCGCCTACCAGAGGTGCAGGAGGCGCGCCGTAAGGGCGCCCGGCGAAGAGGACGGTCTTCGCCGGGCATACAGGGAGGCTCATCGAGCCCTGCGTACCGCCATATGCAGGGCAAAGGTCGCTGCCGCTGAGGAGTTCCTCGCACTCCTCGACAGCGACCCCTGGGGAAGGCCGTACAGGGTGGTGAGGGGGAAGCTGCAGGGAGCGGCACCCCCCACATCCTGTATGGAGCCGGGCCTACTTAGAAGGGTCCTGGAAACTCTGTTTCCGAACCCGGGACCCTTCACGCCCCCCAGGATGCCCGCCTCCAGTTCATCCACTCTGGAGGTGTGGACCGATGGGCCTCCCGTATCCGACGGTGAGTTGGACTCCGTCAGGGAGAGGCTCCGAGCCAAGAACAAGGCTCCGGGCCCGGACGGCGTCCCTGCGAAGGTGATGGCAATTGCCATAGAGCCCCTGGGGGACCGGTTCCGCGCGGTCATGGACACATGCATCGCGACGGGCCGCTTCCCCAGGAGGTGGAGGGTGGGCAGGCTCTGCCTCCTTCGCAAGGACGGACGTCCTGCCGACTCACCGTCGGGTTATAGGCCGGTCGTGCTCCTGGATGAAAGCGGAAAATGCTTTGAGAGGATCATCGCCTCTCGCATCCAGGAGCACCTGGAAAGCCGTGGGCCGCAGTTGGCGGACTGCCAGTACGGCTTTCGGACCGGCCGGTCCACGATGGACGCGGTGGCTCGCCTCAAGAGGTGGACTGAGGCGGCCACAGCGCGGGGTGAGGGTGTAGTCGCGGTGTCGCTAGACATCGCGAACGCGTTCAACACCCTCCCCCACGAATGCATAGAGGCGGCACTGAAGTTCCACGAAGTGCCCCTCTACCTCTGCGCCCTCGTGCGGGACTACCTCCGTGAGAGGAAGGTGCTGTACGAGGACGCGGAGGGTCGCGTCCAGTCGTGGACCGTCAATGTAGGAGTACCCCAGGGATCAGTGCTCGGTCCCCTGCTCTGGAACCTGGGGTACAACTGGGTTCTGCGTGGCGCGCTCTTGCCGCGGATGGACGTCGTCTGCTTCGCAGACGACACTTTAGTCGCGGCCAGAGCGCGTGACTGGGAGGAGGCGGTTCACCTTGCGTCGGTCGGCACCTCCATGGTCGTCCGGCGCATCCGCCTCCTGGGGCTGGAAGTGGCTCTCGAAAAGACGAGGGCCATGACCTTCCACGCCCCGCGACGCAGAACCCCACCGGGTCTCCGTATCCGAGTGGAGGGGGTCCAGGTTCCCGTCGAGGTGCACATCAAGTACCTCGGCCTGATCCTGGATCCCCGCTGGAGTTTCGAGGAGCACTTTAGGCTACTCGCTCCGCGGCTGTGCTCATTCGCAGCCGCACTCGGACGGCTCCTCCCCAATCTGGGGGGGCCGAATTCGGCGTGCCGTCGGCTGTACCAGGGAGTGGTACGGTCGATGGCGCTCTACGGAGCCCCGGTGTGGGCGGAGCGCCTTTCCCGGGCAACAGTGGCCCTGCTGCGGAGGCCGCAGAGGGTCATCGCGACACGGACCGTGCGGGCATACCGCACGGTCAGTCATGGGGCGGCCTGCGTGCTCGCGGGCACGCCCCCGTGGGAGGTCGATGCCCTGGTTCTGTCCCAGGTGCATCGACACCGTGTCGCGGCCCGGGAACGGGGGGAACGACCCGCCTTCGAGGAAGTAAGGCGGGTCAGATTAGCGGCTCAGGGGGAGGCCCTGAGCCGGTGGAGGGAGGCGCTCCGCTCCCCAGCTGCCGGCCACCGGACGATTGGAGCGATTCGTCCGGTGTTGGAGGGATGGGTTGGGCGCCGGCATGGCAGCCTTACCTTCCGCCTAGTGCAGGTACTGACCGGACATGGGTGCTTCGGTCACTACCTGCACCGAGTCGCCCGTCGGGAGGAGTCACCGCGGTGTCATCACTGCGACTCCCCCGACGACACGGCCGAGCACACCCTGGTGGAGTGCCCGGCCTGGCGGAACGAGCGCCGCGATCTCGTTGCGGCGCTCGGAGGCGGACGCCTCTCACTGGCAACCATGGTACGAGCCATGGTTGAAAGTGAGACGGCATGGGAGGCTGCCGCCTCCTTCTGCGAGACCGTCCTCTTGCAGAAGGAGGCTGCGGAGAGGGAGCGGGAAGAGGACGTACTTGCCGCTCCCCTCCGGCGTAGACGGGTGGGGCGAAGAAGGCGGGGGACGAACCCCCGCCTCCTTTAGCCCCAGGGTGTGACCAGCGCGTGCGGGTAGCTCCCGCACGTGCATTGCACAGCGGTCACCACGTCTGGGGATTATTCCGTTACCGGGTAATCCCCCTTTGGCGCGGAAACCGGCCCTACAGGGGAGGGCCGGCAAGCCCTGAGGGTGTCACGGAGTACTTGGCCTTCGGGTCGGCCCCGTGACACTCTCAACACAGGGCCCGACGGTAACCGGGTGGTTTTAGTGGGTATTCCCGGCTTCGGCCGGGCGAGTCCCACACACGCTCGTCGCCTAGCTAGCGACGGGTATGGTGCGTAAACTGTCATTTCCACTCGAGAAAAAAAAAAAAAAAAAAAAAAAAAAAAAAAAAAAAAAAAAAAAAAAAAAAGGTTAGGTTAGGTTAGGTTAGGTTAGGTTAGGTTAGGTTAGGTTAGGTTAGGTTAGGTTAGGTTAGGTTAGGTTAGGTTAGGTTAGGTTAGGTTAGGTTAGGTTAGGTTAGGTTAGGTTAGGTTAGGTTAGGTTAGGTTAGGTTAGGTTAGGTTAGGTTAGGTTAGGTTAGGTTAGGTTAGGTTAGGTTAGGTTAGGTTAGGTTAGGTTAGGTTAGGTTAGGTTAGGTTAGGTTAGGTTAGGTTAGGTTAGGTTAGGTTAGGTTAGGTTAGGTTAGGTTAGGTTAGGTTAGGTTAGGTTAGGTTAGGTTAGGTTAGGTTAGGTTAGGTTAGGTTAGGTTAGGTTAGGTTAGGTTAGGTTAGGTTAGGTTAGGTTAGGTTAGGTTAGGTTAGGTTAGGTTAGGTTAGGTTAGGTTAGGTTAGGTTAGGTTAGGTTAGGTTAGGTTAGGTTAGGTTAGGTTAGGTTAGGTTAGGTTAGGTTAGGTTAGGTTAGGTTAGGTTAGGTTAGGTTAGGTTAGGTTAGGTTAGGTTAGGTTAGGTTAGGTTAGGTTAGGTTAGGTTAGGTTAGGTTAGGTTAGGTTAGGTTAGGTTAGGTTAGGTTAGGTTAGGTTAGGTTAGGTTAGGTTAGGTTAGGTTAGGTTAGGTTAGGTTAGGTTAGGTTAGGTTAGGTTAGGTTAGGTTAGGTTAGGTTAGGTTAGGTTAGGTTAGGTTAGGTTAGGTTAGGTTAGGTTAGGTTAGGTTAGGTTAGGTTAGGTTAGGTTAGGTTAGGTTAGGTTAGGTTAGGTTAGGTTAGGTTAGGTTAGGTTAGGTTAGGTTAGGTTAGGTTAGGTTAGGTTAGGTTAGGTTAGGTTAGGTTAGGTTAGGTTGGGGTGCAAGTCGAAGAGCCTCCTCGTGGCGCACCCTGGGCAACGCCAGCCCCAACTGCCCACCGCGTTCTGGTGGACTCTTGGGCCTGGCGGCTAATCTTCACACGGGGAAGGGTCAGGTTTCAATCACCGATCATCTTTGATGGTCGTTGATGGGAACCTGGCTTATGGGGATCAGCATGCGACCACTTCCCACTCTGTTTGCAGAGTATGGTAAGTGGTCGCATGCTGGGGGCATACCGTAATCCCTTCGGGGACCGGGGGCTGTCGGGGCATTTGTCCGGGCCGCGAGGGGACACCTCTATAAAACGGCCGAACCACGGGCGGCATATCCCGTTTAAGGTTACCGCGAACCTGACGGACTAATAACCGTCGAAAGTGTGATCTATTAGGTCCGGCTTCAATCACCGATCATCTTTGATGGTCGTTGATGGAAACCTGGCTTATGGGGATCAGCATGCGACCACTTCCCAGTCTGTTTACAGAGTTTGGTAGGTGGTCGCATGCCGGGGTCATACCGTAATCCCTTCGGGGACCGGGGGCTGTCGGGGCATTTGCCCGGGCCGCGAGGGGACACCTCTATAAAACGGCCGAACCACGGGCGGCATATCCCGTTTAAGGTTACCGCGAACCTGACGGACTAATAACCGTCGAAAGTGTGATCTATTAAGTCAGGTTTCAATCACCGATCATCTTTGATGGTCGTTGATGGGAGCCTGGCCTAAGGGGATCAGCATGCGAACGCTTCCCAGTCTGCTTGCAGAGTATGGTAAGTGGTCGCATGCCGGAATCATACCGTAATCCCTTCGGGGACCGGGGGCTGTCGGGGCATTTGTCCGGGCCGCGAGGGGACACCTCTATAAAACGGCCGAACCACGGGCGGCATATCCCGTCTCAAGGTTATCGCGAACCTGACGGACTAATAACCGTCGAAAGTGCGATCTAATCCTAAGTTTTGGGGGCTCGGCGAGAGGATGAATGGCTGGGGGATGTCCAGTCGTTAGAGCTCCCCACTGTGGATACCTGCCGCCCTCCACAGTATGTAGGCTTCCCTGGGATACGACGCTCTGTCCTTGTGGTGACTTCAAATCGCTAAGCAAAACGATGATGTATGGAGAATCTTAAAACACAACAACCCAAAAAACGGACTGATACCAATAAAAAAGACGACCTTAGGCGATCTACGACGGACTTGGATAGCAATACGGAAGGACTACCGAGCGCTGACAATACTGTCAGGCTAATGATGGCGCTTGATGCCACCGGTGCCACCGGACGATTGTCGGTGGTATCGGTGGAATCAAGCGAGGGGGCACGAGACACGATGTCTACCCAAAGTGGATCCGTGGGGGGAGGTCGGAAGGCCTCACGGGAACACTGGGGAGACAGCGTGTCTGAAGGTGAGGGGGCTGGATCCGGATCACCGGAGAGACCGGCCTCCAAGATCCTGAGGACGGGAGCTGGCAGGGGCGGGTTACACCATTCGGTGGGGCTCTCCCAGGCCAGGAGGTTTTTACGGGATGGTCCGTCGGACTCGGAGTCACAGTCCACATTGACTGACTCCGAGACGGTGTCCCCCAAAAACACCAGGTGGGGCAAAGGGACTGCTCCCTCGGTGGCTGCACCTCAGGACCTTCGGGCGAAGGCTGAGGAAGGGGCGGCGGCCATCGAGGGGGTGTTGAAGAAGTCCCGGAACCTGAAGGGGACCTGCATCCGGGAGATCAGGGAGGCATCGAGCAAAATGCTCGAAGCGGTCAACTCCCTGGCCTCCCGGAAGGAGGATGAGGAAGTGCAAAGGCTGCGGGCCGACAATAAGCGCCTGCAAGGGCAGCTCGCAGCCTTGCAGAAGGAAGTGGCGGCGCTGCGCAGGGCTTTCTCGGAAAGGGGAAGCCCGCGCAGCAAGAAGAAACGGCCCAAGGAGCCGGTCCCGGCGCCGGTCCCGCAGCCCCCCCCTGCCGGGGGGGCGATGATTACGCGGGACGATTTTGCCCGGGCAATGGAGGTCCTCCAACGCGAGGTGATGAACCACTGCAGTGGTGCCATCAACGCGCGTTTTGAGGGCCTCGACAAGGATGGTCGGCTTCTGCCGGCCAAATCCCATCGCCCCGCGCTGGCGGCCGACAGGCGAGCGAGCCAGCCTCAGGCGAGGGAGAGGCAGGAGACGGAGCCGGCGACATTGATGCCGCCGGCCAACATGCCCAAAAAGGCGAGGCCGGCTCAAAAAAAGAAGCCGAAGGGGCCGAGCGGGCGCGGAGGGGCAGAAGCCCCTGCCCCTGAGCCAAAGCGGGCGCTGGTACAGGTTGCCGGGGGCTCTAAAGACATGCAGCCCCTGGTGCTTGAGGGTCGGGAGGGGGGGGAGTCGTGGGCCACGGTGGTCCGCAAGGGGAAGAAGAAGAAGGCCACCACTGCCCCGGCTCCCACTCCAGCCCAGATGCCAAAGGGACCCAAACAGGCGGCTCCCAAACAGGCAGCCAAAAAGGCACCCAGGGCGCCGAAGAGGCCCGCGGTCCTCGTGTCCCTGAAGCCGGAGGCGATAAAGGAGGGCGCCACCTATGCGGACGCCATTAGGAGGGCAAGGGCGGCCATTAACCTGGCCGAACTCGGGGTCGGGTCGGGGAAACTCCGGAGGTCGATGACGGGAGCCGTTCTCCTGGAGCTCTCGAAAGAGACCTCCCCCTCCCAGGCCGACGCCTTGGCCGTGAAAATGGCCGAGGTAATCGGGGGGGTGGCTGAGGTGACCCGGCCCACAAAGATGGCAGAGGTGCGCGTGGGGGGGCTGGACGAGTCCCTCACGGCCGATGAGGTGAAGGCGGTCCTGGCCGAGGCGGCCAAGTGCCCTCCCGACCAACTTCGGTTGGGCACCATAGTCCTGGGGGCGAGGGGCACGGGCTCGGTCCGGGTCTCGTGCCCCATAGAGGCCGCGAAGGGGCTGGCGGAACGGGGCAAGGTGGTGGTGGGCTGGAGTGTGGCCACCATCCACCTGCTGGAGCAGCGGCCCATGCGCTGCCGCAGGTGCCTTGCGAGGGGGCACACTGCGGCGCTCTGCCCCCCCTCCGCCAAGGACCGGAGCCGGCTCTGCTTCCGGTGCGGCAAGGAGGGCCACATGGCTGCGGCCTGTAAGGCCCCTGTTAAATGCGCGCTATGCGCAGACAGGGGCCTGCCCAGCGGCCACAGAATGGCCGGCGCCGCATGCGGAGCCCCTCCGGTCCGAGGCCGCCCCGCAGTGGGACCGCCAGCGGGACCACCAGCGGCCGGCTCTGCGACCACCGCAACGGAAGGGACACCGATGGACACTGCTAATGCCCAGTAGGTCCATCGGTGCCATTCTACAGGTTAATGTCAACCACTCCGCCACGTCACAGGACCTCTTGTGTCAGGACATGGCGGAGTGGGGAGCAGACCTGGCGGTGGTGGCAGAGCCATACTTTGTTCCGAACTCGGTCAATTGGTTAGGGTCGTCGGACGGCCTGGCTGCGATCACGCGACCCGCCGCGAGCACCGGCCCCCCTCTCGTTCTTAGGGAGAGGGGTCCGGGGTTCGTCGCGGTTCAGTGGGGGGGAGTGGTGGTCATTTCGACCTACTTCTCCCCCAATCGCAGCCGGGCCGAATTCGAGCGCCTCCTGGCGGCTGTCGAGGGGACGGTCAGGAGGGCGGCTCCACGCCCCGTGTTGGTGGCGGGAGACTTCAACGCCAAGCATGGCGCGTGGGGGTCTCCCGTCACGAACGTCTTCGGTGAGGACCTGGTGGAGTGGGCCCACTGCTTGGGTCTCCAGGTCCTCAACCGGGGCAACACCCCGACGTGTGTGAGGTGGCAGGGTGAATCAATAGTGGATGTCACCCTGGCCACCTCGACCCTAGCCGACCGAGTTCGGAACTGGCGGGTAGAGACGGCGGTGGAGATCTCGGACCACAGGTACGTCCGCTTCGAGATCTCCACTGCGGGGCCAGCGGCCCCGCTCCACCTGGGCCCAGCGGCAGGCGCCTCCTCGTTCCCGAGGTGGGCGCTTGCACATCTCCGGAGGGACGTTGCCGAGGAGGCGGCGACGTTCCGAGCGTGGGCCGAACCACCGGCCCACCTCATTGGAGACGCGGACGGCATGGCGGACCTACTCGCTGAGGACCTGGAAGTGGTCTGCAGCGCCGCCATGCCGAGGGCCCAGGGACCCCGCCGGAAAAAGCAGACATACTGGTGGACGCAGGAAGTCGCTCACCTGCGTGCCGCCAGTATGGCTGCACGGCGCGCCTACCAGAGGTGCAGGAGGCGCGCCGTAAGGGCGCCCGGCGAAGAGGACGGTCTTCGCCGGGCATACAGGGAGGCTCATCGAGCCCTGCGTACCGCCATATGCAGGGCAAAGGTCGCTGCCGCTGAGGAGTTCCTCGCACTCCTCGACAGCGACCCCTGGGGAAGGCCGTACAGGGTGGTGAGGGGGAAGCTGCAGGGAGCGGCACCCCCCACATCCTGTATGGAGCCTGGCCTACTCAGAAGGGTCCTGGAAACCCTGTTTCCGAACCCGGGACCCTTCACGCCCCCCAGGATGCCCGCCTCCAGCTCATCGACTCTGGAGGTGTGGACCGATGGGCCTCCCGTATCCGACGGTGAGTTGGACTCCGTCAGGGAGAGGCTCCGAGCCAAGAACAAGGCTCCGGGCCCGGACGGCGTCCCTGCGAAGGTGATGGCAATTGCCATAGAGCCCCTGGGGGACCGGTTCCGCGCGGTCATGGATACATGCATCGCGACGGGCCGCTTCCCCAGGAGGTGGAGGGTGGGCAGGCTCTGCCTCCTTCGCAAGGACGGACGTCCTGCCGACTCACCGTCGGGTTATAGGCCGGTCGTGCTCCTGGATGAAAGCGGAAAATGCTTTGAGAGAATCATCGCCTCTCGCATCCAGGAGCACCTGGAAAGCCGTGGGCCGCAGTTGGCGGACTGCCAGTACGGCTTTCGGACCGGCCGGTCCACGATGGACGCGGTGGCTCGCCTCAAGAGGTGGACTGAGGCGGCCACAGCGAGGGGTGAGGGTGTAGTCGCGGTGTCGCTAGACATCGCGAACGCGTTCAACACCCTCCCCCACGAATGCATAGAGGCGGCACTGAAGTTCCACGAAGTGCCCCTCTACCTCTGCGCCCTCGTGCGGGACTACCTCCGTGAGAGGAGGGTGCTGTACGAGGACGCAGAGGGTCGCGTCCAGTCGTGGGCCGTAACTGTTGGAGTACCCCAGGGATCAGTGCTCGGTCCCCTGCTCTGGAACCTGGGGTACAACTGGGTTCTGCGTGGCGCGCTCTTGCCGCGGATGGACGTCGTCTGCTTCGCGGACGACACTTTGGTCGCGGCCAGAGCGCGTGACTGGGAGGAGGCGGTTCACCTTGCGTCGGTCGGCACCTCTTTGGTCGTCCGGCGTATCCGCCTCCTGGGGCTGGAAGTGGCTCTGGAGAAGACGAGGGCCATGACCTTCCACGCCCCGCGACGCAGAACCCCACCGGGTCTCCGTATCCGAGTGGAGGGGGTCCAGGTTCCCGTCGAGGTGCACATCAAGTACCTCGGCCTGATGCTGGATCCCCGCTGGAGTTTCGAGGAACATTTCAGGCTCCTCGCTCCGCGGCTGTGCTCATTCGCAGCCGCACTCGGACGGCTCCTCCCCAATCTGGGGGGGCCGAATTCGGCGTGCCGTCGGCTGTACCAGGGAGTGGTACGGTCGATGGCGCTCTACGGAGCCCCGGTGTGGGCGGAGCGCCTGTCCCGGGCAACAGTGGCCCTGCTGCGGAGGCCGCAGAGGGTCATCGCGACACGGACCGTGCGGGCATACCGCACGGTCAGTCATGGGGCGGCCTGCGTGCTCGCGGGCACGCCCCCGTGGGAGGTCGATGCCCTGGTTCTGTCCCAGGTGCATCGACACCGTGTCGCGGCCCGGGAACGGGGGGAACGACCCGCCTTCGAGGAAGTAAGGCGGGTCAGATTAGCGGCTCAGGGGGAGGCCCTGAGCCGGTGGAGGGAGGCGCTCCGCTCCCCAGCTGCCGGCCACCGGACGATTGGAGCGATTCGTCCGGTGTTGGAGGGATGGGTTGGGCGCCGGCATGGCAGCCTGACCTTCCGCCTAGTGCAGGTACTGACCGGACATGGGTGCTTCGGTCACTACCTGCACCGAGTCGCCCGTCGGGAGGAGTCACCGCGGTGTCATCACTGCGACTCCCCCGACGACACGGCCGAGCACACTCTCGTTGAGTGCCCGGCCTGGCGGAACGAGCGCCGCGATCTCATTGCGGCGCTCGGAGGCGGACGCCTCTCACTGGCAACCATGGTACGAGCCATGGTTGAAAGTGAGACGGCATGGGAGGCTGCCGCCTCCTTCTGCGAGACCGTCCTCTTGCAGAAGGAGGCTGCGGAGAGGGAGCGGGAAGAGGACGTACTTGCCGCTCCCCTCCGGCGTAGACGGGTGGGGCGAAGAAGGCGGGGGACGAACCCCCGCCTCCTTTAGCCCCAGGGTGTGACCAGCGCGTGCGGGTAGCTCCCGCACGTGCATTGCACAGCGGTCACCACGTCTGGGGATTATTCCGTTACCGGGTAATCCCCCTTTGGCGCGGAAACCGGCCCTACAGGGGAGGGCCGGCAAGCCCTGAGGGTGTCACGGAGTACTTGGCCTTCGGGTCGGCCCCGTGACACTCTCAACACAGGGCCCGACGGTAACCGGGTGGTTTTAGTGGGTATTCCCGGCTTCGGCCGGGCGAGTCCCACACACGCTCGTCGCCTAGCTAGCGACGGGTATGGTGCGTAAACTGTCATTTCCACTCGAGAAAAAAAAAAAAAAAAAAAAAAAAAAAAAAAAAAAAAAAAAAAAAAAAAAAAAAAAAAAAAAAAAAAAAAAAAAAAAGGTTAGGTTAGGTTAGGTTAGGTTAGGTTAGGTTAGGTTAGGTTAGGTTAGGTTAGGTTAGGTTAGGTTAGGTTAGGTTAGGTTAGGTTAGGTTAGGTTAGGTTAGGTTAGGTTAGGTTAGGTTAGGTTAGGTTAGGTTAGGTTAGGTTAGGTTAGGTTAGGTTAGGTTAGGTTAGGTTAGGTTAGGTTA